>OV702281.1:16819330-19405996 GCA_916181665.1 Avena sativa
GGAATGCTAGTTGAATCTATGTTTGCTTGATTGATTTGCAGTGAATTTAGATGAGTGTGATATTAGCAAGATCAAGAAGTGAACCAACATTCCCTACCAAAAAGGCAAGTGACACTATCATCCAAAGTCCTACTATTTTCATTATACTTAGTGGATATTGAAACATGCATGAAAAAGATTTCTATACTCTATGCCATGCTAAATCCTAATAGGATACCCTTATATATTCCTTAGTGAAAACAATGTAGTTGTAAAATGCTTAGCCATGCTTTATATATTTTGAGAAGAGATACATGTTGAGATTTTATGAAGTTGAGAAAAGACTTGTATTTTTATATAATAAAACAAGTACTCAATGAACCACCTGGGTGGACAAGGATACTCAAGTTTTGGAAAAGGTGGCAACAAGAGGAACCATGTTTATATGGCAATCTCTTTTTGTTGTGCACCAGATGGAAACCACCCAGGGACTTAGAGATTGAACATGTTTCTCGAACAGTGGCTTCCGTGTACAGCCACATGCTAAATGGGCACTGGCTTAGTCAATTACATTGTGGAAGACCCATGCATTGGCCTCTTCAGGTTTCTAAATGAGGGAACTAGGAACCCTACATTGGTGCCTGGAGACAAGCTGGCATTATGTATGGAAGGACCCTATGGAAAAACTTCGTCACATTCTCAATCTGCCAGTACTCCATCTTGGTGAGTACTTATCCAGTGGCCACTGGTGGCAACAAGATGAGATTGTGTCATGTGGGTAAAGTGTACAACTTCTGCAGAAGATCAAATTCTAAGTACTTAGCCGTGTCCCCGGTTATGGACAATACTGAGCAACTAAAGTCTGAAGCTATGGGAAATCTCGACATTCCAATTTCTAAAAGCAAAACTTTAAAGTGACAACAAAAGACATGAAGCACTTGGGGTGTACCAAGGAGCTCAAGATATTTTGATAAAGACTTGAAGCACTTGGGGTGTACCAAGGAACTCAAGAGATTTTGACAAAGACCTGAAGCACTTGGGGTGTACCAAGGAGCTCAGAAAGATTTTTGACAAGAGATCAAAACTGTTTTGAAAAGATAGGATAAATTATTTCTTTCTGCAAATAAGCCTAAAACCCTACTTAGCCAAATATGCATGTAATGATAGGATCCACTTATTTCTACATAGCAGTGAAACTTGCCAATACAATTCAAATGTATTGACCCTTGTGGCTGTAACTTGTTATGTTACAGGTTTGTTTGATATTAGTGAAGTTGATTGATTAGGATTACAAGTCTACAACCAACATGTTTGCATGTGGCACTTTGAAGATGAAGGACCCCATGCTTATAGATATTCTGCTGCAATGTAATGAAATAGCCAAATGAGCTATGTAAGATGTAATAAAATTATGTTATTCCTGGTTATAAAGTTGTATTATGACCTTTGTTTCTTGATATTACATCTTAACTGTGGATGCTAGCTATTGATCCAGGGACTAGCATTGTAAACACAGGGATCTCTACCTTATTAAAGGTTGGGAACTCTACATATGGTTATTCAGAGATGGAATATGCGGTTCATGGTGGAAATAACCACTATGGAATGCAAGAAAGAATTATATACAGAGATTTGCCGTCGAGTGATGCAAGAGTAAAACTGGACCGGCTGTACTGGTCCGAGTTATTGGAGGAGCAAGGTCCACCGGGTCCGGCATGTTTCAGACCACGGATCATGGGCGAGCCGCCAGTGCCGAACTTTCAGCTGGCAAGAGGCACGAAAACATACAACGGGAGCACCAAACCACAGGATTGGTTGATTGATTATGCCACTGCTGTGAAAATAGCAAGTGGAAAATTGCGGTGGGCAGTAAGATATGTCCCGCAAATGCTGGAAGGACCAGCCAGAGTATGGCTGAATAATCTGCCTCCAGGCAGCATCAACTGTTGGTTGGATTTTGAAGAAATGTTTGTCAGCAACTTCACCAGTACATACAAAAGACCAAACAGGCCGCAGCAGCTAGCCATGTGCAAGCAAAGGACGAATGAGACAGACAGAGAATTCTTAACTCGGTGGTGCAATCTCAGGAACTCATGCGAGGGAGTTATAGAATCACAAGCGATAGCATGGTTCGCTCAGGGATGCCGTTATGGCAGTGTATTATGGCAGCAATTGCAAAGATATATGCCATCCACTCTGGCAAAAACCATCAGGATAGCGGATTCCTATGCACTGGGAGATCCAACACAACCAGAGCTAATGTCGGCAGATCACCGGGAGCATCAAGATCAATATGCAAGAGATGCAGCCGGGTCATCGAGGCGCAATGAGTTCAGAGGAAGAAGAAGAGAAGAGAGACCGGATTATAGATATGCCTCCAATCAGGTGGCAGCGGTAGTGCAAGATCAGCCGAGTCACGGAAGCAATCAGCGGCAGAAGAATGGTCCTCAGCAATGGACACCAAGGAATGAAGGAAAGAGACTGTGGACACCAGAACAAAAGAAGCAATGGCAGGAAAGGCCGAAGTACACGTTTGAGTCTATGTTAGATCAACTGTGTAAATTTCATACTTCAAACCCGGCCAAGCCGGCCAGTCATACGACTCGGCAATGTGCCTGGATGAAAAATGCAATGGGTAACCCGACAGGCATGCAAGCAACACCCCACCAGGCACATCAGCAGCATCAGCCCCAGTTGACTGGAGCAAATGCACAGCAACTAATGTTACCGCCTCCTCCCCCCGAGGTATGATAACTCAGACCGGAGATATGCGGTGCATCAAGTGATAAATCAGGGTCTGGATGGAAGGACAAACCCAGGAAACAGTGGGCGCAATGATTACAGGGAACATCATCAATCGTACTGCGTGTTCACAACAGAACAGCAAGATAGGCAAAGTGTACAGCGCCGGCATATGGAAGTAAATGCAGTTATGCCGGCAGTACCAAGATATGTGCCTTGGTCAGATCAAGAAATAACTTGGAGCATAAAGGATCACCCCAAAATAATGCCGAATCCGGGGTCGTACGCACTCGTACTAGATCCGACATTGGTCGGACCGAGCATTAATGTGAAATTTTCAAAAGTACTCATTGACAATGGGAGCAGTATCAATATCATGTACAAAGATACAATGCATAAACTCGGAATATCGCAGAATATGCTGCAATCCACGAGGACCACGTTCCATGGGATAGTACCAGGGCTCTCATGCGAACCCATTGGAAAGGTTCGAGTGGATGTGTTATTCGGCACAAGAGATAACTGCAGAGCAGAAAATTTGGAGTTTGAAGTGGTGGATCTAGAGAGTTGCTATCATGCTCTACTTGGACGGCCGGCATTGGCCAAATTCATGGGCAGCTGCCACATAACTTACTTGAAAATGAAGTTACCTGGACCACAAGGGGTGATAACAGTAATAGGAGATTACATGAAGTCAATGGAATGTGTCTCAGCCGGATCAAATCTGGCTGAGTCATTGGTAATAGCAAGAGAAAAAAGAAGGATTCAGGAAGTAGCGGCCCTCGCCCAGTCGGCACAACTGAATATGCCGGCATTGGCCAACCCGCATGGAAGTGTCTCTTTCCAGCCGACTAAAGAAACAAAAAAGTTCCACATAGATGAGCAGTTCCCAGAGCGCATTGTCACCATTGGTGTCGGCCTAGATGCTAAATAGGAAAGCGAGCTCACCAACTTCTTCCATGAGAATCGGGATATCTTCGCATGGTTAACTCAGGATCTGCAAGGTGTGCCGAGGGAGTTGGCTGAGCACTCTCTGAATGTAAGGCCAGGACCAAGGCCGGTGAAGCAACCTCTCCGTCGCTTCGCCGAAGACAGGAGAAAAATAATAGGGGATGAAATAGCTCGGCTCCTTGCGGCCGGGTTCATCATGGAGGTATTGTATCCGGATTGGCTATCAAACCCGGTGCTAGTGGAAAAGAAGAAGGATGATCCAAATGTAGCCATTGTATGGCGAATGTGTATTGATTACACGAACGTGAACAAGGCGTGTCCAAAAGACCCTTTTCCTCTGCCTAGAATAGACCAAGTCATTGATTCGACCGCTGGTTGTGAACTATTATCATTTGTAGACGCGTATTCTCGTTTTCACCAGATACCGTTAAATCCGGCCGATCAAATAAAGACTGCATTTATTACCCCGTACGGGGCTTATTGCTATCGCACCATGCCATTCGGCCTGCGTAACGCAGGCGCAACGCACCAGAGATGTATGCAAAAATGTCTGCATGACCAAATAGGAAAGAACGTACAAGTATATGTAGATGGTGTGGTTATCAAAACCAAAGAGAGCAAACCCCTACTGGATGATATTCGGCAGACTTTCGCGAACCTGAGAAGGTTCCGAATGAAGCTTAACCCGGAGAAATGCACCTTCGGTGTACCGGCGGGAAAACTACTAGGTTTTCTCGTATCTAGCGGAGGTATAGAGGCCAACCCAACAAAGATAAGAGTAGTAGAAAGGATGGAATTGCCGAGATGCCTAAATGACATACAGAAGTTCACAGGTTGCCTGGCCTCGCTTAGCCGATTTGTATGCCGGCTGGGAGAGAAAGCATTACCACTTTATCAACTGATGAAAAAGTCTGATAAATTCATTTGGACACCACAAGTAAACAATGCGTTCCACGAATTGAAAAAGATGTTGGTCACAGTGCCAATCCTGGCTTCCCCATTGTCAAAAGAGCCTATGTTACTTTACGTAGCGGCCACAAACAGAGTAGTAAGCGCTGTGATTGTGCTGGAACGAGTTGAAGATGATAAATCAGTACAAAGGCCGGTGTATTACCTAAGCGAGGTACTATCAGCCTCAAAACAAAATTACCCACATTATCAGAAGATGGCATATGGGGTATACATGTCAGCAAAGAAACTTAAACATTACTTCGAAGAGCACCCCATCAAAGTGATCTGTGAAGCACCCATAGCCGACATATTGAGCAATAAAGATGCAAGTGGCCGAATAGCAAAATGGGCAATTGAATTGTCACCTTATGCTCCGCAATTCGATAGGCGAGATGCAATTAAGTCTCAGGCTGTGGCTGACTTCTTCGTGGATTGGACCGAGGTACAGTATGAGCCACCATTACCAGATCCGAATTATTGGACGATGCACTTCGATGGCTCCAAACTAAGAAATGGTTTAGGGGCAGGAATAGTGTTAACCTCGCCAAAAAGAGATCAGCTGAGATATGTGTTGCAAATACATTTCGCCGCGTCAAATAACGTAGCCGAATATGAAGCACTGGTCCATGGATTGAAGGTGGCGAAAGAGATCGGCATACGCCGAATCTTATGCTACGGAGATTTAGATCTAGTAGTACAACAAGTCTCAGGCAATTGGGATGCGTTAGACGCCAATATGGCCTTATATAGGTTTCATGTGCAAAAACTCAGTGGATACTTCGATGGATGTGAATTTCATCATATACCTCGGGCAGAAAATGACGCCGCAGACACATTGTCAAAACTTGGATCAACCAGACAATCAATTCCCCTAGGTATCGCCCTAGAGCACCTGAGGAAACCATCAATAACACCATCACCAGAGTCCGAATCCATCTTTATTCCGGCAAAATCAAGAGAATATAGTGTGCCGATGGAAATTGACAAGGAATTTAACCCGGAATTTCCAAAAATGAACCCGGCCAATGCAAGGATGGACATGGGAAATCCAAATTAGTTATATCGGCGGAAAATATGGAAATAGATAGTGAGATTATCCCAGAAAAATCATACCAACATGGGCGCAACCCATATTTTCTTTCCTTAAAGATGCGATTTTGCCGAATGACGAGGTGTTGGCAAGACAGATAGTGAGAAAAGCTAAAGCTTATACAATCATAAACAATCAGCTATATAAAAGGAACGTCACAAGCGTATTGCAAAGATGTGTGAACTCGGCGGAAGTCCAGGAGATCCTCCTAGATATACATCAAGGAGAATGCGGGCATCACGCCTCGTCTAGAGCTTTAGTGGCCAAAGCATTCAGGCATGGGTTTTATTGGCCAACAGCGTTGAAGGAAGGCAAAGAATTGGTCGAAAAATGTAATGGTTGCCAGAGATATACCAGCAAGATACATATGCCATTGTCCGAGTTAAAAACGATACCAATTACTTGGCCATTTTATGTATGGTGCTTAGATATGGTGGGACCATTCAAGACGGCCCGAGGCGGGGCGACCCAGATCTTAGTCATGGTCGATAAATTCACAAAATGGATTGAGGTAAAACCAATAAAGAAGTGTGATGGGCTCACCACAGTAAAATTCCTCAAAGATATTATCTTGAGATATGGTTATCCACATAGTGTTATTACAGACAATGGTACAAACTTTGTGGAAGGAGCCTTCGCTAGATTATGTCAAGAAAAGCACATAAGACTAGATGTCGCCTCGGTAGCTCACCCAGCATCTAATGGGCAGGTAGAAAGATCTAATGGACTAGTACTGTCCGGAATAAAACCACGACTCGTCGAACCACTGCAAAGGTCGGCAGGGTGTTGGATTGAGGAACTACCGGCAGTACTATGGAGCCTCAGAACTACCCCAAACAGATCCACAGGGTATACACCATTTTTTCTGGTATATGGGGCAGAAGTTGTGCTTCCAGCCGACATAATACATGACTCGCCAAGGGTTACCCAGTATACAACCGCTGAGGTAAATGAGATAGCTCAGCAAGATGATGTCGATCTGCTAGAAGAAGCCAGGGAATTGGCACTATCCAGATCAGATATTTATCAGTAGGACTTGCGGCGATATCACAGCAAGAAAGTAAATCCAAGAGTATTTAAAGAAGGAGATTTGGTTCTTCGGTTAGTACAACGTACGGCCGGCATGCACAAACTATCACCCCCATGGGAAGGACCGTTCATCGTGAGCAAAGCATTGCACAATGATGCGTATTACCTAATTGATGCTCAGTCGCCAGAAAAGAACAAGGCAGACAAAGCCGGCGAAGAATCAAAAAGACCATGGAATGTAGCCTTACTTCGTCCATTTTACTCATATGAGTCATCTGTGACACATTGTAAAGTAACGCTCCAGGACGAAGTATCAAATATGTATTAAACCTCGGCACCTTGAGCACTGGCTCGGGGACTGCTCTGTATTGCTTTTGAGTTTGGCTTATGTATTAAACCTCGGCACCTTGAGCAGTGGCTCGAGGACTGCCCTGTATTGTTTTCAAGTTTGGGTTATGTATTAAACTTTGGCACCTTGAGTAGTGGCTCGGGGACTGCCCTGTATTGTTTTCAAGTTTGGGTTATATATTAAACCTCGGCATCTTGAGCAGTGGCTCGGGGACTGCCCTCTATTGTTTTCGAGTTTGGGTTATGTATTAAACCTCGGCATCATGAGCAGTGGCTCGGGGACTGTCCTATATTGTTTCTGAGTTTTGGTTATGAATTAAACCTCGGCGCTTTGAGCAATGACTCGAGGACTGCCACATTTTGTTTTTAAGTTTGAGTTATGTATTAGACCTCGGCACCTCTAGCAATGACCCAAAGGCTGGCCAATATTATTTCACATTTTTAGTGACCTGTTGGGTCTCGATTTTTAGAGCAGTGATTAGAGAATTGCCCCGCAATTGCCCCTTGTTACAGAAATGGGTATCAAACTTCGGCACCCAGAGCGATATTATTTCGTTCTCTCCAGATATAGGCTTCGAGATTGACAACTTGGATAAGATTCAAGAACACAATGGTTGAGGTATCAAATTCATTAAGGTCAGCCAATATTAGACGCCGAACTACCGTACGACGAAGGCAAACACACAATCCGAACTTAAGAAATTAAAGGCCACCAAAGCAACGATTTGAACAAACATGATTAGTTTAAACAGAATAATAGAGATCACAACCATGTGTGCCTCAGCGGCAAAAGGCAAGCAAGGTTCATACCACACAGAAAGTCAGACAAGTGTTCGACACACATCATACACCCGGCATACCGGGGATAAGAAACGACTTAGAGTTTTTTACTTAGGGGGCAGCGACCTGATCAGGAACTGGGTGCTCCGAGGTAGACGACATTTCGGCCGAAGTTGCTTCGCCTCCACAGAACCAGGAGCGACTTCGGGGGAAGCCTGGGGCTGTTGAGGAACATCAGCTTGGGCTGTGGAATGCCCAGTACCTTTGGAGGAGGGTCGCGCGTCGCCATTACCATCCGAGCTCGAGATAGAATCACCAGAAGTATCCGATTCGCCCTCAGCCTCATCTGGGTTGGCTGAATCATCTTCAGAGGCATCTTCGACTTCAACCTCATCCGTCGGGTTAGGAAGGAAACTCGGCCCTTCAATCCAATTATGCATGTCCGCATACTCAACGAGCTGGAAGGCACGAGCTTGCCGGAGAGCGACGAATTCTGGATCCTCAACCCAACGGGAGCCAGTGCGCAAATTTATCAGGGTATCGAGGGAAATATCCTCGTACCATGACATAATGACTGTGAGCGCCATATTAGCACCAACTCGTCCAGCGGATTCCCTCCAAAGATTCAACTGGTTCTGGGATGCCATCAATCTTTCCACCAGTATCTTGAGTTCATCAATATCAGGAGTCCCAGAAGTATTCTGCCAGAGAACATGGTAGGCCCGAATGGCTGCTTGCACCAAGTCCCTGCCCATAATCTTCATCGGACCAACGGTTTGAACGTCAAGTTTCTTTGAGAAGGAATTTTTCATAAAAAGTTAAGTGGGAGGACAATAGAACTTTGATAAGGTTAAAAGAACCTTAGCTATATGTGCAGAGTTGCGCAGCGCCGAAAAGTGTTCCGGAGGCATCAACAATGCTCATGGCTCACGTGCCTCAAAGGTTGTGGTCACGGAGGACTAAGTTCCTATTGAAACAAGAAGGTCGGGTAAACTATCAAATACCAAGATTTGAGAGTTAAATCATTATTTGAAGATAATGATCCAACTACATGCAAAGAAGCGATGATGGGCCCTGACTCCGTAAAATGTCTTGAAGACATAAAATTCGTGATAGTTCCATACACGAGAAATCAAGTTTTGAACTTGAAGGCCCCTCGAGAAAGGTGTAAGACCTTACAGTTGTGTTTGGATCTATAAAGAAATAGACATGGATGTTGCACATCTATGAAATAGTCGACATGTTGGGAAAGAGTTCACAACAATGTTCAAAGGTTGACTATGACAAGATTTGATCTTTCATAGCGATATTTAGTCTAGACGGATTAATGCAGCAACCACTACATATAATTTTGTTATGTGGTATTTGAATAAACAAAACAAGTTCTTCTAATAAAATTGTTACCTAGGACATGTGCATAACACGGTCCATAGGGTTTTGTTAATTCAAAGGATGCTAAAAGCATATGCAAACTTCAATGGTTTAAGTGAGCATCGCGGAGTTGGAATCTTCACTATGATGAAACTGATAAAAGAGTTTAATTTCATCAGAGACAATGAAGATGCTTGCATTTGCAAGAAATTAAGTGGGAGCGCTAAGACATGTTTCTAATACATTATGTGGAAGACATATTGTTGATTAAAAATGATGTATCTTTTATTAACACATATTAGGAATTTCATCCCGATGAAAGACTTAGGCAAAACCCAAATATTTGCATCAATAGACGCTAATATGGTTGTGCCGAAAGTATATAGATGATGTATTGAATAAGTTCAATATAGAAACTATAAGAAAGGTTCTTGTCGCACAGAAAGGATTGAATGAGTTCAATATTGATGATATATTCAAGTGTATTGACACTTGGTAAGTGAAACAAAGATTCAACTATAGATTGATACTTGATGTATGAAATCACAAAGAGTATTTATATCAATCATACTGTGATATGTACAAATCCAGATATGTCTTATGCTCTAAATATTATGAGCATATACCAGAATGATTCATAAGATGATTATTGGACGATAGTAAAGATATTCTTATGATCTTGTAAAAGGAACTAAGAATATATTATTTTGTAGAAGTGACAAATAGATGGTTAGTTCATTGTAAATGAATTACATTGATACTAGTTCTGTCACAAAGTACAAATTAAGTTTATCTCAATCTAAACTAAGGGTGGCACAATATGATGGAATGTGAGTTCCATAATGAATTTGGATGAGTTCCAAAGTTAAGACATTGTGACAGATACTACAACAAAAGGCTAAGTATATAACTGCTATTATAGCAGCAAAAGAGGGCATTTGTGTCAAGTAGTTTGTTATCAAACTAGGTGTTGTTCACAGCAGGGATAATACTATGAAGATATGTTGTACGATAATATCATCAACATGTTTTAACCCCAGAGAACTAAAGGTCACACCAAAGGACCAAATTTGTACAAAGCCATCTTATTAGAGAACGAGTGATGCGTAGAGACACAAAGACATGCAATTACACACGGACCTGAAAGTATCAGATCCAGAGATCAGTTGACCACTAGCAAACGTGTACTTACAACATCGGAAAGCCATAGGTGTTGAATACACAAAGGTTTGAAACTAGATCATTGACTCTAGTGCAAGTGGGAGACTGTTGGAGATATGCACAAGAGGCAATAATAAAGTAGGTTATTATCATATCTTCATACTTATGATAAATGTTTACATACCATGCTATAATTGTATTAATAGGAAACATTAATACTTGTGTGATTTGTAAACATAAAAGAGTCCCTAGTAAAGCCTCTTGTTAAACTAGCTTGTTGGTTAATATATGATCATGGTTTCCTGATCATGAACATAGAGATGTTATTAACAACACGGTCATATCATTAGGAGAATGATGTGATGGACATACTCCTATAGTGAAGCGTAGCATAAAGATTAAGTCATTTAATATAGTTCATTTGCTATAAACTTTCTGATACATAGTAACCTAATTCCTTTGACCATGAGATCATGTTAATCACCATCACCGGAAGGATGCTTTGATGACATCAAACACCACACCATAACTGGGTGGCTATAGAGGTGGCATTGAGTGTTTGGAAAGTATGGGTTGAGGCACATGGATCAATAGTGGGATTTGTCCATCCATATGACAGATAGATATACTCTGGGCCTTCTCGGTGGAATGTCATCCAATTAGCTTGCAAGCATGTGACTGGCTCACAAGGTATCACATATCACGGGAACAAGAAAAGAGTACTTATCGGTAACGAGGTTGAACTAGGTATGCAGAGATACCGACGATCAAAACTTCGGATAAGTAAACTATCGTGAGACAAAGGGAAATTGGTATCGTATGTAAGTGGTTCATTCGATCGCAAAGTAATCGTAGAAATATGTGGGAGCCATATGAATTTCCAGATTCCTCTATTGGTTATTGATCGGAGAAGTGTCTCGATCATGTCCGCATAATTCACGAACCGTAGGGAGACACACTTAAGGATTCAATGTTGTTGAGTAGTTATGGAATGATGAGTAAGAGACCTAATGTTGTTCGGAGTCTCGGATGGGATCCGGGATATCACGAGGAGATCCGGAATGGTCCGGAGAATAAGATTCATATAAGGAAAGTCCTGTTTCGGGGTTGAAGAATGGTTCCGATGTTTTCATCGGGAATGTTCTAGAAGGTTCCGGAATGTCCGGCACTCCGGAGGGGAAGGGTACATGAATGTGTCATAACAAGTTGGAATGATTGTATCATGTACTAGGTGTCATCGCTGAACAAAATAAAGGGTTTAATCAAATCCTAGTTTGAAAAGTCAAACGACAATTTGAAAAGTCAAACGGCTATTTTGTGAGGTGGAGGGAGAGAAGGAAACCTGGGAAGAGAAGGTTTCCCTTCTCTCCTCCAAACCGCCGGCCAGCAAGGGAGTTGGGGGAGGACTCGGCTAGCCCTAGCTGCCCCTCCCACCTATAAAATAAAGGGAGGGGCGCCCCCTCTCCCTACATCTTGTCCCTTAGCCGGCGCCCCTCTAAACCCTAGGCCAGCCGCCGCCCCCCTTCTAGATGCGGCTGCCCTAGATCTCCTCTAAACCGCCGTCTAGATAATCCCTAGCTGCTGGTTGCTCTAAACCCCTTTCTAAACCCTAGACCACCAAGGCCTCTCTCATAGTCCACCATACTCGCTCCGGCTTAAGGCGAAGCCCTACAAGATCTCCCCTCTACTTCCGACACCACGCCGTCGTGCTGCCGGAATCATGAGGAGAGTGCTATAACCTCCGCTACCTGCTGGAACAAGGGAGAGGAAGGTCTTCGTCGAGTACCGAACGTGCGACCGACCGCGGAAGCGCTGCTGGAACGCAGCGCCGGAAGGATCGTCTACGTGATCTTGAGATCGGAAGTGTACGACTACATCACCCACGAGAATCTGCTCTCGTTAACCGCTTTGGATCTTCGAGGGTTAGTATTCTATCGACTCGTTGCTACAATCTAGTAGATAGATCTTGGCTTGATCATAGATTAGATCTTGATTGTGTGTTCATGCGGTAGAATTTTTTTGTTTTCCATGCTACGAACCCCTACAGGTAATGCATAATAAAACTTCCAAACGAATAACAAGTTATTTGGTTGCAAGCTTCGGGGACTAGAGTATATATAATAGCATTCAAATGACTAATCAAACGTCCATAAAAACAATTACCTCATTCATCTTGTCGCTGTCAAGAACGATCTTGGCAGCCAGATGTAGGCGACTGCTGATGTCGAAGAGTTGGAACGGCTGGATGCTTGGATTTCCCTCGAGCTGAACAACAACGTTCCAATTGTTGGCATACTCGACCAACGAGCCGAGGCTGTGACCACTCTCCGTACGAGTCAGAACTTTACCTCGGACGTGTTGGATAGCCACCGCCGCCGCAGGACTCTTGTGAAGAGCGAGTTGTGTATCAGCAGCCGGGGTAACAATACTCTTGGCAGAGGAAACCCCCTTGCACAGCGCATCAGCAATTGTAGGCTGAGAAAAGCTGGCAAGTCCTTTTTGAGATGAGGGAGGCTTGGTGACAACGACCTTTCTTGCCTTAGAAGAGGCATCGGCAGGAGCCGTTACCTCGACATTTGGAATGGCATATCTAGGGGTCGGAGGGATTACGGTTTCTGAAGACGTCGAGATATTGGGATCCTCGGCTGGAATCGGAGTCGCAGTAAAGGTCATGGGGGTCAAAGAGATCTCAGGGGAAATTTCAGGATTCACGGAGGAGGCAGCAGGCTCAGTTTAAATATCTACGGGCCGAGTGGTATCGGCGTCAACAGGAGAGACCTCAGGCGCATCCTGGAGAGATGGCATCTGATTCGGAGCAGGAGGAGAGTCAACACGAGCAGGACTGGGAACTCTAGTATCTTCAGGAGGCGGAGGAGAAGGCGGCCGGGTCGTATGACTCGTCATGCTAGGACCACTAGGCTTAACAGAAAGAGGAGCCCTGCGAAGGCAAGAACAATTAGGTCAAAACGCAGAAAGAGAGAAACAAGAAATACAAATAAAAAGCAACTCACCCAGTAACCCCGGGCATAGTTTTACGCTTAGGAGGGTGCGGGGCTGATTTCTTCATCCGTTTCTTGGGAACGGCTTCCGAGGCACCGGCTGGAGCACTGCGTTTCCCCGAAGTAACAGGAGGTCGGGAGGCGAGAGGCTCGGCGTTGTGAACCTGACCGACCGGATTAGCTGAGAAAGTAGAGGCCGGAAATGCATAAGAAATTGGCATTGCGGCAACTACCTCAAGAACTTGGACCTCGTCTGAATCACCTTCCTCCTCGTGGGCCGGGGTCTTGCCACGGGCGCGAGCCGGAGTGAGGTCTGACTTGGGGACAAACTCCTCTGAGTCAGGCTCCCCGCTGTCCGGGGTATTCCGATCCGCGGGCCACGGGAGGGCCAGAACTTCGGCATCCTTGATCTTGTGCTCCGCAAATTAGCCGGAAGATGATGCGGCTGAAGGACGAAGTAATCAAGAAATTCCCTAGCGAAATCGCTAAGGGGAAGACCGAAACCCCGGGCAAAGTGATACATAAAGACGACATATTCATCGTCGTTAAGTACGGGGGAGGATTCGCTGCCGGGTAAGCGACAGCTTACCTCGGCAGGAATCCGGCGAGTCCTGATTAGCCACTCGATCTCACGCCGAGTGACGGAGGAACCTTGCCAGGATCCCCGCTCTGGACCAGACGCTACGACGTCATCCTCAACTAACGCGCCACTAACTGAGCTCGACATAGGGTCGCCGGAGGAACCTACGGAAGAGGAACTAACGGCGGAGCGGGGCTTAGAGGCGCATGACCCCGTCGTGATTCTAGGTGGAGGCGACGGCGGAGCGGAAAAGAGACGCCCAGGAAATCTGGAAAACAATGGAAGCGTCTAGGAGGGAGCCAAGCAAGGGGACCATAAGAAAACTCACCGGCGGCGGCGCCAGAGCAAACGCACAGCGATGAGGACGACGAAGCAAGGGAACCGTGGCTTCGCCGTCGAGGAGGTCAACAATGGCGTGGCCGCGGGAACACAAGCAGACGCACGAGCGTGAGGAGGAAGAAGGGCAACGTCGAGCGAAGGGGGAAAATGAACCCTCTAGCCCCGTGCCCCTCTTTATAACCGCGCGACCCTGGCGGTAGTGGGATCGTGCGTGCGGGCGATAACCGTGTGGATCGTGCGTGCGGCGGAACCGCTCGTGGATGAGTGGAGCCACACCGACGACCACATGATGCAGGAGAGGATCAGGCCTCCTGACCGATGCGGTGCGCGAGGCGTTGCAGCGCCGACGCGATAGGCGCAGTAATTACTATAGCCCGTCAGTGGGCACTGTAGAGGAACAAAAAACTAGAGGAACAATGATGAGTGTGACACGTAGGATGAGGCGTGCGCAAGAATATACGCATATACCTCAGACGAGGGAAAAGTAACTCGAAAACAAGGAGAAACGAATATTGTGAAACTGATACGGCCCGACCGAGGTAATAGGAAGGACCATACCAGCTTCGGGGACTAATGTTGGGGGGGGGGGGTGACCCCGGATAGGGTAAGAACGGGTAAAGACAAAAGGAAGTTCCCCGTCCAGTTTCCGAGTTACAGTATAAATCGGTCGAATCCTGTAAAGGTCGGCCGAGGTAAGCAAGAGCAAGACCCTTATGAGAAGAGCAAGGCGTAACCCGGCCGATGTAATATGTAAGTCGGCCAGGTCAGCCCGAATAAATCTGAATGCAGGTGAAGGCCAAACCGAGTTAAGCGAGGTAGGGCCAAATGATATGAAGCTTGTAGGAGAAGGAGATGCCTATAGTCAAACTCTAGTCACGGGCTAGGAAGAATCTGAGCAGAGCCAAGCACAAAGGACAAGGCGCAGAGCGACAAAAAGGCACAAGGAGGTCACGGAGGTGACAGTCCTGAAGCCCGAGGCGTGCAGGAGGGGTCCTCTGAACCTTGTCGTCGTTAGAAGGGCGACACGAAAAGGAGGCCGCCGAGTTACTATATAGGGACAAGCATATTCTTCGAATATGCTTGCCACGTCAGCCCTAGAGGAGCCCAGGGGTCCCCTTTATAAGGAGAGGCTTGGACTCTGAGAAGGGCATTGGCTCATTTGGTACCGTTAGGCTGGTAAAGTTCTTCTTCTCCCCTTGTATACAGCTCAAGGAGCACTTATAGCCCAAGAAAGAAGAAATAAAGATCTTTACGTTAAACTTCTGTGTGTAGAATCAACTACATCTTCCCTCCCCAGATCCCTCTAGCACCCATTGGCCCCATACTTTAGCCTACCCATGGCATCTACCGTGCCACCACCACGACAAGAACCTTGCGCCGCCGCTTTCGTCTTCCCCATCCCGGCTTGCGGCGTGCACCGTAGATCGGGACAGTAGGCCTCCGGAACCCCGCCTCTCGTGAACCTGTACGGGTGATGGGCGATCAGATTTTTGGGGAGCGCTCAAGCGCGACTACTGGCAACCACGACGCCGTCCGACGACAAGTTTCCGAACGACGACTTCTTTCCGGACGTCACCAATCTCTTCGACAAACTCAACATAGGTGACGCTGCTGCGACCGCTGCGGCTGCTATTCAGCCTACACTGTATGTCATTCTCAATTGTCTTTTTCGAATTATGCTAGACTTCTTTGTTCCGGCGTTTGGTGTAGATGTGATAGGTTTATATCTTTATATATGTAATCTGTTCATCTACTTTGTTGATCTGCATAATTGGTTTTAGTACCGTTTGTATGATCATGTTTTATCAATTTATTATTCGGATTAAATCATATGGATTATTGCTTATATTTCCAACACTTTCTCTGTTCTAGAATATAAAATATTTTATCATTTTTCTAAAACAAATTTATCTAAATTTGCTTTAGTGTATAGACCGGTGAACCTACATAATAAAAGTCAACTAGATACCTGTGTTTTATAAAATCTAAAACATCCTATGTGTTTAAACAGGAGAAGAACCAACACACTAAAAGATGACTAGATACTTAAAATATAAGATGTTTTATCCTTGTAAAACAAATGTATCTAGACTTCTTTTAGTATGAGATTCATCCAAGTTTAAAGTAAATCTACACACTAAAATAAGTCTAAATATTTTCTTCACAAATCTGAAACATCTTATATTTTGAAACGGAGGGAGTATGTTTTAGAAAAGAAAAACAAAATATCTTATATTTTTGGAACGAAGAGAGTACGGGTAGTTGAGGCTATTAACATGTATGCACGATTGAGTACAAATGATAATCTAATAATACATAAAACATACAAAGAGATAAAAAAATGTAATATCTTTACTATTATTTTCAAAGATGCGAGTGCCTTGTGTCACACTTTAACAAATTACACTAGAACTGCCACTGCCAACAAACTTCCTAAAACTTTTCCAACTGAAATACACACTTATCCATACAGTCTCAACAAACTCTCTCTCTCTCTCCCACGAACATGTACATTTCCCAACAACCCAGGGCCGTATCCAAAGAGTGTTTTTTTTGCATGTCATATCCGACACTCGTACAAGGCCTCCATAATACTGGGTTCCCCAAAAAACTGAATCCTTGAGTAAGCATTAGGTAATACAAAAATATGTAGCATTTACTCATAGGAATCTGCACGCGGTAGAAACTTTTGGCAGTTAGTGATAAATCTAACATTGGGGAGTAAATAGAATCTCAACTTATTTGAGTGACTACTATACGATGGTGATATGAAAAAAATCATTGTGATTGCATGTTAATGCCTATACCAATGTTCCACATTGGTGTCGTCTCTTAGCACTTCACCTTGGATTTATGTCTACATGGCGCATAAATATTACCGAGGAGAGAAGATAAATTATCTCATATCTAGAAATGATTTTCACATAATCAAATACATATAGATTTAAATATTACATAAAAGTTCAAACCTACGGTATCCGCTGTCACACTTAAAGAAATTACACTCAAATTTCTACTCCACACCTAATCTTTACTATGAAATTAAAAACAGTGGTGTCACACTTCACGCTAATTCATACCAAATGCCATCTAACATCTATGCATCTCTTGTCGGGTCGTGTTTCTGCCTCAGCCGCCGCCTCTCTCTCTTCCTAAACCTAGCCGCCTCCAGCCTCCGCCTTCTCCATGGTCGGTCCCCCCTTCTCCAGCCGGCCTCGCCGGCGCTGGGAGGAGTGGGGAACCTTATCTATGAGTTGAGTCTTTGATAAAAGTAGTGTTTTTAATAAATTAGATTAGGGTTTTCTGCTCCTCCGTCGCTCCTACCGGCCATGCCGCAATCCCGCTATTGAATCCATATTTGAACAAGTGTACTTCTTGGTCTATTGCCGTAACATGTGTGTGCTCGAGCCATGGAGCATCCATGTGCGGTCCTCTCCGACGAGTAAATTCAAGTGGTTGTCGATGAGAACGACGCTTAGCTGCCGCAACCTCTGTCGTGCCTAGGTCACCGCTCTCTCATACGACAATTCTGGTCAACCACCATCGGTGTACCATCAACTGCCACAACGGACCCAGGTTCTTTCTCCTACACCATTCTACAACGTTCACCACCACAACACAAGTGTGGTCGCTTGCCTACACTAACAATGGCGTCGTGCAGCACCCTCCACTGTACTACATGAGGAACATCATCACCAAGCAGTTCCACGAGGTGCTGCACGACCACGAGTCGGGGACGTGGGACATGTGCTGCCGCATAGAACTAGACGTGACATCATTAGATGTCGTTCAGTTCATGCGCTGCCACATTAGTCCAATCGCCTCCATATGGAAAATAGTCGCCTGCTCGGCGCCTCTTCTGGAGGGTGATTTGCCAGGAGCTCATAATCTCCTTTTCTGATCTATGAGTCGTCTTCTGCAAAAGCACGCAGTCGGAGGCATGGCGTACATGTCGACGACTGGGGATAGGGATCTCCTGCCATCCACTAGAGTCATGATCATCTCTCACACCTACAAGTCTACAAACCACACAAATGGCTGGCCATGATCTGCAGAAGCTACCAACATCATCGACTTGTGAATGACCATGCAACATAGCAACCAGGAGCAAATCAAGCGGGTGTGTGACTGCCGCTCAAGCCTGCACTCGGGAACACTGAGTGTGCCTATGGACGACTCGGCCGGCCTCGAGGCGGCCATGGACGCTCACGGTAGGATCAGCGTAGTCTCCTGTGCGACGAGGAGGCCAGAGTGCCAGTGGCACGCGTGGTGCTTCCGGTGAATATTACGTCCAACTGAGCATGCATGTGCTACCCCACCACCCCAGCCTAGCGGCAGCTCTCCCTCCTCGAGTGATGGCTAGCACGACACTCATTTGCTCGGTGGTTCCGCCTCCCACCTCCCGTACCGGAGCCGTTAGTACGTATTAAAGGATTGCCCTCTTTATTTTTTTTACCATCGGAAAAGATGAGCGGTCAGCATATTGATGTGATGTTCTTATTTAGTTTTTACGATCGCAAAATTCATCATTTTTGTTTACATATTAATTTGTATATTACCTTGCATACACAAACGTGTATCCAAATTTCCATACAAAATAGTATGAGCTGCTTCTTCACTAAAAGCCAAATAAATTCCACATTAGTGGCCTTGAGTAACTAAAATAGTTTCACATCAACACCATTATCAAATTCTCGACATTTTTTGTTTACACAATAAGATAAGACTAATTTCTCCATTGTACCTTGCATCTTTCCTTATCAATAAAATTTCTTACTATAATTACTCAATTCAAATTTTAGAGATGATAACCTAAGATATAACCCATTGTAGGACCTATATTTATTGACTTCTCTAGATTATGTGGAGGACTAAGAAGAACCCGTCTTCTCTACCACTATACATGCCTTAGTAGGGAAAACCATGGTGGAGTGGAGGCATTACCATAAGTCAAACAATCCACCTTCCTCGTTGTCAACTAATTAAGATGGACATCTTTTTTGTATGGCATATCATGTTTCATTATCATGGGAGGGGTCTAATGTAGTGCGATTTCTCACCTGTAGTGAAAGGTACCAGTATTATCAAAATGATACTAAAATGACATGTGACAAAAGAACATAATGACCATACAAGGTGGCAAAGGAACCATAAAACAATAGACAACTAAGGGGCAAAATCAGGGTTCTTGAGAGATATAATTGATAAAAGAAAAAATATGATTCATTTTTTATACTCTCGTGGATGTGAGATTGATAAAGATACATGAAAAATAAAGTGAACAAATAATGTATAATAACCACTAAATCTATGTACAACTTGGGTGCTAACATCTAATGCCAGGGTCGATTTCATGGCCGTTAGGCCCGTCGATCATGTGATTTTGCTTAGTGGCGCTGCTAGATGAGTCATCAGGAGCCCCATCTTTTTTTTCGCTCAAATCGACTTTTTCCAGCAATGGGCACTACCCAGCGCAACAAATAAATCTTGTTAAACCCCTCAATTAGTGCTTTACATTGCAATGGACCCTTGAGTGGACGCTAGGGTTGTAGTCCTGTTTTACAAAACATGAATACCTTTTATCGATCTATGGTCCTTTAAATCTTTTTATTAAGAGTTGTAGCAACACACATGTATTTAACTAGTATGATTCCATTTATGGAACATTCTCACAGCTACACGGCTTACTCTAATCGTACAAAAATCTAGAAAATTCAACACTAAAATGAGAAATATTAATTTACAAAAAACAAATGTTATTGTCTATTTTTCAGTTGAATATGGTCCATATGGTATATGCCTAACACATTGTTGTTCTTAAAAAAGAACTACAAACCATCACATGAAATTACCGTAATCTAGAAATTCTCGACTCGATATAATGTGCATTAAAGTAAAAAATCACCCTATTGGGTAGTTACATTAGAAATTGTAAATAATCAAGCACCCGACTGTGTGATTACATGCTAGATATTCTCTCATAAAGGAAAACACAGGTCCATCGATTTTGTAGACTCTCTTTTATTTGTACTATACCATAATTATTATTTCTTAGATAATAACTGCATGTAAACAAGATTACAAGCAAGAAGCCATCATTGTCATAACTGAATAGATCACAAACAATAGACATTTATAGTTGTACCGTAGCAAATCCAGTTGATATAATATCATAATTGTTTAGAATGATAGTATTTTAATCGATAAATCTTTCTTCCAATATCTAAACATACACATACACCAATCTTCTTTATTTGAACTACACATATCATGACTAATAGACTTAGTAAGTGAACTTAAATGTACCACATCAATAGTAATTGTGTATAAACATCGTTGACTTACTATTTGGTGGATCCGAATTATTAGGTGCCCTACATGTAAGACTCGAATTACAGCTAACCATAGACACATCATTTTGAACCTAACATATTCGATGGATACATGAATTCATCCATGTAGCCTTTACCTAATCAAAATATATATAAGCCATTAGGGATGCACACCGATGCTTGGATTAGTGGGACAATACACCAGTAGCGATGCTCGGTGAAATGGAAGGCTTGAACGGTTGAACCTGAAAAGTAATTAATATGGGAGTTTTTATATCTTCAACATTGCAAGTATGTGGTGCTCGGGAAAACCAAATAATGTGGAATTTGAATTTTCAAGATTACGTTTACATACATTGTTTGATTTGCATAGGTAGAATTATTCAAAGTTTATTACATGTCTTTCATACGATAGAACAAAATACTCGGAGTGCACATGTCATTTCAATGACACAATAAAATTGACGACTCATAAAAAGGTTGGAACTATACCTTACAAGTCACGCAATCATGTTACAAGATACAATAAAACATGTGAGCGCAAGGGTGGAACCACCAACCCTTATAACCGGATACTACATCATCCGTTCCAAGGCGTATTTCATTTCCGTTGACTATGGCGAGGTCCACAAGTCAGTGAGGCCAGGCCGGCCCGCCCAACGGTGAAATATCGAGTACCGGAGCACGATGGAGAAAACGCCCAAAACCAAATATCGCGCGCGCTCGTCACGCACGACTCGGCGCGGCTCAGAGACTAGCAGGCGGGTCCCGCGGCCGAAAATTTGGGGATTCCCGGCCACTTCCCCTGTCCAGGCGCTCGATCCCAGTTCACAAGCCCCACCCCTCGGATCTTCCGTTCACAAGCCATGGCGCCCAACTCCCCAGCCTCCGCGCCGACGCGCTCCTCCGCCCGCTTGCGGGAGCCCTCCGCCAAGCCCGATCTCGAGCCACAGAGCAGCGGCAAGCGCCCGCGCACGGTGGCCTCGTCGGGGAAGAAACCGCCCGCCAGCGCCAAGGCCAAGGCCAAGGCGCCCCGGAAGAAGGCGCGGACAGGCGCGAAGGAGGGTGATGCGGCGGAGCCGGTGGAGGATGACGCGTCCTCTGACGAGCCCGACGAGGAGGAGCTCGAGGGGAGCGAGTTGGCGGAGCAGGAGCCGCAGCAGGGGGCGCAGGGGGCCAAGAAGCGGGTGGCGAGGCCGAGCCGGGTGAGGGGCAGCGGGGACCACGAGCCGGAGTTCGTCGGCCAGCCCGTCCCCCACGACAAGGCCCTCAAGGAGTGGCCAACGCGCTACCAGCGCGGGAGGAGGTAATGCGCTTCTTCTAACACGAGGAGCTGAATTTCGCCTCGATTCGATATGGTACTACTACAAAATGGATGTTCGACATTCTGATCTGAGTCGAATCTCGCGTCGCGCGTTGCAGGAAGGAGTCGGACGATGAGGAAGTGAAGGCCCAGGCCCACTACCGCCGCGCCAAGGTCGATGGCACCATCTACCGCCTCAACGACGATGTCTATGTAAAGGTCGGTCCTTTTATCCTGCCAATGTCCGTGATTCATTGCTGCTTAACGTCGTATCAGTCGACTGTATGCATTATCAAGCCGCTGTGAATTTATTATGTTTCGGATGTATGTACACGGTGTAGCACAGCTCATTTACGTCAGTTTCTGTGGCACAAACTTGCATACACTGACCGAAAGCTTCAAACTTGCATGATGCATTTTCAGCATAATGAGTTGTCAATTTTGTATCTTGTTGTGCTTTTTTTTTTGTCTGATTGTGAAGTGTGTAAATGCTCTACATGTTCGTTACATTGGAACTGATAGCGCAGCAGCGATTCTGCATACCTGTGTGGTAAGAGTTTGGACTAAATTTCACACTCAACTGAACTGAATGTTCACAGCTTCATATCCTAGTGAACAAAAATGCTGAATCCAAAGTAAGATTTAGGCATTTGAGTGACAGCTAGACGGTTGCTCTTCTGGTACCATATATTATGTTCTGCATTTGTTGTATCAACATCTTATACTTGTGATTCCTGTTTGCCGTGCATAGGCTGCGGAGGGGGAAGCTGATTTTATTGGCAGGATAACTGAATTCTTCGAGGGAACAGACAGCTGCCGGTATTTCACCTGCCGTTGGTTCTTCCGCCCAGAGGAAACGGTGTGTACTAAGCACACAGTTGTATTTTTTGTATGTCCAAACTCCCAATTACACTGCGCTGATTGTTGTCTTTGCAGGTGATTTCAGCAAAGGTGTTGGAAAATGCTACCGATCACAAGCATGACCCGAAGCGTGTATTTCTTTCTGAGGAGAAGAATGACAATAGTCTTGATTGCATAGTCTCGAAAGTTAAAGTAGTCCATGTTGATCCAAACGTAATTACTCCTGCCTAGAACTCTCTGTTGAACTGTACGTATGGATGTTTCTCACTGTTTTTCCCATACATGTGCGTTAGATGAATTCAACAGCCAAGGCTCAAATGGTTGCCAACTCCCAATTTTACTATGACATGTCTTACAGCGTGGCTTATTCATCTTTTGCCAACATACCATCAGGTAACCAAAGTTTAATGCCACTAACTATTTTTTATCATGCTAATACTAATAAATGTTTTGGCACCAAGTAGTACAATATTAGCTAATTGAAAACAAGCCAGTATGATATTTCTAGAAAGAGGTCAAACATAGTAATGATGTATAAGTTTTTGAACTCCAATTCTTATTGTTTTATTTCTCTCATCTAGAGAATGGGGCTATAATCAGTGACACAACATCTAAGGTCTCAAGTGATAATGTTGATTCAGAGGAGATATCAGCTAGAAAAGCGTCTCTTCTAGACCTTTATTCTGGGTGTGGTGGGATGTCGACAGGCCTTTGTTTAGGTGCAGCTCTAGCCGGCGTTAAACTTGAGACGGTACTTTTCTACTTCATCATTTGCCCGAGATTATGTTTTTGTGATCGTGATGCTAATCCTACATTCTTCTTCTGTTTTTAGAGGTGGGCGGTCGATTTTAATCAGTTTGCCTGCAAAAGTCTGAAGTATAATCACCCTAACACAGAGGTATAAATATAATTTAAACTACAATCTTGCTTCACATTTGTTGCATATGAATTCTGTAAATGTGTGATTATGTTTGAATGTAGGTTCGAAACGAAAAGGCTGAGAATTTCCTTGCACTCCTTAAAGAATGGGCTGCCTTATGTGACCAGTATGTCAATAATGCTATTCATTCTGATTCAGCCGATCCGTCAGAGGATCAAGAGGAAGACGACGAGCCTCTAGGGGAGGGTGAGTATGTAGTGGAGAAGCTTATTGGAATCTGCTATGGTGGCACTCGGAGGAAAAATGCTATTTATTTTAAGGTAATCATCTAATTCACTGTTGGGTTTACTAGTACTTTGTATATGTGGTTGTATGATTGTTACATGGTTGTTTTTGCAGGTGCAATGGAAAGGCTATGGTCCTGAAGGAGATTCATGGGAACCGATCGAGAACCTCAGGTTGGCATCTCATATGTTATATGTGCATTGGACAACATTTTTGTTAACAGTGTACTGACTCTTGTTGTATACCTAGTGACTGTCCCCTGAAGATTAAGGAATTTGTACAAGAAGGGCACCGGAGGAAAATTTTGCCACTGCCGGTGAGTACTTGGTTCTCTTTTGCCTCATTTTTCTCTTTGACACTTTTTTGCTGCTGCCATTGACATAAGTTCCTGTAGGGCGATGTTGATGTCATATGTGGTGGTCCACCGTGCCAAGGAATCAGTGGGTTTAACCGCTTCCGAAACCGTGAGGAGCCTCTAAAGGATGAGAAAAACCAACAGATGGTTACCTTTTCAGATATTGTGGAATACTTAAAGCCAAAGTATGTTCTCATCGAAAATGTGGTTGACATTCTAAAATTTGCTGGAGGTTACCTTGCAAGGTATGCCTTGAGTCGCTTGGTTTCGTTGGGTTACCAAGCACAGCTTGGCATGATGGTGGCCGGTTGTTATGGGCTGCCGCAATTCCGTATGAGAATGTTTATCTGGGGAGCTCTTCCGTCAATGGTCTGCTACCTATCGATGATGATTTTTTATCACTAAATATTTGGCTGTATTATATTGTGTAGATTTATGATTTATTGCATTTGGCAATGTAGGTTTTACCAAAATACCCTTTGCCTACCCATAATGTTGTTGTGCGTGGCGGAATCCCATATGGCTTCTCTGAAAGCATTGTTGCTTACGACGAAACACAGGGACCAACACTGGAGAAAGCTTTGCTACTTGGTGAAGCAATATCAGATTTACCAGAGGTAAATGTGCAATCATCTAATAAGTTTCTTAGCCTGCACATCCGTTCTTACTTCTTTTCTGCAGATAGGTAATCATCAGACGAATGAGGTAATGGAGTATGGTGGTAAGCCCAAGACCGATTTTCAACGCTATATCCGGCTTAGTCGCAAACGTAATATTTTGTCTCTACTGACTGTTCAATTTTTGCTGTGCTGAAGTGGTCATTTTTGTGAATGCCTGTAATTTCAATTTTAGACTTTATGGTCAACTGATCCTTTTCTCCATTGTTCCAGATATGCTAGATTATTCCTATGGAGAGACGGTCTGTCCTGAGGAAGGTAAACTACTTGATCACCAATCCTTGCAGCTAAACATGGATGATCTTGCACGTGTACAACAAATTCCCAAGGAGAAAGGAGCAAATTTCCGTAACCTCAGGGGAGTCAGGGTGGGGCGAAGCAATGTTGTTGAGTTTGATCCTGAAATTGAGCGTGTCTACCTAGATTCTGGCAAGCCTCTGGTATTGTTTCTACTTCATAACTCTTTCGATGGTTTTCCACATATGCTGAAGTTTTATTCTATGTTTTGCATGTATTGATATATCAATAACATAGATGATAAGCTTCTGCATTGCAGTTTTTATGTATTGCCTATACATAGTGAATGCCAATGATTTCCTCCTATCTCCTTGGGATTTTGATTGTTTTGTGTAAACGTTGCATTTTATTCTATCTTTTAAAACAGGGACAGAAAGCACAATCAAATCTTTTGTTTTGTAATGGCTGATGTATATGAATTTCTCCCTGTTATTCTCACAATGTTCGCACAATCAAAATTTTAGTTTATTGCTAAGTCCAAAAGAATGGGTGAGATGAAGGAAGGTTCAAGACATTTATGCAGCTAAAACCAATAGCCTCGTAGATTTGAGATTGCCGTGTTGTCCTTGTGCATACACAATTCCACCGGAGTTGCAGTTTTGCTCAACATGAAAAGAAACAGGCAAATCTGCTCCTCAGGCTTACCAATGTAGATATGTTACTGTGGGTCCTGCTGGTCATCAGAGTACATTAGTGCTTCCACATCTAGGTCTCAGAACTTCACATATAAACGTAGAGACTGTTGGTTGGCTCCCCATCTCCTACCCTGTAATGTTCTCTCCCTTTCTGCTATTCTGGCAAATTTCTTGTTCCATAAAGTCACCGTAGTTGGTCCCATGATGGTGCCACCACATTACAGTAGACCAGAGTTCCACTGTGATCACTCAGTTAAGAGCTCTTATATTTCACGGTAAACATATTGGCTGCTGAGTTTCCTAGCTAGTATCATTGTATTCCAGATATACCCAACGGTCTCTACCAGACTAACCATTAGTCAAGTTACTTGGAGAACCTTCAGATTAGTAAATAGTATGCTGTTTTTTCATTTGCTTCCGTCTCTGCAGAATTCATCAAGTGAAACAAATGATGGCGCATTGTTATTAATCTAGTTTCTTATGCAACCTAAGATTGCTGAAGTGCTAGTTTTTCTGTGTGCCCAGGTTCCTGATTATGCCATGTCTTACGTCAAGGGGAGATCACTGAGGTGAGTGCCCTAATCTGTTTTCCTTATTATTTTTTTGTAACACTGTCCAATTTTAATAGTTGTGGTTACCATGATGGTTCTGACAGGCCATTCGGACGTCTTTGGTGGGATGAAACAGTTCCAACGGTTTTGACAAGAGCAAAGCCGCACAACCAGGTCAGTATGGACATATCGTGGTGTTTTGCAAACAATGTTTTGCTGATCCTATTTTCTTTACTCTCGCTGTAATGGATCTGAATGTTCCGCTTGTAGAAAATCTTGCACCCGGGTCAAGACAGAGTGCTGTCTGTCCGTGAGAACGCGAGACTGCAGGGCTTTCCCGATTACTATCGGATGTGGGGTTCTATTAAACAGAAGTGAGTTCATATCTATATATCAAGTGTCCAGCCATGTGTTTGATCTCTGTTTCCAGTGATGAATCAGAACCGTCCCTCAACATTTTGTTTTTTGTGATGATACTAGGTACATGCAGGTTGGCAATGCCGTGGCGGTTCCTGTCGCTCGGGCACTGGGCTACTCTCTCGGCCAGGCATTGCAGGGCCGCTCCGAAGGGTCTGACCCGTCGCTGTTCGTGCTTCCCAGGAGCTTCACTTCCTTGGGGCAGGCTGAGGTTCCTGCAGATGAGGTGGCAGAGTAGACAGGGCTCGATTTGAGCCCGCAAGAGAGATATAGCTATTTCTTGATTGATGAATGGGTGCTGTAGCATTTTTTAGTGTAGGTCCAAACTTTGAAAGCTATAGTTTTGACATTTCAAATATTCTTTACCGTCTTGTTCATATCAATTCGTGTGTGTGCCTGGATATCTTTATTGTGTCGTGTGGCTTCGGAGGTTGCCTGAAGAAAGGATACTGTTGTCACTATAAGAATTCAGACTTGTAAAGATAATTAGAAAGAGGTGATGGCCATATTCCTTAGCAGGCTTCCTTATGGGTGATCAGTGAATAGTTCAGACCGAGAACCAAGTAAGTATCAAAATATGACCAGAGTAGGGAGTCGTGCTAATGTATGGTGCTTAACTTGTGTCTCTGTTGACTGTAGATCTTTGGGAACTGATGTATTCGCTGCATTATGCCTGCCACTCATTTCCATGGGTAGTTAACATGGCTCTCCTTTTTCTGCTATAACCTTGGATACTCTTCATAGCTTATTCTGCTTGAACTGGGTGGTACTCACCCTCAACCTAAGATATATCGAGGCCATGTTGTTTTCGCTTATCATGGCATGGAACAGTGTTGGTTCTTAACACCCACTCAGCACGTTGACAATTTGTGCCTCGGCCTCGCTGTTTATTCATCTTTATTAAGTGTCGGACATAACCTCATATACTTCCTGAAGCTGCTATGCTAGGATGTGGATCGATGCAGCGCATGGAACCTTGGAAGGTCGATCATTTGCAGGGATTAATAAGGTGTGCCTTATAATCAATTCTGGATAGCCAAAGTTCCTCCGAGAATTAAGGTTTTCCTATGGCCCTGTTTTAGGAACAGCATCCTTACTAAGGTTAATTTTACTCAAGAGAGGCTGGCTGGGTGTTGAAACCGGTAGTTTTTGCCACTTGCCAAGAGACAATGGATTAAAATCGCTGCTGAAACTTGTAACGTTTGTCTGAGTCGTGGTCACGTTGTAATAAAATCGCTGTCGAAGCTGCTGCTGCTATGCGGCTTTCAGTAAAAAAAATGGATCGAAAAATAATAAAGGACTAAAGAACCCAGCCAGCAAGCTAATTTTTGCGTGTCAAACACGCCTCGTGAGGCAATCATCTACCTCCTCTGTTTCAAAATATAAAATGTTTTAAATTTGTGAAAAAAAATGAATCTAAACTTTTTTTAGTGGATATATTTGTTTCACATAGCTAAAAACATGTTTTATTTTGAAACGGAGAGGAACTACGTGCCCACGGCGTGTGCGGCGTGGTCCACCCGATGCCGATGCATGCAATGAGGTGCAGCAGCAAGCAAGGAGGCCGTCGTCGACGAGAGTAGCACGGGGACCTAGCAGGCCGCCGTCGGCGAGCACCGGGGGAAGCACCACAGAGCACGCAACCGAGAGTCCATCGTCGCCGAGTGGACGAAGAGCCTGCCACCGTCGAGCACAAGCAGACCACGACGTGGTGTGCAAGGAGCACACTTGGAGTTTTTCCTCTTTCTAACACCTGGATTCCGTTGTGCCTTTGATGTTTTTGACAGACATACTCGTTGATTTCTACTTGCATGTGCTTGATTTTTTTGGAGGTGGATTCATCGAAGTAGATCTTTGGATTTTGAAGTAATCTGTTGATTGAACCTCGCAATTAAGCTCAACTAATCTGGAAATTCAACTTAGTTAATATGGCAGCTATTACCTTATCAATATGGCAATTGTTATTAATTCAGCAATTAGGACTAATTATTCTGGCAGCTTGGTCAAATTGTCATGGCAATTAGTAATAGTTGAACCTCTTAACTAGGTCTAATTAACCTTTAAATTACTAATCTGGTAACAAAGACTAATCAATCTGGCAATTAGTGACTACTGAATCTGACTGTTTAGGTCTTGTTAATCTGGCAATTAGGGTCTCAACAAGCATATTTAAACTGGCAATTATTAACACCATTGACGTTTATCAAACATGTGACGTGACGTGTGATAAAACAATGTTATAAACTTTAGAAACACATACACCGGTGGGGTACAACAAAACAGTGAAAAACCACCTCACTATCGCTGGCCCTCGGAAACGACAGTGCATGGACTGTCCCACGTGGAATAGAGCCAGTAAGAGCCGCCGCACGAGAGGGCTCATATGCCGCGCCGCTCTATAGCACAGTCCATGATAGATTCTGTAATAAGAAATGAAAGATGGCAATGGTCGTGAAGGGTTTCGCAGCATAGTAAATCAAAATTTTCTACGGATGCGAACGGGAAAAGCCAAGATCTAATCTAGGAGATGCAAACAACGAGAGGGATAGATGAGATCTTCATACCCTTGAAGAAATCGCACAGCGGAACGTTCAACGGAACGTGGTTGATGTAGTCGTACTAGCCTTCTCCTCCTCGCGACCCGATCCGATCCAACGCCGCAAGTGGCGACGCCTCCGAGAGATGCACACGTACGGCACCTCTACGTCTCCTCCTTCCTTGGTCCAGCAAGTGGGGTGGAGAGATAGATTGGATCTACAACACGACGGCGTGGTGCAAAGGTGGAGAGTTTCTGCGGCAGGGCTTCGCCTACGCGCAGTCGGAAGAGAGAGAGATCTGGAGGGCAGCAGGTAGGCGGCTAGGGTTCAAGGAGGGGTGGAGGAGGGCTGCGCCCCTGCCATCTATATATAGGGTTCTGGTCGCCCCCCTTGGCCCCTCCTCCAAGCCCTAGGGCGGCGGCCCCAAGGGTTGGAGTGGGGGGCAAGTTTTCCCCCTCCTTCTAGAAGGTTTCCCTAGGGTTTCCCCTAGGGTTTGGCCGGCTGGGCCTATGGGGCCTTGTGCCTCTGGCCCAATGCGGCCAGGGAACTCCCTCGTAGGACCACGCACCCCTCCGACAAGTGGGGCCACGTTGATTCCACTCCGGAAGCTTCTAGAACCTTCCGCTACAATACCGAACATTCCGAAATCCAAAAACTGCTTTCCTTTATATGAATCTTATTCTCCGGACCATTCCGGAACCTCTCGTGATGTCCTGGATCCCATCCGAGACTCCGAACAAAAATTCATAAACCAATTATCCATTCTATCCTAGCGTCGAGGCATGTTAAGTGTGTGACCCTACGGGTTCGAGAATATGCAGACATGATCTTCTATCAATAATCAACAACGTGGTCTGTAAACCCATATTGACTCCCACACATTCATCGATGATCATATCGGATGAACCACGATGCCAGGATTCAATTAATCCCATATTTATATTCCCTTCGTCACGCGATATTTTACTTGCCCGAGATTCGATCGTTGGTATCGGCATACCTAGTTCAATCTCGTTCACAGCAAATACTTTACTCTTTTCGTAATCCGATATCACTTTGTGATTAACTCCTTAACCACGTGCTTGCAAGCGGTGTTGATATCGATTACCGAGTGGGCCCGAAGTATATCTCTCCGACTTGGGAGGGACAAATCCCATCTCGATACATACAACCCAACAAGTACTTTCCGATCACCTAAGAGACACCTTTATGATCACCCTCTCATAGGATGACGTTTGATGACCTCAAAGCTTTCTTCCGATACCAGGGAGTTGCATTATCTCATGGTCTAAGGAATACAATAGTTGACATAAGAAAAAGCTTCGCAAATATGAACACGATGACACGATCTAATTGCTCTTCTTGATTTGGGTCTGTCCATCATATCATTCTCCCAATGATATGATCTCATTATTAATCGACAACTCATGTCTATGGTTAGGAAACCTTAACCATCATTAATCAATGAGCTAGTCCATAGAGGCGTACTAGGGACACGGTGTTGTTCATAAACCACACAAGTATCAAAGTTTCCACTTAATACAATTCTAGCATGGAATATAAACTTTATAATGAACAAGAATTATAATAATAACATCTTTATTATTGCCTCTAGGGCATAATTCCAACAGTCTCCCACTTGCACTAGATTCAATAATCTAGTTTACATCTGGCAACAATATAACACCCATGGCACTAAGATGCTGATCATGTTTTGATCGTGGAAGAGGTTTAGTCAATGGATCTGTGACATTCAGATTCGTATGTACTTTGCTAATCTTCAGATCTCCATCTGTTATATAATCTCAAATTATATGAAACTTGCGGTTGATGTGCTTGGTCTTTGGATGATATCTTGGTTCCTTAGCCAGTGTTATGGCACCGGTGTTGTCATACAATATCTCCAGTGGGTCCAAGGCACTTGGAACCACACCAAGCTCAGTGATGAAGTTCCTGATCCAAACTCCTTCTCTTGACGCTTCTGCAGCAGCCATGTATTCCGCTTCTACTGTAGATCCCGCGATCACGCTTTGCTTGCAGCTTCTCCAGCTCACAACTCCTCCATTCAAAATATAAATGTATCCTGTCTGAAATTTAGAATCATCCTTGTCGGTGTCGAAACTACCATCGACGTAACCTTTTACGACGAGCTGCTCATCACCTCCATAGACCAAGAACATTTATTTAGTCCTATTTAAATACTTTAGGATGTTCTTTACGGCTGTCCAGTGTTCCACTCCTGGATCACTTTGGTATCTGCTCGTTAAACTAAGAGCATTGGACACATCCGGTCTAGTACACAGCATGGCATACATGATAGAACCTACGGCCGAGGCATAAGGCACTTTGCTCATGGTTTCTCTATCGTTTACCATAGCTGGACACTGAGCCTTCCTCAATATCTTACCTGACAACATGGGCACTGAACCTTTCTTTGCCTTATCCATTCTGAACCTCTTCAGAACTTTGTCTAGGTATGTACTTTGGCTTAATGCTATTAGGCTTCTTTGTCTATCTTTATAGATTTTGATGCCTAATATATAAGCAGCTTATCCTAGGTCTTTCATTGAAAAACATTTGTTCAAATAACTCTTCACATCGTTAAGCATATCAATGTCATTTCCAATAATCAATATGTCATCCACATATAGTACCAAAAATGTCACTGAGCTCCCACTCACTTTCTTGTAGATACAAGCTTCGTAGCAATTTGGAACAAATCCAAAGCTCTTGATCACTTGATCAAAACGAAGGTTCCAACTCCGAGATGCTTGCTTCAGTCCATAAATGGAACGCTGAAGTTTGCACACCTTATCAGCATCCTTAGGATCGACAAAACCTTCGGGTTGCATCATATACAACTCTTCATCAATGTTGCCATTGAGGAACGCAGTCTTGACATCCATCTGCCATATTTCATAATCATGAAACACAACAATTGCTAATAAAATCCGAATGGACTTAAACATCTCTACGGGAGAGAAAGTCTCATCGTAGTCAACACCTTGAACTTGTCGAAAACCTTTCGCGACAAGCCGTGCTTTATAGACAGTAACATTACCATCTGCGTCCGTTTTCCTTTTGAAAATCCATTTGCACTCAACGGCCTTTCAGTCGCTAGGAGGGTCCACCAAAGTCCATACTTGGTTTTCGCTCATGGATCCCAATTCGGATTTCATGGCCTCTAGCCATTTCTCAGAGTCTGGGCTCATCATTGCTTCCTCATAGTTCGCAGGTTCATTGTTGTCTACCAACAAGACAGTTAAGACAGGGTTACCGTACCACTCAGGAGGGGCACGTGACCTTGTCGACCTGCGACGTTCAGTAGTAGCATAGTCCGAAGATTCATGATCCTCGTCATTAGCTTGCTCTATTGTTGGTGCAGACGACACTGGGACAATTTCAGGTGCTACGCTACTCTCCAACTCAAGAGAAGGTTCAATAACCTCGTCTAGCTCTACTTTCCCCCCACTCACTTCTTTTGAGAGAAACTCCTTCTCAAGAAAGGATCCGTTCTTTGTGACAAACACTTTTCCTTTGGATCTGTGGTAGAAGGTATACCCAATCGTTTCCTTAGGGTATCCTATGAAGACGCATTTCTCCGCTTTGGGTTCGAGCTTGTCCGGCATCAACTTCTTGACGTAAGCTTCGCATCCCCAAACTTTAAGAAACGACAACTTAGGTTTCACACCAAACCACAGTTCATACGGTGTCGTCTCAACGTATTTAGATGGTGCCCTATTTAAAGTGAGTGCAGCGGTTTCTAATGCATAACCCCAAAATGATAACGGCAAATCTGTAAGAGACATCATTGATCGCACCATATCTAATAGAATTCGATTCCGGCATTCAGACACACCATTGCGCTGTGGTGTTCCGGGTGGCGTGAGTTGCGAAACAATTCCGCTTGCTTTAAGATGCGTGAGAAAATCATAACTCAAATATTCACCTCCATGATCGGATCGTAGAAATTTAATTTTCCTGTTACGATGGTTTTCCACTTCATTCTGAATTTTTTTGAACTTTTCAAATGTTTCAGATTTATGTTTCATTAAATAGATATACCCATATCTACTTAAGTCATCAGTAAAAGTGAGAAAATAGCGATATCCACCGCGCGTCGAAACACTCATTGGTCCACATACATCGGTATGTATGATTTCCAACAAGTCCGTTGCTCGCTCCATTATTCCGGAGAACGGGGTTTTGATCATCTTGCCCATGAGGCATGGCTCGCACGTGTCAAATGATTCAAAATCAAGAGACTCCAAAAGTCCATCAGAATGGAGTTTCTTCATGCGTTTTACACCAATATGACCTAGACGGCAGTGCCACAAATAAGTCGTATTATCACTATCTACCTTGCATCTCTTAGCCTCAATGTTATGGATGTGTGTTTCATTGCTTTCGAGATTCAGAAGAAATAAACCATTCATAGCAGGTGCATGACCATAAAAGATGTTACTCATATAAATAGAACAACCATCATTCTGCGATTTAAATGAATAACCGTCTTGCAATAAACACGATCCAGATATGATGTTCATGCTCAACGCAGGCACATAATAACATTTATTAAGGTTTAAAACTAATCCCGAAGGTAAAACTAAGGAGAGCGTGCCGACGACCATCACATCAACTCTTGATCCGTTGCCAACGCGCATCGTCACCTCATCCCTCGCTAGCCGCCGTCTATTCTGTAGCTCCTGTTTCGAGTTATAAATATTAGCAACTGAACCAGTATCAAATACCCAGGCACTACAACAAGGGCTAGTAAGGAAAACATCAATAACATGTATATCAAATATACCTTTGATGGTGTCAGCCTTCTTGTCCGCTAAGTACTTTGGACAGTTGCGCTTCTAGTGACCCTTGTCCTTGCAATAGAAGCACTCAGTGTCCGGCTTAGGTCCAGACTTGAGCTTCTTCTCAGCAGGGGCAACGCGCTTGCCGCTGCCTTTCTTGAAGGGCTTCTTTGCACCCTTACCTTTCTTAAAGCTGGGGGGCTTGTTGACCATCAACACATGATTATCTTTCTTGATGTCCACCTCCGCAGCTTTCAGCTTAGCGAAGAGCTCGGTGATCGTATCAGTGGAACCAATCTGATTATGAGCAACTACAAAACCTTTGTATCTAGGAGGGAGTGACTGCAGAACTCTGTCAATCTTGAGCTCTTCTGGAATCTTGCAGTCCAGTTGCTCGAGATGTTGAGTGTAGCCCGACATCTTAATGGCGTGCTCACTAACGGAACTCCCCTCCTCCATCTTGCAGTTGAAGAATTTCTCAGAGATCTCATATCTCTCAGAACGGACCTGAGTCTGAAACATGGTTTTCAGTTCCTCAAGAATCTCAAAGGGCCCGGCGAACTCCTCAAAACGATTTTGAAGGTACGATTCCATAGCAAACAACATGGTGCTCTTAATCACACCATAATCATCTTTGCGCGACTGATAAACAGCTTTCTCATCAGCTGGCGCATCTACAGCAGGGGCGTCACCTAGCGCTTTCTCAAGGACATAGTCCTTTTGTCCGCCAACGAGAATGATTCTCAGATTGCGGAACCAGTTGGTGAAGTTAGACCCATTGTTCTTAAGCTTTTCTTTCTCAGCAAAAATGTTGAAGTTGAAGTTGGACTTAGCCATTTGATCTACAAAGTTTGCAAGTACAATTTAGACTATGTTCATGATAACTAGTTCAACTTAATCAAATTACTAGATGAACTCACACTAAATTCAACATCCCTCAAGTTGTTTAGTGAACATGATCCAAATTCACCACACCTAATCCGATATTCACGAGAAGAGATGTGGTTTCAATGGTGGACAACAAAGTGTCGATCATATCATTCATATGACTCATGCTTAACCTTTCAGTTCGTGTGTTCCGAGGCCATGTCTCTACATGCTAGGCTCGTCAAGTCAAACCCAAGTATTTCCACGTGTGCAAAACTGGCTTGCACCCGTTGTATGTGAACGTAGAGTTTATAGCACCCGATCATCACGTGGTGCTTGAACACGACGAACTTTCACAACGGTGCATACATGGGGAGAACACAGTTTTATCTTGATCTTTAAGTGAGGAATTATCTTATAATGCTACCGTCGCGATCTAAGCATAATAAGATACATAAAAGGATAAACATCACATGCATATAATTTTATGTGACATGGTATAGCCAATTTCCATGCAATGATCTCCATCTTGTGCGTGCCAACATGATCTCCATCACTCCACCATGATTGCCTCCACCACGAATATCAACTACAACTATTGCTAACTACTTAGCGATAAAGTAAAGCTATTACATGGTGTATAAGAAGTTGACACATAGGTGATACACAATCATAAAGACAACCATATGGTTCCTGCTGATTGTGTACTCATCGACATGCAAGTCGTGAAACATTACAAAACATGATCATTGCATACAACATACACATCACATCTTGGGCCATACCATATCACAGAAACACTCCCTACAAAAACAAGTTAGACGCCTCTACTTTGTTGTTGCATGTTTTACGTGGCTTATGGGAGTAACAAGCTAAGAACGATTCTTACCTATGGAAAGCCACAACGGTGATATTATGGTTGCCAATCTCCGGTGTAAATCCCATGAAAACTATAGTGAGAGAAACTGACATCCACCAGCCGCATGTGTGGAACAAGCCACACGTCAAGTGCGGAGCCGGTCTCGCGAACGAGGTCGCGTAAAGTTGGCCTGGACCGCTTCGATCTCACTATCCCGCATCATAAGAGGTACACAACAAGAGGCTTGCAACAGAAAACATCAACGCCCGCAACAAGCATGTTGCGTTCTACTCGTGAAACACATCTACGCATAGATCTAGCTCTGATACCACTGAAGGGTTTCGCAGCATTGTAAATCAAATTTTCTACGGATGCGAACGGGAAAAGCCAAGATCTAATCTAGGAGATGCAAACAACGAGAGGGATAGATGAGATCTTCATACCCTTGAAGAAATCGCACATCAGAACGTTCAACGGAACGTGGTTGATGTAGTCATACTAGCCTTCTCCTCCTCGCGATTCGATCCGATCCAACGCCGCAAGTGGCGACGCCTCCGAGAGATGCACACCTACGGCACCTCGACGTCTCCTCCTTGCTTGGTCCAGCAAGTGGGGTGGAGAGATAGATTGGATCTACAACACGACGGCGTGGTGCAAAGGTGGAGAGTTTCTGCGGCAGGGCTTCGCCTACGCGCAGTCGGGAGAGAGCGAGATCTGGAGGGCAGCAGGTAGGCGGCTAGGGTTCAAGAAAGGGTGGAGGAGGGCTGCGCCCCTGCCCTCTATTTATAGGGGGCTGTCCGGCCCCCTTGGACCCTCCTCCAAGACCTAGGGCGGCGGCCCCAAGGGTTGGAGTGGGGGGCAAGTTTTCCCCCTCCTTCTAGAAGGTTTCCCTAGGGTTTCCCCTAGGGTTTGGCCGGCTGGGCCTATGGGGCCTTGTGCCCCTGGCCCAATGCGGCCAGGGCACTCCCTCGTAGGACCACGCACCCCTCTGACAAGTGGGGCCATGTTGGTCCCACTCCGGAAGCTTCTAGAACCTTCCGCTACAATACCGAACATTTCGAAATCCAAAAACTGCTTTCCTTTATATGAATCATATTCTCCGGACCATTCCGAAACCTCTTGTGATGTCCTGTATCCCATCCGAGACTCCGAACAAAAACTCATAAACCAATTATCCATTCTATCCTAGCGTCAAGGCACGTTAAGTGTGTGACCCTACGGGTTCGAGAATATGCAGACATGATCTTCTATCAATAATCAACAACGGGGTCTGTAAACCCATATTAACTCCCACACATTCATCGATGATCATATCGGATGAACCACAATGCCAAGATTCAATTAATCCCATATTTATATTCCCTTTGTCACGCGATATTTTACTTGCCCGAGATTCGATCGTTGGTATCGACATACCTAGTTCAATCTCGTTCACAACAAATACTTTACTCTTTCCGTAATCCGATATCACTTTGTGATTAACTCCTTAACCACGTGCTTGCAAGCGGTGTTGATATCGATTACCGAGTGGGCCCGAAGTATATCTCTCCGACTTGGTAGGGACAAATCCCATCTCGATACATACAACCCAACAAGTACTTTCCGATCACCTAAGAGACACCTTTATGATCACCCTCTCATAGGATGACGTTTGATGACCTCAAAGCTTTCTTCCGATACCAGGGAGTTGCATTATCTCATGGTCTAAGGAATACAATAGTTGACATAAGAAAAAGCTTTGCAAAGATGAACACGATGACACGATCTAATTGCTCTGCTTGATTTGGGTCTATCCATCATATCATTCTCCCAATGATATGATCTCATTATTAATCGACAACTCATGTCTATGGTTAGGAAACCTTAACTATCATTAATCAATGAGCTAGTCCATAGAGGCGTACTAGGGACACGGTGTTGTTCATAAACCACACAAGTATCAAAGTTTCCGCTTCATACAATTCTAGCATGGAATATAAACTTTATCATGAACGAGAATTATAATAATAACATCTTTATTATTGCCTCTAGGGCATAATTCCAACAGGTCGCTGATTGCTAGTACTATGCCCCCACGCTCTTGCTAGACCGCTTGTAAGGACAATGCAATTCCCACGTAGGAGGGGCCCCCGGCACCATCTATGTCCTCCATATATTGGAGATTCGTGCTAACATTTTTACAGAACACCCCTTCCACCTTACTTTTTGAGTCAATCACAGTTTTGCTTCTTGACCCCTACTATTTTCATGTCTTATACATATTTCGTCGATGTATGAAACCGTACACATGTTACACTAAGAGCATGTTTCTTCAAACAATCTACATAATGACTGTTTCTTTTTAATCTCATTTTTTCTTGTAAAATTTCAGCAATATTCAACACTTTTATGTACATTTTTTATTCTAAAAATGAAATATCCATAATTTGTTTTTTCAACAATCTCAACAATCTGCATAATGTTTGTTTCTTTTTTACCTCATTTTTTCTTGTAAAATTTCAGGAATATTCAACATTTTTTATGTACATTTTTTATTCTGAAAATGAAATATCCATAATTTATTTTTTCAACAATCTCATTTGATAATATAAATTTTATACTTTTTATTTAACAATATTTAGACACTCTTACTTTGTTTTATCCTAGATTCAGAAGTTTCATACAAGATTCACATGTTTTACAAACTTGTTTCTACCAAAAAATATTCATATAATTTAATCAACAATTTCTTACATAATTATTTTTTCAATAATATTCAACAATATTTCATAGAATATTTTTTTTAAGAATTTTTCTAGAAATATCCGTACAAGTTTCATACGTTTTCCAAGATAATTTTTTAAGATACGGGCAACACCAAAATTCAAATGAATCTTCAATAGATCTTTTTTAAGAATTTTTCTAGAGATATCCGTACAAGTTTCATATTTTTTCCAAGATAATTTTTTTAAGATATATAGGCAACACCGAAACTCAAATGAATCTTCACTACATCTTTTTTGAAACTACTAACAACAATCAAATTTAAATTTTTTAAGATACATGGGCAACACCTAAACTTAAATAAATCTTCACTAGTTTTTTTTCACACAATATTTTCATATAATTTTTTCAACACAAGATTCACAACAGATTCATACAAGATTCTTGTGAGAGGACACAACTTTCTGCAAACCAAATATGCCAGGAAATATGATGTTACTCGTGCCAGCCCGGCTATATATTTTTTACAAAGAATTGTACATGAGTCATATAATTTTTCTAAAGATTATCAATGTTGCATGTATGTTTCGATCAAAAATTCGACACCCGTATCTTCAAATATCAAATAAAAAAATTAGTAGATAATTCACTCATCATGGACAACACGATTTTCTCCCTGTCGCATTCTGTAACTGTCAAATTCACGTATTATTCAAACCCGTTCAAGAAACAACACGGTTTCATAGAGGATTAGTACTAAAGAACATGTTTCTAAATAAAAAGAGGTTTGGAAAATAAAAAGATTAGTCCATGATTCAAAGAGGTTTCGTACACAATCTGATCTAGAAAATAAGAAACTACATATTCCATAGATCTGCACTGAAAATCGAATAATTATTTTATAAAAGATTGGTCTATGATTCAAACAAATAACTAGAGATCTCATATGTTCCATATACCTGAAGATTCATACAAGTTCCATACATTCATGTAAGAATCATTAACGATTCTTCCAACATAGGGAAAAAATTCATATACATGACATATAAATTCGATTCAGAACAAAATCCATAGAAGATTCATACAAGAATCACTCATGATTCAGAACAAAATCATACGAACTGGACATGGATTTTTTCATGCACGCTTCCGACAACAAATTTTCGAAAATCCATCAAAGATTCATCCAAACAAAAACGAGATTCACACAAGATTCGTGTTTTCATACATATTTCTGCAAGATCCAATCGAGTATCATACAAAGAACTTGATAAAAACAAAAGTTTGAATTATTTTCTCTGAGTTTTGATAGAACTACAAAGTTCTTCAGAAATTTTTACAAGAATCGGGCCATGTGATCCTTGGATGGATTCCTAGACCAAATTGAAGAAACACACATAAAACAACATTTCATCCGTGAGCCAGATTTGGGAAAAAATCAACAAAATCAAGGAAAAAGAGAGGAAAAGAAAGGGGATCCAAATCTGGCCACCGCGAGGCCTCGCTGGTGAATCTCCTCGAGGTGGTGTCCACGCGCGCCAGGAGACCGGGCTCGCCAGCCACCGCCGAGCGCATGTGGATCTTCGTCGATCTAGAGCTGGAGCTCGCTAGGGATCTAGAGCTCCTCGCGCGTGACTGCGTATTGTTGTTTTTTGTTTTGTCTATGAGAAGTGGGGAGTGGGATGGATAGGTATATTTCCAAGGACTAAAATACAAAATACTTGAAAGCTTTGACTAGTAGACTTTTGCACGAATCTTAAATCAATCTATGGCTATGATGGTGCCGGGGTCCAACCTAGGAGGGGAAAATCCACGCTCCCCCACTTGTAAGTATTGAGTGGACATGGATTGGGGTTTGGGAGGATCTCGTGAGTGATTTATTGCGTTTTCAGCAGTACTACTATTTGCTGACCATCGCCTCCTATCGGCATCGGACACCAACGTCCCAAAGCTTTGCTTGCTTGTTTGACCCTTTTTATCCGTTGCTGGATACTACTATATGCCTGCTAACCGTTTCACTGTGCACGCTGCTGCTGCTTCTTTCGCTGCTGCTGCTGCTGCTTCTGTCGCTGGAGCGGCGCGATGCACTGTTTGCGCTGCAGTGCCTCTGTCTCTCCCCGCGCGCTCGCTCGCGTTCCAACAGTGCCACCCAGGACCACACCGGTCCCGGCGGCACACCGCGGTTAGAGAAAACCAACGAGCGCGCGCACGACACGATAAGCTGAGGGCATCTCCGACGGGAGACACATCTTCGCATCTATACGGTTCATTTTTATCCGTTTGAGTCATGTCTTGAATAATATTCGTGGTCTGGCCTGTTCGACAGCCACGCATAGCGGGACGACCTATTTGTCGGCGAACAAAGTGTGGACGGCCTCCCCGTCCCGGTACCGGCTGGACAAGAGGAGGCCCATGGCAGCGGCCTTCACCTTTGCCTTCACATCTTGCCGATGCCGCCCCTCCTCCGCGGAGGTCTCAGCGGCGAGCCAAGGTATCGGTCTCCTCGAGCACCGCTTATTCTTCCTTGACCACGACCATAGCTTCCTGGCACAACCGCTCGCCGGGTTGCCGACCATCAGACTCCCTCGCCGCCAACGCCTGGGAAACCTCGAGGACGTGGTTCTCGACAACGCAGTGGATGGCCGCATCCTGGGAGGGGGAGGAGCGTTGTCGCCTTCTCCATGGCCGGTGTCCCCCACTCTCCATGTCCTCTTTCCCCTCCTCGTCGGTCTCCCACTCCTCCACCACGTCCTCATCCTCCTCTTACACCACCCAGTCCTCCCCCCAAAATGGGCCTTTCTCATCGGCGCCCGGAAGAGAAGGAGGCAGGTAAGCGGCAGGGGTGTCCCTGCTAAGGTCACCCTAGGTCATAGGGAGGCAGTTGTTCGGCATGGCTAAGGGCAGGGGCGGATTCGCGCCTGGTGCTACAGGTGCTATAGCACCGGCCGAGTAGCTAAACTACAACCAACATGTACTAATTTTCAAGACTAAAATTAAGAAAAGCCTACTAATTAACATCACTAAAGAAGCATTAGCACCGGACTTGGGCGCCTTCCAGCTCCGCCCCTGGCTAAGGGGGTGGTGCCCTCCCGGCCTGAGGGGCGACTCTTTTATAAGCTTGGGTGGTCCTCGGCGGGAATAGAGGATGTGAAGGGAGAGACAGGCGGTAAAGGCCGCGTCCAGCGGACGAGAATGAAAGGGTCTAGCGAGAGAATCGCGCGAGAGCGGTGGCCGCCATTAACGCCGATTGGTATCAGCTCAAGATGATGGCTGCCTGCAGACAAGAGGGCCCCGCAAATGGGCTCTGCCCAGAGGGGATGTCCTCCACCCGGTAAACAGATCAAATCGAACTAATTCGATGTGGTGAACCCTTAGATGGGTAATCACATAGTAGCACATGACGAAACCGCTGATGAGAGTCATGTGCTGTTGTGCATGCGTGATATTTGCTGACAAGGAAAGCTACAATATGTATCTAATCCAACGGAAGAGCATGTGTGAGGGTTGTGCATCATACAGTACTAGGAAACATGGTGCGGCGACACGCCGCACCCGTCGTGGTGCCCTTTGTTGCATATAGTTAAATTCATTTTCAGTCTAGAGTTGAGTATTTGTTGCATGTGAGATAATATCGCTTTATTTTTTTTTTGCGATCAATATCGCTTTATATTTAACTTGTCATAAATGAAGGAAGCCATAGTTCCCAAATTACCCTTATCATATTGCATCTCTTATAAAATCGTTATATTATCAAGGGACCTTTCAGTAAGTAGAGTATCCGTAGATACATTAAAAGATGCCAAAGAGTACATATTTCTACAAACATGATAGGAAGTTCCTGCTACAATTGAGTGTGCAAATATTCAGAAGGAACCACCAGGCAACTATCACCGAAGGATTGGGCAATTCAGCCATATATCACCAATATTTATCAAAAAGTCTACCACTTGTAATACTACAAAATAACAGACAATAATTAATATGTCTTAGTTGGAAAGAAAATGCCCACTGGGTTGCTTTGTCAAATAGAAGGAACAATTCACTATCATCACCAACTAAACCGAGCAAGGAAAGCCTCTTTAAAAGAAAATCGGACGATGTTCCCTCGTAAGTTCTCAAATATTCAAGACATGTAGCGCCTGGCAAGAAAAATAAACAAAATTAATTATAAGCTTGTCGCAAACTATTATACTTCCTCCGTCTCAAAATAGATATCGCAGATTTGCCTAAATTTGGATATATCTAGTCTGAATTTGGATAGACAGAGGGAGTACAAAGCTAGAGAAAAATAGCACATTACCATCAAGATACAACGAAGGAGGCTGCCAGGCTAGAAAAATAATACTAATCTGCAAAAAGAGGGACAACGTTCTTGTTTCTCCCAAGTAGTCCTTGCAGTTCTGGTACACCCAAATCTCTCACGGACTGCAAGACATGGAATTCAAAATTGCCAATGCAAAAAAGAACTAAGATCAGCTTGTAATATCTATTAATATTCATGCACACAAATTCAAAACTTCAGTCTATAATTTGTGTTGAGACCAGGGAGAGTAAGTTGATCTCCGCGACCTTCAGAACAACACTTGACTACATGTGAGGAACAACCTAAACAAAAACATGGAGCAAGCATACCATAAATCCGAACTTACGCAGTTGTTAGCACTGAAATAGAAAATTATCTGAGTAGAAGGCATATCAAATGTTTAGTTCAAATGTCCAATTGACAGCAGTACGCCTAAGAAGCATTTTAAGACACTCAAGTTCAGAAAATGATTCCTGCATGTGGCTATGAACTATATTTTTCTGCACCTTTCTAAGGGGAGAATCTGCACTGGCATACACTAATTTTTTCAAAATAAAATAGAAATAAAAGAAATGTAAGTGAATCAACTACAAAGACTGAAAACTATTTCATCAGGCGCGTTATTTTTATATAAGAACTGTCCTGTAGTCAAGCACAAACTATCTAAAAGAACTAACTTGTAACTTGCAAGACATTGGATTGACTTAGATCACATACTCGCATGATTGCACGGATTGTAAAAGCAAGATAAGCAAATACTCTACCCATAAACTTAAACAACTGATTGTACAGATTTCAGAAGTAAGAGGCGCAAACCAATATACCAATGAACTTAAATAACAAATGGGAAAGGGGAGTACTAAAGGGCCAAATAAAGTATAAAATTTCAACTAACATGACCATTTCATGTCATTTTTTCTCATCCCCGAACTGCTCAAAGTTGCAAACCAAGTCAATCAATCAAAACAAAAAATGAATGAGTTGAAACCAGAGAAATCATGCATGTAGGTTGAATTCAAAAGACTGAGTTAATTTTAAATTACAACAACAGTGTTAAGACACATAAAGATCATATTGACAATTTGTTGCTCGTCTAGAATACTTGGAAGCACACACTGATCTATAAAATGTACTCTAGGCAGATGCATTTTCATTGGACTGTTGTATTTTTTCCGAAACATGCTTAAATCGAAACAGATGCGCATTATGTAATAAAGTGTACCTTCCGATATATGGTGACAGAACCTAGATCACATATAATCTTGCCAGTCTCCAGGTATCTGTTTTCCTAGAGACGACATAAACACACATTAAGTATTCAACGATGTGTCTGCTTTGACACATCTTTGAGCACGGCTGTTACCTCAATTGATTTCACTAAACACTACCATATCTCATTTCCTGCAACACACTTTGGTTACATACCCTAAGCATTCAAACGACAAATCGAAAACAAAAAGATTACTATCATCATCCTTTTTCCCTCTCCCTCAATCTGTTATATTTGAGATATGTCATCTATCTGAATCCAAACAGAGACAGCAAGCTTTGTACATAAATTGTTAGAAATAAGTATCTTGGCACATGTACAGTAAAGATATAAACCGACAGACGGTACCAAGCAGGAAAAGAGAAACCTGTCATAAACAGCTGCAAATCTTGAGCACACGCGGCCACGGTAAACAAAAAATTGCGGCCGAACTAATTCATTACTAAACGGAACAGACATTACATCTCAGAATCAGTAGGCATACCTCCAAAAATGGATATCATCCAAGCGATATCCATTATTCAGGATCATGGAAAATGTAAAGAAGGAAGAAGATAAAAGGTATTGAACAACTACAGGCTCACCTAAGTGACTGTCAGTTGCCCTCAAAACATAACCATGGACCTGCAGAGAAAGGTCAGCACCTTCTTGATACGCATACAACAACTCCACAATAGCCAATATATATACCTTTTGCCTTCTCAGATAAAAGCAAATCTAAGTATCAGAACAGAAGTAATCCAAAACTATAGCTAGCAAGCTGCCATGGCAAGACTATTTTCAGAGAGCAAGTAACGTATTTTATTTGACTCAAATTTTCCTGCAAGCATTGATAAAGCCTAATAAACATGGACAACACCACAAATCTAAAATTAGTACAAACAGATAAATTACCTTAGGGTTGCTTTGCAAACAACTATAGATGGTGGCATTGATAGCTTCCATGGCATGGCCTCCAGGCCATGTAGGGAATATATTTTCCCAAGTTTTCACCTGCAAGTGCAAAATAGAGATGGTTCAATCCCATGAACAAACAATGACGATAGAAATATAGATGTATACACATGAGAGCAACTACTAAATCGACAACCTAACTGACAGAATACCACCCACTCTCCAAAATAATACCCGGCAGCTCCCCTTGCATATAACCACACGTACAAGCACCACGGTGAATAAATTGTAGAGAGTTACGGAGAAACAGAAAGTAAAGAGAACCCAACTATCTCTCCATTCCATATAGGCAGTGTGCATCTTTCCTTACATGATCGCCTCACTCCAAATCACCTTCAGGTGACTCTTCTACTCACTCAAATCCATGCACAAACTTCAAGAAATAGCAGCAAATCAAAAGGAACATTAACCATGTTAGCGAGCCAGGGAAACACTACATCAGAATATGCACATCCGGAGCACATGAACAGGAAATCAATAATAGCCAATACACCTCCAAATACGCAGATCTGGAGATTCAAGCTAGAAACGGACCAGGAAAGGTTTTATGGTGAAGCTAGACTTAACAGATTCGAGATAAACATTTAACACTGACAACAAATTTTAGAACATTTCAGTAAGAACGAAATCGATTCAGCTAGATTATATCCAGTCTTGGCCGTCAAATAACATGATTCCCATTCTAAAAAAAAGAACTACATACCATGCGGAAGCAAGTCTGCAACCCTTCAGTACTGTAACCAAAAGCAGAATACACATCCATCTGATGCTAAATCACACACTCTCACATCCATCGTTCCACAAATGAACTCACCCAGTTATGCATATAGAATAGAAAGAGGAGCTAACGTATTGTAAATAGATAACATTCACGCTACAGTACGTCAATTTTAAAACACAAAGGCACGTAACAAAGACCTTCTCCACCATACCTGGAAGGATCTAGATAGGTTCGGACGGTCGGCTGCTCGCAAAACACTGAAACCACTTCCCGAATAAAAACGGTTGCTGCTTCAGCGGGAAGGGCTAGAAGCTGCAGCTGCGTGCGCTGCCATGGTGCTACTGCTCGCCCCTGAAGCTGTTAGGGGAGTCAGGGACGCGCCGGCGGCCAGGTGAAGCCGATGAGACCCTCGTGTCCGCCCACACTACCCTCGTTGCCGCCTGAAAGAGACAGCAAAAGAGGAAGTGAGGCGGGAGAGAGAGCGCAGAGGTAGAGGAAGGAGTGGTAAGAGACAGCGAAAGAGGAAATGAGGCGGGAGAGAGAGCGCAGAGGTAGAGAAAGGAGCGGTTAGGCGACCTACCTGCGCACTGCTGGTAGCCGCTGGTCACCGCCGGACCCATAGTCGACTCGGATGTCTTCGTCCTCGCCGCCCCATCTCCATGCCGATGGCATCGCCGCCACTACAACTACCTCCCGAGGTCAGATCGCGCGCTCGAGTAAATCGTGGTCACCCGCATCGGCATCCATTGACCTCCTTCCCCATCGGACCCTCCTGCTCTGGCCTGAGCTCCTCCTGCTCCACCTAGTCGATCTCCCCCACGACTTCCAGCAACGACCACATCCGGCTCCTGCACCTAGCACCGGACGCCTCTTCTTCCCGGCCTCGAGCTTGCCCAATACCTCTTCAACGTCGCCGTTGACCCGGCGCAAGCGTCCGCCACCATGCTTTGTCGGTGGTGAGAAAGATGAGGGGGCGGTGGGATGGTGGGCACCGCTTTTTTTTTTTTTGACCTGTGGTGGGCACCGCTTTGACCGTGCCCTTTTTATATAGGCAGCCGTACGTTGCTGGCCGGCCTACTGTGGAGCCTTTCTAACCAGTAGTACTACGAGTAACGCTGCACTTACGGACTACTCCCTCCGTTTAGAAATATAAGATGTTTTAGATTTGTGAAGGAGATGTATCTTGACATGTTTTAGTGTATAGATTCAAATGAATCTAGACACTAAAATATGTCTAGATATATCTCATTCACAAACCTAAAACATCTTATATTTCCAAACGGAGGGAGTACTTTTTACAAAAACGGACGTATGAGATTACGTGGAATCACCTCGCGCATTCACAGCCCGAGAATCAGGGAAGGAAAAAAAATCAACCAACTAGCTATTAGCACGTCCGTCCGTAGGGGTTTTTTTAAACAAGTTTTCCGTAAGTCTAGCTTTTCCGGTAGTACTACACTGTAGCCTGTAGGCTATCGCCATGGATCCGGCCGGCCGGCCGGCCTCCCCGCCCGCCCGCCCGCTCGCTCGTTCGAACAGTGGAGCTACGCGCGATGGGTGTCGACATGGCCTAGAGGAAATGGTACGTGCCTCCCCGCCCTGCCCGAGCGGTCCAGTCGGCCCGACCAACCACGCTGCAGCAAATTAACCTCTCGCGTCTCACCGGTGGGTACTGCAATAATCATTCTCGACTGGATGATAGATTGCGCCCGCCTGTTAGAGATATCGCGACTGATTGCCTTGCCATTCTCGAACTCATCCACGCCGCCGTGCCAACTGGATGGATGGATCTCACAAAGTGCAGGATCGCGGCGTCTCTAGATCGATACTTCCTCTTTCTTCCTCCGCAAACAAGTGTACCTCTAATTTTTTGTTGCTTAAATCAGACTACATTAGATTTGATCAGCCTTATAGATAAAAGTTGCAACCTCGTATATTTTTTTAGATCGAAAGGAACTCTGTCCCTTGTTCCATTATGAAATAATAAAACAACTAGTTCCAAAGTAACATGGAAAGATAAAACGACAGCAAGAGCTTAGCGCTCAAAACTAACAAACTGAAATAGTCTCGGCTCAGAACAAAGCCAGCTGCTCTACACACTACCCGTAAACGCAGCCAAAAGGAAACATGGAACAGATCAAAGGACAGACTAGAACACCACATGAACATTCTCCTCCTCATCAGGGTGATCTTGGAGATATTTCAGCGATGCCCTCCTCCCATAGCTCGATGATGCAGTAGTCTTCCATGTGAAAATCCACTCGAAGCCAGCGCAGATCATCTCGCCGTGAGCGTCAGAGGTTTTCTCAGTCTGTCGATCATCTTCTCCATGAAAAGGGCGATCTTCCCCCCTCCAAGTCCTTGAATGGTTTTTGCCATGTCTTTAGGAAGGAAAGGACCAGACGCCAGACCTGTTTCATATTAATCCAAGATGTCTTATTAAAGACAATGCTATTTCTATTGTTCTAAATGCTCCAAAGAACGGCAGAAGAAACCACATTCAAATGAATATGTTTCTTGTTAGCAAGCGATTTGGAAGCAAGAGATTCAAAATCTACAATACTAGCACCAAATATATCTTGAACATCTCTCCAAAGTTGCAACCTCGTATATTAGTACATCAAGTTATCAATGCAGTATTATAAAACTAAATTTGAAAATTGATACCAATTTAGCGCCATAAACTATGTTTTCCTATAAAACTAGTCAAATTTTACTCAGTTTGATTTTGAATAAGACTAGAAGTACACTTATTAGCGGACAGAATAGAGCTGGACACACAGCATGGCGAAGCATTGCAATTTACAAGAAGCCAAGAGCCCCAGCAAGCGATGCAAAGAAGGAATTGAAGGCCATGCTATGCTTCTCCGCTGCAGCCGGAGTCCCTCGCTCAGTAGGTACTCAGACACTCACACTGCACCGCAGCTAGAAGTCGCCTATCGGCACGATGCACGACGCCTTGGCCACCCTGCGGACAGCTCTAATGCGTGGTCACCGGTGAGCAGTGAGCTCGATCATGACCGGCTCCAAACAGTTGACCATGTGGCCAACAACGAAACATATTTCCATGCTCACAAACATGAACATGTTTTGCTCTATTGTATACTACAATCAACCTCTAGCGGTAACCTTAGGGCCTGATCCACTAATTTTAGGGCCCTAGGGAAATAAGGCACCGAGGTTCCCTTGTTAAGGTCAAGGGGGCCATTGCCCCCCCCCCCCCCACTCTAGAAAATTCCTTAAAGTATAGCTTCTGCCTAATATTTACACTACAACTTTAAAAATTGTTCAAAGTTTAAGAATAATCATCAACACATGATTGCCTAACACGTGTACCAATGTTTTCGATTTATACAATTATAGCATTGGTATAAAACCTATTATGAACTAGTGAGATATGATAATAAACTTATTTATTGTTTGCCTCGAGGACATATCTCCAACACTCGGCCACCATGAACGCGCGATAGTCGACGTCGCGCTTGGCAGTGGCGAAGGAGGCGAGCAGAACCCTCCAACCAGGTGTCGTCCTCGACCGTGTTGGCGTCAGACGCCTCCATGGCTGCGGCGGCCGTAACATCCACCTCCTCATGCGATGCGCGAGTCCCGTTAGCCATACCGATGGGGCGTAAAAGAGAAGGCCATATCGACGACCGATGCTCTATCATGCACAAAGTCTCACTCTTTGTAACACCCCCGGTCACTCCGGACCGACGGCTGTCACTTCTGGCAGCTCAATAAGATCTCTAGACTAACCCCACAGACTAACACTAGTCTTTTTTGCGTACTTTGTCCTCACTCGTGCGCACCCGGTACCCACTTTTCGATCGGTCACCCATCCTAGAATTGTTCTAGGCCAAGCACGCTTACCTTAGAGTTCTTTTCGAATGAGCTTCCGGAAAAGAAGTTACAACTTGTTGGTATGGGTTTCCTATCAATCCTATTGAGCCATGCGTCAGGGTCTCACATACACCCACCTTAGAAGATCGATGTCCTCGTCGATCAACCACAAGCCAGGAACGTCCCCTCTTGGCACACGTCTGTGCGTCCAGTGCCGGCATATTGCCATGCCGTGTCCACTCCGGGCCACACGCGCCATGCTACACATATCCGCCACTGACCCGCACACGCCCGTGTAACCGTGAGGATCGGCTCTGATACCACTCGTAACACCTCCGGTCACTCCGGACCGACGGCTGTCACTTCTGGCAGCTCAATAGAATCTCTAGACTAACCCCACAGATCAACACTAGTCTTTTCTGCGCACTTTGTCCTCACTCGTGCGCACCCGGTACCCACTTCCCAGTCGGTCACCCATCCTAGAATTGCTCTAGGCCAAGCACGCTTAACCTTAGATTTCTTTTCGAATGAGCTTCCGGAAAAGAAGTTGTAACTTGTTGGTATGGGTTTCCTATCAATCCTATTGAGCCATGCGTCAGGGTCTCACACTCGTATATAAGGGGCAATGAGGGCTCCAGAGAAGGGGTTGGTCCACTAGAGACCTTCTCCCAATGCTCGTTAGAAGAGAGAAGGAGAACACACATACAACTCTAGAAGCAAACTTGTACGCCGTATTGATGGTGCTCGACGTGGCACCTCGTTGGTAACCCCAAGCGCAGGGTGTGAAGAGCAAGCATCGACTTTTCTCTCAGTTGAGACCGAGGTTATCAAACCAGAAGGAGGAAGGAAACGTCACACAGGTGTTGCAAGCACCGTGGAGACCTGCACAACACAAACTCAAGACTTTGCCCCAACGAACGGTGAGGTTGTCAAGCTTACCGGTTTACTGTAACAAATGATTAAATGTATGATGTGGAAGGTAATGGTTTGCAGCAAGTAAACAAGTAATAGTGAAAGATGTATCAATGGTAAAGATTGGACCGGGGTCCATAGTTCACTAGAGGTGCTCTCCTTATATAAACAACATGGCATGAAGGGTAAACAAATTACAGCAGGGCAATTGACAGGAACTGAGCAAGGCATAACAATGCAATTACTAGTAAGAAAGATCCTATGAGATTGATTGGGCAATACAACAATATACATAGACCTTCATCCAACTGCATCTATGACTAGAAGTCTACCTTCAGGTTATCATCCGAACCCCCTCCAATATTAAGTTACAAGCAACAGACAACTGCTTTAAGCAAAGTGTGTAAGGTAAACAGTCCACATGTTCTATGAACAAGAGATCGTTGTTTTCTCCCTAGTAGCAACAGCACATCTACAACCGAAGAGATTTTTGTTACTTCCCTTGGAAACTAGAGGCATGAACCCACTATCGAGCATAAATAGTCCCTCTTGGAGTCACTAGCAACTACTTGGCCAAGATAGCTACTAACAACGAAGAGCATGCAAGATCACAAACAACATAGACATGATAGAATAAAGACAAAACCATTAATCAAACCAACATAATAATCTCAATATCCATTGGATCCCCGCAAACACAATATGCATGATTACAAATAGATTAGATCTTGATCATGAACGGAGCTCACAAGATATATATATGAAAGCACAAAGGTGGAGATACAACCATCTAGCTACTACATGGAACCATAGTCCAAGGTGGAACTACTCACGCGTAGCTGACAAATAGATTAGATCTTGATCATGAACGGAGCTCACAAGATATATATATGAAAGCACAAAGGTGGAGATACAACCATCTAGCTACTACATGGAACCATAGTCCAAGGTGGAACTACTCACGCGTCATACCGAAGAGGGGCCTCCGGGATGATCTCCCCTCCGGCAGGGTGCTGGGAAGAACTTCAGACCCCCCCCCCCCCCGATCTAGGGACGATGGTGGCGGCGGCTACAGACGGTTTTGTGGATTTTTGATCGGGTATCCATGGTTTCCACATCAGGGGCTTCTTATAGGCGAAGGGGGAGACCGAGGAGGCAGCCAGGGGCGCCAAACCCTAGCCAGGCGTGGGGTGGGGCCCACCCATGCCTGGGGTGGGTCTGGCCCCTCTGGCTGACCCCTCGGGCTCTCCTCTGGACTTCTTGTTTCCCACGGAAAGTAATTGACTTTGTCCTTTGTCCGGTCCAATTCTGATAATATTTTTTTACTAACTTTTCTGAAACCAAAAACAGCAGAAAATATGCATCTGACACTGTTGCAACTTTTTAATAGGTTAGTACCAGAAAACATGTGAAAAACATCTCAAAATATGGACAAGTAAAGCAAAATAGATACTAAACAAGAATGGAGCATCAAAAATTATAGATACGTTTTCGACGTATCACGTATCCATCTACTGTTCAGTTCATGCAAAAGTAAAGGTTTTACCTCATCGAGGGCCGTGGACCTGAGCATGTCTTTGTGTTGAATGCTTGTATCCAATCGTGTATACATACGGACGTCGTCGCTCTCCCATGTTGGCCTCACACCTCCTTCATGCCATCCCGTATAGCACTACCGTGTATAAAACCACGTCACTATCTAGCTTGGATGTTTGAATGCGCGTGTCTCGACGGATAATTTTGTATGTGTTCAACTCGCCGGGAACTTCGTCGTTGGCATAGTCGAAAAGCACTCGACAGCAGAGGCTATGCTAACATGCCCCGGGCCCTCACACATCTGGTAGGAAAGGAATGTTGCCTAATAGCATAGGAATATTATGAGGGCAAGCAAAATAATCTGCTTGCCTCGCTGTGTTATTAGGGATTTTGGTTTGGACATTATTGCTCCGCGAGAAACTATGAAAAATGGATTACAATGCAAAGCTTCTTTTAGGAAAAATGAACTATGATGTCACTTACAGATTTACCGCTATCGTTTTGGGGTTATGCATTAGAAACAACCGCATTCACTTTAAATAGGGCACCATCTAAATCCGTTGAAATGACACTGTATGAATTATGGTTTGGAAGAAACGTAGATTGTCGTTCCTTAAAGTTTGGGGTTGCGAAAGCCTATGTAAAGAAGCTACAACCGGACAAGCTTGAACCCAAAGAGGAAAAATGCGTCTTCATAGGATACCCGAAGGAAACTATTGGGTATACCTTCTATCATAGATCCGAGGGAAAAATCTTCGTTGCCAAGAATGGATCCTTTTTAGAGAAGGAATTTCTCTCGAAAGAAGTGACTGGAAGGAAAGTAGAACTCGACGAGGTTGTTGAACCTTCTCTCGAACTTGCGAGTAGCACAACACCGGAAGTAGTTCCTGTGGCGCCTACACCAATAAGAGAGGAAGCTAATGATGATGATCATGAAACTTCAGTTGAAGTTGCTACAGAACCTCGCAGGTCAACGAGAACTCGTACCACTCCTGATTGGTATGATCCCGTTATGAGTGTCATGTTGGTGGACAACACCGATGACCCTGCAACATATGAGGAAGCGATGATGAGCCCAGATTCCAATAAATGGCAAGAAGCCATGAAATCCGAAATTGGATCCATGTACGAAAACCAAGTATGGACTTTGGTGGACTTACCAGATGGCCGGAAGGCTGTCGAGAACAAATGGATTTTCAAGAAGAAAAGAGATGCTGATGGTAATGTTACTGTCTATAAAGCTCGACTTGTCGCAAAAGGGTTTCGACAAATTCAAGGAGTTGACTACGATGAGAATTTCTCACCGGTAGCGAAGCTAAAGTCTGTGAGGATTATGTTAGCAATCGCTGCATATTATAATTATGAGATATGACAGATGGATGTCAAAACAACGTTCCTCAATGGAGACATTGATGAAGAGTTGTATATGATGCAACCCAAAGGTTTTATCGATCCTAAAGATGCTAACAAGGTATGCAAACTTCAACGGTCCATATACGGGTTGAAGCAAGCATCCCGAAGTTGGAATCAACGTTTTGATAAGGTAATCAAAAGTTTTGGTTTTATACAAACTTATGGAAAAGCTTGTATTTACAAGAAAGTGAGTGGGAGCTCTGTAGCATTCTTAATACTATATGTAGATGACATATTGTTGATTGAGAATGATGTAGACCTTCTTAATGATGCCGGGAACTTCGTCGTTGGCATAGTCGAAAAACACTCGACAACAGGGGCTATGCTAACATGCCCCGGGTCAAAAGCAATTGACTAATAAGGGGAACCTTGAATTCGATTGATTATGTCACTCCGCATTACTAGAAAAGGGCTCACACATCTGGTAGGAAAGGAATGTTGCCTAATAGCATAGGAATATTATGAGGGCAAGCAAAATAATCTGCTTGCCTCGCAGTGTTATTAGAGATTTTGGTTTGGACATTATTGCTCCGCGAGAAACTATGAGAAATGGATTACAATGCAAAGCTTCTTTTAGGAAAACTGAACCCTCTAACGGGGTTTTTTTTTTTTTGGAAATGGATTTTTCCGGTGGGGAAACCTTAGTGTCGGTCAACGATTGACGAGGAACGGCTATAAATTGGTTTAGTCAAGACTCGTAGCACGGTGACAGAACAGCTTCGTGCGTGACGAGCTGGCAAAGAAAGGCAAACTAGTCGGGGAAACCGTCCTACGTCTCCGCCGGTCGACGTCAGGCACCGCGCCGGCCGTGACCACACTGACTGCTGCTAGCATCGTGGCTAGCTGCAGTGGCTCAGCCCTAGGCCACCCCTGGCTGCCAGCCTCTCGTACGTACGTCCCAACGGTCGACCATGACGGCGACCCAACAGTTCATTACCGCCAACAAGGAAACAAACAAACTTCTAGCGAGCAAAAACATCATTTGGTGCGCCAGCATCAGCCTGGCACGGGAGGTTTTCTGATCTTTGTTTAGCCTGCTTTTTAGTGTCTTTTTTAGGGACGTTGAGACGATGACTATGTCCTGAAGTCAGAATAAGATCCTTCTCGTTTTATCCTCGCTCCAACGGAAGGCGCGTGGAGTGTTTGTCCGGCGGATCTCTTGGGATCCGGTTCGTTTTCGTGTTCGTTGGTGTGATTTCGGGTCGGTCTCTTCTGATCTATGGTTATCATCATTGGCGATGATTGCTGCTCTGGTGCGCTGGTCCATTGTGACCTTAGCACAACGACTTTCCGTCTGTCTACTGTAACAAGCTCTACTATGACAAGTTTTGCTCGGCTCCGGTGATGGAGGAGTGAGGACGGCGGCGCGTCTTCGGCTCGTGCTAATGTTTGTACTCGTCGCTAGATGATCCAGTGACCTATTTGTAATTTTTATTATTTTTAAGTCTTTTTGTTCTACTGTTGATGATTTTTAATAGTTCGGTGAAATTTCGCAAAAAAAAAGAGAGCATGTTTCAATCCAATCACGCCATCATCCATGTACACCATGAGCAGATCAGAACGAGCTCACACACTGATCTGGATTCTCTGAGAGCACGGAACAAGTCACAAGCCAACACGAGCATATGCATTCCACGTCTCGGGCCAGGCGATTCCCAACACGAGCAGACGATGCAGGTTTGAGCCTTTTTTGCCCTCTACTATATGGCAGGGAATTGCCAGCACGCTGCTTCGCTGCGACTGCTAACCGCTTCACTGTAGGCGCTGCCAACGCTATGGATCATCCTACACTGGGCGCAGGATCATCCAACACTCTAGGCGCATGTCATGCGCTTCTCTACCGGCCGATCCAATCCGTCAAAGCATGGTAGCCTAGCGGTGCGATCCATTGCGACAAACGCACACAAACCAACTTATTTATGCATTAAATTTGGGGTTCAGTTGGATCGGTCCGGACAACGCGCTCGTCCTCGCGCGTACTCCCTTCACATTTGGTTGTCCCTTCCGCCAGCAGCGCACAAACTACTACACATCTTCGATCCAAAAACTCTCTCCAAAATTTTCACTGGTGGAGCAGGAAAAAAGACGATGGATCCGCACTGCCATGGCCGATGCTGCGCCCTCCGGCGTTCACTTGGCCAAGAAGCGCGGCCGGCCAAAGAAGTTTGGCAAGGACCTGACGGCGGAAAAGTGAAAAGTTAAGTCGGACAAGCATGCTGGCCGACGGGTAGCGGCGAGAGCTCTGCTCGTCGCTGCCAAGCTCGAGAAGGAGCACCGGTAGGAGAACAAGCGCTTCCTCGACGCGCAGAACAAGGTCAACACCAACGAGCTGGCAGTGAATGTCGCCAATCACGCCATCAACATGATGAAGCAGGAGACGATGACCGCCGCTTTCGGTGGCACCGTCACTCTTCCCGACCTAGCCATGGTCAGCGCGTCCTCTACCAGCTTCGTCACTTCCACACCTAACGGTCGGCCACCAGGTCAGCCCAAGATGCAAGCCCGCACACACTTTCGCTTGGAGGCCAAACTAGGATCGTGGCCTCGCTCTCCCGGTTCGTCCATCCCCACACGGTGTCGTCGGAGGCGGGAGAGCTCGCCATCGACCTCAACCGCACTCCAATGACCGCAGACACAACCCAGGAGGCGTCGAAGAAGCGGTGGTCCATCTTTGCCATTGTCGGTATGGTCGCTACATTTCTTTGCCATTGTCGGTATACTGCTCCCGTCGCTTTATCATGGCCAAATTAGGTGTGGGATTTCGTGGCCAACGATACGGAGGATGTCATGCACGACATGATCAATGAGGGTGGCGACGACTATGCGACGATGAAGAGACCCAGGAAGAGACCCATCAACACACACAACAAGATGCCTACAACATTACAGATGAGGTATTGTTTGGAAACGATGGCACTTCCATGGGTAAGGGGGTTACGGCCGCGTCGTTGGCCGCTTCACTTGCGGCGTCACTTGTCGACGACAAGAATTTGAGCCAACGAACCTCGAGCTACAACAGCGACGAGTACAAGATCCTATGCAAGGCATGGATGGAGATTTCACAAGATCTACTATGTAGAGCCGAGAAAAAGGGCTTTGCCTATTGGAAAAAGGTGAGCAAGTTCTTCCATGAGCATAGGAAATTTGGGAAGAACGCCTTCTATGGCGATCGAAATGACCTCTCCCTCTCCAAGCGATGGTGACGAAAAGGAAAATAGCGACATGATGCCGATTGACATGGTAAGACCTCTTCCTCTCTTTCTCGATGCCTTGCATATGCATTAAGCCATTGTTGGCATCCATATGTGTAGGTCATGAAAGCAATGGACCTCTTCAAGAAGGTGAATGATAACAAGGCCTTCACATTGTCCCATTGTTGGACATCGATCAATGAGTGCAAAAAATGGAAGACTAGCTATGCCCTTTGAAAAATCTTGACAACAAGAAGAAGGGCAAGAGTAATGCTTCGACGTGCGGTGTCGTCGACCTAGATGACGTCAATGACGAAGGCTTCGTCAACCCTGCATGCGATGGGACTGCCTCCCGTGCCCGCTGGACGGGAGGCCACAAGGCTATGAAGGCCGATATCGCCCGCCGGTTTGGTTCCTCGCCATTCCAGGAGACCTTGAGGAAGATCCTGAAGAAGAAGGAAGAGGCCATCGTCGAGAGGAGGCAACTGACCATTCGGGCTCGCGATGCTTGAACGGCAATAGCGACGATGAATGCCACTTTTTGGACAGAAGCTGCCATTTTTTGGACACTGTGTATGATATTGTCCTCTTTTGCATATTTCAGACCCACTGGCCACTTGTTGGTGATATCTAAAGGGAGATGACACATGTACGACATTATTTGATAGTAAATTTCTGTATTATTTGCTTTATCAATTTGAATTTTTAAGCTTATTTGATAACGCTAAAAAACACCATGACGGAAAAAAAGATCGCGCCGCTGGACAGTTGGCGTGATAGACCAGACCATAACTGAAAAATAACAGCGACCCGACCCAAAATACGTACCGGCCGTCTGGATTGAACTGCTGGAGATGCACTAAACCACGACGGTGCATCGCCGGCTTCCCGTCCACCGTCGCTGGCGTTGGAATAGTGGCTATGCAGTGCAGGACCACCCGCCGTCTCTGCGCGCCACCCAGGACCACCTGCTTGGCCGGCACGCCACCCCGTAGTGCCGGTAGTACTATCGTCAACCTGGAGCGGAAAATTTTCGTCAGTAATAAGAACAACGGGAGAAACGGGTTGCGACGATCACTTTCAAGTGGCTGCTTTAGATTAATTGACTGAGTCGGTGTGGATCTCGCGAGTGATTGCTTTGCTATGTCCGTACTACTCACTCGTCTCCGGTGTCCAAGCCAAGGGCAGGGCGGCTAACCAACATCGAATCCAACTCATCAATGCGTCAATTAATTGCCATGGAGGATCCGGGGAAATGCGGACTGACAGCAGTCAAGGGGGTCCACGTTTTTTCACAGGGCTGCAAGGCCTGGATTAGCACACACACACTGAAAAACTCTGAATTTTCCAGTTTTCATGTTTCGTTGTGTTCAGGCCAAGAGAAAAAAAAAAGGAGCGCAAGAATTTGCATAGCTCCAGTGCTCTGGGGTGGTCGGTCGTCAACCATAGCCCTACGCCTGCCCCTACCTGCCACTGCCAGCCTCTCGTCCGTCCCAACGGTCAACGGCGATCGACAGTTCACTACCGCCAACAAGGAAACAAACAAACTCGCATTGCTCACGAACAAAAACATCAAAGAAAGCAACGTCGTCGTCGCATGAGAAAAAAAGGCACAATGGAGCCACGAAGTTGCAGAAAACATACACATCGACGTAGGTGACACACACACACACACACACACACACACACACACACACACACACACACACACACACACACACACACACACACACACACACACACACACACACACACACACACACACACACACACACACACACACACACACACAAGTCAAGTCACAAGCCAACATGAGCAGATGCATTCCACGTCTCGGACTGCAGATGCATGGCATAGCGTGTGCATGTCAAAGTGTTGGACACGGACCAGACGATTCCCAACACGAGCTGACGAGGCCGGTTCGAGCCTCTCTTTTTTTTTTTTGCCCTCTTTGGCAGCCATTGACTGCTTTGCTAACTGCTTCACTGTAGGCGCTGCCGTCGCTATAGACCATCCAGCACGAATCGTGGCCCCTGACAGTGCACCGCCGGCCTCCCCTCCCCGCCGCTCGCGTTGCTGGTCCACCCGACCCACCGGCAGTACAGTACTATTATCGGCCTGGGGCTGGAAATTCTGGACTGGCCGCATCGCAATGATCATTTCGGACTGGCCGCTAGATTGTGCGCGCCGCCTCGTATTGGATGGAGTATTCTAACCGAGGAGCGTTGGATCCGCATGCTGGATGGCAGAGATTGCTTTGCTAGGTCCGTACTCGTAGGGCCCGGTTTCTGCGGTAATACCGTACTAGGTACTTACTCCTAATCAGAATGCAGCCATCAACTTAACGTCCCCAAGAATACACTAAAAAACGGACTAAAGAAAGAACGAAAAACCTCTCGACAACAAGAGGTCGTGGTCCGCCACACCCCAAGTCCCTAGGGGCACAGGAGGCGGCCGGAATGGACCGGCAACATCGCCCGACGAGGAGTTTTAGGTCGTCCGATCGTCTCTCTCCCTATCGGCAACGTACCGGTTGGGTCAAGTCATGTTTTCCATGTTTTGTTGTGTCCTAGTGAAATAGAATGCATGCTATGAATTTGCAAAGATCTCAGCATGTCTCGCCAGTCCCAAGTACGCTGTCCCGCCACAACGTAGGCGAGCGCTATTGGGTGCGCCAAGCACAAGTTGTCGACGTACTAAAAGATGTCTAGATATATTTATTTCACAAACCTAAAATATCTTATATTTCTAAACGGAAGAAGTATATGGTATGAGGTGTGAGAAATGAGTTCTTTCATCTTCATGGTTGTAGTGTATGGTATAATGTGATTGCACCGTGAGCGGCAAAGGACGTGCAGGCGGCGCAGCGAAGCAACCCGGCGGTGGGCGGCGCAGCGAAGCAGGCCAAACGGCGGCGACGGCCAAGCACGCGCCGCCGGCGGGCGCCGGCTACAGCAAAGCATGCGCGGGCGGCAGCGGCATCCAAGCACGGCACACGCGGCCGGTGGCTTCTGAGTTTGGCTCCGATTATGCCTTAGATTTTGGCTCAGATTTTGACCTACAATTATGCCTCAATTTTTGACCTTTATCCGTTTTAATTGATTATTTGTCACTGTTAATTATGATTTGGAGAGAGGATTAAGTTTAGACTAAAATCAATGGAATATTTAGAAGTGATTTGGTTCTATGTTCTGTTCTTCGCTTTCATCAACCAAACAAAAAAAAACATTTTATTTCTCAATTTTCTCTGAACCGAACATAAGATCGAAACCGTCTCATTACGTCGGAATGGACGATTGGTTTTAGAACCGAACACACCTCTGAGTCGTTTGGTAATAGCGATGCAACACAGGCTAGGAAACAAAATGAAGAACATGGCTGGGAGCCCCAAAAGGCATACTACTAGTGCAAGAAAAAGGTCCCTAGTTAGTGAGGCCGCACGCTGCGTGTACGCGTGTCACAGGCCCAACGGGAGAACGACACGATCGAGCACTTCTCAGCACTGTCACGTTGCGCCCCTGAGCATGCATGGCATGGCGCCGAAGCAATGCAAGGTTTGCAAGAGGCCAGCCATGGCAATAAGCCTCGCAGCCGCAAGTCCCTCCTGATCTGAACTGGCAGCAGCCAGACACGACATGTACGAGCAGGAAGGAAGAATCGTTCAGTTCTTCATACGACGATCGCATCGGGCAGGATGCCAGGGAGGCCATGACCACACTGCTACTTGCACGGTGAGCCCGTGGCTAGCTAGCTCCAGTGGTCTAGCTAGAGTGGTCACCCACACACCTACGCCCCTCACTGCCAGCCTCCCGTCCCAACGGTCAGTTCGATAGCTAGTTCCAACAAGGAAGCGAACAAACTTTTACTGGAGTAGTACGATCTATCTATACACACGCATTAGGCCGACGAAATCTCAAACGAAAACGACCCGAACCGTCTGTTTGAATCCATTTCCGTCAAGCCATCGGCGCCTTGGGTTATAGCCCGGTGTGTCCGGTCAGCCATTTTCAACGGCGCGACCTAGAGGGACAAAAATAGATAGACCCGTCTAAAAGAAAAAGGCACATTGTGTAGTAACTGTATTTGGGTCAGTCTGTATCCCGTGGACGGCACTTCTCAGTGAAGGCACGACAGTCAGTGCATCGCCGACCACCCCTCCCCCGCCGCTCGCGTTGGTACGGTAGGCACTCGAGCCCTCCCTTCTCGCGATGCCGTCTCGGCGCGCCACCCAGGACCACCCGCTTGGTGGCCGGCGCTGTACTACCTTTGTTGGTCCACCCGACGTCCTGCCCCACCGGAGCACGTACTGGTATTATCAAATTGGAGCTGAAAATTTCTGTTTTTCCGTCAGTAAGAAACAGCGGGAGAAACGGGACGCAATGATCACTTCAACTGGCTGCTGCTGCTGCTGCTGCTAGATTTGGATCTTTCAATTGTTTGAGGCGGGCGTGGATCGGGAGGATCTTTTTTTTTTTTAAAGTGGGGCAAGGATCGGGAGGATCTCGCGAGTGATTGCTAATTTGCTACTAGGTCCGTACTTCTCCCACTCGTCTCCGGTGTCCGCGGTAACGAGAATCGAATCCAACTCAATACGTAATAATGTGTCAATTGCCATGGATAATCCGACAACGACATGCGGATGTCGTTGATCATGTAGATGATCATGTGTAGATGAACTTGCTAGTTTGCATACATCCAGATGTCGTCCAACTTGCTAGTTTGCAGACAATGCAAATCTACCTGATATCGTTGATCATGTGTAGATGATCAAGACTATTTAACTATGGATGATCATGTTTAGGTTCAGTGATGATGTTTAATGTATCAATTCATGTCTAAAGTTTAAATACTCCTCTTATTTGTCTCAAGTTTAGATGCTCCTGATGTGGGAAAAAGAAAGAACCGGACGACGAGCGGTGCATCCTGGTAGGCGCGCTCCCGGTGAGCGATGCGAGCGGTCTGGCGCTCGGTCTCCTCCTGATGGCGCCGAATGCGGTTCGCCTCCTCGCGCTCCCAGTCGGACCTGGACCAGTGACAGGCGTCCGGCGCACGCATGGGCGGCACCTCATTCAGCGAGCACTCCAGCACACCATCTTCAGGACGAAGGCATCCTCGTCAACGGAAACCGTCCAGTCCGTCGGCTCAGGCTTCAGCGTGCGCAGGCGAAGCCGGTCGGTCAACAGCGAGCGGATTGTCGGCTCGACCTCCCGCTTCACCGGCCGGAGAGGAGGCGCGGCGACTGTGCAGGCGCGAGGCGATTGCACCGGCGCTGAGCAGAACGAGCACGAAGCCGACACCGACGACGACGACAAGGAAAGGGAGGTCATCCGCGGTGTCCGGTGTACTACTCACTCGTCTCCGGTGTCCGCGGTAACGAGAATCGAATCCAACTCAATAATAATGTGTCAATTGCCATGGATTGACACATTTCATCGGGAACTGCAGGCTGACAGCAGCCAAGGGGTCTATGTATTTTCACACGCCCGCAACGTTTGGAAAACTCGGATTTTCCAGTTTCAATGCTTCACTGTGTTCGGACACAAAGACAGAAAAATAAAATAATCGTCACAATTGGGGCGAGAGTAAATTACAATTTCATACTATACCATAATTGGGACTAGGGTAACAAGATGGTGCCACTTTTAATTTTTTATTTTGCTAATTCATATTACTTCTGGGGCGAGCAACAACAGATCGAGCAAATCCTTAATTTAACGCGTTTAGACAACGAAACTGACAGGCCTAGCCCATCCTTGTAGCTGACATGGTGGCGGGCACGTTTTAACCAGCCGGTTCGTTCACTTACCCCACTCTCTCCGTGAGTCAGGTTGAGAGAGGAGGCCATGGAAGAGGCGTGCACGGCGACGACACTCACGGTGGAGGCAGCGACGTCAATCATCTGGACGAACTCTGGCCGTCTCGTCCATCAGCGGCAGCCATGCTTGTGCAGATTTGGCTGGATAATCCTACGACGACATGCGGATGTCATTGATTATGTGTAGATGAACTTGCTAGTTTGCATACACGCGGATGTCGTCGATATCGTGGTATTGCCGACGAGTACGCCATGAAGAGGTTCTCACAGAGCGTGTTTAGATATGTGGGGAAAGGCGGAAAGTTGGCGGGTACGAGGTAACACAGCTTACCCAGGTTCAGATCCCACGACGGTGACGAGATCCTACTCCTGCTATAAATCACTATAATGGCAAATATGCCGGGTTACAGGGATCGGTTCGCTATGCGCGATATGAGTTGTTCTGCCCTAAAGGCTCCCATATGTCCGGTTTATATAGTAGCCAGATCCTAAGGTTAATTACATGCAAAGTCCTAGCCAGACAGGTTATAGAGTCCTACACGGTATACAGCTAGTCTAACGTGTCTTGCACTCCAAGGCTCCGGGTATGCTGGTGACTACTCCATAGCCTTCCTTTATCCGGCATGAGCCTCCCTTCTAGATCCATCTAATTGGTTCGCCCAGCAGGTCATGGGCCTTGCTACCAACTGTGGGCCATCCGGGTTATCTGGATTAGAGACATGCTATGAGGATACCCTTGTAGAATATTCCCAACAGTAGCCCCCGGAGAACTCCGAGATCTTGCGCCGTCTTGTCTCTCCAGGTTGAATGCTCCGTCTAAATGAATGTCAGCAAATCGTCAAGCAATATCTTGTAGCTCTCCCAAGAACCCTGCAATGTTTCTCCGTCTTCAACTTGTAAGTCGAAGAACAGACGAATCTTCCATCGTACTCTTTCTCGTAGCCGGACTGGATCCGTCCATATCGGAATCTTCCGATGTGATGGTTTACCTGCATGTTTCAGCTAGAGCAACGTAGACCATAGGTCAGCGTCGCCTCGTAACTCACATGCAGAGAACATAATCATGTCCGTTTTTCCCGCGCGAAGGATACGAACCGTTGGCGGCGGCGGTGGGAACATGGCGAAATTTCCGCGCATGTACACGCACGCGCTATCCACACAGCAACCATTCGATCAATTTGCACGAATCTTGACGACGAGGGTTATAAATTACAACTGTGGTAGATTTTATCTTTTTATCTCATTCTCCCCCGTGTCATCTTCTTCCTCCTACGAATTTCTCCTCGAGATCTCCACGCGCACAGGAAAAACCCTAGTTGTTCCCCAATCTCCCAGTCACCTCTCTTCCCACTCCAATGGCTAGCAGCAGCACAAACCCATCCATGGCGGCAATGGGCGATGCTGCGGCGAAGCCGACGAACTCCGTCCAGGTGCCCCCAGAGGGCCTGGTGCTGCCACGCACCGCGGTGGTGGAATACACCGGCGCGGCTACATTCCAGCGGCGCTGGAGCCACTGGAGGAGGAAAGCGACTCTCATAAGGGAGAATGGCACGGATCCGATATCGCCGATGGAGATCTCAAGGAGCTGCTCGCCGAAGGATACCTCCTCGCGACGAAGGGGCTGGTCTGGTGGGCGGCACCGTCCGACGAGGTTATCCCTTCTCCCGAAGCCAGAGAGAAGGTGTACCTCAAAGCGCAAATGGTACGCGGCGTCTCCCTTCCAATCTCCGCCTCCTTCCTAGTTGTCCTCAGCCATTACCGGGTTCAACCTCAGAACCTATCCCCCAATAGCATCCTCGCGCTGAGCAACTACACGGCTCTTTGTAAGGGTTACCTAGGGATTAGGCCTAGGTTAGATCTGTTCATCTCTTTCTTCACCGTCAAGAGGGAAGCCGGAGCGAGCAAGGACGAGCTCAGAAACTGCGGAACCATTAGCTTCAAGATCCGGCCTGGCCGGCGGTTCCCCGACATTGTAGGCCACGAGTCCTGCAAAAACTGGCAGAGGACGTACTTCTATGGCCCAGATATCCCTCTGGCCGGCCGAGAAACCACGTACCCTAACTTTGTTGACGGGGCCGCCACTGAAGCCCCGACATGGAGATCCCAAGCCATCCTCCCCTCCGACGATGAAGCCTCCCGTGCCATAAGGAGGATCGAGTGGTTCGTAGAGACGGGTTTGACTGGATTGGATCTAGCCATGTGATGGTTCGTCGGGCTGATTTAGCCTCTGAAGCACTGCACGAAATTGATGCATCAATATACCAAGGATAGGAAGGATAGCATCCGCATCTCCGAGGACAACTTCTCGAGTGACTCCATCAAGCTTCGCCTCAAAGATATCGTCAAGGTGAAGGACATGAAGCGTGGCTTCACCATCACCTACGATATGTTCATGGACGGCACGTGCCCAGAGGTATGTATTTTCCATGTATGACATATACTCCAGTTCTTGCGTCTAGCCTTTGACATTGTATCTAACACTTCGGAATTTCACTTAACAGATAAAAACTCTAGAGGAGGATAGCATGGCTGTCCAAATCTATGACCCCAAGATGAAGGAAGTCACCGTCGTGTCCGATGACGATGTCCCGTTGGCGCGTAAGCGGAAGAGCTCCACCTCTGACGTTGCCGATGGAGGCAAGAAAAAGAAGACGGAGGGTGGAGCCTCCAAGAAATCCACCGCCTCTCTGGAGGCGGAGAAAAGAAGAATGATTGGTATTCCGTTTACCAAAGCACCAACCATTGTGTAACCTTCTGTTATCGCCATATTTTGGCCAAAGACGGAGATGGGCCGTGATCAAGATGGGCTTGGAAGATACGTATATTCAATGTGTTGTTGAATCGGCCTTGTGCGTGGATTTGGGCTAAATTGCCCGTGTATCTTGTATCATAGTAGGTTTCGTTTCAGTTTAGGTTCCGTTTCAGTTTAGGTAAAGATAGAGTTGTAGAGTTATTCAGGACAATCACGTTCACAACAAACACAATCTCGGCGCATCGCCACCCTTTGTTTTCGAGGGTTTCTTTCGGGTAAGTGTCATGCTGCCTAGATCGCATCTTACGATCTAGGCAGTATTTTTACTTATGCGTTATTTAGTGTTACTCGTACTGAAGCCTTGTTGATGGCGAGTAACACTACTATCATAGATTTTGTTGAGGCTAGCATCAGTGCTTTTCGCTATAATTGTTTAAAGTTATGCCGCCTCTAGTTACCTCGCTACCTTTGCACTGTTTCCCAAGTGCGAGGGTAGCATCTTGCTTAATCTTTATTTAGCTGATTCGATCTGTTATGGTTGTGCCTTGCTCACCAAGGTTTAGTTTGATATCTACGTAGTCAGGCCTTACAAACGGGTTGAACGATACAGTAGTACGTAAGGACGTGGCTTACTCGTTCTAGAGAAGTTGTTCCGGTAATTGACTTTACGTTGGTTATTAGGCCTCCTCTAGGGTTAGTATTCTTCATATTTTGTATATACCAGGCTCAATTACGTGTAGGACGTTCCAGTTACGTGGTGAAAACGTTAAACTGTCATAGATCGATTTAACTTGTAATGATAAAGCAAAACCCCATGTTATCGTAAATCTAATGCAGAACCATGGGATAATCGGCTCTAGGAGCCGATTCACGGGGAAACCTGGGAGCCGGTCACGGTTCGAATTTTACGTATACTTGTTTACCATGCAGGAAATCAATCGGAGCAATCCTTCACCTTCCTGACCAGGTATAGGTCAGGTGGCACGCCCTCGAACCAAGCCAGGACGTGTGCCGGAGTTTTGCGGGCCGTTGCCCGAGGGACCAGGGCCCACCAGCAGTTCTGGGAGCCTCCCGGCTCTTCGTGTTGCTCGTCGCTGCTCGCCGGTGAGTTTTGGCAGGCAACACATTCTGGCACGCCCGGTGGGACCTTCAACAACGTCTACATCAACATCCGACGCTGCGATGGAGAACAGACCAGTCACGTACGACGAGCTGCCTGAGGAGCACAAGGCGAAGTATGATGACATCAAAGCTCTCTTCGAAGCCGATCTCATCGGCTCTTTTGAGAGGACTCGTAAGCATGGCATCAGGTGGAAAGGGTTCTCACCCGAGGGTGCTCTTGATGAGGTGGATCTGTCTGTTCCTTCAGAGGAGCGCACCAGAGCTCTGCGACAGGAAGTCAATTACATGGTGGCTCATTCTCTTCACCGCCATTCTGAGAGCCTGGTGAACGCTTTCGAACGGATTGCAGTTCGCGTAGTTCAGGAGATCATGAAACATCAGTACTTTCCATCGGGGTCTACTCTGGGGAATCACCAGGGGGAAAGACCGCTCCAGACCAGGCCGCCGCTGCCGTTCACACTTGCAGCTCCGGAGCCACCAGGGGCAACGGCATACGTCGTCTATAAGGTCGGAGGCGACCCAGGCGATTGCCAGTTCCTGTTTGAACCACCTAAAGAAATCCCACATGGATACGTGTGCACTTACGTGCCGGACTGCAACAGCTTGACGCGCACGAACCAGATTGCAACCGCAGGGATTGCTGGGGCAGGAGTTTCTGGAGCAGTGGCTTCGGGGGCAGGTGTTTCCGGAGCAGGAATCTCTGGGATGGACGCCGACAAACAGGCATGGTTAGCCAAGTATGCCACTGGAACGAGTCATGAGAATCTAGCCCCTACAGCCCAAACAACGGAACAAATCCGTACCATCTTGAGAGACCAGTTCGGCTTCGTGCCGAAGAGAAGGACAATCGGCTATTCAAAGCCGTACCCCAACGAGTTTGACCTGATCCCGCTGCCACCCAAGTATCGGCTCCCTGAGTTCTCAAGGTTCAGCGGATCAGAAGGATCGAGCTCGATCGAGCACGTGAGCCGATACCTGGCACAGTTGGGCATGATTTCAGCATCGGATCAGCTGCGCGTAAGGTTCTTTGCGCAATCTCTGACAGGACCAGCTTTTGGATGGTACACCTCACTGCCACCTGATTCGATTCAGACCTGGAAGCAACTGGAAGAGCAGTTCCACATTCAGTATCATTCAGAGGCTACCGAGGCTGGCATTGCAGACCTGGCGCAGGTGCGGCAGAAGCGGGGAGAAACTGTAGCCGAGTACATCCAGCGCTTCAGGACCGTCAAGAACCGATGTTACTCAGCTCGTTTAACTGAGAAAGAAGCAGTCGAGCTAGCAGTGTTGGGTCTCTCAGCACCCATCAAGGATCTGGCTTTCCCGGTAGAGTACAACTCGTTGGCGCACATGGCCCAGAAGCTGACAATGTATGAACAGCGCCACCCTGAGTTGTACCAAGACAAATTCAAACGTCTGATAGGCCTGGTCGATACAGAAGAAGATGATCCTACACAAGACCAGGAGGTGGCCGTAGCTGAATGGGCTCGGGGGGCAGATCCTGTATCCTGCAAATGGGTGAAACAGCAAGGGCCTGCAAAAGGGTTCGACTTCGATGTGAGCAAAGCCGAGCAGATATTCGATTTACTGCTGAAGGAGAAGCAGCTGAGGTTACCCGAAGGCCACAAAATCCCCACGGCTCAGGAAATGAACGGGAGACCATACTGCAAGTGGCATCACTCGTTCACCCACACCACCAATGATTGCAAAGAGCTACGTCGCGAAATCCAAACGGCGATAGAACAAGGCCGTCTGATCCTTGGGCAGTTCGCCATGAAAGTGGACACAAACCCATTTCCCGGCGTCAACATGGTAGAACTCAGTCGCTCCGCGAGGCGTTAGCTGGATTTCTCGTTCGGTGTTAATATGGCAGGGTCTGGGTACCACCATGACACGTACAAGGAGGAAGGTGTTCGCTCTCGGGGCAAAGAAAGAAAGGAGGCTGGTCCATGCGACCGGCCCAGCCACAATGACAGGCGGTATTTAACGGAGGAACAGGTGAGGAGAGTGCGGTATCAGAAGCCACATTCCACGCATCTCCTTAACAAGTATGAGCGTCAGTATGACCAACGGCGCCGGCGCGATGGAGACGATGAAGGATATGAGCACCTCGTTGGGGACCGTCAAAAGAAAAGGAAGGCGCAGACAAACATTGGGATTGTCCCTTCTTCAAGTATTGCTGGGACGCGGGAATGAGCCGATTACCTACAGTCGACAACTGCCCGGAATGCGGACAGCAGAAGGAGGACACGAGGCCAGTTTCAGTGTTCAAACGTCTAGGGCCTCTCCCACCTCAGAGCCGTTACAGGGAGTCCGCTCGAGAAAAAGATCTCGAGAAGCCAAGGGATGACAAAGAAGAAGACAGATATCACCGTCCAAGGTGGTGTCCCGACGGACTCAGACATACCCAAAAGCGTAGAGTGCAGCGGCTGCGTAACTTGGAGGAAGCTGAAGCGCAGTATCTCCACGCTTTAAAGAAAGCACGGCCCGATCTGGCCATCAAAATTAGGCAGACCTTGGAAACGGGAGACCGCCCGACAAGGAAAGAGTGGCGCCCCAAACCAGTAAAAGCCGATGCACAGACATCGGCTGGCACAAACATGGTGTTCATACTTCCGTCAGAATTCTGCGCGCCAAGAACCAATGAGCTACCAGTGGCATAGTTCGACTGCGGCCCACGGCCGGTTATCTTTGAGAAGCCACGTGAGAAGGGTTACAAACATCTGAAAGCCCTGTACCTACGAGGTTACATCAATGGGCAACCTGTCAGCAAGATGTTGGTGGACACCGGAGCGACAGTCAATATCATGCCATACTACATGCTACGACGTTTGGGACGCTCCACTGCAGATCTGATCAAAACCAACGTCACGTTAAGCGACTTCAACGGTCAGACTTCGGAAACGCAAGGCGTACTGAACGTGGATCTGACAGTGGGCAGGAAAACCATACCCACGTCATTTTTCGTCGTGGACAGCAAAAGCACCTACGCTGTCTTGCTAGGGAGAGATTGGATTCACGCGAACTGCTGCATTCCGTCCACAATGCACCAGTGCCTAATACAATGGGATGGAGATGAAGTGGAGGTCATCCATGCAGATGATTCTATCGAGATCTCCATAGCTGGCATGAACATCTGGGAAGCAGAAGACCAAGAGCCGATCTCTGGAATCAGTCTAGACGGCTGTGAGCGCATTGAAGCTACAAAAAACGGGGTGAGGCTGGTCTTATCCACTGGCCTGACAGAGTAGAAAAGACCACAATCATCCGTGGTACGGCCGATCCCTGCGATCGGCCACAAAAAATAAAAAGCAGCAATCATACGACAAGCAGATCACGTAGTCGTAGCAGGGAGATGCCCTGCCATTGTAAAACAATAAGGTGTAAACCATCCTTGACTAATGCAATCAAAAAGGGGGCCGATTCAGGCAATCGGCCCAAATTATTTTTGTTATCCTCACCTACCATTTGCCCTGTGTTTAGCATCGATTTGACAGGTGACGGAAAGCTAGGGTATGGGTTTACATCCGCTGATGAACTAGAAGAAATCGACATTGGTCCTGGGGATAAGCCACGACCAACATTTATCAGCAAGAAGTTAGATCCGAGTATGCGGGGTCCTATGATAGCCCTGTTGAAAAAATATCCAGACTGCTTCGCCTGGGACTACACAGAGATGCCTGGGTTAGACAGGAGCATCATTGAGCATCGACTCCAGCTTAAAAAAGGATTTCGGCCATTTCAGCAGCGAGCACGACAGATGAAGGCCGAAATTCTGGAAGAAGTCAAGAAGGAGGTCGAGAAAATGTTGACAGCCAAGTTAATCAGGCCATGCAGGTATGCTGAGTGGATTTCTAGTATCGTACCTGTAGAGAAAAATGATGGCCGTTGGCGTGTTGCCATAGATTTTCGGGATCTCAACAGAGCTACCCCAAAGGATGAGTATCCGATGCCGGTGGCAGAAACGTTAATCAATGCAGCGGCTGGTCACAAGATCTTGAGCTTCATGGATGGCAATGCCGGTTACAACCAGATTTTTATGGCTCCAGAAGACATACACAAGACTGCATTTAGAGTCCCAGGGTCGGTGGGGTTGTTTGAATATGTAGTCATGACGTTTGGACTGAAGAATGCTGGCGCCACGTACCAAAGGGCCATGAATTATATTTTCCCTGATCTGATCGGCAAGCTGGTGGAAATTTACATCGATGACGTGGTGGTCAAGTCTGCTTCAGCGCAAGGACACCTGGACGATCTGCAACGCGTCCTGGACTGAACAAGAAAATTCGGGCTACGGATGAATCCAAAGAAGTGTGCCTTCGGGGTGACGGCCGGTCAGTTCTTAGGTTTTTTGGTCCATGAACGCGGAATTGAGATCGGCCTGAAAAGTCAGGAGGCAGTGCGAACAATGAAGCCACCCACCACAAAGAAAGAACTGCAGTCTCTCATCGGCAAGATCAACTTTGTCAGAAGATTCATCTCTAATCTGTCAGGAAGGATAGAGCCGTTCATGGGACTAGTGAAAATTAAATCTGACGAGGAATTCCGCTGGGGCGCAGAACAACAACGAGCCTTCGACGAGATCAAAGAATATCTGACGAAGCCGCCAGTGTTGGTTCCACCCCAGCCGGACAGACCGTTCTACATTTACTTGTCAGTAGCCGACACGTCCATCGCCTCGGTGGTGGTGCAAGTTTATGATGGGCTGGAGCGAGTCGTATTTTACATAAGCAGAAGGATGCTGGACGCAGAGACAAGGTATCCTGATATCGATAAGTTGTGCATCTGCCTGTTTTTCACTTGCACCAAGCTGCGCCATATTTTGCTATTAGCGGAGATTGTCATCATATGCAAGTCAGACGTCATAAAGCACATGCTGTCGGCTCCTATGTTCAAAGGCCGACTGGGCAAATGGATGTTTGCATTATCGGAGTTTGACATCCGGTATCAACCCGCGAAAGCAGTTAAGGGACAGGCATTGGCCGACCTTATCGCTGAAAGGATCAACACTAACATAGCGGCACTGTCTATACGAGCGTGGGCTATGTTTTTCGACGGATCGGTTTGTGACGATGGGTGCGGCATCGGCATGCTACTCGTGTCGCCCCGGGGGGCAACATTTTCTTTCTCCATCAGGTTATCGGCCCCTCGCACCAACAACGTCGCTGAGTACGAGGCGATACGCAAGGGAATGGAGTTTCTCATCGAAGCTGGAGCAGAAGCGGTGGAAATTTTTGGAGACTCCAAGTTGGTGATTTCTCAACTCACGGAAGAATACAAATGCGAGAGCGAGTCCCTCTACCCATTATGGCTGCACTGCCGCGAGCTGATGGCACAGTTCCGGTACATAAACTTCACCTGGATCCCGCGTTCGCAGAATACCGAGGCAAATGATCTTGCACAAATGGCTTCAGGCTACAAGGACGTAGCAGAGGGAGCCGATGTTCAGGTACAGTTCCTGGAAACTGACGACTGGAGAGCCGATATCTTCAACTACTTGAAGGATTCGGCTCGGGGGGCACCTAAACGGATAAGGTACAAGGCCATGAAGTATGTGCTTATTGGGGATGACATGTTTTACAGGACTCTGGAGGGGTTATTGCTCAAATGCCTGGGAACAGCCGAGGCCAATCGGCTCCTACACGAGGTACACGAAGGCGCCTGTGGAACTCACCAATCAGCTCACAAGATGAAATGGTTGATCAGGCGATCAGGGTTTTATTGGCCCACCATGCTCGAGGACTGTTTCAAGTACTACAAAGGGTGTCAAGCATGTCAGAAATTTGGGAAAATTCAGATGGTACTCGCGTCAGCGATGAACCCCATCATCAAGCCTTGGCCATTCCGAGGTTGGGGCATGGATATGATCGGCAAAATCAATCCTCCACCAAGCAAAGGCCACATGTGGATTTTGGCCATCACTGATTATTTCACTAAATGGGTGGAGGCTGTCCCGATGAAATCAGTAAACTCAAAGGATGTTATCAACTTTGTGAAAGAACATGTCATCCATAGATTCGGGATTCCCCAAACTATCACGACTGATGGAGGCTCGGTCTTCATTTCTCACGAGTTTAGAAAGTTCTGTGAGGACACGGGGATCAAGCTGATCAGATCATCTCCATACTACGCTCAGGCAAATGGGCAAGCTAAAGCATCCAACCAGAGCCTCATCAAACTGATCAAGAGAAAAGTCGATGAGCACCCTAGGCGTTGGCACGAGGTTTTGTCAGAGGCGTTATGGGCTTATCGCATGTCATGCCATGGAGCGATAAAAACCTCGCCATACCATCTAGTATATGGACAAGAAGCCGTATTGCCCTGGGAAATTACGGCTGGATCGAGACGTGTCACTTTTCAGAACGATCTAACGACTGAAGAATACGCAACCCTGATGAGTGACAGTGTTGAGGATTTAACCGAGCTCAGGCTGTGGTCACTGGAGAAAATCGAAGAGAACAAGGCCAAGGTAGCTCGGGCATATAACAAGAAAGTGAGGCCAAAGGAGTTCCACGTCGGTGATCTGGTATGGGAAGCTGTGTTGCCATTGGGGACTAAGGATGCAACATATGGTAAATGGTCTCCAAATTGGCACGGGCCGTACAGGGTCGATCAAGTTTTAAGAGGAAACGCATATATGCTCGAGGAGCTGGACGGCGTAAAATTCCCAGTGGCGGTCAACGGTCAACATCTCAAGAAATATTTCCCAAGCATGTGGGATGATGGGCAGTAAAATATGGGGGCTGATACATGAAATCGGCCAAGTAAAAAGCATGGGAGACGCTGGACAGTAAAATGTGGGGGCCGATACATAAAATCGGCCAAATAAAAACAAAAATATATAGCCGATGCACGGTCATCGACTCTAGAGGTTCACATATGTTACAAACAGGTGCCAGTTTACACATACGAGCTACTGAAGAAATGCTTCGAAGGCGTGGAGGGCGTCAGCACGGACACGATCCACCTCGGCGATCTCGGCTTCGTCGTCTTCGTCGTCTTCGTCCTTGCCCGTCACTAGCTGCTTGTTCAGGGCACGTATTTCTCCCAGATCGGTCTTCATTTGAGCTTTGAGGCTTTCTGCTTCGTCTTGGGAGCGGGCGATGGATTCTTCTTTATCACGAATGAGCTGTTTAGTCTCCCGGACCTTCTCTTCAAGATCTTCCAACTCCCTTTTCAAGGATGCGAGCTCGGCGGCACTGACAGAGGTGTCAGTTTTGGCATCCAGAGACGCCTTTTTCTCGTTGAGCTGCTGGCATCTGTCTGCGATATTGGCTTTCAGTGGGAGTTGGGCGCGGCGCAGACTGATCCTCTCACGAGCTAACTTCACCCTTGGCCCGTAGAAAGACAGGGTTACGACTGGCCAAAGCTTCACCTGCAATGCTACTGGGAGTTGGTCTTTTATTTCAGCCAGGACGCTCTTCACCTCCTCAGAACCCTCGATCAGCTCTTCGATTGGGGAGGACAGCAGGGCTTTGAGACGTTGGAATTGAGGTGGAACAACCCTGGCTCGTGGTTCATCAGCAGCAACGGAGGGAGTTGGTTCGATGGATTCAGGGTCGAACGACAGCAAACCTGAAATATCACAACTCTAGCAGCCAGAAAAGCGTCAGTATGCACCCAAATGTGTAAGGATGAGCCGAAAGAACCTAAACGTACCTCTCCTAAGATCGAGGGGATAGCCGATGAGGAGACCATCGGTTTGTGTGTGGTCGCTGGAGGCTTGGCCAGAGTGGTAGCCGTTTCATCTGCACCTTTGGGGATTCCCAGGTCCGGCGTCGGCACTGCCCCGGCTTGCCCACTGAAAACGTCAGTCGTCTGCATGAAAGGTGTTCTTAGCCGATGTAAATAATGATAAATCGGCAGACAAAAGGAAACGAGTAGTAAGAGTATGAAGGGTGGTGATTTTCGAAACCTCCTGGCTTGACGAAGAAGCTTGTAGTCCTTTGCGAGCTCTCTTGGGACCCGCAGTTGGCCCCGCCTCGACTGGTGCTCGGGGGGCAGCAGGTTCAGGAGCCGACCTTTTCCTGGAAGCCGATGGTGGTGAATCTGGCTGGTTCGGTGTGATGGTCCTCTCAGAATCCGTTGGGCCTAGTTCTCCTCGATTGGTCTGGGTATCCTCACTGGAGGTGTCTTCGACGGAAGCCTGTAAAAGAGGAGAACCAGTAAGCGCGAGCATGTCTGCAGGAATGGAAGAATGACAAGGATCGACCAAGGCCTGAATTAGCTTACATGCGAGCTGTCTGGAGAAGGGCTCCGGCGCCTCAAGGTCTTCCTGGCAGCTACCTTCCTCACCATTGTTCTGGTTTTAGTCGGAACTCGAGGGGCAGCTGACTTAGGAGTTGCTGGTTTCTTGGAAGCCGATTGTGGTGTTATCGGCTGTTTCTGCATTATGACCTTTTTCAGAGGTGGCAAGTTTTTGCAGAAAAGAACCACAGGAGCTGGCGGGAAGAACTCGAAGGGGGAGCCATCACTGTGCGTAGGCTCAGGGCCATCTTGTTGCTGCAAAGAGAAAGAATGGATTAATAAAAGGATCAATTGCAGGCTGCATCAAGAAAATTTGCAAGTAGTGGTACCTGTTCCACGGGGATGTCATAGTCGGCATCGAGCTGTTTCAGCAACGGTCCCAGAGCTCTCCTGAAGGCGTGAGTCTTCCACATCGACCACCAGTCTTCAAAGCCATCGGTTGATGAGGCAAAGGTGAGGTCGTTGGGAATTGGGATGGTCAGAGCATCAAAGAAGGAATAACACCTTTGGCTGGTGAGAGGATCAGGCAGGTCGGCTCTGCTCTCCGTAAGGTGATGGAGAAAGAAGTAGGGAGCTACTTGTCCAAGGCCGAATTGGCGGGCCACTACGACTGGCTGGTAGAATTCATACCCAGGTTTGATTATTCTGTTGGACGTACTCATGCCAACTGGAAGGAAACAAGGACGAATCACGGTGGAAAAGAGCTGCCGAGTGCTAGTGTCATCGGAAAAATTGTACAGCCTGAAGGAGAGTGGATTTTCAAAGTGTTCCGATTCCTCCATGTAAGGGAAGAAGGTAGGGTTGTCCAGGCCTTGGAAGAAAGTGCTGAACCACTTGGATGCCTCCTGAGGGGTCAGTTTGATGCCTGGCAGTCGATACAAAGCTTGGCCATATCTGGTGCATCGGATCTGCTTCCCTTTTACATCTGGAAAGGTGCAGCTCGCCAAAAGGGGGAAGTTTGGGATGTGATTTTGGAAATACAGCTGAGCCCATAGCTGAATAAACCACCAAGGACCGCCTGTTTTGACTGCTACGCCTGAAAACAGCTTGACAGACATCAATTGGAGATATCGATAGACCTCTCCAAGGAACAGTTTGCCGATGCCAAGTTGAGTGCCTTTGGCCAGTTCGTGGGCTAGGGAGAGGTAGTTCTTGGTTGGAGCAAGGGAAGGGCCACATAATATGAAATGTTCTAGCCAGAAGTTGAGGAAGGCGGTGTGTTCCTTCTCCGTGACAGGGCCCTTTGTTTTCATGTGGCGTTGGAGATAGGCACCCCAGTTTGTGCAGTCTGTTTTAGAGGACAGTTTGTAGGGGACTTTGGTCAGTTTAAAAGCAGAGGGGCTGGGTGATGTAACATCCAGGCCAGTGATCATCACCACATCTAACAGAGTTGGTGACATAGGGCCATGACCGAACATAAAGCAGTTCAGAGCGTCAGACCAGAAGTAGCCGATGGTTTTCAGAAGGTTCTCATGTTTCTCAAGAGGAGACAATGATAAGTGCAAGGCATCGGCTATTCCTGTGGTTTCCCATTGGGATTGGTAAGCTCTAGCTACTCTGCTGAACCAAGAGACCCAATGTTCAGGGGGATTAGGCCAGGCTCGCAGGCAGTCGGCCCAAGAGTTCAGATCTAGGTCTTGGCTTACGAAGGGGATTCTGTTTGCTTCGCAAGAAATTAGATGGGCAGGACTAGAATCTGTACGAGGGCCAAGACAGAGGGAATTTGGGAGAGAAGGATGCGGCAGCAGAATGTCTGAAACCTAGAAAGTTAATGGTGGAATAAAGGCATTAATTCAGGTGTTCGCCATTAAATTCTAGCATCGCGTTCAGACTGCGAGGAGTAGGCGTACCTTCAGACCGGAGACCTCTGGATTGGTGTTGGACGATTCCGCCATCTAGTTTACCGGCGAAGATGGATCTATGCAGTTGAGGAGTGAGGGTTCTTGTTGCTGTGAGCTCGATCTGGTCGGTGGGCAATTGGAGATCCGGGTCGCCCTTTTTGAAGAAGGTCGCAGGTTACCGTTTGAAACTAAGAAGTGGCCGTTTAGTTTTGCCTAAGTATGCGACCAAGTTTTGACCCTGTCAACGTTTTTTTTTGGGAAAGCCGATGCATGGTCATCGGCTCTTTGCAATTTGACTTGTTTGACTGTACGAGTGCAGTATGTTGAAAGCCGATACAGTGTTATCGGCTTCTGGAGCATCGACCTATTTTGGTTATCGGCAAAATTGGGGCGACAAAAGCAATCTTCGAGAAACAGATTTTCATTCATTCAAAAGCCGATTGCTTACAAAAGGCTGATTGATTACAAAAGGGAGCTTATTGCGACTACTACTACTACTACTACTACTACTGGTTCCTAATCTAGGCCGAGGTCGTCGTCGCTGTCGTCGCCGCCGTCTTGTTCGCTGTCCTCAGCGCTGCTACCGGCGTCGTCTTCGCTGCTGCTGCTGAAGAAGCCAGCGGGGTCCTCCTCGTCCTCGTCGTCGTCGGTGTCCTCGCTGGACCCGGCACGGAAGTACTTCACCGGCTGGTACTCCTCGGAGGAGGTGTCCTCCTCTTCCTCCTCTTCATCGGAGGAGTCGACGCCGTCCCAGGACATGGCGTCGTCGGTGCTGTCTGCCTCCAGTCCTCCATCGGCAAGGAACTGAAGGTTGTCCTCGCCATCGGTCAAGGACGCGTCGTCCTCCGACCAGGCGGTGAAGTCCCAATCCCTCTCGTCCCACCATTGTGGGGCGAGAGTGTTGTACGCCGCCGTTGGCGGGTACTCTGGCGTCGGCTCTCGGTCGCTCATTGAGTTGGAGGCTTGGGAGGACAGGCCAGAGGAAGCAGAGGAGGCCATGGCGGAGAAAGAGGGTTTTTTCGGCGGAGGAAGAAGGGTTTTTTGGCTACTGGAGGAAGATGGGGACTGTGAACTGCTTAGATGGATTTAAATAAGGGGAATAGTATGAAGCGGTTCAATGCCATAGCGGTTTCCCAGAATGTGCTGCCAAAATCGTCAAATCATGCACTGCGAAGGAGTTGAAAAGACAGGGCATCATGATGAAGGGGTAGCGTGACGATCCTGTTCTGCAACGCATTCTGTCAACGCGCAACCCGATACAAAAAAAGGGAAGGAGAAGGAAAAACAGAGTGGTTTTGGAATTATTATTGCCAAAACCAGGGGGCATGTGTTATCGCCATATTTTGGCCAAAGACGGAGATGGGCCGTGATCAAGATGGGCTTGGAAGATACGTATATTCAACGTGTTGTTGAATCGGCCTTGTGCGTGGATTTGGGATAAATTGCCCGTGTATCTTGTATCATAGTAGGTTTCGTTTCAGTTTAGGTTCCGTTTCAGTTTACGTAAAGATAGAGTTGTAGAGTTATTCCAAAGATAGAAAGTCTCCGGACTATAAATATGTACCTAGGGTTATCAAGAAAAAGAGGACAATCACGTTCACAACAAACACAATCTCGGCGCATCGCCACCCCTTGTTTTCGAGGGTTTCTTTCGGGTAAGTGTCATGCTGCCAAGATCGCATCTTACGATCTAGGCAGTATTTTTACTTATGCGTTATTTAGTGTTACTCGTACTGAAGCCTTGTTGATGGCAAGTAACACTACTATCATAGATTTTGTTGAGGCTAGCATCGGTGCTTTTCGCTATAATTGTTTAAAGTTATGCCGCCTCTAGTTACCTCGCTACCTTTGCACTGTTTCCCAAGTGCGAGGGTAGCATCTTGCTTAATCTTTATTTAGCTGATTCGATCTGTTATGGTTGTGCCTTGCTCACCAAGGTTTAGTTTGATATCTACGTAGTCAGGCCTTACAAACGGGTTGAACGATCCAGTAGTACGTAAGGACGTGGCTTACTCGTTCTAGAGAAGTTATTCCGGTAATTGACTTTACGTTGGTTATTAGGCCTCCTCTAGGGTTAGTATTCTTCATCTTTTGTATATACCAGGATCAATTACGTGTAGGACGTTCCAGTTACGTGGTGAAAACGTTAAACTGTCGTAGATCGATTTAACTTGTAATGATAAAGCAAAACCCCATGTTATCGTAAATCTAATGCAGAACCATGAGATAATCGGCTCTAGGAGCCGATTCACGGGGAAACCTGGGAGCCGGTCACGGCTCGAATTTTACGTATACTTGTTTACCATGCAGGAAATCAATCGGAGCAATCCTTCACCTTCCTGACCAGGTATAGGTCAGGTGGCACGCCCTCGAACCAAGCCAGGACGTGTGCCGGAGTTTTGCGGGCCGTTGCCCGAGGGACCAGGGCCCACCAGCAGTTCTGGGAGCCTCCCGGCTCTTCGTGTTGCTCGTCGCTGCTCGCCGGTGAGTTTTGGCAGGCAACACCTTCTGATCATCCGACATTGTCCTTTGCTCGTCTTGTTCTTGTACTTATACTTTTTGCATGTTTCAGGAAGAAGGCCAATATGAGTTTGAAGAAGACCTCCAAAACATCGGGGGCTTCTAAAAACATTAGAGATATGTTGCACCAAGCATCTCCCGCCATCGCCCCTACCACTCCCAGCGTTCAGCCTGCTGCCGCACCGACAAGCTCTCCTGCTAAGGTAGCATCTGGACCTTCCGTCATGGAAGTGGATCCAAGTGTTATCGTGGATCTTGTCATTGCCGGCGAGCAGGCTACACAAGAAAGCACCACATCCAAAGTGGCTGAAGCTCTGGCCAAGGATGCCACTGGTAGCGGTATGGAGATGGTGGAAGGAGGAACATCTGCCGAAGGCGGCGTCACTGCACCCAGGACGTCAACAAAGCTCCCGAAGATTGTCTACCCGGCACTTACGCCAAGTAGCTCAGCTCTGGCTCCTGGTGCAGCGCCGACTTCTCCGACTTGCGGTCTTGAGGAGCTGCTCAGGCAGGCAGATATCTTGCGAGGAAATAGTCTTTCCTTCAGCAAGTTATTTGCCGAGAGTGCTACCAACCTCAAGATCATCGCACTTGTAAGTTTTGTTTGCCTTTTGCATTTCATAATTAGTATCCCACTGTAGCCCCCGAGGATTTAGACAGAAAACCATAGGTCTTTGCATCTGAATTCTCTAAGAGTGACTAAGTTAGAAAACTTCACACTGTAGTCCCCAAGTATTTAGTTTGAATGAATTATTCCGACTAGATACTTTTAGAGTAGCATACGTAGTGTTTGTAAATTTTAATACTATAGCCCCCAAGCCTCTAGTTGAAATAGAATTAGTTCCGACTAGATGCTTAAATAAAGACTAAGCATTTTGCCGAGTTAAAAACTCTTATTGTAGCCCCCGAGCCTCTAGGTGGATATTTATCCGGCTAGATGCTCCAAGTAGACTAAGCAACTTTGATCTTTTTCCCACAGAATGAGAATGCTCGGAGAGACGTCGCCAACGAGAAGTTCCACAAGATGCGCACTAATGGAAGCTGGAAAGGGTAAATGTGCCTTCTTGAAGGAACAAATCACTAAGAGGAAGAGTATGTTTTTCCTTTCAATTTCGCACTCAAACTTGGTCGTGTGCCATCACTCTCTGACTACTCATTGTGTGTTGTTATTTCTCTGACATGCAAAAGCTATCGCTAAGGTCAAGGACATTGTCGAGCAATCCAAGCACATATAACTACTGGATAGCGAGAAAAAGATCCTCAAGCAGGAAAGAGCTGACACTCTGAAGATGCATGAGGCGTCGATGAAGGCCTTACAGGAATCTGCCGACATGGAAATCAACCTCCTAAAGAAGGACGTTGCAGTGCTCAAGGAGCAGAAGAGAGCTGCCGATGAGCAGAATCAACGCAATCTTGACGCATACAAGGTCCTCCGACAAGAGCGGGATTCCATGGCAGAGACACTCTAACAAGCAGAGGCGAGCATCTTTGGTAAGAGATCTCCGTCTTGTACTTCTGTAAGCCAAGTTTTGAACTTTTTGTGTTATTGAACTCATGTACTCCTTTGCCTTGTCGGAAATGCAACTCCTATTGGTTTAACCAGTATGCCTCCTCCGCCAAAGGAATGCATGGTTCTTGCCGGCAACTTCATCTGTACCGTCGTCAAGCAAGACAAAGAGATTGCCAAGCCCCTGAACATCAACATCAAGGTGGTGGATTCCATCATGAAATACTCGAAGATTCTGCGCTAAGCCCCCGAGCATATCGTAAGCTGGAAATTTTCGTGTACCCGGTCTGGTGTCAGAATGTCACTGGCGATGGTCAAGGCTCACTATGAGAATGCCGACATTGACATGGTGACATCGGGTCTGCCCGACGTAGACGATGATGGATAGAAGATTGATCATAAAGCTATCTGGGCTTCGCTCGGTGGCTACGACACCAGGGTTGCCGAATTGGTCGATGCAAACTCCTTTGTGACATGATTATACCCAGAGGGTACACGACATCAGCATACCTGGTCCAGCCCAAGGAAGGCCCACGAGAATATACGCGGCCCATGAAGATTTTCGGGTGGCCCAAGCCCAGGACATCTTCGGATCCTTGGAGAGCAAGACTAGAACAAATATAGAATATTCAAAGGGGCAAACCCTAAACCTGTAACCGACTCGATCTGTGCCCGGGACCTGCCTATCTCTATATAAAGGCTAGGAGGGCACGACGAGGAGGACCTCTCATACCACCGCATACACACCTCCACGCCAGATTGCATCTGTGCACCCCTGTAACTTTCGGTTCCCCCGTAATCAAGAGTAGACAAGCAGGAGTAGGGTTTTCCCTCCAGGGGCCTGAACCTGGGTAAATCTCGTGTCCCCTGGTTGCTTGTCTATTAACCGTTCCGCGATCTCCAGCACCCCCATATTCTCCAAAACCCAATCTCATAACAATGGGCATTGACGAGATTAAACCTCGTCAATTGGCGCCGTCTGTGGGAATCGGGGGCCCTGATTGTGCAATCGTGACAGTCCCAACCAAAGCGATCTACAACTCTTCTGCGACGGAGAGCCATCTCCACTTCGGAGCTTTCGACTTCACCGCCCACTCGCCAGCCACCATGAAGGACTTCGAGCCCGTAGGCGACTGACTCGAGATCCTATTCGGGAGCTTCTACTTCCAGGTGGGACAGATCGGCACCCTCCGCCTCCCAGAGCGGGTGCCACTACCATCGATCAGGCCTGCCTCGTGGGCGCCGCACATTGTGCTACGCACATCACCATCGACAGATGAGTCCTATGAAAACAGCAACTGTAACTCAGATTTGTGCGATCCACCATCGGATGAAGGGACCTACGGTTCCGGATCCGAAAGCTGTGGCAGCAGCGACCCGACCTACGAGCGCTACCAATGCGCCGCAGTCATCCAGAGCGATGTGGATCACCAACCACCCAACCCGCCATCCAACCCACAGGGTAGAAATGGCGAAAACAGGAGGAACCAGTCCCCCCGCCCAATGAGGAGGACACCAATCCCAATCGGGTAATCCACCTCAGCGAGGAAGGATGGAACCAAGCACGCAAAGCCGTGGCAGGCAACAAGATCCTTCCTGTGGGTGCCTCACGGGACCTACTGATGGTGTACCACCTGCTCCTCGTCGAAGAGCGCAAAAAGCAGGTGAAGATGCAAGAGGTGCTTCATAAACACAAGAAAGCAGCCTCGGAGTCCAGTGCGCGGCGAGCTGCGCTCTCCGCCATGGGCGGCTCCATCTCGCACGACAACAACGCCAACAAGAACCGTTCTCGCGTAGAGAACATGGACCCCAATGCACGTCGCGAGGTGACCCGAACCCTCAACACGTCCTTCATGGAGATGGATGCCAACGGCAATGTGATCCCGAAGACACCGCAAGTGCGATCATGGCAGCCACCACATACCTTGCGTCCCATCCACCTCCGGTGGGGGACACGAAAAGGGCCATGCACAACTCCGCACTAGCCGGACTCGGACTCGTTGGAGCTGCGCTCCATGGAGAATCTCCTACGGAGCCAAAAAAGAAGGTTGCGGTCAGGTTCAACCGCAGTCCCACACCTTCATCTGACGAGGAAGAACATGACCAACCTCGAAGGCACAAGAGCTCGCGATATCGCAGGCGCGACTACGACGCTCGAAGCAAGCTCACCCAACGCAAGATCGACAAGGCACGTGCCAAGCGTGTGTGCTCATCCGAATCCGAAGAGGATGACGATGAAGGAGAACTCTGCGGGGCTCGATGCTTTAGCAGATCTGTTCGACGGACACGGATTCCAAGGAAATTCAAGCTCCCTTCGGACACTCCGAAGTTTGACGGCACACAGGACCCCAAGGCGTGGCTCAGCGACCACCTATCGTCCGTCAAGCTGCACGGCGGCAGCAAAAACACCTCCGTACAATGCCTTCAGCTACAGCTGACAGGCGCAGCCCGGATCTGGCTCAATAGCCTATCCTCGGGATCCATCCGAAGCTGGGAGGAACTGGCATACAGTTTCATCCGAAACTTCAAAGGCACCAGCAAAAGGCCGGCCTCGATCGAGAAGCTACGAGCCTGCACCCAGCGTACGGGCGAGTCCATCCATTCATACATACTGCGCTGGACCAACATAAAAAACTCCACGGCGCACATCTCGGAAGAGAGGAGATCAATGCCTTCAAGGACAGCGTCAAACGCCCTGACTTCAAGGAAGAGCTCGGGCGCATCAAGCCCAAAACGCTGGACCACCTCATGGACATTGCCAACAGTTGGGCAGATGGCGAGGATTCCCTCCACCGGGCGCATTCAGACGATAAGGATGAGTACGGCCGAAGACGTGAACACCGTAGCAAACGAAGATCGTGCGTCTACGGCGATCGCGACGGACCCGACATGGTCGCGGCTGGCTACGCCGACCGCCGCAATGAGAGTAACCGCAACAGCGGCGGATACCGTGGAAACCACTTCCGTGATGGGGGGCGCCCAACGCAAACGTGGCAACGTCGCAACCGCGACGATGAGCCCTCGGCATATGACAAGTTGTCGGGCCCATGCAACATCCACTTCTACATCAACAAGCAGGATGGAAAAAAGAAGGCAAGCCACATGCTTAAGGACTGCCGCGAGTTTTAGAAACTCAGCGAGAGCATGGCCTAGATGAGACAGCGGGCCCCAAATCCTGGATACGGGCACGCACCCGCACCAGGCGACATCGCCCACGGAGCTCCTCCACCACCACCCGCGGGACCTGCGAATCATCCAATCGCACCCGCACAGAACAACGGCGGAAATGGGTACCCCGCGCCGAAAGGGTCACTAATGATCCAAAAGGGGCACCCAACAACTAGGGTGCAAAAGAAAATCACCCGCCAAGTCAGTTTGGCTGTTACCGCTCCACCCGCCATCCCTGAGTACCTCAGCGCTTCGGAGTCTTGCATCACATTCAGCCGTTCCGATCACCCCCGTCAGATCCCTCGCCCAGGTCACGCTGCCCTGGTGCTCGAGGCGCAGATCGGAGGATTCGAGATGAGCCGCTTCTTCATGGATGGCGGTAGAGGCATCAATCTGATGTTTGCTAGCACCTTAGCGGCAATACGGATATCCCGCTGTGCAGCCTGGAACAATCCGACACAACGTTCCACGGCATCGTCCCAGGGAAGGGTATATTCCCCCTGGGAAACATATGGCTCGATGTCATCTTCGGCAAGCCTGATAACTTTCGATGCGAGCGACTTGAGTTCGAAGTGGTGGATTGGCCATCACAATACCACGCCATCCTTGGGCGTGTGGCATTCGCAAGGTTCCTGGCAGTACCGCACTATGCGTACCGAGTACTCAAGATGCCAGGACCTAGGGGCGTCATCACGGTCCACGGGAGCTTCACCCGATCGGATCACTGTGACAGGGACTTCAATATAATCTCCCAGTCATTCGGCATGCAGGAGGAGCTCACAAGGCTCCGAGAAGTGACAGACAATGGGGCACCCCCATTCTCAAGGCAAAACGCACCAGACATGTCGTTTGACTCAACATTCAACACGAAAAAGGTGCAGGTCCACCCGACGGACACCTCCAAGACGGAGATGATCGCCAACGACCTCAGCCCCGCAAAGGAAAGCGCGCTCGTCGAATTCCTCTCTGAGCACTGGGAAATCTTCGCCTGGTGTCCTGCGGACATGCCAGGAGTTCCCAGGGAATTCGTCGAGCATGCACTCAATGTGTTCCCAGATACCAAACCCGTCAAACAGTCAATCAAGCGACTGTCCGAGCCACGAGCCGAAGCCATCAGAGTCGAAGTCAACAGACTGCTCGACGCTAATTTCATCAGGGAGATCAAGGGAAGCGAGTGGCTGGCCAACACCGTGATGGTCCCTAAAAAGGACACGGACATCCTGCGGATGTGCGTGGACTTCACCTCGCTAAACAAGCACTGCCCGAAGGATCGCTTCCCTCTCCCTCGGATCGATCAGATTATCGATTCAATTGCAGGATGCGAGAAACTCTCCTTCCTCGACGCCTATTCAGGCTACAACCAAATTTGACTGAAGGTCGAAGACCAGGAGAAAACGGCGTTCATTACGCCGTTCAGGGTGTTCTGCTACAACACAATGCCTTTCGGGCTGAAGAACACAGGTGCCAGTACCAGCGGTGCATGCAGGCATACCTGAAGAGCCAGATCGGCCACAATATACAGGTCTATGTCGACGACATAGTAATCAAAACAAGGGAGGCCAAGACACTAATCGACGATCTCCGCGAGATGTTCGACAACCTTGATCGCTACAAGATCAAGCTGAACCCAGAATAGTGCGCCTTCGGCATCCCATCTGGACAACTCCTTGGATACTTCATCTCCCAGCGAGGGATCGAGGCGAACCCGAATAAAATCCAGGCCATAATGGCCATAGAGAAGCCGAAGAACCTCGCTGGACGCATCGCGGCGCTGAGCAGGTTCATCAGCCGCATGGGTGAGAAGGCCCTACCTTTTTACCAACTGCTACGCAAAGTATACAAATTCGAGTGGACGCTTGAAGGAGACGACGCATTTGAAGATCTGAAGCGACTGCTCTCCACCTCGCCCGTCTTGGTCACACCCAAGGAACGTGAGCCTCTACTGCTATACATAGCAGCCACGCATCAGGTGGTAAGCACCGTGCTCGTGGTCGAACGACCCGAAGATGGCAAGACTCATGGGGTCCAATGCCCTATCTACTACCTCAGCGAGGTATTGACGCCAACTAAACAAAGGTACCCTCACTACCAAAAAATCGCCTACAGCGTGTTCATGATGGCTCGTCGGCTGAGCCACTACTTCCAGGAGCATCAGGTGATGGTCGTCAACGAGGAACCCCTGAACAACATCCTGAACAACCCGGAGGCCACGGGACGCGTGGCCCTGTGGGGGCGTCGAGCTGTCCCCTCTAGACATAGTCTACGAGAAACGCCATGCGATCAAGTCACAAGTCCTACCGGATTTCCTAGTCCACTGGATGGAGCTGCAGCTGCCGGACACTCTGGACATGACGCAGTCATGGACGATGCACTTCGATGGCTCCAACCGCGAGGCTGGAGCAGGAGCCGGGGTCATACTGAGCTCCCCGCAGGGCGACAAGATGAAGTATGTCCTACGGATGAAATTTAGAGCTTCCAACAACGAAGCCGAATACGAGGCCCTCATCCATGGCATGAGGATGGCCAAGATCTGCGGCGCGACGCGCCTGGTCATCTACGGCAACTCGAACCTCATTGTCCAGGAGACGATGAACGAGTGCAACGCGCACACCACCAACATGATCGCGTACCGCGCGCTCTACAACTCACTCGAAGGAGACTTTGATGGCTGCGAGCTTCGGCATGTTGGCAGAGAAAGCAACGAAGAAGCCGACAGACTCGCCAACATCGGCTCCACCTGCGCAGGGTACCACCAGGTGTGTTCCTCGAGCAGATCTGCGTGCCATCCATCAAAAGGAAATTCCCCAAGGGATCACCCGAAGAGGCAGAGCACTCGGGGGATACGCTACCCGAAGGACAGGAAGGACCCGAAAAACTCGACACAGAAGTCGCAGTGGTAAACCTGATGCAGGTCCTAGCAATCGAAGAAACATGGACGCAGCCGTATCTGTGGTACCTGATAAACAGAGAACTGCCTGATGACCCGACAGATGCCCGACGCATATCTCGCCGGTCCAAGGCCTTCACCATCATCAATGGCGAGCTGTACAAGCGTAGCATTTCGGGTGTGCTCCAAAGGTGCCTCACCATCGATGACGGAAAAACTATCATCCAAGACATCCATGAGGGCATCTGCGGCCATCACGCGGGCAGCCGTGCCCTCGGCGCCATACCTCTACGAGCTGGATTCTACTGGCCAACGACCATGAACGACGCCAAAGACATCGTCCGAAGGTGCAACAGGTGCCAGAGGTTCGCGGACAAACCGCACACACCAGGATCGGAGCTTAGGCCCATACCCTTGGCCTGTCCCTTCGCCCAATGGGGCCTCGACATGATCGGCAAACTGCCCAAGTCCTCGAAAGGAGGCCACGTCTACCTCCTGGCCGCAGTCGACAAGTTCACCAAGTGGATCGAGGCCATGCCCGTTACCAACCAAAAGATTAAAATGGCTGTGAAGTTCTTCCAATCCATAGTCTACAGGTTCGGCATGCCGCACAGCATCATCACAGACAACGGCTTGAACTTCATCTCCAAAGAATTTCAGGACTTCTGCGAAGGCCTCGGGATCAACATATCATACGCCTCAGTGGCGCACCCACAGACCAACGGGCAGGTCGACAAGGCCAACGGCCTCGTCGGTTGCGGCATCAAGAAACGCCTACTGAGCCCACTCGAACGACTCATGGGAGCATGGGAAAAACAGCTACCCTCCGTCCTCTAGAGCCTGCGCACAACGCCAAATAGCTCAACTGGCTACACGCCCTTCTTCATGGTGCACGGAGCCGAAGCCGTGTTGCCTGCAGAAGTACGCCATAAGTCCCCACGGGTCATCGCATACAGCGAAGCCGAATCTACGGCCGCACTCAAAGACGTCGTCGACACACTCGACGAGGCACGCGACATTGAGGCGGCTCGATCAGCGGTCTACCAGCCGAGCCTCCGCAACTATCGCAGCCGTAGGCTGCGCCCAAGGTCCTTCGTCGAAGGATACCTCGTCTTACGACTCAAGCAAGAGCGACCAAAGAAGCTCGAGTCACCCTGGAATGACCCTACGTCGTCACCAAAGTCATCCCAGGTGGCGCCTACCGCCTAAAACACATGGAGTCTGAAGTCGCATACTCCAACCCATGGAACGTCGCACAACTACGACGCTTCTACCCCTAGCTATCCACCCCTTACTTTCAATAAGGCTATTCAGCCAAGGCTACTCAGCCGAACAATGTACCTCCTCATTATGATATGAATAAAGCTAAGTGTCTCGACCTAAAATCTATCTTTTCTCGCATTTATTTATGCTAAAGCACACTCGGGGGCTCCCCTCTCATCTCACGACTCCGTCGGCTGAGGATAGCGCATGTGCACCTGAGTAGTTGATCATGTCAGGCTAACGAAAAGGACATGCATATGAATAAGCACTACGTGCTAATACAATCAACCTTCACAGAAAAGGGCACAACACGCCTAGAGAACATATATACAAATTTTACATTTATCTTTTTACAGGTCCTACCTATTCTGAAGAATAACCTGCACACGGTGCTCAAAGAGATCTACAACCTCCTCGGCATACTGCCTCACAACCGCATAATGCGGACGCATATCCCATAGGTCACCATCTGGTCGAAGGGGAAGCCCAGCCGCCACAGTCACAAGATTTACGTCAGGGCAATGCAGTCCCACAAGGGAAAAAGCGGCCTTCACCCTTGCAACCAACTGGTGCCGCACCAGCTCCCTGACATGATGCACATCACGAAACTTTTGTCAGCAAGTCCCAGAGAGCCGATGGCGCTTCGTCTAGAGGAAACATGACGTGCAGAATTGACGCTAAGGACGTCTTCACCTGCCGCAGCACCCGTGACACTTGGTGGGCACGATCCTGCATAGTCGCAAGGACCGTGCCACGGTCGTGGTCTATCCAGAAAAATCCACCAGCCTCCATATCTTGCTGGGTCAGGCAGTTGATCCGAACAGCAACACGCTCCTTTTCCTCCCTAGGAACAAGGTTAGCACCTGCAACACCTACAAAGTAAGATGACAAGCCAACAGGCGCATCCGAAAAATGAGCAGCAGCTCGAAGAAACTTACACTGGAGCTATTCGGCCAAACGCCGCAACTCCCCCATCAGATACTCCTCTCTGGCGGTGCCTCACTCCGCCTTCGACTTCCAAACATCCACGTGGCCTCGGATGCCAAGCAACTCCTTCTCAAGACTACGGAGGCGGTCACGAAGAAATACAAGCTGCGACACATCATCCAAGGATGATCGCAGCTGCGGAGCAGATGAAGTATCAACGGGGTCATCACCCGAATGTCCCTAGAGGAAAAGAGACAAGGATATGAACAAACACACGAATGGGCAACATCTCGAAGATTCATTATATACAACAAAAGCCACTGCGTGGCACAAGTAGTGTTTGTAAATATATTACAACAAAAGTAGACGAAAACTATCCTACAACTACAAGGCCTAAAGAGCAGCATCCTGGGTGGCCTCGGAGCTAGATTGCTTGCTCTTAGCATCTCCCTGCTGCCTCACCGCGTACTCCGCCAACAGGTCAATCAGATTCGGCCCATAGCATTTACAGCGGGCAGCATAGAGGGCAAAAGCTACCTCGGATCCGTCGGGAGCCATTGGCACCTGGGAGGTGACCTGATGAAGATCCAACTCCGCTCCAGACGCCATCGCCATCGCCAGCCCAATGGACGCGCCGATGCCCTTCTGCTTGCGCTTGTATGCCGCGGGCACCTTGGCTGACTGCGCGTCCGCCAACAAGTCGACATCCTCGAGGGAAACGCCCTTGGGGACGAGCTCCTTGTAGAAGCGCCCGAGCACCTCCTTGGCTTTCGCAAGAGAGCCAACCACAGTGCTGCAGCGGTCTTCAACCACCGCAATAGCATCATCCAGAGCACTTCCGTTCTCTAGAGCACTATGGTCAAACTCAATGCACGCAGCATCTAGATAACCGGAAAAGAAAAGTGAGTATCAAACAAAACCAGAGAGACAAGGAAGCTGAAAAGGAACAAGTAATAGACGAAATTACTCACCAGAAATATCCTTGGCAGCAACCATCATGTTTTCGGTTACCTCCTTCTCGCGTGAAGCCGCAGCGGTGGCGAGCTGCTCCTCGCGGTCCGTAGCCTCTTGCTGCAGGCGCTCCTTGGCCGCAGCTGCGTCAGCTAGCTCCTGCTCAAGGCACTCCTTAGCGCCAACGGCATCCTCAACTTTTTTCTTCGCTCGCCCGAGGCTCTTTTTGAGAGCATCAAGCTCGCGGAGGGAAGTGTTATTCTCATCTGCAACAAAGAGCAGGCATGATATTCACAAGTAAGAAATCATATGAAGAAGTACAAGATCTATCTAAAGATGAACCTTGAAGCCGCTGTAGGCTGGCCTCCAATGCTAGATGCTGCTTCACCAGCTGATTGGCGCCTTGCACAAAAGGCTGCGAGAAGAAGCAACTTATCAGAAAAAGGGCTCGGGGGCTGCGCCCAAGAAGCGAGCAAAACAAAATAAAGAATACAAAAAGCGCTCGGGCGCCCCCCCCGAGACACGCACAAAACAGAAGCACTGATCAGTAGATCATACGAAAAGCGCTTGGGGGCTCCCCCCCCCCACGGCACGAACAAAAATACTTACATGATCAGACGGAGACTCCGAAGGTCCGGCTGTAGTCTTCTGGGAGACGATCACCCAAGCCTCCTGCGGAGAGGGGTTTGGAGCACTGCCCCTAGAGGTGGCCACCGTCTGAGAAGGAGGAGGCGTAATCTTCGACTCCCCCACCATCTCATGAGTGCCATCGCTAAACTAGCCATCAGAAGAGCGGCTACACAAGAAAGCACCAGTCAAATACAAGCAAGCAACAATGAAAGATAGCAAAAGTCAACCGAGGTTACTTACGAGTCCATGTCGCTCAAGTTAAAAACAGGAAGGGGCCACTGGCCTTTCTTCTCTTCCTTCTTCCTCTTCATCGGCGGCTGTGGCGCTACAGTCCGCATAGGAACAGCTGCGATGGGAGAGGAAGAGTCACCGTCATCGTGGAGGACAAGGCACGGCGGATCCCTAGGAGTTGGCGGAGTCGAGGCATCCAAAGATTCGCTCGTGCTCCGTGCCTGCTTCCGTGCCCGCTCCTCGCTCGCCTCGGGGGCTTCCTCGGTTGGCGACTGCACCGGCGGAAGCTCAGACACGGAGTCCACGTTTTCATTGTCCGGAGCATCCGGAAACCGTTTGGGTAGTGGAGGCACCATGCCAGGCACCTTGAACTCCTACAAATGAAGACAAAGTTTCATAACATATAACCGCAAAGAAAACGCACTCGAAAATAGCGCTACACGCACGTCCCAGATCTACACCTGAGGAAAGAGTCGAGAAGCACGGAACAGAGGAGTCTGCGACTTTCCCAGAAGGTCCTCGTCGGTTTTGAACTTCAGCAGCAGCCGAAGGACTCTGTCAAGGTCCCCCTTGGAAAGATCTTCAGTCGCAACTCTTGTAGGATCATGACGACCAGAATAAAGGAACATCGGGTGCGCCCTAGCCTGAAGTGGCTGCACCCGACGTCTAAGGAAGGTGCGGACAATGTCCACACTGTTCACCTCCTTCTCCGGAATCACCTGGAGATCCTCCACCCGACGATAGAGCTCCTCTATCTCCTCCACCTCACCCTCTAGGATATGGTTCTTCGAGGATCTTTTCGACTAGATTTTTTGGGTGACATCGAAAGGGGCAAGGCCAAAGTTTTGCCCGTCCACTGTGGAGTCGCGGATGTAAAACCACTTCCTCCGCCAGTTCTGGACGGAATCAGACATAGAAAAAGAAAATAATAGTGGATCGGAGAGAAATGATGCAGTCGCCAATCATATAAACTCTGTCGGAGCTAGATTGCCTCTTCACGGAATAGAGCTTCCGGAAGAGGCCAAAGTGCGGATCAATGCCGAGCCAGCACTCGCAAAACGAAACAAAACAAGCGATATGGAGAAGAGAATTGGGGGAAAGATGGTGGAGCTGAATACCATAGAAGAACAACAGTCCACGAAGGAAGTCGTGGACTGGGAAAGAAAAACCACGGATAACGAAGGCGATAAACATCACCCGAAACCTTGGAGGAGGACGGGGAAATACCACGTCACCAGGAACCTTGACGGCCTCCCTATCCTGTGGGAGTAAACCCTGCTCGCGAAGCTTGCGCAGGTCGCCCTCGCGCGTCTCCGACCGTCGCCATCCATCATTGGTGACACGAGGCGGTGGTACCCTACTTGCCGCCGGCAGCAGCGCTGGTACCAACTGCAGCGGAGGCCTTCTTTGGTTTCCCCATTGCAGTCCGACGATGGCGGCGGCGTGAGTGCAGAAAAGAGGACATGAAGGATCGAAGAACTTCCAGCACGCGGCGAGAGAAACTCAAGAAAGTGGAAGCAGTGAAAAGCGAATGGCTGCGGTGAAAACAAACAAAATTTTCCCCACAGATAATAAGGACGAAGACGATAAACAAGGACCGTCAATCGGGAAGCCCTAGCGCCAGCGTCAAATCCAACCGTCCACGTGTCAGCACGGCAGCGAACCGTCGCTTGCACGCCGTCCACTACGCGTGAAAACCGAGGAGACACCGTAATTATCACCACGCCACGCATGATCAGTCAACTCCAAGTCAGAAGGTGGGACCCATGTTTGTCCAGTCGTGTCACCTCTGGCGCCGCAGATGCTTGAGGTCACCGATCGTTAGCAATGACGTCATCAAAGCCATACTGGCAACGGTAAAAAAACTTTCGGCTAACAGCTAAAAGTACTCACTCGAATCTATGATTCGAGCAACTACTTGGGGGCTACTCTTATCAGGAGCGCTGACCGCGCACCCGAAGCATGAATAGTGTAATATGCCAATGACCTATTTTCTTCGAGTCCTACGTTGAGTCTTCGACTCCACTACGGACTCGGGGGCTACTCCCATAGGGAGGAATTATTCAAAGCATCCAAAAAATTTGTGTCCTACGGACCTGAAGCCCATAATGGCTGAATTAAAGTCTCTGCTCGAGTCTACGACTCGAACAGACACTCGGGGGCTACTCCCATAGGGAGCGCTGGTCGCGCACCCTATGAATTCTTCGACTACGATCCTTCGGATCAGAATAAAAAAAATCGGCAACTCTGCCCCAACCAACGCTAAGTGAGAAGCATTCTCCTTGGCCACCCGAAACACCTCCGTGGTGATAAAACTTCGGATGTTGTGTCTGCGACGCAAAGATAAGACCTACAGATATCATCTGATGGCCTGGCAACGCACACGACTGCGCTCTACTAGTGAAAGCCCGTGCTAGCAGGCACGATGAAAATCCTGACGGACGCGTTGCATGCATCATTCGAAAGCAACTGGGATTCCACTCCTGTAAGTCCTCAATGGCCTGAGTCGAATTTGCACTAGCATTTGTTCCAGGTTCGAGTTGAGGGACTCGAATCTGAAGAAGATCGTGTTTTTTTGTCCTAAGATAGTTAACTGACCGTGATCCATCGGGAGAGTTAGGCACACGCATCAACAATTCCTACATACTAAAATCATTCTCTGATGAACAGAAACAGCTACACCCGAAAGATTGAAGAGTCCTCAGCCGAATCACGATTCGATTGAACACTCGGGGGCTACTAACATGGTTATACCCTGCGGGTACACGACATCAGCATACCTGGTCTAGCCCAAGGAAGGCCCACGAGAATATACGCGGCCCATGAAGATTTTCGGGTGGCCCAAGCCCAGGACATCTTCGGATCCTTGGAGAGCAATACTAGAACAAAGATAGAATATTCAAAGGGGCAAACCCTAAACATGTAACCGACTCGATCTGTGCCTGGGACCTGCCTACCTCTATATAAAGGCTAGGAGGGAACAACGAGGAGGACCTCTCATACCACCGCATACACACCTCCACGCCAGATTGCATCTGTCCACCCCCTGTAACTTACGGTTCCGCCGTAATCAAGAGCAGACAAGCAGGAGTAGGGTTTTCCATCCGGGGGCCTGAACCTGGGTAAATCGCGTGTCCCCTGGTTGCTTGTCTGTTAACCGTTCTGCCATCTCCAGCACCCCCATCTTCTCCAAAACCCAAGCTCATAAAAATGGGCATTGACGAGATTAAATCTCGTCACTTTGTGCCTCTGGAAATCATTGACGGTGACCACCACAGCACCTCTGAGTCCCTCAGGACCACCGACTTTGAAGATGATCAGGATCCTCATGGAGGTTTTCTGTTGCCGGACAGTAGGGGTGCCAAGGAAAGTGTGGTAGACGGCAACCTTCTTCTCGAAGGGGTTCTTGCCCTTGCCATCACTCTTGTCGGCGTGCTTGGGGTCAACATCCTTGATACGTCCAAAATTTATCTACTTTCCTGAACACTTTTGCTATTGTTTCTCCTCTAAACTTGTGTGATTTGGATACAACTAACACGGACTAACGTTGTTTTCAGCAGAATTACCTTCGTGTCTAGTTTTTGTGCATAAAATCAACTATCAGGAAAAATTCGGGAAAATATTCCAAAATCCTATTTCACCAGAAGATCCACGGAGCCAGAGTACGAGACGGAGAGGAGGCCTGAGGGGGCCATACCCCTGCCAGGCACGGGCCAGGCTAGGCCGCGTCTTGGGGGGTGCAGCCACCTCAGGCACCCCCTCAGCCTCCCTCTTCGCCTATAAGAAGCCTCTTGACCTAAAAACCGAGGGGGGTTCAATGTTTTTCCAGAAAGAGTTCCGATGTGCCGCCACCACCAGAAACCAAGATTCAGATCTAGAAACTTCGTTCTGGCACCCTGCCGGGACGCAGAATTTGGAGAGGATCATCTCCATCATCATCACCAACGCCTCTCCATCAACCATCCATGTTTCCCTCATCCATGAGTGAGTAATCCACCGTAGTAAGTTATGGGTATGGTAGGGATTGGATGAGTTCTATCATGTAGTCGAATAAGATTGTTAGGGCATAGTGCCTAGTATCTCTATTAGTGCTATTTGACTTTGTTGCAACTTGTTGTGCTTAATTCTTGTCACTAGGGCCCGAGTGCCATGATCTCATATATGAACTTATTATTGAATCATTAGGATAGTATTGTTTGTGATCTTATCTGCAAGTTGTGTACACATATCATTGTCCGGATCCAAAGGCCCCGAAGTGACAGAAATTGGGACAACCGGAGGGGATGGCTGTGATGTGAGGATCACATGTGTTCACGAAGTGTTAATACTTTGCTCCGGTGCTCTATTAAAAGGAGAACCTTAATCGCCAGTAGTTCCCTTGAGGCCCCGCTGCAACGGGCTGGCTGGACAGAAGATGTTGTGTAAGTTCTCATTGCGAGCGCGTATGACTATATATGGAGCACATGCCTAGGATTGTTTGGTACTTGGATGCTTATTCTTATTTATCTTATTTCACTAGAAGATCCACGGATCCAAACTTATTTATCTGCAATGCCCTAGATCTTGAAATTACATGTTTAGACTCGTCCATGCAACGCCCGTCCATCCATCCCTATGCCTACCGCACTTGAATCCTACTATTAAAGTTACTATTGCTCTTGTTTTACTGCTGTTGTTTCTTTGTTGTTGCTACTGATAAACTTCTGTGAGCAAGAACTATTTCCAGGGGAAGCTGAATTGACAACTCAGTTGTTAAGGCTTGCAAGTATTCTTTGGCTCCCCTTGTGTCGAATAAATAAATTGGGTAATACTAACCTCTAAGACTGTTGCGATCCCCTATACTTGTGGGTCATCAAGACTATTTTCTGGCGCTGTTGCCGGGAAGCATAGCTTTATTTTTGAGTTCACTTGGATCTATTATTGTTCACTGCTACTCCTTTAATCATGGGTAAGTCTCGTGATGGAAAGTTTCCTATTTTACCATCCACTACAAGAAGAGGTACAGTCCTAAACACCTCTACTGCTCTTGATTCACCGTCTGTTATAAGTAAGCTCGTTACACCACCACCACATACACATGCTATACACACTGCTACTACTGCTAAATCTGAAATTGCTTCTGATACTCATGATGTCACTTCTACTTTGCTTGATGTGAGTGGTTCATTAGGTCCTTTCCTGGATGCTACTATGGCTAGTCTAGGAAATACCAAAACTCCTTGTGAAGACACTGTTACACCTGTTAGCTCACCTGAGTCTAGAGAGAGATACGATATTAATGATGGTTACATTGAGTTTACTGATGAATTTATTGAAGAGTGCCAAAATACACATGGTACTAGTGCTATTAAGAGTCTCCTTGCGAGACGTACCATTATTCCTAAGCTGTCCTCTGATCCTAAGTTTGCCACTTCTCCCATAGATATTAAAGATAAAGATTATGATTTCTCTCTTGATTTATCCTATTTAGACATTGTTGAGAAAAAACCTTTTTGTGGGACTGAAAATGAGAGTGATGTGGCTCATATGAATGAGCTTGCTACTATGAGTGCTTTATTCTCTGATGATTTTAAGATGCGCAAGTACTTTGTTACTAAGATTTTCCCTTTTTCACTAAAAGGAGACGCTAGGGCTTGGTTTAATAGATTACCTCTTGGTTCCATTGATAGCCCTGATTGTTTGATTGCTTCTTTCTTCTAGAAATATTTTCCTCCTAGTGCTAGACATGCTGCTTTCCAGAGACTTTTTGACTTTAAACAGGGAGAAGAAGAGAAATTGTCTGAGTCATGGACAAGGTTCTATTCCTTGATTCATGCACATCCTGGATGTCCATTGCCTAAAAATGAGCTTCTTAATATTTGTTATAATGGACTAACTGATGATTCTAGGACATACCTAGATAGCTTTTCTTATTGTGTTTTCAGGAAAAGAACTCCTAGAGATGTTGAATAATTAATGGCTAAAATAAGCAAGAATTATGATGATTAGACTTCAACTGAGCTAAATACACCTGAGCCTATTACTCCTGAACCAGTTGTGCCTGAACCGGGTCCAATACCAACACCAAAGAAGAGGGGAGTTATTGCATTAAATGATGACGTGATGAAGGAAGCTAAGAAATGTCTAAAGGATAAAGGTATTAGAGCTAAAGATGTGAATAATCTACCTCTAGAAGAATTATGTAAGCCAATTCCCCACTCATCTACTATTGAGGTACACTCTCTCCAACACTTTGATGAAGGTGATATTCCTTATGGTAAGCCTCCTGATCAATGTCTAGAGGAACTTGACATTTTTATTGTTAAACAAGGTAATTTTAACAAACAAGTTCAAAATCACTTATTGGAAAAACTCTAGAGCTATTAAAGAGTTGAAAGATATTGTGCAAAGAACTTCTAATGATATTACAATGCTTTGTAAACACTTTCAAATGGTTCAAACTCGAATTGATAAACTTGCTAAGGTGCAAAAGGATATGCTAATTAATGCCTCAGGAGATAAACATGCTGATGGAATTAGAACTAGGAGTGGTATAGCATATCAAGATCCGTTATATCCTAAAGGACACCTTAAAAGAATTGAGCAGTATTCTCAACAAGGTGAAGGTAGTGGTAGTCCTTGTAAGAGAATGAAAAAGAAACACAAAATAGTTGAGGAACCCTCTGAACTTACTGTAAATCCTAATAGTATATCTCTCTCTGATGCTAAAGTTGAGAGTGGTAATGATAAAAATGATGCTCCTAATAAGGAGGAAGTTGAGGAAGAACCTGAGAAGCACACTAAGAACACTAGGTACACTAAGGAAGATTTTATTGCTAATAAACATGGTAGAGAAAGAGAACCTTGGGTGCATAAACCTATGCCTTTTCCCAATAAGAAACACAAGTCAAAGGAGGAAGAACACTACAACAAGTTTTGTGAGTGGATGAAACCTTTATTTTTGCAAATTCCTATGACTGATGCTATTAAATTGCCTCCTTATTCAAAGTATATGAAAGTATACTGTAATCAAGGAGACGTAACTTTCAATATTAATGACAAAGAGCATACTGTATATTTCCCCAAGAAGGTTGCTAAAATCTATTGCCTGAACTCCATTGAAAATATTGAGAGCATCAAGGTTGGAGAAATATATTGTCCCATTCCACAAGAAAATTTTAAAACTATTATGATTGGGACCATTGCTATCAAGATTGAGGTAACATAATCACTTGGTGGAATACAAAGTTTTGTCTCATATAAGATTGTTTTGGTAACAAGACTTGATCAACCTTGTTAACAAAAGGATTTTAATGAACAAAGTAATGTTTTCACTGTGGTTATTTTTTCTCACTTTTACTTTTCTCCTTCTTAGTCTTTGTTCTTTCTCTTGTTAGCTTTAGTTTTGCTAGTTGTTTGCTTGTTAGAGTGTTTTAGAACTTCTGTAGTTTGGTTTTTGTTTGCCTTTTGCTTCTTCTAAAAAAATTCTTTTCTGCGAGAAAATCAATTTTCATACCCTGAAAATTGGCCAAAAATAAAGTTTCCCGAAAAATCCCAGAAAATTCAAAATAATTTTTTCTTCAAGAGAAGGGGCAAGGGGACACCCCAGGCCAGCACACCCCTGGTGGGCGCGTCCAGCCCCCAGGTGGCGCCTGGCTGGGGTGTGTCCCACCTGGGCCCTCCAAGGTTCCTCCTCTAAGACATCTTCTTTCTCTCTCCCAAAAAACACCAGAAAACTTTCTCAAGCTCGAGTTCTTGCTGTTCTTGCTCCCGATTTTCGATCTCCTTGCTCATCCCATCTTTGCTGCCGATTTTTGGAGGGATTGCTCCTTGGTATGTGCCTCCTCCACTTGTCCAATTATATTTATGATTGGTAGATTGTATCTTGAGTATTTTGCTGCTATAGGTGTCAGGTTGTGTGAGCTTGCATGCTTGTTATATTCTTAGAGATTTCATTTTGATGCATGTAGCCCTCTAGAAAGTTCCTATATTAGTTGCTCATCATTTATCAACTTGGAAATCACTTGGTTTGATGTTTGTCTAAAAAATTTAGAAAGGAAGATGAGTGCTTACCCACTGAATCAATATGATTTGATTGTACCTGAGCCAATGAAATTTCAGAGTGAGGAAGGAGTCTTCCCTTCCATATATCCATGCCCTGAATTTATGAGAGCCGCGGGGATTTTCCAAGATTTCCAAACTATGATTACCAATGCAGGGTTGGAACACTTTGTTGAAGGGGAACCTTTTCAATATGTTAAACTAACCATGGCTGTGGTGCAGGACTTCTGGTTTACTTGGTCTTCATCTAATCCCATGGTTCATTATAAATTATACAATATAGTTGTCGACCTGCCGTTTGCTGACTTCTGTGCAGCTATTAGAGTGCCCAATTGGGGATCTTGTGAGAAGATCAAGGATAGGCCTAAGCCACTTATGGATTTATATGCTGAAATTTTCCAAGGTTTCGACTTCTCAAAGGAAAGTGGTAAAATTCAAAACATTCAGTTCCCGTCCATTAGATATTTTGCCTATTTCATTACGAAGTGTGTTCTTGCTAGAAAGATTTCTAGAAAGTTATCTTCTTTTGATCTAGCTTTTATCTTAGCTGCTTTTAATAGGGATAGATCTTCTAACCTGGGTGCTTTGATATCTTACCGTCTTACCACTAACCGCGATAAGGGTGGAATTTGTGGAGGTCTCAATGCCTCCAGGTTGCTAGCTTTCCCTGGTTTAGAGCCTCACCATTCAGATTATCAGTTCCCCATTGAGAGACTTGATTTTGACTCCATGGTTCTGCATAATTTTGTTTCTTGAGGGGCTACCATGAGAAGTTTACCGTATGAATTATCTTTTGCCAAGCATGGTTGGAGAGGGGGTAGGACTGAGAAAGTAGTTTATTTGTCTGCACCTATTTTGTTTAATTTTGATAATAGGCAAGGATGGTCGCTCACGGAGGAGTTTGACACATACGTGGCGGAGGTCTCCCAGCAAGTGGAGAATGTTGGCGAGGATGCCGAAGATTATTCGGTTCAGCCCTCCAACTTGGGAGAGTCTTCATATCGGCAGCCTTCTTATGATTGGGGTGTGTCTTCTTCTTCTTCTTCTTCTTCTTCTTCTTCTTCTTCGCAAGCACCTGACTACGATCATTCCTATGATGACCAACCAGCTTGGGGTTACTACCCGCGTTATTGAGCCCCACTTAGGCCAAAAACCTAAGCTTGGGTGGAGGTATACCGACATCACACTAATCTATATATCATGTTTGGTCGGTTCTTTGTATATCCATTGTTTTTCTTTCTTTTTGGTTTTTGTTTCTGCTTTCCCAAACACAAAAATACCAAAAAATACTTTTGTTGTTTCTCTTGGTTTGTTTCTTTGCTTTTTTAGCTTTGGTTTTCCTTAAAGAAAAGTCCAAAAAGATTTTCCTTTGTTTGGTTTGCTTTTGCTTTGTTTGCTTGCTTTGAAAAATCGAAAACACCAAAAATATTTGTTGTTATTCTTTTGTTTTGTGAGTTCCTTGCAGGGTTCAGCTGTCCTCAGTGGAGTTTGGTTTCATGTTATTATTCAGGTCACACAAGTGAAGGGCAATAATGAAGATTAAGACAACTTGAGGTGTTGTAAGAGGCTGGTAACGAACTCTATTTATTTTCATTTTTGTACATATACTCATCATTGTGATCATGCTTAGTCCGTTCATGTGAGGTATATTTTGTTATGGATGCTTAGTAGTTCCTGATTGCTTGTGATTAGCTCCAGCTTGCTAATAGGTTGTAGCATGTCATATGAATGTTTGCTTGCATTGTTCTATTCATATTTTGGTATGATATTGTGGTATCCTCTTCTGAGTGTTTCATGTGAATCGACTTGGCACATGCTCACGCATGCATATGACTGAACAATAGTCAGTAAGCCTCGATGATTTATTTTGCCTCAGAGTTCTTGTATCACTTTCATGCCATAATTAGTCATGTTTTGTTGCAAGCATGATTATGAGAGTTGTTGCTCTCTCGTCCGTCCCTCCCTCTCTATTGCTAGACTTCACTTGCACTGAGTATGAGCTCTACTTGTGTTTCCAACTCCCCAAAACCAATATTGCCAACAGTGTCCACCATACCTACCTATTAGCATCATTTGCTATTTCAGTGCATATTCATTATGCCTTGTTTTCTTCCAAATAAAATGTTTGACTATTTTGAGAAAGTTAGTTAGTAAAGCTCTCACGAACTTGATGGCACACTTTATTTCTTGCACTTAATAATCCTGAACCATTGTGACCTGTCCATGAAAGTTATATGCTTGCAAATTATATGTTGGGAGTTAGAAGAACCGTGCTGTCATGAGGAACGCTTTCAACATTTTTTGGAGATTTATCTAGTTGATATCATGCTCTTTTGTTTGTGGATGTCACCGGTGTGAAATAAAAGGGGAGCTTGTAAGTCCATGGAGTTATATACATTGTGTTAGAGAAACGCATGGGCCGCTAGCCTAAGCCATGCCTAATCATGGTGGAAACTTGCAGTATCACCATAATGAGCCATCTGTGAAGCATCCTCAATAAAAATCTATGCAAATAGTAAATAAAAAGATTCTTGAGATGCTCATTGTCTGCTTGCCTTGTCATTTTGATTATGGGATAGCTCTTGTATCATGTGCAAGGGGTACTCCGTTGGTGGTTCTCTATGATATGCATGTATTTACGATGACAAGAACTTACAGGTAACTAAAGTTGAGTAGCATGCGGAGCGGCCCTCGTACTCAAGGGACATGGGATTTCCAGTTTATGGTCTGTCAAGCATATAACTCAGATTGGACCTCATTTTCACCTTAACCATATAAAGATGCCTATGATAGGGGTAATGAGAGCTCAAAGCTAATGAGTACCTTACTTTCAACATTTGGAAGCCTTTCAAACTTTTCAAAACCTTTTCACTTCCTTGTTGAGTCACCACTTATTCTATGAGCATCTTGTTGAGAGCATAGTTGTCATTCTTGTGTTTGTCTCAAAACTTGGTTAATTATGTCATGACTTTGATGTTTGTATCTCTCATATATTTACCTCTAGTCTTCACTTGAACTTCAGAGGTGCCTTGGTATTTATATTGTTCTCTACAAACAAAGGCAAGCGAGATACCACTCTATCATACCTTCTTATGTGCATTGCAATGTTGCTTATGTTTATGTTTCATGCTACTTATTATTATTGAGTTGGTTTCTCTTCATAGCTTGCAATGACTATTGAGTAGACTTAGTTGCATACTATTTATTATGAATGGTTTAAGCATCTACTCCCGTGCTGAGAATATTTACATTATATGAAGCAAATGTGTTCGTGAAAGTTCTTTTATCGCACTCAGTTTTCAACTGAATTGCTTGAGGACAAGCAATAAGCTAAGCTTGGGGAGTTGATACGTCCAAAACGTATCTACTTTCCCGAACACTTTTGCTATTATTTATCCTCTAAACTTGTGTGATTTGGATACAACTAACACGGACTGGCGTTGTTTCCAGTAGAATTACCTTGGTGTCTAGTTTTGTGCAGAAAATCAACTATCAGGGAAAATCCGGGAAAATATGCCAAAAATCCTATTTCACCAGAAGATCCATGGATCTAGAGTACGAGACGCAGAGGAGGCCTGAGGGGGCCACACCCCTACCAGGCGTGGGCCAGGCCTGGTCGCGCCTAGGGGGTGGGGTGCAGCCACCTCAGGCACCCCCTCGGATTCCCTCTTAGCCTATAAGAAGCCTCTTGACCTAAAAACCGAGGGGGTCGACGTTTTTCCAGAAATAGGTTCGATGCGCCGCCACAACCAGAAACCAAGATTCGGATCCAGAAACTCCATTCTGGCACCCTGCCGGGACGCAGAATTTGGAGAGGATCATCGCCATCGTCATCACCAACGCCTCTCCATCAACCATCCATGTTTCCCTCATCCATGAGTCAGTAATCCCCCGTAGTAGGCTATGGGGATGGTAGGGATTGGATGAGTTCTATCCTGTAATTGAATAAGATTGTTAGAGCATAGTGCCTAGTATCTCTATTAGTGCTATTTGACTTTGTTGCAACTTGTTGTGCTTAATGCTTGTCACTAGGGCCTGAGTGCCATGATCTCAGATATAAACTTATTACTGAATCATTATGATAGTATTGTTTGTGATCTTATCTGCAAGTTGCGTCCACATATCATTGTCTAGATCCAAAGGCCCCGAAGTGACAGAAATTGGGACAACCGGAGGGGATGGCTATGATGTGAGGATCACATATGTTCACAGAGTGTTAATGCTTTGCTCCGGTGCTCTATTAAAAAGAGCACCTTAATTTCCAGTAGTTCCCTTGAGGCCCAGCTGCAGCGGGCTGGCTGGACAGAAGATGTTGTGTAAGTTCTCATTGCGAGCGCGTATGACTATATATGGAGCACATGCCTAGGATTGTTTAGTACTTGGATGCTTATTCTTATTTATCTGCAATGCCCTAGATCTTGAAGTTACATGTTTAGACTCATCCATGCAACGCCTGTCCATCCATCCCTATGCCTACCGCACTCGAATCCAACTGTTTACTGTTGATGTTACTATTGCTCTTGTTTTACTACTACTATTTCTTTGCTATTGCTACTGATAAACTTCTATGAGCAAGAACTATTTCCAGGTGCATCTGAATTGACAACTCAGTTGTTAAGGCTTGCAAGTATTCTTTGGCTCCCCTTGTGTCGAATCAATAAATTGTGTAATAATACCCTCGAAGACCGTTGCGATCCCCTATACTTGTGGGTCATCAATCCTCGTCCATATCACTTGAATCTTTGGACTCCTCTTCCTTCTTCTTCCCTTTGCCCTTGCCTCGAGCTCTGTTCTTCCGGCTTCACTTGTATCCGGACTCCGGGTCCTCCTTCAGGTCGTTGACAAACTTGCAATGGCGATTGGTGTGTGTGGCTTTGCCGTTGGCGTCGAGGTGTACAAGGCACGGCATATCGCGGTACTCTTAGTATATTTGGGGAACGCGGAGCACTGCCGGGGTAGCTTCACTACCTCGCTGCTGCCCATGACCAGCCCCCCGCACTTGGCCACGTTGTCCGCCATCACCTCGTCCTGCAAAGGTCATGGCGACCATGTCGGAGGTTTGCTTTTATTCTGGCAGGTTATTTTGCTTTGTGCTATTGTTCCTCTTAGCTTGGGTTGGAGTGGTTATTGCCGGCAATGAGCCCCGAGCGTCGTCGGCGGTAGCCGCGAACTCACTGGCCAGCTGGATCATTTGGTCGAGATCGAGCATGTGATTGTCCTGCAGGCGCTTCAACTTATGTTGGAGCAACGTACCTTTTTCCAACCCATCGATGAAGGCGGCCATGACGGTCTGATCATGCACTCCTGCGCAGGAATTCTTCGTATCTAGCCAGCGGGAGAGGTAGGCGCGAGATGACTCGTCTTTCTCTTGCACACACCGCTGTAGATCGCCAACTATGCAGGGACGCTTATACGTACCCTCGAAGTTTTTGGTGAACGCTTCTTGCATGTCCAACCAGTTACAGATGGACTTCTCCGGCAAGTCATCTATCCATTGGTGGGTCATGACCATCAGCATCAGTGGGAGGTCCTTGACGGCAAAGTTGGGGTTACCCCCGGTGATCTCCACCGTGTTGCCGTAATCCTACAACCATGTAGCCGGCTTGGCTGTGTCGTCATAGGGCTTGATGGTATTGTCTATCCGGAAACACTTGGGGTAAGTTGCGGTCCGTATTACAGGTCCAAAGCAACGTGGTGCTCGGTACGGTCCTTCCCGAGACTCGTGAATCCTGTTCAGGCATGAACATGCGTCGTATGGCTCCGGGCTTGCTCTTTTCTTCTTGCCATCAGGGGATGGGCTGCGTGAACGATGCAGGCCTCCTCCGCCATGGTGGCTGCTAGGTGGTGACGGAGGCGAAGGTGGCGGTGGGTTAGCCTTCTTGCTGTTACCCTCCTACGACGCCTCACGCTTGTCATGGTTTCTTGTCGGACGCGGAGGGTCATGACATGACCTGCTCTTGTGTCCTTGGTTGCGCTCTCCATCGTGATGGGGATGCTCCGCGTTGTCGCGGATGATGATGCCGCTTTGTCTTGGCGGAGGCATGTTCGTATGATGGTGAGCCCTTGGTTCTTCGCGATGTCAGGGAGACCGGGGCGGTGGAGATGGGCGACGAGAATGAGCCTTGCCTCCTTGGTCGGAGGATATGGGGATAGCGTCCTTCTTGTTGCGCGCATCCCTCCGTCTTTGTTCTGATGAACCCGTCTGAGACCCGACATCCTGAGGAGATCGGTCCCTTTGCGGCTTAGGATTGCTAGACTAGCAATATGCTGGATCAGACTCAAGCCTCTGAGAGGTGGCCTTTTCCTGCTGTTTGACCACCTTCGCTTCAAGGTCGTAGACCTGTTCCACTACTGTGGGTGATCTATCCTACTCCAGAAGGGTCTTGGCGACATCTAGGTTGAGAATAGGAGTGGGCATGACCTGCCTACCTTCGCTGTCAATGTATGGCTTGGCTTGTGGCGGCTTCGGGGGAGCCCATCCTAGGTTTCGACGTACAGCAGGATCGTTGATGATGTGAGCCAGAGATTTCTTAGCCTTCTGCTGCTTGAGCAGAGTCTTGTACTCGGCCTCCATGGCTTTAGCTTTCTCTATTGACTTCTGCGCCTTGGCCATATCTTGATCTAGCTTTGCGCCTTGCTCCGCGATGGCATGCGCCTCCTCCAGCAGCTGCTGGCGCTTCTCGTCAAGCTGGAATACGTTCCGTATATGAGCCACAGTCATGGGCTCGACGAGCAAATTGCCGTACATCACTCTATCAGCTGGAGTGATTTGGACATCGACCGACATAGACGCCGGAGGCGGCCGGGTTTGCGTTGTTGTTATTACTCGGACCGAGGTTGAGTTCCTGCGGCTTCTGCACTTGTTTAGGCGGAGGAGGCATGGCCTTTGTGCTATCATTGTCGGTAGCAATAGGTGGCCCCTTCCCCTTGTCCAGCGCTTTAGGCAGAGCTTGTCCGGGTTGATCTCCATCCATCACGGTCCCAATAGTGACGAATTACTTCTCAGGATATGACGGCGTTGTCGGCCTATTCGTCGCGCCTGTAGTCCTCCTCCATCTTCTGCATAGCAGAGTCGAGTTCCTCTGGGCTAAAGTCTATCTCCTCCGAGTCCACACTGATGTCGGCATAGAGCACGTCCAAGACGGATTCGGAGGGTGCCGGGGCTTCCTCGATGATGGGTGGTGGCGGTGCGACAACATCGACAATGACTGGAGGCGGTGGTGCGACCACAGGGACGATGATCGGAGGCAGAGGTAGCGGTGGCTGAGGCGGAGGGGCACCAGGTAGAGCCGCGAGCGCTGCCTGAGCCTTTGCGTCAAATGTCGCGTAGTTGTTGACGGTGTGAACCATGCCCTCGAAAGTGAGGAGACCCGCAGCCTGCTGCCGCCTTAGCGTATGCCGGAGAAGTGTACCGTGGTCCAGTACCTCCACAAAGTGATAGATGGCATCATCATTGGGGTAATGCGCCAGGTCGGCCCATATACGGAGCCACCTAGCTAGGTAATCGCGGGGGTTTTCACCTCTCTCTGAACGGAACGCGCCAGATCGAAGATAGTCACGACGCCGACGAACTTGGATCTCTGCTGTCTAGACACACGGGCGAAGCCGGCGGACTTGCAACAATCTTCCACCATTATATCCTGCACAGGGGCGGTTTGGGTGGGCCTTAAATTTTTCCGATCTATGCCGACAAACTCCAAAGAGAGATCCTAATTTGATCCTTCCGCGAACGTGTCCTGCCCGTAGGCGGTTCGTGCGGGTCTTGACGATCCTCCGACTTCCAGGGAACTAGTGCCCGAGTCGGTTTCGCGGATGAAGAGGTGGATGCCCCCGATTGGAACGATCGAGCAGCGGGTGGGGTTCGCCTTCATCGGGATCCAGAACTCGTCGGGAGGGACGATCGAAACGTTGCCGGAGAAGAGAACACGGCCAGGTTACAAGTGTCCGACTCAAACACCTAACCTTACTACATAGTCCAAGTCCAACTGTAGCGTATACACATATTCGACACTATTACAACAAGTTGCATTATATTTTATTTTTTGTTGTAAGACCTTTCTTAATAAAAACTAAAAAAAACTTAATGATACTTATTTATTTCTTCCGCCGACTTGCAGGTAACCCGTCGCGTCCTATCAGTCGGACTGAAAGTCAGCCCTAATTTTATCTTGCAATGCAACGAAAAGGATAGGACCGCATCGCACGGTGTGTTTGCGACACACTGTTGAGATTTGACCTCTATCCACTTAGGGCATCTCCACCGGGCCGACCCAAACGGTATGTACGCATTCGAGACTGTCCATGCGGACGCGTGGGGCGTGCCCATTCGGCGAAACACGTTCGGCCCGACCCATCCGTGCATCTAATCTGGGGCTCAGTTGCGTCGACCGAGATGCGCACGTACAGCGCAAACATCGTGTCCGCGCGTTTCACTGGCCCACCCGCCAGCCAAACGTGGCATTGATTGCAGACGCGGTCAGCGGCACCGATCCAGACGCAACCGTGGCAGCGATTCAGAGGTGCAGCACGGAAGGCTGACCAGCGGCAGCATGCGGCATCAATGGCGACGCGACAACACGCAGACCCACTGGCGCCGCATGTGTTCGTGCGCCGGCATTGATGGCGAAGGAGCGGGAAGCTGCACGTGTTCGCGGATGACGGGTCTATTTAAGCCTGCGCCCGTTGGTGCCGCACTCCTTACCTCTCGCCATCGCAAACCCTAGCCGCCGCCACCACCACCGCGAACGACGAAGACGTCGTCGTGGCTGAAGAAGGGGAGGGGCAAGAACGACCAACGTCTAGCTCTAGCAGCCATCGCTCCGGCTAGATGTCGACCTTCCTCCGCGGCACGTCCCTACCGCCTCCATCGTGGCCGGAGGTTCCGGGGCCGCCGCGTGGAGGCTCGCCCGCCACCGCGGCCGGAGGGAGAGCGCCACGGTCGCCAGTACTTCCGCATCGCGGAGTGCAAGCACCGCTGGAGGGAGGGACAGGGCATCCAACACAACGATGTGTCCCTCCCACCGGCTGGCACCTCAACCGGGACCGTGTCCCGGTGTCGCCCATGCCCAAGAAGGGCAAAGGGCTGGAAGAGGAGATCCGCCGCCGGATCAGGGGCCTCCCGCCGGCCCTATGGTGGGACCCTGCCAACCAGAGCTCGGCCTACTAGAAGAACTGGCTCGACTGGGAGCACAAGGTGCGTCGCGCCACCACCATCCGCCATGACCTGTAGCCGGGGGAGGTATACCCCATCCCCGACATCGACTCGGACGAAGAGGGCGCCATCAACCACTCCGACGCCGATCTCAAAAGCGAGGACGGCAACGACGAGGACAGCGACGACATCGTTGTCAAATAGGAGGCGGTGGACAATGTCGCCGCGAACCTTCCCCCGGAGTACCGCGAGGTACTAGCGCGGGGCTATGACGAGGACGCCTTCATCAAGAAGGCCATTGCGGCCAGTGCCCAGGAGGAGGAGGCCCAGTGGCACGGCTACGAGGAGGCCCACGCGCTCACCCACATGGTGGCTGAGACGAACGCCTAGCTGCCTCCATCGTCGCCGCTGTCGGTTTGGGCACCTCCGATCACGCCGGAGGTGGGGATGGAGCTGGCGCACCTCCAGCAGTGGGAGCTCTAGCCTGTGTGGGCGATCAACCCGCCTGCGCCCGCTCCAGTTTCGGCCCTGCTGCCACCCAACCTCTGGACGCCGCTGGAGTACATCGACATCGACGCGTAGATAGACGAGGCAGCGTCGGCGCGCGAAGATCGGTAGCTAGGGCTAGTAGTAGTTTAAATTATGTTATATATATTGAAATCTAAATTAAGTTCGAATCTTGCCTGTTTTTAGCGGGAACTGTTTGTGTTTGAATCTGAAAAAAAGTTGTCTCGCTCAGCGCGGAAAAATGGATAGCCGTTGGGCGCGGCTGGCCGGACAGGCCGAATCCTCTGCCCAAATCGACCGGGAGTGAGATTGGGGTGACCGTATGATCGGCCCGGTAAAGGGCAGAATGGACAAAAATAACCCAAATTCGAAAGGATTTCACGAAATGACCCATCTGGAAAACTATTTCACTGGCACTAACCCTTTTTGTAGCGCCTAACAGCAAGGCGCTACACTCTACAGTGTAGCGCCTTTCAGCTAGGCGCTATGCCCCCTGCCAGCGTGGCACCGCCTGGCCCCTCCCTGGCCCCACCCCGCCGTGTGACGCCCAGGCGCTATGCCTGGGGCGACTAACGCCCAGGCGCTATGCCTCAGGTGTAGCGCCTGTATGATAGGCGCTATGCTTTAAAGTGTAGCGCCTATCAGACAGGCGCTACACTTTGAGACATAGCCTGCAGCCCGCAGCCCCCCTCCCCACCCCTCCCCATTCACTCCCAGCTCGACCCAAGGAAGGAGAACAGCAAGGAGGCGCCCCCTTCTCCCCCCCCTCAAATCGATACCAAACATGTTCTTGTGATATGTTGCAGGTGTAGTGGGAGCCTTATGGCTGTGGGGACGAGTTTGGTATTGCTCCCGGGTTTGATATTAACCCGAAGTGCTTGGAGGAACAATCTCTCTGGCTCATGTGCTGCCCATTGATTTGCAATTGGGCGGTTGAGTTTCATATGCCACAACGGGTGATGAGGCATTTCGGGTTGTTTCAGTGCAACCCTCCCGTGTGGAAGGACACCGACAAGGAGCTTCATCGGTTAGTTAGCATGAGAACTTGTGCTCAATTGCTTTGTATGGTACTAACATGGTTCTTTGTTGTTGTTCAGGTTGGACAGAAAGAGGCAGAGGAAGATCAATAATTGGGATCACCATCATAGGAGGCACGTCATGGATTTCCTCATTTGTGTGGAGAATGCTCGACGAACGGAATGGAATAATGGAAGAGCACATTGCCCAGTTGCATTTAACAACTACATCCATTGGTTTCTTGGTAGTACCCGTGTCTCCATTTGCCCGCCGTCCTACGAGGAAGAAATATTGGAGGAGCCAGTCCAGTTCGATGAACTTGCCTACACTCAGTACAACCGGTAGGTCAGGAAGGGGACCGACATCCCGCTTTCTTCCTCACTCAACTTTGCGGTAAAGTTATCGTTGCCTTCGCATTACTTTCCTTGCACTCTCATCTCTTTCTTGCCTAACATGTTCTTGTTCTTGACTCTGTAGAGAACGGAGGTAAAGAAATATGCCGACGATGCCGAGGCGATTCTTTTTGCTGCCCCTAAGGGGAAAAAGGGAGAAGGCATGATACGAGACTTCCTTAAGGTATGGATGCGAGACTTCCTCAAGATAGGCATGTTCTTGTTTTGACTTATGTTGTTATTTGTTACAGCGTTCGGCCCAAAAGATGCGTCACTTATCTAACGTGCTAGGTTGCCGCGATCCCGAGTACACAACCCCGTCTGGTTCTAGGTCCAAGTCGACTACTGATCCGTCGGCCCATCTTCAGGATGATGTTGAGGATGACACCACTTCGGCGATTCGTTCGGAAGATGAGGTATGGGACAACCTTACATGCATTTAGTGCTTTCTGTTTCCCATGCATTTCTCATAGCCATACAATCTTACATGTAGCTGCCTCATATGGAGAATGAGACTGAGGAGGAGTACCGGATTCGTTCCGCATACCAGCTGAAGCCAAGGAAACTGTTCAATCGCTGGACGCCGGATGACTTCCGTAACAAGGGAAAGGCCAATGTTGTCGAGGACGAGCCGCCACGGAGGTCAAGAGCAACTAGGAGGACGAGAGGCCTACAGTATGATGATGAAGATGAGTCGCAAGAAGAGGAGGTGACAAAGAAGATACCTCCAAGGAGGGGCCGAGGCCCAAGGACGCGTGGACGGAAGTAGGTCATGTATGGCACAATGTTGATGATGATGCACTAGGTTGGAGACTATGTATGGGTTGATGTATGGCACTATGTTGATGTTGTTTAAGACTATGTTCATGTATTGGCACTACGTTGATGTTGTTTGAGACTATGTTGATGTATGACAATTAGTTGATGTTGTTTGAGATTATATTGATGTTATTTGAGTATATGTTGCTTGAAACTAGTAGTTCATGACATACTCAAATAGAAGCATCTCATGACATACTCAAATAGAAGCATCTCAAACATGGTGTTCTTGCCCTTAAGGGGCTTTACATACTAATAGTTCGACATCACACTAATAGTTCTTGCCCTTAAGCATCTCAAACAACATCAAACATGGTGTTCTAAAGCATAGGTCCTTTGCCCTTCCTCTTCTTCTCTTCCTCTTCCTCCATGGAACGCCACGCCTCTTGACGAAGCCTTTCCCTCTCCGCAGCACGAGCCTCCTTAGCTTTGCGCTCCTCTTCCTCCTCTTTCCTGCGGATCTCGTCATTACGTTCCTTGCGCTTCCTCGCCATGTCCTCGTCACGCATCCGTTCTTGGAAGCGACTTCTTCTTATGGCAAAATCGATCTCTTGGATAGCCTTGTTGGATTGAGGTTGCTCAAGGTCTATCCAAGTGTAGTACCTGCATACCGGAGGGGGAGACTACAAAAAATAGTGCATGTTAGAGGATATGCTATGGAATAGTTTGGGACACATGAAGAACTAAAAAGCTTTGAGCATACCCGTGGCTTGTCGTATGGGTTGCGGCTACGCCGGGAGAGCGGTTGTAGTTGGCACACATGAAGAACTTCTTTCCCCAACTATCGGATAAGTAGTCTTGGGATTCCTTAACAGTGCAATCGGTTCCACACCAACAAATAGGAACCTCCTTCCCATGGGCCTCAGAAGTACGAAACGCCTTCCGTGGCCTTTCCTCTTGGTCGGCGCAAGGTGGCCTAGCATTGGCCCTCATCTTCCTCTCTTCCTCTTCCTTCTCCTTTTGCCTCTTCCTCTCTTCCTCTTCCTTCTCCTTTTGCCTCTTCCTCTCTTCCTCTTCCTTCTCCCTTTTCTTCTTCCTCTCTTCCTCTTCCTTTTTCTTCTTTCTCTCGTCCTCTTCGTCCTTCTTCTTCGCCAAGTCTCGAGCAAGTTGAACTACCTCTTCAAATGCCTTCCTCTTCTTCTCTTCTTCTTCCTCCTTCCTCTTCTTCTCTTCTTCTTTCTCCTTCCTCTTCCTCTCTTCCACCACCTTCATAGCATTCGCCCAGATAGCCGAGTAGTTCACACCGTCCCCATCATTGCCCTTGTTGGGACGAGTCGCCATACCTATTATAAGAACAAAAGCTACAAGTTAGTAAAGGATGCAATGAATGTGAACAATAATTGATTCAATGAAATAAGCATAGTAGGTAGTAACATAAGGGTGCAAGTATGAATATTCCATCCGTACCTATTAACATAAGGATTTGGTCCTGCCAAGTAACCTAACATACTAGACGGGTTAAAACCGCCACGCCCTCTTCCTCTTCTAAGCCCAAGTGATCGACCTCTTTGTTGTCTAGGAGCTTGTTGTCTAGGAGCTTGTTGTCTAGGAGCTTGTTGGCTAGTTCTTGGTTGGCTTGGAGCTTGTTGGCTAGTTCTTGGTTGGCTTGGAGCTTGTTGGCTAGTTCTTGGTTGGCTTGGAGCTTGTTGGCTAGTTCTTGGTTGGCTTGGAGCTTGTTGGCTTGTTCTTGGTTGGCTTGGGACTTGTTGGCTACCACTTGGTTGGCTAGTGCTTGCTTCATTTCCTTTTGCTCTTTTCCTTTGAGAACACTTTCTTGCATTGTGCCCTTCACCATTGCATGTTCCACACCGGGCTCTCTCACGAGGCTCTTGGAATTGGTCATTGCCCGTTTCTCGAGCACCACCACGGCCCCATCCATCCATGTCGCTCCTAAAGCGTTTTGTCTTGCGTATTCCACGTTTAATCACTTTCCATTTCGGATCGGGCCATAGTTGAATCCCATGGTACTCCGGACATTTTGATTGGTCCAAATATGGATGAAATCTAGGAGCCCATGTCTTCTTAGTAGTCTCAATGGAGAACTCAGCCTCTCTCACCGTGAGCGGATTATTGTAATCCAAATGTCGACGGCGAGACGCGACGAGCAAGTGCGAGCAGGCAAGATGAAGCAATGATGGCCTTCCGCATGTGCACTCACAAGTCTTGAGTGAGACCTTGAAAGCTCGGCCTCCGTGTTGGACACCATCAGCCGTTGTACCTCCAGGCTCCGTAACTTGGTAAATTAGCTCGTCGTTGTCATACTCCGTGACAACTTGGGCATCCGCTTTCTTTGTCTGAAATTGCATCCAATCATCAACCTTAGGTGGGTACTTGTATTTGTGCTTGTTCTTGTAGTCCCCCGCAATCTGCCGGTCCGTTTCCTCTGAGTATTTAAGAAAATACCCATTCATCATGTTGAATGTATAACGGACTATTGCCGTGACGGGCAATGCACGGACACCTTTGAGCAACTTGTTGAAGGCCTCTGCCATGTTGCTTGTCATTTGACCGTACCTCCGGCCACCGTCATCGAATGCCCGTGCCCACTTTGTTCTTTCTCCAATGCTCCTATCGAGAAACTCTCGACCACCCGCATCGAGCTCTTTGTTGAAGAGCAATTTGTTGTACAAGTTTGAGAAACGACGTTCCGTGAAAGCGAGGCAACAATCTTGTAGATCATCGGCCAAATCCTTGCTCTTGCATGCCCTATAGAAGTTTGAACAAAAGTGTCTCATGCACCAACGATGGTGCAACGGAGCATGCCCGGGAATATGTTGGTCCACCGCTTTAAGAATTCCTTGATGACGGTCCGAGATGACACATATTTCCCTATGAGGGGTTAATATTTTGGTTCTTAAAAGATGGAAGAACCACTCCCAATTATCATTGTTTTCCACCTCTACCAAAGCAAAGGCCAAAGGAATCAACCGGTTGTTGGCATCATTGGCTATTGCAATCAAGATAGTGCCCTTGAATTGACCAGTAAAAAAGGTGCCATCAACGGAGATGACCGGCCTACAATGTTCAAATGCCTGAACACATTGCTCGAAAGCCCAAAATGCACGGCCAAAAACTCGAACGGTTCTTCCGTTTACAATCCTTGTCTTGTTCCCCAAAGGTTCAACCACATGAACCATGCCCGGGTTAGCATCGTCCATCGCTCCCAGCAACCTTGGGATTCGGTTATAAGATTCCTCCCAATCACCGTACAACATCTTGAATGCGGCTTGCTTAGCCTTCCATGCCTTCCCGTACTTCACCTCATAGTTAAAGAGGGCTTTCACAAACTCCATGACTTGCTTGATGCTCATTATTGGAAACGACGCGATGTCATTCGAAAGCCTATAAGCGAGGAACTCGGAGGTGAGTTGTCGGTGCTCATGCTTTGCATCCTTGCCATCCACCATCGGGCCTCGGCACATGTGAGTTGATACGCAACTAGATATGTGCCAATAGGGACCTCCCTTGAATGGTCTAGCATGCACAATCCAAGGACATCCTTCCGCCTCGCACTTCACCGTGTACGCTTCTTGATATCCGAGTGCACGACCGTGTAAGGACGATGATGCTTCACCGAGAAGTCCTTTATCCATTGCTTAAATTCCAACAAGGTCTTAAACCTTGATCCTTTGCAAAAGCCATTATTCACTTCATTGCCATCCCGGTAAGAACTTGTCCTTGGTCCAAGCACTATGCCTTTGCCACCATCAACCGTGGCTTCATCCGTGAGACTAAGATCACGAAACAAAGGCACCCGATGGTCCCGCCCCAATACGGTATGGTGGATTTCGGCCTCTCTAGCCGTGAACCCCTCCTCGTCAACTTCTTCTTCGGGACCATCATCATCCGAGTCCGAAGCATAGCCTCGAGAATACGGGAGTTCACGGTCCATGTCATGTTGAGTGATATATTTCTCCAAATCACCAACATTGTTGTCATGGAGTTCAACATCATCATCATCTTCACCCTCACAATCATCATTGTCCTCTTCCAACACTTCGTCTTGGTGTCTTGAAATCGGGCTCAATGTTTGGCTCAAAGGAGGTTCAATCCATAGCTCTTGCTCCACGGGTGGAGGACTCCTACTATCCAATGGGGAAGCACGGCGGTTCAAGTCCAAAGGCAATGAACTATCAACCTTCTTGGTGGCAAATAGCTCAAGAGCCTTGTCTAGTGATTCGGCCACCACCTCCTTGTATGCAAGCCAACGAGCCTCGAAGAAGATACGCATGGTCTTCCAACGGATATGCATTCCAAAACCCACATTATGTCTTCCCTCCAACTCAACAACATCACATGGGTCCATCCATTTCAATTCAATCCTCACTTGCTCCAAGACCTCGGCATAGGTGGGACTACGATCAAACACAATATCTAGCTCATCCGGGTCCGGTTCTATGTTGCCTTTCAAAAAGGCATCCTTGTCCACATGATGAACATGAACAATTCTTGCCATCCCTAACACATAGGAGAATATGTTCATTAACTAACCATGACAAGATAAACAAAACTATACTAGACACATTACCAAACCATAAAGCTAACAAGAACACCCTCTCTTACATAAGCAAACCCTAACCCTAACCCTAAACCTAGCCATAACATTCCAATAAACCAAACAATGTCATTTCAACAACCCTAAACCTAACTAAATGCTTCATACACATCTTTATAACCAACATTGGCCAATGAATCTAACAAATTTCCAAACATTTCTCTCCAAATCAAATTTCTAGAGTTTCAAGCCAAGTCCAACCAAAATGAAAGATTTCCAAAGGTCAAAACGAAGGGGAATGAGGGAGGGTACCTCTAGCAGTTGGGGAGAGGCACAAATCCACCAAATAAAGCTTCCAATGTGAGAGATTTGAGGGGGGGGAGAAGGGGCGCCTCCTTGCTGTTCTCCTTCCTTGGGTCGAGCTGGGAGTGAATGGGGAGGGGTGGGAGGGGGGCTGCTGGCTGCAGGCTATGTCTCAAAGTGTAGCGCCTGTCTGATAGGCGCTACACTTTAAAGCATAGCGCCTATCAGACAGGCGCTACACCGAGGCATAGCGCCTGGGCGTTAGTCGCCCCAGGCATAGCGCCTGGGCGTCACACGGCGGGGTGGGGCCAGGGAGGGGCCAGGCGGTGCCACGCTGGCAGGGGGCATAGCGCCTAGCTGAAAGGCGCTACACTGTAGAGTGTAGCGCCTTGCTGTTAGGCGCTACAAAAAGGGTTAGTGCCAGTGAAATAGTTTTCCAGATGGATCATTTCGTGAAATCCTTTCGAATTTGGGTTTTTTTTGTCCATTCTGCCCCGGTAGATGCCCCTAGACAACCTCTTCATCTTCATGCATGATGAGCTACCAGTCCAATAATCCAGCTGGATAGATCTCTGGTGCAGCGGTGTCTTTTTTTTTTCGATCAGTTTTGAGATCTCTGGTCGAGCAGTGTCACATTGCGCAGCGCGGCGAAGCAGGCTTTGCAGCTGGAGTCTCCCTCTTCTGCGCCACATAGCTATGCTCAGCTGTTGTGGGTGCGCGGCGAAGCAGGCTTTGCACTGCAGTCTGCAGTTATGCCTGTAAATGGTCACGTCCATGGCTTCCCGTGGGCTTGCCGCCTGGGCCCATTTAATCAAATGGGATTATGATTTTGACCATTTAATTCCAACTTAAGTACCATTTAATTCCAACTCAAAGGCACTCCTGTAAAGACGAATCGCAGGGAAACTAGTCCAGGGATTCCGGACACGCAGTCACGCACAGCACAAACTATCACCTGTGGCCACCCCATTGGAGTCCAAATAGGAGTACCTTCCAGGAACTCATCAGCTGAAGCAAGCAGCACGAGGCAAACAGAGGACCAACGGAATAGAAACCACCACATCAAAATTCGATTCCCAATTGGAAACAGAGAGGGAAGATATGGCCCCTCGAGATGCAACAATGATGAGCGAGCGATGGACGCGGGCGCTGACTGCGGAAGATGGGCCGAGGCGCGTCGGACGTGTTCCCTGTGGCGGATGACTAGTCAGGGGAGCTCTTTGTCGTCAAGTCGGCATGCCCGTCCAGGCGCCGATGCGCTCCACAGGGAGCAGGGGATCATGGCCGCGCAGCGCTCCCGCTGCGTCGTGTCTTGCATCCTGGATGGCCGGTCCATAGCGCAGTTGCACACGGCCGGCCGCTTTCCTGCCGCCGTCGGCGACGGGAACTCCGCCGGCCCCCTCCTCCCGTCGCCCGATCTGCACAAGAGCCATGCAAGAAAACAGACCGCGGCCCGGAAAGAAATAGGTAAAGCTTGCGCGCTCGCCTCGCGTGGCAGGGAGGTTCCTCTTCTTCTTGGTCGTCGCGGCTGCCTCCTCCGCCTGCTTCGGCTCTGTCGGATTTTACCATAGGAAAGGTTGTGTGGCGGGCTGGCGGCGGTAGCGGAGGCGCCGTGGATGTCTATTAGATTTTGATGCTGCTGTTATGGGCGTTCAGTTAAGCGAAAAAGGTGGGATGGGCTGGCGGCCTCGTGGGCAGCCAGTGAACACCTACAGGCTGATCTGCAGTCGCCTGCCCAGATGAGCAGGAGCCGGGGCCGGAGGAGGTAGCGATGATCGCCTACCCTGCTAGTAGGCCGGCTCCACTGCCACTAGCCTCCGTCCCAACGGTCGACCATTGTCAACAAGGAAGCAGACTTTACTGCTTATAATGGGTGCAGATTTCCCACTTCACTGCTCACAATTTTGATATAATCTATTTCTACTTTTGTTTTGAGGAAATGGTAACCAACTTCTAGTGCATTTTGGATATAAACTTGTGTGTAGCTACAAGCTCTGTGAACCGGTACGGATCTGAGCAAGAGAAAAGACGACCAGGAGGAGATGGCTCTTCTAAACCCATCTAGGGTTTCGTTCCCTTCGCCGGCTACGCCTACGGTCCGTTCCTCCTCCATTGACCATCGCCTCTCGCAGGTGTGGCGGACCATCGCCTCTCGCAGGTGGAAGGGTTCTCGTCCTTTCCGTCCGTGTACTATGACAAGTTTTGTCCGGCTTCGGTGATGGAGGGGCAAGGACGACGGCGCACATTTAACTCGTGCTAATGTTTATAGTCGTCGCTAGTTAGTCCAATGACCTACTTGTAATTTTTATTACATTTAGGATTCTTTGTACTGCTATTAATGAGTATTGACGGATCGGTGGAATTTCAAAAAAAAAAGAAGTTACTGCCATATTAAAAAATAATGTCGAAATAATCTTGCAAAACATTCACATGGACGCACCAACACACGGAAGCCATGATCTATCCGCTCACACAATCCAACTATTCTAATCATAGCACCATCATCGTCCATGTACAAAAAAAACACACCATCAGCAGAGCAAATCAAAGAAAGATCAGCAGAGCAGATCCAACGGATCACAAGCTATCTAGTCTGGATCCATCCTCCAAACGAATGAACCAACGAAGTAAGCCAAAAACAAGGCGCAACACAACAAGTCACTCCACTCTGTCTGTCGCGTGTCAGTGTCTGGTCACTGGCTGACGGCGCCGCCGCCTTCGGAGACGGCGGGCGAGTCGGAGACGGCGGAGGACTCGTCCATGGACGACTCGCGCGACGGCGACGACGCGCCGCAGCACGAGGCGGCGCGGACCTCGTCGACCATCCGCACCACGTGCCCGACCTTGGGCCGCTGGCTGGGCTCGGCCGCCGCGCAGCTCAGCGCCAGCTGCAGCATCGCCACCATCTCCTCCTCGATACCCCTGTCCTTCATCAGCTCCAGGTCGAACACCTCCGACGTCCATTCCTCACGCACCACCGACTGCACCCACCGCGGCAGCTCCGGCTCCGCCGCGCCGTCGCCGCCGCCCGGGCATCGCCCCGTCAGGAGCTCCAGGAGCACCACGCCGAACGCGTACACGTCGCCCTTCTGCGACGCCCACGGCCGCGACGGGGGCGCCTCCGGCGCGCGGTACCCGGCCGAGCTCGACGACGAGCCACTCAGCTGCGCCAGGCCGCAGTCCGCGAGCCGGGCCTCGCCGGACCGGTCGAGCAGGATGTTGGTGCTCTTGATGTTGCCGTGCGCCTGCTTCGGTGTCCCGCTCCCGCAGCGCCGGCTCGCGTGGTGGATGAATGCCAGGCCCCGCGCGGCGCCCGCCGCGATCCGCATCCGCGCCGCCCAGTCCAGCGGCGTGCGCCCCGGGCCTCGGTTACCTGCACGCGACGACAGACGTTTACACATTTAAATTCGATTCAACAACGACGGCAAGTTTTCGACGAGGAGAAATAAAGAATTAGGGGGGGGGGGGGGGGGGGGGGGGGGGGCTTGCCGTGGAGGAGGGAGAAGAGGCTCCCGTTGGGCATGAACTCGTAGACGAGCAGCTTCTCGTCGCGCGCGTAGTAGTATGCGTTGAGCGGCACGACGTTGGGGTGGCGGATGCGGCCCAGCACGGCCATGTGTTGCTCGAACTCCTTCTTGCTCGCCGCCGACGCCGGCCCCGGCGCCAGGGGGTCACGGAGGCGCTTGACGGCCAGGACGGTGCCGTCGTCGAGCACGGCCTTGTACGCGGTGCCGCAGCCACCCTTGCCGAGCATCTCCGCGGACGCACGCAGCAGCTCCTCCAGCTCGAACCGCCTCCCGCCGCCGCCGGGCTCCTCCAGGAACACAATCTTGCCCAGCTCGAACGCGCCGCCGCCGCCGGCCGCGGCGACCGCCCCCGTGGCGCCGTACGGGCTGGAGGAGTACACGATCTTCTCCCCCTCGCGGTGGCGCCGGTCGCTGCGCCGCCCGGAGAGGCGCGGCCAGAAGTAGCAGAAGAGCAAGCCGGCCACGAGCCCGACCACCGCGCAGTCCCCGGCCACAATCGCCACCACGGCGCCGCGGCTCATCTTGCCTTTGCCTTCCGCAGGATTCGTCGAGGGCGACGACGTCGCCACGGCCGCCGCGGCCGGAGGGCACGTGGACGACGACGCGTCACTGCAGGGCGGCAGCGGCGCGCCGCACAGGCCGGGGTTTCCGACGAATGAAGCTGAAGGGAACCCCGCCATGGCGGCGGGAATCTTCCCGGCGAGGAGATTGTTGGACACGTTGAGGTCCTGCAGCCTGGGCAGCGCGATGGCGTCGAGCGCGCCGGTGAGGCGGTTGGAGTCGAGCCTGAGCGTGAGCAGCCTGTCGAGGCGGGCGAGCTGCGGGGGCACGGCGCCGGAGAGGTTGTTGGAGGAGAGGTCGAGGCGGTAGAGTCGGTAGAGCGCGCCGAGGGAGGGCGGGATGGCGCCGGAGAGCGCGTTGCGGGAGAGGAAGAGCAGCTTGAGGCCGAGGAGCGGCGAGAGGTCCGGGACGGCGCCGGACAGCGCGTTGCCCTTGAGGCTGAGCACGCGGAGCGCGTCGAGCCTGGCGAGATGGCGGAGCGCGTCGGGGCCCGACAGGCCGAGGCCCTCGAGGACGAGGCGGGTCACGCGGCCGCCGCCGCAGGTGACGCCGCGCCACGCCGGAGCGCCGCATGGGGTCGGGCTGGCGGAGTCGTTCCAGGTCGCCAGCGCGCCGGATCGGTCCGCGGCGACGCGGAATTCGGTGAGCGCCGCGGCGTCGGAGTCCGGCGAGCCGGCATTGGCGTGGCAGACGGAGAGCAGCAGCAGCAGCAGCAGGGCAGTGCAGGTGCTGCTGGAGAGCAGCATAGTTTTTCCGGCCCTGGTGGGTGGTGGACTGGTCGCTGGGCAGGGCAGCAGGCCGAGCTCGGAAGTGGCAAAACGGACAGCGGCAAGACGAAGGGGGTTGTGGCTGTGGCTGTCTGATCCGATGATGCCACTCCTCCTCTGTCCCTTTCTTTCGTTCTCCGTCTCAACTATCCTGGCCAGCTTTTACGCCACGCACAGTAAAAGCCGCTGCTCACTGATCACTGCTTGCTGCAGCGTCAGTGGTAGGCTCGTGCAGTGATCGGGGTGGACGGTGAGTCGAAGACGAGAGGCGAGCAGGGAGCCATTGACGGGTGCAGAGGCAGGGTGTTTGGGATTTTTCGTTGATCGGGACGTGTCAGGGGTAAAAGGTTAAAGGCGACGAGGGGAATTGTTTGGCAATCATGTCCAGTGGGAGTGCTAGTGGGGCATTTGGGTTAATTATTGTTGCATGAATCGGGGAGCCCCCTCTCCCGGCGGCGACCTGGGGGTGTGGGAAATGTAGGGCGCGTTTGGGCTGAACCCCATTGGGATCATCATGGCGCCAACCAGAAAACGCGGCGCCCGCGCGCCAAAAGGAGCTCAGATTTTTACCGCGGGGTAATTGGCCTAATTGCTGTTGCATTTGTTTTTGAGAATTTCCACCCTCTCAATTCAAATGAATGGGTGTGCTTGATTTGGAAAAATTCGATTTCTATGTGTCTATGACAACTATGATTTGGAAAAATTTCATGCGATGCAATCGAACAGCTTATCTTACCAGTTCGTAAGTTTTTCATTTCTATAGGATTCTAAGTGTCATTCCAGTCTATTCATGTACTTTTTCTATTCCTATGTTTCTTTGAATCAAACGAGCCCATACGAGTTTTGCTTCTTACAAAGACCATCACGTGGTCCTAGAGCTAGGATGTGATCCACATTGCACTCTCTCCCTTAATGGACATAGTATTGAACTGCATGAAATTCCGGGAATCCTCCTTTGATTTTGCGGATGATATGGCCATATATATGCTCTGTCGGAGGGGGATCCATTTTGGGACCGCAGCTAGACTAATATAGGAGCAGCTACCGGCGACTGTACCAACACTTCCAGGTCCGTGATGAACCTATCGTATAAAGCAATGTGTGGGTAGAGGGCTCTGGAACGACCCCTTCATGGATGATCTTCTATCGAGCATGCCACAAAGCCCATAGGGTCACAACTACCCTCATTGTTTCCTCGCACCACAAAGCTTCGAAGGCCGTCGACGGCCATGCTTCAGCATTTGGTTTCTAGTTATTCAGCCCCAAATCGTTGATTTCTTCCGGCGCAGGGGGCCAAACGGTCCTCGCCATGTGACACTCAATGAGAGAGTGTCGCCGGCAGTCTTATTGTGCTCCACAAACATCACAATGACTATGCTCTTTCATATTCGGACGATGAAGAAAAACATCACCTGTTGGAAGAGGTTGTCGCGCGGGTCTCCAAAGAAACACTTTAATTTCAGATGGAACTTTTACCTTCTATAGTGATTTCTAGCTCCTCCCCTCCTTTCGATTATTTGAAGATGCTAGGTTGCCATCAAGCCAGGATATGCGCTTTGCTCTCCTCGGTCTCTGCTAACAAGTGGTATGCTCATAGCGAAAATATTCCTTTCCTATCATAGTGCCACACCCAGTAATGTTCCGGTCTTTGAGTGCTCAAAGGGATATTAAGTATGGCATGAACATCCATTGGCAGAAATTTTTGAACGGCACAATGGGGGCGAACTGCCCACCTTCATATTTTCCAATGAGAAAGGGCGAAAAATGCCCATCAAACTTTTACAAAAATGGGGGAGGAGCGTCAGCTCAAAGGAATTACAACAGTGCGGCGCACCACTGCTCTACACTCTCGAAAATGAGATGATGCAGATGATTGGAAAGAAGCTGTCCAAAATGAGATGGACTCGATTCTTTCTAATGGAACTTGAGAATTATCAAAACGACCCTATGATTGTAAACATGTGGGATGTAAGTGGGTGTTCAAGAAGAAGCTAAGGCCTGATGGTACTACTAAGAAGTACAAGGCGCATCTTGTAGCTAAGGGATACACAGCAAGAAGGCAAAGATTACCTTGATACCTATAGGGCATTCTTGAAAGAACACACATATATGAGCTCGACTGTAAACGTCGCGGTCTATGAGGCTTGGGTGATCTCTAGTAAACTCATGAAGAGACATGGGAGTATGACGCATATGCTCCAACCCGCAGGGTAGGCTACTGGCAGCCAAGTACTAGTTATGATTTTGAGTGAAATCTATTGGCACCAAACTTGCAATCAAGGTTCGTCCATTGTTCAAGTTGTTGATAGACGTAGTTCAAGATTTTAGGCGGAAGTTCAACTTAACATTCTCTGCTAAAACACTGGTATATAAACAAGTAGCGAGGATTGGCAAATCTTTTAATGGGCATTTGAGATCTGGTGGGAGATTGTTAGAAATAATGGGCTAAAAGAAATAGGCCCATGTATATTTCAGATTTTCCCTAAATCTCAAAGACCGGGTTTATGGCAGCCCACATGTGTTTAGGCCCATGTTGGTGGCAGCTCACATGGGAGTGGAGTGAGAGCTAAAGTTTAGTCCCATACGGGAAGTTGAAGGAGAGTTGCACCATCTTATAAGGTGGAGTGTTGCACCACTTTGTAAGTGATTGGCAATAAGAGATATACACGTGCGCTCCTCCTCCGACGGCGCCCTCGCTCGCCCACACGCCCGCCCACTTGTCTCGTCACGATGTGCACGCGCCGCGGGGTGCGAGAATCTCGTCGAGCCAAGCTTTATTGTGCTGCTCACGAAAATTGTGAGGTTTTGACATACGTGTCAAACCGTTAGCTTATTTGGGTCGCTCTAGGATCGTAGGCTACTGTAACTGACCCGAACGTGTGCAACGTGGACTCTGCCCACGTTCGCCTCCGTTAGGTTTTCCTGAGCCGCTATATATGAAGTCCTGCGCAGCTACCGCCACAATAGACCGAAAACCAATCTAGGGTTTTGCCTCCTCTCTTCTTGCGCTGCCACCATAGTCTACTCCATCTCGCTTTCCACCATCCACCGACAGACGGGAGAGCAGGTCTCCAAAACCACTCGCCTTTGCGATCCTGTACGGGAGAGGGTAAATAAGGTTTTTGGGAAGAGCTCCGCGCAACTGCTCGAGTTCTCCATCACGGGTCGTCTTCCATCCAAGTCAGGCGGTGCTGCCTATCGTCGTCTTCGCCGGCATCTGCTTCGATTAGTCTTCGCCAAAGTTACTGTTGCGAGTACATCTGCAAGCGAACGGTACGTGCCACGTGCTCCTGTTTAGTTATTCATTATGTTCTGCGAGTACATGTTTAGCTTCTACTTGTTTCCGTTCATCTTGTTGCTTAGTGCATCTAGTATGTTTGAGTTACATGAGCTAGTATCTGATTTTGTCATGTTTAATATTCTAGAATTAATCATGGAAATTGTGCCTAATATTCCAACAATGGCTGGTTTTACCGATGCACTGAGGCCGGATAAGTTTACCGGTGTGCACTTTAAGAGGTGGCAGTACAAGAATGAGCTTTGGCTGACCACGATGAAAGTGTTCCAGATTAGTAAAGGCAAACCTGAAGGAACTATATCTGACAAGGATCAGCAGAAGTTTGAGGATGTCAATATTGTCTTTGTGGGATGTATTCTGAGCATTCTTGTTGACCGTCTGTGTGATGTGTTTATGCACATAAAAGACGGGAAGGAGCTCTAGGACGCACTGGACACAAAGTTTGGTGCTGCAGATGCTAGCAATGAATTGTACATCATGAAGAGTGTTTATGATTTTAAGATGACAAAGGACCTTCCTGTGGTTCAACAAGCTCATGAGATATATGTTGGAATTATGCCCTAGAGGCAATAATAAAGATGTTATTATTATAATTCTTGTTCATGATAAAGTTTATATTCCATGCTAAAATTGTATTAAGCGGAAACTTTAATACTTGTGTGGTTTGTGAACAACACCGTGTCCCTAGTACGCCTCTATGGACTAGCCCATTGATCAATGATGGTTAAGGTTTCCTAACCATAGACATGAGTTGCCAATTGATAATGAGATCATATCATTGGAGAATGATATGATGGACAGACCCAAACTAAGCAAAGCAATTAGATCGTTTTCATCGTGTTCTCTTTGCGAAGCTTTTCCTATGTCAAATATTGTATTCCTTAGACCATGAGATAATACAACTCCCTGGTATCGGAAGAAAGCTTTGAGGTCATCAAACGTCATCCTATGAGAGGGTGATCATAAAGGTGTCTCTCAGGTGATCGGAAAGTATCTGTTGGGTTGTATGTATCGAGATGGAATTTGTCCCTCCCAAGTCGGAGAGATATACTTCGGTCCCACTCGGTAATCGATATCAACACCGCTTGCAAGCATGTGGTTAAGGAGTTAATCACAAAGTGATATCGGATTACGGAACGAGTAAAGTACTTGATGTGAACGAGATTGAACTAGGTATGACGGTACCGACGATCGAATCTCGGGCAAGTAAAATATCGCGAGACGAAGGGAATATATATGGGATTGTTTGAATCCTATCATCGTGGTTCATCCGATATGATCATCGATGAATGTGTGGGAGTCAATATGGGTGCCCAGACCCCGCTGTTGATTATTGATAGAAGATCATGTCTGCATATTCTCGAACCCGCAGGGTCACACACTTAACGTGTCTCGACGCTAGGATAGATTGGATAATTGGTTTGTGAATTTTTGTTCGGACTCTCGGATGGGATCCAGGACATCACGAGAGGTTCCGGAATGGTCCGGAGAATAAGATTCATATAAGGCAATGCAGTTTTTGGAGTTCGGAATTGTTCCGGGTTAATCGGTATTGTACCGGAAGCTTCTAGAACCTTCCGGAAGGGGACCAACGTGACCCCACCTTCAGAAAATTTTGATTTACTATGCCGCGGAACCCTTCAGAAAAACCACACGCTGACTGACTTGGTGAATTCCATGTTAGCCACTGCTGGTTTATCAAAGGTATGGTGGGGGACGCTTTGTTGACTTCATGTCATGTCCTAAATAGAGTTCCTAACAAGAATAAAGAAAAGACCCTTATGAGGAGTGGGCTAGGATAAAACCATCACTTTCATATCTGCCCACTTGGGGGTGTTTGGCAACGGTCAACATACCGATTCCCAAGAAACGCAAGCTCATAACTAAATAGTGGATTGTATCTTTATAGGATTTGCTCCACGGAGTGTAGGCTATAGATTTCTAGTGGTTAAATCTGAGGTACCTGATTTCCTATGAAATATATGCATAGCATTGGTAGAATTTCTTCTGAAATAATTCCTAAATCTAGTGCATCTATTGAGAATTCTGAACAACCACATGAGGAAGTCCTTGAGAAGGATGACGATGAACCTCTCACGAGGAGTAAGATACAGAGGGCTGCAAAATCCTTTGGTAATGACTTCATCGTGTACCTTGTGGATGATACTCTCAGATCCATTATTGAGGCATATGCATCCCCTGATGCAGATGATTTGAAAGAATCTGTCCAAAATGAGATGGGCTCGATTATTTCTAATGAAACTTGGGAATTATCAGAACGAACTTATGGTTGTAAACCTGTGGGATGTAAGTGGGTGTTCAAGAAGAATCTAAGGCATGATGGTACTATTGAGAAGTATAAGGCGCGTCTTGTAGCTAAGGGCTACACACAGAAAGAAGGCGAAGATTACTTTGACACCTATTCACCTATCGCTAGACTAACCACCATTCGAGTACTACTGTCCCTGGCTGCCTCTTATGGTCTTCTCGTTCATCAAATGGACGTGAAGACATCTTTCCTTAATGTAGAGTTGGAAGAGGAGATCTATATGGATCAGTCGGATGGGTTTGTGGTAAAAGGTGAAGAGACAAAGGTGTGCAAGTTATTAAAATCTTTATATGGCCTGAAACAAGCACTTAAGCAATGGCATGAGAAGTTTGACAGAACTCTACTTTCTACTGGCTTTTTTATTAACGAGGCTGATAGATGTGTTTACTATCGCCATGGTGAGGGGCGATAGTGTTATATTATGTTTGTACGTGGATGATATTCTGATCTTTGGTACAAACATGAAAGTGATAAATGAAGTCAAGTCTTTCCTGTAAAAGAGTTTTGATATGAAAGATCTGGGAGAGGCTGATGTGATTCTGAACATCAAGCTTATTAAGAACGAGAATGGGATTACTTTAACGCAATATCATTATGTTGAGAAGGTATTGGGCCGATTTTGCTTTATTGATATCAAGACTTGTCCAACACCTTATGATCCTAGTTTGACATTACGAAAGAATAAGAAGGAAACAACAGATCAGCTAAAATATTCACAAGTTGTTGGTTCTCTCATGTACTTATCAAGCGCTACAAGACCCGATATCTCTTTTGCTGTGAGCAAGTTGAGTAGGTTCATGTCTAACCCGAAATCGATCGTTGGCATGCACTTGAAAGGTTCATGCGCTATCTATGTGGTACAATGAGCTATGGGATTCACTATTCAGGGAACCCTGCTGTGCTTGAAGGATATAGTGATTCGAACTGGATCTTTGATGTTGATGAACTCTACGCCATGAGCGGGTATGTGTTTACCATTGGAGGTGGCGCAGTGTCATGAAGGTCTCGTAGACAAACCATATTGACAAAGTCAACTATGGAAGCATAACTTACTTCTTTAGACACAGCCACTGTTGAGTCAGAATGGCTGCGTGATCTCTTGATGGACTTGCCTGTGGTTGAGCTGTGTCGGCAATCCTTTTGAATTGTGACAACCAAACTGTTATTGTCAAAGTGAACAATTCTAAGTATAACGCGAAGTCATCAAGACACATGAAGAGACGTTTGAAATCTATCAGAAAATTGAGAAACTCTCGAGTAATAACTGTTACGTATATCCAAACAGATAAAAACCTGGCAGATCCCTTTACAAAGAGACTATCACGAAATGTGATAGAAAGTGCATCGAGGGAGATGGGATTGAGACCCATGGATGTCACACCTAGAGGTAACCCAACCTATGTGATTGGAGATCCCGTGAACTAGGACCTGGAAAGAACAAGCTAGTGGTTTGACTGAGGAGAGTATTTTGTAACCCTCTCTATGTGAAGATGCATAACTCTCATAATCTGTAAGGCAGTTGGCAACATGCCTTAATGCGTTTCTGTTGGCTCTAACTAGCAAAGATGTCGTCTTACAGGGCATTCTTGAAAGAACACGCCTATATGAGCTCGACTATAAATGTAGCGGTCTATGAGACTTGGATGATCTCTAGTAAACTCATGAAGAGACATGGGAGTATGACGCATATGCTTCAACCCGCGGGGTAGGCTACTAGCATCCATATACTAGTTATGATTTTGAGTGAAATCTATTGGCACCAAACTTGCAATTCAAGGTTCGTCCATTGTTTAAGTTGTTGATAGACGTAGTTCAAGATTCTAGGCGGAAGTTCAACTTAACAGTCTGTGGTGAAACATTGGTATATAAACAAGTAGCGAGGATTGACATATCTTCAAATGGGCATTTGAGATCTGGTGGGGGATTGTTAGAAATAATGGGCTAAAACAAATAGGCCCATGTATATTTCAGATTTTTCCTAAATCTCAAAGCCTAGGTGTTTGGCATCTCACATGTGTTTGGGCCCATGTTTGTGGCAGCTCACATGGGAGTGGAGTGGGAGATAAAGTTTATTCCCACATGGGAAGTTGAAGGGGAGTTGCACCACCTTATAAGGTGGATTGTTGCAAGTGAGTGGCAATAAGGGAGATACACGTGTGCTCCTCCTCCGACGATGCCACCGCTTGCTCGTCGCGTCACGACGCACGCATGCCGCGGGTTGCGGGAATCTCACCGAGTCAAGCTTTATTTTGATGCGCAGGAAAATTATGAGGTTTTGACAGACGTGTCAAACAGTTAGCTTATTTGGGTCGCTCCCGGATCGTGGGTTACTGTAACCGATCCAAAGATGTGCAACATGGACTCTTTCCATGTTCGCCTCCGTTAGGATTTCCTGAGCCGCTCTATATAAAGTCATGCGCGGCTACCGCCACAATTGACCGAAAACCAATCTAGGGTTTTGTCTCCTCTCTGCTTGCACCGCCACTGTAGTCTACTCCATCCCGCTTGCCGATGTGCACCGGCGGACGGGAGAGCAGGTCTCCAGAACCACTCGCCTTTGCGATCATGTACGGGAGAGAGCGAATAAGGTTTTTGGGAAGTGCTCCGCGCGAATGCTCGAGTTATCCATCACGGGTTGTCTTCCATCCAAGTCAGGAGGTGCTGCCTATCGCCGTCTTCGCCGCCATCTGCTTCGATCAGTCTTCCACAAAGTTACTGCTACAAGTACATCTGCGAGCAAACGGTACGTACGACGTGCTCTTGTTTGGTTATTCATCATGTTCTGCGAGTACATGTTTAGCTACTACTTATTTCCATTCATCTTGTCGCTTAGTACATCTAGTATGTTCGAGTTACATGAGCTAGTAGCTGGTTTTCATGTTTAATATTCTGGAATTAATCATGGAATTTGTGCGTAAAATTCCAACACGAACTGCCCACCTCATAGTTTCCATTGAGAAAGGGCGAAAAATCCCCATCAAACTTTTACAAAAACAGGGGGAGGAGCATCAGCTCAAAGGGATTACAACAGTGCAGCGTACCATTGCTCTACACTCTCGAAACTAACACGCGAAGGAACCCGAGCCCGCCATAGCCGTAGATGTTCAACGACTTGCTCGAGGATCGCCGGAAGGGGGAGACGGAAGGCGTCGAAGACCATCCGGTTCCTGGTTTTCCAAATAACCTAGAGGAGGCACGAGGCGATGGTGCTCTACAGCGGCACGCCCCAGGAAGGGTTGCTTACTTGGAGCGAGACCCAAGCCGCTTCGGTAGAGGTGGGGAGCGCGCATCGATGAGGCCCGGGAGCAGGTGAAGAATAGGTAGTCGAGAGTCTCTGGTTGGCGCGGGCGGAAGGGACACACGTCAATGTCAAGGACCTGATGTGTCACAGGGAGGCACACGTGCGAGTATTGCCGTGGCGAAGGATCCAGACGAACACCTTGACCTTGAGTGGCGTGTACCCAGCCCAATTCAGGTCGTGCAGGGGAGGGTGTAACATCCCAGCATTAGAGCTTAGAAATAAGCCGAACACAGATGTGTGCATTGCATTCATGCATAGAAAATCCGAATAATTTTCGCGCTTTTGAATAAATCTTGTCAAAGTGATTGAAGCTTCTCTCAACTTGATGGAATTGAAGTAGATCATCAAGTTGACTGTGATAATTTTCAATATAACCTTTGCTAAAACCTTATTTTGGGTAAGGGAGATTTGATCTAAGGGTAGATCAAATGTAATAAAAGTTAAACCCTAATACACGACTTAATGGATTATATTTGATCCTTAAGTAATCATATCCTAGTATTCATTACACCACTCATGAATACCAAGTTATAAACATAACTTAAGTAATAGGAATGGAACACCTAATCTTGATCTATCTTAATCTCATCTGCTTCTACCATGAGTATCATGGTAATACCTAACCTTAACTCTTTAGTGAGATTGAGTAGGAAGGAAAACAAGTCAAGATCATTCACCATATATATTTCTTTCCATGTCAATCCTTATGGAATCCTATGTCAATATCTATTGTTCATCAATGTTGAGTAATCAACTATTGATTCACAAATTCTTAAACTATCAATTCTTGATCTATCAACTCTTGACCATATCATAACATTCACTTAAGTCCTATAAAGAAATAAGTAATAAGGGGTAAATGGTAATGTTAGTATTGGATATCATCTATAGGATGGGAGTGATTGAAGGGAATCAAATCAATATGGTAATTGAAGGACTTAACTCACTCCTGAATGGATACAAGAGTTATCTGGAATATATATTTGTATGGTAAAAAATAAGTTTACAAGGGGGAATCCTGAAGATAGTTGCTAGGAGTAATTTTATTGGATCAAGTAGGTTTAGTTAAAGAATAATATCTTCTACTCAGTGTGAGATACTAAGAAGATAATTATAATACAACTGTAATGTTGTATTGATGAAGGCCTTGATTAGCCAACTGGAAACCTAAGTCATAAATGATCAAAGGATTATAATGACCATGCCTTACTCACCAAGATTGAATGCTTATATCATGTATAAGTGACATTGGTGGATAAAACATGATTGAACCCTAGTATAGATATATTATTCTAGAGTAGCCATGGCAAGTCACCATGATATAATGTGAAGTTTGAGTATAAGATATTGGAGTCAAGTAGAGATGACATAGTATGATGAAGATGATGCTAGAGCACATTGGATTATAGAAGTAGTATTTTACTCTTGGGAAATATTAAACACTTGAGGAGAGTAGAATTTGATATATACATCTACTGGAGTAGTACTAGTGAAGGATGATCAAGGAAGAGCATGAATGGAGGTAACTGTAAACATCTGTTGGATTGGAGATTATTAGCAGTAGAGTAGTTGATAATCAAGTATAGATTTAGAAGAATAAAAGGTGGATAAGAATATTCTTGTGAGGCAAAGCTCATCATGCTAACACATGATGATATATATGAAGAAGTAGAATATCTAGAAAAGGAATTCCTTAAACAGAAGTCTAGGATTGTGAATTATGGAAGATATGAATTTTTGGTAAAACATTCAACCTTAAATCTGTAATCAAACTCATTATCTATTTTATCTATTGAATCAATCATCTTATTTCCATAATGCTTTATAGGAATATTTTCCTATAGCAAATCCCTTTAACACATCTTTGTCATTTCCAATTATCATAACCATATGTGCTTAGGAGTTATCTTTATCAATTCTTTTCCATAAGACATTCCAGAAAATAACTTTCTTATTTAAAGGGTGATATCATCAAAGATCACAAACATAAAGACAATATGTTTAGTCATTAATATTTATTCACATTAACAAAAGAATATAAATATAGTAAGTACCCTAAAACCTAGGGTAAGCAATTACAACTCAGAACCCTAAATTTATTAATGATTTTCATCATCAACACCTCATAAATATTCAATCTATATTCATTAGGAAAATTCATTGATCCATTTCTCTAACAACTCAGTCCATATGAGCATGGAATAAGTGGGGATATAATAATAATAAACCACCCTATAATTTACTATGTGATTAAAGACATAAAAATAAACCCTATGACTATTACTAAACATTTTAAAACTTCATTACTCCAAATAAAAGTAAAAATAATGTTATAGTTAATTTTTAAGATCTTAAACAAATCCTAAAAACCCTAAATCCTACTTATTCTATTTAATAAAATAATATCTCTATAATTATAAAGTTAGAAAATAAATAATAAAGTATGTTATCAAAATACTAAATTCATACCAGAATTTGAAATACATTTTTATATACTACAATTATCTAGAAAATAAATTCTATAAATAAATTTCAATCAAATGTGTAATATTCAAACCTGAAAACAAAACAAAAATAGAAAAAATGAGAACAAGAAAAAAATAAAAGAAGTGGAGGCAGCAGTTGAATCTGGCCTATGGCCCATTCCCCCTCTTAATTATCTGTCGCCCGCAAGCATTCGTAGCAGTCGTCCAGCGAGCCTTGTTGTAGCCCAATTTGGCCCAGGTGAAGCCCATCATCAGCCCATACCGTTTCGGTGGTTTTTATCCTTTCTTCTTCCTCTCGCCAGAAGGACTCGCCGGCGAAGTAGCTGCGTGGCTCGATCTCCGTCGTCCGCCGGGGTCGCCACGATTCGTGCCAAAGCTAACGTCATTCGAAGGGGATAAGAAGGACATGATGTTGCCTCGATCGTCCTTATCTCCATTCCCTTCCTCTTCCTCTCTGTCTGTCTCAGAAGCCGAACCCTAGCTCGCCGGACACTCTTGTCGCTGTCGCTCTGTAGCTCCTCTTGCTTTCCTGAGACCACCACAAGAATCGCCATGTCGTCCTCATTATTCCTGCTGAAGCACGCAAGCCGGTAAGGTCCCAGACGCTCGGATGGAGACCTCATTCCCAAAGTCCGCCCGCCGTCGTGCATCTCGATTCACTTCGCCGAGCACTTCTTCGCGCTCCTGGTGAGTTTCTAAGTATCCTAGCATCCATCAATTTGTCGCTTGCTCACCGTACTGATCTACCCGCATGATCCTGAGCCGCCCCGCCGTGCAAGCTCGTCGCCGACCAACCTCCTATGACCAAAAACTAGCTGCGCCACCACTATTAGGTTTTCCATCGCCACCTCTTTCCAGCAAGCCCAGCCTCGGCCGCGCGCATGCACCCAATCACTCGATCGACGATCGATCTGAGAGTATCAGTTCCAGGTGATGTCAGCATGACATCGTGCTGATGTCATAACACCTCCTATTGATTTATTTAATTGATCTGTAATGACGTGGCATAGGCCCCACTGGTTAGTGACTAGGGCTAGTTGTGTGTGCGGTGTAAAATTTTTGTGTCTGTTTAAAAAAATAAACCAAACAATATACATTCAAAAACAAATAAATTCTAGAAATTAAATAAAATGAATAAATCTTGTTAAGTTAATAACTTTTGTTGTATAATTCAGAAAAATACATATAATATATGAAAATTTGTAGAAAAATAAAATCTATAACTTAAAATTATTATCAAACATTATTATGTTAATTAACTAAATAAATAATATTTAATAAATATTTTATAAGTTTTAATACTTTGAAAAATCATATTTCAGTATTAGTAAATGTTAAAAATATGAATAAAATACCAAAAATCTTAGAAAAATAAGAACTATAATTCAAAACTGTAATCATGCATTATTATTTCACTTAATTAAATATTTGTTAATTATTAAGTATTTATAAAGTAAAATATTATAAAAATCATATCTTATTATTTATAAATCACAAAAATAAATGTAATATACTAAAATGATCACAAAAATAATACCTACATGTTATAAATATAATATTCTACTCTTTAGGTCAATAAACATTTGAATAATTTAATAACTTGAATTTAAACCTATTTCCTTAGTTAATAATTCATATAAGAGTAAATAAAAATTGCTAATATTTCTAAAAATTATCCAATTGAGTCTAATAAATAGTATTAGTCATATATATTGATATTATAAAGTCAACATAGTTCAACACATTTTAAATGCAATTTTATTGAATTATCATTCAACCATAAGTGTAGATTATTTTCTAAAAAGGTCCTTATCAATTATAAAAATACTCAAGAATGGTATTTTCAACCAAATAAAATCTTTAACCATTGTTTCATTCACAACTTTGTAATGGACTAAATCCAAAGATAATTCATAAGTTGTAAATAATATTGTTTACTTATTCACAAACCATAACCACACCCTTATAGGGAGATAAATCCCTTTATACATTTATAATGTAAAGAAACCACTACCAAATAAAAGTATAACCATTATTAAGTGACTTGAAGGAAACATTATAAAGTACACAAGGTACCAATAACATAAGCATTACACCTTAAGTCCATCTATGTCTTTAAAGTTAACTTTAGTCTACAAGACTTTAAATATAATGCTAAAGACTTTATTATATGATTTATAGTTAACTTTGGTCTATTATAATTAAGTTATAAGCATCTCAAGTCCAGAATATTCAAGCAAGCATAAACAACATCAATCACATTCTATCAACCATATTCTAGAAACTATCAGGATTGTTTAAACCTTAATAAAGAAATCTTTTCTTCAAATGTTATTCTTTTTGCCACTCCAGACAAAAAATGACAATTAATAGTAATCATAATACTTTATACTTGTATACTTAGGATTGATAACACTTAAGTTCTTTATAAGTGACATTACTTGTAAAGTAAAAAAATGGAAGATAAACAATTATAGTATAAGCAATCTTGAGTAGCATTTCACATTTGTGTGTATCTCATTGTTTTATGATATTATAATTACATGTTGTTTCACACACAATCACAAGCCTTAACAAGAAGCACAATTATGAAACTTATCTAAAAGGATAACACATTCTAACAGGAACCATTTCCAGTTTCCAAACCCTAGATCAACGTTATCCCCGAGATTCGTGTTTATAAAGTGCATTACATTACTTATGCATAATAACATCTTGCTTCTTTAAACATTAGTCCTTACCGGACCAATGATGTTGATTTCAGATATTGGATCTTTTATATTGTCTCGAAGACCGTGAGTGCATAATCTTGCAATCACAAAAGGCAATTTGACACTTTCTTATGTCCTTTGATTGTTTTCTGTAAAGTATTTTGCAAATCCAGTGTTGTTATCACCTGCATTTGAAAAAGGTCCGAAAAACTATTTTCATAATAATGTGATTATAGGTTATTTACCATGAGGTAATAACCTACTATGAAAGTTCCGGTGGTAAAGGAACATATTATCTAGGACTTAACAACCAATGTCGCCAGTGATTCTTGCGTCGTATATCACGCGTTAACCATAAGATTTGGAATGGGACAGAGAAGTCAGATGTATCTTCTTCCTCTCGCATGTAGCCGGATGTGCAGGTCGTGGCTATTATCACTCGTAGCGTGCATATTAATTGGTAATTTGTAGAGGATATGCATGATATGGGTGGGAACCCTCAACGTCCCACGATAGTTCTGGCATCTAACGGTCTGTACAAACCATTGCCGTAATTCAATGGGTGGACATGGTGTACACCAAGGAGGCATGCGAGGTCGCGAAGGGGGCAGTGATTGGCTTGGATCTTAGACCTGGCCCCATACCAAGGAAGTATGTTCAAGGTCATGACTTGGTTGTGCAACAAGGCTAAGGTCTCTTATGGTTAAAGTAACGCACCTCTACAGCGTATAAGAACTGTAACTTGTTACTCCCTATTCCGGGAAGGATCTACGAACGCAGCAGGAAAGGAACTCCATGAAAGTTCTGGTAAACCCGTGAAGGCTGACGGACATAGTTTTTTAGAATAAAAGCAACATTTGAAGAAATATTTATAAAAACTTGCATTGCCTACGACCTATGGTCTTTGGCTGTAGATATAGTGCATCAAACACTCCTTTTCTAGTGAACTTGCTGAGTACGCTCGTACTCAACGTATCCTCTTAACCCTTGCTAGATTCTGAAGACATTAAGACGATGTCTACATCAAGTTATGCTCCAGGTATCATCACTAGAAGCTAAAGTTCTTCAATGAAGTCAAGAAAGATAACATATACATCAACTCAAGTGAAGACGAAGTTACTGATTAGATAGGAATATAATCTCTAGCCATAGAACCTATTTCTTTAGTGTATTGCAATAGCCGACTAATCGTTCAGATACTAGTCCTATTAATATAATAGTTTTTGAGTTGTTTATTCCTGATTCTTCTTTGTAGGAAGTTTCTTTCTCTCTCTTTAACCTAGAGTGATCTCTGGATCTTGTGTAAAGAGTTGAGTTGTAACCTATAGTCATGTCTTGGACCTGCTGTGTTTCTGTTGTACCACTCTAAGAGATGTAATACTAGTGAACGGTGTTTTATTGGTGTTATGTCAACGACTATAGTGTACTACATCATGCAGTGGTATGCTGGGTCACCGCACACAGTAAAGGAACGGCTTCGGTGGCATCACCAATTCATTGATGTTATTTTCCAGCATATAATCACCTTGCTTTCTCACGACATCTTCAGGTTTGAAGATAACTTTACAACTTTGCCCATGATCCAGTAAATTGTTGTAAATTTACTTTGGAAAATAGTATGTTTAACAGCACCAGTGTGCTAAAAATTTATTATGCGTTGACCATGAGATTTGGAATGGGACGGAGAAGTCAGCTATATCTTTTCCCTCTCGCATGGAGCCGGATGTGCGGTTCGTGGCTGTTATCACTCGTAGCATGCATATTAATTGGTAATTTGTAGAGGATATGCAGCATATGGGTGGGAGCCCTCAACGTCCCACGATAGTTCCGGCATTTGAACGGTCTGTACTGCCAATAGCCGTAATTCAATAGGTGGGCTGGTGTACACCAAGGAGACATGCGGGGTCGCGGAGAAGGCAATGATTGGATTGGATCTTAGGTTGGGCCTCAAACCAAGGAAGTTTGAACGGGGACATACTCCTGGCCGTGCAACAAAACCTAAGGTCTCTCACGGGTAAAGTGACGCACCTCTACAGAGTGTAAGAACTGTAACTTGTTACTCCCTGTTCCGGGAAGGAGCTGCGAACGCGGCGGAAAAGGAACTCCATGAAAGTTCTAGTAAACCCGTGAAGGCTGACGGACATAGCTTTTCAGAATAAAAGCAACCTTTGAAGAAATGTTTATGAAAACTTGCATTGCCTATGACCTATGGTCTGTGGCTGTAGATATAGTGCATCAAACACTCTTTTTCTAGTGAAATTGCTGAGTACGCAAGTACTCAACGTATCTTCTTAAGCCTTTCTAGGTTCTAAAGCCAGTACAGATAAAATCTACATCAAGTTATGCTACAGGAATTATCACCAGAATTTAAAGTTCTTTAATAAAGTCGAGAAAGTCAACATATATATCAACTCAAGTGAAGACGAAGTTATTGATTAGCTAGGAATATAATCCCTAACCATAGAACCTATTTCTGTAGTGTATTGCAATAGCAGCAATGCCCGACCATTACTTAAGATACTAATCTTAATAGTATGATAGTTTTTGAGTTATTTATTTCTGATTCTTCTTTGTAAGAAGTTTCTTTATCTCTCTTTAACCTAGAGTGTTCTCTGGATCTTCTGTAAAGAGTTGAGTTGTAACCTATAGTCATGTCTTGGACCTACTGTGTTTCTTTGTACCACTCTGAAGGATGTAATACTAGTGAACAATGTTTCATTAGTGTTATGCCAACGACTATAGTGTACTACATCATGTAGTGGTATGCTGGGTCACCGCAGAGGGCCATAGCCGGAGCATCCTATACACGACCCCGACACCGAACTGATGGGCATCACCCCACGCCAGATACCGCTCGTTGTCCGTAGTGGAGGAGCGCTCGAGGAGGCGATCCAGAGCACCGTGAAGCACACGAAGCTCCACACCAGCATGGTCGGTCATCCTGTCGTGTGTACGAAGCACAAGGGCCCGATCCGCAAGTGCGTCAAAAACAGAGCCAGCAGCGCAGATCATATGGGAGTATGCCGTAGGCAGGACGGTCGAAAGTGCACCAAGCAAGGTCTAGTTGTCTTCCCAGAGATCCAAGGAACGACCGTTCCCCACACAAACAAAAGTGATCGCTCGATACAGGGGTAAAAGCGACAAGAAAACCTGCCAAGTGGGGGTCGGGGGGCAGGGCACGCGCACATGTAGTTCGCGTGGACCAAGTTGGCCCACGGGGTGCGCTGCCTGAAGAGGACGACATGAAGTTTCTTGAGCAGGAGGCACGTGTTATGAAGAGTGAGGTTAACAATACCTATCCCACCCTTCGAGCGGAGCCAATATACCACCTCCCATGACACCTGGCATGAGCCCCCCCCCCCCGAGCAGGACGTCATGGCACTCCACAACATTCCATGCCAGGGGCGATCCATCTTCGCGATTGTCCCCTTAGAAAGTTGAGCCACTAACATCGGATAAGCGGGGAGAGCCGACATAACGTATGTAGAGAGCGTCAGCCTAGCACCAAGGGAGGTGGGGCATATCTGCCAGGAAGGGATGCATCGCTCAATTTTCCCCGACATGGTAGTCCAAGGCAGAGGCGGGAAGCTTGCGATCCGATAGCGGGAGCCCCAGGTATGTCTGCGGGAATGAGGAGACGGGGCATCCCAATATGGCAGACAGACGTGCGACATCCGTAGCAGGCACGCCGATGGGCACGAAGGCGCTCTTATGATAGTTGATGGCGAGCCCTGCCGCGTCCGAGAACTCCCGAAGTATGTCTCGCAAGCGGCAGAGCTGGCCGGGATCAGTACACACCAAGAGCAGGGTGTCATTGGCATACTGCACCACAGGGTACGGGAGATCGTCCGCCAGGGGGTGGAGGAGCCGATGTTCGTCAGTGTCCTTCAGGATCATCTACCACATGAGGTCGACAACTATCAGAAATAAATATGGCGAGAGGGGGTCCCCCTGGCGCAGCCCGTTCCTGCAGTTGATCCAACGTGCTGGAACCCCATTGAGACGCACAATAGCTTTGCCGGTTTCCAGGAGGATGCGGATCCAGGTACGCCACCAGTCACCAAATCCACGCGCCCAGAGGATCGCATCGAGGGCATCCTAATTCACTGAGTCAAAGGCCTTCTTGAAGTCAAGTTTAAGGGTAACCTCAGGGACGCCCCGAAGGCGACAGCACTGGATCAGTTCGGCGGCATAGAGGAACCCGTCGGTGATACATCGACCTAGGATGAAACCCTTCGGTGATACAACATCTTAACCACACAGTTCTGGAGGGAGATGGGCCGAAAGCCATCCGCAGTGACGACACCTTCAGACTTGGGGAGCAGGGCAATGTATGCGCGGTTCAGGCCGTCGAGTTCCACATGGCAATGGTAGAATTCCTCAAGGAAATCCATGAGGTTGGGGGAAACCGTGGACCAAAAGTTGCAGAAGAAGATGGGACTAAAGCCATCGGTCCCGGGACTACTGTCTAGCCTCATCGCCCACAGTTCCTTCCGAAGCTTCTCGAGCGTAAAGGGGGCCTCGAGCATGGATAGACCAGGCACACAGTCGAACAACATGCTAGGCTCACGATGCCAAATGGGAGGGGAGGACTCTCCTAGAAGGCTTGTGTAGAAGTCACTCAGGATACACTCCTTCCTAGCGTGGCACGAAACCGGCACCCCGGTGGCATGGAGCACCTTGATATGATTTCTGCGCAGCCTCGCAGACGCCTCGGCATGGAAGAAGGCGGTGTTCTCATCACCAAGTTTGCATAGCTTGAAGGCGAAGCGCTGCTTCTAGTATAAGTCCAACTGCTTGAACACACGAGAGAGCTGGCGCTTGACCGCGTCATGGAGCAGAATCTCATGGGGGGCGAGGGAGCGGAGCTCCTCCACGCGATCTAAGAGATTGATCCCAGCTCGACAATTCGACACAATGACGAGGGATCGTTTTCTGGTGTTAGCCCATTTTTTCGAGGAGGCACAGGCCCATTTTAGTGACCTGGACAAGCGACGGCCCGTGGAGGGGAGGTGGTTCCAGGGGTCAGCCCACATAACACAGATATTTGCCCGATAATCCTCAGAGAGGGCCCATCCATGTTCGAACCTGAAGACGAAGCTGACGAAGCACGAGGACGCCTCAACCAGTAGGGGCACGTGATCCGAGGTCGTCCGAACGAGAGAGCGGAGACATGAGTTAAAGAGCACCTACTGCCAGCTGGGGTCGATGAAGCTCGGTCAAGACGCACGAGTGTGGGTGCCGCACGCCCGTTGGTCTAGGTGAAACGTCGATCAAGCAGCGGGAGTTCCTAGAGAAGAAGGTCGTTGAGTACTTCATTAAAAGAGTCCGCGGCAGAGGCGTCGAAATTTCCATTATTCTTGTTCTCCTCACACTGAGATAAGTTGATACATTGGCAGAAATGATGATGGCATATTCCCATTGTTCCACTCAACGTTGATATTATCAATTAAATCAATTACTATCTGCAGTGGATCATCAAGAATACAGGACACCGGTCTAAGGGGACTGTCTCTAGGTAAACAGTTAGAAGTCCATATATTTATGTCCTCACATGTACATGCGCCTTGATAAGCCTTTACTTGAGCACGAACCTTCATCCAAAATTGACCGACATATACAGGATCAAGAGATGCCCAGTTCTGCCTCCTAGAAATACTCATTCGGAAAGTACACAACATTTAGAATACGTGTGCACTCAATGAATTAGGATCTTGTACAATCCTCCACACTTGACGAGCGAGGAGACCAAGATTGAAAAGTTCGATGTCACGGAAGCCAAGACCCCCCAAAGGTGCTTTGTCTTTTTTAGCTCCTCCCAAGCAACCTAACAAGTATGCCCCTTCCCCTCCTTGCGGAGTGCGGGAACCAATTTTTTGCAGGGTATTCGCTTGGCTACCCACTAAATTATCCTATGACCACACCTTCTTCCCATGGAGCAGCGGGAACTTATCTATGGTTACTGGATACAACTGGTTAATCCAACATTCTATACTATACCCATACATGTGATTGGCAACCTATTAGAAGACTAGAGAATGACTAGTTATGTGCTGCTTCTTTATATTTTTTTTCATATGTTTTGTAAATGTTTCAACCTTTCCTGTTATATGGTTGTAATAATTTAAGTACTGAAACTTTGCAATAAAAGCAAGCCGTTTGCAGGCTAGGTGATACGGATCAAGCCAATGATCCTATAGTTTGTCCCAATCTTTCATAGCGAGTCAACCAAGTAGGCAATCTCCCAATTACGCGATAAACGCAACCTGAAGAAGAGGAATGAATCCAGCAAGTAATGTGATAAAGATCACCACGCCTCAAACGTGAGCACGACAATCCTTGATAAACACAAGAACCTCCGCAGGAATCTTTATAGAATCTGATAAACGGTATCACCGTTCCCGGAGAGATGATACACGGTGGAGCACAATATAGTTTTTAGACTAAATAGTTGAACTCCCTAAACCCTAACTCGGCCAGCTCCTTATATGAGGGCTGGGGCGCCCCACTAGTTGGGCCGCGACTCGACTTGGCTGGACATACCCAAACCAAGCCCACAAACATAATAAAATATAATTGGCCCACGACATGACCAGGAATAATAAAAACTAATTATTAAATTACAAAGACACGCCTAGCTTGGTGAGTCCTGAAATTGGGCTGCACCTCCTCCGCCGTGCCCATATCATCCTCCCCTCCTTCAAGAAGCGCTGTCCCCATCGCGTGCGGGTCGGGTCGGAAAGGTGGCGTGATATGAACAATAGCTTCACGCGTCTTCTCCATCTTCAAGTCTTGCTTGCCTTCCACTCCACATCCTCCCTCTCGGCTTGCTTGACTTGAAACAGTCCTTGGCGCCTGCACCTCCTTGCGTCTCCATACGAGCTTGGACCTAGGCGCCACCATCTTCTTCTTCTCAACTCTTGTTGGAACCTGTGGTTGGTGAACATGGACCTTCTTCGCACGACATGTCATAAGATGAGTAATGCCTGGACCACACAACCGGCGAACATGTCCATCCTGTCCTCTATGCATCTGCACTAATGTCCCAACAAAATGCCTCACAGGTGTGCTCACAAAACTGCTCTTGTTACCCCGCTGCACCACATGCACTGGAACATCAGGAGCATAAATATCATCCGTCTGAATACCTGTGTCAACACAAACAACCTTCTGAACACATGCTACAACATCCATCCTCTCAGCAATACTAGAATGCACCTCAACTGGCTTGTCACTAACAAGATCCAGTGGCTTTTCATCTACGGGCATAGCTGAAGCAATATCAACATTGTGGCACGGTGCATCATGCTCTCCATCCTGCACCTTAGCTAGCCCAGATTTTGGCTTAGCCTTGCGCACCTTCTCCTTATGTACCACCAACTCCACATCAGACTTTATGTGATTATCTTGCATAGGCTTCAAAGTCTGCTGTTTGCCACCATGCACAAAAGAATATGTATTTGCTCTTCCGGCATGTGTAACGTTGCGATCGTACTACCATGGACGACCAAGTAACAGTCCACATACCTCCAATGGCAACACATCGCACTCCACCTCATCAACATAGTCACCAACTTTAAATGGCACACGCGCCTTGTGAGTAATCTTCATCATACCGCATCTATTGACCCAGTCAACATGCCTCGGTTCTGGAATACGTCATTTGCATAAACCCAACACTTTCACAACTGCCTTGCTAATGCCATTACAGTAGCTACCACTGTCAATCATCAACTTGCATGCTTTGCCCTTGATCATGCACTGCGCCTGAAATAAATTCCATTGCTGACCTCTATCAACTGTCATGCAAGCGCCATCATATACTCTCTTGAGTTGCATATTCAGCTCACTCAATGGTACTACGTCAACCGGAACGACCAACTCGGCCAGCTCCTTATATGAGGGCTGGGGCGTCCTACCAGTTGGGCCGCGACTTGACTTGGCTAGACAGACCCAAACCAAGCCCACAAACGTAATAAAATCTAATTGGCCCATGACATGACCATGAATAACAAAAACTAATTATTAAATTACAAAGACACGCCTAGCTTGGTGGAGTCCTGAAGTTGGGCTGCACCTCCTCCGTCGTGCCCATATCACTGGGGCTACCACCCATTTCGAAAAAAGCGTTGTCAACCAAGGAAACTTGAGAATGTCACAATGTGAAGCAGAGAAGTGCACTAAACGACGATCATAATCCAGGTAAATCAATAAGAGTTTATAGAAGAATATGGCCACAAAAGCGTTGGGCTGTGCTCAGGTACTTACGTAGGTGTATGTGTGAAGGATAATGAAGTTACTTCTATGATTCGAAGGAAGAACTACACACACAAGCCACACTTTGTTTTGGTTTATATGCATTAACATCGCGTACTCTTGGAGAAGGTACTGCTATCAATTGTTTAATTTCATAAAGTAACTATAGGAAGCAATCTCTTGGTTCATTTGATTCAACTAAGTAGGGTCGGAGAGGTGACCCATTTGCATCTCTATCGATATGCTAAAGGTACATATCACGGTTAGCCAAAGCCCATAACCTTGGGAGCCAACTCGAGCAAGGGCCCGAGTGCGTCGGGCTTGAACTTGCGCGCGAACAAGGCACAATACTCCGCGACCCCACCATTATAGCTGCAGTTCCAGCTAGGTAATCCTCGCCTCATCTCCTTGATGAGCTCCTCCGTTATCACACTGCCGTTGTAGCTCTTGGGGTGTGGCCCCTGCGCGTGCCGCCAGTCCGAGTACATGAGCGGTCGGTCTGCGTTGCGATCGCCCAAGCCCAGCACGTTCACCAGCGTCGGGATGTAGTGCTCCTCCATGTGTCCGACCCCGTGTTCGCCGTTCCGGAACACGGGTCCGTAGTAGGTCTCGTCGGAGATGACCTCGAGGGCGAACTCGCGGTCCATCATGAACCACTGGTCGCCCTTGCGCCACTGAGCGAGGCTGATGTTGTGCTCGGCGAAGTAGGGCCTGTGGCGCACGCGGCTGTCCACGCGGTCGACACTGTCGACGAAGTTGGTGTTGGCGCCCGCGACGTAGGCGTGAACGGCGGGGAGGTCGAGGAGGGGGATGCACGACTCCGAGAAGAGCGCGAAGTGCGCGTTTGAGAGGTCCAGCAGCGCGTTCCCTAGGAGACGCCGCTCCGCGTCCAGCAGGTTGATGTGTCCCCACATCGTTCTCTAGCAATGTAGTAAAAAATAACTTGTTTATAAACCAATTTCTACATATCAAAATCGCATGCTCTCTCCTCCGTTCTCCGATCATTGCATATGATTTTTTTGGTCAAAGTCAAACCTTATAACATAGACTGAGTATATACAAAGTTTGACATTGACCAGAAATTATAAGAAAACAGAGGGAATCCAACAGAAATTTAGCAAAGCAAAAGAAATAGTATATACTAGTAATTAAATACCTGGCTTGGAATCATGCGGCCGTAGAACGGGGAGTCCGGCGGCGGCGAGCCTGTGTAGCCAGGGCTGGCGTGCACGTAGATGGAGTACATCCCCTCGTGCCCCTCGAAGAACTTGTCCCACAGGGGACGCAGCGGCAGGTCACCCCTCACCAGGAACAGGAAGGCGATCTTGGGCGCGACGAAGTGCTTCGGCATGGTTTTCATCCTCGGCGCCATGGACGCCCTCCAGAGCAGCTCCTCGTCGGTCATGCTGTGCATGACGCCGGCGCTCGGCGCCAGGAAGTCCGTGAACGCCATGCGCCGTTCCTCCAATGGCGTCGACGGTGGCGGCGCGGGTTGCGCGGGAGGAGACGATGGTGGCAGGATGCAAGGTACCGCTTCCTGCAGCGCCGGCGGCGGCGGTGATGGCGATGGTGGCGGCGATTGCAGCCGAGACGCGGCAGGCAGCAGCGGTGACAAGATATTGTAGATGTAGAGATTCTGGAAGGTGGCGCTGGACATCAAGCCTAGCATATATGCTAAGCAGAAGACGAGCAGCAAAGGCACCACAGAGACACTGCCGGAACCAGGCGCGGTCATGGGCTTCTTCATGGCCTAAATTGCTAGCTAGCCTTCTGCAATGCAATTAACATTCGGCCTTGGTTTATATGCATTCTAGCACTAGCTTGCTCTTGAAAAAGTTAGCTAGCTATCACCATATAGGTTACTCTCATGAGCATTGCTAGTCACTAGTAGTAGTAGATACCAAGCAATCTGCGTGTTGATCATAGGGTCGTTTGTGCAAGTCGCGGAAGTGCTCAGATAAATATGAATATTGGATGGCTAGATAGATAGCAACTTCATTTTACAAACTCTACGTGTATGCAACTTCATTTTCCAATAATTGGAATTCCTGCACATTTGCTACGTGTATGACTACACCACTTAGATAACCGAAATCAGACGTTATTGCTTAATAATTATGACACATGTAAGTGGCTCAAGGTTGGTCAACCGAGGAAACTTACATTGGAGATGACGACACAAGCACACAAAGAGGAGGAGACGGGAGATCACAGTAAAGGAGGGTGCATGCATAATTAAATCACGTAGGGGAACGGCTGTCTACTTGACAAAATATATTTTGGCCATGGGTGATTCTCCATCCAATCGAACAAGCTGCTGATACAGATCGCCCAAGCTGCCACACTGAATATATTTTTTAGCAAACCCCAAGAGCTCTGGTTAATTACTCATTGCGCAGGAAATAATACCGGATCCAAACCTTATAAATTGACCGTTTATATGGAAACCAGCCAAAACCACCACACGCGAGAAGCTCGGCCAGCCTAGCTAGCTAACAAAACGTGGGGCACAGCTCCATTTCTGCCCGCCAAAACGCACCGTAAGCCGTAGCTCCGCACGCCCCCAGAGACCAATTGTGCTTGTTGTGGTGAAATTAGTATTTAGCTCCATGGTGGCCAACGGTGGTTAATTTGCTGCTAGAAAATGTCTATCCCTACAAACCATAACATGGATTGTGCAAAATTTGGAAGGTTACGTTCATATCTCATCTTGACTTATTAATATCAGAAAGACCATAGAACGGTTTCCTAATCATTGAAAACAGAGAATATAGTTTGAAGGGCCCAGTGATTAATTGATCTTCATTCATGTTGGTATTGTGTTGTGTCATAGGCGCAAGGTGTAGGTACAAATGCTTGAAGGGAAGTGAATCTGAGTGACGAGGACGCCATGAAGTATGTGATGGCCCATCAACCTATAGCCGTCTCTCTTAAGGCAATCCAAAGTTACAAATAGGTAGATTGCGACATATTTTGTTTAAATGATCACTATAATTTTACTTATTTATTTGAATTGTACCTTATTTTATTCATATGCTTTTGCGGTAGCTGAGGTAGTTGACGAAAAAATATGGTTTCTCATCATGGAGACATATCAAGAGGGAGGCACGACATAATATAAGTTTTCCGGAACAGGGTGTATTCTTGTGAAGACTAGGGCTGTCAACAAAGTTTGGACTCGGCAGACCGTTCGAGCACGGCTTATTAAAACCTCGGCTCAAATTGTTTCCAAGACGGACTCAATCTAGGGAAGCTCGCGAGCCTGTCAACCAAGCTCAAATAGTTTGGCAAAGGATCTGTAGGGATTGCACCATACAATCCTCATGCAGTTGCACCCGGAAATGGTATATATCATTTGTGCCATTTTTCATTTCCAGCCCACCATTTAGCATGCGCTACAAAAATGTTAAATACCATATGGAGTTCTTAGTCATCTAATAACATATTATTTGCATTCTGCTATAACCCATGTGTAGTGTATGCATGAGGCATCATCATGCATCTCCATGACCCACCCCGCTTGCCGTATGAACTCACGATGGAAGCACCTTTTATATGAGAGGTTCGGGGAGTGCTAAAGCTAGAAAAACACTTGCAATACATGCAAGTATGTCGGGGTGGGGAGATGATGCATTGGGAACAAACCCATGAGTTGAACTCGAGATCTCTTATTGGTGTGGAGCATAAGTCGAGCTTGAATTGAGCTATCGTTGACAACCCTAATGAAGAAAAACATTGTCAATGAGCTATGACATCAAATTTGTTCGTTCTCCAACTTAATGGCATTCAAAGTTTTATGTGTAACATATCCTTCAAAGTAATTTGATTGCGTTGTTGAGGATCTACACTATGTTTCTAGGATTAATAGCCAATTTACAGATTTAATATGCATGTGATGTCTCTTTGAATTGATCTTTTACATTTCTTTGAAAGTATCTCAATCATTATAATTTGATGATTCTTATAGGGACACACAATTGCAGTTGATTTCTTAATTATACATTTGTCCGTCTATGCATTTTCGGTAGCATAACCACAATTCATAGTTTAGTTAAGATTGGAAGACTTAATGTGCTTACCAATTGGTTGAGCACTCATAAATATTTAGCATGTTTATTTCTTGTATTGTATGTTACATACAAATTCCGAATACATTTTCATATTCCTTTGTATGATATGTCATTTGCTCTAACTAGATGAAAAGGAAAACAATATTTTGTCTTTGCAGTTTTAGTTCTTAATAAAAATTATTTTTCCTTTCATTCGTTGCTTGTATTTTCCTTTTTGATTTATATTTAATTTTGTTAGTTTAGTTCAGCCTACTTGAAGTGAATTTATTTGGATATTCATCAGATCAAGAAAACTAATGCAATAATAGTGATATATGATGAAACATTATTTGTTGGAAAATTGGTATGATACTCTTACTGTATTTATATGCAACTTTTTAGGTGTCATATTTCTTTATAATATCTTGTACGCATTCTAGTAATTTGGTGAGTCTTGTTTATTATAGTTATGGTAGGGTGGGCTAGTTCCCGACCATAAGAATATGAGCAAGATGCCTTTCTACAAAGTTATCTTCAATCTTAGAGAAAATGTTTTTTAGTGAGAAGATCCATTGTTATCTGGTGGGTCAAACCAACCAACAAGATGGCTATCTTTGATCCAAAATCTTCTGACAACACCTCCACCAATGCATAGTTGCACTCGCAGTCATGGGTAGCAAGTGAGACATGACACCTCAAGTTCAGGGCACTGCCATCAAAGAACACTAGACATGAATAAATATTGTTCGCATAGTGTACTCCTGATATGGCGTATGATTTGATCCCCTTTTGCCCTACCGCATTATTTTCAAAAAAAAGACATTGATAACAACATTGTACCTACACATGCAGTTTCTTTCTGTCACCTCATCCCCTCGAGCCCCTTCGTGACCTTTCTCCCCGTGTACCTTTCCTTTAGATGAAAAAGGATCGCTCCCTTGGCCCCATTTCATTGAAAAAACGAGACCACACCAAGTTCCACACACAACCAAACACACACAACACCTAAACATCCAGTCTGGAAGTAGGAACTAAAATCCCTTACATCACGAACCAAAAGGATCAGGCCCAAACACCCAGAGGGGGGGAAATAACACTGAAGAGCGATCAACCCAAGACAACGCCCCATGTACCTTCTTGGGGGGCCCACACCACCACACTCCGCTTCTCTTAATGTACGAGAGTGTTGATCTGATTCTCGTCCTAGGATGAGATGGTGCGGTCAGGGAAGCTGTGACACATAGGTGCTACACAATGGAGGAGCTCCTTGAAGATCGATTTCGCATTTTGGCGTTCTACAAGTGGCATTGATGATCTAGAATCATAAGGTCGACATGGTGGTGGTACGTGTTTATAGTGGGACTATAGGTTCTTCGTTTGTTTGTCTAATGTATCAACACTAACGGGTGTTAAATCCGTCCATGTAGGGGCTGAACGTACCTTGGTGGAGGGGTAATATGGGGTAGTGGCGCCTCTTCTGCTGGCTGCCTCAGCCTCCAGTCGTGCCAGATTGTTGGCGGCGGTCATAAAATAATGTTTAGTAACTATTGCAAAGACGTCGGTAATGTACTTACTGATAGTAATTTGGTAGTACGAAGTATTGTGTGCATTATCGTGTGCTAACAAAATAGTCTAGAAAAAATGTTAACCAAAACATATCCTGGTGGGAACTAGTTTTATATCATTGAAACAAATAATATGCTAAAATAAATTGTGAAATGAGCGAAAAATTTTGAGCTACTAACACTCATTATCTCGGGAATCAGATCTAAATATGTGTGATCTCAGCATTTGAAATCTGTTTTTCATGCATGACCATGCGTGGCATGCTGCGCTGAAAAGCTAAAATTGAATGTTGGTTATTTATATTTTCCCTTTTGTATTGTAGAACCTAGTGTTTATTATATGGTAATTCTTGCTTGCTTTAGACAGAAAGTTAAAACAATCATCCCATATGAACCCCTTTTTCTTTATATAAATGGCAATATTATTAATCCAGGCTGGTACCAAGTATAAGTGACGTCTCGGCAACACAATTTGAAAACCCAATAGACACATCCAAGTTGCACACAACCAAATAACTAAAAAAAAACTTGGGAAATATCCTCCAACACCAACCACTAGTGTCGGCAATACCAGCATTGCGATTCTCCAAAATCGATGCCTCTGGGAAGGGGTCGACACCATCGCTGGATAATAAACCCACTATATGCCGAAGAGAACGTTCGAGAAAACTAGGAGCCACACCTTAAACAAGGGTTCAAGACGACATACAATGTCAGCCACATCTCATCCAAACCCCAAAACTACGAGCAATGCCTTAAACAAGGGGCGACGTTCCTCACGTCGTATCTCAGCGGGTGCGCCCCGCCAACATGGCTCCAGTCCGCATTCATGAGGATTTTTTCCTCGTTGCTCAAGGCTGAGGCCACGGTTGGCAAAGAAGCGGGCATGACGAAGGTGTCGGACGTGGCTCTCAATGAAGTTTGCCGCGGTTTGCACTCAGGACATGCGTGCACGTAAATGGAGTATAGCCCTTCGTGTCCTGTGAAGAACTTCTCCCACAGTGGCCGCAAAGGCAGGAGAGCCAATGGAGCCTCGGCTCCATGGACGCCCGCCAAAGGAGCTCATCGCCGGTCATGTTGTGCATCAGACCACTGTCTTAGCACGAGGAAGTCTATGAACTCCATGCACTCCAGCGGAGATGGCAGCAACATAGGAGAGGACGAAGGTGGCCCCGACTCGCGCTGTTTCTAGACATGAGACGATGACGATGGTGGTGGCACGGTCAGCTTTGACAACAGTGTGAAAGATGGCAGTGGTTGCAGGACAGGAGGCAGGATTCTGGGAAGTTGGCGTCGCAGATCATGCCCAGGACAAAACCCAAGGAAACGAGAAGCAACCAAGTGAACAAATTGGGGAGGGTGCTCCCTGAATGTAAGACATTGGCCTTGACTGTGTTGCTGGCCATGCTAAGCTCTCTAGCAGCATATGCTTGTGAGAGAAATATGCAGCTGCTGCTTGATACTACTTCGAACAAGATGCCTGAACTATATGCAGATGCAAAAACAATGCTTGTTTCTCCAAAAGTTAGTACTATGTGAATACTATGGACATAGGTCAGAGATAATAGCTAGAAATCGGATCTTGTGTACACCTGCAGTCCTGAGCCCTCGACAGCAATGATCTATGTAAAAAAAGCAGATTATGTGTGGCACCTAAACCGAGGTCAGAGCATGCTTTAGAATGCATGGTAGCGTCAGTTCAGCAAAAGCTAATGTATTCGACCCACATACATGTGGCATGTTGGTGAAAAAGTTGCAATTAACTTGGGAAGAACACAACGTAGAACATGAGCTTCTCTTGTGTACATGGAGCAAAGTTCAGCGATGCAATTTGGATAATTACAGGAGCTTACAATTTGACTCGGTACGCGGAGCAACACATCCTTATAACAGATATGCGTACGCGGATGGGGTATGTGTGCTCGGATGGGGATTACCGCCTTTATTATTCGGGAAAGGGTGCCCCAACGAGCTCCCAATTTCATTTAAGAAACTGAGAGTGCCTTAGGGGGACTACCGTCTTCCCAAATCCTTGGGCTGGTTGCCGCTGTTCCTTCCGAGAGCATAAGCAACTGCCAGACCACCGGCAAGGGCACCTGCCACAAGGATGGCCGGTGAGGTCCTGGCTAGCGCATACGCCACCGCCCACCGGCACATGAAATGTATTCCGTAGCTCGACTCGAACTTTTCCATTTTAAAGTACTGCATGTATTGAACCATGCTGTTAATATTTCGTTGCTGGAAGTAGTAGAAAGAAGGTGGTTTGTTCACCTTGAACAAATAGACAACCCACATATAAATGTAACCATACATCATTTTTTAGCATTCCTCGTAAATTTATCCAGTACAGGAATGTTAACTAAAACAGGGCTTTTCGATCTGTATACTTTTGGTGGCTGACACGGTTTGGTTTATTAAATGACAGCATAACTACAATTATCACCTTGTTTAGTTCCATATACAAATTTTAAAAGAATTCAACGAAGCAGGTCTAGATGGAATACAAACTCAGAGGCATTTGATTTTCTTCTCACACTCACGGTCATAGCAGGCTAGACACAAATACATCACAACTTCCATTGTAGATTTCTAAGGAGAAACCCTGCATGATGGTCCCCAAGGAAATTAAACCAAATCATCATCTAACAAGAACATAACTTTCAAACGAGAAAATATGATAGAAAGGTTGAAAGATTATTATGAAAATAAGCCTGCCTTTTTTCCTTCTCAACTATTGCAAAAAAAGGTCATTTATCCAATCTCCGAGATGTTTAGTTACCTCCCCAGTACTAACCACATAGCTCCAGATCAACTACATTCGGGTACACGATTTGCATTTTGCTAATGTTTATCCCATCACACTTCCTCTAGAGGCCTCCACTAATATACTTTTACAAGATCAAATAGAGCGTTATTCAGATAAATTATTATGTTATTGTGTTTGTTTGAACTTTTAAGGCATCTGGAGGAGAAGTATGCATATTAGTGGAGGTCTTGTAAAAGGAACCTGGGTAGGCGAGCTAACCACTGTGAGGTCAAGCCACCAAGCCAGCGCGGCCTATCTGTCTTTAAAAGAGTTGTTATAGTGTGTTTGTTTGAACTTTTAAGGATCTGGAGGGAAAAGAAATCTAGTGTTCTTTTAAAGGCAGATATGCCATGCTGGCTTGGTGGCTTGACCTCACAGTGGTGAGCTCGCCCACCCGGGTTCAAGTCGCAAGTGCGACCAAATTAAACAGGGTGCTATCTAGCTCATATAAATTCGCTGCTGGAGAGGTCTCATCTATCTAACAACGTATAGCTAATGGAGGAATTGTTTCCCCGTTGGTCAACGTTTGGCCTTACAGGCCTATTACTCTGGTCAATAATGGAACATTCAGAAGTTGAGTGCGATTTTACTCACCTTCGGAAGTTTATGTTGAGAGTTCAAATGTTCAACATGAAGGCGAACATTGAAGGAAGCAGGGATCCATAATTTCCTGTCTACATCGGCATAGGTCCTTGAAACTATGTCAAACAGAGTTTGAGCCCCATTCTCTATGGATTGCAGAATAGATGCTTCTCTAGCCCTTCGATTCCTGAAAAGGCAGTAAAACACACATTACATCAGAATAATGTATACGGTATCAGGAAACTTATAATCAAATCATCTAAGAAAATATATATAGTTGTATGTTGCCATCTGCGATTGTGGAAACACAAATAAAAGGCAATAAGCCACTTACTATAGAACGAAAAGAGAAGCAGAAGAAGGAAAAAAGACTGCATTTGAATTCATTAGACAAATCCAAATGCATAACATGTCCAACCATATAAGTTTAGTGTAGGCAAAGTTTGCACTAGTGATTGGTTTCATACTTGAGGTATCCACAAAGCATATGGTTGGGCCATAGGTTGACTCTTCCATGCATTGGAACTAATACATGCGGGGACATATCCAAGAATTTGTATGTGGTTTGGAAGTAGTCCTGCATATTTCATAACAACCTTATATTAGAGTATACTCTAGTTTTGACAATACAGTTGAAGATGCAGGAGCACCAAAAAAAAGGTAAAGTACAGAAGCAACGTACAAGATGGGAAAAAACAGAGAGAATTTTCCCATAATTTCAAGATTTTTGTGATGCATACAACAACGACCGTCAAAACAAAACAAAATATACAATTACCTTCATGTTGCCGCCAGATCTACTGTCTAGTGTTGCACTTCCATGCCTGCAAATACAAAAGATATGCATGTTTACTTTCAGTTCTTATTTTAGCATCACTTGCATGTTTATTGTGTGACCATTTTCCTTATTGATTTCAAGAAAAAATAGTTAGTACTTTAAATCTTGTAGTAGTATGTTTTAGTAACAAAATAAAAACAATGTCCTCGCCTGCTCTTAAAGACGATGGATTAGAAGAAGCATGTGGGCCTCTAATAGCTGCCTTAGAGAGAAGACTGTGTAGTCATAGCCTACCCAACCTTATAGCTTATAAATCCTTCGCAAAAAATTGGAAAAACTAGCACCAATGGATTTGCAGATGATTCAGGTAGAGATTGCCATTTTGGAGATGATGGACAGCTGCTTTCTGTAGTGCCAACCATTTATATCGATGGATTGTCACTCTTTGAGGAACTAGTCTTCGTTCCACTCCTAGCAGGCTATCACAGCCAAAAATATTTCAGAGAACAGTCAAAAGCATTAACTGTTCTTGTCACCCGCTCTAGTGATTTAGGCCAAGTTCAGAAACTGAGCGAGGTGTACTCCTGAAAAGCTTGTCATTCAGTTTGTGTGTACTTGTACGTTTGCTACATATACTGGTTTTGCAAGTTAAACTATTTGGATGTGGCAGAAATGCAGGGAAAGGCTGCGTACAAAAGACCAAAGTGGTCGGACCCTTCCCCGGACCCTGCGCAAGTGGGAGCTACATGCACCGGGCTGCCCTTTTACTTTAATTCGGTACTTGCAGGTAAGAGGTAAACCATTTACTGGTCCAGGACGATAATAGAGTATCTACAAGCTCTGTAGATAATAATGTTCAAGAATGATGCTTACCCTACACAATGATCACCAACAATTAGTGCATTGGTATTGATATGGAGAACACCCATATGACCATCTGTATGACCCTGGGAACATTGAGAATTTTCAATCAATGAATCCATCATATGTTCTGATCTAACTATAAAAACTTGATTCAAGATGCAGCTGATACTTTGGACAACTGAATTCCATACAACCAAACACAGCATTTCTCAGGAAGATTCACAGCATTTCTCAGCTATTTAGATTTCACATAAATAGCAGAATATATATGATTTAGATCAGATCACATCAAAAAGACCAATCATATGCTTCCGTTATTATGACTTTCCATAGTTCCTTCCACAGAAACAGAAATATAGACGTCTTCAAAAGAAGATGTTGATCGACTATTTTCTACAGAGCAATTTCTAAGTGATGCTGGAGAATAATTTTTGTATAAGATCACGTACGGTGTTGATTCTATTTTGCTTCTGAACAACCTCAGGAAGGCTACTTTCTGCAATTTTTGTCATGATATTCTCGTAACTATAACTCTAATAAAGTGGCAAAAGTCATGCCACCATCTTTTGTTAAAAGAATAATTGGAAAAAAATCAGTCCTGTATGAACCATGGCATGCATCTATATTTGAATAGTAAGAAACAAAATGTTCTATACCCGTAATGCATATTGGACTGTCAGTTGCTACTTAACTTTTTCTAGGGTAATGTTTTTGCGTTGGCCTATATAGAGCCTGGTATATAAATTAAGTTTGTACGATTGGACAAATCAAATGAATATCATGTAAAGTAAAAAAAGCATTGGCTTGCGCAGAAACGAGGGAATAATTCTCCAAATAAAACACTGGCTTACAGGAGCAAAAATGACTTGTAGTTCTTGGTCACCTATGCATATGTTTTCACCACCAGTCACTGCAGTATAGCCACTTGGCCAATTTCCTATACACCATGTGTTGCAGATGCAATATAAGTATGTATGGCCAATACGAGTAATTTAATGAGTAAAATAGGGGTCAAATTGCACAGACACACATGGTATGTAGCAGTTGAAGGCAGTGAATAGTCTACCATAATGATATAACTGAACTATATTCTACTACTCTCTCCGTACCTAAATATAACATGTTTTGGCAAGCTAAATTAGCTTGCCAAAATGTCTTATATTCATTAAGAAGTAAATTAGCACTGAAATAAACTATACATTCAACAATTAATGATGATCAACAGTACAGTACCTAAGGCCTTGACAGGGTGGAAATTACTATGAAGACAATGTGGTGTATAATCTGCTTGCACCATTATTTCTGAAGCATGTGCATGTATTACTGAAATATGGACTGTAGAAGGATCCTCTTAAATATTTTTCAGATGATCAAAACTAGGTCTAAGGATACATTTTCACTTGCTTTGTACCAGTTGAATTATCCAAGCACCATATTCCCGACAACTTTTGATTCTCCAAAGAATGGAAGATGGATATGTTTGGCTAAGGGGATGATAAATTTTACAATATTAGTACAAAAGGATGTAGGTGGTTACCTTTCCCTATTCGCTTCATGGTGTTTTGGTGTGTCAACAGAACAGCATCAGGGTTGCATCTGTGAACAACCGAAAGACCTGCATTATTCAACCAAACACCAATTAACTTATGAACATGGTAGTACATGTTCCTAGCCTATTTAGTTTTTTTTTTCTAAATAGGGTATTAATTTTCTATGTAATAACTAAAAATTTCTACATAAAGCATTATTAACCATACCATCGATATGATCATTATGATGATGTGTGACAAGGACCACTAACTTCTTTGGAAGGGAATTGACAAGATCTGCAAGCTGAACATGACAGGATGTGGTCATTTGTTCGAATAGAATGGATAGCGTCTGTTTAAAGTAGAACTTAACATAAACTATTACTATTGTATGCAACTACAACTATAGCTATGCATACAACATCGTATAAAAAGATTAAACAAAACCTATAGTAATAGCACAATTTTATGTGCAAGTGCAAAAACTTTTGGTTTGGGCATCACATCAGCAACAAAACAACATGCTAGGCACACTTCTAAAATTCCTCTAGTCATGTTTAAACTTTAGAATTCAAATTTGTCCACACTGAGAGTATGTTCTTAGATATTGTTTGAATGTGCAGTCACAATATTATAATCTTAGATATTGCTCTTACCTCTGTATGGACCTGAGTGCAGCACCCAGGATCCATCAATAGAGCATCACCACAAGCAAAAAAATCAGAACGCTTTGATCCACATGCACCACCGTTTGCTTGTACCACCACAAGATTAGTCGTGCGAAAAGGCGATAAGGTCCGACTCTTCATTGGTACGAGTGTTAATCCAGGAGGGTATTCCTATCAATCAAACATCACATTTCAGGAAAATATAAAGAGACAGGCATGTATGACGACTGACTACAAACTGAAATTTGATTCAGGCAAAACTGTACTTATACAGACCTGGGAGGCCAATGCAGAGGCAGCGGCCCAGCTTGAGGTTACATCCGACTTTGGAAATCCAATGCACACGTACGGGCCGATTCGAGTACCACCTGGCTTCACTCCAGAAAGCAGTTCCCAAGCGCCCTCCTTGGACATCCATTTACAGGAGTCTGCAATGCAAAACTCAACTTAGGTCTTAGGGTGTCCAAGCAAATTCCTAGCCAGAAACACTAGGAAGGAATTGAGTGTCAGACCTTGCAACGCCTCCGGTTTCGACTCCAGCGACCCGATGATGAGCACCGTGTTGACGCCCGGGTCGGGGCCGAACTCCGGTTCCTCGACGTGCTTGAGGAGCCTCCACTCCCCGCACGTTGCATTCGTCAACCCCAATTGGTTCAGAATCTAGCGAGAAGACATCTCTTAGACAGTGGCTTTGTAACTAGTAATCTGCAGCTTTCTCAAAGAAATACTATATCACTGGATTTGGCGAGCTACTTGGAGATCCATTTGCAGGCAGTTGCTAATTGCTAAGCAAGTCGCGATTCGCACTAGAAGAGCAGCAGAGCGACCGAATTTTACTACGCTATCGACGGATTAGTAATTCGAAGCTTTCACAAAGAAACCTATATCACTGGATTTGGCGAGCTACAGATCCAGTTGCGGGCAGTTGGTAATTGCTAAGTAAGTCGCGATTCACACCAGAAGAGCAGCAGAGCTACCGAATTTTACTCCACTAACGGCGGATCACCCACCTGGTCGAGGGCGGCGGGGACGTCAAGGCGGGAGAGGTCGAGGGAGACCTCATCCGCGCCGACGACGGCCACGCCCGGCCGGGCCGGCTCCTCGTCCGCGGCGAGGCGCCGCAGGGGCGCCGACGGGAGGTCGTAGAGGTCGCGGTCGACGTACCGCCGGTACTCCTCCTCCCCTGGCGCCGTGGACGGCGGGGACGGCGGGGGCTGCTGCCGCACGACGAGGAACTCGCCGGTCGAGGGGGCCGTGACCGCCGCGGCGAGCCGGTACGAGCGGGTGCCCATCTCGACGGGAGCTGCGGTGGTGGAGGTGGGGAGGGGTGGCCGCTGGGTTATCTCCCGCGGCCGCTCTGAACTGGGAGTGGACTTTGGGACTAGCGATTCTTCTGAGAGAGAAGCATGGTTTCCTCCGTCGGCATATTTTGCAGAATTCAAATCTGGGGGTGATGAGATGACAACTGTGGGTTGGTGATCTACTTCCGCGGCTGGTAGTAATAATCTACCAAACTTCTCGCAATCCGATCACTGCAATTCACACCTCGAATTCTTCGATGGTTCTGACACCTGACAATGCATCATGGATTTTTTTTCAGAGATTCTGAATTTAGACACATGCATTTCACCTGTTTTATTATTTTTCCAGATTTCCCCTACACCATTTCGCCGCGGATCTGCCTGCAGTCGTCCGTGCGGCAGTTCTGCCCTTGTTCCCCCGTGAAAGAATAGATAATTTTTTTTCATCAAAAGGGATTTTATTCCCGTTTCTTTTCATAGAAAAGACAAAACGAGTATCCAGATTACAAACCAGAGCTAGAAAACTAAACTCCAAAGCTACCTCGGGGAAACTTACTTAAAATCAGAATAAGTCTAGAGAGAAACTGCCCAGAACGACTACATTGAGCAAAATCAGAGGACACAAGCTCCTGACATCACAAGGGCCAACAACCTGAGACAACAAGTGGAGAAACAACTCAAAACATAACGTGGATAGAGTCTCCTTCGTCCGAGTAGCTCAACGATGTCTTCCCCCTTGCATCTTTCCAGAGCTGAGGTTTTCCAGGTAGAGAACCAGCCAAAATTTGGGCATGTCAGTACGGGGCGAGCCTTAGTGGTCTTCTTAGTTTTCGTAGAAGTCGTTCTGTGAACTGGACCGTTTCTCCGCTTCCTAGATCCTTAAAGGAACTTTCCAATTTCTCAGATAGGAGAGCACCAGACTTCACGCGTGTTTCATATTAAGCCAAGTAGTTCTGTTAAAAACTAAGCTATTTTTAAAATTCCACAGCCCCCACAGGATAGCCGCAGAAACTACATTAAAATGGTAAAAACTTTTTGTTGCACAGCCATCTACTAGCTACCGACTCATAATCCGAAACTTGAATGTTAAAAACCTTAAACACATCAGCCCACAACATTCTAGCTACAACACAGTCGAAAATCAGATGATGAACAGATTCAAACTCCTTACAAAATTCACATTCCAGAGGTTTAGGAATACCTCGAGTTCTCAAGTTATCTCTAGTCATGATTTTATTTTGGGAAAGGAGCCACAGAAAGACTTGGACCCCGGGGAGGATTTTAAGATTCCACACAGCGGGCAAAAAAAATCTGTTAACTCCTCTAAAGTTTACTACATACATAGAACTTAAAGAATAAACCCCTTTTGAATCAAATTTCCAGATCAACTGGTCCTCTTGATTACTAAAGACAATACTTCTGGCAACAGTTATCAGCTCTTGCCATTGTACCATCATATTATCATTAAAGGTCCTTCTAAAATTATTCCTAATTTGTACACCATCCCAAATCTCAGCAACGGTCAAAGTTTGCTGGTTTGAAATGATGTACAGATCCCAGAATTGCATATCTAAAGGAGAATTACCAAACCAAACATCTTCCCAAAATTTTATTAATCTACCATTCCACACCTTCCATTTATATCCTATCTTAACAGCTTTAGCAGCCCACATAACTCCTTTCTAGAAAGTAGAGGGATGCACTTCCTGACAAGATAGGTTATTAGGATTTTTAGTTTCATACTTAGCATCAATAACTCTCCTTCACAAAGATCCCTCTCCCTGAATGTATCTCTTGATCCAAGAGCCTAGTAGACATAGATTAAGATCTTGCAGATTAGGAATACCCATACCCCCAAACTCTTTTTTCATGCAGATAGAGGGCCAGTTACCTAGGTGAATCTTATGATTTCCCTGCTCATCATTCCACATGAAATTAGCTAAATTAGAATTTAAAAGATTCAAATCCCACTTAGGGAATTTGAAAAAATAAAGAAGGTAAACTGGAATACTAGCCAGGACAGCTTGAATAAGAGTCTTCTTAGCAGCAGAGGATAATAACTTCCCTCTCCAGCCAGTCATCCTAGCCAAGATATTCTCAAAAATAGGTTGTAAATCCTTTCTACTTAATCTATCAAAATGTAGAGGTATTCCTAAGTATTTAACATGGAACTTTCCAACTACACATTGAAAGATATCAAGGAAAGGAGTAAGATCCTCATGATCTAAATTAATAGGAATTAATTCACTTTTGTGGAAATTAATCCTCATACCAGAGAGTTGCTCAAAACAGGTGAGTATCCATTTCAAATTTCTAGCTACTCTAACATCTTTATCTAGGAAGAGGAGAGTATCATCAACATATTGTAAGCTGATCATCCCCCCCCCCTATTATTAATCCCATGGTCTAAGAAATACAATATTTGACATAAGAAAAAACTTCACAAAGATAAACACGATGACACGATCTAATTGCTCTGCTTGATTTGGGTCTGCCCATCATATCATTCTCCCAATGACATGATCTCATTATTAATCGACAACTCATGTTTATGGTTAGGAAACCTTAACCATCATTAATCAATAAGCTAGTCCATAGAGGCGTACTAGGAACACAGTGTTGTTCATAAACCACACAAGTATCAAAGTTTCCGCTTAATACAATTCTAGCATGAAATATAAACTTTATCATGAACAAGAATTATAACAATAACATCTTTATTATTGACTCTAGTGCATAATACCAACACAATTTGCTAGAGGCACCAATATTTTTGGGCGTTTGACAAAACACACTACTATGTTTTCGCTGAGTAACATTACAATTTCGTGACACATTTGTCACACTTCATCCGCAAATAAAAAGTTTGACTAGTTTTCTTGAGATGACCATCATACATCTGGTTTGAACATCTTTTTTCTCTAATTCAAATTCACCAAATCCAGCTTACACACACCGGACCGGACATGAATTAGAGACTATTCGTGTGTTCACATCAAGTTGGAAAGGATTTTGGGAGAAAAGTAATCATCGGGGTCAAGTCGCCGTCCATGGCCGCATGCATCGTTGTTGTCAAGAAAAAAAAATCATCCGAAGAGGGAATTGGAGGAAATATAGACATTTTTTCTATCGGAAGCATCTTGCATTTCAATTAAAATTCTAGACATATTTGTAAAAGGATAATATAAAACATTGAACTTTTCATTTTGGGTAGCACAGTGTGTTCCAGCAAATTTTCATGAAATAATGATGGTATTGGGCAAAGCACATTCCAACAGTGTGTTTTAGCAAACACTGAAAAATAACGGTATCCTCTAGCAAAGAAAGAAGAACAAAATGAAGCGTGACTTTATATTATGTATGTTGCCAACTATTATCGAGAAGTACAAATTCTGATAGCTAGAGCTAAGGAAGATGGACAAGTTAATGGGCTCCCTCGTCTAGTTGATGGGTGTATCTATTCTTCGATAGGCCGATGATATAATATTGTTTATTAGGCACAATATTAAAAAATATAAGAAACTTATTTATGTGTTTTTGAACAATTATCAGACATGAAAATAAACTTTCACTAGAGTGAGGTATTCTGTTTTGGTCGTGCAAAACAGGAGGAGGCCGAATATAGGAGCCTATTTGGATGTGAATTTGGCTCTTTCCCTTTCATACATTTGGGAATCCCGGTTCATTTTTGTAAACTAAAAAAATGGTGAATGAAAATCGGTAGAAGATCGGTTTAAGCGTAAATTTTCTAGTTAGATAGGTAACCGTCTATCATACGGAAATAGGTTGATCCTAATTAATTTAGTATTAACTAGCCTACCCATGTTTATGTTTTTTCGAGATACCTAAAGGGGGGAATTGGACTCTTTAGATCCAAGTTTTTTTTCAAAGTGATGGACATTATAAGAAATACAGGCTCGTTAAATGGGATATAATCTGTAGACATGAGGATCTGGGGGGGGGGGCTTGGTGTCTACGTGTTACATCTTAAATATAATTGCTTATTCAGCAAGTGGCTCTTCAAGCTTTATATGGGCAAGGATTGTGACATAAATTAGTGAAAAATAAGTATGTGCACTCAACTCTATCACAAGTTCAAGATAAACTGTATGACTCTCTTTTCTGGAAAGAACTAATGAAAGTTAAAGATAAGTTCTTCGAGACAGACCTATTTAAGGTTAGTGACAAAGTGGATGCTAGATTTGGAAGGGTACATGGTTGGAAAACCAGCCTTTACCTCTTCAATATCCTTCATTGTTCAACATTTCTCAAGGAAACAAGTTTTTTTTTGCAGATGTTCTAACCAAAAACCCGTTGATATACAATTTAGACAAGCATTAACAAGGAATAAACTGAATAGATGGCACATTTGGTTAGCCGCTTCATGTATGTTCATTTGTCAAATCAATATGATGTTATTGTTTGAAAGTTAACGGCTTCGGGGGAGTTCATAATTAAATCTTACTATTTGGATCTCATGAATGACCATATAAGATTCCTCCGTAAGTATATTTGGAAAATGAAGGTTTCACTAAATATTAATAAATTTATGTGGTTCTTAAATCACCGGCTATTCTTGCAAAAGATAATCTGGCCAAAAGAAATTGGCAAGTGGTAAAAATGTTGCTTTTGTGACAAAGCAGAATAAATTCAACATTTATTCTTTGAATGTCCTTTCACGAAAATTGTATGGAGAATGTTCATATGGCCTTTAATATACTACCCCAACAAGTATAACGAATCCTTTTGGGAATTGGATAAGGGGTGTTGCAAAAAGAGATAAAGTACAGTTTCAGGTCGGTGTTTGTGCTTTACTCTGGGCCATATGGAATGTGCGGTAATTATTATATCTTTAACAATGCAAAATCCTCTTATTTTATGCAAGTTATCCCACTGGTAACTCATTGGATCCGTATGTGATCATATCTACAACCAATGGAGAAGCGCGAGACTTTAGATACTAGGTGCAACTAACTGAAAATGGTCACACCGGATATATACAGCCAGTGCAGCTGGTATTTTGATCTCCGCCTAACATGCTGATGAAGAGTCATCTCATGTTATCTTACATTTTCTTTTGATGATTCATGTTGCAACCCATGATGTAATCTACTGTAAACATATTTCCGGAATAAAGGAATAAAGAGGCCATATGTATAAATCGATAAAGAGGCCATATGTATCAATTGATGAATGGGCCAAATGGGTCTCTGGGATTTCAAAAATTATTGTTAAATAATAAACGGGTTGGGCCATATTTAGACAAAATTTCAACATTCACCTAAATCTCGTTGGTCTGTAGTGGTTCTATCCATTTGAGTTTCTAGTTTAGTTCATAATTTTTTGTATGAGAAATTTATTTGTGCGAGGTGGCAATTCCCATATTTGTGGTGATTATGTAATATTTGTGTTTGTTGCATTGATGGCAATTTAGCACTATGGCTATTTTAGGTTTCCATGGTGTTTCATCCTAAGCTATAGGTGGATTTTTGGTTAGCACTATGTTGGTATTTGTGTCATGGGTAATTTCAATTTAAGATGGTTGGTGATGACCCACAAGTATAGGGGGTGTATCGTAGTACTTTCGATAAATAGGAGTATCGATCCCAACGAGAAGCGAAAGGTGCTGAATAGTGGTATGGAGCAGGAACTCTCTGCAAATACTTAGCAAACGGATTTTTAGTGGTTTTCTAATAAGACAACAAAACAAAGTGCAAGTAATAAAGAACAAACGCAACAAGTGTCCCAATCCTTTCTTAGTAAAGGACAATCCGGTGGAAATACTTATAAGGACCAAACGTTCTCGAGGACACATAGAAATTCTGTCAAGTGCTTTCGCTTCATATAGCTGAGTACTCTTCTTTGGTGTTGTAAGTGTTGTGTGGGTGAACCAGTGCTAACATACCGACCTTACTTGAACTAATACATACTTGTTATTAAACCCCCAACAAACATCCATAACTACAAGAAATTAATTAAGATATAAATCTAACCACAGCCTTAAACTCTAAGATCCTACACTCCCTTGTGCAAAGGTGTCCTAACGGGGGTTCAGGTTTCTGTCACTCAGTCAACCTCATAATTAGTAGCCAAATACACAATGCATTCCCCTAGGCCCATAAATGGTGAAGTATCATGTAGTCGATGTTCACATGACACCACTAGAAGAATAGCACCACAACTTAAATACTAAATCATTGAATAATAACTCAACATAAATCCTCTAATAACAACATGACTTCTCCCATGTCCTCAAGAACTAAACGAACTACTCACAAGACATCATATGAATCAATATCAAAGATGATATGATAATGGATAACAATCTGAACATAAACAATAATCCAATGGTTCCACTCACAAGCATCAACTACAATAGTAATTAACACCGGGAAAGTTTCCCCTAAGAACTAAAGCAATATCCAACACAATTGTTACAGCGGGACGGAGTGGTGATGATGGTGTTGGTGGAGATGATGGTGTGGATGATGATGATGATCCCGATGAAGCCTAGCTTGACGATGGTGTTGATGGCGACGATCTCCCCTCTTCGGGAAGGAATTCCCCCGACATAAATCTGTCTGCCGGAGAGATCTTTCTCTCTCGGTGTTTTCCGCCCCCTAGAGGCGGCGGAAATATATCTGTGGTCGCTCTCCTGGCCTTAGGGTTTCGTAGGGAAGATATAGGCGAAGGGTCAGAGTCGGGAGCCGGGCAGGTGGGCCACACCTGCCCTAGGCGCGACCCAGGATGGGCCCGCGCCTAGGGGGTGTGGCCCCCCTGCGGCCCTTATTTGTCCCTCCTTCTAGCTTCCTCAATCTTATGGAAAAATAATATTTTCCCATATTTTTGTGGTATTCTTTCTGATCTTCACGAAATTGCATCAAAACGCCTTCTTTTCCATCAGAATCCAGACTCCAGCAGTCCATCCTCCAAGAATCATCCAACATGCATAAACAGATGAAAATTCATAAGTAATACTCCTTCCGTTTCAAATATAAGATGTTTTATGTTTGTGAAGAGAATGTATTTAGACTTGTTTAGTGTGTAGATTCACTCCAAACATGAGTGAACCTATATACTAAAAGTAGTCTAGGTATATTTGCTTCACAAAGCTAAAACATCTTATATTTTAAAACGGAGGGAGTACCTCATAATAAGACAAATATCAATGAATAGAGGTAGATTATGATATAGAATGGTGATGCAAATTGGGCATATCAGTTGGCAGCTTACACTTGGTTGTATCTTGTGTCATATGCTAATCATGAAATGTGAACTCGTGTTATACATGTACCTTTTTTGGTCATACTCATATGTATTCTATGATGCCTTTATCTTGTCAATTTCACACGGAGTAGGTTCATTGTTCTAAATGTAGTAATGTCTTGGTGGTTTATATATTTATGTCATGGCAATTCTCATTTTGTCTGCCATATGCATGTGTGTATATCTTCATCATGAGTATTAATTAGGTGGTGTGCTTATATATGGAATTATTTAATTTCCAGATTTTCCCAAAACTTGTACTAGGTGCATTGTGATACGGTTTGTGCTCTTTATTGGAAATTGTAATTTTTGCATTGTGCATGTGATCATGACCGCTAGTATCCTGATGTATTTAGTATCTTCTGATACTATACAATCCTGCCGAATCATTTCGATACTAACACGATCGTATGATGGTGACACGATTCTAAGACATGATCCTGCGGTACTGATTCAATCCTATTTTGACAAAGAAAATGATATACGGCCAACCTCGGCTGTGATTAAACTTCGTAGAAAACGTCCAGAAAATCATATGGCCTTTTGGGCCGAAATGGACTACAGCCCAACTGAGCTATCTTCTCCTGCCTCTATAAAATCTAGGGACACCTTCGAAGGAAGAATGCAAACCGGCGAAACCCCGCTTGTCCCCCAAATCGCAGTCACCCGCCGCCGGCGATGCCCCCGGCGTCCTCCGTCGTGACCCCGGCCTCCTCCATGGACTCCTCCTCCGACATCAGCCTCCCATCCTCACCCTCCCCATCCCCCGAACCTTCAGCCGACCCCTACGCGTTCTCCTCCTCGGACGAGGTCGCCGCCGCCCCGCAGGCCAAGAAGAAGAACAGGGGCGGCCTGGGGCGGCGGACAACCTGGCTGACCTCCGATGAGGTGGTCCTTCTGGAGGCGGTGGCCGCGCACAAGGACCAGCACGGCGGTCTCCCCAGCCGCGCGGACCTCGCCGCAGCCCTCGCCGGCCGCCTCCCTTACACCGCGGAGCAGGCCGCCTTGCGCGTGCACGCCCTGCGCTACCGGTACTACGGCTCCGTGAGCCGGCTCAGGCGCGGCACCGTCCCCGTCACCGACGACGACATGCGGGTCTTCCGGCTGTCCAAGCGCATCTGGGAGGGCGTGCCGAGGCGGGAGCAGAGGAGGCGCCCCCGCGCGGCGCCGCACCACGAGCGGAGGGGTTTCGCGGAGCTGCAGGGGATGTACCCGTGCCTCTCCTCGGCGGTGGAGACGATCGCCGAGAAGTACGGGACGCCCGGGGTGTTGAGGATGGCGTTCGAGCGGATGGGAGACGAGCAGGCGGCGGAGCTGGAGGCCAAGGCGAAGAAGCAGCGGCTCGCGCTGCTCAAGGCCGACGTGCGGCGGGCCGAGCTGAGTAACTTGGTGGCCAGGACGCTACTCGGCTCCGTGGAGTGATTTGGTTTTCTTGATATAATACATGGAATCTGCCATGAAACCTGGTTTTCTTTTACAGTGTGTGTGATCTGAGTATAACTGGCATTTTCAAAAAGTGTGTGATCTGAGTAAGACATTTAACAATCTACTTTGAAGCTTATTCAAAAATAATAATCTACTTTGAAGCCTTTTTTCAATTTTAGATGAATATAGTGTCTAGCCATTTTTACATTGATACTAGAAGTGAAACTTTGCCGTTGGCGATCTCTCTCCATATGACATTCGCTGCTTCCTGGCGATCTGATAAAATGACCAATCGGCGCAGCGCCATTGGCACACAGCAGCATCGAACATCTGGGCTATCTCCAGCACATGTACGTCAGATGGGAAATTCAGCTATTACACAGTTAGCATGAAAATCGACAAATTGGACCATTATTCCCACCAGATGTTTTATTGAAGAGTTCAACTATACACCACTAGAAAACAATCTACACATCTTTCACCTCCAGGCACTACGGCTCTTCGATTCCGAAGTTTGACAGAATGAACAGCATGAGTGTACTGGCTGACCCGCAGCCCCCCTAAGCCCCGACGGTTTCGTGGCATCGAGTGGTCTTGCAGCTCGCTTATTTCGGTTATAAAAAAGCTGAAAAGAAGAACGTCTTCCAGCTCCAGGGATGCTTGCGCTCCGTGCTCAGTCATCACTCACCAAAAAGGCACTAGCATCGGCTTTACTGGGCAAGCTTAGAGCCCGCTCGATCTCTTCCAGGGATCGCCCCTTTGTCTCAACCACGTTTCCGGCTATGTAGAGAACTGCAAGAGCGCACACGGATGCAAATCCCAAGTACACGGTGCTGATTCCGAACTTGTTAACGACACTCAGGAAGTACAGGCCAATAAAGAAGTTGCATATCTGCAGAGAGAAACAGATAATGAATCATGGATGCCACTAGGTACGTCAACATCATGGTAATAGTAAGTTTAATAATCATACAGCACACTGAACATCTAGACAAGTAGAAATGATAATCTGCGTTCAGTTTCTCACTGCTACAAAATGAAGCAGAATGCCATTTTCTTTTTCCAATTTCAACAATGTTGGACAAATATTAATATTATAAAACATTAAATCGATCAGACGTCATCAAATGCACAACTAACACTGCCATGTTTTTTAGACAATATATGAGCTATATACTGATATAGAAGGATATGAGATACAATTGACTGGCGTAAACATCTGCATGTCAGAAAATGTAACCACCTGGTGCAATCATCTGCATGTCAAAATGTAAACCACTAGAGACTTACCCAGTGCATGCCCAGTGATAACGCAACAGCCTTGGCCCTTATTCTGGAGGCAAATATTTCGGGAAGGAGCAGTGCTGGAACAGGGCCAGCTCCAAGAGCAAAAGACAGCACATACCTGAATAAAATCATATTCACAAGATTTCAAGTTTAAACTAAAATTAATAAAAAGGATCAGCACAGGGCCATATTAGGTGAATGTAAACCACTTACAGGACAGTGCCAACGACAGCAAGAGTGCCTGAATAAGGTGCCAAAGCCTTCCAGGTGAAGGACAATGACAAGAGTAACATTGATGCAGCCTTCACAAGAAAAGAAGAAGAGGTAAATTTGCAAGGCATTTCTACATTGAAGAACACAAGCACACATGATTTAATGTAGAAGAAGGCAATACCATTCCAGAAAAGCTTGTTATCAGAAGGCTCTTCCTTCCTTGCTTGTCCATCAGTGAAGATGCAATCACGGTACCTATGTCAAGTATAAATACACCTCAGGAAAGGCATTGAAAGTTACAACAGATATACTTTAACAGAAATTGAACTAACCAAAAACATTGGCAGCACTGACAAGAGCACTCGCTGCAACATCAGATGTAATGCCAGCACTGCGGAACACTGATGTAGAGTAGTATACAACCGCATTTATGCCAGCAAGTTGCTGGAACAAAAACAGTGCCGCTCCCATGCTAACAACTACAACATTAGAAACATATCAGAACACATGTAGCAGAATTTCATCATAATCATCAGTTATGATACAGGCACTAATAAGAGAACCAAAAAAATTACGCATACAATGCTAGCCAAGTTATGTAGCCTCTACAGAATCAACTTCTAGCTTGAGTACATGATATCAATGGCACTGTGGACTGTCAAGAACATGGATGGTAGCAACAGTTTCCTAGGAGAAGTTCTAAGCTAGTTTTGAGCATGCAAATGTAAGAGCATAAACATCATTCTAATATCCTTTTACATCCGTGTGCATTTGTTTTGTTGTCATAGATAATGTACGGAAGTTGCTCTGCCCAAATCACTTGCATCTACAAGATTCAGGACTTCTAAGATACATCAAACTTCATCCATAAGTTTTTGGTACGAAGTGACTGACTTGATTTGATACTAGCAATAGAAGGGTTCAGAAAAACATTTTATCATGATATGGTGCAAAATTTAGAGAACCAAAAGAAGTCAAATCTGATACAATCTAGCAAAATACCTTTCAAATATCGTTTGCTGAAAAGATCAAACCAGCTGGCATCTGCCTCATTAGATCCTTGACCACTAGCTTTTAGGTCATACATAACTTCAGTAACCTTTTCCTTCCCATACAATTTTTTTATGGCTGCTTCTGCTTGAGAAAGCTTTCCTTGCTGCACTTAATCATAAAAAAGTTATTCTCAAGTGCTGTGTTGCCACCTGAGTACAATATATGGTAAAAGAATTTGCACAGCACAAACCTGGAATAGCCAGCAAGGGCTTTCAGGTGAAACAGCCATTCCTAGAGCCAGCAAAATAGATGGAACTACTGAAATTCCAAACATTGTCCTCCACCTGATTACGCACATGACACAACCACGAACAAATAAAACAAAGTGAATAATTCATCTATTTCTCATGCCAAATTCGTAGAGATTGCATCTCCAATCCTTTCCTATATTTAAATTAAACAGGTACAAAACATGCCTGTTATTCCAACTTCCTTCCTTACAGTTGCATTTGCTCACAAACAAATCAATAAATAGGTCAACCCTTCTAATTACAAAAGCAATTATCTTACATGCATATCCATGACTTCATATATAAGAAGTATTGAGAATTCAGAAGTTGATGGCCAACGTGATATTATAAAAAAATACAACTAAGTTCAGAAGGCAACAAGGAAGCAAAATAAAAGAATGAGGACATAAGAAAACTCACCATGCAGGATTTTGTGCCAGCGGCAGTCCAGCTACCAAAGCTGCGAGAATTCCAATACAAATAAAAAGCTGATTAACCGAACCAAGTGCTCCTCGTATTTCAGTTGGTGAAATCTGCAAGGTGCAAGTAGCTCAGCTGGCGAAGTTCAATTTCATAGACGGTGATTTCAGAAAAGTGATTGCAATAATTTTGATATATTATAAAACCTCAGATATGTAAAGAGGAACAAGCGCAGAAGATATCCCAATACCAACTCCAGCAAGTAATCGACCAATGATCATTGTGCGAACATCTTGAGCTGTTGCACTACAAATGTTTAGTGCGTTAGGTTTACATAGTAACAGTATACCTTGAACAGTAAATTGTTATAGCAGTGAACTGAGTGTCCAAACACACCTCAAGAATGCACCTAGGGCAAGAGGGATTGCATCCAAGATAAATGTCCGTGTTCTCCCTAATTTATCAGCCAAAGCACCTCCAGTAAATGAACCTACTGTCGCGCCAGCGAGGGTTGTGCTAACAACCCAACCTGAAAGAGAGGCAGATGCATTGTGAAGCATATCGGCAAAAATAATATCTCACAGAACCATGCTATGAAGTCCAAGCATATAAGCTATTCTTATCCACTACACCAGTATGCGAACAGTCTGTTGCAACAACAAAAGGGTTGTACATAACTGAAATGTTCATATTGCAGACACTAAGAGAAGGCTATGTACGAAAAGGTTCAAAAACTACAAATACTGAAGCATGGCTTTTATATTGAGCAAGTCAAAGAATAACATACCTTGTAAAACAGCATTTTCGGCAATCCCAAGATCTTTTGAAAGATATTCAAGTGCGCCATTGACCACACTACAGCAGCATAGGTACAGATAAGATATTATTTTGCTATATAATGGTATTGGACAATTACAGTTCCAATTAGGAAACTGTGCTTTCTTCCCTTGCATGGGAGTTTTTTTTTACTCTACGGTACAGTGAAAAAAAAAACATACCCAAGATGGTAGCCAAATAGAATTGCCCCCAAGCAAGCAACACCGACATACGGCAGAACATTTCCAGAAGATTTGGCTTGAACCTTGTCAGGCAGAATATCCTCAGCGTCAACTGGACATGGCAGTACATGAGTTGAGATGTTTAAAAGTGTATTCCAGTTCCAACTTGCAGAAACAAAGCTATGAACAACGCACGGGCACCCCGAACAGTCCACGGACAACCGAATTGGTAAAACATTCAAAATATGTTGCCTATTCTTTCCTTATGTGAACACATCATTCCAGGACCAAGACCATCAAGTCCCTCTACAATCCCCGAAAATAGAAACAGTACAGATAAATTCAGGTGACACACTGTCATGCTCACCATGTACAACAGACCACGAGCGGGACACACACAACCGGTGGCAGCTCTTTACCAACAGAGCGTATAAATTTAGGAACCTACTATGCGGCACAACACGAGGACATTCCCATACATCAGAAGCTGGATCACAAGCTGAATCTGAGACAGACAGTAAGCATGCCAACCACCACCCAGGACGATGACACCCGGTAGTACTAGACACTCCTTACAACAATCCCCCTAACGAAATTCGCAAAAAAAATTGCTACCCAACACAACATGCATGACCGTCCCCTCCGTCACATTCCCTGTCACGCACGGAAGCAGAATCTAGCGGCAATCGGTCGTAGCTAGAGCTGACAGTAAGCCCTAACAACCAACCAGCCCCAAATGGCAACAACACACATCCCGAATTAGACAGTACAGGGGGTGACGAACGACGCACCTCCGGCGGTGGCGCGCACGCGGCCGTAGCGCGGGCTCCGGAAGAATCCCGCCGCGGCGGACGGCCGTCCCATCTCGAGCCCCGCGAGATCCGCCGCCCGCGACCTCACGCCGCAGCAGAACCCGCGGTCCTCCGGCATCCTCACGACGCTTCTTCGGCCACCGAGCGACGACGACGACCTCCGCTCGCCATCGACGACGCCGACGTGAGCAGCGCCACCCTTCACGGCGCACCGCATCATCTTGGCGGAAGGGAAGGGGGGCGACCTGCCTGTAGTATGTTCCTGCGATCGCACACCACCTCAGAATACTTTTCCGTAAAAAAAAAGCGGTAACGGAGAAAAGTCGCGGTAAATCGGCGCGTTGACTACCGGGACTGGTGGAGCGGTGGTGGGTACTGGAGTACGTGGGAGCGGAAAACGACCTCGTACCTTCGAGCGGAATTAATGGCCTCCGGATTGGCTGACGCCCACTGCTACGGTCGCGAGTGGATGGGATGGGGGGGAGGAAGACGGAGAGGGGGAGGTGGGGGAGGAGGAAGAAGACGAGGTGCCCGCCAGCGAGGATATCGTCTTCCCGAGATCCGATAGTTCCGAGGAGGAGGTCGGGTATCCCGCTGGAATTCTTCCTCCTCTTTTCCAGTTTTTTTTCCTTAATCGTTGGCGCGACGTGCCGTGCTGGCAACGACGTGTGCATTGGATAAGTACCCTGTCAGCAAAACGATGATGTGTCTGGATCACTAGGATAGATCGTCGGATCACTTGGATTGGATACGCTGGTCCCGGCCTGGTTTTGGGATTTTGGTTCGGGCTAGTTTTTTCTTTTTTCATAGGAAACTGCTAGGCGTCCCCGGACGATGGGAGAGCTCCTATCGTCTGGCTTCCCGTGCTGACACGTGTCCATTTGTTGTAAAACATCCCGCGTTTGTTGTATATGTTTCCGCTTTTGCTTCCGAAGCAAAAAAAATGGTTCGTTTTAGAAATAGAACGTCTCGCCGGAGACCTCACCGGAGACCTCGCCGGAGACCATGCAGCAAAAAGATTGTGCTAATGCAGCAAAACCGTCTTTGCCGGAGACATCGTCGGAAACAACTCGTTGATGACCCTCGCCGGAGACCATGCAACAAAAAAAGTTTCCGGCGAAGTCGGTTTTGATGCATTAGCACAATTTTTTTGCTGCATGATCTCCGGCGAGACGTTCTATTTCTAAAACGGACCGTTTTTTTTTTTGTTTCAGAAGCAAAAGCGGGAACATATGTAGCAAAAGCGGACCGTTTTGCACAAAAATAAAATTTGGGACGATTTTGGGGGAGGAGGACGATAGGAACCCCCCATCGTCCGGGGGATCCATATCATTTTCCTTTTTCATACGTCGGCCCGTACGGCTGTAGCCAGACCACGCCGAACCAGTTCAATATCTCGGCCCGGATCTCGTCCTTGGGCCCATCGCTTTGTGTTCCTCGTTCTATTTGTTGAGCTACCCAAGTCCCGAGCCAATTGGTCAGAAGACGTTTTCAGTGTGAATTCATCTATAGCTGGACAAAATGTTTAAACTCAAAATATCACCCTAACGTCTATCAAGTTAGACCCATCTTGTCAGTTCTTCACCAATTTGCCATTTAGGCTAACATGTAGACTGCATCTTTAGCTCCCACATGCATTTCCGTTCGTCTTCTTGACACAGCTCTCCTCATCCCTAGGCCGCACCTATGGTGTATGGCATAAATGCCAACAAGGTGATTTCCCGCCATTTTTCTTGTGAATGAAGTAGAAGAACATGTACAAATATTTTATTTATTCGATAACCCTTTGAAATTCGTAGCTCCGTGAGGAAGATAAAGAAAGAACCTAAATGGAATGATGATGGGGACAGTGGTTTGTACTTTGCATAGCATCACCAAAGGCTTGTAGATGAAGCATTGTACAAAGTGAGTGGAGCTCACTAGCCAGTTTGATGTTTCTAGAAAGAGAAACTTAGCAACGATAGAAGATCATATTGCAGTATTACCAGGAGAGAAATCATAAAGAAGTAATTAGATCAGGAGCAATAGTTCATAATAGCTAAGACAAACCACTCAAGCCAGTAATCAATACTAGCTAAACTATATAACCAAATGCCAACAGAGCCACACAGCTCACATGATCAAATGACCAACTCAGTATAAAAATTAGAATAGCAACAACAGCTGTGACATAGACAACACTAAAAAAACCAATGATCGGTAGAATAGGATTCCAAGCTAGAATATCGTAGTAACACAAGAGAATAGAATGATAGCAAAGGAATTACATCAAACTCTGGATTCTTTAAAATAATCAAATATAGCTAATGAACACTTGATAGTTCATCAAGCTAGGTCAAGAAAAAATAAATTGAAATTATCTAAACTACCCAAAACTTGTTCATTGAAATCCCAAGAGACAATAATAAAAATCTCAACTTAAATATAAATGTTTTGCCTAATTGTCAAAGGAAAAATTACCAAAATAACCCTTAACCGAGATGCCACATTTAGCATATGACATAAGATGATTAGAGCACTAAAAGTCAAGATAGAGAGGCGGTATAAGCATCTTATCATGCATTGAGGTGTCAACACAAGATAAATCCTAGAGTACTATAAATAGCACCCCAGACCTAACCCAAAAGCTCACAATCCTCGGAGCACAGCTCATAAGAATCACTCTCATACCATCTTTATCAAGCCCACTTTTGAATCTTGAAAGCTTCATAGCTAAACTTTAGCATAGGATTAGGTAGAGAGAGAGAGTATTAGTTGTGTTTGCACCTAGACTAGCTAGGGCTAGCAGGTGTGCATCTTCATTGCTGGAGAACACCATAGTTCCATGTCACTTAAACTAGTTTGGCATAACCTAGTTAAGCATTAGGAACCAACTTAATAACTTAATATGACATCTACATTTCTTTCCCTAGATAAGAGCATATGATCACTTAAGAAAGAAATGGTAGAGGGGGAGGAGAAGAAGCTCTGGATATATTAAACCTACCACTATTCGGCTATTATTCTCCATTGCAGTTACTCGAGGTTAGTTCCTATGTCAGCTCGACGTTCAAAATGGTTTCCTAAATGGTGTTCATGAAGAGGAAGTGTTTATGTGTCAACCTCTTGGGTTCGAATATCATGATCGTCCCCACTACTTATGTCACCTAGACAAGGCGTTATATGGCCTTAAACAGGCTCCACGAACATGGCATGCACGTCTTGGGGTTGTTCTTCGCCAGCATGTTTTTCTCCCTTGACTGCCGACACCTCCTTGTTTATCTTACGCACAGCCTGATCTGACCATTTATCTGCTTGTCTATGTTGATTATATTGTTGTGCTCGACTCCTCTTCTCCCATGATTGACCGGCTTGTTCTTCGTCTTCGTCAAGAGTTTGCTCTCAAGGATTTTGGGCCGCTTCACTTCTTTCTTTGCTTGGAGTTGGCTCATACATATGTTTTGTTGGAGATGTGCCCTAGAGGCAATATAAAAGTGGTTATTATTATATCTTTGTGTTTATGATAAATGTTTACATTCATGCTATAATAGTATTAACCGGAAACATTAATACTTGTGTGATTTGTAAACTGAATTAGAGTCCCTAGTAAAGCCTATTTATAGTACTACCTTGTTGGTTCATAGATGATCGTGGTTTCCCGATCATGAACATTGAGATGTTATTGACAACAAGATCATATCATTAAGAGAATGGTATGATGGACATACTCCTATAGATAAGCGTAGCATTAAGATCAAGTCATTTCAATAGTTTATTTGCTATAAGCTTTCTGATACATAGTAACTGAAAGGACTATATCTTCCCATGATGTTTTTTGGTGTTAAATGATAATCCCAACCATGTTTTTAACTGTGCTCTTGAGTTTCAGGGGAAACGTCGTTGTTGTCTCATTCTATTGTGATGGATGCTCTCTTGTGATCTTTTGAAGACGGTGGCCTTTTTTAGTCTTCTCCTAGTTTCTTTCTGGTTGATGTTTTTAGGTCACCGTACTATTAAGAGGGGGTCCATGTTGGAGGGCTGTGGGAAATCACTTGTTTTTGCACAAACCTATATGCACCGCCACAGACATCCCATTATTCCGTGAGAGAGAGAGCGTTTTCCTGTTTTGTTGGGGCCTTTTGTGTCTCACCGGAACTTCCGGTCATAGACCGGACGTTCCGCTCAAACCTTTTTCTGCGGTCTGTTCTGCAGTTTGTTCCGACGCTAGTTCCGCCCAAGTTCCGGTGGCAGTTCAGTAACCTTCTGTGTTGAAGTGTGCTATTTGCCGGAACTTGGCCGGAACTTGACCGGAACTTGCTCGGAACTTTTCCTGGCAAAAGTTCTTGAGCGGAACTTCCGCCTGAAGGCCGGAACTTCCGGTCAGACTCGCTTCGCGACCCAAAAGTTCCGCCCCTGTTCCGCCCCAAGTTCCGGTGAAGGCTCAGAAAGTTTCTGTTTTGAAGCGTGCTATTTGACGGAACTTGCTCGGAAGTTCACCGGAACTTCCGGTCTGCTTTGACCGGAACTTCCGGTTGCGCTTCTGGAGCGGGTGTCAACGGTCTGATGACCGTTGGAGCCAGGCTCAGGCGGAACTTCCGGCCTCTCACCGGAACTTCAGGTGAGGTCGCGGGGGCTGTAATGGTTCAGTGCGAGGGGGCCTATTTAAGGCACCCCTCTTCTTCCTCCTACTCTCTCTTGAATTTTTCTCTCTCCTCCATTAATGCTTGAGCTTCACCTTACTAGATCTCTCTCTCTCTCTAGCCACTCAAACGACCTGATCTTTTGAGAGGTGAGGGAGGAGACCTAGATCTACACTTCCACCAAAGAAGAATTGATTTCCCCCACCCATCCTTTGTGGATCTTGTTACTCTTGGGTTTCTTGGAACCCTAGACGGTGTAGGGCATCCCCGGAGCTGAGGCATGTGTTGTAAAGCTTCGAGGTGTCGTTGAGGGCCTCCAATTGAGTTGTGGAGCCTCCCCCTCAACCTTGGTGTAAAGGTTTCGGTTGGCGCCTTCAAGGTCACCGGTTAGTGGATTGTGAGGCCTTCTTTGTGGGGGAGCTCACCGGAGAAGAAGGTGAGGCCTTTGTGGCGCTCGGGTGACCTTGTGTGGCCCTGACACCTCTCCAACATAGACGTAGCTCCTTGGGAGTGAACTACGGGAATTACATCTCCGTGTCCCCTCGCCGGTTACTTCGTTCCCTTCCTTTATTCCTTGTTATTTACTGTTTTTGTGGTTTGTGTTCGCTTTCTTGCATTTAGGTTGCTCACTTAGTTGCATCGCTAGATAACTTCCTTTCTCGTTGAGCCTAAAAGTGTGAAACAAATTAAAATTGGTAGACGCCTATTCACCCCCCCCCTCTAGTCGAATCAAGTCGGTACTTTCAATTGGTATCAGAGCCAAGGCTCTTACTTCGGGCTTTACCGCCTAAGAGACTATGGCCGAAGAAGGGGGTAGTGAAACTGAAAAAGCCAAGAACTTGGCCACTATGGATGACCTCAAGCAATTGGAGTCATCCATGATGTCCAAGTTCGAGGAAATGATGACACTCTTGCAGTCTCTCAAGCCAAACCCCATGGTTACTGTTGACACACCCCAATCCAACGAGGTTCCTCCCACCGTTACGGTGTCCGCCCCCGGGGTAACTCCCGCGGCTGCCACCACTCACTTGGGACTTGGTTTTGTTGCTCAAACCTCTACCAAGGTTCCAAGTGAGAACATCGAGGAGCCCGAGAACCCAACTTCCAAAGGGGATAACGGAGGAAAGGACTACTCGGCGGTACCCCCACCGCCGAAGTATACTCTGTATCCACCCATTCTCATGCCACACATTATACCTCAAGGAGCACCACCCATGCTAGATACGTCTAATTTCGCCAATTGGCAATATCTAATGCGCTCACATATTTCCAGCTCATCCATTGAGTTAATGAGGATTGTGGAGGATGGATTCTCTCCATTTGACCCAAAGAAGTTGACACGAGGTGAAGTGGTGGACAAGCAACTCAATGCTACAGCTTTGGGAATGATTCAAAAGGCCTTGACTCCAAAGGATTTTGCTCACATTCGCCAATTTGACACTGCCAAGGGAGCTTGGGATCAACTCACCGAGCTCTTTGTTGGGAACGCTAGCATCCAAAGCTCAAAGTTTGATGAGATCAACAACGAGTGTGATGGTTTCGCAATGCAAGATGATGAGACTCTTGAAGACATGTATAGGCGCCTTAAGGTCCTTTGTTCCACTATGAGGGACCTCGGGGCTCACTATGTTGATGACAAGTTTATGAAGAGGAAGTTCATTCAAGCTCTTCTTCCATTTGAAGAACAAAAGCTCAACTCTATCAAAGGAAGAACCAACTTTTACTTAATGACCTCCCAAGAAGTCTTGAGTGAAGTAATTGCCATGACGATTGCTAAGAAGAATGCAGAGTCCGCTCGAGCTAGAGCCATTGGATCAACAAAAGTGAACCTTGCTTTGAAGGCCAAGGCTATTGAAGTTGATGATGATGATACATCAAGTGAGTGGTCTCAAGAAGATCTCAAATGTGCCTTCAACGAACATCTCGCTCTCGCTTCAAGGGCCTTTTGGAACAAGTCCGGATTCAAGTCAAGATCAAGGGACAACTCAAAATTCAACTCACCCAACAAGTCTCCCAAAGCAAGATCGTGCTACAATTGCAACGACAAGAGTCACTTTGTGGCCAAGTGTCCCTTTGAGAACCGTGAAGACAATGGTGGCCGTCTCATTCGCAAGGTCAAGTCAAGATCTCCTCATCCCATAAACAAGAACTACACCGTCAAGAACGCCACTAACAAGGAACGAGCAATTGTGGTCCATGAAGAATATCTTTCGGGCACGGATGAAGATGATGATGATGAAGGTCATGGTGGAGAGATTGTGGGGGTTGCTGCTATTGCCACTACCTCAACTCCACGTATATCCCTCTTCGACTCGCCAAATGAAAATGTCATCTCCTCCAACCAAAAGTGCTTCATGGCCAAGGCCACCGAGGTATCACCAAAACCCACTCCTCAACCCATCTCTAGTGAGCCTTCCTCTCTTGATCTTGTTGGTCTAGAGGTGAAGAAAGAGATGATTGACATGTGTGAATTTGTTGCTACCTTAGATGAAGAAACTAAAAACTGCTTTGAGTCCTTACTTGCACAACTTGAAAATGCTAGAGATGCCTTAGATGAAAAAGAAGAACTTCTTGACTTGCTAAGTAAAAATGAAAGAGACGCCGCAGATGAAATTGCCTCTCTCACTCAAAGTCTTGAGGATGAACAAAACATGAGAATTAATCTTGAAGAAAATGTGTCTAAGCTTGTAGATGATCATAACAACACTTTGACCTCTACAATTAAAGAACGTGACCATGCTCTTGCTTTGATTAAGGTTCTCAAGAAAGAAAATGCTGAGTTTGTAGGTGGTCATGATAAGACTCAAGAGGAGCTTGAGAAACTCAAAAGGGAACACAAAGCCTTGGAGAGTAAATTCTCAAGTCTATTTGAGGCTCATGAACAGCTTCAGTCTCAATCAACTTGTGATCTTTCTAAGTCTTCCGCTGTGCAAATTATAGACTTGTCTAGCTCTACTAACCCTTGTTGCAAGCATGAGCATCTCATAGAGGTGGTCAAGGTTTTGAAGGATCAACTTGCCAAGACTAAGAAGAAGAACAACAACAAGAAGAAGAATAAGAAAAAGAACAAGGGCATGGCCCAAGGAGTTCCAAATGGCCTAACCCTCTTGCAAAGTGACAACTTTGCTGGAAAGAACAATCCCTCTTATATTCTTTGCAAATCTTATGATGGTCATGTATATGCTAGATATGTGGGGACATCTTACACGCATGATTATCATTGGGCCATTTGGGTGCCAAAGGTTCTTGTCACTAACAAAAGGGGACCCATTGCAAAATGGGTACCTAAAACCAAGGCTTGATTTTCTTGTAGGACTATGCTTCCGGCGGATCGAAATGGGTGCTTGATAGTGGTGCCACGAGTCACATGACCGGAAGCAAGTCTATCATGACCGAGTTGAGACCCAATATTTCCAACACCATGGTCTCCTACGGTGACAAAACAAGCTCTCAGGTTTTGGGTTTTGGCAAAGTGGTGGTAACCCCGGATGTATCCTTGGTTGATGTCATGCTTGTCAAAACTCTTGGTTACAACTTACTCTCAGTTCGTGCTCTTGCCCTTATGGGTCTTTCTTCTTTCTTTAATTCTCATTCCGTGGTCCTCATGTGGAGCAAGTCTCTCAAGGTGGCTTTTGTAGGGTATGTAGAACATGACTTGTACGTGGTGGACTTTTCAGGGACCACTACTCCTCATGCTCTATGTCTCTATGCTAAAGCCGACAAGGGCTGGTTGTGGCATCTCCGCCTAGCCCATGTTAACATGAGAACTTTGCAAAGACTTCACTCCGAGGGCCACATCCTTGGAATTAACGATGTCTCTTTTGCCAAAGATCGTGTTTGCAGGGCTTGTATTGAAGGTAAGATGCATGAAACTCCTCACAAAGCGCTCAATCAAATCACTACCGAGAGATGTTTGGAGCTCTTGCATATGGATCTCTTTGGTCCTCCCTCTCATGATAGCCTTGGAGGCAAGAAGTATTGCTTGGTTATTGTGGATGATTTCTCAAGATACACTTGGTGTTCTTTTTCAAGTACAAGAGTGAGACCCAACAAACCGTCATTGACTTTGCTAATGAGGTTCAACGGAAGCACAATGCAACTATTCTCTCAATTCGAAGTGACAATGGCACCGAGTTCAAAAACTATACCTTGGATGAGTTTCTCAGTGATGAAGGAATCAAGCATCAATACTCCACTCCCTACACACCTCAACAAAACGGAGTTGCTGAAAGGAAGAATCGCACTTCGATGGATGCGGCTCGGTCTATGCTAGCTGAGTTCAAGTCTCCATACAACTTTTGGGTCGAGGCCATCTCCACCGCTTGCCATGCAACCAACCGGCTTTATCTCCGCAAGAATAAGAACAAGACCCCCTATGAACTTCTCACCGGGAAAAAGCCTAATGTTAGCTATTTTCGGGTGTTTGGGTGCAAGTGCTACATACTCAAGAAAGGAGTTCGGTTGTCAGAGTTTGAATCCAAGGCTCAAGAAGGAATTTTCGTTGGTTACTCAAATCAGTCCCATGCTTGTAGAGTCTACAACAAATCCAATGGAAGAGTTGAAGAGACGAGTAACGTGAAGTTTGATGAAAATCATGAGTCTCTTGTTAGGCAAGATGGTGTTTGTGATCCAAGTGATGAAATTCCTCCCAAGGCCATAGGAAGAATGGGTGTGGGTTTCCACCTCCCCATTGAGGATCCCCTTATGGACGAAGGAGAAGGACCAAGCTCTACTCAAGTGGAGACCTCACTCTCACAAGATCATCTTGCACCTCAAGGACCTACCTTCTTGGCACAAGCTCCCTCAAGCTCTTCCGAAGCTTCCCATGCTCATGACTCTCCGAGCTCTAAAGATCAAGCTCTTCATCAACAACATCAACCTCCCCTCGATGGGGCTCATCCTCAAGGCACCTCTCACGGACAAGCTCTTCATCAACCTCATCATCCTCCCCAAGATGGGGCTCCTCCTCAAGGTCACGTTTCTCCCCAAGGTCAAGCTCGTCGAGATTAATATCAAGTGAATGATCCTCAAGGATCCTCTCCAAGTGATGACTCTCCCGAAGTGGAAATTGATGAAGATGACCCTCGTGTTCGTGCTTATAGTCAAGGGGGTTGCTCAATTGGTGGAAATGACCAAGTGGTAGCTCAAGAATCTCGAATTGAAGCACAAGCCCGTCGTCAAGCCTATCGTCTCACCAAGCTTGTTCGAGATGGCCATATCCTTGATAATGTCTATGGAGATTTCAATAAAGGTTCCACTACTAGGAGGCAACTAGCTTCCTTTTGCTCTCACCATGCGTTTATCTCTCTTGTGGAACCACAGAAAGTCTTCGAAGCTCTTGAAGATGACGATTGGCTTGATGCTATGAACAAGGAACTTCACAACTTCAAGAGGAACAATGTTTGGACATTGGTTGAGCGGCCCAAAGATTGTCAAAACGTCATTGGAACCAAGTGGGTCTTCAAGAACAAGTGCGATGGGAATGGAATTGTCGTGCGCAACAAGGCAAGGTTAGTTGCCCAAGGATACTCACAAGTTGAGGGCATCGACTACGGTGAGACTTACGCCCCCGTTGCTCGCCTTGAATCCATTCGTATGCTCCTTGCCTTTGTTACCCATCATAACTTTAAATTGTATCAAATGGATGTTAAGAGTGCTTTTCTTAATGGTCCTTTGAAAGAGTTGGTATACGTCAAGCAACCTCCAGGCTTTGAGGATCCACTTCTTCCGAACCATGTCTACAAGCTCAATAAGGCACTCTATGGACTCAAGCAAGCTCCACGTGCGTGGTATGATTGCCTTAGGGAGCTCTTGTTAGACCGTGGCTTCGAAGTGGGCCTCATTGATCCCACTCTTTTTACTAAGAAAGTTGGAGGCCATTTGTTCGTATGCCAAATCTATGTAGATGACATTATCTTTGGGTCTATTAACAAAACTTTGAATGAGGATTTTGCCAAGCTCATGACCGACCGCTTCGAGATGTCCATGATGTGGGAGTTGAAGTTTTTCCTTGGATTTGAAGTCAAAGAATTGAGGAAAGGGACCTTCATCAACCAAGCCAAGTACATCCAAGACATGCTCAAAAAGTTCAAGTTTGATCAAGTCAAAGGTGCCAAGACTCCCATGCCAACTAAGGTTAATCTTGATCTCGATCCCAAGGGTAAGGAGGTGGATCAAAAACTCTATCGTTCGATGATTGGTTCTTTGCTCTATCTTTGTGCATCCCTGCCGGATATTATGTTGAGTGTGGGTATGTGTGCAAGATTTCAAGCCGCACCAAAGGAAAGTCACATGGTTGTTGTCAAGAGGATCTTTCGATATTTAGTTCATACCCCAAACTTTGGGTTGTGGTACCCCAAGGGAGCCAGCTTTGATCTCATTGGTTACACGGACTCGGACTGGGCTGGTGACAAAGTGGGAAGGAAGTCAACCTCCGGAGGTTGTCAGTTTCTCGGAAGATCTTTGGTTTGTTGGTCCTCGAAGAAGCAAAACTGTGTGTCTATGTCTACTGCCGAAGCTGAGTATATCTCTACCGCAAGCTGTTGTGCTCAATTCTATGGATGAAGCAAACCTTGAAGGATCTTGGACTATGTTTTGACAAGGTGCCTCTTCTTTGCGACAATAAGAGTGCAATTGCTATTGCTCACAATCCCGTGCAACACAACCGGACCAAGCACATTGAGATTCGTCATCATTTCATTCGGGACCATGTGGCTAGAGGAGACATTTCTTTGGAGTATGTTCCCACCAAGGCAAATCTTGCGGATCTTTTCACGAAGCCTCTTGATGAAGCAAGGTTTCGAGAGTTAAGGCATGAGCTAAATATCATTAATTCGAGCAATGTTGCTTGAGCCCTTGCACACCTACCCGTGTCTCAGTGTGTATCTTGTTTGGATGTAGGCATGGATTTAGGGGGAGTGTAGTTCCTCTTATGAACAAACACTATCCCTACTATGCGCACATTAAAGTTTTCATACTCTATTGTCTCTAAAGGAGACCATTTGAGCTTCATGATGAGTGTTGGTAATGAACCCAAGATATATCTTCGCGATGTCAAGCCATTTACTCTTATATAAGGTGGCTTCGGCCACCGACTCGTTTTTATTTGGTTCGTTTTTATTTCGTGTTTATTTGTGTTTTCTTGTTTTGGTGTTTTTGGTTCTTCACAGTTTGATCTATCTATCCTAAGCCTTTCCTTACCTCAAGCCCTCTCTATTCCCTGCACAAGATCTTCCTTGTTATCCTATCCTGAGATGTTCCTACCGGTGTCAGCGGAACTTCCGGTCAGTCTGACCCGGAAGTTCCGGTACCTGACCGGAACTTCCGGTGGTGCTCCCTGTCCTATATAAGGTGGGACCTGGGGGAAAACGGGATCTTCTTCCTTTTTCCCCCAAGACCCATATTCTATCAGGAGCGCCGCCGACCAGGACGTCTCCAAGAGGGCGCTCCGGCCCCCTCTTCTCCAACCGCTCCTCTCCAGATCTGCTCCGTGGGATCCTTCCCCACCTCAATCTCCCCCCATGGACTCCGGGGAAGGAGAGACTCGCCAAGGCAAGCGTGCCCGCCGACCATCCGCTGACATTCCTCCTGAGATTGATGAGGAAGATGCTGAAGTTGTGCGTCCAACCACACAGACTTCTCGTCAGAAGGCTGCTGCTGCTCGCCGTGCTGCTGCTGCAGGGAAGAGGCCTGCTCTTTCTCAGAAGGCCACTGCTGCAGGGCCAGATATGACCAAAGCCAAGATTTCCAAGTGGACTCATAAGGCTTATGCTGCATTCAGGGCTACATATCCCTACCTCGTGCCTCGTGATCGTCTCTGCTTGGACCCTCATTTTCACACCTGCCGTCAGGAACAGATTTATGAAGAAATCTATGCATCAAAGAAGAAGTTCGTGGTTGCTCCTCAGAAGTACATCAATGTGCCTCACATGGAAGAGAAGCAAGTCTACTTTGGGGAGGCTCTTGATATCTGCAAGAAGTTTGGACTGATTCCCCTCATGGAGCACCGTCAGAACTTTGATGTAACTGCTATTGCTCAGTTCTACTCCACCCTGTTTCTTCACATGCAGTCCTCTACTGAAGGTGAGATGAAGTGGATGACCAGGGATGTGTACCTTACCGCTACTTGGGCTGAGTTTGCTGAGCTTCTGGGCTATCCCATTCAGCCTGGACGCGGGGCGAATGGTTGGCGTGTTCATGGTCCTACTGCTGCTGATCCTGAGGTTCTGGAGCCTCTCTACATTGAAGGATGGGGAAGTGTTGGGTTTGTGAATCATCTGCTGCCAGCTTATGACATTATGCGCAGGGTGTGCTTGAACACCATCTCTCCAAAAGCTGGCAACTTTGATCAGTTTCATGGATATCAGGTTGACCTCATGCATCATACCCATCTTCGCCGAGACACTGACAGGTCAATGGATGTTATGCACTTCATCTACTCAGAGATGTGGGGGGCTCTCATCGAAAAGCGCTCCTGCATCTATGCTCCCTACATTCAAACTCTCATCAATCACAAGTGGCTCGAGAAGACTGGCACTCACTTCCCTCAAGACAACATCACCATTCATGAAGAGAAAAGGCTCCATGTGAGTAAGCACCAGAAGCCTCGTACTCAGGAAGAAAAGGAAGCTGTTCTCAAGAAGACTCAAGATGTTGCTAGTGGTCCCTCCTCTGCTCCGGGTGGATCTAGTGCTGGTGGTCCTTCTCTTCAAAGGCAGCCATCTTGGGCAAAGAAGCTGCTTGGGAAAGTGAAGAAGACTTTCTGCTTTCTGCAGGACCGCGAGTATCAGGCTTATGTTGATCAGCATCACAACGTTCAGCGCCAGAAGGCCATCATGACAGCCCTCAATATTCCTTGCTCACCGGTATCTAGCTCTGTCACTTCTCCCAAGGAGGATTGGGTTCGCACCAACTGCAACTGGTCTGAAGATGAGTCTGAGGAGGAGGTCACTGGTCCGCATGAGTCTTCTCCTCCTTCCCCTTCTCATGGCTGGGACGAGTAGTTTGATCTCTTCTTCCTTTTTGGTGTCTCGATGCCAAAGGGGGAGAAAGATGTCTATTAGGCTGTCTATGGGATTTGCATGGGTTGAGTCGCGAGCCTGTTCTTGCCTTTGATCTTTTCTTACTCGCGAACTCTCTAGTTTATTTGTGTGCTTGTGGTTTTATGTCCGTGAACTTATGTGTGCTTGTGGACCATGTGGTATGTTATGTTTGAGACTATGTGGTATCTCTATGTGATATCTTTGTGGTATCTTATACTTTGTTGTGAGTGTGGTATCTTATTGTCATCTCTTGGGTTGTTGCTATGGTGGTGGAGCCTCATTGATCTTGTTATTGTTATTACTCCATTTGTCTCCACCACTTTTAGTTGGTTCTGGTATGATCTCTATCCCTTTTTGTACTTGTGTTATCTTTACAATTGTTAGGGGGAGCCTCCGTGTATGTGTGCTAGTTCAATCCTTAGGGGTCTTCTCTCTACCTTGCACACATACAGGGGGAGCCTGTCCCGTCCATTGCAAAGATTGCTTTGTTTCTATGCAAATCTGTGGGATTGTCATCTAACACCAAAAAGGGGGAGATTGAAAGGACTATATCTTCCCATGATGTTTTTTGGTGTTAAATGACAATCCCAACCATGTTCTTAACTGTGCTCTTGAGTTTAAGGGGAAACGTCGTTGTTGTCTCATTCTATTGTGATGGATGCTCTCTTGTGATCTTTTGAAGACGGTGGCCTTTTTTAGTCTTCTCCTAGTTTCTTTCTGGTTGATGTTTTTAGGTCACCGTACTATTAAGAGGGGGTCCATGTTGGAGGGCTGTGGGAAATCACAGGTTTTTGCACAAACCTATATGCACCGCCACAGCCATCCCATTATTCCGTGAGAGAGAGCGTTTTCCTGTTCTGTTGGGGCCTTTTGTGTCTCACCGGAACTTCCGGTCATAGACCGGACGTTCCGCTCAAACCTTTTTCTGCGGGCTGTTCTGCAGTTTGTTCCGACGCTAGTTCCGCCCAAGTTCCGGTGGCAGTTCAGTAACCTTCTGTGTTGAAGTGTGCTATTTGCCGGAACTTGGCCGGAACTTGACCGGAACTTGCTCGGAACTTTTCCTGGCAAAAGTTCTTGAGCAGAACTTCCGCCTGAAGGCTGGAACTTCCGGTCAGACTCGCTTTGCGACCCAAAAGTTCCGCCCCTGTTCCACCCCAAGTTCCGGTGAAGGCTCAGAAAGTTTCTGTTTTGAAGCGTGCTATTTGCCGGAACTTGATCGGAACTTGCTCGGAAGTTCACCGGAACTTCCGGTCTGCTTTGATCGGAACTTCCAGTTGCGCTTCTTGAGCTGGCATCAACGGTCTGATGACCGTTGGAGCCAGGCTCAGGCGAAACTTCCGGCCTCTCACCAGAACTTCCGGTGAGGTCGCGGGGGCTGTAATGGTTCAGTGCGAGGGGGGCCTATTTAAGGCACCCCTCTTCTTCCTCCTACTCTCTCTTGAATTTTTCTCTCTCCTCCATTAATGCTTGAGCTTCACCTCACTAGATCTCTCTCTCTAGCCACTCAAACGACCTGATCTTTTGAGAGGTGAGGGAGGAGACCTAGATCTACACTTCCACCAAAGAAGAATTGATTTCCCCCACCCATCCTTTGTGGATCTTGTTACTCTTGGGTTTCTTGGAACCCTAGACGGTGTAGGGCATCCCCGGAGCTGAGGCATGTGTTGTAAAGCTTCGAGGTGTCGTTGAGGGCCTCAAATTGAGTTGTGGAGCCTCCCCCTCAACCTTGGTGTAAAGGTTTCGGTTGGCACCTTCAAGGTCACCGGTTAGTGGATTGTGAGGCCTCCTTTGTGGGGGAGCTCACCGGAGAAGAAGGTGAGGCCTTTGTGGCGCTCGGGTGACCTTGTGTGGCCCTGACACCTCTCCAACGTAGACGTAGCTCCTTGGGAGTGAACTACGGGAATTACATCTCCGTGTCCCCTCACTGGTTACTTCGTTCCCTTCCTTTATTCGTTGCTATTTACTGTTTTTGTGGTTTGTGTTCGCTTTCTTGCATTTAGGTTGCTCACTTAGTTGCATCTCTAGATAACTTCCTTTCTCGTTGAGCCTAAAAGTGTGAAACAAATTAAAATTGGTAGACGCCTATTCACCCCCCCCTCTAGTCGTATCAAGTCGGTACTTTCAGTAACCTAATTCCTTCGACCATGAGATCATGCTAATCACCATCACCGGAAGAATGCTTTGATGACATCAAACACCACACCGTAACTGGGTGGCTATAAAGGTGGCATTGAGTGTTCGGAAAGTATGTGTTGAAGCACATGGATCAAGAGTGGGATTTGTCCATCCATATGATGGATAGATATACTCTGGGCCCTCTCGGTGAAATGTCATCCAATTAGCTTGCAAGCATGTGACTGGATCACAAGGGATCACATATCACGGGAACGAGAAAAGAGTACTTATCGGTAATGAGCTTGAACTAGGTATGCAGAGATACCGACGATCAAACCTCGAATAAGTAAACTATCGCTAGACAAAGGGAAATTGGTATCGTATGTAAGTGGTTCATTCGATTGCAAAGTAATCGTAGAAATATGTGGGAGCCATATGAATTTCCAGATTCCTCTATTGGTTATTGATCGGATAAGTGTCTCGGTCATGTCCGCATAATTCACGAACCGTTGGGAGATACACTTAAGGATTCGATGTTGTTTAGTAGATATGGAATATAAGTAGGGAGACCGAATGTTGTTCGGAGTATTGGATGGGATCCGGGATATCACGAGGAGATCCGGAATGGTCCGGAGAATAAGATTCATATAAGGAGAGTCCGATTTCGGAGTTCGGGAATGATTTCGATGTTTTCATCGGAGAGGTTCTAGAAGGGTCTAGAAGGTTCACCGGACCGGAAGGGGAATGTTCCATGAATATGTCATGGATAATTGGAATGATTGGATCATATCCTAGGTCACTTGGTTTGGGCATTTGCGAAAGAGAATTAAAGCTCTAAATTGAAAGTCAAAAGGGAGGTTTGAAAAGTCAAACTCGAAAAATAGCTTCCTAGTGGAAGAAGGAAAGAGTCCTTCCTTCTATCCAAATTGGGTTTGGATTCAAACTCTCCCCTCCCAAGGCTGCCCCCCTCTCATAAATAGAGGGGGAGGGCTGCCCCAAACAAAAAAAGAGCCAACCCTCCCCATCCCGTGCGCCGCCGCCGGCCCGTCGCCGTCGCCCTAGCCGCCGCCGACACCTCCTCCTCCTCTCCGGCCTTCTAAAACCTAGATCGCTGGAAAACCCTAGATCCACCATAACTCGCACTGGCTTAGGCAAAGCGTTGCGGGATCTTCCCTCTACTTCTGACACCACGTCGTCGTGCTGCCGGAATCACGAGGGGAGAACTACAACCTCTGCTGCCTGCTGGAATAAGAGAGAGGAAGGTATTCATCGAGTACCGAACGTGTGACCGACTGCAGAAGCGTTGCCGGAACACAGCGTCGGAAGGATCGTCTACGCGATCTTGAGATCGGCAAGTGTACAACTACATCACCCACGAGAATCTGCTCTCGTTAACTGCTTTGGAATCTTCGAGGGTGATTACTATAATCGACTCGTTGCTACAATCTAGTAGATAGATCTTGGCTTGTTTGTGTGCATGCGGTAGAATTTTTTGTTTTTCCATGCTACGAACCCCTATAGTGGTATCAGAGTCGTGTCTATATGTAGATCTGTTGCACGAGTAGAACACAATGGTCATTGTGGGCGTTGATGCTTTTGTTGTCGATTGGTTCTTGTGTACTTTGCATCTTGCGAGATGGTGGGATGAAGCAGCCCGGGCTAACGTTACATGACATCGTTCATGAGACTTGCTCCATGCTTGACATGCAACTTGTATTGCATAAGTGACTTTGCAGTTGCCTGTTTCTCCCAACATAGTTAAGATTCAATTTACAACAGGTGATTGGCAATACTAGTATCAACGTTGTGGTTCTTGTTCGTAAGTTAGAACGACACTTATTGAAAGCCCAAAACCACACAAAGAAAATTAGAGGCGTCTAACTTTGTTTTGCAGGGGTGTGTTGTGATGTGATATGGCCATGATTGTGATTATATATGATGTATGCAATGTTGCTTATTGTAAGTCGGCAACCGGCAGGAGCCATATGGTTGTCTTTTAATTCCGTTAAGACCCGCGTGTCTATTATTCAAAGTAGTTGTAATAGTTGATGCTGGTGTACGACAACCATGAAGCGGAGCCATTGACCTTGACGCCATGCCGGTGATGATGGAGATCATGTTCGTGCTTGAAGATGGAGATCGGAAGCACAAGAAGAAAGGCCATATCATATCACATATTATGAATTGCAAGTGATGTTAATCCTTTTATGCATCTTGTATTATGAAAAACATGGACAAGTCGTTGCCCAAACTCTTCTCCATGTTAAAGTCTACGGAAGTGGAGATCAAGAAAGAGCACCAAGTGTTGTTGGTCAATAAGACCACCAAATTCAAGAAGCAAGGCAAGTCTAAGAAAAAGGGAAAATTCAAGAAGGGCGGTAAGAAAGTTACCGTGACGGTGAAGAAGACCAAGGCTGGGCCTCAGGCTGATACTGAGTGCTTTTATTGCAAGGGAGAAGGTCACTGGAAGCAGAATTGCCCTAAGTACTTGGCGGATTTGAAAAACTACAACATCAAGAAGAAAGCTATATCCGATAGACATGTTATTGATGTGTATCTCACTAGTACTCGTAGTAGTGCCTAGGTATTTGATACTGGTTCAGTTGCTCACATTTGTAACTCGAAACAGGTGCTACAGAATAGAAGGGAACTAGTGAAGAACGAGGTGACGATGCGCGTTGGAAATGGATCAAAGGTTGATGTGATCGCGATCGGCACGCTACCTCTTCATCTACCATCGGGATTAGTTTTATACTTAAATAATTGTTATTTGGTGCCTGCGTTGAGCATGAACATTATATCCGTGTCATGTTTATTGCGAGACGGTTACTTGTTTAAGTCCGAGAATAATGGTTGTTTGATTTATATGAGTAATATGTTTTATGCACATGCACCTTTGATATATGGTCTATTCTTATTGAATCTCGATTGTAGTAATACACATATTAATAACATTGAAGCTAAACATTTGAAATTGAGCGATAACTCAACCTATATGTGGCACTATCGTCTTGGTCACATTGGAGTGAAGCGTATGAAGAAACTCCATTCCGATGGACTTCTTGAATCACTTGATTTTGAATCACTTGAAAGATGCGAAGCATGTCTGATGGGTAAAATGACTAAGACTCCATTTTCTGGTATGATGGAGCGAGCTACAGACTTATTGGAAATCATACATACCGATGTGTGTGGTTCAATGAGTGTAGCATCACGCGGTGGTTATTGTGTTCTTACCTTCACGGATGACTTGAGTAGATATGGGTATATCTATTTCATCAAACATAAGTCCGAAACTTTCGAGAAGTTTAAGGAATTTCAAAGTGAGGTAGAGAATCAACGTAACAAGAAGATTAAATTTCTATGATCTGATCGTGGAGGTGAATATCTAAGTTACGAGTTTGGCGAGCATTTGAAGAAATGCGGAATACTTTCACAATTGACACCGCCGAGAACACCACAATGTAATGGTGTGTTCGAACATCGTAATCGAACTCTCTTGGATATGGTTCGTTCTATGATGTCACTTACAGATTTGCCGCTATCATTTTGGGGTTTTGCATTAGAAACAGCTGCATTCACTTGAAATAGGGCACCATCTGAATCCGTTGAAACGACACCGTATGAATTATGGTTTGGGAAGAAACCTAAATTGTCGTTCCTTAAAGTTTAGGGCTGCGAAGCTTATGTAAAGAAGTTACAGCCCGACAATCTTGAACCCAAAGCGGAAAAATGTGTCTTCATAGGATACCCGACGGAAACTATTGGATATACCTTCTATCATAGATCCGAGGGCAAAATCTTCGTTGCCAAGAATGGATCCTTTTTAGAGAAGGAGTTTCTCTCGAAAGAAGTGACTGGAAGGAAAGTAGAACTCAACGAGGTTGTTGAATCTTCTCTTGAACTTGCGAGTAGCACAACACCGGAAGTAGTTCTTGTGGCACCTACACCAGTAAGAGAGGAAGCTAATGATGTTGATCATGAAACTTCGGTTGAAGTTGCTACGAAACCTCGCAGGTCAACAAGAACTCATACCACTCCTGATTGGTATGATCCCGTTACGAGTGTCATGTTGGTGGACAACACCGATGACCCTGCGACATATGAGGAAGCAATGATGAGCCTAGATTCCAATAAATGGCAAGAAGCCATGAAATCCGAGATTGGGTCCATGTACGAAAACCAAGTATGGAATTTGGTGGACTTACCGGATGGTCGGAAGGCTGTCGAGAACAAATGGATTTTCAAGAACAAAACAGATGCTGATGGTAATGTTACTATCTATAAAGCTCGACTTGTCGCAAAAGGGTTTCAACAAATTCAAGGAGTTGACTACGATGAGACTTTCTCACCAGTAGCAAAGTGATACGTCCAAAACATATCTAATTTCTCAAAAAATTTGCTATTGTTTCTCCTCAAAATTTGTGTGATTTGGATGCAACTAACACAGAATGACGCTGTTTTCAGCAGAATTACTTTAGTGTCTTGTTTTTGTGCAGAAAATGAACTATCAGGAAAAATCCCGGAAAATATGCCAAAAACTATTTCTCACCAGAAGATCCATGGAGCCAGAAGGGGAGACGGAGAGGAGGTCTGGGGGCCCAGACCCACCCTAGGCGCGGGCCACCTCTGGCCGCGCCTGGGGGAGGTCTGGCCGCCCCAGGCAGCCCCTCGGCCTCCCTCTATACCTATAAGTTGCCCTTTGACCTAAAAACCGAGGGGGGTTCGATAGTTTTCCAGAAAGAGTTCCGCTCCGCTGCCGCCACCAGAAACCAAGATTCGGATCCAGAAACTCCGTTCTGGCACCCTGCCGGGACGGGGAATTTGGAGAGGATCATCGCCATCATCATCACCAACGCATCTCCATCAACCACTAATGTTTCCCTCATCCATGAGTGAGTAATCCCCTGCTGTAGGCTTGGGGATGGTAGGGATTGGATGAGTTCTATCATGTAATCGAATATGATTGTTAGGGCATATTTCCTAGTATCTCTATTAGTGTTATTTGACTTTGTTGCAACTTGTTGTGCTTAATGCTTGTAACTAGGGCCTGAGTGCCATGATCTCAGATCTAAGCTAATTATTGGATCATTATGATAGTATTGTTTGTGGTCTTATCTGCAAGTTGTGTACACATATCATTGTCCGGATCCAAAGGCCCAAAGTGACAATAATTGGGACAACCGGAGGGGATGGTTGTCGTGTGAGGATCACATGTGTTCACAGAGTGTTAATTCTTTGCTCCGGTGCTCTATTAAAAGGAAAACCTTAATTGCTAGTAGTTCCCTAGAGGCCCCGCTGCCACGGGCTGGCTGGACAGAAGATGTTGTGCAAGTTCTCATTGTGAGTACGTATGACTATATTTGGAGCATATGCCTAGGATTGTTTAGTACTCGGATGCTTATTATTATTTATCTGCAATGCCTAGGTATTGAAGTTACATGTTTAGACTCGTCCATGCAACGCCCGTCCATCCATCCCTATGCCTACCGCACTCGAATCCTACTGGTTACCATTACTGTTACTATTGCTACTGTTCAATGTTCGTTGTTACTGTTGTTGTTGCTTTGCTGTTGCTACTACCAAACTATTGCTACTGATAAACTTCTGTGAGCAAGAACTATTTCCAGGTGCAGCTGAACTGACAACTCAGTTGTTAAGGCTTGCAAGTATTCTTTGGCTCCCCTTGTGTCGAATAAATAAATTGGGTAATACTACCCGTGAAGACTGTTGTGATCCCCTACACTTGTGGGTCATCAAGACTATTTTCTGGTGCCGTTGCCGGGGATCATAGCTTTATTTGTAAGTTCACTTGGATCTATTATTGTTCACTGCTACTCCTTTCATCATGGGGAAGTCTCGTGATGGAAATTTCCCTATTTTACCATCCACTGCAAGAAGAGGTACATTCATAAACACCTCTGCTGCTCTTGATTCACCGTCTGTTATAAGTAAGCTTGTCACACCGCCACCACATGCTCATGCTACACACACTGCTACTACTGCTGAATCTGAAACTGCTTTTGATACTCATGATGTTACTTCTATTGTGCTTGATGCGAGTGGTTCATTAGGTCATTTTCTAGATGCTACTATGGCTAGTCTAGGAAATATCAAAATTCCTAGTGAATACACTGTTATACCTGTTAGCTCACCTGAGTCTAGTAAGAGTTTTGATATTAATGATGGTTACATTGAGCTCACTGATGAATTTGTTGAAGAGTGCCGAAAAACACATGGTGCTAGTGCTATTAAGAGTCTCCTTGCTAGACATACTATTTGTGGCATCCCGCAAAACCACTACTAGAAAATCGCGTTGTTTTTGTGCATTGCATCATCATGACCGCATGCTCATTTTATCATGCCACATCGCATTTGTGCATCGTCATGTCATCTTGCATTTTTCTTGCATAAAACTACTTCGGAAAAACCTATTTCTGTTTTCTAAACGCCCCGCCTTTGTTCAAACGTAAACCCGGGTCTCCGGAATATTTTGCTTTGTCTAACCACAGATTTCAAACGCCCCATTTTAATTAAATAAAATGTTTAAATATTTTTAGGGGGCAGCCAAACCGGGCCGAACCGACCCAGTTGGCCACCCCTAGAATAAAACCGGTCCACCCAAAATCCCTAACCTACCTACCCTAATTCTACCCACCAATCCCCTCCCTCCACCTCACCGTTCCCTCCACCTCATCACACCCACCGCCACCTCACCAATCCACAGCCCCACCTACACCCCTCTTTCTCTCTCACACACAGCCCCACCTACCCCCCTCTCTCTCTCTCCCCGACAGCCTGGACCCACCTCTCAGCCCCACTCCCTCCACTCCACCCGCGCGGCCCACACGTCACCTGTCCCCGGACCCCACCCCCGCTCTCCTGTCCCTGCCAGCCTGGCCCCACCCCTCTCTCACCACGGTCACCCCGCACCCACCCCTCTCTCCCCTGGCGCGTCCCGCACCCACCCGGCCCCGCTCCTCCCACATACCACCCGGCCCCGTCCCTTCTTCCTCCCCTCCGGCCGACGCCCCCCTCTCCCTCCTCTCCCCTCGCCCGACCGCCTCCCTCTCCTCCCCAGGCTCCTCTCCGCCGCGCCCTCCCTCCTCCGCTCGCCCGTGCGCCTTCCTCCTCTGGCCTCCGTCACCGCCACCGTCAGGCCCGCCCCTGCGCCCTTCCCTCTCCGGCCACCTCTCCATCTCGCCGGCCCCGCTCCTCTCCACGCCGGAGCCGCCCTCGCCTCCTCTTCGCGCCCCGCAGCGAGCAGCTCCGCGTCTGATCCCGCCTCCCTGCCTCCTTCCTGTCCGCGTCAGGCCGCCCGCCTACCACCGCGCCAGGCGCCGCCCCTTCGTCCTCGTCGCCGGCGTCGCCTCCACCGCCCTGCCGCACCTCCTCGAGTCCCCGCCGCCAGGAAGCCGGCGCCTCCCCGTCGAGTTCCTCGCCGCCGTCCACCTCCGTTGCCGCGCCGCCGCCGGCCTCTCCCTTGCCTCCTCGAGCCGCCTCTTCGCCACGTCGTCCCCTCTATACCCGAGCAGGGCCCGGCCGCCGCCCTCTGCTTCGACCGCCGACCCTGGCCGCGGTGCCTCTGCGTCCAGCCGCTGGCCTCCCAACCTCTCTGCTTAAACACTGTGCGGCCGCGTCGGTTCAACGTCCTCTCCTTGTCGCCCCCCTGCGCCTTCACCTATGCCGCTGCAGCGAGCCCGTCCACCGAGCCCCGGCCGTGGCCTGTCGCCGAGCTCGCCTCTGCCGCCTCCTCGGTCTCCTGGCCATGGCCGCGCCTCCGTCGGCCGCCCCCAAGTACCCGGCCCCACCTGGCCTGCACCACCCTGTCAGCGTTGTCTCCAATGTTCCCGTGACCCAATTCACCTTGGTCTATCCTGTACGTTTTTGGAGCATCTGCTTGTGCCTATCTCGTTGAGGTACTGGTTGTTGAACCTGTTCCGCGAATATGTGGCGGCTGGTGCTCAACTGATGCCCGATCCAAGTGCTTCACCGTCAATCAAAGAGGGATCCGGCATGTGTCCATCACGGGTGACAAGATCTTCGACACGACACCCGAAGACGGCGATGTCCACCCCCAAGATCTTCTTCTCGGACCCCGGTGACCCCATGATCTTCGCCGCAGAACAACAAGGCCGTTGGAGTGGAATCGACAAGATCTACCGCCGGACGCCAAGTACTCATTCCTGTCTTCGAAGCCCGACCCCGTGGGACCCGACAAGATCTCGCAACGACAAGATCGACACCGACCACGGCGAATCTGATGCGCCCCTGACGCCGAACCAAGTCCTGCTTCCCGGATGCGACAAGATCTACCTCAGTTATCCGAGAACGATCTCGTCGAGCCGTTCTCCCGTCAAACCCTGAGACCGAACCCCGAACCCCGGAATCCCAAGTTCGCCGAACCCTAATGTGTGAACCCTTTTCCTCGAGACCCTATTTTTTTATAAATGATATAAACTTGTTGCTTTAAATCATTCTTGTCGCATACATATTGTCATGTGGTTTGGGGGCCTTACGCCGATTCACCTTATAATTAAATATGGGGTCCATATGCGGACAAATCTAGTCTTACTTTGGCCCCATTTAAATCTGTGTAGCGAATCGATGCTATATTTTGCCATGTTAAGACAACATTTAAATGGCGGGTATCTAAACAACTTGAACCATATAAATAATTGTCGGGGCCTCAGTTCCGCTTAATATGACCTAAATGCATCGCACCTTGCCATGTCATACATCATACATGCATCATGCCCGATCTTCTGCCGTTGTATTAAATAGTGCATCCGGTGTTCATTCTAGTGTTTTGGTTCTTCGCGGATAAGGCCGTTGAGTTGATGCGAGTGTCGACCCGACCTTCGGATAAACCTTCGGCAATGTTTTCAGGCGAGCATCTCCCCCTTTCTACCTATCTTACTTTTTATATTATTTTTATTCCCTCCTGTTGATCTATTGCTATCTGTGTTGCGATGCTCTAGTTTCCGTACCCGTGATATCCCCTTGCAGCCATATATTGCCTTGGACACATCCTATTACCTGATGTTTGGTAGATAGTTGGACTTGCGCGTCGTAGTTGCTTGCTCAAGTGCTGTTGCGTGTCGTCAAGTACCACAGTTGTTGGAGTATTGCCGTGTGTTTATTGTTGGAGATGATCATAACTTTAATTACTGTTTAACAACTAAAATTGAAGTAAGTAAGCAGAGGCACAAGTGGGCAATAGATGTTATTTGGTTGTTAACCGTCCACTTGTGTCCCGTAGGACCCCGAGTACTTGATACCTGTTCCTTGAATATTCGCGCTATCCACATCCGGGAGGATTATGGGACCCCCCTGAGCCAGAGCTTGATTCATTCTTATTTCTTGGGGCCACAAACTAGTTTGAGGTTTTATTTACTATCCTGTACCTATGCCATGCTTTACTTCTTTATTTATGATTGTGCGAGGAGCACACTGTACTGTTTAGGATCGTGACCCGTTTTCGCGGTATCGACAAGCCCAGTTTTGGGTTCCCAGTCGTTTATAGCCAGTGTAACACCCTCAGAATCGGACCTATGCAAGTTTTAGCGAAACCCGCCAAACCCGCATAAAAACGATTCAAAGGTGCCCACCAGGCACTTGCGTGCGGGTGGAAAACGAAGTAATAACATTACACAACAGTCCTCGATGGGACCCACAGAACAGATATATATATACAACACGACTCCATGAGTCAAGATTACAGATATAATATACAAAGATCCAAATCACCTTGAAAACGAGAGAGCGTCCAGCTACGGACAAGATGCAAATGGGGCTAAGAGCCCTGAAGAATAACCAATGGCGTCCATAACCCTGCCCAGGCCAAGCCGGAAGGGTAACCCTGCTAACGACGTCGATCTCAAAACCTGCTAAAACAAAAGGGGTGCCGACAAAGGGCAAAGGAAAAAGAGAGAGCGGTCAGTACTGAGGCCAGTACACGGCGAGGCTAGAATTCGGCGGTCCTCGCCTACATAGGTATGGTGGACTGAAGCGGCAGCGACAGCATGCACTAAACAACCTATAGAGACTCGATACAACTGGCGGCTATCAGAGAGGGGTAAGAAAGACCTATTCGGAACCATCCTGATGCTACCATCAAACAAACCCATCCTGGTGTTTCCCCCTCGAGACCAAACGAGGAAGTCAACCGAGGAACTCACACCGTTGGCAGTTTTATTTATTCAGTTATCGTTGCAGCAATTACTAGTCAGGTATAGATAGTCATCCTGATAAAAATAAGCAGTGGGCACTTTTATTTAACCATTCCATTGTAGTTGCAACACTTACTAGTCAGATACAATTAGCATGAGATATCCCAAAACCCAGCAGTTGTTGGTACTTTATTTAGCCATTCCGTTGTAGTTGCAATGCTTACTAGTCAGGTACCATGGTCGCAAGCGACACCCAAACAAGCAATTGTTGGCAGTTTTATTTAGCCATTCCGTTGTAGTGAAGCTGATTACTAGTCATTATAAAGTCAAATTTATAGCACTACTTTAGTTATAGTTGTCTATGATCGAGATACTATGCTCCAAGTCGTCCATAACCGCGGACACGGCTTTCAGAAAGTTTTACCCGTCCGGGGTGCACCAATAGCAACACACACTCGATCAACCTCGGAAAAACCAAATCAAAACCCAACGAGGCTTTCACGACAAAGCAATCACAGGATTCAGAAATATTTCAGGGGGCCACCCCTTGGAGTACACCCGCAACGAAGTTAGCTGACTTCGAGATGGACCCGAGGTTTGTGGGGCCGGCTGTAAGCGACTGGGAACCCAAAACTGGGCTTGTCGATACCGCGTAAACGGGTCACAATTCCTAAACAGTACAGTGTGCTCCTCGCACAATCGTAAATAAAGCAGTAGCATGGCATAAGTACAGGATAGTAAATAAAACCTCAAACTAGTTTGTGGCCCCAAGAAATAAGACGGAATCAAGCTCTGGCTCAGGGGGGGTCCCATAATCCTCCCGGATGTGGATAGCGCGATAAATCAAGGAACAAGTATCAAGCACTCGGGGTCCTACGGGACACAAGTGGACGGTTAACAACCAAATAACATCTATTGCCCACCTGTGCCTCTGCTTACTTACTTCAATTTTAGTTGTTAAACAGGAGTTAAAGTGAACGATAAGTAAATCCAAGATCATCTCCAACATCAAACATGCGGCAATACTCCAATAACTGTGGTATATGGCGACACGCAACAACACTTGAGCAAGCGACTACGACGCGCAAGTCCAACTATCTACCAAACAACAGGTAATAGGATGTGTCCAAGGCAATATAGGGCTGCAAGGGATATCACGGATACGGAAACTAGAGCATCGCAACACAGATAGCAATAGATCAACAGGAGGGAATAAATACTATAAAAGTAAGATAGGTAGAAAGGGGGAGGTGCTCGCCTGAAAACATTGTCGAAGGTTCATCCGAAGATCGGGTCGATACTCGCATCAACTCAACGGCCTTATCCGCGAAGAAGCAAAACACTAGAATAAACACCGGATGCACTATTTAATACAACGGCGGAAGATCGGGCATGATGCATGTATGATGTATGGCATGGCAAAGGTGCAATGCAATTAGGTCATATTAAGCGGAACCGGGGTCCCGACAATTATTTAGATGGTTCAAGTTATTTAGATACCCCGCAATTTAAATGTTGTAATAACATGGCAAGATAAGTTAACGGTTCGCTACGCAATTTAAATGAGGCCAATATGAGACTAGATTTGCGCGCATATGGGCCCCAATTTTTAATTATGAGGTGAATCGGCATAAGGCCCCCAAACCACATGACAATATGCATGCAAGTATGACAATTCAATATGCATGAAGTATATATCATTTAATAAAATAAGGTCTCGGGTTTGGGTTCACACATTAGGGGGGGTCTCGACGAACTTGGGTTCCGGGGGTTCGGGGTTCGACAGGGTTCAACGGGATCGGTCCCGGACAACAGAAGTAGGTCTTGTCGCATCCGCGGTGGTCGGGCCATGTTGTCGGTATTGTCGTCTCACGCGGAGATCTTGGCGTCCGGGTTCTCGGGCATCAGTTCCGGGAAGAAGCACTTGTCGCACATGTGGTCTTCGGGTCCGGGGTCTCGGTCTCATGCCGATGATCTTGGCATCCGTGTCCGGGGTTCTTGACGTACCATGTAGAAGATCTTGTTGTCCACGAAGGAGAACTTGGTTCGGTGTCGGGGGCGCATCGGGCTCGCCCTGGTAGGTGTCGATCTTGTCATTGCGACGATTTTGTGGGGGCCGTGTATCGGGTCGGTCTTGGCGTCCGGGACGAGGAGCTTCGCGGCCTCGAGGAAGTACTTGGCGTTTCCGCGTCGGCGATCTTGGCGTTCTTCCGGTTCGGGTCCTGGCGCTTCGGATCGGTCTTCAGGGTCTCGGCCACCGGATCCTTGAAGGAGGACTCCTGGTCTCCGGGTTCGCCCTCCGGTTCCGGGGTCGGGGTTCGGGGCCTTGGCGTCCGCGTCCTTCGAGGCCATGTTGTGGTACTTGTCATCCATGATGAAGGTCTTGTCTATGGTTCGTCAAGTGCTACCGGTCTTGTTCCTTTGCGAAGAACTTGTCGACGAGATAAGGGCCCGAGACGAACTTGGTGGTTCACATATTCAGCAACAGACACCAGAACCGCTGCCAAAACCAGCGGCACCCGAGCCTGCAGGCAGAGGCGTCGACGTCGCTGTAGGGCCCGCTCGTGTCGGCTCGGGAGATGGTTCAGCGAGAGGGGAGCTCCTCTGCTCGAGGAGGAGGGGATGGCCCTGACGACGGCGGCCGGCACGAGAGGCAGCAGCTCGCTGCAGAGCGCGGCGGGGGGGGGGGGCGGCCAGAGGCGGGGCGACGACGAGAACGGGGGCACGCGCTGCGGAACGCGGGCGCGACGCGGTGAGGTGAGGGAGGGCCGGAGCGGAGCGGGCCGGCGAGGGCCTGGCCGGAGCAGGGCGGGCTCGCGGCGACGCCGGGGAGGGAGGAGGCCGCGGGGAGGAGGGAGGAGCGGTGGGCCTCGACGGCGGGCGGAGGAGAGGGCCGCGCGAGGACGGGCGGCCGGCGGGGCGACAACGAGGAGGGCGAGGCGGAGGGGCCAGAGAGGGCGCGCGTCGGGCGGGCGGTGCCGGACGCGGAGGAGACGGGCGGACGGTGGCCGGAGAGGGGAGGGGCGAGCTCGGGGAAGGGCACGACGGCTCTGCGTTGGGGGCGAGGGCGCGCCGGCGACGGGGAGAGGCTCGGCCGGCGACGGGGAGAGGCGCGGGGCAGAGGGGGAGCGGGGAGGGTCGCCGGCGGCGGCGGAGGCGGAAGAGGGCGCGGAGGGCCGCGGTGGAGGCGGCTGCCGGAGCGGAGGAAGAAGGAGGGAGGCGGGGCGGTGCGCGTTGGGGAGGAGGAAGGAGGAGGGAAGGGAAAGGCGAGCGCGTGCGGGGGCTGGGGCGCGCCAGGGTGGGGCGGGGTGGGCCAGGGAGGAGGGCGGCTGGCGGGTGCGTGTGTGCTGGGGTGGGGCCAGGGAGGAGGGCGGCTGGCTGGTGCGTGTGTGCTGGGGTGGGGCCAGGGAGGAGGGGCCCAGGTGGCAGCGGGACAGGGCAGGTGCCGCTGTGTGCGTGCAGGGCGTGTGGGTGGGAGGAAGAGAGCCTGACGTGGCGAGATGGGAGTGGTGGAGAGAGGAAAGAGATGTGAGGTGGCATGCTGCGGTTGGTGGGTAGGATAGTTCCAGGTGGGAATAGATTTAGAGTTTGGGGTGGACCGATTTAATTCCGGGGGTGGTCGACTGGGTCGAATCGGCCCGTTCGACTGCCCCACTAAAAATAATTAAATATTTTATTTATTTTAAACGGACCGTTTGCAAACCGTGGTTAGTCAAAACAAAATATTACAGAGACCCGGTTTTTAATTTGAGATCAATACGGGGCGCTTAGCAAACAAAATCGGGTTTGTCAAAAATAGTTTGATGCAAACGAATGCAAGATGATTACGATGCTCAAATGCAATGTGGCATGATGACATGAGCATGCGGTCATGATGATGCAATGCACAAAATCAACGCGATTTTCTAGTAGTGGTTTTGCGGGATGCCACAGCCGGCCCCACAAACCTTGAGTCCGTCTCGAAGTCAGCTAACTTCGTTGCGGGTATACTTAATGGGGTGCCCCCCCGAAATATTTCTGAATCTTGTGATTGCTTTGTCGTGAAGGCCTCGTTGGGTTTTGTTTTGGTTTTTCCGAGGTTGATCGAGTGTGTGTTGCTATTTGTGCACCCCTGCAGGGTAAAACTTTCTGAAAGCCGTGTCCGCGGTTATGGACGACTTGGAGCACAGTATCTCGATCATAGACAACTATAACTAAAGTAGTGATATAAATTTGACTTTATAATGACTAGTAATCAGCTACACTATAATGGAATGGCTAAATAAAACTACCAACAATTGCTTGTTTGGGTTGTCGCTTGCGACCTTTATATCTGACTAGTAAGTATTACAACTATAACGGAATGGCTAAATAAAAGTACCAACAACTGCTGGGTTTTGGGTTATCTCATGATAATTGTATCTGACTAGTAAGTATTACAACCTCAACGGAATGGTTAACTAAAATTGCCCACTGCTTATTATATCAGGATGATTATCTATACTTGACTAGTAATTGCCGCAACTATAACGGAATGAGTAAAACTGCCAACGGTGTGAGTTCTTCGGTTGACTTCCTCGATTGGTCTCGAGGGGGAGATACCAGGATGGGTTTGTTTGGCGTTAGAATCAGGTTGGTTCCGAATAGGTCTTTCTTACCCCTCTCTGACAGCCGCCAGTTGTATCGAGTCTCTATAGGTTGTTTAGTGCATGCTGTCGCTGCCGCTTCAGTCCACCATACCTATGTAGGTGAGGACCGCCGAATTCTATCCTCGCCGTGTACTGGCCTCAGTACTGACGCTCCTCTTTTCCCTTTGCCCTTTGTCGGCACCCCTTTTGTTTTAGCAGGTTTTGAGATCGACGTCGTTAGCAGGGTTATCCTTTCGGCTTGGCCTGGGCAGGGTTATGGACGCTATTGGTTATTCTTCAGGGCTCTTAGCCCCATTTGCATCTTGTCCGTAGTCGGACGCTCTACCATTTTCAAGGTGATTTGGATCTTTGTTCTGTATATCTGTATTCTTGACTTATGGAGTCGTGTTGTATATATATATCTGTTCTGTGGGTCCCATCGAGGACTGTTGTGTAATGTTATTACTTCGTTTTCCACCCGCACGAAAGTGCCTGGTGGGCACCTTTGAATCGTTTCTATGCGGGTTTGGCGGGATTGGCTAAAACTTGTATAGGGTCGATTCTGAGGGTGTTACAGAGTGGTATCAGAGCTCAGCAGTTGCGATACCCCACAAGTCCAGCCTGTAGGATAACCTAGCTAACGGTCGTAGTAGAGTGTCAAAACTATTTTTGCAAATCGGTTGGATAGTTATGATTAGGTCTGATTTTTACTCCTTACCCCCTGCTGCTCTCCTCTCACCTCTGCGTGTTTTGAATCCGCTCTCTTCTCTCTCTTCGAGTCCAGGATTTCTCGTGGTTGGGTTCCATCGTACCTTCAGGGTTTCGCTTCCTCCTTTGGTAACGGTGTTGCTACATCTGGTCTTCATGCTATCCGAGGAATCCTTCGTCTGGTGGACTTCTCTTTGTTCCTTCTCGTGCCTGCCGGTGTTTGCCGACGCGACGACATCATCTACGCCAGATCCGATGCAGAGTCTGCATCACTCCTTTGTTTCTGAACCTCGCTTGACGAGATCTACAATCTGAATTCCGAGAGTTGGTTGCATAATCCGCCTATTCGTGTGCAGAGTAATGGTTTGGGTGCGCGATGGACTGATCACCATCCGACTACTCTTATCATTCGCTCTGGTACATCGAATCAGTGGACCCAGTAGTTTTACTCCGTCCACGGAAGTTAGGGGTGGCTTTATTTGTGGATACCTCTACCTTCGACCTTTTGTTTCCGGAGTGTTTCCCTCAACGATCACGGACAACGACCTCTTGTTAGTGGTGTCGCGAGGATCTACACGAAGCGAGAAGATTCAGATCGCCGACCTTCTTTCCGGTACCATGAGGCGGATCTCGAGGGCGAGATCCATTGTTAGTGGTGTCGAATTGTGGCATCCCGCAAAACCACTGCTAGAAAATCGCGTTGTTTTTGTGCATTGCATCATCATGACCGCATGCTCATGTCATCATGCCACATCGCATTTGTGCATCGTCATGTCATCTTGCATTTTGCCTGCATAAAACTATTTCGGAAAAACCTATTTCTGTTTTCTAAACGCCCGGCCTTTGTTCAAACGCAAACCCGGGTCTCCGGAATATTTTTTCTTTGTCTAACCACAGATTTCAAACGCCCCGTTTTAATTAAATAAAATGTTTAAATATTTTTAGGGGGCAGCCAAACCGGGCCGAACCGACCCAGTTGGCCACCCCCAGAATAAAACCGGTCCACCCAAAATCCCTAATCTACCTACCCTAATTCTACCCACCAATCCCCTCCCTCCACCTCACCGTTCCCTCCACCTCATCACACCCACCGCCACCTCACCAATCCACAGCCCCACCTACACCCCTCTTTCTCTCTCACACACAGCCCCACCTACCCCCCCTCTCTCTCTCTCTCCCCGACAGCCTGGACCCACCTCTCAGCCCCACTCCCTCCACTCCACCCGCGCGGCCCACACGTCACATGTCCCCGGACCCCACCCCCGCTCCCCTGTCCCTGCCAGCCTGGCCCCACCCCTCTCTCACCACGGTCACCCCGCACCCACCCCTCTCTCCCCTGGCGCGTCCCGCACCCACCCGGCCCCGCCCCTTCTTCCTCCCCTCCAGCCGACGCCCCCCCTCTCCCTCCTCTCCCCCCGCCCGACCGCCTCCCTCTCCTCCCCAGGCTCCTCTCCGCCGCGCCCTCCCTCCTTCGCTCGCCCGTGCGCCTTCCTCCTCTGTCCTCCGTCACCACCATCGTCAGGCCCGCCCCTGCGCCCTTCCCTCTCCGGCCACCTCTCCATCTCGCCGGCCCCGCTCCTCTCCACGCCGGAGCCGCCCTCGCCTCCTCTTCGCGCCCCGCAGCGAGCAGCTCCGCGGCTGATCCCGCCTCCCTGCCTCCTTCCTGTCCGCATCCGGCCGCTCGCCCGCCACCGCGCCAGGCGCCGCCCCTTCGTCCTCTTCGCCGACGTCGCCTCCACCGCCCTGCCGCACCTCCTCGAGTCCCCGCCGCAAGGAAGCCGGCGCCTCCCCGTCGAGTTCCTCGCCGCCGGCCACCTCCGTTGCCACGCCGCCGCCGGCCTCTCCCTTGCCTCCTCGAGCCGCCTCTTCGCCGCGTCGTCCCCTCTATCCCCGAGCAGGGCTCGGCCGCCGCCCTCTGCTTCGACCGCTGACCCTGGCCGCGGTGCCTCTGCGTCCAGCAGCCGGCCTCCCAACCTCTCTGCTCAAGCAGTGCGCGGCCGCGTCGGTTCAACGTCCTCTCCTTGTCGCCCCCCTACGCCTTCACCTATGCCGCTGCAGCGAGCCCGTCCACCGAGCCCCGGCCGTGGCCTGTCGCCGAGCTCGCCTCTGCCGCCTCCTCGGGCTCCTGGCCGTGGCCGCGCCTCCGTCGGCCGCCCCCAAGTACCCGGCCCCACCTGGCCTGCACCACCCTGTCAGCGTTGTCTCCAATGTTCCCGTGACCCAATTCTCCTTGGTCTATCCTGTACGTTTTTGGAGCATCTGCCTGTGCCTATCTCGTTGAGGTACTGGTTGTAGAACCTGTTCCGTGAATATGTGGCGGCTGGTGCTCAACTGATGCCCGATCCAAGTGCGTCACCGTCAATCAAAGAGGGATCTGGCATGTGTCCATCACGGGCGACAAGATCTTCGACACGACACCCGAAGACGGCGATGTCCGCCCCCAAGATCTTCTTCTCGGACCCCGGTGACCCCATGATCTTCGCCGCAGAACAACAAGGCCGTTGGAGTGGAATCGACAAGATCTACCGCCGGACGCCAAGTACTCATTCCTGGCTTCAAAGCCCGACCCCGTGGGAACCGACAAGATCTCGCAACGACAAGATCGACACCGACCACGGCGAATCTGATGCGCCCCTGACGCCGAACCAAGTCCTGCTTCCCGGATGCGACAAGATCTACCTCAGTTATCCGAGAACGATCTCGTCGAGCCGTTCTCCCGTCAAACCCTGAGACCGAACCCCAAACCCCGGAATCCCAAGTTCGCCGAACCCTAATGTGTGAACCCTTTTCCTCGAGACCCTATTTTTTATAAATGATATAAACTTGTTGCTTTAAATCATTCTTGTCGCATACATATTGACATGTGGTTTGGGGGCCTTACGCCGATTCACCTTATAATTAAATATGGGGTCCATATGCGGACAAATCTAGTCTTACTTTGGCCCCATTTAAATCTGTGTAGCGAATCGATGCTATATTTTGCCATGTTAAGACAACATTTAAATGGCGGATATCTAAACAACTTGAACCATATAAATAATTTTCGGGGCCTCGGTTCCGCTTAATATGACCTAAATGCATCGCACCTTGCCATGTCATACATCATACATGCATCATGCCCGATCTTCTGTCGTTGTATTAAATAGTGCATCCGGTGTTCATTCTAGTGTTTTGGTTCTTCACGGATAAGGCCGTTGAGTTGATGCGAGTGTCGACCCGACCTTCGGATAAACCTTCGACAATGTTTTCAGGCGAGCATCTCCCCCTTTCTACCTATCTTACTTTTTATAGTATTTATTCCCTCCTGTTGATCTATTGCTATCTGTGTTGCGATGCTCTAGTTTCCGTACCCGTGATATCCCCTTGCAGCCATATATTGCCTTGGACACATCCTATTACCTGATGTTTGGTAGATAGTTGGACTTGCGCGTCGTAGTCGCTTGCTCAAGTGCTGTTGCGTGTCGTCAAGTACCACAGTTGTTGGAGTATTGCCGTGTGTTTATTGTTGGAGATGATCATAACTTTAATTACTGTTTAACAACTAAAATTGAAGTAAGTAAGCAGAGGCACAGGTGGGCAATAGATGTTATTTGGTTGTTAACCGTCCACTTGTGTCCCGTAGGACCCCGAGTACTTGATACCTGTTCCTTGAATATTCGCGCTATCCACATCCGGAAGGATTATGGGACCCCCCTGAGCTAGAGCTTGATTCATTCTTATTTCTTGGGGCCACAAACTAGTTTGAGGTTTTATTTACTATCCTGTACCTATGCCATGCTTTACTGCTTTATTTACGATTGTGCGAGGAGCACACTGTATTGTTTAGGATCGTGACCCATTTTTGCGGTATCGACAAGCCCAGTTTTGGGTTCCCAGTCGTTTACAGCCGGCCCCACAAACCTTGAGTCCGTCTCGAAGTCAGCTAACTTCGTTGCGGGTATACTTAATGGGGTGGCCCCCTGAAATATTTCTGAATCTTGTGATTGCTTTGTCGTGAAGGCCTCGTTGGGTTTTGTTTTGGTTTTTCCGAGGTTGATCGAGTGTGTGTTGCTATTTGTGCACCCCTGCAGGGTAAAACTTTCTGAAAGCCGTGTCCGCGGTTATGGACGACTTGGAGCACAGTATCTCGATCATAGACAACTATAACTAAAGTAGTGCTATAAATTTGACTTTATAATGACTAGTAATCAGCTACACTATAATGGAATGGCTAAATAAAACTGCCAACAATTGGTTGTTTGGGTTGTCGCTTGCGACCTTTATATCTGACTAGTAAGTATTACAACTATAACGGAATGGCTAAATAAAAGTACCAACAACTGCTGGGTTTTGGGTTATCTCATGCTAATTGTATCTGACAAGTAAGTATTACAACCTCAACGGAATGGTTAACTAAAATTGCCCACTGCTTATTATATCAGGATGATTATCTATACTTGACTAGTAATTGCCGCAACTATAACGGAATGAGTAAAACTGCCAACGGTGTGAGTTCCTCGGTTGACTTCCTCGATTGGTCTCGAGGGGGAAATACCAGGATGGGTTTGTTTGGCGTTAGAATCAGGTTGGTTCCGAATAGGTCTTTCTTACCCCTCTCTGACAGCCGCCAGTTGTATCGAGTCTCTATAGGTTGTTTAGTGCATGCTGCCGCTGCCGCTTCAGTCCACCATACCTATGTAGGCGAGGACCGCCGAATTCTAGCCTCGCCGTGTACTGGCCTCAGTACTGACGCTCCTCTTTTTCCTTTGCCCTTTGTCGGCACCCCTTTTGTTTTAGCAGGTTTTGAGATCGACGTCGTTAGCAGGGTTACCCTTCCGGCTTGGCCTGGGCAGGGTTATGGACGCCATTGGTTATTCTTCAGGGCTCTTAGCCCCATTTGCATCTTGTCCGTAGTCGTACGCTCTACCATTTTCAAGGTGATTTGGATCTTTGTTCTGTATATCTGTATTCTTGACTTATGGAGTCGTGTTGTATATATATCTGTTCTGTGGGTCCCATCGAGGATTGTTGTGTAATGTTATTACTTCGTTTTCCACCCGCACGAAAGTGCCTGGTGGGCACCTTTGAATCGTTTCTATGCGGGTTTGGCGGGATTCGCTAAAACTTGCATATGGTCGATTCTGAGGGTGTTACACTATTATACCCAAGAAGTTCTATGATCCTAAGTTTGCCACCTCTCCCATAGATATTAAAGATAAAGATTATGATTTCTCTCTTTATTTAGCTTATTTAGATATTGTTGAGAAATAACCTTTTTGTGGTACTGAAAATGAGAATGTTGTGGCTCATATGAATGATCTTTCTACTATGAGTGCTTTGTTCTCTGGTGATTTTAAGATGCGCAAGTACTTTGTTGCTAAGATCTTCCCTTTTTCACTAAAAGGAGAAGTTAGGGATTGGTTTAATAGATTACCTCCTGGTTCCATTGATAGCCCTGATTGCTTGATTGCTTCTTTCTTATATAAATATTTTCCTCCTAGTTCTATACATGCTGCTTTGTAGAGACTTTTTGATTTTAAACAGGAAGAAGAAGAGAAATTGCCTGAGTCATGGAAAAGATTTTGTTCCTTGATTCATGCATATCCTGGATGTCCATTACCTAAGAATGAGTTGCTTGATATTTACTATAATGGACTAACTAATGATTCTAGGACCTACCTAGATAGCTTTGCTAATTGTGTTTTCAGGTAAAGAACTCCTACAGATGCTGAAGAATTAATAAACAAGATAAGCAAGAATTATGATGATTTGACTTCAACTGAGTTGAATACACCTGAGCCTATTACTCCTAAACCAGATGTTCCTGAACCAATTCCAACACCAACAACAAAGAAGAGGGGAGTTATTGCATTAAATGATGAAATGATGAAGGAAGCTAAAAAGTGTCTAAAAAAGAAAGGTATTAGAGCTGAAGATGTGAATAATCTACCTCCTATAGAACAATTATGTAAGCCAATTCCCCACTCATATACTATTGAGGTACACTCTCTCCAACACTTTGATGAAGGTGATATTCCCTATAGTAAGCCTCTTGATCAATGCTTAGAGGAACTTGACATTTTTATTGTTAAACAAGGTCATTTCAATAATCAGATTCAGAATCATTTATTGGAAAACTCTAGAGCTATCCATGAGTTGAAAGATATTGTGGAAAGAACTTCTAATGATATTAAAATGCTTTGTAAACACTTTCAAATGGTTCAAACCCAACTTGATCAACTTGCTAAGGTACAAAAGAATATGCTAGTTAATGCTTCAGGAGATAAACATGCTTATGGAATTAGAACTAGGAGTGGTGCAACTACTCAAGATCCTTTATATCCTGAAGGACACCCTAAAAAAATAGAATAGGATTCCCAACAAGGTGAGGATATTGGTAGTCCTCGTAAGAGAAAGAAAAAGAACATAAGATAGTTGAGGAACCACTTGAATCTGCAGTAGATCCTAATAGTATATATGTCTCTGATGCTGAACTGAAAGTGGTAATAATGAAAATGATGATGCTCCTGATAAGGAGGAAGTTGAGGAAGAACCTGAGAAACACACTAAGAACACTAGGTACACAAAGGAAGATTTTATTGCTAATAAATATGGTAAAGAGAGAACCTTGGGTGCAGAAACCTATGCCTTTTCCAGGTAAGAAACACAATTCAAAGGAGGAAGAACAATACAACAAGTTTTGTGAGTGGATGAAGCATTTATTCTTGCAAATTCCTTTGACCGATGCTATTACACTGCCTCCTTATTCAAAGTATATGAAGGATATTGTCTCTAATAAAAGGAAGATTCCTAATGAGGAGATTTCTACTTTGCTTGCTAATTACTCCTTCAATGGTAAGGTTCCAAAGAAACTTGGTGATCCAGGTATACCAACTATTCCTTGCTCCATTAAGAATAATAATGTTAGAATTGCTTTATGTGATATGCGAGCTAGAGTTAGTGTTATGCCTTTTTCTCTCTACAAGAGGCTCCAGCTAGAAAAGTTGATACCAACTGATATATCTTTGCAAATGGCTGATAAGTCAACTACTATTCCTGTTGGTATATGTGAGGATGTTCCTGTTCAAGTAGCTCATAATTGCATGGTCTTAACTGATTTTGTTGTGCTTGAAATGCCTGAAGATGATAATATGTCCATTATTTTTGGGAGACCTTTTCTTAATACTGCAGGTGCTGTCATCAATTGTAATCAAGGAAAAGTAATATTCAATATTAATGACAAAGAGCACACTGCCTATTTCCCCAAGAAGGTTGTTATAAGTTATTGCCTAAATTCTATTGAAAACATTGAAGGCATCAAGGTTGGAGAAATATATTGTCCAGTTCCACAAGAAAATATTAAAACTATTATGATTGGAACCATTGCTATCAAGTATGAGGTAACATAATCACTTAGAGGAGTACAAAGTTTTGTTTCATCTAAGATTGTTTTGGTAACAAGACTTGATAAACCTTGTTAACAAAAGGATTTTAATGAACAAAATAATGCTTTGACTATGGTTATACTTGCTCACTTTTATTTTTTCTCCTTCCCAATCTTTGCTCTTCGTCGTGCCTAACTGAAAGGCGTTAAAAAATACTTTTTGGGAGATAACCCAAGAGTTTCCTTAAATATTGGAAGTTATTACTTCAGTAATAACCTCTCCTTATCCTTTTTGTTTGCATTTTGTGCCAAGAATGACCTCTAATGAGAGAGAAATAAGATTTGGGGAGTTGCTGTTCCGAAACAGATTTCTGTCCTCCACCATAAACATTAGTGACGAGTCTCTGTAAGTTAAATTGAGCTGAAAATTTACAAATAAATCCCCCAGTATGTTATCTAACTTTATTTAGTTCAACACTTTTTGATTTGAGCAACAGAAGGTCTTCGAAAAAATCGGTTTCTACCTGCTGGTCTGTTTTGACAGATTTCTACCATTATTTGTATTTGCTTTTTATTGGTTCCTTTTTGGGTTCTTTTTGGGAAATTGAGCTTTTTGAAGGAATTGCTACAGTAGCTTGCATTTTAATGAAAAGTCTTGCTGTTCCAAAGCTTTGCCAGAGGTCTAATATCTTTTAAATAAACTAATGTTGCTAATGAAGATTGTATGAAGGAAAAATTTCAGGTGTAGAGAGAGGATGATGTAATGAGATGAAGAATGGACAAAAGATCAAGCTTGGGGGGAGCCACTCCGTGTCGCCCCAAGAATTACTCGGGAGGTACTAGCGTCAAAGCTTGGGGGTGCCCAAGGCATCCCCTTCTTCATCAATAAAAATCTCAGATCTTTCTAGACACTTTGTTTTTATTGTTTCATGCACAGTTGTGCCATTCTTGGAGTGTCTTAGTTTTTGTTTTTGGTTTTATTTTGCTTTGTTTGGTTTTGCGTTGGTTGCCTTCTTTAAAAAATCGAAAACACCAAAAATATTTGTTATTCTTCTTTGATTTTGTGAGTTCTTCGCAGGGTTCAGCCGTCCTTAGTCGATATTGGTTTTCATGTTAATCATTCAAGTCGCACAAGTGAAGAGCAATAATGAAGATTAAGACAACTCGAGGAGTGGTAAGAGGCTGGTAACGAACTTTGTTTGTTTTCATTTTTGTACATATACTCATCATTGTGAGCATACTTAGCCTGTTTGTGTAAGGTGTATGTCATTATGGATGCTTAGTAGTTCTTGCTTGTCTATGATTAGCTCCAGCTTGCTAATAGTTTGTAGCATGTCATATGAATGTTTGCTTGCATTGTTTTATTCATACTTTGGTATGATATTGTGGTATCCTCCTCTGACTGTTCATGTGAATCGACTTGGCACATGCTCACGCATGCATATGACTAATTAATAGTCAGTAAGCCTCGATGATTTATTTTGCCTCAGAGTTCTTGTATCATTTTCATGCCATAATTAGTCTTGTTTTGTTGCAAGCATGATTATGACAGCTATTGCTCTCTCGTTTGTCGCTTCCTCTCTATTACTATCCTTCACTTGCACTGAGTATGTGTTCTACTTGTGCTTCCAACTCCCCAAAACCAATATTGCCAGCTGTGTCCACCATACCTACCTATTAGCATCATTTGCTATTTCAGTGCATATTCTATATGTCGTGTTTTCTTCCAAAATAAAATGTTTGACTGTTTTGAGAAATTTAGTCAGTAAAGCTCTCACGAACTTGATGACACACTTTATTCTATGCACTTAATAATCCTGAACCATTGTGACTAGTCGATGAAAGTTATATGCTTGCAAATTATATGCTGGGAGTCAGCAGAACCGTGTTGTCACGGGGAACGCTTTCAACACCTTTTAGATACGTTTATATCTAGTTGATACCTTGCTCTTTTGTTTGCGGATGTCAACGATGTGAAATGAAAGGGGGACTTGTGAGTCCATGGAGTTTGTATTCTGTGTTAGAGAAACGCCTGGGCCGCTAGCCTAAGCCATGCCTAATCATGGTGGAAACTTGCAGCATCACCTTAGTGAGCAATCTATGAAGCATCCTCAATAAAAAACTATGCACATAGTAAATAAAAAGATTGCTAAGATGCTCATTATTTGCTTGCCTTGTCATTTTGGTTATGGGAAAGCTCCTGTACCATGTGCAAGGGGTACCCCGTTGGCGGTTCTCGATGATATGCAAATACTTACAATGAAAAGAACTTGCCTGGACCCAAAGTTGAGTAGTATGTGGAGTGGCCCTCGCACTCAAGGGACTTGGGATTTCTAGTATATGGTCTGTCAAGCATATAGTTCAGAATGGACCTCACTTTCACCTTAACCACATAAAGATGCTTATGATAGGGGCAATGAGAGCTCAAAGCTAATGAGTACCTTCCTTTACGCATTTGGAAGCCTTTCAAACCTTTCAAAAACCATTTTCACAATCTTGTTGTGTCACCACTTATTCTATGAGCACCTTCTTGAGAGCATAGTTGTCATTCTTGTGGTTGTCTCAAAACTTGGTTAATTATGTCATGACTTTGATGCTTGTATCTCTGATATCTTTATCTCTAGTCTTCACTTGAACTTCAGAGGTGCCTTGGCATTTATATTGTGCTCTTCAAACAAAGGCAAGCGAGATACCACTCTATCATACCTTATTACGAGTATTGCAATGTTGCTTATGTTTGTGTTTCATGCTACTTATTATTCTTGAGTTGGTTTCTCTTCATAGCTTGCAATGACTATTGAGTAGACTTAGTTGCATACTCTTTATTATGAATTGTCTAAGCATCTACTCCTGTGCTGAGAATATTTACATCATATGAAGCAATGTGTTTGTGAAAGTTCTTTCATCGCACTCAGTTTTCAACTGACAAGCAATAAGCTAAGCTTGGTGGAGTTGATACGTCCAAAACGTATCTACTTTCTCGAACACTTTTCTATTGTTTCTCCTATAAACTTGTGTGATTTGGATGCAACTAACATGGAATGACGCTGTTTTCAGCAGAATTACTTTGGTGTCTTGTTTTTGTGCAGAAAATGAACTATCAGGAAAAATCCCGGAAATTATCCACGGAACCAGAAGGGGAGACAGAGAGGAGGCCTGGGGGGCTCAGACCCACCCCAGGCGCGGGCCACCTCTGGCCGCGCCTGGGGGAGGTCTGGCCGTCCTAGGAAGCCCCTCGGCCTCCCTCTGTGCCTATAGTTGCCCTTCGACCTAAAAACTGAGGGGGGTTCGATAGTTTTCCAGAAAGAGTTCCGCTCCGTCGCCACCACCAGAAACCAAGATTCGGATCCAGAAACTCCGTTCTGGCACCCTGCCAGGACGGGGAATTTGGAGAGGATCATCGCCATCGTCATCACCAACGCATCTCCATTAACCACCGATGTTTCCGTCATCCATGAGTGAGTAATCCCCCGTTGTAGGCTTGGGGATGGTAGGGATTGGATGAGTTCTATCATGTAATCGAATATGATTGTTAGGGCATAGGTGTGGGGGCTCGATTCAGGCAGCATTGTGGATGATCGCATATGGCGTCCCCGTAGTTTATACAGACGAGCACCTTTGCATTGGCGAAGATACAACCAATGAGTTTGTGCGGATGTTTATCCAGGTGATCATCCGTGTGTTCGGTCACGTGTTCTTCGCAATCCAAATGAAGAAGATACCATCATATTGATGGCTGCCAATGATAAGAGAGGTTGGCCGGGCATGCTAGATAGTGTAGATTGTATGCATTGGCAATAGAAATAGATAGAAATATTGAAGAGCTCATTTTCTCTCCTTTCCTTCTCTCTCCTCCCGCCCCCAGTTTGAGAGTCTCCCCTGCTCTCCCGGTCCCTCCTCCCTTCTTCTCTGGTGGCTTAGCCGGCCGTAAGGGATGGGGGTGGGGTGGCCGGCCCTCCCTTGTAGATAGGCCTAGTGGTAGGACTTGTAGGAGTAAGGTTTGGGCTGTGTCCCGGTCTGGCGTCATGCCGATGGAGATCTGGTGGCCGAGGCCTTTGGGCGGTGCTCGGCGGCCTGGAGCGAGGTTGCTCTGGCTCATGGTGCTCTGGCGGGCAGAGCCGAAGGTGAGCAAGGAATCCTCTTCTCCCTCCATGAAGAATAAGTCCATGGTTGCTCTAGTCCGGATATCTAAAAGTTTCGGTACCGCATCTTGCCGTCATGGTGACGGGAAGAGTTTCTGGTGCGAGGAACTTTGCTAATATTTTTGGACTGGGAGCTTGCGGGGAATCTGCTGGGGCGACGTCGTGCTGTTCAAAGTGGAGTTCCTGTGCAGCTTTCTGCAGCTGCCCCTGGAGAAGCGAAGCCCCTGGGGGTGCTCTTACGGCGGCGTCTATGCCGCTGATTCCTACGGCTGAAGGGCGGCCATTCCCTCCTTGTTTACTGGCATCAGATGGCCAGATCAAGGTCGATCTCAACCTCCTACTTTGGAGGCCTTCTAGTTCCATCTTGCTTGGCTCCAACTACGATGGCCCAAGTGGTTTCGTCCCCGGCGCCACCGTGGTTGAGCAAGGCGAACTCCGTCGGCGTGGTGGAAGTGGAGCCGGACTTGATCGCGTTTCTTACGCTAGATATAGGTTCCAAGCTGCATATTGTAAGGGCCTAATTGTATTTCTCTATTTCCATGGAGACATCTTTGTAAAATGTACTGCCACCGCTGAAAGTTAATGATATGTCTCGGTCCTTCGGGACCGATCCCCGTTCAAAAAAAATAGATAGAAATATTGTCCAAAAGCTTGGCACGACCAATACCGCGGTAAAAGTCATGATCCAATTATTGTGCTCGAGGCCTTAGCATCGAAGAAATTGTGGATTTGGCATTTTTTTTGGATTGCTGAGATCACTAAATAACACCAATATTTAGCATATACCTCACTTGTTTTTGAAACTAGCTAGTAGAGATGCTCCGGCTTGCAATTACAAAGTCAAGAACCATGAGTACACCAAAGGCTAGTATTTCGCGGATAGCATATAAAGAGTCTTCAGTATTATGCAAGGTAGATTTGCTATTGTGCGAGGGCCCGACTTGTTTTTGGGATATCATTATCGGAACAGAACTCTTATTCTTTATAATATGATCTTTGAAGATGAGAGAGAGTTAGACTTGAAGATTTTCTATGATAATGTACAAAGCAGAGTGATCGCGCTCAAGCATTTCTTGAGGAATGTGAGCATACGCATGAGCATATCAAAAAGGATCTCATCGATCATATCTGGATCTCATCGATCATACTTCCTTCGTTTTAAAATATAAGATGTTTTAGCTTTGTGAAGCAAATGTATCTAGACTTGTTTTAGTGTCTAGATTCACTCCAAACATGAGTGAACCTATATATTAATATAAGTCTAGATACATTCTCTTCACAAACCTAAAACATCTTATATTTTAAAACGGAGGGAGTATCTGACAAGACATGGCCGCCATTGATCATCATTCGAGCATTTCATCCCCTATTTGTGTTTGTGAGAACTATTTCTTTATTCATTGGATTGGCACTATGTGTGAGAACATATTTTTGTAATTTAATTGTTTGATTGGAACTAGTATTTGTTGTAATTTGATTGTTTAGATGATTATGTTAATGCAACTATCTGTCTGATTACATTGGATCATATGGGTGATGTATCGAATGGTTGAAATCACTTTTTTTTTTGTTGAAATCGTTTTTTTTTTTTGGAAAGGGATAAACCCCATCCCTGTATCGGTGATGCACACAGACTTTTATTAATGGTTGAAATCACTACTTTTACTGTTCGGAGAGCTGTGGCGCAGGTCACAGAGATACTCTTATTCTTATTCTGCAAGTGTACTCTGAAGCCCATTCGTCGACGGGTGAGCATGCAGGTGAAGAGTTTGCAAATATGCACTGACTGAACTGAACTCGAAACAGTTTATCTCTTATTTCTTCGTCATCAAACTAGAAGACGCTGACACGACAAGGAAACTCAGCCACGCTCCCCAAGAACACGACACACAAGGATGCCGCTCACGCTCACGCTCACGCATCGATCAAGCAAGACGCACCTAGCCGGAGATCTCGATGGCCTTCACCTCAGGCTTCTTCTTGGTCTCTGCTTTGGGCACTGTAACCGTAAGCACGCCGTTCTCGAACCCTGCCTTCACCTCCTCCACCTTGGCGTTCTCCGGCAGACGGAACCGCCTGACGAACTTGCCGCTGCTGCGCTCGACGCGGTGCCACTTGTCGTTCTTGTCCTCCTTCTCCTTTGTGCGCTCGCCGCTGACGACGAGCACGTTGCCGTCCTCGACCTCCACCTTGACCTCCTCCTTCTTCACCCCTGGAAGGTCCGCCTTGAAGACGTGCGCCTCCGGGGTTTCCTTCCAGTCCACGCGGGCGTTGGCGAACGCGGCCGTCTCGCCGTTGCCGGAGGCTGCAGGGATGATGGAGCGGAAGGCGTCGAAGGGGTCGGCCCAGAGGTCCATGGAGAAGGGGTCGAACACGCTGCTCCGCCTCACGATCGACATGGTTTGCTGCTTGCGGGATATGGACCAGTGAACTGATTGACGTGTGATCGCTGGTGTCTGATTGTCTGATTACACGTTGCTCTGTAATTTGCGGGTCTTCTCGATGCGTTTCAGCTCAAGTGCGAGGCAGTGTATTTATAGAGCATGTACGGCGCGCTCGTGAAACAGCCCGATCGAGTTCTCTGGGTTTTTCCATGTTTCCTTCTGGAGGTGGCCCTCCTCACACGACCGCCCGTCCATTCTGGACTAGTGTCCATGGTTCTGGAATTGTGCATGGGAGCACAATTAAAAGATAATAAAGCCCACCGACCAACAGCAGGCTGGAGCAGAGTGCTCTAGAACGCAGTAGGCCCCTCCTCATCTTGGGCTCAAATTAGAAAGAAACAGAGTTAATTCAAAGCCCATCTCGTCGTCTCGCGATGCTTCGCGACCAGCACTTGGCGACGATATAAGCACGTAGCCTCCCCGCCGCTCCATCTCACCTCAACTCAAAGCCAGTGTATCAAGAGACGAACACAATCACATCAATCTAAAGCAGACATCATCGCCCGGATCCTCTCTACTCGAATTTCCACAACCAAAAACAAGCCGAAGCAGCACTAGCAATGTCGATGGTGAGGAGGAGCAACGCGTTCGACCCCTTCGCCGACCTCTGCTGGGTCGACCCCTTCAATGCCTTCCGCTCTATCGTCGTCCCGGCGGCGGCCTCATCAGACTCTGACACCGCTGCGTTCGTGAACGCCCGTATGGACTGGAAGGAGACCCCCGAGGCGCACGTCTTCAAGGCGGACCTCCCTGGCGTGAAGAAGGAGGAGGTGAAGGTTGAGGTCGAGGACGGCAACACGCTCGTCGTCAGCGGCGAGCGCAGCAGGGAGAAGGAGGACAAAAATGACAAGTGGCACCGCGTCGAGCGCAGCGACGGCAAGTTCGTCAGGCGCTTCAGGCTGCCGGAGAATGTGAAGGTGGAGGAGGTGAAGGCCGGGCTGGAGAACGGCGTGCTCACCGTTACCGTGCCCAAGGTCGAGGTCAAGAAGCCTGAGGCGAAAGCTATCGAGATCTCCGGCTAACTAAGTGCGAAGTACGTGATGTTGGAAATGTTTGATGCATTCGGCCGGCGGTGTGCGTTTGTATATATCATGTATCGTAGACGCATGTGTAATGTAGTGTACGTGCTTCGTGGCAAATAATGAATAAATAAATAAATCATAAGTTCTGTACGAGCTAGTGTTATTCAGATTCTTCTTGAGTGTTCTGCTCGACTCTTGGCTTTTCTAAAACAAATTATACAACTGATCCTAGGGATCTTTTTTTCGGCTTTCATTCATAAAAATTCCGAGCGCTATCAGCAGAAACACCTTTCGCGAGATACCAGGAAGTGAGTCCATCCAACAACTCATCGTCTCCATCCTACTCCCTCCGTTTAAAAATAAAAGATGTTTTAGATTTATAAAGAAGATGTATCTAAACATGTTTTAGTGTATAGGTTCAAATGAATCTAGACATTGAAAAATGTCTAAATACATCTCATTCACAAACCTAAAACATCTTATATTTTCAAACGGAGGGAGTACAAGCTAACTCGGCACAGATATGAGCCGGAGTATTGACAGATGCAATAACATCAAAAGAAAATCTAGCCCTTCAATTTCCACAAGAATAGGTGTAACTGCTGACCGAGAAACACCAGAATAGGTGCAACTGCTGATCGAGAAACCACCCGCGAGTACCAGCGGTTCACCACCTCTAAGTGGTTGTTTGGATGAAGAGAATTAGCGCTAAGTTTTAGGAAAACACGTTTTAGGTAGATTTTTTGTAGAACTGGATTTACTAATATTTTGGTTGGGAACAAGTAGATGGAAACCACGTTTGGGTCAAAAAATCATGAAACCAGTTTTACACGTACCTTGTTTGGCTTACACGAGTGGGTCTTATCCTCTTCTTCCTCAAGCAGTCCAGATCCAGAACTTTATCCCCTTTGTTACTCTCTTCGGTCTCCACTTCAGAGCACCTGTGCCTCGAATCCACCATGGAGGATCTTGGCGAGCCCGCGAGGATCTTCAACACCGGCTGCTCCGACGCTCGCATCTGTACCCAGGCAAGGGAAAAGCTCGGGAGCGTGGTCGACACCACCGGCCGCGACGCCCATGGCGGTCATCCGCTCAAGCTCGGATGTGACACCGGAATCCTGGACGCCCGCCGCAGTCATTCCCACGCAGTTCGCCGTTTGCCGCGAGGGTCGTGGCACTCTCCCCCCACACAGCAGTCTAGACGCCGCCTGCCACGGCCGTGGTAGTCGTCCCCACGCGGCGGTGCTCGGATTCGTGAGAATTCACAATGCCGTCGCAACGAGGGGCGTGACACTTGTTCCCACTACTTACGGCGGCATGGGATGCAGCATCTAGGACTGGTGTCGCCACCTTCCAAAGAATTTCAGGTGAGCTCATCCTCTGTAAATTGTAATTTTTTTTTGTACTAAAGCTTGAGAAGTTACTACAATTTGCTTTAAAAGTACTTTATTTTCATGGTTGATTGTACGTAATGTATCTCCACACCGCTAGCTAGCTCGAATCAGTGGTTCAGGAACGAGTATAACATTGTAACAATGTTCTAATTTGAAGAAATTATATTGTCGGGTTCATTTGCTCAAACTATTGGTAGGAAATGACATTTGAGCCAATACTATCATCCAGAACATATAAAAGAGTAGAAAGTTCTGAACATACAAAGAAATGTAATGAAAAAATTTAAGAATAATTATCCAATGTATAATTAAATCAACAACTATGAAAAAAAAAATTTAGTGCTTAATCGTCTTGTTGCTGTTGATTGGTACGTTGTTGATGATCAGCCCACAACTGCCGAGCGATGCCTCCACGAATTCGCTCACCAGCAGCTCGCTCATCTTCTCGTACATTTGCCTGCCCTCTAACTTCATTATCACCATTGTCCACGGTACTTGGTGTTTCCCCATGCTCATATAGCTCGAACAACTCATCAGGTTGATTAACCTTCCTTATGAAGTTATGAATAATGCAACAAGCCATAACAATTTTGACTTGAGTTTTATAAGAATAAGGAATTCCTCCTTTCCTACTTAAAATTGGCAAACGAGCTTTCAGAACACCAAAAGTTCGTTCAACAACATTCCGTAGTTGTGCATGCAGATGATTGAACAGATCTTGTGCACTATTATATCGTCGATTACTTCCACGAAAAGAACCAATATGATAGCGATCTCCACGATAGGGGGCAATAAATTTTGGAGTATTTGCGTAGCCCGAGTCGACGAGATAACATTTACCTACATGAAAAGTTTGATAGCACACTCATTTTCTCTAGTATATGTTTGAGACAATAAAGATAAACTTTACTTGCATGCCACTCAAATTCATGTATTTCAATAACTTTACCTTCAGGAACAACAAACCAACCACTAGTAACAGCCCATCGTAGCACAGCTTGATCTGATGCAGAACCTTCCCATCCAGCAGCCACATATGAAAATGTCATGTCAAACGATACTACTGCCATTACATTCTGAGAGATATAGCCATGCCTATTTCTGTAAGGAGTTTGTCTATCAAGCTTGATTTTTGCATCAATATGTGTTCCGTCGATTGCTCCTATACAGTTCTGTTCCAAAAAGTTGATAAGAAGGAAGTAAGCACTAAAATTGTGTACAAGTCATATCTGAAATAAACATGTGATTGAGAGAGAAATATACCTTGAAGTACGGATAGTACCTTGAGTCCCCCAATATTTTTGTTGGAACTACATCAGGCGGATCTTTTATGCAAACATCAAGCAAACCATTTATAGCTTTCAAGACTTTATGGAAGTGCCGACTTATTGTTTCTCCAGAATGTTGAAATTTATCCTGGAGGACACGATTCCTAAGATTGTGACCAATGGTATGAAGAAATATCACTAATTGTTCATTGACATCCATCCGTTCAGTATCCTGAAGTAAATTTCTCTCACATAATGCATCGCGCAGTAAGAAGAATGTGTGCTTTTCAACACGAAGTTGTTCATAAAATCGAACCGGATGTCCTTCCAACCACTCTCTAGTTTTCTGAGCACCAGTCAATTTAGAGGTGTTACGGCATGTTTTGAATAGTCTAGTGAACAACACATCTCGAAACACTGACACTGCTGAAATGTTATTAATTATGATTTGCTCAGAATCAGAAAATTCTTCATCGTCCATATTTTGCATGGTTCTGCAAAATTGCAAACAGTAATATTTATTAACTATAGTACATATGGTGTCCAAATTGCTTTGTTTTGGAGCTGATAGGACAACACTGCCAAAATAAATGCCTAACTTATGCCAGTTGGGTACATGGGAATTTGTAATTGGGATCGTATAATCAAAAAGTGGTACCAGCCAAACTAATATAAAAATATGAAGTTCTATTGATTGTTCGATCACAAACAGGTAGAAAAAGATAATGGAAAATTGACCTAGTATAAAATCTCAATGGAACAAAACAGAAAAAACTAAGAATCTTGGATCCAAAGAGACCGGGTCTCTTCATCCATCTCAATGAAAATCGCCCTTTGGTTGGCATCTGCAAATGCTTGTGCAGCTTTTAGTTTTTTCTTCGCCTCAAGGTCAGGCATACTATTTAATATATGCATGCATGCCTTCACAGAGTATGCTTCTGTCTGTTGTGCTGCATTTTTCTTTGACTCAACAATACTGAGTGATGCGTCAGCAAGGCGATCTAAAGCGTTTATAGCATCATCAGCTGTTTGCTTTCGACCTTTGGAAGTGTCTTGCGATCCATTTGCATTGTACTTCTTGTTTTTATCTGGCTTAGTGGTATCGGGCTTCTTAGGACAAGCAACAGGGTGGTTATTTGCTTCGTTTGCTTCAAGATCCACTACCTCATTCAGATCAATTTATACTTTACTGGTTTCACCTTTCCCTTTGCTAGATATAGCACCAACTCCAGATGCGGTAGAGCTAGCACATATGTCTACAAGGTCTGTCCAAGTAGGCCACACTTTATCCCGATATTCTTGAATATTCTTATCCTTTTGCAGTTTATTAGTATATTGTTAGTATATTGGTTAACCATATGCTTGCAATTATATACAAATTATATGTACTTAAACTCACCGAAATGAGATCCTCCCAAGTTTCATCGGAAGCTTTGATCATTTTGTCCTCGTCATCCCAGCCAAACCCAGTGAGTTTTAGAAGTCTATCCATGGTAGCATAACAACTCCTGTAGTACTTGTGACGATTTTTTATTTGTTGCAACTCAAGTTTGTCTACCTTTGATTCATTGAACTGATCTTGGATTTCACGCCATGCTTTCTTTGTGTAACCTGTTCCTTCTTTCCCTCCATTTAAGGTTTGATCTTTCAATATATTGAGCAATATTTTGTCCTCTGATGATTTCCATATGTGACGCTTTATGGGCTGCTTATTGGTGTTCTCCTTCTTAATTTCTTTTACCTTATCAGCCATATTTTCTATAAGGAAATAAAGCAACAACATTATTACTAGTATCTATCTATGTGAACATGTTGAAGATCTAAGATAAATGATTGATATAGTAAGTAGAAATGTGTTGTCTACGGTCAAGGATTCATACATGGCTAATGGTTGGAAGAAAAGGATTGTCAGAAGCACGCACTCATTCACTCAATGGAGGAAGGATACAATCATATCAATTCGTTACTGTTACAATTCGTTACTGTTACCATGATTTACGCAACTATAACTAATCTACTCCCTCCGATCCAAATTACTGTTCTTAGATTTGTCTAGATTCGGGTGTAGCTAGCACTATACATTCAAATCTAAACAAATTTGAAAAAGATCGGAGGGAGTAAAAAGCCTAGAACAGCCTTTGTATACGATTGACTGCACTTTCTTACACAGTACATGCCCGACAGCTAGTCAAAACTCACAATGCTCTAATATATCAGAGATTGGAGATAATTCATGCACCGCTATAGAATAATTTCTCCTTTGTTGATCTGATTGTGGATATTACCTGTAGGATGATGAACCTACAGTCCGCCTGTTGGCGATGAAAACAAGTGGAGGAAGAGCGGCCTCGTCTTCCCAGCCGGTGTCCGGCGAGTGAATTGTTGATCTGGGTCGGCGTTAGCCCCAAGCCATGGAATGACTACAGATGTTTGTTTCTAGATCTGTGGTATTTTGTTTTCTCATCTTGTACCAACATCACGTATAAATAGAAGGGATGAAAAAAGGGCGCGCATGGAGTGGCGGGAGCGACAGACTTGGCGCAAAGAAAGTTTGTTGAGAAAGGGGCGGCTGAAAAAGTTTGTTAAGATTTGATTTTCTGTAATCGCGTTTATACAAAAATGACTATTAGTCGTTTTGGCCAGGACGCGTTTTCCTGGCTTTGTGGAAACCAATTTTAATCAATCTCCGTTTTTGTTGCCGGACCCAAACATGGATTTAGTTTGTTACACGGTTACACGGGATTACGGAAAACTAGTTTGTCTAATCCGCTGTATCCAAACAAGGGCTACAGTCCACTTCCATAACCACTCACGAAAATCCTCGGAGTTTAGCAAAGATGATCCCACCCCGGAGAGAAAGTTCCAATAAAACCAGAATGGGATCTTGCAATCCCACCTGCTCCCCCCCTTTATGGCCTCTGACGGAATACCGGCGTCAATATTGATTTTAACCCAAGCATCATCAGGTGGCTTCCACCCATAGCCTGACAAGGTCATAGCATGGTACTTCAGGGATCTCAAGCAGCGCCAAATCTTCACAAATGTGGCATCCCGCAAAAACCACTACTAGAAAATCGCGTTGTTTTTGTGTATTGCATCGTCATCATCATGCATTGTTTGCCTAAAACTATTTTTAAAAAGCCTGATTTTGTTTTCTAAACGCCCCATCTTTATTCAAACACCAAGACCGGGTCTCCGGATTATTTTGTTTTGGCTGCTATCGGTTTGCAAACGGCCTGTTTAAAACAAATAAAATGTTTAGTTATTTTTAGTGGGGGCAGTCGAACGGGCCGACCCGACCCGAACGACCACCCCCGGAATAGAATCGGTCCACCACATCAGCCCACCCTAAAACCCTCAGCTACCTAGTCCTAGTCTACCCCCAAACCCTCCACATCACCCCGCCCTATAGCAACTCGCCACCTCACCCTTGGCCACCCCCCTCCAATCAAAACTAGCCACCTCAACAACCCACCCCAATTCCACCTGCCCACCCACACACACCAGCACACGCGGCCACACACACTCACCCAACCGCCTGGCCACATTCCCCCCACCAACCCCTGCCTGGCCCGCTGCCCCTGGGACCCACTCCCTGACCCCACGTCCTCCCCTGGCCCACCTCCTTTCCTCTCTCCTTCCTCCCTCTTCCCCAGCGCGCGTGCCCCGCTCTCCCTTCTCCCTCCCCTGCTCTCTGCGCCCGCGCGCCGGCGAGCATCTCCCGTCCCCGCCGGCCTCCGAGCTCGCCTCCAGCCGTCGTCCGCCGCTCCGCCGCCCCCGCCGCCTGCAGGCACCGCCACTCCGCCCCTCCGCACCCATCTCCGCGTCGCCGGCCGCGCCCGCAGCCCGAGCACCCCCTTCCGCCGTACCTCCGTCGTCCCCGAGCCGCCTCCACCCGCCGGCCTCTGCTCGCCTGCCGCCAGCACGTCCTCTCCGCGCCGCCGCTCGCCCCGGCCCCGCGTGCTCCGGCCCCGACGCGCTGCCCTTCCGCCCAACTCGCGAGCTGCCTCCGGCCACCTCCGCCTCGCGCCGCCGTTCTCCTCGCCGGCCCCGCACGCCCCTCCCCGCGGCCGCCCCATCTCGTCCTCCGCCCCGGCGCCCCCTCTACCGGACCGCCGCGCCTCGCCCGTCCCCGCCGGCGATCTCGCCCCCGAGCCCGTTCCCGCAGCGTCGCGCGCCTCGCCGCCTACCTGTAACACCCTCAGAATCGGACCTATGCAAGTTTGGGCAAAATTCACCAAACCCGCATAGAAACGATTCAAAGGTGCCCACCAGGCACTTTCGTGCGGGTGGAAAACGAAGTAATAACATTACACAACAGTCCTCGATGGGACCCACAGAACAGATATATATACAACAGCGACTCAGAGAGTCAAGAATACAGATATAATATTCAAAGATCCAAATCACCTTGAAAACGGTAGAGCGTCCGGCTACGGACAAGAAGCAAATGGGGCTAAGAGCCCTGAAGAATAACCAATGGCGTCCATAACCCTGCCCAGGCCAAGCCGGAAGGGTAACCCTGCTAACGGCGTCGATCTCAAAACCTGCTTAAACCAAAAGGGGTGCCGGCAAAGGGCAAAGGAAAAAGAAGGAGCGTCAGTACTGAGGCCAGTACACGGCGAGGCTAGAATTCGGCGGTCCTCGCCTACATAGGTATGGTGGACTGAGCGGCAGCGGCAGCATGCACTAAACAACCTATAGAGACTCGATACAACTGGCGGATATCAGAGAGGGATAAGAATGGCCTAACCGGATCCAACCTGAAGCTAACACCAAACAAACCCATCCTGGTGTTTCCCCCTCGAGACCAAACGAGGAAGTCAACCGAGGAACTCACACAGTTGGCAGTTTTACTTACTCAGTTATAGTTGTGGCACTTTACTAGTCAGATTTAGTTAACCGTCCTGATAAAGTAAGCAGTGGGCACTTTTTATTAGTCATGCTGTGATAGTTGCAACAATTACTAATCAGGTACAGATAGCATGAGATAAACCCAAAACCCAGCAGTTGTTGGTACTTTTATTCAGCCAATTCGTTGTAGTTGCAATACTTACTAGTCAGATACATTTGTCGCGAGCGACAACCAACAAGCAATGGTGGGCAGTATTAATTAGCCATTCCATTATAGTAGAGCTGATTACTAGTCATTATAAGTCAAATTTACAGCAGTAAACTTTAGTTATGCTTGTCTATGATCAAGAAACTGTGCTCCAAGTCGTCCATATCCGCGGACACGGCTTTCAGAAAGTTTTACCCGGCCGGGGTGCACCAATAGCAACACACACTCGATCAACCTCGGAAAAACCAAATCAAAACCCAACGAGGCCTTCACGACACAGCAATCACAAGATTCATAAATATTTCAGGGGGCCACCCCTTTGAGTAGAACCCGCAACGGAGTAGGCAAGCTCCGAGACGGCCTCAAGGTCTGCGTCAATGGCTGTGAGCGACTGGGAACCCCAAACGGGGCTTGTCGACACCGCGTAATCACTCCGCTTCCTAAACAGTACAGTGTGCAGTACCTCGCACAATCGTAAATAAAGCAGTAAAGCATGGCATAAGTACAGGATAGTAATAAAACCTCAAACTAGTTTGTGGCCCCAAGAAATAAGACGGAATCAAGCTCTGGCTGAGGGGGGTCCCATATACCTCCCGGATGTGGATAGCGCGATAAATCAAGGAACAGGAATCAAGTACTCGGGGTCTTACGGGACACAAGTGGGCGTTCGGAAAACCAAATATTATCTATCACCCACCGATGCCTCTGCTTATTTCAATTTTAGTTGTTAAACAGAAATTAAAGTGACGATAAGTAAAACTATGATCAGCTCCGACAACAACATGCGGCAATACATCAACAGCTGTGGCATTTGACAACACGCAACATCACTTGAGCAGGCGACTACGACGCGCAAGTCCAACTATCTACCAAACAACAGGTAATAGGATGTGTCCGAGGCAATATGGGGCTGCACGGTATATCACAGGTACGGAAAACTAAAGCATCGCAACACAGATAGCAATAGATCAACAGGAGGGAATAAATACTATAAAAGTAAGATAGGTAGAAAGGGGGAGATGCTCGCCTGAAAACATGTCGAAGGGTTCAACTGAAGATCGGGGCGAAGCTCACATCAACTCAACGGCCTTATCCGCGAAGAAGCAAAACACTAGAATAAACACCGGATGCAATATTTAATACACGGCAGAAGATCGGCATGATGCATGTATGATGCATGGCATGGCAAGGTGCGATGCAATTAGGTCATATTAAGTGGGACCGGGGTCCTGACAATTAATTATTAGGTGGTTCAAGTTATTTAGAAAACCCCGCAATTTTAAATGTTGTTTTAACATGGCAAGAGATGGTACCGGTTCGCTACACAAATTTAAATGAGGCCAATATGAGACTAGATTTGCCCGCATATGGGCCCCATATTTAATTATTAGGTGAATCGGCATAAGGCCCCCAAACCACAGATATGCATGCGAGATGACAATTAAATATGCAACAAGTTGTTATGTTATAAAATAGGGTTCGAGGAAAAGGGGTCACACATCCGAGGGGGCTCGACGATCTTGGGGTTCCAGGGTTCGGGGTCAGGGTCCAGGGTTCGACGGTTCCGTTCTCGGGTATCGGGGTAGGTCTTGGCGCATCCGGGGGTCTTCGGGTCATGGCGACGATCCTGGCGTCCTAGATGGAGAACTCAGGGTTCCGGTTCGCGGTTTCTGGTCGACGGTCTTGTGGGGCCATCTTAGATGCCGGTGTCGAGCTCGGGTGCCGTTGATGATCTTGGGGTTTCAGCGGAACGGTCTTCGGGGCACTTGACGTTCTATGAAGTGGAGCTCCGGACCTTCGGCTTCGGGGGGGAAGAACATGGAGTTCCGGGGACAGGGTCTTGACGTTCTGCGACGAAGTGCTCGTCGTTCCGTGTCGGTGACCTTGGCGTTCACGAGGGAGTACTTGTCGCACAGGTTTTCTTCGGGTGCTCTGTCGATGATCTTGTCGTCGAGGGGAACTTGACGGGTCCGCGGCGAAGATCTTGTGGGTCCAGCGTCTCGGTATCCGGTAGGCGTACTCGTCGGCACGGGGTTCGGTTTTCGGTCCGGATCTTGGCGAGAATTGCGTCACGAACTTCGGAACGGCCACGAGGTCAAACCTATCCATGTCGGAGATCTTGTCGGCCCAAAACAGGGGAAGCTCTTGTCGTACTTGTCATCTAGGAGGACGCGGATTGCCCTTACAGTAGCAGCCACACACCCAACGTTCATCAACGTGGAGGAGCCGACACAGAGGCGGGCGGGGTCGGCAGGTACCAGGCGGCGCTGACGAGGGGCTCGAGCAGCGGCTCGCCAGAGGGGACGCCGGGGACGGAGGTCGGGGCGGGGCCGCAGGCGACGCCGGTGAGGCAGAACGGCGGTGCGCGCGGCCGGAGGCGGGGAGGTGGACGCGGAGGCGGTGGAGGGGCGCAGCGGCGCGCAGCAGCACTGAGGGAGGCGGCGGGGATGGCGGGGCCCGCGGGGCGCGCGGCGCACGCGACGGAGGGGCGGCGGAGGGAACGGTCGGACTCGGGGGAGCCGATGCGGACGGCGGGGCGGACGGCGGGAGGCAGCGGCCGGCGAAGCGAGGCAGGGCGGCGGCGGGCAGACTGGGCCGGGGAGGCGGTGAGCGCGGGAGAAGGGAGCCGCGGGCGGCGCGGTCCGGCGAGGGGCGCGGAGGCGGCGCTTGGGGTCGGGGCCGGCCAGGGAGGCGGGGAGGCGAGCTCGCGTCGTCGGGCTCTGCCAGGGTACGCGCGGGGCGGCCGGTCCGGCGAGGGGGTGGGGGGACGAGCGGCGGCCGTGCTTGAGCGGCAGCGGCGCGCTGGATAGAAGAGCGGGGCGAGGCGAGGGTTGCAGGAGGGCAAGCGGGCCTGCGCCGGCGGCGGGAAAAAGGGGAGGGGAGCGGCGACTGAGGGGGGAGGAGGCGGAGGCAGAAGCGGTCGCCGGAGGCGGCGACGGGCGGTGGCGAGGTGGGGCGGTGAAGGAGCGCAGGCGGGGTTGGGAGGAGGACAGGGAGCACGCGGGGGGCATGGGTGAAGATGAACAGGGCATGCCGCGTCGGGACGCACGCGGTGTCGGGGTGGCCCGCGGTGGGACCCGCGTGGGGTGCGCGGTGTGGGCGTGGCTGGCGCGGTGTGGGTCGCTGCGGGGCCCAGCGGCCAGGGAGGGAGTGGGTTGGCGGTTGGTGTGGCTGTGTGTGTGCTTTGCATGCGTGTGGGGCTGCTGGCTGCGCGCGATGGTGTGTGGTGTGTGTTTGGGTTGGTGGGATGGGGAAGGTGAGAGAGAGAGGGAGGGGTGAGGGTGACGTGGCGGGGTGTGATTGGAGGGTGGGGAGGGGCAAGGTGAGGTGGCAGGATATGATAGGCCAGAGTGATGTGGAGGGATTAGGTGGGTAGAATTCTGGGTGGGTTTAGGATTAGAGGGGCAGGACAGGTTGGACCGATTTTAAAATATGGGGTGGTCGTTCGGGCTAAAACGGCCCGTTCGACTGCCCCGCTAAAATAATTTAATATTTTTATTTGATTTAAACAGGCCGTTGGCAAACCGATAGCGGACAAAACAAAATATTCCGGGGACCCGGTTTTGGCGTTTGAATAAAAGACGGGGCGTTTAGAAAACAACACGGGCTTTGCAAACATAGTTTTAGCAAACAATGCATGATGATGACGATGCAATGCACAAATTCAACGCGATTTTCTAGTAGTGGTTTTGCGGGATGCCACAATTCGACACCACTAACAATGGATCTCGCCCTCGAGATCCGCCTCATGGTACCGGAAGGAAAGTCGGCGATCTGATCCTTCGCGCTTCGTGTAGATCCTCGCGACACCACTAACGAGGGTTCCTTCTTCATCTGGGAATCGGCGACACCACCAACAAAGGGTCGTTGTCCCTGATCGTCGAGAGGACACTCCAGAGAAACAAAGGACGAAGGTAGAGGTATCAAACGGTAAGGCCACCCCTAACTTCCATGGACGGAGTAAAACTGCTGGATCCACTGATTCGACATACAAGAGCGAATGATAAGAGCAGTGGTAGGGTAGCTACTCCATACCGCACTCAAACCATTACTCTGCACACGAATAGGCGGATTAAGCAACCAACTCTCGGAATCAGGCTGAAGATCCTCTTAGAGGGTATCCGGAACAAAGGAATGCTGCCAGCAGAGATCGTATGAAAGACACACTGATTAGGTTTCACGATGGTTCCGTTGGCATGAACAACACGTGCTCAAGGTCGACTCCAACTTCACCAAAGCTCGTCCTTCTCATATGTTTTTCAACGACACTGACATCCAGCAAGGAACACAGATGGACAAAGAGCTCAAGAACAACAGATTGGAGGAAGGGTACAACAGACAAGTTGCAGATTGATGATCGTAGCACCTCCGTTACAAAAAGGGAGAAAGCGAAACCCTGAAGGTACGACGGAAACCCAACCACGAGAAATCCTGGACTCGAAGAAAAGATAAGAGGGTAGATTCAAAACACGTCGAGATAAGAGGCGAATAGCAGAGGGGTAAGGAGTAAAATCAGACCTAATCAGAACTATCCAACCGATTTTGCAAAATAGTTTTGACTCTCTACTTCGGCCGTTAGCTAGGTTATCCTACAGGCTGGACTTGTGGGGTATCGCAACTGCTGAGCTCTGATACCACTCTGTAACACCCTCAGAATCGGACCTATGCAAGTTTGGGCAAAATTCACCAAACCCGCATAGAAACGATTCAAAGGTGCCCACCAGGCACTTTCGTGCGGGTGGAAAACGAAGTAATAACATTACACAACAGTCCTCGATGGGACCCACAGAACAGATATATATACAACAGCGACTCAGAGAGTCAAGAATACAGATATAATATTCAAAGATCCAAATCACCTTGAAAACGGTAGAGCGTCCGGCTACGGACAAGAAGCAAATGGGGCTAAGAGCCCTGAAGAATAACCAATGGCGTTCATAACCCTGCCCAGGCCAAGCCGGAAGGGTAACCCTGCTAACGGCGTCGATCTCAAAACCTGCTTAAACCAAAAGGGGTGCCGGCAAAGGGCAAAGGAAAAAGAAGGAGCGTCAGTACTGAGGCCAGTACACGGCGAGGCTAGAATTCGGCGGTCCTCGCCTACATAGGTATGGTGGACTGAGCGGCAGCGGCAGCATGCACTAAACAACCTATAGAGACTCGATACAACTGGCGGATATCAGAGAGGGATAAGAATGGCCTAACCGGATCCAACCTGAAGCTAACACCAAACAAACCCATCCTGGTGTTTCCCCCTCGAGACCAAACGAGGAAGTCAACCGAGGAACTCACACAGTTGGCAGTTTTACTTACTCAGTTATAGTTGTGGCACTTTACTAGTCAGATTTAGTTAACCGTCCTGATAAAGTAAGCAGTGGGCACTTTTTATTAGTCATGCTGTGATAGTTGCAACAATTACTAATCAGGTACAGATAGCATGAGATAAACCCAAAACCCAGCAGTTGTTGGTACTTTTATTCAGCCAATTCGTTGTAGTTGCAATACTTACTAGTCAGATACATTTGTCGCGAGCGACAACCAACAAGCAATGGTGGGCAGTATTAATTAGCCATTCCATTATAGTAGAGCTGATTACTAGTCATTATAAGTCAAATTTACAGCAGTAAACTTTAGTTATGCTTGTCTATGATCAAGAAACTGTGCTCCAAGTCGTCCATATCCGCGGACACGGCTTTCAGAAAGTTTTACCCGGCCGGGGTGCACCAATAGCAACACACACTCGATCAACCTCGGAAAAACCAAATCAAAACCCAACGAGGCCTTCACGACACAGCAATCACAAGATTCAGAAATATTTCAGGGGGCCACCCCTTTGAGTAGAACCCGCAACGGAGTAGGCAAGCTCCGAGACGGCCTCAAGGTCTGCGTCAATGGCTGTGAGCGACTGGGAACCCCAAACGGGGCTTGTCGACACCGCGTAATCACTCCGCTTCCTAAACAGTACAGTGTGCAGTACCTCGCACAATCGTAAATAAAGCAGTAAATCATGGCATAAGTACAGGATAGTAATAAAACCTCAAACTAGTTTGTGGCCCCAAGAAATAAGACGGAATCAAGCTCTGGCTGAGGGGGGTCCCATATACCTCCCGGATGTGGATAGCGCGATAAATCAAGGAACAGGAATCAAGTACTCGGGGTCTTACGGGACACAAGTGGGCGTTCGGAAAACCAAATATTATCTATCACCCACCGATGCCTCTGCTTATTTCAATTTTAGTTGTTAAACAGAAATTAAAGTGACGATAAGTAAAACTATGATCAGCTCCGACAACAACATGCGGCAATACATCAACAGCTGTGGCATTTGACAACACGCAACATCACTTGAGCAGGCGACTACGACGCGCAAGTCCAACTATCTACCAAACAACAGGTAATAGGATGTGTCCGAGGCAATATGGGGCTGCACGGTATATCACAGGTACGGAAAACTAAAGCATCGCAACACAGATAGCAATAGATCAACAGGAGGGAATAAATACTATAAAAGTAAGATAGGTAGAAAGGGGGAGATGCTCGCCTGAAAACATGTCGAAGGGTTCAACTGAAGATCGGGGCGAAGCTCACATCAACTCAACGGCCTTATCCGCGAAGAAGCAAAACACTAGAATAAACACCGGATGCAATATTTAATACACGGCAGAAGATCGGCATGATGCATGTATGATGCATGGCATGGCAAGGTGCGATGCAATTAGGTCATATTAAGTGGGACCGGGGTCCCGACAATTAATTATTAGGTGGTTCAAGTTATTTAGAAAACCCCGCAATTTTAAATGTTGTTTTAACATGGCAAGAGATGGTACCGGTTCGCTACACAAATTTAAATGAGGCCAATATGAGACTAGATTTGCCCGCATATGGGCCCCATATTTAATTATTAGGTGAATCGGCATAAGGCCCCCAAACCACAGATATGCATGCGAGATGACAATTAAATATGCAACAAGTTGTTATGTTATAAAATAGGGTTCGAGGAAAAGGGGTCACACATCCGAGGGGGCTCGACGATCTTGGGGTTCCGGGGTTCGGGGTCAGGGTCCAGGGTTCGACGGTTCCGTTCTCGGGTATCGGGGTAGGTCTTGGCGCATCCGGGGGTCTTCGGGTCATGGCGACGATCCTGGCGTCCTAGATGGAGAACTCAGGGTTCCGGTTCGCGGTTTCTGGTCGACGGTCTTGTGGGGCCATCTTAGATGCCGGTGTCGAGCTCGGGTGCCGTTGATGATCTTGGGGTTTCAGCGGAACGGTCTTCGGGGCACTTGACGTTCTATGAAGTGGAGCTCCGGACCTTCGGCTTCGGGGGGGGGGGGGGGGAAGAACATGGAGTTCCGGGGACAGGGTCTTGACGTTCTGCGACGAAGTGCTCGTCGTTCCGTGTCGGTGACCTTGGCGTTCACGAGGGAGTACTTGTCGCACAGGTTTTCTTCGGGTGCTCTGTCGATGATCTTGTCGTCGAGGGGAACTTGACGGGTCCGCGGCGAAGATCTTGTGGGTCCAGCGTCTCGGTATCCGGTAGGCGTACTCGTCGGCACGGGGTTCGGTTTTCGGTCCGGATCTTGGCGAGAATTGCGTCACGAACTTCGGAACGGCCACGAGGTCAAACCTATCCATGTCGGAGATCTTGTCGGCCCAAAACAGGGGAAGCTCTTGTCGTACTTGTCATCTAGGAGGACGCGGATTGCCCTTACAGTAGCAGCCACACACCCAACGTTCATCAACGTGGAGGAGCCGACACAGAGGCGGGCGGGGTCGGCAGGTACCAGGCGGCGCTGACGAGGGGCTCGAGCAGCGGCTCGCCGGAGGGGACGCCGGGGACGGAGGTCGGGGCGGGGCCGCAGGCGACGCCGGTGAGGCAGAACGGCGGTGCGCGCGGCCGGAGGCGGGGAGGTGGACGCGGAGGCGGTGGAGGGGCGCAGCGGCGCGCAGCAGCACTGAGGGAGGCGGCGGGGATGGCGGGGCCCGCGGGGCGCGCGGCGCACGCGACGGAGGGGCGGCGGAGGGAACGGTCGGACTCGGGGGAGCCGATGCGGACGGCGGGGCGGACGGCGGGAGGCAGCGGCCGGCGAAGCGAGGCAGGGCGGCGGCGGGCAGACTGGGCCGGGGAGGCGGTGAGCGCGGGAGAAGGGAGCCGCGGGCGGCGCGGTCCGGCGAGGGGCGCGGAGGCGGCGCTTGGGGTCGGGGCCGGCCAGGGAGGCGGGGAGGCGAGCTCGCGTCGTCGGGCTCTGCCAGGGTACGCGCGGGGCGGCCGGTCCGGCGAGGGGGTGGGGGGACGAGCGGCGGCCATGCTTGAGCGGCAGCGGCGCGCTGGATAGAAGAGCGGGGCGAGGCGAGGGTTGCAGGAGGGCAAGCGGGCCTGCGCCGGCGGCGGGAAAAAGGGGAGGGGAGCGGCGACTGAGGGGGGAGGAGGCGGAGGCAGAAGCGGTCGCCGGAGGCGGCGACGGGCGGTGGCGAGGTGGGGCGGTGAAGGAGCGCAGGCGGGGTTGGGAGGAGGACAGGGAGCACGCGGGGGGCATGGGTGAAGATGAACAGGGCATGCCGCGTCGGGACGCACGCGGTGTCGGGGTGGCCCGCGGTGGGACCCGCGTGGGGTGCGCGGTGTGGGCGTGGCTGGCGCGGTGTGGGTCGCTGCGGGGCCCAGCGGCCAGGGAGGGAGTGGGTTGGCGGTTGGTGTGGCTGTGTGTGTGCTTTGCATGCGTGTGGGGCTGCTGGCTGCGCGCGATGGTGTGTGGTGTGTGTTTGGGTTGGTGGGATGGGGAAGGTGAGAGAGAGAGGGAGGGGTGAGGGTGACGTGGCGGGGTGTGATTGGAGGGTGGGGAGGGGCAAGGTGAGGTGGCAGGATATGATAGGCCAGAGTGATGTGGAGGGATTAGGTGGGTAGAATTCTGGGTGGGTTTAGGATTAGAGGGGCAGGACAGGTTGGACCGATTTTAAAATATGGGGTGGTCGTTCGGGCTAAAACGGCCCGTTCGACTGCCCCGCTAAAATAATTTAATATTTTTATTTGATTTAAACAGGCCGTTGGCAAACCGATAGCGGACAAAACAAAATATTCCGGGGACCCGGTTTTGGCGTTTGAATAAAAGACGGGGCGTTTAGAAAACAACACGGGCTTTGCAAACATAGTTTTAGCAAACAATGCATGATGATGACGATGCAATGCACAAATTCAACGCGATTTTCTAGTAGTGGTTTTGCGGGATGCCACACTACCCCACCGCGTTCCTCTCCGCCCTCCCCGTCTGCGCCTCACCCGCCGCCGACGCTCGCGCCCTCCCTCGCCGGCGCTCGCGCGCCAGGAGCTCGCCCTTCCGTTGCCGCCTTCCCCAAGCAGGTCCCGGCGCGGCCCTCCGCTCCCTGTCGGCCTCGCCAGTGGGCCTGCGCCTGTGCCCTCTCCCTGGCCGTCAACGCCCGACCTCTCCCCTCCTCGAGCGTCGCCGACGCGCGCCTCCCGCGACCCGCGCGCCGTCCGCCGCCCCTGTTCGCCGCCCCTGTCCGCCGTCCGTCCTCGTCGTCCGCGAACATCCGCGAGTGGACCCTGCAGCGTCGCATCTCCCCGGCTCCCTGCCTCTAGGCTCTGCCCCAGGTACCGAGCGAGTTGCAGTTGGAGGCAGCATGTCCAGGCGTCAGGCTTGTTGGGCCGCTATATCTTAAGGATACACGGATGTGGCGAACACGCCCAACGACTCCTTCACGAACGCTCGGCTAAGGCCTCCCGACAAGATCTTCGCCTCGGAGCACCAAGTAATCCGCTTGAACCCCGAAGACCCGAACCCCTCGCCAATATCTTCAGTGCCGAGACCCGAGTCCGACACCGACAACCAAAAACCACGGAACCGACAAGTTCGCCTACCGGACACCGTGTGACAAGATCATCTCTCGGACGCCCAGGTCGCCACCCGGAACGCCAAGTACTCCCTCGAGGACGCCAAGACCGACCCGACACGAGGACGCGACAAGACCTTCGCGATGACAAGAACGGCACCGACCCGGAAGAAGCCGATGCGCCCCGACACCGACCCAAGTCCTCCTTCCCGGAACGTCGTGATCTACCTCAGTTGTCCGAGAACGAACCCGTCGAACCCTGAACCCCGAGACCGACCCCGAACCCCGGAACCCCAAGATCTGCCGAACCCTAATGTGTGACTCTTATCCGAGAACCCTATTTTATAACAACTTGTTGCATATTGAATTATCATGCTTGCATGCATATTTGTGTGGTTTGGGGGCTTTATGCCGATTCACCTCTAGTTAAATATGGGGCCCATATGCGGGCAAATCCAGTCTCATATTGGCCTCATTTAAATTGCGTAGCGAACCGGTGCTATCTTTTGCTTTGCTAAAACAACATTTAAATTGCGGGGTTTCTAAACAACATGAACCGCCTTATTAATTGTCGGGACCCCGGTTCCGCTTAATATGACCTAATTGCATCGCATCTTGCCATGTCATACATCATACATGCATCATGCCGATCTTCTGCCGTGTATTAAATATTGCATCCGGTGTTTATTCTAGTGTTTTGCTTCTTCGCGGATAAGGCCGTTGAGTTGATGCGAGTGTCGACCCGATCTTCGGTTGAACCTTCGGCAATGTTTTCAGGCGAGCATCTCCCCCTTTCTACCTATCTTACTTTTATAGTATTTATTCCCTCCTGTTGATCTATTGCTATCTGTGTTGCGATGCTCTAGTTTTCGTGCCCGTGTTATCCCTTGCAGCCTTATATTGCCTTGGACACCTCCTATTACCTGTTGTTTGATAGATAGTTGGACTTGCGCGTCGTAGTCGCTTGGTCAAGTGCTGTTGCGTGACGTCAAGTGCCACAGTTGTTGGTGTATTGCCGTATGTTGAATGTTGGAGATGATCATGGTTTTACTTATCGCTCACTTTAATTCCTGTTTAACAACTAAAATTGAATTAAGCAGAGGCATCGGTGGGTGATAGGTAATATTTGGTTTCCGACCGCCCACTTGTGTCCCGTAGGACCCCGAGTTCTTGACACCTGTTCCGAGATCGAGCGCGCTAACCACAGGTGGGGAGATATGGGCCCCCATTGATTATTACCTGATTTCAAAGTATTGTACTGGGGGCCACAAACTAGTTTGAGGTTTTATTTACGATCCTGTACCTATGCCATGCTTTACTGCTTTATTACGTTTGTGCGAGGAGCACACTGTACTGTTTAGGAAGCGGAGTGTTTTCGCGGTATCGACAGTCCCCGTTTGGGGATTTGCTGTCGTTTACGGCCACTGACGCAAACCCTAAGTCCGTCTCGAAGACCGGCCGACTTCGTTGCGGGTTCTACTTGGTGGGGTGGCCCCCATGTACTTGCTTTGGGTCTGGGAGCGTTGTGACTTAGGCCCCGCCGACATACCGATGGGTGTATGTTAACTGATCTGGCAAAAAGGGTCGAAGTGCCTGTGGATACTTTGGTGCACCCCTGCAGGGTTAAATCTTTTCGAGAAGTCGTGTCCGCGGTTATGGACGACTTGGAGCACAGTGCTTGATCATAGACAACTATAACTAAAGTTTACTGTTATAAACTGTCTTGTATCCGGTTTGACTAGTAATCAGCTTTACTACAACGGAATGGCTAAATAAAAGTACCAACAACTGCTGGGTTTTGGGGTTATCTCATGCTAATTGTATCTGACTAGTAAGTGTTGCCACTATAACGGAATGGTTAACTAAAAGTGCCCACTGCTTACTTTATCAGGACGATAATCTACACCTGACTAGTAATTGCTGCAACGATAACTGAATAAGTAAAACTGCCAACGGTGTGAGTTCCTCGGTTGACTTCCTCGTCCGGTCTCGAGGGGGAAACGCCAGGATGGGTTTGTTTGATGGTAGTAACAGGGTGGATCCGAATAGGTCTCTCTTACCTCTCTCTGATAGTCGCCAGTTGTATCGAGTCTCTATAGGTTGTTTAGTGCATGCTGCCGCTGCCGCTTCAGTCCACTATACCTATGTAGGCGAGGACCGCCGAATTCTAGCCTCGCCGTGTACTGGCCTCAGTACTGACACTCCTCTTTTTCCTTTGCCCCTTGTCGGCACCCCTATTGTTTAAGCAGGTTTTGAGATCGACGTTGTTAGCAGGGTTACCCTTCCGGCTTGGCCTGGGCAGGGTTATGGACGCCATCGGTTATTCTTCAGGGCTCTTAGCCCCATTTGCATCTTGTCCGTAGTCGGACGCTGTATCATTTTCAAGGTGATTTGGATCTTTGTACATTATATCTGTATTCTTGACTCATTGAGTCGCTGCTGTATATTTATTTGTTCTGTGGGTCCCATCGAGGACTGTTGTGTAATGTTATTACTTCGTTTTCCACCCGCACGCCAGTGCCTGGTGGGCACCTTCGAATCGTTTCTATGCGGGTTTGGCGGGTTTCGCTAAAACATGCATAGGTCCGATTCTGAGGGTGTTACAACAAACCCTCTTGAAAGAATGAACAGGATCAAGCCCCCCTTTATCATGAACCAAGTTACTACTCGATGTCCAGATAGCCCACATGATTGTAATAATCTTGGCTCTCTCCACTTCTAAAAATCTTGTAGTCCTTTGTCTCTTGCTTCTTTTGGGTGCTTCATTTTCATCCTCCACGGGATCATCAGAGTGTTCTATCGGCATAGTGGATTCAGGAATTATAACAAATTCCTGACTAGATGAACTAGTCATCTCCTGATTTGATGAGCTAGACATACCTTTCATAGGAAAGATGTCCTCAAAGAAAGTCGCATAATTCGACTCCATAATTGTATCAACATGCATGTCGGATACCTCAGATTTTACTATCAAAAATCTATAGCCAATGCTATGAAAAGCATATCCCAGAAAAACACAATCAACGGTTTTTTGTTCAAGCTTTCGCTTCTTGGGTATTGGAATATTGACTTTCGCCAAACAACCCCAAGTTCGTAAGTAAGAGAGGTTAAGCCTTTTTCCCATTACTCAAATGGAGTCATGGTTTTATCCTTTACAGGAACACGGTTTAGGACATGACACGGAGTCATTAGCGCCTCCCCCACCATTCCTTGGAAAGACCCGATGTATTTAACATGGCGTTAACCAAATCAGTTAGAGTGTGATTCTTCCTTTCGGACACCCCATTTGACTGAGGTGAGTAGGGAGACGTCCTCTCATGTATAATACCATGTTCCATACAGAATAAATCAAAATCGTTTGAAAATTACTCTCCACCATGATCCGACCTTAGCCGCTTGATTTTAAGATCAAGTTGCTTTCTGCCTCAGCTTTATAGATTTTGAAGTAGTTCAGAGCGTCATATTTAGATTTTAGAAGATAAACATAGCAGTATCTAGTGGAGTCATCAATCAACGTCATAAAGTATCTTTTTCCATCTTTTGTCAACACACCATTCATGTCACAAAGATCTGAATGTATAAGTTCTAGCGGTGCTAAGTTTCCCAGTTCCGCAGCCGTATGAGACTTGCGGGGTTCCTTTGCTTGCACACAAACTTGGCACTTAGAACCTTTGACAGTGGTAAATTTCGGAATTAAACTCATATTAGCTAGCCGCGTCATGCAACCAAAGTTAATATGACAGAGTTGTGAATACCAAATATTGGACTCATTATCATTGCAAACATGATTAATAACTTTAGTACATGAGTCTAACAAAGACAAGCGGAACACACCTCCACACTCATAACCCTTTCCAACAAATTGTATATACTTAGAAATTACAACTTTATTGGACTCAAAAACCAACTTAAAGAAATCTCGACATAAAAGTGATCCGCTAACGAGATTCTTATTGATGGAGGGAACGTGTTGCACATTCTTCATCTGTATGGTCTTCCCCGAAGTAAACTTCAGATTTACCGTACCAACACCATGAACAGAAGCACATGAGCCGTTTCCAATCAGCACGGAAGAGGTCCTTGAGACCTGATAAGAGGAAAACATGGAAATATCAGAACATACATGTGTATTAGCACCTGTGTCTATCCACCAATCAGGAGAATGACATACTGAAATGATAGTAGGTAAAATACTGTACCCAGCATCCTTCATATTAGTATCGCTAATAACGACATTAGCGATATTACCGTTGTTCCATGTTGACGCTTGTTAAACCGATTAAGACACCTAGGAGCCCAATGACCAGGATCACCATAGACGTGGCAAGAGCCTTTCCTCTTATCATTTTTCTTCTTGAAGTTGGTTGAGTACGTGGCCTTGTTCTTGCCATCAAACTTCCCCTTTCCTTCAGTTTTTTTCTTATTCTTGAACTTGTGGGATTGGGAGTTTTTCCTCTGCACCAAATTCGCAGTAGAACCTCCCTCAAATCCTCGAGCAGTTTTGTCCTTTGCTCTCGCCTTCTCTTCCACATGAAGAGAGCCAATGAGATCCGTAATGGAAAACTTTTGTCTCTTATGTTTTAGAGAGGTAGCAAAGTTCCTCCACGAGGGAGGAAGCTTGGCAATAATGCCACCGACTACAAATTTGTCCGGTAAGGTACACTTAAACTGTTCAAGTTCTTTGGCAAGTGATTGTATCTCATGAGCTTGCTCAACGACGGAGCGTGTTGGAGATATGCCCTAGAGGCAATAATAAATATAGTTATTATTATATCTTTGTGTTTATGATAAATGTTTACATTCATGCTATAATAGTATTAACAAGGAAACATTAATACTTGTGTGATTTGTAAACTTAATTTGAAGTCCCTAGTATAGCCTCTATACTTCACTAGCTTGTTGGTTGATTAATGATTGTGGTTTCCCTATCATGAACATTGAGATATTATCAACAACAAGATCATATCGTTAGGAGAATGATATGGTGGACATACTCCTATAGATAAGCGTAGCATAAAGATCAAGTCATTTCAATAGTTCAATTGCTATATGCTTTCTGATACATAGTAACCTAATTCCTTCGACCATGAGATCATGCATATCACCTTTACCGGATGGATGCTTTGATGACATCAAACACCACACCGTAACTGGGTGGCTATAAAGGTGGCATTGAGTGTTTGGAAAGTATTGGTTGAAACACATGGATCAAGAGTGGGATTTGTCCATACATATGACGGATAGATATACTCTGGGCCCTCTCGGTGGAATGTCATCCAATTAGCTTGCAAGCATGTGACTGGGTCACAAGGGATCACATATCACGGGAACGAGAAAAGAGTACTTATCGGTAACGAGGTTGAACTAGGTATGCAGAGATACCGACGATCATAACCTCGGATAAGTAAACTATCGTGAGACAAAAGGAAATTGGTATCGTATGTAAGTGGTTCATTCGATCGCAAAGTAATCGTAGAAATATGTGGGAGCCATGTGAATTTCCAGATTCCTCTATTGGTTATTGTTCGGAGAAGTGTCTCGATCATGTCCGCATAATTCACGAACCGTAGGGAGACACACTTAAGGATTCGACGTTGTTTGAGTAGTTATGGTATTATGATAAAGAGACCGAATGTTGTTCGGAGTCTCGGATGGGATCCGGGATATCACGAGGTGATCCGGAATGGTCCGGAGAATAAGATTCATATAAGGAAAGTCCCGTTTCGGAGTTCGGGAATGATTCCGGTGTTTTCATCGGGAATGTTCTAGAAGGTTCCGGATTGTCCGGCACTCCGGGGGGGAAGGGTACATGAATGTGTCATTGAATGATTGCATCATGTACTAAGTGTTCTTGCTGTTCCAAAAACTGAAAAGTCAAACTGCCAGTTTGAAAGTCAAACGGCTAAAACAGGAAACTGTGGAAAACAGGAAACTGTGGGAAACAGGAAACTGTGGGAAACAAGCAAGAGGAGGTTGAAACCAACTTGGAGGAGGAGTCCCTCTCCTCCAAGCCGGCGGCCCACCTAGGCCGAGTTGCGGAGGGACTCCCCTCCCTCCCCTGGCGCGCCGGCCCCTCCACCTATAAAAGGAGGGGCAGGGCCTCCTCCTCTAGACACACAAGTTCCTATCTTCTAATCTCCGGTTTAGTGCCGTTTTGGTTTAGAGCTTCTAATTGCTTTAGCCTGCGGTTTAGAGCCTTCTAATTGGTGTGTCTAATCTCTAGACCACTAATAGCCCTCTCTCATACTCCACCATACTCGCTCCGGCTTAAGGCGAAGCCCTGCGGGATTTCCCCTCTACTTCCGGTACCACGCCGTTGTGCTGCCGGAATCGCGAGGAGAGTGATACAACCTCCGCTGCCTGCTGGAACAAGGGAGAGGAAGGTCTTCGTCGAGTACCGAACATGTGACCGACTGCGTAAGCGCTGCCGGAACGCAGCGCCGGAAGGATCGTCTACACGATCTTGAGATCGGAAAGAGTACGACTACATCACCCACGAGAATCCGCTCTCGTTAAACACTTTGGAATCTTCGAGGGTAAGTTATTCCATCGACTCATTGCTACAATCTAGTAGATAGATCTTGGCTTGTTTGTTTGTATGCGATAGAAAATTTTTGTTTTCCATGCTACGAACCCCTACAGTGGTATCAGAGCCGTGTCTATATGTAGATCTGTTGCACGAGTAGAACACAATGGTCATTGTGGGCGTTGATGCTTTTATTGTCGATTGCTTCTTGTGTACTTTGCATCTTGCGGTATGTTGGGATGAAGCGGCCCGGGCTAACCTTACATGACATCGTTCATGAGACTTGCTCCACGCTTGACATGCAACTTGTATTGCATAAGTGGCTTTGCGGGTGCCTGTTTCTCCTAGCATAGTTAAGATCCAATTTACAACGGGTGATCAACAATGCTAGTATCAATGTTGTGGTTCTTGTTCGTAAGTTAGAACGACACTTATTGAAAGCCCCAAACCACGTAAAATATGCAAAGAAAGTAGAGGCGTCTAACTTTGTTTTGCAGGGGTGTGCAGTGATGTGACATGGCCATGATTGTGATTATATTTGATGTATGCAATGTTCCTTATTGTAAGTTGGCAACCGGCAGGAGCCATATGGTTGTCTTTAATTTATGTTAAGACCCGCGTGTCTATTCAAAGTAGTTGTAATAGTTGAAGCCGGTGGACGACAACCATGGTGAAGCGTCATTGACCTTGATGCAATGCCGGTGATGATGGAGATCATGTTCGTGCTTGAAGATGGAGATCGGAAGCACAAAGAAGAAAGGCCATATCATATCACATATTATTGAATTGCATGTGATGTTAATCCTTTATACATCTTGTATTGCTTGGTAGACGACGGTAGCATTATAAGATGATCCCTCATGCACATCAATTTCAAGTCATAAAGTGTTCGCCCTTAGTTAGCACCGTTGCTAAAGCTTGTTGTTTCGAAGCACCACGTGATGATCGGGTGTGTTAGATTCTACAAGTGTATACAACGTGAGCAAGCCAGATTTGCTCATGCAGAAACTAAGGTTTGATCTTGACGAGCCTAGCATGTACAGACATGGTCTCGGAACACGGATCACCGAAAGGTAAAGCATGAATCATATAGTAGATATGATGAACATGACGATTGTTCTCCATTGAAACTATATCAACTCTCGTGATGATCGGTGTTGATGTAGTGGATTTGGTTCGTGTGATCACTAAAACAATGTGAGGGATGTTGTTTTGAGTGGGAGTTCACCTAGTTTAATTTCATTAATTAATTTGAACTCAATTTGTCATAAACTTAGTCTAAACTATTGCAAATATGTTGTAGATCAATGGCAGCCCCTACCATCAATTTTAATGCGTTCCTAGAGAAAGAAAAGTTGAAAAACAATGGAAGCAACTTCGCGGATTGGTTCCGCAATTTGAGGATTGTCCTCACAGCTGGTAATTTGACCTATGTGCTGGATGCACCGCTGGGTGACCCACCTGCAGCTGATGCTTCCGATGAAGTAAAGAATGTTTACCTCGCTCGGAAGAATCAGTACTCCATAGTTCAGTGTGCTATCTTGTATGGTTTAGAATCGGAGCTTCAGAAAAGGTTTGAAGAGTCAGACCCATATGATATTGTCGAGGATCTCAAATTGATTTTTGAGACTCATGCGGCAATTGAAAGCTATGAGGCTTCTGAAAAATTCTTTAACTGCAAGATGGAAGAGGGCAGCTCCGTCAGTGAGCATGTGCTTAAGATGTCTGGGCACGCAAACAAACTTCAAAGCTTGGGTATAGTGATTCCTAATGCTTTGGGGATTTACCGTGTCCTCCAGTCACTGCCACCAAGTTACAGGAACTTTGTGATGAACTACAACATGTAGAACATGAACACAGAGTTGCCAGAACTGTTTGCTATGTTAAAATCTGCAGAAGTGGAGATCAAGAAAGATCACCAAGTGTTGTTGGTCAATAAGACCACCAAACTCAAGAAAGGCAAGTCTAAGCAAAAGGGACACTTCAAGAAGGGTGGTAAGAAAATTACCACGCCGGCGAAGAAGACCAAGGCTGGACCCAAGCCTGAAACTGAGTGCTTTTACTGCAAGGGAGAAGGTCACTGGAAGCGGAATTGCCCAAAGTACTTGGCGGATCTGAAGAACGGCAACATCAAGAAGAAAGGTATATCGGATATACATGTTATTGATGTGTATCTCACTAGTACTCGTAGTAGTGCCTGGGTATTTGATACTGGTTCAGTTGCTCATATTTGTAACTCGAAACAGGTGCTGCAGAATAAACGGAAGCTAGCGAAGAACGAGGTGACGATGCGCGTGGGAAACGGATCAAAGGTTGATGTGATCGCGGTCGGCACGCTACCCCTTCATCTACCATAGGGATTAGTTTTATACTTAAATATGTTATTTAGTGCCTGTGTTGAGCATGAACATTATATCGGGATCTTGTTTATTGCGAGACGGTTACTTGTTTAAATCAGAGAATAATGGTTGTTCGATTTATATGAGTAATATGTTTTATGCACATGCACCTTTGATAGATGGTCTATTCTTATTGAATCTCGATAGTGGAAATACACATATCAACAACATTGAGGCTAAACGTTTGAAATCAAGCGATAATTCGACCTATATGTGGCACTGTCGTCTTGGTCACATTGGAGTGAAGCGTATGAAGAAACTCCATTCCGATGGACTTCTTGAATCACTTGATTTTGAATCACTTGAAAGATGCGAAGCATGTCTGATGGGAAAAATGACTAAGACTCCATTTTCTGGTATGATGGAGCGAGCTACGGACTTATTGGAAATCATACATACCGATGTATGTGGTCCAATGAGTGTAGCATCGCGCGGTGGTTATCGTTATGTTCTTACCTTCACGGATGACTTGAGTAGATATGGGTATATCTATTTCATGAAACATAAGTCCGAAACTTTCGAGAAGTTTAAGGAGTTTCAAAGTGAGGTAGAGAATCAACGTAACAAGAAGATTAAATTTCTACGTTCTGATCGTGGAGGTGAATATCTAAGTTACGAGTTTGGCGAGCATTTGAAGAAATGCGGAATACTTTCACAGTTGACACCGCCGGGAACACCACAGCGTAATGGTGTGTCCGAACGTCGTAATCGAACTCTTTTAGATATGGTTCGTTCTATGATGTCACTTACAGATTTACCGCTATCATTTTGGGGTTATGCATTAGAAACAGCCACATTCACTTTAAATAGGGCACCGTCTAAATCCGTTGAAACGACACCGTATGAATTATGGTTTAGGAAGAAACCTAAATTGTCGTTCCTTAAAGTTTGGGGATGCGAAGCCTATGTAAAGAAGTTACAGCCGGACAAGCTTGAACCCAAAGCGGAAAAATGCGTCTTCATAGGATACCCGAAGGAAACTATTGGGTATACCTTCTATCATAGATCTGAAGGCAAAATCTTTGTTGCCAAGAATGGATCCTTTCTAGAGAAGGAATTTCTCTCGAAAGAAGTGACTGGAAGGAAAGTAGAACTCGACGAGGTTTTCGAACCTTCTCTCGAAATTGCGAGTAGCGCAGCACCGGAAGAAGTTCCTGTGGTGCCTGCACCAATTAGATAGGAAGCTAATGATGATGATCATGAAACTTCAGTTGAAGTTGCTACAGAGCCTCGGAGGTCAACGAGAACTCGTATCACTCCAGATTGGTATGATCCCGTTATGAGTGTCATGTTGGTGGACAACACCTATGACCCCGAGACATATGAGGAAGCGATGATGAGCCCAGATTCCAATAAATGGCAAGAAGCCATGAAATCCGAGATTGGATCCATGTACGAAAACCAAGTATGGACTTTGGTGGACTTACCGGATGGCCGGAAGGCTGTCGAGAACAAATGGATTTTCAAGAAGAAAACAGATGCTGATGGTAATGTTACTGTCTATAAAGCTTGACTTGTCGCAAAAGGGTTTCGACAAATTCAAGGAGTTGACTACGATGAGACTTTCTCACCAGTAGCAAAGCTAAAGTCTGTGAGGATTATGTTAGCAATCGCTACATATTATGATTATGAGATATGGCAGATGGATGTCAAAACAGCATTCCTCAATGGAGATATTGATGAAGAGTTTTATATGATGCAACCCAAAGGTTTTGTCGATCCTAAAGATGCTAACAAGGTATGCAAACTTCAACGGTCCATCTATGGATTGAAGCAAGCATCCCGAAGTTGGAATCAACGTTTTGATAAGGTGATCAAAAGTTTTGGTTTTATACAAACTTATGGAGAAGCTTGTATTTACAAGAAAGTGAGTGGGAGCTCTGTAGCATTCTTAATACTATATGTGGATGACATATTGTTGATTGGGAATGATGTAGATCTTCTTAATAGTGTCAAGGAATATTTGAATAATAGTTTTTCAATGAAGGATCTTGGCGAAGCAGCTTACATATTAGGCATAAAGATTTATAGAGATAGATCGAAACGCCAAATATCATTGTCACAGAGTACATGTTTGGACAAAGTTCTAAAGAGGTTTGGAATGGAAGAAAGCAAGAAAGGGTTCTTGCCCATGTTGCCCAATACGACCTTGAGTAAAACTCAAAGTCCGACATCGGCAGAAGATAGAGAAAGGATGAGTAAGACTCCCTATGCCTCAGCCATAGGATCTCTAATGTATGCCATGGTATGTACTAGACCCGACATTGCATATGATGTTAGTTTAACTAGCAGATATCAAAGTGATCCAGGAGTGGATCATTGGACAGCGGTCAAAAACATCCTTAAGTACTTGAGAAGAACTAAGGATATGGTTCTTTCTTATGGAGGTGATGAACAACTCGTTGTTAATGGTTACACCGATGCTAGTTGGAACACCGATCCGGATGATTCTAAATCACAATCTGGATACGTATTTATTTTGAATGGTGCAGCAGTTAGCTGGAGGAGTGCAAAGCAAAGCGTTGTGGCGAGATCTTCAACTGAATCGGAATACATGGATGCTTCGGAGGCTTCACAAGAAGCGATATGGATGAAAGAGTTCATTACAGAGCTGGGTGTGGTTCCTAGTGCGCTGGACCCAATGTCTATCTACTGTGATAACATGGGCGCCATAGCCAATGCGCAAGAACCAAGGTCACACAAGAAGCTGAAGCACATCAAGCTGCGTTTTCACGCTATTCGAGAACATATCCAGGATGGAGATATAAAGATTTGCAAAGTACACACAGATCTGAATGTGGCGGATCCGTTGACTAAACCTCTCCCGAGGGCAAAACATGACCAACACCAAACAGCCATGGGTGTTCGGTATATTACCATGTAATCTAGATTAGATGACTCTAGTGCAAGTGGGAGACTGTTGGAGATATGCCCTAAAGGCAATAATAAATATAGTTATTATTATATCTTTGTGTTTATGATAAATGTTTACATTCATGCTATAATAGTATTAACAAGGAAACATTAATACTTGTGTGATTTGTAAACTTAATTTGAAGTCCCTAGTATAGCCTCTATACTTCACTAGCTTGTTGGTTGATTAATGATTGTGGTTTCCCTATCATGAACATTGAGATATTATCAACAACAAGATCATATCGTTAGGAGAATGATATGGTGGACATACTCCTATAGATAAGCGTAGCATAAAGATCAAGTCATTTCAATAGTTCAATTGCTATATGCTTTCTGATACATAGTAACCTAATTCCTTCGACCATGAGATCATGCATATCACCTTTACCGGATGGATTCTTTGATGACATCAAACACCACACAGTAACTGGGTGGCTATAAAGGTGGCATTGAGTGTTCGGAAAGTATTGGTTGAAACACATGGATCAAGAGTGGGATTTGTCCATCCATATGACGGATAGATATACTCTGGGCCCTCTCGGTGGAATGTCATCCAATTAGCTTGCAAGCATGTGACTGGGTCACAAGGGATCACATATCACGGGAACGAGAAAAGAGTACTTATCGGTAACGAGGTTGAACTAGGTATGCAGAGATACCGACGATCATAACCTCGGATAAGTAAACTATCGTGAGACAAAAGGAAATTGGTATCGTATGTAAGTGGTTCATTCGATCGCAAAGTAATCGTAGAAATATGTGGTAGCCATATGAATTTCCAGATTCCTCTATTGGTTATTGTTCGGAGAAGCGTCTCGATCATGTCCGCATAATTCACGAACCGTAGGGAGACACACTTAAGGATTCGACGTTGTTTGAGTAGTTATGGTATTATGAGAAAGAGACCGAATGTTGTTCGGAGTCTCGGATGGGATCCGGGATATCACGAGGTGATCCGGAATGGTCCGGAGAATAAGATTCATATAAGGAAAGTCCCGTTTCGGAGTTCGGGAATGATTCCGGTGTTTTCATCGGGAATGTTCTAGAAGGTTCCGGATTGTCCGGCACTCCGGGGGGGAAGGGTACATGAATGTGTCATTGAATGATTGCATCATGTACTAAGTGTTCTTGCTGTTCCAAAAAATGAAAAGTCAAACTGCCAGTTTGAAAGTCAAACGGCTAAAACAGGAAACTGTGGGAAACAGGAAACTGTGGGAAACAAGCAAGAGGAGGTTGAAACCAACTTGGAGGAGGAGTCCCTCTCCTCCAAGCCGGCGGCCCACCTAGGCCGAGTTGGGGAGGGACTCCCCTCCCTCCCCTGGCGTGCCGGCCCCTCCACCTATAAAAGGAGGGGCAGGGCCTCCTCCTCTAGACACACAAGTTCATATCTTCTAATCTCCGGTTTAGAGCCGTTTTGGTTTAGAGCTTCTAATTGCTTTAGCCTGCGGTTTAGAGCCTTCTAATTGGTGTGTCTAATCTCTAGACCACTAATAGCCCTCTCTCATTCTCCACCATACTCGCTCCGGCTTAAGGCGAAGCCCTGCGGGATTTCCCCTCTACTTCCGGTACCACGCCGTTGTGCTACCGGAATCGCGAGGAGAGTGCTACAACCTCCGCTGCCTGCTGGAACAAGGGAGAGGAAGGTCTTCGTCGAGTACCGAACGTGTGACCTACTGCGGAAGCGCTGCCGGAACGCAGCGCCGGAAGGATCGTCTACACGATCTTGAGATCGGAAAGAGTACGACTACATCACCCACGAGAATCCGCTCTCGTTAAACACTTTGGAATCTTCGAGGGTAAGTTATTCCATCGACTCGTTGCTACAATCTAGTAGATAGATCTTGGCTTGTTTGTTTGTATGCGATAGAAATTTTTTGTTTTCCATGCTACGAACCCCTACAGAGCGCTCATCAACCATCTTGTAGTCATAGAATTGCTCCATGACATACAACTCAGTGCCAGCGTCCGAGACCCCAAACTTGGCCTCGAACGCTTCCCACGCGTCCTTGCCATTATCAAATGACATATACGGGTCAACAATGTTGTCCCCAAGAACACTGAACAAAGCCGCCATAAATATGGTATCGGCTTTCTTAAAGTTCGCTTTCTACTTAGCAGAAAGATCTCCTTCAGGCTTGCCAAGAGTGGCGCTATAACAATTTAGGTTTTCAAACCAGATAAATGCTCTCTTGCGCCATCTCTTATAGTGCATGCCATCAAAAGGAGGCGATCTAGTAGCCGCGACTACACCAGTGAAATTCAGTTGCCTATAATCCGGTTTTTGGATTGTTGGAAATATAAGCAATAATCCATATGATTTAATCCGAATAATAAATTGATAAAGCATGATCATACAAACGGTACGAAAACCAATTATGCAGATCAACAAAGTATATGAACAGACTACATCTATAGGAGATAAACCTATCACATCTACACCAAACGCTAGAACAGAGAACTCTAGCATAATCCGTAAAAGACAGTTGAGTATCACGTACAGTGTAGGCTGAATAGCAGCCACAGCGGTCCCAGCAGCGTCGCCCATGTTGAGGTTGTCGAAGAGGTCGCTGACGTCCGGGAAGAAGTCGTCGTTCGGGAACTCGTCGTCAGACGATGTCGTGGTTGCCAGTAGTCGCGCTTGAGCGCTCCCCAAAAACCTGATCGCCCCTCACCCGTACAGGTTCACAAGAGGCGGGTTCTGGAGGCCTACTGTCCCGATATACGGTGCACGCCGCAAGCCGGGATGAGGAAGACGAAAGCGGTGACGCAAGGTTCTGGAGGTAGGCGCGTGTGTGGATTGATTCACTGATTAGGTTTAGCGTAGACACTTATATAATGCAGGTTAGGAAGATCGTGGGCTCAGCCCACGTCCGAGTCGGTAACAGCCTCGTCCATAAAAACTGAAAACGGCTGTAATTAACGCGTCCGTTAATGACTCATAATCAGTTTTTTCAACCAGTAAAATAAAGCTCGGCTCGGCGAGATTCCCGCAACCCGCGGCTCGCGCGCGTCGTGATGAGGCGAGCTGAGGCGGGCGGCGTCGGAGGAGGTGTGCGCGAGGGCCACTCTTCTTGTCACACCTTAGTGAGTGATACAACACTCTACTATATAAGGTGGTCCAACTCCCTTTCAACTAGCAATGTGGGACTAAACTTTAGCACCACTAGCACAGCCATATGCTGCCATATACAAGTGGGCCAAAGAGAATTTCAGAATTTGTCTAATGGGCCAACAGCAAAAAAAATCACCAAATTCTAACAGCGGCGGTGATGGCCATGAGATTCCGACAAAGGTGCTGAGAGGCGTCGACTCCGTTGAGGTGGGCGTCGGCATGAGCTCTATGGACGACGACGACGCGAGCAGCAGGGCATGACAGTGGGAGGTGCAGGCGGCGGTGGGAGGTGCAGCGACAGCTGCGGCGGCACGAGCAGCATGCGGCAGTAGGAGGTGCAGCGGCGGTGGCGTGATCGCTCGGCGCAAGCGCGAGCTAGCAGAAAAATAAACGCGAAAACAGAAGTAATACGTGTGCGAGACAACAGCAGGAAACGGTACGCATGCAAGGAAAAAACGTCAGCCCCACACGCACCTACGTAGAACGATGCCATCGTCCTGTTTTTTCCGTGCGACACGTACGTGTCCCTGCGTGGCCAGAGAAACAACCCAGCATCCCGGGGTCCCACCAATCTATCTTATCTCTTCCTCATCGATAGTTCTTCTCCCAAATCAATTCCCCATCGCTGCGTAGGAACCCACGCGCCGTGAGACAAAGCGCACCGCTGGGAGTCGACGACCTCCCAGACCTTATCCCTCACCATGGCCCCTGGGTTCCCATCTCCGGCGCCGGCCTCCCCCATCTCCGCATGTGCTACGCCATGGCCCATAGCTCTGATCGCATAGGTCTATGCTGGCCGCGACCGTGGTGATGCTGCGAGCATGTGCCGACCGCGCGTGGTGGCGGTGGTGCCCGCGCCGGTGTTGGCGCTGCCCCACACCGATGGTACTCCCCGCGTCGGAGACGGTGCTACTCCTTCCTCACAACGCTACTACCGGTGAAGCCGTCAGCGCCCGGTGGTGGTGCTGCCCGCGCTGATGGTGGTGCTGGTGCGGCTATGTCTTCTACTACAAGGGAGGCCGGGCTTTGCTACAACAGGAAGACGACCTTGCTACCGGCGGCAGGAGGCATTGCTACAGGGAGCGGTGGTTGGCGCTGCTGCGAGGGGCGAGGCAGCGCTGCTACATGGTCGAGGCGACGCTGCTACAAGCGGGTGCAGCCACTGCTACACAGACGAGTCGGCGCTGCTACAACGCCGAGGTGCCGCTGCTGCTACACGGACGAGGCGGCGCTGCTACACGGGCGTGGCGGCGTTGGTACATGCGGGCGCTGCCGCTGCTACAACGCCGAGGTGCCGCTGCTGCTACACGGACGAGGCGGCGCTGCTACACGGGCGTGGCGGCGTTGGTACATGCGGGCGCTGCCGCTGCTACAAGGTCGAGGTGCCGCCGCTACACAGGCGAGACGTCGTTGCTACACGGGTGAGGCGGCGTTGGTACATGCGGGCGCTGCCGCTGCTACAAGGTCGAGGTGCCGCCGCTACACAGGCGAGACGTCGTTGCTACACGGGTGAGGCGGCGTTGGTACATGCGGGCGCTGCCGCTGCTACAACGCCGAGGTGCCGCTGCTGCTACACGGACGAGGCGGCGCTGCTACACGGGCGTGGCGGCGTTGCTACATGCGGGCGCTGCCGCTGCTACAAGGTCGAGGTGCCGCCGCTACACCGGCGAGACGTCGTTGCTACACGGGTGAGGCGGCTTTGCTACATGCGAGCGCCGCCGCTGCTACAAGGGCGAGGTGAGGCTGCTACAAGGGGTCGACGACATTGCTGCGAGGCCATAGCCGCCGGCCACTGGCTTATTTTCCGGACGAGGAGACGCTGCTGCCATTGAAGGCGAGCGAAGTGCTACCAAGGGGATGGAAGTGTTGTTGCCAGGGGGAAGGTGGAGGTGCTGCGACCTACGAGCAGGGTGGTTCCAAGGGGGCCGCGGCCGCAGACATCGCCGGAGCTCGTCATTGTGCTCGCCTGAGCTACGTCAGGGGGCCAAGCTCACCGTCCATGGTGGTGACATAACGGTTGCTTCAGACGCGGGTTTTTTTTAGGGAAAAAGACAAAAGGGAGAGGTGCGTACGGCTTTGCTCCCGCGTTGACCATGTGAGGGGACACATGTCGTCCTCTCGACCAGGACGATGGGATGTTCTTGTCGTCCTCTCGACCAGGACGATCCTTTCCATATTTGTGTGGACAGTAGTATCTCGGAATCCATTGGACGTGCGGTGCGGAAGGGCCGGGGCGAACCAGCGCATGGACCGGAAGTGAATGCAGCAGATCTAGCGACCAACCCGGCGACGACGAGGCAGCCGCAGCAGCGCGTACGTACGTGCGTGGGTGCTGGGATCTGAAATAATGGCGTACGGTCAGGGTCAGGTCCGGCGGGGTGCGTCCAGGACGTCGTCAGTGCCACTGTGAGGAGTGCGTAAGGAGACGTGGAGTGTGTAGTAGGTTCAGGAGACGTGGAGTGTGTAGTAGGTTCAGTAGATTAGACGTGACGTGCGCGGCTTGGGTTTGTTCTCGGGCTCGACTGCTCGAGAGGCGCCAACGGCTAGCTCGCTCTCTCGGTTTGAAAGTGGTCGGCTGATTCATTGGCCAGCTCACTACTAGTAGTAGTAGCTCAGAGCGGCGGCATGCATGCAGAGAGACCAGAGGCACCGACCGGCGTCGATGGGGTCGGACGCTTTCCAGCTACGGCCCCACCCCACGAGGTAGTCCACCACGACCACCACGAGACGAGGAGACCGCTCCATGGAGCCCGGCGCGTGTGCCCTCCACTTCCGCTCGCGTCGCGCCGTTGCCCAACCGGCCCGCCCGCGCGTAATCTGCTGCTCCAGGCAGACCCTTTCCACTTGCTCACGCCTCGACCCCGTATCACACACGGACGGACGGGGCCTTCACTTAACACGACGACCGGCGAGGCGATATACGGTCATGGCTTTTGAATGTCGACCAAGAAAAATTACGATCGGCAGAATTTGCATTACGATCGGCGCGGGTACGTACGAACGTGGTATGTATGATCTCCTTCCCAATTCCAAGACGATCTCACCACACTGTAAAAAGGAACTTTAAGACGACGACGACGACGACGCAACTTTCCTCTACTGTACGCACCATCTCAAATTCCGAACGGCAGGACGCAGGCAGGCACCACCATAAAACCACCCCCCACCTACAGCCAGCAACCACCACCTGCCAGTCCAGTCCAGTCCAGTCCGCCGCGCCTCGGTCACGTTTGAATGTGACAAAGAGAGGGAAACCGCCACCATGCCGAGGTCCTCCTCCTCCGCCACCGCCTCCTCCTCCAGGCGGCCCCTCCTCGGCAGGGCGATGGCCATCCTGACCACGCTCCCGCTCACGCCCATCTCCAAGGCCAGGGCGGCACGGACGCTGCTCCTCTTCAAGCGCCGCCGCGCCGCCGCCGCAAGACGCCTCCGCCACTACAGCTACGCCTACGTCGGCGAGTACCAGTTCTCCCCCTCCGGCTCCCCGCTCCTCCTCCCGCGCCCGCCGGGCCTCTCCGCCTGGCGCAGCGCCGCCACCACCAAGCAGCAGCGCCGGAGCAGCAGCAAGGCCAGGGCCGTGTTCGCCTCGCTCTTCTGCTGCGCCGGCGGGGCGGACGGGCTCGACGTCGCCGTGCTCGACGGCCTGCCGCCTCCCCTAGCGGCGCCACGTGAAGAGGACGACGACGGCGGCGTGTACGAGGAGGCGTACGGCGGCGAGGACCAGCAGGAGGAGGGCTACGAGTACGGCGAGTACGAGGACGAGGAGGTGGACCGCCGCGCGGAGCGGTTCATCGAGAGGTTCTACCAGGAGATGAGGATGCAGGAGACGCGGCGCCTCCTGATCTAGCCTGCCCGCAGAGTTCTTCCATGGCCTCTGCGTCTCGCTTTCGTGTCCGTGGAATTGTCGCTAGCTATCTTAGCTGCAGTTCGGTTCAAATGTACTGTATGCGTCTTCTTCGCTTCTCGCTCAGTGTTTGTTCACGTTCTGTTCTGTCATGTGACTAGCTCAAGTGTCTGAATTTACCCAATTCATCAGTGTTGCCGCAACTGCATTTGTGCTCATTAATGTTTCGTCAGTGTTTCCGTAAGTGCATTTGTTCATTTATTTCAAAAAATCTCTAGTAGGAGCGGCATCCACAGAGCAAACCATGGAAAAGTTGATGATAATGTAGTGTGAAACATCTTGTCTTCCATCGTGTAAATCAAGAGCATCCCTAGAACCCAGCCGCTCTAATCCGGTGTCATAATGTCGTCCTGTCATGTTGTCACAGTGTGGCTGGTGTAGTCTTGTCTGAATTTACCCGCCGTTGCTCTGGTGTTGATTTACTGTTTTGTCGAGTTCAGATCCTGGCTTGCTGCCGTAGTCACATAGCATGGCCACCGTACGAATTCGGTTGTTTGTTTCAAAATCTAGAGGAGCGGGGCAACGTTGCTACACACACAGAAGGTCAGAGCAAATCATGGAAAAGTTGATAATATCATATGACAAGTTAATTCCAACGAGGAATGCTCTGCTCCGAGAACTGGCGCTGTTTTGTTCTCTAATCCCTTGACTGTTTCCTGCTGAACTAGGCTCTGACAGACAAGCCCAGGAAATGATGGAGCAGTGCTCTCTGCTTCGAGAACCGGCCGCTGTATGTTTTGTTCTCTCATCCTTGCCTGCTTCCTTCCTTCCTTCCTTCCTTCCTTCCCAGTTATGCCTCAACAAGTCGAACAAGTCCAGGAAATGTAGTAGCATTAACAATGCCAACTTGCCCGGTCAGTGGGAGCTCAGTCACTCACTCAAACACAGATCACAACGGCAGTATGCCCCCAAAAGGTCCTTAAAGCGCTCAGGATAAAGAGATACTTTAACGCAGACAACAGTCCAACAAGTTTTTGCTTGATAACAGATCCACCAAAAGTTCAACCACATACTGCCGCACTTCTTCCACCATCACACACGCGAGGCGAAAAACTCTGGACAGACACATCAATTTCACAGTAATTCTGGTAGGATTTTACAATGAAGGACATTTAGTTTGCAACTCTTAAAGAGATAAACAAAAAAAACTTCGAAGTTCATACAGTACATTATTCAGTGGAAAGGGCGGAGACTTTTAGCACGTTTCAGTTAGATGGTACAAAAAAAAGAGTGAGAATGGCCCGAGGCCGCTTCGATCGATCTTACACGACGCTGTACAAATTTTCCCGCGGAGAAAATACAGTACATGTATCTGCAGAGTGTTACTCATGCGTTTCCAGAACACCATCAGCACTGGTCAGACGCAAACTCACCGACAAGGGCCTCCAGTATGTCGTTCTCGATCGCCACGCTGATGTCGAATGCCTCGACGCGGCACGCGGCCCGCCCGGCAGCAGCCACCTGGTCCAGCTCCTTCTCCGCTGCCCGGTCCGGAGGAACCTCGCCGGCGTCCTCCATCCAGCCACCGATCACCTCGGACACCTCCCTCTTCAGCAGGTCTTTGGTCAGAGTGAGAGGGAGCCCCAGCCACTCCCTATACCCGCATTTGCCAAAATTGCGGAACTTTGAATCCAGAGACTCTATGATGCAGTCGAAGAGGAAGTTGGTACGTTGGTATCTGTTTTCTTCCTTGAAGCCTGAGCCCTCTGGTCCGCCACAGAAGCCCTCGACGGCTTCCAGCATTTCGACGATGAAAGAGTGGAGAGACAGACTCGACGGCGTGCCGCAGAAAAGGCTGCTGTCCAGAAGCAGCTCGGCGTTTGCAATAGCCTCGCCAATGCTGTGGAGCCTGCCTTCTAAGGAGTTGAAATCGTGCGCTGCAAAACTAGGAACACATGGTATTTCACCACTGCCGCAATGAGCATCAGTCTGCATTGTGTCGACGCACATGGACAGATCTACAATGTCGGAGTCTAGATTGAAGAGGTCTTCCATTTTGTTGTCCATTGAAACAAAGAATTCTTTACCCTCTGCAGACAAAATAAGAAACCATAGATTATCGTCACAATATACTACTTCGGTAAACAAGCCGAAAACCAACTAATCCAGTCCGTTTTATAACTCAGAATTGTTTTAAGCTTATCTCTACAGAAGTACTATTTTAAGCTGGGCAAAGTTAACTAGTGAGACAGGTAGACTATGCATTGCGTTTGCTTCTCATTGTGATGCATGATCTTTCAATCCGCGGTACATCATAAAAATGTGCACTAAAGTAATAAATTTAGCGGCCAGATGCATTTTGTGCAAAATATAACTATTCATGTGAGGTTTTATCAACATACTTGTTTACTTCAGTGCAGCAACAGAGGTTGAGTAAAGTAATTAAGGGGAAAATATATTTTCTAGCTCAACATTTTTTCGAGAATAAATCACTCAACCCAGCTTTATAAAGAACTAGAAACTTAGGTTTGCAGGGATTGCTAGCTACCAAGTATCCTTCCATTCTAGCGCCACATACCATCCTTTTGAACTGGACTGCCTGAGGAGGAAGCATCATTTGAGAAGCATGCTTCGAGGACTGATGTTGGACTTGGCTGATTGGGCTCATCATTCGTGCATGCAACGGAAAAATCAGCCTCTTGGTCACCCTGGAACTAGAACAGAAGAATGTTTCCAAATTTCAGTAGCCAGCAAGAAAATAAAAATAGTGTGACCACAGTACAATTAATGTCAGGTCGAGTACAACATTAATTCGTTATAAAGGCTCAGGAACGTCCAATAACATTTTTTAAGAAATTCAAAAAATGTCCCAGTCATGGATTCATGCAGTACACAAAGCAGTAGAATTTCACTACGTATATAGGAAATATGCACAAATAAATATCAAAGTGGTATTTTCATCATTTCATGATTGATCAAATAAATATTTCTGAAGTGAAGATAAGACTAATCAAATGATGGCATAATGATGCAGCAACGCAACAACGTCCAAACTGACCTGGTAACGCTTGTGAAATTCAGGCGATTGATCACTGGAATTGCATACAGTGTCAGTATTATTCACAAGAGCTGATGAATCAGAATAGTTACTGCTTTGGGAGGCTGAGGTGTTTGTGTCAGTATTAAGGGCAGCGATGAGCTCTTGGAGCAAAGACGCAGTCAAGTTTGCTGAATGAGCATCACTTGGCTCAACCTTATCAGACAGGCCAAGCTCATTAATTTTTGCTTTCAGCAACCTGCTAAATTCCTCTTTCTCCGATAGAGCCACAGAAGAAGGTGAAGTTTCCACTACCGGCATTCTTCTCACACAACTGGCATCAGATTGTACACTATGGAACCTTCTCTTCTCTGAATCTTTCCCAAGTGGCGAAGCCCTAGACACCGGTCTCGTGGAGCATGAACTAGACGCAAATGTAACTGCATTGTGGTCTTCTCTGTAATTGCTGCCTGCTGTACCACGGTCAATCTTCTTGCGTGGTCCTCTTCTCGGCCCGGATGCATTGCTTGCATTCCTACTCGTGGATGCCGACCCGTTTCGGTCGATCACGTCTCTGCGGTTGCTTCTCTGCAGAGCGATCGAAGTCGTCGACTCCCTCCTTGGACCAGAGTTGTGTGCTGTGGTGGAACTCGTCGACTCTTTCCTCCTTGGACCAGAGTTGTGTGCTGCCCTCCTACTGCTACCACCAGGTGACAATTCACGAGCATTGCCAGTCGAAAGCGTCGAGCTAGCCGAGTGTTCAGACGCAACGCCCCTCGGAACATCTGGCCTAGAGAAGGTTCCCCGTTTGCGCAACGGCCTCTGTTCCCCAGTTCTCGCGCCGGCGCCGGCATTGCTCGATCTTGCCACAGCACCGCTGCCCGTTCGCCCAGTTCTTTCCCTGGTATCCTTGGGCAATGCATCTAGATATTCAGAGCTGCCTGTAATCGTGTTCGCATCCCCAGAATCCAGCCTTGGCACCACGATTGTATCGCTCATCACTATGCCTGTAGCAGCAGCAGCAGCAGCAGGAGTGGCGGTTATGATTTCAATGGAGTGCTGCGTGTGTTGCCACCGTGCACTGACTGCATTGTCTTGATCCGTCACCGCCGGGGGAGCATAATGGCTGTCGGAGCGAGAGAGGAAGTCCTGGAGCGTGCCGCCGGCGTGGCCGCGGTGCTGCGGGGAGGAGCAGGCGTAGGCGAGCCTCGCCCGGGAGCCCCCGCGCGCGCCCGCCGGCTCCAGCAGCCTGGCCGCGGCGGCGTGCACGACGCGGGTCCGCCTCGGGCTCCTCGCCGGCAGGTCGGCGCTGTGGTGGCTCCGCGCGTGCGGGTGCGGGTGCCTGCTCGGCGGCAGCATGACCACCACCTCCGACACGGCGTCTTCTCCTCCCGTGGCCGGCGCAGGTACCGGCGCCGGCTCCACCTTCCTCTGCTTCTGCGGCCTGGGCGCCGCGGGAGGCGCGCCGGGCCAGGAGTCGAGGCCCATGAGCCTGGCGACGACGCCGGGGGCGGCGGCTGGTCCATCGGCCTTGCTCGTCGCGGGGAGAGGCGGCGGGGCAGGGGACGACGGCGGGGGCGGGAGCCTGCGGGTGGAGGATGCGGAGCGGGCTGTGGAGGGGAGCAGGCGGCGCGGGGAGAAGAGGCGGCGCTTGCGGGCCAGGCGGCGGTGCCAGTCGAGGAGGTGGAACAGCACGCCGCCCGCGCATCCTCCGCCGGAGCCGAACGGCGGCTTCTTCTCGACAATGGCCAGGCTTCCGGCGCCCATCGCGGCACTCCTCACTCCTCCTTCCGGTGCTCGGGTTTGGCGGTGTGTGGAGTGTGTGTACTTGTTTTGGCCGACCCGTGCTTGGGTCCGGGCGTGGAAAGTGGAGGGGCGTGCAGGCGCAGGAGGAAGGGAGGATGTTGTAGTAGGTGGCACGCAACGGCAGCTAGCTAGCTACCCTCCACCTCGGCGCGCGGCGCGAGGAGGGAGGCTGGATCGCCGCTGTGGGCGATGACAGGTGGGGCTCAGCGGGGCGCGGGGCGCGGTGTCAGCGGGAGTAGGTTCGTGTGGCGTGGCGTGGCTCGGATGGGACGGGACGGGAGGGAGGCGTCGTGGGGATGAAGGAAAGGCAGCCAAGTGAGCAGTGGCCGCAGCAGCCTTCTCCAGGGCACAGGAGCCGAGGTGGCTGGGGCGAAGGACCGGAAGGAGCCGAGGGGGAAGAGACGGGCGTCGGTACAGGACTCGTATTTTTTTCCCCTCAAATCTGACCATTTTAAAAAAAAACTTCAACAGAATGTGATCCTCTTCAAAACTAATTCGGATGATTCTTAAGTTTGATATAATTTTAAACAGAGCCGAAGTTATAACACCAACACATAATAATACAAGGAGGTCGGCGCCGTTTTAAACGGAGTCGATCTACTTTATTTCGATTTTCTGATGTGCGCGCCAACCTTTACAATTTTGGCTTCATTTAAACGGTGCCGACCACGGAGTTAGATTCCGACCACGGAGTTGAGTGAATTTACATATTAAAACAAATATAGATATATTTGTTTTATAAACCTAAAACATCTTATATTTTAAAACGGATGGAGTACCGTGGTGGTGGTTGCCATGGACCGGCACGGAAGAAGACGTGGACCGCTAATAACGAGATGATCGATCGAGTGGTTCCTTCCGGTTTTCAGGTCGAGTTGGGCCCGTAGAGCGGCGAAGTGCGCGGCTTTTCGTTTTGGACTGCTTTGTGCTGTGATAGGTACTCCGTAGTAGCTACGTGGACGTGGTAGGCGCGGACCACCGACAGGACAGGAGAAACCCGTCCATTTCGCCTCTCTGTAGCTTTCACGATCCGTGCTCGATCGTCATGCCCCCGGGGGATTGTAAACGGTGTTGCTCCTTGGGAACATGACAAGACACGGGCGTGATTGCGAGGAAATGGCCGAGAGTGCGCATGCAGGTGCGTCGGCTCGACACGCGACGATCTCCTCCTCCTCCTCCTCCTCCTCCTCCTCCTCCTCCTCCCGCCCGGGCGTCGGTGCGGTGGGGGGTCGAGGGGCACGCCGCTGCCGCACCGGCAGCCAGCTAGCAGGAGTGTTTGATCGCCGACAAGCGGTGCAGGCGGTGGCGGGTGACCGAAGCATCGTCCGCTCCGGACTTTTCTCTGGCCCTGTCGCGTCTTCGGCGCGTGGACGGAAGGAAGGAGGGATATGGGTCAAAGGCGCGCGCGCGACGGCCTCCTGATGATCCTCCGTCACGAGGCCAGCCAGACAGGAGATGATATTATATGCCTGCTGCAACAGGGACCGGACCGGACCGGACACGGGCCAACAGTGTCGGCTTCCGGGTGGATCCATCCATCCATGATTGTCTCGTCTGTGGGTCCGCATCCATCCACTCATTCATTCATTCATTCATCATCCATCGGCTGGTCTGGTCTGTTCTGTTCGGCTGCAGCGCCCGGATCATGATCACCGACGCCGCATCGCCATGGCTCGGCCTGCAGTCTCCTCCGGTCCGGCTCCTCGTCACGTCGCCCAAAAAACTGTTGCTAGCCAGCTGCCTGCTCGCCAAGGAAAAGCTTTTTCAGGTAGGGTCTGCGCCGGACGATGATTGCCGTCCTCCTCCTGCATGCTACGCTTTTCCGCCCTAGTATCATTTTGTTCCGAGTAGTGGCACCGTAATATTAGTATATGATTGTTCCCCCGTGTCATGTCATACGCTGCTGCTGCATTATGGACTCGTCATGCCAGGCCGTAGTAAGCAGCCGTTATAAGTGTAACAGATTTAATTAATTAATTAAAACAAGGAATTATACTAGCTGCGGCAGACAGCGTGACTTGAGTGTCACTCCTCCATGGCCGAGATCCAAGGACTACCGCGTTTCTTATACTGCTGCCTATAGGCAGTAGTACCCGTACGTACCAGACGTTCAGGTTTTCACGCTGCCGTCCGCTTGTAGTAGACGATCCATGTTTCGGGATGCCAACCAATGTACTCCTAGAAACCAGCCGATTCAGCTGGTTTGAAAGAAAAAACGAGGCCCATGGACACTACATCCAGTGCATATTCTTAGGGCGTGTTTGGTTTTGGGATAGGGTGGAACGTAATGGAACACCTAGAGGTAATTCTAGTCTTTGGTTAAAGAGGTGGTATAGAACCAACTAGTTCCACCGGAGGGAATATTCGCTGCGGGTGCGGAACGCACCCGTTCGACCGATTTGGTCGAATCTGGTGGAACGGAAAAATTATCACTGCGCGTTACCCCCACCCGACCAGAACCCTATCTCCTTTTCCCCCGCCGTCTCTCATCCTCGCAAGAACCGGCGGCGGCTGCTCCCTGCTCCTCTCCCTCTGCTCCTCTCCCTCTCCTTCCACGATAGGGCAGCGGTTGTAGCAACAGGCGGCGGCGGAAGCAGGCAGCAGCGGTGGGCAGAAGTGGGCGGTGTGCGGCGAGCGGTGGAAGCAGGCTCCTCTCCCTCTCCGATGAGGTATATTTCTGTCCAAATCCATGTGTGGTAGATCAAATCCATGTGTGGCAGATTGCTAGATCTAATCCATGTGTGGTGTTGTTTTTGCTTGGGTCCAAATCATGAACAATGAGACGGTTGTGTTTGCTGTCCTAAATTTATGATATAATGAATGCATTGTAGATGGGCAAGATGACAGTTAAGAGGGGAAAAAAGATGATTAGAGTTGTTGTTGTTTTTGTTGCGATTGTTGTTGTTCGGGCTATAAAAAAGAAGAGAAGATCAAGTATAAGCTATGGGCCAATGCATGAAAGAGATTGGCAAAGAATTGATTATCTCAATAGTAAAATTTGGCAATGTGATGTGACATGTAGAAATATGTTAAGATTTGAAAGAGCTTATTTCTTTCGTCTATGTGACATACCGAGGGATCGCAAGCTGCTAGAAGATAGTGTTCATGTAAGTGTGGAACAACAAGTGGCAATGTTTTTGCATACCATTGGACATAACGTTCGGAATAGGTTTGTTGCCTGATGGCGCCCAACGTTGACGTGGGAGCATTTCGTTGGAAACCCTAAAAGAAGGTGTGAAGAGCACAGCAGCAAGTCTTCCCTCAGTGAGAAATCGAGATTGTCGAACCAGTAGGAGGAAAGAAACGTCACACAGGTGTTGCAAGCAACGTGGAAACCTACACAACACAAACTCAAGACTTTGCCTCAACGAATCAGTGAGGCTGTCAAGCTCACCGGTTTGCTATAACAAAGGATTAAACGTATGGTATGAAAGGTAATGGTTTGCAGCAAGTAAACAAGTAATAGTGGAGGATGTATCGATGGTAAAGATTGGACCGGGGTCCATAGTTTACTAGAGGTGCTCTCCTTAGATAAACAACAAGGCATGAAGGGTAAACAAATTACAGTAGAACAATTGACAGAAATTGAGCAAGGCATAACAATGCAATACCAGACAAAAAGATCCTATGAGAGTCGATTGGGCAATACAACAATATACATAGACCGACATCCAACTGCATCTATGACTAGAAGTCCACCTTCAGGTTATCATCCGAACCCCCTCCAGTATTAAGTTGCAAGCAACAGACAACTGCTTTAAGAAAAGTGTGTAAGGTAAACAATCCACTTGTTCCATGAACAAGAGACCGTTGTTTTCTCCCTAGTGGCAACAGCATATCTACAACCGAAGAGATTTCTGTCACTTTCCTTGGAAACTAGAGGCATGAACCCACTATCAAGCATAAATACCCCCTCTTCGAATCACTAGCAACTACTTGGCCAAAATAGCTACTAACAACGGAGAGCATGCAAGATCACAAACAACACATACATGATAGTATCAAATAGACAAAACCATTAATCAATATGACATAGTAATCTCAATATCCATTGGATCCCCGCAAACACAACATGCATGATTACACATAGATTAGATCTTCATCATGAATGGAGCTCACAAGATCTATACATGAAAGCACAAGGAGGAGATACAACCATCTAGCTACTACATGGACCCGTAGTCCAAGGTGGAACTACTCACACATCATACCGGAGAAGAAGGCCTCCGGGATGATCTCCCCTCCGGCAGGGTGCCACGAAGAACTTTAGATCCCCCTCCCCCCGATCTAGGGACGATGGTGGCGGTGTCTACAGAAGGTTTTGTGGAGTTTTGATCGGGTGCCAAGGGTTCCTGCATCGGGGGCTTCTTATAGGCGAAGAGGCGACGCTGGGGGCGGCCGGAGGGCCCACACCCTACCCAGGCGCGGGGTGGCCCCACCCGTGACTAGGAGAGGTGTGGTGGCCCTGGTTCGCCTCTCCTTTTCCCCTCTGGACTTCGTGTCGCCCACGGTAAAATATTGACTTTGGCTTTTGTCCCGTCCAATTCTGAGAATATTGATTTTCTGCCTTTCTGGAACCAAAAACAGAAGAAAACAGACAACTGGCATTGTGGAAACTTGTTTATAGGTTAGTTCCAGAAAAGATATAAAAACACCTCCAAGTGTAGACAAAGCAAAGCAAAGTAGATACTAAACAAGCATGGAGCATCAAAAATTATAGATACGTTTCTGACGTATCAAGCATCCCCAAGCTTAACTCCTGCTCGTCCTCGAGTAGGTAAGTGATAAAAAGAATAATTTTTAAGGTGACATGCGCCATCAAAACCAAGATCAAACCATTTGCAAAAATTAAAAGCTGGGATCAAAGAACTCTAAACATGTGCATGAAAGATGGAGTTCTAACAATAGGACATAGTAACTATGCATGCAACATGAAAGGCTACAAAGAAAAATCATGAATAACATGCATTGAAAAACATTTGTTTGTTTCACATACAGAAAACATGGCATAGTGGCATTCTCCTTGTCCCTCATGGAGTAGCAAATAGATGCATATGACACCTTCAAAGTTTATAAGAGTGACTAGATATAAGTAGCACAAGAACAAGTAATATCACAATATGCATCAATCAATAAGTTTTGGGACACTGCACACAGAATGGCAACTATGCTCTCTTAATGGTGCCTAAAGGTAGAAGGTGGAGTCTCAATATAATAGTGGAAGAAAGGTCCTTCATAAAGGGAAGCAGGGATTTCAAGTTTCAAAAAGAGCTTCCAAAAATTGTGGTACTTGTTAGCTTTCAGCCCTCATTGCCCCTATCATAAGCATCTTGAAGTGATTAAAGTTAAAGTGAACAAACTATGGAGCATATGCTTGATAAAGTATAAGTTGGCAATCTCAAGTCCCTTGAATACGAGGGCCACACCTCATGCTACTTAACTTCAGTCACCTATAAGTTCTTATCATAGTAAGTACATGCGTATCATAGAGAACCGCCAACGGGGTACCCCTTCCACATGGTACAGGAGCTATCCCATAATCAAAATGACAAGGCAAGCAGACAATGAGCATCTTAGCGATCTTTTTATTTATCATGTGCATTGCTTTTTTTTGAGGATGCTTCACAGATAGCTCATTATGGTGATGCTGCAAGTTTTCACCATGATTAGGCATGGCTTAGGCTAGCGGCCCAGGCGTTTATCTAACACAAAATACATAACTCCATAGACTTACAAGCTCCATCTTTATTTCACACCGGTGACATCGATAGACAAAAGAGCATGATATCAACTATGTACAAAGTACAAGTGCAATGTTGAAAACGTTCCCCGTGACAGCACGGTTCTACTAATTCCAACGTAAAAGTGCAAGCATATACAACATAGATGACACAATGGTTCAAGTTTATTAGGGGAAGTAATATAAAGTGTGCCATCAAGTTTGTGAGGGCTTTAATATAAAGTGTGTCTCTTTTTTTATAAGAAGAGTGCTTCATAGATGTCACTATGGTGATCTGCAAGTTTCCACCATGATTAGTCATGGCTTAGGCTAGCGGCTCAGGCGTTTCTCTAACACAGGATACAAACTCCATGGACTTACAAGTTCGCTCTTTATTTCACACTGGTGACATCCATAGACAAAAGAGCATGATATCAACTGAGTACAAAGTACAAGTGCAATGTTGAAAACGTTCCCCATGACAGCACAGTTCTGTTAATTCCAACGTATAAGTGCAAGCATATACAACATAGATGTCATAATGGTTCAAGTTTATTAGGGGCAAGTAATATAAAGTGTGCCATCAAGTTTGTGAGGGCTTTAATCACTAAGTTTTCACATAACAAATAGTTTTAAATTGGAAGATAGCTGAAAATAAGAATATACTTGGAATGGTGTACCACACCATGCATAGAAGTTTATAGTGGACACTTTGGAATAACTTGGTTTCTTGGGAGTTGGAATCATGAGTAGAGCTTACTCATACAAGTGGAGGCTAGCAAAAGACTGGGAGCAACCAAATAAGAGAGCATAATGGCCATAATCATGTAGAGCAACAAAGCATTACTAATCAAAGCAAAGAGTGGTACTACAAGTCAAGGACTAAATGATCATAGAGGCTAATGGTGACTTGTCATAGTCATAACATGGTGTAAGCATGTGCCAATTCAACCCAAGCAAAGCATCAAAGGAGAATACCACAATACTATGCTTTTGTATGCTAAAACAACGCATGATTCCTTCAAGGCATACTAAGCAATCCCAATTGCTTGGAACAAGACATGCTATAGCAATAATCACTAAGCATAAGGTCAAAACAACACCTAGCATGTCATGCTAAAGTCTAAGTCATAGTCAATGCAAGCTCCCTTTGTACCACTATAAGCATGAAACTTTCTACTCTTTTCCAACACCAAGCTTATTTGAAACAACTCACAAAGATAATAATCAATAAAGATCAGTGAGCTTGTCTCACAAATCCACAAATAAGAACTAAAAAGTTCTAATAAAAAATCACAAGAAAACTAAGGCTGAACGCAGTGCTAGCAAAAGTGAACACTCACAAAACAATAAGAGTGAAAACTAGAGTGTTCTAGGGAATGGAAACAGAGTGTGTGTCTCTCCAAAAGAAGTGTGGTGTAACCAACCAAATTACTTAAGCAAACAAACAAAAACCAAAAACGAAACTAAGACGCTCCAAGAACAACACAACAATGCATGAAACAATAAAAACGAAGTGTCTAGAAAGACCTGAGATTTTTATTGATGAAGAAGGGGATGCCTTGGGCATCCTCAAGCTTTGACGCTTGTACCTCTTGGATATTTCTTGGGGTGACATGGGGTGGCATCCCCAAGCTTAAGCTTTTGTCCATTCTTCATCTCATTACATCATTCTCTCTCTATACCTGAAATTTTTCCTTCATACAAAACTTCACACAATCTTCATTAGCAACATTAGTGCATTCAAAAGATAATAGACCCTTAGGTAAAGCTTTGGAACAGAAAGAATTTTCACTAAAAACACAAGCTACTGTAGCAACTCCTTCAAAAATCTCAATTTCCCAAAAAGAACCCAAAAAGGAATCAATAAGAAGCAAATGCAAATAATGGCAGAAATCTGTCAAAACAGACCAGCAGGTAGAAACCGATTTTTCCGAAGACCTTAAGTTGCTCAAATAAAATAGTGTTGAACTAAGGAAAGTTAGATAACATACTAGGGGATTTATTCGTAAATTATGAGATCAATCCGAGTTACATAGCCACCTCACAAATTTTTTGGTAAAGGACAGAAGGGCAAATCTGTTTCGGGACAACAACTCCCCAAATCTTACTTCCCTCTCATTAGAGGTCATTCTTGGAACAAAAAGCAAACAAAAAGAATAAGGAGAGGTCATTACAGAAGTAATAACTTCCAATACTCAAGGAAACTCTTGGGTTATCTCCCAACAAGTACTTTTCTTTAACGCCTTTAAGTTAGGCTTGATAGCTTGAGAAGATGCTCACATAAGAATTATGAATTAAAGTCAAAGAGAGCATCAAGAAGATAATTCAAAACACATTTAAGTCTAACCCACTTCCTATGTATAGGAATCTTGTATGTAAATAAATTCACAAAGAACAAAGTGACAGGCATAGGAAGATGATACAAGAGCAACTTCAAAACATTCAGCACATAGAGAGGTGTTTCAGTACCATGAAAACTTCTAAAACCATATTTTACTCTCTCATAATAATTTTCAGTAGCCTCATGAATAAACTCAACAATATAGCTATCACATAAAGCAGGCTTTTCATGAGCTACAAACACATAATTTCTATCAAGGTCAAAAATAGTGGGATTAAAACCTTCACAGATTTTACCTAAAGTAGATATTTCAAAAGGAACCACGGGAACATAACAATCATCCTCCTTTGGTAAGCATGGGGGACAATAAAATAATGTAAGGGATAAAGAGTTACTCTCATTATAAGGTAGGCATGGGTGGATAATCCATTCTCCCTCCTTTTGTTCATCACTCTCCCACTCTTTTTCATCTAATGAGCTTCCAGTTTCAACAATTTCTTCTTCCATAAGCTCATGCAAGGCATTAGTCTCTTCCAAATGTGGAAAGCACCTATTAAAATATTCAAGAATATAGACATTTGATTCCTTGTAATTGTCAAAGCAAAATTTAAGTATCTCATAAACCTCATGTTCATAAGGTGCCTCATCAGTATTTTCAAGCAAACTAGCAAGTTCAAATGCACCCTTGAAAGCAATAAATTCTTCAATTTGTTCCACATCATAAAAGTCATAATTTCCTTTAAAATAAGAAGATATGGTAACATTATCATTATACTCACATTGAAAGGATAGGTGTTTATACCTCCTGCAACAACAAGCTTTATCAAAGCAATAAGTAACATTATAAGTAGAGCAAACGTCTCTAGCAATAGTATTCAACTTATCAATTTGTTCCAATAAGTGTTTCCTTTTTTGTGACAAATGGTGTTCCTTATAATAATACTTTTGTTCTTCTGTGAACCCACCTTCCCAATAAGAACTAGTTTCAAAGAAACCATCCATTGATAGAAAGCATGACCAGGCAAGGCAATAACAGACCACCAACTAGAGTAGGAACCAATTTTTTTGTGTTTTTGAATAAAGAAAGCAAACCAAACTAGGATATTTTTTTTGGGTTTTTTTTTTGGAAAGAGGCAAACAAAACCAAACAAAAGAAACAAAGCAAACTAAAAACAAAGTAAAGAGAAAGAAAGTAAAGGACTACCCTAGTGAAGACGTCCTTAGCCTCCCCGGCAACGGCGCCAGAAAATAGCTTGATGGAGCCCTGTACTTGTCGTGGAACGCTTCGTTGGAAATCCCAAGAGCAAGATATAAAGTAGCACAACAGCAAGTTTCCCTTAGTAATAAACCGAGGTTATCGAACCAATAGGAGGAAGGAAACGTCACACATGTGTTGCTAGCAACACGGAGACCTGCACAACACAAACTCAAGACTTTGCCCCAACGAATCAGTGAGGTTGTCAAGCTCACCGGTTTGCTGTAACAAAGGATTAAACGTATGGTGTGGAAGGTAATGGTTTGCAACAAGTAAACAAGTAATAGTGGAAGATGTATCAATAGTAAAGATTGGACCGGGGTCCATAGTTCACTAGAGGTGCTCTCCTTAGATAAACAACATGGCATGAAGGATAAAAAAATTACAGTGGGGCAATTGACAGGAACTGAGCAAGACATAACAATGCAATTACTACCCAGAAAGATCCTATGATGTTGATTGGGCAATACAACAATATACATAAACCGCCATCCAGCTGCATCTATGACTAGAAATCCACCTTCAGGTTATCATCCGAACCCCCTCTGGTATTAAGTTGCAAGCAACAAACAACTGCTTTAAGCAAAGTGTGTAAGGTAAACAATCCACATATTCCATGAACAAGAGATCGTTGTTTTATCCCTAGTAGCAACAACACATCTACAACCGACGAGATTTCTGTCACTTCCCTTGGAAACTAGAGGCATGAACCCACTATCAAGCATAAATACCCCCTCTTGGAGTCACTAGCAACTACTTGGCCAAGATAACCACTAGCAACGGAGAGCATGTAAGATAAAAAAACAAAACAGACATGATAAAATCATAAAGATAAAACCATTAATCAAACCAACATAATAATCTCAATATCCATCGGATCCTCGCAAACACAACATGCATGACTACAAATAGATTAGATCTTGATCATGAACGGAGCTCATAAGATCTATACATGAAAGCATAAAGGAGGAGATGCAACCATCTAGCTACTACATGGACCCATAGTCCAAGGTGGAACTACTCACGTATCATACCGGAGAGAAGGCCTCCTGGATGATCTCCCCTCCGATAGGGTGCCTGGAAGAACTTCAGATCCCCCCGATCTAGGGACGATGTGTTGGAATTATGCCCTAGAGGCAATAATAAAGATGTTATTATTATAATTCTTGTTCATGATAAAGTTTATATTCCATGCTAGAATTGTATTAAGCGGAAACTTTAATACTTGTGTGGTTTGTGAACAACACCGTGTCCCTAGTACGCCTCTATGGACTAGCTCATTGATCAATGATGGTTAAGGTTTCCTAACCATAGACATGAGTTGTCAATTGATAATGAGATCATATCATTGGGAGAATGATATGATGGACAGACCCAAACTAAGCGAAGCAATTAGATCGTTTCATCGTGTTCATCTTTGCGAAGCTTTTCCTATGTCAAATATTGTATTCCTTAGACCATGAGATAATGCAACTCCCTGGTACCGGAAGAAAGCTTTGAGGTCATCAAACATCATCCTATGAGAGGGTGATCATAAAGGTGTCTCTCAGGTGATCGGAAAGTATCTGTTGGGTTGTATGTATCGAGATGGAATTTGTCCCTCCCAAGTCGGAGAGATATACTTCGGGCCCACTCGGTAATCGATATCAACACCGCTTGCAAGCATGTGGTTAAGGAGTTAATCACAAAGTGATATAGGATTACGGAACGAGTAAAGTACTTGCTGTGAACGAGATTGAACTAGGTATGACGGTACCGACGATCGAATCTCGGGCAAGTAAAATATCGCGAGACGAAGGGAATATATATATGGGATTGATTGAATCCTGGCATCGTGGTTCATCCGATATGATCATCGATGAATGTGTGGGAGTCAATATGGGTGCCCAGACCCCGCTGTTGATTATTGATAGAAGATCATGTCTGCATATTCTCGAACCCGCAGGGTCACACACTTAACGTATCTCGACGCTAGGATAGATTGGATAATTGGTTTATGATTTTTTGTTCGGAGTCTAGGATGGGATCCGGGATATCACGAGAGGTTCCGGAATGGTCCGGAGAATAAGATTCATATAAGGCAGTGCAGTTTTTGGAGTTCGGAATTGTTCCGGGTTAATCGGTATTGTACCGGAAGCTTCTAGAACCTTCCGGAAGGGGACCAACGTGGCCCCACCTTCCGGGAGGGGGAATGGGCCTATGAGGGAGTGTCCTGGCCGCATTGGGCCAGGGGCACAAGGCCCCATAGGGCCCAACCGATTCTAGAGAGATTTGACTCGTTTAAATCTCGGGATAGAATTTCTAGATAAGGGAGAGTTTAAATTGTTTAAACTAGAGATAGGATTTCTAGATAAGGGAGAGTTTAAATTGTTTAAACTAGAGATAGGCTTGGAGGAGGGGCAAGGGTTGGCCGCCCCCCCCCCCTCTATATATAGAGGGGTGGTGCGTCCCCTCCCCGACACACACCTTCCTCCAAGCCCTAGCAGCCTTGCTACCTTCCTCTCTCCCTCCCGACTGTTTGTAGGCGAAGCCCTGCAGCAGAAATTCTCCACCATATACACCACGCCGTCGTGTTGTAGATCCAATCTATCTCTCCACCATACTCGCTGGTCCGAGGAAGGAGGAGACGTCGAGGTGCTGCACGTGTGCATCTCACGGAGGCACCGCCACTTGTGGTGCTAGATCGGATCGGATCGCGAGGAGGAGAAGCGAGTACGACTACATCACCCATGTTCCGACGAACGTTCCGTTGTGCGAATCTTCAAGGGTATGAAGATCTAATCCAATCTCTCTCGTTGTTTGCATCTCCTAGATTAGATCTTGGCTTTCCCTCTGTTCGCTCCGTAGAAAATTTTGATTTACTATGCCGCGAAACCCTTCACGATGGTGGCGGCGGATATAGACGGTTTCATGGATTTCTGATCGGGTACTCAGGGTTTCTGCATCGGGGGCTTTTTATAGGCGAAGGGGCGAGACCGGGAGGCGTCCAGGGCCACCAAACCCTAGCCAGGCGCGGGCCCACCTGCCCCCGCGCCTGGGGTGGGTCTGGCCGGCCCCTCCGGCTCTCCTCTGGACTTCTTGTTCCCCACGAAAAGTATTTGACTTTGACGTTTGTCTCGTCCAATTCCGAGAATATTTCTTTACTAACTTTTCTGAAACCAAAAACAGCAGAAAACATGCATCTGACACTGTTGCAACTTGTTAATAGGTTAGTACCAGAAAACATGTAAAAAGCACCTCAAAGTGTGGACAAGTAAAGCAAAGTAGATACTAAACAAGCATGGAGCATAAAAAATTATAGATATGTTTCCAACATATTAGCATGAAGGGTAAACAAATTACAGCAGGGCAATTGATAGGAACTGAGCAAGGCATAACAATGCAATACCAGACAAAAATATCCTATGAGATTCGATTGGGAAATACAACAATATACATAGACCGCCATCCAACTGCATCTATGACTAGAAGTCCACCTTCAGGTTATCATCCGAACCCCCTCAAGTATTAAGTTGCAAACAACAGACAACTGCTTTAAGCAAAGTGTGTAAGTTAAACAATCCACTTGTTCCATGAACAAGAGACCGTTGTTTTCTCCCTAGTAGCAACAACACATCTACAACCAAAGAGATTTTTGTCACTTCCCTTGGAAACTACAGGCATGAACCCACTATCGAGCATAAATACCCCATCTTGGAGTCACTAGCAACTACTTGGTCAAGATAGCTACTAACAACGGAGAGCACGCAATATCACAAACAACACAGACACGATAGTATCAAATAGACAAAACCATTAATCAATCTGACATAGTAATCTTAATATCCATTGGATCCCCGCAAATACAATATGCATGATTACAAACAGATTAGATCTTGATCATGAACGGAGCTCACAACATCTATACATGAAAGCACAAGGAGGAGATACAACCATCTAGCTACTACATGAACCCACAGTCTAAGGTGGAACTACTCACGCATCATACCGGAGAAGAAGGCGTCCGGGATGATCTCCCCTCTGGCAGGGTGCCGGGAAGAACTTCAGATCACCCCGATCTAGGGACGACAATGGCGGCGGCTATAGAAGGTTTTGTGGAGTTTTGATCAGGTGCCCAGGGTTTCTGCATCGGGGGCTTCTTAAAGGCGAAGAGGCGAGGCTAGGAGGCGGCCAGGGGGCCCACACCCTACCTAGGAGCGGGGTGGGCCCACCCGCGCCTAGGGGGGTGGTGGCCCTGGTTCGCCTCTCCATCTCCCCTCTGGACTTCGTGTCGCCCACGATAATATATTGACTTTGCCTTTTGTCCCGTCCAATTCCGAGAATATTGATTTTCTGCCTTTCTGGAACCAAAAACAGAAGAAAACATGCAACTGACACTATGGCAACTTGTTAATAGGTTAGTTCCAGAAAAGATATAAAAACACCTCAAAGAGAATCTATAAAATATATTTGGCAGAAAAGAAAAGATTGGAAATATCCAATTTAGGTATATAGATGATATACATGTTATGGTTGTATTCTTTGCTTGTTAAACAATGTGGTTCTTGGGTATTGGATACCGAATTGGTTGGTATGAAATTTCATACGGAATGACGCAATTCATGAACCACAATGGCCTAAGTAACTAGCAAGAGAATATGTGATGACGTTCATCGAAAACAAACAAACCGTTGTTTGTATTTCTCGTTGACATCAAAGCTTGACTTCAAGATTTGTTTTAATAATTGTTATTTGAATCAGGTATTATAAGAACAAAGGTTGTTCAAATAATTACCGTATTCCATATAAGATGGATGATTTACAAATCTAGTTGGAGAAATCACATCCATAAAACCTAATGCTAAAATGTCGCAAGACAAATGATTGAAAGATCACTTACGAAGTGACATCGCCGTTTAAATTATATTGGAAAAAAACATGAAGAATATCCATTTTCATGGATTTTTGGAGTCTTTGATTTGATCAAGTGACGCTTGTGAGACTTTCCTCGGGATAATTAAAACTTCGTTCAAAGGCCAAAGAAGAACGAACGACTAAAATATTGGAATTTATACATATCGATGTATGTAGTCCATTATGTGTAGTCGTAAGCGATGGATTTCAACTTCATATACTTTCTCTGGAAATTGAGTGAATAATTCACTTAATGAGAAAAAAGTGTGAAATATTTGAAAATGTTCAAAGACTTTCAAGATGAAGTGAAAATCATTGTGACAAGAAAAATAAATGAATTATGATTTGATCATAAAGGGATTTATTTGAGTTACAAGTGTAACAAGAAAAATAAATAAATTATGATTTTATCATAAAAGGGATTTATTTGAGTTACAATTTTAGCAAAACACCTAGATTTACATCTCCTGAAACACCATAGGAATATGGAATGTTTTGAGATTTGTAAGGAAACCTTGTTTGACATGGTTGGATCAAGTGTGTTATTTATAAAACTGCCATTATGTTTTAAAAGATTAAAGCTTTAGAGACTACCGCTTTTACACTGAAAAGAGCTCCGTCTAGATCCGTTGAAATGACACCATGGAAGTTATGGTTTGGGGTAAAACCCAAGTTGTCATTTCTTAAATTTTGGTATGCTAAACATAAGTAAGATGTTTACAACCGAATTCGGATGAGCATGTCTTTGTAGTTTATTTCGAATAACAATTGGTTATTCCTCCATAACACCGAGGACAAAAGGGTTTGTCGCTTGAAATGTGAAGTTTCTTGAAAAGGAATTTTTCGCAAAAGTTAAGTGGGAGGACAATAGAACTTTGATAAGGTTAACGAACCTTAGCTAAATGTGCTGAGTTGCGCAGTGCCGGAAATCGTTCTGGAGGCTGCCATAATGCTCATAGCTTATGTGCCTCAAAGGTTGTGGTCACGGAGGTCTAAAGTTCCTATTGAACCAAGAAGGTCGGTTAAACAATCAAATGCTAATATTTGAGAGTAAATCATTATTGTTTGACAATGATGAACCGAATACATACAAAGAAGCGATGATGGGCCCTGACTTCGTCAAATGGCTTGAAGCCATAAAATCCGTGATAGTTCCATATACGAGAAATCAAGTTTTGAACTTGGAAGACCCTCCGGAAAGGTGTAAAAACCTATCGGTCGTATTTGGATCTATAAAGAAACATACATGGATGTCTCACATCTATGAAATATTCGACATGTCGTAAAGTATTTTATGACAATGTTCAAAGAGTTGACTATGACAAGATTTGATCTTTCATAGCGATATTTAGTCTGAACGGATTAAAGTAGCAACCACTACATATAATTTGGTATATGGTATATGAATAAACAAAACAAAGTTCTTCTAATAGAATGGTTACCTAGGACGTGTACATGACACGGTCCAAAGGGTTTTGTTAAATTCAAAGGATGCTAAAAGGGCATGCAAACTTCAATGGTTAAAGTAAGCATCGCGGAGTTGGAATCTTCACCATGATGAAAAATGAGTTTTTCATCTGGAGACGATGAAGATGCTTGCATTTGCAAGAAATTAAGTGGGAGCGCTGAGACATATTTCTAATACATTATGTGAAGGGCATCTTGTTGATTAGAAATGATGTATCTTTTATTGACAAAGGTTAAGAATTTCATTTCGATGAAATACTTAGGCAAAACCCGAATATTTAGCGTAAATGCCTATAGTGGATAGACTGTAACGCCAATATGGTTGTGCCAAACGTACATATATGAGATATTGAAGGAGTTCAATATAGAATCAACAAGAAACGGTTCTTGTCGCATGGAAAGGAATTGAATCAAGATTCAAGTGTATCGACACTTGATAAGTGAAACAAGATTCAAGTGCTTTGACACTTGATGAGTGAAATCACGAGAATGTTTTGATCAATCATACCATGATATGTACACATCCAGATATGTCCTATGCTCTAAGTGTTATGAGCAAATACCAGAATGAATCATAAAATGATCATTGGATGATAGTAAGGATATTCTTATGATCTTTTGGAAGAACTAAGAATATATTTGTGTAGAGGTGACAAACAATTATAAATAGTTCATTGTAAAGCGTTACATTGATACTAGTTTTGTCACAAGATACAAATTAAGTTTATCTCAATTTAAACTATGAGTGGCACAATGAAATGGAAAGAAAGTTTTCATGATGGATTTGGAAGAGTTCCAAAGTTAAGACATTGTGACGGATACTACAACAAAAGGCTAAGTATATGACTGCTATAGTAGCAGCAAAGGAGGGAATTTTTGTGTCAAGTAGTTTGTTATCAAACTAAGGTGTGGTTCGTAACGGGCTAACACTAAAGATATATTGTATGACAATAGTATCGACATGATTTAACCCCAAGGAACTAAAGGTCTCACCGAAAGACCAAATTTATACAATGCCATCTCATTAGAGAATGAGTGATGCGTGAAGACGCAAAGACATGCAAATACACACGGACCTGAAAGCGTCAGATCCGTAGATTATGTTAACCACTTGCAATTGCGTATATGGAACACCAGAAAGCCATAGGTGTTCAATACGCAAAGTTCTCAAACTAGATTATTGTCTCTAGTGCAAGTGGGAGACTGAAGGGAATATGCCCGAGAGGCAATAATAAAGTGGTTATTATCGTATTCCTTGTTTATGATAAATGTTTATTTTACATGCTATAATTGTATTAATACGGAAACGTTAATACATGTGTGTTTAATAAACAAAAAGGGAGTTCCTAGTTATGCCTCTCTCATAAACTAGCTCGTTGATTAACAAGATGATCAAAGTTTCCTGATCATGGACATTGGATGTTGTTAATAACGGGATCACAACATTAGTGTAATGGTGTGATGAACATTCATCCGAAGTATAGCATTACGATCAAAGTCATTGAGTTTATATTGCTATAACAACTTACGAAGTGATCCTAATCCTTAGACCATGAGATCATGCCAATCACTAACACCGGAAGAGTTTCTTGATAACATCAAACGTCACACCGTAACAGGGTGATTATAAAGATGGATTCAGAACTAATAAAGTGTTATGTTGAGGCCCATGGATCGAGAGTGGAATTTGTTCATCCCGATGACGGATAGATATGCTCTGGGCCCTCTCGGTGATATCACATTGATTAGCTTGCAAGCAAGTGATTTGATCACTAGAATGTTATATCACGGGAACGAGAAAAGAGTGCATGTCAGTAACGAGATCAAACTAGGTATGGAGATACCGATGATCGAATCTCGAACATGTAATATATCGCTAAACAAAGGGATTAAGATACTAGCGTAAAAGGTTCCGACGATCACAAGAAAGTCATCGTTGAATGTGTGGGAGTCAGTATGGGTCTCCAGATCCCGCTTCTGATTATTGATCCGAGAGGGGTCTCGATCATGTCTGCATTATTCGCGAACCGTAGGGTGACACACTTAAGAGACACCGACATCCATTTGGAGCAAAAGTTTCATGCCGAAAAGAATAACAAGCGCAGGAATTTATTTCACTAGATACCGAAACGGGTTTTCGGGTGAAATTGCAGAAAGTGTTTCTGCATGTGAAATGAAATTCTAGCAAGGGGTTATATGTGAATGTTTGTCATTAAAGTAATTGACAAAATTCTGAATAAATAAAAGGAGTTTTATTTAAATGAGAGTTTGCATTAAATTTGGTGGAAATTTAATGGGAATTTGAGTGGGTTTTTGAGTGGAGAAATTTGAAGGGCCATTTTGTGAGTGGAGTGTCCACCCACATGAATGAGGGAGAGGTGGGGGCACCCTCCATGGCCGGCGGCCATGCCCCCTTGGGCTGCCCCCCTCCCCTATATAAGGAGCCCCTCCTCTCACTTCTCACTCACACCTCCTCGTGAAGGATCTCTCTCCCCCTCTAGAATTTATCCCCCATGGTCTCGGACTAGCGAGATACATGTTCCCGGTGGCTTTTCGGCAAGAAAGAGTTGTGCTTCCGCTGCATCGCTGGAGCGAGGAGGCGGAGGTTGCTCGGTGCCTCGAACGTGTGTGCGAGCACGGATGCGCTGCTGATTTGCGGCGTTAGGACTTCCTCTCGATCTTGAGATCGGCAAGAGATCGTCTACATCAACCACGAGTTTGGACTCGTTAAGCTTTGTCGGTCTTCAAGGGTATGTTCTCTACGGATATACATCCGCCCGTTGTTTGTATCTAGTAGATAGATCTTGGTACATAGTTGTTCCCATCGTAGGAAATTTTTTGTTTTCTATGCTGCGAACCCTACATGCAATGTTCCTTATTGTAAGTTGGCAACCGGCAGGAGCCAGATGGTTGTCTTTAATTTATGTTAAGACCCACGTGTCTATTCAAAGTAGTTGTAATAGTTGAAGACCGGTGGACGACAACCATGGAGAAGCGTCATTGACCTTGATGCAATGCCGGTGATGATGGAGATCATGTTCGTGCTTGAAGATGGAGATCGGAAGAACAAAGAAGAAAGGCCATATCATATCACATATTATTGAATTGCATGTGATGTTAATCCTTTATGCATCTTGTATTGCTTAGTAGACGACGGTAGCATTATAAGATGATCCCTCATGCACATGAATTTCAAGTCATAAAGTGTTCACCCTTAGTTAGCACCATTGCTAAAGCTTGTTGTTTCGAAGCACCACGTGATGATCGGGTGTGTTAGATTCTGCAAGTGTATACAACGTGAGCAAGCCAGATTTGCTCATGCGGAAACTAAGGTTTGATCTTGACGAGCCTAGCATGTACAGACATGGTCTCTGAACACGGATCACCGAAAGGTAAAGCATGAATCATATAGTAGATATGATGAACATGATGATTGTTCGCCATTGAAACTATATCAACTCTCGTGATGAACGGTGTTGATGTAGTGGATTTGGTTCATGTGATCACTAAAACAATGTGAGTGATGTTGTTTTGAGTGGGAGTTCACCTAGGTTAATTTTATTATTAATTTGAACTCAATTTGTCATAAACTTAGTCTAAACTATTGCAAATATGTTGTAGATCAATGGCAGCCCCTACCATCAATTTTAATGCGTTCCTAGAGAAAGAAAAGTTGAAAAAACAATGGAAGCAACTTCGCGGATTGGTTCCGCAATTTGAGGATTGTCCTCACAGCTGGTAATTTGACCTATGTGCTGGATGCACCGCTGGGTGACCCACCTGCAGCTGATGCTTCCGATGAAGTAAAGAATGTTTACCTCGCTCGGAAGAATCAGTACTCCATAGTTCAGTGTGCTATCTTGTATGGTTTGGAATCGGAGCTTCAGAAAAGGTTTGAGAATTCAGACCCATATGATATTGTCGAGGATCTCAAATTGATTTTTGAGACTCATGCGGCAATTGAAAGCTATGAGGCTTCTGAAAAGTTCTTTAACTGCAAGATGGAAGAGGGCAGCTCAGTCAGTGAGCATGTGCTTAAGATGTCTGGGCACGCAAACAAACTTCAAAGCTTTGGTATAGTGATTCCTAATGCTTTGGGGATTTACCGTGTCCTCCAATCACTACCACCAAGTTACAAGAACTTTGTGATGAACTACAACATGCAGAACATGAACAAGCAGTTGCCAGAACTGTTTGCTATGTTAAAATCTGCAGAAGTGGAGATCAAGAAAGAGCACCAAGTGTTGTTGGTCAATAAGACCACCAAATTCAAGAAAGGCAAGTCTAAACAGAAGGGACACTTCAACAAGGGTGGTAAGAAAGTTACCACGCCGGCGAAGAAGACCAAGGCTGGACCCAAGCCTGATACTGAGTGCTTTTACTGCAAGGGAGAAGGTCACTGGAAGCGGAATTGCCCAAAGTACTTGGCGGATCTGAAGAACGGCAACATCAAGAAAAAAGGTATATCTGATATACATGTTATTGATGTGTATGTCACTAGTACTCGTAGTAGTGCCTGGGTATTTGATACTGGTTCGGTTGCTCATATTTGTAACTCGAAACAGGTGCTGCAGAATAAACGGAAGCTAGCGAAGAACGAGCTGACGAGGCGCGTGGGAAACGGATCAAAGGTTGATGTGATCGCGGTCGGCACGCTACCCCTTCATCTACCATCGGGATTAGTTTTATACTTAAATAATTGTTATTTGGTGCCTGCGTTGAGCATGAACATTATATCGGGATCTTGTTTATTGCGAGATGGTTACTTGTTTAAGTCCGAGAATAATGGTTGTTCGATTTATATGAGTAATATGTTCTATGCACATGCACCTTTGATAGATGGTCTATTCTTATTGAATCTCGATAGTGGAAATACACATATCAACAACATTGAGGCTAAACGTTTGAAATCAAGCGATAATTCGACCTATATGTGGCATTGTCGTCTTGGTCACATTGGAGTGAAACGTATGAAGAAACTCCATTCCGATGGAATTCTTGAATCACTTGATTTTGAATCACTTGAAAGATGCGAAGCATGTCTGATGGGTAAAATGACTAAGACTCCATTTTCTGGTATGATGTTGCGAGCTACGGACTTATTGGAAATCATACATACCGATGTGTGTGGCCCAATGAGTGTAGCATCGCGCGGTGGTTATCGTTATGTTCTTACCTTCACGGATGACTTGAGTAGATATGGGTATATCTATTTCATGAAACATAAGTCCGAAACTTTCGAGAAGTTTAAGGAGTTTCAAAGTGAGGTAGAGAATCAACGTAACAAGAAGATTAAGTTTCTACGTTCTGATCGTGGAGGTGAATATCTAAGTTACGAGTTTGGCGAGCATTTGAAGAAATGCGGAATACTTTCACAGTTGACGCCGCCGGGAACACCATAGCGTAATGGTGTGTCCGAACGTCGTAATCGAACTTTCTTAGATATGGTTCGTTCTATGATGTCACTTACAGATTTACCGCTATCATTTTGGGGTTATGCATTAGAAACAGCCGCATTCACTTTAAATAGGGCACCGTCTAAATCCGTTGAAACGACACCATATGAATTATGGTTTGGGAAGAAACCTAAATTGTCGTTCCTTAAAGTTTGGGGATGCGAAGCCTATGTAAAGAAGTTACAGCCGGATAAGCTTGAACCCAAAGCGGAAAAATGCGTCTTCATAGGATACCCGAAGGAAACTATTGGGTATACCTTCTATCACAGATCCGAAGGCAAAATCTTCGTTGCCAAGAATGGATCCTTTCTAGAGAAGGAATTTCTCTCGAAAGAAGTGACTGGAAGGAAAGTAGAACTCGACGAGGTTGTCGAACCTTCTCTCGAAATTGCGAGTAGCGCAGCACCGGAAGAAGTTCCTGTGGTGTCTGCACCAATAAGAGAGGAAGCTAATGATGATGATCATGAAACTTCGGTTGAAGTTGCTACAGAGCATCGGAGGTCAACGAGAACTCGTACCACTCCAGATTGGTATGATTCCGTTATGAATGTCATGTTGGTGGACAACACCGATGACCCCGAGACATATGAGGAAGCGATGATGAGCCCAGATTCCAATAAATGGCAAGAAGCCATGAAATCCGAGATTAGATCCATGTACGAAAACCAAGTATGGACTTTGGTGGACTTACCGGATGGCCGGAAGGCTGTCGAGAACAAATGGATTTTCAAGAAGAAAACAGATGCTGATGGTAATGTTACTGTCTATAAAGCTCGACTTGTCGCAAAAGGGTTTCGACAAATTCAAGGAGTTGACTACGATGAGACTTTCTCACCAGTAGCGAAGCTAAAGTCTGTGAGGATTATGTTAGCAATCGCTGCATATTATGATTATGAGATATGGCAGATGGATGTCAAAACAGCATTCCTCAATGGAGACATTGATGAAGAGTTGTATATGATGCAACCCAAAGGTTTTGTCGATCCTAAAGATGCTAACAAGGTATGCAAACTTCAACGGTCCATCTATGGATTGAAGCAAGCATCCAGAAGTTGGAATCAACGTTTTGATAAGGTAATCAAAAGTTTTGGTTTTATACAAACTTATGGAGAAGCTTGTATTTACAAGAAAGTGAGTGGGAGCTCTGTAGCATTCTTAATACTATATGTGGATGACATATTGTTGATTGGGAATGATGTAGACCTTCTTAATAGTGTCAAGGAATATTTGAATAATAGTTTTTCAATGAAGGATCTTGGCGAAGCAACTTACATATTAGGCATAAAGATTTATAGAGATAGATCGAAACTCCAAATATCATTGTCACAGAGTACATATTTGGACAAAGTTCTAAAGAGGTTTGGAATGGAAGAAAGCAAGAAAGGGTTCTTGCCCATGTTGCCCAATACGACCTTGAGCAAAACTCAAAGTCCGACATCGGCAGAAGATAGAGAAAGAATGAGTAAGACTCCCTATGCCTCAGCCATAGGATCTCTAATGTATGCCATGCTATGTACTAGACCCGACATTGCATATGCTGTTAATTTAACTAGCAGATATCAAAGTGATCCAGGAGTGGATCATTGGACAGCGGTCAAAAACATCCTTAAGTACTTGAGAAGAACTAAGGATATGGTTATTTCTTATGGAGGTGATGAACATCTCGTTGTTAATGGTTACACCGATGCTAGTTGGAACACCGATCCGGATGATTCTAAATCACAATCTGGATACGTATTTATTTTGAATGGTGCAGCAGATAGCTGGAGGAGTGCAAAGCAAAGCGTTGTGGCGAGATCTTCAACTGAATCGGAATACATGGCTGCTTCGGAGGCTTCACAAGAAGCGATATGGATGAAAGAGTTCATTACAGAGCTGGGTGTGGTTCCTAGTGCGCTGGACCCAATGTCTATCTACTGTGATAACATGGGCGCCATAGCCAATGCGCAAGAACCAAGGTCACACAAGAAGCTGAAGCACATCAAGCTACGTTTTCACGCTATTCGAGAACATATCCAAGATGGGGATATAAAGATTTGCAAAGTACACACAGATCTGAATGTGGCGGATCCATTGACTAAACCTCTCCCGAGGGCAAAACATGACCAACACCAAACTGCCATGGGTGTTCGGTATATTACCATGTAATCTAGATTAGATGACTCTAGTGCAAGTGGGAGACTGTTGGAGATATGCCCTAGAGGCAATAATAAATGTAGTTATTATTATATCTTTGTGTTTATGATAAATGTTTACATTCATGCTATAATAGTATTAACAAGGAAACATTGATACTTGTGTGATTTGTAAACTTAATTTGAAGTCCCTAGTATAGCCTCTATACTTCACTAGCTTGTTGGTTGATAAATGATTGTGGTTTCCCTTTCATGGACATTGAGATGTTATCAACAACAAGATCATATCGTTAGGAGAATGATATGATGGACATACTCCTATAGATAAGCGTAGCATAAAGATCAAGTCATTTCAATAGTTCAATTGCTATATGATTTCTGATACATAGTAACCTAATTCCTTCGACCATGAGATCATGCATATCACCTTTACCGGATGGATGTTTTGATGACATCAAACACCACACCGTAACTCGGTGGATATAAAGGTGGCATTGAGTGTTCGGAAAGTATTGGTTGAGACACATGGATCAAGAGTGGGATTTTTCCATCCATATGACGGATAGATATACTCTGGGCCCTCTCGGTGGAATGTCATCCAATTAGCTTGCAAGCATGTGACTGGCTCACAAGGGATCACATATCACGGGAACGAGAAAAGAGTACTTATCGGTAACGAGGTTGAACTAGGTATGCAGAGATACCGACGATCATAACCTCGGATAAGTAAACTATCGTGAGACAAAGGGAAATTGGTATCGTATGTAAGTGGTTCATTCAATCGCAAAGTAATCGTAGAAATATGTGGGAGCCATATGAATTTCCAGATTCCTCTATTGGTTATTGTTCGGAGAAGTGTCTCGATCATGTCCGCATAATTCACGAACCGTAGGGAGACACACTTAAGGATTCGACGTTGTTTGAGTAGTTATGGTAGTATGAGAAAGATACCGAATGTTGTTCGGAGTCTCGGATGGGATCCGGGATATCACGAGGTGATACGGAATGGTCCGGAGAATAAGATTCATATAAGGAAAGTCCCGTTTCGGAGTTCGGGAATGATTCCGGTGTTTTCATCGGGAATGTTCTAGAAGGTTCCGGAATGTCCGGCACTCCGGAGGGGAAGGGGTACATGAATGTTTCATTGCAAGTTGTAATGATTGCATCATGTACTAAGTGTCCTCGCTGTTCCAAATAAAGGATTAAATTGAATCCTAAATTGAAAAGTCAAATAGCTAGTTTGAAAAGTCAAACGTCTAAAATTGGAAAGAGGAAAAGAGGAAGGTGTGGGAAACCGAGTTGGGGAGGAGTTCCCTCCTCCAACCGGCGGCCCACCTCCAAGCCGAGTTGGGGAGGGACTCCTCTCCCTCCCCTTGGCGCGGCCGGCCCCTCCACCTATATAAGGAGGGGCAGGGCTCCCTCCTCTAGACACACAAGTCCCTCACCTCAAACCCTAGAAAGCTGCAGCCCTCCATAGCCGCCGCCACCACCTAGGGTTTTGCCCTAGCCGCCGACTTGGGGGTCCCCGGAAACCTAGTTGCCGGCTCTAGCCCCTCCTCCTTGGTGTGTCTAAACCCTAGATCACCGAGGAGCTCTCTCATACTCCACCATACTCGCTCCGGCTTAAGGCAAAGCCCTGCGGGATCTCCCCTCTACTTCCGGTACCACGCCGTTGTGATGCCGGAATCTCGAGGAGAGTGCTACAACCTCCGCTGCCTACTGGAACAAGGGAGAGGAAGGTCTTCGTCGAGTACCGAACGTGTGACCGACTGCGGGAGCGCTGCCGGAACGCAGCGCCGGAAGGATCGTCTACACGATCTTGAGATCGGGAAGAGTACGACTACATCACCCACGAGAATCCGCTCTCATTAAACACTTTGGAATCTTCGAGGGTAAGTTATTCCATCGACTCGTTGCTACAATCTAGTATATAGATCTTGGCTTGTTTGTTTGTATGCGATAGAAATTTTTTGTTTTCCATGCTACGAAACCCTATATTATACCATTCTTCAGCTCTTCCTATCAATGATATAGAGAGTAACTTCTTCTTTACCTGTTCAGTTGTGATACCTGCTGAAAGAACATGTTGGGCCCCCATGTGTGGTTTTAGTAATTAATGACAATCTTTATGGAATAATGTGTGTATTAAGTTATACTTGTAGGATTTGTCCATTGGCGTCGCTTGGAGCATGTGTTGGCTTCAAGGTCGATGAAATGCAAAGAAGATATGTTGTGCAAGCTCAATATGCAAGGTCGATGATGAGGAATTAAAAAAGGCGTTCCATCTTGAGAAGGGCAAGATCGTCTACATCGAGCTCAAGTGGAATGCTCAAGGTAAAGGTATAATCTTGATAGGTTTTCCCTTTTGCCGGTCTCTTGCTGTGTGTAGGAGACCGGGTTTAGGATAAATAACTGTACTATCAAGAGGGGCTCTCGAATGAGTAATTCGGTCACATCGTTCGGAGAGAGCTCAAACCTTTGCATACTTGTATCATCATATTTGGTTGTTATTTGGTCTTATCCATGTGAGGATATAGAGCTTGTGGTAATCTCCATAACAAGCTCTTGTTCATCAAAATCGGATCTCCCATATGTATCTTGTTGCGATTTTGATTTATGCGGCTTTTCGGTTTCTCACCAAGTGAGGTATCTCACATTATTCTACTTGATACTTTCTCACCAAGACCTTGTCGTCCTCTATCCAACGCAATTGGAATCGGGTCAATCGGAGCTACCGTTCAAAAGTTATGACCGTTTGAATATTCGTCGATTTTATTCTAAAAAGAAAAAGGGAAATCTGCTCTCTGGGCTGAACGGTAGTACCGCCCTTGCAGGCCGGTACTACCGCACGCCCCTGGGCGCCCCATAATATCTCTCTGTCTAGCCTAGTACCTATTCGCGGTAGTACCGGCCGGCCAGGTAGTACCGCCCGGGTGGGCCGGTACTACCGGCCGACCCAGTTTATTTTTTCCCAGATCCAGATCCAGACCCAGCTAGCCTCCCTGCTTGATTTGCTCTCCCCGCCGCTGCCTGCATGGGCCCTGCTCGCGCGCCGCCTACTCGCCTCGATCCCGCCACGGCCCCGCAACTCCCTCGCGCGCCACTCGCCACGCTCGCGCGTTCACCGTGCGCGATGCTTGCCCGCATGCATCGCCAGATCCCCGCTTGCTGCACGCGCCTTCATGCGGCCCCGCTTCTGCTTGTTGTGCAGCCCGCGCGTTGGGCCCGCTGCTGGCGCTCGCTCGCCCGCACGTGCCTGCCGCCCGCCCGCGCTGGCCTTTGCTGCTTGGTGGCCCCGCGTTGACCACCCGCTACTGTTGCTGCTTTCTCTCCCTGGCTCGCTCACTGCTGTACTGGTATGATGGGACCGGTAGTACCGGCCCAATACGGTACTACCGGACCGTTCAGAAAAACACCCCAACGGCCATATTTTGTCTAGACCTATATAAGTCTTTTGTCCATTTTCATTTAGGGTTGCTTCTCACTCCTCCTTTTGTCTAAGCTTTGCCCCCATTTGCCTTACTCTTTGATCTTGATTTGTACACACCCCTCCATTGATTCTTGCATATATTTGAGGGGTTGTTGGAGGTGATCTAGATCTACGTTTTGACCTAACCGATTCATCTCTTTGTGAGTGTATCTTTGGGGATCTAGATTTTGGGGGGGGGGGTTGTGTCTCTCTTTGATTCCTCCTCTCTTGTTCCCCCAATAGCTTTAGTAGCTCTGTTGGAACTTGAGAGTGAGGGATTTGAGCATCTTTGTGGTGTTCTTGCCATTTGCATTTGGTGCATCGGTTTGAGTTCTCCTCAGAGGATTTGGTTTGATTTGCTCATTGGATCTTGTCCCTCTTGGGTTCTTGGAACCCTAGACGGTTTTGTGGCCTTGGTGGCATTTGTTGAGGCATTTTGTGGAATTTGTTGGGAGCCTCCAATTAAGTTGTGGAGAAGTGCCCCAACCTTGTGAGAGGTTCCGGTTGCCACCGACAAGTGCACCGATAGTGGAAGCGTGGATCGATCCCGTTGGGGTGAGATTCACCGGAGAATAAGGGAGGCCTTTTGTGGCGTTGGTGGTTTGATACCACCCCCTCTCCAAACGATACGTACTCCATGTTGGGAGGAACTCGGTAAAATATCGGTGTCCCGCGTGCCTCAGTTATCTCTATACCCGAGCTCTTTACTTATGCACTTTACATTGTGATAGCCTTCGTGCTTGAAGTAATATATATCTTGCTATCACTTTAATGCTTTTATTGTTTAGCATAAATTGTTGGTGCACATAGGTGAACCTTAGTTGTTCTAGGTTGTGCTTAACAAAGTAAACACTAGTTTTATTTCGCCTTTGTTGAGCCACTCTAGGAAAAGTTTTAATCGCATATTCACCCCCCCTCTAGGCGACATCCGTATCCTTTCAATTGGTATCAGAGCCAGGTATCTCATTTTAGGCTTCACCGCCTTGAGAGTAAAGATGTCGACTAGAGGATTAGTGCACAATTACATGTTCATATTCGATGGCACAAATTATGATATATGGAAAAATCGCATGCTCATTCATTTTCGGGACATGGACCCAAATTTGGAGCGTATTGTAGATATAGGTTTTTCTTCTCCAATGGATTTCAAAAATCTATCTAGTGAGGATGAGAAAAACTTATATCTCGATGCTCAAGCTTCTAATGTGCTTGTTAATGCTTTGAGCTATGTAGTTACATCCTCAATCATTTCATTTTGGAGCGCTCATGAGTTATGGACAAAACTTCAAGATAAATATGTTGTGTCCATCATTATTGAGGATGATTGTGTTGCTTCCACTTCCGGTCGAGATGAGTTCTCATCCTCTACCACTTCACCAACATGTGACTTTTCACAAGGTAATGATATGGTGAGTGGTGATAGAAATTGCAATATGGATAGTGTGTTCACTATTTGTAATCCCTCATATCTATCTAGTTGCAATGATCTATATTTGGACCTTAACACTTCTAGCACTCAAAATTCCTCACATGCTTGTGTTAATAGTCCTTGCATATCATGTAGAAATGACTTGAATAAATCTCATGATGATATGCTCATGTTGTCTTGTTGCCATGATAAAAATGCTTCTATTTCCTCTAATTCTTGTGTTGCTAACCATGTAGAGGAAAATGAAGATTCTATGGGCCAAGACAAGGTCTTGAAGAGAGCTACAAGTGCAATCTCATCATCACCTTCAAAGTTTTAATCGCATATTCACCCCCCCTCTAGGCGACATCCGTATCCTTTCAATTGGTATCAGAGCCAGGTATCTCATTTTAGGCTTCACCGCCTTGAGAGTAAAGATGTCGACTAGAGGATTAGTGCACAATTACATGTTCATATTCGATGGCACAAATTATGATATATGGAAAAATCGCATGCTCATTCATTTTCGGGACATGGACCCAAATTTGGAGCGTATTGTAGATATAGGTTTTTCTTCTCCAATGGATTTCAAAAATCTATCTAGTGAGGATGAGAAAAACTTATATCTCGATGCTCAAGCTTCTAATGTGCTTGTTAATGCTTTGAGCTATGTAGTTACATCCTCAATCATTTCATTTTGGAGCGCTCATGAGTTATGGACAAAACTTCAAGATAAATATGTTGTGTCCATCATTATTGAGGATGATTGTGTTGCTTCCACTTCCGGTCGAGATGAGTTCTCATCCTCTACCACTTCACCAACATGTGACTTTTCACAAGGTAATGATATGGTGAGTGGTGATAGAAATTGCAATATGGATAGTGTGTTCACTATTTGTAATCCCTCATATCTATCTAGTTGCAATGATCTATATTTGGACCTTAACACTTCTAGCACTCAAAATTCCTCACATGCTTGTGTTAATAGTCCTTGCATATCATGTAGAAATGACTTGAATAAATCTCATGATGATATGCTCATGTTGTCTTGTTGCCATGATAAAAATGCTTCTATTTCCTCTAATTCTTGTGTTGCTAACCATGTAGAGGAAAATGAAGATTCTATGGGCCAAGACAAGGTCTTGAAGAGAGCTACAAGTGCAATCTCATCATCACCTTCCTCCGGTTCTCACATGTGCCTTATGGCTAAGGGAACAAACGTAACCTCTTTGAATCCCATTGTATCTCATGATGATGATGATGATGATGAGGTTGGGAATGATAATTATGATTATAGAGGTAAGTATGATATTACCTCTATTAAGAAAATGGGAGAGGTTGTCTATAGCGCTCTCTTCAAAAATAAAATTGCTTCCTCCAACTTTCTGGAAATCTTGAATTGTGCCATAGAAGGCAATGATCTTATTGAGAAGCAAGAAAACTTAATTGATGAAAAGTTTGCACTTGAGCGTGAGTATGCTAATGAAGTTGCACAACTAAAGGACTCCCTTGAAGAAGAACAAACCACCAAAGAATCTCTTGAGGAGACTTTTACTCTAGAATTATCTAGAGTAAAGGAATACCATGATAGAGAACTTGCGGTGGCTAACTCCTTCAAGATTAAAAATTATGAACTTGAAGTTGCTTATGCTAAACTCCTTGAGGATTTTGAGCACCTAAAAAATGGCTCTAGGGTCATAAAGGGTGAGCTCATCAAACTCACCGAGTCACATGAGCAACTTAAAGCTTCATATTCTAAAGAGCTTGCCAAGTTTGCCTCACCTCTTGCAAATAGTAATGATGCTTGTGCTACTAACTCTATTTCTTGTGAAGCATCTATTTTGAAGGAGAATGTTGAGCTAAAGGCTCAACTTGCATTTCTAACTAGCAACTATGGTAAATTAGAATAAAGTCATGTTAAGCTCTCGAGCTTGCATGAGGATCTTTTAGTCTCTCATGGTAGGCTAAAGTTAGCTCATGAGGCCATCGTGTCAAAGGTAACATCTTGTGGGCCTCATGTGGACATTAGCACTATATCTACTCCAAATGTTATATTGCCATGTGCTAGTCCTTGTAATTCATTCTCTCACAACCATGCTATATCTCGTGATGAATTACATTCCGTGCCTTGTTGCTCTAACAATGTAGCATCTACTTCCTCTAGTACTTTTGTTGAAACTAACCATGTAGAGGAAATAAAAGAGCTCAAGGATCAAGTCACTTCTTTGAGAAATGACTTGAAAAGGGGTCATCAAGGGAAGGTTGCACTCAACAAAATCTTGAGTGTGCAAAAATCCCCCAATGACAAGAGTGGGCTTGGATTCAACTCCAATGTCAAGAACAAGTCCACTATCATGTTGAAGCACAAGGACAACAAGAAGAATGGCCAAGATCAAGTCAAGAATCTGGCCAACATTGTTTGCTTCAAGTGCAAGGAAGAAGGGCACCATGTTAGATCTTGCCCATTAAAGAAAAAGCCCCTTAGTGTGAAGCAACAAGGGAAGCGGCCTCAAGCTCCACCTCAAGTCATTAATGGGCCTCTTCCTAAGAGGACTACTCGAGCTCTTCCTCGAGTTGTGGGTTCACCTAAGAAGAAAAATGGCAAGAGTAGACCTTGCTACATATGACGTGAGAAGGGGCACATTTCTTCTGCATGCACTATTGGTAACTCCTCATTCCATCCTTGAAGCGATCCAACCCGTTAAGAATTGGATCCTATGTTTACAATGCTAGTCCCTTGGATCGATTAGCTAGCACACATAGTTTCGATGAATAAAAGAGTATCAATGCATCACATTATTACAATGATTGATCCAAGAAAATAAATATTACAAGTTGCTTAGCTCACACCTAGCTCAAATATCGTAGTTCAACAAATAAACAATAGATAAAGGCTCCATCACGCCACAGGCAAATCGCTGAGTGGAGATTCGCAACCTAAACGATAACCTTACTTGTCGTCGAAATTACCTGCAACATAAAAAGTTGCAGCCACGAATGGTCAATACATTTGAATTGTATTGGCAAGATGTCACTATTATGTGGACACAATAGGCAACCTATCATATACATGCACACTATGTCTAGTGGAGTTTAGGCTATTTGCATAAAGCAACATTTTCTCCTACCTTTTAAAATTTAGTTTTAGTTCTTCAAAATAACTAAGAACAACTCGAGTTACACGAGAGCTCCTAAAACTATGGACACATTGAGTCACTCAAGTGCTCCTATAACCCATTAAGTGTTGGAGATATGCCCTAGAGGCAATAATAAATATAGTTATTATTATATCTTTGTGTTTATGATAAATTTTTACATTCATGCTATAATAGTATTAACAAGGAAACATTAATACTTGTGTGATTTGTAAACTTAAATTGAAGTCCCTAGTAAAGGCTCTATACATCACTAGCTTGTTGGTTAATAAATGATTGTGGTTTCCCTATCATGAACATTGAGATGTTATTAACAACAAGATCATATCGTTAGGAGAATGATATGATGGACATACTCCTATAGATAAGCATAGCATAAAGATCAAGTCATTTTAATAGTTCAATTGCTATATGCTTTCTGATACATAGTAACCTAATTCCTTTGACCATGAGATCATGCATATCACCTTTACCAGATGGATGCTTTGATGACATCAAACACCACACCGTAACTGGGTGGCTATAAAGGTGGCATTGAGTGTTCGGAAAGTATTGGTTGAGACACATCGATCAAGAGTGGGATTTGTCCATCCATATGACGGATAGATATACTCTCGGCTCTCTCGGTGAAATGTCATCCAATTAGCTTGCAAGCATGTGACTGGCTCACAAGGGATCACATATCACGGGAACGAGAAAAGAGTACTTATCAGTAACGAGGTTGAACTAGGTATGCAGAGATACCGACGATCATAACCTCGGATAAGTAAACTATCGTGAGACAAAGGGAAATTGGTATCGTATGTAAGTGGTTCATTCGATCGCAAAGTAATCGTAGAAATATGTGGGAGCCATATGAATTTCTAGATTCCTCTATTGGTTATTGTTCGGAGAAGTGTCTCGATCATGTCCGCATAATTCACGAACCGTAGGGAGACACACTTAAGGATTCAACGTTGTTTGAGTAGTTATGGAATGATGAGAAAGAGTTCGAATGTTGTTCGGAGTCTCGAATGGGATTCGGGATATCACGAGGAGATCCGGAATGGTCCGGAGAATAAGATTCATATAAGGAAAGTCTTGTTTCGGAGTTGGAGAATGGTTCCGGTGTTTTCATCGGGAAGTTCTAGAAGGTTCCGGAATGTCCGGCACTCCGGAGGGGAAGGGTACATGAATGTGTTATATCAAGTTGATATGATTGCATCATGTACTAGGTGTCATCGCTGAAAAAATAGAGGGTTTATTCAAATCCTAGTTTGAAAAGTCAAACGCCAAGTTTGAAAGTCAAACGGCTAATTTTGGGAAGTGGAGAGGGAGGTGGAAACCGACTTAGGGGAGGAGTTCCTCCTCCCACCGTCGGCACACCACCAAGCCGAGTTGGGGAGGGACTCCCCTCCCCTTGGCCGGCCCCCTCCACCTATATAAGGAGGGGCAGGGCTCCCCTCCTAGACACACAAGATCCCCACCTCCAAACCCTAAGCCGCCGGCGCCGCCACCTGCTGCCGCCGCCGCCCTAGGGAAAACCGTCGCCTCCTAGCAACCCTAGCCACCGGCCTAGTCCCCTCCTCGGCGTGTCTAAACCCTAGATCGTCGAGGGACTCTCTCATACTCCACCATACTCGCTCCGGCTTAAGGCGAAGCCTTGCGAGATCTCCCCTCTACTTCCGGTACCACGCCGTTGTGCTGCCGGAATCGCGAGGAGAGTGCTACAACCTCCGCTGCCTGCTGGAACAAGGGAGGGGAAGGTCTTCATCGAGTATCGAACGTGTGACTGACTGCGGGAGCGCTGCCGGAACGCAGCGCCGGAAGGATCGTCTACGCGATCTTGGGATCGGGAAGAGTACGACTACATCACCCACGAGAATCCGCTCTCGTTAAACACTTTGGAATCTTCGAGGGTGAGTTATTCCATCAACTTGTTGCTACAATCTAGTAGATAGATCTTAGCTTGTTTGTTTGTATGCGGTAGAAAATTTTTGTTTTCCATGCTACGAAACCCAACATTAAGTTCACCCATCAAGTTTTTATTAGAGAAATTGGAATGAATGAGACTTTTCAACTGCGTCAAGAGAAGTTACTCATAACTGTCCATTACCGGGGAAACGACTAAGTACTTAGTTCATAAACCATCTGCAGAGGCTAGTACACTTTACCCACAAGACCCGATCAACCCCTTTTGAGAGAAGACCAGGACAAGACCTTTGGGAAAACAGAATCATGAGCCTAACTCTGGACCGTACCATCCTAACAACACCTACATCTGTTAGTCACGGTAGGACATGATCCCATAACTTACTCAGTCAAGTCAAAGCCCATATGACATGTGGTTGTACATGGAAGTTACTAATCAAGACCGCCTATTATCTCTTTGAAGACTGGGTGGCAATCCCCACCAAAATCCACACTCGATGACCCAATCAATGCCATTCCACCCAGGTGATTCATTGATTATATGGTTTTCATTTAAGCAAATCATAATTCTTCTCATACACATATGTATCATGAAAACCACCCACGCAACTAATAGCATGGCTAAGCATCTACAACACGATGGCTATCAAGGAATCAACTAGGGTCTATGACAATTCTATTGGGTACTCACACCATAGCATAGCATATATAATATAAAACATTTCCTTCAATGCAAGATACTGAAAACTAAATGCATAATAAAACAATAGGAGATTCCTGATAGTGACACTTGCCTCAGTTGTAGTAATCGTTCACACAGTCGTCGCAATCACAATTATCGCACTCCGAGCAATCTATCGTGCGAAACAATAATTGCAATCAATCATACAGTAGCACAACACAACAAAACAGTATGTATGTATTTTAGAAAAGAAAAACATGATCAAAAGCATTTCATAGGCATTTTCTATTAATCAAATAGGCTTAAAATAGGCATTAAATAAATTCTGAATACTTTCAGTACAGAACAGTTTCATAAAATTATGAGAACCATTCTACTAGATAGGTAATGTTCTTAGCTTTCATTTGCCATTGGTTTCACCCTAAAATAATTTATAGATTAAAAGTTATAGCCAACATACTCATTTGAGTGATTTAATCATAGCTAATTATTTTGTACTGTAGAAAAATCAACCAATGATACAGTGATGTAGATTACAATTTTCTGAATCCATAGACACCAAATTTTCCAATTTTGGAGTTTTGGATATTTTCCTATGAATTATTTACCATTAAAGAGATTTAAATAATACAGAAAATATACATTGGTCAAATTACGAATTTTATTGCATGATAAAATTGTACACATTATTCTGAATCCAGGGATATATAATATGTAATTTTTCTGACCAATATTCAATTTTATATGAATTTTACAATGTTGCACAAATTTCTGTCTTTTTTAATATTTTATTACACGGTCAGCAGACCGGCTTGCCACGCGGCCCGCTGTGACTGTCTGGGCGCGCTGACGAGGCAAAGGCCAAGTGGCGGCATGCTAGTGGCCAATACCTCTTCAATGATCAGTTCTGATCCGGCGCGTACAGAGGCGATCGGACGGCTGGGAAGCCAAGCTTCCACCTCCTCACCGGCGATGATGAAGGAGGCGATGGTGGCGGCTCGGACGAAGATGGTGGCGGTGCTCCCGACGGTCTCCGACGTCGGTGAGGTGGTCCACGTGAAGATGGCGAGGATGACGAGGTCCCTGGTGGCCACTGCGTGGTCCTTCTCTTCCCCAGGCGACGGCAGACGGCGGCTGGAGTTTCTCGGCTCCGTCCGAGCTCCGGCGGTCTCGGATGGGTCCTATGGCGATCTGCGGAAGGGGAAAAAGAGGTGAGGCGACGGAGTTGATCAAGGGGAGAAGATCCAGAGGGATAGGAGGGCGAGGGGAGCTCCAGAACCTCGGTTCCAAGATCAATCGGTGGAGGCCGACGGCAACGAGATCACGAGCTCGCGATTTGGCGGCTAGGGTTCGGTATAAGCCAAAAAAACTACACGAGGTGGAGGAGGGGGGTTTAAATAGTAGGGGGAGTGCGATGGGGCAGGGGAACAAACAGAGTTGCCCGATTTCGTCGGGGGTTGAATCGGGGCCGAGGCGTGTTCTAGAGGAACTCCAGGCGCGAGGAAGGGGACGATGGGGTGGGCTCCACGCGTCAGAGAGAGAGGGGAGAGAGGCGGGCTGCTGGCGGCTGCGGGATTGGGACGACCCAGCTGCGCGCTCGCGTTGCGCGCTGCGCAAGGGGTGGGGCGAGCGGCGGGTAGTTAGGCGGGCTGGGGTTAGGTGGGCCGCGCGGGTTAGGGTAGGTTTTAGTTTCATTTTTTTGTTCTTTTATTCTTTTGTATTTTCTGTTTTCTTTAATATATTTTTATTAGATAGTCCAAATGAGATGATTTTTGCTTCTAAAATTTTCTAAAATCGAATAGATCATTGTAGGATCATATTTTTAATCTTTTTACTAGTTTGTAAGTAGTGGATTTATAAATAATTGTATATTTTATTTTATTCACATCTTTATTTGTTTGTACATATTCCATAACTTTTTCATAACAGTTTCAAATGAGCTCAAACCCGTTTGTAGATTTTTCTAAAATTCATAATATGAATATGGACTACTAGGGATACATAATCCTGTCCATTCAAAATATTCAAACATAGGTTTTTGAAACAAGACCTAATAGATGCATAGAAGGGTTTTTCAAATAGGGTTCTTCACAAATGGTTTTGAAATCGAGATTTTTGCAAGATGCTATGATGCAATGCACATAAGACATATGAATCTTTCCCATTTTACAATCTGGGATGTTACAATCCTATCTTGATTGATGATTCTTATTCTCTTTGTAAGGATGAGGTTGGCAATGTGTTTGCCAAATTTGTTGGTGCTCAATGTGGGTTCAAGAAAAGAACCATTTGGGTTGCCAAGCCTATTGTGACTAACCTATTAGGACCTAACTTGGTTGGGGACCAACAAGCCAAAACTTGATCAATAGGTGTTAGTTGGAGGGCATTGGAGTCTTGGATACATTATGAAGAATTGAGGGATCTTCATCAATTATTATTGTCAAGCCAAGCCATTTGGATTATCTTGATTATATTATATTTCCAATGTTCTTTCTTGCGGTAACATATGCTAAACTCTTTACATTAAAAGTTACTCGCCCCCTTGTGCATGTGTTGGTTTTGTATCTTCCAAGCTTTTGTACATGTTGTGTTATCCACTTAATTATCTTGAGATATCAAGCATATTTGTGTATGATTAGGTGGAACACCATGTATGTATGTTTCTTGTGTTTGAGCCTTACTTGGTTATTGTAGAGGTCCCAACCTAATAAGGTAGATTCCTCCTGTGTTTACAATGCTAGTCCCTGGATCAATAGCTAGCATCCACAGTTAAGATGTAATATCAAGATACAAAGGTCATAATATAAATTTATAACCAGGAATAATATAAGTTTATTACATCAAACATAGCTCATTTGGCTATTACAATACATTGCAGCGGAATAATTATAGTCATGGGTCCTTCATCTTCAAAGTGCCACAGGCAGATGTTGGTTGTAGACTTTGTAATCCTAGTCAATCAAACAGTCTTCATTTTAAAACAAACAACCTGCAACATTACAAGTTACAGCCACAAGGGTCAATACATTTTGAATTGTATTGGCAAGCTTCACTTTTATGTATAATAAGAGTGGATCCTATCATTATATGCATATTTGGCTAGGTAGAGTTTAAGGCTTATTTGCAATAAGCAATATTTTATCCTATCTTTTCAAAAAGGGTTTTAAGTCCTTTGACAAATTTCTTTTCCAAGTTCCTTGAACTCCTTGGTAGAAACTCAAGTGTTCAAGTCCTTGTCAAAACTCCTTGAGCACCTTGGTAACCCCAAGTGCATCAAGTTTTATCAAAACTCATGAGTTCCTTGGTAACCCCAAGTACATCATGCTCTTGAGCACCTTGGTAACTTCCCAAGTGCAACAAGCTTAACAAACCTCTTTGAATTCCTTGGTACCCCCAAGTGCATCAAGTTTTTATATTAGAAGTTGGAATGTCGAGATCTCCCATAGATCAAACTTTAGTTGCTCAGTATTGTCCATAACCGGGGACACGGCTAAGTACTTAGATTTTATTAACTTCTGCAGAAGGAGTACACTTTACCCACATGACACAATCCCATCTTGTTGCCACCAGTGGCCTACTGGATTAGTGCTCACCAAGATGGAGTACCGGCAGACTGAGAGTGTGACGAAGTCTTTCCAAAAGGTCCTCCCATACATCATTGCTAGCTTGTCTTCAGCCCCCATGAAGCATTCCAGATCCCCATGTCCGGTAACTAAAGACAATGTATGGGTCTTCCTAATGTAGTTGACTAAGCCAGAGCCATAATAGCATGTGGTTGCACACGAAAGCCACAATTGGAGAAACATGTTCAATCTCTAAGTTTCCTAGGTGGTTTTATTCTGGAGCACAACACAAAGTGATTCCCATAGACATGGTTCCTTTTGTTGCCACCTTCTCCAAAACTTAAAGTATCCACCACCTAGGTGGTTCATTGAGTCCTTGTTTTATTATGTAAAACATAAGTCCTTTTCTCAACCTTTGTAAAATCTCAACATGTATCTCTTTTCAAAATAAAGCATGGCTAAGCATGTACAACTACAATATTTCCACTAAGGAGTGTATAGGGAATCCTATTAGGATTTAGCATAGCATAGGTATAAAGATGTCTTTTCATGCATGTTTTCATAATCCACTAAGTATAATGAAAATAGTAGGACTTTAGATGACAGTGTAACTTGCCTTTTTGGTAGGGAATGAGAGTTTACTTCTTGATCTTGCTAGACTCACTCTTTGCTAATTTCACTACAAGTCAATCAAGCAATCATAGTATCAAGTAGCATTCCAAACTAATATACAAACAACATTTCACATACACAAAGCATGGATTCTAAGTCATGTATGGGAACATGCTTAAGATGGTTTTATTTACAAGGAAGGTCTCCACTAGGCTTATAATTTTGTAAGGTCCAAATTGGTCATTTACCAAAATGGCAAAGTCATTTGCAAATGTGTTTTATCCTTAAACCATATTCAACCCAATCATTATTTTATGTGGGGAAACTTTAGTTTTATCAAGTTCATAACCTTTAAGTTTTCACCAAAGGTTTCTAATTCTTAGGACTTGGTGGTTTGTGACTAGTGGGTTTGATCAAAATCATTTTCTTTAAAGTTTACTTCCCATAGTCATTTCCATAACAAAAACCATTCTTTTTATTTGATTAGAAAATGACTAAGTCAAGTAATCCAACCTAAATTTTACCAAAATCATTTTTAACACCAAGGGTTGGTTCCTAGGGTCAGTAAGGTCACACAAATCCATTTTGCAAATGATTTAATCCTAAAATCAATTTTAATCAATTTTCCTACTCTAAACAAGCTCACAAAAGGATCTGCAATTTCAAACAAGCTAACAGATACTATTTTCGAAACTAAGGCCATGGTTGGCTAGGGCTTGTTCTCCTGAATCCAACGACATAAAATTTATAATTTTTGGACGTGTGGTTTGAAAGTTACAAGGGTTTGAAGTTTGCAATTAAATCAGATTCAAATCTGTTTTAGTTTTAAACCTGGCCACGCGTCGTGTTCCTATTGGTCCATACCGTTTCGGTTGGATCGCGGCTGTGGGGCGTTGGATCTAGTTAGATCGAGTGGCCCAGAGGACATACCCCTTTGACGATAAGTGATCTAATCGTGGCCGCTAAATCTGGATCGAACGTTACTGGCGAATTTGACCTAAAGTGGGCGGCGCTGACGGTGGCTAGCGGCGGCGACGGTCAGGCAGTGGAGGTGCTGGTGAAACAGGAAGCTAGAAGAGAGGGGAGGATGCTCACCGTGATCGCAGGGTCGTGGTGAAGCTCGACGTGGTTTCGAGGAGGCGAGGGGCGCACTGGGGCGGTACTAATCGCTCGCCGGAGTTCCTGCTTCCGTCAGGCACGCTCGGTTGTTGTCGGGAACGAGGCTACAAGGCACGCCGGTGCATAACAGAGGGAGCGTTAGACACGTACGAGGAAGGGGAGTACGATAGTGTCAACTAGAGAGGAGGGGCGGTCAGGGATTACCAGAGGAGCTCGTCGGAGTTGACCTAGCCGTCGGTGGCGCTCAGACGAAGACGAAGGCGAGGCTGTGGGGCATGAGTGGGCGAACGGAGGCCATGGGCAGGTGCGTGAGATGATGGGGATCAAGCTGGTGTGAGCTAGGAGGTAGGAGAGGGTCGGGGCTCGCCGGAATTTGACAGGGAACTCGTCGGTGGCAGTGAGGCTTCGAGCAAAATTGTGGACACCCTGGGGCTATGGTGGTGTGATGACTGGAAGGAGAGGGAGAGGGGAGGGAGGCAAGTTTACGAGCATCATCACTGGGCGGAATTAGTGCGTCATTTAGGTGAATTAAACACGAGCAATCGTCGCTGGAAACGGCCGGAGTGATGGGAAATAATTGGTCGCGCGGGTGAGGAGGATAAACAGTAGAGCGGGGTCCATCGTCAGTGGGAAAAGGAGGAAGAGGGAGGGTCCACCTGTCAGCTGCTCAGCGGGTTCTTTCTGCGGTGAAGAAAACGGTTCGGGGCAAGGGCATAGGTGGGCTGGAGTTGGGCTGTTGGGCCGAGTTGGGCTAGATGGTTGGGCTGCTCTATTTTTTTCTGTCTGATTCCTTTTCCTTTAATTTATTTCCTGTTTTGAATTTCAAAACAATCAAACAAGGTTCAAATCAATTCAAACAATACTCAAACTTTGTAATATTGAAATTAGTTCTGTTTAGTAACATGAACCAAAATCCAAATAAAAATAATAGTTTAAATCTTTTTAGGTTCCTTTTATTAATTAAATAAAATGGTCCATGGTTTATTAATAAAAATAGGGTTTGGTTTATTTAGTAAAATCTCCATTTTGAATCCAAATATTTTCAAAACCAAATCAGTAGGTTTTATTTGGAAATAAATAATACGTGGAAACTTGCTTAAAATAAGATAACATTTTATTTTAGGGTCCATTATTAATTAAATATAATAGTCTTTCATTATTAATAAATTAGGATTTGTTTATTGAGATATTTATTTTGAAATCTAAAATAAGGCCAAAGCATTTTAGTAGGTTTTATTTGTGAATACCAAATATTTGGAAAACTTATTTAAATAATTAGATAAGTTTTGATGTTTCAATTAATTTGGTAGAATCTTTTATTTAAATAAAGTTTGGATATTAATTCCTTATTATTTTATTTTAAATAAACCTTTGTTGTTTTTATTCAAACTAAGAGTTTTAATTCCCAAAGTTTGGTCAAGGTTTAATTTGGCTTTTACAAAATAATCTTTATTTATAAATCCAATTTTTCTTTTGAAAACCAAATCTTTTATTGAAGGATCCAAAATAGTAGTTTCAAAACATTTTAATTTCCTTTATTAAATGTTCATCTTTATGAATCCCTTTAGGATTTTATTTAATTCAAATGGGTTTGAGGTTCCAATTGAATTCAAAAAGTTTCTTCTGGCTCTGAAAATTAAACAAAGTTTTATTTTATTCATTTATTTTCACATTACAAGATTTGGAAAATCTTGGGATGTGACAGGCTACCACCCTTAAAATAAATCTCGTCCCGAGATTTGGGAAGGCTAGGGTTACAAGCAAGTTCAAAACAACTAGGGTACTACCACCCTTAAAAAGTTTCAAACAAAATTTACATATTGTCCTTCTTGGGATCCTGGGGAAAATTTCTCATAGCAAACACTTGCATGTGTCCTTGGTTTCCATACTTGACTCATGGGCCAAGGTTGACCTTCTCCATAGGCTTGTTCAACTTGTTCTTCATTCTTTCTGGACAATTGCTCGCATAGTGTCATGGGTTCTTGCAGTTGAAGCAATGAATGTCCTTGAGTTCTTTACGTGGCTCTTGTGGGCAAGTTGCTACATAGTGGCCTGGTTCTTTGCAGTTGTTGCACCACACTTGGTCAATCTCTTTATTCTTCTTGTTCTCTGGGCATCCACTGGAGTAGTGTCCCATTTCCTTACATTTACGACATTGTGCAAGGCTCATGTCTTGCTTGGGCTTCTTGATTTTCTTTGATCCTTTGAATTGGGTTGTCTTGTTTGGAGGTAGGAGTGGTCCTTTTCCTTTGGTAGACTTGGATCCTTCTTGTTTCCTTTGTTCTACCATGGCATAGATGGGACATTGTTCAGGAGTATGATCACTTCCTTCACAAAGGTAGCAAGTAGCTTGAGAGGTGGGGCATTGTCCAATAGGATGGTCTTCTTCACAATTGGGGCATTGTCCTTCATGCTCCGTGGAAGTATGATCCTTGTCTCCACAAATAATGCAAGCTGGGGCTCCATCTAGAATAACATTCTTGTCATCCTTGTTATCATACACTCTTCTAGGGTAGCTTTCTTCCATGCTAATCATTTGATTAGTCACCTTAAGCATCAGTTGGGATTGTTCCTCCAAAAACTTTTGCAGTGTTGGATCTTTATCACTATTGTTGGCTAGGAACTGAGCTGTCAGTTGGTTCAACTGATGTTGGGTTGCTATGAGCTCTCTCATGCTGTCATCTTGGTTGTTGTTGGTGTCATCAACCTTGGAGTCCTTTGGAGTAGTCATCTGTTTGGGTTGAAGGAAGATTAGAATAGGCAAGATATTTCTAAGGAAATATTTCTAATCACACACATCACAATCCACACAAGCAATGTGCATGCAATCACAATCCAAACTTATCACTCATACAAGGTTCAAGCACATACTTAGGCAACAAAATATTTTTGTTACACCACACAAGTTGGTGTGTTTTTGACTTAGCTAAAATATGGTGGTCTATCTATATGGTTCACTTGTGATCTTTCCTTCCTTCATGATTCTTCTTACCTGAGATCATGGTTTCCTTGAGAAAACTCTTGGTCACAACACTTCAAAGTTGTTGATGGCTCTTTCTTATTTTGCATTCCCTCAGTCTCTAAATCTTGGGTAAGACTTTCCTTGTTTCACTTGTGGTCCTTAGTGATATCCAAGTTGGAAGTCCTTGGTGAAGAGGCTGAAGATGTTGAAGTCATTAGAGTTGAAGAAGTCCTTTGCACATAGTGTAGTCCTTGGCCATGGGGTAGGTCAAGTTGAAGTAGAAGAGGTGTAGAGTTGAAACCAAAATGGTTGAGGAAAGGGATTACAAGTTTTTGTAAACAAGTTTTTGGAACAAAACAACTCCTATTTTTCTAAGGGTTTTGTCCAATTCTAGGGTTACAATCCTACAGGCAACACAATGCTCTGATACCATCTGTAGAGGTCCCAACCTAATAAGGTAGATTCCTCATGTGTTTACAATGCTAGTCCCTGGATAAATAGCTAGCATCCACAGTTAAGATGTAATATCAAGATACAAAGGTCATAATATAAATTTATAACCAGGAATAATATAAGTTTATTACATCAAACATAGCTCATTTGGCTATTACAATACATTGCAGCGGAATAATTATAGTCATGGGTCCTTCATCTTCATAGTGCCACAGGCAGATGTTGGTTGTAGACTTTGTAATCCTAGTCAATCAAACAGTCTTCATTTTAAAACAAACAACCTGCAACATTACAAGTTACAGCCACAAGGGCCAATACATTTTGAATTGTATTGACAAGCTTCACTTTTATGTATAATAAGAGTGGATCCTATCATTATATGCATATTTGGCTAGGTAGAGTTTAAGGCTTATTTGTAATAAGCAATATTTTATCCTATCTTTTCAAAAAGGGTTTTAAGTCCTTTGACAAATTTCTTTTCCAAGTTCCTTGAACTCCTTGGTAGAAAATCAAGTGTTCAAGTCCTTGTCAAAACTCCTTGAGCACCTTGGTAACCCCAAGTGCATCAAGTTTTATCAAAACTCATGAGTTCCTTGGTAACCCCAAGTACATCATGCTCTTGAGCACCTTGGTAACTTCCCAAGTGCAACAAGCTTAACAAATCTCTTTGAATTCCTTGGTACCCCCAAGTGCATCAAGTTTTTATATTAGAAGTTGGAATATCGAGATCTCCCATAGATCAAACTTTAGTTGCTCAGTATTGTCCATAACCGGGGACACGGCTAAGTACTTAGATTTTATTAACTTCTGCAGAAGGAGTACACTTTACCCACATGACACAATCCCATCTTGTTGCCACCAGTGGCCTACTGGATTAGTGCTCACCAAGATGGAGTACCGGCAGACTGAGAGTGTGACGAAGTCTTTCCAAAAGGTCCTCCCATACATCATTGCTAGCTTGACTTCAGCCCCCATGAAGCATTCCAGATCCCCATGTCCGGTAACTAAAGACAATGTATGGGTCTTCCTAATGTAGTTGACTAAGCCAGAGCCATAATAGCATGTGGTTGCACACGAAAGCCACAATTGGAGAAACATGTTCAATCTCTAAGTTTCCTAGGTGGTTTTCTTCTGGAGCACAACACAAAGTGATTCCCATAGACATGGTTCCTTTTGTTGCCACCTTCTCCAAAACTTAAAGTATCCACCACCTAGGTGGTTCATTGAGTCCTTGTTTTATTATGTAAAACATAAGTCCTTTTCTCAACCTTTGTAAAATCTCAACATGTATCTCTTTTCAAAATAAAGCATGGCTAAGCATGTACAACTACAATATTTCCACTATGGAGTGTATAGGGAATCCTATTAGGATTTAGCATAGCATAGGTATAAAGATGTCTTTTCATGCATGTTTTCATAATCCACTAAGTATAATGAAAATAGTAGGACTTTAGATGACAGTGTAACTTGCCTTTTTGGTAGGGAAGGAGAGTTTACTTCTTGATCTTGCTAGACTCACTCTTTGCTAATTTCACTACAAGTCAATCAAGCAATCATAGTATCAAGTAGCATTCCAAACCAATATACAAACAACATTTCACATACACAAAGCATGGATTCTAAGTCATGTATGGGAACATGCTTAAGATGGTTTTATTTACAAGGAAGGTCTCCACTAGGCTTATAATTTTGTAAGGTCCAAATTGGTCATTTACCAAAATGGCAAAGTCATTTGCAAATGTGTTTTATCCTTAAACCATATTCAACCCAATCATTATTTTATGTGGGGAAACTTTAGTTTTATCAAGTTCATAACCTTTAAGTTTTCACCAAAGGTTTCTAATTCTTAGGACTTGGTGGTTTGTGACTAGTGGGTTTATTCAAAATCATTTTCTTTAAAGTTTACTTCCCATAGTCATTTCCATAACAAAAACCATTCTTTTTATTTGATTAGAAAATGACTAAGTCAAGTAATCCAACCTAAATTTTACCAAAATCATTTTTAACACCAAGGGTTGGTTCCTAGGGTCAGTAAGGTCACACAAATCCATTTTGCAAATGATTTAATCCTAAAATCAATTTTAATCAATTTTCCTACTCTAAACAAGCTCACAAAAGGATCTGCAATTTCAAACAAGCTAACAGATACTATTTTCGAAACTAAGGCCATGGTTGGCTAGGGCTTGTTCTCCTGAATCCAACGACATAAAATTTATAATTTTTGGACGTGTGGTTTGAAAGTTACAAGGGTTTGAAGTTTGCAATTAAATCAGATTCAAATCTGTTTTTAGTTTTAAACCTGGCCACGCGTCGTGTTCCTATTGGTCCATACCGTTTTGGTTGGATCGCGGCTGTGGGGCGTTGGATCTAGTTAGATCGAGTGGCCCAGAGGACATACCCCTTCGACGATAAGTGATCTAATCGTGGCCGCTAAATCTGGATCGAACGGTACTGGCGAATTTGACCTAAAGTGGGCGGCGCTGACGGTGGCTAGCGGCGGCGACGGTCAGGCAGTGGAGGTGCTGGTGAAACAGGAAGATAGAAGAGAGGGAAGGATGCTCACCGTGATCGCAGGGTCGTGGTGAAGCTCGACGTGGTTTCGAGGAGGCGAGGGGCGCACTGGGGCGGTACTAATCGCTCGCCGGAGTTCCTGCTTCCGTCAGGCACACTCGGTTGTTGTCGGGAACGAGGCTACAAGGCACGCCGGTGCATAACAGAGGGAGCGTTAGACACGTACGAGGAAGGGGAGTACGATAGTGTCAACTAGATAGGAGGGGGCGGTCAGGGATTACCAGAGGAGCTCGTCGGAGTTGACCTAGCCGTCGGTGGCGCTCAGACGAAGACGAAGGCGAGGCTGTGGGGAATGCGTGGGCGAACGGAGGCCATGGGCAGGTGCGTGAGATGATGGGGATCAAGCTGGTGTGAGCTAGGAGGTAGGAGAGGGTCGGGGCTTGCCGGAATATAACAGGGAACTCGTCGGTGGCAGTGAGGCTTCGAGCAAAATTGTGGACACCCTGGGGCTATGGTGGTGTGATGACTGGAAGGAGAGGGAGAGGGGAGGGAGGCGAGTTTACGAGCATCATCACTGGGCGGAATTAGTGCGTCATTTAGGTGAATTAAACACGAGCAATCGTCGCTGGAAACGGCCGGAGTGATGGGAAAGAATTGGTCGCGCGGGTGAGGAGGATAAACAGTAGAGCGGGGTCCATCGTCAGTGGGAAAAGGAGGAAGAGGGAGGGTCCACCTGTCAGCTGCTCAGCGGGTTCTTTCTGCGGTGAAGAAAACGGTTCGGGGCAAGGGCATAGGTGGGCTGGAGTTGGGCTGTTGGGCCGAGTTGGGCTAGATGGTTGGGCTGCTCTATTTTTTTCTGTCTGATTCCTTTTCCTTTAATTTATTTCCTGTTTTGAATTTCAAAACAATCAAACAAGGTTCAAATCAATTCAAACAATACTCAAACTTTGTAATATTGAAATTAGTTCTGTTTAGTAACATGAACCAAAATCCAAATAAAAATAATAGTTTAAATCTTTTTAGGTTCCTTTTATTAATTAAATAAAATGGTCCATGGTTTATTAATAAAAATAGGGTTTGGTTTATTTAGTAAAATCTCCATTTTGAATCCAAATATTTTCAAAACCAAATCAGTAGGTTTTATTTGGAAATAAATAATACGTGGAAACTTGCTTAAAATAAGATAACATTTTATTTTAGGGTCCATTATTAATTAAATATAATAGTCTTTCATTATTAATAAATTAGGATTTGTTTATTGAGATATTTATTTTGAAATCTAAAATAAGGCCAAAGCATTTTAGTAGGTTTTATTTGTGAATACCAAATATTTGGAAAACTTATTTAAATAATTAGATAAGTTTTGATGTTTCAATTAATTTGGTAGAATCTTTTATTTAAATAAAGTTTGGATATTAATTCCTTATTATTTTATTTTAAATAAACCTTTGTTGTTTTTATTCAAACTAAGAGTTTTAATTCCCAAAGTTTGGTCAAGGTTTAATTTGGCTTTTACAAAATAATCTTTATTTATAAATCCACTTTTTCTTTTGAAAACCAAATCTTTTATTGAAGGATCCAAAATAGTAGTTTCAAAACATTTTAATTTCCTTTATTAAATGTTCATCTTTATGAATCCCTTTAGGATTTTATTTAATTCAAATGGGTTTGAGGTTCCAATTGAATTCAAAAAGTTTCTTCTGGCTCTGAAAATTAAACAAAGTTTTATTTTATTCATTTATTTTCACATTACAAGATTTGGAAAATCTTGGGATGTGACAGTTATATGTGGTATCTTATTTAGCTCTTGTGAGAGATTAATGGATTATCCCATTTTGGGGGAGTGTTATGCTTAGGCATTCCACAATCCTAAAAATGTGTGTACATGAGGAATACCACCTAGCATTTATATTGGATTATTGTCTAGTATCTATGTGGTATAATTCTCATGAGAAATTTAATTTTATAATGTCCATTAATTATCTCTATTTGTATCATTTTGCCTCGTGTTGGTTTTATGGTAGTATCACATTATGGGGGAGTCATATGCTTAGTGCATATTACAATCCTAGAAAATGTGATTATTCGAGGTTGTGTCACTTAGAATTGATATTGATAATTATCTAGCACCTATGTGACACATTTGCTCATACAAGTTCCAATTTGCTTGAATGCCTTTATTGATCATATCTTGGATCTTGTATATGAGAGTGTTTCTTGGTATGTGTTTCCTCCTATTTAGATCTCTATATCATCATGGAAACCATTTGCTTCAAGTTACTCTAAGCACTAGTGATTGTGTGACTATTGGAAGGTACCAAGAATCTTGTTCGAAGTATCATGCTCAATTCTTATATTTAGTATATGCTTCTTGTTGTGACTATGATCTTGGATATTTATGCAAGATACCTTGGGAAAATTATTCCCAATATTTCTTGTCCTTGGACAATGAGTAATTTATGGTAGAATTTGTTGATCATATTCACTTTGGCCTTTGCTTAACATTGTCATATCTTTGGCCAAGTAAAATGTTTTGTGTGCTCCCATGTATTCCTTGCTACTTTTGGATCCTTTTATTTTTATTGGTATCCTCTTGTGCTTTATTTAATGTAGGTAGTAGTGATAATCTCATTTGTGTGCATTTTGCATTAAAAATCGAAATTCTATATAATGTACTACTTATGGGTGATCTCTCCTATATTATCTAGAACAATCCTTTTATGCTTCTTTGTTTGATCCATATCGAGTTTTATGTGCTTGGATGCTCAATCTTTTCGTTTTGGTATTTTGTGCCATCATGAAAAGTTTGGGGAGTTTGGTTTCTTGTTGGAACCTTGCTTTTTTTGGGAGTTGGTTTTGTCTCACTCCTTGTCTCATGATTTGACCAATTTAGAATGAGATAAATCCTTGAGCATTTTTATTTCTATCTATCTTTTGCTCGTTTGGTTTTAGCCTAGTTCATTTGTTGAACTTGTGATCTTTCATGTGTTGAATTGGTTCTTTGATACAATTTGGACATCGTTTGTAATGTCACACAATTTACTTGGTGTTTTTGTTCAAATTGTATCTCCTTTTTGGTTCTTGAAAGATTTATGCATCCATATTTACTATATGTTTATATTATGGCATGCTTGCTCTCTTTGATCCAATATATAGGGGAAACTCCACCAAATCCCATCGGCTAAGTTGTGCATGGAATTCAATTTCATATCAATATGCACATATTTATGTGGATTCTCTTCCTCGAGTTGTGGGTTCACCTAAGAAGAAAAATGGCAAGAGTAGAACTTGCTACATATGCCGTGAGAAGGGGCACATTTCTTCCGCATGCACTATTGGTAACTCCTCATTCCATCCTATCTTGATTGATGATTCTTATTCTCTTTGTAAGGATGAGGTTGGCAATGTGTTTGCCAAATTTGTTGGTGCTCAATGTGGGTTCAAGAAAAGAACCATTTGGGTTGCCAAGCCTATTGTGACTAACCTCTTAGGACCCAACTTGGTTGGGAACCAACAAGCCAAAACTTGATCAATAGGTGTTAGTTAGAGGGCATTGGATTCTTGGCAACATTATGAAGAATTGAGGGATCTTCATCAATTATTATTGTCAAGCCAAGACATTTGGATTATCTTGATTATATTATATTTCCAATGTTCCTCCTTGCGGTAACATATGCTAAACTCTTTACATTGAAAGTTACTCGCCCCCTTGTGCATGTGTTGGTTTTGTATCTTCCATGCTTTTGTACATGTTGTGCTATCCACTTAATTATCTTGAGATATCAAGCATATTTGTGTATGATTAGTTGGCACACCATGTATGTATGTTTCTTGTGTTTGAGCCTTAGTTGGTTATATGTGGTATCTTATTTGGCTCTTGTGAGAGATTAATGGATTATCCCATTTTGGGGGAGTGTTATGCTTGGGCATTCCACAATCCTAAAAATGTGTGTACATGAGGAATACCACCTACCATTTATATTGGATTATTGTCTAGTCTCTATGTGGTATAATTCTCATGAGAAATTTAATTTTATAATGTCCATTAATTATCTCTATTTGTATCATTTTGCCTCGTGTTGGTTTTATGGTAGTATCACATTATGGGGGAGTCATATTCTTAGTGCATATTACAATCCTAGAAAATGTGAATATTCGAGGTTGTGTCACTTAGAATTGATATTGATAATTATCTAGCACCTATGTGACACATTTGCTCATACAAGTTCCAATTTGCTTGAATGCCTTTATTGATCATATCTTGGATCTTGTATATGAGAGTGTTTCTTGGTATGTGTTTCCTCCTATTTAGATCTCTATATCATCATGGAAACCATTTGCTTCAAGTTACTCTAATCACTAGTGATTGTGTGACTATTGGAAGGTACCAAGAATCTTGTTCGAAGTATCATGCTCAATTCTTATATTTAGTATATGCTTCTTGTTGTGACTATGATCTTGGATATCTATGCAAGCTACCTTGGGAAAATTATTCCCAATATTTCTTGTCCTTGGACAATGAGTAATTTATGGTAGAATTTGTTGATCATATTCACTTTGGCCTTTGCTTAACATTGTCCTATCTTTGGCCAAGTAAAATGTTTTGTGTGCTCCCATGTATTCCTTGCTACTTTTGGATCCTTTTATTTTTATTGGTATCCTCTTGTGCTTTATTTAATGTAGGTAGTAGTGATGATCTCATTTGTGTGCATTTTGCATTCAAAAGCGAAATTCTATATAATGTACTACTTATGGGTGATCTCTCCTATATTATCTAGAACAATCCTTTTATGCTTCTTTGTTTGATCCATATCGAGTTTTATGTGTTTGGATGCTCAATCTTTTCGTTTTGGTATTTTGTGCCATCATGAAAAGTTTGGGGAGTTTGGTTTCTTGTTGGAACCTTGCTTTTTTTTGGGAGTTGGTTTTGTCTCATTCCTTGTCTCATGATTTGACCATTTTAGAATGAGATAAATCCTTGAGCATTTTTATTTCTATCTATATTTTGCTCGTTTGGTTTTAGCCTAGTTCATTTGTTGAACTTGTGATCTTTCATGTGTTGAATTGGTTCTTTGATACAATTTGGACATCGTTTGTCATGTCACATAATTTACTTGGTGTTTTTGTTCAAATTGTATCTCCTTTTTGGTTCTTGAAAGATTTATGCATCCATATTTACTATATGTTTATATTATGGCATGCTTGCTCTCTTTGATCCAATATATAGGGGAAACTCTACCAAATCCCATCGGCTAAGTTGTGCATGGAATTCAATTTCATATCAATATGCACATATTTATGTGGAGTCTCTCCTATGTTTTGTAGTTGCACTAACTACATTGGACCCAATAAGTTTGGGGACCATTTTGTACTTAAATGTGTTTTAGGTACATTGGAGATAGATTGGATGCTTGTCTCTCAATTTTGAAGAAATGATGCATACATGAAAATTGGAGGCAAGCTATAGGATGATCAACGAATTCATATCCTCTACATCCTACCAATTATATCTCGGTAACAAGTATCTCTTGCTCATGCATATTTATCTTGCTTCCAACCTTGTGTAGGTTGCATCTTGGCATGGATTTTTGTTATTATATTTATTGTTGTATCTCTAGCCATGGTATTAAGAGAACTCTCTATTGAAAATGTGTAGAAGTTGAAATGAGTGCATATAATTGGGACTATACAAAATCATGCATATGATCCATCAATCCCAAATATGACAATCTAGCAATTTTATTACCTATATTGTTCGCAACTTCTCTCATGTGCAATAGTGATATTTTGATAGTTGTTTATTCCTTGTGATACTTGTTGCCTTTCTCCATATATTTCAACTTTCTCCCTTTCCCTTGGTGATAGTTGTAATATATGTAGTGTGTTGGTATTTGAAGCTCATTAATGTACAATAATATATATTTGAGCCTTTGGCCGTGCTTTGAAGCAAAAATCTTATTGGTATATGTTATGACTTCATTTTTGCTTTCATGTGATTTCTTGTATATCTTTTTATGTGTGCATATGTCTTTGTTGGCATATGTCTTTGTGATATTTTCCACTTAGAGACATATGAACATATGAGAAGATAATTTTAGTTGAATTTTATTCCTTGGATACCACCTTTTATTCCTTTTGATTTTTCGGTGGCTTCCAAATTTATTTGCCTATGAGTGCTTGTTCCTCTTGTTTGCACCTTCGGGCACTCATACTTGTTCTCTCGTGCCTTGTATTGTTAAATGAATTTGGATGAGTGAGGATTCCATGATTATGCACCTTGTTCCCAAATATAATTATCATAATTGGTGCATTATGTTTGGGGAGCTCATCTAATTCACTTAATAATGCTCATTTGTCGTCTTTCTCATTTGTTGTGTTTTAAATGCTTATGGGGGAGCGAGGATTCCATATTTGTGCAACATGTATTATAATGCATTTATTTTTAATTATGCACAAATCTTGGGGAGCTTCTCTATTTATTATTTAAAGCACTCTTTTTCTCATATCATAATATCTCGGAGTTTCCATTTGGACTCATTTATTGTTTTCAAATTGGTTTGTCGGATCTTGTGATTTCTTGCGTCATTTGTGATGCGTCATTTTATTTTATTCCTTTGGCAATCTTCGGGTCCTCGATATAGTTCTACTCCCTCCCAAGTATTCATCATTGGATATGTGCGAATGCACATCTTTGGAGGAAATATTACTATATTTGCCTTCTAGAACTTGTCACCCATTTCGGCAATCGATGCCAATGGGGGAGAAGTTTTAGAGGGTTTAAGGGAAATGGTTTATGCTTTGAGTTTGTTCTTAAGCATTTGCCTTTCATGCTCTTGCATCTTTGTTGTTGCTTAGCATGTAGTATATAAAGGAAACTCCACCAATGATAATGATTGGCAATATATGCAATGAAATTCAAGTTCATCACACATGCATAGATTGTGGGGGAGTTTGCTCTATATATGGTGGTGGTACCAATATCACATACTTTTGTAGTATTTGATATTGATATTACCATTTTATTCATTAATATTCCTTATATAAACCCTCTTAAAGGGATTGTCATCAATTACCAAAATGGGGGAGATTGAAAGAACATGTTGGGCCCCCATGTGTGGTTTTGGTAATTAATGACAATCTTTATGGACTAACGTGTGTATTAAGTTATACTTGTAGGATTTGTCCATTGGCGTCGCTTGGAGCATGTGTTGGCTTCAAGGTCGATGAGATTCAAAGAAGATATGTTGTGCAAGCTCAATATGCGAGGTCGATGATGAGGAATTAAGAAAGACGTTCCATCTTGAGAAGGGCAAGATCGTCTACATCGAGCTCAAGTGGAATGCTCAAGGTAAAGGTATAATCTTGATAGGTTTTCCCTTTTGCCGGTCTCTTGTTGTGTGTAGGAGACCGGGTTTAGGATAGATAACCGTACTATCAAGAGGGGCTCTCGAATGAGTAATTCGGTCACATCATTCGGAGAGAGCTCAAACCTTTGCATACTTGCATCATCATATTTGGTTGTTATTTGGTCTTATCCATGTGAGGATATAGAGCTCGTGGTAATCTCCATAACAAGCTCTTGTTCATCAAAATCGGATCTCCCATATGTATCTTGTTGTGATTTTGATTTATGTGGCTTTTCGGTTTCTCACCAAGTGAGGTATCTCACATTATTCTACTTGATACTTCCACACCAAGCCCTTTTCGTCCTCTATCCAACGCAATTGGAATCGGGTCAATCGGATCTACCGTTCAAAAGTTATGACCGTTTGAATATTCGCCGATTTTATTCTAAAAAGAAAAAGGGAAATCTGCTCTCTGGGCTGAACGGTAGTACCGCCCTGGCAGGCCGGTACTACCGCCCACCCCTGGGCACCCCATAATATCTCTCTGCCTGGCCCAGTACCTATTTGCGGTAGTACCGGCCGGCCCGGTAGTACCGCCCGGGTGGGCCGGTACTACCGGCCGACCCAGTTTATTTTTCCCCAGATCCAGATCCAGACCCAGCTAGCCTCCCTTCTCGATTTGCTCTCCCCGCCTCCGCCCGCATGGGCCCTGCTCGCGCGCTGCCTACTCGCCTCGATCCCGCCGCGGCCCCGCAACTCCCTCGCGCGCCACTCGCCCCGCTAACGCGTTGACCGCGCGCGATGCTTGCCCGCATGCATCGCCAGATCCCCGCTCGCTGCGCGCGCCTGCATGCGGCCCCGCTTGTGCTCGCTGTGCAACCCGCGCACTGGGCCCGCTGTTGACGCTCGCTCGCCCGCCCGCGCTGCACACGCCACGCTAGCCGTTGCTGCTTGGTGGCCCCGCGTTGACCACCCGCTACTATTGTTGCGTTCTCTCCCTGGCTTGCTCGCTGCTGTACTGGTATGATGGGACCGGTATCCGGTACTACCGGACCGTTCAGAAAAACACCCCAACGGCCATATTTTGTCTAGCCCTATATAAGTCTTTTGTCCATTTTAATTTAGGGTTGCTTCTCACTCCTCCTTTTGTCTAAGCTTTGCCCCCATTTGCCTTACTCTTTGTGCTTGATTTCTACACACCCCTCCATTGATTCTTGCATATATTTGAGGGGTTGTTGGAGGTGATCTAGATCTACGTTTTGACCTAACCGATTCATCTCTTTGTGAGTGTATCTTTGTGGATCTAGATTTTGGGGGGATTTTGTGTCTCTCTTTGATTCCTCCTCTCTTGTTCCCTCAATAGCTTTAGTAGCCCTATTGGAACTTGAGAGTGAGGGATTTGAGCATCTTTGTGGTGTTCTTGCCATTTGCATTTGGTGCATCGGTTTGAGTTCTCCTCGGAGGATTTGGTTTGAGTTGCTCATTGGAGCTTGTCCCTTTTGAGTTGCTCATTAAAGTTTTAATCGCCTATTCACCCCCCCTTCTAGGCGACATCCGTATCCTTTCACCTGCACACTTAAACAACTCGCATAATTTACGGATAAAAATAAAATGATCACCAAGATGGACATTTCCATCCCCTGAATAATAATTATCCATAACACGATCAACAATACTTGTAGGTATCTTAAAAGGATCTATCTCAACAGGTGGTAGTTCATTTACTATCCTAACAGTGGTAGTAGTTTTTCTAAACAGAAAACCAAGTGGGTTATCCATATTGGAAACAAAGTAACAAACATAAATAAAAAGCAATACTCACAATAGAAGTTTCCTTTACCAGTTCCACTCTTCAATAGCGCTTCACTCCCCGGCAACGGCGCTAGAAAATAGTCTTGATGACCCACAAGTACAGGGGGTGTATCGTAGTACTTTCGATAAATAGGAGTGTCGATCCCAATGAGGATCAGAAGGTGTTGACTAGTGGTATGGAGCAGGAAATCTCTGTAAATACTTAACAAACGGTTTTTAGGGGTTTTCTGATAAAGCAAGAAAATAAAGTGCAAGTAAATAAAGATATCAAATAATTGCAGTAAGTGGCCCAATCATTTCTTAGCAAAGGACAAGCCAGAGGAAATACTAACGAAGACCAAACGTTCTCGAGGACGCATGGAAATACTGTCAAGTGATTTCGTTTCATATAGATGATTAATCTTCTTTGGTTGTATATGTAGGGGTTCGTAGCATGGAAAACAAAAATTTTCTATCGCATACAAACAAACAAGCCAAGATCTATCTACTAGATTGTAGCAACGAGTCGATGGAATAACTCACCCTCGAAGATTCCAAAGTGTTTAACGAGAGCAGATTCTCGTGGGTGATGTAGTCGTACTCTTTCCGATCTCAAGATCGCGTAGACGATCCTTCCGGCGCCGCGTTCCCGCAGCGCTCCCGCAGTCGGTCACACGTTCGGTACTCGACGAAGACCTTCCTCTCCCTTGTTCCAGCAGGCAGCGGAGGTTGTAGCACTCTCCTCGCGATTCCGGCAGCACAACGGCGTGGTACCGAAAGTAGAGGGGAGATCCCGCAGGGCTTCGCCTTAAGCCGGTGCGAGTATGGTGGAGCTTATGAGAGAGGCTATTAGTGGTCTAGTAATTAGACACACCAATTAGAGGGCTCTAAACCAATTAGAAGGCTCTAAACCGAAACAGCTCTAAACCGGGGTCTAGGTCTAGTTTCTAGTTTAGAGGATAGGAACTTGTGTGTCTTGTGTTGTATTGGGAGGGGAGCCCTGCCCCTCCCTTTATAGGTGGGAGGGCTGGCGCGCTAGGGGAGGGAGGGAGTCCCTCCCCAACTCGGCCTAGGGCTGGCCGCCGGCTTGGGGAGGAGGACTCCTCCCCCAATTCGGTTTCCTCCTCTCCTCCCACTTCCCAAAAACTGCCGTTTGACTTTCAAACTAGCCGTTTGACTTTTTCAATTTAGGATTCAATTTAATCCTTTATTTGGGACAGCAAGAACACTTAGTACATGATGCAATCATTCCAACATGCAATGACACATTCATGTACCCCTTCCCCTCCGGAGTGCCGGACATTCCGGGAACTTCTAGAATGTTCCCGATGAAAACACCGGAACCATTCCCCAACTCCGAAATGGGACTTTCCTTATATGAATCTTATTCTCCGGACCATTCCGGATCACCTCGTGATATCCCGGATCCCATCCGAGACTCCGAACAACATTCGGTCTCTTTCTCATAATACCATAACTACTCAAACAACGTCGAATCCTTAAGTGTGTCTCCCTACGGTTCGTGAATTATGCGGACATGATCGAGACACTTCTCCGAACAATAACCAATAGAGGAATCTGGAAATTCATATGGCTCCCACATATTTCTACGATTACTTTGCGATCGAATGAACCACTTACATACGATACCAATTTCCCTTTGTCTCACGATATGTTACTTATCCGAGGTTATGATCGTCGGTATCTCTGCATACCTAGTTCAACCTCGTTACTGATAAGTACTCTTTTCTCGTTCCCGTGATATGTGATCCCTTGTGACCAAGTCACATGCTTGCAAGCTAATTGGATGACATTTCACCGAGAGGGCCCAGAGAATATCTATCCGTCATGTGGATGGACAAATCCCACTCTTGATCCATGTGTTTCAACCAATACTTTCTGAACACCCAATGCCACTTTTATAGCCACCCTGTTACGGTGTGGTGTTTGATGACATCAAAGCATCCATCCAGTAAAGGCAATATGCATGATCTCATGGTCGAAGGAATTAGGTTACTATGTATCAGAAAGCATATAGCAATTGAACTATTGAAATGACTTGATCTTTATGCTACGCTTATCTATAGGAGTATGTCCATCACATCATTCTCCTAATGATATGATCCTGTTGTTAATAACATCTCTATGTTCATGATCAGGAAACCATGATCATATATTAACCAACAAGCTAGTTTAACAAGAGGCTTTACTAGGGACTCTTATTTTAGTTTACAAATCACACAAGTATTAATGTTTCCGTTTAATACAATTATAGCATGGTATGTAAACATTTATCATAAGTGTGAAGACATGATAATAACCACTTTATTATTGCCTCTTGGGCATATCTCCAACAGTCTCCCACTTGCACTAGAGTCAATAATCTAGTTTCGAACCTTTGTGTATTCAACACCTATGGCTTTACGGTGTTGTATGTACACGATTGCTAGTGGTCAACTGATCTCCGGATCTGACACTTCCAGGTCCGTGTGTAATTGCATGTCTTTGCGTCTCTACGCATCACTCATTCTCTAATGAGATGGCTTTGTATAAATTTGGTCTTTCGGTGTGACCTTTAGTTCTTTAGGGTTAAAACATGTTGACAATATTGTCGTACAATATATCTTCATAGTATTATCCCGCTGTGAACTACACCTAGTTTGATAACAAACTACTTGACACAAATGCCCTCTTTTGCTGCTATAATAGCAGTCATATACTTAGCCTTTTGTTGTAGTATCTGTCACAATGTCTTAACTTTGGAAATCATCCAAATCCATTATGGAACTCACTTTCCATTATATTGTGCCACCCTTAGTTTAGATTGAGATAAACTTAATTTGTACTTTGTGACAAAGCTAGTATCAATGTAGTACTTTTACAATGAACTAACCATCTATTTGTCACTTCTACAAATATTATACTCTTAGTTCTTTCAGAAGATCATAAGAATATCCTTACTATTGTCCAATGATCATCTTACAAATCATTCTGGTATATGCTCACAACATTTAGAGCATAGGACATATCTGGATTTGTACATATCACAGTATGATTGATATAAATACTCTTTGTGATTTCATACATCAAGTATCAATCTATACTTGATTATTTGTTTCACTTTACCAAATGTCAATACACTTGAATATATCATCAACATTGAACTTATTCAATCCTTTCTGTGCAACAAGAACCTTTCTTGTAGTTCCTATATTGAACTCATTCAATATCTTGTCTATGTACTTCTGGCACAACCATATTAGCGTCTATTGATGCCAAAATACTTGGGTTTTGCCTAAGTCTTTCATCGGGATGAAATTCTTAATATGTGTTAATAAAAGATACATTATTTCCAATCAACAATATGTCTTCCACATAATGTATTAGAAACATGTCTTAGCGCTCCCACTTAATTTCTTGCAAACGCAAGCATCTTCATTGTCTCTGATGAAATTAAACTCTCTTAACAGTTTCATCATAGTGAAGATTCCAACTCCGCTATGCTCACTCTAACCATTGAAGTTTGCATATGCTTTTAGCATCCTTTGAATTAACAAAACCCTATGGACCGTGTTATGCACATGTCCTAGGTAACGATTCTATTAGAAGAACTTGTTTTGTTTATTCAACTACCATATAACAAATTATATGTAGTGGTTGCTATATAAATCCGTCTAGACTAAATATCACTATGAAAGATCAAATCTTGTCATAGTCAACCTTTGAACATTGTTGTGAACTCTTTCCCAACATGTCGACTAGATGTGAAACATCCATGTCTATTTCTTTATAGATCCAGACACAACTATAAGGTCTTACACCTTTCTCGAGGGTCCTTCAAGTTCAAAACTTGATTTCTCGTGTATGGAACTATCATGGATTTTATGGCTTCAAGCCATTTTACGGAGTCAGGGCCCATCATCGCTTCTCTGCATGTAGTCGGTTCATTATTCTCAAATAATGATTCAACCCTCAAATCTTGGTATTTGATTGTTCATCCGACCTACTTGTTTCAATAGGAACTTGGATCTCCGTGACCACAACCTTTTTGAGGTACGTGAACCATGAGCATTGTTGCTGCCTCCGAAACACTTTTCGGCGCTGCGCAACTTTGCACATACAGCTAAGGTTCTTAACCTTATCAAAGTTCTATTGTCCTCCCACTTAACTTTTCACGAAAAATTCCTTCCAAAAGAAACTTGACGTTCTAAGCAACAAACACTTTTGTCTCCGGTGTTTATGGAGGAATACTTAATAGTCATACAAAGACAGGTTCATCCGACTTTGGTTGCAAACATCTTTCTTATGCATAGCATACCAATGTTTAAGAAAGGACAACTTGGGTTTTATCCCAAACCATAACCTTATATGGTGTCATTTCAACGGATTATGATGAAGCTCTTTTCAGTGGAAAAACGGTAATCTCTAAAGCTTTTAATCTTTAAAATACAATGGCAGTTTTATGAATTACACCTTTCGATCTTACCATGTCAAACAAGGTTTAATTACATATCTCGAACGCTCCATACTCTTATGGTGTTTCGGGAAAATGCAAATCCACGGAACGATTCCTTAAATCTTAGGTATTATGCTAAACTTGTAACTCAAATATCTTCCTTTATGATCTTATCATAAACTATTTATATTCTTGTTACAATGATTTTGCACTTCATCTTGAAAGTCTTTTGAACTTTTCAAATATTTCATACTTCATCCTTATTAAGTAAATATTCATATATTCACTCAAATTTTCGGAGAAAGCATATGAAGTTGAAATCCATCGCTCTTGACTACACATAATGGACTTCGTACAACAATATGTACAAGTTCCAATAAGCTAGTCATTCGTTCCCTTTTGGCCTATGGACGAAGTTTTAATTATCTCTAGGAAAGTTTCACAAGCGTCATATGATCAAAAATCAGAAGACTCCAAAATTCCATCAACATGGAGTTTCTTCATGTTTTCTTTCCAATATAATTCAAACGGCGATGTCACTTCCTAAGTGATCTTTCAATCAATTTGTCTTTCGACATTTTTAGCACTAGTTTTATGGATGTGATGTCTCCAACGAGATTTGCGAATCATCCATCTTTTATGGATTACGGCAATTATTTGAACAATCCTTTTGTTCTCATAATACCTGATAAAACAAATCTTGAAGGCAAGCTTTGATGTTTAACAAGCAACACAATGACCCTTTATTTTGTTCTTGATGAACATCATCACATATTCTTTTGCTAGTTACTTAGGCCATTGTAGTTCATGAATTCTGTTGTTTCGTATGACGATTCATACCAACAAATTCAGTATCAAATACTTAAGAACCACATTGTTTAACAAGCAAAGAATATAGCCATAACATGTATATCATCTACATACTTAAACTGAACGATTCTAGTCTTTTCTTTTCTGCCATATATTTATGAGATTCTCTTTCAGTATTTCCTTTTCAGTTTGAAAGAATCTATCAACATCAATAGTGGAGTCATACATATGACATCTAGTCCAAAGCGTGTATAATTAAATACCAATGTCTTTGGACTTGCACTTTGAAGTAGATCACCATCATCAAATATTTGGTGTTCTTTCAAATTCCTTTCTTTAGTAATCTCTTGGTGTAGTAAACATTTTACCTACATCAAATATTCACCCTTATCATGGAATCGTCCATGATCAAGCTACTTTTAGCTTATAACGATGAATTATGAGTATAATGTTGTTAACCAAAACCTTTTGGAGGATTAGGACAACAAGTGTCTCCAACCTTTTTGCAAATTCTCATCAAATATGAGAACATGACTTTTGCCATATTATACTCTATCATGTTGCAACCAAAACTTCGTTTCAGATATCACAATATCTTCCACACATCATGGTTTCTGAAACAACTCTTTCAGATCCTAGATAACCTTGATATTAAGGGAATCCTTTGAATATCAAGAATCATGGATACAAACATGATACTTATATACTAACACTTGGAATTGTTACTCTTGATTTAATACTAATTATTAAACTTCATGGAGTAACCGGAACTTACTGAAAGTTTGCAATAGGACTTTTAAACTTTAGATTAACACTTAAAACAATACGATACCAGTTCGTAAAGTAACTAACCAGAATTCTATAGTTCTATTATCTCAATTATAACTAAGCGCAAGGTGGTAAACGGATGCCAATGACTACAACAACTATGCAAATTCACTTTGATTTAGTTTATGATAAATTGAGTTCTAATTAATAATTAAATTAATCTAGGTGAACTCCCACTCAAAACAATATCCCTCACATTGTTTTAGTGATCACACGAACCAAATCCACCACATCAAAACCGATCATCACGAGAGTTGATATAGTTTCAATGGCGAACAATCGACATGTTCATCATATCTACTATATGATTCATGCTTTACCTTTCGGCGATCCGTGTTCCTGAGGCCATGTCTGTACATGCTAGGCTCGTCAAGACAAACCTTAGCTTCCGCATAAGCAAATCTGGCTTGCTTACGTTGTAGTCACCCGCGGAATCAAAGACACCCGATCATCACGTGGTGTTTCGAAGCAGCAAGCTTTGGCAACGGTGCATACTAAGGGTGAACACTTTAGAACTTGAAATTTATGTGTATGAGGGATCATCTTATAATGCTACCGTTGTCTACTAAGCAATACAAGATGCATAAAGGATTAACATCACATGCAATTCATAATATGTGATATGATATGGCCTTTCTTCTTTGTGCTTCCGATCTCCATCTTCAAGCACGAACATGATCTCCATCATCACCGGCATAGCATCAAGGTCAATGACGCTTCTTCATGGTTGTCGTCCACCAGCTTCAACTATTACAACTATTTTGAATAGACACGCAGGTCTTAACAGAAATTAAAGACAACCATATGGCTCCTGCCGGTTGCCAACTTACAATAAGGAACATTGCATACATCAAATATAATCACAATCATGGCCATATCACATCACTGCACACCCCTGCAAAACAAAGTTAGACGCCTCTACTTTCTTTGCATATTTTACGTGGTTTGGGGCTTTCAATAAGTGTCGTTCTAACTTACGAACAAGAACCACAACATTGATACTAGCATTGTTGATCACCCGTTGTAAATTGGATCTTTACTATGCTAGGAGAAACAGGCACCCGCAAAGCCACTTATGCAATACAAGTTGCATGTTAAGCGTGGAGCAAGTCTCATGAACGATGTCATGTAAGGTTAGCCCGGGCCGCTTCATCCCAACATACCGCAAGATGCAAAGTACACAAAAAGCAATCGACAATAAAAGCATCAACGCCCACAATGACCATTGTGTTCTACTCGTGCAACAGATCTACATATAGACACGGCTCTGATACCACTGTAGGGGTTCGTAGCATGGAAAACAAAAATTTTCTATCGCATACAAACAAACAAGCCAAGATCTATCTACTAGATTGTAGCAACGAGTCGATGGAATAACTCACCCTCGAAGATTCCAAAGTGTTTAACGAGAGCAGATTCTCGTGGGTGATGTAGTCGTACTCTTTCCGATCTCAAGATCGCGTAGACGATCCTTCCGGCGCCGCGTTCCCGCAGCGCTCCCGCAGTCGGTCACACGTTCGGTACTCGACGAAGACCTTCCTCTCCCTTGTTCCAGCAGGCAGCGGAGGTTGTAGCACTCTCCTCGCGATTCCGGCAGCACAACGGCGTGGTACCGAAAGTAGAGGGGAGATCCCGCAGGGCTTCGCCTTAAGCCGGTGCGAGTATGGTGGAGCTTATGAGAGAGGCTATTAGTGGTCTAGTAATTAGACACACCAATTAGAGGGCTCTAAACCAATTAGAAGGCTCTAAACCGAAACAGCTCTAAACCGGGGTCTAGGTCTAGTTTCTAGTTTAGAGGATAGGAACTTGTGTGTCTTGTGTTGTATTGGGAGGGGAGCCCTGCCCCTCCCTTTATAGGTGGGAGGGCTGGCGCGCTAGGGGAGGGAGGGAGTCCCTCCCCAACTCGGCCTAGGGCTGGCCGCCGGCTTGGGGAGGAGGACTCCTCCCCCAATTCGGTTTCCTCCTCTCCTCCCACTTCCCAAAAACTGCCGTTTGACTTTCAAACTAGCCGTTTGACTTTTTCAATTTAGGATTCAATTTAATCCTTTATTTGGGACAGCAAGAACACTTAGTACATGATGCAATCATTCCAACATGCAATGACACATTCATGTACCCCTTCCCCTCCGGAGTGCCGGACATTCCGGGAACTTCTAGAATGTTCCCGATGAAAACACCGGAACCATTCCCCAACTCCGAAATGGGACTTTCCTTATATGAATCTTATTCTCCGGACCATTCCGGATCACCTCGTGATATCCCGGATCCCATCCGAGACTCCGAACAACATTCGGTCTCTTTCTCATAATACCATAACTACTCAAACAACGTCGAATCCTTAAGTGTGTCTCCCTACGGTTCGTGAATTATGCGGACATGATCGAGACACTTCTCCGAACAATAACCAATAGAGGAATCTGGAAATTCATATGGCTCCCACATATTTCTACGATTACTTTGCGATCGAATGAACCACTTACATACGATACCAATTTCCCTTTGTCTCACGATATGTTACTTATCCGAGGTTATGATCGTCGGTATCTCTGCATACCTAGTTCAACCTCGTTACTGATAAGTACTCTTTTCTCGTTCCCGTGATATGTGATCCCTTGTGACCAAGTCACATGCTTGCAAGCTAATTGGATGACATTTCACCGAGAGGGCCCAGAGAATATCTATCCGTCATGTGGATGGACAAATCCCACTCTTGATCCATGTGTTTCAACCAATACTTTCTGAACACCCAATGCCACTTTTATAGCCACCCTGTTACGGTGTGGTGTTTGATGACATCAAAGCATCCATCCAGTAAAGGCAATATGCATGATCTCATGGTCGAAGGAATTAGGTTACTATGTATCAGAAAGCATATAGCAATTGAACTATTGAAATGACTTGATCTTTATGCTACGCTTATCTATAGGAGTATGTCCATCACATCATTCTCCTAATGATATGATCCTGTTGTTAATAACATCTCTATGTTCATGATCAGGAAACCATGATCATATATTAACCAACAAGCTAGTTTAACAAGAGGCTTTACTAGGGACTCTTATTTTAGTTTACAAATCACACAAGTATTAATGTTTCCGTTTAATACAATTATAGCATGGTATGTAAACATTTATCATAAGTGTGAAGACATGATAATAACCACTTTATTATTGCCTCTTGGGCATATCTCCAACAGTATACGTGTTGTGTGGATGAACATGTGCTAATGTACCGACCTTACTTAGACTAATACATACTTGTGATTAAACTCCTTGCAAGCATCCGCAACTACAAAAAAAAACAATTAAGATAAAAAAGTAACCACAGCCTTAAACTCTAAGATCCTGCACTCCCTTGTGCAATGGTTTTCTAATGGGGGTTCAGGTTTCTGTCACTCCGGTAAGCCCACAATTAGTAGCCAAATACACAATGCATTCCCCTAGGCCTATAAATGGTGAAGTATCATGTAGTCGGCGTTCACATGACACCACTATAAGAATAGCACCACAACTTAAATATTAAACCATTCAATAATACCTCTACACAATTCCACTACTAACAACATGACTTCTCCCATGTCCTCAGGAACTAAACAAACTACTCACGAGACATCATATGGATCAAGATCAGAGATGATATAATGATGGATAACAATCTGAACATAAACAATAATTCAATGGTTCCACTCACAAGCATCAACTACAATAATAATCAACACTAGGAAAGTTTCTCCTAAGAACTATGCAAGATTCAACACAATTGTTACAGCGGGATGGAGTGGTGATGATGATGCTGGTGGAGATGGTGGTGTGGATGATGATGATGATCCCGATGAAGTCTAGATTGATGGTGTTGATGGCGACGATCTCCCCTCTCCGGGAAGGAATTTCCCTGACAGAAATTTGACCGCCGAAGAACTCTTTCTCTCTCGGTATTTTCCGCCCCATAGAGGCGGCGGAATCTTTCTGTGGTCGCTCCCCCTTATTTTAGGATTTCGAGGAGAAGATATAGGCGAGAGGGCGGAGCCAGAGGTGGGCCAGGGTGGCCACACCCCTGTGGCCCGCGGCTGGGGGGTGTGGACCCCTGTGGCCCAACTTCGCCTCCCTTTCTGGCATCCTTCGTCTTCTGTGAAAATATAATTTTCTGTAGTTTTTATGATATTTTTTTTATCTTCACGAAATTGCATCAAAACACCGTTTTTTTCATCAGAATCCTGACTCCGGCAGTTCATCATCCAAGAATGATCCAACATGAAAAAACAGATGAAAAGACATAACTAACACCTTTTAATACAAAATATATCAATGAATAGAGATAAATTATGATATAGAATGGTGATGCGCCCCGCCGCTTGTAGAAGTGCGCCGAACTCTTATAGCAGCACTGCTCACCGCCGGCAACATCACTGAGATCTCTTAGAAGCACCACCGCATGACCATTAGCAGAACCGCTAGACCTCACGCAACCAGCCGCTCATCACTGCGCCATCGACCATTCCGCTTCTTCCTCCAGCTAGAGAAGGCGTCGGTGACGGCATGGCTGTTGGCCGCCGTCAGCGCCTTGGGTCAAGGTCCCTCGTGGAGCTGGGGATAGGGGCGCCAGAGATGGGAAGGTGAAGGTGGCGAGGCCGGAGATGGGAAGGCAGAGGTGGGGAGGCTGGAGATGGGAAGAGCCTGACGCGAGAGGTAGAAGTTGCGAGGAGATAAGGTTGGATGTTGTCGTTTGCATGGATACCCCCTACCGATGGGACATGTGGGACTCGCAATAACGAAAATGTCGCGCGTACGCGGTGCAATCGACCCAGACGATCCCCGAGGAAACAAGAGCGGTTTCCTTAAAAAAACCATAAACCAAATCTACAAACCATAAACAAATTTTAAAGAAACATGTTTTTTTTTCGAAATATAATAAATTTTTCTAAAAAGAAAAGAAAAAACTAAAACTAAAATGAAAAAAGAAAACAAAAACTAAAAAAAAAACAAAATAAAAACGAGAATCACCAGACTGCAAAAATAGGCCGGCCCAACAAGAAAGATCCCCTGTGTGGCGCTAGCCGCCCACGCCGCAGCGGGACCTAATTGGTATTTCACGATTTTCAGCTACAGAGCGCGCCTATTTGCCAAGGTTGGCCTTTTTTAACGATCTCACATTTCTAAACCGGAATTCTACCTGTGTGCAGCCCAATCAGTCGTTTTTACTAACCTAGCAGGTTCTCTAAAAAAAACAAAATCCTAGCAGGTCCGGTCCATTCACAGGTGCAAAATTATGCGAGCCACTCAACGCATATAGCCCAACCCGCGCGTGCTTCCGGCCCGCCAAACCTATTTGTGGCTCGAGATATTTTCGTTTTTTTCCCAAAAAAAAGGGACAGTGCCTCTCTCGTCGGCTCGCCCTATCGCCTATCGGTTTCGTTCCCCGCTTCCTCCCCCGCCTGCCCGCCCGCGATGTCGCTCGCCATGGCCACTCCCACCACCACCGCCGCCGCCGCCCACCTCGCCTCGCCCCTCCTGTTCTCCTGCTCCTTCTCTTATCCCGCACCCCACCACCGAATCCTAGCCTCCACGCGCCGCCGCACCCGCCTTGCCGTCGTCGCCTCCGTCCCCGACCCCGCGGCGCGGCCGGTGGAGTACACGCCCTGGCTCATCGCTGGCCTCGGCAACCCCGGGACCAAGTACCACGGCACGCGTCACAACGTTCGTAACATCTCTTCATCCAAGTTCCCCTCTCCCCCCTCCGATTCGGCATAGCCCCTCCCTCACTCCATTTTGTGCGTGTTGTGTGGGCATTAGGTGGGGTTTGAGATGGTGGACCGCATCGCGCGGGACGAAGGGTTCGCGATGAACACCATCCAGTCCAAGTCCCTGCTCGGAGTAGGTACCCCCTACTACTCACTCTCTCCCCGCTTGCGACATGCTGTACTTTGCTGCTATAGTTTCCTGTATCGTGTTCGTGTGTTTCGTAGGTTGTACTGCATGCCTGCTCTCGGAACTGCCACAACCTGGAAACCTGTTATTTTAGCCGATTTCTTAGTTAAGAGGCATACTCATTGGCATGGATGTTAATTCTGATAGTCCCTAGGTTGTACGCTAATATTTGTTCCTGTAAATTGGAAACCAGTTGATCTGTGAAGAACACCCTGCCTCTGGTTTAAGTCAAGTAATCCCTTGCGTCAACGTGTTTTCTGTAATTTGGATGAATAATGAGAGCTTGTATACACGTGTTTGTGCACAATTCTAGCTAAATGAATATAAAGTTGTGCGGACTAGGTGTTGTTCTACTTTATTTGTTTTGGGAGAACATGCAGGGATGTTATCACCTTTTGTTAACTATAGGGAAACTGGATTTCACTGGCTTAGCCTTTTTCCCAGTTGAATCTCAATAGCTAGACACTAAATATGAGTAAACTGTAAGCACATTTACTTAAAAATGTAACATCTAATTAAGCAGGAGTCAGTTTTCTACTAGCACAGGTTATAATAGAAAAGGACCCTATTCTGAATGTTTTAGTTGTGGTATCCTATTACTCAGAAGTAAGAACAGCGACACATATATTTTTTCCAGTTCGTGGGGTAGTTATCGAAAGTACCCCCTATCTCGTAGTACAAACAATGTATTCATGCAGGATTACTTTTGAAATTCAACACTTGACTTTGTACTAAAACTTTAAAATGATAAACTGGATTTTTTTCAAGAGGAAATGAAACATCATTTTGTCATGTTTGACTTTGATCTGCATTTGGTCTCAGGTATCGCACCTTTTTGATCCTCCCAGAATTATGTATTTTGCGTAGTCAATTGTTCTGCCGAATTCATCGTTGAAAATGTTCTCATCTACTGTTTGAAATTTATTTGTGTTGTTGACGGCTTCCTAGTTTTTAATGTTAACTGTGATGTTCAAAATATGTATTTGTTGGAGGTACTACATATGTTTAGTGGCATATATTTGATGCATTAACTACTTTTGAAGAAAGTAATCTTGATGCATCAAAGTTTGGCTAGTTGAGTGGACACTTTCTTGCTGGAAGCATTGTTATGAATGGCAAGATGTTCTTGTTGTCGTTTGTAATCTTTTATATTTAATTGTGTTGTCACACATCATTTGTGTGGAATTTTGGTGCAGGTTCAATTGGGGATGTCCCAGTGTTGCTGGTAAAGCCACAATCATACATGAATTACTGTGGTGAAGCAGTAAGTCCTTAATCTTGGCCTTCATGTAATAAAATTTTCACGGGAACTATATTATTTCTGGGAAAAGTTACTTAAATTGATTCTGTTTATACACTAATAATATCACTCCAATGTCTGTTTGCCATTCATAGCACGAACCTATGTGTATGAACACTGTTACCTTTTTGTGCAAATTGCCCCTGCAACCAACATATCTAAGGAATGAATATTAGTCAAATCTGCTCTTTGGCAGATCTTCTGTCATATTTCTAGCCAAGATAATTTTATGGAAGAGCGACATTTGCCTGATGCTTAAAATTTCACAACTTTAAATATATTATATTGCTAAGAACGATAACTAACTCCCCTTAACCCAGGTGGCCCCAGAATGGCGACTGTGGGCCACCTCCATGGGCCCTAGCAGGCTTCACTCTGCTGCCATGTGATGCAGCTGCCGTTGGCGTGCACATGGAATCCAGGGTAATGACGTCAGATATATGCTGCTAATCTCGGGGATCTGCCACCCACCATCACTGTAGCACACTTATTTCACATTTAAATAAAGCCGTACATACAGTGTTGCTGTGTGTCTAGGACATGGACAATGCGGTCTGGATCCAACCAGCACTTAATTATGAAGTCGTTTCCAATCCTAGCATGCATGAAAATGGACTAGTATTAAGCCTTATATGGATTAGTTCATCACAATATGTGAATCTCAAAGTGCAAACTCACACCAGATATAGTGGTGGTGGCTGGTACCTAGTAGCTACCCTCCGGGGTAGAAAATTTGTCCTCCTTGATATTTAGTACTAGTAATGAATCATATGTGACTGCAGGGACCTTCTAGTGCTATTTTGTATTTTCTCGCATCTATGAATCATTATAAGTTTCCAATTAGCAAAAGTTACTTAAATTGGATGTGGAGAAGTATCAGTTATGCTGGTAATATTGTGAATGCTTCACAATATATCAATTCTCATTTCACTTTAAATCACGGACCATGTCTTTCCAAAATGAACTACTATAAGTTGGTGCCAAGACATGTTAAACACCTGTTGTCTCTATTCTGATGCAAGATTGATCTTCTTAATTTGTCATGTACTAACGGAAAACATTCTTCTATCATGTGAAGATTGGACCGCTTGCTGCTTATTACCAAGTACCTCTGCGACATATTCTTGTGGTACACTATATCATTGTTCTCTTAATGGTTTACCACAACCATTCAGTATCATGTGCTTGCAACTGAAACTAATGTGTTCTGTTTTCCTTTTGCAGATTTATGATGAGACAAGTCTGCCCAATGGTGTATTGCGAGTTCAACGGAAAGGTGGTCATGGCCGCCATAATGGGTAATATTCGAAGTTCCAAATCATTTGAACAACTACTAGGTTTACTACTTCTAGTCACATGGAACACACTGATGTGTTACTCACATACAGAATGCAGCAGTTTTAGTTCAGCTACTTCATTTTCTCTTTCTAGGTTCCGAGTGGACCAAGAGTTGAATTAGTTTAGAGTAAATATAATGAATCTTGGCCTGGTTTAGTTTTCAATTTAGCAGAAAGATTTACTTCTCAAAATCATACCAGAAGTTACCTTTATATACAGCTCACGTTGAGATGTTCATCTGAAGAATTCAAAACCAATCATGAGTGTGCTGAGGAGGCAATCATAGAGTCAGAACATGTATTACATGGATCCAACTTGCAGGATATAATTGATCTGTCAAAATTTTACATTAATTTGAATACTTGAATCAATGGGTGTCTCTTCTAACTATATGTTGTGAGGAAAATATTAGTTCCTTTCTGTCATAGGCCTTTTGGTTATATTTAGCATTGGATTGCTTATAAGTATTATGCTTTTGAAATGCCGTTTTTGTGGTTTTAATATCTAAGATCCATTTATTATATATCACAATCTATTGCTTACTGTTGGACACCATGTTAGTATAAAAGTGGTGTCCAAGGAGAGCCTAGAATATTCTAGGAGTGTTAGTATAGTAGTGCTGTCCTAGGAGAGCCTGGAATGTTCCAGTGAACAAGATCACAAAAACGAGAGTTTTTGTTCTGGATTTTGTTGCAACATGGTGTCCATATAGAGACCATAGAACTTCAGTAGGAAAATTGGAGACCATAGACCTTCAGTAGGAAAATTGGACCCACGTGCTGTGAAGTGCATCTTCATTGGATACCCATCTGGACAAAAGGGCTACAAGTGTTGGAGCCCTAGTGAGCGAAGAACATTTGTTAGCATGGATATGACATTTAGAGAGTCCGAGCCGTTCTACGGAGAGAAGACGGACCTCAACTCGTTATTTGACTTTGACTCTCCTAGCACAATTGATGCTAGTCGAGAGGGGGAGACTGAACTGGTAAGGACAAAGGAAGATGAACAATCGAGAGTTGTTATTGGTTCAATTCCATCTCCTGCGAGTGAAGAGAGATGGACAAAGCCAAATGAGGAAGAAAATTTAAGTGTGCATACAAGGAGACAAGCTACAAGTGAAGAGAGATGGAGAAAACCGAACGAGGAAGAAAACTTAAAAGTGTATACACGAAGAAAACCGCAACATGAGCAGCAGCAACAGGGTCCTACAGCAGGTGACACACATGTGCAGGGGGAGCAACATGCTCCAACAAGTGTTGAAATTGTTGAATTGACCGAGGGCGCGGGTCCATCTAATACGAGAGATTCAATGTGACTTACCCATTGCCTTAAGAAAAGGAATCAAAGTTGGAGCTAAAAAACCTCCAAATTGGTACCGAGATAAGCATGACATAGCTAATTATGTATCGTATACATCTCTATCAACAAACTACATGGCCTTTATTGCATCATTGCAATCCGTTGTGATCCCAAGAGACTGGAAAGTAGCAAAGCAAGACCCGAAGTGGTGAGAGGCCATGATAGAGGAGTTAAATGCTCTCGAAAGGAATAAAACTTAGGAACATGTACATCTTCCAGCAGGAAAGAGAGCTGTTGGGTGTAAATGGATTTACACTGTGAAACAAAATCCAGAAGGAAAAATTGAAAGGTACAAGGCAAGACTAGTTGCCAGAGGATATAGTCAAGCATATGGGATTAACTATGATGAGACATTTGCACCGGTGGCAAAGATGAACACGGTGAGGATCCTTATTTCTTGTGCAACTAACTTCGGGTGGTCTTTGCATCAGTTGGATGTCAAGAATGCATTCTTGCATGGAGATTTATAGGAGGAGGTATACATGGAGATCCCACCTGGTTTCTCCACTCCTAGAACATCAGGAAAGGTATGCAGGTTGAGAAAATACGGCCTCAAGCAATCTCCACGAGCATGGTTTGATAGATTTAGACGAGTTGCATGTGGTATGGGATATAAGCAGTGTAATGTGGATCATACGGTGTTCTATCGGCACTCAAATAGCTAGATTACAATCCTTTTTGTATATGTTGATGATATCATAATCACAGATGATGAGATATCACGACTGAAAGACAACCGACGCAAGGAATTTGAGGTAAAGGATCTTGGTCAACTCAACTACTTTCTTGGCATAGAAAATTGCTAGATCCCCCGAAGGGATTGTGCTCTCCTAGCGGAAGTATGTATTGGACTTGCTTAGTGACACGGGCATGCTTGGGTGTCGGGTTGCATCAACACCTATCGACCAAAACCACAATTTATGTGCCGAATCTAGTGATCCAGTGAATAAGGAGAAGTACCAGAAGCTTGTTGGAAGGCTCATCTATCTATGTCACACAAGACATGATATTTCATATGCAGTGAGTGTAGTGAGCAGATACATGCATGATCCTAGGAGCGGACACTTGGATGCGGTCAATCAAATCCTCCGGTACTTGAAGGCTAGTCTAGGAAAGGGACTATGGTTCAAAAGGAATGGTCATCTAAACGTGGATGGGTATTGTGATGCTGACTGGGCAAGTTGCTTGGATGATAGGAGATCAACTTATGGTTATTGTGTGTTTGTCGGGGGAAATTTGGTATCATGGCGAAGTAAGAAGCAGCCGGTGGTTTCAAAGTCAACAGCTGAAGCTGAATATAGAGCTATGTCGCAAGGTTTGAGTGAGATGTTATGGGTGAGGAATCTTCTTTCGGAGCCGAAAGGGTTAAGGAAAGGCCCTTTAAATTTGTGGTGTGACAACCAATCGGCGATCAACATCGCAAACAACCCTGTTCAACATGATAGAACCAAGCATGTGGAGATTGATCGCTTCTTCATAAAGGAGAAGTTGGATGACGGTATAATTAAGATAAGTCATGTAACCTCTAGCGAGCAAATTGCTGACTGTTTAACTAAAGGATTAGGAATTAAAGAGTGTAGTTCAGCTTGTAACAAGATGGGAATGATAGATATCTATCACCCATCTTGTGGGGGAGTGTTGGACACCATGTTAGTATAAAAGTGGTGTCCTAGGAGAGCCTAGAATATTCTAGTGAGTGTTAGTATAGTAGTGCTGTCCTAGGAGAGCCTGGAATGTTCCAGTGAATGTTGGAGTCTAAGTTAGTGTCCTATTAGAGTCTAGAGTATTCCATTGTACTAGATAAGATGTAACCTAAGTTTAGCTATATATAAAAGGGTGTGGTGTCCAAGGGACTAGCCCATCCCAGAACTTTTTCCCTAAAGACTACACTTACACTCTGCAATTACCATCTTCATGAAAAAACAGCCTGCAGAACGTAATTGAACATTTGGATGGATGCCGGGAGTTTCCTCGTTTATCTATAGGTATATATATATGACTATGTTCACCCTAACTCTTCAGTGTCTTCCCCTCAAATTTCATATTATGCCAATATTGAGCTGTTGACTGTTGGATGCAGGCATTGGTAGCCCACCTGGTAAAATGGATGCACGAGCTTTTCTTCTGCAGAAGTTTAGTTCAGAGGAACGTGTTCAGGTATTGACTTTGCCCTATTTTAATTATTTAATCGTACATATGGCACATTGTCATATAGTGTGAAAGTCCCTTTCTTGTAATCTTTCCTCCTCTTCTCCACTACGTTCATCTGTCCTTTTACTCTCCATATAGACAAAATCCAATGTCATTGCCAACTTCAACTGCATGACTAATAATTTCAATTGAGCACTGGCTCGTTGTAGGGGAAAAGAGAAAAGATCCCACTATTTCTTTGTATAATAATCTTAACCAATGAGCATTAACATTTGATGAAGTCTTAATTTGTAATGTAGCTTAAATGATTCTATGAACATATCATATTAACTATAAATAAAGATTGATGATATGGTTTTATATTGGCCATACTGCACATTTTTAAGTAGTCCTACCCAAAGGGACTATCTCAATTTATACGTACTGTCATTTGTAATAACCATTATAAGCTTACACTGGGAGTTTTTGCATACTTGGTTCTAGGGAGCAACATTAGGAATCTTAACCTGTACTTTATCATCCTAAAGAAACTGCTGTTAGTTTAGCCTGAATCCCCGTTTTCTAGTGGTCTGCCTTCTGTGGGAGGAACTCTCTGATATGGTTATACATGTTTTTTGATTTAAATCTGTTCTGTTAATATGATCAAGATTGACACCGCGTTGGAGCAAGGGGTGGATGCTGTGAGGACTCTTGTGCTGAAGGGTTTTAGTGGAAGTATTGAGAGATTCAATCTGGTGCAGAAGTACAAGTTCAACAGGGTTTGATGATCTGTAGATGCTTGGATCTGCCTACTTTTGGAAGATACATGAATACACGCCAACATTGTTGGAAGTGTTTGATGTGATAGTTTGCATAACCTACTTAGGCGCACTAAGTTGGGTGCCCTGTAGTTTTGAGGATGTTAAGAACTTAGCAGCGTGTACATAAGGTAGAGTTCTTCAAATCTTCCTAAAGATAACTCATGGTTTACTCAGAAATATAATAGGTCCAATTGATAAAGGCCATGTAAAAACACTTTGTACTTAAATAGGTTAATGATTAAGACATTTGGGTCTGATGTAAAAGAAGAATGTAGACCATTTCGCTCCCCCTTTCCTGATTCTGTGATTTTGTCCATGCAAATAAATACTAGTTGTCCTTGTTGTAGTAGATCATCTGCCTGCAAAGTGGTGATATAGGTGATTTATTATCTTTGACCGTACAACTCGTTTTCATCAACTTGATGTGGTAAAGTTGTTTAGTGTAGTGTGTCATGTTATGGTTAGAGCTGTCTATGCCCCCACGTTATCTCACACTTCAGAAAATTATTATTGAAGATCCTCAGGCTTATTTGATAAGGACCTGGAAGAAAAATATATATTTTTATTTTCTTATGCTGATATGTCAGTCCGAACTTGTCGGTAGCAGATAGATCGTAGAAGTTTCGTGTGCTGTGTAAAAGCTTGCACAACTTCTTGCATCATCTAACCTATACTGCCAGTCCACCATCTGGAAGCAGCACAGTAAAGCTAATGTAGTCTACTTTGTATATGTTTTAAAGTTTAATCTAGAAATTTGGTGATTAACTTGCATAAGTTAGCTTATGACGAAGTCAATGCCATATGCAACTATCTAGCCCTACTCTCTCGCTAAAAATCTGAAAACCGGGTCTAGACAGATTGCTATGTGCTATTTTAAGAAGGCAAGCTCTGTTAGACTTAGGGTCATTTATTTTGAATGATGACAGAAAGTTAGAAACCCTTGAAGCGTTCGAGTTGATAGGGTACAACAAGGTGGAGATAATAATTGAATCATCTTTCAATTCATAGCTGGCTTGTACCCATCTTCTTTACCGCTGTCTTATGTTCATTTCAATTGCATGTGCAAAATGTACACGATTTGAATAGCTCCTGATCTGGGACCATACAATTTTACAGATCACGGAAGTTAACAACCAATAATTATAGTAGAGCATACATATTTCATAACAGTATGTTTGGTTTAGTACTAGCACATTTTCATATTCCTTTTATATTCTGGACTGGAAGGTTTTTACATTCTGAAATAGATACTGCTCTGCCCCATTTTAATGGAAAATGGTGCCATTCGCAAAAATTAAATGGTGATGCTAAGAACATGTACATGTCAAATTTTGTGTAAGTGCGCTTTTGCTAGCTATGTTACTTTAACCCTTCTAAAACAGTTCTATATATGTTTCCCGCATAATGGTGCATTTTTATTTCGTTTCCTTCCAGAAGAACAACATAGATTTATGGATGTCATCAAATTATATTAGTGAACGTTACTAGATCAACATGATTGGTAATACAGTTAGTGAAGGTAAAGATTCAGAAACCTAGTCTTTTTGGCAACTGACAATGGCTGCAACCTCCATCCATTAATTATCTTTGAGTTTGACATATTACTCCAGAAACTTTCATAGTTGGAGAAATGACCTGTGTACTGATGATGCGTTTTCATAGTTGATTAGTTGTTATCATATAATAGCACAGGGTGACTATTTGGTAAGGGTACATGAATATCTTTTTGCTCAGTCTTAATTGGCCATACTTGATTAAATTAAAGGTTATGCCACCCTTCAGTGTTCAAACTTCAAACTGTCTAAGAGCAAAGATAAAATAAGCACCCCTTCAGAAAAGAAATATATAGTAGCTTTGGTTAACTGTCTAAATGTGAAAATATCAGTTTAGAATAGCAACTTTATGGACTTCTGATGAACGAAGTGCCTAGAGAATTGTCTCATGTGAACCACATTTTGTTCCTTCCTTGTTGAAGCAATAGCAGCATGGAATGTAACTTATCTGAATGAAATAACAGTTTGCTTTACTAGAACATCTAAGTGGGCGAGGAAGGAGCTAGTTTCAGTGCAGAGCTACCAATATTCTAGAAAAGCCAGAGATAACTTGTGGTGTGATGTTACCAGTAACAACCAAGTGACTTGTCCAATACATCACACAAGATACGATATTTGTCAAAGGCTTAGTTTTGACCTTGGTTTCAAGACCCAAAACCATTAGTTTAGTAACCTCACTTCCACTACTTTCGCTAGAAAAATTCCTTATGCCCAATTATTTTTTAATCACCAAGTGGATTCCAAAGTGTCAGATTATATTATCTAATGCTCTTCCCTCCACCATCACGTTACCTAAACTACTTGCTAATCTCTTTCTTAAAGCCATCGCACAAGTAGGACATGGAGTGATCATACATCTAATCCATGTGCATCCATTTGTTGATCATTCGCTCGCTGAGCTGTATTATATGTACCAAGTGTCGTAATCGTAGCCGTGTTAGCTTAATTCACGGGTTACACTGGATCTCTATGTTTTATATTGTTTTCTGCGGTGACGTTTCATTTTAGTATTTTGTTAAGCTTTAGACATTCTAGACTATTAGATTTTGGTCTAGGTGTTTCTTTACTCTCTTATTGCATGATTAAGTATAGGAGAATCACTTCACATGACTTTAAGTGAAATCCACCCAATCTCAAGTGCTTATTTTTATGGAGTAGGTAATGTCACTTGGAACACTAGAGCATAGTTTATAGTCCTTGCCCACATTGCTTGTGTTCGCTACTAGCTTTCAAACTTATTCTGAAGGAAGACATCAGACTCAATTATTAAGCCAAGCCATTTTTAATCTCCTGTGGTGGCCCAAAAAGCACTCGCGGAGAAAAATAAAGAGATATGGTTGCGAAGAGCTGAGTGTTAGTATTTATTGCTTTGCAGTAAAATGGGTGAGGTCATCCTTGGGATTAAACTATGTGCTAAACTTGTCATCATGGGCCACAAAGAAGGATTTTCTCTTGAGAGCACAGCTTAGCGGGCCCCTGCTGGGATTCGGGCGATCTTAAATGTTGCCAACTTTGTGCTTACAATCAACTAGAAAAAGTTGGGGGTATGACCAGGAGCCTTTGTTTAGGTAACACAGCAAACTCAAGACAAACTTGGGACTAATGACATGTCTAGCTTGTAATCAAGTTGCCACTTGTATCTTATCAACACCACATCAAGGTTACAGAACACTGTTCTGTTTTCCTCTGCTGTGATTAAATGGTCCACATGAGTTAGGTACTTCCAGAGAGTAAGGTGCAAACTAGTGAGACTTGTGAGAGCCATATTAGTGACGTGCTATCTACCTTTCATGAAACCTTGAACCAACAGATGTCATGCTTCAGAGCATTAGTGTAGTAGAACTGTAGAACATTTTGGGGTCAATACCGTTTATTCCTTTGCTATATGGTCTAATGTGAACATGAAGATTTTTTTTATGAAAAGCAAATATGCACAACCATTTCAAAGCTCTTATATCCTGGGCATGAACTCTAGAATAGAGTGATATATGGCAATAATATGACAGCAAATAAGGGTCCCTTAGCTGTGTATCCCTGGCTGTGGGAGTTTAAGATTGTCTAGGTGAGGGGGTGCTCTGCAGTGCAAGGTGGAGACCACTGCAGCAAGAAAATGCTAATGACGTATCCAACACCCAAATGAAGTTGTCCCTTGTCGGATAGCCCCCAATCTTTAATCAGGGGAACAACAGGATGATTCACTGACCCCATGTTTTTTTTTCATAAACTAGGAAGTAGGAAGTGGGAAAGATATGAAGGAAAACATAGACAACTCTCATTTGATTCCCTACATGTTACTAGGTCGCATAGAATTTTCATCAAATGATGGAAATTATCAGTATGGACAGGATGCCAGAGACTCTGCATTGGATGCAATATGTTGGGTCCAGCAAAAATCATCTAACCCCAAAACTGGAGGTCCCTTATTTCTCCAGTCAAACTGTAATACACCCTCCATTCTGAATTATAAGATGTTTTGGATATTTCAATGTGGTCTACATATGAGACTGAGATGAGTGAACATACACATTAAAACACGTTTATATGCATGCGATTCAGAAAAGTGCCAGAACTTCTTAGAATTCGGAACCGAGGGTGTAGTTTGCATAAGACGAGTGTAACTCTAAATCTGTAATATTGTTTAAGAACTCAACTTACATTCTTCTGCAGCTTGTGCTTCTTTCAAATTAACCAGAATAGCAAAACATCCATAGTCGAGGAATCGCCTTACAAAGTATGGTTCTATCCTAATATTTATTACAAGATCCACTTTGGGTAATTTGAATCTTGATATTTTAGTTAACTTGATACAGTGTATCTTTATGTACAGGTCTATTCAAGTACATGTTAGATTCTTTGCGGCATAAACTAATGATATTGGTGCTGCAGAACCTGTATATTTTAATGAAAGACCATGTGCTTTTGCTGCAAATTGTAGTCTGAGGAAAACATTTAGGATCTCTTGCCCTCCAACCGCCCAAGCTTCTTTCAGACAATTCCTCCTGGAATCAAAAGATATTAATTTTTCAAAAGAAGTTGGTGCCTTTATGGGGTCCTAGTATTACTCATCCTGTAAGGAAGCCCAGAGCATGGAAGAAAAGGACAAGTAGATGAGGACTTTTGAAGTTATAGAAGCCAACGTTTCTTTATAGAACATAGCAACTTGCATGGCTCTACATATTTTGGATTTTGCTAGGTTCACCACTAGCATGTGGGATGGGCTGGAATCTGTCCTAACCAACTAATGACTTCTACTATTCTCTTTCAGTTCTAGCCTTATGCAGTATACTGGATTAATACTTTTCACTCTACATTTGTTTTTGTTTGAGAAATTGTTCCTTTGATTGTAGTGTATATGGTATATTAATTATGGGATAATTCCATTTTATCAATCATATTCATATACAAGATTTATAGGATATTCTTATGTAGCGATGGATAGACCAGGTATGTTAATTCAAATAAGATACTAGTGTTCATCGCAAAATTATTGACCAATCTTAATGAAAATAATGATGCATAGCTTGGAGGAACTAGGTACCTGTTTAAAGAATATACATCCACATCTGAGGCGAAGGGGATTCATACCTGGGTGGTGGGGATGTGCACCCACACGCCACACCTTCGACCAACTGAACTTGATGTCAATGTCTTCTGGCAGGAAAAATGTTTCTGATCAGAAATAAATAAATGATGGTAGTTATTATTTTTGCAGGACATATATGACTGCAGTAGATATGACTAAAACAAGTTTAGTGTTCTGGATATAGTTCAGATCTGGCCTATACAAGAGTAGGATCTATCTCAATTATGTCTTCATAGTGGTCTTGTTTGTGTACAACTTTCCTGTCTCACATGATTGCTCTTCTGAAATGTGCATCACATTGTGTGATCTTACTTTTTTAGGAGATGTTGATGTTTCCTGCATTTGCCATGCACTAACTTATAGACCTGAAAAAATCTAGCTACAGTTGGTGATGTCAAATCGGTATCACATTATTGGAACTTCAATTTGGCATAGCAGTTAACATTAAAAATTCTTTGGACTGTAGCGCAATGAGGACACTTATTTACAGTAAGCAAGAACTGTTCAGTGGGAGATTCGGTTCATTGATTTACCATTGAAGATTGCACATTGTGTGCCGATAACTACGCTTGATCTTTTCTTGTCGGTGATAATTGGCTACCGGCTGGAGGAATATATATTTCAACTAGTGGTTTCTTAATGCCTGTCTTGGTACATAGCACCGTATACAAAATAGATCAACAGATTAGCAATAGAAGATCCCATGCATGTGATGTTTCTTATTTAAATCTACTAGCCTGTACGAGATTTTAGGTAACCGTAAGTATACAAACTCTAGGATCACCTTGATAATATATTTATTCTTTGTGTTCTGACAGAATACGAGTTTGGGCTACAGATGTCAGTGTCAAACAAAAGGTGGCTTTGTTGCATAAAAACGGGCTGTGTCAGTCTAACGGATCCAAAAGATCTTTTAAATGGTTCTTTGACTCTTGCTTGATTTGTTATAGATGGAGGCATGTTTAGAGAATAGACAAGTACAAGACGATATACTTTATGGTCATCAATGCAATCAAGTATTTGCTCAACTTGGCTAACCTGAAACCATTAAAGTAAGCTGGAGGTCCATGACCTAAGCATGGTTAAAACTACAAAGTAAAAAGTATTGGATCAGAATAAAGCCACATCTCTGGTGACAGCTATATAACCACAACTTCTCTCTAAGCAACAACTACTGATAATATATTGTAGATGGCATCAACTTTTTTATAGCAGCAATTGCGACTCACAAGCTCATGTTTTAGTTGAAAGGGATAGAAAGATGGGAGCCAAGTTTAGGGGACAGGGTGGGCCTTGTTTAGAAGTTGGAGAAAGACTTTGAAAAGAGGAGAGATAGGAAGGGAATTTCGGGTGAAAGAAGCTTTCGTGGATGGTGGAGATGAGATTATGTTAGAAAAAGATGTGAAATTCTAGCTTTTGCTGGGGTTAGTAGGATTTGGAGAGATTTTCCTTCCAACCTGGTTGAAGAAAAAGTCCAACCAGAAAGCTTTCTGATTTGAACTCATGTAGATGCAGGAGGTGCTGGGCTCGAGATTATGCTACTGCCCAACTGGTTTAGCTGTGTGAAAACACACACAAGGGAAGGGTGGGCGATCTTGGCGCACTAGTTAGTAGTAGTTACAGTAGAGATTTCTAAAGGCTGCACTTCTGGAGAAGTTGCAGCCTGAATATGCATGCATGGTGATGCCTTTCTCCTTTTGATGCTAAGTCAAGCATGATAGTACATACTAATTAGTGCCAGTACAACAACAAAGAGAACTTTTTAATTAGTTGGGTTTTCTTGTCTGTCATCGATCCCAGCTTCTTTGTTGATTAATTCCCAGTTATGGTAGTAGTACAACAAGTGGAAGTCTTTTCACTTGAATAGAATTATTACAATAATTGAAGAAAATTAATTCTGATACCTCACCACTTAAATGATGTGAAATGCATGTTAGGAAAAGCTGGCTGATTAGCAAGGTTGGTCAGATATGTTTTTCGGTTTCTTAACGTCAGTGTGTGTTGTTTTCTATGCGAAGCTACTCTTCTGCTTTGGGTTTGTGTGGACCGTGGGGCTTAAACTTCGGCCAGACAAGACGGATATGTTGATCAAACGTCTTAAGAACAATTATGTCAATTATTACCGTCACCTTTTTCTGCGACATTTTGAAATGTGATGGGAAGTGATGTTTCCTGTTTGTTGCAAGGAAATCTGGGGGAGCATCTCAGGGTGCATTATGGGTGACTGAAAATTTGGAAGTTAACGAAAAATGCTAGAATAGCTATTTCTACTTTTATCCACATCTCTTACACCTACCAGGCATGGGTAAATGATTTAGCTAACTGGCTAGTTGATCGTTTCAGGGTCATGTACTAAGATAAAGTAAACCCTACAAGTGTTCTAACCATTTTTTTAATCTTTGTGTTTTCTTTTGGCTGATGATTGCTTTTACGAATGATTACATTCTATAATTTTGTATCACATGTCTTTCTACAAAGGATGTATTTTTCATGCATAACAACTGTACCATATTATTTTTGTAAAGAGTTCATGCATATTTTGGATGCTTATTATAGCTTCTTGTACCAAGAAGGATGGTACTAAGATTTGAGATTGTTTACGACCCCTGTCGAACTGTGGACTGGCTGTGCGCCCCAACAGGTACATTTTACTATTCTCTATCCTCACTGCCTTTCTCTGAACATTCACACAACCAATATATAATCTGCACCACACACAAATAACTATATTTGTTTATTCTAAGAGTACACATCTAGTCAGCAATATATTATCTCCATGCACTACTAGAAGCATGTTCTACTCCTAGCATATGTATATTTCTTTCCTTGACGAATACCAATTCTTTTGTTTCATCAGCAAGCAGGACATAATAATGGTCCGGGCAATGGGGGCTCATCAAAAGCGGCGATTCTTTGCCGAGGTCATCCATCATCATGACAAGAAAGCTGGCCCAGCACAAGGGAACAAAAATGGGCACATACCTACGTGAGTATACATACATTCCAAGCATACTCTTTTGGACACACACACGTACACCCCACAGAGAATTTCATACCTTTGCAGTTTGCAGTACGCTGGTCCAACCGATCCCACATGCACATACGGGAGCCTTTCGGCTTTAGTCTGTATGCACGCACATTCCCAATTAGATTAGCCAAGCAACAAGCCTGCTGCTAAGTGTGGCACCCACTGAATTAGCACATGGTCCCTCTCTTATCTCTTTCCTTTACATCATGGATACATATGTCGACGACGGGGGGCCAATAATACACGCATATTTATATGGGTTTAAATCTATTCATAGTATCAACAAAGAAGCCTGCATTATTAAATTGTAATGTGCTTCCTCACCTCCACACAACACACGGCGTAAACTATTTGCATCACGTACTAGTACATGTAAACAAAACATGATTGATTGGGCAAGCATCCTGCTTCTCCATGAGTCTGAGACCACTAAAGAATTGACGCCCTAGTACGGTATGAGGTGGCCAATTAGTTCCGGCTAGTTAGCTAGCGACACATTAGTTTTACAGATAAACAATATCTTATCGTGTAGCCAGATAGGTAGCTGGATAGGTAGTGTATATTGTAGTAGTGATATACTACTATACTTAGGTAGCTAGCTAAATTAATAAAAATGCTGTGGATAATATATCAAGGAAGGAGCTAGCTAGCTAGCCCTATCATGCGTGTGTCCAGCATGGATCGTAAATTAACCAGGGAGGGAGTCGTCCGTCCAGTCCAGGCACATAGACATAGAATACTGAGCAACATGGATGGAGCCCGGACAAAGCACAATCTAGAACCAAACAACGCTGTCTCTAGTGCACTTGCTTCTCCTGTTCCCAACTACTGATCCCCCCCCTCTCTCTCTCCTCTCTCTCTTGCAGTGGTACTTTGCATCTACAGTGGTCCTTCTCTCTCTAAAGTGCATGGGAGATATAATAATATTAGGAGGGGGAGACACTGTAGTACATGCATGGGGTGTATGCATGTAGTAGTATTCAAATCATGCAGCAACAGTGGTCACCTATATCCACTCGCGACACTGTGCTGTGCATCCAGAGCTCCGGGTGTTATATAAACTGCCCCTTCGATCTCACCTGACACAGCCACAGCCCATGCACATCCAACTTTGACACCATCACTCTCCTTCTTCTCCCTCCTCTCTCTCTCTCCCTCTCCCTGTGGCCTGAGCATGACAAGCCCCAGGCTAAAGCTCTTCGGCTTCCACTTCTCCTCTTCCTCGGAGGAGGATCATCATCACCAGCAGCAGCAGCAGGAGTTCATCATGGAGTCCACGGAGCCTGATCAGGCCGGCGAGCCGGAGAAGGGCGGGTCCGACTCCTCGTCCTCGTCTACCACCACCACCACGACTGCCACGGCGGCTGCGGCGGGTGCAGGGGGTGGGGAAGCGGGGCGGAGGTACGAGTGCCAGTACTGCTGCCGTGAGTTCGCCAACTCGCAGGCGCTGGGCGGCCACCAGAACGCGCACAAGAAGGAGCGGCAGCAGCTCAAGCGCGCGCAGCTGCAGGCCGCTGCGGCCGCAGCCGGACGCGCCGCAGGAGGAGGTGCGCTGTACCCGCGCGGCGCCGGCGGGATGAACCCGATGGTGTCCTCCTTCGTGCAGCCGCCGCACCTCCTCGGTGGTGCCGGTGACAGTGGGGCAGGGCCCACCAGCTGGGTGTACTTCTCCCCGCGCGCCGCAGCGGTGGCTGGCGGAGCCCAGGGCCAGCAGTTCCACGTCTCCCACGGCTGCGTCTTCCCGTCCGGCCGCGGCACACCTGCCTCTGCCTCCCCTGCCGTCTTCTCCTACGCTCCGTCGGCCTCCTCCGCCGTCCAGGCCGCCGCGGGCGCCCCCTACGTTATGCCGGAGGTCGTCGACCACCACGGACGGAGGCTCGTCCACGCTGCCAGCTTCCCGAGATACCCCGGCATGGTGATGGCGCCGGAGCCCATGGCCGCCGTGCCCGAGGATGCGCTGGGGCTCGACCTGCAGCTCAGCTTGTGACTCGCTCCATCCATTCGATCGACCTACGTACCGTTACTTCGGTAACAAAGAAAATTAATCACCCACTGCTACTAGTACCCTAGCTACACCCACGTACGATCGACGTTTGTGTGCTAAAGCTCGATCGATCGACCGGTCGAACCCCTCGCTAGGTAATTAAGTGATTAGCTAGCGTTGTTAGTAAGTAAAGTACTTGTAGCTTAATTTGGAGTGTAAGCCGCCCCCTGTAACCGGACTCCCTCGCCGTTCTTGATATCACCCGATTCGAGAAATCGATGGCGCACGCCGCCTTGTAAATTCTTGGTCCATCCAATCCATGATGATCCATCTCTGCCATTCGCAGTACTACTATTATTAATATCGCCCAATTTTTTTGTTGACGAAGTATTATCTTTTTGTTGATGATGATGTGCTATTAATCCTGTTAAGAATCAGAATTACGTCGGTCGATCAAGGAGGACGTGTTTGATTTGTCAAGCAAGGATGTCACAGGCATGACCACATTGCACCCCATTTATAATCAAGGCGGCACTTGGTGATAGGTGAGTGCTCCATGAGTCAGTTTTCCTCTTCCATTTTTCATCATGCCACCTAAAACCCCTTTCATCAGTTTGCCCCTTTCGTCTGTCTGCCTCAGTCGATTATAACTACTACTAATCCAGCATGCATGATACACTACTAGTACTACTATACTACTAACCGTTAACCAAGCACTAGTACAAAATTGACCTTCATCTAGAATTAACCCAAAGTCACTTTCCATCCTAGTTGGTATATACAGTTAGCCATAGGCAAATACTACTAGCTAAGGAGGCACACACATGCAAAAAGATTTGTAGTACTTCGGATCCACATATCACGAGCACGTACGTAGGTAGCATGGGTGTGGCGATGGGACGCGGCACCGCAAGATGACGTTTTTTTTTCTGCGAACCGCAAGATGTCGTTGAAGAGCGCACCAGAGCGTGATGGATGGAACAAAACCTTGTTCCGTGTGCAAAAGCGGCCGCGCTCGCAGCCAAGGCGGCCGTGCGGTTTTCACTGGTTTCCGCCACTGTTCACCGCACCTACGTGTCAACCATACCATGCACTGTGCAGGCCACTTATCCAGTGCACAAAGTACATGCGAAACACTCCCACTTTTTTGGTCAGTCTCACATCTTTTTGTACTCCATATCCTAACTAAAACTAAACAGATTTTACACAATATTTTGCTCGAAATGACAACTATGAGATGAGCTCAACCTCTATAGAAATTTTTCTATGTGTCTATATGACAACTATGATATGAGCTTAACCTCTATAGAAAATTTCCGTTTTTCCTGTGGTGTCATCAAACGACTTGTGCAACTAAAACCTGTTTTTTTTTTTGTTTCTATAGGATTTCACATGTCATGACATGTTGTCCCGCGGTGTTCCTATTCATGTGCTTTTAAAATCCTTTAAATCAAACATGCCCTAAAGTTGGACAGATTTTATGCAACATTTTGCTGGAATCAGCCTCAATTAGTTTCCAACGAAGGGTTACAATGCTTTTCTATTTAAAAGACTATACTCTCTCCATCTAGAAATAATTGTCCAGAATTTATCTAAATTTGCACGACATGTGTAGATATTTGCGACTTTGGACAAATATGGAGTTACTTATTTGTGAACGAAAAAGTATTTTAATATTATTCCGCGTACTAGTACCTGGTAAGCATATGTGGACTGGTGCGCGGCGAGTCCATGGGTGCGTTGATTAATGTCCCATTTGTTTGTGGCCACCTAAGCCAGGTGAAAGTGTGAAAGGACGCCGGTACCCGTACTACTACAAGTAATTAAACACAATGCACAGAACAGGAACGCAGGAGATTTCTTTTTATGGTAATGTCCGGCGAATCCCTGCACACAGATTCCGACCGACCCCGCACCACACGTCCCTCTGAACCCGGCCACGTAGGCTAGCACCATCTGGAACACGTTTCGGGCTCCCATTGGGCCGCCCCAGCCAATGCCAACTCGACACATGTCCTGCGCTCCCATTGGCTGCCTCGACCACAGCAGCCACGGCCACGGCCACTCCCTCCTGGCATACTTGGCCACGTACAAAAGCTAAACCAGTAGGATCAGGCTCCCCTTTACGCCTGGGCTTTGTTTAATGCATGTGTCACCAGTAGTTCATTGCTACTACTGCTCTAAGAACCCTAAACTATGGTTAACTGGTCAACATGTGCACAGTGTCGAACCTCTCCTCTCCTGGAGGGGGGCGGAGAGGTGGATGATGATAGATCATCCTAAGATTCGTATCGCTTATACTAAGCGCGGGGTTGCCCGTCTTTTCCGCCCAACAGCTGTCACGCGCGCCCTCGCACCGGGTTGCTTTTTCCTCCCTTTTCTCCCGCCCCTGAGACCGTATTATAAGACACGATTGTCGGTGTTACATCGTGCCCTATGTATATATGGTTAAATTATCGGGACTTGCTTACATGCGCACAAACTCCTGTTATGATTTTTTGTGCGCCTCGGTCCGCTAGATGGTAATCGAGCATGGCAAAGTTTGCATACGACCCCTCATGTATGTACATGTTCTTGTATAACGATTAATTAATTTATTGCATCAACCAGTATTTGTTGCTTATCGAACTTGCATCGTGTTGACTAAGAGGGGGGATGATACTACTTAAGTTAACCATAACTCTTAACCCTGCTTGTAAGTATCTAAATAAGAAAGTGGTGGTGAATTGTATAGCATTTCCCAATATACATGTCATCAAAGGAGTCGCTTTACTCCCCAAAGCGTCATCAGATGTATAAACTAATCTACATCAACTGCCATAATTGTACGGGGTGCATGTACACAGGTTTTCATAGGATGTCTCCAGAGAGGCAACTAGCCTAGTTTAATATGCATTCCTAGTTAATTAGTATAGTGGTCACGATCATATGTGGTGTATTTACACAGCAGCGACAGCTCAACCCGCTCGACAAATTGATTGAGGACAAACACCACAGATATCTGACCGTCTCACTCTCTTAACTTGGGTTAGTTTGGTTGTCCTGATTAGTGACCAGATCAATTAAGCATTTTGTTGCCAGCTTAACCCAGATGCAATCAATTAATTGCATGTGGTGAGACAAACAATCTAGGGTTGCATCATCTTGGGATCTTGTGTTGCTTGTGGGACTAGTTAATTGGTGGCCCAAGTACACGTAGGTATAGGTCTTTTAATAAAAGGACAAGGAGTAGGTGACGCATATATGGCTCCTCTCTAGTATGCGCTTATGGAATTGGTTTTCATTTAGACCAGGCAAGTTAGCCGCCTATTTTTGTTTCAGGTTGTTTGGTAACTGAAAATGGAGATAAGCTGGCTAGGGTACTTGAATATGTATGTGCATACGATTAGGAAGGAGTTTCTAGTTGAGAAGCTAGCTAGCTGAAAGGGATGTCCATATAATTAGCACTTAATTGATATGTTTTGATTGACTAGATGTATGAAATCAGTTACCTTCTAACAAAATATCATATCGGCAACTTCTTAGGGTTCAAGTTTTGCCGAATTCTTGTAGTGGTTGATGTGATGGGGAAGGTGATGTAAAGCTAGAAACATTGATAAAATAAATCGCGTCGGTAGGTGTCTATCTTGATATCAACTCGGGCCTGTCCTTTTCATGTCCTGATTTCCTGAGGCAATTGTAATCTTTCCAGCATTGAATAATTAAGCACCCAAGGAGCATCATTTAGTCCACACCAAGGAGCGTATGCTTGAGTTGGAATCTAATTTGATTCTCTAACAATTATACTATAAGAAACTTGTTTGCACGTCTGTCTAAATATTAGGATTGACCCCGACTGCTCACTTGTTAATGAATAGTAGAGTTCTTTGCCAATATTTTGTTAAAAAAGAAATTTTTAATTAGGTGCATCGATTTTTATTGTTTCTGGATTTATTAAAGCGTGTAAATGTGGCCCAGTGAGTGGTTTTTGTCGGTCTTAAGATGTTTATATATATATACTAGTTGATTGTTTGCACTTTGAAAGCATGTATTCTTTGGCTCATTAGTTTGGTACATTGCCACCCTTGAGTTAGCACTCTTTGTCGAGATAACTTGCAATGCACATGACCAAAAAGAGTCTGCGATCACTTTCCTAGATGCAGATTTGAACCACCTGGTACTATTTATATTAAGTTTTTGTGGTCACTTTTGACATGGTTGTCATATATTAACTCCACTTCTGTACTGAAACATTCCTTTGTGAACGAGGACACTCAAAGAGTCCGATTCTTTTTGGACGATGCCTTGTCTTGTTTCATCTACTTTTTTTTTTGAAAATTGTAGAAATCGCTGAGGTAATGACCACTTTTTAGGTTACATATGCACTAATCTATTTTAAGTACTTTAAAAATAGTGGCAGCCAGTTTTGAGCACTAATTAATACGTAGAGCAAAAAAAGGCTTCAAATTTGGATTATGCCTGCATATACTCCCTCCGTCCCAAAATAGGATGTCTTAGATTTTTCAAAGTTTGGATGAATCTATATACTAAATAGTGTCTAGATTCATTCAAATTTTGACAAATCTAAGACATCTATTTTGGGACAGAGGGAGTACATAGTTTGGTAGTCCTAAGTTGTCATGGTAATTAACCAAAGGGGGTGGTGCATAGTTGTGCAAGGTCAATAATTGATCACTACAGAACATTGTTTATATTTAATGAAAAGGCGGCCTCTTTTGAAAGAGGGAGACATAACAAACTGAATGACCAACCAAGCGACATTTGCCCCAAAGGTTTCCTTGAACCATACTTTGCTAAGTAGGACACCCAACCACTGGAAGCACACAAGGAGCTGATGAACCATCATATTTCCCAACAAACGACCTATGTCGATACCCTTACCGCAAGGCATCTAGAACTATTATTATTTTGCCTCCCTAGCTAGGAGTAAAGGCTAAAGAAGTAAGAAAAACCTTTGGCCTGAGTGAGGCTCCTCCCCATGTGAGTCACCATCACCGAGATGTCCCAACTACAAACAAGATCTGGAAAGGGGAGATTTGAAAACACTTTAGCCATGATCTCACTTGAGTCCTTGATGCAGTTTTATGTCAAGAAACCTTATCCTAAATGGGACGTGATTAGACCGTGGGTCCTGGCCGGCCTCCTCGTTGTTTTCTAGCTATGGGTTCCTCAACTTGATTATTGTGCGCCGAAAGATGGCAGCTTGTGTGTGTTTGTGGAGAACTCAAATATGCTCCATAAGTATATATATATATATATATATATATATATATATATATATATATGTATGTATGTGGTGTTGCAGCATATCCCAGTTTTGGGCAAGCATCTGAGTTGTCATGCACCCTCCACTGAAACCTGCTGCAGGACAAGACAAAAAGATATTAATTGTGGTTCTGAAATAAAAAAAAAGGGTTGGAATAATCAGTCAAATTGACTTGGTATATATGTGCTATAGCAGGTTTGGGACACAGCTTGCAATTTCAACTTCTCCAGTTCAGCTAGTACTATGTATTAGTTTTTGCACATCTAGACAGGTCTTGAGGAGTTCGAACACCAAAGAAAAGTCATGGATCTCAAGAAATCAAGGAATAGTGCACTAGCTTTGTATCTAGCTAGCTAGGATGGATTTCCACCGATGATTACAGAAGGAAACAACCTTGCTTGCTGCTGAGGAGTTGATCAGTCCCCCTCCCTCTTATATTGTTTCCTAGTCTATAGCTAGCTAAGCTTGTCTACAAAGGGAAGCGATGCAATGGAGTCAATCAGTGGTCCTGTCTCCTTTGGAATCATGTCAAGACCCTCTTTGGGCATCATCATCTTGTACTTAAGTACTGCTAGTACCCCCTGGTTTCATGGTGGGCGTGGCACCGGCACCAGCACCAGCACCACCCAGTGAGGGCTCAACAGGCAGTCACTGCATGCCAAGGAGGGGGGGGGGGGGGGGGTTAGTAGCCCTAGGAGTGAGCGCTATGATTAGAAGGAAGATGCCATGCTTAAGCCGTGACACATGTTTCAAAGATGGAAAAGCGCATGGGGGTGCGCCTTGGGCGGAGTGGACTCCTGATCATTTGGTCTGATGAAAGCTTCCCCGCTTTATCGGTACCTGTACTTTGCATCTCCCTGTCACTCGCTCGCTCCCTCGTGCCCTTGTTTCCCTTTTTCCACAGGGGCTTCTCGGCTCAGTGGTACTACTAGTACTTGAGGTTCAGCCATCTACCTGATGAAAATCAATTTTTTTTCTTTCCTTTTCCCTGTTCAATGAAATTCACCCCATGTGTTTTCACATGCGCACCTTACAACGAACAAAATAACTACACTAGCACTACTTTTGCTTGTGGTGTGCCAGGTGTGAATCTTGACCTAATACTTTCAGTTGGCTAAGCACTCTGGCTGACACTAGTGCAGTGCCATCCACCCTGGCACAAACCCGAGCTTACTGATTAATTGATTAATTTTCACGGCAGCCTTATCACATTCCAACCTTCGGCAGGCGGAATACATTTCCCTAGATCGAGCTCAAATCTCCATTCTTCAGACGATTAGTGCTGCAGGTATGAGGCTGCCTAATAATCAGACTGGTCCAAACTGAGTCTAGCTTAGCTTGGCTCGCTAATTAAGCCACGGAGCACATCCTATTATCGAGACGCTTTCTACTACTGGTGTACGGCCCATGTGTTATGTAATGGCACTTGTTGCAGCCACTACCGCTGCTAGCTAGCCTAGCGTGCTGCTGAGTATGTAGCAGCTAGCTCCCGAGGTTTGTTAGTCATGGCACGCAGTCATGAGGCGTCTATGCTCTAAAGCGCCTGTCGGAGCTGATTGAGCTAGCTGGGCATCTCAGCTTGGGGTTGCTTGCAAGGCAGGGGAAGAACATCGGGGTGACGACAGAAAGTGAGCGAAATTGTTGAGAGATCGGTGCTGCACCAGCAGGAATAACAAGGCTGAGATTGTCTTCTGAGAGGGTGAAAGGAAAGGAGATGACAAGGTATCGGCGGGCGATCGACCGTGTCTGATTCCATCCAGTGATGGTGTGTGTTCACTCAGTCAGATCATGTGTACTGATGCACGGTGTGCCACAAGATGCTGGGTACATCATGGGGAGCAAGCTGATCGTGCTGACCCCAGCTTAGTGTGATCTCCGTCAGGTTCACGGTCCACTCTTTATTTTTAGCGGAGTGTTTACAGAATGATGATATCGGTTATGCCCCGGCAAGGCCCACTGGAGGCCTTCTTTCCCCAGACGATGCCAGGCTACAAGGCGGTGGCGCGTTGAATCTTCAGGGCCGGCCTGTTACCGGCCCGTAAGGCTCTCTCAGACGGACCCCCGCTGTTTAAAATTCGGAGTGGACCAGAACTTGCTGGTCTCCTCCTTCCCCTGACCCGTCTCTCCCGTCCAGCCCAAAGGCCGAACCAGCAGCTACCCCGCGCACCCGCCCGCGATGAGCAAGCCGGGCGGCGGCGGTCCCGGCGGCACCACGGCGGGCCCGACGGCTGCGGCCGCGGCCGCCGCGGCGCAGAAGCAGAGGGCGCTGCTCCAGAAGGCCGACACCGACGTCGCCAGCCTCGTCGACAACTTCTCCGCCCTCATCAACATCGGCCGCGTACGTCCCCCCGCCCCCATCGCTCCTCTGTGTGCCCCTCGCGTACCGGCTAGCTACCCCTAACCCCGCGACTCGCCTCGCCTCCTCAGGTCAACGACCCGCCCGTGCGCAACTCGCAGGAGGAGTTCCAGATGGAGATGCGCGCCTCCCGCATGGTACCGACCTCGCTGCCCACCACCTGTTCGGTCATTTGTTTCTTTCCACTGTGCTTCAAAATAGTCATCCCAAAATTGAAATGTTGCCGTTTCTTAACCCGATGGCAGCATGATTCTCTATTCTAACGTCTATATGTCGTGATCCATTGAGAGCTATAGTTTTTTCATTAAGATATCGAGGGCCATGAAACCTCGGAACTGGCCTAAGTAGGTGATAGTAGAAGTAGGAGAAGTTGTTGCTGCTGCATTACTTACTGGAATTCCGTAGCGCAAAAGCATGCAAGTTGGTATGGTGTGACTATGGAGATAGAGACTTCAACATTGTGCGAATTTCATGTGGCTAGGTTGAAAATGTAGATGCTAGATTCAGTGAAAACAGCGATCAGTAAATCTGGAACCGGATCTCTAAAATCCTTGGACTTTGGACCTGACATAAACTGGGTTTACGTGGACTGGGCTTCATTGGACGTGGACTTCAACTGGACATTAGGTCCAATAGGATTGAACGAACTTGGACCTCATAGTTGGATAGTCCAGTATCCAATGGACTTGTGCTGTGTGGGTCGTCGTAGTCTCCTAGCGGTAAAGTCGCTGGAAGCCTGGAACGGAACAGACCATCACCACTTTGTCCCCAACCTCCCGCACCCCCTGTTCGCCGGACGCCGGACCAATTCGCCGCTCCTTCCATTGCTCCATCGTGCTTCATTCTCCTCTTCTCTTACTCCTGAATAGTCCCGATCCCCTACCCACCGCTGATGTCTGCCCACTTCCAGGCGATCCATCAGGACCTCGCTAGGGCCATCTCCAACCTTCCGACGTGGTCTGCCCTCGAGCTCCCCCTTCCACCTTGCCCTACGTGAAAGCGCCGTCGCAGCCCTCGGATAGTACGCAGCAGCGAGAGCTGCAGCCCGACGCCTCTGTTGGATGCCCTGCGGTGACGAAGCTCGGGGAGAGCGGGAGGAGAGGACCGGGGGAAGGGCAGTTGCGGGACGAGGGAGGCAGGGGACCTGGGTGCGGCGGCGGGGATGCAGAGAATCAGGGCGGATGCTGGAGGTAGGGGATGCATCTCTTTTTTTTCTTGTGCTGAGGATGAAGACGTCTTTTTTTAGGGAGACGAAAATGTGTTTTTTTTTTAGCGAGACGGAGGCGTAGGTTGTTCTGTACTGCGTAACGATTAAGGTCCAAATGGATCTAGGATATCCATCTGTTACATGTGTTTGGATTGGACGGACTTGGATACCACGCAAATTATTATGGATTGGATTTGGCCCATGCCATTTTTAAATGGATATTAGTTGGACGGGTGGGTTTTGGACTTGGACTCTAGTCCAGTTCCACGTTTAGCGATCAGTTTGGTACAAGTAAAATCTGATGAAGAACTGATTCTAGAAGTACAGGGTAAGCAGAAGTAACACCAGTATTTTAGGCATGTCAAATCTGTGGCTCAAAGGCCTCATCCTGGCCTTTCGTGCTCTCAGACTTTAAGGACCCAATGTTTGAAGATATACTTGATTGGTTGATATGAAAAGATAAGATTACCTTAGCTTCTCGCCAGCCCGCAGCCTCCGGCGCCACGATCCGCCGGGGAACCGCCAAGCATTCACCGCCGCGCCCCCACAGGGTCGTGCTCGCCGCGCCAGGTACAGAGGCCTGACCCTCTGGCTCTGGGGTCGCCGCCATGAAACCCTAGGCCCGGAGTAGCTTCACCTGTCAGCCTCTGCCAGATCCGCCTAGACTTTGCCCGGCTATGGACACCAACGGCAGCAGGGGGAGGGAATGGGAGGTGGCACTCGAGGGGGTTGTGTCACCTCCCGAGTCGCCCGTGGAGAGGGCGACACGGGGCCTTTCCAATTAATCATGCTCTCAGACTTTAAGGAGCCAGTGACTGGAGTTAAGTTTATCGGTTGATATGAAAAGAGAAGATTACTCCTAGTTTGGTCTCCATCACTAATGCTGTGATTGTAGCAAGTTGAAACGCTTTTCCCCCTTTACTGATAGTACAATAGCAGCTGATTTGATGTTTATGCTGTACCATGACCTATGTTTTGAGATAATTCTGGAATAATTTCAATCTAGTATTATCCTGGGCTTCATCTTGTTTGGTTATGGGATGCTGTTTTATGTTTTCCAGGTATCTTCAGCGGACTCTCTGTTGAAACTAGTCTCGGAGCTTAAGAGGACAGCCATCTTTTCTGGGCTTGCTTCTTTGAGTGAGAATGTTGATAGGAGGATTGAGGTGCTCAATCAACAGGCAGAGGGGACAGATAGAATGCTGGAGAGGATTGGGCAGGAGGCAGCAGCCAGCCTTAAGGAGCTGGAGACACATTACTATTCATCTGCTGTGCGGACCCCGCTTTACGATTGAGGTGAATATATCCTTGTCTGAGAAATAAAATGTGTGCTCTTACTTGTTCCAGGCGCATAGTTGGAGAGAAGAACTAGAAATCTCCATCAGTTTGCTTCAGTAGATGATTCTATAGTGTGACTCTCAAGCTGTTGCATTTACGTTTAGTGTTAACTAACTGAAACAGGAATTCTATATGCTTAGTACAATAGTTGGCATCATCTATATTTCGTAATAACATATGCAGTATGATATAAGAAAAAACCACCTAGTCAAACACTGACTTCATGCCTTGAGCCCTTGACACGATCAGCCTATCGAGTAGAAGGAACCACAACCAAGCAACTAAGACTAGTATCCAGGATGTGCTGTGGTTGCTTGATAGTTTACAAACAATATTTTGATCTCCTTTACACCCATGTGTGGCTATACCTTTGGTTTTGCTGGGATGCATTCTGCTTCCCTCATAATTCGCCTTAATGATCAATAGAAAACTGGTAGGGGAGCTAACTGAAGCAGTGACTCGCAAATTCTTGCACTTACCATTAGTGAACTAACTGAAGCAGGAACTATATATGCTTATTACAATGGTTAGCACCATCTATGCTTTATACTCCCTCTGTCCGGAAAAGGATGTCGCATATTTATCTAGATTCACATTTATCTGTACACTAGAACGTGTCTGGGTACATGCGAATCTAGACAAATATGCGACATCCTTTTTCGGACAGAGGGAGCAATTACATTTGCAATGTATAAATATATGAAATACTGCCTAGTCGAGCAAGGATTTCATGCCTCGAGCCCTCGACACCATTAGCCTTAGAGTAAAAAGAACTGCAACCAAGCAACTAGGATCACTATTCGGAATTTGTTGTCATTATTTGAATAGTTCAGAAGCAATGTTTTAAATTCCTTTACATCCATGTGCGGTGCGTAGCTTTGGTTTTCCCGGGATGCATTCATTCTGTTTCCTTTGTAATATGTCTTTATGATCAATAAAAAAAACTTAGGGGACCTCCCCCTCCTCCTGTTTCCCTGCCGTTTGATAATCTAAGAACTTTTTTTTTGCGAAAACAGAACTTCATTAAATAATAAGAGTATTACACTCATCCATTACATCCTCACGAATCTCTTGGGGGAGACCCCCAATCCAGAATTGAGTCTTGTTTCTAGTCCTACCAAACTGAGCTAGTTTGTGGCTAATGACATTTTGGCTTCTCTCAACTTTATAGAAGGAGCAGTTCCGCTCTAGTAGGCTTCCTTTGATGCTAGATATAAGATGCGTCATTGTAGAGCAGTCCCTATCCTTTGACTTAATCATTGCAATAGCAGCTGCACAGTCCATTTCCACGTCGATCGGTTCCGTGCACCAGGTAAGAGCGAGCTTTATTCCTTTGTGACATGCGAGTAGCTCAGCTTCCAGGGCGGATGAGCAAGTATAGCTCGCTCTACATGCAGAGAACCTCACTTCTCCTTCGCAGCCCCTTAGTATCATACCTGTGCCCGCAGTGCCATCTTCCTTCCCATAACTTCCGTCGACATTTAGCTTCACCCGTCCCCTCTCTGGTTTCAGCCACTTCATTGGCGGTGCGACCTCCCTCCTGAATTCCTTTATTTGTTGCACGCCCACTGGTTGCTTTCCTTTCAGCACTTCTTCCTGCGAGAAATTCCGCAAGGATATTAGGGTGTTCACATAACTACAGAGGAATCGGCTAGATACCTGGACAGGTGGGGCTGGTTTGTCATGTGTGAGTTCATTGTGCACATGCCACGCCCTCCATAGAATCATGAGGGTTTTAAGGTGCTGGTTCTCGTTTAACTTAGTGAGGAGTGGTAGTACCCAGTCCGTTCCTTCCCTCTTGATGTCAATTACCTTTGGTAAATCCCAGACCGATCGCATTTCCTGCCACAAATCTCTTGCCTGAGGACATATGACCAGGGTGTGATATGTATCTTCTTCCCTGCAGCCGCAGATGGGGCACGTTCCTTCGTTTACGATCTTCCTTCGCGCCATGTTAGTCCTTGTCGCCAGGCCATTCGTTGCGACTTTCCAAGCAAAGGTTTTCACTTTTGGAGGTGCGAGACTATGGCAGATTAGCTTCCATTCTCTGTTCTCCCCATATGGTTTGGCGCTTGATGTTCCTTTGTCCTCCTCCCGCAGCTTTGCCTCCATCCCTAATCGGTACGCACTCCTGACCAAAAACAGGCCTTTATTATCTGGGTTCCAAGCTATAAATTCCTTTACACCCATGTGCGGTGCATAGCTTTGGTTTTCCCGGGATGCATTCATTCTGTTTCCTTTGTAATACGTCTTTATGATCAATAAAAAAAACTTAGGGGACCCCCCCTCCTCATGTTTCCCTGTCGTTTGATAATCTAAGAACTTAGGTAATGAATAGTTCATGGATGAATAACCATGCATTTTCTGCGAAATAGGTCATGTTTTCACTAGTTAATTAACCTGTTGGTGAATATCTTGTTAGCTGAAGAAGTTGGCTGATGACATGTAACAGTTACCTGGATGAACTTAACGATTGGTTTTAGACCTAAACTCTTTGATGTGTTCCTTACATGTTGATCATAGATTCTTTACTAGCAACTGCAAACAGTATATCAGAGCAGTCCACGTCATTTGACTTTTATGACCATTCATGGTTTTAGGACGTCTCTGGCTTTCCGCTGATAGCAGAGTGACTGGGAAGGAGCTGCCGCAAGGACATAGTCAATGTAGCTTGTGTAAAAATCATTTTAAATTGCTTATGCCGAGAACAGATGTAACCATTTCTGGTGGTGTTGTATTAGTTCTTGAGATAGCATTCTGATTCTAGCCTCTGTGTTTTCTAATTTCTAATTCTCGATAGGAAGTCGCTACGTACTCCCTCCGTTTGAAAATATACTAGCGAACTTGGCGCGGCGTCATGCCGCATCTGTGAGAGGTAATGTTGTGAAATAATCAGTTAAAATTAAAATTATTGCTGGACAGTACAACCTATACCGTGTATTATTGTTGTCAGAAGATGTGGCATGAGAAAACAAGAGTACTTGAAAAAGGCGATAGATGGTACAATTAGTGTGAAAGAATGAAAAAGTATTAATAAAATTGAATCACTTGTTAATTATAGCTAAAAATTATTAACCCTTGAAAAGGTACCCAAGGGTAACTATGGGAAAGTGCGAGAAAAAAATACCGCTAAAAAATATGAAATAACCTACTCCTTCCGATTCATATTAGTTTATTGGAAAGTGCGAGAAAAAAATACCGCTAAAGAATATGAAATAACCTACTCCTTCCGATCCATATTAGTTGACTTGGATTTGTCAAAATTTAGATGAACCTATATAATAGTGTCTAGATTCATCCAAATTTTGATAAAGTTGAGTCAACTAATATGGGTCGGAGAAAGTAAAATAAACACATCCGCTAAAGAATATGAAATAACTCTAAAAGAAATATTACTGGCAAACTATACACCGGCGAGAAGTTACCATAGGTTAACTACCAAAATTATTTCGAAAAAGTACCTTTGAATAATAGAAAATGGAACCATAGTAAATTATCCTAGGCATAAAATAACTACCGCTACAAAAATAAAGCCGAGAAGTTGCATGCAGAAACTAAGTAGAAAAATTACAGCATTTAAGTCGAATAGTTAGAAAAAATAAACTAAAAAAACAAAGAAATTTTTAACCGAAAAATTATGCTGCGTCCATGTGATGTGGCATGTGATTAGGCAAAATTAGACGATAAATAATACACGTATGGACGCGGACCGTCTAATCAAAGCGGCCGGAAAAGATGGATCAAAAAATTTAAGCCAAATAGTTAGAAAAGATGAACTTAAAAAATATCGGTTAGGGCAACCAAATTTTAGCCGAAAAGTTGTGTTGCGTCTATGTGATGTGGCACATGATTGGATAAAATTAAACAATGAATAATACATGTGTAGGCGTGGACCGTCGTTTCGAACGACCAGGAAAGATGGACCAAGAAATTTAAGCTGAATAGTTAGAAAATATAAACATAAAAAATTATCGGTTAGGACAAAAAAAAGTTAACCAAAAAGTGTATTGCATCTACATGACTTGCATGTAATTGGACAAAATTAGGCGATAAATAGTACATGTACAGACACGGACCGTCGAATGGCCAGAAAAGTTGGGCCAAAAAGTTTAAGCCCGAACGGTTAGAAAAGATGAACGTAAAAAATTATCGGTTAGGGCAACCAATTTTTAGCCGAAAAATTGTGTTTCGTCTATGTAATGTAGCACGCGATTGGATAAAATTAGACGATGAATAATACACATACGGACGCGGATCGTCGGTTCAAACAGCCGAAAAAGATGGGCAATAAGCCGAATAGTAAGAAAATATAAACATAAAGAATATTGGTTAAGACAAGAAAATTTTAGCCGAAAAATTGTATTGCGTCTACTTGACTTGCACATAATTGGACAAAATTAGATAAAGAATATTATACGGGCAAACAAGGTCTGTTAGATCAAAAATCGACTGCCAAGAACAATCCGCACATTGTTCATTCGCGCACGATGAATAGTGGCCGGAGCGCTGAGAGCTCGCCAAACCTGTGAGCCTTAATATATAGTATGATGTTTTAGGTTTGTGAAAGAAATGTATCTATATATCTTTTGGTATATTGATTCATTTAAACTTATAGACTAAAACATTAGCTTCATTAATCTAAAACATCTTATATTTCTAAATAAAGAAAAGTGTTTCTAGCACCTGCTATTCCGAACAGAATAGCGGATCCTTTTATTCCTGCTTGTAGGGATGAAAAACTGAGTAGAAATAGACGGAACTGACTCGTTTCACATTTGTTCCCTTTATTTGTGGCGGAAACAAATACAGAAAACCTGTAAACAAATACTGTTCAAATACTGTTTGAAACATATATGAATCAAATACAGTGCGAGAAGCAGATGATTGTCGGAACCAAAGAATCCCTTGAATGGTGCATACAAACTTAAGCGAAGCGATAAACTTGTTCTGTAACCATAGCATACTTGTGTGATGGGAGTAGCCGAGTAGGGGATGGTTTGCGTAGGAAGTTTAATTTGACCATGTCACATACTGGGTCCACTAGATTAGCCAAGCAGAACATCCATAAACCGTTGGAAATGGAAATTCCGTGTCTGCTCCGGTTCCGCCGGAGGAGGACGTGTTGTTCCTTTTTCGTTTCTGCTTCTGTCAAACAAAACAAAATCCATTTACGTCTTTATTCCTAAATTTTTCGTTTTCGTATTTCCATTCCGTTTTATACCATCCGAAAAGTCGGGTGTTCTTGCTAGTACATTTTCCTCACTTCCTGCTTGGTTTATTTCTTGCGGCGGGGCTCGGTATCTTTTTTTTTTTGGGGACATCTTGTATATGTTGTGTTAAATCAGAATCGTTTTGCTGTCCTACGGTTTGCCGAAAAGGCAAATCTTATGGGATGCGAATTTGAGCTCTTTTTTTTGGCCTACATCGTCTCATCAAATGTCAGATTCTTTGGGACGCTTTGTTGATGAAAATCCTTTTGCCGGAAGGAAGCGCACTCTTTGGCTCGTCAAATGTCATGTCCAGGACGAGTCTGTACTTGCGCGACTGTGACGGGGGGGTTGCCAGAAGAATCGGTACGTGTCGACTGGGTGACCCTTTTCTGTGCTCTGATGGCACTCCTTTTTCTTCATGTGCACTAGCCACCACAGGCCTATTGACCTAGCCTAGTGTCCGTGGTCTGAGCTGGGAGAGTCTTGGCGGTGAAGAAAACATCTGAGGGAGAGGGAGCTCTTTTTTTTTTGCGAACTGAGGGAGAGATAGAGAGAGCTTGTTCCAGAAGTCCAATGGGAGCTGCAGGCTGCAGTCATGGAGTGTGCCTGCGGCAGAGCTAGCACACCTTTCATTTTGTCAGGCAGTGTACCTGTTGGACTTGGGGCAACTGTACTCTGCTGGAAATGTGGAGAGAATGCAGTGCTCTTGAACTAATGCGAGTGACAGCGGCTCGCGACCATGTGGTGCGACGACCGGCGACTCGTGTGGAGGGATGGCCATGACCTGCCAGAGTGCCGGCCACGGCCCCAGCGAGCTCTCCGCAGTAGTAGTAGCCCTACGTACCCGAATTCTGAACGGGACGCCGAGACTCGAGAGCGAGAGAGATGGGTGGAGAAGAATCTTGCCCGGTGGCGTCGAGCATGCATGCATGGCGTGCCCGTGCACGCGCGGCCACCCGATGTTTTTTTTAGCTGCCGACAGTGCAGCGGACCAGTGGAGCGTCTCCGGCCAGCTCGATCGACCTCGCTCTGGCCTGCCTGGCTGGCTCGCGAGATCGCAGATCCGCTCCATCTGAAAGTTCGACTTGGAGCCAGTTAGCTAAGGCTTAGCCTCCAGCTCGTATTTAAATTAGGAGCAGAGAGTATATATGCAGACAACAAATAAGGAAGCTTTCTATTTTACTTGTTCATCAAGTCCTTGAACTCAAATTCGACACCCTCACCAAAGACATATTTGTTCAATAATGAAGTAATAACCATGCTACTCATTGGTAGAATCACCCTTCCGAATTAAACCGAACCTGGTACCATATGGATGTAACACAAGCCATCATCGGTGTAATACATCTCTCGGCAAACACTACTAGAAAAACGGCTATAGGTAATCCACACTTCTGTGGCGCACTTGCTACTGGTGCCCCACGGGTAAAATAGGCGTGACACACTGTCCACAGGTACCCTACGGCTAACTATCGTAAGCGTGGCGCACATGGGGGTGGTGCGCCACGGCTATGAGTGGGTCACGACACATGTGGCCACAACACACATACCCGTAGCGCACTAGGTCAAGGTGCGCTACGGATGTGTCACTTATCCATAGGGCACCTTGACCTAGTGCGCTACGAGCATGTGTGCTGCAGCAGCTGGGTCAACTTAGCCGTAGGGCACTCTGCCCTAGTGCCCTACGGCTAAGTGACATGCACCAACTCCACCCCCACCCCCCTGGGGATCGCCTTTTTAGGTTTTGCAAAAAATAAAAGAAAATAATAAACACTTCAAAAAATAAAATCCTTTCATCTTTAGGTAGGTAATGTGGTATAGTTTCTAGGAAAATTAACAAACATGAGTTTCCACTTTTTCTGCAAAAAAAGTCATGCCACGGTAAAATGGCCGTAACTTTTGCATATGATATCGGAAAAAATCGTATAATATACCAAAATGACGAGATCATGGTACCTATACTTTGTAGGAGTTGGCCCAAGCCTCCGGCCCAAAATCAAGAACGAGATTTCATCGTATAATATACCAAAATCGTATAATATACCAAAATGAGTTTACACTCGGCCCAAGCCTCCGGCGACGGGCCTCGCTCCACTCGTCAGAAGTTGGCCTATACTTTGTAGAATTTGGATCAACATATAACATGTTCCACCATTCTCCGACTACTCACTGTGTATCGATCTTTATCCGACTTGCAGAAGCCATTGCCAAGGCCAAGGACATTGTTGAGCAATCCAAGCACATTGAGTTGCTGGATAGCGAGAACAAAATCCTTAAGCAGGAGAGGACTGATACCTTGAAGATGCACGAGTATTCTATGAAGGCCCTGCAGGAGTCCGCCAACACTGAAATCAACCGCTTGAAGGAGGAGATTGCAATGTTGAAGGAGCAGAAGAGAGTTGCCGATGAGAAAAATCAGTGCAATCTTGAAGCATACAAGATCCTCTGACAAGAGCGGGATTCCATGGCGGATACACTCCAGCAGGCTGATACTAGCATCTTTGGTAAGTGATTCTCCGTCTTGTACTTCTGTAAGTTAGATACTTTGAACTTTTGCTATTGAACTCATGTGCTCCCTTGTCGGAATTGCAGCTCCTATTGGATTAACCCAGTCACCTCCTCGGCCAAAGGAATGCATGGTTCTTTCCGTCAACTTTATCAGCACCGCCATCAAGAAGGCCAAGGAGATAGCCAAGCCCCTCCACATTAACATCAAAGCGGTGGACTCCGTGATGAAGTACTCGGAGATCTTGCGCCAAGCCCCCGAGCGTATCACAAGCTGGAAAGCTTCATGTACACGGGTTGGTGCAAGGATGTCACTTGCGATGGTCAAGGCGCACTATGAAGATGCCGAGATCAATGTGGTATCCTCTGGTCTCCCCGATGTAGACGATGAAGGCCAGAAGATTGACTTCAAGGCTATCTGGGCATCTCTCGCGGGGTAAGACACAAGAGTTGCCGAGTTGGTCGACCAAGAGGTCTTCGTGCCGCTCAAGATCATTGATGGCGATGACCAAAGCTCCTCCGGGTCCCTCAAGACCACGACTTCCAAGAGGATGGCTCTCCTGCCACCAACAACGCCGCTTCCAAGTCTCCTGCGCCAGAGGAATGAAAAAATGATATGTAATATTTTTTTCCTCTGGAATTTGTATGTGGAAAAAACTACTTGTTAGCTTAAGGCGGAAAAACAATGGTTGTTATTTCCTGCTACTCAAGAACTGGTTCCAGCATGTATATATTTTTAAGCAAGTGTTGGCTTATCCATTACTCTGGCTTTTATGCTTGACTTTTCATGAGTCGGAAGACTCATTGTCGGAACCATGCGCTCAGGCGGAACCATCAAAAACCTAAGCACAAAATCGCCGACTTCAAGTGCCGAAAGTCACTACTCCATAATCCACTTAAAAACAACAAAGAACATGTAGACCAGAAAACTTAAGCTAACGCCCATAGGCGGAATTTTCACAAGTGCAAATGCAAATCTTGTGCATAAAGGTTTTATATGATCCAAAAATGAACACTAAAGGAGGTAAAAGACTTAGAAACATGAGTGAACCAGAGAGCTTCATTTTATTGATCATATAAAAGTTACACAATAGATAAAAAATGCTCATTGTAGAGAGGACGTAGCTGTGCTATGTTCCATGGCCGATCAAGCTCTAGGTAGTCATCATCCGGGTCACTTCGCTTACGCTTATGATCCTCGTTCGGCCTATCCTCAAGTTCACAATTGTCAACGAGGTAGTAAGACCCATTGAGTAGCGTTTTGCTTATGATGAATGGTCCTTCCCATGGCGGGGATAATTTGTGTGACTTCTCTGCTTAAGTCGGAGCACCATATCCCCCTCTTGAAACGAGCGATGCCGAACGCAGTGACTATGGTAGCTACGTAGCTTCTGCTGGTAGATGGCGGATCTTTGGCATGCCAAAACACGCTCCTCCTCGAGAATGTCCACATCTAGGCATCTGGATTCTTCAGCGTCACCTTCATCGTAGGCGGCAACTCTTGGTGAATCATGAAGGATGTCGGAAGGTAGGATGGCTTCTGCTCCATATACCATGAAGTAAGGGGTGTATCATGTGGATCTATTGGGTGTAGTTCGTAAACTCCACAACACATATGGTAATTCCTCTGCCCAGGATCCAGCTGCTGTATGCAATGGTGCTTCCAGACGTGGCTTGATCCCTTGCAGAATTAATCCATTGGCTCGCTCAACCTGATCATTGGATTGTGGATGTGCCACAGATGCGAGGTCAAGTCGGATGCCCTGCTCCCAACAATAAGCCTCCACTTATCTGAGTGACAAATTGCTGCCGTTGTCGGTGATGATGCTATGTGGGAGACCAACACCACCAGATCCTGGAAAAATCTAAGGGCAGTTGCCCCATCAAGCTTTCTAATGGTTTTAGCTTATATCCATTTGGTGAATTTATCAACTGCTACTAGCAGATGCGTAAACCCACATGGTGTCGTCTGCAATGGACCAACCATGTCTAGCCCCCAGACTGCAAACGGCCAAGTTATTGGTATTGTTTGCAATTCTTCGGTTGGAACATGTGGTTGTCGGGCGTACAACTGGCATCCTAAGCACATCTCCACCAGCTTTTCGGCGTCCGCCTTCGCGGTCGACTAGTAGAATCCTTGCCGGAAGGCTTTGGAGACCAATGATCGAGGAGCGGGATGATGCCCGCAGTCTCCGAGATGGATCTCACGTAGGATTTCAATATCATCTTGCTGGGAAACACACTTAAGGTAAACACTGGTGGTGCTTATTTTGTAGAGATGTCCATTGATTATGGTATAGCCCTTTGATCGACATACTATTTGCCGTCTTTCGACTTCGTCGGTGGGCAAAGTTCTGTGTACAATATTCCATGAACGGTTTTGTCCAAGCCGGATGGACCTTTGTCAGCGTGTGAACAAAAGAGTCAACTCTGTCCGGGTTGTCCATTTCCGCTCCCTTCACAGATGGTTGTTCATTTCCAGGAAAACGCCAGGCGGAATTTGTTTGCGCCCTGATCCAAGTTTTGACAGCAGATCAGCTGCCTCAATTTGCTTCCTAGGTACATACTTAACCTCGTAGCCCAAGAAGATTTTGGCTATCTCGTCCACTTCGTCACGATATGTCGCCATCATAGGGTTCCGCGCGTTCCAGGTGCCAGCCACCTGCTGGGCAACCAAAGTCGAAATCTCCACAGCAAACTATGCGATTGATGCCGATATCCTTGGCTACACGCAGTCCGTGAATGATCGCTTCATACTCTGCCATGTTGTTCGTAGCCTCAAAGTGGATCTGCAGAATGTAGTGTAGCTTTTCCCCGGTTGGTGACTGTAATAGTACACCATCCCCCAAGCCATTGAGTAGTTTTGATTCGTCAAAGTGCATCACCCAGTATTCTGGCTCTGGTATAGGGGTAGCATCTGGCATCTCCATCCAATCTGCGATAAAATCCGCCAAGGCCTGTGACTTGATAGCGCCGCGTCTTTTGTAGGTGATCTCGAAGGCAGCAAGTTCAATGCCCCACTTCGCGACCCTTCCTGTAGCGTCGCTGTTATTGATGATGTCGAACAGTGGAGCTTTGCTCACAACTGTGATGGGGTGCTCCTGGAAGTAGTGCCTCAGCTTCTGAGAAGCGAGGAACACTCCATAAGCTAGCTTCTGGTAGTGCGGGTAACGTTGTTTGGACTCCGTCAAGACCTCGCTTACATAATAAACTGGTCTTTGAACTCCGTACTCATGCCCTGGTTCCTTCCGCTCTACCACGACGACGATGTTGATTACCCGGTTGGTGTCCTCCATGTAAACTAACATAGGCTCCATAGGCTCGGGCGCTGCAAGGATAGGCGCTGAGGAAAGTATCTCCTTGATTCGCTTCAATGCTGCATCTGCTTTGTCCGTCCACGTAAATTTGTCCGCCTTCTTTAGCAACTTGTACAGCAGCAGTGCCTTCTCTCCAAGTTGGCTGACGAACCGACTAACTACTGCAATGCAGCCTGTGAGCTGTTGTATGTCCTCCAGGCATGTCGGACGGTTTATGTGTAAGATGGCCTTGATTTTCTCTGGGTTGACCTCGATTCCACGCTGGGAAACGATGAAGCCCAAAAATTTGCCGGCTGGAACCCCGAAGACGCACTTCTTAGGGTTAAGCATCATGTTGTATTTCCGGAGATTATCAAAGGTTTCTTTTAAGTCGGAGATTAAGTCATTTGAATTTTTAAACATCACCGATATATCTTCCACATAGGCGTGAACGTTCCGACCAATTTGATCGTGTAGGCAACGCTGCATTGTCCGTTGGTAGGTAGCACTTGTGTTTTTCAGCCCAAAGGGCATCGTGACATAGAAAAACATGCCATAGGATGTAGTGAACAAAGTGGCCAATTGGTCCGACTTCCTCATCTTGATCTGGTGGTATCCTGAGTATGCATCGAGAAAACACAAAAGCTCCGAGTCAGCCGTCGAGTCAATGACTTGGTCAATGCGAGGCAAAGCAAACGGATCTTTGGGACAAGCTTTGTTCAAGCCGGTGTAATCAACGCACATTCTTAATTCTTTGGTTCCCTTTTTGGGGACAAGTACAAGATTGGTCACCCATCGGGTGTGAAGGACTTCTCGGATAAAACTAGCCTTAAGTAACCTAGCTATATCTTTGCAAACGGCGCGTCTCTTCTCGTCTCTGAAGCGTGGTAGAGGTTGTTTCACTAGTTTACATTTTGGATCAATATTCAAGCTGTGCTCGGCAAGTTCCCTAGGTACACCTTTCATGTCGGTAGGTTGCCATACAAAGATGTACCTATTCTCATGGAGGAACTCGACGAGCACGCTTTCCTATTTATGGTCCAGGTTCGTCCCAATGGCGATGGTCTTGGAGGCATCGCCTACCACAAGTTCCACCAGCTTGGTCTCTATGGCGGCCTTGAATGCTGGGGTGGAGTCAGAAATCTGCTTCTTTGACACCGGCATCTCCGAGGCATCGAACTTGCTTTGGATCTCCTTGAATTCTTCGCTGTAGAGGACGGCTTTCGCAAAGGCTGCTTCTCCAATCTCGCAGTCCCTTGCCTTGGTAAAGCTTCCGGATACGGTGATGACACCGTTTGGTCCGGGTATCTTGATCTTGTTGTAGACGAAGCATGGCTTGGCCATGAAGGCATGGAATATGTCGCGTCTGAATATGACGTGGTACATGCTCTTGAAGGGGACCACCTCGAAGATGATGCTTTCTTGGCGGTAATTATTGACATCACCAAAAGCGACTTGAAGTGTGATGCACCCAAGGGACCAAGCTTCCCGACCAGGAACTACGTCGTGGAAGGTGGTGTTGGTCCGCCTTAGGTTTTCCTCCGTCAAGTTCATCTTGTGTAGTGTATCCAGGTACATGATGTTAATGCTGCTTCCACTATCCACCATACATTTGGTAAACTCATTTCTATCAATCAGGGGGTTGATGACCATGACATATTGGTTCTCCATAGGGATGAGGTCTGGGCGGTCCTTCCTATCCCAAGTAATTGCAATCTCCGACCAGCGCAGGTACAGGGGAACTTGGGGTAGAGTACCATCAGTATCCTCATAGAGGTTTTATATTGCCGGACAGTGGGGGTGCCAAGGAAAGTGTGGAAGACGGCCGACTTCTTATCGAAGCGGTTCTTGCCCTTGCCATCGCTCTTGGCGGCGTGCTTGGGGTCAACATCCTCATCCATATCACTTGAATCCTTGGACTCCTCGTCCTTCTTCTTTCCCTTTCCCTTGCCTCGCGGTCTGTTCTTCCGACTTTGCTTGTAGCCGGACTCTGGGTCTTCCTTGAGGTCATTGATGAACTTGCAATGGCGATTGGTGTGAGTGTCTTTGCCGTTGGCGTCAAGGTGTACGAGGCACGGAATATCGCGGTACTCCTCGTAGGTTTAGGGAATGCGGAGCGCTGCCGAGTTAGTTTCACTACCTCGCTGCTGCCCACGACCGGCCCCCCGTCCTCGGCCACGTTGTTCGCCTTCACCTCGTCCTGGAAATGTCATGGCGACCATGTCGGAATTTTGCTTTTCTTCTGGCGGGTTCATCTGCTTGGTGCTGTTTTTCCTCCGAGCTTGAGTTGGAACGGCCGTTGCCGGCATGGATTCGCGGGCATCATCGTCGGCAGACGCGAACTCACTAGCCAACTGGATCATCTGATTGAGATCTAGCTGGTGATTGTCCTGCAGGCGCTTGAGCTTATGTTGGAGCAATGTGCCCCTTTACAACCCATCGATGAAGGCGGACATGGCGGTATGAACGTGCACTCCTGTGCAGGAATTTTTCATATCCAGCCAGCAAGAGAAGTAGGCGCGAGATGTCTCGTCTTTCTCCTACACGCACCGCTGTAGATCGCCAACAGTACAGTGACATTTGTACATACCCTCAAAGTTCTTGGTGAACGCTTCTTGCATGTCCAACCAATTGCAGATGGATTTTTCCGGCAAGTCATCAATCCATTGGCGGGCCGTGCCCCTCAACATCAATGGGGGGGGGGGTACTTGACGACAATGTTGGGGTTACCCCCGGCGATCTCTACCGCGTTGTCGTAGTCCTGCAACCATGTAACTGGCTTGGCGGTGCCGTCATAGGGCTTGATGGTCTTGTCAATCCGGAAACCTTTGGGGTAAGTTGCGGACCGTATCACAGGTCCAAAACAACGTGGTCCTAGGTATGGTCCTTCCCGGGCCTCATGGATCTTGTCCAGACGTGAACATGCATCGTATGGCTCCGGGGTTCTTTTCTTCTTCTTGCCATCAGGGGATAGGCTGCGTGAATGACGCGGGCCTCCTCTGCCATGGTGGCTTCTAGGGGGCGATGGAGGCGGAGGTGGCGGTGGGTTAGCCTTCTTGCTGTTACCCTCATGCGACGCCTCACGCTTGTCGCGGTTGCTTGTCGGACGCGGAGGGTCATGGTGCTACCTGCTCTTGGGTCCTTTTTTGCGCTCTCCATCATGACGGGTCTGCTCCGTGTTGTCGCGGATGATGATGTCGCGCTGCTTTGGCGGAGGCATATCCGTGTGATGGTGCTTGGTGTCTTCACGATGTTGGGGATATCGGGCGGTGGAGATGGGCGATGAGGATGAGCCTTGTCTCTGTGGTTAGAGGATATGGGGATAACATCTTTCCTGTTGCGCCCATCCCTCCGTATTCGCTCTGATGAACCTGTCTAGGACCCGACATCCTGAGGAGATCGATCCCTTGGTGGCTTATGCTGACTAGACTGGCAAAACGCTGGGTCAGACTCAAGCCTCTGAGAGGTGGCATTTTCCTGCTATTTCACCGCCTTGGCCACAAGGTCGTAGACCTGCTCCACTACCGCGGGTGATCTATCCTGCTCTAGAAGGGTCTTGGCGACGACGAGATTAAGAAGAGGGGTGGGCATCACCTGCCTGCCTTCGCTGTCAATGTATGTCTTTGATTGTGGTGGCTTAGAGGGGGGCCATCCTAGGTTTCTCCGTACACCAGGATCGTTGATGACGCGAGCCAGAGATTTCTTAGCCTTCTGCTGCTGGAGCAGAGTCTTGTACTCGGCCTCCATGGCTCTAGCTTTCTCTATTGACTTCTGCGCATTGGCCAGATCTCGATCTAGCTTAGCGCCTTGCTCCGCGATGGCATGTGCTTCCTCCAGCAGCTTTTGGCGCTTCTCGTCAAGCTAGACTATGCTCCGGATATGATCTACAGTCATGGGCTCGACGAGCAGGTTGTTGTACATCACTCTATCAACTGGAGTAATTTGGGCAACAGCAGACGTAGATGCCAGAGGCGGCAGGTTTGCGGTGTTGTTGTTACTCAGACCGATGTTGAGTTAATGCGGCTGCTGCACTGGGTTAGGCGGAGGGGGCATGACCTTTGCGCGATCCTTGTCAGTAGCAATATGTGGTCCCTTCCCCTTGTCCAGCGCTTTAGGCGGAGCTTGTCCGGGTTGGTCTTCTTCCATGATGGTCCCAATGGCGACGAACACCTCTTAGGACATGACGACGTTATCGACCTGCTCGTCATGTTGGAAATCCTCCTCCATCTCCTGCATGGCAGAGTCTAGCTCCTCCAGGCTGAAGTCTATCTCCTCCGAGTTAGCGCCGATGTCGGTGTAGAGCGCGTCAAGCACGGAGTCGGAGGGTGCCGGGGCATCCTTGATGATGGGAGGTGGTGGTGCAACAGTAGTGATGACGACTGGAGGTGGGGGTGCAGCTACTGCGACGACAATCGGAGGCGGTGGTGCAGCTGCAGTGACGACGATCGGAGGCGGTGGTGGCGGTGGTTGATGAGGAGCTGCGCCGTCGATGAGCGCAAGCACTGTCTGGGCTGCCTCCTCAGCCTCCGCGTAGTTGTTGACGGTGTTCACCATGCCTTCGAAGGTGAGGCATCTTGAAGTCTGCTGCCGCCTTAGTGAATGTCAGAGAAGTGTTCCTTGGTCCAGTCCTTCCACAAAGTGATACATGGCATTATCATTGGGGTAATGTGCCAGGTCGGCCCGTATATGGAGCCACCTGGCAAGGTATTCACGGGGGTTTTCTCCTTCTCTCTGAATGCAACTCGCCAGATCTAAGATAGTGACCACGCAGATGAACTTGGATCTTTGCTGTCCAGATGCACAGGCGAAGCCGGCGGACTTGCAGTGATCTTCCACCATTATATCCTGCACAGGGGAGGTTTGGGTGGGCCTTGAATTTTTCTGATCTTTGCTGGCAAACTCCGAAGAGAGATCCGACATCGATCCTTCTGCGAACGTATCCTTCCCATAGGAAGTCCATGCGGGTCTTGACGCTCCTCCGACTCCCAGGGAACTAGTGTCTTAGTCGGTTTCACCGATGAAGAGGTGGATATCTCCTATGGGGACGATCGAGAACCGTGTAGGGTTCGTCTTTGTCGGGATCCAGAACTCGTCGGGGGGGGGGGGGACGATCGAAACATTCCTGGAGAAGAGAACACGACCAATGGCTACGGTCTCACCGATTCTCGCGAAGATCTTGATCCTTTCCCGCTGAAGAGCCTGAAGCACCTCTTGCCCCATGGTGGGCGCCAACTGTCGTGGTATTGTCGACGAGTACGCCATGGAGGGGTCCTCACAGTGCGTGTTTAGATACGTGGGGTAAGGCGGACGATTGACTGGTACGAGGTAACACAGCTTACCCAGGTTCAGATCCCACAATGGTGGTGGAATCCTACTCCTCCTATAAATCACTATAATGGCAATACGCTGAGTTACAGGGATCGGTTTGCTGTGAGAGGTATGAGTTGATTGGTGCCCTAAAGGCTCCCATAGGCCCTACTTATATAGTCGCTAGGTCCTAGGGTTACAGGGAAAAGTCCTAGCCGGACAGGTCACAGAGTCCTACACAGTATACAATCAGTCTAACTTGTCTTGCACTCCAAGGCTCCGGGTACGTCGCTGACTCCTCCGTAGCCTTCCTTTATCCGACATGGGCCTCCCTTCTGGATCCATCTATCTGGGCCGCCCAGCAGGCCATGGGCCATGCTACCAACTATGGGCCACCCGGGTTATTCGGATAGGAGACATGCTATGAGGATACCCATATAGCATATCCCCAACACCTTGTGTGACAAAGCTACCATCTTGGAAATTAAGATGAAGGAGGTTGAGAACAGGAAGAGGAAGCATCGCTTTGATAAGCATAGTTCTGGATTGTCACACAAGCGTTCCCATGGTGAAGATAGTGGAGGTTTTGGATCCCACAAAAATGGGAAATATAACAACCACCACAACAGTAACCTCCACCATGATATCAAGAATCACCATAGTCATGACAATGGTGGATATAAGAACCACAAGAGTGGACACAAGAGTCACCACAGTGGAAATGGCAATGGGAGTCAGCCTGCTAAGAGAGACACCAGTCAGGTTGAATGCTTCAAGTGCAAGAAAACTGGGCACTATGCAAATGAATGCCCAGAAAAGAAGACTGATGGAGCCAACAAGCCAAACCCTTTTCAGAAGGGTCATGTGAACCACATCAACATGGAAGAAATTTATGAGGAGTCTGATGTTGTGGTTGGTAAGTTCAAGCTTAATTCCTTTCTAGCACTTGTCCTTTTTGATACAAGTGCATCGCATTCATTCATATCAAGAGCATTTATAGACAAAAATAGACTATCAACTAAAACTATTGGATGTCCTATTAAAGTAAGCTCCCTAGGTGGAGAGATGATAGTGAATTTTGGATGTCATGATCTAGTAATAGAGTTTGGAAAGTATAAGTTTCCAGTTAGTATGATAATCCTAGATTCATAAGGACTGGATGTAATTTTGGGCATGGATTGGATGACTAAGTATGAGGGAGTAATAGATTGTGCCAATCGTACTGTTACACTCACAACCCCGGATAAGAAACGGATTAGGTTCAAGTCTAACTTTGAATCCAAAGGGAGTAAGCTAAATTCTCTTAAGGGGGTTAGCATAGACAGTGTACCAGTAGTGAAGGAGTACCTGGATGTGTTTCCGGAGGAATTACCAGGAATGCCACCAGATAGAGATGTGGAGTTTTTGATTGACTTGCTGCCGGGATCTGGACCAATGGCAAAAAGGCCCTACAAGATGTCATTTGATGAGTCGAAAGAACTCAAGAAACAGCTTGGAGAACAGTTGCAGAAAGGATTCATACAACCAAGTTCTTCATCTTGGGGTGCACCAGTTCTATTTGTTGAGAAGAAAGATAGAAGTCAAAGGCTATGCATAGGTTATCGTTCACTCAATGAGGTGACTATAAAGAACAAGTATCCCTTACTTAGAATCAATGATCTATTTGATCAGCTAGAAGGAGCCCGTGTGTTCTCAAAAATTGATCTTCGATCAGGCTACTTTCAGCTAAAGATTAGAGAGCAAGATATACCTAAGACTGCTTTTACCACTAGGTATGGATTGTATGAGTATACTGTGATGCCATTTGGATTAACAAATGCACCAGCTTATTTCATGAACATGATGAACAAGGTGTTCATGGAGTTTCTTGACAAGTTTGTTGTCGTATTCATCGATGACATTTTGATCTATTCCAAGAGCAATGAAGAGCATGAAGAACATTTGCGTTTGATTCTTGAGAAACTCAGGGAGCACGAGTTGTATGTCAATTTCAGTAAGTGTGAATTTTGGTTGAATGAAGTTGGATTTCTTGGACATATTGTGTCTGGAGATGGTATAAATGTCGATCCCGCGAAGGTGTCAGCTGTCACTAAGTGGGAATCTCCCAAGTTTGTTAAAGAAGTTCGTAGTTTCCTAGGCTTGGCAGGATACTATAGAAGGTTCATCAAGAATTTCTCGAAAGTGGCTAAGCCAATGACAGAGTTGCTTAAGAAAGAGAATAAGTTTGATTGGACAGAAGATTGTGAAACCAGTTTCCAAGAATTGAAGAAGAGACTAGTGTTAGCACCAGTCTTCTATCTGCCAGATCTAGAGAAAGACTTCCAAGTTTATTGTGATGTATCTCACCAAGGATTAGGTGGAGTATTGATGCAAGAAGGTAAAGCTGTGGCATATGCCTCAAGACAACTCAAGACTCATGAAGTTGTAGAGGCCCCAACCTGATAAGGTAGATATCCCTGTGTTTACAGTGCTAGTCCCTGGATCGATTAGCTAGCACCCACAGTTTAAGATGTAATATCAAGAAACAAAGGTCATATTACAACTCATAACCAGGAAAAAAATAGTTCATTACAACTTACATAGCTCATATGGCTATCTTATTACAAAGTAGTAGATATAACTATAAATCATGGAGTCCTTCATCTTCATAAGCCACAGGCAATCATGTTGGTTGTAGACTTGTAATCCCTACTCAACAAACTTCACTAACACCAAACGAACCTGCAACATGATAAGTTACAACCACAAGGGTCAATACATTTGAATTGTATTGACAAGTGATATCATATTGATATGGAGAATCTAACATCTACATGAATATATGGCTAAGTGGATTTTTGGCTGGCCTTTGCATAAAATAAGTTTTTCCTATCCTTTACAAAATAGTTTTTCTCTTTTTCAAAACACTTCATCAAACAATGGCACACTGTATACACACCAGGTGCTACCCTTGTTCACCCAACAAGTTTTAACTTAGAGAAATTGGGATGAGGATATTCTTGATCACTTCAATGTCTTTTATGCTCAAAATGTCCATTACCGGGGACACGGCTAAGTACTTAGGTTTTACCCTCTCGAGAGGTGGTGCACTTTCCCCACAAGACTCGACATGCATCGAGACGAGACTTTTTAGAAGCAATCCCTCAGATCACCACAGACGCGTTCCATCCTATCATCACTACCACCTTCTGTCTATCCGTCTGAGTTCTTGCAACCTAGTTGGTCAAGGCAGAGCCCATATGCCATGTGGTTGCACTGGAAGCTTCTCAACACTAAACATCTCAAATCTCTTTGTTCTTGGGTGGCCATACACAAGTGAGATACACCAGGGTAAACCATAGAAATGGGCCCTGGGTAACCACTCAACACAAACCATACTTTCCATTCCACCCAGGTGTTTCATTAAAAAGTTGTTTTCTTAGTCAAAAACACATAGGCATAACTTTTCCATAATATCATAACATGAATTCCCACCCTTGAATTCTAATAGCTAGGCTAATCATACTATCATAACATGTATCTTAATTTAGGAAGATTCCTACCAAGATATATTCTATAGGATCTACCATAGCATATCATTATAAAAAAATAGTCCTATCATGCATACTACAAGAATATCACTAATGCAATATTGAAAAGATAGGATTTTTGATGACCAAAGTATCACTTGCCTTTTTAGTAGAAAATCTAGGTACTCTCATTGATCTTGCAATTTTCACACTCCTCAAAGTTCACTACAATACAATCAAGCAAAGCACACATTCAAAACTAGCACTCAAACAAATCACAAAACAAAACACTAAAACAAAGAAATGCTTGCAAGCATGCAAAAATGTTATTTTATTGGAAAACTTGTTTCTAAAAAGTTTATAACATTACAAAACACGTACTGGTCTTTTATAAAAGTGGAATTTCATTTGAAACCAAGTTAGTGAAATAAGTCATTTAAATCATTTTTGTTTTACTAGAAATGTTTTTATTCAAAGGAATATTTTCTAGGGCTAACAAAATATATTTTTAATTTCAAATGTTAGTGTTTATGGTCAGAGGGTTCAAAACAAAACCATTTTAAAAAGGTTTTACTCAAAAATAACTTTTAGAACAATTTTTATACTCAAAATAGTCCTAAAAAAGTCTCTGCCTAAAACTCTAATTTTTCAGAAGCAAATGACCAAAGTAAGGCCATAGGTGCAAAGTACACATTTTTCTGAATCCACTGATATGAAATTTGTAATTTTTGGATAAACATTACAAAAGTTATTGATTTTACAAGTTTAAACATCTAATAGAACAAAATCTGGATTTTAAATCGAAAACCCTAACACGCGGCGTGTTTCTATTGGTCGATACCGCTTCGGTAGGATCAACATCATGGGCCGTTGGATCTAATTGGAAACGTGTGGCTCAGATTAAATGATACCGCTTTGTTAAGTAGTTCTATCCTAGGTGTACCGTGTGGCTAGGATCAGTGGGTGCGCATGAAGACGACGGACATGGCAATGCAAACAAGAGGGCAAGGGGCAGTCGTTGCTCACTGGAATTCGTCGACGAGCTCATCGGAGACAACGACAGTGCGAATCAAATTGTGAGCGGCCTGGGGGCTCTCGGTGTGTGGGACTTGAGGGAAAACGGAGAGGAGGGAGGGGTGGTTAAGTCAGCGTGCTCGAGGGGGAAGATTGCTAGCGCAGTTAAGCGAATTCATGCGAGTTATTACCATGCAAAAACGGCCAGGGGAGGAACGCGTCCGACGCGCGGGGTTGACGACGATGGCGACATGGCGGTGGGGCCACGGGGTCAGTGGGGGTGCGGGTAGGCGCGTAGGTGAGAAAAATCTCGAGGGGAGAGGGAGAGTGGCCCCGGTGGGCTGGTTGTTGGGCTGGGGTGTTGGGCCTGGGTTGAGCAGGGTTAGTTTCTATATTTTTTTCCTTCCTTTGTCTTTTTATTTTTCTATTTTTATTCAAAACATTTGATTCAAACTTCAAATTGATTCAAAACTTTGCCAACGTGATAAGAATATTTTACACATAAGATAAGTTGGTTATTTAGTCCATTTTCAAATATTTGTCATGATTTATTAATAATTTAAAATTGAGTGTTGTACCTTGGCATTTATTTAAATAAAATTTGAATATGGTTCATAAGTCCATATAATTTTATTTAAATAAACTTTTATTCTTTTATATTATTTAATTAACTTTTATTCCATTTAATCATGGATTTAGTCAAGGTTTAAATTATCTTTGAAATAATTCTTATTTATTTCTTTCTTTCTTTGTCTTATAAAATTCATATCCTTTTATTTATAGCTCCAAAAATAGTGATTCCAATTTGTATAATTTTATTTAATATTTAATTATATTTTTAAATCCTTTTAGGATTACTTTGTTCACAATTTGGTATGGATTTTAGCTAGGAGCTTTATTAGCCTTGGAATACTTTCTTTTATCTTAGAAAAAATCGTAAGTTTTTATCCATGGCTCCAAATAGAGTGAAACCAATTCCCATGGTTTTATAATATATTTTTTTACCATTTTTGATCAATTAGAAAGGTTTGTTGCTGAATTTTTATATGAGATCAAGCCATAGTCTTGGAGTGATCTTGAAGATGATTTCTTTCATTAGGGTTTAGGTTTTTGGTTTAACTTTTTCCTAGTGTTCAATTAAAGATACAATATATGCTTGAATGCATTTGATTTATTTGAAAATTTTTGTTTGTTGCTTTTTCATTCAAGTGAGGTTTTTGATGTTTCCATTAGAGGCAAAAGTTTCTTTTCCCCCTAAATTTCAACAATTGTTTCTGTTATTTGTTTATTTTTCACATTTCAAAATTTGTAAAATTTTGGGATGTGACAGAAGTAAACTATCCTACTCATGACTTAGAGTTAGCCTCTGTTGTCCATGCACTCAAAACATGGAGACATTATCTTTTGGGAAAGTGTTGTGAAGTGTTCACAGATCACAAGAGTTTGAAATATATTTTCACCTAGAAGGAACTCAATATGAGACAAAGAAGGTGGCTAGAGCTCATCAAGGATTACACCTTGAGTTTTCAATACCATCCCGGTAAATCGAACATTGTAGCCGATGCTTTAAGCCGCAAGGTTTATGTGAATGGCCTTACCGAAGGAGAATTGCCAGATGATTTGTGTGCCCAATTTAAAGAGATAAGATTGGAGATAGTACCTGAAGGATATCTCATGTCTTTGGAAGTTCAACCAACACTGTTGGATAAGATCAAAGAAGCCCAAAAGTTGGACAACGCAATAGAGGAGATTAAAGGTAAAATTAGCAAAGGAAAGGCGAAAGGATTCCATGAAGATGAACAAGGAAATTTATGGTATGGAAAGCGTATCTGCATTCCACAAGATCTGGAACTCCGGAAATTGAATTTGCAAGAAGCACACAATTCATCGTATCATATTCATCTGGGTAACACCAAGATGTACATGGATGACATAATGAAAGATTTCGGTGGAACAATCTTAAGAAAGATATTGCGGAGCACATTGCTTTGTGTGATGTGTGTAGTGAAGGGAATATGCCCGAGAGGCAATAATAAAGTGGTTATTATCGTATTCCTTATTTGTGATAAATGTTATTTTACATGCTATAATTGTATTAATACGGAAACGTTAATACATTTGTGTTTAATAAACAAACAGAAAGTTCCTAGTTATGCCTCTCTTATAAACTAGCTCGTTGATTAACAAGATGATCAAGGTTTCCTGATCATGGACATTGGATGTTGTTAATAACGGGATCACAACATTAGTGTAATGGTGTGATGAACATTCATCCGAAGTATAGCATTACGATCAAAGTCATTGAGTTTATATTGCTATAACAACTTACGAAGTGATCCTAATCCTTAGACCATGAGATCATGTCAATCACTAACACCGGAAGAGTTTCTTGATAACATCAAACGTCACACCATAACAGGGTGATTAAAAAGATGGATTCAGAACTAATAAAGTGTTATGTTGAGGCCCATGTATCGAGAGTGGAATTTGTTCATCCCGATGACGGATAGATATACTCTGGGCCCTCTCGGTGATATCACATTAGTTAGCTTGCAAGCAAGTGATTTGATCACTAGAATGTTATATCACGGGAACGAGAAAAGATTGCATGTCAGTAACGAGATCAAACTAGGTATGGAGATACCGATGATCGAATCTCGGACATGTAATATATCGTGAAACAAAGGGATTAAGATACTAGCATAAAAGGTTCCGACGATCACAAGAAAGTCATCGTTGAATGTGTGGGAGTCAGTATGGGTCTCCAGATCCCGCTTCTGATTATTGATCCGAGAGGGGTCTCGATCATGTCCGAATTATTCACGAACCGTAGGGTGACACATTTAAGAGACACCGACATCCATTTGGAGCAAAAGTTTCATGCCGAAAAGAATAACAAGCGCAGGAATTTATTTCACTAGATACCGAAACGGGTTTTCGGGTGAAATTGCAGAAAGTGTTTCTGCATGTGAAATGAAATACTAGCAAGGGGTTATATGTGAATGTTTTTCATTAAAGTAATTGACAAAATTCTGAATAAATAAAAGGAGTTTTATTTAATGAGAGTTTGCATTAAATTTGGTGGAAATTTAATGGGAATTTGAGTGGGTTTTTGAGTGGAGGGAATTGAAAGGCATTTGAGTGAGTGGAGTGTCCACCCACATGAATGTGGAAGAGGTGGGGGCAGCCCCATGGCTGGGTGCATGGCCCCTTGGGTGCCCCCCTCTCCCTATAAAAGGAGCCCCCCTCTCTCACTCACACCTCCTCGTGAAGGATCTCTCTCCCCCTCTAGAATTTATCCCCCATGGTCTTGGACTAGCGAGATACATGTTCCCGGTGGCTATTCAGCATGAAAGAGTTGTGCTTTCGCTGCATCGCTGGAGCGAGGAGTGGGAGGTTGCTCGGTGCCTCGAACGTGTGTGCGAGCACGGATGTGCTGCTGTTTTGCGGCGCTAGGACTTCCTCTCGATCTTGAGATCGGCAAGAGATCGTCTACATCAACCACGAGTTTGGACTCGTTAAGCTTTGTCGGTCTTCAAGGGTATGTTCTCTACGTATATACATCCGCCCGTTGTTTGTATCTAGTAGATAGATCTTGGTACATAGTTGTTCCCATCGTAGGAATTTTTTGTTTTCTATGCTGCGAACCCTACAGTGGTATCAGAGCCGGATCTATGTGTAGATGCTTTGCACGGGTAGTACACATATGAGTATGTGGGAGATGATGATCATTTTATTGCTTCTTAGTTTTACTTTGGATATTGGTGGCATAGTGGGATGAAGCGGCCCGGAGAAACTTTACATGTCCTCGCACATGAGACCTGTTCCACGCTTGACATGCAACTAGTTTTGCATAAGTGGCTAGCGGGTGTTTGTCCCTCCTACTATAGTCAATATCTAATTTGCAACGAGTTGTCAACAATTTGGTTATCCTCGTTGTGGTTCATGTTCGTAGGTAAGAACAGTTCTATCTTCGAAAGCCCTAAGCCACGTAAAACTTGCAATGGATAAATTAGAGGCGTCTAGTTTAGATTGTTGCTGGGCTAGTGTTATGATATGATGATGTTGTAAGTAGAAGTATGAGTTGATACTCTTACAACACACATAGCGTGTAAGTTCCATAGACCTTGGCCTTACACATAAAGGTATGATAGAGATCATACCACGGTGCACATGATGGAGATCATATGCGGGAACCATATCATTTCACTTACAAACATGTGATGTTTGATTGCATCTTATATTGCTTGTTTGGCGTTTTATTAGCATAATAAGATGATCCCTCATTTAGATATCAAGATAAAAATGTGTTCTTCCTTAAGTATGCACCGACAATGTTTCGTCGCTTCAAGACATCACGTGATGATCGGGTGTACTTGAATCCACGAGCATATCTCGGGTGTAAGACAGTTACACACGCGAATACTAAGGTTCTTACTTGGCGAGCCTAGCATGTACAAACATGGCCTCGGAACACGGACCGAAAGGTTAAGCATGAGTCATATGTTTTGATATGATGACCATATGGATGCTCGCCTTTGAAGCTACACCGACTCACGTGATGATCGGACTTGGTGTAGTGGATTTGGTTCATGTAATCACCAAAAAGGCACGAGGGATGTCGTTTTTGAGTATGATTTCATTTCTAATTTGGATTAGTAGAACTCAATTTATCATAAATTAAATCAAAGTGAATTTGCATAATTTGTTGTAGTCATTGGCATTCGTTCACCACCTTATGCATAGTTGTAATTGAGATAATAGAACTATAAGATTCTGGATATATACTTTACGAACTGGTATAGTATTGTGTTGAGTGTCAATATAAAGTTTAAAGTCCTATTGCAAACTTTCAGCAAACTCTATTTACTCCGTGAAATTTAATAGTTGGTATTAAATCGAGAGTAACAATTCCAGTGTTAGTATCTTAAGTATCATGTTTGCCTCCATGATTCTTGATTTAAATATCGAGATTATCTAGGAGCTGAAAGAATTATTTCAGAAACCATCATGTGTGGCAGATATAATGATACCTGAAACAATGTTTTGGTTGCAATATGATAGAGTATAATATATGTTCTCATATTGAATGAGAATTTACAAAGGTTGGAGATGCTAGACATCCTAATCATCCAAAAGGGTTTTGGAAAGTAATGTTATACTCACGATTCGTCTTTATAAGCTACAGTAGCTTGATCATGAAAGTCCTCATGTTAAGGATGAATAGAAGATGTATGTAAAGTGTTTACTACACTAAAAGATTACTAAAGAATGGATTTTGAAAGAATACCGATCATTTTGATGATGGTGATCTACTTCAAAGTGCAAGTCCAAATGTATTATTATTTGAATATACACGCTTTGGACTATGTGTCATGTATACGGCGCCACTGTTGATGTTGATAAATTCTTTTAAAAAGGAAAAGGAAATGCTGAAAGAGAATCTATAAAATATATTTGGCAGAAAAGAAAAGATTGGAAATATCCAATTTAGGTATATGGATGATATACATGTTATGGTTGTATTATTTGCTTGTTAAACAATGTGGTTCTTGGGTATTGGATACCAAATTGGTTGGTATGAAATTTCAGACGGAACAACGCAATTCATGAACCACAATGGCCTTAGTAACTAGCAAGAGAATATGTGATGATGTTCATCGAAAACAAACAAACCGTTGTTTGTATTTCTCGTTGACATCAAAGCTTGACTTCAAGATTTGTTTTAATAATTGTTATTTGAATCAGGTATTATGAGAACAAAGGTTGTTCAAATAATTACCGTATTCCATATAATATGGATGATTTACAAATCTGGTTGGAGAAATCACATCCATAAAGCCTAATGCTAAAATATCGCAAGACAAATGATTGGAAGATCACTTACGAAGTGACTTCGCCGTTTAAATTATATCGGAAAGAAAACATGAAGAAACTCCATTTTCATGGATTTTTGGAGTCTTTGATTTGATCAAGTGACGCTTGTGAGACTTTCCTCGGGATAATTAAAACTTCGTTCAAAGGCCAAAGAAGAACGAACGACTAAATTATTATAATTTATACATATCGATGTATGTAGTCCATTATGTATAGTCGTAAGCGATGGATTTCAACTTCATATGCTTTCTCCGGAAATTTGAGTGAATCTTCACTTAATGAGAAAGAAGTGTGAAATATTTAAAAACGTTCAAAGAATTTCAAGATGAAGTGAAAATCATTGTGACAAGAAAATAAATGGTTTATGATTTTATCGTAAGGGATTTATTTGAGTTACAGGTGTAACAAGAAAATAAATGAATTATGATTTTATCATAAAGGGATTTATTTGAGTTGCAAGTTTAGCAAAACACCTAGATTTACATCTCCCGAAACACCATAGGAGTATGGAGTGTTTGAGATTTGTAATGAAACCTTGTTTGACATGATTGGATCAAAGGTGTTATTTATAAAAATGCCGTTATGTTTTAAAAAGATTAAAAGCTTTAGAAACTACCGCTTTTACACTGAAAAGAGCTCCATCTTGATCCGTTGAAATGACACCATGGAAGTTATGGTTTGGGGTAAAACCCAAGTTGTCATTTCTTAAATTTTGGTATGCTAAACATAAGTAAGATGTTTACAACCGAAGTCGGATGAGCATGTCTTTGTAGGTTATTTTGAATAACAATTGGTTATTCCTCCATAACACCAAGGACAAAAGGGTTTGTCGCTTGAAACGTGAAGTTTCTTGAAGAAGGAATTTTTCGTAAAAGTTAAGTGGGAGGACAATAGAACTTTGATAAGGTTAACGAACCTTAGCTAAATGTGCTGAGTTACGCAGCGCCGGAAATTGTTCTGGAGGCTGCCATAATGCTCATAGATTATGTGCCTCAAAGGTTGTGGTCACAGAGATCTAAGTTCTTATTGAACCAAGTCGGTCGAATAAACAATCAAATACTAAGATTTGAGAGTAAATCATTATTGTTTGGCAATGATGAACCGACTATATGCAAAGAAGCGATGATGGGCCCTGACTCCATCAAATGGCTTGAAGCCATAAAATCCGTGATAGTTCCATACACGAGAAATCAAGTTTTGAACTTGGAAGACCCTCCAGAAAGGTGTAAAAACCTATCGGTCGTATTTGGATCTATAAAGACACAGACATGGATGTTTCACATCTATGAAATAGTCGACATGTCGTAAAGTATTTTACGACAATGTTCAAGGAGTTGACTATGACAAGATTTGATCTTTCATAGCGATATTTAGTCTGGACGGATTAAAGTAGCAACCACTACATATAATTTGTTATATGGTAGATGAATAAACAAAACAAAGTTCTTCTAATAGAATGGTTACCTAGGACGTGTACATGACATGATCCAAAGGGTTTTTTTAATTCAAAGGATGCTAAAAAGGGCATGCAAACTTCAATGGTTGAAGTAAGCATCGCAGAGTTGGAATCTTCACCTTAATGAAAAGGAGTTTTCATCTGGAGACGATGAAGATGCTTGCATTTACAAGAAATTAAGTGGGAGCGCTGAGACATATTTCTAATACATTATGTGGATGACATCTTGTTGATTAGAAATGATGTATCTTTTATTGACAAAGGTTAAGAATTTCATTTCGATGAAATACTTAGGAAAAACCCGAATATTTAGCATGAATGTCTATAGTGGATATACTGTGACGCTAATATGGTTGTGCCAAACGTACATATATGAGATATTGAAGGAGTTCAATATAGAAACAACAAGAAACGATTCTTGTCGCATGGAAAGGAATTGAATCAAGATTCAAGTGTATCGACACTTGATAAGTGAAAGAAGATTCAAGTGCTTTGACACTTGATGAGTGAAATCACGGGAATGTTTTGATCAATCATACCATGATATGTACACATCCAGATATGTCCTATGCTCTAAGTGTTATGAGCATATACCAGAATGAATCATAAAATGATCATTGGACGATAGTAAGGATATTCTTATGATCTTTTGGAAGAACTAAGAATATATTTATGTAGAGGTGACAAACAATTACAAATAGTTCATTGTAAAGCGTTACATTGATACTAGTTTTGTCACAAGATACAAATAAAGTTTATCTCAATTTAAACTATGAGTGGCACAATGAAATGGAAAGGAGTTTTCATGATGGATTTGGATGTATTCCATAGTTAAGACATTGTGACGAATACTACAACAAACAGGATCAGTATATGACTGCTATAGTAGCAGTAAATGAGGGAATTTGTGCCAAGAAGTTTGTTATCAAACTAAGGTGTGGTTCGCAATGGGCTGACACTAAAGATATATTGTATGACAATAGTATCGACATGATTTAACCCCAAGGAACTAAAGGTCTCACCGAAAGACCAAATTTATACAATGCCATCTCATTAGAGAATGAGTGATGCGTGAAGACGCAAAGACATGCAAATACATACGGACCTGAAGCGTCAGATCCGTAGATTATGTTAACCACTTGCAATTGCGTATATGGAACACCAGAAAGCCATAGGTGTTCAATACGCAAAGTTTTCAAACTAGATTATTGTCTCTAGTGCAAGTGGGAGACTGAAGGGAATATGCCCGAGAGGCAATAATAAAGTGGTTATTATCGTATTCCTTATTTATGATAAATGTTATTTTACATGCTATAATTGTATTAATACGGAAACGTTAATACATGTGTGTTTAATAAACAAACAGAAAGTTCTTAGTTATGCCTCTCTTATAAACTAGCTCGTTGATTAACAAGATGATCAAGGTTTCCTGATCATGGACATTAGATGTTGTTAATAACGGGATCACAACATTAGTGTAATGGTGTGATGAACATTCATCCGAAGTATAGCATTACGATCAAAGTCATTGAGTTTATATTGCAATAACAACTTACGAAGTGATCCTAATCCTTGGACCATGAGATCATGTCAATCACTAACACCGGAAGAGTTTCTTGATAACATCAAACGTCACACCGTAACAGGGTGATTAAAAAGATGGATTCAGAACTAATAAAGTGTTATGTTGAGGCCCATGGATCGAGAGTGGAATTTGTTCATCCCGATGACGGATAGATATACTCTGGGCCCTCTCGGTGATATCACATTGGTTAGCTTGCAAGCAAGTGATTTGATCACTAGAATGTTATATCACGGGAACGAGAAAAGAGTGCATGTCAGTAACGATATCAAACTAGGTATGGAGATACCGATGATCGAATCTCGTACATGTAATATATCGTGAAACAAAGGGATTAATATACTAGCGTAAAAGGTTCCGACGATCACAAGAAAGTCATCGTTGAATGTGTGGGAGTCAGTATGGGTCTCCAGATCCCGCTTCTGATTATTGATCCGAGAGGGGTCTCGATCATGTCAACATTATTCACGAACCGTAGGGTGACACACTTAAGAGACACCGACATCCATTTGGAGCAAAAGTTTCATGACGAAAAGAATAACAAGCGCAGGAATTTATTTCACTAGATATCGAAACGGGTTTTCGGGTGAAATTGCAGAAAGTGTTTCTGCATGTGAAATGAAATACTAGCAAGGGGTTATATGTGGTTTGTCATTAAAGTAATTGACAAAATTCTGAATAAATAAAAGGAGTTTTATTTAATGAGAGTTTGCATTAAATTTGGTGGAAATTTAATGGGAATTTGAGTGGGTTTTTGAGTGGAGGGAATTGAAAGGCATTTGAGTGAGTGGAGTGTCCACCCACATGAATGTGGAAGAGGTGGGGGCAGCCCCATGGCTGGGCGCATGGCCCCTTGGGTGCCCCCCTCTCCCTATAAAAGGAGCCCCCTCCCTCTCTCTCACTCACACCTCCTCGTGAAGGATCTCTCTGCCCCTCTAGAATTTATCCCCCATGGTCTCGGACTAGCGAGATACATGTTCCCGGTGGCTATTCGGCAAGAAAGAGTTGTGCTTCCACTACATCGCTGGAGCGAGGAGGCGGAGGTTGCTCGGTGCCTCGAACGTGTGTGCGAGCACGGATGCGCTGCTGTTTTGCGGCGCTAGGACTTCCTCTCGATCTTGGGATCGGCAAGAGATCGTCTACATCAACCACGAGTTTGGACTCGTTAAGCTCTGTCGGTCTTCAAGGGTATGTTCTCTACGGATATACATCCGCCCGTTGTTTGTATCTAGTAGATAGATCTTGGTACATAGTTGTTCCAATCGTAGGAATTTTTTGTTTTCTATGTTGCGAACCCTACATGTAGTAGAGTGAAGGCGGAACATCAAAAACCATCAGGGTTATTACAACCACTACCTATACCTGATTGGAAGTGGGATAAGATTGGTATGGATTTTATCACCTAACTGCCAAGGACCAGATCTGGATATGATTCTATATGGGTTGTTGTGGATCGCCTAACTAAAGTGGATCATTTTCATACCCGTGAAGATACCTATACAAGTGCTAAATTGGCTAAGATCTATATGAATAGGATTGTATGTTTACATGGAGTGCCTAAGAGTATTGTGTCTGATAGAGGAACTCAATTCACTTTGCATTTTTGGCGACAACTGCATGAATCATTGGGAACTAGACTAGAATTCAGCACTGCTTTTCATCCTCAGACTAATGGACGGACCGAAAGAACCAATCAGATTTTGGAAGATATGTTGAGAGCATGTGCATTAGACTATGGATCTAGCTGGGATGAAAGTCTGTCATACGCAGAATTCTCTTACAATAACAGCTATCAATTAAGCATAGAGATGGCTCCGTTTGAATTCCTTTATGGAAGAAAGTGTACTATGCCATTAGTTTGGAATGGAGTAGGAGAAAGAAATTTATTCGGACCAGAAATGATCAAGGAAGATGAAGAGAAAGTCAGAATGGTAAAGGACAGGTTGAAGATAGCCCAATCCCGACAAAAGAGCTATGCAGATCCAAAGCGTAGGGAAGTCACCTATGAGGTAGGTGATAGAGCTTATCTTAGAGTCTCACCACTTCGTGGTGCAAAGAGATTTGGAGTCAAAGGAAAATTGGCACGATATGTTGGACCTTTTAAGATTTTGAGCCGCAAAGGAGAGGTGGCTTATGAGATAGAATTGCCTGAATCACTGCCTGCAGTTCATAATGTGTTTCATGTGAGTCGGTTGAAGAAGTGTCATCCGGAGATGGAAGAAACTTCATTAAAGGACACTATACCATTGGAAGAGGCACAGTTGGAGAGTGATCTCACTTCCAAAGAGAAACCTATCAAAATTCTTGAGACAACAGAAAGAGTCACTCATACTAAGACTGTAAAATTTTGCAAAGTACAGTGGAATCATCATACCGATGAAGAAGCAACTTGGGAAAGAGAAGATGACCTTCAGAAAGATCACCCTCACCTATTTGCTAGCCAATTCGGATATCGAGGGCGAGATTCATCTTAAGGGGGTTAGATTTGTAACATCCCAAATTTCATCAAATTCAAAACCATGTTATTGCATTCATATCATCATGGCATATTCACCTTGCATAAAAAATTTCAAAGCTAAACCCTAAATAAAACCATATTTGAAACCCCTTCTTATTATATGTATATGGGGCAAGGTTTTATTTTATTTTCAAGACTCAAAATGGTTTTTGAGTGCTTAGATGTGTTTGACACACTTTTGGATACTAGGATCACCACACAAATTGTTGGTGAAGATTTGAATTCATTTGGATTTGAAATATCCATTCAAATTCTATTTAGAAAATCAAAGTAGAAAAGGAAAAAAGAGAAAAGGAGAAAAAAAACAGGCGCAACTAATGTGGCCCAACAACCCCAAACGGTCCTGCAAGCCCACTCGGGAAACCCCCTCTCCCTCTCTCTTCCGCACCCGCGCGCGCACCCTCCCCCTCACTGACAGTGGCCCCGATGCCACGTAGACTTCATCGTCCCCAAATCCCGCCCGCGACCAGTTCCTCCGCCGTTTCTTCCCTGTATTCACTGCCAATAACTCGCACATTGATTGCCGTTGATTCGCTGAGTAACTCCCCTCCCCGCTCCGGCTACATAAACCCCGCCCCCTTGCGACCATTTCCCCCAACACTGCAACCCCCAAGCACCACCAGGATCCTCGAATTTCAGCTTGCACCGTCGTAGTGCCGAGCCACTCCGACGAGCTAGTCCGGTAAATCTTGAGTGCGCCTTGACTTCTGGTTCACACGACCTGATTCACCATCGTCTTGTGCATCTGCTCATGCCCTTTGCTTGTCCAATATTTCCCTAGCTCGCCGTCCCCGTCAACCTCTACAAGCACCCGAGGCACCGTTCAACTCCGACGAGTAATTTCGGTAAAACTCGCACGCCCCTTGACCTCTGCTTCTTGCGACTGTGTTCACCGTGACTTTACACAGCTTATAATACCCTCCATTTGCTTTATCCCGCCCTAGGTTGTCGCCTCCGTCTCCGTTCATGAACACCCGACGCCAGGACAAACTCCGGCGAGCATCTAAGCCCGTGTCCGAGCGCCCATGGCCAAGCCACGACCACGTTGAGTTTCACCATCTTCTAGCGAGATCGGTAAGCACCAGCACCACCCCTACCCCTCTAGACTCGTTGGCGCGTCGCCGCCGCCAGAGCCATTCACGCCGCCAGTTTTTGGTCGAGCAAGCCATGTCCGTTAGATCTGCATCTGGTGGCTAGGATTAGATCACTTAACGAACCGTTACGTTTATATCTGGACCGCAGGATTTCATTTAGATCTAAAGGCACGGAAGAGTAATCCAGCGCGAAGCGGCACGCGCCAATCAGAACACGCCGCGTGTCACTGGTTTCGATTTAAAATCTGATTTTTGAACTATTAGATATTCAAACTTGTAAATTCAATAACTTTTGATTTGTTTGTCAAAAAATTACATATTTTATATCAATGGATTTATAAAAATAAACTCTTTACATCTATGGCCTTGGTTTGGCCATTTTATTCTGTAAAGTTAGGATTTTATGCAGAAGCATTTGTAGGCCTATTTTGCATATAGAAATTGTTTAGAAAATTATTTTCAAGTAAATATTGGTTTACTTAGACTTTAGAAAGTAGTCTTTGTGTCCAGTACTGTTTAGTTTGATTTGAAAAGTGTGACAAATCATTCCATTGCATTTGCATGCATTCATATATATTTTTGTTTGTATATTGAATGTGAATATTGTGGTATGATTTTATGTGTAGATTTTGGTGATTGTGAGGATTATTCCTATTACCCCAACTATCAAGGCAAGTGATGCTTCATATTTTTTCCTACTATTTTATCTATGCACTAGAGATATTTTGAGTAGGATTTGCATGGGGATTTTTCTAAGTATATGCTATGCTTTGGTAAATCCTATAGATATTGTCTTAGTAGTTTTTCCCTAAGTTAAGAAACTTGTTATACTAGTATGCTTAGCCTAGCTAGTAGAATGCAAGGGTGGAATATTCATGCTATGCAAAATCTATGACTATGTTTTTGATTAATAAAACAACATGTGAATGAATCACCTGGGTGGAATGGGAAGATTGGTTTGTGTTGAGTGGTTACACAAGGCCCATGTCTATGGTTTACCTTGTGTATCACACATGTGGATGGCCACCCAGGAACAAAGATATTTGAGATGTTTAGTGTTGCGAAGCTTCTAGTGCAACCACATGGCCTATGGGCTCTGCCTTGACCAACTAGGTTGCAAGAACTTAGCCAGATGGATAGTTCGTGGTAGGGTTGATAGGATGGAACGCGTCCATGGTGGTCTAAGGGAATGCTTCTGAAATGTCTTGTCTCGATGCTTGTCGAGTCTTGTGGGGAAAGTGCACCACCTCTCGAGAGGGTAAAACCTAAGTACTTAGCCGTGTCCCCGGTAACGGACATTTTGAGCCTCAAAGACATTGAAATGATCAAGTATCTCCTCATCCCAATTTCTCTAAGTTAAAACTTGTGGTTGAACAAGGGTAAAGGTTCACCAATGTCTATTGGTGGTTCCTTGGGTGTTTTTGTCAAACAAAAACTTAGTGTTTTCAAACTAATAAGACAAAACCTTATTTTTGAGCAAAGCCAGTCTGAACTACACTTAGCCAAATTCATATAGTTATTATATGTCACTATACTACTATGGTATCACTTTACAATACAATTCCAAATGTATTGACCCTCTGTGGATGTAACTTATTATGTTGCAGGTTACTCTGATGGTGACTAGGGTTATGAGTCTACACTCAACATGTTTGCCTGTGGCACATGAAGATGAAGACCTTATTTATTTTGTTAAGTATTGTGAACTCAATGTATTAGCCTTGGGCTATTGAGTTGTAAGGACTATGTATCTTTGTATATTGCGATGTAATAATGACCTTTGTATCTGTGTACTTCATCTTAAACTGTGGATGCTAGCAATTCGATCCAGGGACTAGCATTGCAATCATAGGGGCCTTTACCTTAAATGGTAAGGCCTTACATTAAACCTTTTAACATTTTAATCATGGTGAAGATTCCAACTCCGCGATTCTTATTTCAACCATTGAAGTTTTCATACACTTTTAGCATCCTTTGAATTAACAAAACCCTTTGGATCGTGTTATGTACACGTCCTAGGTAACAATTCTATTAAAATAACTTTGTTTTGTTTGTTTAACTACAATATAACAGAATTATATGTAGTGGTTGCTACATTAATCCATCTAGACTAAATATTGCTATGACATATCAAATCTTGTCATAGTCAACCTTTGAACATTGTCGTGAACTCTTTCCCAACATGTCGACTATTTCATAGATGTGAAACATCCATGTCTATTTCTTTATAGATCCAAACACGACTGTAAGGTCTTACACCTTTCTCGAGGATCTTTCAAGTTCAAAGCTTGATTTCTCGTGTATGGAACTATCACGGATTCTATGGCTTAAAGCCATCTGACGGAGTCAGAGCCCATCGTCGCTTCTTTGCATACAGTCGGTTCATCATTGTCAAACAACAATGATCTACTTTCAAGTCCTAGTATTTGATTGATTACCCGACCTACTTGGTTCAATAAGAACTTAGACCTCCGTAACCACAACCTTTGAGGAACATGATCCATGAGCATTCTTGTTGCCTCCGGAATGCTTTCCGGTCCTGTGCAACTTTGCACATATAGCTAAGGTTCATTTAACCTTATGAAAGTTCTATTGTCCTCCCACTTAACTTTTCACGAAAAATTCTTTCTCAAAGAAACTTGACGTTCTAAGCGACAATTTTTTTTGTCATTGGTGTTATGGAGGAATACTCAATGATTATTGGAAATAACATACAAAGACATGTTCATCCAACTTTGGTAGTAAAGATCTCACTTATGCATAGGATACCAATGTTTAAGAAATGACAACTTGGGTTTTATCCCAAACCATAACTTTATATGGTGTCATTTCAACGGATCATGATGGACCTCTTTTTAGTGAAAAAGCGGTAGTCTCTAAATCATTTAATCTTTAAAATATAATAGCAGTTTTATGAATTACACCTTTGATCTTACCATGTCAAACAAGGTTTCATTGCATATCTCGATTATTCCATACTCATATGGTATTTCAGGAAACACAAATCCATGGTATGATTCCTCAAATCTTAGGTGTTATGATAAACTTGTAACTCAAATATCTTCCTTTATGATCCAATCATAAATTCTTTATTTTCTTGTTACATTGATTTTGCACTTCATCTTGAAAGTCTTTGAACTTTTCAAATGTTTCACACTTGATCCTCATTAAGTAAATATTCATATATTCACTCAATTTTTTTGGAGAAAGCATATGAAGTTTGAAATCCATCGCTCTTGACTACACATAATGGGATTCATACATCTATATGTATAAGTTACAATAAGCTAGTCATTCGTTCACTTTTGGCCTATGAACGGAATTTTAATTATCTCTAAGAAAGTTTCACAAGCATCATTTGATTAAAATCAAAAGACTCCAAAATTCCATCCACATGGAGTTTCTTCATGTTTTCTTTCCAATATAATTTAAACAGCGATGCCACTTCTTAAGTGATCTTTCAATCAATTGTCTTTCAAAAAATTTAGCACTAGTTTTATGGATGTGATTTCTCCAACTAGAATTGTATATCATCCATCTTTCATGGAATATGGAAATTATTTGAACAACCCTTTTGTTCTCATAATACCTAATAAAAATATCTAGAAGACAAGCTTTGATATTGACGAGGAACACACCAACCCTTTATTTGTAACACCCCCGGTCACTCCAGACCGACGGATGTCACTTCTGGCAGCTCAATAGGATCTCTATACTAACCCCACAGACCAACACTAGTCTTTTCTGCGCACTTTGTCCTCACTCGTGCGCACTCGGTACCCACTTCCCGGTCGGTCACCCATCCTATAATTGCTCTAGGCCAAGCACGCTTAACCTTAGAGTTCTTTTCGAATGAGCTTACGGAAAATAAGTTGCAACTTGTTGGTATGGGTTTCCTATCAATCCTATTGAGCCATGCGCCAGGATCTCACATACACCCACCCTTAGAAGATCGACTTCCTCGTTGATCAACCACAAGCCAGGAACGTCCCCTCTTGGCACACGTCTGTGCGTCCAGTGCTGGCACATTGCCATGCCGTGTCCACTCTGGGCCACACGCGCCATGCTATACATGTCCACCACTGAGCCTCACACGCCCATGTAACCACGAGGGTCGGCTCCGATACCACTTGTAACACCCCCGGTCACTCCGGACCGACGGCTGTCACTTCTGGCAGCTCAATAGGATCTGTAGACTAACCCCATAGACCAACACTAGTCTTTTCTGCGCACTTTGTCCTCACTCGTGCACACCCGGTACCCACTTCCCGGTTGGTCACCCATCCTAGAATTGCTCTAGGCCAAGAGCGCTTACCTTAGAGTTCTTTTCGAATGAGCTTCCGGAAAAGAAGTTGCAACTTGTTGGTATGGGTTTCCTATCAATCCTATTGAGCCATGAGCCAGGGTCTCACACACATTGTTTAACAAGCAAAGAATATAGCCATAACATGTATATCTCCTATACACATAAGCTGAACAATTCTAGTCTTTTCTCTTCTGCCAAATATTTCTTCGATTTCTCTTTCAGTATTTCTTTATCATTTCAAAATAATCTAGCAACATCAACAGTGGTGCCATACTAATGACACATAGTACATAGCGTGTATAGTTAAATACCAGTGTCTTTGGACTTGCACTTTGAAGTAGATCACCATCATCAAATGCTTGGTTTCTTTCAAATTCCATTCTTTAGTAATGTTTTAGTGTAGTAAACATTTTACCTACATCAAATATCATCCTTATCATGGAAATATTCATGATCAAGCTACTTTAGCTTATAACGGTGAATTGCAAGTATAATGTTGCTCTCCAATACTTTATGGAGGATTAGGATGACTAGCATCTCCAACCTTTTGCAAATTTTCATCAAATATGAGAACATAGTCTTTGCCATATTATACTCTATCATGTTGTAACCAAAACATCATTTTAGATATCACAATATCTTCCACACATGATGGTTTCTAAAACAATACTTTCAGCTCCTAGATGACCTTGATATTAAAACAACCTTTTGAGTATCAAGAATCATGGAGATAAACATGATACTTATATACTAACACTGGAATTGTTACTCTTGATTTAATACCAATTATTGAACTTCATGGAGTAACCGGAACTTACTGAAAGTTTGCAATAGGACTTTTAAAATTTAGTTTAACACTTCAAAAAATATGATACTAGTTTGTAAAGTAACTAACCAGAATTGTATTGTTCTATTATCTCAATTATAACTAAGAGCGAGGTGGTAAACGGATGCCAATGACTACAACAACTATACAAATTCACTTTGATTTAAATTATGATAAATAGTGTTCAAATTTTAATCATATTACTATTGAACTCCCACTCAAAACAATATCCCTCACATTGTTTTAGTGATCACACGAACCAAATCTACTACACCAAGTCCGATCATCACGAGAGATGATGTACCTTCAAAGGAGAACAATCAACATGTTCATCATATCATCTATATGACTCATGCTTTACCTTTCGGTATTCTGTGTTCCAAGACCATGTTTGTACATGCTAGGCTCGTCAAGATTAACCTTAGTTTCTGCATGAGCAAATCTGGCTTGCTCCCATTGTATACACTCGCAGAATCTAACACACCCGTGTTGGAGATATGCCCTAGAGGCAATAATAAATGTAGTTATTATTATATCTTTGTGTTTATGATAAATGTTTACATTCATGCTATAATAGTATTAACAAGGAAACATTGATACTTGTGTGATTTGTAAACTCAATTTGAAGTCCCTAGTATAGCCTCTATACTTCACTAGCTTGTTGGTTGATTAATGATTGTGGTTTCCCTATCATGAACATTGAGATGTTATCAACAACAAGATCATATCGTTAGGAGAATGATATGGTGGACATACTCCTATAGATAAGCGTAGCATAAAGATCAAGTCATTTCAATAGTTCAATTGCTATATGCTTTCTGATACATAGTAACCTAATTCCTTCGACCATGAGATCATGCATATCACCTTTACCGGATGGATGCTTTGATGACATCAAACACCACACCGTAACTGGGTGGCTATAAAGGTGGCATTGAGTGTTCGGAAAGTATTGGTTGAGACACATGGATCAAGAGTGGGATTTGTCCATCCATATGACGGATAGATATACTATGGGCCCTCTCAGTGGAATGTCATCCAATTAGCTTGCAAGCATGTGACTGGCTCACAAGGGATCACATATCACGGGAACGAGAAAAGAGTACTTATCGGTAACGAGGTTGAACTAGGTATGCAGAGATACCGACGATCATAACCTCGGATAAGTAAACTATCGTGAGACAAAGGGAAATTGGTATCGTATGTAAGTGGTTCATTCGATCGCAAAGTAATCGTAGAAGTATGTGGGAGCCATATGAATTTCCAGATTCCTCTATTGGTTATTGTTCGGAGAAGTGTCTCGATCATGTCCGCATAATTCACGAACCGTAGGGAGACACACTTAAGGATTCGACGTTGTTTGACTAGTTATGGTATTATGAGAAAGAGACCAAATGTTGTTCAGAGTCTCGGATGGGATCCGGGATATCACGAGGTGATCCGGAATGGTCCGGAGAATAAGATTCATATAAGGAAAGTCCCGTTTCGGAGTTCGGGAATGATTCCGGTGTTTTCATCGGGAATGTTCTAGAAGGTTCCGGAATGTCCGGCACTCCGGGGGGGAAGGGGTACATGAATGTGTCATTGCATATTGGAATGATTGCATCATGTACTAAGTGTTCTTGCTGTTCCAAATAAAGGATTAAATTGAATCCTAAAACAGAAAAGTCAAATGTCCAGTTTGAAAGTCAAATGGCTAAAACAAGAAACTGTGGGAAACAAGCAAGAGGTGGTTGGGACCGACTTGGGGGAGGAGTCCCTCCAAGCCGGCGCGCCAACCAAGGCCGACTTGGGGAGGGACTCCCCTCCCCTTGGCCGCACCCTCCACCTATAAAAGGAGGGGCAGGGCCTCCTCCTCTAGACACGCAAGTTCCTATCCTCTAATATCCGGTTTAGAGCCGTTTTGGTTTAGAGCTTCTAATTGTCCTAGCCTTCGGTTTAGAGCCTTCTAATTGGTGTGTCTAATCCCTAGACCACTAATAGTACTCTCTCATACTCCACCATACTCGCTCCGGCTTAAGGCGAAGCCCTGCGGGATCTCCCCTCTACTTCCGGTACCACGCCGTTGTGCTGCCGGAATCTCGAGGAGAGTGCTACAACCTCCGCTGCCTGCTGGAACAAGGGAGAGGAAGGTATTCGTCGAGTACCGAACGTGTGACCGACTGCGGGAGTGCTGCCGGAACGCAGCGCCGGAAGGATCGTCTACACGATCTTGAGATCGGGAAGAGTACGACTACATCACCCACGAGAATCCGCTCTCGTTAAACACTTTGGAATCTTCGAGGGTAAGTTATTCCATCGACTCGTTGCTACAATCTAGTAGATAGATCTTGGCTTGTTTGTTTGTATGCGATAGAAATTTTTTGTTTTCCATACTACGAAACCCTACAGTGGTATCAGAGCCGTGTCTATATGTAGATCTGTTGCACGAGTAGAACACAATGGTCATTGTGGGCGTTGATGCTTTTATTGTCGATTGCTTCTTGTGTACTTTGCATCTTGCGGTATGTTGGGATGAAGCGGCCCGGGCTAACCTTACATGACATCGTTCATGAGACTTGCTCCACGCTTGACATGCAACTTTTATTGCATAAGTGGGTTTGCGGGTGCCTGTTTCTCCTAGCATAGTTAAGATCCAATTTACAACGGGTGATTAACAATACTAGTATCAATGTTGTGGTTCTTGTTCGTAAGTTAGAACGACACTTATTGAAAGCCCCAAACCACATAAAATATGCAAAGAAAGTAGAGGCGTCTAACTTTGTTTTGCAAGGGTGTGCAGTGATGTGATATGGCCATGATTGTGATTATATTTGATGTATGCAATTTTCCTTATTGTAAGTTGGCAACCGGCAGGAGCCATATGGTTGTCTTTAATTTATGTTAAGACCCGCGTGTCAATTCAAAGTAGTTGTAATAGTTGAAGTCGGTGGACGACAACCATGGATAGGCGTCATTGACCTTGATGCGATGCCGGTAATGATGGAGATCATGTTCTTGCTTGAAGATGGAGATCGGAAGCACGAAGAATAAAGGCCATATCATATCACATATATATTGAATTGCATGTGATGTTAATCCTTTATGCATCTTGTATTGCTTAGTAGACGACAGTAGCATTATAAGATGATCCCTCATGCACATGAATTTCAAGTCATAAAGTGTTCACCCTTAGTTAGCACTGTTGCTAAAGCTTGTTGTTTCGAAGCACCACGTGATGATCGGGTGTGTTAGATTCCGCAAGTGTATACAACGTGAGCAAGCCAGATTTGCTCATGCGGAAACTAAGGTTTGATCTTGACGAGCCTAGCATGTACAGACATGGTCTCGGAACACGGATCACCGAAAGGTAAAACATGAGTCATATAGTAGATATGATGAACATGATGATTGTTCGCAATTGAAACTATATCAACTCTCGTGATGATCGGTGTTGATGTAGTGGATTTGGTTCGTGTGATCACTAAAACAATGTGAGGGATATTGTTTTGAGTGGGAGTTCACCTAGATTAACTTTATTAATTAATTTTAACTCAATTTGTCATAAACTTAGTCTAAACTATTGCAAATATGTTGTAGATCAATGGCAGCCCCTACCATCAATTTTAATGCGTTCCTAGAGAAAGAAAAATTGAGAAACAATGGAAGCAACTTCGCGGATTGGTTCCGCAATTTGAGGATTGTCCTCACAGCTGGTAATTTGACCTATGTGCTGGATGCACCGCTGGGTGACCCACCTGCAGATGATTCTCCCGATGAAGTAAAGAATGTTTACCTCGCCCGGAAGAATCAGTACTCCATAGTTCAGTGTGCTATCTTGTATGGTTTGGAATCAGAGCTTCAGAAAAGGTTTGAGGATTTCAGACCCATATGATATTGTCGAGGATCTCAAATTGATTTTTGAGACTCATGCGACAATTGAAAGCTATGAGGCTTCTGAAAAGTTCTTTAACTGCAAGATGGAAAAGGGCAGCTCCGTCAGTGAGCATGTGCTTAAGATGTCTGGGCACACAAACAAACTTCAAAGCTTGGGTATAGTGATTCCTAATGCTTTGGGGATTTACCGTGTCCTCTAATCACTACCACCAAGTTACAAGAACTTTGTGATGAACTACAACATGCAGAACATGAATAAGACGTTGCCAGAACTCTTTGCCATGTTGAAATCTGCAGAAGTGGAGATCAAGAAAGAGCACCAAGTGTTGTTGGTCAATAAGACCACCAAATTCAAGAAAGGCAACTCTAAGCAAAAGGGACACTTCAAGAAGGGTGGTAAGAAAGTTACCACGCCGACGAAGAAGACCAAGGTTGGACCTAAGCCTGATACTGAGTGCTTTTACTGCAAGGGAGAAGGTCACTGGAAGCGGAATTGCCCAAAGTACTTGGCGGATTTGAAGAACGGCAACATCAAGAATAAAGGTATATCTGATATACATGTTATTGATGTGTATCTCACTAGTAATCGTAGTAGTGCCTGGGTATTTGATACTGGTTCGGTTGCTCATATTTGTAACTCGAAACAGGTGCTGCAGAATAAACGGAAGCTAGCGAAGAACAAGGTGACGATGCGCGTGGGAAATGGATCAAAGGTTGATGTGATCGCGGTCGGCACGCTACCCCTTCATCTACCATCGGTATTAGTTTTATACTTAAATAATTGTTATTTGGTGCCTGCATATCGGGATCTTGTTTATTGCGAGACGGTTACTTGTTTAAGTCCGAGAATAATGGTTGTTCGATTTATATGAGTAATATGTTTTATGCACATGCACCTTTGATAGATGGTCTATTCTTATTGAATCTCGATAGTGGAAATACACATATCAACAACATTGAGGCTAAACGTTTGAAATCAAGCGATAATTCGACCTATATGTGGCACTGTCATCTTGGTCACATTGGAGTGAAACGTATGAAGAAACTCCATTCCGATGGACTTCTTGAATCACTTGATTTTGAATCACTTGAAAGATGCGAAGAATGTCTGATGGGTAAAATGACTAAGACTCCATTTTCTGGTATGATGGAGCGAGCTACGGACTTATTGGAAATTATACATACCGATGTGTGTGGTCCAATGAGTGTAGCATCGCGCGGTGGTTATCGTTATGTTCTTACCTTCACGGATGACTTGAGTAGATATGGGTATATCTATTTCATGAAACATAAGTCCGAAACTTTCGAGAAGTTTAAGGAGTTTCAAAGTGAGGTAGAGAATCAACGTAACAAGAAGATTAAATTTCTACGTTCTGATCGTGGAGGTGAATATCTAAGTTACGAGTTTGGCGAGCATTTGAAGAAATGCGGAATACTTTCACAATTGACACCGCCGGGAACACCACAGCGTAATGGTGTGTCCGAACGTCGTAATCGAACTCTCTTAGATATGGTTCGTTCTATGATGTCACTTACAGATTTACCGCTATCATTTTGGGGTTATGCATTAGAAACAGCCGCATTCACTTTAAATAGGGCACCATCTAAATCCGTTGAAACGACACCGTATGAATTATGGTTTGGGAAGAAACCTAAGTTGTCGTTCCTTAAAGTTTGGGGATGCGAAGCCTATGTAAAGAAGTTACAGCCGGACAAGCTTGAACCCAAAGCGGAAAAATGCGTCTTCATAGGATACCCGAAGGAAACTATTGGGTATACCTTCTATCATAGATCCGAAGGCAAAATCTTCGTTGCCAAGAATGGATCCTTTCTAGAGAAGGAATTTCTCTCGAAAGAAGTGACTGGAAGGAAAGTAGAACTCGACGAGGTTGTCGAACCTTATCTCGAAATTGCGAGTAGCGCAGCACCGGAAGAAGTTCCTGTGGTGCCTGCACCAATAAGAGAGGAAGCTAGTGATGGTGATCATGAAACTTCGGTTGAAGTTGCTAAAGAGCCTCGGAGGTCAACGAGAACTCATACCACTCCAGATTGGTATGATTCCGTTATGAATGTCATATTGGTGGACAACACCGATGACCCCGAGACATATGAGGAAGCGATGATGAGCCCAGATTCCAATAAATGGCAAGAAGCCATGAAATCCGAGATTGGATCCATGTACGAAAACCAAGTATGGACTTTGGTGGACTTACCAGATGGCCGGAAGGCTGTCGAGAACAAATGGATTTTCAAGAAGAAAACAGATGTTGATGGTAATGTTACTGTCTATAAAGCTCGACTTGTCGCAAAAGGGTTTCGACAAATTCAAGGAGTTGACTACGATGAGACTTTCTCACCAGTAGCGAAGCTAAAGTCTGTGAGGATTATGTTAGCGATCGCTGCATATTATGATTATGAGATATGGCAGATGGATGTCAAAACAGCATTCCTCAATGGAGACATTGATGAAGAGTTGTATATGATGCAACCCAAAGGTTTTGTCGATCCTAAAGATGCTAACAAGGTATGCAAACTTCAACGGTCCATCTATGGATTAAAGCAAGCATCCCGAAGTTGGAATCAACGTTTTGATAAGGTAATCAAAAGTTTTGGTTTTATACAAACTTATGGAGAAGCTTGTATTTACAAGAAAGTGAGTGGGAGCTCTGTAGCATTCTTAATACTATATGTGGATGACATATTGTTGATTGGGAATGATGTAGACCTTCTTAATAGTGTCAAAGAATATTTGAATAATAGTTTTTCAATGAAGGATCTTGGCGAAGCAGCTTACATATTAGGCATAAAGATTTATAGAGATAGATCGAAACGCCAAATATCATTGTCACAGAGTACATATTTGGACAAAGTTCTAAAGAGATTTGGAATGGAAGAAAGCAAGAAAGGGTTCTTGCCCATGTTGCCCAATACGACCTTGAGTAAAACTCAAAGTCCGACATCGGCAGAAGATAGAGAAAGGATGAGTAAGACTCCCTATGCCTCAGCCATAGGATCTCTAATGTATGCCATGCTATGTACTAGACCCGACATTGCATATGCTGTTAGTTTAACTAGCAGATATCAAAGTGATCCAGGAGTGGATCATTGGACAGCGGTCAAAAACATCCTTAAGTACTTGAGAAGAACTAAGGATATGGTTCTTTCTTATGGAGGTGATGAACAGCTCGTTGTTAATGGTTACACCGATGCTAGTTGGAACACCGATCCGGATGATTCTAAATCACAATCCGGATACGTATTTATTTTGAATGGTGCAGCAGTTAGCTGGAGGAGTGCAAAGCAAAGCGTTGTGGCGAGATCTTCAATTGAATCGGAATACATGGCAGCTTCGGAGGCTTCACAAGAAGCGATATGGATGAAAGAGTTCATTACAGAGCTGGGTGTGGTTCCTAGTGCGCTGTACCCAATGTCTATCTACTGTGATAACATGGGCGCCATAGCCAATGCGCAAGAACCAAGGTCACACAAGAAGCTGAAGCACATCAAGCTACGTTTTCATGCTATTCGAGAACATATCCAGGATGGGGATATAAAGATTTGCAAAGTACACACAGATCTGAATGTGGCGGATCCGTTGACTAAACCTCTCCCGAGGGCAAAACATGACCAACACCAAACTGCCATGGGTGTTCGGTATATTACCATGTAATCTAGATTAGATGACTCTAGTGCAAGTGGGAGACTGTTGTAGATATGCCCTAGAGGCAATAATAAATGTAGTTATTATATCTTTGTGTTTATGATAAATGTTTACATTCATGCTATAATAGTATTAACAAGGAAACATTGATACTTGTGTGATTTGTAAACTCAATTTGAAGTCCCTAGTATAGCCTCTATACTTCACTAGCTTGTTGGTTGATTAATGATTGTGGTTTCCCTATCATGAACATTGAGATGTTATCAACAACAAGATCATATCGTTAGGAGAATGATATGGTGGACATACTCCTATAGATAAGCGTAGCATAAAGATCAAGTCATTTCAATAGTTCAATTGCTATATGCTTTCTGATACATAGTAACCTAATTCCTTCGACCATGAGATCATGCATATCACCTTTACCGGATGGATGCTTTGATGACATCAAACACCACACCGTAACTGGGTGGCTATAAAGGTGGCATTGAGTGTTCGGAAAGTATTGGTTGAGACACATGGATCAAGAGTGGGATTTGTCCATCCATATGACGGATAGATATACTTTGGGCCCTCTCGGTGGAATGTCATCCAATTAGCTTGCAAGCATGTGACTGGCTCACAAGGGATCACATATCACGGGAACGAGAAAAGAGTACTTATCGGTAACGAGGTTGAACTAGGTATGCAGAGATACCGACGATCATAACCTCGGATAAGTAAACTATCGTGAGACAAAGGGAAATTGGTATCGTATGTAAGTGGTTCATTCGATCTCAAAGTAATCGTAGAAGTATGTGGGAGCCATATGAATTTCCAGATTCCTCTATTGGTTATTGTTCGGAGAAGTGTCTCGATCATGTCCGCATAATTCACGAACCGTAGGGAGACACACTTAAGGATTCGACGTTGTTTGAGTAGTTATGGTATTATGAGAAAGAGACCGAATGTTGTTCGGAGTCTCGGATGGTATCCGGGATATCACGAGGTGATCCGGAATGGTCCGGAGAATAAGATTCATATAAGGAAAGTCCCGTTTCAGAGTTCGGGAATGATTCCGGTGTTTTCATCGGGAATGTTCTAGAAGGTTCCGGAATGTCCGGCACTCCGGGGGGAAGGGGTACATGAATGTGTCATTGCATATTGGAATGATTGCATCATGTACTAAGTGTTCTTGCTGTTCCAAATAAAGGATTAAATTGAATCCTAAAACAGAAAAGTCAAATGTCCAGTTTGAAAGTCAAACGGCTAAAACAAGAAACTGTGGGAAACAAGCAAGAGGTTGTTGGGACCGACTTGGGGGAGGAGTCCCTCCAAGCCGGCGCGCCAACCAAGGCCGACTTGGGGAGGGACTCCCCTCCCCTTGGCCGCACCCTCCACCTATAAAAGGAGGGGCAGGGCCTCCTCCTCTAGACACACAAGTTCCTATCCTCTAATCTCCGGTTTAGAGCCGTTTTGGTTTAGAGCTTCTAATTGCCCTAGCCTTCGGTTTAGAGCCTTCTAATTGGTGTGTCTAATCCCTAGACCACTAATAGTACTCTCTCATACTCCACCATACTCGCTCCGGCTTAAGGCGAAGCCCTGCGGGATCTCCCCTCTACTTCCGGTACCACGCCGTTGTGCTGCCGGAATCTCGAGGAGAGTGCTACAACCTCCGCTGCCTGCTGGAACAAGGGAGAGGAAGGTCTTCGTCGAGTACCGAACGTGTGACCGACTGCGGGAGTGCTACCGGAACGCAGCGCCGTAAGGATCGTCTACACGATCTTGAGATCGGGAAGAGTACGACTACATCACCCACGAGAATCCGCTCTCGTTAAACACTTTGGAATCTTCGAGGGTAAGTTATTCCATCGACTCGTTGCTACAATCTAGTAGATAGATCTTGGCTTGTTTGTTTGTATGCGATAGAAAATTTTTGTTTTCCATGCTACGAAACCCTACAACCCGATCATCACGTGGTGCTTCGAAACAACGAGCTTTGGCAACGGTGCCTACTAAGGACAGACACTTTATAACTTGATATTTTGTTAGAGGGATCATCTTATAATGCTACCGTCGCAATCTAAGAAATACAAGATGCATAAAAGGATTAACATCACATGCAATTCAAAATATGTGATATGATATGGCCTTTCTTCTTGTGCCTTCGATATCCATCTTGAAGCACGAACATGATCTCAATCATCACCGGCGTGGCGTCAAGGTCAATGGCACCTCTCCATGGTTGTCGTCCACCAGCATCAACTATTACAACTACTTTGAATAATAGACATGTAGGTCTTAACGAAATTAAAAGACAACCATAAGGCTCCTTCCAGTTGCTGACTTACAATAAGGAACATTGCATACATCATATATAATCACAATCATGGCCATATCACATCACATCACACCCCTGCAAAATAAAGTTAGACGCCTCTAATTTTCTTTGCATGTTTTACGTGGTTTAGGGCTTGCAATAAGTGTCGTTCTAACTTACGAACAAGAACCACAACATTGATACTAGTATTGTCAATAACCCGCTGTAAATTTAATCTTCACTATGTTGGGAGAGACATTTATGCAATACAAGTTGCATGTCGAGCGTGGAGCAAGTCTCATGAACGATGTCATGTAAGGATAGCCCGGTCCGCTTCATCCCACCATCGCGCAAGATGCAAAGTACACAAGAAGAAATCGACAACAAAAGCATCAACGCCAACAATGACCATCGTGTTCTACTCGTGCAACAGATCTACATATAGATACGGCTCTGAGACCACTGAAGGGGTTCATAGCATGGAAAACAAAAAAAATTCTATCGCATGAACACACACAGATCTATCTACTAGATTGTAGCAACGAGTCGATAGAGTACTAACCCTCGAAGATCCAAAGCGGTTAACGAGAGCAGATTCTCGTGGGTGATGTAGTCATACACTTGCCGATCTCAAGATCATGTAGACGATCCTTCCGGCTCTGCGTTCCGGCAGCGCTTCCGCAGTCGGTCACATGTTCGGTACTCGATGAAGACCCTCCTATTCCTTGTTCCAGCAGGCAGTAGAGGTTCTAGTTCTCTCTTCGTGACTCCGGCAGCACGACAGTGTGGTGTCGGAAGTATAGGGGAGATCCCGCAGGGCTTCGCCTAAGCCAGAGCGGGTTATGTGGAGTATTAGGGTTTCCCCGGCAATCTAGGGTTTAAAAGCCAGAGAAAAGGAGGTGGTCGGCGGTGGCTAGGGCGACGACGGCTGGCGGTGTGGGGAGTGGCTGGTTGTGGTGTGTCTTGGAGGGCACCCCCTCCCCTCTATTTTTGAGAGGGAGGGACATCTTGAGTTTGAATCCTTCCCCAACTGCCTCTCCTACTAGGCTTGTGGTGGAGGGAGAGAAGGATTCTTTCCTTCCTCCACCAGGATACATTGTCCTAGTTTGACTTTTCAAACTTGCCTTTTGACTTTCAATTTGGAGTTTAATTTCTTTCTTTCAAATGCCCAACCAAGTGCCCTAGGACATGCCGCAATCGTTCCACTTAGTCATGACACATTCATGAACCCTTCCACTTCCGGTCCGGTGAACCTTCTAGACCCTTCTAGATCATTCCGGTGAAAACACCGGAATCATTCCCAAACTCCGGAATTGGACTTTCCTTATATGAATCTTATTCTCCGGACCATTCCGGATCTCCTCGTGATATCCCGGATCCCATACGAGACTTCGAACAAAATTCAGTCTCCCTACTTACATTCCATATCTACTAAACAACATCGAATCCTTAAGTGTCTCTCTCTATGGTTCATTAATTATGCAGACATGACAGAGACTCTTCTTCGATCAATAACGAATAAACGAATCTAGAAATTCATATGGCTCCCACATATTTCTACGATTACTTTACGATCGAATGAACCATTTACATACGATACCAATTTCTCTTTGTCTCGCGATATTTTACTTATCCGAGATTTGATCGTCGGTATCTCTGCATACCTAGTTCTACCTCATTACCAATAAGTTTTATTTACTCGTTACTATGATATGTGATCCCTTGTGAGCCAGTCACATGCTTGCAAGCTAATTGGATGACATTCCACCGAGAGGGCCTATAGTATATCTATCCGTCATATGGATGGACAAATTCCACTCTTGATCCATGTGCATCAACACATACTTTCCGAACACTCAATGCCACCTTTATAACCACCTAGTTATGAAGTGGTGTTTGATGTCATCAAAGCATTCATCCGGTGATGGTGATTAACATGAGCTTATAGCAAACGGACTAATAAAATGACTTAATCTTTATGCTACGCTTATCTATAGGAGTATGTGCATCATACCATCCTCCTAATGATATGATCTTGTTGTTAATAACATCTCAATGTTCATGATCAGGAAACCATGATCATATATTAACCAACAAGCTAGTTTAATAAGAGGCTTTACTAGGGACTATTTTATGTTTACAAACCACACAGGTATTAATGTTTCTGGTTAATATAATTATAGCATAGTATATAAACATTTATCATAACTACGAAGATATGATAATAACCACTTTATTAATGCCTCTTGGGTATATCTCCAACAACAACAAGCTACCATGTGATATTTAAATACTTCTAGTAATCACAAGCATGCTAATTATTCAATGCTCTATACTTTCCCAGACATTTGGAGCTGAGTTCACAAGAAAATACCTAAAGAATCTCCTTGATAAACCTATTGATGTCCATGTTTGGCAAATGAAGAGCAAAAAGGCAAAGATGGTTAGGATGAAGATATGAGCTGGCCAGCATTGTCCTTTTTTTTGCTCTGATGTCCATAGGTCAAATGCAATCTTAACAACTGAAGATAGCATTGTCCTTTTTTGCTCTGATGAAAAAGATAATGAAGAGGTACATATTATGGTTCAGCAACTTCCACCGGACGGCCCATTATAAATGCAATGCTAGTTTGTTAGAGAGTAATAATTATGCTATTCTGATTGATTTATGGACTGCTCTTTGTATGTATTGCCATAATGTGTAATGGCTAAATTTGTATGGATTTACCCAACTATCTGGCTAATGTTACCGCGATCGAGCTGCTATAAGTTCTTGAGTTAATCTTTCTATCTGGCTGCTAAATCATGATTATGTGTCATGTCAGCTATGATCGAGTTCAAATTAGCATGCTACTATTTAAAATGGTTTACGCACACTGCACACTGGATATGGACAATTTAAAAATACGCTTCGAGGCTCACTAGTTCTAGAGACGGTCTTTGTTATAATCTAACTCAGGTCGCCTCACAATTCAAGCGGTCTATAGTATAGGCCGTTTGAGGTTGAAGAGTTCTTGCAAGCGGTCAGAAATATTGCCCGTCTCTAGTTCGTAGATGTTAGAGGCGTTTTCTTTTTTGCACCGTCTGAGGTCGCGTATCTTAGAACCGCAAAGAAAAACCGAATCAGGTGATGTGCTCTTAGAATCTATGCGCTTGAGCTGGAACGACAAACCATCTGAGACCTATGAGAAATTGACGTCTCTAAGTAGCGAGTTTGTACTAGTGATTTTGTAAAAAAATGAAGTAATGCCCCAATATTGTGAGTGATTTGAGCTTAGGTGATTTCTTAAGATTTGGTTTATCTTCAAGTTTACTTCACAAGAAAATATATCTTCAAAGAATTTAAGAGTCAACATACATGATATAAAAGTAAATCATACTAATAATGGATGTTTAGTGTTGGTTAATTTCAATTCTTTAGAAATGGTTTTGTTTTAAGTTAGTGAGACTTAAGAGAAATATGAATGTTGTTGTTTGAAGTGGCAAAAAGAATAACTTTCAAATACTGAACTATTGAATATAAGGTACTTAAAACTGGGGTTGGGTATCTTGCATGTTTACTAGACTTTTTTTTGCAATTCTTCACTGCCCCCACAGTAAATTCCTCCATAACTGGACGTACGCCTTCAGCACACTGCACAAAATGAGATGAACTTGTATAACAAATTCTCAAACATAAAATGATGACAATTTTACAACCAGTTTGCCATTACCTTATACATAATTGTTGCATAGGTTTAAGTTCAGTGGATTTTCCACTTCCTCTTTCTCTTTATTCTTACTATTTTACTAATTCTTACTCTCCTTTTTGAGAGAGAATGAAGGTAGAAAGGTTTGTTCAATTTGTGTAAGATAACAATCATTACCCAATGGCCACTACATGAATAAAATAACTTATATGAAAAAATGTAGACGGGACACAATTTATATATAGACGTATATAGTTAATTTACACGGTTTGATGCGGAAGTAGAAAGAATTCTGCGCAAATTTGCGCTTGCATCGCCCCCATGATGTACAACTTGTCCGCATCAGAATTGGACCGGACGGTATTAGCGCAATCTCTCATTGGGTCGAAGAAATCCACCTTTCAACTTCTACTCTTGCTAGCAGTTAACATGTACCTATGAGAAAAGAAAAGTAACAATTTATATATGTTTTCAAGCTATCTAGAGAGAAGTTTGATTGAGTTTAAAGTACTTACAATACGTAGCATTACTACAGAGGCATGCAACACCCTGTGGTTGAGAATGAATAAAATTCCCTCCATGTCTATGATGATATCACCATGCTCACCAAAAACATGCTTGTTGAGGAAGGACATGTGAAGCATCATATCTGCTTTTATAATCTTCATGCACATATAACAGAAGTCCTAGACAACTTTATTTTCATTCTAGGTCTCATTGGGTAGAAGCAATGGTTTTACACACATGTACTAGCGTGGAATATTCCTATCTTGGTAGTTAATTTCTCTATCTTGGCGGTGCTGAGGTCCTCAACGGTTTTTCCTATAGAAGGTTAAAATATACCTATCTACTTCTGCACTTTATTGTGGGGTTGTTCCTGGAATTGGGATCGGGTTTTCATGAAGCAATGTTGTTTTAAATCTTCAATATGAGCTAAGGCCGGGTTCGATGACTTGAAGTACTATATTATTTTTAGTTTGTTGTAATGCTTGCTGGATCCACTAGTGCAGAGAGGCCCATTGGTCCCGGTTGGTAAGGGGCTTTAGTCCCGGTTACCTAACCAGGACGGGGCAATCGGGACTAAAGGTAGCCCCAACCTTTAGTCCCGGTTGCCCCACCAACCAGGACAAATGGGAGTACACGTGGCGGCGTTAGAGGGCGAGGGGGTGGAATATTAGTCCCGGTTCGTAACACGAACCGGGACAAATAACCTTCTGCCGCGGTAGAGATTTGGCCTATTTCTCTGCCGCGGCAGAGAATTCATTTTGACACATTTTGTTGCCGCGGCAGCATTTTCGCCACTTTTTGTGTCGCGGCAGAGAATTCATTTAGGTTGTTTTATTGTTTATTTAGTGTTTTGCACTTATCAATAAAGGAACCGTTATATTACACAAGATCATCATGACAATATTACATTCAATACACAGATCGAGTTCATGCACTACATACAAAAGTTGCTCTTTTTACAATCCATATTGTCTATACACAGCCGAATAGTATTCCCCTTTTGGGTCTAGGACTTCTGCATCCAAGAATCCCGCCAATTCCTCCTGAATTGCTCGTACGCGATCCTTTGGCAGAAGACCGTCCCGTAGACGTTCGGTCTGATTTAAAAAAGGAGTCAGCCTATATGAATGAAACTAAACACAATTTGATTGTAATTAAAAACTAGAAATTGTTTACGTACGTCGAGTTGCTCTAAATTTCTGCCCTTCTCATCGCATGTCTGCCGGATGAACTCGCAAACATAGTATCCACATAGATTGTTACCTGGTCCCTGTGCCAGGCACTTTACGAGAACATAGTTCAATTAAAATAATAATCAAGCATGATAATAACTGTATCAAAACTAGAATCAAAGAGATGTGTGGATATAGCTAGTGGTGCTTACATCTAGTGCTTCAAATGTAAGCTCCTCTTTCCAAACACCCCTAGCCTTGTTGGTGAATCGTTTCCAAGCGCTGCCCGGCGAAGAAAACAAATAAAAGAAGTTATTAATTACTTGATATCATAAAATTCACGAACGTTGCCGATATATTGTCGTAATGATTAGAATTACCGCTGGAGGATCATCTGCATGTCCTTCCACTGCTCAAGGGGTTTATGTTTCGAGTCCATGACTAGTACACGCCCTTTGTCAAGTTGAATGATTAACAGAATATAGTGGAAGCTGCGAATGCATAACTAATCAATTATATACTTAACATCGAGTAAACGAAATAGAAAGTGTATAGAAGACAATAACACTCACTCGAAGTTGTAAGGAAAAAGTATTTCCCTTCTGGTTTCTTGAAACATTAACGCGTGTACTATATTATCCTCCATATCCTAGGGGCTTGTTTTGAGATTAGCTTGATGAACCCAATATGGGTCAATGAAGCCAATGTCATAGATTTTTCCTCTGCTGCATTCGAGAATCTTCATTCTGCATATTACAGTATGATTATATACATGCAATAAACAAGGTGAGATAGCTGGAGACTAAATTAATTACAGAATTAGTACTTATAGACAATAGGCACTGATGATCGATTGTCCAAGGCGTCTTGATTGAATAATTGAAATAGTTTATCAAATTCAATGGATATCATGTCATTCTTTTCTTTCCCATGATGCTTTTTTGTAACCCTCAGCACTATCTAGTTAGCCCCGGCCTTTGTGGCATGCATGTACCAGTTATGCAATCTTCACACTTTTGTTGGAAGATTGTTTACCTCCTCAGGTTTGACGAGAGGTTTGCCGTACTGGTATTTGTTTGCTACTTCACTCACGGGGAAGTACTCTAACTGGGATAAGTACTGGGCAATACTCATACCTTGAGCAGCGGCAGCTTCTCTGTATTGTGCAACTACCTCCGGATCATACTGCTCTTCGACCCCATATTTTCTCGACCCCACATTGGTTTGGGAAATCACCTTGAGAGGGGCGCAAGACTATTTTGCTTATTCTCCGAGCTGGGCAACAGATTTCTCGCTTGCATCAGTACTGCTCTTCGAGGCTTTTTGTGCCGCATGTGACTCGAGAATAGAACGCTCATAGTCTGATGACAGCTTTGGCTCGGGTTGATGAAGAGTCTTTAGCATTTTCAACACTTTGCCTTTTTCTTCTTTGGTGCTGGGGAACTCTGGCTCTTTCGGCCGCCTCAGCTTAGCGAAAAACATTGTCGTTTCCGCATCAACGATCGCCGCAGTCTCCTCTTCAGTACAGTCATAAGCTCTCTTGGGAGGAACCTTTAGTACTTTTGGAAGAGGCTCTTGTTTACGTTTCGGTGATCGCTTACCACGACGCAGAGTAGCGGTACGCTTACGCTTTTTATCCTGAGGTGTCGGCGATGGCTCCCGCGGCGATGGCTGCGCCGGAGATTGGTGAGGCGACGGAGCCGGGTGAGGCGACGAAGACGGCTGCCGCGGCGGCGACGACCTCGCTGGAGACGGGTGAGGCGGCGGCGGAGATGGCCTTGGCGTGTGATTTCGAAGAACGATACATTCCTTCGGCCATAGAATGGTGACGTTTGTTGCGTCTCCTAGTACAGTCACATCCCCTTCACCTGCAGGGTAGTCAAGATCCAAAACTTCAAAGGTGGGCATGATTTCATCCACCCCGACAACATCGTAGCCCTTTGGAACCGAACGACAGTGGTAAGTTGGTGTGGGTCCAATTGGTAAGGCATAGCCGACCGCCACCTTCATTGATATGCTCACAACTTTGACATGTAGCTCACAGTGTGTCATCTCTGTGATATCATCCACTGGGTAGCGAACATGAGTCATCGTCGGTGCACCATCGTCATCGCCATTGTTATCACCCAGGACCTCGGTGGAAGCCACACTGCTTTTTCGATTATTCGATAGGCCAGTAGCATCGAATGCAGTGTGCTGCTGAGATGGGCCGGTAGTACTTTGCTCTTTAAGTGCGTTAATTTCATCTTGCTGTTGCTTTATTCATTCTTCAATTATACGCATTCGCTCTTTATGACTATCTGCTTCAACTTCCGCCCTGTCCTTTCTCCTCTGACGGCTTCTATCAGGATATTTCTTCCTCTCTTCGGGAAACCTAGTCCTCCATGGTTAGGAGACTCTTGTGCCTCATGTTCGTCCATCATGTTCCTTATTTCCAAGGGCGAGTGTGAGCTCATCATTCTCTCTATCGGGAATGAAGTCCCCATCTTTAATAGCCTTTACTGCTTTTCTCATCCTCTCGATTGGCAAGGGGTCTTCTTAATGTCGTATGTTATATATACACATACCTTCCGAGTCCAACGTGCCCCCATGCCCGTAAAACCAATTCCTTGCACGTTCTACCCAATCGTCTGTCTCTAGGGTGATCTTTTTAGCACGCAGTTCATTCTCAAGTTTCTCCCACTTAGGAATGACAGCCCTGTAGCCACCTTGCCCCATAGTATGGTGATACTTCTTGTTAGAAGCATTCAGCTTATTCGTTGCAGACATTTTCTTAGCTTTTTCTGATGTCTTGTAATTTACAAACTCAGCCTAGAATGGTTTTATCTTCTCAAACCGAGTCTTCCTGAAATCCGGAGTCTTCTCTTTCACGACATAGTCAAGGTGCAATCTTTTCTTCCAGTTGGTGAAACACTGGGCCATCTTCTTCATAGCCCACTCCCTAACCTTAGCCTCCATGGCTCTCCCATGTTCTAAGGCGTCCTCAACTGGATCCTCCGCATTTGGATCCAGCTCTATCTTCGGTAGTTTGAAATTAACCATGAGCCTCTTCCACGGTAAATCTTTGGCCTTGTTAGGGACAAACAAACATGTTCCCTCTTCTTTAGCATCAGCAGACCTATTCCAATTTTGAATGGTGATCGGGATTAAGTCCCTAACGATTACTCCGCATTGTGCCACAAATTTGATTGCAACAACTTCGGGAGCCGTCGGTTTGCCGTCTTCAGCGATATCTTCGATCCTGAACCTCTCATGGTCTTCCAACTTTTTGGTTGGGCCTTGTCCGCTCTTTTCAGTAGATTTGTTCGATCCAGAGGTCTAAAAGAAGAAATATCGTCGTTACTATTTCTGTATAGATAGCATATGATTAATTAATGAATTAATTATATTACATGCACCTCGCCAGAGCGGTCGTCTTCTCGATTACACAAGGCATCGCCTTCTCCCTCGCGGAAGGCAACACCTTCAACCTCAAACAAGTCGTCTATTCCGGCAAAAAGAGGATCACCCTCACCGGAGTTGTTCAGAAACGTCAATACATCTAAATTTTCTTCCCCGCGGATCACACCTTGGATCAACTCTTCCTTTTCTTCGTCTCTGTCGTGTGGATCCATATTTTCTTCATAGGTGGAAAAACGGATAAGTCAAAGCGGCTAAGGAGAAACCATCGGGCTCGAATCCTATCACGAAGAACCAATACCGAAAAGAAAGGCGGCAATCAATCAACCCTCGGGTTCGGGATGCCCTGGCGAGGACACACCGGCTAACCCTAGGTGCAACATCGATTCAACTAGGGTCTATGACAACTAATATCATGGATAAGCATCTAAAATGCGATGGCTATCAAGAAATCTTCGATCTTCGATGGTGTTGACCTCGGTCTTTGATCTCGATCTCGTATTCTACCCCGAAGAACCGAATGCCGGAAAGAGAGGGGAACAATCAAAACATGGCATCGATGCAATGATCAAACAAGGATGATGATATGACAAGTTAATTTGTTTTAAAAAGTAACCCTAAGACATGCTCGGCAATTTAAACGGGGTTCCGAGGGGTGAAAACCCTAACTCGGCGAAACTCCTGAGTATATGAGAGGGTTTGATTTTGTTTTATAATTAAACTTGTCTTGAAAGTTGTTGAACAATGCATGATTATAGGTTAAATAGTTAGATCTCATTTTTCTGAACATTTTGGTATATTATTTATATTTTTCTGAGTTATAAATAATTAATTATTGAATTTACAATATTATATCAATTTCTGGATTTAATTAAACCATTTCTGAATTTAAACAAAACATAAAACATTTTTACACCGAGGCCACTGCTAGCCACAGTGCCTGACAGAGGGGCCCATGGCCACCTCAGCCTCCACGCAGGGAGGTGGGACCTGGACCAGGCCACGGCTAACCTGCACCATAGAGGCACGTAGCCTCTAAGGCTGGCAGGTGGGACCGGGGCCACGCGGGCACCACGCTGTAGCCACACGAGCACCACGTCACCACGACGGGCGGCGCGGCAGACGGTGGTCGACGGCGACCCTAGAAGCACGCGGGACTACGGGGCTGTGCGCGTTCGAAGGAGCTCGTCGAGGTGAACCATATGGTGGTTGCGCCGCCCATTATTGGTCGCCGGAGCGACGAGCACAGCGGCGGACAGAGGCGGCGGCGACAGATGGTCGTCGCGGTAGAGCTAGAGAGCGAGAGGGAGCGTGTGAAGAGGTGCTAGAGCACCAGTGGCTCACCACGAACGCGATGCCAGGGTCGGGGAAGCAAGGGGTGGCCGGACGGAGGCGAATCGACGGCGGCCAGAGCTCGGGAAGATGGGTTGCAGAGCTTGATTAAGGCCGATCGGGGACGATTCCTTTGGCGTAGAGATGCAGTCTAGCACGGCGGAGCTCCTCGGCACCTTGGCTTGGCTCAGGGAGGCTCTGAACGGCGACGACGACGAGTTAGGGTTTCTGCTTAAATGGGGAAGAACGCGAGAAGGAACGAGAGGGGATGAGATTGGTACTGGGAGAGAGAGAGAGGGCAACACGGCGGTTCCTATCCTTGCATCGAACAGCGGCGACGAGCTCGGCGGGCAGTCTGCCGGCGTCGTGGGGGGGTTCCTGTGTGCGCGCGTCGATGAATAAGATGGGGAAGAAGAAGAAGAGGAGGCGATCCAGTTATAACCGAAGGACCTTTTGTCCCGGTTGGTGGCTCCAACCTAGCAGACCAAGGGGCGCGCGCAGGGGGTCTTTAGTCCCGGTTGGTGGCTCCAACCGGGACATATGACCCTGTTTTCAAAAAAATTCAGCAATTTTCTCTCTCATCCCGCCTTATTTTTTATTTTGGGGTTTAAATTTGTAATGTTTTTTAAATGATAATTACTTTGGAATTTAGAAAAACTTTAAACATAAAAGTGTTTGAATTTGAATAGCTAATTCAAAACCATTTACTGTTTTTAAAAATAATTAATGCAACCATTTAAACTATGAACCATTTAAAATTAAAAATGAATTAACTTATATTTTTTGAATATTAATTTGGAATTTAGAAAAACTTTAAACATAAAAAGTGTTTGAATTTGAATAACTAATTCAAAACCATTTTCTATTTTTAAAAAATAATTAATGTAACCATTTAAAATATGAACCATTTAAAATTAAAAATGAATTAACTTATATTTTTGGAATATTAATTTGGAATTTAGAAAAACTTTAAACATAAAAAGTGTTTGAATTTGAATAACTAATTCAAAACCATGTTCTGTTTTTAAAAATAATTAATATAACCATTTAAACTATGAACCATTTAAAATTAAAAATTAATTAACTTATATTTTTTGAATATTTATTTGGAATTTAGAAAAAATTTAAACATAAAAAGTGTCTCGATTTGAATAAATAATTCAAAACCATTTTCTATTTTTAAAAAATAATTAATGTAACCATTTAAACTATGAACCATTTAAAATTAAAAAGAAATTAACTTATATTTTTTGAATATTTATTTGGAATTTAGAAAAACTTTAAAAATAAAAAGTATCTGGATTTGAATAAATAATTCAAAACCATTTTCTATTTTTAAAAAATAATTAATGTAACCATTTAAACTATGAACCATTTAAAATTAAAAATTAATTAACTTATATTTTTTGAATATTTTTGGAATTTAGAAAAACTTTAAACATAAAAAGTGTTTGAATTTGAATAACTAATTCAAAACCATTTTTTGTGTTTTAATTTGGATTTGAATTAACTTATATTTTTTATATATTAATGGGCGGGAAAAAAAGGATGGGAAATAATGGGCGGAAAGAAAATTTTATTAGGATAAAACTGGAATTAAAGTACATAACGCAACTAACACAAAGTTACATAGAAGAACTGGAAATTAAGATACATGGCCAGATTAAGCCACAATCGGCCGAACTTGTTTTGCAATGTTGGAGTGATTCAGTCATGCTCCTGCCTACACCTGTAATACTCGTCACTGTAGTCATCGTACTCGCCACGGCGGTCGTCGCTGTCGTCTTCGGGGTCGCCGTAGTTGAACCTTGAAGGCTGAGTACGAGTGGGCTGGACTTGAGGGTAGCGCATGCGGGGGCTAGAGTCGGCGGCCGTGTCATAGGCCATGACGCTCTGGAGAGTCCGACCGCGCCACCACAACAGACGGACGGCCTCGTTGAAGTTCAGAGGAGGTGGGCCATCCTCCTCGTGCCTGGCGAGCGCCCTCTCACGCCGATCCATGAAGAAGGCTTCCCAAGTCAGGAAATAGTCGGGATGCCATCTGTGATTCCTCCACTGCTCCGGCGTGAGCTCGAAGTAGTAGTGGTTCGTGATGGCCAACCGACGCGCCACAACTATAGGGACAGGAGGAACCGGCATGCCTCCGGCGCTCAGCATCCAGCCGATGGGGACACAGTAGCCCGGCAGGCAGGGGTAGTTCGAGGCGCAAAGCGCCTCCGCCTCCCTGGGAGTTAGTGCTACGGTGGAAGTCATGGGAAAGAGTGATGAGGTTGCAGTTATGAGTCTAGAGATGTGCAATGACAATGGAGGCCAACCCTACATATATATACTGAGAAATGGCAGGAAGATAACTGAAGGGAAGAACTGGCGGGAAGAAATGGCGGGGGAAATGCCGGGAAAAAATGGCGGGAAGAAAAATGGCGGGAAGAAATGGCGGGAAGAAAAATGGTTCATTTAGAACTTCCATAGGATCTCTAAAGAAACCACATATTGCGAGTCTAAAAATGATTTTTTCAAAAAATCACGGGCGATAGATCATGTACCTGTAGTACAAACCGGACCCACTTCCTACCGATTCGGCAGACATTTGTCCTTTTTACCCGGGATGGACGAAAAGGTTTGAGATGTCCCGGTTGGGAGATAGTCCATGTAAGGTGGTCTAGTATTTTAGGAAAATGGGACGGTAGCATTCTGAAACGGCATTTTGGTGGTTACTTCACAAAACGACCCGTTTTTTGCGCTCGGAAAATGGAAAAGGGATTTTCCGTGCGACAAAAAGGAAAACTTCCTCCTGCAACATTGTTCTCCATACCAATGTCCACATGCATGCATAATATGGGCATAGCATCACAAACTATGTTGTGATTCCGCACATAACATCGGTCATTTGGACCGAAAGCCATGAAATCTCGAACATGATAGGTCATTTTGTGAAGGTTTTTTCGAGACATTATCAATATACCAAGTCTGGTATTTTTTCTTTCAACTATGTCACATAATATGACACCACGCGAAGGATTTTCATTGTTCGGATTTTTTTTTGAATTTATTATGCCCGTTTTGAATTTTCTGAATTTCTAACTATGGTCGAACCGGCGTGCATGAAGATAGGGGACGAGCATCGTTAGATCTTGCATTGGATATCTGAAGAAACCACATATTGCGAGTCTAAAAATGATTTTTTCAAAAAATCACGGGCGATAGATCATGTACCTGTAGTACAAACCGGACCCACTTCCTACCGATTCGGCAGACATTTGTCCTTTTTACCCGGGATGGACGAAAAGGTTTGAGATGTCCCGGTTGGGAGATAGTCCATGTAAGGTGGTCTAGTATTTTAGGAAAATGGGATGGTAGCATTCTGAAACGGCATTTTGGTGGTTACTTCACAAAACGACCTGTTTTTTGCGTTCGAAAAATGGAAAAGGGCTTTTCCGTGCGACAAAAAGGAAAACTTACTCCTGCAACATTGTTCTCCATACCAATGTACACATGCATGCATAATATGGGCACAACATCACAAACTATGCCGTGATTCAGCACATAACATCGGTCATTTGGACCGAAAGCCATGAAACCTCGAACATGATAGGTCATTTTGTGAAGGTTTTTTCGAGACATGATCAATATACCAAGTCTGGTATTTTTCCTTTCAACTATGTCACTTAATATGACACCACGCAAAGGATTTTAATTGTTCGGATCTTTTTAAATTTATTATGCCCGTTTTGAATTTTCTGAATTACTAACTATGGTCGAACCGGCGTGCATGAAGATAGGGGATGAGCATCATTAGATCTTGCATTGGATCTCTGAAGAAACCACATATTGCGAGTCTAAAAATGATTTTTTCAAAAAATCACGGGCGATAGATCATGTACATATAGTACAAACCGGACCCACTTCCTACCGATTCGGCAGACATTTGTCCTTTTTACCCGGGATGAACGAAAAGGTTTGAGATGTCCCGGTTGGGAGATAGTCCATGTAAGGTGGTCTAGTATTTTAGTAAAATGGGACGGTAGCATTCTGAAACGGCATTATGGTGGTTACTTCACAAAACGACCCGTTTTTTGCGCTCGGAAAATGGAAAAGAGCTTTTCCGTGCGACAAAAAGGAAAACTTCCTCCTGCAACATTGTTCTCCATACCAATGTACACATGCATGCATAATATGAGCACAACATCACAAACTATGCCGTGATTCAGCACATAACATCGGTGTAACACCCTCAGAATCGGACCTATGCAAATTTGGGAAAAATTCGCCAAACCCGCATAGAAACGATTCAAAGGTGCCCACCAGGCACTTTCGTGCGGGTGGAAAACGAAGTAATAACATTACACAACAGTCCTCGATGGGACCCACAGAACAGACATATATATAACGGCGACTCCATGAGTCAAGAATACAGATATACGGTACAAAGATCCAAATCACCTTGAAAAGATGAAGCGTCCGACTACGGACAAGATGAAAATGGGGCTAAGATCCCTGAAGAAATAACCAATAGCGTCCATAACCCTGCCCAGGCCAAGCCGGAAGGATAACCCTGCTAACGACGTTGATCTCAAAACCTGCTTAAACAAAAGGGGTGCCGACAAAGGGCAAAGGAAAAAGAAGGAGCGTCAGTACTGAGGCCAGTACACGGCGAGGCTAGAATTCGGCGGTCCTCGCCTACATAGGTATGGTGGACTGGAGCGGCAGCGGCAGCATGCACAAAACAACCTATAGAGACTCGATACAACTGGCGGTTATCAGAGAGGGATAAGAAAGACCTATTCGGCTCCAACCTGATACTAGCATAAAACAAACCCCTCCTGGTGTTTCCCCCTCGATACCAACGAGGAAGTCAACCGAGGAACTCACACAGTTGGCAGTTTTATTTATTCAGTTATCGTTGCAGCAATTACTAGTCAGGTATAGATAATTGTCCTGATAAAAGAAGCAGTGGGCCCTTTTAGTTATTCATTCCGTTGTAGTTGCGGCAATTACTAATCAGATACAGATAGCATGATGTAAACCCCAAAACCCAGCAGTTGTTGGTACTTTTATTCAGCCATGCTGTTGTAGTTGTAATACTTACTAGTCAGATACAATGGTCGCAAGCGACAATCCAAACAAGCAATTGTGGGCAGTATTATTTATCCATTCCATTATAGTGAAGCTGATTACTAGTCATGTTATAGTCAAATTGATAGCAGTAAACTTTAGTTATGCTTGTCTATGGTCGAGATACTGTGCTCCAAGTCGTCCATAACCGCGGACACGGCTTTCAGAAAGTTTTAACCCGGCCGGGGTGCACAAATAGCAACACACACACGATCAACCTCGGAAAAACCAAATCAAAACCCAACGAGGTCTTCACGACAGAGCAATCACAAGATTCAGAAATATTTCAGGGGGCCACCCCTTAAAGTAGAACCCGCAACGAAGTTAGCTGACTTCGAGACGGACTTAAGGTTTGTGGGGCCGGCTGTAAACGACTGGGAACCCGAAAGTGTGGCTGGGCTTGTCGATACCGCGAAAACAGGTCACAATTCCTAAACAGTATAGTGTGCTCCTCGCACAATCGTAAATAAAGCAGTAAAGCATGGCATAAGTACGGGATCGTAAATAAAACCTCAAACTAGTTTGTGGCCCCAAGAAATAAGACGGAATCAAGCTCTGGCTAAGGGGGGCCCATACTCCCCATATGTGGATAGCGCGATAAATCAAGGAACAGGTATCAAGTACTCGGGGTCCTACGGGACACAAGTGGGCGTTCGGAAACCAAATGTTATCTATCACCCACCGATGCCTCTGCTTATATCAATTTTAGTTGTTAAACAGAAATTAAAGTGACGATAAGTAAAACTAGAATCATCTCCAACATCAACATGCGGCAATACATCAGCAACTGTGGCATATGTCGACACACATCAGCACTTGAGCAAGCAACTACGACGCGCAAGTCCAACTATCTACCAAACAACAGGTAATAGGATGTGTCCAAGGCAATATAGGGCTGCACGGTATATCACAGGTACGGAAACTAAAGCATCGCAACACAGATAGCAATAGATCAACAGGAGGGAATAAAGACTATAAAAGTAAGATAGGTAGAAAGGGGGAGATGCTCGCCTGAAAACATTGTCGAAGGTTTTCCCCGAAGATCGGGGCGAAGCTCACATCAACTCAACGGACTTATCCGCGAAGAAGCAAAACACTAGAATAAACACCGGATGCACTATTTAAGATTACGGCAGAAGATCGGCATGAAGCATGTATGATGAATGACATGGCAAAGATGCGATGCAATTAGGCCATATTAAGCGGAACCGGGTTCCCGACAATTAATTAGGTGGTTCAAGTTGTTTATCTACCCTGCAATTTAAACGTGGTTTTAGCATGGCAAAAGATAGCACCGGGTTCGCTACACAAATTTAAATGATGCCAATATGAGACTAGATTTGCCCACATATGGGCCCCATATTTAATTATTAGGTGAATCGGCATAAGGCCCCCAAACCAATGATATGCATGCGAGAATGACAATTTAATATGCGACAAGTTGTATTATGTTATGAAATCGGGTTCGAGGAAAGGGTTCACACATTAGGGTTCGGCAGATCTTGGGTTCCGGGGTTCGGGGTCGGTCTCAGGGTTCGGATCTGGGGTTCGGTCTCGGCGGGGCCGTTCTCGGATAACGGAGGTAGGTCTTGTCGCATCCGGGGAGCAGGACTTGGTTCGGTGTCGGGAGCACATCGGATCCGCCCTGGTCGGTGTCGTTCTTATCGTCGTGCAAATCTTGTCGGGTCCCACGGGGTCAATCTTGCCGTTGCGAGGGTCTTGTCGGGCCCGCGCCATCGAGTCGGTGTTAGCGTTCGGGAGCGTTCTCGTGGCAGTCTTGGCGTCCTGGGGACGATCCTGTCGCATCTGCGGCCTTCGGGTACGGGTTCTCCGGGCTCCCATGTAGGAGATCTTGTCGTCGCGTCGAAGAAGTCAGGTTCGGGGGGTCAGGTGTCGGTGGACTACTTGATGTTCTCCCTTAGAAGATCTTCGGTTCCGTGAAGACGAGCTTGTCGACCTTGGGTCCGGGTAGGCGATCCACTTGTTCATGTAGGAGAACTTGAGGTCTCTCGTGACTTCGATTGTCGTTTCGGTGTCGACCTTGTCTTGGAGGGCGGCACCCACATCGCAGCACCACAAGAACACAAACACGCACGGGACGGCCAAGGCGTGCCCAGAGAGGACGTTGGCCACTTGCAGGTGAGTCGGGGACGACGCGCTACAGGAGACAGCTCGGGGGGAGGGCGCGCAGGCGTACAAGGTGGCGGAGCAGCCTCAGCGGGACAGCGAGGACACGGGGATGAGCTTCCGCCCGGCGGCCGCTGGCCAGACGAGGAGGTGGCGGAGCAGAGCGGGCTCGCGCGGCTCTGCTCGAGGAGGACGGAGGCGTGGGGGAGCTCGGCCGGCGGCCTGGGTGACGCGGCCGAGGCGGCGAGCACCGGCGGGGACGACGGGGGTGGCGGAGAGGCGGCGCTGGGGAAGGTCGCCGGCGTCGGGCTCTGAGGCGAGGACGGGGCTGAGCGGGGCGAGGTCGGGGCCGGCGGCTCGAGGACGGAGGCGACCGGCGGCGAGGAGCCGCGGGGCGGCGCGCTCGGGGTCGCGGCCGAGGGCGGCGAGCGCGGGGCGAGCAAGCGCCGGCGACGGGGAAGAGAAGGTGGCGGGGCAGAGAAGCGGCGCCGGAGGGGAGGAGGTTGGCGGCGGAGAGCTGCGGGGAGCGGGTCGGAGGGCGGCCGCGCGGAGGGGGGCTTGGCGAGGCGGACGCGGCGGCAAGGTGAGCTCAAGCGGGAGCGGCGAGCCGGGGGGAAGGCGGTGGAGGAGGCCGGAGAGGCGACGGTGGCGGTGGCGGGGCGGGGAAGAGGTGCGGGAGCCGGCGGTGGGGCAGCGGCGGATGCGAGAGAGAGCTGGGGGAAGAGGAGCAGTGCCTGGGCGGCTCGCGCGGGGAGGGAGGAGAGAGGGCGAGTGCGGGGCCAGGCGTGGGTGGTGGGGCCACGGGTCAGGGAGAGAAGAGGGGGAGGGTAGCACGGCCAGGGGGTGGACCGGGTCCGCGGGCGAGGCTGGCGCGTGGGGGCCCGCGGTGGGTCCCAGGCGGCAGAGGCGGTCGGAGCGTGCGGGGTGTGTGCGTGGCCCTGGGTGGGGACAGCTGGGGTTGGTGGGTGAGGAGAGGGAGAGGGCTGGGACAAGTGGCAGGTGGGGATTGGGTAGAGGGGAGAGGGGAGCTGAGGTGGCGAGAGGCTATTGGAGGGAGTGAGGTGGCCAGGGGGTGTGGGTAGGATAGTTGGTAGGTGTAGGTTTTGTCTGGGGCTGGTTTGGGGTGGACCGTTTTAGTTTTCTAGGGGTGGTCGTTCGGGTCGGTCGGCCCGTTCGACTGCCCCCACTAAAATAATTAAATCTTTTATTTAATTCATATGCACCTTTTTCAAACCGATCGCATTCAACAAAATAATCCGGAGACCGGGTTTTAATATTTGAATTAAGATGAGGCGTTTGGAAAACAAATCGGGCGTTGCGAAAATAGTTTTATGCAAACAATGCATGATGTTGACGATGCAATGCACAAATTCAACGCGATTTTCTAGTAGTGGTTTTGCGGGATGCCACAATTCGACACCACTAACAATGGATCTCGCCCTCGAGATCCGCCTCATGGTACCGGAAGGAGGATCGGCGACCTGCATCTTCTCGCTTCGTGTAGATCCTCGCGACACCACTAACAAGAGGTCGATGTCCGTGATCGCCGAGAGAACACTCCGGAAACAAAAGGGCGAAGGTAGAGGTATCCACAGATAAAGCCACCTCTAACTTCCGGTGGAAAGGGAATCGATGCATTCTCGTCCACTTCAATGTACAAAAGCGAATAGAAAGGGTAGTCGGCATGGGGGCCAATCCATCACGCACCCAAACTATTACTCTGCACAATCAGTAGAAGGGAGTGCAACCATTCTCGGAATCAGACTGAAGATCTCGGCAAGCGAGGTTCGGAAACAAAGGAGTGATGCAGACTCTGCATCGGATCTGGCGTAGAGAATGTCGTTGCGACGGAAAACGCCGGACAGCACAACAAGGAACAAAGAATGGTAACACCGTAGACGGATTCATCAGGCAGCTTGAACACCGGACGGTAGAACATCGTTATCAGACGAGGAAGCGAAACCCTGAAGGTACGACGGAAACCCAACCACGAGAAATCCTGGACTCGAAGAAAAGATAAGAGAGCAGATTCAAAACACGTCGAGATAAGAGGAGAATAGCAGAGGGGTAAGAAGTAAAATCAGACCTAATCAGAACTATCCAACCGATTTTGCAAAAATAGTTTTGACACTCTACTTCGGCCGTTAGCTAGGTTATCCTACAGGCTGGACTTGTGGGGTATCGCAACTGCTGAGCTCTGATACCACTCTGTAACACCCTCAGAATCGGACCTATGAAAATTTGGGCAAAATTCGCCAAACCCGCATAGAAACGATTCAAAGGTGCCCACCAGGCACTTTCGTGCGGGTGGAAAACGAAGTAATAACATTACACAACAGTCCTCGATGGGACCCACAGAACAGACATATATATAACGGCGACTCCATGAGTCAAGAATACAGATATACGGTACAAAGATCCAAATCACCTTGAAAAGATGAAGCGTCCGACTACGGACAAGATGCAAATGGGGCTAAGAGCCCTGAAGAAATAACCAATGGCGTCCATAACCCTGCCCAGGCCAAGCCGGAAGGGTAACCCTGCTAACGACGTCGATCTCAAAACCTGCTTAAACAAAAGGGGTGCCGACAAAGGGCAAAGGAAAAAGAAGGAGCGTCAGTACTGAGGCCAGTACACGGCGAGGCTAGAATTCGGCGGTCCTCGCCTACATAGGTATGGTGGACTGGAGCGGCAGCGGCAGCATGCACAAAACAACCTATAGAGACTCGATACAACTGGCGGTTATCAGAGAGGGATAAGAAAGACCTATTCGGCTCCAACCTGATACTAGCATAAAACAAACCCCTCCTGGTGTTTCCCCCTCGATACCAACGAGGAAGTCAACCGAGGAACTCACACAGTTGGCAGTTTTATTTATTCAGTTATCGTTGCAGCAATTACTAGTCAGGTATAGATAATTGTCCTGATAAAAGAAGCAGTGGGCCCTTTTAGTTATTCATTCCGTTGTAGTTGCGGCAATTACTAATCAGATACAGATAGCATGATGTAAACCCCAAAACCCAGCAGTTGTTGGTACTTTTATTCAGCCATGCTGTTGTAGTTGTAATACTTACTAGTCAGATACAATGGTCGCAAGCGACAATCCAAACAAGCAATTGTGGGCAGTATTATTTATCCATTCCATTATAGTGAAGCTGATTACTAGTCATGTTATAGTCAAATTGATAGCAGTAAACTTTAGTTATGCTTGTCTATGGTCGAGATACTGTGCTCCAAGTCGTCCATAACCGCGGACACGGCTTTCAGAAAGTTTTAACCCGGCCGGGGTGCACAAATAGCAACACACACACGATCAACCTCGGAAAAACCAAATCAAAACCCAACGAGGTCTTCACGACAGAGCAATCACAAGATTCAGAAATATTTCAGGGGGCCACCCCTTAAAGTAGAACCCGCAACGAAGTTAGCTGACTTCGAGACGGACTTAAGGTTTGTGGGGCCGGCTGTAAACGACTGGGAACCCGAAAGTGTGGCTGGGCTTGTCGATACCGCGAAAACAGGTCACAATTCCTAAACAGTATAGTGTGCTCCTCGCACAATCGTAAATAAAGCAGTAAAGCATGGCATAAGTACGGGATCGTAAATAAAACCTCAAACTAGTTTGTGGCCCCAAGAAATAAGACGGAATCAAGCTCTGGCTAAGGGGGGCCCATACTCCCCATATGTGGATAGCGCGATAAATCAAGGAACAGGTATCAAGTACTCGGGGTCCTACGGGACACAAGTGGGCGTTCGGAAACCAAATGTTATCTATCACCCACCGATGCCTCTGCTTATATCAATTTTAGTTGTTAAACAGAAATTAAAGTGACGATAAGTAAAACTAGAATCATCTCCAACATCAACATGCGGCAATACATCAGCAACTGTGGCATATGTCGACACACATCAGCACTTGAGCAAGCAACTATGACGCGCAAGTCCAACTATCTACCAAACAACAGGTAATAGGATGTGTCAAGGCAATATAGGGCTGCACGGTATATCACAGGTACGGAAACTAAAGCATCGCAACACAGATAGCAATAGATCAACAGGAGGGAATAAAGACTATAAAAGTAAGATAGGTAGAAAGGGGGAGATGCTCGCCTGAAAACATTGTCGAAGGTTTTCCCCGAAGATCGGGGCGAAGCTCACATCAACTCAACGGCCTTATCCGCGAAGAAGCAAAACACTAGAATAAACACCGGATGCACTATTTAAGATTACGGCAGAAGATCGGCATGAAGCATGTATGATGAATGACATGGCAAAGATGCGATGCAATTAGGCCATATTAAGCGGAACCGGGTTCCCGACAATTAATTAGGTGGTTCAAGTTGTTTATCTACCCCGCAATTTAAACGTGGTTTTAGCATGGCAAAAGATAGCACCGGGTTCGCTACACAAATTTAAATGAGGCCAATATGAGACTAGATTTGCCCGCATATGGGCCCCATATTTAATTATTAGGTGAATCGGCATAAGGCCCCCAAACCAATGATATGCATGCGAGAATGACAATTTAATATGCGACAAGTTGTATTATGTTATGAAATCGGGTTCGAGGAAAGGGTTCACACATTAGGGTTCGGCAGATCTTGGGTTCCGGGGTTCGGGGTCGGTCTCAGGGTTCGGATCTGGGGTTCGGTCTCGGCGGGGCCGTTCTCGGATAACGGAGGTAGGTCTTGTCGCATCCGGGGAGCAGGACTTGGTTCGGTGTCGGGAGCACATCGGATCCGCCCTGGTCGGTGTCGTTCTTATCGTCGTGCAGATCTTGTCGGGTCCCACGGGGTCAATCTTGCCGTTGCGAGGGTCTTGTCGGGCCCGCGCCATCGAGTCGGTGTTAGCGTTCGGGAGCGTTCTCGTGGCAGTCTTGGCGTCCTGGGGACGATCCTGTCGCATCCGCGGCCTTCGGGTACGGGTTCTTCGGGCTCCCATGTAGGAGATCTTGTCGTCGCGTCGAAGAACTCAGGTTCGGGGGGTCGGGTGTCGGTGGACTACTTGATGTTCTCCCTTAGAAGATCTTCGGTTCCGTGAAGACGAGCTTGTCGACCTTGGGTCCGGGTAGGCGATCCACTTGTTCATGTAGGAGAACTTGAGGTCTCTCGTGACTTCGATTGTCGTGTCGGTGTCGACCTTGTCTTGGAGGGCGGCACCCACATCGCAGCACCACAAGAACACAAACACGCACGGGACGGCCAAGGCGTGCCCAGAGAGGACGTTGGCCACTTGCAGGTGAGTCGGGGACGACGCGCTACAGGAGACAGCTCGGGGGGGAGGGCGCGCAGGCGTACGAGGTGGCGGAGCAGCCTCAGCGGGACAGCGAGGACACGGGGATGAGCTTCCGCCCGGCGGCCGCTGGCCAGACGAGGAGGTGGCGGAGCAGAGCGGGCCCGCGCGGCTCTGCTCGAGGAGGACGGAGGCGTGGGGGAGCTCGGCCGGCGGCCTGGGTGACGCGGCCGAGGCGGCGAGCACCGGCGGGGACGACGGGGGCGGCGGAGAGGCGGCGCTGGGGAAGGTCGCCGGCGTCAGGCTCTGAGGCGAGGACGGGGCTGAGCGGGGCGAGGTCGGGGCCGGCGGCTCGAGGACGGAGGCGACCGGCGGCGAGGAGCCGCGGGGCGGCGCGCTCGGGGTCGGGGCCGAGGGCGGCGAGCGCGGGGCGAGCAAGCGCCGGCGACGGGGAAGAGAAGGTGGCGGGGCAGAGAAGCGGCGCCGGAGGGGAGGAGGTTGGCGGCGGAGAGCTGCGGGGAGCGGGTCGGAGGGCGGCCGCGCGGAGGGGGGCTTGGCGAGGCGGACGCGGCGGCAAGGTGAGCTCAAGCGAGAGCGGCGAGCCGGGGGGGAAGGCGGTGGAGGAGGCCGGAGAGGCGACGGTGGCGGTGGCGGGGCGGGGAAGAGGTGCGGGAGCCGGCGGTGGGGCAGCGGCGGATGCGAGAGAGAGCTGGGGGAAGAGGAGCAGTGCCTGGGCGGCTCGCGCGGGGAGGGAGGAGAGAGGGCGAGTGCGGGGCCAGGCGTGGGTGGTGGGGCCACGGGTCAGGGAGAGAAGAGGGGAGAGGGTAGCACGGCCAGGGGGTGGACCGGGTCCGCGGGCGGGGCTGGCGCGTGGGGGCCCGCGGTGGGTCCCAGGCGGCAGAGGCGGTCGGCGCGTGCGGGGTGTGTGCGTGGCCCTGGGTGGGGACAGCTGGGGTTGGTGGGTGAGGAGAGGGAGAGGGCTGGGACAAGTGGCAGGTGGGGATTGGGTAGAGGGGAGAGGGGAGCTGAGGTGGCGAGAGGCTATTGGAGGGAGTGAGGTGGCCAGGGGGTGTGGGTAGGATAGTTGGTAGGTGTAGGTTTTGTCTGGGGCTGGTTTGGGGTGGACCGTTTTAGTTTTCTGGGGGTGGTCGTTCGGGTCGGTCGGCCCGTTCGACTGCCCCCACTAAAATAATTAAATCTTTTATTTAATTCATATGCACCTTTTTCAAACCGATCGCATTCAACAAAATAATCCGGAGACCGGGTTTTAATATTTGAATTAAGATGAGGCGTTTGGAAAACAAATCGGGCGTTGCGAAAATAGTTTTATGCAAACAATGCATGATGTTGACGATGCAATGCACAAATTCAACGCGATTTTCTAGTAGTGGTTTTGCGGGATGCCACAATCGGTCATTTGAACCGAAAGCCATGAAACCTCGAACATGATAGGTCATTTTGTGAAGGTTTTTTCGAGACATGATCAATATACCAAGTCTGGTATTTTTCCTTTCAACTATGTCACATAATATGACACCACGCGAAGGATTTTCATTGTTCGGATTTTTTTAAATTTATTATGCCCATTTTGAATTTTCTAAATTACTAACTATGGTTGAACCAGCGTGCATGAAGATAGGGGACGATCATCGTTAGATCTTGCATTGGATCTCTGAAGAAACCACATATTGCGAGTCTAAAAATGATTTTTTCAAAAAATCACGGGCGATAGATCATGTATCTGTAGTACAAACCGGACCCATTTCCTACCGATTCGGCAGACATTTGTCATTTTTACCCGGGATGGACGAAAAGGTTTGAGATGTCCCGGTTGGGAGATAGTCCATGTAAGGTGGTCTAGTATTTTAGGAAAATGGGACGGTAGCATTCTGAAACGGCATTTTGGTGGTTACTTCACAAAACGACCCGTTTTTTGCGCTCGGAAAATGGAAAAGGGCTTTTCCGTGCGACAAAAAGGAAAACTTCCTCCTGCAACATTGTTCTCCATACCAATGTCCACATGCATGCATAATATGGGCATAGCATCACAAACTATGCCGTGATTCAGCACATAACATCGGTCATTTGGACCGAAAGCCATGAAACCTCGAACATGATAGGTCATTTTGTGAAGGTTTTTTCGAGACATTATCAATATACCAAGTCTGGTATTTTTTCTTTCAACTATGTCACATAATATGACACCACGCAAAGGATTTTCATTGTTCGGATTTTTTTTTGAATTTATTATGCCCGTTTTGAATTTTCTGAATTTCTAACTATGGTCGAACCGGCGTGCATGAAGATAGGGGACGAGCATCGTTAGATCTTGCATTGGATCTCTAAAGAAACCACATATTGCGAGTCTAAAAATGATTTTTTCAAAAAATCACGGGCGATAGATCATGTACCTGTAGTACAAACCGGACCCACTTCCTACCGATTCGGCAGACATTTGTCCTTTTTACCCGGGATGGACGAAAAGGTTTGATATTTCTCGGTTGGGAGATAGTCCATGTAAGGTGGTCTAGTATTTTAGAAAAATGGGACCGTAGCATTCTGAAACGGCATTTTGGTGGTTACTTCATAAAACGACCTGTTTTTTGCGCTCGAAAAATAGAAAAGGGCTTTTCCGTGCGACAAAAAGGAAAACTTCCTCCTGCAACATTGTTCTCCATACCAATGTACACATGCATGCATAATATGGGCACAACATCCAAACTATGCCGTGATTCAGCACATAACCTCGAACATGATAGGTCATTTTGTGAAGGTTTTTTCGAGACATGATCAATATACCAAGTCTGGTATTTTTCCTTTCAACTATGTCACATAATATGACACCATGCGAAGGATTTTCATTATTCGGATTTTTAATATACTAAAGGTTCATCTTTAGTCCCGGTTGGAGGGATTTCGGCAGGCTGGGCCAAGCAGCACTAATGATAGGGGTGAGTGTCGACATTATGTCTTGCGGCGTGTACCTTGTCCCGGATGCTGTCACCAACCAGGACTAAAGATGAACCTTTAGTCCCGATTGGAGACACCAACCGGGACAAAATACGAGTCAGCACTAATAATAGGGGCGAGTGTCGACATTATTTCGTAAGTGTCGACACTATGCCGAGCTGCTTGTACTATAAATAGGCATCCTTGTGAGTCCAGTCCTCCAGCCAGTTTGAGGCATCTCCAAGATGGTTTTCGAGAGCTGGGACACCACTACGGCCAGTTTCAGGGAGACGCCGACGGAGCCCAGTCCTCCGGCATCTCCGAGAAACTGGTCATAGAGGCACTCCCTAATATGTGAAATTAGTTAGATCCCAGGTGTATTGATCTAGTTAGAGAAGTTACAAGCTGCAAGATGGTTTTCGAGAGCAGGGACACCACTACGACCAGTTTCAGGGAGATGCCGCCGGATCCCAGTCCTCCGGCATCTCCAAGAAACTGGTCATAGTGGCACTCCTTAATATGTGACCGCGCGCGTTTGGAGATCAGATCTTAATGGCAAGTACGAATCGGGACAACTTCTTCATAGTCCCGCTCCAGCCACAAAATGGGACTAACACTCAAGACATTTATTAATATTAAAAACTGATACTACAAAACCGGGACTAAAGGCCCCCCTATATATAGTCCCGCAAAAGATATCCTTCGGTGAAGCCACAAACCGCGAAAGACATGAACTAGAGTTACATAATATGAGCATGAACTTCTTGGCATATGTCCTTCCTTATGATCGCTTCAGACGTAACCATGGAGCATCTTCTTTACTTAACGGAATGCTTGGGTCAGTTTTCACTATGAAGGGCGGAATTTCATCAAACTTATTATAATCTTCTGACATGTCTGTCTTGTCCTCGATTCCCACGATGTTTCTTTTCCCTGAAAGAACTATGTGACGCTTTGGCTCATCATATGATGTATTCGTTTGCATATTTTTTCTTTTTTTCGGTCTGGAGGACATGTCCTTCACATAGAAAACCTAAGATACATCATTGGCTAGGACGAATGGTTCATCTCTATAACCAAGATTGTTGAGATCCACTGTTGTCATTCCGTACAACTGGCCTATCTTTACCCCTTCCCCATTCAGGTTGACCCATTTGCAGCGCAACAAAGGGACCTTAAAAGAGACTCCATAGTCTAGTTCCCATATCTCTTCTATGTAACCATAGTATGTGTCCTTTTGTCCATTCTCGTCTATTGCATCAAAACGGACACCACTATTTTGGTTGGTGATCTTTTTATCTTGGGCGATCGTGTAGAATGTATTCCCATTTATTTCATACCCTTGGAAATTCAATACAGTAGAAGATGGTGACGCGGCCAACAAGTATAGCTGATCTCCAATAGTGGTGTCATTAAAGAGATGTTTCCGCATCCAACCACCGAAAGACTTCATGTGTTCATCTGTAATCAGTGATTCAGGCTTCCCCGGGTTTTTGGAGCGTAGAATATTCTTGTGTTCCTCGATATACGGAGCTGCCAAGGTGGAATTATGTAGAACTGTGTAGTGTGCTTTAGTGAAAGAATCCCCGTCCCTACATATCATTGCTTTCTTTCCCAGCGTGCCATTTCCACTTAGTCTTCCCTCATGCCGCGAGTTAGAAACACCAATCGGCTTAAGGTCAGGAATAAAGTCAACACAAAACTCAATGACCTCCTCTGTTCCATATCCCTTGGAGATGCTTCCTTCTGGTCTAGCACGGTTATGAACATATTTCTTTAAGACTCCCATGAACCTCTCAAAGGGGAACATATTGTGCAGAAATACCGGACCGAGAATGGCAATCTCTTCCACTAGGTGAACCAAGAGATGCGTCATAATATTGAATAAGGATGGTGGGAACACCAATTCAAAACTAACAATACACTGTACCACATCCTTCTGTAATCTTGGCAGAATATCTGGATTGATTACCTTCTGAGACATTGCATTGAGGAATTCACACAGCTTCACAATGGGTACTCGAACATTTTTCGGTAGAATCCCCCTCAATGCAATCGGAAGCAACTGCGTCATAATCACGTGACAGTCATGAGACTTCAGGTTTTGGAACTTTTTCTCTGCCATATTTATTATCCCCTTTATATTAGATGAAAAGCCCGACGGCACCTTGATACTGTAAAGGACTTCAAAAAAGATTTCCTTCTCTGCTTTTGTAATAGCATAGCTGGCACGACTTAAGTGACGCCCTTTATCCGTCTTGTTGTGTATGCATGTTCTTTGGGTCTTTCATAATTTGTTTGTCCTCCCGTGCTTCTGGTGTATCTTTTGTCTTCCCATACACGCCTAGGAATCCTAGCAGGTTCACGCAAAGATTCTTCGTCACGTGCATCACGTCGATTGAAGAGCGGACACGCGGGACTTTCCAATATGGCAACTCCCAAAATATAGATTTCTTCTTCCACATGGGTGTGTGTACTGTAGCGACGTCGTTCGGAACTGATTGACCGCCGGGACCCTTTCCAAAGATTACTTCTATGTCCTTGACTATACCAAATACATGATCACCAGCAGGGAGTTCAGGCTTCTTCCGGTGATCTGCCTCACCTTTGAAATGCTTGCCTTTCTTTCTTACGGGATTATTGGTCGGAAGAAATCGTCGATTCGCCAGGTACACAACCTTGCATTTATGCAAATATGTACCTTCAGTCTTATCTAAATAGTGTGTGCATGCCTTATATCCCTTGTTTGCCTGTCCTAAAAGGTTACTAAGAGTAGGCCAATCATTGATGGTTACGAATAACAACCCTCGTAGATCAAATGGCTGATGTTTGTTCTCATCCCATGCACGTACACCTGGTTTGCCCCACAACTGTAAGAGTTCTTCAACTAATGGCCTAAGGTACACATCAATGTCGTTTCCCGGTTGCTTCGGGCCTTGGATGAGCACTGGCATCATAATGAACTTACGCTTCATGCACAACCAAGGAGGCAGGTTGTAGATACATAGAGTCACGGGCCAGGTGCTGTGACTGCAGCTCTGCTCCCCAAAAGTATTCATGCCATCCGTACTTAGACCAAACCATAAGTTCCTTGTGTCACCTGCAAAGTCTGGGAAGTCTCTCTCGATTTTTCTCCACTATGACCCATCAGCAGGGTGTCTCAACTTCCCGTCTTTCTTACGGTCTTGTTTGTGCCATCGCAACAACCTGGCATGCTCTTTGTTTCTGAACATGCGTTTCAACCTTGGTATTATAGGAGCATACCACATAACCTTAGTAGGAACCCTCTTCCGGAGGGGCTCTCCCTCAACATCACCAGGGTCATCTCGTCTGATTTTATACCGCAACGCATTGCATACCGGGCATTTATCTAAATTCTCATACTCCTTACCGCGGTAGAGGATGCAGTCATTAATGCATGCATGTATCTTTTGCACATCTAATCCTATAGGACAGAGAGTCTTCTTTGCTTCGTAGGTACTCTCGGGAAGTTCGTTATGTTTTGGAAACTTCGGCTTCATTATTTTCAACATCTTTTCAAATGAGGAGTCAGTTAGACCACACTCTGCCTTCCATCGCAACAATTCCAGTGTGGTACCGAGCTTTGTGCTGCCATCTTCACAATTTGGGTACAACAATTTCTTGTGATCTTCTAACATGCCCTCTAACTTCAACTTCTTATTTTCTGTTTCACAGTCTCGCTTTGCATCAGAAATGACCCGACCAAGTTCATCAGTCGGCTCATCTGATGCCCGTTCTTCACCTCCTTCCTCTCCATTGTCTTCCATTGCAGTATCACTGTATTCAGAAAACATATGATGATAGTTGTTATCATCATCTTCTTCTTCACCATCTTCCATCATAACCCCTCTTTCCCCGTGCTTGGTCCAGCAATTATAGTTGGGCATGAAACCTTTCATAATCAGGTGGCCGCGAATGATTTTCGAGGAAGAGTACTCCTTGTTGCTCCGACATTGAACACATGGACAACGTATAAAACCATTCTCTTTCTTTGTCGTAGCCACATCGATAAATTTATCCACGCCTTTCATATACCCGGCTACGCGCCGGTCACCGTACATCCATTCCCGACCGTTCATCTGCATCATATAAGTAAGTTTATCAAAAAACAGGACATCATAAATAGTGAAATGACCAATTCACATCGACACATGCATTGTATCAATGACAGAGAAAAGATAAGATTGCTAACCTCGATCGAGGGAAATAAAGACGAGAAAGCTCAAGTGCGTCTCGGACACCTTCTATATTTCTGTTCTATGAGAAATTGAACGGGATTATTCACTCAAACATTTCATCAAACACCTTGAATGCATGCATTGGGGAGAAAAAACTAGCACACCCCTCACACCTTCTACCAAGAGAAAAAACAGAGTGGAGGCAGAGGGGGCTGGGGCGTTGCATTTATAGATGGCGGGAGCATACGTCCCGGTTGGAGCCACCAACCGGGACTAAAGGTGTGTGCCACGCCATGTGGCTGTCGCCAAACCTTTAGTCCCGGTTGGTGGCTCCAACCGGGACGCATGCCCCCGTACCAACCGGGACGCATGCCTCCGGGCCCCGTGCCCGCTCGAACCGGGACGCGTACCAGCATTAGTCCCGGTTGGTGGCGCAACCGGGACTAATGCTCTGAGGGGGCGCGAACGGATGGCCTGTTTTCTACTAGTTATCATGTAGTTATCACGAAGCTCCTGATGTAACAGTTCGAAGTTCATTGTTGATGTTGTGGTAGTGCTGGTCTAGGTGCAAGGATCAAGAGTCAAGCCTTTCCCCTGTTTTTCTGTAATACCTCAATAGTTTGGGGGTCTTTTCGTTCGTTCCATGGAATTACTCTGGGCGGGCTTGTTCGGTGTTTTGCCAGTTTCAGTGATATAAGGCGTGACGAGCTCCTCAATTAAGACAATTGTCGGTTTTGATGAATTACTTTGTCGCTTTGGGAATGAATGGCTATCGATAACAAGGCATTTAGTGCCGGTATACCAGGGGCGGGTTGGGCGGAATTTACTGGTGGCAGTTGGAGGCGATGAGTCTACTGCTATGTTGCATGTTTTGCGTGTGTTGTTTGTCTGTTCCACGTGTGCTGTTTTGTCTATCTATCCATGTGAGCGGTGGAAATCTTTCTATGTGCCTTTTTATTTTTGGTTCGTCTTTTAATGTTTGCTAAACTTTGTAATTTCTACAGCTTGATGTGTTTTCTATTAATGGAAAAATCAGAGGCCTACCCTTGCTAAAAAAAAGGCAGGTGACCATGACCATATGTTTCGAAACAGTCTAGTGTTATCGATAGTCAGGTGTTTTGCCAGTTTTAGTGGTATAAGGCATGACGAGCTCCTCAATTAAGACAATCGTCGGTTTTGATGAATTACGTTGTCGCTTTGGGAATGAATGGATATCGATAACAAGGCATTTAGTGCCGGTATACCAGGGGCGGGTGGGGCGGAATTTACTGGTGGCAGTTGGATGCGATGAGTCTACGCTATGTTGCGTGTTTCACGTGTGTTGTTTGTTTGTTCCGCGTGTGTTGTTTTGTCTATCTATCCCTGTGGGCGGTGGAAATCTCTCTATGTGCCTTTTTATTTTTGGTTCGTCTTTTAATGATTGCTAAACTTTGCAATTTCTACATCTTGATGTGTTCTTTTATTAATGGAAAAATCAGAGGCCTACCCTTGCTAAAAAAGGTACGTGACCATGACCATATCTTTCGAAACAGTCTAGTGTTATCGATAGTGAGGTGTTTTGCAAGTTTCAGTGATATAATTAAGACAATCGTCGGTTTTGATGAATTACTTTGTCGCTTTGGGAATGAATGGCTATCAATAACAAGGCATTTAGTGACGGTATACCAGGGGCGGGTGGGGCGGAATTTACTAGTGGCAGTTGGAGGCGATGAGTCTAGTGCTATGTTGCATGTTTCGCATGTGTTGTTTGTATGTTTCGCGTGTGCTGTTTTGTCTATCTATCCCCGTGGGCGGTGCACATCTCTCTATGTGCCTTTTTATTTTTGGTTCGTCTTTTAATGTTTGCTAAACTTTGTAATTTCTACAGATTGATGTGTTTTTTTATTAATGGAAAAATCAGAGGCCTACCCTTGCTAAAAAAGGTACGTGACCATGAAAAGGGCTATAGTTTGTCGCTTTGGGAATGAATGGCTATCGAGAACAAGGCATTTAGTGACGGTATACCAGGGGCGGGTGGGGCGAAATTTACTGGTGGCAGTTGGAGGCGATATGAGTCTAGTGTTATGTTGCATGTTCCGCGTGTGATGTTTTGTCTATCTATCCCTGTGGGCGGTGGAAATCTCTCTATGTGCCTTTTTATTTTTGGTTCGTCTTGTCAGGAATATGCAACATATATTCCTCTGGGGGCCAAAGGCCACAATATATAGTACAGGTACAGGGCAAATATGCAGGGAGCCCCCTAACATATGGGGGAAATACAATATATAGATATATACATCTAACACCCCCCCTCAAACTCATGGTGGATCCACAACACTGAGTTTGGAGAGTAAGAAATCATGCTGCGCTCTGGTCTGTGCCTTCGTGAAGAAATCCGCCAACTGTAAATCTGAAGGCACATACTGAAGCGCAACAACCTGAGCCTGCACCTGAGCACGTGTATAGAAAGCATCAACACCAATATGCTTGGTAAGCTCATGCTTGACCGGATCACGTGCAACACTAATAGCACCTGTACTGTCAGACAAAACTAGACTGGGTGTGGTAATGGAGACCCCAAAATCCGCAAGTAACCACCGTAACCAGGTCACCTCAGCAGTCAATAAGGCCATAGCACGCAACTCAGCCTCAACACTCGAACGGGAAACCGCTGTCTGTTTCTTCGTCTTCCAAGCAATGAGCGAACCACCAAGAAACACACAGTAAGCAGAAAGTGAACGACGATCCGAAGGATCACTCGCCCACGTAGCGTCCGAGTAGCACTGGAGCTGGAGGGAGCTGGAACGAGGAAAGAAAAGGCGACGAGTGATCGTACCACGAAGATAACGAAGAACACGGAGAAGATGACTATAGTGAACCGTGGTGGGAGCAGAAACAAACTGACTCAGAATATGAACAGGATAAGAGATGTCAGGACGAGTGACAGCAAGATAAACAAGACTCCCAACAAGATGACGATAACGCGTCGGATCAGAAAGAGGATCACCATCAGTGAGTTGAAGCTTAACATTAAGCTCCATAGGGGTCTCAACAGTGCGCTCATCCCCAAGAGCAGCACGAGCAAGAAGATCCTGAATATACTTTTCCTGAGAGATGTAAAAGCCATCAGAAGTGGAGGAGACCTCAATCCCAAGAAAGTATCGAAGAGGACCAAGATCAGTCATAAGAAACTGATCACGAAGACGAGCCTTAACAAAGGCGATATACTCAGGATCAGCACCAGTAATGATCATATCATCAACATAGAGAAGAAGGAGAGTGCGTCCACGAGGAGAAGTGTGAACAAAGAGCGCTGGATCATGAGCACTAGGGGAGAAACCAGCAGCAGTCACTACAGAAGCAAAGCGCTCAAACCAAGCACGAGGGGCCTGTTTGAGACCATAAAGAGAACGTCGAAGACGAAAAACCATCCCCTCGGGAACAGAATACCCAGGAGGAGGCTGCATATAAACCTCCTCACTCAACTCACCATTGAGAAAGGCATTCTGAACATCAAGCTGGGACACAGACCAGTGACGAACAGAAGCAACAGCAAGAAGAGTACGCACAGTGGTCATATGAGCCACAGGAGCAAAGGTCTCATCATAGTCACGACCATGCTCCTGCTGAAAACCACGAGCCACAAGACGCGCTTTATAGCGCTCAAGAGATCCATCAGAGCGAGTCTTAATCTTATAGACCCACTTACATGTGATAGGACGAACACCGGGAGGGGGAGAAACAAGTTCCCAGGTGCCAGTGCGCTCAAGCGCAGCGATCTCCTCAGCCATGGCTAGCTGCCATTCAGGATGATGCTCAGCATCGCGATAAGAGGTCGGCTCAGAGGCAACAGAAAGACCATACTGACTAGGAGAGTAACGGTCGGGGGCACGACGCTGACGAATAGGACGAGTAGATGGAAGATCATCAGAGGAAGACGACACAGGAGACAACGATGAAGAAGAGGGAATAGTAGAGGAAGACTCCGGAGAACGAGGAGAACTAGGGGAACTAGACGGAGTAGAGGAGGACGGCGGCGAAGAGGGGAAATCAGGGGAAGGAGATCCTGAAGAAGACACAATAGGTGTAGAAGGAGGTGTGTCGGGAAAGAGAAGAAAAGAAATATCTTCCACCGGGTAAGTGCCAGCGGTGGGACGAGGATAGAAAGGACGCGTCTCATCAAAACGAACATCACGAGAGATACGCATCCGACTACCAACAGGGTCCCAACAGCGATAGCCCTTATGCTCATCACTGTATCCAAGGAAGACACACTCAACAGACTGAGCGGTCAGTTTGGTGCGTTCGCGAGGAGCAAGGAGAACATAGCAAACACAACCAAACAAGCGAAGCAGGGAGTAGTCTGGAGACTGTCCAGAGAGGCGCTCAAGAGGGATACCACCCTGCAAGGCAGCAGAAGGCTGAATATTGATGAGATAAGCCGACGTAGCGACAGCCTCAGCCCAGAAATGCGGCGGGAGAGAAGAAGCAATCATCATAGCGCGAGTGGTCTCAAGAAGATGGCGATGCTTACGCTCAGCAACGCCATTCTGGGCATGTGCGCCAGGACAAGAGAACTGAGCAAGGGTGCCCTGCTCAGCAAGAACACCTCGCAACATCTGGGAGATATACTCACCAGCAGAATCAGCACGAAAAACACGAATGGGGGTAGAATACTGAGTACGGACCATGGCCGCAAAACGCTGATAGATGGAGAGCACTTCACTGCGAGAGCGCATAAAATACAACCAAGTGTACCGAGAAAAATCATCGATGAATAAAATATAGTAGCGATGGCCCCCTTTCGAAGCGAAAGGAGCCGGACCCCAAACATCGGAATGAACTAAATCAAAAGGTCGCTGAGATACAGACGCACTAGTAGGATAGGGAAGCTGAATCTGTTTACCCAACCTACAACCCTGACAATGTAAAGACCCATCTCCTGAGACAGACCCCAGAAGACCACGATGAACTAATGACGACAGGCGGGAGTCACAAAGGTGACCAAGACGATGATGCCACTGCTGAAATGAGCTGGTAGCAGAGGCGACGACCGGAGAAGAACTGGCAGATGAAGTGGCAGCGGAAGGAACACGAAGCCAGTCTAACTCCCAAAGTCCTGAAGAGTCACGGCTGCCGCTGAGGAGAGGGAGAGGCCGGCCGCTGCCGCTGCTTGCTGAGGAGAGGGAGAGGCCGGCCGCTGCCGCTGCTTGCTGAGGAGGGAGAGGCCGGCGGCGGAAGTTGAGGAGGCCGGCGGCGGAAGTTGGCGGAGGGAGACAGTCCCGTCCGCGCGTGGGCACAGGAGGGAGAGGTCCCGTCCGCGCGTGGGCACAGGCAGAGGGCGGCGGTGGGCTGCCAGGAGGAGGCACGGCACGCACAGTCCCGCGTCAGGGCGCCAGGGTGAGGACCGCGTCGAAATCAAGCTGCAGGCTGCAGGGCTCGCGAGGATCGATCCGATCTAATCGAGCCAAACGAGGACGAAACGAGGACGGAGCGGATTGGTGCAGACCGATCTCGAAACAAAAGAAAACCGGCAAGGACGGACAAGAACAAGGCGGCAACCGGCGGCGGCGACGACGGCAAGACCGTCGACGACAGGGACGGTCACGGCTGGGACGATGTTGCAGAAAATTTGTCTAACCTAGCTCTGATACCATGTCAGGAATATGCAACATATATTCCTCTGGGGGCCAAAGGCCACAATATATAGTACAGGTACAGGGCAAATATGCAGGGAGCCCCCTAACATATGGGGGAAATACAATATACAGATATATACATCTAACACGTCTTTCAATATTTGCTAAACTTTGTAATTTCTACAGCTTGACATGTTTTTCTATTAATGGAAAAAATCAGAGGGCCTACCCTTGCTAAAAGAAAAGGTACGTGACCATGACCATATGTTTCGAAACAGTCTAGTGTTTTAATGACCATCCAAATGAGGGAGCTTTGCTCAAAACCTCAAAGGAAAGAGCTTTCTATCATCGCATTTGAAAGAGCTTGGTTAACACGACATGAGGAACAAGTGCGCGGAGCACGTAACCTCCCCTCCGGGCTGACGCCAAGAAAGGCGCATGCACACAGCCCATGGACCGGCCTCACTCCCCAGAGGGAAGCGGTACAAAGCGCGCGGCGTCGTCACCAAAGTTGGACGGTCCACGACAGGGAGTCAGGGACCGCCCCGGTGATCAGATACGTGCCTGTCAACCAACTCACCAAGCGTCCCTGACACGCGGGGCCCAACCTCCAACCGGAAAACAGGCGACGAAAAGACTCTGCCTTGTGCCCAGCGTGCCGCCATGCGGTACCAACAGGGTTTTCGTAACTGCTCGGTCCCCGGGCCAACCTGTCGGCCGAAGAGAACGTAATCCGCGGGCCCATCTGTCAGACAACCAGGACGCAATTGCTCATAGCGGTTTGATATGGCCAGAAAATATAATCACAAATTCGCTGCCAAAATAAACACACGCACAAAAAAAAAATCATGGAGACTGAATGGAAGCCTGCATTATCTTCGTCCATGCTCTGCCCTACTGACTGTCAGTGTCCGCAGGTTCTGAGCACGAAGCTGGTGCAAGTTGAGACGGGGCTGAAGCTGGCAGCATTGAAATTTGCAATACGGAAACGATGTAAACCACTGCACTGGACCATAACCACAGGACTACAGGAGAAATTTGCAATCACGAGCACCAACATTACGTCCTTCCAATTGCGGATGACACGAAAACCAGAACCAGAACACAACAGAGTACTCCTCACTGATACACTAACTAGTACTAGTCAAGATCACTTGCTGCTTACTGCTAACTTATACAACCAGTTTACTACTAGAACTGATACCAACTATGTTTGATCAATGGATCAATTAATGGATCGACGGATGGATTATGAGCTCACAATTGGCAGCGACGGATGATTTTGAACTGTGATGGCCTGATGGGCGAATTTGCATTGCTGGCTTGCTTTACTGCTCGTCCGGCACCCGGTAGGAGTCCGCGGTGATCTCCGATAGCCACGCGCCCGGGAGTAGCCTCTGCGCACGAGAAATTTCACGGAATTACGAATGGGTCCCTGAGATAGGGGCGGCAGGGGCAGGAATGTAAAGAGAGAAGGGACAGGGAGCAGGGGCGCGGTGGACGGACTCACATCGAGCTGCTTCTGCACGGCGCGGGGCCGGCGGCGGGGGCGGCGGCGCGGGCGGGCGCCGGTGAGCGCGTACACGTCCTCCTCGATCTCGTCGGCGTTGAGCGTTGCCGAGAATCGCGGCCTGTCCAGCGCGTCGGCGCGGACCAACCGCCGCTGGGACTGCGACGGCGACGCGCTCGCTGCGGCGGCCGCGGGGGCCACGGCAGGGCGGCGTCTTACTCGGGTGCGCCGCGGACGAGGGCGCGGAGAAGCCTCGGGGGACTCGTCCTCCTCCGCGGCGGGCGCGCCCAGCGCCACCTCGCGGAGGCCCAGAAGGAGGTCCTCCCGGACCTCGTCGAGCTGCTGCGGGGAGGAGCGCCTGCTGGCAGCCGGGGCGATGGCGTCGCCGGCGCGGTTGACGGCCGCGCACCGCAGCACGCGGTGGCTCCCCCACGTCTTCAGCGTCGTCGACGGGAACGACGACAGCGCGCCGTGCCGCGCGCTCGAGGAGGTATTCATCGTCGCCAAAGCCTCCTCCGCGGCCGCGCCTCCCTCCGCCGCGTCGGCGCCGCCCTCTGCGGTGGGATCCGAGGGCAGAGGCGGGGGCGGCGGCTCCGCCGAGATCACCATGGCCGGGGGCGACGTTGCGATGACGGGGTCGTGCGCCCTGGAGTCCCGCTCCGGCGCGGGCTCTGTCGGCGGCGGCGGCGAGAGGAGGGGTAGGGCCTGCGTGGACGTGGTGAGGAGGAGAGGAGAGGGACGAGGAGGAGTTTTGGTGCGGCGACGGAAGCGTGGGGCGGAAATGAGATGAGAAATATTGAGGAATAGTAGGCGTCGTCGAGAATAAATATTGGGGCCGCGTGCGGAGGGCATTATTGGGTTTTTCGATCATATTTTTTTGCTACCTTTTTGTTCCTTTGGAAATTTTGCGGAATAGAAAGGCGTATGTTCTGTTTTCCCTTGACGTGGACTCTCAAGTAATTACAACATTTTGGCAACTGCACTTGCAGGCAGTTCTGCATGGATAGATCGCGGCGTGTTTTTTATTTGACGCAAATGTTCCCCTTTACCTTCTTTTTAACTCATATTATATACTCCCTCCGAGTTATAAATTAGATGTCATAAATTTATCCAACTTCGGATGTAACACTAATTAGACTAGATACATCTAAATTTTGAAAAAAATTGCGACATCTAATTTGGGATGGGGTAGTTCTTTGGTCCAAACTTAAATGTATCGACGTATTTTAGTATAAGTCACTTATTTCTAAACGAAGGAAGTATATATATCTAGAGACAGCATCGTTAGCTACTGGCCGTGTCTATGTAACATCCCAGTATTAGTACCTCAAAATAGACAGGACACATGTTTGTGCATTGCATTCATGCATAAGAAAATTCTGAGAATTTTTGCGTAAAACTAAAGAAGTTATAGAAGGATCGAGATCTCTCTTGTTCTAATAAAAACATCAGGACAGGTGCGATGGATTTCGACATAACCTTATGGTATTTCTGTGTTTGAGGGGATAGCAATTCAAATTTGAATATTCAAAACATTTATTTAAATTGCAAAAGAATAAAATTATAATTAGAAATAGTGTTACAATTATAATCACATCCTTGAGAGATTATTTATGATTGAGATATAATTAAATCACAAGTATTAAAATAAAGACAAGAAAAGAACTATTCTATAGTATAATATGAACATATAATCATCATTACAATTGAGTAAATTGAAACAATTCCATAAGTGCAATGCTTACCATAATAATCTTTACATATATACATATAATATTTGTGTTCTTTTAAAATAGAAGACTCAAAGTACATTACAGAAAACAGATAAAAAAATAATTATATAAATGGAACAACTAAAATAATTCTTTGTTACAAGAAGATATATATGTTACATTGTTTGCATATGAATTATAAAAGAAAAATAAAACAAGTAAACTTTATTGAAAGTAATACAACAATACAATGTATTTACATTATTCAAGCAGAAAATAAATTACAATAATATATAAAAAAGAAAACCTAAACTAAATCTGGTATCTTCTTTCTTCTTTGTTTTATTTTCTGCAAAATAAAAGATCAACAAAACATGCTAGAAAGGAGGGGTTAGTATAATATATTGCTCTCAGATATCAATAGTGTAGTGCACTGTTTTGTCTCCTCATTGAGCTGAGTTGTTTTTAGAAGGGGCAAGTTTCACCAAATGAATAGTAACTGTTCTTATCAGATAATAGCCTCAGAGCACCATCATTGGCCAGGGGCAATTTTTACCAAAGTTAAATAAAAAGGCAAATGGCAAAACATCACATTTTCACTTGATCTGATCCATTTGGGTGAGGCAAGCCCACAGACAGCTCACACAACACATGCAAATGTGTGTGTTGTCAACACATAGAGACACCAGGGAATTGATAAGGCAACCTACTGTCGTACCAGCAAAGCCAACACTGCTCTATTTTCTGTCCAAACCAAACCATAACCACATCCATCCAGTTCTATTCACACAACATGTTCTTCTCAAGAACACCCATTCATTTCTTCACACCACCACCCAATCAACATCTGGTTGCTTACTTAAGCCATCCAAGAGAAGATCAAGTAGTAGAAGGAGGGGGGAAGAAGGAGTATCACAGGAGAATAAGTAATCACAAGAAGCCAGTTCTATAGGATCCAGAAGTACAAGGTTCAGGAGCACAAGATTCACATGTGTAGGCTGATCAAGTGCAAGGCAGCAGTATTAGAAGGAACAAGCCAAGTGAGCAGCAAGGAGGAGCAAATCAGGAAGCATCCAGGAACAAGATCCACTAGGAATCACAAGTCACAGCACAGAATCAGCAACAAAAAAAGGTTGCTATACCATTAGTCATGCATAGCATCTGTTCTTGTTTTATTTCACCATCATAAACAAGGGAATAAAGGGGGTCATTGCAAATCAATATCAAATCAACTACTCTACAACTAGAATCTGTCTAGGAGAGTTAGGAGAATATTTTATCTCTCAGAATTGCATAGAAGTGATATGCAAATTCATCATAGAGAGCAGAAGGCAACCAAGTAAGTATCTGTTTTTATCAAGATTTAGTGCCTCAGCCTTTGCATCATAGGCTGGAACATATTGCACACAAAAAAAATCAAGGGCTAGTGATCCTTAACCATGTTAAATTCATCCTAGAGTTAATTAGCCTCAGACCATGCATCATTGGCATTCAAGTCATAAATTTTCATCCAATAAATTCACACCAGTCACAATACCGAATCATTTATCCACACTACCAGTAGCAGATTAACCACTAGATCCATATTGGTATTGGTTCTTATAATTTTAAGCAAGTAAATCATTTGGAAAGCAAGCTCTCAGTGAGCATAGAGTTGCTATGCTAATTACATCCTAGAGCTGTAACAAGGCAACCACAATATTTTCTTTAAAGGGATTCCAAGCCTCTGTCTTTTGCATCCTTAGCATTGGACTAGAAATTTAGTCATAAAAGAAGCGAGGCAATAATTCACAGCTGCAGGATCAAGCTATCTGATCCACCAATGTGCACACTCTAGCACTAGAGGCACCACAACAACAGCCAGGACATCAGAAGCCATTAGAACAATCTTTTATACTGGCTAATCAACATGTGCATTAAGCAGTTTAGTTAGATCATTTCTTTAGGATAGAATTCTAAGCATCATCTGAACACTTCATTACCATACAAGTAACTCACATGTGATACATTGTTCTATCTGCAAGCAACAATGGAATACCAAATCATATCTCTAGCATAATTACTAGAGATCAAACTAACATCCAAAGGTAGTTGTACAAGTAACAACTACAGAGTAGTAGTACTGTGAAATCAAGATACTTGCACCAGCCTTAGACCAGAGGGTAATCGTAATTACAAGCTATCCAATATATTTCATCAACACAATATCCTTCACTTAACATATCATTAGAGTGATAGCTTGCACAGCCGCATATGTTTGATTCATCTGCTAATTAGTAGAGAGCAGTTCAAAGGAGATCAGATCCTTATCACACAAACCCTAGAATAGAGCATCGATGCTACTTAGGATAACTCCATCATCACATAGAGAAATCCAGAGAGGAATCGGGTGGAGAAAAGAAAAGGAGAATAACCACTTACCCGTGCTCCTCGCTTAGAGATTGGAGAGGAAGCAGACCAGCGGTGAAGATTGGCATGGCGGCACGAGGAGGACCGGTGGCGCTCAACCCGCACCAAGCCTTACCAATACCACCCAAGGGAAATAGAAGGCAATCAACGAAGACCAGCACTACACCACCAACCCAACGAGCAACCCTGTAAGGTCACCGGAGCACGGCGAAGCCGCGGCGTCTGAAACCCTAGCGCCAGGAAATGGAAGGGGGCAAGTTGGATAGAGCCTTAGAAGCAAATCGAATTGCAGGACCTGGTCGGCTAGAAGGAGGCGGAGCTCCAATGACCGGTGGCGGTAACCAGAACAGCCTATACCACCGGAATCGATGGGTAACGACGGCGACGACGGCCAGAGAGGAACGAAAGGGGAGAGGTGTGAGCGTCGCGTGCGTGGTATGTGCGAGAGAGAGATGTACTTGGGTCTGGGTTGACCCAAGTCTAGTGGGCCGAATTGGCTGTTGGACTGGGCTGGCTCACGGGCCGAGCCTAATTCCAAAAATAAATAAATATAATTTAACATAAAAAGGAAAATAATAAATAAATGACCATATTACCCCTAAACTTATTTCATCTCTAGAAAAATATAGAAAACTCCTAAAAATACATATGATATATATAAATCATCACAAAAATAATATCCACCTAAGAAAAATATAAGCTTACTTATTTAAGTTAAATAAAATGCATATAAATATTAACACCGATAAAGCCGTAGTGAAATTTCATAAAATAAAGAAAAGTCCTAAAAAATAATAAAAAATTTATGTATAAAAATGAATCTATTATTTTATAAAAATACTAACTTAATTTTTTATAAATAAAATTTAAAGGAAGTATTCAAAGACATTTAATCCCTTATGGAATTTTATAAACATAAGACTAATACTTAAAAATAAATAAAAAACATTTAAAAAATCTTAAATAAATACATTACACTAGAAAAATATTAAATATACTATTAGAAAGGTTTTTACTATTTAAAAAATCTCACATGTGATACATTGTTCTATCTGCAAGCAACAATGGAATACCAAATCATATCTCTAGCATAATTACTAGAGATCAAACTAACATCCAAAGGTAGTTGTACAAGTAACAACTACAGAGTAGTAGTACTGTGAAATCAAGATACTTGCACCAGCCTTAGACCAGAGGGTAATCGTAATTACAAGCTATCCAATATATTTCATCAACACAATATCCTTCACTTAACATATCATTAGAGTGATAGCTTGCACAGCCGCATATGTTTGATTCATCTGCTAATTAGTAGAGAGCAGTTCAAAGGAGATCAGATCCTTATCACACAAACCCTAGAATAGAGCATCGATGCTACTTAGGATAACTCCATCATCACATAGAGAAATCCAGAGAGGAATCGGGTGGAGAAAAGAAAAGGAGAATAACCACTTACCCGTGCTCCTCGCTTAGAGATTGGAGAGGAAGCAGACCAGCGGTGAAGATTGGCATGGCGGCACGAGGAGGACCGGTGGCGCTCAACCCGCACCAAGCCTTACCAATACCATCCAAGGGAAATAGAAGGCAATCAACGAACACCAGCACTACACCACCAACCCAACGAGCAACCCTGTAAGGTCACCGGAGCACGGCGAAGCCGCGGCGTCTGAAACCCTAGCGCCAGGAAATGGAAGGGGGCAAGTTGGATAGAGCCTTAGAAGCAAATCGAATTGCAGGACCTGGTCGGCTAGAAGGAGGCGGAGCTCCAATGACCGGTGGCGGTAACCAAAACAGCCTATACCACCAGAATCGATGGGTAACGACGGCGACGACGGCCAGAGAGGAACGAAAGGGGAGAGGTGTGAGCGTCGCGTGCGTGGTATGTGCGAGAGAGAGATGTACTTGGGTCTGGGTTGACCCAAGTCTAGTGGGCCGAATGTGAACTTCAGAGGTGCCTTGGGATTTATATTGTGCTTTTCAAATAAAGGCAAGCGAGATACCACTCTATCATACCTTATTATGAGCATTGCAATGTTGCTTATGTTTATGTTTCATGCTACTTATTATTATTGAGTTGGTTTCTCTTCATAGCTTGCAATGACTATTGAGTAGACTTAGTTGCATACTCCTTATTATGAATTGTCTAAGCATCTACTCCTGTGCTGAGAATATTTACATCATATGAAGCAAAGTGTTCGTGAAAGTTCTTTTATCGCACTCAGTTTTGAACTGAATTGCTTGAGGACAAGCAATAAGCTAAGCTTGGGGGGAGTTGATACGTCCAAAACGTATCTACTTTCTCGAACACTTTGCTATTGTTTCTCCTCTAAACTTGTGTGATTTGGATACAACTAACACGGACTGACGCTGTTTTCAGTAGAATTACCTTGTTGTCTTGTTTTTTTGTAGAAAATGAACTATCAGGAAAAATCCTGGAAAATATGTCAAAAATTATATTTCACCAGAAGATCTACGGAGTCAGAAGACGAGACGGAGAGGAGGCCTGGGGGCCCACACCCACCCTAGGCGCGGGCCCACCACTGGCCATGCCTGGAGGGGGTGCAGCCACCCCAGGAACCCCCTCGTCCTCCCTCTATGCCTATAAGTTGCCTTTCGACATAAAAACCGAGGGGGGGTTGATAGTTTTCCAGAAAGAGTTCCGCTCCGCCGCTGCCACCAGAAACCAAGATTCGGATCCAGAAACTCCGTTCTGGCACCCTGCCGGGATGGGGAATTTGGAGAGGATCATCGCCATCATCATCACCAACGCATCTCCATCAACCACCGATGTTTCCCTCATCCATGAGTGAGTAATCCCCGCTGTAGGCTTGGGATGGTAGGGATTGGATGAGTTCTATCATGTAATCGAATAAGATCTGTTAGGGCATAGTGCCTAGTATCTCTATTAGTGCTATTTGACTTTGTTGCAACTTGTTGTGCTTAATGCTTGTCACTAGGGCCCGAGTGCCATGATCTCAGATCTGAACTTATTATTGAATCGTTATGATAGTTTTGTGATCTTATCTGCAAGTTGTGTACACATATCATTGTCCGGATCCAAAGGCCCCAAAGTGACAATAATTGGGACAACCGGAGGGGAGGGCTATGGTGTGAGGATCATATGTGTTCACGGAGTGTTAAAGCTTTGCTTCGGTGCTTTATTAAAAGGGGCACCTTAATTGCCAGTAGTTCTGTGAGCAAGAACTATTGCTATTGTTGTTGTTGTTGCTTTGCTGTTGCTACTGATAAACTTCTGTGAGCAAGAACTATTTCCAGGTGCAGCTAAACTGACAACTCAGTTGTTAAGGCTTGCAAGTATTCTTTGGATCCCCTTGTGTCAAATCAATAAATTGGGTAATACTACCCACGAAGACTGTTGCAATCCTCTATACTTGTGGGTCAGCAGCCCCGTCGGACTTAGAGGCTTGGGGGAGGGGCCAAGGCTCCCTCCCTCGTGCCTACATAAGCGGGGATGGTGGTAGAGGCACAAACCCTCTCTACTCCAGCCGCTGCCTCTTTACTGTCTCTTCATAGATTGCGTAGCACTTAATGAAGCCCTGCTGTAATCCGACACCAAATACCAAGCAACACCGTTGTGCTGTCGGGATCTTGCAGATCTCTTCTCCCTTGTTTGCGGGATCGAGGAGGAGGAGACTTCTCCAAGATGGAATGTGTGGATACCAAGAAGGTTTTACCTACCAGGTCACAAGACTTCATCGGTTTGAACCGACGATAGTGTGCGAGTGCATCATCAACAATCTCTCGATCGTTAAACACTCATGATCTTCAAGTGAAAGTAGATTAGATCTATATCTTGTTACTTGCATCTCATAGATAGGATATTACTGGGTTTTCTCTTGATATTATATAGGATTTTTTTGTTTTCCATGCAACAAGCCCATCACTCATCGCCACCCTCCTCAAAAAGGACACCCTCATAAAATAGATGGCACTAATCCTCAACCCAGGATCTCACACTTCAAAAATAGGTGCACACGTGTGGTGATATGGTTATGGGTAATGCAGCTCCTCCATTTTGCACCTATAATGCAAGTCTTTGTACACTCTTTGTTCATGTTAACATCATAATTTCGAACAAGAGCCCATAATTTCAGGATAAATCTTGTTATTTTATTGAATGCCCATCTTCAATTGCACTGGAGAGTCTGTGCACCAATACATAAATTAAATAAATGATAATAGCATAAAAGGAAAATTGATTGAATGTATATATGAAAAATTACATACATACAAAAGAATACTCAAATGGACCCTCTATGAGACGAACATTGAATAGTGAGTTAGTTGACACACTTTTCCCACCACAATCATTAAAACAAACTTGACACAACGCCATGTCATCTACAAGAAAATAAGTGTAGACTGTAAACTCTCTAGCCATTTTATCTAACACTATGATTAATCAACTACACATGTCCTCTACTCTAGCTAAGATTAATCTAGTCATTTATCTAACACCATAATTAATTAATCAACTACGCATGTCCTACTCTAACTATATCAATCTAAAATCAACTACACATAGTAATTCTAAAATCAAGACACACAAGAAACCTAACATTTGTACTGACATTTCTACACATAATCATCTAAGAAAAGCAAGGATGGTGGCTCATCGACAGTGGAGAGGCGGCTCGGGAACGGTGCGTGCGCGGCGGCAGCTCGAGGGCCTAGCGGCAGTGGAGATCAACTGTCGGTGGAGATCGAGAGGGGAAGTTGGAAGAAGGAATTAATAAGAAGAGGTGGGGATAGGGCAGCGCATATGCGCGGGCGGTGCGGCGGTCATCGGTTCGAGTTGCACGGCCATGGCACGCGAAGCAGATCAGAGACGTGGCGAGAAATGGAGATTGTGAGTGTGTAGCCTGCAGGTCAAGACGCGCATGAATGTGTACTGTGTTTAGTGGTGGTATTCAACATCAGCAAATGCTGCCAGTAGATTGTATAGTGGTGGCATTCAAATACAATGAACACCACCGCTAAATTTGTCCTGGTTGGCTCCATGGGTCTGACTTATGGACATCGGTCCGTATTTCTCCAAACGCAATAATTAGGTTTTAGTACTGGCATTTCATATTCCTAAAACGCTGCTACTATTTTGCATTGTAGCTGCGACATATGAATTTTGGGACGCGTCACTAATAAAATAACTGCTATAAGGGTTTCCTACTAGTGTTCTCCTCTAGTTCCTAGCTGGTTCTTCCTCTCAAATATCTCTCCCTCAGTGTGTGTGTGTGGTTTGCACCTTCACTAGCCTCTGCCTGAGTGTATTTCTTATAGAGCTTTCTCTAAGGTTTGTGAGTTCTTGCTGTGGTGATATTTTCCTTGTATTATTCTGAATTTTATTTTATTTGTTATGATCTGAATTTTAACTCAAGTTCGAATAATTTAAACTTCCATTTTGAATTCAAAGGTGTGTATTATAAGATTCTTGTTTATTTTTAGAACCTTATGCTCGTGTATGTGCTATGGGTCTTTGACTCATTTTTTTGTTGAGTCAACTCAAATTCCAAAATTTAAAATACACAAAGATCACTTGAATTTGAATTCAAATCCTAGTGTTGACCTAAGTCAAACTCAACACTAGAGTTCATTTTTATTCACTCTGTAACTTCAAATCAAGATTTTAAATTTCCTCTATTTCCATATGCATGTTATGAAAATGCACACTTCACAAATCTACCCTAAGCGTCCCTATTCTCCAGGTTGTTATAATAGGACATCTACAAAAGAATCGTGTTTGCATGTTCATGTCCTAAAGGCGATATTTTGGCTCCTTCGTGATTTTTTGGCATTTATTGGAGATGATCTAAGCGCTAATGCTTTTTTTTATAAGAGATGCGTAGTGAAGCATCTTCATGCATGTACAAATATAAGCATTAGTAGTTATGCTAAAATCGGTTATTTTCTAATAATATGGTAAACACCTTACATTGTAGTATGTGCTCTTAGAGCATGTCCAATACAAGATGCTTATGGAGTAGAAAAATAAAACCAATCTTTTATAAAGCGTTGGTGCTTATTTATAATAGTCAGACGTCAAATGAAACACGTATGCTAGACAAGTAAACACTAGTGGTGCTTAAGAAACGGCTTGATTTATTTTTCTAAGCACTCGTCTTTTTAGCACCTTGCATTGTTCCTGTTGGGAAACTGGGCCGGTAGAGGACCATTCGGTGTGGCCTCTAACAGGCTAAGGTTGGCCCATGTGGGTATCCTATCCCCTTAGTCTATAAATAGAGGCGCAATCGTTTTATAAGAGTTTATCGAGAGAAAGATTAATAAAATTTCCCTTTGTTCCCTGTGCCATTTTCTTGTGTAATCTGCGTGCCTTCAACTCTAGTCTTCTTCCTCGGGTGTGGAGCAGTCTCGGGACCGGCCAGCCGGCAGGGGGTGTTCCAATACGTTATCAGCACGTGTCTCTCCGTCGAGCCTCCGTCAAGCCACCGTCGAGCCTGCATCACACAGACTTTCGTTGAAGGTCTCCAATCTGACCGCAAAAATGGATTTGTCTCTCGATTTTCTTTCAAAATTTGCGTTCAGATCTTAGATCAGATCTCATCTGGGGTACGCATTTTCCTTCCCGGGAGTCGAGCTGACCTGTTGTCGCCGACCAATGTCGATTTAATCACTCCCGGATCAGGAACTTGTTGACTGTATCAGTGCACCTGTTGTGCCGATCTAATTTTTATTTAGTAGATCGGACTGATATTGGCCAATTTTAATTAGTAGATCGGATCGATCTGCAGTTTTTTCATGTATTTTTTTTTTGTAACTGCACGTACGCACGCGACTTGCAACATGCATAGGCCATGGCCACTGAGCAGCCCCGCTGGCTGGTGGCTGGTAGCTGCGCCGCCGCTGGCCGCACCGCGTGCTGGCAGCCGCCGCGCCGTGGCCCTGCTGGCCGAAGCCGGACACACGCGCGCGCCCCTGCGCTGCTGCGTATCGCACCCGCCTGTGCCGCGGCGCGCTGGCCCCACGTGCTGGCCCGCCGCGCGCAGGCCGCGCCCCGCTGGCCACCGCCGAGCCGCCGTGCCGGCCGCTCGCCGTTGCCACCTGGACGCCGCTGGCCGCGCGCAAACAGCGCCGCTCGCCGCTCTCCCAAGCCGTGCATGCAGCAGCTCTAGTTGAGGGTGGGCCATACCACTTGGCCAGGCGTTTGGTCCGCACGTGTAGTCCATTTTTTGGACCGTTTTTAATATTTCGTACGCGCCTGCGACCTTCACCGGCCACGCCCACACGCCAATCGCGCCGACGGTCCGGCCTGCTGCCGGCACCGCCACTCCAGTCAGGAGCTAGCAGAGCTAGCTCTGTTCCCCCGCTAGACGGGCCGGGACGGTCTGGAGCAGGCCGGCCGCGCAGAGGCAAGTATGGTTGGGCCGTTTGGGAGCACGCGATCGCTGGACGGTTGGACCGTTTTTGGCTCTGTTTTCGGACCGATTTTGCACAAGATTTTGTACTATGTTTTACTACAGTTATTAATTATCGCATGTTTTTAATACTTTGTATCTCATAGTTAGCTTGTACCGTTTTTTTCATTAAATTTTGGAACGCCGCCATATTTGAATTATTGTATCGATTATCACATTTATGCAACCGATTACCTGCTGTAATCTTACACACTTTGCATAAATTGCAGATGACCGGAATCGTCAGCCGCGAGTTCCCGGAGTTGACCCAGGATGGGCTGAACTACCTGACTTGGGCCTCGGACGGTGAGATCGTCCTCGAGGGCCGATACATCAATGATGCGTTGATTGCGAGGACCCCGACGGCCCCCAGCAAAACCATCCCGGCGGACAACGCCAAAGCCCTGCACTTCCTCCGCCATCACATGTGTGAGACTCTCAAGAACGAGTACATGGCAGAACAGAGTGCTTCTGCCCTTTGGACCGCCCTCAACAAGCGGTTCTCTAGGCTGAAGTACACCATTCAGCCACAGGCGGAGGCAGATTGGATTCATCTAAGGTTTGCGGACTTCAAGACAGTGGGAGAGTACAACTCCAGGTTGCACCCTATTTGTACCATTCTTCAGTTGTGTGGGACCAGTACCACCGATCAGCAGAAGATGGACAAAATTCTCTCCACATTCCATCCGGACAACATCCAGTCCTCGCGAAACTTTTGCCAGGAAGGATTCACGGAATATGCAGTGCTTATTGATGCTCTTCAGGTGGCCGAGGCGCAGGATAATGTTCTAAAAAAGAACTTCTCCGCGCAACCCTTCGCGGGGCCCAAGACATGAGGCTAATGCCGGTGCCTACAAGGTGCGCAAGCCCATCCACAAGAAGAGAGGGAAGAAGGGCCCCAACTCCTCCAACCCGGACAAGCAACGCAAGGCGGGCAAGGGGGAGGCGAGGCCCCAGGACTGCTTCCGTTGTGGCTCCAAGACTCACTTCTCCAGGCAGTGTTTGGCCCCTAAGCATGTCGTGGACGCGTTCAAGGCCAACAAGAAGGCGCGCGAGGCGCACCTTGTCCAGGTTGAGGCACCACTGGCGCCCGGAGCGGCGCCTGTGCAGAACGTCGCGCCCGTAGTGGCGCAGGACATAGCACAAGTGGCAGCACCTTCGGCGGTTCCCACGAACGCCGCTGTGCCCATGGAGGTTGAGCACGTCGTGCCCCCCCCCCCCGCCTCAGGTAGACATCTCTGCTGCCTCGATGATGATAGCCAACGAAGAGAAGCTCAATGATCTTGAGATACAGGCTGAGATTGATGGTTTCTTTGCAGAATCCACCTGAGCTCCTTTTTGTTGTGATAATTTCTTTTCAGCAAATAATCTAATACAATTTTTCGATATGGTTTTAAGCTCTATGAGAGCATAACATTTATTTGTTTTCGGCGATTGGATGAAATTTATTTCATTCATTTATTCCATTATTTGGTTGTGTGATGTTCTGAAATGTTTAAGTGTTTTACTTACTTGATGTAGCATCTTCCTCGCTCCATTATATTAATTAAGCACTATATTTTAGAACGCGTGTGGCGTCCAAATGGAGGAAACGTGCCTTGCTGATAGCGGCACCACAAATACCATCTTGAGAGAAACAAAGTATTTTGAGTCTATTACCAAAAACCCTGGTAACATAATGACGATCGCCGGCTGCGGTCCGAATGTAGTTGGCTCCGGAAGAGCAACTATCATACTCCCAATTGAAACAACTCTGATCATTGAAGATGCATTGTTGTATCCGGAGTCGACTCGTACTCTCTTGAGTTTTAGAGACATCCGCGCAAATGGTTTCCAGGTAGAAACCGATGATGATGAGAATGTAAAGGAGTTCCTACTCATTACCAAGCGTGACGAAAATGGTAAACATGTTGTCGAAAGACTCCCTTCATTAGCTACTGGGCTGTACTACACTAAGATAGTAGCACCACCTATTTACACTACCCTTAAGACTGTCTTTAGAAGCTCCGAACTATTCTGCCTTTGGCATGATAGGTTAGGCCACCCCGGTCTTAGGATGATGAGAAATATAATCAACAACTCGAATGGTCATAATGTTAACGTGAAAAATTTCCCGAATCCCGATGATTTCGTGTGCTCCGCATGCGCTACGGGGAAATTGATCATTAGACCACCCCCCCTAAAGTTGAAGGATGAACTCCCCGCGTTCTTGGAAATTATTCGAGGGGATATATGTGGTACAATTCAGCCCCTCTCAGGGCCGTTTCGATACTTCATGGTGCTCATCGATGCTTCCTCTAAATGGTCCAATGTTTGCCTGCTGTCAACAAGGAACCATGCTTTTGCAAAGTTGATCTCTCAGATCATACAAATAAGGAATAAATTGCCTGATTGTCATTTAAAGTCTATTCGAATGGACAATGCCGGAGAATTTAACTTCAAAGGCATTCGATGATTATTGCATGGCAACTGGAATCAAACTTGAGCATTCTGTACCGCATGTCCACACTCAAAATGGACTTGCGGAGGCATTGATTAAAAGGATTAAATTCATTGCCAGACCACTCCTTCAGGGTTGTAATTTACCAATTATATGTTGGGGACACGCGGTGTTACACGCCGCTAACCTCATCAACTTTCGACCATCGGCCTACAACATCCACTCTCCTATCCAACTTGCGCAAAGGTCAGCACCGAAAATTTCCCACCTACGTAGGTTCGACTGCCAGGTATATGTACCTATACCACCACCCCAGCGATCAACAATGGGACCGCTCCGTAAGTCGGGGATATACGTTGGTTATGAGACTGTGTCCATAATCAGGTTCTTGGACCCCTTGATAAGTGACTGTCACACGGCCCGTTTTGCTGACTGCATTTTTGACGAGGATCTTTTCCCGACTTTGGGGGGAGGTAATCAACCCCTGGATGACAAAAGTCAAGAAATCACGTGGAAAGCCACGGGGATCCACGCTCATGACCCACACACTGTTGAGACTAATAGAGAAGTCCAAAAGATACTAGATTTTCACTCCCTAGCGAATCAACTACCCGATCATTTTAGTGATTTAAAGACTGTGACAAAGTCGCATGTGCATGCACGCAATGCACCGGAAAGGGTTGAAATACCAAAGAAAAATGATGGTATACCCGCTCCTGCTCCAAGGCCTAAGAGGACCCGGAATCCGGTTTCTCAAATCCCAAGTACCCGGGGACGCCCGAAGAAAAAGGATAAGAGAGATTTATTACAGTCTGCCCCTGTTGAGGGGAGCCAGTTGAGACCTGGCACAAGTACGGATATTTCAGTGCATGAAATTTCGGACTTGAACTTTCCTATATCGGAAATACCCAGCGAAGTTGTGTGCGCACACATCGGAGCGGGAAAGCTAAAGGACCTAGCTCCTGGATTGGGAAATCCGGTGGAGCAAGAGGATGTGCCTGATACACTCTATGACGAAATGGCCATTAACTATGTTAATTCGGGCGAGTCATACAACCGAGCCATGGCAAATGTCGACGTTAATTTTGCCAAGAAAATTGCCTCAATCATAGATCTTGACCCTGAGCCTAACACGCTCGCTGATTGCAAGAAAAGGTCGGATTGGAAAGATTGGCAGAAGGCAATTACCGCTGAATTATTATCGTTAAACAAAAGAGAGGTATTTGGACCTGTTTGTCTAACTCCTCCCCACATTCGCCCCGTTGGCCATAAGTGGGTTTTTGTTCGAAAGAGAAACGAGAATAATGAAGTAGTAAGGTACAAAGCAAGGCTCGTTTCTCAAGGTTTCACTCAGCGACCAGGTGTCGACTTTGAGGAAACTTACTCCCCAGTCATGGATGGAATACCTTTAGATACTTGATCTCAATGGTAGTAAAAATGGACCTAAAAATGAAACTAATGGATGTTGTCACCGCTTACCTATATGGTAACTTGGATTCAGACATATACATGAAAGTACCAGAAGGTATCCCTGTCCCGAACCAGGATAGAGAAAACAAGAGCTTATACAGTGTTCAGCTTAAGAAGTCATTGTATGGACTAAAACAGTCAGGTAGGATGTGGTACAATCGTTTAAGCGATTTCCTTCATTAGAAGGGATACACGAGCAATGAAGATTGCCCATGTGTTTTTATACGGACATCCCAGGATGGTTTCTGTATTATCTCGGTGTACGTGGATGATTTGAATATAATCGATACACCTGACGATATTGAGGAAGCAAGTTCCTACCTGATGTCGGAATTCGAGATGAAAGACTTAGGCAAAACCAAGTTCTGCCTGGGTCTGCAACTTGAGCATTCCCCTGCTGGGATTCTAGTTCACCAGTCGGCCTACACCCAGAAGGTGTTGGAACGATTTGGGTTTGAAAAGGCATATCCTTCTAAGACCCTGATGGTCGGAAGATCTTTGTAGCAAGACAAGGACCCGTTCAGGCCTAAACAAGAGGGGGAGGAAATTCTGGGACCGGAATTCCCCTACTTAAGTGCAGTTGGCGCACTTATGTACCTCGCAAATTGTACATGGCCGGATATTGCATTCGCTGTCAATTTGCTTGCAAGGTATAGTTCTGAGCCTACCAAGAGGCATTGGAAAGGCGTTAAGGACATATTTAGGTACATACAAGGGACAAAGGACCTTGGCTTGTTTTACCAAAAGAACCAAGACCTATCTGTTGTAGGCTATGCAGATGCTGGGTACCTTTCGGACCCGCACACATCCAAGTCGCAGACTGGATATGTTTTCCTTTGTGGTGGAACAACGATTTCCTGGAAATCGTCTAAGCAAACTCTTGTGTCAACTTCGACGAACCACTCGGAAATCATAGCATTATATGAAGCATCACGAGAATGTGTATGGCTTCGACGAGTAGTCAGCCACATCCAGATGTCATGTGGACTGAACACCGTATAAACCCCAACAATTATCTATGAAGATAATGCCGCTTGTGTTGCACAAGTCCAGACGGGTTACGTGAAGAGCAATCTCACAAAGCATATAAACCCCAAGTTCTTCTATGCACATGAACTGCAAAAGATGAACGAAGTGAAAGTCTTGCATACTAAGTCGTGTGAAAATCTTGCTGATTTGTTCACTAAATCATTGCCAGCATCTTCTTTCGAGAGATGTGTCCGTGGGATCGGCATGATGAAACTTAGGGAGATGCAAGGTTCAGGGGGAGAATATTCACAAACTCATCGCTGAAATCTTGATCCCGATGATTGAGTGCTTAACTTTATAGTGAAGTGAATTGTACTCTTTTTCCCTTAGTGAGTTTTTTTAAAGTTTCTCACACGAGGTTTTTAATGAGGCAATTCGTGTAACATAGCAAGAAGTATACCGTGTGCATTCCTCCATATTTTTTCCATTGGTTTTTTTGGAGTTTTAAGCCATGGTTATACAGATAAGATACCCAGGGGGAGTGTTGGGAAACCGGGCCGGTAGAGGCCCATTCGGTGTGGCCTCTACCAGGCTAGGGTTGGTCCATGTGGGTATCCTATCCCCTTAGGCCCCGCTTGGGACGTCTGTTTCATTTCCGGCTCCGGTTTGCTTCCGGAGGGATTTGAACGTGCACAGGTATTTCCCGCTCCTGTTTTTTTCCGGAGGAATTTGAAAGTGCACAGGTATTTTCAGCTTCGGTTTGCTTTCAGACGGATTTGGATGTGCACACGTGCACACAGTCCACCAAGTATATTTTAAAATACAACATACACGAGCATTCAAAGTTAACTTACATAAAAATAGACTTGAATAATATCAGTTTTTTCAGATCAATAACAAAGTAGATTACTTAAATTACAAATATTAGCCGTTAAATAGACTTGAACTTAGATGGATTTCTGAAGATTTGAACTCGCATGGACTTCTGATGACTTGAACTTGGCATCCTAAATTAAAGAAATCAATATTAGATACTATATTAAGACAATATACATCATTCTAATCTCAGGGACAATCATGAATATCTATACAAGTATGTATTAAGAACAACACATTAAGAGTAACATATATTAGTGTAGAACAAATATCTCAAAAAGAAAATCTATACAAACCAAAAAATATAAACATACATAGCAGATTGGTGCTGCTTTTTACTCAACAAAAAAACTAAACTTGTATCAACAAATGATTTTCCAAACAAGACCAAAGCTAATATGTACAATGACCAAAGCTAGCATGTTCCAGCAAGCAGATCAACAAATGATTTTCCAAACAAGACCAAAGCTAGTATGTACCAGGACCAAAGCTAGTATGTTCCATCAAGCTAGTATGTACCAAAGCTAGTATGTACCAGGACCAAAACAAGACTATTGTTGTGGTCCTTCCCTACAAGCACAATACAAACCTCCTATAAGTTCCTCATAGATATACAAAGGGCAGCTATGAGTCTCTGGGAGGCAACCAGTACAAACACCTAAAATCATATTTAAACTTGCATTTCTGATAAATATAAACATAATTATTAGCATACATGAATAATCTTTAAACATGCACCTCTCAGACTCTCAAACTTCAGTTTTTTCAGAGCAAAACAACTGTAGTTTTTAAGGCCACAACATCCATTATCTTCCCATTTTCATACTGAGAGAACAAGGCATAAAGCGACCTCTTCAACTCTGCAAAAAAGATCGACACATGTTACAACATGAAACGAACAAAATGATTCACTGGTATACTACAAAAAAGAAGGTTTTACTTAATATAATAACATGATCTGGTATAAAAACCAAATCCCACATTCTCTAATCATGTGAGCACCTAAGGATATCAGAATAGTTACTTTATTCAGTTTTCAAAAACAGTAACTACAGTACTACTGTACTAGACATGATCATTAATAATAGTACTAAATAGCAATGATCCTCATTAACAATAGTACTAAAATAAAAGGCAATGGGATACTTACATGAAGGTGACTGAATTCCTAGCTTCCCAACCTCCTTCTTCAACCATAGAACACGGAGTCTTGCATCATAAGAAAGAAAAAACTCTCTATTTGATGCATCTTTGAAAACATCAGAGGCTAGGATCTTGATCTCATCAGACACATCAATCATGTCATTAAGTACTTCCAAGAATTTTGGAATGGAGTATTGTTTTCCCGATGCTTGTTCTTTTATTCCTGCTTGTTCTCTCTTGAGTTTGACAAACTCTGACATTGTTTCTTCAATGCGTGGAACTGGGACAGATGTATGACTCATGTGCTTTCTAGCTCTTGCTGATTGTGCGCCACCATTACCACTTCTTGAATTCACTTGATCAAAGCTCCTTTGTACATATTCATCCTTCTCACCACCTTGAGGGTTAAGTTCATCATCATTTTGAGATTGATAAGAAAGACTCCTTCCACTAGCACTCATTCTTTCAACTTCACTAAACCTGTTTTGCCCTTCATCCTCAAGTGTGTCATTGTTTGTCCTTTGACTTGTCATAGCACTGATTTTTGGAGCCACATTTCTACTAGTTCTCTACCTCTCATCACTTTGATGTTTCCTACTAGTGATATATGGAGGTTGGCTAGAAGTCATGCAATGTTTCCCTTGAGCAATATTACCTTCATAAAGCAAATCCAGTGCATCAAACAAAGGGAACTCCTTGCCCTGAAGCCTTCTGAACTTTGTGTCCTCCTGCAAAAGCAAAGAATGAGTGAAATAAGATATTAGACAATATTTTTAAGATATAATAACTTTAGTATTCAACATATGTAAACAAGCATACCTCAACTATTTCCTCCCATTTTTCAGGTGTGGTGTTTATCATGCAACTGGTTGAATTCCATGAGATGCCACTTCTATTGACAATGGATTTGACAACCTTGTACTCTTTCTTCATTTGACCCTCTTTGTCTTGAACTTGGGACTTAACAAACTTTGCTTCTAGGAAGTGGTCGTTCAAATCTTTGACAATTCGGTTCCAACCTTCAGAACTCCATCCATTTTGACCACGGTAGTGAGAAAATTTATACTCCGTAAGTACATCCACAAGCCCCTTCTCATACTGAGATGTCCATCTTGCTCTCTGTGCCATTGTAATCTAGGACAAACAAACAAAAAAGTTATTGCAACAAGTCATGACAAACCTTTCTTGTGTATAGAAAAAAGAACAAGTTATTGCAACAATTCATGACAAACCTTTCTTATGTACAAAAAAAACAGCAAATGCTCATCGAGCTGATCTCCTTTGCACTCTCAGAGCCCTACTTCTTTCAAAAGTTTTCTAGACCTAAGATCATCACAAAGTTCTTGGAAAATATGGGACTCCATTCTTAAAACATCATAACCCGTCAAGTAATCTAGGACAAACAATGTAGGATGACCATCAAGTAATTCTCTAATATACATGGGACCCGTGAGGACAGAAGTATTCATTGGGTTCTAATTTTCATCCGTACTACTAGATATGCAGCAAATCAGGTGCAAACTAACCAAAGAAACTAGCTTGTCACAATCCAGACGTACAAAGCCACTGGAGCATACATGCCCTGAAGATCGTACAACAAATATCCAAAGATGAATTATTTCAGCATTATTTCAGTAATAGAAGCACACCTAGTTCCTTCAACCTTTTCAGTTCCCATGTCCTCAATTTTTGTTTGAGATTTATTTGTTTGTATCATGTGCACATGAGATGCTCGCGAAGTACAAACTACAAAGCTCAATAGCATGATACTCATATGCCTTTTCAGAATGCAAGGGTTGTCCATTTTAAATTTATAAAATCGAACCTGGGTGTGGCCGCAGATGAAGAAGTATACGAGGACATAAAGAATATACTCTACACAGATAGTGTTGTGGGCGGTGAAGCAGCTGGTGTTGGCATGGTTTGCTCATGGTTGTCACAGCTAGCGAAAAGGCTAGTGAGATGCTCGCTTATGCACATGATACACAACATGAAAAAATTATCAGGTCAGTGTTGTTTAACTACTGTTGCAGTATTTCTGAAGATGCATCCAGCCTAGAGAGTATGCATGCTAGAGATCAAGATCTCATACTACGTTATGGTGGTATGTATGCATTGGCTCTAGCCTACAGAGGAACATCAAATAACAAAGCTATTCATCAGCTGCCGCATTTTGCTGTATCAGAACCGATATAGTACGTTTTAAATTTATAAAATCGAACCTGGGTGTGACGGAGTTTGTTGCAGAAATAATCAGTGAACCTGGGTGTGACGGAATTTATAAAATCGAACCTGGGTGTTTCTAGTTCCAGGAAGAATAGGACCCTGGACGCGGACCATGAACAGCTAATCGCAACTCAGATAATCGCAACTCCAGGAAGAACCAGACCATGTACGCGGGCAAACGCAGGCGACGAGGGACCAATCAAGAACTCATCCATCATGGCGCAAAATCAATCAAGCCCCCTAGTACAACTAGCGGGGTGGGAAGACAAAATACCGGAGGCGACGGCGATGACGGTGAAGAGGATACGTCGGAGAACACAAGCTTGCTTGCAGATCTTGCGCTGCCGGTCGAGTCGCCACTGTCGGACTTGCCGCTCCGCTCCACCGAAGCTCGTCGCAGATCATGCGCCTCTCCGCCGGACTCGCCGCTGCCACCACCGCCAGCAACTCGGCAAGCTCAGGCCGCCCCGTCAGTCGCCGCCGCGCTAGGGTTGGCGAGTATCGCGACCGGGCTCTCATCTGTGTCCGTGTGTCGGGATGAAAATAAAACCCACCCCCGCACGTTCGTGTTGTTTTTCCCTGTGAATGGGCCGGAAATAATTCGGACCGGGAAAAAACGTCCAACCAAGTGACAATACTGATGTTGGGCCGTAAATTTAACAGCTCCGACTAAAACTGGTGTTTTGGGCTAAAATACCGTGAACCAAGCGGGGCCTTAGTCTATAAATAGAGGAGCAATCATTGTACGGGAGTTTACCGAGAGAAAGATCAATAAAGTTTTCCTTTGTTCTGTGTGCCATTTTCTTATGTAATCTGTGTGCCTTCGACTCTAGTTTTTTTCCTCAGTGTGGAACAGCCTTGGAACCGGCGGCGTGTTTCAACGGTTCCTAGTAAAATGACGCCCTGGACATCAACTTTTTTGTCTCACGGACTGATCTCGTAGGCCCGGGGAGCCGCCATAGCTGGAGCCGGCGTGGCAGTACCTCTACTGACTCGCCTTTCCCGAACGAGAGCACGCGTCAGGTTGACGGATCGAAAAAAAATACGCACGAGAGACACTCTGTTTTGTGGGTCCCATCTGAGCGAGGACTGTGCCGCCTGAGGTCTTTCTATAGACTCTCTCCTACTACTGAGTACTACCGTTTGAATGTTCGGACCTCGGAGGGTACGGCCGTCACGTGAGCGCTCGCTCGCCAGGCCGCCGGATGACGAGCGTGGGACCCAGCGAAGGCTGCCATACCTGGCGGCTGACATGTGGGACCGGGAAAAGGGCCAGCTAAGATGGTCACGCGAGGCAAGTCCCAGCTGCCGAGCTTTTCGCGATGGGACGATTGCCTGTTGATTCTGTGATTTGCTCGAGGTATCGTATGATTCATTGATTCGTATCGTTCGTCCTTGTCAGGCGGCAGCATGACGTACGCATACGCAGAGGACAGTGTGAGTGAGACTTCGAGATTCGATCTAATGAGTAGCATCTATTTCCATTGTACTGCTTGGCTCGGGAAGCCCTATTTAAACACACCAATTGATCTTCTGAACAATTCTTCTCGATCAGGCATGTCACATGTGTGCACATCGAGCATGTGCTCGCCACGGACCACTGCTAAAAGCAACCTTGTAAGTCATAAAAGCACCAGAATAGGTATTGTTGGCTTTTACTTCGGCTTATAACTAGACATAATAGTATTATATTATAAGTCAAAAGCCAAAATAAAAAACATCTATTTAGGTGTTTTTATGGCTTATAAGCCAAAAGAAGAAAATCCGTAAATAAGCACAACCAAACAGCCCTACTCCTGCCAGCGACGTCGTCGGCCTGTTCCGTCTTCTGTGGCCTCCAGGCCGGGGGCATGGCAGACCATGCTCCCTCGCTGAGGTTTCTCATTCTTTGGTTAGGTCTTTTTTTTATGTCTTTCTCGAGATGTCGAGGTGGGAGGCCGGAGGTCGTCTGCTTCTCCACCGGGATCGTCGGCTCGCAGGAGATCATCTTCTTCGCCGATGGGTCTGGCTATCTCCAGGGGCCCCAAGATCATGCCTTGGAGGGGTCCTCTGCCAGCGCGGCGGTCCTCGGCGCCGCCGATTCTCGGGATGTTCCTGGAGGCCGCCGTCGTTGGCGCTAACCTGGGGCATCGGGAGCAGTTCGCGGCTCGCGCGGAGGATGCAGTTTCGGTTTGCGAGGAGGTGGGTCCGTTTGGTGACCCCACCAGGGCTGGATCGGACGTGGAGAGCACGCGGTTTTCCTGGACCGGTATCGCTAATAGGCTTCTGGGAGTCGGGCGACGGGAATCCTCTCTGTTTTCTTCCGAGCCGCCAGAGCCATCGCCCTCTGCCTCTGATCGCGCAGCTTCTTCGCCGGCTCCTGGCCCTCTGTGTTCACCCGGTGTCTCGTTTGCCGCGGTCGTCTGCTCTGCTAGGATGTCGGGGCAGGGTCAAGGTGCTAACCCTAGAGGTCCGGCCTCGGCTTCTGGGCTACGGGGAGCGCCTGTGTCTTCCGCCGGGGCTGTTCCTGCTGCCGCGATGAGGCCTTCCGGTCCTTCGTCGTCCTCTCCGGCACAGGCAGCTGCGGCCGGGATTGGTTCGATGCAAGCTCCCGCCGTGGCGAACGTGTACCAGCCGGCATCGGGTCACGCGCTCTTTCCGCCGGGGGTCCAGTTCAGACCACCCGCGGCATACTTCAATGCCCTCCAGACTATTCCGACTCAGCCCCTGCAGCGTCCATACCGCGGGGCGTCGCCTTCGTTCGCCGGTCAGCCGGCCGCGTCTTACTTGCTAGGGACGGTACCTGGCCCTATGTTTCATGGAGGTTACACCGGAGATCAGTTGGGTGTGGTCCCGTCGCAGCCAGCGCAGTCGTTTTCTGTCAGAGTGGGGGCTGCGACGCCTGCTGTTCCGAAGAGGAAAAAGAATAAGAAGCAGCCTCCGATTCGAGGGGTTCGGCCACAGGTAATTCAAGCCCACTCGGATCAGCAGTTCCATCCTCAGCAGCAGAGTTTCCAGCAGCATGGTGTTCCACAGATGCAGGTGCCAGGGTCTTATGTACCTCCTGTCTCGCAGCAGTACACCCCGCAGGAGCAGCAGATCTACCAGCCGACGGTTGTCACTTCACAGGTTTCAGAGGGACCGTCTGTGGCCGATGTCGGTAAGAAGAATAAGAAGTTTGTTCGGTGCTGGAAGTGTGCGGTCAATACTCATGCGACCAAGGATTGTAAGGCGGTCCACTATTGTTACATCTGTGATTGCACTGCACATCCCACTTTGAAGTGTCCGGTGCTGAAGCTGCCGCGCTTGACTCCGTATATGGCTGGTATTGGCAATGACCAGACTCTGTTCACCCAGATTCCGGATGCTGTGACTCGGGATCATCTTGCGCATAGTAAGACACCTATTGCTCTAGTACGAGTGTCTGGCCCGATGGTTTCAGCGGAGGTCGTTCAGAGGCAGATTGCCAGGCGGTGCCAGGTGCAGGTTCAGTGGAAGTGGGAGGCGGTGCCACATGGAGATTCAGCCTTCTTAGTGAGCTTCCCGACGTTTGAGGATTTGGACAGGGTGGATGGAATCCTGATGACTGTTCCGCTCAGTACTGCTCAGCTGACCTTTTCGGTTTACAGGATGGAGGAGGTGCCGCATAAGCTTGAGATGCAGCAGGTTTGGCTACATGTGGAGGGAGTACCCCATATTTTGCGTTCCTTTCAGGGCTTGAGGGCTGTTGGAGGACTCATGGGGAACACTCTTGATGTGGATTTGTTCAGCCTGCGGAAGCGGGGGATCGTCCGTATTCTCGTGGAGATGTTTGATACGAAGGTTTTTCTTAAGGCGAAGGATTCACTTGGTCACTTTATTGTATCAGATGCCGTGGTCAAGCATAAGGTATTTGAGTTTCGTTTCCGGATTGAACCTGAGGGTTATATTCCGGAACCAGAGTTTGTTCCTTTCTTGTGGAGAAAGGGAGATGATGATGCGGATGATGATGCCAATGGGAAACATTTAGAGGATGCTATGGATACTTCTGAGGCTGCTACTGCCACTCAGGGGGTGGGTTCTAGATCTTCCTCGGCTGTGCAGGGTACTGCGACTACATTTTCCAGTCAGGGAGTGCAGAGGGTGTTTGTTGTCACTCCCTTTAATGCCAATCCGGTTACTCCACGAGGTCGACAACTTCTGGATGCTCTTCCTTTGGATTCCCCTCTTCGCGGGAAGGGTTCTTCCTCGGCGCCTCGTGTTTCTCTGGCTCAGTTACAGGATGCTCTTCATTCGGTTTTCATTCCTGTACGGCGGTCTTGCTCAGCTTTGCCAGCGAGGTCCAGAACGCATATTTTGGGCAGATATATTCCTGTTTCCACTCCTGTTCTCGAGGAGGTTCCTCCTTCAGGGTGTTCGCGGAAGCTGACCCAGGAGGGGTCGGCTGACCGCGACGTTCGTGACCAGCTTCAGGTTGCTGTTGTGCTTGGTGCGACCCAGGTGGGGTTGGTCAACCATGACGAGGTGGATGATTGCGTCTCCTTGGTCAGGGAGGACCTGGGGACGCTTAGGGATGTCTCGCCTCTACTGGTGGGTCAGGGGCCTTCGGTGGTCGATGGGGGCGACCGGACCCAGGAGGGGTCCGGGTTGTCCCGGTCTCCAGCACGGGTTTCTTCTCTAGGTGATGCTTCGCCAGTCGCTGTGCAGGGGAGTGGGACTACCTTCAGGCGGAGTGCGCGCCATGGAGTGGACGCCTCTGGGGCGTCCGCGACTGATGAGGACTCTATGATCAAGGCCATGCGGCGTAAGGCGGAGAGGAACTTAGATTCGCCAGGTATATTGAGTCTTCGAAGTCCTTTTTGTCTTTTTCTACTCCTGTTATTTCTTCTAAACTAGCCAATGTTGGCATTAGTTTGGGTAGCTCTAGACAGGAATTATCTTTTTCTTCTAATGTTTTGCGACACATGGAGGTTGACCGTCTAACGGTTACTCCTAAGGTCGGTGTTTTTCCTGATGCTTCACTAGATGAGGAGGAGGAGTTGCATGCCACAGTAGATGGTCAACTCCTTTCTCACTTAGTCGGTGAAGTGTTGGAGGTGGACTTTGATGAGACCGGGCTTGCCTCTGTGTATGAGCTGAAAGCTTTTGGTCGAAAATCAAAGAGCCAGAGGGCGCGAAAGAGATCCCGTGTATCCAAATCTCCTATAGTTTCTCAATGAATGGAATGTTCTGAAATAGCAGAGGTCTTCGGGACTTGGCTAAACATTTATTCTTTGCTGATTGTGTGAGAGAACATAATTTGGATTTTTTGGGTATTTCTGAGACTGGTAGACGGGATTTTTCACAAGCTCTACTCAATTGCCTTTGCGGTGGAGTGGACTTTACGTGGATATCACGTCCACCACGTGGTCGATCTGGGGGGATCCTATTAGGCTTTAGAGATGAGACTATGGAAGTTTTAGCTAGTTTGGTGGGAGATTTTTTTATAAAACTCCATATCCGTAACAAGGCTGACAATTTCACATGGTCTTTAGTCGCCGAATATGGGGCTGCTCAGGATGTTTATAAGGCTGACTTTTTACGTGAGCTTGTGAATTTGGCAAAGGAAAATCTGTATCCTATTCTTATAGGAGGGGACTTTAATTTTCTCAGATTTCCTCACGAGAAAAGTCGGGGCCGGTTCGATGAACATTGGCCTTTTTTGTTCAATGTTGTTATAGACAGTCTGGACTTGAGAGAGGTTACAATGTTAGGAAGGCAATTTACATGGGCTAATAGTCTTCCGGAGCCAACATATGACAAACTAGATAGAGTGCTTATGGATACTGACTGGGAACAAAAGTTCCCCTTGGTAACTGTTCGCGCTCTAGAACGTATTGAGGCTTTGTCGGATCATGCTCCTTTACTTTTATCTTTTGGATCACCGCCACGAAAGTCTATGAATGAGTTTAAATTTGAACTCGGTTGGATGATCCGTGATGGTTTTTACGAGATGGTTAAGGCTATTTGGGAGAAACCGGTCGGTGGCCAAACGCCTATCCTACGATGGAATAACAAAATGCGTACTTTACGCAAGTTCCTTCGAGGCTGGGCCAGGCACACAGCTGGTATCCTTAAAAAAGAAAAATTACGCCTAACATCTATAATTGATGACTTAGAGGCTTCTGCGGAAATCAGGCCATTAACTGCACAAGAAATTGAGCTTAAGAGCCATTCGAATGCGGAGATAGCCCGACTTCTGCGCGAGAAGGAACTCAAATGGTACCAACGCTCTAAAGCTAAATTCATTCTGGAAGGAGATGCGAATACTAGGTACTTCCATGTTGTTGCCAATGGCAAGCATAAGAAGAAACTTATTCACTCTCTGATTCAGGATGAAGGTATGATTGAGGGACAGGAGCATCTGAAGTCATATATCACTAACTATTATAAATCCTTGTTTGGGGCCCTAGAGGAAAATTCTTTCTCTATGGATGAGTCCCAAACGTCTGACATCCCCCAGGTTTCTGATGAAGAAAATAGCTTTCTAACTGCCTCATATACCGAGGAAGAGGTCAAGAAAGCAGTTTTTCAAATGGAACATAACAAAGCACCGGGACCCGATGGCTTCCCAGCGGAATTTTACCAAAAATTCTGGGATGTTATTAAGGAGGACCTGATGACTTTGTTTAGGTTTTTACAAGCCGGACAATTGGATCTCTTTAGACTTAACTTTGGCAATATAATTTTACTGCCTAAGGTTAACAATGCAGAACGTATACAACAGTATCGTCCTATCTGCTTGCTTAACGTTAGCTTTAAGATTTTTACTAAAGTTGTCACGATTAGACTAAACTCGGTCGCTGACAATGTTGTTAGCCCGTCTCAAACTGCGTTCATGCAAGGACGAAATTTCCTAGATGGTGTTGTAATTCAGCATGAAACAATCCATGAACTACACTCAAAAAAATTAAATGGTGTATTGTTCAAGATTAACTTTGAGAAAGCATACGATAAAGTTAATTGGGCTTTCCTCCAGCAAACACTTCGCATGAAAGGCTTTTCTGAGGAGTGGCGCTATCTTATTCAGTCTTTTGTGTCTGGGGGGAGTGTTGTCATTAAAGTAAATGAAGATACTGGCAAATACTTCCAAACCAAGAAAGGACTAAGACAAGGGGATCCATTATCGCCTTTACTATTTAATATAGTGGCTGATATATTAGCTATCCTTATTGAGAGAGCAAAGACTGATGGTCAAATTGAAGGAGTAGTTCCACATCTTGTCGATGTTGGACTTTCTATTCTTCAATATGCCGATGATACAATTTTTTTTATGGAACATGATCTGGAGAAGGCTAAGAATCTGAAATTAATATTATCAGCATTCGAGCAGTTATCTGGGCTTAAAATAAACTTCCATAAGAGTGATTTGTATTGTTTTGGCGAGGCCCAAAACGAGGCCCACCTATATACTGAACTTTTTGGTTGTGGTCAGGTTCAATTTCCAATCAATTATTTGGGAATACCGATTCATTATCAGCGTCTCACAATTGCTGAATGGAAACTTGTTGAGGAAAGGCTACAAAAACGTCTTAATAGTTGGAAAGGTAAATTGTTATCCCTTGGTGGAAGACTAGTACTCGTAAATTCAGTACTTATTAATATGGTATTGTATATGATCTCGTTTTTCCAATTACCAAAAGGGGTCTTGAACAAAGTGGATTATTTCCGTTCAAGATTCTTTTGGCAAGGGGATAGTGAAAAAAAGAAATATCGACTGTCCAAATGGAATGTGGTTTGCCGTCCGAAGGAGTTTGGTGGACTGGGCATACACGATTTGCAAGTCAAAAACACCGCACTCCTGGGCAAATGACTGTTTAAACTACTTACGGAAGATGGTGTTTGGCAAACCATGTTATGGAGGAAATATGTGGAGTCCAAGGCTGTGTCTCAAGTGGTTTGGAAACCCAGAGATTCACAATTTTGGGCGGGTCTTATGGCCACCAAGAAACATTTCTTTCGTTTTGGTGCTTTCGAGATTAAGGATGGATCACAGATTAGGTTTTGGGAAGATAAGTGGCTTGGTCAAACTACTCTTCGCGAACAATATCCAGCTTTATATTCGATTGTTAGACACAAAGGAGATACAATTTCCATAGTGATGGAAGACTATCCTCCTAATGTGTCTTTCAGAAGAAGTCTCATCGGTCCTAGATTGGTATCTTGGAATAATTTATTATTACGTTTATCCATGATACAATTGTCGGACGGTGTTGACGTGTTCAAATGGAAATTACTAGAAAGTGGTAAATTTTCTGTTGGCTCACTATATAAAGCCTTGGTCCAACCTGATATCCCGGTCGATGATAATAGTAAAATTTGGAAAATGAAAATACCCCTTAAGACGAAGATATTCACTTGGTATCTACGGAAAGGGGTAATTCTAACAAAAGATAATCTTGCAAAGAGGAATTGGCATGGAAGTACACAATGTGTTTTTTGTCATCAAGATGAGACAATTCACCATTTATTCTTCCCTTGCAAATTTGCTCGCTCTATATGGTCATTCATCCAAATAGCTTCTGGTTTATCTCCGCCACGTTCTGTAACCAATGTCTTTGGTAATTGGTTGCACGGAATTGTTGATAAGTACAGAACTTTGTTTAGGGTGGGAGCGTTTGCCATTATATGGTCGCTATGGCTTTGTAGAAACGACAAGATTTTTAATAACAGTGTGTCTTCTCCTCTGCAGGTTATCTATCGAGCCACGACTATCCTTCGATCATGGAATATTCTCCAACGTATGGAGTTTCGCGACTTATTTATGAAGGAATGTACGCGATTGGAGGACACGGCGAGGGATATTTTCTCCCGACATGGATGGCCGCGTGATCTGAGGATTGATCTATCTTAGATTCTAGTCATTTATTTACATACTACTTTTGTGTAATGCTTGTTTAATTTCTACCTTACTTCTGTCGTTCGTGTGGCTGTGTGCATCTTGGTTATGCAGAGGCCGGGTGTAAACATTAAACAGTTAATAAATGTGCCCATTTCCAAAAAAATAAATCTTGAAGTCAGAATAAGGATCTCCCCGTCATATCATCGCTCAAGTGATGCATCTAGCGTCGGCGACGGGCGCCTGGAGTCGTGTGTCTGACGGATCTCCTGGGATATGGTTCATTTTTGTGTTTATTGGTGTGAGTTTAGGTTAGTCTCTTCCGACTTACGGATGTCATCTTCGGCGATGGTTGCTGCTACAATGCGTTGGTCCTTTGGGACCTTAGCAACGCTACTACAAAAAGATCTACTACGACAAGCTTTGCTTGACTCCGGTGATGGAGGAGCGATGACTATAAACACTAGCGCGAGACGAATGCGTGCCTCAGTAGTCATCCCTCCATCGTCGGGGCCGAGCAAGACATATGAGAAGTCATTATGCTAAGACCGCAAAGGACCAACGCAAGAGAGCGGCAACCATCGCTATTCGCTAATGATGACAACCATAGGTCGTGAGAGACACACCCGAAAACAGACCAATGGACACAAAACCGAACGAATTCTAGTAGATCCATCCAGCGGACAAACGACTTCACATCCTTCATCGGCACTAGATGCACCATCGAAGCAAGGATAGAGCGAAGAGGACCTTATTATGGTATCATTGAAAGAAAATCTTTCTAAACATTGAAAGAAAACCTCCGTCGGCGAGAGGCCGTGGTCAGCCACACTTCCAAGGCCCTAAAGAGCACCCTAGATGGTTTTTGGAGCCACTGCCTTGATCGCCTCCAAGTCTCAAGTCATGTGTCCTATTGGATTTATTGTTATCTTCGTGCGGAAATAAGTTAGTATGTAGATACCTGTTAATCTAAAAAAATTTATGTAGTTTCGGACCAAGAGAGTACGATGTATAGTGATATTTTAGTGGAATCCCATTTACACCTTACTAAGGACCTTTTTGATTCGTAAGATTTGGTTAGAAATTTTATAAAATAAAATCCTATAGAAATTTTACTATAATGATCGTTTAATTTGTAGGATTGATTCCCGCGGAATTTTTTCCTAAGAATTCATTCGCATTAGTTTTCATAGGAGATCGAACATCCATCATATCTCTTTTTCAGAATCCTTTGTTTTTATATGGTAAAATCAAATAAAAATTGGTTCATACATATTCATGTAGAATTGGAGTGGGCCCCTACATGGCATGGCAATCCTACTTTTTTTTCTATTGCTACGTTTTTCCTATCCTACGTATCAAACATGCTCTAACTATGCAAATGTGGTAAAGTTTGTTCTGGTTTTTTAAAAAAACACTTGTGTGTTCTGCTCAACATAATAGCGTCATTTGTAGAATTCTATTTCAAAATTTTGCAAAAGTATTAAACTAAAAATCAACAAATGAACTATAGGTGAGATATAAGTGAGATTTTTCTGAAAGAAACACCGACGGCGCGGATGATCACATCACGTGCATACAATCTCTCGTAGACGCATGCATACCCTACCTCTATGAGCACCTCCGAAAGACTGTGCCGACGGATCAGGTCTTAATATTGACGAAGTAACCACGAGCTACTCGGTATCGATAAGTCCCACCGAAAGAATATGCCGCCTATATATGAAACACATGTGGCACATCTGGGATTTGAACTATCGTGAACTGAAGGTATAGTGACCCTCCTGTCCATCCAACTTCGAGTGTATTCGAGAGTGTATCTACGGGGATCATAGATGATTATCTTGATTGTGCAACCCTAGTTCGTTAACAAGCCGGTTTGAATGGTATAATCTCCAGATAACCCCTTTCAGCGATAATTAATATGAATTTGCTAGTTCTCGGGCGTCTCAGAACTTTTTAGGTCTCAGTCACCTCTCTCGTCATTGGATATATCTTGCGATTCGTGCAACGTGAGACTTTCACATGAGTTACAATTAGGTTGTAACTAGGATTTTAATGAGTTACAACTGGAAATTAGTATAAATTATATAAGTTGCAACCTAGTCGCAACTGAGAATTAACACAAATAGTAGAATGATATCAACGACTTAGACATAAGAAGTTTTCAGGCGTATGAGATCTAGACACTCCCTAATTAATATAGATGGAAGGGAGTAATATATTTTAAGATACGAGTATTTGAGTGGATCGTTTGGAATTATATAAACACCAAATCTCCTCCCATCTTAAACGGGAAAGAAACAAACAAGGCCTATAGTTCCTAACCGCTCGCGCCCTTGGCACCCCACCATCTCCACTCCGCCCCGTACCGCTTCTTTCAAACAACCGCCTTCCCTCCTCTTCCAAAAACCTCCTCGCTCCATCTTCTTCTTCGTCGTCCCACGCCAAGAACGCGATCGTCCTCGTCCCCATGGAGCAAGACGAGCGCCCGGTTCTTGACCCGTCCGAGGGGAACACGGAGCAGAGCGACGCGGCTCCGGATCCGGCCACGTCGGCGGTTCTTGCCGGTGCCGAGGACCACGAGCGCGTCTCGGAAGTGGACACGTCCGTCCGCGGCGCCGGGCCGGAGAGCGCCAAGAAGAAACAAGATGTCGAGGTGATTAATCATGACTCAGTCAGGGCGATGCGTGATACGAAAGAGCCGAATGCTCTGTTATTGACGTTCTTCTTGGTTCCTTGACGCAGGAACCTCCGCCGGAGTCGGACGAGGTCGCGAAAGAAGACCGGAAGGCGTTCGAGAACCCTGCCGCGATCGCGACCCATTTCGGTAAGATTTTCAAACCATTGACATGCGTTTCACGGAGTGCTGGCTGGCTGGCTGGCTCGTCGGTTCCTGAATCTTGATTCGCTTGGGCGTGGACTCGTCAGAGTTCCTATCAGCGGCTGCGGACATGGCGCCGCCGTCGGCCTCCCTCCGCGCATGTTCAAGGGGCGGGAAGCAGGCCGTGTCCGGGGCTGCTGTGCTTGGAGCATCGTCCTCTTCGGCACCAGCGACGTGTGCGCACGAAGACGTCCCTGAAATGGCGGATGTCGACCAGGGCGCCGCGCCCGGAGATGACAAGAAGCTGAAACGGGCTTGCTCCGGTAAGACCATCAAGCCGAAACATTCTGTTCTTGGTTACGGTCTTATTCATCGCGGCTGTTAAACAGAGTAGTTTGAGTGTTTGACTGACAGCGCCGGGCGCCACGGTGGCGATCGCGCACGCCTCGCCGCCGGACTCGTACCGCCTCATGCCGTGGCGGAGCAGGAAGCAGTACTCCCCGAAGCGCTTCGTCGCGGCCGCGCCGCCTGCCCCTGCTCCCAGCCGAGGACCAACATTGCCGTCAGCGTGGGGATCAGGGCTTCGCAGGGAGAGTTCTGGCGTGATTGATGCGTCTGCACCCTCCTCCTCCAAGCGCCCACCTTCCCGAGTCAGGAAGCAGCCGCGCCCGGAGCAGTTCATCCCCGAGGAGGCCGAAGCCTCGGCCAGCGCCAAGGCTCGCCGGAGCGGCATCGTCCTCGACAGGTTCCTCTCTTCTCATGTTCACGGCTCCCCGGCCTCTGACTCTGAGTGGGTGAGGAGCGTCACGGCGGAGGAGGACGCGGCCATCCACGCCGAGCGCGGTGTCGACGGTTTCAGGATCAGCCGTCTCGGAGCCTCATGCGGCGGCGAATGCGCGTCGTCGTCGCCGTCGCCAGGAGAACCAGACGGGAGAGGGAGATTCTACGGCGTCCTTGCGGTTCTCGGCGCGGCGGTGGCGCTCGCCGTGGTCTCCTGCGTGCTGTTCTACATCGTCGGCCAGAGGAGCGAGGCTGGTCCTGGTCCGTCCGCAGAGATGCCGGACGAGGTAACTGTCCGAGACTCCTCGTTCAATTTTTCTGTCTGCACACTCACTGTATGCTCTGACCGTCTGCCATGCCACTTTTGGTGGAGTTTGTGTTCTTCAGTGACAGTTAGCGATCTCAAGTGTTCAGGATTCAGCAAAGGTCTCTCTCTCTCTCTCTCTCTCTCTCTCTCTCTCTCTCTCTCTCTCTCTCTCTCTCTCAGCAGAGGATATATCTGGAGCATACATGGCCGATGGGTTGATCTTACCTTCACTTAGTTTCTATCCGGAGATTTGCTGTTAAGAGCACGGTTACCCCGGCGGCTTGCAGTTTTCTGAACACTGAATTTTAGTCTTCTTCGGACTTCACATTGCCCGCTGTGCTTCTAGTGTTTGTTAACTGTAATGGATCATATAGCACTGTAATGGCTGACTCTCTTTGAATAGCACTGTAACTCCACCGCCCGTTCTATGCTGTTGGTGTCTGAATACTGAATGAATTTTAATCTCTTCAGGCACGGGCCTTTTCAGTCGACTTGGGTATCTCAAGGTGCAGTTTTCTGAATTAAGATTACTGTTATTTCGTGGAACACAAGAGAGCGTATACTCGGATTGATTTCGACTTCCAGACTACAAGGGGATCAGTTGCTTCGTCAATTTTTTGCATGGTGTCCTAGTTTGCATAATGCCTTGTTACTAGTACTAGGGCATATGCCCGTGCGTTGCAACGGGAGAAAAAAGCTTGTCGTGGAGACATAAAATAAGTTTTCATCGGCATGGAAAAAGCACTTGGTGCCATGATGAAGTGAAGTGATATTGTATGTTATTGCTTCATCCTTAGTAGAAGTGTTATGTAGTATATCACAATCATAGTAGACCATTATAAAAAAAAACAATGTTTTGAAGTTTTCTCAAGCATTTCATATTGGTTGGCAGGTTTTGTAATCACGAAGATGCATAGCGATGAGTATATATCCTCAAAACGTGGTGCTAAGAGCATCTCCACTGACGTTTCCAATGAGTGCCCGACAACTGCGACAAGCTATTTGAGTGCACCGGGCCAAAGTGTCGGCAGTTTTGGGACACCTTCCACACCAACGACCCCTAACAATTGACTCCCCAAAACTTTTGAAAAAAAGTTCCATTCAAATTTTGTTTTTTACAAAGTTTGAACTGAACTTAATTAAAAATAAAATAAAATAAACTAAGGACCGTGCTAGGATTTGCCCCACCACAGCCCATTCGTCATCATCGTCGCTCACGTCAATTCAGGTGGGCTGCGACCAGGGGTATGGCTAGTTCGCATACATTGGCACCTACACCTGCTAGTGCTAGGGCAGCAGTGGCAGTAGAGGAGGCGGCATCCCTGGCTATGGAGAAAGCAGCCCTTGGGCCAGCATGGACTCACATAAGGCCTCGAACGTGCCCGCCCACTTGGCCTCCTCCTCGAGTCGCACTTGGTCCTCAGACTCCTCTGGGTCCATGTTCAACGGCTGCAGCAACATCTCCTCCTGCTTGACGATGACCATGTAGGCGCCAAAGCCCTCATAGTCTGTCAATCTCTTGTTTAATAGAAATATTTAAAATACAATGATGATAGTTTCTTATTCCAACCCATGAATATGAGATATACATTCCTCCGGATAACAATAACATATGCAGAGTGTTCCTGTTGCATTCGAGAGAACGACACATAACCTTACAAAAAAATCATACGGTGTTTCTAGTCTAGTCTTGATGATCTAGCTTGAATCTGAGAGCTTGTGCTTGTAGATAGGGCACATCTCCCTCTCCTTGAGGCTGAGATCCAAGCATTTGTCACAGAAGGCAATGTACATTGACAGTGTACTGAAGGCTAGAGACAGGGAATCATCACGATCAATTTTATTATAATATAGAAATATATATGTACTCTCTCCGATTCATATTAATTGTTATCTAGCACTAAAACATGTCTAGATACATCCATTTCTATAACAAGTAATATGGATCGGATGGAGTACCTATTATCTGAATCAGTAAAAATGTTATCAACCAGACTAATTTTGAATATAGTAATCATTAACATAGGCCATGCTGGATTCTCATTTTTTGCAGGGAATGTTACACTTATCAATTCAGTATTAATGACAACATATACCTCCTAAAAGTTTAGAACTTCAAATGAAAAACTTTTGAGCTATACGTGTTGGTGATCAATTTGCAGAAGAGCAGATTGTGTTGAGTGAATCCTCTAGCATGTCCAAGCTAGTCTATCAATCAACTTAATAATTTCATAGAGAAAATGCATACGTTACCTGTGTAATTAGTAATATCAATTGGGAGATAATGACAGAGTACCTAGAAGAGAGATAACTCGTCTCTAGATGGTCAAAATAAATGGAAACAATGTTGTTGCAATGCTGAAAAATGGATAGATGAAAAGTCATAAGACGAGAAATACAATTATGTACCTGTGAAGTAGATTCAGACTCGCCACTGGATCGTCTATATTGTAGTACTTATTATAGATTCTGAAGGCCTTTTGGCTTCAAGATCAGGGATTATACAGAGAACCTCCAAAACGGATCTTACACTTCCACATTTGACAAAATTATCTGTTTGCTTAGCACAAATTCTGTGTATAAATGAATTTCATCATAGAGTCAACTGCTCAAGGGTTATCCCAGTTATACTAATACAAAAAATGGGACAACCTGGAAGAGCAAACATATGGGATAGAAGGAGGAACAGAGGACAATAGTACCAGGTGATACACAAACCCATCAACTTCCGTTGACCACTGGTGACAAGTTGAAGCGTGTGGGTAGAAGTATACGCTTTGAACCACGAAACCTGCATTGTATGAACAAAAGATCAGAGAGATGGAGATAGAAGGGCCGAGAGTAGACATGAGATGTGCCACGGTCAGCCTGCCCAGCCATCGATCTCAAAAGCAATGGCCGCCGTGTGCCAGTGAAACTTCATGCCAGCAGCTATGAATAAAAAGACAAACGACCAAGAATACAACTGAAAATACTCCAGGAGTACTCACCGTTACATGATTTATCCAGTAATAGCTGGTGTATGGACTTATTTTGTATTGTGTGAACCCAAAAGCCAATATAAAGCAAATTACCTCTAATCAAGAAACCCAGACCAACCTGACAAAACATAATCAAGAGACTAAGAAAACAAACTGAAATAATCAGGCGAGATAATTTTTAATCAGTATGAGATTAGGCCTTTTTTGTCAAAATTACCAAGTAATGTACCTCAGTTAAATCATAATACTGTAACTGCGAGAAAGAGACTTGGAATTTGTCCATATAAACTTCAGAAGAGGGATCCAACAATTTATGAAATCAGTAAGTCAAGTTGATTCCTATGATCTGGATACAGTTGCATTAAAAAATCATGCTATTCGTGTCCTTATTTTGTTAGGAAATATGCCGGCACCAAGAACATCTCTTACCACATGGATGTCCACTGGAACTTCTTCAAGCTCAGCCTCGCCGTGAGAGGTGAGCACTCTAGCGGTCTGGCCCTCTTCCTTCCATTCCTATCTGCTGAATGGATGTCTGCTAGCTTCATATAAACATGTTTGTGATATTTTATGCACTTAACCTGCTGAACATATGGAATGATATAGCTCTTAATGGGGCTCTACAGACGGCACAATACCAAATTTTGGAATGCACTTATTCCGTTGCTTCTGGTTTACATGCCTTGGTCACCTATAAAATGCCTCTACCTCCTAATAAACCTAGGTATTGACAAGCAAAAAGAGGTTACGTAAAGTGAAATAAGAAAGCCCCATGGGTAAGTCAAGCAGATTGTTATTTTAGCTAAAAATGTAGCAAATACTTCATCCATGATAAGGTAATAGCAGCGCTCTAAAGTGCCACCTCAAATACAGTTTCTTGTGGCCATTTGCACCATTAGTTCAATATGAAAGATTACCTCTCAGGTGGCCACATTTACCAATACGTGTGTGTAGGATAAAAGACCGTGCTACTAAATCAAGCAAATAATGTAGCGATTCAAATAATTACCAAAGAGAGATTGGATGTGCGGATGAGGAGCAAGAGAACACCGTGCAACAATCCCCGACCAGCAAAATTAAGGTATTTCTCATGGAGGTATCAATCACTGCCTCATTGTGCCTCATGCCAGACAAAGAGGTGTTCAGAAACTTTGGATGACATGAAACTTTGGAATTAGAGTAAAACAATATAAGGAAAGAGTATATAGAGATAAAGCAAACAGTAAATCCATAAAATCCGAAAAATTATGCCTCAAAAAAGCTGTGAAGATCATTTCATTCTCCTGCAACCATGTCCTCTCTCACCACTATGTCATCAGTGGTCCTCACTAAATAGTGAAAACACTGCAAGCACCTGAATAAATCCAAAGTTACAAAATGACTAATACAAAACCAACGCTAAATTTGTTGAGGTGCTAACAATAACACATGCTTGGAGTAGAATAATGGAGGCTTGGGGAGATCTTTCCTTGGACAGCTGAGTCATTTCGTCCTTTTTTTTTTGTTCTTCTCAATTTAATATTTAGATACCAAAACATCATATTGTCATCACTCTTTTGATTATCTCTGAGATGACACCGAGCAGTATAAGATTTAACTGAAAACTGTGAGTCCCAGCAAAGAGCATGATCGAATATACTCCCTCCGTCCCAGAATAGTTGTCTTAGATTTTTCAAATTTTGGATGAATCTATATACTAAATAGTGTCTAGATTCATCCAAATTTTGACAAATGTGAGACATTTATTTTGGGACTGAGGGAGTATGATTTATGCTACATATCAAATAACAAAGCTATCTAGTAGCAAAAATGTTAAATTACAGACTCTCGGAAGATAGCGGCAGTCAGGTCCGACTTTCAGGAAAAACACCAAACACATGGTGTGCATGTACCTACTTGCCATGAGATCGAAGAAATTTGATGCACCAGGCGAGCGAGAGTGGGGTGCTGAGAATGGAGAGTGCCTAGCTTGACCTGGGTCTGCGCGAGATACATCAGATCATGATTTTGATGGTTGCGGCGTCGCCAACAATCAACCACGTTCCCTTCCTCCACGAAGTGCGTGGGCGCGGGCTCCTGCGAAAGCGGCCGAATCTGCATGTGAAGATGGCGCCGTGCTCCTGCAACGACGAGCGCATGAAGATTATCCAGGGAGGCATATCATACTGGGGGTGGTTGTGGCGAGACGGAGGCGAGGAGCAGCTCACGGTTGCCTTCTGGGCGGGGGAGGCGGTGTGATTTTCTGGTGGTGCGAGGCGTTACTGCTGGGCCACGCCAACAGCGCGTGGGCCAAAAGATGAGTACGATGACGAAGCGACGAAACGGACGACGTATCGGCGGAGACGGAACGGAAAGTTCTTTTTTTTTAGGTAGAAGTAGTAGAGATTAGAATCTGATGTAACTCAATTTATTGGGCTCTTGAACAGGATGATAGCATCTGGCACATACTATTTTCAAGGTTCGGTCTAGATAATGCAACGTGGATTCCTCAGGTTGGCCAGACCATAGTTGCCATGTTCGTTCCGAGTCGGCCGGTATGGGGGACGGGAACAGAGTCGAACATCGTGGATGCCAACGACACACTATAGGGGGAGATGAAGCTGCACGATTGTAGCCTGGTAGCCCACCCAACCCAACCCTCTAGGAGCAAGTTTAATAGTAAAGCCTGCTACCGATTATACGAGGTTGCCACGTCATTTAGAGTTAACTTAATAGCTAACACATATATAATAATTAGATATAAATAGTACTATTTTATTAATACGTGGTCCATTTCATATACTCACAAGATGCCTAGGAGCACGTGCTGTAGCCGGCTATTAGTTAAGGGTCCGCTTCTCTTCTCTCTCATCTTCACACTCATCCAACTAAGCAAAAAGAATATATTTTAATTCTTATAGCGAGCTGACTACGTTTTATTATACTTTCTCTAACCCAGCCACTCCCAACCCTCCCTCTCCCTTTCCGGCGCCATGTGCTCCGACTATAGCTGCGACACTGACCACCAACGACAAGACCGCTGGCTAGCCTTCGACGGTGAGTCTACCTAGGGTTCATTCAGCTACGGCAACTTTGCGAGCACCCTGTCGCCGCCGTCGCCATCCCGTGCCCCGCATAAGCCCTATCTCTGACATTGCAACCCTTGTCGTGGTTGTGAACCCCACCCCGCGTCGCGCTCCGGCCGCTACCCGCCTCGGCCCCCGCTCGTAGGTCGATGCGTTGCCGATGTGATACCCCGTGGTGCAGATGTTGATGGATGGCAGCAACCAAGGCACGACCACCACCAACGGCAACGCCCTTAGCGCCCAAGTAGCAACCAATAGTTGTCGCGCCTCTGCTTTCGCTGCCTCGAGCCGGGCCACCCTATGCGCGAATGCATCAACGAGGTGCGTTGTCGCCTAATAATTTTTTTTTGTCACTAGTCATCTCTAATTCTGTCTTTTAAAAAAAATACTAATTATGGGTTACACTTGTGGTGTATGCTGACCAGATCTACACCAAGAGTGGACGATGATGAACTATTTTGGAGGTAGAGCACAAGAGGGCACGCCAGCACCAGGGCCGGCCCTGGAGGGGGACTAGCGGGGCAGCCGTCCCGGGCCTGAAAAATATAGGGGCCCAAAAATTTATAAGCCTAATATACACCGTAAATTTTTTTGGGCTGCCAACCAATCGACTCCCAGAATGGCAGGGCATCCTCGCGTTGATCGATCGCCTCACCAGTCTCCTGGCCCCATCTCGTCGCTTCTTGTTCCCGATTCATCGATTCCCCTACTTCGTTTGGTACTTCCCATGCCCCAGTGACCAACGTCGTTGCGTCTTGCCCTCCCGGCTCCCGAGTCCCGTGTCGTACTCGGTACACAGGGCGTACGGAATCACGGAACCGGGACGGAGCCACTCCGCCAGGCCGCCAGGGCCTGCTGCCTGCACTCCACTAGGCGCGACCGCGACGTAGGGGTAGGGCTTGAGTAATGATCGATCGACAGGTTCTATCCCAAGTTCCCAACTCCCAGGAAGACCCGCATATGGCGCCATCCGCCGCCGCCTCACCAGGTACATCATGTATTCAAATACTCCCTTGTAAAAACCATAAGAAAAGACACGTATTTTCTTTTGGTAATTTACTAGTGATTAGTGTATTAATCAATCTGATTGTTCTTCTCCTAGTTTAATTGATTATGGCGTCTCAATCCGGTGCTCAGAAAAGAAAAACAAGACAACAAGAGAAGATATTAATCAATCTTAATATTTCTATCGCTTATCGGATCTTATTTACCATGCTCGTGACTGTTGCATCACCTAAAAGAAGCTTTTCAAAGTTGAAATTATTGAGGAACTATTTGAGATATTTAATGTCCCAGGTGAGGTTAAATGGTTTGGCAAGTCTATGCATCGAGAAGAAGTTAGTGGACGAGATTGATATTGATTTCATCGTCACGGACTTTGCTTCTAGGAATTTTCAGAGGAAATTTTAAGGTATCATGTAAATATTGTTATTTTTATATGAATATTATAGTTAGAAGTGTACTTAAAATATTTATTTTTCATGATCTCATATGCATAAAAAATTTATAATAAAGGGTCCAAAATTTTAGTTTCGTCCTGGGCCCCCAAACTCTCAGAACCAGCCCTGGCCAGCACTTAACCTTTTTTTTGTCACTAGTCGTCTCTAATTCTGTCTTTTTTTAATACTAATTATGTGTTACACTTATGGTGTATGCTAACCAGCTCTGCACCAAGAGTGACCGATGATGAACTATTTTGGAGGTAGAGCACAAGAAGGCACGCCAGCACTTAACTTTACTTTTCCGCAACAAAATGTTTAACTAAAAGATATGGGGAAAAAATGACATGGGAGGGCGCGGAAAACAAAAATATGGCAAAAAAGAATTCATGCTTTCATTGAGAGTTGAACTCAAGACCTCCCGCTTACTAAACGGGTGCTCTAACCAACTGAGCTATGAAAGCAACTGCTTCAAATTCAAATTTACGGCTAATAGTAGATGGAACTCCAGCCAAACCGTCACAAGTAGTATAAACTAGCACCTGACGACTGACGACTGAAGAAAACAGCACAGTTCCCTGAAATCTGCGAGGAAACGAACGAGCCCGTTCGTCAGAGGATTCATTGTTCCATATTTTTGTTGTTGTTGTATGTAATAATAATCAGTCGAGTGCTAACGAGAAACGAGGACTTTGACGCCTAGAAATTGGGCTCGCCGCAGCCGCCGCAAATGATCGAAGGTATGGGCCAAAGCCCAGCATCGATCGATCGTCCACCCGCCCAGCTAAGAGAAATTTTCCTAGCGCTTCGGCATGTATGTACCAACAATTTCCTTTCCTGGTTCCAAGGGTTAATAATAAACAGTGGAGGGTGGCTACAAGAAGAAGCCAAGACCCAGCACGTACCATAGATCCAGGGGCTGGGACCCCGATCCACAGTAGTACAGAGCAACCCAACACAAGACCGTCAGTCAGAGACTGTAACCCCTAAGTTAACCAGGCAGGCAGCCCGGCGGCGCAAGATAGACAGACAGAGGCCAGTAGTAGTAGTCAAAGACAGGAGCACAGTGGGCGCCGAGACGGAACAGTTTCTCCCACCCTAGGCCGCGCGCGCGCCGGAGCCTAGAATAACTCGATCTAGTACACACACACGTCCGTCCAGACGGCCACATTTTGTTGCTTCCCTGAATACATGGGCGCTCCTGTTTCAGAGGCGGAGAGGGGGCCCTACGCTTTGACCACCACCCGGCCGGGCCTATAGTCCGTCCCTACTCCCTAGCATCAGATAGCCGCGCGCGTTCCGCTTGCTCGCCTTCACCACCAGCGCAGCGTAGCGCAGCCTTGTTTTTCCGGTTCCATCGGTACAGCTAACGAATCGGTGCGACTGTGCTCAACTTGCTGGTACAGAAGGTCGGTAAATGTCCGTGCAGCTAGAGCAAGATATATGGATCATTTTGTTTTGGATATGCATGGCGCGCGCAATAATTCTTCCCAATCAAACGCCATTCTGGGTCCAGCCAGCGTAGGAGTACGTTGCACTTTCACAGAAAGGTGAATGCGTGTGTGTGCTGAATAATTGAGCGTGTCCACTCTCCTAAAGGAACACGGCCAAAATTCCCATTCCTCTGCCTGGTGTCGTCCCCACGGGCGGCATCGGGGCGAAACCATAGCCGTCGTCGCTCGGGCCCCTCCTCCCCAGTGGGGGTTTCCTCTGCCTAGTGGTGCTCTCGGGCGGCGGACGCGCGGATGCCGGGGCGGCGGCCCCGGGAGCCCTGGCTGCAGCGTCTGTGGGCCTCGGCGGCGCGGTCTCCGGCAGGCGGAGGTGGCGGCGGGGTCTGCAGCTTCATCAAGCGTTTTCGTGGGGCTCTGCCGGCCGGATGTGGTCAGATCTCGATCTATTTGTCCCGGCGGCTGGCCGACGCAGGGAGGCCGGGGCGGCGGCCCTGGGGGCGCGAAGGAGTTGGGAGGAAGGCGGCCAGGCAATACCTCGACGTGGTGGTCGCGTGGAGGCCAGGGGTCGTGGGCCCCGCGCCAGTCCCGTCGGGTGTCTTGGTGGCTGCGAAAGGCCTTCGCGTGCGGCAGACTGGCTGGGGTGCGGCGGACCATGCCGGCATCTGCAGGTTCCATGGTAGAGGTGTGACATGGTGCAAGGAAGGCGGCGCGGAGGCGTCGCTTCTTGGTGGGCAGGATGTCGGCTCCGGCGTCCCGTGGACGATGGCGGCTCGACGTGAGGTGTTGATCTGCTACGCGTGTAGGCCGGAGCGGCGGCTTCGGGTCATGATGGTGGTGATGCTCTGCCTTGGCCGTGAGGGCGGCAGGGCATGGTTTTCCGTTGGCGAAGGCATTGCCTCTCCTGCCGATGGCCTTGCTCGCCGAGCGGCATGGGTTGTCTTCATGACGGTCCGGTGGAGATGGTTTCGAGGGTCTCTGGACGAAAGTCTTGCCTGATTTTGGTGCTCCATGCTTGTTTTGTATCTACTTTGCTTTGCTTGTATACACTTTGAGGTGCTTTTTACATGTTTTCTGGTACTAACCTACTAACAAGTTGCAATAGCGTCAGATGCCTGTTTTCTGCCGTTTTTGGTTTCAGAAAAGTTAGTAAAGAAATATTCTCGGAATTGGACAGCACAAACGTCAAAGTCAATTATTTTCCGTGGAGAACAAGAAGTCCAGAGGGGAGCCAGAGAGGCCGGCCAGGGGGGCCAGACCCACCCTAGGTGTGGGTTGGCCCTACCCTGCGCCTAGGAGGGGTGTGGGGCCCCTGGCCACCGCCTATGCCTCCCCTTTCGCCTATAATAAGCCTCCGACCCAAAAACCCTAGGGGATCCAGAAGAAATCCACGAAAACCTCTGTAGCGCCACCGCCACGGCAGGGGAGATTCGGGGGACAGAAAGTCTCTGTTCCGGCACCCTGTCAGGACGGGGAAGTGCCTCCGGAGCCATCTCCATCGATCTCCATCGCCATCTTCATCACCATTGTTGATTCCCATGATGAGGAGGGAGTAGTTCTTCCAAAGGGCTAAGGGCTCTACCGATAGCTATGTGTTCATTTCTCTCTCTCTCTCTCTCTATGCATGATCTTGTGGTCATGAGCTTTGTAACCAAGTAGATATACCTTTCTACTCAATTGCTTCTTTAGATCTCTACTCTCCCCATGTGTGTGAAACTGACAGTGTGCATGCCATGGTGGCACTTAGGCTTGAGTCTACATAAATACTCTTTGTGCTTTAATAGATCTATGCTTTTCCCCACGTGTGTGAAAGTGATAACATGCATACTATGTGTGGAACTTTGGCTAGATTGAATATTTGTTATGAGTTATATTTGGATTTGAATGTCTCTATGAAATTGTGGTGTTTGTTGGAACCATCTAGCGCTCTAGGTGACAGTATGGGGTTATCTAGATTTGGGGAAGGCAGACTTTGCGGAGTGCTGTTATAGCCCTACCTTGGATTAGAGTGTCCAACCGGAGAGTAGTTAAGAGTAGTATTCTGAAGAGAGGATATCTATATGAGAGAGTGTTCACTAGTGAAAGTATGGTCCCTAGGCCTTGTTTCTAAACATTAAAACACCGTTTGCTACTAGATCTGTTGCATGTGTGCTTGCTTCTATCTTTGTTCCGTTTGACGGGGAGGTTTTGGGATTTACCTTTCCTCCACGCCATCAGCTCTTTTCTGGCACCGTTACCCCACGTCAATAACAAGTCAAAAGCTATTTTCTGGCACCGTTACCACTTGTATTTCACTATCTCTTCGCCGAACTAGTGCACCTATATTGGGTGTGTTGGGGACACAAGAGACTTCTTGTATCTTGATTGAAGGATTGCTTGAGAGGGAATACCTTTGACCACTTCCTCCCTGAGTTCGATAAACCTTGGGTAATCCACTTAAGGGAAACTTGCTGCTGTTCTACAAATCTCTGCACTTGGAGGCCCAACAATTGTCTACAAGAATAGAAGTGCGTAGACATTAAGCTCTTTTTTGGCGTTGTTGCCGGGGAGGTAAGGTAAAAGGTATTCACATCCTCTTGGTGTGTGAGTGCTCGAAGTTATTTCCTTTAGATTCTGTAATTTTGTCTTTTTGTTTCTTGTTTTCACTTGTTAGGCTTAATGGAAAACAATAAAAAAATTAGAGAGCTTTATAGTATTTATCTTGAGTTAGGACATGAAGTGTTTGAAGAGAAAATTAAAAAACCTATGGAGCTTTATTTGCATGCTAATAGCAATGTTATTAGTATGAATTTCTTGAACACCATTGTTACTAATGGTATGGAAACGTCTAAGCTTGGGGAAGCTAGTTTTTTTGAGAAAGATATTTTTAGCTCCCCAGCTTTAGGGAAGAAAAATTGCTCTGATGATACTTTATCTCCCATATGTGGTAATTCTAATGATACTTGTGATATTTTAAATCCACATACTGAAAGTGTCCCTTTTAAAATACCTATTGAAATTGTTGAACGTGTTATGAATAACTGCTATTTTGGAGATGGAACTGTCCATCCTAGTGATCATTTACTCTTTATACATGAATTATGCGAGTTTTTCAAGTGTGTTGGTATTTCAATGGACCAAGTTAAGAGGAAGCTATTCCCTTTCTCACTTAGGGACAAATAAAGGGAGTCGTATGAGCTACTAGATGATCCTTATCATTTGGAGTGGAAGGAACTTGAATCTCTCTTTTATTCTAAATTTTATCCTCCTCATGAAATTCATAAAGATAGGAATTATATTTAAAATTTCATCCTCATGAGGGAAAAAGTATTGCCCAAGCTTGGGGGAGACCGTAGTCACTAATTCTCAAATGTCCCATTCATGAGATCCCCGGTAATGTTGTTATCAATATTTTTTATGCAAGGCTTTCAGGACACTACAAGGACTATCTGGATACCTGTATAGAGGGATCCTTCACAAGTAAGGAGGTCAAGTCTAAGTGGGATATTCTTGAAACACCTCAAAGCAATACCAAAGGTTGGGATAATGACAAAGGTAAATACCCAGGTTTAAACTATGAGTATGATTGCATTCAGTCTTTTGCTGAAACTGCTGATTTTCAAGAGCTTAGTGCTAAACATGGTCTTGATCCTCAAATTCTTGTTAGATACTAGAGAGCCTTTGCTTCCCATATTAATGCTCCTAAATAAAAATGGTACATGTATCATGAGCCTTTTAAAGACACTTGCATGGAAAATGAAAATGTTATTAATGATTGCAATAAACACGCTCAAACTTCTGAAAGTACTATTTCTTATAAGCATGTTAATTTTTGTGGTATGCATAGACCTTGTGAGAAGAATCAAACAGAAGAAGAATATTGTATCACCCATTGGAATGAAAAAAACTAGAAAGTGGTATAAGGCTCTAGATGATCTTGGTAAAAAAGTTTGTGCCATCTATCCTTTTATTTGTGAAATTTGCTTTGAAGTGGGTCATTTCAATTTTCAATGCTCTGGCCATAATAATCCTGCATGTTTGTATTGTGATAACGTGATCACTGATAATCAACATGATGAACTTACATTATTTTTGGGGTGTGAAGAGTTATCAATAAAAACTTATTTGATAGACATGAGTACTTTTGATATGAATAGCGTCATGCATGGTTGTCATATTTATTGTGTTGAAAACTTCCACGCAAATACTTACATACAAAATCTTATAAAAGATGATATTTTACCAAATTATGACAGGACTGATATGTGTTTTGGTCTTATTAATGAAAAGGAGGAATCCTCCAAAGTTTCTTCTATTGTCTCTAACAATAAGCCATGGTATGTGGAGAAGCTTCCTTTCAAGCCTCTCCCTCCTAAATAGGAGAAGAAGAAGAAGAAGAAGAAGAAGAAGAAGAAGAGTAAAAGGAGAGAGGAAACGGTATCTTCCTCTAATCATGTTGCTCCTATCATAGTTTTTGTTGATGAGTCTGAACTAGATGACGTTCTTATGCCTGTTACATATAGTAGTGATCATGATTGGGAAAATCACACCACTTTTGATATTGAAAATCTCTTTGGTACCAATTCTAAAAATAATGATATTAATAGTTGTTGTGCTATTAGTGCTATCCATGTTCCTTCCAATGATGGTATGCTTACAAATGAACACACTTGGGAAGATAGCTATTCTATTGCTTATGATACTATACCTCCAATATATGATGATTACAATGATGAATATGATATTTTCAGTCCACCTACTATTGAGGAGAAAATTTACTGTGATTACAATATGCCTCCTATATTTGATGATTATGGTGATGAGAATGATGGTGATAGCTATTTTGTTGACTTTACTCCCACTATAATTAATAAGAATGACTATTCTTATGTGGAGAGTAATAATTATTTTATGCATGTGGCTCATGATAAGAATGTTTTATGTGATAGTTATATTGTTAATTTTATTCATGTCGCTACTGAAAGTTATTATGAGAGAGGGAAACATGGTCTTATGTATCTCAAAAATATTAAGTTTCCCCTCTTTATGTTGAAAATTTTGAAATTGCATTTGTTTTTCTTTCCTATGCTTGTTGCTTTGTGCTTCCATGCCTTGTTTCTTTACAATATTCCTTTGCATAGGAAGTGGGTTAGACTCAAATGTTCTTTGAATTTGCTTCTTGATGCACTCTTTTAAATCAATTCATAATTCTTATGTGAGCATCTTCTCAAGCTATCAAGCCTAACTTAAAGGCTTTAAAGAAAAGTACTTGTTGGGAGATAACCCAAGAGTTTTCTTGAGTCTTGGAAGTTATTACTTCTGTAATAACCTCTCCTTATCTTTTTTGTTTGCTTTTTATGCCAAGAATGACCTCTAATGAGAGGGAAGTAAGATTTGGGGAGTTGCTGTCCCGAAACAGATTCCTGTCCTCCACCATAAAAATTCGTGAGGAGTCTCTGTAACTCGGATTGAGCTGAAAATTTACGAATAAATCCCCAGTATGTTAGATAACCTTCGTTAGATCAATACTTTTTGATTTGAGCAACAGAAGATTTTCGAAAAAATCGGTTTCTACCTGCTGGTCTATTTTCATATATTTCTGCCATTATTTGCATTTGCTTCTTATTGATTCCTTTTTGGGTTCTTTTTGGGAAATTGAACTTTTTGAGGGAATTGCTATAGTAGCTTGTGTTTTTAGTGAAAGTTTTGCTGTTCCAAAGCTAAACCCAAGGGTCTATTGTCTTTTGAATACACTAATGTTGTTAATGAAGATTGTGTGAAGTTTTGTATGAAGGAAAAATTTCAGGTGTAGAGAAAGAATGATGTAATGAGATGAAGAATGGACAAAAGCTCAAGCTTGGGGATGCCATCCCGGTGTCACCCCAAGAAATATCCAAGAGGTACAAGCGTCAAAGCTTGGGGATGCCCAGGGCATCCTCTTCTTCATCAATAAAAATCTCAGGTCTTTCTAGACACTTCGTTTTTATTGTTTCATGCATTGTTGTGTTGTTCTTGGAGCGTCTTAGTTTTTGTTTTTGATTTTCGTTTGCTTAGTTTTCTTGAGTAAGTTGGTTGGTTACACCACACTTCTTTTGGAGAGAGACACACTCTGTTTCCATTGCCTAGAACACTCTAGTTTTCACTCTTATTGTTTTGTGAGTGTTCACTTTTGCTAGCACTGCGTCCAGCCTTAGTTTTCTTGTGCTTTCAGCTTAGAACTTTTTAGTTTTTCTTTGTGGATTTGTGAGACAATCTCACTGATATTTATTGATTATTATCTTTGTGAGTTGTTTCAAATAAGTTGTTTGGTGTTGGAAAAGAGTAGAAAGTTTCATGCTTATAGTGGTACAAAAGGGAGCTTATTTTGACTGTGGCTTAGACTTTATCATGTCATGCTAGGTCTTGTTTTGACCTTATGCCTAGTGATTATTGCTGTAGCATGACTTTTTCCAAACAATTAGGATTGCTTAATGTGCCTTGAAGGAAACATGCGTTGTTTTAGCATACAAACGCATAGTATTGCGGTATTCTCCTTTGATGCTTTGTTTGGGTTGACTTGGCACATGCTCACACCATGTTATGACTATGATAAGTCACCATTAGCCTCTATGATCATTTAGTCCTTGACTTGTAGTACCACTCTATGCTTTGATTAGTATGATTTGTTGCACTTCATGATTATGACCATTATTGCTCTCTTAGTTGGTTGCTCCCAGTCTTTTGCTAGCCTCCACTTGTATGAGTAAGTTCTACTCATGCTTCCAACTCCCAACAAACCAAGTTATTCCAAAGTGTCCACTATAAACTCCTATGCATGGTGTGTTACACCATTCCAAGTATATTCTTGTTTTCAACTATCTTCCAATTAAAAACTATTTTGTTATGTGAAAACTTAGTGATTAAAGCCCTCACGAACTTGATGGCACACTTTATATTATATGCCCCTAAGAAACTTGAACCATTGTGACAACTTTGTTGTATATGATTGCACTTATAAGTTGGAATTAGCAGAACCGTGCTGTCACGGGGAACGTTTTCAACATTGCACTTGTACTTTGTACTCAGATGATATCATGCTCTTTTGTCTATGGATGTCACCGGTGTGAAATAAAGAGGGAACTTGTAAGTCCATGGAGTTTGTATCATGTGTTAGAGAAACGTCTGGGCCGCTAGCCTAAGCCATGCCTAATCATGGTGGAAACTTGCAGCATCACTATAGTGACATCTATGAAGCATTCTTCTTATAAAAAAAGAGACACATTGAGAAAAGAGGAAATAGAGAAAAAAATACCATATTCCCATGGTAAATAAGAAGATTGCTGAGATGCTTATTGTCTGCTTGCCTTGTCATTTTGGTTATGGGATAGCTCCTGTACCATGTGCAAGGGGTACCCCGTTGGCGGTTCTCAATGATATGCAAATACTTACAATGACAAGAACTTACAGGTAACTAAAGTTGAGTATCATGAGGTGTGGCCTCATATTTAAGGGACTTGAGATTGCCAACTTATACTTCGTCAAACATATACTCCATCTTTGCCACTTTAACCTTAACCACCGCAAGATGCTTATGATAGAGGCAATGAGGGCTGAAAGCTAACAAGTACCATAATTTTTGGAAGCTCTTTTTGAAACTTGTAATCCCTGCTTCCTTTACAAAAAGGCCTTTCTTCCACCATTATTGAGTCTCCACCTGCTAATTTTAGGCACCATTAAGAGAGCATAGTTGTCATTCTGTGTGCAGTGTCCCAAAGCTTATTGATTGATGCATATTGTGATATTACTTGTTCTTTTGCTATTTGTTTCTAGTCACCCTTGTGAACTTTGAAGGTGTCCTATGCATTTATGTTGCTACTCTATGAGGGACAAGATGATTGCCACTATGCTATCTTTTCTGTATGTGAAACAAACAAACGTTTTTCAATGCATGTTATTCATGATCTTTGTTTGTAGCTTGCCATGTTGCATGCATAGTTACTATGTCCTATTGTTAGAACTCCATCTTTCATGCACATGATTAGAGTTCTTTGATCCCAACTTTCAATGCTTGCAAATGGTTGGATCTTTATTGTGAGGGTGCATGTCGCCTCAAAAATTATTCTTTTTATCACTTAACTACTTGAGGACAAGCAGGAGTTATGCTTGGGGATGCTTGATACGTCGGAAACGTATTTATAATTTTTGATGCTCCATGCTTGTTTTGTATCTACTTTGCTTTGCTTGTCTACACTTTGAGGTGCTTTTTACATGTTTTCTGGTACTAACCTACTAACAAGTTGCAACAGTGCCAGATGCTTGTTTTCTGCTATTTTTGTTTCAGAAAATTTAGTAAAGAAATATTCTTGGAATTGAACGGGACAAACGTAAAAGTCAATTAACGTCGGGAACAAGAAGTCCAGAGGGGAGCCGGAGAGGCTGGCCAGGGGGGCCAGACCCACCCTAGGCGCGGGTGGGCCCTACCCTGCGCCTTGGAGGGGTGTGGGGCCCCTGTCCACCACATCTACCTCCCCCTTGCCTATAAGAAGCCTCTGACCCAAAAACCCTAGGGGATTCAGAAGAAATCCATGAAAACCTCTGTAGCGCGGCCACCACCGAAGGGGAGATCCGGGGGACAGTAAGTCTGTTCCGGCACCCTGCCAGGACGGGGAATTGCCCCCGGAGCCATCTCCATCGATCTCCATCGCCATATTCATCACCATTGATGATTCCCATGATGAGAAGGGAGTAGTTCTTCCTCAGGGCTAAGGGCTCTACCGGTAGCTATGTGTTCATATCTCTCTCTCTCTATGCATGATCTTGTCATCATGAGCTTTGTAATCAAGTAGATCTACCTTGCTACTCAAGTGCTTCATTAGATCTTTGCTCTCCCCATGTGTGTGAAAGTGACAACGTGCATGCCATGGTGGCACTTAGGCTTGAGTCTACATAAATACTCTTTGTGATTTAGATCTATACTTTTCCCCAAGTGTGTGAAAGTGACAGCATGCATACCATGTGTGGCACTTTGGCTAGATCGAATATTTGTTATGAGTTATATTTGGAGTTGGATGTCTCTATGAAATTTTGGTGTTTGTTGGAACCATCTAGCGCTCAAGGTGACTGTGTGGTGTTATCTAGATTTGGGGAAGGCGGACTTTAAGGAGTGCTGTTATAGCCCTACCTTGGATTAGAGTGTCCAACCGAAGAGTAGTTAAGAGTAGTATCATGAAGAGAGGATATCTATATGAGAGAGTGTTCAGTAGTGAAAGTATGATCCCTAGGCCTTGTTTCTAAACATTAAAACACCGTTTGCTACTAGATCTGTTGCATGTGTGCTTGCTTCCATCTTTGTTCCGTTTGCCAGGGAGGTTTTGGGCTTTACCTTTTCACCACGCCATCAGCTCTTTTCTGGCACTGTTACCCCACGTCAACAACAAGTCAAAAGCTATTTTCTAGCACCGTTACCACTTGTATTTCACTATCTCTTCGCCGAACTAGTGCACCTATATTGGGTGTGTTGGGGACACAAGAGACTTCTTGTATATTGATTGAAGGGTTGCTTGAGAGGGAATACCTTTGACCACTTCCTCCCTGAGTTCGATAAACCTTGGGTAATCCACTTAAGGGAAACTTGCTGCTGTTCTACAAACCTCTACACTTGGAGGCCCAACAACTGTCTATAAGAATAGAAGTGCGTAGACATCAGATGCATCATTTTTCGGAGTGTTGTGAGCCATTCTTGGGGTTGCTAATGCTATTGATAGAGTCGACGTTTTTGGGTCCTGTCGGCGTGCGAGTGCCGCTGGCGTGTTCACTGCGACCTGCCTCTCGCCTTGAAGCTTGAGAGGCCTAGCCGCTCTTCTCTGGCTCTGACTTCCTCTCCAGGGACATGGACCATGTTTTTTGTTGTGTTCGCCGTTGCCGTCGTGCTGGTGTCGTTCGACGGCGCTGTAGACCTAGCTGAGCTAGGTAGTGTGGCCATGTGTGCGGCTTCGCCTGTTTTTCCTAAAAAAATAGGCCGTGGTTGGGTTTTCTCGTTTGGTTTCCCTTATAAATCGGACGCGTGTGTTTGTATCGTTTTTCGGCCAGTTTTCCTTTAAACTAGTCATTTCTCTTCTTCTAATAGAAAAGGCAGAGCTCCTGCTGGTTTCTCCAAAAAAAAAAGGAACACGACCATTCGATTGGACTGCTCCATATGTGGTTATGGCATCTCCACCGGGCCCGGTCCATTCCGTCATCCCAAATGGTCCGTTTTTGTCCGTTTGGGTCAGGCCACGATCGATTTGGGTAGGGGGTCCGGCCTGTCCGGCCGACCATGCCTAGCGGCGTGACCCATTTGTCCGCGCAGGCGGGCCTTGGCGCCATCATTGTCAGGGATGCAAATCAGTTGAAATTGTGCCATCGTTGGGACACACAAATTACTGGCAAATAACATGGCATACATGCGCCATCGCCCTTTGGGCACCGCAAACAAGTGGCCATTGGATCTAAAATGTGCAAAAGTGGGCAATATCTTACACAATGTCCAAAAGATGGCAGCTTCCCTGCCCAAAAAGTTGCAACTGTCGTCGCCATTGCCCTTCAGGCATCACGAGCCTTGATGGCCTGCTGCCTCTTCGCTACCCAAGCATGCGATCAGGGTCGGCGATGCTGTCCAGGTCGGTGAGAATGATGGCGTTCTCCTTGGCCATGATCTTGGCTTCAGCTTCCTTGGCCTTGGCTTCGGCCTCCTTGGCTTTGGCTATGGCCTCCAGCACTCTAGACCTGGCATCGTCCTCCTTGGCTTTGGCTTCGGCCTCTAGCACCCTAGACCTGGCATCGGCCTCCTTGGCATTTGCTTCGGCCTCCGTCGACTTCACCTTGGCCTCGATCTCCATTAGCCTGGCCTTGGCGTTGGCCTCCTTCACCTCAATGGACCTCGTATGCAGCTCGACAAAGGCCTTGGCGGCGGTCGCTTTCTCTTTGCGTCGCATCTCCTCCCTCTTGGCGATGGCCTCTTCCTTATTCTCCAGGATCTACTTCAAGGTCTCCTAGAACGCCAAGGAACCAGCCTGGTGGGCGAGGCAGGCCTTCGTGGCCTTGTGGCGACCAGGGCGGCGGGCACGACCAACAGTCTCGTTGCTTGCAGAGGCAACAAAGCCTTTGTCATCGTCGGTGTCTAGGTCGACAACACCGCCCGTCGAAGCACTGGCCTTGCCCCTTTTCTTCTGGTTCGTTTCTCTCTAAAGGGAAAAGCTAGTCTCCCATTTTTGCTATTGTTTCTCCTCTAAACTTGTGTGATTTGGATACAACTAACACAGACTGACGCTGTTTTGAATAGAATTACCTTGGTGTCTAGTTTTTGTGCACAAAAAAAACTAGCAGGAAAAATCCCGGAAAATATGTGTAACATCCCAGCATTAGAGCTTAGAAATAAGCTGAACCCAGATGTGTGCATTGCATTCATGCATAGAAAATCCGAATAAATTTCGCGCTTTTAAACAAAACTTGTCAAAGTGATTGAAGCTTCTCTTAACTTGATGGAATAAGAAGTAGATCATCAAGTTGACTGCGATAAGTTTCAATAGGACTTTGCTAAAACCTTACTTTGGGTAAGGGAGATTTGACCTAAGGGTAGATCACATGAAATAAAAGATAAAACCTAATACATTATGATTTATATTTGATCCTTAGGTGATCATATCATAGTATCCATTATAATCACTCATCAGTACCAATTTAAGGATATAACACAAATAACAAGAGTGTAACAACTATATCTTAATCTCATCTGCATATACCATGAGTATCATGGTAATACCTAACCCTACTTCTTAAGTAAGATGGATTAGGAAAGAAACTAAGCTTAGATCATTCACCATATATCTTTCTTTCCATATCAATCCTTATCATCTCTGTTGAGTTATATTCCCATATCTGTTGTTCATCAATGTTGAGAAATCAACTATTGATTCATCCATTCTCAACCTATCAAGCTCTTGATCATAACACAGCTTACAAATAAGTGTCTATAAAGCAACAACTAAGAAAAGATGAATAGTGATGCTAGTTTCAGATGTCATTTATTTGATAAGAATGATTGAAAAGAATCCAATCAAAAAGATAGTTGATGGAGTTTAAACCCTCCTTGATAGAAAAGAAGATTACAAGGATGAAGTTTGGAGATAGTTACCAGGAGTAGTCCTATTGGATCAAGTAGGTATAGTTAATGAATTATATCTCTTAATCCAATAGATCTAAACAGAAGATAATTATAATACAATTGTAATGTTGTATTGATGGAGCCTTGTTTAGTCAACTGGAAACCTAAACCATAATGGATCAAAATATTATAATGATCAAGCCTTATTCACCAAGATTGAGTACTTATGTCATGTATAAGTGGTATTGGTGGATAAAACATGATTGAAACCCTAGTAGAGGTAAGTTATCCTAGAGTAGTCATTGCAAACCACATAAATATGATTTAGGGTTGGAGTGTGAGTTATTGGAGTAAAGTGAATCTAAGATGATATTATTCAATTACAACTAGTATAACATAGAGTTATAGAAGATTGTGAGTAGAGTTTGAAGGAACTACTGGTTGGATGGAATATTATCAATAGTAGAATAGTAAATACAACCAAGCAAGGATATGAGAAAACTATGAAATACCTTTGTATCGAACTCATTGGATTCATCCATGAGTTTAGTAGAATAAAAGGTGAATAAGAATATTTTGTGAAGTAAAGCTCATCATGTTAATCATGATGAAGGATAGGAAGAGGTAGTATATCTAGGAAAGGAATTCCTTATTTAAAGATCCAGAATTGTGAATTATGGAAAATAGACATTCTTGGTAAACAACCAACTCTAAATCCCAAATCAACATAATATCCATCTCATGCTATTGATCCATCATCTGATGTCTATAACACTTTATAGAAATATTTCCCTATATCAAATCACATAAGCACATCTCTGTTAATTCCAACCATCATAACTATATGTGCTTAAGTATATCTTTATCAATTCCTTTCTATAAAACATTCAAAATATAACTTTAAAGCAATGAAGGTGATGTCAACAAATATCCCAAACAGAAAACCATATGTTTAGTTATTGAATCTTTAACCACATCCATAAGGGAGTCTAAGTATTTTAAGAAAAAAACCCTAAACCCAAAGGTAAATAATCATAATTTAAAATCCTAAACCTCTTTATTTATCATAATAAAATAGATACATTGACATTTTCCAAATTAATGGGAGTAGTAATAACCATATCAATGTCTTTTATATTTCATGCATCAAATAATGATATAGGCTCATTATACATATAAAAGTTTCTATTCAAAATATGAGCCAACTAGAGTTAAGTTGATAAGCAAATAAGAATATATCATTCAAGAAACCCCTAACTTAAATAGGAGAAAAAAATAATAAGAAAAGTTTCTACACACTATTAAAAAGGGGTTCATATTGAGTAAATAAAAAGAAATACAAAAAGATAATATGATAAAAATTCACAAAGGATACCAAATATGTTTTAATATTATTGCAAATATCCAGCAAATAAATCATACAAAGAAAGGTTCAAAATATAAATCAAATTCAAATCTGAATAAGAAAACAGAAAATAGAAAAAGGATAAAACAAATAAAAACACTACCTGGCCGTGTCCCAACACCCCTATACCTATCTGACGCCATATGCAGCCACAAAAGCCCAGTACCGAGCCCAGCTCGTTTCCATCTGTGACTGACAAGTGGGGCCAGGAGAGGACCGCAGGTTGAGCTAAAAGAATCGACGGGGGGTTATCCGCAAAACAACCATCGTCGTCATCCTCACGCACACAGACAGCTCGCTGGCGGAGCTCGCCGCCGCCCGATGCCGTCATCGTCGTCGTTGCGCCAAGATCAACACCGCCGTTGCCAGGAGAGGATAAGAAGGCCACCGCGACAACCCTGCTCATCGTAATCCTCAATCTTGCTCTCCAGACTCACTTCCTTCCTTCACTCGAAAACCTAGCTCATCAGAGTTCATCATTCCGGCCAACTCCGACCACCCCTTGCCTCGTGATAGCCACCATTAGACGCGTCGTCGTGGACTAAACCATCTAGGACCAAGCACGGAGGCCCGCTCGCCGGGAATCATGTGAAATCGAGCGTTCCTTTGCCTCGGCCGTCGTGGCCATTACCATCGATTTGTCGTCATCACGCCTCCCCAAGCCTCCTCGACCGCTCTATCGTCATCAGGGTAAGATTACGCATCTCTGGACCCTAGTTTCGTTTGTTGATTCGCACTGTAGACCCCATTTCGTTGAGCACCGCCGTTGGCCACCGCAGAAGCTCGTCGTCGGTGTATTTCCGGTTACCATTAAGTAGCGGCGTTACCACCAATAGGTTTGCCTCGGTTCCCTCTATCCAGTAGCATCAACCTTGTCCACCGGGGCATAGTGGTTCGCCGCCGACGACCATCCTCTGGTGGTGGAGGCCAGGTTGATGTCAGCATGACATCATGCTCGCGTCACCTTAGCCACGTCAACGCGTTTGACCTGGTCTTTGTCCCGCGTGGCAAGTGACATGGCCTAGGGCCCATATGTCATTGACTGGGGTAGCTAACCAATCAGTAACAAATACAATTTCTTTAACCTGAGAGCTGAGGTGGACAATGGCCCACTAGTCTGTGACTGAGGCTAGCTGTTAGTGCGGTGTAAAAAGTATTTCTTGTTTTAAAAAAATGTTATAATTCAATTAATAATATTCCATAAATCAAATAAATGATTAAATCTTGTCTAATTAATAACTTTTGATTTACAATTCAGAAAAATATGTATAATATATGAAAATTTGTAGAAAAATAAAATATACAACTTGAACTTATTATCAAATATTATTATGATAATTATTTAAATAAATATTATTTAACAAAGGTTTTATAAGTAATAAAACTTTGATAATTCATATTTTTATAATGATAAATGTTAATAATATAAATAAAATACCAAAAAAAATCTTAGAAAAATAAGAATTCTAATTTAAAACTATAATCTTGTATTATTATTTCACTTAATTAAATATTTATTATTTATTAAGTATTATAAAGTAATAAGAATTATAATAATCATATTTTATTATTTATAAATCACAAAAATAAATATGATATACCAAGATGATCACAAAAAGAATATCTACATGTTAAAAATCTAATAATCTCCTTTTGAGTTAAAAAAATAATTAAATATTTTAATAACTCAAATTTAAACTTATTTACTTCATTAATAATTCATATAATGATAAATAAAATTTATTAATATTCCTAAGATGAGTCAAATAAGTATAATAAATAGTATTAGTCCTAAATATTAATAATATAAGGCCATAATGGTTTAAAACATTATAAATACCCTCTTATTAAATTATCCTCAACCTTAAATGAAGATCATATTCTAAACAGATTCCCACTTGTAATAAAAAGCTTAAAGAACAATTTATGAATACACCAAACCTTTTCTAAACCATGTTAACCACCAAATTACAAAAACTACCACAACACTATATAAATCCATAAGTAGTTAAGTAATATTATGTTTTGGTTTATAAACTATACTCACTCATCTATAAAAGATAAATGATATTACTCCATTATAGAATCAAGGAACCATTACACCAAGTGAAAGAATAACTATTCTTGAGTAACTTAAATAAAACATTTTAGATACACAAGATACAAATATTATAAATATTAAACCTTCAAAACTATTTATATTTTAAATTTAACTTTAGTTTCCCAGAATCAAAATATAATACAATAACATTACTATATGTTTTATAGTTAACTTTGATCTGAAGTAGTTAAGTTATAAAGCAACTTAAGCCAAACCATTTGAGCAAACCAATAACATCAACCACCACTAACTAACCACAAAACTTGTTTAGACCTTAGAAAAGAAACCTTTTCTTCGAAGGTTATCCTTTTTTTGCCACTTTAAACAAGAACTCTTGTATAAGCAATCTTGACTAGCATTTCATAGGTATATATTTTATTGCTACATAAATATGTGTTGCTCACGCACACACTCATAAGCGCTAATAAAAGCACAAATGTAAAACTTATCCAAAAGGACCACACATTCCAAAGTAACCATTTCCAGAATCCCAACCCTAGGACAAAGATTATCCCCAGGATTTGTGTTTAGAACGTGCATCACATTACTTATGCATAAAAGCATATTGCTTTTTTAAACATTAGTCCTTACCGGACCAATGATGCTGATTTCAGATTTTGGATCTTATACTGACTCGAAGATCGTGAGTGCATAATCTTGCAATCACAAAAGGCAAGTTCACACTTGCTCATGTCCTTTGATTATTTTCTGTAAAATATTTTGCAAATCCAGTGTTGTTATCACCTGCATTTGAAAAAGGTCTTAAAACACTATTTTCGATAATAATGTGAACTATTGGTTACTGATCCAGGGTAATCAGCTAATCTATTAAATCTGACAGTTGGAATACCACTGTTCAGAATTATATCACCTAGGACTTAACAACCAATGTCGCCAGTGATTCTTGCGCCGTATATTACGCGTTGACCATGAGATTTAGAATGGGACGGAGAAGTTAGTTGTGTCTTCTTCCTCTCGCATGAAGTCGGATGTGCAGGTCGTGGCTGTTATCCTCGTAGCATGCATATTAATTGGTAATTCGTAGAGAATATGCAGCATATGGGTGGGAACCCTCATCGTCCCATGATAGTTCTGGCATCTAACGGTTTTGTACACACCATTGCCGTAATTCATTATGTGGGCATGATGTGCACCAAGGAGGCATGCGGGGTCGCGAAGGGGGCAGTGATTGGCTTGGATCATCTTCTGGGCCCCACATCATGGAATTGTCGACGGGAATAAGCTGGCCGGTTGTGCAACAAAGAGTTAATCTCTCATGGGTAAAGTAACGCACCTCTATAGAGTGTAAGAACTGTAACTTGTTACTCCCTGTTCCGGGAAGGAGCTGCGAACGCGGCGGGAAAGGAACTCCGTGAAAGTTCTGGTAAACCCATGAAGGCTTACGGACATAGCTTTTCAGAATAAAAGCAACCTTTGAAGAAATGTTTAGGAAAACTTGCATTGCTTACGACCTACGGTCTGTGGCTATAGTTATAGTGCATCAAACACTCATTTTCTAGTGAATTTGCTGAGTACATTCGTACTCAAAATATCTTCTTAACCCTTGATAGATTCTGAAGTTGGATTAGACAACAACCACATCAAGTTATGCTCCAGGACTTATCATGCCCAGCTTAAGCTCTTCAATGAAGACAAGGAAGAAAACATATACCTCAACTCAAGTGAAGACGAAGTTACTGATTAGATAGGAATACAATCTCTAACCAAAGAACCTATTTCTGTAGTGCGTTGAAATAGCAGCGATGCCAACCTCTTAGACAGAATACTAGACTTAATAGTATAATCGTTCTTGCGTTATTTATCTTTGATTCTTCTCGGTAAGTTCTTTCTCTCTCTTTAACCTAGAGTGTTCTCTGGATCTTGTGTGAAGAGTAAGTTGTAACCTTTAGCCATGTATTGGACCCGCTGTGTTTCTGTTGTGCCATTCTGAGGGATGTAATACTAGTGAACAGTGTTTCATTGGTGTTATGTCAATGACTATAGTATACTACATCATGCAGTGGTATGCTGGGTCACCGCAATATGCCATAAATCTTATTTCACCAGAAGATCCACGAAGCTAGAGTAGGAGACGGTGTGGAGCCCTAGGGGGCCCACACCCCCTGCCGCTTGGGTGGGACGAACCCGCGCCTGGGGGTTGCGGCCTCCTCAGGCACCCCCTCGGCTTCCCTCTTCGCCTATAAGAAGCCTCCTGACCTAAAAACCCAGGGGGGTCATCGTTTTTCCAGAAAGAGTTCCGCTGCGCCGCCACCACCAGAAACCGTGATTCAGAACCAGAAAATCCGTTCTGGCACCCCTGTCGGGACGGGGAATTTGGGGAGGATCATCGCCATCGTCATCACCACCACTCTCCATCAACCATCAATGTTTCCCTCATCCATGAGTGAGTAATCCCCCGCTGTAGGCTATGGGGTTGGTAGGGATTGGATGAGTTCTATCATGTAATCGAATAAGATTGTTAGGGCATATTGCCTAGTATCTCTATTAGTGCTATTTGACTTTGTTGCAACTTGTTGTGCTTAATGCTTGTCACTAGGGCCCGAGTGCCATGATCTCAGATCTGAACTTATTATTAAATCATTATGATAGTATTATTTGTGATCTTATCTGCAAGTTGTGTACACATATCATTGTCCGGATCCAAAGGCCCCGAAGTGATAGAAATTGGGACAACCGGAGGGGATGGCTGTGATGTGAGTATCACATGTGTTGACGGAGTGTTAATGCTTTGCTCCAGTGCTCTATTAAAAGGAGCACCTTAATTGCCAGTAGTTCCCTTGAGGCTCCGCTGCAACGGGTTGGCAGGACAAAAGATGTTGTGCAAGTTCTCATTGCGAGCACGCATGACTATATATGGAGCACATGCCTATGATTGTTTAGTATTTGAATGCTTATTCTTATTTATCTGTAATTTCCCTAGATCTTGAAGTTACATGTTTAGACTCGTCCATGCAACGCCCGTCCATCCATCCCTATGCCTACCACACTCATATCCTACTGTTTGCTACTACTGTTACTATTGCTCCTGTTTTACTGCTGTTGTTGCTTTTCTATTGCTACTACCGAACTTTTGCTACTGATAAACTTCTGCGAGCAAGAACTATTTCCAGGTGCAGCTGAATTGACAACTCAGTTGTTAAGGCTTGCAAGTATTCTTTGGCTCCCCTTGTGTCGAATCAAAAAATTGGGTAATACTACCCTCGAAGACTGTTGCGATCCCCTATACTTGTGGGTCATCACCGAGCTCAGCGTCGGAGTGGTTGACAGCGCCCTCCTTGTCCGAGTCGATGTCGGGGATGGGGTAGACCTCCCTCGGCTGCAGGTCATGGTGAATGGTGGTGGCGTGGCGCACCTTGGGCTCCCTCTCGGGGAACTTCTTCCAGTAGGCCTCGGACTGGAAGGCGGCGTCCCACTGTTGGGCCGGCGGGAGGCCCCTGATCCGGAGGCGGATCTCCTCCTCCAGCCCTTTGTCCTCCTTGGGTACGGGCGGCACCGGGACACGGTCCCGGTTGAGGTGCCAGCCGGTGGGTAGGGACACGTTGTTGTGTCTGATGCCCCGGCCCTCCCTCCAGCGGATCTTACATTTCGTGATGCGGAAGTACTGCCGATCGCGGCGCTCTCCCTCCGGTCGCGGTGGCGGGCGAGCCTCCACGCGGCGGCCCCAAAAATCCTCTCGCCGTGGCGGAGGCGGCAGGGACGTGCCGCGGAGGAAGGCCGGCATCCGGTCGGAGCACTGGCTGCTAGAGCCAGATGCCTCGTGGTCATTCTTGCCCCTCCCCTTCTTAAGCCACGACGACGTCTTTATCGTTCGCGGTGGTGGCGGCGGCCTGTAGGGTTTGCGATGGCGAGAGGTGAGGAGTGCGGCACAGACGGGCGTAGGGTTAAATATCCCATTCGCCCGCGAACACGCGCAGCTTTCCGCTCCTTCGCCATCAATGCCGACACGAGAACGCAGGCGGCGCCCAGTGGGTCGGTGTGTCGTCGCGTCGCCATTGATGGCGCAGGCTTCCGCCGGTCAGCCTTTCGCCAACCCTCTGAATCGTTGCCGCGGTTGCGTCTAAATCGGTGCCGTTGACCGCGTCTGAAATCAATCCCGCGGGTGGCTGACAGGTGGGCCAGTGGCACGTGCGGGCACGACGTCCGCGCTGTCCGCGCATGTCCGGGCCGACGCAACTGAGCCCCATATTAGATGCATAGATGGGTCGAGTCGGACGCGTTTCACCGGACGGATCGCCCCGCTGGGGCGCTGTGCACGCCCCGCGCGTCCACGCGGACAGTGTCCGACACGCGCGGACCGGATGGGTCGGCTCGGTGGAGATGCCCTAACGGAGCTGGTAGAGGACGTGTCGGGCGTGGCCAGGCTAGGAAAAGAAACGGCGCCGCTGAAAACGGTGTCGAGTGTCTCCTGCTTAATCATGTTGACGGCATGTTTGGCGGCATTCAGTGCCATCTCGTTGGCGTCGACCCTGTTCTGGGTGGCGAAGAGGCGCTCCTCCTCCTCCCGGCGCTCCGTCTCGAGCCTAGCAGCGGTGCGTCGATTTATCGCCGCCAACCGCCAACGCGCGCCTGTCCAACTCGATCTTCCGCTCCTCCGGCGTCTGGTCCTTTGCGGGCTTCTTTGGCCGCCGCGCTTTTTAGCGGCGGAGGACGCAACATCAACCATGGCGGCGGGATTCATCGCCTTCCCTTCCGCTCCCGCCAGTGGAAATTTGGGAGAGGCTTTTTTGAAGGGAGAAGTGGTGTGGTTTCTGTGCCACTGGCGGAAGGGACCGCCAAAGATAAAAGGTGGACGCGCTCGGACAAGCGCGCCTGGTCCAACACAACCAAGCCCAGATTAGATGCATGGATAGGTCGAGTCGGACTCATTTCTCCGGATGGATCAGCCCGCTGAAACGCTGCGCATGCTTCGCGCGGTATGCACGGACAAATTCTGACACGCTCGGACTGAACGGGTCAGCCAGTTGAATACCTTTAAGTTGCAGTGTACCGATGGTGTACACTGCACCGACACGTTATGCAACGACACACACGCTTGTCGCTCGGGGAAGAGCTTTACAGTGGCAACGTTTCGATGGATTCTACCTGATGCAGACAGGTGTTTCAACGGTGCTGGCAAAGAAGACCAAGATTTCGGTGTCCTTGTCCCCATTTTTTCTGTCTAGACTAGAGGCCGGCAGATCAGAGCCCTATTCGTTGTAGGATTGCTACTGTTCGATCCAAATAAAAGGGTGGGGGGCAGGTTGGAAGCTTCCTTTTTATGCTCTGCAGTGCCCCTGCGATTGCCTGTCCGGAGAGGGGAATTGTTTGGAAGGTTTTGATCGGTCGAGACGGAAGGTAGCCCATGCCCCATTGTTCGCGCTGCGATTCCAATTCGATTCATTCATGGAGACAGGGACTGGATAATAGACCCCTCCTCACCCTCCCCATTATCATATCCTGTTGTTTCCATGGCAAGCAGTGCAAGTGCGCTTGCTTGATTCGCTCGGGCTTCTTTCTTGTCCACGTCCAGCCATACCGCACCAACAGTACGTGTACCATTCTGGCATTATAATACGTATCCGTACCAATTTATTGGGAAATTCGTTTTGATGCAAATCCGATGAAAAATAAAGTTTTTCCGGGGGGAAATGATCATGACCCGCGCAGCTAACTAAATCCATCAATGATGAAGACCATAAAACCCATTCAACGAATAGCATGAGGTCTACCAAAAGAAAAAAGAAAAAAAATATCCTAGTCACCGTTAGCATCTTTGCCATCGGCCTCACTCGACTCCCGCGGACGATGATCCGGCTTTTGTAGGTGAGGGCAACACGAGATCTACGTCTCATTTGTAGCTTAGTTTTCTACAATGCTAGGTTTTGCGTGTTGGTGACGGTGTCTCGAGAGGAATTTGGCCTTGCACATAACAAGAGCCCCATGGGTCTATCTCCGCTCTCATGTCGTTGTCGTCGTGGGTGACCTGGCAGGCATCAGGGACTATGTGGGGCTATGTGCCGGTTCTAGATTTGGTGATTTAGTGCATTTTGTGCATGTCTTGACGGTGTTAACTATGGTTTTAGTGCCATGTTTTGTTCGTATGTGACCGTCGAAGTTCTTCTAAAGCAGGACATAGGTAAATCAACAATTTGGCAGACAGGTTTGGAATGGAGTGTATCTCCCGCCAAAACATGATCACCAACATTAGGTTTTCTCCGAGCGACTCAAGCGGCTCTTCAAAACCTTTGAGGTCACTGGACCTATGCAAACGTGGTCTTTTGCGGTTTATTAAAGTCTTGGAGGAATGTCAAGATCCAGAAGGAGAAAAGAGAGATGCATGACGACGACTTTAGATATTTTTTAAAATCTAACTTATTAGTACTATTTTAGGAATCTTTTTCGTTCACGTGTTTTTAATTGAATTATCCTGGTTAATTAATTGATTAACAATGTTAGATATTTTCTAATAATATCATCCAACGAGTTATTTACGTGAAATAAAAATTAATTAAACTAGGATCGACTTAGCCAAGTCATGGATTGCCAAGAATTCACATTGAGTGAACGAAAAAGTTGTGTGTCATTCACGTAGGTAGGTAGGTGGCCGACAGACCAAAGGGACCAGGATCCATATGTACGAGTGAGATCGAATCAACCTCACCATCTTGCTCTCATATATATTCGGATGCGAGATTTGTACAGCACGGCGGTCCCGGTCGTCCTCGCACACGACACCTCCTATTTATATCCACATTCCTCTCACTCTCTTCTAGTACCAGCTCTCACATCACATTCTCTCTGACAGACTGACAGCTTCCCCTGATCGATCGATCCATCCAACAATGGAGGAGGAATCGTCGGCACCAGAGCTGATCAGCCCCAGGATCTCCTTTTCCCACGACCTCGCCACCTTCGCAGCGGCAGCAGCAACCACATGTCCGACCACGCCGGGCCGGTCGGACAGTCCGTCCTTCATGTCGCGCCGGCGGCGCCGCCTCCCGGAGCCGGAGTTCGACTTCGCCAACGCGGCCGCGGATGACGTCGCGCCGGCCGACCGCCTCTTCGCCGACGGGAAGCTGCTCCCGTTGCCGCCCTTACCGCCCACCCCCAACGCACGCTGCGTCAAGCAGCCCGCGCCGCCGACGTGGCAGAAGACGACGACGAGGCCGCCGGCGCCGGCGCCGGCACGATCGTGGGGGTCCCCGTTCGCGCGCAGCAGCAGCTTCAACTCCGCCGCGTCCGCGAGCGGAAGGTTCACATGCCCGGCGTTCCCGCTCAGGCGGAGCCAGTCCGCTGGCCACCGTCCGCACTGCAAGAAAGTCGCTCCCGCGACAACGGCAACCGCGGCTGGTGTTCACGGCGGCGGCGGCGGCGGCGGTGTTACCGGTGGGCGATCGGTCTACTACTACGGGTACGGGAGCGGGAGGAACGGCGGCGGCGGTGGGGTTAGGGTGAGCCCGGTGCTGAACGTGACCTCCATCGGGACCAGCGTGGTGAACATGCTGAGCTACCTGCTCTGCGACTGCGGCGAGATCAAGGGCGCCACCAAGAACAGAGGTTTCGGGGTGAACTGCTGGGTAACCAGGTAGTAGTAGCTGTGGAGGTTAGGCACTGTCAATTACTAGTGGTCTGTTAACGCGTCACGCCATGGTTCCTTGCAATGATGATCGGAATCAATCCACTGATGTGTGGGAATTGTGATCGATCGATTGAGTGTATTTATTGCTTGTGCATGCATGGGACAATGTGAGTGAGGCCCTTTTTTTTTCGTGCCGTGGCTGTATTTTTTTGTCAAATCTGACAAAATCTGGAAAGTTCAACCAAGTCTGACCTTTTCTCGAAACTAATTTGGAATCTGACCCCTGGGGTCGGCGCCATTTAAAATAGCGACGAAGTTGTACAGGTTGGCGCAAAATAAAGTAGCTGGGAGGCAAACTAGGGAGGTCGGCGCCGTTTTAAACGGAGCCGACGTCGACGCCATTTTAAACGGAGCCGACCTCCTTTAGGTCGGTTTTCTGTTTTATATGCGCCGAACTGTACAACTTCGGCTCCATTTAAACGGCCCGACCCCAGGGGTCAGAATCCAAATTAGTTTCGAGAAAGGGTTATATTTGGTTGAACTTTTTAAACTTGGACAGATTTGGCAAAAAATACTACTGTGACGAAGCATGGTATGCGGACGGTGAAAGGGATGTGCATGTGTTTTTGTGGGGGAAGGACCTCCCTTCCCTTGCATGATCGATCTAAGAAAAGAAAGATCATCAACCATCGGTGGATCAAAGGTGGCGATAGAGTGGATGGGGGATGGGGTGTGCATGGGAAATTGGGGTCCACGGTCCGCCGCGGGGTTTCCTGCTGGACTTGCGTGGCTTCGCAGCATGTCTCCGCCGTGCCTCTCGCACGTAGCACACATAGTTCAAAACTTAAATATTACCACTTGTGATATATGTACTAACTAATACTACCTTCCAAATCCGAATCATCTTAAAATTTGATTTTTTTTTTCAAAACCCGAACATTCTTTTCAAAATGGAGTCCTCTTTCAAATGTGGACCGTTTTCAAATTCAAACCAAAACAGAACCATTTTAAACTTGATTAATTTTCAAAAAATTTAAACCTATAAACGTTTTTGGAATCTGGAAAACGCTAATTGTTCTACTGTATTTTTTAATGGAACGAACGATACACAACAGGCGAACCGGCAAAGCAGGGCACGCTAACTGGGCTGGTCCACCCGGAACCTGCTTCAGGTGTGGCCTAATAGCGTTGTGATCCCTACTCGCCCTTGTTGAGAGTCGTCGTATCGAGTACGCTGCCGCCTTTCCCCTTCTCTACTGGGACTACGGGGCTGCAAATATTAGGTGTAGGTGTAGGTCTAGTCTAGCATTTGTTGATGTCTTCGGCCTAGTGCTGGTTTTGATCTTCGTCCCGGGTTGATGGATGGCGTCTGTTGGAGCAAGACGTCTGAAATGCTCAGCAAGTAAATCGGCCATGCGTCGCGCGGTGTCCCGGGGGAGCCCAGCCGCGGACCGATTCGCCTCCCCGCACCAGGTCGCCGTTGGGTTTCATTCAGCTGTCAGTGCGCAGGCCGGGCGGGGGCTCGCCGGCTCGGCTGCTGCTGCTTCTCTCTCAAGCTGCCCCCTTGCAGGTAATGACATACTGTTCAACCTGTCTGTTGCGTGTGTTTAATTCCAAGTTCAGACATCTCATCTGATCCGCCAAAATATTGAGTATCACCTGATTGTATCTAAGCTGAAGAAAAGTCCAACCCATTGAACATATACTAGTGATTTTGCATAACGTACCCATGGGGCATGGGCTTCCTGGTCTGGCACTCAGTCTTCAATCTGGGTATGCTGTTAATAATTAGACCAATGGTTGTAGTTTCGAGAAAAAAATTCAAAATTCTCCAAAGTTGGTTCTATCTAATTCACTCATCACTACTCCCTCCGTTTTTATTTACTTCGCGTTCTGAGATTAGTCAAAGTCAAATCTTTTGAAGTTTGACCCAGAATATAGCAAAAATTATTAATAACTATAATATCAAATGTATATAATATGAAAATATACTTTATGATAATTCTCATACTATAAATTTTATATTATAAATGTCAATATTTTTACCAAAATAATTGGTCAAACTTTACAAAATTTGACCTTGACTAAACCCAGAATGCGAAGTATTTGTGAACGGAGGGAGTACATTGATATTTAAAAAGTAGAGAGCACTTCGGCATTGCACATTTATGATGTCTTAATAATATTCTAGCTTTCATGGATCCATTAGCCACATTGTTTCTAAAGCATTACAAACATCCATTGCCACCAAAGTGTACATACTGCCATTTCAGAATCGATCAAAATAAACATGGTTTTGACCAAGACATCCGTAGCCACCAAAGTACATTACTATTAGGATACAGAGAAGAACTTATGCACTGCATATAATACTTAAAACTTATGGAATATACAACATCAAAGTAAAATAACTTTGTTACGGAGATAAACTATCTACCAGTTACTGTAGATACAGTCACATCATTAATACTACAGGACTGAGTAGTAGTGGTACTGGATGCTTCTTTGTCGCCTACACTTAAACTGAAATATGCTGGGTGTTTGGGCTTATATAAGATCATGGTCTCGCTGCTTAGCATTGCAACAACATCCAGCATGGTCGGTCGATCAATTGCATCCTCTTGTACACACAACAATGCAATGTTAATGAACCTCATAATTTCTGCCGAGTGACCGTTGGGAGGCAATGCCGCATCAATGAGTTCAATCCATCTTTCCTCTTCAAATAATTGCCAAGCCTGTTTGAAATTTCATCAAATAATTAGTTAGGACATATAATAAACAACCAGTTTTTATTGTTATATGGATGTGTAAATATGCACTCACGTGACCAACAAGGTTGATGAAAGCTCCACATTCATGGGAATTCCTTTTCCCGCTAATGATCTCGAGAACTAAAACACCAAAGCTGAATACATCCGATTTGATAGAGAAGAGGCCATGGGAAGCATACTCGGGCGCCATGTAGCCACTAAAATAAAGTAGCAATATATGTCCAATTACTATATGGTTGAGTTGTAATAGAAATGTTCACATAAGGAGTAATTCAGAGGAAACTTACTATGTACCAACCACCTTTCTTGTTTTATTCCCTTCGTTGTTATTTGTGCTATATATTTTTGCTAGTCCAAAATCTGAAATTTTAGCATTCATTTCGCTATCCAAGAGAATGTTGCTTGGTTTAAGATCCCGATGTATAACACGCAACCTAGAGTGCTTATGTAGGTAAAGAAGTCCTTCTGCTATTCCTATAATTATTGGAAGACGTTTCTCCCAGTCTAGTAGAACTTTCTTATTTTCATCTGCATGTAAATTAGATGTTAGCAACACAGGGAAAAACATCTAAAGCATCATTTGAGTAAAACTTTAATGTACCATTATACAGACTATATCAAGCATATAAATCTGAAAAATGCAAATATGTGTGTACCAAAGATGAAGAAGTCCAAACTTTTGTTTGGCAAGTATTCGTAGACCAGTACTTTCTCCTCTCCTTGAGAGCAACATCCCATGAGCCTAACCAAATTTCGGTGTTGAAGTTTGGCTATGAGCTCAACTTCATTTTTGAACTCAATGAAACCTTGTTCTGAATCTGAGTCAAGTCTCTTAACTGCTATCTCTATTCCCTCAGGAAAGTGGCCCTAGGAAAAATAAATATTTTTTTATCAATAATATGCAACTATCCTGGTTGCTTTATGATGCACAAATTAATTCAGGTTTTCCTAGTGCCGAGTAAAAGTACATTTTGGACACCCCGGATCAATATTCCCTCTTAATTATCGTTTCTATCCTCCGGCAAAGCTTGGGATGCCTTTTGTATTGCCTAGAAAATGTGAGTACATAACGGTGTTATATAATTACCTTATAAACAGGGCCAAATCCACCTTCACCAAGTTTGTTTTCCTCGGAAAAGTTACTTGTTGCCTCTAATATCTGATGAAACTCAAATACTGAAAAATCAGACAACTCTGCTTCCATCTCCCAAACTAGTTCATCTCCTCGAAACTCGTGACCATGTTTTTCTTGTAAGGTTGCTTTACCTGAAAATTATGAACAGGCACTGTCAATATCGACCTATTTAACTATGACCCTTTATATTCAGTGTGAAAATACATACTGTTGAGCATTTCAGTAACTAATTTACCCACCTTTTGGGTGCCTTGTTCGTAGCCGACGACAGCAAACGATGAAGCAGAAAGCAATCAGTGCCACCGGAGCAGCTACCGATAAGGCTATTACCCAAGGTTTGATTCCATGTCCTTCAAAATTAAGCATCCATATATGCAATTATCATAAGTCTTAATAATGTGCCGATTAATTAATCAAGAGTCTTATAGATCATTGGAATGTTTGAATTGCTTTGCACGGGCGATTGTTCATCACATACTCTTGCCTGTCGGAGCTGGCACCGGCGCCGGTGCCGGAGCGATGGATGATGGAGATGGAAATGGAATCTGCCGCGTGTTTTTATCGTCGTAGAACTGGATGGCCTCGAACCTGATGTTGCAGCGGAGCACGAAAATCCTCCCTCCTAGACGCAGGACGTTGGTGGCGTTGACCGTGCCAACAAGCCGCTGGAGGCATGCCAGGCAGTCACCGGCGGACAGGTCTGGCGTGCATTGCGCCAGGGAGTAGAGTGTTGGGGCGCCACCACCAATGGAGTCCATGAACGCAGTGGCGAACCCCCTCGCTGTGGCGGCCGCGTCCCGTGCCGTCTCCGCTAGGAGCTCGTGGACGGCAGCAGCAATGACGCTGCCGTTGCCAGGGATGTTGGCCGGGTTCCAGAACTGGAAGAACGTACCGTTCCCGGTGATACTTGATGCCGGGCTGAGGAAGTCCCCTTCACCGGAGAAGCCGAGGATGCACCCTGGTTGCAGTGCGTCGACCTCGTCGTAGTCATAGTAGACGGTGGCGCCGGTCTTGCGGTCCGGGCACATCTTCTGCGCGTACTTGAAAGAGGAGTCGATGCAGGTACTGCATGCGGTGGTGTTGGTGGTGTCGTGGCGGCAGAGAGCGAGCGCGTGTACCACGCCAAGAGTGGCAGTGGCGAAGAGCTGCGGGGAAGAGGAGGCGTTGCCGGGGAGGGTGGCGGCGAGGGACGCCAGGTTGGACTGGTAGGTGCTGTTCGCCGTGTAGTTGCGGCCGCTCCCGCAGGCGATCCCGATTGCCGTTGCCGACGCCGGCATGAGTAGTAGCAGCAGCAGCAGCACACTCGCCATGCTAACCGTGTGCCTGGGACTGGCAAGGACTGACCCCAACGTACACCTCCTAATTGACTACACAACGGTTTCTGCCGGCCCTAATTGTCTATGTTTGTCGCTGCTTTCACTTGGAAAACTTGAACGAGTGTGTGGTTATTTATTTGCTGGTATTTCTTGGAGAGTCAATAACGTTGGAATAAATTAGGGCCTTGTGCCTGCCTAATTGTTGCGTTCACTTGGAAAAATGCAAAGAAAGTGTGATTATTTATTACCCAGTCTTCGTCGGAGAGACATTAACTAGTTATTCATGTTTGACACTGCCCGCCACGCGCGGGCGCTTTTCATGTCACCATGGAAATCAGCGGATGACTTGGAAAAATGTGAAGTCTATGCAGTGGGCCGTGGCCGGCCAGTTTCTTGGCTGTTGCTTTCCAGATAGTTAATCTGTTGATTCAAAACATTTCACTTGACTCACACTCGACCTACCAGCTCCAGGCCGGCAGCACTAGAATAAAGAGGGTTATTTTTTTCAACAAAATAGCTCTAGATTAAGAACTAGAACACAATCATACGTCGGGCAATGAAATTTGCACAGCAAGATGGGAAAGCATATTGTGTTCGGGGATGACTAATTAAGGTAGTTCCTTGTGACAATCGGTTTCCACTGTCCAAATGGTTGGAATACGCCCCCCCCCCCCCCCCCCCCCCCTGTTTCTCCTGCCATGGTCATGACTCACTCTACGCATTTTCATATTTTTTCAACAAAATTTAGGAATTTCTTTTTCGATGAGTATTCTATAAGGAAAATTTAGCCGTATGCAATGATGGCTGAACGAGAAGTCCATGAAGAGTCGTGTTGTGAGCATACCTAAGAATACGCTAGACCAATGAGGACACGAATAGCTTGAATGTACTGACACACTTCATTCACCGCAAATAAGAGATCAAGACAGGTCAGCAAACGACCAGACTCCAATAGGCAGTAGCCTCGTCAGCACCAAGAGATCGCCATCAGTCGCAGAAAGGCGCTCAGTAGATGGAATGCGAGTGTGAACCGGTCACACATGCTTTCCATGTTGCTCAGCCCCTTGGAAATACAGTGGACGACTTGGAAGAATGAACACAAAGTTTATGCAGTGGCCGGCCAGTCTGTTGACTGTTGCTTTCCAAAAAGTTAATTTGTTAACTTGACTCACATTCGGCCTACCAGCTCCCGGCCGGCAGGAATGGAGTAGATGCTTTTTTTTTAACAAAATAGTTCTAGATTAAGAACTAGAACAGAACCACACGTCCAAAATTAGAAGAAGACAACCAAATTTGCACAAGAACTAGATGTGAAAGGTACTGAGTTTGAAAATGGCTAATTTGAGGTTGTTCCTTTCGAACATTTCACAAATGGTCAAACACGCCACCACATGATAGCCCCCTTTCTTACCTCCTTTCTCACATTTGAAACACCACTTAAACTTACGCATTATACAACATTTATGTTTTTATGAATACTACAACTAGACAATAAAAATACATAACACGAGGGGAAAAAACTATCTAGGAATTGTGACTGATATGGTCACATCATTAATACTGTATGACTCGAGGGTAGTGGATGACTCTTCATTTCCCACTCTTACATTGATATATGCTGGCTGCTTAGGCTCATCCAAGATCATAGTCTCACTGCTTAACATTGAAATAATGTCTCCCATGGTTGGTCGATCAACTGCATTTTCTTGTACACACAACAATGCGATGTTAATGCACCTCATCATCTTTGCCGAGTGACTATCGGGAACCAATGAGGCATCAAGGAGATCAATCCACTTTCCTTCTTCCCATAATTGCCAGGCCTGTTTGCAATTCCATTACACAAGTTAGTTTTGTAGCAAATGAAAGTACAATTTTACAAGCTTAAGTTTGTGTGTATAAGCTCACATGTCCAAGCAGATTGATGAAATCTCCACATTGTTGGTGACCAGAATTCCGTTTTCCGCTAAGGATCTCCAAAATGATAACACCAAAGCTGAAGACATCGGATTTAATAGAGAAGATGCCCTTGGAAGCATACTCAGGGGCCATGTAGCCACTAAAAAGGTATATTATACACGTCAAGATTACTTTCCTTGTTGAATTGTTCTATGTATAATTTCAATTGGATATCATTTCTATGAAACTTACTATGTGCCGACCACTCTTCTTGTAGTGTTTCCTTCGGTGTCATTTGAGCTAAATATTTTTGCTAGCCCGAAATCTGAAATTTTTGGATTCATCTCACCATCAAGAAGAATGTTGCTCGGTTTAAGATCTCGATGTACGACAAGCAACCGGGAATGCTTATGTAGGTAAAGAAGTCCATGTGCTACTCCCTCAATTATTGCTACAAGTTTTGACCAATCCAATAATGCTCTTTTATTCTCATCTACACATCAATTAGATATTAATATAATAGGAGAAAGATACCCATATAAATGAAAATAATTTGTAGAGTTTAATTAACAAGGTTTGCGAAAAAAACTGAAATAATCTTTAGTCATTCTGATTCATGAACAAAAGATAAATAAAGTAAATTAAGGAATGCAAATTTGTACCGAAGATAAAGAAATCCAGGCTTTTGTTCGGTAGGTATTCATAGACCAATATTTTCTCCTCTTCTTGAGAACAACATCCCAAGAGCTTAACCAAATTCGTGTGCTGGAGTTTGGCTATGAGCTGGAGTTCATTTTGAAACTCTGTGAAACCCTGTCCTGAATGTGAAGCAAGTCTCTTAACCGCTATCTCATACCCCTCTGGAAGCTGGCCCTGGGGAAATATATCTATTCAAAAGTTAGGCTCTTCCCAGCCTACGTGGTAACTAATCCTCCACCCCCATTTAAATGTCATCAGCTAGGTCCAAATTCAATGTAGATAGACTTGTTTCATATACAATAGGTCGAATTAGGCTGCTAAAGGATGAAATCTTATGACCCTACTTTTACCTTGTAAACAGTGCCAAAGCCACCTTGTCCAAGTATGTTTTTTTCTGAAAAATTACTTGTAGCCTTCAGTAGCTCTTCAAACTCAAACAAATAAAACTCATCATTTTTCCCTTGCCTCTTCCTCCAGTATCTTGATCCTTGTGTAACAATATTAGCATGATAAAACCATACTTAGCAACATTATTACCGCTAATTGTAAAAAAATACAGTATGCGTACGGAACACCATTCCACTAAATAATTAGCATACCTTTTCTTTTCCTTTTAAGCCAACGAGAGTAACAAATGAAGAGGAGAAATACTGCTGCCGTTAGAGGAACTGCAACTACGGGAATTACCCACAACATGCTCTCTGATATTAAGACACATGTAAGCAGGAATGTTAATTAGCGAGGAAGAGCCTCTAACTCACAACATTTTATTTGCTATATACTCCGGCTTACTCATGCGTTTGGTCAGAGTCGGAGCTGGTGCCGGCGGTGATGGCAGACTTAGCAGAGGTTCGGCATCATAGAACTGGTATGCCTCGTACCTAAAATAACACCGTGTGACACCCATCTGTCCACCCATGCGCAGGGCCATGGTGGAGTTGACCATGCCGAGGAGACGGTGCAGGCACGCCGAGCAGTCGTCGCCGGACAGGTCCGGCGTGCACTGCGCTTGCGAGTACACCTTCGGGTAGGTCGTCACTTGCTCCATGTGCATGATCCCGGTGGCGTACCGCGTCGGAATTATGCTGGCCGCCTTCTCCACGGTCGCCACCAGCAGCTCGCGGGTGAGGCTGACGATGAGGGAGGCGTTGCTGCTGGTGACGTTCTTGATGTTCCACTGCTCGAAGGGTGGCGTGTCATCGCCGTATCCTCCCGTGGCATTTGAGGGTGCCGCTAGGATGTCATCAGCGCCACCATAGATGATTATGCAATCCCCATAGCTGGAGTCGACCTTGGTGCACTGCGTCAGGTTTAGCGCTCCGTCGAACCAGTTGGTGATGCACTGGCCACAGGCGGGGCCGTCCAGGATGTTGCCGCGGCAGAGCGCCAGCGCATAGACAACATCGGGGGCCTGGCCATAGGTGGTGGTGGCGAAGTGTACCGGGGAAGAGGAGGCGTTCTTGGAGAGAGTGCTGGCAACGGCCTTGACGTTGTCGCAGAACACATCAGCGGCCACCGGAATTGGTGTGAGAAGGAGTAGCAGGATGATGCTGCCAATGGCCGCCATGACAAGCTAACACAACTGACTAGCTACAAGACTACAGCAGGTTCTTGTTTTCCTTTCTGCCCTTATGCACCAGCAAATCCCAAATGGTCACTCGGAAAAGAGAACACTGGAACCCCTTTTTCAGCTGATAAGCCATATTAGTTGCTTTCGGAACTCCCTGCTAGTCAATACTACATAATTACTTTGAAACAATCCGCACCAATCAAAATCAGACCTAATTTCTTGAATAACAATCCGCACCAATCCGCATATCAGACTTGGTCTTGAGCAGGTCATGCCGGCGTGTGAGAATAGAAAAGTTCAGGTTTGTTTTCTTCCTTTTTCTTTCCAAGAAAAACAAATGCACATTAATTAGCTATGTCTTGTACTTTGACAACTCATTCCTTCCAAGTTCTAGTGTGTTGATTAATCTGTTTCCACTGAGGTTGAAAGGCGGGTCATCATCAGCCACTTGGGGAAAAGGAACCCCAGAAGTCTGAAACCTTTTTTCAGTTAATTTCCACAACGGTCATGTCAGGTGTTTTCAGTTCACACTGGTGGATACGTACCTTAATTAGTTTGAAACAATCAATTAGGCAACAATGATGCTTAATTTCTTGAATCTTCCACTTGTTAGAATATATTTTCTATCTTTTCTGTAATCTTCCTCCTTTCACTTTGCCTCCAGCAGAGCATTCCTTTCTTTCAGCTGATACGTCACATATCAGTTGCTTTCTGAACTCCCTATGAGTCAATACTAGGAGTACTACACTATTACTTTGAAACTATCAACGCACCAATCGCAATCAGACTTAATTTCTTGAACAATTCTCTTCATCTTGAGCAGGTCATGCCGGCTATCGAGAATAGAAAGGATCAGGTTTATTTTCTTCCTTTTCCATTCCAAGAAAAATGCACTTTAATTAGCTACGTCTTGTACTTAAACAAATTATTCCTTTTAAGTTCTCTAATGTGTCAATATATCTGTTCTTTGCCCCGAAAAAAGAAAAGAAAACTCTGTTCGCCACTACCTGTGCTTTGTTGGCGCTAGCCTAGCTAGCTCTCTCTCTCTCTCAGTCGAACGGAGGTGGAAGAAGAAGAAGAATGGACACGAGATTTTTTTTTTCCGGCCGGCGCACGAACGCCGCCACGGGCGCTCAAACGCCCTAATCTTCCTCTTCCTTTTAATGGCTACATGGCTCACACCGTAACCTTACAGGGAAGACTACCTGGAGACTGACTCCAGCTACTACTCTCCTCCCTGGGCACATACCCCGTACCTGGCTTTTTATAGCCTCACACGCACACATGGTCAAGGCCACTACCAGCTTGATCCACTTTTCGCTGATCACTAGCTACTCACACGCACGCACTAACCCACACACACAACCTGGCCAGCATATGCACACACATACTACAACCGCCAAGACTTGACCCGGCCAAGGGCCAGCTAACTAACTAACTCACTTCAAGATTACTGCTAACATGCTTCCACTAGCGAGAATAGAAAAGCCGAGTTTCTTGTAGCATGAAATGAGTGCGGGCGTTTGGGTCATGGGCAACATGGAGCATGTTTTTTGAACAATTCAAAACTTGCATTTTGAAGTTTCAAAAAATTCCAAGTAAAAATTCTAGATGTACAAAATAATGTATTCTACCAACCTAAAAAAAAATCTCTAACTCGAAATAGGTCTGCACAAAAATGACAAAATCTGACCTCAAGTAGTGAACAGTACAAAATTTCAATCCTCAAAATTGTGTCATCTTTTGTCATTTTGTTATGCCCAGAACACATGGTATTTTGGGTTGAGATTTTGTAAATTGGTAGGGTACACCATTACCTATGTCTAGGATATTTTTTCAGAATTTTCTGAAACTTTGAATTGTTGTTTTCAATTTTTTTTTTAAATGGCTCCATGTAGCTCGAGCTCTAAAATGAATTTCTGGAAGCATTTGGCCAATTGTCTCTGAATATTTTGCAGCGAATCTAGGAATCCTATGAATCCGTAGCTAGATTTTTGATTTCTGAATGTTGCATTAAACTCCATTTGTGCTCGGTTCTATGGAACATCTGGAAATTCAGAAATGAATTGGTCTTTAATAATGCTCGTTAATAAATTGTAACGGGCCTCTTAGGAGGATGTAAACCAGACCCTATCTTTTCAATGAAATGAAGTGCAACGGTCCTTTGCGTTTTCTAGAAAAAATAATGTTTGTTAGTCATCTATCAAACAAGTGTGGTGGAGGATACTGAGAACCCTGCAAAACTGGAGAATTCTTGTCAGGGATAGTGTGCTGAGCAAAGTGGATGGTTTCTGTGAACACCTCTCCAGCTTGGTTCAGTCACCATTGTTGCCAGCCAGTGGCTGATGAGCAAGACCCAGACAGGTGCTCAGGACAAAACTACCTGAAGACAGCCACATTCTTGTTTATACATTGATAAACTATCCCTTCTAAGTTCTAGTGCGTCGATAAATCTATAGGTTATTTGATAAGTTCTTGACAACTTTGACGTTAATTGACCTGTCAGATAATGCATTTGATGGTACCATTCCTGGAATCGCTTGGGATGCTTATTTCACTACTCGTCCTAAACATGCCTGGCAATTCCTTCACCGGTGTTATTCGGCAAGAATTTGGTGGGATGACTCTACTAGAATCACTAGACCTCTCTCGAAACCAGATTTCTGGTGATATACCTGAGGCGCTATCAGACCTCAGTTTTCTTAGTATATTGCAGTTGAGCAACAATCAGTTGGTGGGAAGGATACATCGGTCAGGTCAATTTTCGACGTTCCAGAACAGTTCATTTGAGGCAATCTGGGGGCTGTGTGGGCTGCCGTTGTCCAACCAATGCGGCGTTTCCCCTGCTCCTCCAAGTCCAATGCACGTGGATGATTCGTCTCATATTGATGTCATCTTGTTTCTCTTCATCGGGTTGGGCTTTGGCATCGGATTCACTACGAGCCATTCTGGTGAGATGGGCCTGTTAGGTTGACTCTCCCCGAACGTCATCGAACTCTTGCTCGCGTCCGGATCGGGGGCGCCCAACCACTTCAATGGTTGGTCGGCCCCTGTGACAGTGCTATAAAGAGGAGGTGGGGGCCAGGGCACACGTTACGTGGTTCGACACTGCCGTCGCTCCTCCCACCTACACCCCTTTCGATCTAGGGTTCCTAGCGCTTAGCCACGAGAAGTCCCACTGCCGCTGCCACTGCCTAGCTCTCTACCTCCCCGCTCGCGCCGTCGACCCCATGGCCACCGGCTCGAGCATGTCGAGCGCCGACGAAGGTACCATCTCTCTTCTCTCTCTGTTCTCTGTAACTCCATGAATAGCAAGGGTCTACCAAATCGATCTAGACAAACGTGTCTAACAATGGTATCAGAGCAAGGTTAAATGCATAGATTCTTTTCGGTAGAAAGGCAAAGAAAATTTAAACCCTAACCCCAAACAGAGAGCGCCGCCGCCCGACCGCGTTGTCCCCCTCGATCCCTATGTGCATCGGCAAGCCGAGGCATAGGGAAGAAGGACCAACCCCATCCGGGGCAAATAATTGCAAAGGAAAAAGGCCCATTTGTCCCAGATCCCCAAAGCCCCAAGCAAAGAAACAAAAAAAAAAAAATCCACCGGCCGTGCGCCTCCACTGGGCTGCTTGACGGTGGCGCACCCACCGGTGGGTGGATGCGCTCGTCGGCAAGAAGCCAAGGGGGCGTCGTCGCTTCTTCACTGTCTCTCTGCCTCACCATGGATGAGCGGGGTGGTGGGGAGTGGACTAGAGCATGAGAGAAAGAGGCAGAGGGGGAGGGGCTCGTCACCGGCCTAGAGCCGGGCGACGCCTCCTCACCGCGCTTGCGGGCGACGTCGCCGTCCGTGGAAGGGCTAGCCGCCGCCGCCAGAGAGAAGCGAGGGACGCCGGGGAGGGAGTGAATGGCTCAGGGCGTTAGGGTAACGGGGTCAGGGGCGCTGCCCGTTTTTGTTTGCGCTAAAGACGCGCACGTCTGTCTGATCTGGATCGACCGGATCCAACGTCTATGACAGGGCGGCGTGCTGGGTGCACCCGAGAGTGGGCCAATGGGCCTGTTTTCGTCCAGAGTCAAGCGGCATGGGCCGTCTGGACAGCGTGCGCACGGTAGAGAAGGATGGGCCGCACGCACTAAGGGCCCAGGAAGGGCGCTAACCGTACATAATTTTTTTTATCTTTTATACAAGCTTTTTCACTGTTTTTCTCAGTTTTTTAATAGTTTTGTGCATAGTTTTTTCTATACAAAATTATCCAATGATATTTTGTTTAGAAAATGAAAAAGTAAAAATAAAGTTTTTGTAAAATATAAAGTTAAATGAATTTATTAATTCAATCTTCCGCTACACATAGTTAAAGGGCTCTTCTAAAATTTAATATAAGTAAATTTAAGTATTGAATTTTTTGTGAGCATGTTAAAGTTTTATTCTGGTCATATTCATGTTATTTTTCTAACCAATATTTTAAATAGCATGATTATGATTAGTGTCTTGTTTTTAAAGTCAATAAAGTTATATTTTTTTATTCTATTTTCTGCCCAACGGTGATATAGAATTATTTGCATAAACATTTGTATGTCTTAATTTTGACCAACGTTGGATTAATACATGCAATTGTTATTGTTCTTATTTCTTTGTGGTTTTCAGGAGGGTATTACTTGATGAGCTGCATCAAGGATGTCCCCGCACTAAGAGGTGACAATTACTCCGAATAGAGAAAGAAGGATTTGACCTTCATATGTGCTGAGGTGGATTGGGTCCTTAAGACCAAGCCATCCCCTAAGACAACAGAGCCAATCTGAGAGGCTGCAGATGGTGACGCGGCATGAGAGAGAAAAAAGGAACTATGCTTCGCTGGAGTTATCCTACACATTATAGAACAGAAAGTGGGAGAATACCAACAAAAAATGCGGCATTTATAAAGAACACGATCGAGCAAGCCATTGTTGCCTCCATCATAGAGTGTACTTTCGTTGCGGAGTGAACTGGCTCTTTAAAGACATATGCAACCCAGCTGCTGAAGCAGATGGTGACAGAAAAATACACCGGCAATGGACACGGCATCCGGAAGCACATCCTGGATGAACAACATGGCTGCTAAACTGAAGCCCATGGATGCTGATCTCGAGCTAAAGCCTGCTCTGCTTGTCCACTTGGTCATGGCATCACTGCCTCAACAGTTTGATAACTTTGTTGTCAATTGCAATATGACCCCAGGAAAGTGGGACATAAAAAAGACCATCGCCATGTGTGCCCAGGAAGAGGAGAGGCTCAAAGCACAAAATGGTGGTTCATTGAACATAATGAAGGACAACAAGAAAAGGACCTTCACTCAAAGCAACCATGGCTCCCCTTCTAAGCCACATGGTAAAGCTCCCATGCACTATCAGCCTCAGCACAGGCCCTGCCCTCCCAGTGAATAGAGATGCTTGTCTCCACTACGACAAGAAAGGGCATTTCAAGAAATATTGCTCTGTCTTTTTAAAGGAGCTAATGGCAAGGAAACGTAACATATTATTTCATTTGTAAATGAATCCTTGTTAACAATATTTTCGAAATCTACTTGGTGGATTGACTCAGGGTCTACTATTCATGTTGCAAATTTTTATAGGGATTCCATTCGATGAGGACTATGAAAAGAAACGAAGGATGCATTGAAGTTGCAAATGGAGTCCAAGTGGACGTTGAGGCCGTTGGTGACATCTCCTTGGAGCTTGCGGATGAATCAATGATCTTGCTTACGAATGTTCTCTATGTTCCTTATTTTCATAGAAATTTAATAAGTGTATCACGTTTGGACAAAGTAAACTATCAGTGTCATTTTGGACATGGCCAGTGTGCCATTTATTGTAATAAAGATTGTGTGGGTGTTGCTTTCCTTCACAATGAGCTTTATCTATTATCCATTAGCGAAAAAGTTAATTCTGTGTGTAAAGTGAAAGAGCATGTTTCCCCATCGAATAAAGATCCAAAGAAAAGAAAGAGAACTCAAGACTTATCAAAATTATGGCACTGTCGTTTAGGCCATATTTCGAGGGGGAGAATAGAAAGACTAGTTAAAAACAATATTCTTCCTTCATAAGAATTCTCCGAAATAGAGCAATGCATCGATTGCGTTAAAAGAAAGTATGTAAAGAAAATAAAAAGGGTGCAAAACAAAGCACCGAAACACTAGAAATTATTCACACTGACATATGTGGACCGTTTCTAGTGAAAAGTGTGGATGGTTATGACTCATTCATAACATTCATAGATGATTACTCCCGTTATGGTTATATTTATCCAATTAAGGAAAGACCGGAAGCAATGGATAAATTTAAGATATTCAAAGCTAAAGTTGAGAATCAGCACACTAAAACAATAAATATAGTAAGGTCTGACCATGGAGGGGAGTACTATGGTCGGCACACCCCATATGGCCAAGTCCCTGGACCGTTTGCAAGGTTTTTTATAGGAGAATGGCATAGTGGCCCAGTATTCGATGTCGGGCAAGCCTCATCAAAATGGAGTAGCTGAAAGGCGCAACCGTACTCTTATGGATATGGTGTGCAACATGATGAGTTACTCCACCTTTCCATTGGGATTGTGGATGGAGGCATTAAAAACCTCCACTCATATTCTCAATAGAATACCAAGAAAGTCAGTGCCGAAAACACCGTATGAGCTATGGACAGGAAGAGTTCCCTCGCTACAACACCTAAGGGTGTGGGGGTGCCCGTCTGAGGCTAAAGAGTTTAATCCAAATATTGCAAAGCTTGGCCCTAAAACAGTCAGTTGCCATTTTATTGGCTATACTGAAAATTTAGAAGGTTTTCGTTTCTACTGTCCAGAGAGATACACAAAGTTTGTAAAAACGAGACATGCAGTCTTCTTAGAGGACGAAATGATGAGGGGGAGCATGGTAGCTCAAAAAATTGATCTTGAGAAGAAGAGGGTGCATGCACCTAATCCGATGATTTAGGAGCCATTCTTCTAGCTACCTGTTGTTCCTGCATCGACAAACCTAGAGGTTATGGTGCAAGCACCTATTGCAACTCCACCCATGACAACAATGAGTGAGGATCTAGAACCTGTCCTTCAGGAGCCGACCGAACCCACTGTTGAGCATGAAAGGGAGCAGTAATAGCCACCTCCATAGGACACGCCACATGTTGAGACACATGATGAGCTAGTTCATGATGCCCCTAGGAGGTCTCAAAGAGTTAAGAAGTCATCAATTTCTAAAGATTATAAAGTTTATAACACAGAAAGAGTTCAAATGGATAATGATCCCACTTTATTTGAAGAAGCCATGAGTAGCCCTCACTCCTCAAAGTGGCTCGAGTCCATGTAAGATGAGATGAGGTCGATGAGTTCCAACGAAGTTTGGGACTTAGAGGACATTCCCCAAGGAGACAAAACAGTAGGCTATAAATGGGTCTGTAAAACAAAGTATGACTCTAGAGGGAATGTGGAGAAGTACAAAGCATGACTTGTGAAAAAAGGATTTACGCAAAGAGAAGGAGTAGATTACAATGAGACTTTTTCTCCAGTCTCATGTAAGGATTCCTTCAGAATCATAATGGCACTAGTTGCACATTTTAATTTAGAGATGCATCAAATGGATGTAAAGACGACATTTCTAAATGAGGATTTAGAAGAAAGAGTCTACATGAAACAAACTAAGGGTTTTGTCATGGAAGGCAAGGAAAATATGGGATGCCACCTAAGGAAATCCATTTATGGATTAAAGCAAGCTTCGCGACAGTGGTATCTAAAGTTTAATGAGACCATTAAGAAATTTGGATTTAAAGAGAATGTTGAGGACAACTGCGTTTATGCAAAGTTCAAAAGTGGGAGATATATCTTCATAATTCTGTATGTGGATGATATCTTGCTTGCTAGCAGCATTGTCAGACTACTACTAGAAACAAAGAAGTTCTTGTCTTCAAACTTTGATATGAAAGATCTTGGTGAAGCTTCATATGTTTTGGGCATAGAAATTCACCAAGATAGAGAAAATGGGGTTTTAGGACTGTCATAAAAGGCGTACTTAGAGAAGATCCTAAGAAATATAGTATGCATGCGTGCAATACAACACATGCTCCTATAGTCAAGGGCAACAGTTTTGGGAAGTTTCAATGTCCCAAAAGTCAATATGAGATTGATCAAATGAAATCAATACCATATGCTTCGGCCGTTGGAAGCTTACGGTATGCACAAGTGTGCACTCGCCCTAACTTACCTTTTATCACCGGGGTACTCGGTATATATCAAGAGAATCCAGGCATAGAGCACTAGAAGATAGTAAAGAAAGCTTTGCATTATGCGCAAGGCTCAAAAGACCTCATGCTAACATATAGAAGGTCTGATTTTCTAGAGATAAGAGGGTATTCAGATGCTGATTTTGTAGGAGACAGAGATGATAGAAAGTCCACGACAGGATATGTCTTCACTCTCACAGGAGGGGATATTTTGTGGAGAAGCTTCAAAAATTCAATAGTTGCATCATCCACGATGTATGCAGAATTTATAGCATGTTATGAGGCCACGGGGCAGGAGATATGTTTAAAGAAATTTATACCCGACTTGAAAGTGGTAGATTGCATTGGCAAACCACTAAAGATTTACTGTGACAACGAGTCCGCGGTATTCTATGCTCACAACAACAAGTCGAGTAATGCTTCAAACCAATAGAGATAAAATATTATGTTGTGAAAGATAAGATCCAGGATCACACTATAAGACTCGAGCATATAAGGACAAATGATATGCTTGTGGATCCGCTAATGAAAGGCTTACCACCCAATGTGTTCAAGGATCACTTAGCCGGTATGGGTTTAAGGGAAAGCATATGATTCCTGGATCATAAGAGGCCCAAAAGGAAACAATTTTTTGTTTCAACACAAGAGGTATATTGTAGCCGTCTGATTCTATCGGTAATTGAGTTGTGACGATGAAACATTCTCTATGTACCGAACCGTGATGAATGAGTAAAATATAAAGTAAAAAGTAAAATCGAGATCAAGGGGAAAAATGTTAGGTTGACTCTCCCTAAACGAACCCAACGGTTCATCGAACCCTTGCTCGTGGCCTGATCGGGGGCGCCCAACCACTTCAATGGTTGGTGGGCCCTAGCTACGAGGTTCGACGCTGCCGCCGCTCCCCCACCTATATCCCTTCCGATCTAGGGTTTCTAGCGCTTAGCCACGGGAAGTCCCACTGCCGCCACCGCCTAGCTCTCTCCCTCCCTGCTCTCGCCGTCGACCCCATGGCCACCGGCTCGAGCACGTCGAGCGCCGGCGAAGGTACCATCTCTCTTCTCTCTCTGTTCTCTGTAACTCCATGAATAGCAAAGGTCTACTGAATCGATCTAGACAAACGAGTCTAACAGGGCCCGGATCGGCGAATGGTTTGTTAAATCCGTAAGAGCTTTGCGGACCTGATCTGAATGCTGGAGGTCGCTTTCAAGCATAGACGTCGCATGCTTTGCTGGTATTGAAGCGTAATATGGCTTCAACATATATGCATATCTACTGTCTTCTTTAGCGGTCATTTCTGAAGTTTTGTACGTGTACGTTTATAATTAGCCTTCCTATATGCAGTGCTTTAATGTATTAAGATAACCACATCTTATTTATCTGTATTGTATATTGTGCTATTGTTTGGCCTAGATATCTGCATGTACTAGCGTCTTGTGTCAACATTCTAGATACACCATGATATTGCTTGTCCTATGATGTTGTCCGACATCTCTTTGTAAACCTGACAACTAAACCATACCTTTATAAAACCCATGCGAGCACAGTTGGCACCCGGACCAAAACCAAACCCATGTCATGTGTACGTCAACCCAACCAAAACCAGGCCTGAATTATTTTCCGTCCAAACTGAACTTAACTGAATTGTAAGAGTATGAGATTGGCGTAATATGTTGGATGTATTATTGAGCCTCGTGGGCGAGTATATATAGACGTACAAGGATCATCTTGAAGTACAAGTCAACTTAGGCTAGAGTCCTAACTATCCTAAACTACCATAACAATCGTATATGTACAATACTCTAACACCCCCCGCAGTCGTAGCGGTAGCGTCGTGAACAACAAGAACGTCGCAAACGGTCAGATTGGAGTGCCGAAGTAGACCAGTAGGCTGACATCCCCCAGCAGTCGTAGTGGGAGTGTCGTAGACGATGTCGCGGCGCGGATGCTTGGACTGTAGAAGAGGCTGATGATGCTCAAGCGAGGTGGAAGCCCTTGTGCCGATGTCGAGGGAGCGGAGAGCGTGGAGCAGTGCCGAGGTCGATGTAGCCGTGCGAAGGGTCGCCGTGGTCGATGTCGTGGTCGGGGTTGCCGGTGTCGATGTAGCCGCACATGAAGCCGCAAGCGCATAGTGCGCGAAGAGAATGACGGAGACGCGTCGAGGCAGGTCGAAGGTGTCGATCAATGCCGGAGTCGATGCAGTCCGAGCCACCGGGTACGATCGGCGCCAAAGTTTTGCCAGAACTAGGCGCATGTCGGGGACGAAGGCACATCTTGGTTCTGCCAGAACCTAGTATGCCAAGAAGAATGCGTCGCTGATGCGGTCGAGGCAGTCGTAGAGGAAGGTGTCGATGCCGAAGAAGACGTTATCATGCCGACGAAGACGAGGCGTCCGGCGCGAGTTTGCCAGACTCGGGAACCCGTCGGGGACGAAGGCACGCACCGGTGTTGCCAATACCAGGCATGCAGGGGTAGTTGCCATCATGAACCTGTGCGCCAGTATCATATGACGATGCCGACGAGTTCAATGTGGAGAATATATAGAAGGCGGCAAAACCAACGGCGACCTGAAGTGGTCATGCTGGACGCCTAGAGAGGCGTGGCGGCGGTACTCGAAGTAGGCGAAGAAGAACCCGGCGGCATGACGAAGACCATGCGCAGACGGCGGTGATCCGCACCGGAGGAGATGGTGCGGTGGAAACCGAGAACGTCGGTGCTCGGGAACAACGAAGTAGACTGCATGCAACGACGCTACGACCCGAGGGGGTGGCATAGCTGCAGGGCGCAAGTCAGTGCAGCGGCTAGGAGACCACCAACGACGTACACGCCAAGGAAGGCGCGTTGGAAGCCGGTAGCATGGACCAAAGGCAGCGGCGTTGCGGCCTGATGGGGCGACGCAGCGGCAACCCGTAGCTCGATCGGTGGTAGGCGCGTGCTCAGGACGTGCTTGGCATAGACATGCGCATGATCGGTTGATCAGACCAACGATGCGTCGTATGCGCCATGGCGTGGATGACGCGTAGATCAAAGTCGATGGCGGTGTTGTCGGTGAAGTCCCAGACGATGACGACGAGGACGATCCGAGGGGGGCAGCCGCGGTAGCCTTCCAAGGAAGGCATAGCAACCGTCCGCGGTGCACGACAGCCTGCCGTGAGGCCGCAACAGCCTGCCGAGGCAGGCGCGACAGCGTAGAGGGCATGCGCACATGCGCGGTGTAGATCATCGATGCCGATAGTCGGAGTAGAGGCGCGGCGATGACGATGGCGGTGGAGGGCGACGCAATCCTATCTAAGATCGGTAAACCAAAAAATAAAACCGATCAAGAGATCGGAAAAAAAGACTTGCAGGACAGCCGATCACGGATCGACGGACGAACCCTGCGTACGGGTTGCGCGGCCCCCGGCGGAGATCATGGAGATCGACCTCCCAGGGGACGGCGCGGTGGAAGCGTGCCGGCGGCGGCTAGGGTTTAGGATCGGTTTTAGGCTGATACCATATAAGAGTGTGAGATTGGCGTAATATATTGGATGTATTATTGAGCCTTATGAGCGAGTATATATAGACGTACAGGGATCATCTTGGAGTACAAGTCAAGTTAGACTAGAGTCCTAACTATCATAAACTACCATAACAATCGTATACGTACAATACTCTAACATGAATAACCCATCATCGGAAATGGGTATAGAATTGTTTGATCAAATGGTTTGACTATCTAACATTGTATCTAGCTACAGCTGCCATGTTGAACTTAGATACTTTGTCTTGCTGTAATCTTACTTTCTCAAAGTTGTTATTGTTGTTGTCGGTTGTCAACATGCTGAGTGTGTTGTACATCTCCACAGCTATGGTTTTTTTCTTTCTCATCTTGAGAAGGTTTTTTTCACGTAAATCCTTGTATCACCTGTGTGTGTATGTGCTTGTTGTTTTATTTCTACTATATATATTTTTATTAGAACTATTCTCGGAGTTTATTACAAGCAGCGGATCGTGTATCTACCACCAACAAAAAGCACACACACACCATACCACAGACAGGGAGCTAGCTAGCCATAGCTTGATGCCTTCGGGAGAGACAGGGAGCAATGCGCGACGTCGGGCGGCGAAGTCATGCCCAACATGCCAAGAGTCATCCTATGTAGGGAGTCGTGTCTGGCATGCCGCCGGTGTCCGACATGCCATTGAGAGTCCTATGATGCAAGGAGTCGTGTCTGACACACCGCCGGGAGTCGTGGCCATCATGTTGTCGGGAGTCCTCTGATGCCAGGAGTTATGTCTGGCGCACCGCCTAGAGTCCTTTGACGCGCCCGACATGCCGTCAGTAGTCCTCTAAGACCGGAAGTTGTGTTCGACATGCTGGTTATTTTCTACATGAGCATGTGCCCGACGTTTGCTTCATTCTAAACTCCGGCGGCGGCATATAGCATGGCCACCATGAGCCTTTGGTCTGTGCCACTGACATAATAGTGGAGAAGCACACTGGCAGACGTTATGGCTTCCATGTACGACTATAGGGGCTGGTCTGTTGTGCGTGAGGGCGAGGCGCGGTGCATGTCGTTGACCGCCGAACCAGCGAACAACACGCTCTCAAAGTAGCTCAGCGTGGAGCGGTGGAGGCTAGCGAGTTGAGTGCACTCGATGTGGGCGGCGGAGAGATCCCTCAACTTGCATCACCCTCGACGCTGAAGTTGTGTGCTCACCCGTTGCGCCGCGACCTTGGGGATCACGGCCACATCGGTGTGGCCATATGCAGCTGCTCTAGCTCACGGAGGTAACTGAGGCGAAGAACACCCTGACGTTGAGGATGTCAAAGACCCGTCGCGGGACCGGGCCAACGAGCTTCACATGGTGGCCACTCCTATCACGAGGGCGTGCAAGGCGTGCAACGGTTGATGCGGTTGCAGAGGAAGACGTGGCTTCAACAATATAGAGAAATAGGAAGAGAGCAAAATAGCCCAGGAACCAATCTCACGAATAGGTTGGGAACCACATTTTAAGCATGTTTGGAACTAAAACCGTTGGAGCCAAACCTAACCACACCCAACAAACAATATTTAAGCAAATCAAATAAACCAAATTGTTCTCTGCCTATGTCCATTAGCACCCAAACTAAATAAGCCCACATGCAGAAACCGAACCAACACACCCGGTTAAAGGAAGACCATCCCCAGGTTTATCTGTTTGGTTGGTGTGACTTGTAGCTCGGGATGGGAATGGTCTGGGTTGACTCATCGGGTTCATGACCCAACTCGAAAACGAGGTCGGTGGGCTAGTCAGGTCAGCCACATACGAAAAATTGACCCATACAAGATAATTACTTCTGACCCAGCTATGAGTAGCTTTTTATGATCACTTCCATTGCATATAGTACACCGCCCCATGGCTCTCGCAGTTGTTTAAATTTTCAAAAAACATTATATTAAGCAAGCTGAGAGAACAAAACATATCATAGAAGCATTACTGAACAAAAAAGTAAGACAATAAACAAAGTGAAATTTATATACCGAGAACGTCTTAAACATAATCAATGGAAGGCATGTAGACTGGTAGAATCTATTAGATGGTGGGGGATAATATACCCTTGCGAAGCGCCACCCGCATTTTTGATCTAAAGCGCTATGTGAATCGTCATTGGGTAAACTACCTTGTATTCCAGAAAGCAAAGGCATGCTGGTGCCACTTCAATCAGGTTTGGCATTACTTATTGGAAATGTCACCGTGGTCATTAGTCATTGTGGTCATAGTTCAATGGAAAAAAGGTGGTGTTCAAGATAGAACCTCCATTTATGACTTTGGTGCTTCTCATTGATGAGACAAAGTGTGTCTTCAATTGATGAACTGAATAGACAACCAAAATCTTGTGTGCCCTTATCAGTTTGTCACGTGTGTGCGTGTGTGCGTGTGTGCGTGTGTGTGTGTGTGGTCAGCGACTTTATGAGACCTGCACGAGGTGGGTGGGATGAAGAGGAACTGAAGAAGTTCTTCGACATTGATGTCTCTGATATTCTCTGCGCTCCGATTGGGCGCCCGGGTTCGCGGGATATTCAGGCGTGGAATCACACAAAAAATGGAATTTTCTCAATGAAGTCTGCTTACCACTTGGCGGTTCAGAGAAAAATAGAGGCAACAGGAGGGATTGAATCTTCGACTTCTTGTCAAGAACATAAAGGGCGGTGATACGTCGTAAACGTATCTATAATTTTTAATGTCCCATACTTGTTTAGTATCAACTTTGCTATGCTTTGTCTACACTTTAAGGTATTTTTATACATTTTCTGGGACTAACCAATTAAGGAAATATTCTCGGAATTGGACGGGACAAAATCCAAAGTCAATATTTCACCGAGGAGAACACAGAGTCTAGAGGAGAGACGGAGGGGCGCCACAGGGCCGCCACACCCTAGGGCCACACGAGCCCACCCTAGGGCGTGCCGCCCTATGGTGTGGGCGCCCTTGCCGCCCCCTGCCTCGCCTCTTCACCTAAAAAAGTCCCCCGATGCCAAAACCCTAAGTACCTGATCAGATCTCCACGAAACAGTCCGTAGCCGTCGCCACCATCGTCCCTAGATCGGAGGGATCTGTAGCTCTTCCCGGCACCCTGCCGGAAGGGAGAGATTATCCCGGAGGCATTCTTCATCACCATGCCAGCCTCCGGTATGATGCGTGAGTAGTTCACCCTTGGACTATGGGTCCATACAGTAGCTAGATGGCTGTTTCTCCTCCTTTGTGCTATCATGTTTAGATCTTGTGAGCTCCGTTCATGATCAAGATCATTTATTTGTAATCATACATGTTGTGTTTGCGGGGATCCGATGGATATTGAGATGCTATGTCAGATTGATTATTGATTCTACCATGTCATATTGATTATTTATTCTATCATGTATGTGTTGTTTGTGATCTTTCATGCTGTCCGTTGCTAGTAGCTATCTTGGCCAAGTAGATGCTAGTGACTCCAAGAGGGAGTATTTATGCTCGATAGTAGGTTCATGCCTCTAGTAATCTGGGGAAGTAACATGAATCTCTAAGGCTGTAGATGTGATATTGCTACTACGGAGAAAACAACAATCTTTTGTTTATGGAACAATTGTATTGTTTACTTTACACACATTGCTTAATGCAGTTATCCGTTGCTTGCAACTTAATACTGGAGGGCGTTCGGATGATAACCTGAAGGTGGATTATTAGTCATAGATGCAGTTGGATGGCGGTCTATGTATATTTTTATAACACCCAAAATCTCATAGGAATCATGAATGTCTAGTATTTGCATTTTTATGCCTTGCTCAGTTCCTGTCAATTGCCCCGCTGTAATTTATTCACCTAGCATGTTATGTTATTTATCTTAAGAAGAACACCTCCAGTGAACTATGGATCCCGGTCCAATATTTACCATTGATACATCATCTACTATTACTATTTACCTTCTACAAGCAACTATTACCTTCCACACTATACATTTAATCCTTTGTTTTCAGCAAACCAATGAGATTGACAACCTCACTGTAAGTTGGGGTAAAGTCTTGAGTTTGTGTTGTGCAGGATTCCAAGTTGTTAGCAACACCTTGGAGTTGTTTCCTTGATCCTACTAGTTCGATAACCTTGGTTTCATAACTGAGGGAAAACTTGCTACTGTGCTTATCACACCTTGCTCTTGGGGTCTCCCAACGAAGCTCTACAGTGATCTGAGCCCGTCAAGATTTTTCTGGGAAAATAGTCTTGATGACCCACAAGTATAGGGGGTGTATCATAGTACTTTCGATAAATAGGAGTGTCGATCACAACGAGGAGCAGAAGGTGTTGACTAGTGGTTTGGATTAGGAATTCTCTATAAATACTTAGCAAACGAATTTTTAGGGTTTTTTGATAATACGAAGAAATAAAGTGCAAGTAAATAAAGACAACAAATAATTGTAGCAAGCAGCCCAATACTTTCTTAGCAAAGGACAAGGCGGTTGTATTACTTATGAGGACTAAACGTTCTCGAGGACACATGGGAATACTGTCAAGTGTTTTCGCTTCATATAGTTGATTAATCTTCTTTAGTTGGATAAGTGTTGTGTGGGTGAACCTATGCTAATATACCGACCTTACTTAGACTAATACATACTTGTTATTAAAACCCTTGCAAGCATCTGCAAATACAAGAAAGTAATTAAGATAAAAACCTAACCACAACATTAAACTTTGAGATCCTACACTCCCTTGTGCAAAGGTTTCCTAACGGGGGTTCAGGTTTCTACACTCCGGCAAGCCCACAATTAGTAGCCAAATACACAATGCATTCCCCTAGGCCCATAAATAGTGAAGTATAATGTAGTCGACGTTCACATGACACCATTAGAAGAATAGCACCACAACTTAAATATAAAACCATTGAATATACCTCAACACAATTCCACTACTAACAACATGACTTCTCCCATGTCCTCCAGAACTAAACGAACTACTCATGAGACATCATATGAATCAAGATCAGATGTGATATAATGCTGAATAACAACCTGAACATAAACAATGATTCAAAGGTTTCACTCAAAAGCATCAACTACAAAAGTAATCAACACCGGGAAAGTTTCCCCTAAGAACTATGCAAGATTCAACCAAATTGTTATAGCGGGATGGAGTGGTGATGATGGTGATGGTGGAGATGGTGGTGAGGATGATGATGATGATGATCCCGATGAAGTCTAGCTTGATGACAATGTTGATGGCGACGATCTCCCCTCTCTGGGAAGGAATTTCCCTGGCAGGATTCTTCCTGCCAGAGCGCTCTTTCTCTGTCTGTAGTTTCCGCCCTACAGAGGCAGTGGAATCTTTCTATGGTCGCTCTCCTAATATTAGGGTTTTGGAAGAAATTTATAGGCGAAGGGGCGAAGCAGGAGATGGACCAGGGTGGCCACACACCCTGCTGGCGCGACCTAGGGTAGGCCCACGCCAGGGGGTGGTGTGGGACCCCTGTGGCCAATCTTCACGTCCCCTTCTGGCTTCCTTCGTCATATGGAAAATATGATTTTCCGTGTATTTTGTGGAATTTTCTGATCTTCGCGAATATTGCATCTAGACACCGCTTTTTTCCATCAGAATCCTGACTCCGGCAATTCATCCTCCAAAAGTCATCCAACATGCAAAAATAGATGAAATAACATAAGTATCAGCTCTTAATAAGAAATATATCAATGAATAACAGTAAATTATGATATAGAATAGTGATGCAAAATGGACGTATCAACTCCCCCCAAGCTTAGACCTCGCTTGTCCCCAAGCGAAAACTGAGCTCAGTAAACATGACCACGGGTTTATGGAGTGAAGTGTTGATAAAAAGAATACGGACAAGAAACATCACATTCACCAATATACAACTCATAATAGAAAGCAACTCACCATTATATAACTTAACTTGCAACGATCATGGGAGTCACAATAAAGATGCATAAAGACAAATCATAATTGTTAATGGCAAACTTTGTTCTTGGTCAGAGAACGGTTGACAGATCATTCTTAGTTTTCAAGCAAAGCTTTTGTAATGAAGTTTATAAAGCAGGAATCTCCTTTGCTCAAACATAAAAAGCTTTTCACAATGATAGCTTTCAAAGTAATATTCATCCAAATAAGAGTTTTGTGCAAAACAAGGAAGATAAGAAACATGATTGAATAAATCATCATATGAATGATTGAAACACAACAACTCAAATGCTTGCTGGAGGTAGAAAGGAATAGGTTTTACTGACTCAACTGAGAAGTAAAAGAAAGTCCCTTCGCAGAGGGAAGCAGGGATTTCAGGTTTCATAAAGAGCTTCCAAAAGATTATGGTACTTACTAGCTTTGAGCTCTCATTGCCCCTATCATAAGCATCTTGAGGTGGTTAAAATTAAAGTGAACAAAGATGGAATATATGCTTGACAAATCATAAGTTGGCAATCTCATGTACCTTGAGTACGAGGATCGTTCCTCATGTTACTCAACTTTAGTTACCTGTAAGTTCTTATTATTGTAAGTCCATGTGTATTATAAAGAACCGTCAACGGGGTACCCCTTGCCCCATGATACAATAGCTATCCCATATCAAAATGACAAGTCAACAAATTGTGAGCATCTCAACGATCTTTTTATTTTCTATTTGCATAGGTTTTTATTGAGGATGCTTCACAGATTCCTCACTATGATTATGCTGCAAGTTTCCACCATGATTAGGCATGGATTAGGGTAGCCGCCCAGGCATTTCTCTAACACATATACATAACTCCATGAATTTACAAGCTCCCCTTTTATTTCACACCACCGACATCCGCAAACAAAAGATCATGATATCAATAGGGTATTTATAGGTGTTGAAAGCGTTCCCCATGACAACACAGTTCTTCTAATTCCCAACTTATAAGTGCAAGCATATACACCATAGATGACACAATGGTTCAAGTTTATTAAGGGCAGAAAAATAAGGTGTGCCATCAAGTTTGTGAGAGCTTTACTAACTAGTTTTCACATAACAAAAGACTTTTTAATTTGAAAGATAGATGAAACTCGAGAATTTACTTTGAATAGAAATAATGCTAGTAGGTAGATATGGTGGACACAAATGGCATAAGTTTAAGTTTAAAGGATTGGATGCACAAGAAGCATTCCCTCTCAGTATAGGTTTTTGGCTAGCAATGCTGGGTAGCAAGAAAAAGAGTTGAAGGAAACAAGAAAACATACAGGTTATAGAAACAAACATGCAATCTTCCTTGAAAACACAAAAGATCTTAACTAAAGAATACCAAGCTTATGAGATAATCAAGAAAGAAGGAAAAATGATATAAAATACCTGTAAGTGCTTTTCTCTTTTCCTTCCAAACCTCAAAAAGTGTTGCTACTGACCAGAGGTCAGTTTGGCAAAAACAATTTAGATTTACTTGATGATTCCAAAGTGATACCAATACTAATTAACAAGATCAATCATATAAGAGGAGTTGCAAACTAAAATAAGAAGTGCAAAAAGTAAATGACGAAACTTCTCATTAATATTCCGTAAAGGCACTCACACCATGGGATACATAGATAATCAACTAGAGGAGAGATATTTCCACAATGCAAACCATCCTACATTATAACTTCTCTATTCAAGATATGCCTATACTAAAAAGGTAAAATATGAAAGATAATGATGTGATACCGCGACACTCCCCCAAGCTTGGAACAAACCAAGGGGATGCCAAAACCTGATGACGAATTACTTCTTCGGTGGTGGTGATGTTCTCTCGTTCAGGGTGATAAAACCCTCCAGCATCTTACGAAGCCTGTTATTCTCCTCTTGAAGTATATCCACCTTTCTCCTTAGGGCTCGGTACTTACCACAAAACTCATCAGTCGCTCGAAGGGCTTCCACTGCCTCGGGGCAGGAATTGAAGTCTGGAACGGAGGTCATCATCCCTTGCATATTATGAGAAAAAGCACGTCCAGTGTTAATTGCCCCTACAAAAGTAGGTTTTCTTGCCCTTGGTCCCGTGACCGCTTGTCCTTTCATGCCCGTTGACATTTCCTTTACTTCCTCCTTGACGCTCCAATCCATGTCTTCACGCCTAGCTATGACCCTTCCTTCTTCCACGGGTTTCTTGCCCTTGTCGTTGGCGGAGACCATAGTGCCTCTAAACTTGAGAATATTTTCTGACAGAAACAGATCTAAATGATAACACGACGAGAACACGATAGACGGACCTCGGGGTGGGTGGGTCTGGGGGATTATATATTAGGAAGTTTACGACACAAGGAAAGTACGGGGCGAAACCGGGACGAAGACGGACTCCGGGGTGATCACACCCCCTGGTGGCGCGGCTAGGCAGGGCCCACACCACTGGGTGGTGTGGGCCACCCGGGCTCCGTTTCCTTCCTTTTTTCGTATAGTTACCTTCCATATGGAATAAAAACTGCAAAAATATAAAGAGAAAAGTTTTTCAGGAACCTTCTATTTTCAACACCTTTACCTATTCAAAAACGGATCCTGCGGGTTCCTGAATTTGATCTCTAATAAATTCTTCCGGAGTTAACATTTGAATAATATCAAAATCTTCATTATAAGAATCTTCAGAAATATAATGTTTGAGCCTTTGACCATTCACCACTTGTGTAGTGTTGTCTCTCAAAGAAGAAATTTTAATAGCACCTGAACGATACACCTCCTCAATAACAAAAGGTCCTTCCCATTTTGAGAGTAGTTTTCCTGCAAAAAAACTGAGACGGAACCTATATAAAAGAACGTTCTCACCAACATGGAATTCCCTTTTGAGAATTCTCCTATCATGCCATCTTTTTACTTTTTATTTATAGAGTCTAGCATTTTCATCAGCTTCACTTATCCACTCATCTAAGGAACTCAAGTCAATCAATCTTTTCTCACCAGCAAGTTTAAAATTTCTATTTAGTTCTTCCACTGCCCAATAAGCTTTGTGTTCTAATTCTAAAGGCAAGTGACAAGCTTTACCATAAACCATTTTGTAAGGAGACATTCCCATAGGATTTTTACAAGCAGTTCTAAATGCCCATAAAGCATCATTCAACTTTTTAGCCCAATTTTTTCTAGATCTATTAACAGTCTTTTGCAAGATGGATTTAATTTCTCTATTCAAAAGTTCTACTTGCCCACTGGTTTGAGGGTGATAAGATGAAGAAATTCTATGATTAACATCATATTTAGCAAGGGTCTTCCTAAAACCACCATGAATAAAATGAGAGCCTCCATCATTCATGAGATATCTAGGCACACCAAACCTAGGAAAGATAACATCTTTAAGAATTTTTAAAGACATCTTACCATCAGCACTATTGGTAGGTATGGCTTCTACCCACTTTGTAACATAATCGACAGCAACAAGAATATGAGTATACCCTTTTGAAGGAGGAAAAACACCCATAAAGTCGAATCCCCAACAATCAAATGGTTCAATAACAAGAGAATAATTCATAGGCATTTCATTGCGTCTAGAAATTTTACCAACTCTTTGACATTCATCACATGATAAAATAAACTTTCTTGCATCTTTAAAAAGAGTAGGCCAATAAAAACCTGATTGTAAAATCTTTTGTGCGGTTCTATCTCCAGCATGATGTCCTCCATAAGTACTACCATGACATTTCCTCAATATCTCTTGTTGTTCATATTCTAGAACACATCTTCGCATAATACCATCCACTCCTTTATATAAATGTGGGTCATCCCAAAAATAATGCCTCAGATCATAAAAGAATTTCCTTCTTTGCTGGGCTGTAAAGGTTGGAGGAAAATACTTGGAAACAATAAAGTTAGCATAATCAGCATACCAAGGACTCTCTCGCGGGCTTACCTTCATTGCAGCCAACTGTTTATTTGGGAAACTATCATTAACAGGCATATGATCAAAAGAAATGTTTTCCAAACAAGAATTATCAACAATAGGATTTTCAGCACCTTTTCTATCTACAATATGTAGATTGAACTCTTGTAAAAGCAACACCCATCTAATAAGCCTAGGCTTAGCATCTTTCTTTGTCATAAGGTACTTAATAGCAGCATGATCAGTATGAATGGTAACTTTTGAATCAACAATATAAGGTCCAAACTTATCATAAGCAAAGATTACAACTAAAAACTCCTTTTCAGTAGTAGCATAATTCTTTTGAGCAGCATCAAGAGTCTTACTAGCATAATGTATAACATTCAATTTTTTATCTATTCGTTGCCCAAGAACAGCACCTACAGCAAAATCACTAGCATCACACATAATTTCAAAGGGTAAATTTCAATCAGGCGATTGGACAATAGGAGCAGTAGTTAAAGCTTTCTTTAAAGTTTCAAAAGCTTCCTTACAATCATCATCAAACACAAAAGGTACATCTTTTTGGAGAAGATTAGTAAGGGGTTTTGAATTTTTAGAGAAATATTTAATAAACCTTCTATAGAAACCAACATGACCAAGGATACTACGAATGCCTTTCACACCCCTAGCACACGGCATTTTCTCAATTGCTTCAACTTTGGCTCTATCAACTTCAATGCCTCTTTCAGAAATTTTGTGTCCAAGAACAATCCCTTCATTAACCATGAAGTGGCATTTATCCCAATTAAGAACAAGATTAGTTTCTTCACATCTCTGCAAAACTTTATCAAGGTTATGAAAACAATTATCAAAGGAAGTTCCATAGATGGAGAAATCGTCCATGAATACTTCCACATTTTCTTCACAAAAACGATGAAATATAGCAGACATGCATATCTGAAAAGTAGCAGGAGCATTACATAAACCAAAAGGCATACACCTATAAGCATAAGTTCCATAGGGACACGTAAAAGTGGTTTTCTCTTGGTCTTGTGCTTTCACAGCAATTTGAGAAAACCCAGAATAACCATAAAAAAACAAAAGTGAGTCTTCTTGGAAAACCTTTCTAACATTTGATCAATAAAAGGTAGAGGATAATGATCTTTCTTAGTGACTTTATTCACCTTTCTAAAATCAATGCACATCCTATAACCAACTACTACACTTTGAGGTATAAGGTCATTATTTTCATTTGGCACTACTGTAATTCCTCCTTTCTTAGGGACACAATAAACATGACTAACCCAATTACTATCATCAATAGGAAAGATAATACCAGCATCAAGAAGTTTCAATACCTCATTTCTTACCACTTCCTTCATCTTAGGATTTAAACGACGTTGATGTTCAACAACTGGCTTTGCATCAGGTTCTATATTAATAACATGCTGACATATAGTACGAGAAATCCCTTTTAAATCATCAAGAGTATAACCTATATCTCCTCGGTGTTTCTTCAATACTTCCAATAATCTTTCCTCTTCCTTTCCTGAAAGTTTAGAACTAATAATAACAGGATATATTTTCTTATCATCTAGATAAGCATATTTAAGATCATCAGGTAGAGGTTTTAAATCGAAGACAGGATCCCCTTTAGGTGGTAGTGTGGTCCCCAAATATTCCACATGTAGGTTATGCTTAAGCATCTCAGGTTGACAAAGGAAAATCTCGTCAATCTCATTTCTTTCTTCCATGAAGACCTCACTTTCATGATCTTCCATATATTGCTGCAAAACATTGTTAGGAGCAAGAGAAATAGAAGAAAGTTGTTCAACTCTGAAATCCTCATTAGGCAATTCATTTTTATAAGGAGTTTTAGCAAATTTGGAAAAATTAAACTCATAAGATTCTCATCAAATTTAGTTAAAACTTTCTCCTTCTTACAATCTATAATAGCTCCACAAGTGTTCAAGAAAGGTCTACCAAAAATGATAGGGCAAGTTTTACTAGCTTCCTTACCAAGCACTAGAAAATCAGCAGGATATTTAATCTTACCACAAAGAACTTCCACATCTTTTACAATACCAATTGGACAGACTGTCTCTCTATTAGCAAGGTGAATAACCACATCAATGTCCTCAAGTTCACAAGGACCAATTTCATGCATAATTTCTCTGTAAAGCTCATAAGGAATAGCACTAGAACTATCACCAATATCACATAAACCATAATAGCAATGATCACCAATTCTAACAGAAAGCACAGGGACACTAGCTTTCCTAGCTTTACTAGGATGAGAGACACTATTAGAAGCATCGTCACAAAATATAATGTGCCCATCTTCTACATTCTTAGTGACAAGATCTTTCACAATAGCTACTACTGGTTCAATATTTATTTGTTCATCAGGTTCTAAAGCTTTCTTTGCACTTTTGCTAACCACATTAGCTATAATAGAATGTTCCTTTACCTTAGAAGGAAAAGGTATTTTATCAATATAGGGTTCAGGCAAAATATGATCAACAGTACAAACTTTAGTGTTTCTAGCAGGGAGATGATTAACAACATCTTTATAAGGTGCATGGTACTTGTTCCACTCCTTTTTGGGAATTTCAATATAAGAGGCAAAGACCTTAAAACAATTTGCAAGAACTTGAGAATCAAAACCATACTCAGTACTAATATCATGGAAGTCATCAATTCTCATAAAAGATTTAATGCATTCATAATCATAATTTATACCAAAATTTCTTCCTTTGTCATTCTCGCATGCTTCATTATTTTCTTGAATGCGGTCTAGAAGATCCCATTTAGCTTCTTCCTTCATACGTGTGAATGATCCAGCACAAGAAGCATCTAATAAATCTTTATCATGGAGAGAAAGCCTTGTATAAAAGTTATTAATAATATTATTATTAGGAAGCTCATGAATAGGATATTTAAGAATTAGTAACTTCAATCTCCTCCAAGATTGGGCTGTACTCTCTCCATCACGAGGCCAAAAGTTATATATTTGATTCCTATCCTTATGAATCTCACTAGGTGGATAGAATTTAGAATAAAAAAGAGGAACTATTTTCTCCCATTCCATAGATTGTCCATTCTTCAGCAGCTTATACCATTCTTCAGCTCTTCCTTTCAATGATATGGAGAATAACTTTTTCTTAACTTGTTCTGTTGTGATACTTGTACACTTCAACAACCCGCATAATTCATGGATAAAAAGAAAGTGATCACCAGGATGGACAGTTCCATCCCCAAAATAATAGTTATCCATAACACGATCAACAATTCTTGTAGGTATCTTAAAAGGATCTATCTCAGCAGGTGGTAGTTCATCTACTACCCTATCAGTGGTAGTAGATTTCCCAAATAGGAAACCAAGTGGGTTATCCATATTGGAAACAAAATAACAAATAGAAATAAAAAGCAATACTCATAGTAGAAGTTTCCTTCACCAGTTCCACTCTTCAATAGCGCTTCACTCCCCGGCAACAGCGCCAGAAAACAGTCTTGATGACCCACAAGTATAGGGGGTGTATCGTAGTACTTTTGATAAATAGGAGTGTGGATACCAACGAGGAGCAGAAGGTGTTGACTAGTGGGTTGGATCAGGAATTCTCTATAAATACTTAGCGAACGGATTTTTAGGGTTTTTTGATAATGCAAAGAAATAAAGTGCAAGTAAATAAAGACAACAAATAGTTGCAGCAAGTGGCCGAATCCTTTCTTAGCAAAGGACAAGCCAGTTGTATTACTTATAAGGACTAAACATTCTCGAGGACACATGGGAATACTGTCAAGTGTTTTTGCTTCATATAGTTGATTAATCTTCTTTGGTTGGATAGGTGTTGTGTGGGTGAACCTATGCTAATATACTGACCTTACTTGGACTAATATATACTTGTGATTAAACCCCTTGCAAGCATCTGCAAATACAAGAAAGTAATTAAGATAAAAACCTAACCACAATATTAAAATTTGAGATCCTACACTCCCTTGTGCAAAGGTTTCCTAACGGGGGTTCAGGTTTCTGTCACTCCGGCAAGCCCACAATTAGTAGCCAAATACACAATGCATTCCCCTAGGCCCATAAATAGTGAAGTATAACGTAGTCGACATTCACATGACACCATTAGAAGAATAGCACCACAACTTAAATATCAACCATTGAATATACATCAACACAATTTCACTACTAACAACATGACTTCTCCCATGTCCTCCAGAACTAAACGAACTACTCACGAGACATCATATGGATCAAGATCAGAGGTGATATAATGTTGAATAACAATCTGAACATAAACAATGATTCAAAGGTTTCACTCAAAAGCATCAACTACAAAAGTAATCAACACCGGGAAAGTTTCCCCTAAGAACTATGCAAGATTCAACCCAATTGTTACAGCGGGATGGAGTGGTGATGATGGTGATGGTGGAGATGGTGGAGAGGATGATGATGATGATCCCGATGAAGTCTAGCTTGATGACGGTGTTGATGGTGACGATCTCCCCTCTCCAGGAAGGAATTTCCTCGGTAGAATTCTACCTGCCGAAGAGCTCTTTCTCTGTCTGTAGTTTCCGCCCCGTAGAGGCGGCGGAATCTTTTATGGCCGCTCTCCAAATATTAGGGTTTCAGGAGGAAGTCATAGGCGAAGGGGCGAAGCAGGAGATGGGCCAGGAGAGGGGCGAATATTGCATCTGGACGCCGCTTTTTCCATCAGAATCCTGACTCCGGCAGTTCATCCTCCAAAAGTCATCCAACATGCAAAAATAGATGAAATAACATAAGTATCACCTCTTAATAAGAAATTATCAATGAATAACTGTAAATTATGATATAGAATAGTGATGCAAAATGGACGTATCAGGCGGCTAGCCCTGTGGAGTACCTCTGTACCAGGTAAAGTCAAGGTGCATGTTTGGAGGCTGATTGAGAATGGGATGGCAGTGGGAACATAACTAAAATATAGGAAGATAAATGATGGAGTCATTTGTCTAGCCTGCGGGAGAACGGAGGATTTAGTTCATCGTTTCTGGTCGTGCCCCCATTCAGCAATGGCTTGGTCAATAGTAGCAAAACGTGATGGGTTTGAAATGGAGAAGCCACCTAAAAACACTCGGTGTCATGCCGATCTTAAGGGTTGGTTTCTACAGGTGATTGTTAGGAATTCAAGCAAGCAGAACGCTTGGTTGTTTATGTTGCTGTATAACATGTGGTTTGTCCGAAATGATGCCAGGGAGTCAGGAAAGATGGAGGATCCTAGGATTACTGTTATAAGAACGGCAACAGCCATCGAGGAGTGGTGCAACATGCAATCCCATGGTCAAGAATTCGCAGCACCTGTTGAACACTGGACAATGCCAGATACTGGCTGGTGCAAAGTGAATGCCGACGGAGCTTTTCGCAAGGAGGATTTCAACGGAGGAGGAGGTGTGGTCCTTTGGGATCACCACGGTGGATTTTTTGCTAGAGCGTGCCGTTTTTTCCTGAACGTTGCCGATCCGGAAGGCACGGAGCTCTTAGCATGCAGGAAAGGCTTACTGCTGGCGGGTTCGAGTGTCAGTTTCCTATGATCATCCTTGAGATTGACTGTCAGAATGTTCGATCAAACCTAACGAGTGGGGTGTTGGATTGGTCTATCCATGGTGCAATCATGGAGGATATAAAGGAGCTTCTGAGTAGCTTCGAGGAGAGCTTGGTGTCTGCTGTTCACCGGTCTGCGAACAGAATCGTGCATATTTAGGTAAGGAGGGTTGCGATAGTAAACTAGACATGAAGTGGCTGGGTGTTCCGCCGGCTAGTATTGTAAACTCTATTGTATCAGATGCTTTGGTGAATTAATAGATCACAACATTTCCCCTAAAAAAAGTAATTTAGTCTCGAAATCCATAATAAACAGAAAAATCGAATTAACGTGTATCATGGGAGAATCCATCAGATCTACATGCTTATATCATCTTTCCTCTGACCATCCATCTGATTTGCTGGGGTCTAGCTCATGATTACAACACAGAGCTAACAAATGTATCAAGATAAGACATAAGAAGGCCAAAAATTTGGCAATCAGTCATACAAGACAATTCTACCATGCATTTATACATTTAAAAGCCATATCTCTATGTATAGTTCCACTCGTACAATAGGACAACAAATTGATCGTTTTAAACCTAACACTTGTTATATTAAGCATGCACAAAATTCAGTCAACAAGACCGCATCTCAATGTATTTGTTGCTTAAAATACTGCTAGTAATAAGTCATGGTTATGTTGTGGGTTTTAGTTGTATTACCATTCCTTTGACATAGCGAAATTCTAGAGAAGCCAGCAGGCCAAGCTACCAGGAATTAGTTTTAACAGTTCCTAAAAGTTTCTACAGTTACTAAAACAACTACCAGGAACTCTCTAGAAAAAGTTACCACGAATAACAGAAGATTGTGAGCGCTTAAACATATTTCTGGAATGAAAGAAATCCCCTTAAGTAAGGAAATTTTGTTAGCATGTAATCATGTACCGTGCGTGCATTTAATTTCCTATCCTTTTGGTTCTCTATATACATCTAAAACTTTCATAGTTCATTTTTTTTGGAAAGAAGCATATATTAATATCAGAGGATACCAATTACATCTAGCCTTTGCAATAACGCATTGCCCTAGCGACCATACGGATGCACACAACCAAAAAAAAGAAAAAATAATTACAAAAAAGAAAAGCCCCGCTGCAGTTCCTTATTCATTGAAACAACAGTATTACCACCACCAAGACAGCATCAGAAGTCCATCTTATCCAAAAATGACGCCTCCAAAAAGGAAACAGTATACAAACACCATCATTTCCTGATCAAAGATCTAGATTTTCATCCTGATTGAGTTCTCTTTTCTTTTCTTGTTTGAGTTTGATATCCTATTTCACTTATGATTCAGGCAAAGGCTGGGGCAGTCTTTGCAACTTGGTAAATGTTAACTGTACTGCTAGCACCTATGAATGAGACCTCAGCTACCACCTTTTTATCCATTCTAAATTAACTGTAAGATATAAAATTCATAGACATGTGCGATTTCATAACCAGAACATAAAGTTCTATACAACAAAGGCAAGTTTTTTCTATGCTTTATGCAATGGGAGCAGGAAGTGTTAACCACATGGGATTAGTCAGAACAATACCTAAAACGACATCAATTTAAACAACTAAAGTGGATTAGTCCATTCGAAATATGGACAAAGAAATAGACTAAATTTCACATGTCTAGTGCAATGATGTGCAAACACAAATACACCTGCACTGTTGTAAATTGACGAAAACTTCAGTATCTGATGCTTGTGTGAAATATTTGGTTATTTCAATTAGCATACCAAGTATTCCAAACTAAAAAAACACCCCAAAATTATCAAAACCTGCAAACAACCATACCAAAGAAAATAATAACTTAACATATCAGTAATCAATCATGAGAGATCGATACCAAGAAACACACAAATATAGGCGAGTGCTTAATTGCTGAAGTATCAAGAAATTAAGAGAGAAAATGTAGGAAGTTAACTACCTATGGAAAGTTTAGTCAAATACAAAGCTCTCCCGAATCATCGGCAAAACAAAGAATGAGGCAATCTTGTTTTCTCGGGAGTACCTTTCAGAGACTTTGTGGATTATACATGAAAGCATACCCTCTCATGTAGCAAAGGAAATAAATCAACATGAGATACAACATGATAAATGTAAGGGAAAAAACATGAGTAAATAAAAAGAGGCAGACCTTAATGGAGACCAAAAGGGCCAATGCCCCCCCCCCCCGCAAACTCAATTGCAATTTACATAATACTACTTAGTTTTTTTTTGACCATACAAAACACAAATCTTTCAAGTTGGGCCCCTCAAATTCCATATAATCTCTTTTGGCCCCTCCAACAATTGTGGTCAAGGTTCCCCACTGGATAGTTATGAATATGTGGCCCATGATATGAAACATGGGATCACCTAATTTTGTTAAGAAATGGCATATTCCATGTTTATTCTTGTTATATGAAAACTAAATTGTTTCTAACAGCTAGACCATGTAAGTATCATATGAAAACTGAATTGTTTCCTTTCATACGATAACAATGGCTCTGAACTAGCCATGGACATAATGCGTGCATCGGTCATTAAACCACAACTTTGCTAATGGCATATACAATACAAGAACCATGTGATTATATAACAAATGAATCAATTAGGGAATAGATATGCCATAACATAATGTTGTAAATTAATATTTATGTTCAATTCAACCGTAATAATATCATAGAGAGAAAATCAAAGTGACAACCAGCCAAGACAGTATTTTCATCAGTCGTACTGGGAAGGCGTTGGCCTGAAATGTCACTAAAAGAGCCCGAAAAGGCCATTAGGACTAAAGATATTCACATGTAGAAGAAAATTAAAGTATTTTGCAGAATAACCAAAATATTGAAATGCAAACATGATATAAATATCTAGGATGAGAACATATATATGCATATTATGCAAGAAACACTTGGCTTCATAGGTAAATCATGGTCACATGACAAACTGAAACAACTAAAGCATGCATCAAAAACCCAAAACAATTCACCTCGTCCCTATTAGTTTTACCCAACACAAACTACCGAAGATTAATTCCCCTAATATGGAGAGTACCACTGATCACTCCATATATTGGTGGCGGTGGCAGTTCACATCAATATAGGAAACCCTCGAAAAAACAAGAAAAGAAAACGTGGGCAAGGGGCCAGATGACCTGCCTAGCTCCCTTGGTGTGAGGCATTTTATCAATACGCTAATAGGCATTATACTTAATATGCAGTTGAATGAAAAATAACAGGTGATATCCTAGTTTATTGCATATGTCTATATTGATTTTTACTCTTGGATAACCTATCATTAGCTATAAAAAAGACAATTAGTGGAATTAATCACTTCTTATATAATGACCTATTTGGAAGGTAAATACTACCTATCGTGGTCCGATCTGAAACAAATATGCGGACTAGCATCTGGTCGTTCATTCTGAGCGAAGCATCCAACGACGCATGATTCGGCTATATAATGAATCGCACCATGCCATCTCTTGTCGTTTCCACTCCTGTCGATCATCCGGGTTTCCGCTCGCCGTCGCCGCCGGCCCTCCCTCGACGCCGCCCAAGTTTCCGGCGGCGCTTGTCGATGCTGCATGGGTCCATGGCGAAGACCTCGATCAGGGGCCCTCCTGGCCGACGAGGGACAGGAGCGGAACACAAAAAAGGGCATCGGCGCACACACCAGATCAACCCGGCGCGTGTCACGTGATGTTGAGCGCGAGGAGGAAGCACTACACACGGTTGCTGTGATTATGGTTTTCCTCTTCAAGATCATGGAGATGTAGAGCACAGGGATGTGCTTCGCTGCCCACAGCCCCCGCCTCTACCAGCACGATGTTTCCTAACTCATATCTTAGTTGCTTCATCCTTAAAAAGACGTCGCAACATAAATAATAGTGCTTCTGAAGTATGACCTGTATGCTTCTTATATCATAGATAGTGCTTCCGAAAATCTTTCAGCTCCCAGACCTGTATGATTCTACAGAGTATGACCTGTATCACAGAGTATGACCTGTATGAGTCTACAAGTGTCACTTGTACTACTTCATACTACCAATTTAGTTGCCCCCACAGCCAAAAATCAAAGCTACTGATGTATTATTTGCATGATTCTTATAAAACAATTGTGCTTCACACAAACTCAAATGAAATTCAGTGTCATGTGTACGCTTTCCCTTTTCCCCGGGGAAGAAGCAAACTACTACTATGAGGAAGAAAGGCAGGAGAGCTGATTCGAAAAAAAGACAGGAAAGGTTAACGATGTTTCCGGATGGTGCGTTACCGGTTATAGGAGAAATTAATGGGATCCGTTTTACCAAGGAAGCATGCAACTAAATCGCTGGAATCATGGAACGTGGGTCTGCTGTAAATCGTACGGTCAAGCTGCTTCAAATCCTATGGTTAAGCCCTGGTCCGATGGGACATAAATATACTAACATGTCGGAAGGAGATAATTCCAAACATGTATACCAAGACACAAACTAAAGCATGACAGAAAATGACCTTTCATTGCTTGAGTTGCCGCACGCTGAAACCAATCCAAGATCTCTCTTGCAAAATATCTCATATCTGATTTGGCTTTTTTTGTAACATCTGGAAAGAAAGTAAACCTCCATCGCCATAAGAACCTGAAAAATTAATTTCTAACAGATGTTGGTCGAGTGTCGGCTGATATATTTTTAAACTTTGAATACAAGGGTAAACTTACAATGGTAGTATAACTCAGGTTTAACCATTTAACCAATGCCAAAAGTAACAATTATGAACACTGCAGAAAAAATACTGAAAATATACATATAAGATGAAAATTTTAAATCGTTGAGGAATGGAATTCTATAAAAAATAAATGACAACCCATAAGTTGAATACTAATTAGAAGTGCGTTTTTACGGTACCTAGTACTCCTGACCAGGGGAGGGGAGTACTAGTAAAATCTAACCATTGATCTTCTTTAAGATCTGGATACCTGAAATGAAAATTCTACGTGGCCTGTAATTGTTGATCAGAATTGTTCAACCAAATAAGGAGAAAACTCATAAGTATCAACCCCTCCCGCGGGTGCAGCTTGGTGTGGTCGATGTCAAGGATGGTGTCACTATTACTACCATCTCTCTGTCCATGCTCATATAGGAGATGATGATGACGGCAACCACAACATGAAACGCCATTTTTTGCAGCACATGCTTGTGCATGAGTAGAGCGAGCACGACAATGGGAGAGGAGGCATGGGAGAGCACCAAGGAGGGAGAGGGAGCAGTAGGGCGTCCTCACCGGAGCGGCGATGGCCCTTGCTCGACGGAAAGAGATCGACAGGAGTTGCAGGGGTGGATGATGCGTCCTGGCGCCCCGCGCGATGCAGCGACGGTCGTTGTCCGACGGTCATGGTCCTATCCACCTCGGGCGGTGTAGGGGCGGAGAGGAGGAGGACGAGCATGAAGAGGAAAGGGCATGGGGGCTGGGTCACGGGAGGCACCTGTGGCTAGGATTTCACTTCTTGTTTGGGCTGTCCTTTTTATATGACATGGTGAAAAAGAATTAACGGGAGAGATTTACTAAGAGCATCTCTAGAAGATATCGTAAAAGTGGCCAACCCGCAAATTTTGCAAACTTTTACAGTTTTGATAAAAAAATGGACATAACAGATATCTCAAAAGTGGGCAAAACCGCAATTTTTTGCAGTTTTCCACATAACTACTCTGCATACCGAATATATCCAGTTATTGAGTCTGTTTTTGAGCTCTTTTCTGGTACCCTGAGATGAATATGGGCCCTCGGATTACAGTATCGAACAGTCAAAAATGAGTCGTACTGCTGGGCTAGGCTCCATGCTCCAGGCCAACGAGCAGTAAGTCATTCGAGGGCATTTTAGGTAGATCACTATTTTATCCAGCCGGTACTCACGGCTCACGCACATGCGACCGTTTTCCTGTTCCAACATCGTAGACATGAAATCCCCTCCACCAGCTAGGGTTCCGGCCGCCACCCAACAACGTCCTCTTCCCCGTCACGCCGACGCCTGACCGTCCGCTCTCGCGCTCGTAGACATCGCCACGGGCCGCGGCCTCACCTTTGCCGGCCTCTGCTCCGGTATCCTGTTCACAGCCATCTCGCCGTCACTGGAGTACAAGGGTACACGCATTGCCACTTCATCTAGCAGTAGAAATCTGGTTGTCTGTCTCACATTCTCGTAGTACGCCCCCTTGGAAATATGATCGGTTCGTCTTTCAGGTCCAGGGGCATCGAGGGGGTACCTGCTCGTGCACACCAATGGCGGGCTCAACCAGATGCGCGCTTTTCCTTGTAAAAATTCCCTAGTTGATGTGGCATACAAGTAATGGTCTAGTTTGCATTTAGATGTGTTGACTTGCGTGCTGGAACCAGCTGATGCCCCTACTGCAAGAATGATTAGACCATATCTGTATTAGGACAACCGTGTGCTCCAAAAAAGTTCAGAGTTTTAGATTTGATTCTCGTCTTAATCTGAGATGTTTCTAACATGGCGTTTGCTAACAATTTGAGTAGATTTCTACAACTGGGATCGTGTCAAGCTGTGGTATTGTGACGGTGGCTCTTTCGCAGGAGATTCAGAGTTCAAAAATGGCGTGCGTATTCTTAATATCACATCTCAAGTTTCTGGGTGTACCCAGTTTACATAGCCACAGGAGAGAAATATGGAGGCGAAACTCATATGATTGATTTGCAATCACGATTCCCAATTCTGATGAACAAGGTATGAACACTGATGTTTTGTTTTTTCTGTTGCTTTGTAACATCACGCTGTTCAGTCAACATATGTCGTCCTCTCCATTTTCAGGAGAAACTCGCATCAACTGAAGAACTGCGACCATTCAGCCAATATGCTTCTCAAATGGCATCTTTGGAGAGTGATGTTTTTATTCCATCGTATTCTGGGAACATGGCGCGGGCTGGTCAACGGCGTTTTCATGGCCATAGGAAAACGGTCATTCCTGACAGGTGAAACCACAACGAGCATGTCTGTAAATCATGGCACTCTTCCCTTCTCGGTCTAATGGTGTTCTTTCTATGTTCAGGAAAGCATTAGTTCGTTTATTTGATAAAGTTGACAGTGGATTACTCGATGAAGGGGATGCGCTATCTCAAAGAATAGCAGAAATGCGAAGGAAAAGGTATTGAACAAGGAATGAGAGCTAGAAGAAGTTGTTTCGCATCTATGTGTCTTACGTTATTCTTTTTTCTGTTCTTCAGACAAGGTTCTCGTGTCAGGAACAAAGGGCAGCGATAGGTTTAGATCAGAGGAGGCATTTTATGAGAACCCTCTTCCTGATTGTTTCCACCAGTTAAAGGATGATTCCGCTGTTAGCATTTGATCATGACCACAGCTCTAGCGGCCTTTGTCAACCCTGCTCATTATTCACAGGTACATAGAGCAAAGGACGGTGCACAGGTATAAAGTTCCACAGCATTACAGATGATGTTACGGTCCAATGTTTTGTTGGCGGATTACCCAGCTCTCTTCCCGGAATAAGTTATCAATGTATCAAAGAATCACAGATGGCAGCGTAGTCAGATGATGAGAGCTGTTGTAGAGTGGTTTAGATGTATTCGCGGCTTGCAAGCTTGACACGTGTAAGTAGGACCAATAAAGAGGAGGGTAATAGCTGAAACATCTTGTTGCTAACATTCACCGAGGATAGTTTCTGCTTAAAGATTGCAGCACAAGGATAGAGCATAATAGCTATACATGGTTTATATGTTGCTGCATTAGTAACCTTTGGTTCTAATTAAATTTCTCTTGAAAATGAATGAGCCTAGAGGAGGAACTATACAACAGTACATTGAGAAACATTGCACTAACATGGGAGTTCCTGATTTGCTTGTTAATCCTAACTGTGAAGTACGAAAAAAGTGTAGTGAAAAGCAGAATATGCCCAAAAGTTTGTATCATGGTCTAGATGATTTTGGTCGATGTATATTGCAGTTATGTTCTGTTTGTCACCGAGAACATGGCTGCTCACATCGTACTGTCAATTGCAATCATGTAAACGCTACAACTATAGGATTGAAACAAATGATAAGTGCAACAATTTGGTAACTACCAGTTCATCACGCCAATTTACTTATGAAATCAAGTGAGTTTTCAATAACAGTTTCACCATCACCACCGTGTGGCTGTTCATACCAGATCGTCATCGTATAACTACCATCACAGACACTACAACTACCAACTGATATAGCAGGTTGTGCCAAGTATAAAACAGGATAAAGGCAACAATTTCACATAACAGTGAGCAGCAACCATGGACCAGTCCCATTTGTCACCACAATCATGAAATCAACACGATTTGATCACCAAATTAGTACATCTAGTTGAAATCAACCGAGTTCACTACCAATTTCACCACCAAATCAGTTCATGAAGACGAAACTAACAGGGTTCATGACCAACTTCACCACCAAAGCAGTCCATCCAAGCAAAATAAAAGAGGGTTCTTGACCAATTTGACCACCAAAACAGTTCATCCAGGCAAAATAAACAAGATTCATGACAAACTTCACCACCAAAGCAGTTCATCCATGCAAAATAAACATGGTTAATGACAAACTTCATCACCAAATAGGGTTCATGACAAACTTCATCACAAAAGTTCAGAAATATCAAATGGATATCTCGAGATTGTGTGTCTGCCCAAAATAGGTTCTGTAGACGCCCTTCACTATCAGTGTTGTGCTTGTAAAAGAATTCTGGGTCCCTCTCCTTTTCTTGCTGCCATATAATTTAGCACAAATTCAGCGCCACGACTTTCAATCCTTTCCTTCTTGTACCTTGCAAAAAAATTATACAGGTCTCGAGATACATAACCAACCTTCTCGGAACCACCATGTTGCTTCTCCACTACTTCCATAATCTCATGTGTTCGAATGCCACCAATCCCATACTCAATGGCGTCAGCCTTTTGAGCATCATTCAACCCAGGATGAGACCTTATGAAAGCTGTCTGGTCACCCTTAGCGAGTGTATGGTTATGTTGGGGCACAAAATATTTTACAACCCATTCACCACTTTCTATAGACATCTCTATCTCCATCCGAGCACCGCATCCGCACCGCGATAGCGGCCTAGGTGTTCGTTTCCGTTTAGTTTTTTCAAAGTGCTTCCTAGCCCGGTATCCTTTTTTAGAGCACACATAAAGGCGCCTGAAAACTATATTCGTGCCCGGCTTTCTAGTAGCTTCTTCCTTTCTAACACCAAAACCCTTCAACTTAGCATATGCATTGTAGAACTTGTAACATTCTTCCTCGCTACTGAAAGTCTCATTAACCACCATATCATCTTCTTCATTGTTCTCTGTGTCCTCCAAGCCCTCCAAACCGTCCATGCCCTCCATTCCCTCCATGTCGTTAACTGCAATGAAAAATCAAAGTTAGTTTAACACAAGTCCAACAGTCAAACTAACACATGTTTCAGTATCAATATTGCAATAACGGTGCCACTCTGTGGTTAAATTCTTTACTACATGATTTCACTGCCTAGGCAAAACAAAAAATTAAAACTATTCACATGGTTCCTCAAGGGTCAAACTCATAATGGATACACCTCTCCATTCAGTTCCAAGTTCTAAGTCAACACGAATATACACTATTCAAAGATCCCCGTGTACATTTAGTTATAGTTCACAAGGATAGGTATTTAATCAGAACGTACATACAACCTTTCATGTTATCAGCAGAAAATCATGTAACAAAATTAGAAGAAAACAATGACGGTGCTTGCTAATATCAACTAGGCAGCTTGGATATGTGAAGAGTGGGGGGTACTGATCGGGTTTGGGCCGGGGATGACTGTCGAGACAATGGTGTTGCGTGCGTGCAAATGGAAACACTGAACCAAGATAAGCACTCCAGCTCCAAGCCTGTATGCATTGCAAGCTTTCGGTGCCAAGGTTCAAGCACTAGCAGCACATTTAGTCAATGTACCATGAATTGATGTATACTTACGATGAGGTTCCGCGGATGAGGACACAGAGACGCTGCGACCAGATCGGCGAGGACAAACGCGGCTGTGGCAAGAGCGTGTCAGGGACAAGGATTTAGTGACGGCGAGGTCAGCAAGGGAGTGGCCGGCAAGGTCGGAGACGGCGGGGCGGGCTAGGTCGGTGGCGGCGATTGAGGCAGAGGCACAGGCGCGTCAGGGACAGGGATTCGGTGGCGGCGAGGTCGGGAAGGGTGCAGCCGGCGAGGCCGGCGACGGCGGGGCGGGCTAGGTCGGTGGCGGCGATGGAGGCAGAGGGGTCGGCGGCGGCGATTGATGCAGAGGCGCAGGCGACGACGATTGAGACAGAGAGAAATACGCAATGGGCTAAGATAAGCTGAGAAGTACGCAATGGGTAAATTAGACTAAATTAGAAAGGTCTAATTTACCCTTAGAAAAAAAATCGTTGGATTCCCTATACTACTCTAAGCAGTACCGGCTACCGTAAAAAACGCCCTGTTTCGGAACCGAAGCCGCACGCATCAAGCGGAGCAGCAGCAAGCAGCGCGTCAAGCAGAGCAGCCGCATGCAGTAGCCATCACCTACGGGTAATAAATCCATCATCAAATCCTATTGTAAGCCAGCATGCGGCAGCTCGCCGGTCGACCGCATGCACGCAGGGGCAGGAACGTGCGTGAGGGACCGGCACAAGTACGCGAGGGACCTGCAGGCGTGCAAGGAAGACGATCCTGCAAAAGATGAAATATTCGCGGTATATTCCGTTTTGCGGTTTTGATATACGGAATCTAAATTTTGATCTGCTAGAGATGCTCTAAGATATGAAGGCTGATTAATTCTGTTTTTTACCGTGAACTCTACTACCCACCAATTAATCTTCCATCTTGCTATTTTTATTGAACGACGTCCTACCCAACATCTCCTCCCAATGCACTGAACCAGCCAACGCTGAAGGTATTTTTTTTTTCCAAATCTAACCTTTTTGTGCGAAACTTCAACCGAATCTAACATTTTCCTAAAACTAATTTGAAATTTGACCCCTGGGATCGGCGTCATTTTAAACGGAGCCGAAGTTATACAAGTCGGCGCCAACACGTGACAAAGGGGGCAACCTGGAGAGGTCGGCGCCGTTCGTCGGTGCCGTTTTAAATGGAGCCGACCTTATTCGGTCCGATTTTCTGATATGTTGGCGCCGACCTGTACAAATTCGGTTCCATTTAAAATGGCGCCGACCCCCGGGTCAGATTTCAAATTAATTTCGAGGAGTCAGATTTGGTTGAAGTTTTTCAGATTTGGCAAAAAATACACGCTGAAGCAACCACCTTTGTGCGCTGATGTGGCTTCTGAGTTGGATCTTCCAGGAAACCATGGTCGATGCTCAAGGTATTGAACATGTTGTAGGAAGATGTCGACGGAGTTACGTCACCGATGTGTACGTGATTTCAGAAAAATGCCGATGCTTTCTTGAAAGAGAGCCGACAGGTCATTGTGGAGAATCACACTGCAGTAAAAACAACACAAATAGGAGATGATCACACATGCTATTTGGAGATTGGATATTGCTTCTCCTTGCCAAGCACATTAGATGTACACACTGATGGCCAGTCATCCTTTAAACAATGCACTGAACAATGCAGTACCGCTAGCCCGGATGCACTGAACAATGCACCATCCAATCTAGACATTGTACGGTGCGTACATTTGATTTCATATCCTTTTGGTTCTCTATATACATCTAAAACTTTCATAGTTCATTTTTTTTGGAAAGAAGCATATATTAATACAAGAGGATACCAATTACATCTAGCCTTTGCAATAACGCATTGCCCTAGCAGCCATACGGATGCACACAACCAAAAAAAGAAAAAATAATTACAAAAAAGAAAAGCCCCGCTGCAGTTCCTTATTCATTGAAACAACAGTACTACCACCACCAAGACAGCATCAGAAGTCCATCTTATCCAAAAATGACGCCTCCAAAAAGGGAACAATATACAAACACCATCATTGCCTGATCAAAGATCTAGATTTTCATCCTGATTGAGTTCTCTTTTCTTTTCTTGTTTGAGTTTGATATCCTATTTCACTTATGATTCAGGCAAAGGCTGGGGCAGTCTTTGCAACTTGGTAAATGTTAACTATACTGCTAGAACCTATGAATGAGACCTCAGCTACCACCTTTTTATCCATTCTAAATTAACTGTAAGATATAAAATTCATAGACATGTGCGATTTCATAACCAGAACATAAAGTTCTATACAACAAAGGCAAGTTTTTTCTATGCTTTATGCAATGGGAGCAGCAAGTGTTAACCACATGGGATTAGTCTGAACAATACCTAAAACGACATCAATTTAAACAACTAAAGTGGATTAGTCCATTCGAAATATGGACAAAGAAATAGACTAAATTTCACATGTCTAGTGCAATGATGTGCAAACACAAATACACCTGCACTGTTGTAAATTGACGAAAACTTCAGTATCTGATGCTTGTGTGAAATATTTGGTTATTTCAATTAGCATACCAAGTATTCCAAACTAAAAAAACACCCCAAAATTATCAAAACCTGCAAACAACCATACCAAAGAAAATAATAACTTAACATATCAGTAATCAATCATGAGAGATCGATACCAAGAAACACACAAATATAGGCGAGTGCTTAATTGCTGAAGTATCAAGAAATTAAGAGAGAAAATGTAGGAAGTTAACTACCTATGGAAAGTTTAGTCAAATACAGAGCTCTCCCGAATCATCGGCAAAACAAAGAATGAGGCAATCTTGTTTTCTCGGGAGTACCTTTCAGAGACTTTGTGGATTATACATGAAAGCATACCCTCTCATGTAGCAAAGGAAATAAATCAACATGAGGTACAACACGATAAATGTAAGGGAAAAAACATGAGTAAATAAAAAGAGGCAGACCTTAATGGAGACCAAAAGGTCCAATGCCCCCCCCCCGCAAACTCAATTGCAATTTACATAATACTACTTAGTTTTTTTTTTTGACCATACAAAACACAAATCTTTCAAGTTGGGCCCCTCAAATTCCATATAATCTCTTTTGGCCCCTCCAACAATTGTGGTCAAGGTTCCCCACTGGATAGTTATGAATATGTGGCCCATGATATGAAACATGGGATCACCTAATTTTGTTAAGAAATGGCATATTCCATGTTTATTCTTGTTATATGAAAACTAAATTGTTTCTAACAGCTAGACCATGTAAGTATCATATGAAAACTGAATTGTTTCCTTTCATACGATAACAATGGCTCTGAACTAGCCATGGACATAATGCGTGCATCGGTCATTAAACCACAACTTTGCTAATGGCATGTACAATACAAGAACCATGTGATTATATAACAAATGAATCAATTAGGGAATAGATATGCCATAACATGATGCTGTAAATTAATATTTATGTTCAATTCAACCGTAATAATATCATAGAGAGAAAATCAAAGTGACAACCAGCCAAGACAGTATTTGCATCAGTCGTATTGGTAAGGCGTTGGCCTGAAATGTCACTAAAAGAGCCCGAAAAGGCCATTAGGACTAAAGATATTCACATGCAGAAGAAAATTAAAGTATTTTGCAGAATAACCAAAATATTGAAATGCAAACATGATATAAATATCTAGGATGAGAACATATATATGCATATTATGCAAGAAACACTTGGCTTCATAGGTAAATCATGGTCACATGACAAACTGAAACAACTAAAGCATGCATCGAAAACCCAAAACAATTCACCTCGTCCCTATTAGTTTTACCCAACACAAACTACCGAAGATTAATTCCCCTAATATGGAGAGTACCACTGCTCACTCCATATATTGGTGGCGGTGGTAGTTCACATCAAGATAGGAAACCCTCGAAAAAACAAGAAAAGAAAACGTGGGCAAGGGGCCAGATGACCTGCCTAGCTCCCTTGGTGTGAGGCACTATACTTAATATGCAGTTGAATGAAAAATAACAGGTGATATCCTAATTTATTTCATATGTCTATATTGATTTTTACTCTTGGATAACCTATCATTAGCTATAAAAAGACAATTAGTGGCATTAATCACTTCTTATATAATGACCTATTTGGAAGGTAAATACTACCTATCGTGGTCCGATCTGAAACAAATAGGCGGACTAGCATCTGGTCGTTCATTCTGAGCGAAGCATCCAACGACGCATGATTCGGCTATATAATGAATCGCACCACGCCATCTCTTGTCGTTGCCACTCCTGTCGATCATGCGGGTTTCCGCTCGCCGTCGCCGCCGGCCCTCCCTCGACGCCGCCCGAGTTTCCGGCGGCGCTTGTCGATGCTGCATGGGTCCATGGCGAAGACCTCGATTAGGGGCCCTCCTGGCCGACGAGGGACAGGAGCGGAACACAAAAAAGGGCATCGGCGCACACACCAGATCAACCCGGCGCGTGTCACGTGATGTTGAGCGCGAGGAGGAAGCACTACACACGGTTGCTGTGATTATGGTTTTCCTCTTCAAGATCATGGAGATGTAGAGCACAGGGATGTGCTTCGCTGCCCACAGCCCCGCCTCTACCATCACGATGCTTCCTAACTCATATCTTAGTTGCTTCATCCTTAAAAAGACGTCGCAACATAAATAATAGTGCTTCTGAAGTATGACCTGTATGCTTCTTATATCACAGAGAGTGCTTCCGAAAATCTTTCAGCTCCCAAACCATGGATTCTACAAGTGTCACTTGTACTACTTCATACTACCAATTTAGTTGCCCCCACAGCCAAAAATCAAAGCTACTGATGTACTATTTGCATGATTCTTATAAAACAATTGTGCTTCACACAAACTCAAATGAAATTCAGTGTCATGTGTACGCTTTCCCTTTTCCCCGGGGAAGAAGCAAACTACTACTATGAGGAAGAAAGGCAGGAGAGCTGATTCAAAAAAAAGGCAGGAAAGGTTAACGATGTTTCCAGATGGTGCGTTACAGGTTATAGGAGAAATTAATGGGATCCGTTTTACCAAGGAAGCATGCAACTAAATCGCTGGAATCATGGAACGTGGGCCTGCTGTAAATCGTACGGTCAAGCTGCTTCAAATCCTATGGTTAAGCCCTGGTCCGATGGGACATAAATATACTAACATGTCGGTAGGAGATAATTCCAAACATGTATACCAAGACACAAACTAAAGCATGAGTCCGTGACAGAAAATGACCTTTCATTGCTTGAGTTGCCGCACGCTGAAACCAATCCAAGATCTCTCTTGCAAAATATCTCATATCTGATTTGGCTTTTTTTGTAACATCTGGAAAGAAAGTAAACCTCCATCGCCATAAGAACCTAAAAAATTAATTTCTAACAGACGTTGGTCGAGTGTCGGCTGATATATTTTTAAACTTTGAATACAAGGGTAAACTTACAATGGTAGTATAACTCAGGTTTAACCATTTAACCAATGCCAGAAGTAACAATTATGAACACTGCAGAAAAAATACTGAAAATATACATATAAGATGAAAATATTAAATCGTTGAGGAATGGAATTCTATAAAAAATAAATGATAACCCATAAGTTGAATACTAATTAGAAGTGCGTTTTTACAGTACCTAGTACTCCTGACCAGGGGAGGGGAGTACTAGTAAAATCTTACCATTGATCTCCTTTAAGATCTGGATACCTGAAATGAAAATTCTACGTGGCCTGTAATCGTTGATCAGAATTGTTCAACCAAATAAGGAGAAAACTCATAAGCATCAACCCCTCCCGCGGGTGCAGCTTGGTGTGGTCGATGTCAAGGATGGTGTCACTATTACGACCATCTCTCTGTCCATGCTCATATAGGAGATGATGATGACGGCAACCACAACATGAAACGCCATTTTTTGCAGCACATGCTTTTGCATGAGTAGAGCGAGCACGTCAATGGGAGAGGAGGCATGGGAGAGCACCAAGGAGGGAGAGGGAGCAGTAGGGCGTCCTCACCGGAGCAGCGATGTCCCTTGCTCGACGGCAAGAGATCGGCAGGAGTTGCAGGGGTGGATGATGCGTCCTGGCGCCCCGCGCGATGCAGCGACGGTCGTTGTCCGACGGTCATGGTCCTATCCACCTCGGGCGGTGTAGGGGCGGAGAGGAGGAGGACGAGCATGAAGAGGAAAGGGCATGGGGGCTGGGTCACGGGAGGCACCTGTGGCTAGGGTTTCACTTCTTGTTTGGGCTGTCCTTTTTATATGACATGGTGAAAAAGAATTAACAGGAGAGATTTACTAAGAGCATCTCTAGCAGATATCGTAAAAGTGGTCAACCCGCAAATTTTGCGAACTTTTACAGTTTTGATAAAAAAATGGACATAACAGATATCACAAAAGTGGCCAAAACCGCAATTTTTTGCAGTTTCCCACATAACTACTCTGCATACCGAATATATCCAGTTATCGAGTCTGTTTTTGAGCTCTTTTCTCGTACCCTGAGATGAATATGGGCCCTCAGATTACAGGATCAAACAGTCAAAAACGAGTCGTACTGCTGGGCTAGGCTCCAGGCCAACGAGCAATACGCACGCGCACCGCTGAGTAATTTGGCCAGCAGTAAGTCGTTCGAGGGCATTTTAGGTAGATCGCTATTTTATCCAGCCGGTACTCACGGCTCACGCACATGCGACCGTTTTCCTATTTCAACATCGTAGACAGGAAATCCCCTCCACCAGCTAGGGTTCCGGCCGCCACCCAACAACGTCCTCTTCCCCGTCACGCCGAGGCCTGACCGTCCGCTCTCGCGCTCGTAGACGTCGCCACGGGCCGCATCCTCACCTTTGCCGTCCTCTGCTCCGGTATCCTGTTCACAGCCGTCTCGCTGTCACTGGAGTACAAGGGTACACGCATTGCCACTTCATCTAGCAGTAGAAATCTGGTTGTCTGTCTCACATTCTCGTAGTACGCCCCCTTGGAAATATGATCGGTTCGTCTTTCAGGTCCGGGGGGCATCGAGGGGGTACCTGCTCGTGCACACCAATGGCAGGCTCAACCAGATGCGCACTGGGGTGAGTGATTTGTTTTTCCTGGTAAAAATTCCCTAGTTGATGTGGCATACGAGTAATGGTCTAGTTTGCATTTAGATGTGTTGACTTGCGTGCAGGGAACTAGCTGATGCCCCTACTGCAAGAATGATTAGACCATATCTGCATTAGGACAACCGTGTGCTCCAAAAAAGTTCAGAGTTTCAGATTTGATTCTCATCTTAATCTGAGATGTTTCTAACATGGCGTTTGCTAACAATTTGAGCAGATTTCTACAACTGGGATCGTGTCAAGCTGCGGTATTGTGACGGTGGCTCTTTCGCAGGAGATTCAGAGTTCAAAAATGGCATGCGTATTCTTAATATCACATCTCAAGTTTCCGGGTGTACCCAGTTTACATAGCCACAGGAGAGAGATATGGAGGCGAAACTCATATGATTGATTTGCAATCACGATGCCCAATTCTGATGAACAAGGTATGAACACTGATGTTTTGTTTTTTCTGTTGCTTTGTAACATCACGCTATTCAGTCAACATATGTCGTCCTCTCCATTTTCAGGAGAAACTCGCATCAACTGAAGAACTGCGACCATTCAGCCAATATGCTTCTCAAATGGCAGCTTTGGAGATTGATGTTCTTATTCCATCGTATTCTGGGAACATGGCGTGGGCTGGTCAACGACGTTTTTATGGCCATAGGAAAACGGTCATTCCTGACAGGTGAAACCACAACGAGCATGCTGTAAATCATGGCACTCTTCCCTTCTCGGTCTAATGGTGTTCTTTCTATCTTCAGGAAAGCATTAGTTCGTTTATTTGATAAAGTTGATAGTGGATTACTCGATGAAGGGGATGCGCTATCTCAAAGGATAGCAGAAATGCGAAGGAAAAGGTATTGAACAAGGAATGAGAGCTAGAAGAAGTTGTTTCACATCTATGTGTCTTACATTATTCTTTTTTCTGTTCTTCAGACAAGGTTCTCGTGTCAGCAACAAAGGGCAGCGATAGGTTTAGATCAGAGGAGGAATTTTATGAGAACCCTCTTCCTGATTGTTTCCACCAGTTAAAGGATGATTCCGCTGTTAGCATTTGATCATGACCACAGCTCTAGCGGCCTTTGTCAACCCTGCTCATTATTCACAGGTACATAGAGCAAAGGACGGTGCACAGGTATAAAGTTCCACAGCATTACAGATGATGTTACGGTCCAATGTTTTGTTGGCGGATTACCCAGCTCTCTTCCCAGAATAAGTTATCAATGTATCAAAGAATCACAGATGGCAGCGTAGTCAGATGATGAGAGCTGTTGTAGAGTGGTTTAGATGTACTCGCGGCTTGCAAGCTTGACACGTGTAAGTAGGACCAATAAAGAGGAGGGTAATAGCTGAAACATCTTGTTGCTAACATTCACCGAGGATAGTTTCTGCTTAAAGATTGCAGCACAAGGATAGAGCATAATAGCTGTACATGGTTTATATATTGCTGCATTAGTAACCTTTGGTTCTAATTAAATTTCTCTTGAAAATGAATGAGCCTAGAGGAGGAACTATACAGCAGTACATTGAGAAACATTGCACTAACATGGGAGTTCCTGATTTGCTTGTTAATCCTAACTGTGAAGTACGAAAAAAGTGTAGTGAAAAGCAGAATATGCCCAAAAGTTTGTATCATGGTCTAGATGATTTTGGTCGATGTATATTGCAGTTATGTTCTGTTTGTCACCGAGAACATGGCTGATCACATCGTACTGTCAATTGCAATCATGTAAACGCTACAACTATAGGATTGAAACAAATGATAAGTGCAACAATTTGGTAACTACCAGTTCATCACGCCAATTTACTTATGAAATCAAGTGAGTTTTCAATAACAGTTTCACCATCACCACCGTGTGGCTGTTCATACCAGATCGTAATCGTATAACTACCATCACAGACACTACAACTACCAACTGGTACAGCAGGTTGTGCCAAGTATAAAACAGGATAAAGGCAACAATTTCACATAACAGTGAGCAGCAACCATGGACCAGTCCCATTTGTCACCACAATCATGAAATCAACACGATTTGATCACCAAATTAGTACATCTAGTTGAAAACAACCGAGTTCACTACCAATTTCACCACCAAATCAGTTCATGAACACGAAACTAACACGGTTCATGACCAACTTCACCACCAAAGCAGTCCATCCAAGCAAAATAAACAGGGTTCTTGACCAATTTGACCACCAAAACAGTTCATCTAGGCAAAATAAACAAGATTCATGACAAACTTCACCACCAAAGCAGTTCATCCATGCAAAATAAACAGGGTTAATGACAAACTTCACCACCAAATAGGTTTCATGACAAACTTCATCACAAAAGTTCAGAAAAATCAAATGGATATCTCGAGATTGTGTGTCTGCCCAAAATAGGTTCTGTAGACGCCCTTCACTATCAGTGTTGTGCTTGTAAAAGAATTCTGGGTCCCTCTCTTTTTCTTGCTGCCATATAATTTAGCACAAATTCAGCGCCACGACCTTCAATCCTTTCCTTCTTGTACCTTGCAAAAAAATTATACAGGTCTCGAGATACATAACCAACCTTCTCGGAACCACCATGTTGCTTCTCCACTACTTCCATAATCTCATGTGTTCGAATGCCACCAATCCCATACTCAATGGCGTCAGCCTTTTGAGCATCATTCAACCCACGATGAGACCTTATATATGAAAGCTGTCTGGTCACCCTTAGCGAGTGTATGGTTATGTTGGGGCACAAAATATTTTACAACCCATTCACCACTTTCTATAGACATCTCTATCTCCATCCGAGCACCGCATCCGCACCGCGACAGCGGCCTAGGTGTTCGTTTCCGTTTAGTTTTTTCAAAGTGCTTCCTGGCCCGGTATCCTTTTTTAGAGCACACATAAAGGCGCCTGAAAACTATATCCGTGCCCGGCTTTCTAGTAGCTTCTTCCTTTCTAACACCAAAACCCTTCATCTTAGCATATGCATTGTAGAACTTGTAACCTTCTTCCTCGCTACTGAAAGTCTCATTAACTACCATATCATCTTCTTCATTGTTCTCCGTGTCCTCCAAGCCCTCCAAACCCCTCCATTCCCTCCATGTCGTTAACTGCAATGAAAAATCAAAGTTAGTTTAACACAAGTCTGACAGTCAAACTAACACATGTTTCAGTATCAATATTGCAATAACGGTGCCACTCTGTGGTTAAATTCTTTACTACATGATTTCACTGCCTAGGCAAAACAAAAAATTAAAACTATTCACATGGTTCCTCAAGGGTCAAACTCATAATGGATACACCTCGCCATTCAGTTCCAAGTTCTAAGTCGACACGAATATACACTATTCAAAGATCCCCGTGTACATTTAGTTATAGTTCACAAGGATAGGTATTTAATCAGAACGTACATACAGCCTTTCATGTTATCAGCAGAAAATCATGTAACAAAATTAGAAGAAAACAATGACGGTGCTTGCTAATATCAACTAGGCAGCTTGGATATGTGAAGAGTGGGGGGTAGTGATCGGGTTTGGGCCGGGGATGACTGTCGAGACAATGGTGTTGCGTGCGTGCAAATGGAAACACTGAACCAAGATAAGCACTCCAGCTCCAAGCCTGTATGCATTGCAAGCTTTCGGTGCCAAGGTTCAAGCACTAGCAGCACATTTAGTCAATGTACCATGAATTGCTGTATACTTACGATGAGGTTCCGCGGATGAGGACACAAAGACGCTGCGACCAGATCGACGAGGTCAAACGCGGCTGTGGCAAGAGCGTGTCAGGGACAAGGATTTAGTGACGGCGAGGTCAACGAGGGAGTGGCCGGCAAGGTCGGAGACGGCGGGGCGGGCTAGGTCGGTGGCGGCGATTGAGGCAGAGGCACAGGCGCGTCAGGGACAGGGATTCGGTGGCGGCGAGGTCGGGAAGGGTGCAGCCGGCGAGGCCGGCGACGGCGGGGCGGGCTAGGTCGGTGGCGGCGATGGAGGCAGAGGGGTCGGCGGCGGCGATTGATGCAGAGGCGCAGGCGACGGCGATTGAGACAGAGAGAAATACGCAATGGGCTAAGATGGGCTGAGAAGTACGCAATGGGTAAATTAGACTAAATTAGAAAGGTCTAATTTACCCTTAGAAAAAAAATCGTGGGATTCCCTATACTGCTCTAAGCAGTACCGGCTACCGTAAAAAACGCCCTGTTTCGGAACCGAAGCCGCACGCATCAAGCGGAGCAGCAGCAAGCAGCGCGTCAAGCAGAGCAGCCGCATGCAGTAGCCATCACCTACGGGTAATAAATCCATCATCAAATCCTATTGTAAGCCAGCATGCGGCAGCTCGCCGGTCGACCGCATGCACGCAGGGGCAGGAACGTGCGTGAGGGACCGGCACAAGTACGCGAGGGACCTGCAGGCGTGCAAGGAAGACGATCCTGCGAAAGATGAAATATTCGCGGAATATTCCATTTTGCGGTTTTGATATACGGAATCTAAATTTTGATCTGCTAGAGATGCTCTAAGATATGAAGGCTGATTAATTCTGTTTTTTACCGTGAACTCTACTACCCACCAATTAATCTTCCATCTTGCTATTTTTACTGAACGACATCCTACCCAACATCTCCTCCCAATGCACTGAACCAGCCAACGCTGAAGGTATTTTTTTTTCCAAATCTAACCTTTTTGTGCGAAACTTCAACCGAATCTAACATTTTCCTGAAACTAATTTGAAATTTGACCCCTGGGATCGGCGTCATTTTAAACGGAGCCGAAGTTATACAGGTCGGCGCCAACACGTGACAAAGGGGGCAACCTGGAGAGGTCGGCGCCGTTTTAAATGGAGCCGACCTTATTCGGTCCGATTTTCTGATATGTTGGCGCCGACCTGTACAAATTCGGTTTCATTTAAAATGGCGCCGACCCCCGGGTCAGATTTCAAATTAATTTCGAGGAGTCAGATTTGGTTGAAGTTTTTCAGATTTGGCAAAAAATACACGCTGAAGCAACCACCTTTGTGCGCTGATGTGGCTTCTGAGTTGGATCTTCCAGGAAACCATGGTCGATGCTCAAGGTATTGAACATGTTGTAGGAAGATGTCGACGGAGTTACGTCACCGATGTGTACGTGATTTCAGAAAAATGCCGATGCTTTCTTGAAAGAGAGCCGACAGGTCATTGTGGAGAATCACACTGCAGTAAAAACAACACAAACAGGAGATGATCACACATGCTATTTGGAGATTGGATATTGCTTCTCCTTGCCAAGCACATTAGATGTACACACTGATGGCCAGTCATCCTTTAAACAATGCACTGAACAATGTAGTACCGCTAGCCCGGATGCACTGAACAATGCACCATCCAATCTAGACATTGTACGGTGCGTGCATTTGATTTCATATCCTTTTGGTTCTCTATATACATCTAAAACTTTCATAGTTCATTTTTTTTTGGAAAGAAGCATATATTAATACCAGAGGATACCAATTACATCTAGCCTTTGCAATAACGCATTGCCCTAGCAGCCATATGGATGCACACAACCAAAAAAAGAAAAAATAATTACAAAAAAGAAAAGGCCCGCTGCAGTTCCTTATTCATTGAAACAACAGTACTACCACCACCAAGACATCATCAGAAGTCCATCTTATCCAAAAATGACGCCTCTAAAAAGGGAACAGTATACAAACACCATTATTGCCTGATCAAAGATCTAGATTTTCATCCTGATTGAGTTCTCTTTTCTTTTCTTGTTTGAGTTTGATATCCTATTTCACTTATGATTCAGGCAAAGGCTGGGGCAGTCTTTGCAACTTGGTAAATGTTAACTATACTGCTAGAACCTATGAATGAGACCTCAGCTACCACCTTTTTATCCATTCTAAATTAACTGTAAGATATAAAATTCATAGACATGTGCGATTTCATAACCAGAACATAAAGTTCTATACAACAAAGGCAAGTTTTTTCTATGCTTTATGCAATGGGAGCAGCAAGTGTTAACCACATGGGATTAGTCTGAACAATACCTAAAACGACATCAATTTAAACAACTAAAGTGGATTAGTCCATTCGAAATATGGACAAAGAAATAGACTAAATTTCACATGTCTAGTGCAATGATGTGCAAACACAAATACACCCGCACTGTTGTAAATTGACGAAAACTTCAGTATCTGATGCTTGTGTGAAATATTTGGTTATTTCAATTAGCATACCAAGTATTCCAAACTAAAAAAACACCCCAAAATTATCAAAACCTGCAAACAACCATACCAAAGAAAATAATAACTTAACATATCAGTAATCAATCATGAGAGATCGATACCAAGAAACACACAAATATAGGCGAGTGCTTAATTGCTGAAGTATCAAGAAATTAAGAGAGAAAATGTAGGAAGTTAACTACCTATGGAAAGTTTAGTCAAATACAAAGCTCTCCCGAATCATCGGCAAAACAAAGAATGAGGCAATCTTGTTTTCTCGGGAGTACCTTTCAGAGACTTTGTGGATTATACATGAAAGCATACCCTCTCATGTAGCAAAGGAAATAAATCAACATGAGGTACAACATGATAAATGTAAGGGAAAAAACATGAGTAAATAAAAAGAGGCAGACCTTAATGGAGACCAAAAGGTCCAATGCCCCCCCCCCCGCAAACTCAATTGCAATTTACATAATACTACTTAGTTTTTTTTGACCATACAAAACACAAATCTTTCAAGTTGGGCCCCTCAAATTCCATATAATCTCTTTTGGCCCCTCCAACAATTGTGGTCAAGGTTCCCCACTGGATAGTTATGAATATGTGGCCCATGATATGAAACATGGGATCACCTAATTTTGTTAAGAAATGGCATATTCCATGTTTATTCTTGTTATATGAAAACTAAATTGTTTCTAACAGCTAGACCATGTAAGTATCATATGAAAACTGAATTGTTTCCTTTCATACGATAACAATGGCTCTGAACTAGCCATGGACATAATGCGTGCATCGGTCATTAAACCACAACTTTGCTAATGGCATGTACAATACAAGAACCATGTGATTATATAACAAATGAATCAATTAGGGAATAGATATGCCATAACATGATGCTGTAAATTAATATTTATGTTCAATTCAACCGTAATAATATTATAGAGAGAAAATCAAAGTGACAACCAGCCAAGACAGTATTTGCATCAGTCGTATTGGTAAGGCGTTGGCCTGAAATGTCACTAAAAGAGCCCGAAAAGGCCATTAGGACTAAAGATATTCACATGCAGAAGAAAATTAAAGTATTTTGCAGAATAACCAAAATATTGAAATGCAAACATGATATAAATATCTAGGATGAGAACATATATATGCATATTATGCAAGAAACACTTGGCTTCATAGGTAAATCATGGTCACATGACAAACTGAAACAACTAAAGCATGCATCGAAAACCCAAAACAATTCACCTCGTCCCTATTAGTTTTACCCAACACAAACTACCGAAGATTAATTCCCCTAATATGGAGAGTACCACTGCTCACTCCATATATTGGTGGCGGTGGTAGTTCACATCAAGATAGGAAACCCTCGAAAAAACAAGAAAAGAAAACGTGGGCAAGGGGCCAGATGACCTTCCTAGCTCCCTTGGTGTGAGGCATTTTTTCAATACGCTAATAGGCATTATACTTAATATGCAGTTGAATGAAAAATAACAGGTGATATCCTAATTTATTTCATATGTCTATATTGATTTTTACTCTTGGATAACCTATCATTAGCTATAAAAAGACAATTAGTGGCATTAATCACTTCTTATATAATGACCTATTTGGAAGGTAAATACTACCTATCGTGGTCCGATCTGAAACAAATAGGCGGACTAGCATCTGGTCGTTCATTCTGAGCGAAGCATCCAACGACGCATGATTCGGCTATATAATGAATCGCACCACGCCATCTCTTGTCGTTGCCACTCCTGTCGATCATGCGGGTTTCCGCTCGCCGTCGCTGCCGGCCCTCCCTCGACGCCGCCCGAGTTTCCGGCGGTGCTTGTCGATGCTGCATGGGTCCATGGCGAAGACCTCGATTAGGGGCCCTCCTGGCCGACGAGGGACAGGAGCGGAACACAAAAAAGGGCATCGGCGCACACACCAGATCAACCCGGCGTGTGTCACGTGATGTTGAGCGCGAGGAGGAAGCACTACACACGGTTGCTGTGATTATGGTTTTCCTCTTCAAGATCATGGAGATGTAGAGCACAGGGATGTGCTTCGCTGCCCACAGCCCCACCTCTACCATCACGATGCTTCCTAACTCATATCTTAGTTGCTTCATCCTTAAAAAGACGTCGCAACATAAATAATAGTGCTTCTGAAGTATGACCTGTATGCTTCTTATATCACAGAGAGTGCTTCCGAAAATCTTTCAGGTCCCAAACCATGGATTCTACAAGTGTCACTTGTACTACTTCATACTACCAATTTAGTTGCCCCCACAGCCAAAAATCAAAGCTACTGATGTACTATTTGCATGATTCTTATAAAACAATTGTGCTTCACACAAACTCAAATGAAATTCAGTGTCATGTGTACGCTTTCCCTTTTCCCCGGGGAAGAAGCAAACTACTACTATGAGGAAGAAAGGCAGGAGAGCTGATTCGAAAAAAAGGCAGGAAAGGTTAACGATGTTTCCGGATGGTGCGTTACAGGTTATAGGAGAAATTAATGGGATCCGTTTTACCAAGGAAGCATGCAACTAAATCGCTGGAATCATGGAACGTGGGCCTGCTGTAAATCGTACGGTCAAGCTGCTTCAAATCCTATGGTTAAGCCCTGGTCCGATGGGACATAAATATACTAACATGTCGGAAGGATATAATTCCAAACATGTATACCAAGACACAAACTAAAGCATGAGTCCGTGACAGAAAATGACCTTTCATTGCTTGAGTTGCCGCACGCTGAAACCAATCCAAGATCTCTCTTGCAAAATATCTCATATCTGATTTGGCTTTTTTTGTAACATCTGGAAAGAAAGTAAACCTCCATCGCCATAAGAACCTAAAAAATTAATTTCTAACAGACGTTGGTCGAGTGTCGGCTGATATATTTTTAAACTTTGAATACAAGGGTAAACTTACAATGGTAGTATAACTCAGGTTTAACCATTTAACCAATGCCAGAAGTAACAATTATGAACACTGCAGAAAAAATACTGAAAATATACATATAAGATGAAAATATTAAATCGTTGAGGAATGGAATTCTATAAAAAATAAATGACAACCCATAAGTTGAATACTAATTAGAAGTGCGTTTTTACAGTACCTAGTACTCCTGACCAGGGGAGGGGAGTACTAGTAAAATCTAACCATTGATCTCCTTTAAGATCTGGATACCTGAAATGAAAATTCTACGTGGCCTGTAATCGTTGATCAGAATTGTTCAACCAAATAAGGAGAAAACTCATAAGCATCAACCCCTCCCGCGGGTGCATCTTGGTGTGGTCGATGTCAAGGATGGTGTCACTATTACGACCATCTCTCTGTCCATGCTCATATAGGAGATGATGATGACGGCAACCACAACATGAAACGCCATTTTTTGCAGCACATGCTTTTGCATGAGTAGAGCGAGCACGACAATGGGAGAGGAGGCATGGGAGAGCACCAAGGAGGGAGAGGGAGCAGTAGGGCGTCCTCACCGGAGCGGCGATGGCCCTTGCTCGACGGCAAGAGATCGGCAGGAGTTGCAGGGGTGGATGATGCGTCCTGGCGCCCCGCGTGATGCAGCGACGGTCGTTGTCCGACGGTCATGGTCCTATCCACCTCGGGCGGTGTAGGGGCGGAGAGGAGGAGGACGAGCATGAAGAGGAAAGGGCATGGGGGCTGGGTCACGGGAGGCACCTGTGGCTAGGGTTTCACTTCTTGTTTGGGCTGTCCTTTTTATATGACATGGTGAAAAAGAATTAACAGGAGAGATTTACTAAGAGCATCTCTAGCAGATATCGTAAAAGTGGTCAACCCGCAAATTTTGCAAACTTTTACAGTTTTGATAAAAAAATGGACATAACAGATATCACAAAAGTGGCCAAAACCGCAATTTTTTGCAGTTTCCCACATAACTACTCGGCATACCGAATATATCCAGTTATCGAGTCTGTTTTTGAGCTCTTTTCTCGTACCCTGAGATGAATATGGGCCCTCGGATTACAGGATCGAACAGTCAAAAACGAGTCGTACTGCTGGGCTAGGCTCCAGGCCAACGAGCAATACGCACGCGCACCGCTGAGTAATTTGGCCAGCAGTAAGTCGTTCGAGGGCATTTTAGGTAGATCGCTATTTTATCCAGCCGGTACTCACGGCTCACGCACATGCGACCGTTTTCCTATTTCAACATCGTAGACAGGAAATCCCCTCCACCAGCTAGGGTTCCGTCCGCCACCCAACAACGTCCTCTTCCCCGTCACGCCGAGGCCTGACCGTCCGCTCTCGCGCTCGTAGACGCCGCCACGGGCCGCATCCTCACCTTTGCCGGCCTCTGCTCCGGTATCCTGTTCACATCCGTCTCGCCGTTACTGGAGTACAAGGGTACACGCATTGCCACTTCATCTAGCAGTAGAAATCTGGTTGTCTGTCTCACATTCTCGTAGTACGCCCCCTTGGAAATATGATCGGTTCGTCTTTCAGGTCCGGGGGCATCGAGGGGGTACCTGCTCGTGCACACCAATGGCGGGCTCAACCAGATGCGCGCTGGGGTGAGTGATTTGTTTTTCCTGGTAAAAAATCCCTAGTTGATGTGGCATACGAGTAATGGTCTAGTTTGCATTTAGATGTGTTGACTTGCGTGCAGGGAACTAGCTGATGCCCCTACTGCAAGAATGATTAGACCATATCTGCATTAGGACAACCGTGTGCTCCAAAAAAGTTCAGAGTTTCAGATTTGATTCTCGTCTTAATCTGAGATGTTTCTAACATGGCGTTTGCTAACAATTTGAGCAGATTTCTACAACTGGGATCGTGTCAAGCTGCGGTATTGTGACGGTGGCTCTTTCGCAGGAGATTCAGAGTTCAAAAATGGCATGCGTATTCTTAATATCACATCTCAAGTTTCCGGGTGTACCCAGTTTACATAGCCACAGGAGAGAGATATGGAGGCGAAACTCATATGATTGATTTGCAATCACGATGCCCAATTCTGATGAACAAGGTATGAACACTGATGTTTTGTTTTTTCTGTTGCTTTGTAACATCACGCTGTTCAGTCAACATATGTCGTCCTCTCCATTTTCAGGAGAAACTCGCATCAACTGAAGAACTGCGACCATTCAGCCAATATGCTTCTCAAATGGCAGCTTTGGAGATTGATGTTTTTATTCCATCGTATTCTGGGAACATGGCGAGGGCTGGTCAACGACGTTTTCATGGCCATAGGAAAACGGTCATTCCTGACAGGTGAAACCACAACGAGCATGTCTGTAAATCATGGCACTCTTCCCTTCTCGGTCTAATGGTGTTCTTTCTATGTTCAGGAAAGCATTAGTTTGTTTATTTGATAAAGTTGATAGTGGATTACTCGATGAAGGGGATGCGCTATCTCAAAGGATAGCAGAAATGCGAAGGAAAAGGTATTGAACAAGGAATGAGAGCTAGAAGAAGTTGTTTCGCATCTATGTGTCTTACATTATTCTTTTTTCTGTTCTTCAGACAAGGTTCTCGTGTCAGCAACAAAGGGCAGCGATAGGTTTAGATCAGAGGAGGAATTTTATGAGAACCCTCTTCCTGATTGTTTCCACCAGTTAAAGGATGATTCCGCTGTTAGCATTTGATCATGACCACAGCTCTAGCGGCCTTTGTCAACACTGCTCATTATTCACAGGTACATAGAGCAAAGGACGGTGCACAGGTATAAAGTTCCACAGCATTACAGATGATGTTACGGTCCAATGTTTTGTTGGCGGATTACCCAGCTCTCTTCCCAGAATAAGTTATCAATGTATCAAAGAATCACAGATGGCAGCGTAGTCAGATGATGAGAGCTGTTGTAGAGTGGTTTAGATGTACTCGCGGCTTGCAAGCTTGACACGTGTAAGTAGGACCAATAAAGAGGAGGGTAATAGCTGAAACATCTTGTTGCTAACATTCACCGAGGATAGTTTCTGCTTAAAGATTGCAGCACAAGGATAGAGCATAATAGCTGTACATGGTTTATATATTGCTGCATTAGTAACCTTTGGTTCTAATTAAATTTCTCTTGAAAATGAATGAGCCTAGAGGAGGAACTATACAGCAGTACATTGAGAAACATTGCACTAACATGGGAGTTCCTGATTTGCTTGTTAATCCTAACTGTGAAGTACGAAAAAAGTGTAGTGAAAAGCAGAATATGCCCAAAAGTTTGTATCATGGTCTAGATGATTTTGGTCGATGTATATTGCAGTTATGTTCTGTTTGTCACCGAGAACATGGCTGATCACATCGTACTGTCAATTGCAATCATGTAAACGCTACAACTATAGGATTGAAACAAATGATAAGTGCAACAATTTGGTAACTACCAGTTCATCACGCCAATTTACTTATGAAATCAAGTGAGTTTTCAATAACAGTTTCACCATCACCACCGTGTGGCTGTTCATACCAGATCGTAATCGTATAACTACCATCACAGACACTACAACTACCAACTGGTACAGCAGGTTGTGCCAAGTATAAAACAGGATAAAGGCAACAATTTCACATAACAGTGAGCAGCAACCATGGACCAGTCCCATTTGTCACCACAATCATGAAATCAACACGATTTGATCACCAAATTAGTACATCTAGTTGAAATCAACCGAGTTCACTACCAATTTCACCACCAAATCAGTTCATGAAGACGAAACTAACAGGGTTCATGACCAACTTCACCACCAAAGCAGTCCATCCAAGCAAAATAAACAGGGTTCTTGACCAATTTGACCACCAAAATAGTTCATCTAGGCAAAATAAACAAGATTCATGACAAACTTCACCACCAAAGCAGTTCATCCATGCAAAATAAACAGGGTTAATGACAAACTTCACCACCAAATAGGTTTCATGACAAACTTCATCACAAAAGTTCAGAAAAATCAAATGGATATCTCGAGATTGTGTGTCTGCCCAAAATAGGTTCTGTAGACGCCCTTCACTATCAGTGTTGTGCTTGTAAAAGAATTCTGGGTCCCTCTCTTTTTCTTGCTGCCATATAATTTAGCACAAATTCAGCGCCACGACCTTCAATCCTTTCCTTCTTGTACCTTGCAAAAAAATTATACAGGTCTCGAGATACATAACCAACCTTCTCGGAACCACCATGTTGCTTCTCCACTACTTCCATAATCTCATGTGTTCGAATGCCACCAATCCCATAGTCAATGGCGTCAGCCTTTTGAGCATCATTCAACCCACGATGAGACCTTATGAAAGCTGTCTGGTCACCCTTAGCGAGTGTATGGTTATGTTGGGGCATAAAATATTTTACAACCCATTCACCACTTTCTATAGACATCTCTATCTCCATCCGAGCACCGCATCCGCACCGCGACAGCGGCCTAGGTGTTCGTTTCCGTTTAGTTTTTTCAAAGTGCTTCCTGGCCCGGTATCCTTTTTTAGACCACACATAAAGGCGCCTGAAAACTATATCCGTGCCCGGCTTTCTAGTAGCTTCTTCCTTTCTAACACCAAAACCCTTCAACTTAGCATATGCATTGTAGAACTTGTAACGTTCTTCCTCGCTACTGAAAGTCTCATTAACCACCATATCATCTTCTTCATTGTTCTCCGTGTCCTCCAAGCCCTCCAAACCCCTCCATTCCCTCCATGTCGTTAACTGCAATGAAAAATCAAAGTTAGTTTAACACAAGTCTGACAGTCAAACTAACACATGTTTCAGTATCAATATTGCAATAACGGTGCAACTCTATGGTTAAATTCTTTAGTACATGATTTCACTGCCTAGGCAAAACAAAAAATTAAAACTATTCACATGGTTCCTCAAGGGTCAAACTCATAATGGATACACCTCGCCATTCAGTTCCAAGTTCTAAGTCAACACGAATATACACTATTCAAAGATCCCCGTGTACATTTAGTTATAGTTCACAAGGATAGGTATTTAATCAGAACGTACATACAGCCTTTCATGTTATCAGCAGAAAATCATGTAACAAAATTAGAAGAAAACAATGACGGTGCTTGCTAATATCAACTAGGCAGCTTGGATATGTGAAGAGTGGGGGGTACTGATCGGGTTTGGGCCGGGGATGACTGTCGAGACAATGGTGTTGCGTGCGTGCAAATGGAAACACTGAACCAAGATAAGCACTCCAGCTCCAAGCCTATATGCATTGCAAGCTTTCGGTGCCAAGGTTCAAGCACTAGCAGCACATTTAGTCAATGTACCATGAATTGCTGTATACTTACGATGAGGTTCCGCGGATGAGGACACAGAGACGCTGCGACCAGATCGACGAGGTCAAACGCGGCTGTGGCAAGAGCGTGTCAGGGACAATGATTTAGTGACGGCGAGGTCAGCGAGGGAGTGGCCGGCAAGGTCGGAGACGGCGGGGCGGGCTAGGTCGGTGGCGGCGATTGAGGCAGAGGCACATGCGCGTCAGGGACAGGGATTCGGTGGCGGCGAGGTCGGGAAGGGTGCAGCCGGCGAGGCCGGCGACGGCGGGGCGGGCTAGGTCGGTGGCGGCGATGGAGGCAGAGGGGTCGGCGGCGGCGATTGATGCAGAGGCGCAGGCGACGGCGATTGAGACAGAGAGAAATACGCAATGGGCTAAGATGGGCTGAGAAGTACGCAATGGGTAAATTAGACTAAATTAGAAAGGTCTAATTTACCCTTAGAAAAAAAATCGTGGGATTCCCTATACTGCTCTAAGCAGTACCGGCTACCGTAAAAAACGCCCTGTTTCGGAACCGAAGCCGCACGCATCAAGCGGAGCAGCAGCAAGCAGCGCGTCAAGCAGAGCAGCCGCATGCAGTAGCCATCACCTACGGGTAATAAATCCATCATCAAATCCTATTGTAAGCCAGCATGCGGCAGCTCGCCGGTCGACCGCATGCACGCAGGGGCAGGAACGTGCGTGAGGGACCGGCACAAGTACGCGAGGGACCTGCAGGCGTGCAAGGAAGACGATCCTGCGAAAGATGAAATATTCGCGGAATATTCCGTTTTGCGGTTTTGATATACGGAATCTAAATTTTGATCTGCTAGAGATGCTCTAAGATATGAAGGCTGATTAATTCTATGTTTTACCGTGAACTCTACTACCCACCAATTAATCTTCCATCTTGCTATTTTTACTGAACGACATCCTACCCAACATCTCCTCCCAATGCACTGAACCAGCCAACGCTGAAGGTATTTTTTTTCCAAATCTAACCTTTTTGTGCGAAACTTCAACCGAATCTAACATTTTCCTGAAACTAATTTGAAATTTGACCCCTGGGATCGGCGTCATTTTAAACGGAGCCGAAGTTATACAGGTCGGCGCCAACACGTGACAAAGGGGGCAACCTGGAGAGGTCGGCGCCGTTCGTCGGCGCCGTTTTAAATGGAGCCGACCTTATTCGGTCCGATTTTCTGATATGTTGGCGCCGACCTGTACAAATTCGGTTTCATTTAAAATGGCGCCGACCCCCGGGTCAGATTTCAAATTAATTTCGAGGAGTCAGATTTGGTTGAAGTTTTTCAGATTTGGCAAAAAATACACGCTGAAGCAACCACCTTTGTGCGCTGATGTGGCTTCTGAGTTGGATCTTCCAGGAAACCATGGTCGATGCTCAAGGTATTGAACATGTTGTAGGAAGATGTCGACGGAGTTACGTCACCGATGTGTACGTGATTTCAGAAAAATGCCGATGCTTTCTTGAAAGAGAGCCGACAGGTCATTGTGGAGAATCACACTGCAGTAAAAACAACACAAACAGGAGATGATCACACATGCTATTTGGAGATTGGATATTGCTTCTCCTTGCCAAGCACATTAGATGTACACACTGATGGCCAGTCATCCTTTAAACAATGCACTGAACAATGTAGTACCGCTAGCCCGGATGCACTGAACAATGCACCATCCAATCTAGACATTGTACGGTGCGTGCATTTGATTTCATATCCTTTTGGTTCTCTATATACATCTAAAACTTTCATAGTTCATTTTTTTTTGGAAAGAAGCATATATTAATACCAGAGGATACCAATTACATCTAGCCTTTGCAATAACGCATTGCCCTAGCAGCCATATGGATGCACACAACCAAAAAAAGAAAAAATAATTACAAAAAAGAAAAGGCCCGCTGCAGTTCCTTATTCATTGAAACAACAGTACTACCACCACCAAGACATCATCAGAAGTCCATCTTATCCAAAAATGACGCCTCTAAAAAGGGAACAGTATACAAACACCATTATTGCCTGATCAAAGATCTAGATTTTCATCCTGATTGAGTTCTCTTTTCTTTTCTTGTTTGAGTTTGATATCCTATTTCACTTATGATTCAGGCAAAGGCTGGGGCAGTCTTTGCAACTTGGTAAATGTTAACTATACTGCTAGAACCTATGAATGAGACCTCAGCTACCACCTTTTTATCCATTCTAAATTAACTGTAAGATATAAAATTCATAGACATGTGCGATTTCATAACCAGAACATAAAGTTCTATACAACAAAGGCAAGTTTTTTCTATGCTTTATGCAATGGGAGCAGCAAGTGTTAACCACATGGGATTAGTCTGAACAATACCTAAAACGACATCAATTTAAACAACTAAAGTGGATTAGTCCATTCGAAATATGGACAAAGAAATAGACTAAATTTCACATGTCTAGTGCAATGATGTGCAAACACAAATACACCCGCACTGTTGTAAATTGACGAAAACTTCAGTATCTGATGCTTGTGTGAAATATTTGGTTATTTCAATTAGCATACCAAGTATTCCAAACTAAAAAAACACCCCAAAATTATCAAAACCTGCAAACAACCATACCAAAGAAAATAATAACTTAACATATCAGTAATCAATCATGAGAGATCGATACCAAGAAACACACAAATATAGGCGAGTGCTTAATTGCTGAAGTATCAAGAAATTAAGAGAGAAAATGTAGGAAGTTAACTACCTATGGAAAGTTTAGTCAAATACAAAGCTCTCCCGAATCATCGGCAAAACAAAGAATGAGGCAATCTTGTTTTCTCGGGAGTACCTTTCAGAGACTTTGTGGATTATACATGAAAGCATACCCTCTCATGTAGCAAAGGAAATAAATCAACATGAGGTACAACATGATAAATGTAAGGGAAAAAACATGAGTAAATAAAAAGAGGCAGACCTTAATGGAGACCAAAAGGTCCAATGCCCCCCCCCCGCAAACTCAATTGCAATTTACATAATACTACTTAGTTTTTTTTGACCATACAAAACACAAATCTTTCAAGTTGGGCCCCTCAAATTCCATATAATCTCTTTTGGCCCCTCCAACAATTGTGGTCAAGGTTCCCCACTGGATAGTTATGAATATGTGGCCCATGATATGAAACATGGGATCACCTAATTTTGTTAAGAAATGGCATATTCCATGTTTATTCTTGTTATATGAAAACTAAATTGTTTCTAACAGCTAGACCATGTAAGTATCATATGAAAACTGAATTTTTTCCTTTCATACGATAACAATGGCTCTGAACTAGCCATGGACATAATGCGTGCATCGGTCATTAAACCACAACTTTGCTAATGGCATGTACAATACAAGAACCATGTGATTATATAACAAATGAATCAATTAGGGAATAGATATGCCATAACATGATGCTGTAAATTAATATTTATGTTCAATTCAACCGTAATAATATCATAGAGAGAAAATCAAAGTGACAACCAGCCAAGACAGTATTTGCATCAGTCGTATTGGTAAGGCGTTGGCCTGAAATGTCACTAAAAGAGCCCGAAAAGGCCATTAGGACTAAAGATATTCACATGTAGAAGAAAATTAAAGTATTTTGCAGAATAACCAAAATATTGAAATGCAAACATGATATAAATATCTAGGATGAGAACATATATATGCATATTATGCAAGAAACACTTGGCTTCATAGGTAAATCATGGTCACATGACAAACTGAAACAACTAAAGCATGCATCGAAAACCCAAAACAATTCACCTTGTCCCTATTAGTTTTACCCAACACAAACTACCGAAGATTAATTCCCCTAATATGGAGAGTACCACTGCTCACTCCATATATTGGTGGCGGTGGTAGTTCACATCAAGATAGGAAACCCTCGAAAAAACAAGAAAAGAAAACGTGGGCAAGGGGCCAGATGACCTGCCTAGCTCCCTTGGTGTGAGGCATTTTTTCAATACGCTAATAGGCATTATACTTAATATGCAGTTGAATGAAAAATAACAGGTGATATCCTAATTTATTTCATATGTCTATATTGATTTTTACTCTTGGATAACCTATCATTAGCTATAAAAAGACAATTAGTGGCATTAATCACTTCTTATATAATGACCTATTTGGAAGGTAAATACTACCTATCGTGGTCCGATCTGAAACAAATAGGCGGACTAGCATCTGGTCGTTCATTCTGAGCGAAGCATCCAACGACGCATGATTCGGCTATATAATGAATCGCACCACGCCATCTCTTATCGTTGCCACTCCTGTCGATCATGCGGGTTTCCGCTCGCCGTCGCCGCCGGCCCTCCCTCGACGCCGCCCGAGTTTCTGGCGGCGCTTGTCGATGCTGCATGGGTCCATGGCGAAGACCTCGATTAGGGGCCCTCCTGGCCGACGAGGGACAGGAGCGGAACACAAAAAAGGGCATCGGCGCACACACCAGATCAACCCGGCGCGTGTCACGTGATGTTGAGCGCGAGGAGGAAGCACTACACACGGTTGCTGTGATTATGGTTTTCCTCTTCAAGATCATGGAGATGTAGAGCACAGGGATGTGCTTCGCTGCCCACAGCCCTGCCTCTACCATCACGATGCTTCCTAACTCATATCTTAGTTGCTTCATCCTTAAAAAGACGTCGCAACATAAATAATAGTGCTTCTGAAGTATGACCTGTATGCTTCTTATATCACAGAGAGTGCTTCCGAAAATCTTTCAGCTCCCAAACCATGGATTCTACAAGTGTCACTTGTACTACTTCATACTACCAATTTAGTTGCCCCCACAGCCAAAAATCAAAGCTACTGATGTACTATTTGCATGATTCTTATAAAACAATTGTGCTTCACACAAACTCAAATGAAATTCAGTGTCATGTGTACGCTTTCCCTTTTCCCCGGGGAAGAAGCAAACTACTACTATGAGGAAGAAAGGCAGGAGAGCTGATTCGAAAAAAAGGCAGGAAAGGTTAACGATGTTTCCGGATGGTGCGTTACAGGTTATAGGAGAAATTAATGGGATCCGTTTTACCAAGGAAGCATGCAACTAAATCGCTGGAATCATGGAACGTGGGCCTGCTGTAAATCGTACGGTCAAGCTGCTTCAAATCCTATGGTTAAGCCCTGGTCCGATGGGACATAAATATACTAACATGTCGGAAGGAGATAATTCCAAACATGTATACCAAGACACAAACTAAAGCATGAGTCCGTGACAGAAAATGACCTTTCATTGCTTGAGTTGCCGCACGCTGAAACCAATCCAAGATCTCTCTTGCAAAATATCTCATATCTGATTTGGCTTTTTTTGTAACATCTGGAAAGAAAGTAAACCTCCATCGCCATAAGAACCTAAAAAATTAATTTCTAACAGACGTTGGTCGAGTGTCGGCTGATATATTTTTAAACTTTGAATACAAGGGTAAACTTACAATGGTAGTATAACTCAGGTTTAACCATTTAACCAATGCCAGAAGTAACAATTATGAACACTGCAGAAAAAATACTGAAAATATACATATAAGATGAAAATATTAAATCGTTGAGGAATGGAATTCTATAAAAAATAAATGACAACCCATAAGTTGAATACTAATTAGAAGTGCGTTTTTACAGTACCTAGTACTCCTGACCAGGGGAGGGGAGTACTAGTAAAATCTAACCATTGATCTCCTTTAAGATCTGGATACCTGAAATGAAAATTCTACGTGGCCTGTAATCGTTGATCAGAATTGTTCAACCAAATAAGGAGAAAACTCATAAGCATCAACCCCTCCCGCGGGTGCATCTTGGTGTGGTCGATGTCAAGGATGGTGTCACTATTACGACCATCTCTCTGTCCATGCTCATATAGGAGATGATGATGACGGCAACCACAACATGAAACGCCATTTTTTGCAGCACATGCTTTTGCATGAGTAGAGCGAGCACGACAATGGGAGAGGAGGCATGGGAGAGCACCAAGGAGGGAGAGGGAGCAGTAGGGCGTCCTCACCGGAGCGGCGATGGGCCTTGCTCGACGGCAAGAGATCGGCAGGAGTTGCAGGGGTGGATGATGCGTCCTGGCGCCCCGCGCGATGCAGCGACGGTCGTTGTCCGACGGTCATGGTCCTATCCACCTCGGGCGGTGTAGGGGCGGAGAGGAGGAGGACGAGCATGAAGAGGAAAGGGCATGGGGGCTGGGTCACGGGAGGCACCTGTGGCTAGGGTTTCACTTCTTGTTTGGGCTGTCCTTTTTATATGACATGGTGAAAAAAATTTAACGGGAGAGATTTACTAAGAGCATCTCTAGCAGATATCGTAAAAGTGGTCAACCCGCAAATTTTGCAAACTTTTACAGTTTTGATAAAAAAATGGACATAACAGATATCACAAAAGTGGCCAAAACCGCAATTTTTTGCAGTTTCCCACATAACTACTCTGCATACCGAATATATCCAGTTATCGAGTCTGTTTTTGAGCTCTTTTCTCGTACCCTGAGATGAATATGGGCCCTCGGATTACAGGATCGAACAGTCAAAAACGAGTCGTACTGCTGGGCTAGGCTCCAGGCCAACGAGCAATACGCACGCGCACCGCTGAGTAATTTGGCCAGCAGTAAGTCGTTCGAGGGCATTTTAGGTAGATTGCTATTTTATCCAGCCGGTACTCACGGCTCACGCACATGCGACCGTTTTCCTATTTCAACATCGTAGACAGGAAATCCCCTCCACCAGCTAGGGTTCCGGCCGCCACCCAACAACGTCCTCTTCCCCGTCACGCCGAGGCCTGACCGTCCGCTCTCGCGCTCGTAGACGTCGCCACGGGCCGCATCCTCACCTTTGCTGGCCTCTGCTCCGGTATCCTGTTCACAGCCGTCTCGCCGTCACTGGAGTACAAGGGTACACGCATTGCCACTTCATCTAGCAGTAGAAATTTGGTTGTCTGTCTCACATTCTCGTAGTACGCCCCCTTGGAAATATGATCGGTTCGTCTTTCAGGTCCGGGGGAATCGAGGGGGTACCTGCTCGTGCACACCAATGGCGGGCTCAACCAGATGCTCGCTGGGGTGAGTGATTTGTTTTTCCTGGTAAAAATTCCCTAGTTGATGTGGCATACGAGTAATGGTCTAGTTTGCATTTAGATGTGTTGACTTGCGTGCAGGGAACTAGCTGATGCCCCTACTGCAAGAATGATTAGACCATATCTGCATTAGGACAACCGTGTGCTCCAAAAAAGTTCAGAGTTTCAGATTTGATTCTCGTCTTAATCTGAGATGTTTCTAACATGGTGTTTGCTAACAATTTGAGCAGATTTCTACAACTGGGATCGTGTCAAGCTGCGGTATTGTGACGGTGGCTCTTTCGCAGGAGATTCAGAGTTCAAAAATGGCATGCGTATTCTTAATATCACATCTCAAGTTTCCGGGTGTACCCAGTTTACATAGCCACAAGAGAGAGATATGGAGGCGAAACTCATATGATTGATTTGCAATCACGATGCCCAATTCTGATGAACAAGGTATGAACACTGATGTTTTGTTTTTTCTGTTGCTTTGTAACATCACGCTGTTCAGTCAACATATGTCGTACTCTCCATTTTCAGGAGAAACTCGCATCAACTGAAGAACTGCGACCATTCAGCCAATATGCTTCTCAAATGGCAGCTTTGGAGATTGATGTTTTTATTCCATCGTATTCTGGGAACATGGCGTGGGCTGGTCAACGACGTTTTCATGGCCATAGGAAAACGGTCATTCCTGACAGGTGAAACCACAACGAGCATGTCTGTAAATCATGGCACTCTTCCCTTCTCGGTCTAATGGTGTTCTTTCTATGTTCAGGAAAGCATTAGTTCGTTTATTTGATAAAGTTGATAGTGGATTACTCGATGAAGGGGATGCGCTATCTCAAAGGATAGCAGAAATGCGAAGGAAAAGGTATTGAACAAGGAATGAGAGCTAGAAGAAGTTGTTTCGCATCTATGTGTCTTACATTATTCTTTTTTCTGTTCTTCAGACAAGGTTCTCGTGTCAGCAACAAAGGGCAGCGATAGGTTTAGATCAGAGGAGGAATTTTATGAGAACCCTCTTCCTGATTGTTTCCACCAGTTAAAGGATGATTCCGCTGTTAGCATTTGATCATGACCACAGCTCTAGCGGCCTTTGTCAACCCTGCTCATTATTCACAGGTACATAGAGCAAAGGACGGTGCACAGGTATAAAGTTCCACAACATTACAGATGATGTTACGGTCCAATGTTTTGTTGGCGGATTACCCAGCTCTCTTCCCGGAATAAGTTATCAATGTATCAAAGAATCACAGATGGCAGCGTAGTCAGATGATGAGAGCTGTTGTAGAGTGGTTTAGATGTATTCGCGGCTTGCAAGCTTGACACGTGTAAGTAGGACCAATAAAGAGGAGGGTAATAGCTAAAACATCTTGTTGCTAACATTCACCGAGGATAGTTTCTGCTTAAAGATTGCAGCACAAGGATAGAGCATAATAGCTGTACATGGTTTATATATTGCTACATTAGTAACCTTTGGTTCTAATTAAATTTCTCTTGAAAATGAATGAGCCTAGAGGAGGAACTATACAGCAGTACATTGAGAAACATTGCACTAACATGGGAGTTCCTGATTTGCTTGTTAATCCTAACTGTGAAGTACGAAAAAAGTGTAGTGAAAAGCAGAATATGCCCAAAAGTTTGTATCATGGTCTAGATGATTTTGGTCGATGTATATTGCCGTTATGTTCTGTTTGTCACCGAGAACATGGCTGCTCACATCGTACTGTCAATTGCAATCATGTAAACGCTACAACTATAGGATTGAAACAAATGATAAGTGCAACAATTTGGTAACTACCAGTTCATCACGCCAATTTACTTATGAAATCAAGTGAGTTTTCAATAAGAGAGTTTTCAATAACAGTTTCACCATCACCACCGTGTGGCTGTTCATACCAGATCGTAATCGTATAACTACCATCACAGACACTACAACTACCAACTGGTACAGCAGGTTGTGCCAAGTATAAAACAGGATAAAGGCAACAATTTCACATAACAGTGAGCAGCAACCATGGACCAGTCCCATTTGTCACCACAATCATGAAATCAACACGATTTGATCACCAAATTAGTACATCTAGTTGAAATCAACCGAGTTCACTACCAATTTCACCACCAAATCAGTTCATGAAGACGAAACTAACAGGGTTCATGACCAACTTCACCACCAAAGCAGTCCATCCAAGCAAAATAAACAGGGTTCTTGACCAATTTGACCACCAAAACAGTTCATCTAGGCAAAATAAACAAGATTCATGACAAACTTCACCACCAAAGCAGTTCATCCATGCAAAATAAACAGGGTTAATGACAAACTTCACCACCAAATAGGGTTCATGACAAACTTCATCACAAAAGTTCAGAAAAATCAAATGGATATCTCGAGATTGTGTGTCTGCCCAAAATAGGTTCTGTAGACGCCCTTCACTATCAGTGTTGTGCTTGTAAAAGAATTCTGGGTCCCTCTCTTTTTCTTGCTGCCATATAATTTAGCACAAATTCAGCGCCACGACCTTCAATCCTTTCCTTCTTGTACCTTGCAAAAAAATTATACAGGTCTCGAGATACATAACCAACCTTCTCGGAACCACCATGTTGCTTCTCCACTACTTCCATAATCTCATGTGTTCGAATGCCACCAATCCCATACTCAATGGCGTCAGCCTTTTGAGCATCATTCAACCCACGATGAGACCTTATGAAAGCTGTCTGGTCACCCTTAGCGAGTGTATGGTTATGTTGGGGCACAAAATATTTTACAACCCATTCACCACTTTCTATAGACATCTCTATCTCCATCCGAGCACCGCATCCGCACCGCGACAGCGGCCTAGGTGTTCGTTTCCGTTTAGTTTTTTCAAAGTGCTTCCTGGCCCGGTATCCTTTTTAGAGCACACATAAAGGCGCCTGAAAACTATATCCGTGCCCGGCTTTCTAGTAGCTTCTTCCTTTCTAACACCAAAACCCTTCAACTTAGCATATGCATTGTAGAACTTGTAACCTTCTTCCTCGCTACTGAAAGTCTCATTAACCACCATATCATCTTCTTCATTGTTCTGCGTGTCCTCCAAGCCCTCCAAACCCCTCCATTCCCTCCATGTCGTTAACTGCAATGAAAAATCAAAGTTAGTTTAACACAAGTCTGACAGTCAAACTAACACATGTTTCAGTATCAATATTGCAATAACGGTGCCACTCTGTGGTTAAATTCTTTACTACATGATTTCACTGCCTAGGCAAAACAAAAAATTAAAACTATTCACATGGTTCCTCAAGGGTCAAACTCATAATGGATACACCTCGCCATTCAGTTCCAAGTTCTAAGTCAACACGAATATACACTATTCAAAGATCCCCGTGTACATTTAGTTATAGTTCACAAGGATAGGTATTTAATCAGAACGTACGTACAGCCTTTCATGTTATCAGCAGAAAATCATGTAACAAAATTAGAAGAAAACAATGACGGTGCTTGCTAATATCAACTAGGCAGCTTGGATATGTGAAGAGTGGGGGGTACTGATCGGGTTTGGGCCGGGGATGACTGTCGAGACAATGGTGTTGCGTGCGTGCAAATGGACACTGAACCAAGATAAGCACTCTAGCTCCAAGCTTGTATGCATTGCAAGCTTTCGGTGCCAAGGTTCAAGCACTAGCAGCACATTTAGTCAATGTACCATGAATTGCTGTATACTTACGACGAGGTTCCGCGGATGAGGACACGGAGACGCTGCGACCAGATCGACGAGGTCAAAAGCGGCTGTGGCAAGAGCGTGTCAGGGACAAGGATTTAGTGACGGCGAGGTCAGCGAGGGAGTGGCCGGCAAGGTCGTAGACGGCGGGGCGGGCTAGGTCGGTGGCGGCGATTGAGGCAGAGGCACAGGCGCGTCAGGGACAGGGATTCGGTGGCGGCGAGGTCGGGAAGGGTGCAGCCGACGAGGCCGGCGACGGTGGGGCGGGCTAGGTCGGTGGCGGCGATGGAGGCAGAGGGGTCGGCGGCGGCGATTGATGCAGAGGCGCAGGTGACGGCGATTGAGACAGAGAGAAATACGCAATGGGCTAAGATGGGCTGAGAAGTACGCAATGGGTAAGTTAGACTAAATTAGAAAGGTCTAATTTACCCTTAGAAAAAAAATCGTGGGATTCCCTATACTGCTCTAAGCAGTACCGGCTACCGTAAAAAACGCCCTGTTTCGGAACCGAAGCCGCACGCATCAAGCGGAGCAGCAGCAAGCAGCGCGTCAAGCAGAGCAGCCGCATGCAGTAGCCATCACCTACGGGTAATAAATCCATCATCAAATCCTATTGTAAGCCAGCATGCGGCAGCTCGCCGGTCGACCGCATGCACGCAGGGGCAGGAACGTGCGTGAGGGACCGGCAAAAGTACGCGAGGGACCTGCAGGCGTGCAAGGAATACGATCCTGCGAAAAGATGAAATATTCATGGAATATTTCGTTTTGCGGTATAGATATACGGAATCTGTTCCGGCGGGACAATTTCTTTTACCGCAAAACAGGTTTTGAGTTTTGTGGTTCTAAATTTTGCATCTGCTAGAGATGCTCTAAGATCTGAAGGCTGATTAATTCTGTTTTTTACCGTGAACTCTACTACCCACCAATTAATCGATCCATCTTGCTAACTTTGTATCACTACTGGAAAAACCATCTTCCGTTCGATCACTGGAAGCCCAGAGTCCCGGCCTATCACGAACTGCGACTAGTGCTAACACTAGTCCCGGTCCGTGAGGCTCCCAACGGCTAGAAATGGACATACTCATTAGTCCCGGGCCGGACCAGAGTATTAGTCCCGGCCCGTAATACGGCCCGGGACTAATAACCTGGAGCATATGGTGGCCATTTTTCGTGGACTATTAGTCCCGGGTCGTATCACAGCCCTGGACTAATTGTTCATTACTATATATACAGCTCCCTGGCCAGCTTCCCTAAAGCATATGGTGGCCATTTTTCTCAAAGAAAGCAAGAGAGTTCATGCCATTTTTTTTCTCAAGATTTGTCAAGATTTAGTTTGCAACACCTAAATCCAAAGCTTTAAAAGGTTAGAACTTCATTCTTTCATCTCTTATTGCTACTTTAGCTCTATGTAATACTCTAGAAGTATAGAGATATGAATCAAATGCATGCATGCTCTAGAAGTAGCTAGAAGGATTTTGATATATATGTGTAACAAATTTTGACTAGGCACGTAGTTACTGAAAATTTAAATGTGTAATTTTAGAGTTTCAGAGCTTAGAATGGAATGAGGTTTTCACTGATGGAACAATAATAAAAAACTCCACATTTATCATGTTGATTGGTTTCTCCAATTCACAAATTGGTGCATGTAAATTTTTCAAAATTCAAAATTAGTGCTCTATAAGCTCTCAATATAACTTGTAATAATTTTATCATGTTGTGTAATGGTTTTTGATATACTTTTACTATAATGCAGATGGTCCGGGAATGGATGTACGGTACTGACCGACGCTCTGGCGAGTTTATTAATGGCGTGCATGAATTCATCCGTGTTGCTGATGCAAACAAGCACAATGGTTTTGTATTCTGTCCATGTAATGGATGTAGGAATCAGAAGGATTACTCTGACTCAAAAACCCTTCACAGCCACCTGTTGAAGTTCGGCTTCATGCCCGGTTATAATTGTTGGACCAAGCACGGAGAGAGAGGGGTTATAATGGAAGACAATGAAGAAGAGGAGGAGGATGACAACTATCATGGTTTCCGTGAGTACGGAGATACTTCCATGGGGGATGCTGAAGGGGAGGATGAAGAAGAGACACATGATGAACCCACTGATGATCTTGGTCGGACCATTGCCGATGCACGAAGATATTGTGAAACTGAAAAGGATAGGGAGAAGTTCAATCACATGCTAGAGGATCACAAAAAGTTGTTGTACCCAAATTGCGAAAATGGTCTGAAAAAGCTGGGCAGCACACTGGAATTGCTGCGATGGAAGGCTGAGTGTGCTATACCTGACTCCTCATTTCAAAAGTTGCTGAAAATGATGAAGAATATGCTTCCAATAGATAATGTATTGCCCGCCAGTACATACGAAGCAAAAAAGGTTGTCTGCCCTCTAGGTTTAGAGGTTCAGAAGATACATGCATGCCCTAATGACTGCATCCTCTACCGCGGTGAGGAGTGTGAGAATTTAGATGCATGCCCGGTATGCCCTTCACTTCGGTATAAGATTAGACGAGATGACCCTGGTGACGTTGAGGGCGAGCCCCCCCGGAAGAGGGTTCCTGCGAAAGTGATGTGGTATGCTCCTATAATACCACGGTTGAAACGCTTATTCAGAAACAAAGAGCACGCCAAGTTGTTGTGATGGCATAAAGAGGAACTTAAGTCAGACGGGATGTTGAGACACCCCGCTGATGGGTCGCAATGGAGAAAAATCGATAGAAAGTACCCGAACTTTGCAGATGACGCAAGGAGTTTAAGGTTTGGTCTAAGTACAGATGGCATGAATCCCTTTGGGGAGCAGAGCTCCAGTCACAGCACCTGGCCCGTGACTCTATGCATCTATAACCTTCCTCCTTGGTTGTGCATGAAGCGGAAGTTCATTATGATGCCAGTCTTGATCCAAGGTCCGAAGCAACCTGGCAACGACATTGATGTGTACCTAAGGCCATTAGTGGAAGAACTTTTACAGTTGTGGCACAAACCCGGGATACGCGTGTGGGATGAGCACAAGCAGGAAGAATTTAACCTCCGAGCATTGCTTTTCGTAACAATCAATGATTGGCCTGCTCTTAGTAACCTTTCAGGACAGTCAAACAAGGGATACAATGCATGCACACACTATTTAGATGAGACTGCAAGTATATATTTGGAACATTGTAAGAAGAATGTATACAATGAGCATCGTCCATTTCTTTTGGCCAAGCATCCCTTAAGAAAGAAAGGCAAGCATTTCAACGGTCTGGCATGTCACCAGACGAAGCCTAAGGAGCGTACTGGTGCTGATATATTTGATATGGTCAAAGATTTGGATCAACTGGTAACCTTTGGAAAGGGTCCTAGAGGAAAATCTATTCCGAAAGACGCTGAAGGACACACACCCATGTGGAAGAAGAAATCTATATTTTGGGAGCTACCATATTGGAAATTCTTAGAGGTCCGCTCTGCAATCGATGTGATGCATGTGACGAAGAATCTTTGCGTGAATGTGCTAGGCTTCTTGGGCGTGTATGGGCAGACAAAAGATACACCGGAAGCACGAAAGGACCATCAACGTATGGAAGACCCAGATGGCCTGCATCCAGAATGGTTTCAAGGTCATGCCAGCTACGCTCTTACCAAACAAGAGAAGGAAATATTTTTTGAATGCCTAAGCAGTATTAAGGTCCCGTATGGCTTCTCGTCGAATATAAAGGGGATAATAAATATGGCAGAAAAAAGTTCCAAAACCTAAAGTCTCATGACTGCCACGTGATTATGACGCAAATGCTTCCGATTGCATTGAGGGGGCTTCTACCAGATAATGTTCGAGTACCCATTGTGAAGCTATGTGCATTTCTCAATGCAATCTCTTAGAAGATAATCAATCCTGAAGATCTACCACGGTTACAGAATGATGTGGTCCAATGTCTTGTCAGTTTTGAGTTGGTGTTCCCACCATCCTTCTTCAATATTATGACGCACCTGCTGGTTCACCTAGTCGAAGAGATTTCCATTCTCGGTCCTGTATTTCTACACAATATGTTTCCCTTTGAGAGGTTCATGGGAATCTTAAAGAAATATGTTCGTAACCGTGCTAGGCCAGAAGGAAGCATCTCCAAGGGCTATGGAACAGAGTAGGTCATTGAATTTTGTGTTGACTTCGTTCCTGACCTTAAGACGATTGGTCTTCCTCAATCGCGGTATGAGGGGAGACTGAGTGGAAAGGGTACTCTAGGAAGGAAATCAATAATATGTAGAGACGGACATTCTTACACCGAAGCACATTACACCGTTCTATAGAATTCTATCTTGTCAGCCCCATATATCGAGGAACACAAGAAAATCTTACGCTCCAACAACCCTGAAAAGCATGACTCTTGGATTAGAGATGAACACATGAAGAGTTTCGGCGGTTGGTTGCAACATCTCATAAAAAACAACACTCTTGGAGATCAGCTATACTTGTTGTCTAGGTCACCATCTTCGACTATATCGACTTTTCAAGGGTACGAGATAAATGGGTATACATTTTACACGATAGCCCAAGATAAAAAGAGCACCAACCAAAACAGTGGTGTCCGCTTTGATGCAACAGACAACAATGGGTCAAAGACCACATATTATGGTTACATAGAGGAGATATGGGAACTTGACTATGGACCTACTTTTAAGGTCCCCTTGTTTCGGTGCAAATGGGTCAAGATGACGGGAGGAGGGGTTGAGGTAGACAAGAAATACGGAATGACATCGTTGGATCTCAACAATCTTGGGTACTTAGACGAACCATTCGTCCTAGCCAATGATGTGGCCTAGGTTTTCTATGTGAAGGACATGTCTACCAAACCTAGAAAACGAAAAAATAAGAAAAAGAATACATCATACGATGAGCCAAAGCGCCACATAGTTCTTTCAGGAAAAAGGAACATCGTGGGAGTGGAGGACAAGACAGACATGTCAGAAGATTGTGATAAGTTCCATGAAATTCCGCCCTTCGCGGTGAAGGATGACCCAACCATCATGTTAATGAATGAAGATGCTCCATGGATACGACGGGATCAGAAAGGAACACAAGCGAAGAAATGATATGTAATAGTTGTAACATTTTTTGAGTTAAGATGTTCCATGCATTTCTCTATGACCAGTTTCTCGGAGATGCCGGAGGACTGGGCTCCGTCGGCATCTCCCTGAAACTGGCCATAGTGGTGTCCCTGCTCTCGAAAGCCATCTTGCAGCTTGTAACTTCTCTAACTAGATCAATACGCCTAACTAATTTCACATATTAGGGAGTGCCTCTATGACCAGTTTCTCGGAGATGCCGGAGGATTGGGATCCATCGGCATCTCCCTGAAACTGGCCGTAGTGGTGTCCCTGCTCTCTAAAACCATCTTGGAGATGCCTTAAATTGGCTGGAGTACTGGACTCACAAGGATTCCTATTTATAGTACAAGCAGCTCGGCATAATGTCGACACTCACGACATAATGTCGACACTCACCCCTATTATTAGTGCTGACTCATCTTTAGTCCCGGTTGGTGTCTCCAACCGGGACTAAAGGTTCATCTTTAGTCCTGGTTGGTGACACCATCCGGGACAAGGTACAAGCCACATGACATAATGTCGACACTCACCCCTATTATTAGTGTTGCCTGGCCCAGTCTGCCGCAATCCCTTCAGTCGCGGTTGGTTTCTCCAACCGGGACTAAAGATGAACCCTCTCTTTATATAGGCATTTCCCTCTATTTATTAGGTAACACTCAAAACATTTATTAATATTAAAAACCGGGACAAACTGGGACTAGCTAACACTCAGGACTAAAGCCGCCCCCTTTAGTCATAATCATGCCTAGTCCTATAGTACGCAGCTTCAGGGTCTTCATCGTCATCGTCATCATCATCATCGTCATCGTCACCTGCCACTCCAGGGATCCTCAGCCCATCCATGGCATATACCAGGTCCAGCCTCGGATTCACGGCGGGCGGGAGAGGGGTCTCCTGGAAGGACGATGCCGCTACCGCCGGGACAGTGTGGGGCCTGTGGCGGGTGGACTCGTGGGCACCGTAGGCGAGGATGGTCTCCCCCGGCGATGTAGCGCATCACTCCGCTGATAGTACGGTTCGCCCACCACAGACGACGGCCGGCTTCGTTGTGGTTCACCGGTGGCGGGCCATCACCCTCGTACCTGGCGAGCTCCCTTTCCCGCCTATTAGCGAAGAAGGCATTCCAGGTGTCGTAGTTGTCGGGATCCCACTGGGGATCCATCCGCTGCTCTGGCGTGAGCTCGTGGTAGAAGTGGTTTGTGATGGCCGCCTGGCGTGCGGAACCTTGACGGACAGGAGGGACAGGAACCCCTCCAGCGCTCAGCATCCAGCCAGCGGGCGGCCGGTAGCCCGGAGGACAAGGGTAGTTGGAGGCGCATAGCGCCTCAGTCTCCTCGAGGGTCAGAATGGCCCAGTAGGCGTTGTCCATTGTTCTAAGAGAGGAAGGTGTGGATGTGTGGATAACCATGGCATGATCACCCTAAATATAGAGGTAAAGGGCGGGAAAACTTGGCGTGAAGCTTTGGGAAATGGCGGGAAATATCTTTAGTCCCGGTTAGTGACTACATCCCGGACTAAAAGCTCTCGTAGAAAGGAAAGGGCGGGAAAACTTGGCGGGAATAGGTGGGAAATGGCGGAAAATATCTTTGTTTTTCTGATAATAATAGACATATTATTTGTTTTATTTGGATTACTACAATAAAAGATATGATTTTCCAAAGTTTTTTATATTAGTTTTGAATTAAAAAAGAAAATTTACAAATGAAATAATTTATAAATGATGCAAATAGATAAATGGATATTATATTAAGATTCTTTATATTTTATGATAATAATAGACATATTATTTGTTTTATTTGGATTATTACAATAAAAGATATGATTTTTCAAAGTTTTTATATTAGTTTTGAATAAAAAAAGAAAATTTACAAATGAAATAATTTATAAATTACGCAAACAGATAAATGGATATTATATTAAGATTCTTTATATTTTTCTGATAATAATAGACATATTATTTGTTTTATTTGGATTATTATAATAAAAGATATGATTTTTCAAAGTTTTTATATTAGTTTTGAATTAAAAAAGAAAATTTACAAATGAAATAATTTATAAATGATGCAAACAGATAAATGGATATTATATTAAAATTCTTTATATTTTTCTGATAATAATAGACATATTATTTGTTTTATTTGGATTATTACAATAAAAGATATGATTTTTCAAAGTTTTTATATTAGTTTTGAATTAAAAAAGAAAATTTACAAATGAAATAATTTATAACTGATGCAAACAGATAAATGGATATTATATTAAAATTCTTTATATTTTTTTGATAATAATAGACATATTATTTGTTTTATTTGGATTATTACAATAAAATATATGATTTCTCAAAGTTTTTATATTAGTTTTGAATTAAAAAAGAAAATTTACAAATGAAATAATTTATAAATAATGCAAACAGATAAATGGATATTATATTAAAATTCTTTTTATTTTTCTGATAATAATAGACATATTATTTGTTTTATTTGGATTATTACAATAAAAGATATGATTTTTCAAAGTTTTTATATTAGTTTTGAATTAAAAAGGAAAATTTACAAAAAACAAACAGTCGCGGGTCGTGGATGGACCCGGGACTAAAGGGTGAGTGCGCGCGCGAAAACGAAACGGCCGAAAAAGACCTTTAGTCCCGGGCCGTGGCTTAGCCCGCGACTAAAGGGGGGTCTTTAGTCGCGGGTTAAGCCACGGCCCGCGACTAAAGACCCTTTAGTCGCGGGCGGTGGCTTAGCCCGGGACTAAAGGGTCTGTCCCTTTATATTCTGGCGCCAGCACCGAACACTTCACATTTCTCATCGATGACGAAGCACAGACGAAGACGACGAAGCACAAACGACCGGGGAGGTGTTGTCAGACCGCCGCTCCGCCGTGCCACCGCCGCTCCGCAGGTGAGATGGTTCTCCAGGATGTGGCGCCGTTCGCTCCGTCGTGCCGCCGCCGCACCGCTCCGCAACGACGGCGCTCCTCTGCGACGGTTAGGGAAATGAGAGAGAGGGAGCGAGCGAGGGTGTCGCGCGCCAGAGGACGGGGAAGGATGGCCGGCGAGGGCGCGCGTCGCGCGCCAGAGGATGGGGAAGGTCGGCCGGCTGGGCTGCTGGGCCTGTAGGGGAGAGAGGGAGAGATGGGCCGGCCTGGCTTTGTTATTTTTTTAATTATTGTTTTAATTATAATTAGCTAGGATTAGGATTATATTGTTAGCTAGGGTTATTTTAATTATAATTAGCTAGGGTTATTTTTTAATTATTGTTGTAATTATAATTAGCTAGGGTTATTTTTTTTGTTTTAGTTATTAGCTATGATTATATTGTTTTACTACAATTAGTATTATTATTTTAGTGAATTTTTTTTGTTTTATTTATTAAGATTAGAATTAGGATTAGGATTAGGGTTATTTTTTGTTTAAGTTATTATAATTAGGATTATATTGTTTTAGTTATTAGGATTATTGTTTTTTCTAACCTTTTTAACTCTCTTTTTGTTATAAATAATTAAGTCATGGATCCATCCGAAGATCCTGGTCGCATCGGTGAAGGTTTTCTTCAGGGCATGATAAGAGGTGAAATTCCTCTTATTACGGGCACGGCCGAAGATATTTTGCTCGAGGAAGAGATATCCTCATATCTGAATCCATCCGGTGATGGACTAGAGGAAAACCAAGGGGAAGACCAGATGGACGAAGGGCAAACAAATGCCAACAATAATGATGGCCCCTCTACAGGATCAGGCGAGGTACATATATATATAAAGTCTCGTGTTACCTCTATTCATTAACTGATCTAGATATATATTAATCACTCTCTCTTCTTCTTTTAGCCCACCGGATCGAAGCAATCGACAGCTCGAACGAAACGAGGGCCGAACAAAAAGTTGGATGGTAATCAGAGGTTCACCATCGAAGAAATAGATGATGATGGTGAACCGATTGCTCCAGAGAAGCACCGGAGGATGTTTATGAATCAATGCGGGGTGCTTGTTAGGGACAACCTGCCGATCACCATCCAAGAATGGAATAAGTCAAAGAAACTCGGTGAAGAATCCAACACTTATGTCACCGATGATGCCAAAGATGACCTTTGGCAGAAGCTCATAGCGCATTTCATGCTACCTCTAGAGTATGAGGAATTTGAGGTATATGGTATTACCCCAAGGCCGGGTGGGCTTGATAAAAGAGAAAAAGTCAAGTATTGGGCACTAAGCAAGATGGCTGAACTGTACCGGAACCACAAGAAAAATTTATACGTGAAATATGTCGCGAAAAAGAAAACTCCAGACTTCACAGGAGTAAACGAGAAGTTGAGAGAACAGTGGCCCGATTTTGTATAGTACAAGCAATCTGATAAAGCAAAGGCAAAGTCGGCAAAGAACGCGTTAAATGCTGCCAACAAGAAATACCATCATAAAATGGGGACAAGTGGCTACAAGAGTGACATCCCTAAGTGGGAAACTATGGAGAAGGATATGAGGGCTAGAGGCGTCACTCCTGGTACAGATGGATGGCCCGAGAGGTCAAAGCACTGGTGGTACGGGCACGGGGGATCCTTGGACCTAGAAACAGGGAAGTTCGATCTCCGCCTCCGCCTCTGTGCAATATTACTACCTCGTCGAAGAAACGGAACTTCGACGGTCCCCCGTGCCCCACATCGAAGAAAGGTCAAACGCCGAAGATAATCGATATCCCGCCGGCTCTTCCAAAGAGACCTTATGACAAGACCGACGAGGAAACTAACGCGGATGTGGCTTCCCAAGTTAAGGCGCATTTTGCACCCAAAAATCCTGAGCCAAAGCCGGTATATAACGGAAAAACAAAAAAGTGGGCTAAGTCCTTTCTTGAGCAACCATCCCAGATATCGATGAATCTGGAATCATACTATGACCGGGAGATTATTAAGCAAGCACAGAAGAAAAAAATCACAAGTGCAAAAGGCGGGAAGCAAGTTGCCTAGATCGGAGCACAGAAGAATCAATCGATCGCCCCGCTCAAAGTCATTTCAGACCTCGACAAGGCCTTCAGAGCTGAAATGGATATGGACATGCAAATAATGGACCCTAGAGCCCGTAATAGTGCTGCACTTATGGGAATCACTGTATCGCATGCCAAAGCACTTGCTAACGAAGCAAATATGTCTCTTGGTCAATATTTAGGCTATGAAGATACGCCAGTGGGTCAGATAGTACGGCAGTATGTCCAAGGGCAGCCTCTAGTCAGTAATGAGGAGCTCGCGCATCTATCCACACATATGCGAAATCTGCATGAATGGTACATGTCGCAAGCAGAAAAAAAGCATCATAAAGATTGGTTTCCGGTGGACGTTAGAAAGGAGCATCACTTCAAACCATACTCGATACAGGTTCAAATGACCGAACTGTTTCAGTTATACAACCAGCGCGCCCTCGACAAATCTACCATTGGTTGCTATTGTCTGTAAGTTATTTATTTCTATAATTAAGTTTGTAGCTTTAGCTCGTTCATTGCATTTAATATATTATCCTAACTATATATCCTTTTGTATGATGATATTATATTCCGCAGAATGAAGATGCTTGAATGCAAAAGAGCTAGAAGATACGACGTTGGGTTCATTGACCCATATATCATTAATGAATATACGTTAAGGAATCACCCCAAAGACGTGGAGGAAGACCTGTCCAGGTTCTTAACCGAGCATAATTTTGTTAAGGAAATACTATTTTCTTACAACTTCAAGTGAGTGTTTATATCTTGTACACATTTTATTTTTGCTTACTGGATGAGCTATGCATGTATGCTTATGTAAATATCCGCAGATTTCACTGGATCTTGCTAAACATTCAAGTTGACAAGTCCCTAGTCGAAGTCCATGACTCATTAAGTTGGGACCAAGAGAAGTTGAGCAACATGACAGCAATGCTCCATAAGTAATTTCAATCATTATCGCATTATATCATCCTCTTTCATTCATTTCCTGATATCAAGTAACTAATAACTCATTTGTTCATTTTCTTTACCGAGCAGGTGTTGGACACGGTTCAGACAGAAAATACCAGGTCCATTCAAAGAGGAGCTAACTTATAAAATGGCGAAGAGTTTACAGCAGCCACTGGGAACTCATTTATGTGGATACTACGTCTGCGAGTACATCCGCGAGTTGACCAGTGAGCAGAAAGTTGACTCACATTATATTTATGATTTGCGGGAGACACTAGAGCCAGACCAGCGCATAAGAGCAATTCAAGAGGAGCTGGCGGGATTTATGATGAAGGAAGTCCTTGATGTACATGGAGAGCATTATACTGATGAAATGGAACTCGATTTGCCTTAGTCATCTCCATGTAGCTCATATGATATATATATTCATCAATGACCATGTAATTTTCAAAACATTTCTTCCTTTTGATATGATTGATTATATGTATGCTTGCAAGGGATCGATCTTATATAAATGCATCGACGTGTAGTGTGTATGTAGTAGCGTATAATATGTCTACTGAAATATATGTTTGTTAAGTTATAGTGAAACACAAAACGAAAAAGGAACAAAATGGCAAAAAAAAAAGGAAATACACAATCTCTGCCGCGGCAGAGAAATGTGGTGTTTCTCTGCCGCGGTAGGAAACCTTTTAGTCCCGGGTAGTGTTACAGCCCGGGACTAGAGGGTTCCGCCCACCGCGACGCTGAAGCAGCCATGTGGATGTTATCAGTCGCGGGCCTTTGCGAGCCTGGACTAGAGGGAGGGCTCTAGTCCCATTTTCGCAGTCCCGGGCCCAAAACCGGGACTAGAGCCCCTTTTTCCACCAGTGTATGCATTAGTTCAGCTATATCACATATACATATACGTGTATGTACCCGACTTAAATCGATATGCATGCCCGAACGTCTCCACGCCCTCGGACTCCCGCTTGCGACGCGTGTCCCTGGAACCCACCACGAGCATAGGTATCTAAATACCCGACTTAATTCTGTTTTTGTTGATTCTAGCTAGATGGTGTATATCGTGTTGTATGTGTGTTAAAATAGGCTAATGGCGTCTATGGAATATATAGAGAATTGTAGTGGCATTTTTCAAAAGTTTCTCAAATAGCTAAAAATTTAAGTGGCACATGGTTTTTTGAGAGGACTCAGACTTGCTAGATTTTTTGAAAGGAAGGCACATGGTCAGTGGTCACACCCGTCGGGGAGCCTGACGCCCCGACGATGCTGATCGCGCTCGTCCCATGCTCGTCGGCACGCTGCACCGCCGGCTGGTAGGGGGCTCCGCTCGCCGGCCTAGTCGCTTCCGAGGTTCCCCCGCTGGTACTGCTGCTCGCCGGCGCCGCCCCGCAGGTACGCCCCTTACCTCCCGGCGAAAGCCGCCGCCTTGCAGGTACCTGGGCTCTGGCAGGGAGCGTGATGGCTCCGTCGCCGTCGCGCGCCACGGCGAAGGGCACGGAGGACCTCCTAGGGCGCCGCTGGGCCGACACCGCTGACGAGGAAGAGGAGGCAGAGGCGGTGGCGGCGGAGACAGCCCGCAGATGCTCTCCCCCGGTGTCCCCCACGCTGGTGGAGTTCCTGTCGGCGGCGCGCCACGTCCGGTCCCCCAGATCGGTTGCGCGGCCTCGCCGGCCCCCTTCCCCTCCACCGGCACCTCGCTCGGCTCCTCCTCGCTGCCGCTGGTCGCCGCCGTCGCAAGGGCCGTCATTGCGGCAGGGGGAAACGGTTGCTAGTGTGGCGACGGAGGGAACACCGGGATCCCCCTAGAGATCTCTCCATCGTCGGCATCGGCGCCGCCGGCGACCACCTGCCTGGCGGCGCCCTGTCCCCAGGACGGCGTGACCCTGATCGCGTCCCCCGTGGCTGGGCCAATGGTGGGGATTGGGCCTGTGGCCGGCCAGTCCTGATCCAGGCCTGGCGCGGGCAGGACGTGCGGCTGCGGGCTGAGCGGCCTGCGAGCAGGGGCCGGATGGGCCGTTATGGGGCCGTCACGGACAGGAGTCGACCCATTAGGGTTCTCTCCTGGTCCCACCTCGTCACCACGGCTTCCAGCCTCACCTCTCCCTCCCCGATGCCGCCCCTCTACAGCCCCCTCCTCCATCCGCCCCGCCGCCGGCCGCCGCTCCATCTCCCCCCGCCGCCGGTCCCATGACGTATGCCGAGGCGCTGACGCGCAAGCGTCCTCGCAGTCCGCCCCACCTCCCCCACGCCGCAAATCGCCCCCTCGTCGCTCCTCGCCTCTTCGTCGCTCCTCGCCGCCGCGTCCGCCTCGGGTGTAGCCTTACAGGGCGCCGGGACGCTGTTTCCCGCCCCTGCAGAGGTCCCCGAGGCGCGCCTCCTCCCCCTCCATTCCTAGGGGCGTGGCAGGTCCCCCCCCCATGGGGGGCAGCGTGGGCAGGAGCCCCAGGGGCGCTCGGGATGGGATGGGCCACACATGGGCTTGTCTCCGGAGGGTCGCCGCGCGGAGCAGCGGCTCCGGCAGGAACTGCTCCAGAGGGAGGGGGCTCATGCTGAGGCGGGCAAGGCTGCGCCGGAGTGGCGCCGGGACCGGGAGGATCCCCGCCCTCGTTCCCCCCGTCGTGACACATCTCCAGGCCCTCATGAACCGGCGAAGAAGAAAAATAAGAAGAACAACAACAAGAAGAAGAAGAAGACGGCATCGGCCCCCGGCCCCAGCACCGCGCACCTCGGCGTCGCCCTCCCGCGCCAGGCCTCCCAGCTGTTGGAGTACCTCGCGCATTCCATTGCCGGGGGGTTCTATTACATCGATATCGGGGGGGGTGGCGATGACGGTGCCCAAGAACTTGGCTATGGTCACCGTGGTGGAGGGACAGGAGCTCCTAGCCTCGGTGGTGATCTCCACGGAGCTCATCCAGGAGGAGCTCCGGCAGATGATGCCGGGTCACACCTGGAATGCCCAGGAGATCTCCCCGACCCAGTTCGCGGTGACCTTCCCGTCTCCCGAGATCCTCTCCATTAATGCCTGCAGTACCGCCCTCACCCTCCCGATCAGCAAGGTGCAGATCTCCATCGAGCCCTCGACCGCCCATCCCGCGACGACCTCGACTCTCTCGGCGGTGTGGGTGCGGATCCTTGGCTTTCCTGAGGAAGCGCGTGTGCGGACGTTGCCCATCCTAGAGCTCGTCTCTCAGGCGGTGGGTAAGCTGGTCATGGTGGACGAGACCTCTCGCGTGGGGTCGGGACCGATCCGCATGCAGGTGCTCTGCCCTGACCCAGCTCTGCTTCCAGGGCCTCTCCCACCCTTCTACTTTGGTACGGAGGGGAGGATCCTGACAGTTAGGCTGGACGAGGACCAGGCCGCTGATGGACTCCCCCCTCCCTTGGTCCCCCCTCCGGCGACCACTCAACAGGAGGGGGGAGCTCATCTGGAGAGGACTCCGACGATGACGATCTGGGAGAGGAGTCTCGGACTCCGGTCCCCTCACCCTCGGCTCCTCCGGCCGCGGGCTTGACCTCTGCTGCTCCGTCTACGTCCCACCAGCTGCCCCTGCTGCCCCCCCTCGCAGGGCCCTCGCGACCTCCAGATGGCTCAGTACGGCTCCAACTTCAGGCAGTCTGAGGGGTTCACCGGCCACATGGCCCTAGACCCACTCTCCGTGGAGGTCCCCGACGAGGCACCAGAGGAGCCACAGATGGAGTCCGACAGGGACTCCGGGAGTGTGGGGATGGTGGTCACCGCCCCCTCGTCACCTCGCTCTCCAGGAGTCCTCTGCTACTCGCTGTCCCCAGGCTCTACTCCAGCCTCGCCTCGGGGATATCCGTCGTTGGTCCCAGCGACTCCGGCGCCACACCCTGACGAGCCAGTGGCGGTCTTCCCCATCACTCCCACGGCTGGCCCCAAGACTCGTCAGCCTCCACCCCCCCCCCCCCCGCCCGGTGCCTCCACCTTCGCGCCAGAGTGCACGCCTAGCACGTGTCAGGGCGGAGAGCCCGGGGGTGGTGCCCACGGTGTCCCAGCTGGCGTCCCAGAGGACTGCAGCGCGCAACCTTGACTCAGGTACCCCCAAGAAAGTCCCTTCCTCCTGCCCCTCTGCCTCTCACTCCTCTCCATCAGGCTCCAGGTTCTCGGTCTTAGATGACTCCCCTCTCGACCATCTTGCACAAGTGGCCACTGATAGTGGCGTGGTCTTCCGCAGGGAACGATGCCCGAGGCTCGAGCAGATTGAGGCGATTAGAGCTAGGGAGATTTACGAGGGGTCCCTCGCCGCTGCGTGTGCACGTGCTGCACGCCAGCAGGGGGAAACCTTGACACCTCCAGGAACTGGGACATCTGATCCCGGATCTAGGATGGTGGGTTCTCCTCAGCAGCTCCCTTCTGCCGCCACCCAGGAGATCCCCCTAGCTGGGGGATCTCTAGGGAGGCCGCCTAGACCGAGGTCTACACCTTCGTCGGCCCGGAAGACACGATCTGTCCCCCATAAGGGGACCAAACCCACGAATGTTATCCAATGAATTGGCCTGCTATCATATCACTCATCTGGAACATCCGGGGGTTTGGTAATGACGGTCGAAAACGCCAGATTAAAGACTACATGCGTCAGGAGAACGTTGACATCGTAGGCTTCCAGGAGACAATCAAGCAAGACTTACAGATTTCGGAACTCCAGGGCCTGTCGCGACACAAGTTCGCTTGGAACTGGCTCCCGGCGGTGGGTCACTCTGGAGGCATCCTCCTTGGCGCCAAGGAGGATACCTTCGAGGTGGAGGATATGGACCGCGGGGAATTCTTTGTGAGCATGTCGCTCACCCATAGACGTTCCAACCTCCGGTGGGAGGTCATCATCGTCTATGGCCCCGCGGACCATAGCCGCTCCCCAGCCTTCCTCGAGGAACTGAAAGATAAGGTAGAACGTTGCTCCACTCCGGTGGTTGTGGCGGGTGACTTCAACCTAATTCGTTCCCATGAAGATAAGATCTCCCACAATGTGGATGTCCCGCGCATGCGGATGTTCAACGATTGTATCGCTGATCTCGCTCTTAGAGAGATCACGAGAGTGGGAGCCCGCTTCACGTGGACGAACAACAGGGTTGACCCTGTCAGGAGTGTCTTGGACCGCGTTTTGGTCTCAGTGGACTGGGAGGTCGCCTTCCCTCTCTGCTCCCTTCGCGCCATTACCAGGGTAGGCTCAGACCATGTTCCACTGCTGCTTTCGACAGGGGGGAGTTCACCGCCACGGCTAAATCGTTTCCACTTCGAGAACTTTTGGCTTCAACAGCCAGGTTTTGTGGAAGCGGTACAGGCCAAGTGGTTGGCGGCGGCGGCTGCCCCCCAGATGCTTTAATGTGGTGGACGTCTGGCATCACTGCACCAAGCTTTCCCGCCAATTCATGAAGGGCTGGGGTCCAACTTGGGTGCAGCAACGCGACTCTAGAAGGGTTCGCTGCTGGAGGAGATCCGTACCCTGGACCTGACGGCAGACTCGGTGGGCCTCTCCGCTGATGAGTGGTCCCACCGTTATGCCTTAGAGACTCCGCTCGTCGAGATTTACAAGGGGGAGGAGTTGTTCTGGCGACAGCGCAGCCGCCAGAACTGGCTCCTCCAAGGAGATGCGAACACAGCATACTTCCATGTGGTGGCCAATGGTCGCCATAGGAAATGCTTGATCCCCTGCCTCTGGGACGGTGAGCTCCTCATTGAGGAGCCGGGGGCGCTCTCCGCCCATATTTACTCCTTTTATAAGGAGCTCTTCTTGGCAGGACCCCTTACGGGGGTCGCGTTGGCTGAGGACTTTTGGCCTAGTGGGGCCAGAGTCACAGCTGACGAGAATGCGGAGCTCACCCTCCCATTCCTACCAGAGGAAGTTGAGCGGGCGGTGAAGGCCATGAAGGCCAACTCCACCCCAGGCCCTGATGGCATCCCGGTAGCTTTCTTCCAGACTTTCTGGAGGGAAATCCAACCAGTCATCATGCCCATGTTCCAGGAATTCTACACCGGAACCCTCATGATGGGGAGACTGAATCTGGGAGTTATCACTCTGATCCCTAAAGTATTGGGGGCCTCGGATATTCGCCAATTCAGGCCCATCACGGTCCTCAATGTCATCCAACGGATCCTCGCGAAAGTATGTGCCTCTCGTCTTGCCCCGGTCATGGAGCGCCTCACCCACCAGTATCAATTTGCCTTTCTCAAGGGCAGATTTATACATGATGGGATCCTGGCCCTCCATGAGATTATCCACGAGATCAAGTCCAGACGATTAAAGGGCATCTTCTTGAAGCCGGACTTCCAGAAGGCCTAAGATCGTTTGGACTGGCGGTTCCTCCGTCAGGTCCTCATTAGACGAGGATTTGACGACCGCCTGATCACCTGGATAATGTAGTTCATCATGACCGGGAGCAACGCAATTAACATCAATGGCGAGATCGGGCCATACTTCCGCCCCTCCTGTGGTGTCCGCCAGGGGGACCCCCTGTCCCCCCTCCTCTTCAACGCTGCTGTTGATGCCCTCGCGGAAATGCTTGAGAAAGCCAAGGCGGCCGGCCACATCTCCGGCGTGGTAGGCCACCTTATCCCCGGGGGCGGCATCACCCAGCTTCAGTACGCAGATGACACAATGATCATGATTGAAGGCTCGACTCTGGACATTGCAAACCTCAAATTCCTCCTCCTCTGCTTCCAGGAGATGGATGGCCTTCGTATCAACTTCGACAAGAGCGAGATCATCGCACTAGGGTTCTCCCAACACGAGCAGCAGAGGATAGCTGACAATTTCAATTGTCGGCTCGCCTCCTTCCCCATCACTTACCTGGGGATGCTGATCCGAGACACCAGGATCCTTATCAGGGACCTAGACCCGCTCGCGGATAGGGTGCGCTCGAGGTCCGAACCTTGGCGTGGTAGATTCACATCTAAAGGCAGCAATGTTGGAGATATGCCCTATAGGCAATAATAAATGTAGTTATTATTATATCTTTGTGTTTATGATAAATGTTTACATTCATGCTATAATAGTATTAAACAAGGAAACATTAATACTTGTGTGATTTGTAAACTTAAATTGAAGTCCCTAGGAAAGCCTCTTTATAATACTAGCTTGTTGGTTGATAAATGATTGTGGTTTCCCTATCATGAACATTGAGATGTTATTAACAACAAGATCATATCATTAGGAGAATGATATGGTGGACATACTCCTATAGATAAGCGTAGCATAAAGATCAAGTCATTTTAATAGTTCAATTGCTATATGCTTTCTGATACATAGTAACCTAATTCCTTCGACCATGAGATCATGCATATCACCTTTACCGGATAAATGCTTTGATGACATCAAACACCACACCGTAACTGGGTGGCTATAAAGGTGGCATTGAGTGTTCGGAAAGTATTGGTTGAGACACATGGATCAAGAGTGGGATTTGTCCATCCATATGACGGATAGATATACTCTGGGCCCTCTCGGTGAAATGTCATCCAATTAGCTTGCAAGCATGTGACTGGCTCACAAGGGATCACATATCACGGGAACAAGAAAAGAGTACTTATCGGTAACGAGGTTGAACTAGGTATGCAGAGATACCGGCGATCATGACCTCGGATAAGTAAACTATTGTGAGACAAAGGGAAATTGGTATCGTATGTAAGTGGTTCATTCAATCGCAAAGTAATCATAGAAATATGTGGGAGCCATATGAATTTCCAGATTCCTCTATTGTTTATTGTTCGGAGAAGTGTCTCGATCATGTCCGCATAATTCACGAACCGTAGGGAGACACACTTAAGGATTCGACGTTGTTTGAGTAGTTATGTAATGATGAGAAAGAGTCCGAATGTTGTTCGGAGTCTCGAATGGGATTCGGTATATCACGAGGATATCCGGAATGGTCCGGAGAATAAGATTCATATAAGGAAAGTCCTGTTTCGGAGTTGGGGAATGGTTCCGGTGTTTTCATCGGGAATGTTCTAGAAGGTTCCGGAATGTCTGGCACTCCGGAGGGGAAGGGTACATGAATGTGTTATATCAAGTTGATATGATTGCATCATGTACTAGTTGTCATCGCTGAACAAAATAAAGGGTTTAATCAAATCCTAGTTTGAAAAAGTCAAACGGCAATTTGAAAGTCAAACGACTATTTTTGGGAAGTGGAGAGGGAGGTGGAAACCGAGTTGGGGAGGATTTCCTCCCCTCAACCGCCGGCCCACCTCCAAGCCGAGTTGGGGAGGGACTCCCCTCCCCTTGGCCGGCCCCTCAACCTATAAAAGGAGGGGCAGGGCTCCCCTCCTATACACCCAACACCTCCACCTCTAAACCCTAGCCGCCGGCGCCGCCACCTCCACTGCCGCCGCCGCCCTAGGGCAAACCGCCGCTGCCTAGCTAACCCTAGCCGCCGTCTTGCCCCCTCCTCGGTGTGTCTAAACTGTAGATCTTCGAGGGCTCTCTCATAGTCCACCATACTCGCTCCGGCTTAAGGCGAAGCCCCGCGAGATCTCCCCTCTGCTGCCGGAATCGCGAGGAGAGTGCTACAACCTCCGCTGCCTGCTGGAACAAGGGAGAGGAAGGTCTTCGTCGAGTACCGAACGTGTGACCGACTGCGGGAGTGCTGCCGGAACGCAGCACCGGAAGGATCGTCTACGCGATCTTGAGATCGGGAAGAGTACGACTACATCACCCGCGAGAATCCGCTCTCATTAAACACTTTGGAATCTTTGAGGGTGAGTTATTCCATCGACTCGTTGCTACAATCTAATAGATAGATCTTGGCTTGTTTGTTTGTATGCGGTAGAAAATTTTTATTTTCCATGCTACGAAACTCAACAGTGGTATCAGAGCCGTGTCTATATGTAGATCTGTTGCACGAGTAGAACACAATGGTCATTATGGGCGTTGATGCTTTTATTGTCGATTGCTTCTTGTGTACTTTGCATCTTGCGGGATGTTGGGATGAAGCGGCCCGGGCTAACCTTACATGACATCGTTCATGAGACTTGCTCCACGCTTGACATGCAACTTGTATTGCGTAAGTGGCTTTGCGGGTGTCTGTTTCTCCCAGCATTGTTAAGATTCAATTTACAACGGGTGATTAACAATACTAGTATCAATGTTGTGGTTCTTGTTCATAAGTTAGAGCGACACTTATTGAAAGCCCCAAACCAAGTAAAACATGCAAAGAAAGTAGAGGCGTCTAACTTTGTTTTGCAGGGGTGTGCAGTGATCTGATATGGCCATGATTGTGATTATATTTGATGTATGCAATGTTCCTTATTGTAAGTTGGCAACCGGCAGGAGCCATATGGTTGTCTTTAATTTATGTTAAGACCCGCATGCCTATTCAAAGAGGTTGTAATAGTTGAAGCCGGTGGACGACAACCATGGAGAAGCGTCATTGACCTTGATGCAATGCCGGTGATGATGGAGATCATGTTCGTGCTTGAAGATGGAGATCGGAAGCACAAAGAAGAAAGGCCATATCATATCACATATTATGAATTGCATGTGATGTTAATCCTTTATGCATCTTGTATTGCTTAGTAGACGACGGTAGCATTATAAGATGATCCCTCATGCACATGAATTTCAAGTCATAAAGTGTTCACCCTTAGTTAGCACCGTTGCTAAAGCTTGTTGTTTCGAAGCACCACGTGATGATCGGGTGTGTTAGATTCCGCAAGTGTATACAACGTGAGCAAGCCAGATTTGCTCATGCGGAAGCTAAGGTTTGATCTTGACGAGCCTAGCATGTACAGACATGGTCTCGGAACACGGATCACCGAAAGGTAAAGCATGAATCATATAGTAGATATGATGAACATGTCGATTGTTCGCCATTGAAACTATATCAACTCTCGTGATGATTGGTGTTGATATGGTGGATTTGGTTCGTGTGATCACTGAAACAATGTGAGGGATATTGTTTTGAGTGGGAGTTCACCTAGATTAATTTAACTATTAATTAGAACTCAATTTATCATAAACTTAGTCTAAACTATTGCAAATATGTTGTAGATCAATGGCGACCCCTACCATCAATTTTAATGCGTTCCTAGAGAAAGAAAAGTTGAAAAACAATGGAAGCAACTTCGCGGATTGGTTCCGCAATTTGAGGATTGTCCTCACAGCTGGTAATTTGACCTATGTGCTGGATGCACCGCTGGGTGACCCACCTGCAGCTGATGCTACCGACGAAGTAAAGAATGTTTACCTTGCTCGGAAAACTTAGTACTCCACAGTTCAGTGTGCTATCTTGTATGGTTTAGAATCGGAGCTTCAGAAAAGGTTTGAGAATTCAGACCCACATGATATTGTCCATGACCTCAAATTGATCTTTGAGACTCATGTGGCAATTAAGAGCTATGAGGATTCTGAAAAGTTCTTTAACTGCAAGATGGAAGAGGGCAGCTCCGTCAGTGAGCATGTGCTTAAGATGTCTGGGCACGCAAACAAACTTCAAAGCTTGGGTATAGTGATTCCTAATGCTTTGGGGATTTACCGTGTCCTCCAATCACTACCACCAAGTTACAAGAACTTTGTGATGAACTACAATATGCAAAACATGAACAAGCAGTTGCCAGAACTGTTTGCTATGTTGAAATCTGCAGAAGTGGAGATCAAGAAAGAGCACCAAGTGTTGATGGTCAATAAGACCACCAAATTCAAGAAAGGCAAGTCTAAGCAAAAGGGACACTTCAAGAAGGGTGGTAAGAAAGTTACCGCGTCGACGAAGAAGACCAGGGCTGGACCTAAGCCTTATACTGAGTGCTTTTACTGCAAGGGAGAAGGTCACTGGAAGCGGAATTGCCCAAAGTACTTGGCGGATTTGAAGAACGGCAACATCAAGAAGAAAGGTATATCCGATATACATGTTATTTATGTGTATCTCACTAGTACTCGTAGTAGTGCCTGGGTATTTGATACTGGTTCGGTTGCTCATATTTGTAACTCGAAATAGGTGCTGCGGAATAAATGGAAGCTAGCGAAGAACGAGGTGACGATGCGCGTGGGAAACGGATCAAAGGTTGATGTGATCGCGGTCGGCACGCTACCTCTTCATCTACCATCGGGATTAGTTTTATACTTAAATAATTGTTATTTGGTGCCTGCGTTAAGCATGAACATTATATCGGGATCTTGTTTATTGCGAGACGGTTACTTGTTTAAGTCCGAGAATAATGGTTGTTCGATTTATATGAGTAATATGTTTTATGGACATGCACCTTTGATAGATGGTCTATTCTTATTAAATCTCGATAGTGGAAATACACATATTAATACACTGAGGCTAAACGTTTGAAATCGAGCGATAACTCGACCTATATGTGGCACTGTCGTCTTGGTCACATTGGAGTGAAGCGTATGAAGAAACTCCATTCCGATGGACTTCTTGAATCACTTGATTTCGAATCACTTGAAAGATGCGAAGCATGTCTGATGGGTAAAATGACTAAGAATCCATTTTCTGGTATGATGGAGCGAGCTACGGACTTATTGGAAATCATACATACCGATGTGTGTGGTCCAATGAGTGTAGCTTCACGCGGTGGTTATCGTTATGTTCTTACCTTCACGGATGACTTGAGTAGATATGGGTATATCTATTTCATGAAACATATGTCCGAAACTTTCGAGAAGTTTAAGGAATTTCAAAGTGAGGTAGAGAATCAGCGTAACAAGAAGATTAAATTTCTATGTTCTGATCGTGGAGGTGAATATCTAAGTTACGAGTTTGGCGAGCATTTGAAGAAATGCGGAATACTTTCACAATTGACACTGCCGGGAACACCACAGCGTAATGGTGTGTCCGAACGTCGTAATCGAACTCTCTTAGATATGGTTCGTTCTATGATGTCACTTACAGATTTACCGCTATCATTTTGGAGTTATGCATTAGAAACAGCCGCATTCACTTTAAATAGGGCACCATCTAAATCTGTTGAAACGACACCGTATGAATTATGGTTTGGGAAGAAACCTAGATTGTCGTTCCTTAAAGTTTGGGGTTGCGAAGCCTATGTAAAGAAGTTACAGCCGGACAAGCTTGAACCCAAAGTGGAAAAATGCGTCTTCATAGGATACCCGAAGGAAACTATTGGGTATACCTTCTATCATAGATCCGAAGGCAAAATCTTCGTTGCCAAGAATGGATCCTTTCTAGAGAAGGAATTTCTCTCGAAATAATTGACTGGAAGGAAAGTAGAACTCGACGAGGTTGTCGAACCTTCTCTCGAAATTGTGAGTAGCGCAACACCGGAAGAAGTTCCTGTGGTGTCTGCACCAATAAGAGAGGAAGCTAATGATGATGATCATGAAACTTTGGTTGAAGTTGCTACAGAGCCTCGCAGGTCAACGAGAACTCGTACCACTCCAGATTGGTATGATCCCGTTATGAGTGTCATGTAGGTGGACAACACCGATGACCCTGCGACATATGAGGAAGCGATGATGAGACCAGATTCCAACAAATGGCAAGAAGCCATGGAATCTGAGATTGGATCCATGTACGAAAACCAAGTATGGACTTTGGTGGACTTACCGGATGGCCGGAAGGCTGTCGAGAACAAATGGATTTTCAAGAAGAAAACAGATGCTGATGGTAATGTTACTGTCTATAAAGCTCGACTTGTCGCAAAGGGGTTTCGACAAATTCAAGGAGTTGACTATGATGAGACTTTCTCACCAGTAGCGAAGCTAAAGTCTGTGAGGATTATGTTAGCAATCGCTGCATATTATGATTATGAGATATGGCAGATGGATGTCAAAACAGCATTCCTCAATGGAGACATTGATGAAGAGTTGTATATGATGCAACCCAAAGGTTTTGTCGATCCTAAAGATGCTAACAAGGTATGCAAACTTCAACGGTCCATCTATGGATTGAAGCAAGCATCCCGAAGTTGGAATCAACATTTTGATAAGGTGATCAAAAGTTTTGGTTTTATACAAACTTATGGAGAAGCTTGTATTTACAAGAAAGTGAGTGGGAGCTCTGTAGCATTCTTAATACTATATGTAGATGACATATTGTTGATTGGGAATGATGTAGACCTTCTTAATAGTGTCAAGGAATATTTGAATAATAGTTTTTCAATGAAAGATCTTGGCGAAGCAGCTTACATATTAGGCATAAAGATTTATAGAGATAGATCAAGACGCCAAATATCATTGTCACAAAGTACATATTTGGACAAAGTTCTAAAGAGGTTTGGAATGGAAGATAGCAAGAAAGGGTTCTTGCCCATGTTTCCCAATACGACCTTGAGTAAAACTCAAAGTCCGACATCGGCAGAAGATAGAGAAAGGATGAGTAAGACTCCCTATGCCTCAGCCATAGGATCTCTAATGTATGCCATGCTATGTACTAGACCCGACATTACATATGTTGTTAGTTTAACTAGCAGATATCAAAGTGATCCAGGAGTGGATCATTGGACAGCGGTCAAAAACATCCTTAAGTACTTGAGAAGAACTAAGGATATGGTTCTTTCTTATGGAGGTGATGAACAACTCGTTGTTAATGGTTACACCGATGCTAGTTGGAACACCGATCCGGATGATTCTAAATCACAATCTGGATACGTATTTATTTTCAATGGTGCAGCAGTTAGCTGGAGGAGTGCAAAGCAAAGCGTCGTGGCGAGATCTTCAACTGAATCGGAATACATGGCTGCTTCGGAGGCTTCACAAGAAGCGATATGCATGAAAGAGTTCATTATAGAGCTGGGTGTGGTTCCTAGTGCGCTGGACCCAATGTCTATCTATTGTGATAACATGGGTGCCATAGCCAATGCGCAAGAACCAAGGTCACACAAGAAGCTGAAGCATGTCAAGCTACGTTTTCACGCTATTCAAGAACATGTCCAAGATGGGGACATAAAGATTTGCAAAGTACACACAGATCTGAATGTGGCGGATCCGTTGACTAAACATCTCCCGAGGGCAAAACATGACCAGCACCAAACTGCCATGGGTGTTAGGTATATTACCATGTAATCTAGATTAGATGACTCTAGTGCAAGTGGGAGACTGTTGGAGATATGTCCTAGAGGCAATAATAAATGTAGTTATTATTATATCTTTGTGTTTATGATAAATTTTTACATTCATGCTATAATAGTATTAAACAAGGAAACATTAATACTTGTGTGATTTGTAAACTTAAATTGAAGTCCCTAGTAAAGCCTCTTTATAATACTAGCTTGTTGGTTGATAAATGATTGTGGTTTCCCTATCATGAACATTGAGATGTTATTAACAATAAGATCATATCATTAGGAGAATGATATGGTGGACATACTCCTATAGATAAGCGTAGCATAAAGATCAAGTCATTTTAATAGTTCAATTGCTATATGCTTTCTGATACATAGTAACCTAATTCCTTCGACCATGAGATCATGCATATCACCTTTACCGGATAAATGCTTTGATGACATCAAACACCACACCGTAACTGGGTGGCTATAAAGGTGGCATTGAGTGTTCGGAAAGTATTGGTTGAGACACATGGATCAAGAGTGGGATTTGTCCATCCATATGACGGATAGATATACTCTGGGCCCTCTCGGTGAAATGTCATCCAAATAGCTTGCAAGCATGTGACTGGCTCACAAGGGATCACATATCACGGGAACAAGAAAAGAGTACTTATCGGTAACGAGGTTGAACTAGGTATGCAGAGATACCGGCGATCATGACCTCGGATAAGTAAACTATCGTGAGACAAAGGGAAATTGGTATCGTATGTAAGTGGTTCATTTAATCGCAAAGTAATCATAGAAATATGTGGGAGCCATATGAATTCCCAGATTCCTCTATTGGTTATTGTTCGGAGAAGTGTCTCGATCATGTCCGCATAATTCACGAACCGTAGGGAGACACACTTAAGGATTCGACGTTGTTTGAGTAGTTATGGAATGATGAGAAAGTCCGAATGTTATTCGGAGTCTCGAATGGGATTCGGGATATCACGAGGAGATCCGGAATGGTCCAGAGAATAAGATTCATATAAGAAAAGTCCTGTTTCGGAGTTAGGGAATGGTTCCGGTGTTTTCATCGGGAATGTTCTAGAAGGTTCCGAAATGTCCGGCACTCCGGAGGGGAAGGGTACATGAATGTGTTATATCAAGTTGATATGATTGCATCATGTACTAGGTGTCATCGCTGAACAAAATAAAGGGTTTAATCAAATCCTAGTTTGAAAAAGTCAAACGGCTATTTTTGGGAAGTGGAGAGGGAGGTGGAAACCGAGTTGGGGAGGAGTTCCTCCCCTCCACCGCCGGCCCACCTCCAAGCCAAGTTGGGGAGGGACTCCCCTCCCCTTGGCCGGCCCCTCCACCTATAAAAGGAGGGGCAGGGCTCCCCTCCTAGACACCCAACACCTCCACCTCTAAACCCTAGCCGCCGGCGCCGCCACCTCCACTGCCGCCGCCGCCGCCCTAGGGCAAACCGCCACTGCCGCCTAGCTAACCCTAGCCGCCGGCTTGCCCCCTCCTCGGCATGTCTAAACCCTAGATCGTCGAGGGCTCTCTCATAGTCCACCATACTCGCTCCGGCTTAAGGCGAAGCCCTGCGAGATCTCCCCTCTACTTCCGGTACCACGCCGTTGTGCTGCCGGAATCGCGAGGAGAGTGCTACAACCTCCGCTGCCTGCTGGAACAAGGGAGAGGAAGGTCTTCGTCGAGTACCGAACGTGTGACCGACTGCGGGAGCGCTGCCGGAACGCAGCGCCGGAAGGATCGTCTACGCGATCTTGAGATCGGGAAGAGTACGACTACATCACCCACGAGAATCCGCTCTCGTTAAACACTTTGGAATCTTCGAGGGTGAGTTATTCCATCGACTCGTTGCTACAATCTAATAGATAGATCTTGGCTTGTTTGTTTGTATGTGGCAGAAATTTTTTGTTTTCCATGCTACGAAACCCAACAAGCAAGACCGTCCTGATTGACTCATGTCTTTCTAGCCTGCCCATGTACATGATGGGCATGTACCTCATCCCCGAGGGGGTGCATGGGACATTTGACAAGGAGCTGTCTAGGTTCTTCTGGCAAGACTCCCTGGGTCGCCAGAAATACCACATGGTCAAGTGGGCAGACATTTGCGCCCCCAAGGATGTTGGGGGCATAGGTATCCTTGCATCCCGTCAGTTCAACAAGGCCCTAATGCTTAGATGGGTATGGCGTATCCTGCGTGATGATGGTGGTATGTGGCTCAAAATCATCAAGGCCAAGTACCTGTGAGGTCGGCCCCTTCTGTACTGTGATCGGCGCAATGGGTCCCAATTCTGTCACTCCATTTAGGAGATCAAGCTTGAGATCAGGCATGGTCTCGCCTTCTCTATTGGGAACGGGGAGGGGACCATGTTCTGGCTGGACCCCTGGCTCAGAGAACGCCCGTTGCAGGAGGCCTTCCTGAGCCTATTCGCCATCTGTTCCGACCCAGCGCTTCATGTATCTAACGCGGCACAGGGAGGTACATGGAACATCTCGTTCCGTCATACCTTCGGCCCGGAGGAAACGGAAGCATGGAGGGAACTCAGGGCGGAGCTCCCGGCCTCCTTAGCTGACGAACCCGATAGTGTATCTTGGACCCTCACCCCGTCCGGATCCTTCTCGGTAGGCTCGGCATATCGGGCCCTCTTTGGCCAGGCGGTACTCCCCTGGACCAAGCACCTCTCCCGCTGAAGACAAAACAATTTGTGTGGCAACTTTTACGCGATAGGCTCCCGTCGGGGGTTGAGGTGGCCAAGAGACATGGGCCGGGGGACGGATTATGTCCATTATGTGGGGTCCCCGAAACAGGCACCCACATAATGTTCACCTGTCCCGCGGCCCGGTTTCTGTGGAATTTCACGAGAGAGGCGTTGGGCCCGGACTGGCTGGCCCATGATCTCGGTGAATTCCTAGAAACCCAAGCAAACCGAGCTGGGGAGCATCGTCGCCTCTTCTGGCTCGTGTTCGCGGCTATGTCGTGGTCCCTCTGAAAAATTCGGAATAAGATGGTTATTGAGAAGATTCTCCCTAGGCGTGCGTCTGACTCGGTTTTCCACTTTCTGGCTTCTCTGCAGCTATGCTACCCGTTGTGTAGACAGCGGGACAAGGCGAGGCTGGACGCGACTCTCCGTCGGCTCTTGGAGGCGGCTCAGCGGCTCCCCCATAGTCCGACATAGTTTCTTCGGCGTTCACTCCCCTGGAGAGGCGTAGCTCCTCTCTTTCGTTGGGTTTTGTCCGAGTTGGGTTGTTTTGTGCTATGGCCCCAGCATGTGGTGTGTGAGTGACTTTGTACTGTGGTACTTGTTGTGGACGGTTGCTTTATTTATAAAGCGGGGCGAAAGCCTATTTCGAGAAAAATTTAAATGACATCTATCTAATTAACCCTTTCAAAAATATCTAACTAGTATATCGTAGTTTTATACTTGCTAGTAGTACAAAATAATGCAGATAGATGATGGTGTGTGTCACAGTCCGCTGTCATTTTGCTACGATTTGCCCAATTTTTAACGGTTTTGCTATTTCTCAGTCATCTTGTTCACCGTTGGATTTTGGTTCCAAGATTCGATTGAGCCATCTGGTTGTAGTTTTTTGTTTGTAAACCATGCATGTTTCCATTCGATTGAGCCAGCCACGTCAGCCGGAGACGTAGGCATTCCCAATTTTTAAACTGCTAGCTAGCTAGTTGCTATTTTTACTGCACGACGTCCTACCCAACATCTCCTCCCAATGCACGGAACCAGCCAACGCTGAAGGTATTTTTTTTTGCCAAATCTGACTTTTTTTGTGAAACTTCAACCGAATCTAACATTTTAAACGGAGCCGAAGTTATACAGGTCGGCGCCAACACGTGACAACAGGAGGCAACCTAGGGAGGTCGGCGCCGTTTTAAATGGAGCCGACCTCATTCGGTCCGATTTTCTGATGTGTTGGCGCCGACATTCGGTTCCATTTAAAATGCCGCCGACCCCAAGAATCAGATTTCAAATTAATTTCGAGGAGGGGTTAGATTTGGTTGAAGTTTTCATATTTGAAATACACGTTGAAGCAACCACCTTTGTGCGCTGATGTGGCTTCTTAGTTGGATCTTCCAGGAAACCATGGTCGATGCTCAAGGTATTGAACATGTTGTAGGAAAATGTCAACGGAGTTACGTCACCGATGTGTACGTGATTTCAGAAAAATGCCGATGCTTTATTGAAAGAGAGCCGACAGGTCATTGTGGAGAATCACGCTGCAGTAAAAAGAACACAAACAGGAGATGATCACACATGCTATTTGGAGATTGGATATTGCTTCTCCTTGCCAAGCACATTAGATGTACACACTGATGGCCAGTCATCCTTTAAACAATGCACTGAACAATGCAGTACCGCTAGCCCGGATGCACTGAACAATGCACCATCCAATCTAGGCATTGTAGTTTGTAAATTTTTGGTAGATACATTCAGTTATAATTGTTTCATATATGTATCAGGTGTCTTGTGTCATTGTCGTTGGACTGATCACTGTATCAGGTGAACTGAATTCAAAGCAAGATATCGATCGGAATGAATTATTCTGGAGCAACATGCTACTCTAGAATATATGTTTTTTTCCACATGACTGGTTAGTGTCATTGTCGTTTACTAAACAAGTGGAGTGTATGTTTTTCATATGACTAGCAAGTGGCAAGAAGGAAATATCTTTCAATCTATTGCTTGGCAATAATCTACTGAAAATTGTGGAAAATATTTGATTCTGGCACAATTGTTTGTATTGTGCAGAATCACGCTGCAGTGAAAAGAGCACAAACAGGAGATGGTCAGACAGGCTATTTGGAGATTGGATATTACTTCTCCTTGCCAAGCACATTAGATGGACACACTGACGATGGACAGTCAATCAGTCATCCTTTAAATAATGCACTGAACAATGCAGTACCGCTAGCTTGGATGCCACGTAACACGAGAAAAAACTATCTTTGAATATTTGTGATAGATATAGTCGTATCATTGATACTAGATGACTCGAGAGCGGTGGAAGAATCTTCGTTTCCCACTCTTACATTGATATATGCTGGCTGCTTAGGCTCATCCAAGATCATAGTCTCACTGCTTAGCATTGAAACAACATCTTCCATGGCCGGTCGATCGACTGCATTCTCTTGTACACACAACAATGCTATGTTAATGCACCTCATCATCTTTGTGGAGTGACTATAGGGAAGCAATGATGCATCAACGAGATCAATCCACTTTCCATCTTCCCATAATTGCCATGCCTGTTTGCAATTCCATTACACAAATTAGGTTGTGTAGCAAATGAAAAGTACAATATTACTACAAGCTTAAGTTTGTGTGTTTAAGGCTCACATGTCCAAGCAGATTGATGAAGTCTCCTTGCTGACCAGAATTCCGTTTTCCGCTAAGGATCTCCAAAATGATCACACCAAAGCTGAACACATCGGATTTAACAGAGAAGATGCCCTTCGAAGCATACTCAGGGGCCATGTAGCCACTAATAAAATGGTATATGATACATGTCAAGACTACCTTTTCACGTTGAATTGTAATATGTAAAACTGCAATTAGATTTTTTTATGTTAAACTTACTATGTGCCAATCACTCTTCGTGTGGTGTTTCCCTCGGTTTCATTTGAGCTGAATATTTTTGCTAGCCCGAAATCTGAAATTTTTGGATTCATTATGCTGTCCAGGAGAATATTGCTCGGTTTAAGATCTCGGTGTATAACGAGCAGCCGGGAGTGCTTATGCAGGTAAAGAAGTCCATGTGCTATTCCCTCAATTATCGCTACAAGTTTTGACCAATCCAGTAAAGCCCTTTTATCCTCATCTACACAAGAATTATTATATATTAATATACTATCAGGAAAAAGCACCTAGGCGAACGAAAATAAATTGTGAAGTTGAACTAACAAGGGAATGACAGAAACAAAAGTATTGGGTAATATTTTGACATTCTGATGCATCGACAAATGATAATTACTGTAAAGTAAATTAAGAATGCAAATGCATACCAAAGATGAAGTGATCCAGGCTTCTGTTTGGTAAGTATTCATAGACCAATATTTTCTCCACCTCTTGAGAGCAACATCCCAAGAGCCTGACCAAATTCATGTGCTGGAGTTTGGCAATGAGATGGAGCTCATTCTGAAACTCAATGTAACCTTGTCCTGAATGTGTAGCGAGTCTCTTGACCGCTATCTCTAACCCCTCTGGAAGCTGGCCCTGGGGAAAATGTCTATTCAGAGTTAGGTTCTTCCCGGTCTACGAGGTAATTAATCTTCCTCCATTTAGAAGTTATATCAACCAGGTTCAGTGTAGATAGGATTGCTTCCAAGCAAGAGATCGTACTAGCTTACCTTGTAGACAGTGCCAAAGCCACCTTCTCCAAGTTTATTTTCCTCTGAAAAATTACTTGTCGCCTTCAGTAGCTCTTCAAAGTCAAACAAAGAAAACTCATCATTTTTCCCTTGCCTTTTCCTCCAGTATCTTGATCCTTGTGTAACAATATTAGCATTATAAATACTGTACCCAGCAACATTATTATCACTAACTATAGAGAACACAGTATGAGTACGGAACACCATTAATTCCACAAAATAATTAGCATATACTACCTTTTCTTTGCCTTTTAAGCCGACGAGAGTAACAGATGAAGAGGAGAAGTGCTGCTGCCGCTAGAGGAACTGCAACCACGGGGATCACCCACAGCAGGCTCGTCCCGCGTTTGGTCGGAGCTGCCGCCGACTCCGGCAGACTTAGCAGTGGCTGACCAGCGTAGAACTGAAACGCGTCGTACCTGAAATAACACCTGGTGACGCCCATCTGCCCACCCATGCGCAGGGACATGGTGGAGTTGACCATGCCGAGGAGGCGGCGCAGGCACGCCGAGCACTCGTCGGCGGGCAGGTCCGGCGTGCACCGCGCCTGCGAGTACACGCTCGGGTAGGTCGCGGACACGCTCTCCATGTCCATGACGCCCGTGGCATACAGGCTCGGAGCCGTGATGGCCGCCTTCTCCGCGGTCGCCGCCAGCAACTCAGTGGTGAGGCTGGCGATGAGGGTGACGTTGCCGCCGGAGACGTTCATGGAGTTCCAGCTCTCAAAGGGCGGCGTGTTGTCGCCGGATCCTCCCGTGGCATTCGAGGGCGCCGCTAGGATGTTGGCGCTGGCACCACCGTAGGCGAGGATGCAGTCCCGGTAGTTGGAGCCGACGCTGGCGCACTGCGGCTGCAGGCTCAGCGCGTTGTCGAACCAGCTGGTGATGCACGTGCCGCAGCTGGAGCCGTCGAGGATGTCGCCGCCGCAGAGCGCGAGCGCGGAGACCGCGTCGGGGGCCTGGCCGTAGGTGGCGCTGGCGAAGTGTACCGGGGAAGCGGAGGCGTTATTGGAGAGGATGGCTGCGACGGCCTTGACGTTGTCGCAGAACACGTCAGCAGCCACCAGCTGAAGCGGTGTGAGTAGGAGCAGGATGATGACGGCCATGGCCGCCATGGCCGGCAAGCTAACGCGAGAAATTGGTGGGTGGGTGAGGAGGTGGAGGGTGGCGTCGTTGTCCCCCTCTCAGCGCCCTGTGCGTGTCTCTGGCTATGGCTAGTGTGCTTGAGGCTTCTTCATCCTCGTTCTCTTTCGGGTGGGTGACTTTTCTTCCATACAGCTTGCTACAAGACTAGAGCAGGTTCTTGTTTTGGACACCCAATAGCCAGCGCCCTAAAACATCGTAATACTAACGGTAGACACATTACAATTTTCCTTTGTTTTTTCTTCTGCCAGATGATCAGACCACGAGGTGCGCTTATGTATTAACAATGGTCAACTTGGAAAAAAGAAGGCTGGAACCTTTCGGCAGCTAGCTGATACGTACTCCCACCATTTCAAAATATAAGATATTTTAGGTTTGTAAAAAAAAATATCTAGACTATTTTTAATGTGTAGATTCACTCTAAACTTTAGTGAATCTAATACTAAAATAAGTCTAGATATATTTGTAAAACAAAGCTAAAACATTTTATATTTTGAAACGGAGTGTGTACGTCATATTCAGTTGCTTTCGGAACTCCCCTGCCTACTACACTAGTCATTAAGTGTACTACCCTGATTATATTACTTTGAAACCCATCAGACTTGAGTCATTCACTTGCCTAGCGGGGATATAGTTATATAAAATACCAGGTCTATTTTCTTCATCTTTTTTGATTGCTCTAAAAAAAATCTTCATTTTTCTTTCCAGGAGCAAATTGCACTTCATAATTAGCTAGCACCCTATCCTATGGATGAGACGAGGCTACTGCTGGTCAGCAACGACCGTCAAAGTCTCCGAGGTTAATGTATACTACAAGTCTAAGATTTGTCTCCATATGGCCAATAATGCGGTTTTAAAAAAGAATTGCAAGTTGCACAAGATTCACATGCGTCTGTCTTACAGACTACTAGGTGACTAGGACGGGTACTGACCGATCATATAAGATGATGATGACTGGTCAGAGATCGGAAGACATGTGTGGTCTCAATCAGCGTAACCATTTTTAATCTACCAATAATTTACCAATTTCCGGTGGAGCGACATGACTTTCGATAGGAAAAACTCTACTATATCACAACAAAGTGAATGTAGGGTAAATATTCCTGATCGTAGCAAAGAGAACATATAAATTCAGAGAAATGCATATAGCAATTCTTCATGGTATCTATATTTTTTTAACTTAATCGTGGTATCCTCGAACACTCCTTAACCAGCGTCCATCACTACAGGAAATCGTGAAGGCACCGACGTCCAGTACGCTACGCCGACAGCCAAATGTCGGGGCCGTCGGCGTAGCTCCCTCCCCAGGCCAGCCCGACGCCAGGCTGTCGGCGTAGCATTCCGTGCTGACGGTGGCCCTCGGCACAACTCAGTCGCCGGCGTAGTGCATACAGCTACGCCGAGGGTGGCCCTCGGCGTAACCCTGGCTCGGACACGGCGCCGCAAACACCGTTTGCTGGCTACGCTGTGCCGACAACCCGACCGTCGGCGTAGCCCCTATGCACCACGTCCTCCTCCACATGCGTGTATTGGGTGGGTTGTGCCGATGGCTTAGCCGTCGGCGTAGCCCTTCAAAAAAAATTTCTTCTGATTTTCAGGTTATTTGTGTACTACCGGGTTTGGTTGGGCTTATCCCTTTAGATTATTTTTTCATTTAATTTTATCCATATATTTTATACTAATTTATTAATTACTCCCAATAATTAATTTAATGTTAATATATTTTGTACTTCGATTGTAGCCGTTTGTAACGTTCGGATAGCAGTCTCCTTCGTCGCGATTCTCTTCGCTCGGGTGCATGTGTCCCCCGGGTGCATGTATCCCCCTTTGCATGCGTGCATTGTAACCTAAAGCTAAGGTTCTGGACTTATATAAGGGAGAAACTCCCCGTCCCGGTGAAACCGGGTAGGATAGTGACCTCCCTTTGTGAACCAACATGGTTTTACATCATCATATGACCTAAACAAACACAAAACAAAAGAGTGATACCCCTGCCAGAGGAACGTCTAGGGGGTAGATGATCCGATGCCCACAGATTAGGGTTCCACAGCAGACCACGCTCTGGGGCGTCGGAATACCTCAAGGACTTGCATGTGGACCTAGCACATGCATGAAAGTGTGGTACTATGTTGAAACATGCAAAACCTAGTCCTCGGGTGCATGTGTCCCCCTTCGCATGCGTGCGTTGTAACCTAAAGATAAGGTTTTGGACTTATATAAGGGAGAAACTCCCCGTTCTGGTGAAACCAGGTAGGATAGTGCCCTCCCCTTGTGAACCAACATGGTTTTACATTATAATATATATGACCTAAACAGACACAAAACAAGAGACTGCTACCCTTGTCAGAGGAACGTCTAGGGGGGTAGACGATCCATGCCCACAGATCAGGGTTCCGAAGCAGACCACGCTCCGGAGCGTCGGAATACCTCAAGGACTTGCATGTGACCCTAGCACATGCATGAGAGTGTGGTGCTATGTTGAAACATGCAAAACCTAGTCCCCGGGTGCATGTGTCCCCCTTCTCATGCGTGCGTTGTAACCTAAAGATAAGGTTCTGGACTTATATAAGGGGGAAACTCCCCGTTCCGGTGAAACCGGGTAGGATAGTGCCCTTCCCTTGTGAACCAACATGGTTTTACATCATCATCTGACCTAAACAAACACAAAACAAGAGAGTGTTATGCCGGGCTACCCTGTCAGAAGAACGTCTAGGGGGGTAGACGATTCGATGCCCACAGATCAGGGTTCCAAAGCAGACCATGCTCCGGGGCGTCGGAATACCTCAAGGACTTGCATGTGGCCCTAAAACATGCATGGAAGTATGGTGCTATGTTGAAACATGCAAAACCTAGTCCCCGGGTGCATGTGTCCCCCTTCGCATGTGTGCATTGTAACCTAAAGATAAGGTTCTAGACTTATATAAGGGGGAAACTCCCCGTTCCGGTGAAACCGGGTAGGATAGTGCCCTTCCCTTGTGAACCAACATGGTTTTACATCATCATATGACCTAAACAAACACAAAAAAGAGAGTGCTATGCCGCGCTACACCTGTCAGAGGAACATGTAGGGGGGTAGACGATCCGATGCCCATAGATCAGGGTTCTGAAGCAGACCATGCTCCGGGGCATTGGAATACCTCAAGGACTTGCATGTGGCCCTAGCACATGCATGGAAGTGTGGTGCTATGTTGAAACATGCAAAACCTAGTCCCCGGGTGCATGTGTCCCCCTTCGCATGCATGCGTTGTAACCTAAAGATAAGGTTCTAGACTTATATAAGGGGGAAACTCCCCGTTCCGGTGTCCCCCTTCGCATGAGGTCGATGAGACTGCCTTGATCATGGCGAGCCACGGCAAGCCACATGGCCGTTTCAACATTCTTGATGGGGTGGTGCAGCCTATCATGACCCTCACACGAGACAAGGCTACCCTCACCCCCATCACCCCTCTATCACGCCTAGTCCTCGGCTTGCTGCCTCCATCGCCGATGTGGGTGTTTCTCATTTCCATCTTCTTTCCGCAATTTGATCCTAAATGGCTAAGCTGACGAGATTCGTTATTTTTGCAATTATAGCGTGATTTTTTTGATGCCCACAAGGCCCTTCAGGCAGATTACAACAAGGAGTATGATGCATGGATTGCGCCGAGAGCAGAGTGCGATGCGTACACTAGGAAAGTGACGGCTGTAAGTTTCAAACTTTACTTTTGCAAATGATGATAAGTCTCACTTCCTCTAGTTTGAACCTTTGTTCCTGCAACGACTGACATATAACTATCTTGTAGGCGATAAATCACTACTTTATCACTAGACAGCGGGTTCCTATGGAAGGTGACCAGCCACCTGATCCTGGGATGCCGCCTCGCTGCATATCGAGGGAAGATTTCGCTGCCACATACTACGGAGGGACCCCAGTAAGTTCTTTTTCCAAACCACTTGTTACCGCTTTCATATGCCTCGCAAGTTGCTAAGTTTTTGCTCAAACATATAGGGCACAGGATGCTCCAGAAATGTTGGACCCTTTGGTCGTGCCTCGGCCTCTCCTAGTCTGTCGCGTTTTGATGCACAACTTCGTATCATGGCGCCCGATGGTGGTTCCGCTAGTGGTTCTACTTCCCCGATGGCCCGACAATTGCAAAGATCTCCTGAGTTCGGAACGGAAAGCCTCGGGCTCCTTAACACACCGACACATACACCGAGTTTCGGACCATGAGCATGGACATGGTTAGAGCTAGAGCTAGAGCTTGTGTACGCACTTGTCATATCTTCTATGTGATGCATTTGTCATATCTTCTATGTGTATGCACTTGTGATGATGTTGTATGGAAACGAATATGTTTTATGGATGATCATGTTGTTGTTTGGATGACGATGGATATTGCATTGTCATGTTGATTGGTTTGATACTTTATTTAAAATTATTTTGCTGATATTTTGGAAACTAAAATTAAAATAGAAATAAAAACAGGAAAAAAAACTGGCATTGTCTGGCTGTGCCGACGGCTTCCAACCCTCGGTGTAGTCAGCGTTTCCTGCAGCATGCACCAAGCAGGGCGCACATGCACGCAGGTGAGGTCAACGAGGCTGACATGCATGCATGCATCAAATCCTTGGCCAGTGCATATGTATGCACCAAATGCAAAGGTGTTTGCTTGTGAAGAATGTCTGCCTATGATAGCGATATTGGACATTATCGCAATTTCCTCTAGGCACGCGGCGATGGCTATACCTGGTCTCCACAATGACCTCTCGGCTCTCTTTCAAGAAAACAGCGATAGCTAATTGAAATCGGTGTGACGATTATCCCGTCAACATTTTCCTACAACCTGTTGGATACCTTGAGCCTCGACCATTGTTTCCTGGAAGATCCAGTTGAAATTAAACCACATCAGCGCTTAAAGGTGGTTGCCTTGCTTCGGCGCTGGCTGCTGGTTCGGTGCATTGGGAGGAGATGTTGGGTAGGATGTATGTCTGGATCATTAGTTTTTGCTCCGCTTAATACGAACATTTGTGCTAGAATGAAATATTTTCTACGGAGTATAATTTTTTATACTCCCTCCGTCCGTCCAAAAAAGAATGAATCTATATAATAAATAGTGTCTAGGTATATTTAAATTTAGGCAAATCTGTGACAATATCCTTTTGATGACGAAGGGAGTACTAATCCTAGCGTAGTATTTAGATTGTGAAAGATAACATTTCCTTCTTTGCCACTTGGATAGCCATGTGAAAACGCAGCATGTTGCTCCACAGTATATAATTCACCCCAACCTACTGCTCTAGCTTTTGAAAGTTATCTTCATACACGGATCAGTCCACTTGCGCAGCAAACGACAATGGCCCCATAGTCCACGTGAACTGAATCCATCTTCTGGCCGCCTTCCTCGAAACAGGCTTTCGCCCCGTTTTATAAATAAAGCACACCGGTGAGAACGCTGCTGGGCCAGACAGCACAACGCCCAAAGGAAGAGAACGCACAGACAAAAATGCTGGGGCAACAGCTACAACATGCCCAAAAAGAAAAGAAATGGAAAAAACGGCGATATGACGAAACAAGGGTGGCCCGCCATCACTGCGCCCTCCGAAATTGTGCCACCACACACCTAATACCCTAAATCGCCCAGTGCCAAACAACACCTTCAAGAAAGGGAGCGTCGTCGACACGTCGCTGCTGTCCGGACCAGCGAACTGGCCCTAGGGTTTCCCCCGACACTTGGAGTCGAGAGGACGAGGGGTATCCCAGACGCCCTCCAGGAAGGAATGGCGCCACCCGAAGGCGGCACCGCGTCGGAGTCGGACAAACCGACAAGGATTTCTCCCTACCCTGTCCCCCAAAAAACCCCGGGCAATTCAGAGCATCACCACCAGCTTCAGCGCCCACTAGCACACGCAAAAACTAACTTGAGGCCACCATCGTCAACGTCGCATCGAGGACACTATCAAGCAGCCCGCAAGCTGGAAGCAAACGACAAAGCTCGAGCTAGAAACGACACTGCAGAAGCCACACAGGAGGAGCCCACCTCCACCACCAAGTAGTGGTCGTCGACCGAACAAGGCAGCAGGGGCACACCAGGCCCAAACGGGCCCAGCCGGATCCAGATGGGCCCGTAAAGCCCCCGCCACCTTGCTGCGAACGGCGGGCCGCTGCTATGCCATCCCCAATCAGAGCTTCGTCCCTGCCGCCATCTACAGGAACCGACGCAGCTGCGGGGGCGCAGGCCCGCCGGTGCCCAGATCGAGCCCAAGGGGCCCAGATCTGGGCCGGGAGATCTGCACCCGATCTGCCCGCGAGGAGCCGCGCCGCCCCGCCGAACCACGCCGGCGCCGCCGTCCAGTGGCCCACGGAGGAGCTCCGAGCCGCGCCTTCCCAAGGAGCACCGCCGCCGGAGGGAGAACCGGCCCCGACCGGACCCCAGGGGCACGGGAAGAGGACAGCCGCCGCCGCCAGCGCCGCCCGGGCTTCGCCCGGCGACCCCTGCCGGCGGCGGCGACGGGAGAAGGGAGGAAGGGGGGAGAGGTTGGCCGGAGCAGGTGGGTTGGCCCCCGTCGCCCTCGGGGGGGCGAGAGGAGCAGGGGGCTGGGTGTTTTTTCTCTCGTACCTTTTCCGCTGCCAGTGGAGGATATGGGTGTTCTCCTGGCCGCCTTCCTCGCTAGCTCCGGCGGCATCTTCTTGACGACATCATCCGGGTCCGGGAGCTGGGTGAAGTGTTTCAAGTCAACAGATTATCTACTACTAGTATTTTGAATGCAACGGCCTATGCGCCACTGCATTTCCATGGCGGCCGAGCATGGAAAGCGTGCGTGCCAAACATGGGAGGGACTTCAATAATAAGTTGCTGACTCTCCGACAAAGGCTGGGAAATAGTAAATAAGATCACACTTTCTTTGCATTTTCCAAGTGAACGCAACAGCACATAAAGAACACTAGGGCAGGCAGAAGGCCAATTCGTTCTAGTAAAACATTATTGATTCTCCAAGAAAAGAAAAGATCAGCAAATTCCAATAAATAGCCACACTCTGTTTGCATTTTCCCACATGAAAGCAACGCCAGTCTGGGCAGTCATTGGTGTAGCTAGCAGTCAACTCAAGTAGGAGGCATACGGCTAGCTAGCATGGCGGGCGCGCTGCTGCTGCTCCTCCTCCTCATGCCGGCGTCGGCATCGGCGATTGGGATCACCTGCGGCAGCGGGGGCAACTACACGGCCAACAGCACCTTCAAGTCCGACCTGGCGTCGCTCGCCGCCACCCTCCCCGGCAACGCCTCCTCCTCCGGGCAGCTCTTCGCCACCGCCACCACCGGCGTGGTGCACGCGCTCGCGCTCTGCCGCCGCGACACCACCAACACCACCGCGTGCAGAGACTGCGTCGCCTCCTCCTTCAAGTACGCGCAGAAGATGTGCCCGGACCGCAAGACCGGCGCCACCGTTTACTACGACTACGACGAGGTGGACGCCCTGCAACCAGGCTGCATCCTCGGCTTCTCGGGAGACGGCGGCTTCCTCAGCACGGCGTCAGGTACCACGGGCAACACCACGTTCTTCCAGTACTGGAACACGGTGAGCCTCCGGGGCAACGCTGCCGTCGTCGCTGCCGCCGTCCGCGAGCTCCTCACGGAGACGGCGGGGGACGCGGCCGCCGCGGCGAACAGGTTCGCCGCTGCGTCCATGGACTCCATTGGCGGCGGCGCCCCGACGCTCTACTCCCTGGCACAATGCACGCCGGACCTGTCCTCCGGCGACTGCCTCGCGTGCCTCCAGGGGCTCGTCGGCACCGTCAACGCCACCAACGCCGTGCGCATGGGAGGGCGGATGTTCCTGCTCCGCTGCAGCATCAGGTTCGAGGCGTTTATATTCTACAAAGACAAAAACGCGCGGCGGGTTCCATTTACATCGTCCATCGCTCCGGCACCGGCTCCTGCGACCGCTCCCACAGGCAAGACAATTCATACGTACATGCCAATGATAGATTAATTAGTTGGCAAATTATCATGAATTAATGCTAATCCGTGCATGGATGCTTAACTTTTTAAGGACATGGAATCAAACCTTGGGTGATAGCCTTATCGGTAGCTGCTCCAGTAGCACTGCTTGCTCTCTGCTTCATCGTTTGCTGTCGTCGCTTCAGAACAAGGCACACAAAAGGTGCTAGTACTCCTAAATTAGTTACTGAAATGCTACGTTCCACTGAATATATAGAGTTATAGTTAAACAGATCGATATTGATATAGTATCAATCCATTATTTTCAGGTAAAGCGACCTTACAAGAAAAACATGCTCACGACTTTAAAGGTGATGAACTAGTCTGGGAGATGGAAGCAGAGTTGTCCGAGTTTTCAGTATTTGAGTTTCATCAGATATTGGAGGCTACAAATAATTTCTCTGAGGAAAACAAACTTGGCGAAGGTGGATTTGGCCCTGTTTATAAGGTAAATATATAACACCGTTCTGTCTGTACTCCATGTTTTCTTGGCGATACAGAATAATGCATCCCAAGCTTCGTCAGAGTATATATAGAAACAATGGTTAAGATGAAGAATATTGATCCGAGGTGGCGTAAAGCTTACCTTATTGTAGCATATTATTTTTTAAAAATATATATTTGTTTTTCCTAGGGCCACTTTCCCGAGGGAGTAGAGATAGCAGTTAAGAGACTTGATTCAGATTCAGATCAAGGTTTCGTAGAGTTCAAAAATGAAGTTGAGCTCATAGCCAAACTTCAACACAGAAATTTGGTTAAGCTCATGGGATGTTGCTCTCAAGGAGAGGAGAAAGTACTGGTCTACGAATATTTGCCAAACAAAAGCTTGGACGACTTCATCTTTGGTAAGTACTCCCTCCGTTTAGAAATATAAGATGTTTTAGGTTTGTGAATGAGATGTATCTAGACACGTTTTAGTGTATAGGTTCAAATGAATCTAGACACTAAAATGTGTCTAGATATATGTCCTTCATAAATCTAAAACATCTTATATTTTCAAACGGAGGGAGTACATGTCTGCATTTTCAGATTCGTATGCTTGATGTTATCTGTCATAAAAATTTACTCAAATGTTGCTTTAGATATTTTTTTTCCTCTGTTATACTAAAACTTAATTTGCATGCAGATGAAAATAGGAAAATTCTACTCGACTGGGACAGACGTCTTGCAATAATTGTAGGAATAGCAGAAGGACTTCTTTACCTACATAGGCACTCTAGGCTGCGCGTTATACATCGGGATCTTAAACCAGGCAACATTCTCTTGGATAGCGAAATGAATGCTAAAATTTCAGATTTTGGGCTGGCAAAAATATATAGCACAAATAACAACGAAGGGAATAAAACAAGAAAGGTGGTTGGTACATAGTAAGTTTCCTCTGAATTTCTCCATATAAGAAGATTTCTATTACAACTCAACCATATAGCTAGTAACTGGACATATATTTTTACTTTGTTTCAGTGGGTACATGGCACCTGAGTATGCTTCCCATGGCCTCTTCTCTATCAAATCGGATGTATTCAGCTTTGGTGTTTTAGTTCTTGAGATCCTTAGCGGGAAAAAGAATTCCCAGGAATGTGGAGCTTTCATCAACCTCCTTGGATACGTGAGTGCATGTTTACACATCCATATAACAATAAAAAATGGCTCGTTTATTATGTGTCCTGCCTAATTATTTGATGAAATTTCAAACAGGCTTGGCAATTATTTGAAGAGGGAAGATGGATGGAACTCGCCGATCAGGCATTGCCTCCCAACGGTCATTCGGCAGATATCATGAGGTCCATTAACATCGCATTGTTGTGTGTACAAGAGGATGCAGCAGATCGACCGACCATGCCGGATGTTGTTGCAATGCTAGGCAGCAAGACCATGACCTTAGATAAGCCTAAACACCCAGCATATTTCAGCTCAAGCATAGGCAACAAAGAAGAACCCGCTCCTACTCGATCTACTAGTGTTAATGGCCTGACTATATCTGTGGTAACTCCTAGATAGTTTAATCTCTGTATCAATGTTGTTTTTGCACTCTGATGCCGTATAGTGCATAAGTTTTTGAGTATTATATATGTATAGTGTATAAGTTCTTTTCTGCATCCTAATTGCAATGGATTTTGGTGGCTAAGGGGTGTCTTGGCCAAAACCATGTTTTTTTCTTTGACCGATTCTGAAACAACAGTATGCAGACTATGGATGTTTTAGTTGTTTTTACGCTTTCCGAACGACGTGGCCAACGGATCCATGCATGAAGGTACAATGTTAAGCTAGCATCAATGTACAACGCCAAAGTGCTTTTCTACTTTTTAAATATCAATATAATGATGAGTAACCACAAGTTCAGAGGGACTTGTGGCTCATGGATATATTATGCAGAATCGGTAGTATAGTATCTGTTCAACTAGTGAGACTGCTATTTTTTTTCTTTCGAAATGGGGTTGGTCCCCGGCCTCTGCATCCATGGATGCACACAGCCTTTTATTACGAAGTATCAATTGTGTAGCAAATACAGTTCATGGATCGGAGAGGGTTGATACAAATACCAACCATCTGAAAATGACAAGAAGTCTAAAACAGCATAACATACAGTAGCTAGACATCTCTCAATCTACTAGTATGCCGCCACGAAGCCTGGTAGTAAATATCCTGTGCGACCATCACCAGATGGTTGCATCCAGAAACCATCACTGCGCGTTGATGCTCTGGGAGGAGGAAAGCCCAGAGTTGGATCCAATGAGACGCCGAAATAATAACCTGCAAAAAAGATTGAACTCGAGCCTTGTTAAAAATAATACCATTGCGACATTTCCATATGGACCAACATAAAGCCGATACCCCTATACGTATTCTAGCTTTGTTATCCTTATCCATCCCATTCAACCAATTTCCAAACATATTATCAATATTAGTTGGTGGTGGAAGATCATATGAAAAGAAAACAATACGCCAAATAATTCTAGCAAAGGGGCATTTATCCTTGAATTTGAGCTATTACCGAATCAAGCAGACACCACACCTACGAATCGATCGAATGATGGTTGAACTGAATATCGCCAACGAAGGGCACACATATTGAAGTGAACAGTAGTATTACCTGCGAGGACGCATCTACAAGGAGGCAGCAGCTGAGTTGCCCCTACCGGACCTGTGCACTGACGGGGGCTAACAGCAGAATCAGCCCCGCCGGCGACCTGGTTTCGGGGCGGCGAATCGGTGCGTGGCTGGTCTTCCCGGCGGAGGTACCTTCGCATGCCACTGCCACGGGACGCCGCGTGGCATGCGACCTGGTTTCGGGGCGGCGAATCGGTGCGTGGCTGGTCTTCCCGGCGGAGGTACCTTCGCATGCCACTGCAACGGGACGCCGCGTGGCATGGCGAGAGCACAGACCAAAGCAGAGCGGCGGAGGGCTCGGTGCCAGGGAGAACGGGCCTAGGCCTGGCCAAAGCAGAGCAGAGGAAAGCAGGCAAGGGATACGTGACCTTGCCCCGGCACGCACCGCCCCTTCGCCGGCGGGCAATTCAGGTGGGTCAGCCGTCCGTCCGTCCGTCCGTCCGTCCAGCCAGCACACAGCTCACAGCTCTGTATCAACAATATATGAGTTTCCTCTAAGTCATGGTCCGAAGATATATAGATCAATAACAACTCTACAAAGTTTCAAGTAAAAAACAATACCTTGAAGCTGCAACCAGGAATACAGTATGAACACCAGAAATAAACAAACGCAGCACCCTTCCAACAAAGCATGCTCTGTCCTTGTACTTGGAAGTAATCTCCGGTGAGAGCTATCACACATAAACATGACCAGATGCAGTATATATATGCTATGCTTCGTAGGAGTACAAATGTACAATTTTGAAAGTCACCCCACCCAAACAAATATACTCGATCTGGAAACCACTAAACCCAAACAAATACCGGACAACATCATAGGACAAGCCATATCATGGTATATCTCGAATGTTGACATAGGACGCTAGCACATGTAGACATGTAGCCCAAACAATACCACAGTATACAATACAGATAATTAGGATGCCATTATCTTGATGCATGAAAGCACTGCATACATACATACGTCAGTGCTAACTATTATTAACTTATATACGTGCAATACTTCAGAGGTAACGGCTAAAGAAGACGGTACAAATGCACACACCTGGAAGCCATCTTACGCTTCAGTACCAGCAAAAGATGCCTGTGCTTGGAAGCTATCTCCAGCATTCAGATTAGGTCCGCAAAGCTCTTGCGGATTTAACCAACAATTCGCCAATCCAGCCCCATCTCACCAGAATGGCTGCTGCAAATCCGACGCCAAAGCCCAGTCCGATGAAGAGAAACAGGATGACATCCACATGGGACGAATCATCCACGTGCACTGGGCTTGAAGGAGCAGGGGAAACGCCACATGGGTTGGACAATGGCGGTCCGCACAGCCCCAGATTGCCTTCAAATGAACTGTTTTGGAACGTCGAAAATTGACCTGACCGAGGTATCCTTCCCACCAACTGATTGTTGCTCAACTTCAAGATACCAAGAAAGCTGAGATTTGTTAGCGCCTCTGGTATATCACCAGAAAGTTGGTTCTGAGACAGGTCTAGTGATTCTAGTAGAGTCATCCCACCAATTTCTAGCGGAATAACACCAGTGAAGGAATTACCAGACATGTTTAGGACGAGAAGTGAAATAAGCCCACCAAGCGATTCAGGAATGGTACCATCAAATGCATTATCTGACAGGTCAATTAATGTCAAAGTTGTCAAGATTTTATCAAATGACCTATAGATACTTTTATATGTTATCTCCACAATATCTTGATAGTTTGTCCCGTTGAAAGCACTGACAATTTCACCTGTAGTATTGGCCCCTGCCATCATTGATTTCAACCCCTCAAACCATTTTGGGCTCAAATTGCCAGAGAAATTGTTAGAGGCAAGATCAAGAATCTGCAAGGCAGAGAAGTATTCTCCAGATTTGTCATCTAGGTGAAGATCACCACCCATTGGGCCATAGAATCTGTTGGATCTCAAGACAAGGACACGAAGTCTGGGAAGCTTCCCCAGCCATGATGGGAAAGTACCTACCATGTGATTGTTCCCGAAGTCAAGGTACTCAAGCTGCAAGCACTTGGTAAGTGCCATTGGAAGTTCCCCTTCGATCTTATTATTGTTCAAGTCTAATGTGTGAAGCTGACATTGACCTTTGATATTGTTAGGAAGCACACCTTCAAATTGATTACCCCGCAAAGTCAACACGTTTATGTAACCATCTTCTATTAGACATGAAGGTATCCGCCCACTGAAGTTGTTAAATGATAGGTCGAGGACATAAATAGTTGAAGCACAAACTGAGTTAGGTATATGTCCACTAATGTTGTTTTTAGAAATTCTGAACTCGGAGCCAATATACAGAGTGAAGTTTGGAAGCACTGAAGAAAAATTGTTGTTTGAATAATCCAAGAAATCCACTGGTGGGCTTGGCATTGGAATCTGCCCCTGAAGCCAATTGTAACTGACATCAAGAGTTTGCAACCGATTGAAAGGGAGAACATATGAATTAAGTTGCATAATGCTGAGCATGTTGTGTGAAAGATTCAAGTATGCAAGGCTACTGTTCCATGTCACCCATATCCAGTTTGGAAAAGCTCCGCTGATTCTATTGCATGACAGGTCCAAGGAAGACATTTTGTTAAGGCGTACCAATGAACTTGGAAATCCCGTTAAGTTGCAACTTGCTAATCCTAAATTGGTAACTCGAGGGAGAAAGGTAGACGCAGAGTTGTTACCTTCTCCATCCATATCCATTACTGATAAATTGTTGTTGGAAAGACTCAAATAAACGAGATTTTCCAACCTCCAAAACGAGGAAAGATCCACCAAACCCACAAAGTTATTCCAGCCAATACCAAGATATGCCAAACTTTTGAGTTGGAAGAATAACTTGGGAATATTTCCTGTAAATTGATTTGTGCTCAAGTCCACATACACCATATGTGAAGAAGTTGCGTCGAAGTCTTGTATAGAACCAGAGAGCTGGTTTGAGTGAATATCGAGGCGTTGCAATGTCCGAATAGTAAAAATAGATGTTGGAAGCTCCCCTGCATAAAGAGTAAAGAACATTATCTACTCTGGAAGTTCCCCTGCATATATGAGAAGTCTAAAAGAAGAGGTCATCTACTACAGAATGTAGGAGCATGCTCCATCCTGCATCCTATCTTTTGTATGTACATACTTAACTATCGTAATCACTTTTGTAGACAATATTATTGCTGAGTGTGTCCAATATATGTATGGGTTAGCCTACAATTGACTTGTGGTCGTATAAGTGGACAGGGCTAGATTGTGCATCAGTCAAACATGTTGTAACCCAAGCCTCAGTAACAAGGGGTGTTATTCTCAGAAAGTACTAAGGGGCACCGAAGCACCACAGCATGTAAGCTGAGGCTCGATGCAGACTAGACGAGGAGGCGTGGTCTGACCAACAGCTCTCATGGTTGTCGAGCTTGTCAGGATATACAATAATACCAAATTACCAATGGAGGTCCACCCGCAGAAGATGTCGGCTTCGGGTGAAACTAGTCAACTAATATCATTGTCTCTTCAAGCATGTTTCTCGCTACATCCTACGCAGCGCATCTCAGAATGCGACTAGTGGAGCTACGTAACTGTGGTACAATCATGGAAGTTGTGGTGGAAACCACGCCAGAGTAATTGCGCAACAGTTATCGATACGGCAATCTTGGAACATGTCACGCTTTTTTGGATCTTTGTTATAGGGTGTGCCTATATCTCTTAGTTCCCTTATTTATGTTGGGACCACTGCTATTTCCTGGTCCAGTTTGCTACGCCGAGACGTTTTTTGGCAGAAAAAATTGTTTACCTAATAGGTGCTTCTTATTGTAGAATACATCCTGAAGCATCCGTCTATGGCATACTAACCAATGAACAAAGAAACATCCGTCTATGGCATACTAACCAATGAACAGAGAAACAGAACTCCAATTCCAAAAAAGAAACTCTATAATATGCTGCATGCATACGGCATGTGCAATGTTGTTAAATATGACATTTGAAATATGGATAATTGGAGTTAGATTTACCCGCAGAATAATACCGGGTTAGATTTTTTCATGAAATTGTAGAATACATATGTAAAAAAACCTAACATTTTTGCTTGCAATAAATCATAAATAAAAGAATTAAGATGTACAATATTACCGTTGAGAAGATTAGATGACAGATCTAAATCAACCAGGCGAGTCAAGTTAACAATTGACTTGGGTATGCGTCCAGAAAAGCTACACCATTCAAGTCGAAGAAATATCAACTTCTTGAGAAGCCCAAGTGCATCAGGTATTGGCCCAGAAAACCCACAAGAGATGATATCCAAACTCTCCAAATTACTAAGATTGCCTACTGTGGATGGTATTGGTCCTGAAAACAAAAAAATCAGAGATTTCCAAACTTCTCAACTTACTGAGGTTGCCAACTGAAGCAGGAATTATTACAGAAGAGTAAGAAAAGGTACCAATATCGCTGTAAACACTATTTATTCCCAAGCTTCTCAGGTTCATGAGATTGCCAATTGAAGATGGTACTGGCCCAGAGCAAGAGTTGATAACCAAACTCTCCAAATTACTAAGATTGCCTACTGCAGATGGTATTGGTCCTGAAAACACACAATCAGAGATTCCCAATCTTATCAACTTAGTGAGGTTGCCAGCTGAACAAGGAATTAGTACACGAGTAAGAAAAGGTACCAATATCTCTGTGGACACAATTTATTTCCAAGCTTCTCAGGTTCATGAGATTGCCAATTGAAGATGGTATTGGCCCTAAGAAATCACCTACTTCGATATTCAAGATTTTCAAGTTGGTCAGGTTGCCAACTGCAGATGGCATTGGGCCATTAAATCTGCATCCAGCCATCTCCAAGCTTGTCAAGTCTACTAGATTACCAAATAGCACTGGCCTAGTGAAGTTGCAGTAGAGGAGTGTCAGGCTTCTCAAGCTCTTGAGTTTGGCAACTGAAGACAGAGATGTCTGTGAGAAGGTAAGTCCAGAGAGTTCTAAGCTTAGCAAGTTCTGCAGGTCTCCAATTGATGACAAAATGGGCCCTAAATCTCTTGCAGGGTCCTCCTGAGACTCAGAGAGTTCCAAATGTTGTAGAGACCTCAGAATACCAAGTGAAGACCGAGGCTCTATAGGAAGGAAATTAACATCAAGGCTCAACGTTTTCAGAGACTTGAAATTGCTAAAAGGGCCTGGTTTTGCAAAGGAGAAATTGGTCCAGTCTAGCTTCATTGTTTCTAAAGAACTGGCGTTGGAGAACTTGGGCACATGCCCTGAGAGATGCTGATTCCAGGATAGATCAAGAACCCGTAGAGTTTTTGATTGGAAGATTCTACTAGGGAACCACCCTTGGAGATTTGTGTCAGACAGTTTAAGAACAGTTAAATTGAGAAAATCCATTAACAACTCTGGAAAAGGAGCCGCAGATGTACCTAAGTTCCCTTGGAGGTTGATCACAGTTAGGGAATGGATGTTTGAGAGGGACGGACAAATAGGACTGACGATCTTACAATAACTCAAGCTAAGAACTTGGAGACGGGGAAGAGATTCAGAAAATACATGGCACCAATCTCTGCTACTAGACATATCCACTCCGTCAAGGTAGAGCTCTCTCAGATTGTTGAGGTTGGCCATTAGGATCTGGAAGTTGGGCTGCTCCAGCCAGAGCCTATTAATAATGTCACCGGTGCTGGTATAATCGCCATAAACAGAAGCATCGTTAGTGATATGATAGAGACCAGAAAGATCCAGGGAGATAAGGTTGGCAAGTCTGCCGATGCCAACAGGTATCTGGCCTTGGAAGCCCGAATTGGAGAGGTTGAGGTGGGTGAGCAAGGAGAGCCTCTCAAACCCACTTGCCGGGAGGCTGTAATGGCCAAAATAATTCCGGCTCAGGTCGAGTCGTTGGAGCGAGGTGAGCTTGAAGATTGCAGGATCAAGACCTGCACTGTTCAAGCCACGGGCACTGAGTTCTAGAGCGGTGACATAGCCTGAGGAGTTGTTGCAGCCAACACCTTCCCAAAGACAACAGTCTGTGCCGTCCTGCCATGACTCAAGGGGGCTGGGGTAACGGAAGAATGAGAAGGATTGCTTTAGCTGGAGTAGGATTGTAGCCTGATCTGGATAACATCGGAGAGTGAGGTTACTGTCACCATGGGCGGCGGAGGTGGCTATGGTGGGAAGCACCGCAAGAAAGGGTAGTAGTACCCAACCGATCAAAGCCATTGCCTCAACTCCAAACATGGCAGTGTGCTAGTTTCTGATCTCTTTGGGAGGAAAGCCCGAAAATTGCAAGGCTTTTTATAGAGGGCACAATTAAAGAAAAATAGAAATGGTCAAGACTGAATGCTCCATCCCCCCAATAATTTAATGGCCAAGACCGCCAATGTGGGTGGCGGAGATGGGCAGTGTCGTAAGCACTGCAAGAAAGAGTAGCAGCATCCAACCAGTCAAAGCTATCGGTCTTTATAGAGAGGATAGTGCACTGGCATATTTTCATGTTAGTCAAAATGTGTGCTGGTCTTCTCTCAAGACTCGAGTCGTCCGAATAATACAATGGGTCAGGACAAAAATGCGCCAGCGAAGCAAGACTTGTACTATATGGGCAAGACGGGTTGCGATTCTTATACTAGATAATTCTCCAATGGATAGAGACCATATGCTGTCATCAGAGAGCCTATCAGCTAATTTTCTTTGGAGCTACTAGTTATCGGTACTGTAATAAAAATCGTGAGAAGAAGGATGGCGACTTGGTTGACTGTCCCAGTGGCACTGGATTGTGACTTGTGAGCAGCAACCAGTTCAAACCACGCGAGGTTGTTGGGTACTGATAGAACATTTGTATGTGCTCAATAGGTTTGGGTTCTACAAGCTACCGAATCAAGTAGGAACCACACATACAATACAAACAAACGATCGAATGATGGTGGAACTGAATAATAATATTTCGGCAGATCAGATGAGATGTTGGAATTAAACACATCTAGGTGGAAGAAGCACGCATCACACAGACTGAAAACTGAAGAGTGACCCCTCAAAAAAAAAAAAACTGAAGAGTGATACCTGCGACTAAGCAGCAGGAGAAGGAAGTAGCAGCCCAGAACAGTGGACAACGGGCCAAGAAGACGCGGCCTTGTGCTGAATTCCTATGATGGTGGAACTGGATTATAATACTATTTCAGTTGATCAGGTCTCGAAGGAAGTAGCACGCACACCTGGGACGAAGCAGCACGAGATGAAGCATCAGCGGATCCCCCACCCGGCCTGCGAACTGACGAGGCTAACAGGAGAATCAGTCACCTGGTGCGGATGCGGGGAATCGATCCGTGGCTTGGCTCCCCCGCGGAGGCACCTTCGCCTGACACTGCCACGGGGCGCCGCTCGCCATCGCGAAGCAGCGTCCTCGCCTAAGAACGGATCCCGAGCGGCGGCACAGAAAGTGCGCTGAGCGGTGGCCGGAGACAGGAGCCAGGGGCGCCGGCGGAGGGCTCGGAGACGGGGGATAGAGAAGGGGCCAAAAAAAATGATGACCACCCGGCGGGCCGAAGTACAAGCGGTGGAGAACGGGCCAAAGAAGACACGGCCTTCTTCTGGACATCATTACTGGGCTGGGCAACTGCCCCGGCACGCACTGCACACAGTTTATTTTTCTTGACAAAGGCCAGCACACACTTCACTGCTCTGTATCAACAAAACTAGTTTTCACGTTAAAGAAAATAGTGTCATTTTCTGCCATGATCCAACGGGTAGAAGAATATAAACTCTTCACTATGATTGATCAAATTCGTAATTCACATTTTCCTTGGTTTTTTAACCTACAAGCATAGTAGTTTTTTCGAAATCGGATTCAGCCGTCCCGAGTTCTGGTCATGGTTCCCGCGAGTGTCCAACCGAGATAGGGATTACATGGATGTTCATCTCCGTTCGCAGCAACACTGGCACACACCTTTTTGGTGCCAGCCGGCAATTCGAGCGTCATGATTTTTTTATGCTCTGATTCATAGATCAGGTAACATCTTCGAAATACGACAGACATTATTCATATGCAATGGTAGTACCTGAAATGACTAATAAGAATTTTGAAGGGTTCCGAAAACTTTAATCAATGTGTAGGATTTCGAGTCTTGTGTGAGTCGAATATGAGTCTTAGCTTTTGCTATCTTTATACTCGTTTCAAACTTGAGCCGGAAAGAGTGAATGACGTTTCTAACAACTATTCAGGTCTTGTCAAGTCGTCAAACAATGGATATCCTATCACCGTTAGTGGGCCCGTGACGCGCCAGCCTAACAAGCTAGTAGAGCAATGGAGACAGCGGCAGGGAGGGATATGGCGAGACAAACAAGAGATGCCCGATGGCATCGACGCATGCACATGATTAGAAAAACATATGTTGTGCGATGTTATCACTTAACGTACAGCACTGTATGAAAAGTATTCCCTCCGTTTTAAAATATAAGATGTTTTAGCTTTGTAAAGCAAATATAACTAGACTTCTTTAATACGTAGGTTTATTCATGTTTGAAGTGAATCTACACACTAAAATAAATCTAGATATATTTTTTTTACAAACCTAAAACATCTTATATTTCAAAATAGAGAAAGTAGTAATTATCATTTGCGAATGTCCAAGTTACATGCACGATTCCAGTCCAGAGAACGGTGGGGAACCGTGTGCACCATCACAAAGATTCGGTTTACGAAGAAACCGGAGTATGCGAATTGTTGGCTTATCGCCCACCGGTAGAAACGATTTGCTAAATCGTGTGGAGTTGGTCATTTTAGTCGTTGTCCGATCTGTACTAGTGACGGTGTTCTACATGGCAGTTCTTTACATGTACTGTACATGCCGACCACAAGCACTCCTTTATGTTAATTTATTGTCTCATCGCTTATTAACGTGTATCAGAACGAATCTTTGACTTCCAAGCTGAAGATATGACAAATCCGTATGATCGAAATACAATTATATATGTTTCAAATGGTATAATTTTTAATGGTATAATTTTTATATGATAAAAAATATAACCTCTAAAGTTTCTAATGGTATAATTTTTATGCTATATTATTTATGTTGGAATTTGGTGTATATTGGGCTATTGGCCCATTAGACAAATTCTGAAATTCTCTTTGGCCCACTTGTATATGGCAGCATATGGCTGTGCTAGTGGTGCTAAAGTTTAGTCCCACATTGCTAGTTGAAGGAGAGTTGGACCACCTTATATAGTAGAGTGTTGCACCACTCACTAAGGTGTGACAAGAAGAGTAGCCCTCACGCACTCCTCCTCCGACGCCGCCCGCCTCACCACGCCACGCCTCGCCTCGTCACGACGCGCGCGCGCCGCGGGTTGCGGGAATCTCGCCGAGCCGAGCTTTATTCTATATAAAGCGTCCGGGCTAAACCTAATCGGTACGGAATCAATCCACACACGCGCCTACCTCCAGAACCTTGCGCTGCCGCTTTCGTCTTCTCCATCCCGGCTTGCGGCGTGCACCGCAGATCGGGACAGTAGGCCTCCGGAACCCCGCCTCTCGTGAACCTGTACGGGTGAGGGGCGATCAGGTTTTTGGGGAGCGCTCAAGCGCGACTACTGGCAACCACGACGTCGTCCGACGACGAGTTCCCTGACGACGACTTCTTCCCGGACGTCAGCGACCTCTTCGACAACCTCAACATGGGCGACGCTGTTGCGACCGCTACGGCTGCTATTCAGCCTACACTGTACGTGATCCTCAATTGTCTTTTTCGTATTATGCTAGAGTTCTTCGTTCTAGCGTTTGGTGTAGATGTGATAGGTTTATCTCCTATAGATGTAATTTGTTCATCTACTTTGTTGATCTGCATGATTGGTTTTACTACTGTCTGTATGATCATGTTTTATCAGTTTATTATTCGGATTAAATCATATGGATTATTGCTTATATTTCCAACAATCCAAAAACCTGATTATAGGCAACTGAATTCCACTGGTGTAGCCGCGGCTACTAGGCCGCCTCCTTTTGATGGCATGCACTATAAGAGATGGCGCAAGAGAGCAGTTCTCTGGTTTGAAAACCTAAACTGTTATAGCGCCACTCTTGGCAAGCCTGAAGGAGATCTTTCTGCTGAGCAGGAAGCGAACTTCAAGAAAGCCGATACCATGTTTATGGCGGCTTTGTTCAGTGTTCTTGGGGACAACATTGTTGACCCTTATATGTCATTTGATAATGGCAAGGACGCGTGGGAAGCGCTCGAGGCTAAGTTTGGGGTCCCGGACGCTGGCACTGAGCTGTATGTCATGGAGCAATTCTATGACTACAGGATGGTTGATGAGCGCTCCGTCGTTGAGCAAGCTCATGAGTTACAATCACTTGCCAAAGAACTTGAGCAGTTCAAGTGTTCCTTACCGGACAAATTTGTGGCCGGTGGCATTATTCTTAACGTTTGCGATTTCATGTACTACGTGATCGTGTTAAGTACTGCCAAGTACGACTACCACAGTCACAATGTACATTTTTCAAATTAGAAAGACCTAGAAAATTATTTTTATTTTATTAAAATTATTTTTATTTTTGGGGAATTAGAAAAACCCTTAGAGTTTTCATCCTATAGAAGTAGTTTGATTCAAATAGGTAGTAAGCTTGGTCGTGCAGATAATCAGTGGGTGGTGACCCATTAAATCTAGCTATGTTGAAGAATAGAAAGTGAAAAGATAAATAAATAATTTAGCCATAAGATGACAACAAAGATGGATGGTTAAACTTGCGCAGACGAGTTTTAAGAAAATCACAATTTACCGAAAAATAGTAAACTAATTTTTTTGTCTATAACCATGCGCATTGACCATCTACATTTAAGATAAATTACATGTTAGCCTCTAATGCTACAATAGTTTAGCTACTACTAGCTTCCTAAGGGAGTTGATACAGAAATTTATTGCTCATGGGAAATTTTCACCGGAAAAGAGAGTGCCAATGCAAGTGGTATGTTATTATTGAATCTAGGTTAGTTCTTATGTGATGCTAGGTCATTTTGCAATGTTAGCAAGATTGTCGGTATTTGGTATAGTATATGATATAGAGTAATGTCATTCTATATGTTCTTGACTAAATAACGATGCAGGTCTATCAAAACAATGACGATCGACATGATTCTTATATTCTTCAGATTGAATTAGAAAATGATAATACACATGACATGTTTCATTTAGACAGCCATAAAAACATATTATTATGTATAGAGCATAGTGTGAATAATCATGAGACGAAACTCCAAAATCTATAAAGATTATGCCCTCGCATTTGTGAGGGCCACCTTGCTAGTTAGTGTTAATGATAATAGACAGCTGAATATTGGATTGCAAGTTCCAGTCCGTCCAAACAGGCTCGAGCTTCGGCTTCTAGAGGATCATCGCATGGCAACAAATAACGACACGTGAGAAAATAATTTGGCCCTACACTACCATTCCCGCCTTAAAAGGTACCACAGAGGACATCAAGGGATCAATTCGTTACTTTTCATCGGAAGAAGTAGCACGCAACCCACCCCTCCTCCCGTTGAGGGTCGCCGCCCTCGTGATGGGCCTCCCCCGACTCCTCTCCACCGGCTCTGCCGGCCGGAGTTGGAGAAGGGGGAGCGCAGAAGTAGATAGGTTTAGGGGTAGGTTTGGCGATATGCCGGTTGAGGGCGCTGTGCCCAGTAGATGGAGCGGATGGGCAGATCTTGGCGTTGGGATCTGGCCAGCCCTAGGGTTCCTCCTTCTTCTTCTTCAACTCCGATGGCCGGAGGGGGAAGTGGAGTGGAGAAACACCGCCTCCTGGAATAAATTCAACGCTGGTTACCTGGTGAAGACCTGGTTCTGCTGGAAGCGATTCTTCTTGGCCGACCGTGGCGACGAAGGGGGAGGTTGCCTTCCGGCAGTGCGTGGCATGCTGAAGTGGCTCCTGGCCGGCCTTGGTGGCGAGGGGGAGCGCACTGGCGGCACCGCGGACTGGTTTCTCCCTAGGCGACCCTATCTTTGGATTTGCTGCAGATGCATCTTCTACGGCTTCCCTCCCTCATCTCGGGCAGGAGCTCTGAGGGAGGAGCTCGGTTTCTGGGAGCATCGGCGACAGATCCTGGAGGCTCATCGTTGCTCTTTCTCGGTGTCTTCTCCTGACCTGGACGCGGAGGTCGCTGTTGGAATTATGCCCTAGAGGCAATAATAAAGATGTTATTATTATAATTCTTGTTCATGATAATGTTTATATTCCATGCTAGAATTGTATTAAGCGGAAACTTTAATACTTGTGTGGTTTGTGAACAACACCGTGTCCCTAGTACGCCTCTATGGACTAGCTCATTGATTAATGATGGTTAAGGTTTCCTAACCATGGACATGAGTTGTCAATTAATAATGAGATCATATCATTGGGAGAATGATATGATGGACAGACCCAAACTAAGCGAAGCAATTAGATCGTGTCATCGTGTTCATCTTTGCGAAGCTTTTCTTATGTCAAATATTGTATTCCTTAGACCATGAGATAATAAAACTCCCTGGTATCGGAAGAAAGCTTTGAGGTCATCAAACGTCATCCTATGAGAGGGTGATCATAAAGGTGTCTCTCAGGTGATCGGAAAGTATCTGTTGGGTTGTATGTATCGAGATGGGATTTGTCCCTCCCAAGTCGGAGATATATACTTCGGGCCCACTTGTTAATCGATATCAACACCGCTTGCAAGCATGTGGTTAAGGAGTTAATCACAAAGTGATATCGGATGACGGAACGAGTAAAGTACTTGCTGCGAACGAGATTGAACTAGGTATGACGGTACCGACGATCAAATCTCGGGCAAGTAAAATATCGCGAGACGAAGGGAATATGTATCTGGGATTGATTGAATCCTGGCATCGTGGTTCATCCGATATGATCATCGATGAATGTGTGGGAGTCAATATGGGTTTCCAGACCCCACTGTTGATTATTGATAGAAGATCATGTCTGCATATTCTCGAACCCAAAGGGTCACACACTTAACGTGTCTCGACGCTAGGATAGATTGGATAATTGGTTTATGAGTTTTTGTTCGGAGTCTCGGATGGGATCCGAGACATCACGAGAGGTTCCGGAATGGTCCGCGAGACCCACACTATGAGTTGATCCCAGTGGCAACCCACTCTATGTGATCGAAGATCCCGTGAATTAGAGATGGGAGACAAGCTGTTGGTCAGCTGAGAGGAGAGTATTCCCATATTATATTACATCTCCATAAAGATGCAATACTCTCTTATTCTGCATGGCAGGTTGATATTTATCTTAATGTGTTCCAAGTGGCTTTTTATAAGCGGAGATGTTGTCCTGCAGAACATCTCTTGAGGAATACACCTATATGAGTCTGACTGTCAAACGTCGCAGTCCGTGAGAGTTGGGCGCTCTCTAATAAACTCATGAAAGGCCCTGGAGTATGACGCATAAGCTCCAAACCGCGGGGAAGCCGACGGTAGCCCTGTACCGGTCTAGATTTTGTGTGAAACTAGCGCGCAGAAAACTTGTAGTTCAAGGCATAGTCCACTATTCAAGTTGCAAGCTAGTGTAGCATGAAGTTTAACGTGGAAGTTCAACTTAACAGTCTCCACTACACACCGGTATATAAAACAATGTTCTGGAAGAAAAGTGTTGTGATGTGCCAATGAGACTTTGTGGGGGATTGTTGGAATTTGGTGTATATTGGGCTATTGGCCCATTAGACAAATTCTGAAATTCTCTTTGGCCCACTTGTATATGGCAGCATATGGCTGTACTAGTGGTGCTAAAGTTTAGTCCCACATTGCTAGTTGAAGGAGAGTTGGACCACCTTATATAGTAGAGTGTTGCACCACTCACTAAGGTGTGACAAGAAGAGTAGCCCTCGCGCACTCCTCCTCCGACGCCGCCCGCCTCGCCACGCCTCGCCTCGTCACGACGCGCGCGCGCCGCGGGTTGCGGGAATCTCGCCGAGCCGAGCTTTATTTTGCTGGTTGGGAAAACTGATTATGAGTCATTAACGGACGCGTTAATCACAGCTGTTTCCAGTTTTTATGGACATGGACTGTTACCGACTCGGACGTGGGCTGAGCCCATGATCCTCCTAACCTGCACTATATAAAGCGTCCGGGCTAAACCTAATCGGTACGGAATCAATCCACACACGCGCCTACCTCCAGAACCTTGCGCCGCCGCTTTCGTCTTCTCCATCCCGGCTTGCGGCGTGCACCGCAGATCGGGACAGTAGGCCTCCGGAACCCCGCCTCTCGTGAACCTGTACGGGTGAGGGGCGATCAGGTTTTTGGGGAGCGCTCAAGCGCGACTACTGGCAACCACGGCGTCGTCCGACGACGAGTTCCCTGACGACGACTTCTTCCCGGACGTCAGCGACCTCTTCGACAACCTCAACATGGGCGACGCTGCTGCGACCGCTACGGCTGCTATTCAGCCTACACTGTACGTGATCCTCAATTGTCTTTTTCGTATTATGCTAGAGTTCTTCGTTCTAGCGTTTGGTGTAGATGTGATAGGTTTATTGTAAGAGGTCCCTACCCAATAAGGTAGATCCCTCCTATGTTTTACAATGCCAGTCCCTGGATCAATAGCTAGCATCCACAGTTAAGATGTAATATCAAGATACAAGGGTCATATTATAACTTTATAACCAGGAATAACATAGTTTTATTACATCATACATAGCTCATTTGGCTATTACATTACAATGCAGCGGAATAAATATAAGTATGGGTCCTTCATCTTCTAAGTGCCACAGGCAGATGTTGGTTGTAGACTTTGTAGTCCTAGTCAATCAAACAATCTTCATCTAACAAAACAATCAACCTGCAACATTACAAGTCACAGCCACAAGGGTCAATACATTGGAATTGTATTGGCAAGTTTCACCTTTATGTAAATATGAGTGGATCCTATCAATACATGCATATTTGGCTAAGTAGGGTTTTAAGGCTTTTTGCATAAAGCAACATTTATCCTATCTTTTCCAAAATGGTTTTGTCCTTTGTCAAATCTTTTTCCAAGTTCCTTGAACTCCTTGGTAGAAACACAAGTGTTCAAGTCCTTGTCAAAATTCCCTTGAGCTACTTGGTAACTCCAAGTACTTCAAGTTTTTATCAAAAACCCATGAGTTCCTTGGTAAAGCCCCAAGTACATCATGCTCTTGAGCACCTTGGTAAACCCCAAGTGCAACAAGCTTTATCAAATCTCTTTGAATTCCTTGGTACCCCCAAGTGCATCAAGTTTTTATATTAGAAGTTGGAATGTCGAGATCTCCCATGGTTCAAACTTTAGTTGCTCAGTATTGTCCATAACCGGGGACACGGCTAAGTACTTAGATTTTTATTAACTTCTGCAGAAGGAGTACACTTTACCCACATGACACAATCCCATCTTGTTGCCACCAGTGGCCTACTGGATTAGTGCTCACCAAGATGGAGTACTGGCAGACTGAGAGTGTGACGAAGTCTTTCCAAAAGGTCCTCCCATACATCATTGCTAGCTTGTCTTCAGCCCCCATGAAGCATTCCAGATCCCCATGTCCGGTAACTAAAGACAATGTATGGGTCTTCCTAGTGTAGTTGACTAAGCCAGAGCCATAATAGCATGTGGTTGTACACGAAAGCCACAATTGGAGAAACATGTTCAATCTCTAAGTTTCCTAGGTGGTTTTCATTTGGAGCACAACACAAAGTGATTGCCATAGACATGGTTCCCTTTTGTTGCCACCTTCTCCAAAACATAAAGTGTCCACCACCTAGGGGGTTCATTGAGTCCTTGTTTTATTATATAAAACATAAGTCTTTTCTCAATCTCATAAAATCTCAACATGTTTCTCTTTTCAAAATAAAGCATGGCTAAGCATGTATCAACTACATTGTTTTCACTAAGGAATGTATAGGGTATACTATTAGGATTTAGCATAGCATAAGTATAGAAATTCTTTTCATGCATGTTTTCAAAAATCCACTAAGTATAATGAAAATAGTAGGTCTTTTGTATGATAGTGTAACTTGCCTTTTTGGTAGGGAATGAGGTTTTACCCTTGATCTTGCTAGTCTCACACTTTGTTAATTTCACTACAATCAATCAAGCAAGCATGGTATCAAGTAACATTCCAAACCAATATTCAAACAATATTTCACACACACAAAGTAATGGTTCCTAAGTTTTGTAAAAGAGGGTTCTATTGCAAAGTTGGTCTCTACTAGGTTTATAAACTTTGTAAGATCCACATTGGTCATTTACCAAAATGTCAAAGTCATTGGTTAGAGGTTTTTGCTCAAAGTCTATTTTAAAATCCATTCAACATTTTATGTGGTGAAAATTATTCTTTTCAAAGAAAAACTTTATATTTTTCACCAAGTGGGTTGCCCTTGGCAAGGCTTGGTGTTTTGGGTCAGTAAGTTTGGTTCATAACCTTTTCCCAAAGTTCTTCTTGCAAAAACACCTCTAAAATAAAATCAATGAGTTTTATTTGGCTAGAAAATGACTAAGTTAATTAATTCATCATAAATTTCACCAAAATCATTTTTAGCACTTTGGGTTGGTTACTAGGGTCAGTATGGTCACACAAATCCATTTTGCAAAAGTTTTAATCCTAAAATCCAATTTTAAACAATTTTTATACTCTAAACAAGTACACAAATGTTTCTGTAATTTCAAACAAGTTAATAAATACTATTTTCAAAACTAAGGCCATGGTTGGCTAGGGCTTGTTCTCCTAATTTCATTGATATAAAATTTGCAATATTTGGACGTGTGGTTCGAAAGTTACAAGGGTTTGAAAATCCTATCTAAATCAGATTTCAATTTTCTTTTAAAACGAGATAGGTGACACGCGGCGTGTTTCTATTCGCGGGTACCGCTTCGCGTGGATCGGCATCGTGGTGCGTTGGATTAAGTCCGATCGTGCGGTACTGAGCGCATACCTCTTCGGCGATTAAGTGACCTAATCCTGTTCGTCTGATCTAGATCTAACGGACTTAAACAGATGACCATTTACGGGCGGCGCTGCGTGGCTGTGCGCGGCGGCGACGGGCAGACGGCGGCGGCGCTAGCGAAGCAGGAAGCAAAGGAAGGTGGGGAAATGCTCACCGAGGTCGCGAGGCTGTGGTGAAGCACGTCGTGTGGTCGGCGTGGCTCGGGGCGCACTGTGTCGGGAAGAATCTCTCGCCGGAGTAGCTCTTGGCGACGGTCGGCTCTGGTCGACGACAGGGACGTTACTGTGGTCCACGAGAAGGCAAACGAAGGGCTGGGTTAGACGCAGGAGGTCACGGAGATGATGTGAGCATGTACCAGAAGAAGAGGGGCGACTGGGTTCTACCCGCGGGGCTCGTTGGAGAAGAAGGCAGACGGCGGCGCTTCTGATCCTTGTCGAAGTCGACTTCCTGGGACGCCCGCGAATGAACGGTTGGTACAGGGAGAAGCGTCTGGGAGTGGGGAAGTTGCTAGCGTGCTCAGGGAGGCGGAAGGATGAGTGTGCTGGCCGGAATTTGCGAGAGGGCTCGTCGGAGACGAAGTCGTTCGAGGACGAATTGCGACGGCCTGGAGGCGTGATACTGTGAGATGACAGGGGGAAAACGGAGAGGAAGGGCGAGCGTTTTAAGGTGCGCGATTCCTGCGAGTTAAGGCGGCCGCGTTAAGGCGTATTACGCCGGAGTTAATCCGCCTGCAACGGTCGGCGAGGGGTGGGGAGAAGGTCGTGCGGGTGGGGAGGGAGAACAGTGGAAAGGGGTCCACTTGTTAGTGGAGAAAACGTTTCAGACGGGGTCCACTTGTCGGTTGCTGGGAGGGTGCGGTTCTGAGTGGGAAAGAAAACGGTTCGGGGAAGAACAGAAGTTGGGCTGGACTGGGCTGTTGGGCTGGGCCTTGTTGGGTTGTCCTTTTCCAATTTTTTTTTCTGCCTGTTTGTTTTATTCTTTTCTATTTCTATTTTCTGATTTGAATTTCAAACAATTATTCACACATTCAAACAACATTCAAATCAATTCAAACAAACACTCAACTTCACTTTGAATTTGGTTCTGTTTTTCAACATATTCCAAAATATAACCATATTTTTAAATCTAATTAGGTTCCATTTATTAGTTTAAATAAAATGGACCATGGTTTATTAATAAAATAAGGTTTGGTTTAATTAATAAAATCTTCATTAGAAATCCAAATGTTTTCAAAACCAAATCAGTAGGTTTATTTGGAAATAAGTTTCATTTGGAAATCTTGTTTAAAATAAAATAATCCTTTTTCTTTAGGGTCCATTAATAATTAAATAAAATGGAACTTAGTTATTAAATCAACTAAGGTTTGTTTTATTGAGAAAGTTTATTTTAAAATCTAAAATAAAGCCAAAAACCTTTTAGTAGATTTTATTTGTGAATACAAATTACTTAGAAAACTTATTTTCAACAATTTAATTAGTTTTGATGTTTCAATTAAATTGGTAAGATCTTTTATTTTAAAAGAGTTTGGATATTAATTATTTTATTTAATAAATACTTTATTATTTCTAATTAAACCTTTGCTATTTTATTTAAAATAAACTGTTTTAATTCAACTGCTTGGCCAAGTTTTATTTTGGTTTTATAAACAACCCTTATTTGTAAATCCATCTTTTCTTTTGAATATCAAATCCTTTTATTAAAAGATTCAAATAGTAATTCCAAATCCTTTCCTTTATTAAATGTTTATCCTTGAGAATCCCTTTATGATTCTATTTAATTCAAATAGGTTTGAAGTTCCATTTGAGTTCAAAAAGTTTCTTCTGGCTCTGAAATTTAAGTAAAGTTTTATTTTATTCATTTATTTTCACATTACAAGATTTGGAAAATCTTGGGATGTGACAGGCTACCACCCTTAAAATAAATCTCGTCCCGAGATTTGGGAAGGCTGGGTTTCAAGCAAGTTCAAGCAACTAGGGTTCTACCACCCTTAAAATTTCTCAAACAAAAATTACATATTGGTCTTCTTGGGTCCTGGAAATTTTTCTATGTCAAACTTTGGCTTTATTCCTATGCTTGACTCATGGGCCAAGATTGAGTTTCTCCATAGGCTTGTTCAACTTGTTCTTCATCCTTTCTGGACAGTTGCTTGCATAGTGTCCTGGATTCTTGCAGTTGAAACAATTAATGTCCTTGAGTTCTTTGCGTTGCTCCTTTGGGCAAGTTGCTACATAATGACCTGGTTCACTACAGTTGTTACACCACACTTGGTCAATTCCTTTATTCTTTATGTTCCCTGGACATGCACTGGAGTAGTGTCCCATTTCCTTACATTTACGACATTGCACAAGGCTCATGTCTTGCTTGGGCTTCTTGATTTTCTTTGATCCTTTGAATTGGGTTGTCTTGTTAGGAGGTAGAAGTGGTCCTTTTCCTTTGGTAGACTTGGATCCTTCTTGTTTCCTTTGTTCCACCATGGCATAGATAGGGCATAGGCCAGGAGTATGATCATTTCCCTCACAAAGGTAGCAAGTAGCTTGAGAGGTAGGGCATTCTCCAACAGAATGGTCTTCATCACAATTGGGGCATTGTCCTTCATGCTCCTTGGAAGTATGTTCCTTGTCTCCACAAATAATGCAAGCTGGGGCTCCATCTAGAACAACATTCTTGTCATCTTTGCTATCATACTTTCTTCTAGGAAAATTTTCTTCCATGCTAATCATTTGATTAGTAACCTTAAGCATTAGTTGAGATTGTTCCTCCAAAAACTTTTGCAGTGCTGGATCTTCATTACTATTGTTGGCTAGGAACTGAGCTGTTAGTTGGTTCAACTGATGCTGGGTTGCTAAGAGCTCTCCTAAACTGTCAGCTTGGTTGGTGTTGGTGTCATCAACCTTGGAGTCTTTTGGAGTAGTCATCTGTTTGGGGTTGAAGACAGATGAGAATGGGCAAGATGTTTCTAAGGAAATATTTCTAATCACACATCACAATTCACACAAGCAATGTGCATACAATCACAAATCAACATTTCACTCAAACAATAAAGTTCAAGCACATACTTAGGCAACAAAATATTTTTGTTACACCACATAAGTTGGTGGTTTAACTTAACTAAATTATGGTGGTCCATCTATATGGTTCACTTTTGCTCTTTCCTTCCTTCTTGATTCTTCTTGTATGGGATCATGGTTTCTTTTGAGAAAAGCTCTTGGTCACAATACTTCAAAGTTGTTGTTGGTTTCTTCTCATTTTGCATTCCCTCAGTCTCTAAATCTTGAGTAGATTTTCCATGTTTCACTTGTGGTCCTTAGTAGTTTCCAGGTTGGAAATCCTTGGTGAATATGCTGAAGATGTTGAAGTCATTAGAGTTGAAGATGTTGAAGTCATTAGAGTTGAAGAAGTTGAAGAAGTCCTTTGCATAGGGTGTAGTCTTTGGCCATGGGTAGGTTTTTTCATCAAGTTGAAGTAGAAGAGATGTAGAATTGAAACCAAAATGGTTGAGGAAAGAGTTTACAAGTGTTTTTGTAAATAAGTTTTTGGAACAAATACACTCCTATTTTTCTAAGGGTTTTTGTCCAATCCTAGGGTTTACAAATCCTACAGGCAACACAGTGCTCTGATACCATCTGTAAGAGGTCCCTACCCAATAAGGTAGATCCCTCCTGTGTTTTACAATGCTAGTCCCTGGATCAATAGCTAGCATCCACAGTTAAGATGTAATATCAAGATACAAGGGTCATATTATAACTTTATAACCAGGAATAACATAGTTTTATTACATCATACATAGCTCATTTGGCTATTACATTACAATGCAGCGGAATAAATATAAGTATGGGTCCTTCATCTTCTAAGTGCCACAGGCAGATGTTGGTTGTAGACTTTGTAGTCCTAGTCAATCAAACAATCTTCATCTAACAAAACAATCAACCTGCAACATTACAAGTCACAGCCACAAGGGTCAATACATTGGAATTGTATTGGCAAGTTTCACCTTTATGTAAATATGAGTGGATCCTATCAATACATGCATATTTGGCTAAGTAGGGTTTTAAGGCTTTTTGCATAAAGCAACATTTATCCTATCTTTTCCAAAATGGTTTTGTCCTTTGTCAAATCTTTTTCCAAGTTCCTTGAACTCCTTGGTAGAAACACAAGTGTTCAAGTCCTTGTCAAAATTCCCTTGAGCTACTTGGTAACTCCAAGTACTTCAAGTTTTTATCAAAAACCCATGAGTTCCTTGGTAAAGCCCCAAGTACATCATGCTCTTGAGCACCTTGGTAAACCCCAAGTGCAACAAGCTTTATCAAATCTCTTTGAATTCCTTGGTACCCCCAAGTGCATCAAGTTTTTATATTAGAAGTTGGAATGTCGAGATCTCCCATGGTTCAAACTTTAGTTGCTCAGTATTGTCCATAACCGGGGACACGGCTAAGTACTTAGATTTTTATTAACTTCTGCAGAAGGAGTACACTTTACCCACATGACACAATCCCATCTTGTTGCCACCAGTGGCCTACTGGATTAGTGCTCACCAAGATGGAGTACTGGCAGACTGAGAGTGTGACGAAGTCTTTCCAAAAGGTCCTCCCATACATCATTGCTAGCTTGTCTTCAGCCCCCATGAAGCATTCCAGATCCCCATGTCCGGTAACTAAAGACAATGTATGGGTCTTCCTAGTGTAGTTGACTAAGCCAGAGCCATAATAGCATGTGGTTGTACACGAAAGCCACAATTGGAGAAACATGTTCAATCTCTAAGTTTCCTAGGTGGTTTTCATTTGGAGCACAACACAAAGTGATTGCCATAGACATGGTTCCCTTTTGTTGCCACCTTCTCCAAAACATAAAGTGTCCACCACCTAGGGGGTTCATTGAGTCCTTGTTTTATTATATAAAACATAAGTCTTTTCTCAATCTCATAAAATCTCAACATGTTTCTCTTTTCAAAATAAAGCATGGCTAAGCATGTATCAACTACATTGTTTTCACTAAGGAATGTATAGGGTATACTATTAGGATTTAGCATAGCATAAGTATAGAAATTCTTTTCATGCATGTTTTCAAAAATCCACTAAGTATAATGAAAATAGTAGGTCTTTTGTATGATAGTGTAACTTGCCTTTTTGGTAGGGAATGAGGTTTTACCCTTGATCTTGCTAGTCTCACACTTTGTTAATTTCACTACAATCAATCAAGCAAGCATGGTATCAAGTAACATTCCAAACCAATATTCAAACAATATTTCACACACACAAAGTAATGGTTCCTAAGTTTTGTAAAAGAGGGTTCTATTGCAAAGTTGGTCTCTACTAGGTTTATAAACTTTGTAAGATCCACATTGGTCATTTACCAAAATGTCAAAGTCATTGGTTAGAGGTTTTTGCTCAAAGTCTATTTTAAAATCCATTCAACATTTTATGTGGTGAAAATTATTCTTTTCAAAGAAAAACTTTATATTTTTCACCAAGTGGGTTGCCCTTGGCAAGGCTTGGTGTTTTGGGTCAGTAAGTTTGGTTCATAACCTTTTCCCAAAGTTCTTCTTGCAAAAACACCTCTAAAATAAAATCAATGAGTTTTATTTGGCTAGAAAATGACTAAGTTAATTAATTCATCATAAATTTCACCAAAATCATTTTTAGCACTTTGGGTTGGTTACTAGGGTCAGTATGGTCACACAAATCCATTTTGCAAAAGTTTTAATCCTAAAATCCAATTTTAAACAATTTTTATACTCTAAACAAGTACACAAATGTTTCTGTAATTTCAAACAAGTTAATAAATACTATTTTCAAAACTAAGGCCATGGTTGGCTAGGGCTTGTTCTCCTAATTTCATTGATATAAAATTTGCAATATTTGGACGTGTGGTTCGAAAGTTACAAGGGTTTGAAAATCCTATCTAAATCAGATTTCAATTTTCTTTTAAAACGAGATAGGTGACACGCGGCGTGTTTCTATTCGCGGGTACCGCTTCGCGTGGATCGGCATCGTGGTGCGTTGGATTAAGTCCGATCGTGCGGTACTGAGCGCATACCTCTTCGGCGATTAAGTGACCTAATCCTGTTCGTCTGATCTAGATCTAACGGACTTAAACAGATGACCATTTACGGGCGGCGCTGCGTGGCTGTGCGCGGCGGCGACGGGCAGACGGCGGCGGCGCTAGCGAAGCAGGAAGCAAAGGAAGGTGGGGAAATGCTCACCGAGGTCGCGAGGCTGTGGTGAAGCACGTCGTGTGGTCGGCGTGGCTCGGGGCGCACTGTGTCGGGAAGAATCTCTCGCCGGAGTAGCTCTTGGCGACGGTCGGCTCTGGTCGACGACAGGGACGTTACTGTGGTCCACGAGAAGGCAAACGAAGGGCTGGGTTAGACGCAGGAGGTCACGGAGATGATGTGAGCATGTACCAGAAGAAGAGGGGCGACTGGGTTCTACCCGCGGGGCTCGTTGGAGAAGAAGGCAGACGGCGGCGCTTCTGATCCTTGTCGAAGTCGACTTCCTGGGACGCCCGCGAATGAACGGTTGGTACAGGGAGAAGCGTCTGGGAGTGGGGAAGTTGCTAGCGTGCTCAGGGAGGCGGAAGGATGAGTGTGCTGGCCGGAATTTGCGAGAGGGCTCGTCGGAGACGAAGTCGTTCGAGGACGAATTGCGACGGCCTGGAGGCGTGATACTGTGAGATGACAGGGGGAAAACGGAGAGGAAGGGCGAGCGTTTTAAGGTGCGCGATTCCTGCGAGTTAAGGCGGCCGCGTTAAGGCGTATTACGCCGGAGTTAATCCGCCTGCAACGGTCGGCGAGGGGTGGGGAGAAGGTCGTGCGGGTGGGGAGGGAGAACAGTGGAAAGGGGTCCACTTGTTAGTGGAGAAAACGTTTCAGACGGGGTCCACTTGTCGGTTGCTGGGAGGGTGCGGTTCTGAGTGGGAAAGAAAACGGTTCGGGGAAGAACAGAAGTTGGGCTGGACTGGGCTGTTGGGCTGGGCCTTGTTGGGTTGTCCTTTTCCAATTTTTTTTTCTGCCTGTTTGTTTTATTCTTTTCTATTTCTATTTTCTGATTTGAATTTCAAACAATTATTCACACATTCAAACAACATTCAAATCAATTCAAACAAACACTCAACTTCACTTTGAATTTGGTTCTGTTTTTCAACATATTCCAAAATATAACCATATTTTTAAATCTAATTAGGTTCCATTTATTAGTTTAAATAAAATGGACCATGGTTTATTAATAAAATAAGGTTTGGTTTAATTAATAAAATCTTCATTAGAAATCCAAATGTTTTCAAAACCAAATCAGTAGGTTTATTTGGAAATAAGTTTCATTTGGAAATCTTGTTTAAAATAAAATAATCCTTTTTCTTTAGGGTCCATTAATAATTAAATAAAATGGAACTTAGTTATTAAATCAACTAAGGTTTGTTTTATTGAGAAAGTTTATTTTAAAATCTAAAATAAAGCCAAAAACCTTTTAGTAGATTTTATTTGTGAATACAAATTACTTAGAAAACTTATTTTCAACAATTTAATTAGTTTTGATGTTTCAATTAAATTGGTAAGATCTTTTATTTTAAAAGAGTTTGGATATTAATTATTTTATTTAATAAATACTTTATTATTTCTAATTAAACCTTTGCTATTTTATTTAAAATAAACTGTTTTAATTCAACTGCTTGGCCAAGTTTTATTTTGGTTTTATAAACAACCCTTATTTGTAAATCCATCTTTTCTTTTGAATATCAAATCCTTTTATTAAAAGATTCAAATAGTAATTCCAAATCCTTTCCTTTATTAAATGTTTATCCTTGAGAATCCCTTTATGATTCTATTTAATTCAAATAGGTTTGAAGTTCCATTTGAGTTCAAAAAGTTTCTTCTGGCTCTGAAATTTAAGTAAAGTTTTATTTTATTCATTTATTTTCACATTACAAGATTTGGAAAATCTTGGGATGTGACAGGCTACCACCCTTAAAATAAATCTCGTCCCGAGATTTGGGAAGGCTGGGTTTCAAGCAAGTTCAAGCAACTAGGGTTCTACCACCCTTAAAATTTCTCAAACAAAAATTACATATTGGTCTTCTTGGGTCCTGGAAATTTTTCTATGTCAAACTTTGGCTTTATTCCTATGCTTGACTCATGGGCCAAGATTGAGTTTCTCCATAGGCTTGTTCAACTTGTTCTTCATCCTTTCTGGACAGTTGCTTGCATAGTGTCCTGGATTCTTGCAGTTGAAACAATTAATGTCCTTGAGTTCTTTGCGTTGCTCCTTTGGGCAAGTTGCTACATAATGACCTGGTTCACTACAGTTGTTACACCACACTTGGTCAATTCCTTTATTCTTTATGTTCCCTGGACATGCACTGGAGTAGTGTCCCATTTCCTTACATTTACGACATTGCACAAGGCTCATGTCTTGCTTGGGCTTCTTGATTTTCTTTGATCCTTTGAATTGGGTTGTCTTGTTAGGAGGTAGAAGTGGTCCTTTTCCTTTGGTAGACTTGGATCCTTCTTGTTTCCTTTGTTCCACCATGGCATAGATAGGGCATAGGCCAGGAGTATGATCATTTCCCTCACAAAGGTAGCAAGTAGCTTGAGAGGTAGGGCATTCTCCAACAGAATGGTCTTCATCACAATTGGGGCATTGTCCTTCATGCTCCTTGGAAGTATGTTCCTTGTCTCCACAAATAATGCAAGCTGGGGCTCCATCTAGAACAACATTCTTGTCATCTTTGCTATCATACTTTCTTCTAGGAAAATTTTCTTCCATGCTAATCATTTGATTAGTAACCTTAAGCATTAGTTGAGATTGTTCCTCCAAAAACTTTTGCAGTGCTGGATCTTCATTACTATTGTTGGCTAGGAACTGAGCTGTTAGTTGGTTCAACTGATGCTGGGTTGCTAAGAGCTCTCCTAAACTGTCAGCTTGGTTGGTGTTGGTGTCATCAACCTTGGAGTCTTTTGGAGTAGTCATCTGTTTGGGGTTGAAGACAGATGAGAATGGGCAAGATGTTTCTAAGGAAATATTTCTAATCACACATCACAATTCACACAAGCAATGTGCATACAATCACAAATCAACATTTCACTCAAACAATAAAGTTCAAGCACATACTTAGGCAACAAAATATTTTTGTTACACCACATAAGTTGGTGGTTTAACTTAACTAAATTATGGTGGTCCATCTATATGGTTCACTTTTGCTCTTTCCTTCCTTCTTGATTCTTCTTGTATGGGATCATGGTTTCTTTTGAGAAAAGCTCTTGGTCACAATACTTCAAAGTTGTTGTTGGTTTCTTCTCATTTTGCATTCCCTCAGTCTCTAAATCTTGAGTAGATTTTCCATGTTTCACTTGTGGTCCTTAGTAGTTTCCAGGTTGGAAATCCTTGGTGAATATGCTGAAGATGTTGAAGTCATTAGAGTTGAAGATGTTGAAGTCATTAGAGTTGAAGAAGTTGAAGAAGTCCTTTGCATAGGGTGTAGTCTTTGGCCATGGGTAGGTTTTTTCATCAAGTTGAAGTAGAAGAGATGTAGAATTGAAACCAAAATGGTTGAGGAAAGAGTTTACAAGTGTTTTTGTAAATAAGTTTTTGGAACAAATACACTCCTATTTTTCTAAGGGTTTTTGTCCAATCCTAGGGTTTACAAATCCTACAGGCAACACAGTGCTCTGATACCATCTGTAAGAGGTCCCTACCCAATAAGGTAGATCCCTCCTGTGTTTTACAATGCTAGTCCCTGGATCAATAGCTAGCATCCACAGTTAAGATGTAATATCAAGATACAAGGGTCATATTATAACTTTATAACCAGGAATAACATAGTTTTATTACATCATACATAGCTCATTTGGCTATTACATTACAATGCAGCGGAATAAATATAAGTATGGGTCCTTCATCTTCTAAGTGCCACAGGCAGATGTTGGTTGTAGACTTTGTAGTCCTAGTCAATCAAACAATCTTCATCTAACAAAACAATCAACCTGCAACATTACAAGTCACAGCCACAAGGGTCAATACATTGGAATTGTATTGGCAAGTTTCACCTTTATGTAAATATGAGTGGATCCTATCAATACATGCATATTTGGCTAAGTAGGGTTTTAAGGCTTTTTGCATAAAGCAACATTTATCCTATCTTTTCCAAAATGGTTTTGTCCTTTGTCAAATCTTTTTCCAAGTTCCTTGAACTCCTTGGTAGAAACACAAGTGTTCAAGTCCTTGTCAAAATTCCCTTGAGCTACTTGGTAACTCCAAGTACTTCAAGTTTTTATCAAAAACCCATGAGTTCCTTGGTAAAGCCCCAAGTACATCATGCTCTTGAGCACCTTGGTAAACCCCAAGTGCAACAAGCTTTATCAAATCTCTTTGAATTCCTTGGTACCCCCAAGTGCATCAAGTTTTTATATTAGAAGTTGGAATGTCGAGATCTCCCATGGTTCAAACTTTAGTTGCTCAGTATTGTCCATAACCGGGGACACGGCTAAGTACTTAGATTTTTATTAACTTCTGCAGAAGGAGTACACTTTACCCACATGACACAATCCCATCTTGTTGCCACCAGTGGCCTACTGGATTAGTGCTCACCAAGATGGAGTACTGGCAGACTGAGAGTGTGACGAAGTCTTTCCAAAAGGTCCTCCCATACATCATTGCTAGCTTGTCTTCAGCCCCCATGAAGCATTCCAGATCCCCATGTCCGGTAACTAAAGACAATGTATGGGTCTTCCTAGTGTAGTTGACTAAGCCAGAGCCATAATAGCATGTGGTTGTACACGAAAGCCACAATTGGAGAAACATGTTCAATCTCTAAGTTTCCTAGGTGGTTTTCATTTGGAGCACAACACAAAGTGATTGCCATAGACATGGTTCCCTTTTGTTGCCACCTTCTCCAAAACATAAAGTGTCCACCACCTAGGGGGTTCATTGAGTCCTTGTTTTATTATATAAAACATAAGTCTTTTCTCAATCTCATAAAATCTCAACATGTTTCTCTTTTCAAAATAAAGCATGGCTAAGCATGTATCAACTACATTGTTTTCACTAAGGAATGTATAGGGTATACTATTAGGATTTAGCATAGCATAAGTATAGAAATTCTTTTCATGCATGTTTTCAAAAATCCACTAAGTATAATGAAAATAGTAGGTCTTTTGTATGATAGTGTAACTTGCCTTTTTGGTAGGGAATGAGGTTTTACCCTTGATCTTGCTAGTCTCACACTTTGTTAATTTCACTACAATCAATCAAGCAAGCATGGTATCAAGTAACATTCCAAACCAATATTCAAACAATATTTCACACACACAAAGTAATGGTTCCTAAGTTTTGTAAAAGAGGGTTCTATTGCAAAGTTGGTCTCTACTAGGTTTATAAACTTTGTAAGATCCACATTGGTCATTTACCAAAATGGCAAAGTCATTGGTTAGAGGTTTTTGCTCAAAGTCTATTTTAAAATCCATTCAACATTTTATGTGGTGAAAATTATTCTTTTCAAAGAAAAACTTTATGTTTTTCACCAAGTGGGTTGCCCTTGGCAAGGCTTGGTGTTTTGGGTCAGTAAGTTTGGTTCATAACCTTTTCCCAAAGTTCTTCTTGCAAAAACACCTCTAAAATAAAATCAATGAGTTTTATTTGGCTAGAAAATGACTAAGTTAATTAATTCATCATAAATTTCACCAAAATCATTTTTAGCACTTTGGGTTGGTTACTAGGGTCAGTATGGTCACACAAATCCATTTTGCAAAAGTTTTAATCCTAAAATCCAATTTTAAACAATTTTTATACTCTAAACAAGTACACAAATGTTTCTGTAATTTCAAACAAGTTAATAAATACTATTTTCAAAACTAAGGCCATGGTTGGCTAGGGCTTGTTCTCCTGATTTCATTGATATAAAATTTGCAATATTTGGACGTGTGGTTCGAAAGTTACAAGGGTTTGAAAATCCTATCTAAATCAGATTTCAATTTTCTTTTAAAACGAGATAGGTGACACGCGGCGTGTTTCTATTCGCGGGTACCGCTTCGCGTGGATCGGCATCGTGGTGCGTTGGATTAAGTCCGATCGTGCGGTACTGAGCGCATACCTCTTCGGCGTTTAAGTGACCTAATCCTCTTCGTCTGATCTAGATCTAACGGACTTAAACAGATGACCATTTACGGGCGGCGCTGCGTGGCTGTGCGCGGCGGCGACGGGCAGACGGCGGCGGCGCTAGCGAAGCAGGAAGCAAAGGAAGGTGGGGAAATGCTCACCGAGGTCGCGAGGCTGTGGTGAAGCACGTCGTGTGGTCGGCGTGGCTCAGGGCGCACTGTGTCGGGAAGAATCTCTCGCCGGAGTAGCTCTTGGCGACGGTCGGCTCTGGTCGACGACAGGGACGTTACTGTGGTCCACGAGAAGGCAAACGAAGGGCTGGGTTAGACGCAGGAGGTCACAGAGATGATGTGAGCATGTACCAGAAGAAGAGGGGCGACTGGGTTCTACCTGCGGGGCTCGTTGGAGAAGAAGGCAGACGGCGGCGCTTCTGATCCTTGTCGAAGTCGACTTCCTGGGACGCCCGCGGATGAACGGTTGGTACAGGGAGAAGCGTCTGGGAGTGGGGAAGTTGCTAGCGTGCTCAGGGAGGCGGAAGGATGAGTGTGCTGGCCGGAATTTGCGAGAGGGCTCGTCGGAGACGAAGTCGTTCGAGGACGAATTGCGACGGCCTGGAGGCGTGATACTGTGAGATGACAGGGGGAAAACGGAGAGGAAGGGCGAGCGTTTTAAGGTGCGCGATTCCTGCGAGTTAAGGCGGCCGCGTTAAGGCGTATTACGCCGGAGTTAATCCGCCTGCAACGGCCGGCGAGGGGTGGGGAGAAGGTCGTGCGGGTGGGGAGGGAGAACAGTGGAAAGGGGTCCACTTGTCAGTGGAGAAAACGTTTCAGACGGGGTCCACTTGTCGGTTGCTGGGAGGGTGCGGTTCTGAGTGGGAAAGAAAACGGTTCGGGGAAGAACAGAAGTTGGGCTGGACTGGGCTATTGGGCTGGGCCTTGTTGGGTTGTCCTTTTCCATTTTTTTTCTGCCTGTTTGTTTTATTCTTTTCTATTTCTATTTTCTGATTTGAATTTCAAACAATTATTCACACATTCAAACAACATTCAAATCAATTCAAACAAACACTCAACTTCACTTTGAATTTGGTTCTGTTTTTCAACATATTCCAAAATATAACCATATTTTTAAATCTAATTAGGTTCCATTTATTAGTTTAAATAAAATGGACCATGGTTTATTAATAAAATAAGGTTTGGTTTAATTAATAAAATCTTCATTAGAAATCCAAATGTTTTCAAAACCAAATCAGTAGGTTTATTTGGAAATAAGTTTCATTTGGAAATCTTGTTTAAAATAAAATAATCCTTTTTCTTTAGGGTCCATTAATAATTAAATAAAATGGAACTTAGTTATTAAATCAACTAAGGTTTGTTTTATTGAGAAAGTTTATTTTAAAATCTAAAATAAAGCCAAAAACCTTTTAGTAGATTTTATTTGTGAATACAAATTACTTAGAAAACTTATTTTCAACAATTTAATTAGTTTTGATGTTTCAATTAAATTGGTAAGATCTTTTATTTTAAAAGAGTTTGGATATTAATTATTTTATTTAATAAATACTTTATTATTTCTAATTAAACCTTTGCTATTTTATTTAAAATAAACTGTTTTAATTCAACTGCTTGGCCAAGTTTTATTTTGGTTTTATAAACAACCCTTATTTGTAAATCCATCTTTTCTTTTGAATATCAAATCCTTTTATTAAAAGATTCAAATAGTAATTCCAAATCCTTTCCTTTATTAAATGTTTATCCTTGAGAATCCCTTTATGATTCTATTTAATTCAAATAGGTTTGAAGTTCCATTTGAGTTCAAAAAGTTTCTTCTGGCTCTGAAATTTAAGTAAAGTTTTATTTTATTCATTTATTTTCACATTACAAGATTTGGAAAATCTTGGGATGTGACATTTATCTCCTATAGATGTAATTTGTTCATCTACTTTGTTGATATGCATGATTGGTTTTACTACTGTCTGTATGATCATGTTTTATCAGTTTATTATTCGGATTAAATCATATGGATTATTGCTTATATTTCCAACAATCCAAAAACCTGATTATAGGCAACTGAATTCCACTGGTGTAGCCGCGGCTACTAGGCCGCCTCCTTTTGATGGCATGCACTATAAGAGATGGCGCAAGAGAGCAGTTCTCTGGTTTGAAAACCTAAACTGTTATAGCGCCACTCTTGGCAAGCCTGAAGGAGATCTTTCTGCTGAGCAGGAAGCGAACTTCAAGAAAGCCGATACCATGTTTATGGCGGCTTTGTTCAGTGTTCTTGGGGACAACATTGTTGACCCTTATATGTCATTTGATAATGGCAAGGACGCGTGGGAAGCGCTCGAGGCTAAGTTTGGGGTCCCGGACGCTGGCACTGAGCTGTATGTCATGGAGCAATTCTATGACTACAGGATGGTTGATGAGCGCTCCGTCGTTGAGCAAGCTCATGAGTTACAATCACTTGCCAAAGAACTTGAGCAGTTCAAGTGTTCCTTACCGGAAAAATTTGTGGCCGGTGGCATTATTGCCAAGCTTCCTCCTTCGTGGAGGAACTTTGCTACTTCTCTGAAACATAAGAGACAAGAGTTTTCCGTTACGGATCTCATTGGGTCTCTTCATGTGGAAGAGAAGGCGAGAGCAAAGGACAAAACTGCTCGAGGACTTGAGGGAGGTTCTACTGCCAATTTAGTGCAGAGGAAAAACTTCCAATCCCACAAGTTCAAGAATAAGAACAAAACTGAAGGAAAGGGAAAGTTCGATGGCAAGAACAAGGCCACGCACTCAACCAACTTCAAGAAGAAAAATGATAAGAGGAAAGGCTCTTGCCACGTCTGTGGTGATCCTGGTCATTGGGCTCCTAGCTACCCTAATCGCTTTGACAAGCGTCAACATGGGAACAGCGACAATGCCGCTAATGTTGTTATTAGCGATACTGAGATGAAGGATGCTGGGTACGGTATTTTACCTACTATCCTTTCAGTATGTCATTCTCCTGATTGGTGGATAGACACGGGTGCTAATACACATGTATGTTCTGATATTTCCATGTTCTCCTCTTATCAGGTCTCAAGGACTTCTTCCGTGCTGATGGGAAACGGCTCACGTGCTTCTGTTCATGGTGTTGGTACGGTAGATCTGAAGTTTACTTCGGGGAAGACCGTACAACTGAAGAACGTACAGCATGTTCCCTCCATCAATAAGAATCTCGTCAGCGGATCGCTTTTATGTCGAGATGGCTTTAAGTTGGTTTTTGAGTCCAATAAAGTTGTAATTTCTAAGTATGTACAATTTGTTGGAAAAGGTTATGAGTGCGGAGGTCTGTTCCGCTTGTCTCTGTCAGACTCATGTACTAAAGTTATTAATCATGTTTGCAATGATAATGAGTCCAATGTTTGGCATTCACGACTCTGTCATATAAACTTTGGTTGCATGACGCGGCTAGCCAATATGAGTTTAATTCCGAAATTTACCACTGTCAAAGGTTCTAAGTGCCAAATTTGTGTGCAAGCAAAGCAACCCCGCAAGTCTCATACGGCTGCGGAACCGAGAAACTTAGCACCGCTAGAACTTATACATTCAGATCTTTGTGAGATGAATGGTGTGTTGACAAAAGGTGGAAAAAGATACTTTATGACGTTGATTGATGACTCCACTAGATACTGTTATGTTTATCTCCTGAAATCTAAAGATGAAGCTTTGAATTACTTCAAAATCTATAAAGCTGAGGCAGAAAACCAACTTGATCTTAAAATCAAGCGGCTAAGGTCGGATCGTGGTGGAGAGTACTTTTCAAATGAATTTGATTTATTCTGTGCGGAACATGGTATTATACATGAGAGGACGCCTCCCTACTCACCTCAGTCAAATGGGGTGGCCGAAAGGAAGAACCGCACTCTAACAGATTTGGTTAACGCCATGTTAGATACATCGGGTCTTTCCAAGGAATGGTGGGGGGAGGCGCTAATGACTGCGTGTCATGTCCTAAACCGTGTTCCTGTAAAGGATAAAACCATGACTCCATTTGAGGAATGGGAAAATAAAAGGCTTAAACTCTCTTACTTACGAACTTGGGGTTGTTTGGCGAAAGTCAATATTCCAATACCCAAGAAGCGAAAGCTTGGACCAAAAACCGTTGATTGTGTTTTTCTGGGATATGCTTTTCATAGCATTGGCTATAGATTTTTGATAGTAAAATCTGAGGTATCCGACATGCATGTTGGTACAATTATGGAGTCGAATGATGCGACTTTCTTTGAGGACATCTTTCCTATGAAAGGCATGTCTAGCTCATCAAATCAGGAGATGACTAGTTCATCTAGTCAGGAATTTTCTATAATTCCTGAACCTACTATGCCGATAGAACTCTCTGATGATCCTGTGGAGGATGACAATGAAGCTCCCAAAATGAGCAAGAGACAAAGGACTGCAAAGTCATTTGGTGATGATTTCATTGTGTACCTTGTGGATGATACTCCCACTTCTATTTCAGAAGCCTATGCATCTCAAGATGCTGACTACTGGAAGGAAGCTGTCCGAAGCGAGATGGACTCCATCTTAGCTAATGGTACTTGGGAAATTACTGATCGTCCTTATGGGTGTAAACCTGTAGGATGTAAATGGGTGTTCAAGAAAAAGCTTAGACCTGATGGTACTATTGAAAAGTACAAGGCACGTCTTGTGGCTAAGGGTTATACCCAAAAGGAAGGTGAAGACTTCTTCGATACCTACTCACCTGTAGACAGATTGACCACTATTCGAGTACTGCTATCCTTGGCTGCCTCACACGGTCTTCTCGTTCATCAAATGGACGTTAAGACAGCTTTTCTAAATGGAGAGCTAGATGAGGAAATTTATATGGAGCAGCCTGACGGATTTGTGGTAGATGGTCAAGAAGGAAAGGTGTGTAAGTTAGTAAAGTCTTTATATGGTCTTAAGCAAGCTCCTAAGCAGTGGCACGAGAAGTTTGAAAGAACTTTAACTGCTGAAGGCTTTGTTGTAAACGAAGCTGACAAATGTGTGTACTATCGCCATGGTGAGGGCGAGGGAGTTATTATGTGTCTCTATGTTGATGACATATTGATATTCGGGACCAACCTCGCTGTTATTGAGGAGGTCAAAGAGTTCCTATCTCGCTGCTTTGAGATGAAGGACTTGGGAGTGGCTGATGTAATTTTAAAAATCAAGCTACTAAAGGATGACAATGGTGGGATTACATTGCTTCAGTCTCACTATGTGGAAAAGATATTGAGTCGCTTCGGGTATAGTGACTGCAATTCTTCTCCAACGCCTTATGATCCGAGTGTGCTACTTCGAAAGAATCGAAGGAATGCTAAAGATCAATTGAGATATTCTCAAATTATTGGCTCGCTCATGTATTTAGCCAGCGCTACTAGACCTGACATCTCCTTTGCTGTAAGCAAACTGAGTCGATTTGTGTCAAATCCTGGAGATGATCATTGGCATGCTCTTGAAAGAGTTTTGCGCTATTTGAAAGGCACTGCAAGTTATGGTATTCACTATACTGGGTATCCTCGGGTACTTGAGGGTTATAGTGATTCAAATTGGATATCTGATGCTGATGAGATTAAGGCCACAAGTGGTTATTTGTTTACACTTGGTGGTGGCGCTGTTTCCTGGAAGTCTTGCAAGCAGACCATCTTAACGAGGTCAACAATGGAAGCAGAACTCACAGCACTAGACACAACCACTGTTGAAGCAGAGTGGCTTCGTGAGCTCTTGATGGACTTACCTGTGGTTGAAAAACCAATACCCGCTATCCCGATGAACTGTGATAATCAAACTGTGATCGTCAAAGTAAACAGTTCTAAGGATAATATGAAGTCATCAAGGCATGTGAAGAGGAGATTGAAATCTGTCAGGAAACTGAGAAACTCCGGAGTTATTGCATTGGATTATATCCAAACATCTAAGAACCTGGCAGATCCTTTCACAAAGGGACTATCACGTAATGTGATAGATAATGCATCAAGGGAGATGGGTTTGAGACCCACACTATGAGTTGATCCCAGTGGCAACCCACTCTATGTGATCGGAGATCCCGTGAATTAGAGATGGGAGACAAGCTGTTGGTCAGCTGAGAGGAGAGTATTCCCATATTATATTTACATCTCCATAAAGATGCAATACTCTCTTATTCTGCATGGCAGGTTGATATTTATCTTAATGTGTTCCAAGTGGTTTTTTATAAGCGGAGATGTTGTCCTGCAGAACATCTCTTGAGGAATACACCTATATGAGTCTGACTGTCAAACGTCGCAGTCCGTGAGAGTTGGGCGCTCTCTAATAAACTCATGAAAGGCCCTGGAGTATGACGCATAAGCTCCAAACCGCGGGGAAGCCGACGGTAGCCCTGTACCGGTCTAGATTTTGTGTGAAACTAGCGCGGAGAAAACTTGTAGTTCAAGGCATAGTCCACTATTCAAGTTGCAAGCTAGTGTAGCATGAAGTTTAACGTGGAAGTTCAACTTAACAGTCTCCACTACACACCGGTATATAAAACAATGTTCTGGAAGAAAAGTGTTGTGATGTGCCAATGAGACTTTGTGGGGGATTGTTGGAATTTGGTGTATATTGGGCTATTGGCCCATTAGACAAATTCTGAAATTCTCTTTGGCCCACTTGTATATGGCAGCATATGGCTGTGCTAGTGGTGCTAAAGTTTAGTCCCACATTGCTAGTTGAAGGAGAGTTGGACCACCTTATATAGTAGAGTGTTGCACCACTCACTAAGGCGTGACAAGAAGAGTAGCCCTCGCGCACTCCTCCTCCGACGCCGCCCGCCTCTCCACGCCTCGCCTCGTCACGACGCGCGCGCGCTGCGGGTTGCGGGAATCTCGCCGAGCCGAGCTTTATTTTGCTGGTTGGGAAAACTGATTATGAGTCATTAACGGACGCGTTAATTACAGCTGTTTCCAGTTTTTATGGACATGGACTGTTACCGACTCGGACGTGGGCTGAGCCCATGATCCTCCTAACCTGCACTATATAAAGCGTCCGGGCTAAACCTAATCGGTACGGAATCAATCCACACACGCGCCTACCTCCAGAACCTTGCGCCGCCGCTTTCGTCTTCTCCATCCCGGCTTGCGGCGTGCACCGCAGATCGGGACAGTAGGCCTCTGGAACCCCGCCTCTCGTGAACCTGTACGGGTGAGGGGCGATCAGGTTTTTGGGGAGCGCTCAAGCGCGACTACTGGCAACCACGACGTCGTCCGACGACGAGTTCCCTGACGACGACTTCTTCCCGGACGTCAGCGACCTCTTCGACAACCTCAACATGGACGACGCTGCTGCGACCGCTACGGCTGCTATTCAGCCTACACTGTACGTGATCCTCAATTGTCTTTTTCGTATTATGCTAGAGTTCTTCGTTCTAGCGTTTGGTGTAGATGTGATAGGTTTATCTCCTATAGATGTAATTTGTTCATCTACTTTGTTGATCTGCATGATTGGTTTTACTATTGTCTGTATGATCATGTTTTATCAGTTTATTATTCGGATTAAATCATATGGATTATTGCTTATATTTCCAACAATTTATATTTTGTTATCCAAATTGGCAACCTAGTTATCCACGCGGAACTTATAATCTCAAACGCCTTTTCTTTTTTGTTCAATTCTAAACAAAAAAATTATGGAAGATGTTTCCTTCCCCCACTTATCATTAAGTCCGAGCCGTAGAGAAAGAGTGAGATGCTTTTTAAAAATTCATCATAGACTTTCCTTCCCTATGGCTTGATAGAAGTAAGAAACAAAGAGTCATCAGTTAAAGAAAAAACGGACAAGACCGACAGATTTACCTGATGTAAAGAAGATCCTAAAAGTCTCTGCTTAGTCGATTCTCTCCACATGCCGACCACAAGCACCCCTGTTAATTTATTGTCTCATCACTTATTAACGTGTATCAGAACGAATCTTTGACTTCCAAGCTGAAGATATGACAAATCCGTATGATCGAAATACAATTTTATGTTTTCAGTACTACAGTACGTAGTACTCAGCTAGCTGAATAGATATTGTTTCTTCAATAATCCAAGAGAATGGCGGAGCAACTCTTAATGCGCATTCAAGAGATGTACTAAGAAATTATAGATACGACATGATCACAAGAGAACAGAGGGAAAGAGAAAGTTAGAAATACATTTTCTTTATCGATCAGTATCTTTGCATGTCTCACCACAACCACAACCTTCAAGTAAACCTAGAGATATTTTGGCATCAAATAAGAGCATCTCCACTCGTCTATCCAGGACGACGATCCAGACGTCGAAATAAGATCCGGACGCCGAAAATTGGCCCAGTCGCGTACTCAGGAACTTGTTTTCGTCCGGATTTTGGCGTGTTTTGGTCCGGCCTACCCAGGCTGTACCCAGGATCCTGGGTACGCACTGGGAACGCCGAACTCAACGAAAACTGGCGTGAGCCAGCTCTGTCGGCGAGAGAAGGCGCCACTCCCGCCACTTCGCCGAGCTCCCGCCCTTTTCTTCCCCCTCCCGCCTTTCTTCCCTATTCCCCCACTTCCGCCGCTCCGCCGAGCCCAACGCCCGACATGCCGCCCAAGAGCTTCGTCCAACCCAGATCGATCCTCGGCGAGGGTCCGGCGGAGAAGAAGGCGAGAAAGCCGAGAGCGCCGCCGACGAAGCCAGAAGGCATGTCCTCGACCGAGTGGGAGAAGAGGGAGCACGCCAGGCAGATCTCGTCGGCCGAGCGGAAGGACAGGAAGGAGAGGGCGAAGCTCCGGCAACATCAGGCGGCGAAAGAGCAGGCGATTGTGAAGGCAGCGGCGAAGGAGCAGGCGATGGTGAAGGCAGCGACGGAGGAGCAGACGATGGCCGAGGCGAAGCAAGCGGTGGCGACGCCGTACCCACCACACTGGGGAAGCCAGGCGAGTGTGGGCTCACCGCCGGATTCTCGCCGATCTCACCGGCAGGCTTCCAGAAGAGCCAGGCGACCGATCGAGAAATGCATCGCCGACACGAGGGTGCAGGTTGTGGCATCCCGCAAAACCACTACTAGAAAATCGCATTGTTTTTGTGCATTGCATCATCATGACCGCATGCTCATGTCATCATGCCACATTGCATTTGAGCATCGTCATCATCTTGCATTTGCTTGCATAAAACTATTTGCGGAAAAACCGGTTCATGTTTTCTAAACGCCCCGTCTTTGTTCAAACGCAAAACCCGGGTCTCCGGATTATTTTGTTTGTCTGCTATCGGTTTGCAAACGGTGCATTTAAAATAAATAAATTTTTTGAATTATTTTTAGTGGGGCAGTCGAACGGGCCGATTTGACCCGAACGACCACCCCAGGAATTAAATCGGTCCAACCTAGACCCTTTTCTACCCCAACCTAACCTACCCAAACCCCCTCCACCTCACCCCCACCAACCTCCTGCTGCCACCTCACCCTCTCTCTTCCCCCAACCACTCTCCTGCTGACACCTCACCCACTCCCTCTCTCTCCCCCTCACACGCCACCACACTCCACACCACACAACCCCACCCCTCTCTCACCGCCCCCGGGACCCACCCCGCGCGACCGCTGCCCCCCACCCGTCTTCTTCCTCCCTGGCCCCTTCTCTCTCCCCGAACGCCTCCTCTCCACCGGCGCCCCGCTCGCCTCGGCCTCTCCCCGCGGCCACCGCTCTCCTCCCTCCTCCCCGCATCCTCCGCGCTCGCTCGCCGCCGCCTGCTCCCTTGGCCCGCCCTAGGCGCGCCGCCCCCGCAGCACACCCCCTCTCCTCCAGCCCCGTCCGGCCGCGTCCCCGACGGCTCCCGCCGGCCCAAGCTCCGGCCGCCCTCCGTCTGCTCGGCCCGCGCGCCCCGCCGCGTCGGCCTCATCCGCCGCCGTGCCTAGCTCCAGCCCGCCCGAGCCGGCCCGCCTCCACCCGCGCGTCGCCTCTCCGGCCGGCCCCCTCACCGCCCCGAGCGCCCGCGTTCGCCCGCCTCCATCCTCTGGTCCTTCGCCGCACGTCGCCGCCCGACCCCTCGCGGCCAAGCTCTTCCGGCGCCGGTGGTTCGGACATGTTATCCTCTTGGAAGCTCCTGCCACCAAGTACCAGTCCGTGTATCGGTTCCTGCGCGTGTGTCTGAAAAGAAGCAAGGGCAGGATGTGTTCTTCCTCGTGTGACCCTCCAATCGCGTGCTCAGATCTCCTGCCGAACAAGACCGGCCGAGACGCTAAGTCGTACAAGGACCACCGACAACGAATCCGACGGAACCTCAAGATCATCAACGGAACACCGAGAACTACTCCCTGAACGCCAAGGTGGTCGACGCGGATGCGACAAGATCGTTTCTCGGGCGCGCCAAGTTCTTTGACCCGAGACCCCGAGGACGACAAGTTCTTCTTCCCGAACGGCAAGACCGACCCCGTGGGACCCGACAACACCTTCGCGACGACAAGAACGGCAACGACCCGGAAGAATCCGATGCGCCCCCGAAGCCGAACCAAGCCCTGCTTCCCGGTTGCGGCAAGATCTGCCCCGTTGTTCGAGAATGTTCCTGCCAAGACCGCTTCCGTTGGACCCTGGACCCTGTCGAACCCCGAACCCCGGAACCCCAAGTTCGTCGAGACCCCCTAATGTGTGAACCTTATCCGAGAACCCTATTTTTATAAATGCCCTCTATATAATTGTTGCATAATAATTGTTCATGCATGCATACTTGCCATGTGGTTTGGGGGCCTTATGCCGATTCACCCTATAATTAAATATGGGGCCCATATGCGGGCAAATCTAGTCTTATATTGGCCTCATTTAAATTTGTGTAGCGAACCGGTGCTATCTTTTACGATGCTAAAACAACATTTAAATTGCGGGGGTTCTAAATAACTTGAACCGTTTAATTAATCGTCGGGACCCCGGTTCCGCTTAATCTTGCCTAATTGCATCCAACCTTTGCCATGTCATACATCATACATGCATCATGCCGATCTTCTGTCGTTGTATTAAATAGGGCATCCGGTGTTTATTCTAGTGATTTGCTTCTTCGCGGATAAGGCCGTTGAGTTGCTGTGAGCTTCGACCCGATCTTCGGATGAACCTTCGGCAATATTTTCAGGCGAGCATCTCCCCCTTTCTACCTATCTTCCTTTATAGTATTTATTCCCTCCTGTTGATCTATTGCTATCTGAGTTGCGATGCTCTAGTCCCGTACCCGTGATATCCCTTGCAGCCCTATATTGCCTTGGACACATCCTATTACCTGATGTTTGGTAGATAGTTGGACTTGCGCGTCGTAGTCGCTTGCTCAAGTGTTGTTGCGTGTCGTCAAGTACCTCAGTTGTTGGAAGTCTGCCATATGTTTATGTTGGAGATGATCATGGCTTTACTTTTCGTTCACTTTAATCACTCTTTAATAACTAAAATTGAAGTAGGTAAGCAGAGGCATCGGTGGGTGATAGATAATGTTGGTTTCCGACCGCCCACTTGTGTCCCGTAGGAACCCGAGTTCTTGACACCTGTTCCGAGATCGAGCGCGCTAACCACAGGTGGGGAGATATGGGCCCCCCATTGATTATTACCTGATTTCAAAGTATTGTATTGGGGGCCACAAACTAGTTTGAGGTTTTATTTACTATCATGTACCTATGCCATGCTTTACTGCTTTATTTACGATTGTGCGAGGAGCACACTGTACTGTTTAGGATCGGGACACGTTTTCGCGGTGTCGACAGTCCCAGTTTTGGGATTTGCTGTCGTTCACAGCCGTCTACCCAAACCCTAAGTCCGTCTCGGAGACCGGCCGACTTCGTTGCGGGTGTACTTAGTGGGGTGGCCCCCCGTGCTTGCTTTGGGTCTGGGAACGTCATGACTTAGGCCCCGCCGACATACCGATGGGTGTATGTTAACTGATCTGGCAAAAAGGGTCGAAGTGCTTGTGGATACTTTGGCGCACCCCTGCAGGGTTAAATCTTTTCGAGAAGCCGTGTCCGCGGTTATGGACGACTTGGAGCACAGTGCTTGATCATAGACAACTATAACTAAAGTTTATTGTTATAAAGTGACTTGTATCCGATATGACTAGTAATCAGCTTCACTACAACGGAAATGGCTAAATAAAAGTACCAACAACTGCTGGGTTTTGGGGTTATCTCATGCTAATTGTATCTGAATAGTAAGTGTCGCAACTACAACGGAATGATTAAATAAAAGTGCTCACTGCTTATTTTATCAGGACGACTATCTTTACCTGACTAGTAAATTGCCGCAACTATAACTGAATAAGTAAAACTGTCAACTGTGTGAGTTCCTCGGTCGACTTCCTCGTTTGGTATCGAGGGGGAAACACCAGGATGGGTTTGTTTGGTGGTAGTATCAGGTTGGTTCCGAATAGGTCTTTCTTACCCCTCTCTGATAGTCGCCAGTTGTATCGAGTCTCTATAGTTTGTTTAGTGCATGCTGCCGCTGCCGCTTCAGTCCACCATACCTATGTAGGCGAGGACCGCCGAATTCTAGTCTCGCCGTGTACTGGCCTCAGTACTGACGCTCCTCTTTTTCCTTTGCCCTTTTGTCGGCACCCCTTTTGTTTAAGCAGGTTTTAAGATCGACGTCGTTAGCAGGGTTACCCTTCCGGCTTGGCCTGGGCAGGGTTATGGACGCCATTGGTTATTCTTCAGGGCTCTTAGCCCCATTTGCATCTTGTCCGTAGCTGGACGCTGTATCGTTTTCAAGGTGATTTGGATCTTTGTTCTGTATATCTGTATTCTTGACTCGTTGAGTCGCTACTGTATATTTTTGTTCTGTGGGTCCCATCGAGGACTGTTGTGTAATATTATTACTTCGTTTTCCACCCGCACGAAAGTGCCTGGTGGGCACCTTCGAATCGTTTCTATGCGGGTTTGGCGGGTTTCGCTAAAACTTGCATAGGGCCGATTCTGAGGGTGTTACAGAGTGGTATCGGAGCTCAGCAGTTGCGATACCCCACAAGTCCAGCCTGTAGGATAACCTAGCTAACGACCGAAGTAGAGTATCAAAACTATTTTTGCAAAAAATCGGTTGGATAGTTCTGATTAGGTCTGATTTTACTCCTTACCCTCTGCTGTTCTCCTCTTATCTCGACGTGTTTTGAATCCGCTCTCTTATCTTTTCTTCGAGTCCAGGATTTCTCGTGGTCGGGTTCCGTCGTACCTTCAGGGTTTCGCTTCCTCCTCTGATAACGGTGTTCTACCATCCGGTGTTCAAGCTGTCTGGGTGATCCGTCTACTGTGGTACAATTCTTTGTTCCTTGTTTGTGCCTTCCGGTGTTCTCCGACGCGACGACATCATCTACGCTAGATCTGATGCAGAGTCTGCATCACACCTTTGTTTTCGAACCTCGTTTGTCGATATCTTCAGTCTGAATCCTGAGGGTTGGTTGCATAATCTGTCTATTCGTGTACAGAGTAATGCTTTGAGTGCGGGATGGAGTCGCGACCATACCACTACTCTTATCATTTGCTTTGTATATTGAATGGTGGATCGATGCAATTTTACTCCGTCCACGGAAGCTAGAGGTGGCTTTATTTGTTGATGCCTCTACCTTCGTCCTTTGTTCCTCCGGAGTGTTCTCTCGACGATCACGGACAACGACCTCTTGTTAGTGGTGTCGCGAGGATCTACACGAAGCGAGAAGACGCAGATCGCCGACCTTTCCTTCTGGTACCATGAGGCGGATCTCGAGGGCGAGATCCATTGTTAGTGGTGTCGAATTGTGGCATCCCGCAAAACCACTATTAGAAAATCGCATTGTTTTTGTGCATTGCATCATCATGACCGCATGCTCATGTCATCATGCCACATTGCATTTGAGCATCGTCATCATCTTGCATTTGCTTGCATAAAACTATTTGCGGAAAAACCGGTTCATGTTTTCTAAACGCCCCGTCTTTGTTCAAACGCAAAACCCGGGTCTCCGGATTATTTTGTTTGTCTGCTATCGGTTTGCAAACGGTGCATTTAAAATAAATAAATTTTTTGAATTATTTTTAGTGGGGCAGTCGAACGGGCCGATTCGACCCGAACGACCACCCCCAGGAATTAAATCGGTCCAACCTAGACCCTTTTCTACCCCAACCTAACCTACCCAAACCCCCTCCACCTCACCCCACCAATCTCCTGCTGCCACCTCACCCTCTCTCTTCCCCCAACCACTCTCCTGCTGACACCTCACCCACTCCCTCTCTCTCCCCCTCACACGCCACCACACTCCACACCACACAACCCCACCCCTCTCTCACCGCCCCCGGGCCCCACCCCACGCGACCGCTGCCCCCCACCCGTCTTCTTCCTCCCTGGCCCGTTCTCTCTCCCCGAACGCCTCCTCTCCACCGGCGCCCCGCTCGCCTCGGCCTCTCCCCGCGGCCACCGTTCTCCTCCCTCCTCCCCGCATCCTCCGCGCTCGCTCGCCGCCGCCTGCTCCCTCGGCCCGCCCCAGGCGCGCCGCCCCCGCAGCACGCCCCCTCTCCTCCAGCCCCGTCCGGCCGCGTCCCCGACGGCTCCCGCCGGCCCAAGCTCCGGCCGCCCTCCGTCTGCTCGGCCCGCGCGCCCCGCCGCGTCGGCCTCATCCACCGCCGTGCCTAGCTCCAGCCCGCCCGAGCCGGCCCGCCTCCACCCGCGCGTCGCCTCTCCGGCCGGCCCCCTCACCGCCCCGAGCGCCCGCGTTCGCCCGCCTCCATCCTCTGGTCCTTCGCCGCACGTCGCCGCCCGACCCCTCGCGGCCAAGCTCTTCCGGCGTCGGTGGTTCGGACATGTTATCCTCTTGGAAGCTCCTGCCACCAAGTACCAGTCCGTGTATCGGTTCCTGCGCGTGTGTCTGAAAAGAAGCAAGGGCAGGATGTGTTCTTCCTCGTGTGACCCTCCAATTGCGTGCTCAGATCTCCTGTCGAACAAGACCGGCCGAGACGCTAAGTCGTACAAGGACCACCGACAACGAATCCGACGGAACCTCAAGATCATCAACGGAACACCGAGAACTACTCCCTGAACGCCAAGGTGGTCGACGCGGATGCGACAAGATCGTTTCTCGGGCGCGCCAAGTTCTTCGACCCGAGACCCCGAGGACGACAAGTTATTCTTCCCGAACGGCAAGACCGACCCCGTGGGACCCGACAAGACCTTCGCGACGACAAGAACGGCAACGACCCGGAAGAATCCGATGCGCCCCCGAAGCCGAACCAAGCCCTGCTTCCCGGTTGCGGCAAGATCTGCCCCGTTGTTCGAGAATGTTCCTGCCAAGACCGCTTCCGTTGGACCCTGGACCCTGTCGAACCCCGAACCCCGGAACCCCAAGTTCGACGAGACCCCCTAATGTGTGAACCTTATCCGAGAACCCTATTTTTATAAATGCCCTCTATATAATTGTTGCATAATAATTGTTCATGCATGCATACTTGCCATGTGGTTTGGGGGCCTTATGCCGATTCACCCTATAATTAAATATGGGGCCCATATGCGGGCAAATCTAGTCTTATATTGGCCTCATTTAAATTTGTGTAGCGAACCGGTGCTATCTTTTACCATGCTAAAACAACATTTAAATTGCGGGGGTTCTAAATAACTTGAACCGTTTAATTAATCGTCGGGACCCCGGTTCTGCTTAATCTTGCCTAATTGCATCACACCTTTGCCATGTCATACATCATACATGCATCATGCCGATCTTCTGCCGTTGTATTAAATAGTGCATCCGGTGTTTATTCTAGTGATTTGCTTCTTCGCGGATAAGGCCGTTGAGTTGCTGTGAGCTTCGACCCGATCTTCGGATGAACCTTCGGCAATGTTTTCAGGCGAGCATCTCCCCCTTTCTACCTATCTTCCTTTATAGTATTTATTCCCTCCTGTTGATCTATTGCTATCTGAGTTGCGATGCTCTAGTCCCGTACCCGTGATATCCCTTGCAGCCCTATATTGCCTTGGACACATCCTATTACCTGATGTTTGGTAGATAGTTGGACTTGCGCGTCGTAGTCGCTTGCTCAAGTGCATTTGCGTGTCGTCAAGTACCTCAGTTGTTGGAAGTCTGCCATATGTTTATGTTGGAGATGATCATGGCTTTACTTTTCGTTCACTTTAATCACTATTTAATAACTAAAATTGAAGTAGGTAAGCAGATGCATCGGTGGGTGATAGATAATGTTGGTTTCCGACCGCCCACTTGTGTCCCGTAGGAACCCGAGTTCTTGACACCTGTTCCGAGATCGAGCGCGCTAACCACAGGTGGGGAGATATGGGCCCCCCATTGATTATTACCTGATTTCAAAGTATTGTACTGGGGGCCACAAACTAGTTTGAGGTTTTATTTACTATCCTGTACCTATGCCATGCTTTACTGCTTTATTTACGATTGTGCGAGGAGCACACTGTACTGTTTAGGATCGGGACACGTTTTCGCGGTGTCGACAGTCCCAGTTTTGGGATTTGCTGTCGTTCACAGCCGTCTACCCAAACCCTAAGTCCGTCTCGGAGACCGGCCGACTTTATTGCGGGTGTACTTAGTGGGGTGGCCCCCCCGTGCTTGCTTTGGGTCTGGGAACGTCATGACTTAGGCCCCGCCGACATACCGATGGGTGTATGTTAACTGATCTGGCAAAAAGGGTCGAAGTGCTTGTGGATACTTTGGCGCACCCCTGCAGGGTTAAATCTTTTCGAGAAGCCGTGTCCGCGGTTATGGATGACTTGGAGCACAGTGCTTGATCATAGACAACTATAACTAAAGTTTATTGTTATAAAGTGACTTGTATCCGATATGACTTGTAATCAGCTTCACTACAACGGAAATGGCTAAATAAAAGTACCAACAACTGCTGGGTTTTGGGGTTATCTCATGCTAATTGTATCTGAATAGTAAGTGTCGCAACTACAACGGAATGATTAAATAAAAGTGCTCACTGCTTATTTTATCAGGACGACTATCTTTACCTGACTAGTAAATTGCCGCAACTATAACTGAATAAGTAAAACTGTCAACTGTGTGAGTTCCTCGGTCGACTTCCTCGTTTGGTATCGAGGGGGAAACACCAGGATGGGTTTGTTTGGTGGTAGTATCAGGTTGGTTCCGAATAGGTCTTTCTTACCCCTCTCTGATAGTCGCCAGTTGTATCGAGTCTCTATAGTTTGTTTAGTGCATGCTGCCGCTGCCGCTTCAGTCCACCATACCTATGTAGGCGAGGACCGCCGAATTCTAGTCTCGCCGTGTACTGGCCTCAGTACTGACGCTCCTCTTTTTCCTTTGCCCTTTTGTCGGCACCCCTTTTGTTTAAGCAGGTTTTAAGATCGACGTCGTTAGCAGGGTTACCCTTCCGGCTTGGCCTGGGCAGGGTTATGGACGCCATTGGTTATTCTTCAGGGCTCTTAGCCCCATTTGCATCTTGTCCGTAGCTGGACGCTGTATCGTTTTCAAGGTGATTTGGATCTTTGTTCTGTATATCTGTATTCTTGACTCGTTGAGTCGATGCTGTATATTTTTGTTCTGTGGGTCCCATCGAGGACTGTTGTGTAATATTATTACTTCGTTTTCCACCCGCACGAAAGTGCCTGGTGGGCACCTTCGAATCGTTTCTATGCGGGTTTGGCGGGTTTCGCTAAAACTTGCATAGGGCCGATTCTGAGGGTGTTACACAGGCCGAGAAGAGGGCTGGGAAGAGCGAGGAGCGCTGGAAGCAACTGGTCGAGACACAAGGGGAAAAGGTGGCCCTCATCAAAGCCATCCTCGCCGAGAAGAAGGCCAACTACGCCGCCAAGAAGCGCAACACGGACCTCAAGTTCCTGATGGGCGGGAGGACACGTCGAAGATGAGCTCGCCGGTCAAGGCTTGGTACATGGCGCAGCGTCAGGCCATCCTGAAGGGCGTGATTACGGCTTCCCCTTCCTCTGCGCCGAACGTGCATGCGCCGAACGGTCCCACGCCGAGCTCTGCCTCTACTTCCTCCAACGCGACGGACATCAACGGCGAGACGGAGACAACGCCACGTCGGCCACGCCGCAGGAGTCCATCCCCATCGACGACTAAGAGTCATTTCCCCTATTTTGTAATAAAAAAACAGCCGCCGAATTCGTGGGCGTATCTGTCGAACACCTTGTGGCCGAACACTCGCCGGCAGGAACGATAAAGATTCAAATATATCGCCGTTTTGTGTTCGCCTGGGTACTCAGCCTAGGTACGCGAGTGAAAAACTGGGCGTACCCAGACCAAAAACTTGCGCCGTCCGGCAAAAAAAGGTCTGGATTTCGGACTGGGTTCGGCCAACGAGTGGAGATGCTCTAAGTCATTTGACAATTAGGTTGTCAGCTAAGAGTTTCAGTCCAGGATCTTGTACAGCTACCGCACATGTTATTGCATGTTCAACATAAATGAGAATTAATGGTCCTCCTGATTTTATTTCACAATCCGGTGAACGGTGATTGCCAAATCATATTGTCAGGTGCATGCAGCGCACGATCAATCATTAGGTCAACTTCTAGTTGGCAGTAGTACTTAATTACAACATTATAAATTAAGATATTTACCAGTTTAGCGGTAGATAAAGCTCAGACCGATCTGTAGCTTAAACTAAGATACACTTCACTCCTTTTCAAAGCAACACGTCATGAATTAAGACTTAGAATGAACTAGCAGTTACCCAAAAAAAAAGGGTACTGCAAAAGTCCTTTCTGGTTTTTTTCTCCCTTTTCAAAACAACACGTCATGAATTTAGACTTAGAATTAAGACGTTTAGCGGAAGATGAAATATGATCGGCAGAGCAGATACCTCAAAATATTGAGGATATGGACAAAATTTGGATGGGCCCACCATTCAATAGGTTTTTTCTTTCTTTTCTTCTCTCGATCCCCTTCTTCACGATGCGTCACCTAGTCCGTCCGCAGGTGTCCCACGCCTTGTCAAAGAGTGACCGTCAAACAGTATTTATGTCAAAGAACTATCGTCGAGTCAAAGACCGACTTCAAAGAATTATCGGTCGAAGTTAGTGTCGAATAATTTCTTCTAAGACCAATGTGAGGTTGATTATGATGCCAAAAAGTTGCCATGAAAGAATTACCGTCTGTGCACCATTGGATAAAAACAGTTAAAAACCAAAATATTGTGAACCATTGGAAAATTGCTGCTAAGTAATAGCCACAAAAAGTTACTGAGAAAATTACCAACGGAGAAATGCTGATGTGTCGCTAGCCCATTGTCTAATATTAGACACCTACAATACAAATGGGCTTTGGAATGTTGGCAAAAAATAACCGTTAAGAATTTACCAATAGAAAATTAAGAACCATAAAAAAACACTGTGGAGTAATAACCATGCGGGTATCTACCGTTGAAGTTTTAGATTTTTGTAGGAAAACTAATGGGAAAATTTATCATTGCCAAAATTTCTTTGTTTTTTTAGAAAAATAATTATAGCTAAAATGGACGTGAAAAGTATTGTCGAAGAATGACCGTCAAAGAGTATTCATGTCAAAGAACTACCAACCGACATCAAATTATCGGTGAAGTTAGTGTCGAATAATTTCTGTCTTTGATGTGAGGTTCAATATAATGCCAAAAAGTTACAGTCAAGCAGGAAGAGATGGTGCTGGAATGATCTTGCATCGTAGCGATGGGGCTCCTATTTTCTTTGCTCGCAAATCGCTCCAGCTGTGATCGTTGGCCCTTGAAGAAATACGCATGTTTAGAGGCGATTCAGTTTGTTCTGGACTTGAGCCATGGCAACATCATTGTGGGGACAGACCGTGCGATGCTGGTGAAGATGGCAACATGCAAGGCTACTGATTGTTCCAGTCTAGGACATCCGGTCGATGATCTTAGGTTATTACTATCATCTGATCATATAAACTGTATATGAGAGCCCGGACCACTCTCTCTCTCGCACGAAACGAGAGGCAGCCTCTGAGAGCCTTCCAGCGCCTTTCGGCTCCTTCCCTCCCTTCTCCGGCGGCCTCGCCGGCCGGCCGGAGGGGGAAGGAGGGGTGCTTCTTGTAGATAGGGTTTGGCTGGGTGCCGTTTCTAGGCTCGATGCCCGTAGTGCGAAGCTGCGTCTTGGATCTGAGCAGCCAGATCTGGGGCAGATTAGGGGTCCTCTCTCTCTTTCTTCTCATGCTCGATGGCGGGCGGAGGATGAAGGAGGAGGCCACAGCTTCTGCAAATAAAGCTGCTCTCGATAGCGAGGTAGGGTTGTTATTGCCAAATTTCTCTCTTCTGCTGGCCGGCCGTGGTGGCGGGGGGCGAGGAGAGGTCGATGGCGAGCGGCATGCCTATCTGCTATTGCCGAGCTACTCCTTGGCGCGCTGGAGCAGCGCCAGGAGGTTGCAGCGCGACTCCCTGTTCGACGCTCCTCCGGTGGGAGCCGACAACGGGTGGGGTGGTACCTGCAGTTCGGAGGATCTGCTCGAGCTTCACCAACGGGGCAACAGGAACAACATCCTTTCTTGGCTCGTGGCCGGCCGTGGCGGCGAGGGCGAGCAAGGAAGTGGTGCTGGGAAGGTGGTTCTGTTTGGTGAAGATGATGGCCTGGTGACTCCAGGCGACTCTGCTTCTCTTCCGGCAATCTCCAAGTGGAGCCCGAGATGGGTAACCACTATCTTTGGCCAGGGATTAGGCCAAGCCGGGCTCGATGGCCATGATGGCCAGAGCATCTTCAACCTCCAGCTAGGGAGGCCTTTCTCCCTCTATCTGGCTTTCATCGCTGCTGCAGGCCCAAGTGGTGCCGTCCCCGGCGCTTGCAGCGGTGGCCGGAATCAGAGGCGAGCTTGCGGGCGGCATTCAAGGACTCGATCGCGTTCCTGCGGTCGCTTGTAGGGTGGTAAATGTAAAAGTTTGGGACCATGTTGTATTTCTCTTTTCTTTAGGGTCCTCCTTGTAAGATGTACACCCCTGCCGCTTAATGCAGAGTCTGGGCCCTTCGAGGCCTTTCCCGTTTCAAAAAAAAAAAATATAAACTGTATAACCAAGATCCATAGATTAAGCAACATAGTTAGTCATGAGTTAGCTAGATTTAGTTTAGTTGAGAACAAAAAACAAGTTTGGTTTAGTTCGGTTCCGGATTTCCTTCTCGATCGTATCAATGGGAATTGTAATGACTTTATTCCTTAATTAATACAATCCCGTTTGCCTCAAAAAAAAAACCCTCCCTACACCATTGGATAAAAACAGTAGAAAACTAACGATAAAAAGTTATGAACCATTGGAAAATTACTGCTAATAACCATAAGAAGTTACTGTAAAAAATTATCAATGGAGAAATGCCGACGTGTCGCTAGCTCATGGCTAATAGAGGCATTGGAGACGTGGGGCATTGATAGGCTTCCAATCTTTCAACGTTATAAATACTATATATATATACTCAATTTGAGTAAGAAGCATCAAGATCAATTTAAATATCCATCACAGCTGGATCGAGATTTGCTCTCGTCATTCCCGATTTCATCACATGAATATGCCTCGGTATTACGGACGTACATGTCTATAAATTGGCTCGCCTCCCCTGAACCCTACACAAAAAATTAGCTTGAGCTCCGCACAAGTCCTACCATGGCTTCTTTTCATGGAAAATGGAAGGTTTTGTTTTTTATTTCCATAGTTTCCTTTGCCATAGCTGACGCTTCCTATTACCAAAGTGGTATCATTAGCAAAGAGGAAGGTCTATATAAGGAGCATATTTTCGACTTATTCATGTGCCAGGCCACACAGAAAGTTGGTCTAACCATTTCTACCGAGTGGATTATATCTGATGTTCTTGGCCCCAATGCAAACACTCTTGCACATTTGGTAGGCCTGGCCCTCGGAGTTGGTATCAGCAGTCCCAGCATTCTGTTCAACGATGAAAGGTTTGCCGTCTTTTGGACTTCTTGCACATTAGAAATCATTTCAAATATTTTTCTAGGAATAGGCATTTTATAAGTCCTATCCTCATCCATACTTTTATCTTGCAAACATGTATGTGTTCTGTGCTGACATAATTTGTTGCTGAGTATGTGTGATGTTTGCATGTTTGGTTCAGGTTTACCGGATCGAGCCTTCAGGTTCTCGGAAATATTGAAGCAAAGCAAGGAGGTCAATGTGCAATTACAGGAGGGACCGGAGAGTTTACCTTTGCTCAAGGTCTTTTAACCTATAACCTGGCCACGGAAACATGCTGGAAGCTACATATCAATGTTCTTTGTCCCATGCCAGCACAACAGGTGAGATGTACTAAATCTTATGATCTTTTGATCTAGTTAGTAGTACAAAAGAGTTTTATGTTCCATTTCTCATGGTTTTCCTTTCTTAAGAATTCACATTATGATGTGCAGGCTCCTCCCCCTCCTCAGCATACTCCTCCACCTCCTCTGCCTTCTTTGCCTCCTCCGCCACCTCCTGTCCCTTCTCCGCCTCCCCCGCCCCCTCCGCAGACTCCTCCACCTCCTCCACCTTCTCCACCCCCTCCACCTCCCCAGGCTACCAAATTTGGTCCATTTTGTGGTAAAGGAGGGCGGTCATTTGATGTTAGCACGACACCTCAACGCCTCGAAAGTATGACAATCCGAGTCAAGGACGTTATTGAATCAATTGCATTTTCGTATGTTGACCAAGATGGGACGAACAAAAATTCTGGTCCATGGGGTGGTGTTAGTGCTCCTCCTAACACGGTGAGTTCACTATTGGATAATGAGCCGAATTCAGTCAAAGTAGACATATATGGTGATTACAAGATGTCTTACATGCAATTTAAAAAAAAACTAAGATGATTATACGGTGATTTTATTCCTTGCAGATTCAACTTGGCCCATCAGAGACCGTGAACATGGTTTCAGGAACATGTGGTACCTACCAAGGCCTTACTGTTGTAGCTACTCTAACCTTCCACACCAATATCCAGATATATGGCCCTTTCGGAACGCAACAGAGCAACCCAACCCCATTCAGCGTATCGACGAATGCCAATGAGGGTGTTGTGGGATTCTTCGGGCGATCTGGCAAACTTGTGGACGCACTTGGAGTTTATATGCTCTGAAATTGGTTCAAATAAGTTTTATTTCCTAAGAATAATAGCATATTTTATTGACACTTTTCACTTTACTTATTCATTCACACAACATGGCTTATCCTTATTTCTTGTATTTTCTTTGAATCATTTGTTCCTCCTTTTATGATTTTTTATGGATATGAAATCTACATAATCTTCTTATAACTTAAAGTAGCTGGATCTGGGCGTGGCTGAGCATGTGGCACGGTGCTGGTTGATTTTGTATAATGATTTAGTTGTCTCGTGGTTGGGTGGCCGGCCACATGGTGGCTTGATTGTACATGACGGTAGGAATTTTCCTACTCTGTTAGACGAAGACGAATTCTGTTTCATTTATACAAGAAAACCATTTAAAGAGGGAAACTATATATACATGGCAGTGCTACAACCATATTTATGCATGGTAGCTTTAGAAAAAGACTACACCACGCACACCCCAAGCATATCCCTCTCTGCCAACCCCCCTATAGTCCTAGAGAGATGTGGTTGATCCTATTTTTTAGACTGTGTGTCATTGGCTGTCTGATTTAGGCCTTTTTTTGCGAAACATCCACTAATATATTAATCATCATCAACAACGTTTAAAAGTAATAAAACTTACAAATAGATCCATAAACCATCTAGTGACGACTATAGAAAATAGCACGAGTCGAAGGCGCACCGTCGTCTTCACTCCTCCATCACCGGAGCCAAGCAACCATCGTCAATAGTAGAACTTGTTACAGTAGACAGAAGGAAGTCGTCGTGCTAAGATTTTAAAGAACTAGCGCACCAGAGCAACAATCATCGTCAATAATAACAACCGTAGATCAGAAAGGTTAACCAGAAACCATACAACAAAGACGAAAAACGACCAGATCCCAGGGAATCCGCAGGACACACGACTCCTTGCGCCCTCCGCCAGCGCTAGATGCACCATCGAAGCGAGGATAGCACATGGGGACCTTTATTCTGACTTCAGGATGTAGCAGCCGCCTCAACATGCTAAAAAAGACAACGAAAAATAGGCTAAACCAAGAAAAGGAATCTCCCGCCGGCGAGGACCATGGTCTGTCACACCTCCAAGGCCCTAAGGACACCGAAGGAAAAACGGACCGATAGCTTCGCCGGCGAGGGGATGGAACCCTAGATGGATTTTTGTAGCGCCTCCACAATCGCCTCCCTGACCTCAGAGTAAAATACCGGTTCTAACTCTGATTTAGGCCTTGTTTGGTCACCGTGTTTTAAGAACTAGTTGGATTAAAACTTCTTTCGCACCGAGTTTTAGGAAACACTATTTGGATGCTCCAACTAATTCAAGGATTAGCAAAAAGAAATTTGAAGGAATGCCTGGTGGCCTTTACATATTAGATAAAATAGGTACATCGTTTAATAAGACAAGAGGCGGAATAAACCTCGTTGGGTCACCATACCACATGCAGGGTTTTTTAGGATCATAAGCAAACTTAGATAATTTATGCGTCACCATATTTGTATTATTTTGCATCCTTTAAACATACTTTAATGAAACATCAGCCATTGTTCAAGCCTTCGGAAAACACTCAACTAAGATAGCTGAATATGGATTGTCAACCGACATATTGGGAAAGTTATGCAGTGAGATGATTAGACTCGCTAGCTCCATAGAGTGCTCCTACTACAACACAAGCCTCCAAACGCGATGGTTTGTTTTTGTCAATGAAATCCAATATTTTATTGCAAACACCCAACGCTAACAGTTTGAAAACGTGTGGTGTATATCGCATCGCAAGATTAGTATGACACTTTGGTGAGTCTGTCATGGATCCGTGACTATTCTTGGTTGTCAAGCCGAGGCCCAAAGCCCACCTAGCCCAATCCGTCTTGGCCGAAATAACCGTCGTGGTGCCGGTCCCAGCTGTCGGTGACCGCCATGCCGGGTGTGTCAGCTAATGAATAGGATGTCTTTCCAAGCGCATGACATCTTCTGTCGTTTCTCGTGATATCTTCTAACACATGTATAGCTAGGATGATGACGCATGTCGACACCTCTACATTCCTTCAGGACTAATAGTACAGTCACAGTTATGTCAATGACAACTCAACACGTGGTGAACTATGTTTGGAGCTCGACACTTGGTGAACTATGTTTGGAAACACGTGGTCTGCTGCTAGGGGCTACATGACATGGTTTTTGCTCAACACGAGGATCAGCAAAAATGGACAAAGAGCGACAAGTGGTCCAATGATGCTCCTACATGTTTTAGGAGCATGCAGACCTATGGGGTAGCTTTCATGGATGAAGCGTGGCGGCATGTTAACGCAAACCGGTTATGACCGGGTAGGCCCAAATATCTGGGGACGTGACCTACCCAATTGCTTCGTGTCAATAAGGGCCCATTTATGTTGGACCGTGATACAAAGTAGTTATGTTGGGCGCCCAAATATGTTGGCCTGACCATGGCCTAGTTATATTCCGACACATTTATAATGTTGCTCAACTTCAAGATACCAATGAAGTCAAGGTTTGTTATCGGCTCTCGTGTATCAACAGAAAGTTGATTCCTATGTGCATAAAAGCCATAGAACCATGGGCCAATTTTCTCTGGCTTGTTCTGCTTATCTCTGGACACGACACATGATACAGAAATAACACCCGACAGTTTTATGGATGGATGACATCTCCTGTTCTTTTTTCTTGGCATACCAAGTTCTTCTGTAATTGATGCATCTTCCAAGAGTGGATGCTGTTATCTCAGGTCTAGGAACCCTGGAATTCTCAAATATCAAGAAGGGGCGCTGATAGATGAAGTGTATATGCATATGCGCTATGAATCTACAAAATTTATTTTAACTATTCATGGCCTGCAAACAAAAACAGAGATCTTTTAATTGCTAACGTCACCTGGTCTTAACACGTACCCAAAGTCCTAAACTAGGTAATCATCATCATCATAAAAAGAACAATAGACCAATTAGCAACTTGATCAGTCACTGTCACTGTCTAATCCAATATACAAGACCTAATGATTGCACCTAAAGACCTAACCTAGAACTGAACCAGTAAAGTCTTTTTTATTTTCAGACCAAGTGCTACTCTCTGAGGATCAACATTAAAACACCAGTAGACTAATTAGCAACTAGATCAAGTTAAAAATAATTGTAAGTCACTGTCTATCATGTATATACAAGACCCAATATTGTACCCAAAGACCTAAACTAGACTGAACTAGTGAAGTCTTTCATTTTCAGACCAACAAAGTACTACTCCTAGATAAATAAAATTTGCCAATAGTACAGGTACATTGCTGAAGGATGCAAATCCAGGTAATCAAAGAGTTAAACTGAGAGCTTAATTAGAGATGGAATTTGGAGCTTACTACAGCATGCTAATGAGCAGTATGATGCTTGTGCTAACCGCATGCCTGGTCTCTATTACTTACCTGTTGACGAGGAGGATGAGATGGAAGGGAGAGGCTGCCACCTGGGCCAGACTTGGCTCTCCCGCTGGTGGGCCACCTCCACCTGCTCCTCAAGAAGCCGCTCCACGTCCCACGATGTTGAATAAATTTAGTTAGCTGTTGTAGGTGTCAACTCTGTCAGTTTCGTCAGAGTTTAGTTAGCTGTTTTAGCGGACGGTGACGCACTGTTAGCGATCACGTCCGAGTCTGTAGGATCGTCGTGGGCTTGATCCGAATGGTGGGATGGCGCGATTCAGTCGGGGTTATAGCTATCGCCACGGCACGTCTCTTTTCTGATTGAATAAAAGGAAAGAAAGAGGAGAAAAGCGGCAAGTTGAACGCTGCCCCAAAACTGTTGTTTTCCTGTGTTCTTCTTCCTCTCGCAAAACCTCTCGTTCGAGTGTGCCATCGATCCACGATCTGTAGGGCTAGAGCTGACAAGTGGTATCAGAGCCTCGTCCCCGCAAGGTAGGGAAGGGATGCCGAAGGAATCTGGTGACCCGTCCAAGAAGGTTGTCGACGCCGGTGATGGGAAGAACTCCAGAAGTGATTCACCATCCTCTGTCGCGGCACAACGCACACTCATGGCTCCGCGCTCGACGCGCAACGTGGGCGGCGGGTCAAGCACCACTTGGGCCATGCTGACGAGGACCAACTACAACTCTTGGTCCCTGCTGATGAAGGTGATCCTCCAGGTACGACACCTGTGGGACATCATCGACTCGGGAGAGGGCGACTACGACGACGATCGCGCGACGCTAGAGGCGATCCTACGGGCCATGCCACCGGAGATGATTCCGATGCTCGCTGTCAAGAAGACGACGAAGGAGGCGTGGGATGCGATCAAGACGATCTGTGTCGGCGCAGATCGCGTTCGCGAGTCGAAGGCCCAGAAATTCCGCAAGCAGTACGAGGATCTTCGGTTCAAACCATGAGTCTGTCGATGATTTTGGGTTGCGGCTGCAGGAGCTGGTCCATCAACTGGACGTCCACGGCGACCCCATCAAGGACAAGAAGGTGATCCTCAAGTACCTACGCATCGTGTCGAAGAAGTACAAGCAGATGGCACGGTCGATCGAGGGCCTCCTCGATCTGACAACCATGTCCATCGAGGAGCTCACTGGGCGCCTCAAGGTCTGCGAGGAAGACAACGAGGACAAGCCCGTGGGTCCTATAAGCGGGGGCCAGCTGCTGCTTACTAAGGAGCAGTGGCGCTCGCGCATGAAGAACTTCAGTAGCGATGACGCGTCAGGCAGCAGTGGCGGGCGCAACCGCCGCACGAAGGGACGTGGCCACGACGGCGGCGCACGCGACAAGCCGAAGGGCGGCAACGGCGGCGGCACGCGCGATGACGAATGCCGATATTGTGGCAAGCTCGGCCATTGGGCCAGGGACTACCACAAGAAGAAGAGGGAAGATGCACATCTTGCCAAGGAGGGTGAGGACGACGAGCCAGCCGCACTGCTCGCCGCTCAGTTGTGCCTCGCCATTGTGCCTCGCCACTGACGACCCCGAGCAAGTTGGAGATCAGGTGTTCCTCAACGAGGAGCGCGCCAAGGTGTGCATCGGTGATGAGACCGAACCGGTCGACGTGCCCTGGTACCTGGACAGCGGCGCATCAAACCACATGACGGGCAACCGCGATGTCTTCGCAGACCTGGACACGACGGTCGTCGGCTCGGTGCGGTTTGACGACAACTCCATCGTCGAGATCCGCGACGAGGCACTACGGTGGTCATGGCGGTGCGCGACAACGAGCACCGTGCGTTGACTGACGTGTATTTCATTCCCAGGCTCAAAACCAGCATCGTCGGTCTGGGCCAGCTCGATGAGAATGGATGCCCGTCCTCCATACGCGACGGCTTCATGTCGGTGTGGGATCGGAGCAATCTCCTGCTTGCAAAGGTGCCAGATCGTCCAGCTGGTGTGCCTGTCCGTGCAGCGAGGAGACACGGTGTGGACCTAGCACGAACACCTTGGCCACCAAAGCTTCGGTGCCCTCCGCACCATGTCGCACGGCGGCACGGTTCGCAGACTGCCTAAGATCGGCCACGCCGACGAGCTATGCGACGCGTGCTTGGCAGGCAAGCAGAAGCGCGCGCCGTTCCCTCAAGTAGCCAAGTTCCGCGCAACGACATGCCTAAGCCTCCGGCGACGGGCCTCGCTCCACTCGTCAGAAGTTGGCATATACTTTATAGAATTTGGATCAGCATATATAACAACTGCTACCGCCGCACGAGTCATCCGCCGACTGCCAGCCTCCACGGGTACCACATCCCGGCAGGCACCATACTGCTCGCCAACGCCTACGCCATCCACAGGGACCCTTCTGTTTGGGATGATCCAGAGGAGTTCAGGCCAGAGAGGTTCGGAATTAATGGTGATGGCCAGCAGGGGATGATGCTGCCGTTCGGGATGGGGAGGCGGAGATGCCCTGGGGAGAGCCTTGCATTGAGAACCATGGGGCTGGTCCTGGGGACCTTGATCCAGTGCTTCGACTGGGGCAGGGTGCCCGGAGCCCCGGAGATGGAGATGAAGGAGAGTACGCAGGAGTGGTTGACATGACGCCGGCCTCTGCCAAGATCTTGTACAAAGCCATTCCTTTGGAAGCTCTCTGCAGACCACGTGAAAACATGCAGGCTATGCTTCACAAGATCTAGCTAGTCCATATACCGTGCCCTGAATTCCAGCAAAATGCAAGACATTCATATATATGCATTGTTGTAAACTAAAACTAGTTAAGATGATCGATGCATGTATAATAATGCTCCAATCAAACCATGCGATTGTTGTGTAGTAATGATTGGGGGTTCCAACATTTCAGGTGAAATTATCAGTTGTTGAAATTCAAGTTTCTCTGAACCAGTTCTCTATAGATATTGTAGAGATAATATAGACACATATCTATATAGGACGTCCAGTAAGATGCTGACTACAATCACCTGTCAAATAATTCAGGTGTCATTACTCAATTGCTTGGGAGACTTGTGTTAGCTGCATTTTTTTATAACATGTCAAGCAATACCTTACTGGGTGACATTTCACTAGAACTTTGTGAGTTGACTCGACTAGAATAACTAGATCTGTCTTAGATGGGACCAACTATAAGATTTACCAAGCATTTTTTGGTTTCTTTAAGAAACTACTCATTCTTATTCTAGCCCCTTTAGGGAGCGGAGCATCAAGTGGATTCTGCGCATCATGAAAAGCAAACAGTCTACATAAAACAACTATGCTCGAGCATCATATAAGAGCAAGTTTAGGATGTGTTTGTTATTCCGGTGGACCATAGTAATTTTGTTTTTGTAATCATCTTTAACCTAGCTGTTTTACTAACCCAGATTTTTCTGCTTTTGTGGCACAGCTATAAATTAAGGTCACCACGACACAATTCAGTAACCACGTCAAGCCTTCTTTTTTGCCAGAAAGCAATTCTGCTCAGGTTTCATAGAAAAATCCACCATAGACTTACAGAATCCTAGCAATGCAACATAACAACATAAAGACCTAACCACATCACTTCAAAAACTAATAACAGGGTATGGAAGGCTCTAAAATCAGATTACATCAACTCTGAACAATGGCAATTATAGCCATTCTAAATTCTCCTCGCTGCTGGCACCCGTCCAAAGAAGCTCTTGTCAAATGCTTTGGTTATGAGTTGGACTAGTTTAGTGCTTCCCTGCCTCATTCGCATTTTCCTTCGACATCCCAGTTCAAGAATCAATCCAGCATCATAGCAGATGGACAAAGTTGGTAAATAACCTGAGAGATCATGCCCCGGATAAATCAATGCCCCTTAGAGTATTCGATCAGAAGATTCTACTAGGGAACCACCCTTGGAGATTTGACCATGCAAGCTGAAGAACACTTGAATGGAGAAAATCCATGAAAAACTCTTGAGGAGTGGCAGACGTGTCAAAGTTATGATCGAAGTTGATCACAGTTATGGAGTGTAGGGTTGAGAGGGACGAACAAATAGGACCAACGAGATTACAATAACTCAAGCTGAGAATTCGAAGATTTGGAAGAGATTTAGCAAGACCATCGCACCAATCATCTGCGCTGCTAGACATATCCACTCCGTCAAGGTAGACCTCTCTCAGATTGTTGAGGTTGCCAACTAGGTTCTGAAAGTTGGGTTCCTGCAGCCATAGCCAACTGGTAACGTCAGGGATGCTGTTATCGTAGCCGTCAAGAGAGTCCTCCGAAGCGGCACAACCAAGAACAGAAAGATCCAACGAGATAAGGCTGGCAAGTTTGCCGATGCCAATAGGTATCTGGCCTTGAAAACCTGACTTAGAGAGATTGAGGTGGGTGAGCAAGGAGAGCCTCTCAAACCCACTTGCTGGGAGACTGTACTGGCAAAAGTAATTCATGCTAAGGTCGAGTCTTTGGAGTGAGGTGAGGTTGAAGATTGCAGGGTCAAGACCTGGACCGTACAAACCACGCCCACCGAGCTCCAGAGCGGTGACATGGCCTGAGGAGTTGCTGCAGACAACACCTTCCCAAAGACAACAGTCAGTGCCATCCTGCCATGACACAAGGGCGGTGGGGCAACGGAAGAATGAGAAGGATTTCTTTAGTTGGAGGAGAGTTGCAGCCTGGTCTAGATGACATCGGAGGACAGAGTTGTTACCGTCATCATGGGCGCCGGAGGTGGCTAGTGCAGAAAGCACTGCAGGAAAGAGCAGTAGAACCCAGTTGATCAAAGCCATTGGTCTAAGAGTCTAAATCCAAACACGGCAGTGCACTTGTTTCTTTTCTTTTTGAGAGAACATGTAGAAACACTGCCAGGATTTATAGAGAGAACAACCAAAGCAAAATAGAAATAGGTGGCTCGGAAATAGTGCAGTGACAGATTTGTTGGAAGTCATATTTCTTCAAGCCGTCCAAATACCGCAATGACCAGAAAGGAAAGCTCCAGTGAAGTAAGACTTCCACCATTCGTGTGAGACGGGTTGCGTGGAATTGTGATCCTTGCAGATTTCTCCCCCTTGCACAGAGACCATACATTCCATGAGATATATCCAATGATAGCTAATTTTTTTGAAGGCACTGTCCCAGTGGCAAGCAATAGACTGTGACTTGTGAGTATGACTCAGTCAGAGTGGAGAGAGACCACACGTCTGCAGAAGAGGATGGAACTTGTTTCACTTTCAGAGAGAGACTAAGAATGGGTACAAGACGATATGCTTGTGAGCTACAAAGCACCGATACGGCAATATTGATCGGTCCACATGCTGTTAGCTAAACAAGATTGCAGACCGGTTACAGTATCAATCTCCAGGTTAAACATATACAAGACGTTTAAACCTGGAGATACCAAGAGAGAGATTACAAGATGTTTAACCATCCAGCCATCTAGGCCAAGCAATATTGTATAGATGATGTGTAGCAAGATTTAATACATGAAAACGCTGAATGGATAAGTACTAGATAAAACCCCATACCTACAATACTTTGAGCAACGACAGCAGAAGGCATATGGGATCCCTTCCAGGAAAGCATACCTGCATCTGGAAACAGTCCCCCATGTTCAGATCAAGTCCTCCAACCTCTTGCACATTTAACAAACCATTCGTCGATCCGATCCCATCTCACCAGAAGAGAAGCTGCAAATGTGACGCCGAAGCCAAGTCCGGCGAAGAGAGACAAGATGACATTTCCACATGCACTGCATTTGGATAAGTGGGTGAAACGCCACAAGGGTTGGAGAATGGTAGTCCACAGAATCCTACATTCCTTCAGATGAATTATTGTTAAATATGGAGAATTGGCGAGATTGTGCGTATCTTCCCAACCAAGTGGTTGTTGGACAAGTTCAGCGGCCGAGAAACGAGAGAACTGCAAATTCTTGTCGAATTTTCCCTGAGAGTTGGTTGCAAGACAGGTCTAATGACTCCATAACAGTCATGCCGCCAAGCTTGGCAGGAATTTCCCCCTGAAGGTATACGCAGTAAAACAAGTTGTCCAACTGATCCCCGCTAGTGTCGTGCACGGAGAGCAGAGAAGCCGCAACCACCGCATATGCCTGTCCCGGCGAGAGACCACCGCAGCCCCCTACCCAGGCGGCGGACCCGTCTCCCTCCGTCGCGTAGGCAAGGAGAGAAGGGGGCTAGCTGCCCGCCCGAAACCCTTGCCCGAGCGGTCTGTGACATCGCCGACGCCGCCACCGCCGTCACACCTTGCTATTACTCTGGGCCGCCCCCGAGCTCCTCCCCTTGCTAGCCCCGACGCGTGGCCTCCTCGACAGCAGATCGAGATCTAGGGGGAGAATGTTAGATAGATCTCAACGTGACAGAGCCCAACGGCCTGTCACACCCCTAACTGCGCCCTGATCGGGGGCGCCCAACCCTATCTGGTTGGTGGGCCCCTGTCGCCGCGCTATATAAAGTGGTGGGGGGCTGGCAGCGCACGGTACGAGGTTCACTGCTGTGCCATCACCCCACCTACACCCCTACCGATCTAGGGTTAGCGCGAGCCGACGGGAAGCACCGCCACCACCGCACACCCACGCCGTCGCCTCTATTCCCCATGGCCAATGACGGCGGCTCCAGCTCCGGGACCAGTTCTGGCATCCCCTCTGGCTCGTGCTTGTCGAGCCAGGGCACAGGTGGTTTTCCCTTCTCTCAGATCCCTCTCTCCCTCTCTCAGTTTAGTGTCTAGATACGAAAGATAAAGTGATACCGAATAGATCCAGTCTAGTCTATTGCAAAGTTAAGCTAACAATGGTATCAGAGCCACTAGTGGCTAGATTTGTTCGGTGCAAAAGATATCCAAAGTAAAAGACCTAGATCTAAAGTGCGTCTGCCTCGCGGCCGCGCCGTTCCTCTCGATTTAGATGGGTATCCTACGGAGACATCTAAACGAAGAACCAACCCTCTCGGGGGCAAAGCAAAGAAAATCCTAGATCTAAGCCCCAAAAGCCCCAAAAAGCAACCCCAAATCAAAGACAATCCCCAGATCCCCATAGATCTATCCCCAAAAGAAACTCAAACAAAAAAAAGGGAGCCGCCGCCGTGCGCCGGCAAAGGGCACCGCCGCTGCGCCGCTTGACGGTCGTGCGCCCACCCACGGGTGGACGCACCGCCGCCAAGGGGGCAGTGAGACGCCATGGCTCCGGCCGAAGGCAAGAAGTGGGGCAGACGGAGGGGCTCGCCGGAGAGCCGGCCACCTCGCCTCGCCTGCTCGCGCTTGCGCCACCACAGAGGGGAAGAAGGAGAAAGGGGTGGCGATGGAGGAGAGGGAGGGGACCATCGCCGGCGCAGTCGCCGGACGGACGGATGCCTCTCCCCCCAACACCGCCGGAGAGGCTACCGCCACTCACCGAGCGCGGGGGTGGACGCCACCGCTGCTGCGGGAGGCAGAAGGGGGCGTGGGGAGGGAGGGGCTCGCCGCCGGCAACGCTGCCGGGCGGCGCATCCGCCTCGCCATCCTCCACTGCGCCGCCACAGAGAGGAGCCAGGGGACGCGGGGGAGAAATGAGGCCTAGGGTTTCGGGGGCTGCGGCGCTGGGCGGTTTTATACATTCGAGGGGCGCGCGCGGCCGTTAGATCCAGGGTAGAGGCAATCAACGGCCGATATCGGCCAGCTGCGGGCGGCGGGGGCGCGAGCGGGCCGCAGGCTGCTGGCGGGCTCGTTGCTGGGCCGCGGCTAAGCAGAGGCGGCGCGCGTGCGTCTACTAAATGTCGCGCGGGTGCGGCGCGGGCGCTGGCGGGCCAAGTGGGCCTGGCTGGCGGCGGCAGATAGCGGCAGCGCGCTAGCAGGCTCCTGGGCTGCTGCTTGCCAGCCAAGGAAAAGGCCCAGAAGGCCGTAACAGAACAATTTTTCTCTGTTTTCTTTTTACAAAACTATTTTATTAGCTGTTTTTTATTTTTTTTCTTATTTTTAAGCAAATTTTAACACAGATTTCTCTAGTCATACTATTTTCAAGAATATTTGTCTAGAGAATGGAATAGATGCAGAATTTTTTCTGTAAAGTTTGAAGTTCTGTGAAAGTTGTAATATTGTTTCCGCTGCAAAATAGTTGTTTTAAATTGCTATAATGCAATAAAGTTTGTCAATTTTGTTATAAAGATGTGACAAAGTAATTAAAGATGATTGTGTCTCATGCTATTAATTGACCAACGTTATTAATAAGCATGATCATGATCTTTTTCATTGAGTATTAAAGGTGCATTTAATTTTATTTCTACCCGTGATGTAATTTTAAATAACACAAACAATTGCATGCTTAATTTATACCAATGTTGGATTAATGCATACAGTTGTTTTGGTTATCTCACATCTTTTGTGATTTTCAGGAGGTCTCAACCTCATGAGCTGCTTGAAGGACATCCCACTGCTAAGAGGGGACAACTATTCCGAATGGAGGAAAAAGGTTGATCTGGCGTTTTTATGCGCCGAATTAGACTGGGTGGTTGACACCAAGCAACCAGTCAAGCCTGCTGACCCTGTGAGGGGTGATGCTGAGGAAAGTGCTGCATTTGAAAAAATAAAGAGGGACCATGCTCCTTTGGAGTTGGCCTACTCGATAGACAATCAAAAGTGGTTGAACGCCAACAAGAAATGTTTGGCTTTTGTAAAGAACACAATTGAGAACGCTATAGTGGGCTCAATTGTAGAGTGTGCCTCCGTGGGAGAATACCTTGCAAAGATAAAGAGCCAGTTTACTGGCTCTTCAAAGATGTATGCAACCCACCTGTTAAAACAGCTGGTGACCGAAAAGTACACGGGAGGGCCACATGGCATAAGAGAACACATATTGAGGATGTCAAACATGGCGGCCAAGCTGAAGCCCATGGATGAGGACCTCGAGCTAAAGCCTGCACTTCTGGTGCACCTGGTCATGGCCTCTCTTCCACAGCCATTCGAGAAATTCGTAATCAACTATAACATGTCCCCTGAAAAGTGGGACATTGAAAAGACCATAGCGATGTGCTCCCAAGAGGAAGAAAAGCTGAAGTCTCTTCACGGTGGTTCCTTGAACTACGTGAAGGACAATAGGAGGAGGAACTTCACCAACAGTAACCATGGTGGCTCACCTTCCAAGCCACATGGCAAGGGCCCACAGCAGCACCAGCACCAGTACCAGCAGTTTGCTCGTGGGGAAAAAGACCAGTGCCACCACTACAAAAAGGTTGGCCACTACAAGAAGGATTGTCCAGTATGGCTGAAGTCCATAATGGCCAAAAATGGTAAAGATATAGTCTCTTTTGTTAATGAATCTCTGTATGAAAATTTTTCTAGATCTACTTGGTGGATTGACTCTGGTGCAACTGTTCATATTGCCAACTCTTTACAGGGGTTCCATTCGACAAGGATTTTGCCAAAAAGAGAAAGACTCATTGAAGTGGAAAATGGGATTGAAGCAGAAGTGGAGGCTGTTGGCGACATTCCTCTGGAGCTGGCTGATGGCTCTTCTCTTTTGCTTAAGGATGTTCTTTTTGTTCCTTCCATTCATAGAAATTTAATAAGTGTGTCATGCTTGGACAAAGATTCGTATGAGTGCTATTTTGGACATGGCAAATGTGTCATTTGGTTAAAAGATATTTGTGTGGGTGTTGCTACCCTACATGACAAGCTATATTTATTATCTTTGCATGAGAAAGTATTTTCTGTGTGTGATGTGAATGAACAAGTTCCCTTGTCGAACAAAGATCAAAAGAAAAGAAAGCGAACTCCTGACTCATAGAAGTTATGGCGCTGCATATTAGGCCATATTTCGAGGGGAAGAATAGAAAGCCTCGTTAAAAATGACATTCTTCCTCCGTTAGAGTTCTCAGACATAGAACAATGCATAGATTGCATTAAAGGAAAGTATGTAAAACAAATTAAAAAGGGTGCAAACCAAAGTATAGCTACACTAGAAATAATCCACACGGGTATTTGTGGACCATTTTCGGTGAAAAGTGTGGATGGCTATGATTCATTCATAACATTCACGGATGATCACTCCCGATATGGTTATATTTATCCAATTAAAGAAAGATCTGAAGCATTGGATAAATTTAAAATTTTCAAAGCTGAAGTAGAAAATCAGCATGATAAAAGAATTAAGATAGTTCGGTCCGATCGTGGGGGGGAGTACTACGGTCGGCATACTCCATATGGTCAAGTTACAGGACCTTTTGCAAGGTTCCTACAGGAAAATGGAATAGTCGCCCAGTATTCTATGCCGGGCGAACCTCAGCAAAACGGAGTAGCTGAAAGGCGTAACCGTACCCTTATGGATATGGTGCGCAACATGATGAGCTATTCCACCCTCCCATTGGGATTGTGGATGGAGGCACTTAAAACCGCCATTCACATTCTCAACAGAGTACCAAGTAAGTCGCTGCCCAAAATGCCGTATAAATTGTGGACAGGCAGAGTCCCCTCTCTGCACCACTTGAGGGTCTGGGGGAGCCCAGCTGAGGCAAAAGTTTTCAATCCAAACATTGCAAAGTTAGACCTAAAAACAGTATCTTGCCACTTCATTGGATATCCAGATAAGTCAAAAGGCTATCGTTTCTACTGTCCTGACAGATAAACAAAGTTTGTAGAAACGAGACATGCAGTCTTCTTAGAGAACGAATTTATGAGGGGGAGCACGGTAGCTAGGGAAATTGATCTTGAGGAGAAAAGGGTGCACACACCTAATCCGATGACTCAGGAGTCATTTTTCTCGCTACATGTTGTGCCACCATCTATAACCCCTGAGGTTGTGGTGCCGACACCTGTTGTGACTCCACACATGACAACAATGGGCGAAAGTTCGGAACCTGTCCATTAGGAGCCACCTGAACCCACTGTTGAGCACGAAAGGGAGCCAGAACAGCCTCATACTGTAAATGTGCCTGAACCCGAGGCAAGAAATGAGAAAGAGTCTGATGAACTCAGAAGGTCTAAAAGAGAACGAAGACCAGCCATTTCCAAAGAAATTTACAAAGTCTACAACGTAGTTCATATGGAGGGTGATCCTACCTCATATGAAGAAGCCATGAGTAGCCCTCACTCAGCCAAGTGGGTGGAGGCAATGGAAGATGAAATGAAATCAATGAGTTCCAACAATGTTTGGGACTTAGAGGAAATTCCTAAAGGAGCCAAAACAGTAGGATGCAAATAGGTCTACAAAACAAAGTATGACTCCAATGGGAATGTAGAAAAGTACAAAGCTATACTTGTGGCCAAAGGCTTTACGCAAAGAGAAGGCGTAGATTACAATGAGACTTTTTCTCCGGTCTCGTGTAAGGACTCCTTCAGAATCATCATGGCACTAGTTGCACATTTTGATTTAGAGTTGCATCAAATGGATGTTAAGACGGCATTTCTAAATGGAGATTTAGGAAAATGTTTACATGAAACAACCCAAGGGTTTTTTCATGGAGGGGAAGGAACATATGGGAAGCCGCCTAAAGAAATCCATTTATGGGTTAAAGCAAGCCTCTAGGCAATGGTATTTAAAGTTTAATGATACAATTAAAAGATTTGGATTCAAGGAAAATGTTGAGGACAACTGCATTTATGCTAAGTTCAAAAGTGGGAAATATATTTTCCTAATTCTGCATGTGGATGACATCCTGCTTGCCAGCAGTGATGTTAGTCTACTACTAGAGACAAAGAAGTTCTTGTCATCAAATTTTGACATGAAAGACCTTGGTGAAGCTTCTTATGTTTTGGGCATAGAAATTCACCGAGATAGAAATAATGGAGTGTTAGAACTGTCGCAGAAAGCGTATTGTGAAAAGATTTTAAAGAAATACAATATGCATGCGAGTAATGCAACACGTGCTCCCATAGTCAAGGGCGATAGTTTTGGGAAATCCCAATGTCCAAAGAATCAATATAAGATCGATCAAATGAAGTCAGTACCATATGCTTCGGCTGTTGGAAGCTTAAAGTTTGCACAAGTGTGCACCCGCCCTGACTTAGCTTTTATCACCGGGGTACTCGGCAGATATCAAGAGAATCCAGGCATAGAGCACTGGAAGATGGTAAAGAAAGCTTTGCGTTATGTGCAAGGCACAAAAGGCCTCATGCTAACATATAAAAGATCTGATTTCCTAGAGATAAAAGGGTATTCAGATGCGAATTTTGCGGGAGATAAAGACGACAAAAAGTCCACGACAGGGTATGTCTTTACTCTCGCAGGAGGTGTTATTTCGTGGAGAAGCACCAAACAGTCGATAGTTGCATCATCTACGATGTATGCAGAATTTATAGCATGTTATGAGGCCATGGGACAGACGTTATGGTTAAAGAAATTTTTACCCGACTTGAAAGTGGTTGACTGCATCAGCAGGCCACTAAAGATGTACTGTGAAAACGAGCCCGCAGTATTCTATGCTCACAACAACAAGTCGAGTAATGCTACAAAGTCTATAGATATAAAGTATTATGTTGTGAAGGACAAAGTCCAGGATCAAACTATAAGACTCGAGCATATAAGGACAAAAGATATGCTTGCGGATCCGCTAACGAAAGGCTTACCACCCAATGTGTTCAAGGAACACATAGCCGGCATGGGTTTAATGGGAAGCCTATGGTTCCTGGACTACAGAGGCCCTAAAGTAACAGGATTTGTTTCAAAACAGGAAGGTATATAGTGGCTTTCTGATTCTATCGGCAATTGAGCTGAGACGATGAAACATGCTCTATGTATCGATCTGTGATGAAATAAGTAAAGTATAAAGTTAAAAGTAAAGTCGAGATCTAGGGGGAATGTTAGATAGATCTCAAACGTGACTGGGCCCAACGGCCCGTCACGCCCCTATCCGCGCCCTGATCGGGGGAGCCCAACCCTATCTGGTTGGTGGACCCCTGTCGCCGCGCTATATAAAGTGGTGGGAGGCTGGCAGCGCACGGTACGAGGTTCACCGCTGTGCCATCACCCCACCTACACCCCTACCGATCTAGGGTTAGCGCGAGCCGATGGGAAGCACCGCCACCACCGCACACCCACGCCGTCGCCCCTATTCCCCATGGCCAATGACGGCGGCTCCAGCTCCGGGACCAGTTCCGGCATCCCCTCTGGCTCGTGCTTGTCGAGCCAGGGCGCAGGTGGTTTTCCCTTCTCTCAGATCCCTCTCTCAGTTTAGTGTCTAGATACGAAAGATAAAGTGCTACCGAGTCTAGTCTATTGCAAAGTTAAGCTAACATCATGCCGTCAAGCTTGGCAGGAATTTCCCCCTGAAGTATACGCAGTAAAACAAGTTGTCCAACTGGTCCCCGCTCGTGTCGTGCACGGAGAGCAGAGAAGCCGCAACCACCGCATATGCCCGTCCCGGCGAGAGACCACCGCAACCCCCTACCCAGGCAACGGACCCGTCTCCCTCCATCGCGTAGGCAAGGAGAGAAGGGGCCTAGCTGCCCGCCCGAAACCCTTGCCCGAGTGGTCTGTGACATCGCCGACGCCGCCACCGCCGTCACACCTTGCTATTACTCTAGGCCGTCCCCGAGCTCCTCCCCTTGCTAGCCCCGACGCGCGGCCTCCTCGACAGCAGTGAGCTCCTCCCATTGCTCGTCCCCGACTCGCGGCTTCCCACCCCGCTGCGGGCTCCTCACTACAGGACTGGGAAGCTACGCCGACGGCCGGTCGCTACGCCGACGGCCAAACGTCGGGGCCGTCGGCGTAGCCATCGTTCAGGCCAGCCCCGCCAAGCAGCCGTCGGCGTAAAATTGCCCTCGGCATATTCTATGCTACGCCGACGGCTGCCCTCGGCGTAGCATACGCCGACGGCTGCCCTCGGCGTAGCTATTTTTTATTTTATCTCATTAAACTTTGAAAAATCATAACTAAATCATTCTAATTCGGAAAAATACAAATAATATATCAAAATTTGCAGAAAAATAAGACCTATCTATCTACACTTAAATATTACACATTTATAAATAAAAATTAAGTAAAATATAAAACATTATATATAGTTTAAAACGGGCATAAAAAATTCAAAAACGATCGAAACAATGCGAAACCTTCGCGTGGTGTTATATTATGTGACATAGTTAGAAGGAAAAATATTAAACTTGGTATATTAATTATGTCTCAAAGAAACCTTCATAAAATGAACTATCTCATTCGAGGTTTCTTGGCTTTCGGGTCAAATGACCAATGTTATGGCTAGAATCAAGACATAGTTTGTGATAATGTGCCCATATTGTGCATACACATGCATCATGGGATGGCGAACAATGTTGCAGGAGGAAGTTTTCCTTTTCGTCGCACCAAAAAGCCATTTCCCATTTTCCGAGCATAAAAAACGGACGGTTTTGTGAAGCAACCACCAAATGGCTAATTCAAAATACTACCACCACATTTTACAAAAATACTATACCACCTTATATTGACAATATCCCAACAGCGGGATCCGAAACCTTTCCGTCCACCTTTGGTGAAAAAGACAAATTTCTGCCGAATCGGCAGGAAGTGGGTCAGATATGAACTACAGGTACATGATCCGATGCTCATGTTTTTTTACAAAAATCATTTTTAGGTTCACAATATGCTATTTTATCAAAGATCCAATGAAATTTTAGCGAGGCTCGGCCCCGAGCTAAGAATCTTTATGTCCGCCGTTCGACAAAGTTTAACGATAGTTTAAAACGGGCATAAAAATGGAAAAATGATCGAAACAATGCGAAACCTTCGCGTGGTGTCATATTATGTGACATATTTATAAGGAAAAATAGCAAACTTGATATATTGATTATGTCTCAAAAAACCCTTCACAAAATGACCTATCTCATTCGTTTCTTGGCTTTCGGGTCAAATGACCAATGTTATGGCTAGAATCAAGGCATAGTTTGTGATAATGTGCCCATATTGTGCATATACATGCATCATGGGATGGCGAACAATGTTGCAGGAGGAAGTTTTTCTTTTCGTCGCACCAAAAAGCCATTTCTCATTTTCCGAGCATAAAAAACGGACAGTTTTGTGAAGCAACCACCAAATGGATAATTCAAAATACTACCAACACATTTTACAAAAATACTATACCACCTTATATGGACAATGTCCCAACAAGGGGATCCGAAACCTTTCCGTCCACCTTTGGTGAAAAAGACAAATTCCTGCCGAATCGGTAGGCAGTGGGTCAGATATGAACTACAGGTACATGATCCGATGCTCATGTTTTTTTACAAAAATCATTTTTAGGTTCACAATATGCTATTTTATCAAATATACAATGAAAGTTTAGCGAGGCTCGGCCCCGAGCTAAGAATCTTTATGTCCGCCGTTCGACAAAGTTTAACGATAGTTTAAAACGGGCATAAAAATGGAAAAATGATCGAAACAATGCGAAATCTTCGCGTGGTGTCATATTATGTGACATATTTATAAGGAAAAATAGCAAACTTGATATATTGATTATGTCTCAAAAAACCCTTCACAAAATGACCTATCTCATTCGAGGTTTCTTGGCTTTCGGGTCAAATGACCAATGTTATGGCTAGAATCAAGGCATAGTTTGTGATAATGTGCCCATATTGTGCATATACATGCATCATGGGATGGCGAACAATGTTGCAGGAGGAAGTTTTTCTTTTCGTCGCACCAAAAAGCCATTTCTCATTTTCCGAGCATAAAAAACGGACAGTTTTGTGAAGCAACCACCAAATGGATAATTCAAAATACTACCAACACATTTTACAAAAATACTATACCACCTTATATGGACAATGTCCCAACAAGGGGATCCGAAACCTTTCCGTCCACCTTTGGTGAAAAAGACAAATTCCTGCCGAATCGGTAGGCAGTGGGTCAGATATGAACTACAGGTACATGATCCGATGCTCATGTTTTTTTACAAAAATCATTTTTAGGTTCACAATATGCTATTTTATCAAAGATCCAATGAAAGTTTAGCGAGGCTCGGCCCCGAGCTAAGAATCTTTATGTCCGCTGTTCGACAAAGTTTAACGATAGTTTAAAACGGGCATAAAAAATGGAAAAATGATCGAAACAATGCGAAACCTTCGCGTGGTGTCATATTATGTGACATATTTATAAGGAAAAATAGCAAACTTGATATATTGATTATGTCTCAAAAAACCCTTCACAAAATGACCTATCTCATTCGAGGTTTCTTGGCTTTCGGGTCAAATGACCAATGTTATGGCTAGAATCAAGGCATAGTTTGTGATAATGTGCCCATATTGTGCATACACATGCATCATGGGATGGCGAACAATGTTGCAGGAGGAAGTTTTTCTTTTCGTCGCACCAAAAAGCCATTTCTCATTTTCCGAGCATAAAAAACGGATGGTTTTGTGAAGCAACCACCAAATGGCTGATTCAAAATACTACCACCACATTTTACAAAAATACTATACCACCTTATATGGACAATGTCCCAACAAGGGGATCCGAAACCTTTCCGTCCACCTTTGGTGAAAAAGACAAATTCCTGCCGAATCGGTAGGAAGTGGGTCAGATATGAACTACAGGTACATGATCCGATGCTCATGTTTTTTTACAAAAATCATTTTTAGGTTCACAATATGCTATTTTATCAAAGATCCAATGAAAGTTTAGCGAGGCTCGGCCCCGAGCTAAGAATCTTTATGTCCGCCGTTCGACAAAGTTTAACGATAGTTTAAAACGGGCATAAAATTTTGAAAAATGATCGAAACAATGCGAAACCTTCGCGTGGTGTCATATTATGTGACATATTTATAAGGAAAAATAGTAAACTTGATATATTGATTATGTCTCAAAAACCCCTTCACAAAATGACCTATCTCATTCGAGGTTTCTTGGCTTTCGGGTCAAATGACCAATGTTATGGCTAGAATCAATTTATAGTTTGTGATAATGTGCCCATATTATGCATACACATGCATCATGGGATGGCGAACAATGTTGCAGGAGGAAGTTTTCCTTTTCGTCGCACCAAAAGGCTATTTTCTATTTTCCGAGTATAAAAAACGGACGGTTTTGTGAAGCAACCACCAAATGGCTAATTCAAAATACTACCACCACATTTTACAAAAATACTATACCACCTTATATGGACAATGTCCCAACAGGGGGATCCGAAACCTTTCCGTCCACCTTTGGTGAAAAAGACAAATTCCTGCCGAATCGGTAGGAAGTGGGTCAGATATGAACTACAGGTACATGATCCGATGCTCATGTTTTTTTACGAAAATCATTTTTAGGTTCACAATATGCTATTTTATCAAAGATCCAATGCAAGTTTTCCTTTTCATCACACCAAAAAGGCATTTTTCATTATCCGAGCGCAAAAAGGGAATTTTCTAAAGCAACCACCAAATAGCTAATTCAAAAACAGAGGGTTTGTGATTAGTTGATATGGATATCATATTTGGATTCCTCTCATTTTTCTGATCAATTTTAACATATTATTTGTTGAATTTCGATTTACAGATTTAAAGATATTAATTATTCTATATTAAATAGAAAAATACAAAAAAAATAAACTTATTTTTTTTTGAATTCAATAATATTTTTACTTATTCATTAATATTTACTTAAATAATTGTTTGTAATTTCAAAAAATACAAACATGTGACATGATGATATAAGAGTTAATAGGATTGATATCATAGTATTGACACCAATGTATGAATTACTTTGCGGAAACGGATTCTGAAGGAACGAGGATGTTAAGCGTGCTGAAGCTGTAGTAGTATTAGAATGGGTGACCTGCTGGGAAGTTTGATTAAGACTGGAATTTAATTAAATAGTAAGTATAATTAGTGTTAAAAATGTTCAAAGTAGGAGATTAACAAGTAAAACAATTCAAAGAATAAAAAAATTGAGAAAAAAAATAAAAAAATATTATTTTTCAAAATAAAATCAAAGAAAGAAATATTTTTGCAACCAGTCGACAGGCTGTGCCGACGGCCGCTACGCCGACGGCAAAGCCCTCGGCGTAGCATACGCCGACGGCATTTTGATACGCCGACGGCTTGAGTGTGCTCCGCCGAGGGAGATCTTTGCCGAGGAGGCTACGCCGAAGGCAGCCCTCGACGTACCATACGCCGAGGGCATTTTAGCCTACGCCGACGGCCTTTTGCCCTCGGCGTAGCGCGCGTGTCCTGTAGTGCCTCCCTGAAACCCAGCGCACCCCCATTACCCCCGACAGTGAGGCGTGACAATGGGGGTGCGCCAGCTGCACAGCATTGTGCTAACCGAGCAGGAACAACAGATTTTCGAGCGACTTCTCTGCGTTGTCGACCACTTTGGCCTTGATACCCAGCTGCGCGTCGCTGGCGGATGGGTCAGAGACAAGGTGAGTGTGCACCCCTTTTTTCAGTGTTGGGGAACAGCAAATGTTTTTTTTGCAATAGGAACAATATCGAAATTAGAAACATATAGTAGCTGTGTTCTCCAGGGTTCTAGATTGTGTTAAAGTTCGTTCGTTAAAATTCTTTTGGGGGGACAAATTGTCGGATGGTGCAGACATAGATCCTTTACATTCTCTAGGATTCGTATACTGGAGTTGAACAAGGAATTTGGACTGGTTGTGAAAAAAAAGAGAAAAATTGCTTAATGATCAGGAGGCAGTGAATTCTATGAAGATGTATCGTGTCCGTGGCTTGAAGATTATGAAACGACTGTTAGGTAGCTTTGTGACTTAACCCTTGCTTTTGCATGTTGTCCGCAGCTATTGGGGGAAGACTCTTCCGACATCGACATTGCGCTTGATATCACCGGCCAAAAATTCGTTAAGATGTACTTGGAGTTCATGGACGAGGAGCAGAAAACTGTGGGTGTTAGCCAATGGTATGCAATCTGTATTACGCTGATAAGAAAATTTGGGCGCCTTCTCGACCACTTCAACCTTGGCACCCAGCTCCTCATCGCCCGCGGATGGGCCACACGCAAGGTGACCTTCTTTTTCTAGATTTTCTTTTTGAGAAGAGGAACAGTAAAAAACATGCTTGATTTGTAAGGTTTATGGTGTGATATCTCTAAGGTTTATGTTTGTGTTTATTTTTTCTGGGAAAAATTGTTGGGCTGTGTAGATGTAGGTCCTTTATGTTTTCTAGGGTTCGTACTGGGGTTCAAGGAATTTTACTTTTTTAAGGCTTTGTTCGGTTAGCCCCAACCCGGCGGGGAACCGGTCCTAATCCCTGTCAACCCGCGTGGATTAGTTCCCGAGAGATTTAATCCCCGTCCACCCGTAACCGCGCGTTCGGTTACTCCCGACGCGGAACCGATCCCGTCCCAAACCTTCCCGACCCCGTTCATTCCACGGTGGATTGAAACATCTTCTCCCAACCCGTGGAAGAAATCCATCCCGAGCGACGCCTCACGCGACTCGACGGCGGCGCGACCCGGAGGAAAACTCGACAGCGGCGGTGACGGTGCCTCCGCATCTCTAGCATCCCTCCCCCACGATGGAAGCCTCCCGCCAGTAAAAGCCCCTCTTCCTCCCACCTCCCAGCCCCCTCTCCTCTGGCAAACTCTGAAGTTCTTGGATCTGCCTAGCGATGCCGTTGACTTGTGGCAGGGACGGCGACATGGAGGCCTGGTTTTTGCTGCAGTGAGCCTAGGCCTGTACTCTTTCTTCTACCCCTCCCGTGGCACGCGTCTTGGTCTAGGGTTCAGAAAAATATGAAGGGACCAGTCGTCCGTGAGCATTCTATTGTGCAGAATTTAGTTCTTCTCTTTTTGGTACATGTACAACACATCCATTCATGTTTTTTTACTAGGAGAATCGTAGATCTATTGCAGAATGCTTGGTTCACGGTTGCACTTTTTACTACTCCCTCCAACCTAAATTAGTTGACTCAAATTTGTCAAGATATGGATGAATCTAATACTTAATCATGTCTAAATACAATCGAATCTAGACAAATGTAAGTTAACTAATTTGGGTCAGAGGAAGTAGTAGAAAGTTATATGTGAGAGACTTCTTCAATTCACATAATTGTATTCACTGTCAGTGCTGCTCGATTGGCATGCATACATTAGTTAATTAGCTAATGTATAGGTTGAGGAGTGCTGAGCCACACCGTGGTTAATGCGCAGAGTACTAGTATTCATGCTCATTATTCATGAATTTTACATAGTTGATTTTGGTCCCTTTCTTGTTTTTCTGCATAGGGGATTAATCGTGTGTCATCTTGTTGTATATAGCTTAACTCAGTCAAAAAATTAATGCCACATACATGTAGAATACGCCTCCTAAACCATGAAATTAGTGATTTAGTTTCAATGCCAATGAAAAATTCCATCTTTCATTATACGTACAAAGTTCAGATCAGTGGTATGTCAAGCCGATAGAGAATTAGAGATACAAGACAAGACGATAGTCTTTATTTGGATATTTAATCTTGTATTCAGATCTTGTATTCTGATGTGATATTTGTTCTCTTGCAGGGTGCAAGCCATGAGACAAGGTTATTCATTACTGTAAACGACCTCTGAATATGAACTCAAGAAGTGCCATATGTAAGTAGTACCGATGTCATGTTCTTTACGTACTTGGTTGATCAGAGCGTACCATTCTCCATATCTTTATTTTCTGCAACAACAATACTTTCAGTGACGATCGGATCAGCGATAGCAATCGAGATCCTGGCAATGCTATGCCTTATACTAGATTGAGTCTGCTGCGCAATCTGAAAATTGCTGTTATGCATTATCTTCATCTCCGTTTAAAAGAAATCAGTGTTGTGCTTCTAAAATTGATACCCTCCAAAGGTGTCTAGTGTCCATGCTTTCATCGCATCGTCGGTTAAATTCTTGCACCAAGAATTGAAGATACATTTGCACTTGTTTTCATTAACACATGCAAGCTAGTGTTCAAACTATTAGCCACTTGAATAAATGAAATCTGAACTTTACCATTCTTGTTATTAAATTTTGTTCCAAAATGCTGGCAGGCGCATTTTGTGGCCGGTGGTCATTAATGCATCCATCGTCGGATGCTCGCATCGTCGGATGCTCGTTCATTCCACATCGGAGGCGACCCTGAAGTGAAGCGAAGCGGCGGCGACGTTTTCTGGATGGTGAATATTTAGTCTGCACTAACCTGAATATGCCTGTCATTTGCTAAATATTCAGTCTGCACTAACCTGAATATCCAGTCTGTCATTTGCTAGATTGATGAAATTACTGCATCAGTATGCCTGTCATTGGTTCAAATAGAACTGTTTAACTTAGCCGTTTTTCCTTTGCTACTAGACAGATAATTAGAGACAGTAGAAGATCATAATCTCACTTGGCAGGGTGCACACTTAAGATTGGTTTGTTGCATTTAAGTACCAATGCAACATAATCAGTACCTCTACAATCTTGCCTATTATCTGTTGATACATGCCAATTACATTTCACCTGAATTTCAGCTCAAGATGGACGCCGCATGGTCCTTGGCGCCTCACAACCTGTGGCAGAGCGTCCACTCCGAGTTCCCAATTATTGGCACCCCTGCCTGCATAGGCGTCCAATTCGAGGACGGTGGAGAGGTGGTGAGTTGGGTGACCCCACTGGGGTGGCATGCAACAGCTTTGAATGTGCCACACAGCCCATGAGCGGCGGGCGACGGCCTTGCTTAGTGGAATAGTCCGGCGAGGTCGTGCTCCCTCCTATGCGGGTGCCTGCACGACCACAAGCTCGAATGGGGAGGTGGCATCGCAAGCTCAGGACAAATATTGAAATGGTTTGAATTTAGGAGGAATTTTTTGTAAAAATCATTTTGTACATAAGCGGTGACATCCTTTTCTGGACGGATGGAGTATAGTTTTTGACATTTCTTGATTAATTTAATTTGTATTCTGGTGATGATGATTCTTGAGCATTGTACAGTAATTAGAAGCACATGTTTATACTAATTAGCAACTCCAGTTTGCCTGTTCGTGTTGCCTCTTTTATCCATGTTGGACTGTGACTAGGTGCCATTTGTTATTTTCGTGTGTTGTTGGCTAATGAGAGGGATTAAACAAACAGAACTTAAGATGCAAGGAATTGTGGTATTGATAGGAAAGGGATTGGTGTGGATCGGGTGACACGAGGGGATCAACCCAATCCATGCGTGGGTTGTTTCCCTGCAGGGAATTAACTCCTAGCAACCGAACAAGGCCGTAGTGAATTCTATGAAGATCGCCTCCATGGCTTGAAGTTTGTGAAATGGTTGTTTGGTAGTTCCGTAACTTAACCCTTGCTGTTGGCATATCATCGGCAGCTATTCGGGAGAGATTCTGGCAACATCGATGTCACGCTTGATAACATGACCGGGCAACGTAAAGTAAAGTACTTGAAGTTAATGGATGAGAAGCAGAAAGAAGCCAGTTCAAAAAAGAAGAAGAAAGGACATGGTGTTATCCCATGGTATGCAATCTTTAGTGGCTAATAATTCTGATAAGTAATTGCAGTACTGTCCTGCTAATTTCATTCAATTCTCGCAGCAACCCTGACAAATCTAAGCATTTGGAAACCGCAAAGTTGAATATATCCGGCATCTCGACATTGATTTTGTCAATTTGAGGTCCGAAACATATGCAGAAAACAGTAGTATTCCTGCTATGGTACGGGCATCTCTTTGCATACTCATTTTGTTAGCCCTTGTGCACTAATTACAAATGGTTTGTTTACGTATATAGATGTTACATGCTTTTAAAGATGCTTACTTTGCAATGTTATTTTTGGGTGTACCTTTACCTTTTCGCTAGGTATAATGGTACAACTAGTAGACCGCATGCTCACTTGATTTTAATTGATATACCCAGCAACATTTTGTACTGTTCAATATCTGCAAACTTTTTTTCTTCCTTTTTCATCTATACGCTTCAGATTTCAACCACCTCTTTCATTGCTTTCTAGGCTTTCTGCAACTAGTTTTTCACCATGCCTTTCAATGCGCAGGAGATTGGTGCGGCCAAAGACGATGCATTCCGCAGGGACCTAACAATCAATAGGTAGTACCAGCTTTCATTTTCAGATGAGCTTGTTTGCTATTTAGAGTTATGGTTCATTACGAATGTTCAATAAATGTACAATGTTCAATAAAAGTATCCTATGATGTCTTCTCTGAAATTCAAATTTTGGCAGCTTATTCTATAGAGTAAATTCCATTTTTTACCCCCTAGTTCGCCATTTGTGACAGTAATTACTCCATTTAGTAGAAATTCTTTCTGTTTACCCCATTTAGCTAAACTTGTGCCAATTATTACCCCATTTAGCAAAACTTGTGTCAGTTCTTACTCCATTCAAACTTTAGCATGGTTTTGCTGTCCATTGTTGAAATAATTCGACTCATGTAGTTTGCTTGTGTGACGACTGACAAGATCATTGGTACTATCACTTCCATTGACGGTGGTTGCACCATGGCATTAGCAGTGTTCTCCCATCCATTAACGAATTAATATGCGGATTGATGTACTGTTCTTGTGTGATGAGCTTGAAGGGGCCATCAATTGTGTTGACAGCGGCTGCAAGACCGTCGTCTTCTATCTTCCGGACACAGCTAAACACTGATTAGTTAACTAGCTAGCTAGAGAATGCTATAGTAGTAATAAAATTAAGTATACGTTGGTTATACTCGATCCTGTACAAACTTACGGTTCTTATTTGTGTACTAGCAGTCTAACATATAGCAGCGGTACAGGCTAGCTGCTCCGCATGTTTCAGTCGAGTGACACTACGATAAACTATTGTATCACTAACTAGCGCCAGGGGACAGGTACAAAGCCATGCCACCAACGGAAGATGTTACCAGGAGGGCGACAGTAACGCAATAGAGCCCAATGAGTACTAGGAAGAGAAATCGCCAGGATGAAATATGTGAGGAAAAAAACGCTTGAGATGCGAGAAGGTATATCGCCATGATGACTCGGTCTCACCAGGCAGAGCTGCGTAAAAGTTTAAATGGGGTAAAAAGTGGCACGAGTTTTGCTAAATGGGGTAAACTGAAGGAATTTTTACTAAATAGGGTAATTACGGTCACAAATGATAAACTAGGGGGTAAAAAAATGGAATTTACTCTATTCTATAATATCAACACTAAAACAGTGGAAGATTTAACTGAAAAAGGTGAGTTCAGTTATTATTACTGGTTTATAGATTCGTGTGGTCAGTTTATAAAGTCCATGCTTCTACAAAATCATAATTGATCCCATACCCTATGAAGGTCTTGAAGATCTGAAAAATGGTCTCATTGCTACTCCTTTATCTGCCAAAGCTACATTTCTGGATGATCCCCTCAGGGTTCTTCGAGCAATCCGATTTGGTATGTTCAAACATCACGTGATTGACCTTGAACTCATTGTGATATTTATTTGCTTTTCTTTTCTGGTGTTACTATCTAAACCATTAATATTACAGAGGTGTATAAGTTGACATGCTAATCATTTCATAATATATTTGTTAGCCTGAATGTAATCTTGTCATGGTGTGATCTGCACACATAGGTTGTGTGCAGGGTGGAGTGTGAATAGCACACATAGGTTGTGTGCTTGCTGTGTGTGAACAGGGCATATGAGTTGTGTCATGTGAGAGTAGGGGGTGCACATAGGTTGTGTACTGAGTAGATAAGCATGCTGCAGTTTGTCTGCTACTAGAAGTATCCAGGGTATGTAGGGATAACTCTAGAATTAGAAATATTCTGGAGTAAGACATTTAGGAGTAGTATAATATCTAGAGTTTGTAGAGTACTCTAGAAGTATGGTGTAGGGTTTGGACTGTGCCACATGGCAACAATCTAAAGGGTCATGTACAAGTATAAATAGGGGTGCCACCCCTCCCATGTAACAAAGCATAGGTTGCTGCGGCAAGCATAAGTTGCAAGCCAACATGTAGTAGATAACATGTGTGTCAGGTTAAAGCACATATGTATGTGTGTCATACATATGTGTGTAAGCATGGGTTGCTAAGTTCTGTAGGCATTTGTTGCTGAGTAGTGTAGCATCCGTCGCTGCAGAAGCTTGTATCACTTGAGATACCCAATAAAAGGAAAGCTTCCTACTAGCAGTGTAAGTGAAGCACATCCCCTTTAGAAAGAGAGAGTCCTGGGTGGGAGCTAGTAGATCAAAACACTATCAATATTGACATGTAAAGTATGCTACTGTGGTAACCTATGTTTCAAACTGAAGGGAAAATATTCTCAGTTTGAAGTCAAAATCTTTTACGTGCCTTCATAAATAGTCAATTCATAGCCACTTCATTTACTTCTGCTGCTGTGCATATGCTGATCTAATCAATTAGTGTAGCAGTGACTTCGAACATTTATTTTCTGCTGTATGCGCTAATATTTATCTCTCACAGCTGCCAGATTCAGCTTTACATTAGCTGAAGATTTGAAAGAAGCGGCTTCTGATGAAAATGTGAAGTCGGATCTTCGTCGCAAGATTAGCAGAGAGCGTATTCGTGATGAGGTTTGATTTCTACGCTTCTTATTCCCAGGCCATGTTTCCTTGTCACTTTCCTTGTATATCTTTTAATAACCAAACTTTATGATTGACTAACATCATGCAAGTCCCTACTTATACAAGTTACTACGTTGTGCAGGTTGACCATATGATGTCAGGCAATCATCCGGTTAATGCAATGTGCTATATCCGTGATTTGGGATTATTTTATGTTGTTTTTGAATTTCCTGAGAAACTGGATCCTCCAGTTCTTGACAAACATGATTGGTATGTCCTTGCTCTGATATGTAATTATTCTATGTTTTTAATATATGCAACTATGTCTCACACATTTACACTTCAGACTTCTGTACATGTACAGTTTTACAATGTAGCAGCATGTCTGGTCTGTTTGTTCTCACATTTGCAAATTCAGTCTCATCTTGTATCTTCTGTTAATGCAGGCTATGTGTTTCACATATGGAAGCGGCTTGGAATCTTGCACAGTTAATCGGCTTTTCAGTGGTCAGAGGTGGTTCTGATTCCATGTCACAGGTCTGATATTTAGAACGCCCTGAAATTTCTTAATTGGACATATTGTATCTGTGTCCTATCTTCCACGCTTGGCCTTAAAATGCTTTTGGATGGTTTTAAAATGCTTAGAGTCAAGAGGGGAACTTATGTAACTTTCACTACAGATAATGAACATAAACCAACCTTATCTTGATTATTTTCAGTAAATTGTGTGGAATTCGTTTTTAGTAACACGGGAATGCACATCTTCTTATGTAGATGATTGAACCATCATGGTTTTATTACAAAATAAGGCTCCTCCATTGTTCTAATATCTGTTTATCGATTCACCAAGTCTTTTTCTGATTAAGCATACTATTATCACTCCGAAGACATGTGATCCTAAGATTCTCAGTACAGTTTCATCTTACTGTTAGAAAAAGTTGACGGTTTCTATGATAAACAACTAACTACATGATCTGTGTTATGGCTGTTAAGAAATAAAATTTACCTCCAATCAATTTCCTTTTCTTTTCCTAACACGAAGATTTATGATGTTTTGGATGAGCAGAAACGGCTTTGCCTGTAAAGTGCACTATTTACTCCAGTTCGAAATATGGTTTACATGGACGAAAAATCGGAAAAGGTAACATCTAACTCATGCAACATCGAAACTTCTTTTGATGTAAACAGTAATTATATTTTTTCTTAGTAGACTGACTGGAGAGAGCAGTCTTGGTGCAACAAGGCCATTGTTTTTTCTTAGTAGAAATATACTATATACTACTGGTGCATCATATTTACCTTCTAATTTAGAAATGTTATGTGTCTAAGAAGGCGATAATTTCTATTATTATGTAGCTAGATTCTTTTGAATTGTTGTCTAGAGATGTGCTGGTGTACCATGGCCACAGTTCTTCAGTAGTAAGCTGAATCTGGATATTATGTGCTTTAACTAAGCAAATTTGGTGGGTTGCTTATTCTGTGGAAGTGTGGATAATCATTTACGATGAGTGAGAGTATATTGTCAATAATTTTTGGTAGATGTGGTCATATTTATTCTACTTCCTGAGGCAAAAAAGCATCTTGGGTCTTCTCTTATTTGCATTCTTAGTTATCCTGATTCATTCAAGGGTAATGTCCAATGCACCCTGGAGAGCATTACAACCCTATTGCCCAGTAAAACAAGTTTCCTTATTGTTACTCGATAAATTCACAGGGTTGCTACCTGGTGTAAGTCCATTACACTGTTAAGCTTGATTGTGTTGCCGGACTCTTGTCTGCAACTAGTTTGTGGCCATCCATAATCAGATCAGATTTGCATATTCAGTTAGTTTTGGCTATATCTACCCCATTCCGGAAGTTCAATAAATTGTATTTAGCATGCTTCAGATATTTAGGAGCCGGTTAGCGATGAAGCCTGTTGTTATAGTAGAATGTAGTTATTTCGACTTCTATATTTATGTTATAGGTTTGTACCACAATTAGTAATCTAGAAAGCTCCTTAATCAGCACTTTCTGTTTCCTCTATCCTTTTTAATCCAAGGCTGTTGCATCATCTGCAGGTTCCTGTTGTTAGATATATTACTGAGGACTCTCTAAAGATGAAAACTCGTGACTCTAAGATGGTATAGTTTCCTGAGCATGTCCCAACAGCATTTGTTTCTGCATATTCTTCGCCGTGGGTTTGTAACTTTTCATGTTTTTTGGAAAAGATTCATGACGTGCATGCTGCAAGTGAAAAGTTTGCGGAGTTAATTTTTGTCCTTGACTCAAACGGAAATGTGGAAACTGTCAGAGAGAAGCTGAATGATGAATATCTTGAGATACCAACGGACTTGGTAATACGTGTTTTGGCAGGTCAGTTGTTTTTGCCGCTTCAGTTGGTATATTCTTTCAAGATATCCTTGTTCAGTTTCTATTGCAAGGCCAAAATTTTAGGACAGTGTAAGCTTTTCAGGACTTGTACTCTGTGAAATAAAGGAGCTATGGCGTGTGGCACTGTTGATATCCACTCTGTCCTATCCACAAGTTGGTTCCTTCAGCCAGGATGAGCTACATAGAAGGAAAGAGAAATACGTGAGAGTTGAGCGCTTGATAACTGACCTTGGTAAAGAATGGTTGCAGAATTATTTTCAATTTCTAATGAAGATAGTTAACGCGATTTTCTCGTAACCGGAGGCAAGTTCGAAGTTCATGTATCTGGTTCACTGTCCTGACTCTGTGACTCATACTGTTATTATCCGGTTCTTCAGGTCTTGAAGATGTCCTGTTCAAGAAAGGTCTTGAAGATGATGTATGGAAGGTGGAACTGCTGCTAGATGGGGTTGACGTTCAGAGGGTTTTGGATATTCGAAAAGGTCCCTTGGTTGGGCGATGGGTATGAAACAATGTTTCTCTTCCTTTTGTAAGCTGTCGATCACATTGTTCTGGTTCTCGATGTCGTTAACGCAAGATTTATTCTTTCTCCCAGAAACAAAGGGTACTCAAGTGGCAGCTCGCGCATCCTGAAGGTACCAAGGAGGAGTGCGAGGAGTGGATGAAGCGGTCACAGAAGCCCAAACATCAGAAAGTAGAAATGTAGAATCCGAGAACCGTCGACATTTTTGCAGCATAGATAGTCGATGACTTGGATAGGTCACAAACTCCCACACGATGACATGTATAGTTAGTTTATGTTGGTGCTTAATGGACCTTGATCATGAATCGTGATTGTTCTGTCAGCAAGCTGATGATAGTTTTCTTGAACAAATTTTGGTAAACTTGCTTGTAGTCACCATAAATTTGAGTTGGGGGGGTGCTGCTGCGGCATCATTTCTAGGGTAGGAAGATCAAGCAACGCCAGCTTGTTAGAAGCGAGAACCGGAAGAAGGCACAGATCTGACAGCATATGCACCAAGGGATCTATATCTCGCTTTTATATATTGAATCTCTATGATTTTGTTTTTGTAAAATGCTTCCATTGTATGCGTCATATCAGGTCTGGAATTAGATTCAAATGAACATAAAACATACTCCCTCCGTTCTAAAATATTCCAAAATATAACATGTTTTAATATTTTTTTAAACATATGTATATGGATGTCTTCTAGTGTTGGTTTACTCGTTTTTCTCCAACGTCACTTTTGCTTCGGTCCCTCCCCCCCCCCCCCCCCTCCTCCCTCCTTCTTTTTAAACTTTGACAAACAAAAACTCATACCAATTGTTTTCAGGACCGTACGAACCCACCCGAAATCCATATGGTCCTCTTAGACGTATACTCCCGTACACGAATACTCATGTGCCTGCAGAAGCGAAAATCGTAAGTTATATAACAGCAACAACAACAAAAATTAAATATGACATGCAAAGACGTAGATCGCGATAATAAGAGGTGGGATCAGCCGTCCAGGACATGGATTATACTCAGTTCGACCGAGTACACATATACGTAGATATACGTGGCCTCGATATGGGTTTCGACGGGTCAAAAAAATAAAATGGCCCATGAAACTTAAGTTTAGGAGGAGGGGGGGGGGGGGACCGAAGCACTCCAACGTACCCAATAAAAGACATCTAGGTACATGCTTTCAGAAAATTTCAAAACATCTGATAATTTGAAATAGTGGAAGTATTGTAGAAGGCCAAGTTTCCTTTTTCAGACTGAAAAAAAAATTCCTTTCTTTTTGGGACTAGAAAAAAAAAGTGCATCTCCCCTTTGCCAAAACTGGCACGTGACTACACACGAAGGAAGCCAGCCATAGCCGCCTCCGGTGACCGGTGGTGACCGACACGCCTTGCTGTACCGTCACCAAATACGACCTAGGCACAGTGTCAAACGCATTGACCTCTCAGGTTTGAACGGTACCATGGCACGACGGCGCTCAGTGCATCAGTCAGTTGTTTCAAGTTGATCGCCGAGCGGGAAACTAGACGAATCTGAGCAAGTGTCAAGTTAGCAGGCTGCTGGATCTATGGCGACGTGCAGTCTCATACTGTAACATCGATCTGCCCTTTCATCTGTAGAAAAATCGATTATTGATGGGTGTGTAGACAATTGGCACACGCTCCCTAAAGTAAGTAGTCAAGATATAGTTGCTTCACAAAGCTAAAACATTTTATATTATAAAACAGCGGGAATATATTTGTTTGATCGGAAGAAAATACAAACAAACTCGTCACTTCATTGTAGTACTTCATTTATTGAATTAATAGCAGATGTAATCATGGTGTAAACGATGTGGATCACTATTTCTTCACTGCAGACACTAGGCGGCGGCCCTGGTGAAGTTGAAGTTGCTGCAGGAGAACCCCCTGGCGGGGAGGTACCCGGTGGATCTCAGCTGCTGCTTCCCGTTGTCCAGCACCACCAGGTTGTTCTCCATCTGGAACCCTCCGATCACCGCCGCCGGCCCCGTGCTTCGGGAGGCCTTCGTCTGCACGAACGCGAAGCACGCGGTGCGGCTGTTGACCTGCGCCATGGAGTTGCCGCCGACCACCGTGAGGTTCGTCCCGCCCTCTAGCATCACGTCCACCTGCGGCACGAAGTACCCCGACAGCGTCGGCGACAGCTTGGACGAGTTGTAGCACAGCTCGAACGGGGACACGGCGGAGACCTTGGCGGCCTGGCCCATGGCGCGGTCGAAGGCGGCGATGAAGGGGCGGTACACGTCGGCGCGGAGCTGCGTGTAGCGGACGGTCGTGGAGAGGCCGACGACCAGCGGGCCGGCGACGGCGGTGGCGCTGTCGATGGCGATGCCGGTGGTGGCGGTGACGAAGTAGCCGGGGTTCCCGGCGAAGGGCTGGCGGAGCGGGACCGGGTCGGAGAGGAGCGTGGTGATGGCGGGGCGGTCGGCTGGCGGCGCGAGGTAGAACGGTCCGCCGCCGAAGATGGCCGCGCCCACGCCGCTGCTCGGGAGGCAGAGCGCGAGCGAGTTGGCCACCTTCTGCGTGCTGGCGACCTGCGCCGGGAACGAGGCGCTGGAGCGGCCTAGCCCCGCGACGCCCGCGGAGCCTGACGGGGCCGCCGCGCAGGTGGCGGTGGCGCCGAAGGAGACCGGGGACAGCGGGTTGGCGCCGTCGGTGGAGTTGGCGGAGAGCGTCACGGTCGTGGTGGTTGTCCCGCTGCTGCAGGGGACCGTGACGGCCGGGGCGGAGAGGTCGAGCACGAGAGCTCTGCGCCCGGCGAGGAGGGGCGCGGTGTACAGTGCCGTGGACGCCGCGCCCTTGCTGATGGGCGTGAGCAGCGGCTTGCTCGCCGCCGTGCTCGTGCACGCGCGCAGGGAGGCGGCGAGAAGGAAGCAGAGGACCAGGGCTCTTTTGGGCTGCGACATTAGGAGGATGCTGTGTGTGGACGAAGCTAGCAGGGGCACGTGTACGCGCGAAGCATTTATAAGCTGGCGGCGCTCGATGGATCCGGAGACTAGTCAGAAGCACGGGCCAATGCTGCATGTGCGGTCAACGTCGCGATCAACGCTACTATAGCGAGGAACCAGAGTTTCATTTTGCTACGTGATCACAGTCATAGAATCTGATTCTCGATCGTTCAAAGTCTAGCTCCTCCATGACCATGTCATTATCCAATTAAGATTGTTAGGCTTTTTTTCTTTCTTTTTTTGCTAAATATAAAAGGGGATTTCATTATTAGAAAGTGCTACAAGGTGCTCTAGTTCCTGTTCCTGAAGCATAATATAACTGAGCTATACAATAGTTCGACGTTCTATCCTCGCAAAAAACTTTGCGAGGCAGTGGCTAAAACCCCAACATGCTAACGATCCACTTTTACAAACTTGCATATACGGTCTAAACTAGACAATATGTTAATCTCTGAGACTAAGTGCATGAGAGAAGACCTAAGCCGGCTGCCGAACATGAACGGTCTGAACAAGGTAACTGCAATCTATTTGTTATATACTAAAAGGAATATAAGGATGTTTTTTGAGGCACCAGATTGATCCACATCACCTAAATTATATCAACCATTAGATCTATAATTTATGGTTAGGATTTAGCTAGCAATTACGTAACGTAACAATATGAGACATGATATAAGTCGGGTTCAACAGGTAGACTTTTGTTGACATAAACAAATTTGTACAAAGACTCGTTGTTAATTTGTCACGTATACTCCCTCTGTTTCAAAATATAAGACGTTTTAGATTTGTAAAGAAGATATATGTAGACTTATTTTAGTGTCTAGATTCACTCTAAATCTAATTGAACCTACGTACTAAAAGTAGTCTAGATACATTTAGTTTACAAAGCTAAAACATCTTGTATTTTGAAACGGAGGGAGCACATGTAGATGCAAATTTGTAACCGGCGCTCTTAGTCACGTGGATGAGATGGACTCCCAATTGATGTAGTACGTCTTATAGAGTCCCACTGCTGGACGAAAGAATTCCTGATTTACAAAACAAAAGCGATTTGTTGGATGGGTTGATTCCTACCGGCGCTGATGTGTATACACAGGTTGAAAATAAGATTGTGATCAGAAGAGAATATAGGCCATTGATCACTCGTGTAATAGGCCTGCACAAGCATCGTGGATAAAAACTACTCGCTGCATGTGCTAATTACTCACTACGTCCCTATTTCAAGGTTAAACGTAAGGCTTTAATTTCACCAATGAAATATGGATTACATGCCACAAAATTTATAATAGTATTAAATTCATGTTTTACAAAAGTTTCTAATGATGTTAATTTTATTAACACGGAGTCATGTAAACATATACAGAAAAGGGTATGCGGTGGCACATTTAACAACCGAAAGCTTTGGAAAAAAAATTCTAAGACATTCCCCTTAATTCTGAATTGTACATCTATTTTTTTCTTTAATAAACAAAAAGTTTGGCTATATTTTTTAATTAGACAACCGAAAACTTTGCAACAACCAAAACTAAAACGGCGAAAGAGATCGTGATAAAACTAGAAATTCTAGCTTGCAGGTTTCCTCGAGGTCAATGTCTGGATTCTTACTCTACAACTTGGCATTAATCCTTATCTCCCATAAAGAAACAGCAGGAAATCAACACCTAGAAAATCTACTAATGATTGGATGTACTTTAAGATCATTTAGTTTTGTTTATCCATAGAAAAACCTTCAGAGAGCAAGGTATCAAACAATTGTCCCATCTCCCAATAGCAATGCCAAAAATAAAACCACAAAATGGCAACCATGAGAATCCCACGGTCCATGTAGTAGACCAAGGCGGAAACACCGGGTAAATAATGGAGCTAGGAGATATTCCGTAGGACATTATCGTAATTTATAGATGCCTTAGATCGAGAGAAGATGCCTAAGCTATACAGTAATTAGATCCTTGAAAATTCCAACTATAAAAGGAAAACCTTTAACATCTGTATTTGTATTTTGCTTAGATAAAGAGTTTTTCCCATATAGTCACATACTCTCGATCACCATGATCTCCATATTCTATACATTTTGGCATCTATCTATTATACATGAATTGGATCAATCTATTAGAGATAAAATTAGAATTTTTTTTGAAAACGATATGTGTACTTAAAAAATCTCGTGATATTTTGGCAGTCTGACAAAACTTATTTATTTAATCAAACATTTAAGTTGTATCCATATTATTTTCTATCCCAAAAATGAAATGCACGATATACTATACAAATAAATGAACTATGAGGATGATTCCCTCTCCCCACATATATGATTCTTAACGTTTGCGATTTCATGTACTACATGATCGTGTTAAGTATTGCCAAGTACGACTACCACCGTCACAATGTACATTTTTCAAATTAGAAAGACCTAGCAAATTACTTTTATTTTATTAAAATTATTTTTATTTTTGGGGAATTAAAAAAAACCTTAGATTTTTCATCCTATAGAAGTAGTTTGATTCAAATAGGTAGTAAGCTTGGTCGTGCAGATAATCAGTGGGTGGTGACCCATTAAATCTATTAGCTATGTTGAAGAATAGAAAGTGAAAAGATAAATAAATAATTTAGCCATAAGATGACAACAAAGATGGATGGTTAAACTTGCGTACACGAGTTTTAAGAAAATCACAATTTACCGAGAAATAGTAAACTATTTTTTTTTATCTATAACCATGCGCATTGACCATCTACATTTAAGATAAATTACATGTTAGCCTCTAATGCCACAATAGTTTAGCTACTACTAGCTTCCTAAGGGAGTTGATACAGAAATTTATTGCTCATGGAAAATTTTCACCGGAAAAGAGAGTGCCAATGCAAGTGGTATGCTATTGTTGAATCTAGGTTAGTTCTTATGTGATGCTAGGTCATTTTGTAATGTTAGCAAGATTGTCGGTATTTGGTATAGTATATGATATAGAGTAATGTCATTCTATATGTTCTTGACTAAATAACGATGCAGGTCTATCAAAACAATGACGATCGACATGATTCTTATATTCTTCAGATTGAATTAGAAAATGAGAATACACATGACATGTTTCATTTAGACAGCCATAAAAACATATTATTATGTATAGAGCATAGTGTGAATAATCATGAGACGAAACTCCAAAATCTATAAAGATTATGCCCTCGCATTTGTGAGGGCCACCTTGCTAGTTAGTGTTAATGATAATAGACAGCTGAATATTGGATTGCAAGTTCCAGTCCGTCCAAACAGGCTCGAGCTTCGGCTTCTAGAGGATCATCGCATAGCAACAAATAACGACACGTGAGAAAATAATTTGGCCCTACACTACCATTCCCGCCTTAAAAGGAACCACAGAGGACATCAAGGGTCGTTCGGCTGTTTCTTGACAATACGGGAAAACTTCAACGGTACCGCCGTACCGGCTCAACTGCCGATTTCCCTTTAATAACAACTGAGAGAGAGAGAGAGAGGCTTTGCATGTGTCCTTCTTCGTATTTGTGCTTATTACATTTCTTTTTGGCAAGGTTGATTTCTGTGTTTACATGTATACTCCTTTAGATCGATGGATTTCTTCTCCAGGTCCAGCATGTGACATGCATATTGTTGGCAAAGTGACATCCAAAGAAAATTACAAGGCTGGAGCTCTATCTGGAAATCAACCGGATAATTAATTTGATGTTGGGGTGATCAGTTTGTTTGTGGATCCTGAATTTCCTATGATCTTTCTGTTGTATCCAATCCCGCCACGATTCATGTTGAAATAATAAACTCTAGAATTCAAAGTCGAGCTCCGCTTACTATCTCGCACTACAGGAAAACATGAAGGCGCCTACGGCCGGCAGGCTACGCCGACGGCCAAACGTCGGGGCCGTCGGCATAGCTGCCTCCCCCAGCCAGCCGTCAAATCAGGCCGTCAGCGTAGAAAGGGTCGTCGGTGGCCCTCGGCATAGCTCAGCCGTCGGCATAGAGGGGAGAGATGTGCCTATAGGGGTTCGTAGTATGGAAAACAAAAGTTTCTACCGCATACACACAAACAAGCCAAGATCTATCTACTAGATTGTAGCAACAAGTCGATAGAAGAACTCACCCTCGAAGATTTCAAAGCGGTTAACGAGAGCAGATTCTCGTGGGTGATGTAGTCGTACACTTGTCGATCTCAAGATCGCGTAGATGATCCTTCCGGCGCTGCGTTCCGGCAGCGCTTCCGCAGTCGGTCACACGTTCGGTACTCGATGAAGACATTCGTCTCCCTTGTTCCAGCAGGCAGCGGAGGTTGTAGTTCTCCCCTCACGATTCCGGCAGCACGACGGCGTGGTGTCGAAAGTAGCGGGAAGATCCCGCAGGGCTTCGCCTAAGCCGGTGCGAGTTATGGTGGATTAGGGTTTCCCGGAGATCTAGGGTTTAGAAGACCGGGAAGAGGAGGAGGTGTCGGCGGCAGCGACGACGGACCGACGACGGCGCGAGGCGGCGGCAAGGCGCGGCGGCTGGGCGGCGCGTCGGCGGCTTTGCGCGGGGAGGGCTAGGGATTTTTTGGTGTTGGGGCAGCCCTGCCCCTCTATTTATGAGAGGGGGGCAGCCTTGGGAGGGGTGGGTTTGAATACAAACCCAAACCCAAGTTGGATTGAGAGAATGAATTGTTTCTTCTTCCACTAGGAAACCATTCCAGTTTGACTTTTCAAACTTCCCATTTGACTTTCAATTTAGAGCTTTAATTCTCTCTTGCAAATGCTCACACCAAGTGACCTAGGATATGATCCAATCATTCCACTTATCCATGACACATTCATGGACCATTTCCCTTCCGGTCTGATGAACCTTTTAGACCCTTCTAGAACCTCTCCAATGACAACATCGGAAACTTTCCCAAACTCCGGGATCAGACTTTCCTTATATGAATCTTATTCTCCGGACCATTTCGGATCTCCTCGTGATATCCCGGATCCCATCCGAGACTCCGAACAACATTCGGTATCCCTATTAACATTCTATATCTACTAAACAACATTGAATCCTTAAGTGTGTCTCCCTACGGTTCGTGAACTATGCGGACATGACCGAGACACTTCTCCGATCAATAACCAATAGAGGAATCTGGAAATTCATATGGCTCCCACATATTTCTATGATTACTTTGCGATCGAATGAACCACTTACATAAGATACCAATTTCCATTTGTCTCACGGTAGTTTACTTATCCGAGGTTTTGATCGTCGGTATCTCTACATACCTAGTTCAACCTCGTTACCGATAAGTACTCTTTTCTCGTTCCCGTGATATGTGATCCCTTGTGAGCCAGTCACATTCTTGCAAGCTAATTGGATGACATTCCACCGAGAGGGCCCAGAGTATATCTATCTGTCATATGGATAGACAAATCCCACTCTTGATCTATGTGCCTCAACACATACTTTACGAATACTCAATGCCACCTTTATATCCACCCAGTTACGGTGTGGTGTTTGATGTTATCAAAGCATCCTTCCGGTAATGGTGATTAGCATGATCTCATGGTCGAAGGAATTAGGTTACTATGTATCAGAAAACTTATAGCAAACGAACTATTGAAATGACTTGATCTTAATGCTACGCTTATCTATAGGAGTATGTCCATCATACCATTCTCCTAATGATATGATCTTGCTATTAACAACATCTCAATGTTCATAATCGGGAAACCACAATCATCTATTAACCAACAAGCTAGTATTACAAAGAGGCTTTACTAGGGACTCTAACTTTAGTTTACAAATCACACAAGTATTAATGTTTCCGGTTAATACTATTATAGCATGAATATAAACATTTATCATAAACACAAAGATATAATAATAACCACTTTTATTATTGCCTCTGGGGCATATCTCCAAGAGTCTCCCACTTGCACTAGAGTCAACTAATCTAGATTACATGGTAATATACCGAACACCCATGGTGGTTTGGTGCTGGTCATGTTTTGCCCTCGGGAGAGGTTTAGTCAACGGATCCGCCACATTCAGATCTGTGTGTACTTTGCAAATCTTTATGTCACCATCTTAGACATGCTCTCGAATAGCGTGAAAACGTAGCTTGATGTGCTTCAGCTTCTTGTGTGACCTTGGTTCTTGCTTCTTGTCCAATGATCCACTCCTGGATCACTTTGATATCTGCTAGTCAAACTAACAGCATACGCAATGTCGGGTCTAGTACATAGCATGGTATACATAAGAGATCCTATGGCTGAGGCATAGGAAGTCTTACTCATCCTTTCTCTATCTTCTGCCGTTGCAGGACTTTGAGTTTTACTTAAGGTCGTATTGGGCAACATGGGCAAGAACCCTTTCTTGCTATCTTCCATTCCAAACCTCTTTAGAACTTTGTCCAAATATGTACTCTGTGACAATGATATTAGGCGCCTCGATCTATCTCTATAAATCTTTATGCCTAATATATAAGCTGCTTCGCCAAGATCTTTCATTGAAAAACTATTATTCAAATAATCCTTGACACTATTAAGAAGGTCTACATCATTCCCAATCAACAATATGTCATCTACATATAGTATTAAGAATGCTACAGAGCTCCCACTCACTTTCTTGTAAATACAAGCTTCTCCATAAGTTTGTATAAAACCAAAGCTTTTGATTACCTTATCAAAACGTTGATTCCAACTCTGGGATTCTTGCTTCAATCCATATATGGGTCATTGAAGTTTGCATACCTTGTTAGCATCTTTATGATCGACAAAACCTTTGGGTTGCATCATATACAACTCTTCATCAATGTCTCCATTGAGGAACGCCGTTTTGACATCCATCTGCCATATCTCATAATTATAATATGCTGCGATTGCTAACATAATCCTCACAGACTTTAGCTTCGCTACTGGTGAGAAAGTCTCATCGTAGTCAACTCCTTGAATTTGTCGAAACCCTTTTGCGACAAGTCGAGCTTTATAGACAGTAACATTACCATCAGCATCTGTTTTCTTCTTAAAAATTCATTTTTTCTCGATAGCCTTTCGGCCATCCGGTAGGTCCACCAAAGTCCATACTTGTTTTAGTACATGGATCCAATCTCGGATTTCTTGGCTTCCTGCCATTTATTGGAATCTGGGCTCATCATCGCTTCTTCATATGTCGCAGGGTCATCGGTGTTGTCCACCAACATGATACTCATAACATGATCATACCAATCAGGAGTGGTACGAGTTCTCATTAACCTGCGAGGTTCCGTAGTAACTTTAACCAAAGTTTCATGATCAACATCATTAGCTTCCTCTTTTATTGGTGTAGGCGCCATAGGAACTACTTCCGGTGTTACGCTACTCGCACGTTCGAGAGAAGGTTCAACGACCTCATCGAGTTCTACTTTCCTTCCAGTCACTTCTTTCGAGAGAAACTCCTTCTCTAGAAAGGATCCATTCTTGGTAACGAAGATTTTGACCTCGGATCTATGATAGAAGGTATACCCAATAGTTTCCTTCGGATATCCTATGAAGACGCATTTTTCCGCTTTGGGTTCAAGCTTGTCGGGTTGTAACTTCTTTACATAAGCTTCGCAACCCCAACCTTTAAGGAACGACAATTTAGGTTTCTTCCCAAACCATAATTCATACGGTGTCGTTTCAACGGATTTAGATGGTGCCCTATTTAAAGTGAATGCGGCTGTTTCTAATGCATAACCCCAAAATGATAGCGGTAAATCTATAAGTGACATCATAGAACGAACCATATCTAAGAGAGTTCGATTACGACGTTCGGACACATCATTACGTTGAGGTATTCCCGGCGGTGTCAATTGTGAAAGTATTCCATATTTTCAAATGCTCGCCAAACTCATAACTTAGATTTCACCTCCGTGATCAGATCGTAGAAATTTAATCTTCTTGTTACGTTGATTCTCTACCTTACTTTGAAATTCCTTAAACTTCTCGAAAGTTTCGGACTTATGTTTCATGAAATAGATATACCCATATCTACTCAAGTCATCCGTGATGGTAAGAACATAACGATAACCACCGCGCGATGCTACACTCATTGGACCACATACATCGGTATGTATGATTTCCAACAAGTCCGTAGCTCGGTCCATCATACCAGAAAATGGAGTCTTAGTCATTTTACCCATCAGACATGCTTCGCATCTTTCAAGTGATTCAAAATCAAGTGATTCAAGAAGTCCATCGGAATGGAGTTTCTTCATACGCTTCACTCCAATATTACCAAGACGACAGTGCCACATATTGGTCGAGTTATCGCTCAATTTCAAACGTTTAAAGTGTTATTAATGTGTGTATTTCCACAATCGAGATTCAATAAGAATAGACCATCTATCAAAGGTGCATGTGCATAAAACATATTACTCATATAAATCGAACAACCATTATTCTCGGACTTAAACAAGTAACCGTCTCGCAATAAACATGATCCATATATAATGTTCATGCTCAACACAGACACCAAATAACAATTATTTAAGTATAAAACTAATCCCGATGGTAGATTAAGAGGTAGTGTGCCGATCGCGGTCACATCAACCTTTTATCCATTTCCAACGCGCATCGTCACCTCGTTCTTCGCTAGCTTTCGTCTATTCTGCAGCACCTGTTTCGAGTTACAAATATGAGCAACCAAACCAGTATCAAATACCCAGGCACTACTACGAGTACTAGTGAGATACACATCAATAACATGTATATCGGATATACCTTTCTTCTTGATGTTTCCGTTCTTCAAATCCGCCAAGTACTTAGGGAAATTCCGCTTCGAGTGACCTTCTCCCTTGTAGTAAAAGCACTCAGTATCAGGCTTAGGCCCAGCCTTGGTCTTCTTCGCCGGCGCGGTAACTTTCTTACCGCCCTTCTTGAAGTTTCCTTTTTTCTTAGACTTGCCTTGCTTCTTGAATTTGGTGGTCTTATTGACCAACAACACTTGGTGCTCTTTCTTGATCTCCACTTCTGCAGACTTCAACATGGAGAAGAGTTATGGCAACGACTTTTCCATGTTTTGCATATTATAGTTCATCACAAAGTTCTTGTAACTTGGTGGTAGTGATTGGAGGACACGGTGAATCCCCAAAGAATTAGGAATCACTATACCCAAACTTTGGAGTTTATTTGCGTGCCCAAACATCTTAAGCACGTGCTCACTGACGGAGTTGCCCTCTTCCATCTTGCAGTTAAAGAACTTTTCAGAAGCCTCATAACTCTCAACTGCCGCGTGAGCCTAAAATATCATTTTGAGTTCACGGATAATATCATGTGGGTCATGGTTCTCAAACCTTTTCTGAAGCTCCGATTCCAAACCATACAATATAGCACACTGAATTGTGGAGTACTGATTCTTCCGAGCGAGGAAAACATTCTTTACCTCATCGGTAGCATCAGCTGCAGGCGGGTCACCCAGCGGTGCATCCATCACATAGGTCAAATTACCAGCATGGAGGACAATCCTCAAATTGCGGAACCAATCCGCAAAGTAGCTTCCATTGTTTTTCAACTTTTATTTCTCTAGGAACGCATTAAAATTGATGATAGGGACCGCCATTGATCTACAACATATTTGCAATAGTTTAGACTAATTTTATGACAAATTGAGTTCTAATTAATAGTTAAATTAATCTAGGTGAACTCCCACTCAAAACAATATCCCTCACATTGCTTTAGTGATCACACGAACCAAATCCACCACATCAAAACCGATCATCACAAGAGTTAATGTAGCTTCAATGGCGAACAATCAACATGTTCATCATATCTACTATATGACTCATGCTTTACCTTTCGGTGATCCGTGTTCCGAGACCATGTCTGTACATGCTAGGCTCGTCAAGATCATACCGCAAGATGCAAAGTACACAAAAGGCAATTGATAACAAAAGCACCACCGCCCACAATGACCATTGTGTTCTACTCGTGCAACAGATCTACTTATAGACACGGCTCTGATACCACTGTAGGGGTTCGTAGCATGGAAAACAAAAAAAATTCTACCGCATGCACACAAACAAGCCAAGATCTATCTACTAGATTGTAGCAACGAGTCTATAGAAGCACTCACCCTCGTAGATTCCAAAGCGGTTAACGAGAGAAGATTCTCGTGGGTGATGTAGTCGTACACTTGCCGATCTCAAGATCACGTAGACAATCCTTCCGGCGCTGCGTTCCGACAGCGCTTCCGCAGTCGTTCACACGTTCGGTACTCGATGAAGACCTTCCTCTCCCTTGTTCCAGAAGGCAGCAGAAGTTGTAGTTCTCCCCTCGCGATTCCGGCAGCACGACGGTGTGGTGTTGGAAGTAGAGGGAAGATCCCGCAAGGCTTCGCCTAATCCTGTGCGAGTTATGGTGGATTAGGGTTTCCCGGAGATCTAGGGTTTAGAAGACCGGGAAGAGGAGTTGTCGGCGGCGACAAGGCGCGGCGGCGGCTTGCACGGGGAGGGCTAGGGCTTTTTAGGTGTTGGGGTAGCCCTCCCCCTCTATTTATGAGAGGGGGCAGCCTTGGGAGGGGTGGGTTTGAATCCAAACCCAAACCCAAGTTGGATTGAGAAAAAGGACTTGTTTCTTCTTCCACTAGGAAACCATTGTTCCAGTTTGACTTTTCAAACTTCCCGTTTGACTTTCAATTTAGAGCTTTAATTCTCTCTTACAAATGCCCACACCAAGTGACCTAGGATATGATCCAATCATTCCACTTATCCATGACACATTCATGGACGATTCCCCTTCCGGTCCGGTGAACCTTCTAGACCCTTCTAGAGCCTCTCCGATGACAACATCGGAAACTTTCCCGAACTCCGGAATCGGACTTTCCTTATATGAATCTTATTCTCCGGACCATTCTGGATCTCCTCGTGATATCACGGATCCCATCCGAGACTCCGAACAACATTTGGTATCCCTATTAACATTCCATATCTACTAAACAACATTGAATCCTTAAGTGTGTCTCCCTACAGTTCGTGAACTATGCGGACATGACCGAGACACTTCTCCGATCAATAACCAATAGAGGAATCTGGAAATTCATATGGCTCCCACATATTTCTACGATTACTTTGTGATCGAATGAACTACTTACATACGATACCAAGTTCCCTTTGTCTCACGATAGTTTACTTATCCGAGGTTTTGATTTTCGGTATCTCTGCATACCTAGTTCAACCTAGTTACCGATAAGTACTCTTTTCTCGTTCCCGTGATATGTGATCCCTTGTGAGCCAGTCACATGCTTGCAAGCTAATTGGATGACATTCCACCGAGAGGGCCCAGAGTATATCTATCTGTCATATGGATGGACAAATCTCACTCTTGATCCATGTGCTTCAACACATACTTTCCGAACACTCAATGCCACCTTTATAGCCACCCAGTTACGGTGTGGTGTTTGATGTCATCAAAGCATCCTTCTGGTAATGGTGATTAGCATGATCTCATGGTCGAAGGAATTAGGTTACTATGTATTAGAAAGATTATAGCAAATGAACTATTGAAATGACTTGATCTTAATGCTACGCTTATCTATAGGAGTATGTCCATCATACCATTCTCCTAATGATATGATCTTGTTGTTAACAACATCTCAATGTTCATGATCGGGAAGCCACAATCATCTATTAACCAACAAGCTAGTATTACAAAGAGGCTTTACTAGGGACTCTAATTTTAGTTTACAAATCACACAAGTATTAATGTTTCCGGTTAATACTATTATAGCATGAATGTAAACATTTATCATAAACACAAAGATATAATAATAACCACTTTTATTATTGCCTCTAGGGCATATCTCCAACAGTGCCAACGGTGGCCCTCAGCGGAAACGTCGCCCCGGCTCGGACGCAGCGATGCAAATGGCGTTTGGTGGCAAAGTTGTGCCGACGGCCTGGCCGTCGGCGTAGCCCCTATAGGGATTTAGCGCGCCACGTACTCCTCCATCGCCTGAATTGGGTGGGTTGTGCCGACGGCTTTGCCGTCGGCGTAGCCCTTCAGATTTTTTTTGCTGCGATTCATATTATTTGTATACTACAGGGTTTGGTTGGGCTTATCCCTTCAGATTATTCTTTTCGTTTAATTTTAGCCATATATTTTATACTAATTTATTTATTACCCCAATAATTTAATGTTGATATATTTTGTACTCTGATTGTAGGCATTTGTAACGTCCGGATAATAGTCTCCATCGTCGTGATTCTCTTCGCTCGAAAATGACCACGTGATTGCGGGGCGTCGGAATACCTCAAGAACTTGCCCCGGGGCGTCGAAATACCTTAAGGACTTGCATGTGTCCCTAGCACATGCATGTAAGTTTGGTGTTATGTAGTCCCCTGGTGCATGTGTCCCCCTTTGCATACATGCGCTGTAACCTAAAATCGAAGGTTTTGGACTTATATATAAGGGGGAAACTTCCCGTTCCGGTAAAACCGGGTAGGATACCGCCCCCCTTGTGAACCAACATGGTTTTACATCATCATATGACATAAACAAACACAAAACAAGAAAGAGCTATGTCGGGCTACCCCTGTTAGCGGAGACGGCCATCGCCTGACACGTAGGGCCCGCTGCGAGGAGCTACGGCGAGGGGGAGTACGCCGATGGCCCCCATCGGCACAGCCTGTGCCAACGACAATGTCGCGTTGTGCCGGCGGCATCCGACCGTCGGTGCCTCCGTTGTTTCCTGTAGTGTCTCTGAAACATGATTGATATTTTTTTTCGAAATGGAAAGCTTAACCCCAGTCTGTGCATCACACTCGTTTATTAAAAGTTCATCGTCCAAGTATAATCTTTTTTCTTCAAAATTTCACACTATAAAGAGTCCTAAAAGTAATGAAAATTACAAATAGGTTAATGTACCATCTAGTGGCAACTACAGTCAGTGGCATGAACCGAAGACACGTCACCGTACTCACTCCTCCATCACGGGAAACTGTTTTGCTAAGATGATCTTAAAACACACCAACGAATACGAGAAAAAACTACCAGATCCCAAGAGATTCTTCAAACACACGACACCACACGTCGTTGATGCTAGACGCGGCACGAGGATAGGACGAGAATAACTTAATTCTAGCTTTAGAACCGGTAACCAACATAGAGAGGAACCAGATTGGTTTCGCCGCGGCATCTTGAATAGCCTCTTTCTCGGTACCGGTTCGGGATGTTTGACATCTCGTCCAAGTATTACTAAACGTGTGCAACAACTTTTTTGCGTGCATCTCGTCCAGGTATTACTGATAGTGTCCCATACGATCTCCCATCCTATGCGTGCATGTGCATGGGTTATTAAGATCAGTCCCGCTTCAATTCGTCAAAAAATATGCATGACACACATGGGTCAAGATAAGATGAAGACTAGCCGCGACGATGGAGCCCAGCAGGGTAGGTGTCAGTCGTGCTAGCATTGCCTACAGTACATGTACTACTTACATGCGTAACATGCCGGCTAGCTAGGCAACCGCTGAACCACGTACGTACGCACCAGTGTTGACGGACGGCCGGGGAGGGGCAGATGCCTTGACACGATGAATCGCCAGATTTGACTGCTGCTGGAAGCGATCGAGATCCAGGGGCCGAGAGTGGCAACGTGCCAGCTCTGCCATGTCCGTACGTCCGTCCTCGTGTGAACGAGGTCCACGACGATGCGCGCTCCACGAGCTAGCGGGTTGATCTCTTCTGCTATTTATGGCGCAGCGACCCGGCGGTGCACTGGCGCGGCGGATCGATTCGTCTCATCAACTTTCCTTTTTTCATTGGACAGTGCCAGGCGTCCCTTTTGGGGTGCCCGGCCGTCTGATTTGGACAGATCAACAGCCATATCTGATTTTCGTATTTTCATCTTTTCGTTTTTTCTATATATAGTCTCGTGAAAAACTGTTCGGCCCCGAAAATATAAAAAATAGATTGGATTCTCGCCGGAGACCTTGCCGGCGACAGTGTAGCAAAAAAAGATCCTAGTGTAGCAAAACCAACTTCGCTGGAGATATCACCGAAGACTTCCACCGGAAGATCTCGCCGGAAGACTTTGTAGAAAAATATTTGTGCTATTATAGCAACAATAGAAAAGTAGCAAAAACTATTAGCAAATGTAGCAAAAATCAGATTTCACCTGAGACCTTCCGGCAATAAAATTGCTACCTAGCAAAAACATTGTGCGAAAGTAGCAAAAAATATGTGAATACATAGAAAAAAATGGTAACGTAGCAAAACGCTCATAGCAAAAACAAACATAAAAGCAGCGACGGGCCAAGTAGAGTAGCAAGCGCTCTAAACCGTAACATCCCAAAAATACTAATCTTGGATCATCACACTCTAATCATCAAAATTAGGGTTAACAAAAACTTTTCTAAATAAAATTATGAAAGCATGCATGTGAGTATGCATTTCATTTTGAATTCTTTTGAACTAACTTGTTTGTGTGTTCCTTTGCTTGTAAAATGTTTCTTAGGTGAAATAAACATCATCTAAAACATATCCCAAACTTTTCCTAAAGACAAGTAAATCAAAACAAATAAAATAAGGGAATGGTCATTTTGACCAATTTAACTCCCATGCCTACTTTAGCTGTCTCAAACTTTCAGAACCTAACAGAAACTTTTCTGGATCTTTGCACCCCTTGAATGTACTCATAACAAAGTATCAAGGCCCACTTTGTGATCATCCATAAACTTTCAAATGCATAGTTTAAATGACAATTCAAAATTGAATCTTTATCATATGGGGAGATCCCACTTTTTCAAAAACCACTCAAACAAGCTCAACTTTCAAAACCCAAGCATCTGCAGACTCACCAGCACCACTCTAGCACACTCACCAAAAATCTTTTCAAAATTTAAAACTTAAATTCATGCGGCCATTTCATCAAACACTTGGCAGACACAAATCAAACAAAATCAAAACACTATAGTGTGCAGTGTTTTGAGCCTAACTGGTTTCCTATCTAGCTCATAACCAGTGCTCTTCCATTTGCAGCTAAAGAACTTTTCTAAAACGTTGTAGCTCTCTACAGCAGCATGTGTGTCAAAAATCATTTTCAACTCACCCATTGTATCAAAAGCATTGCCATTTTCGAAATGCTTTCGAAGTTCTGGCTCTAGCCCATACAATATGCCGCAATGAACTAAGTTGTGGTCCTCCTGACGAGTCTGATAGACATTCTTCTCCTCGTCAGGGGCATCATCTAAAGGTGGGGGGCCTAACGGCGCTTCTATCATATATTGCTTTTGTGCAGCAGAGAGGAGAATCCTCAAATTCATGGCCCATTCGGTAAAGTTGCTACCGTTCGTTGCAAGTTTCTCTTTCTCCATGAACACATTGAAATTAAAAGCAGGTGGTGCCATCTACAACAGAATTTGTAAAGTTTATACTAAGTGTATGATAGATTGAGTTCAACTAATCCATATTACGAATGAACTCTCACTCAAAAACGACATCCCTCGTGCCTTTTTGGTGATTACATGAACCAAATCCACTACACCAAGTCCGATCATCACGTGAGTCGGTGTAGCTTCAAAGGCGAGCATCAAATGGGCATCATATCAACTATATGACTCATGCTTAACCTTTCGGTCCGTGTTCCGAGGCCATGTCTGTACATGCTAGGCTCGCCAAGTTAGAAACTTAGTATTCGCGTGTGTAACTATTTTACACCCGAAATATGGCCGTGGATCCAAGAACACCCGATCATCACGTGATGTCTTGGAGCGGCGAAAACATAATCGGTGCATACTAAAGGAAGAACACATTCTTATCTTGATATTTAAATGAGGGATCATCTTATTATGCTAACAAAGCGCTAAACAAGCAATATAAGATGCTATCAAACATCACATGTTTATTAGTGAAATGATATGGTTCCCGCATATGATCTCTATCATGTGCACCGTGGTATGATCACTATCATACCTATATGTTTAAATCCAAGGTCTATGGAGTTTACACGCTATGTGTGTTGTAAGAGTATCATCTCATACTTCTACTTACAACATTACCATATCATAACACTAGCCCAGCAACAATCTAAACTAGACGCCTCTAATTTATCCATTGCAAGTTTTACGTGGCTTGGGGCTTTCGAGATAGAACCGTTCTTACCTACGAACATGAACCACAACGAGGATAACCAAATTGTTGACAACTCGTTTGCAAAATAGATATTGACTATAGTAGGAGAGACTGACACCCGCTAGCCACTTATGCAAACTAGTTGCATGTCAAGCGTGGAACAGGTCTCATGTGCGAGGACATGTAAAGTTTGTCCGGACCGCTTCATCCCACTATGCCACCAATATCCAAAATTACAACAAAGGAGCAACAACATGATCATCATCGCCCACATACTCATATGTGTACTACCCGTGTAAAGCATCTACGCATAGATCCGGCTCTGATACCACTGTAGGGTTCGCAGCATAGAAAACAAAAATTTTCCTACGATGGGAACTATGTACCAAGATCTATCTACTAGATACAAACAACGGGCGGATTTATATCCGTAGAGAACATACCCTTGAAGACCGACAAAGCTTAACGAGTTCAACTCGTGGTTGATGTAGACGATCTCTTGCCGATCTCAAGATCGAGAGGAAGTCCTAGCGCTGCAAAGCAGCAGCGCATCCGTGCTCGCACACACGTATAAGACACCGGGAAACCTCCGCCTCCTCGCTCCAGCGATGCAGCGAAAGCACAACCCTTTCTTGCCGAATAGCCACTAGAAACATGTATCTCGCTAGTCTGAGACCATGGGGGGTAAATTCTAGAGGGGGAGAGAGATCCTTCACGAGGAGGTGTGAGAGACAAGTGAGGAGGGGGGCTCCTTTTATAGGAGGAGGGGGGAACCCCAAGGGGGTGGCCGGCGCATGGGGGCTGCCCCTTGCCCTCCCCTCTTTTGTGGGTGGACACTCCACTCACAAAATGACCTTTAAATTCCCTCCACTCAAAAGTCCACTCAAATTCCTATTAAATTTCTACCAAATTTAATGCAAACTCTCATTAAATAAAACTCTTTTATTTTATTCAGAATTTTGTAAATTACTTTAATGACAAACATTCACAAATAACCCCTTGCTAGAATTCCATTTCACATGCATAACCACTTTATGCAATTTCACCTGAAAACCTGTTTCGGTATCTAGTGAAATAAATTCCTGCGCTTGTTTATTCTTTCGGCATGAAACATTTGCTCCAACTGGATGCCAGTGTCCCTTAAGTGTGTCACCCTACGGTTCGCGAATAATGCGGACATGATCGAGACCCTTCTCCGATCAATAATCAGTAGCGGGACCTGGAGATCCATACTGACTCCCACACATTCAACGATGACTTTTCCTGTGATCGTCGGAACCTTTTACGCTTGTATCTTAATCCCTTTGTTTCACTATATATTACATGTCCGAGATTCGATCATCGGTATCTCCATACCTAGTTTGATCCCGTTACTGACATGCACTCTTTTCTCGTTCCCGTGATATAACATTCTAGTGATCAAATCACTTGCTTGCAAGCTAACCAATGTGATATCACCGAGAGGGCCCAGAGCATATCTATCCGTCATCGGGATGAACAAATTCCACTCTTGATCCGTGATTCTCAACATAACATTTTAGTAGCTTTGAAGCCATCTTTATAATCACCCAGTTACGGAGTGACATTTGATGTCAACAAGAAACTCTTCCGGTGTTAGTGATTGGCATGATCTCATGGTCTAAGGATTAGGACTACTTCGTAGTTTGTTTATAGCAATATAAACTCAATGACTTTGATCATAATGCTATACTTCGGATGAATGTTCATCCCACCATTACACTAATGTTGTGATCTCGTTATTAACAACATCCAATGTCTATGATCAGGAAACCGTGATCATCTTGTTAATCAACGAACTAGTTTATGAGAGAGGCATAACTAGGAACTTTCTGTTTGTTTATTAAACACACATGTATTAACGTTTCCGTATTAATACAATTATAGCATGCAAAATAAACATCTATCATATACTTGGAATACACATAATAAATATTTTATTATTGCCTCTCAGGGCATATTCCCTTCACCCAAGAACGTTGTGCCCGTGCCTCTGCCAACCGTGCCGAGCATGCGCCACCCTCGACCAAAGCCCACAGACCGCGCACCGCCCTCGACGCGTGCATACACGATCACCACCGACCCAGGAGACCGCCAAACATCCCCGTTCGCCGCCCCATGCCGCACAGCCACCGCTCGCCGTCGAAGACGTCGCCTCTGCCGTGCAGAGCACCGCGTGTTCCAGACCAAACCGCACCGCCCCTACAAGCGCATTAAAGCCATAGAGCATCGCCAGGAGACCACCAAGCGATCTCCACCACCGGCCATGCCTCTAGCAGCCCGTAACCATGTCGCCACCGTCGCCCGCCCATGCCGTTCGGTCTCACCGTCGAGACTATAAATAGATAAATCCCCCGCTTGAATTCTTCACACCATTCCACTCCTCTCTCACCCAGAACCACCCCACCTCAGTCCCGGAGCAAGGCGAGCAGCGCATCGCCAGAATTTCACCGGAGCCCGCCGCCTCTGGAGAAGAAGGGGGCCATTGATTTCGTCCACCCCAGGAGCTTCCGCGACCACCCCTGAGTTCGCCGTTGTCGACTTCATCGTTCGCCCGCCTTGCCGACCCTCGCCAGCACCCCGGTGAGCCCCCAACAACCCCCACTGGCCGCGCTAGGTTTCTATCTCGCCGGCGTTGCTCAATGTCGACGATGACTCTCAGCCGTTGGATTAGAATCAGATCGAACGACCCACATCGTCCCATACCGCTTCGCACCCCCTGTCTCACTGACGTGTCGGGACAGCCACTTAAGCAGCCCGCGAAAGCTCTACGCTTAGCAGGCCGGTCCGTTAACTTTTCCCGCGCAGCCCAGTTATTCAAATTAAACCTTTTCCATTTTATTTCAATCACACTTCTATACCCAGTTTCAAAAATCAACCCAGATCGATTCGGTGCACCAAATTGAATTAAACTAATTTTGTTAGAAAGATATGGAAATGCTGAATCCAATACCATTGGATTCAAGTCATTTGGATCTATAGATCACCCCTGGTAAAAATAACAAGGAAGAAGCTTTTCTGCATTCAAACAGTTTTCAAATTTAAACCATAATAGCTTTTGAGTTGATTCCAACTCTCAAAAATCACATTTAACCATGCCTTTCAGAATATATAAAAATATATAGGTTTACTTGCAGAAATAATGTTCAAGTAATAAAAGAATGCTACATAGGCATTTCTAGACACATTAATTAATTAAAATAAAAGGGTAAAACCTTATTAAATTGTGACACCACTTTAATTCATATTCCCATGGACTAAAATATGTGGTGATGACATGTCTCAACATGATCCCATGTTTGGTTTGGAGAATATTAAATCTTAAGTAGTTTTTCAATGAGTAGAAATTACTTTTCTAAAAATAAAAAGAATTAAACCAAGCCTCAACCTTGTAATGTTAGAGATGATGCTAGATCATCTATAGGACCCTTTTGTATGATGATTGCAAGTAGTTAAGTATTGTTTGGTGATTGTGTACCTCGTATTTATTCATAGACGCTAGTACCGACCAAGGATACGAGGAGGAAGGAGGATTCTACGAAGAAGAAGCTGAGGAGAACTTCAACCACTGCTCTGCACAAGGCAAGCTGATACTATACCTATGCAAGCCAGAAACCTTGCAAGCTAGCACTTGCAATTTAGCAAGCTTATACTGATATTGTGTCAGTAAACCCTTAATTGTTACCCTGCCTACTATATGCCATAAGCATATGTGATCATACCCATTTGATAAACCATTCCTAGTTTTACTTGCAAGCTTCTTACTTTATTTCTTTATCAAAGCTTACTTAGAGTTTACTTAAGAGATTGGTAGATACTAGAAAGATATGTGAAGGTTGCATAAAGAGCATAAAATTTGGCCTAAGTTAGAAACCTTGATATCAGCCTGAGACATAAGGTTGTACTTAGTTGAAACTCCACTAGTCCACCACCCCTCATTAGTGCCTACCCCCACTTATATATGCTAGTGCTAAGCATAAAACTTGATCAACTTTTAGATGGGAATACTTGGTGGAAAAATGGTTATGAAAACCTTGGAATGATGGATCATTCTATTGAAATGTTTTGGACATGTGTTTCCGAACACCTGATGATTTTGGTGATGAAAATGTCGAGGCATGAGCCTTAGCCCTTTATAAAAATGATGGTTGTCTGGATGCGATACCATTCCAATTTTATCGTACAACCACAATACCCGAAGATTGGGTAGGGCTTGACTGGAAACTTATATACCTTAGTATCAGTTCCCTCATGGACAAGGTCTGAGCTGAGGCTATCTTGTGAAGATTGTCCACCTGTGCAGTACCCAAGATGACATTTGGTCATGGTTGGGAGGCCAACTCACAGGAGAGGTGCTTATACTAGGGCGTGTAATTGAAAGGTTAGGATTGATTATCCGCATACTGAGTATGGTGAATTCAGGATTTGTTCCTGACGGATGTATCGAATGTTGTGGTGAATGTAGGGTTCGCAGCATAGAAAACAAAAAATTTCATACGATGGGAACAACTATGTACCAAGATCTATCTACTAGATACAAACAACGGGAGGATGTACATCCGTAGAGAACTTACCCTTGAAGAACGACAAAGCTTAACGAGTCCAAACTCGTGGTTGATGTAGACGATCTCTTGCCGATCTCAAGATCGAGAGGAAGTCCTAGCGCCGCAAAATAGCAGCGCATCCGTGCTCGCACACACGTTCGAGGCACCGAGCAACCTCCGCCTCCTCGCTCCTGCGATGCAGCGGAAGCACAACTCTTTCTTGCCGAATAGCCACCGGGAACATGTATCTCGCTAGTCCGAGACCATGGGGGATAAATTCTAGAGGGGGGAGAGATCCTTCACGAGGATGTGTGAGTGAGAAGTGAGAGGAGGGACTCCTTATATAGGGTAGGGGGGCAGCCCAAGGGGGCATGGCCGCCGGCCATGGAGGGTTCCCCCACCTCTCCCTCATTCATGTGGGTGGACACTCCACTCACAAAATGGCCCTTCAATTTTCTCCACTCAAATTCCCATTAAATTTCCACCAAATTTAATGCAAACTCTCATTAAATAAAACTCTTTTATTTTATTCAGAATTTTGTCAATTACTTTAATGACAAACATTCACAAATAACCCCTTGCTATAATTCTATTTCACATGCATAACCACTTTATGCAATTTCACCCGAAAACCTGTTTCGGTATCTAGTGAAATAAATTCCTGCGCTTGTTCATTCTTTCGGCATGAAACTTTTGCTCCAATTGGATGTCGGTGTCTCTTAAGTGTGTCACCCTACGGTTGGTGAATAATGCACACATGATCGAGACCCCTCTCGGATCAATAATCAGAAGCGGGATCTGGAGACCCATACTGACTCCCACACATTCAACGATGACTTTCTTGTGATCGTCGGAACCTTTTATTCTAGTATCTTAATCCATTTGTTTCACGATATATTACATGCCCGAGATTCGATCATCGGTATCTCCATACCTAGTTTGATCTCGTTACTGACATGCACTCTTTTCTCGTTCCCGTGATATAACATTCTAGTGATCAAATCACTTGCTTGCAAGCTAATCAATGTGATATCACCGAGAGGGCCTAGAGCATATCTATCCGTCATCGGGATGAACAAATTCCACTCTCGATCCATGAGCCTCAACATAACACTTTATTAGTCCTGAATCCATCTTTATAATCACCCTGTTACGGTGTGACGTTTGATGTTATCAAGAAACTCTTCCGGTGTTAGTGATTGACATGATCTCATGGTCTAAGGATTAGGATCACTTCGTAAGTTGTTATAGCAATATAAACTCAATGACTTTGATTATAATGCTATACTACGGATGGATGTTCATCACACCATTACACTAATGTTGTGATCCCGTTATTAACAACATCCAATGTCCATGATCAGGAAACCTTGATCATCTTGTTAATCAACGAGCTAGTTTATGAGAGAGGCATAACTAGGAACTACCTTTTGTTTATTAAACACACATGTATTAATGTTTCTGTATTAATACAATTATAGCATGTAAAATAAACATTTATCATAAACAAGGAATATGATAATAACCAATTTATTATTGCCTCTCGGGCATATTCCCTTTAGTGGAAGTGTACAATCTCTGCAGAGTGTCAAACTATTCGAATAGCCGCGTCCGCGGTTATGGACAGTTGGAGTGGCCATACTGTTCCCCCGTCAGACTTTTCAAAATGACTTGTGAAATGAATTGAGACTTTGACTTGACCACAATAGGGTTGTGACATGAGTTACAAGATCCCACTTAGGAGTTATAAAATTGTGATTAGCTTTGGAACTTCGTAGAGATAAATCTGGCCTTTGCAAAACAACTCTAGAGCCTAGTGTCCTATTATCCAAAAACCCCTTTACCTGTTAGTACTAGTTTGTGAGTACTTAAAGAGTACTCATGGCTTTGTCCCTAGCTATTCCCATGGCCAGACTATGAAGAGTAGTACCTGGAGGATGGACCCCAGGAAGGTTACGACAACTAGGATCATCTCCCATCGTTAGCATTGCATGTGACCCCGAAGATGGAGCTTCGCCTACGCTACCGTTATTATTACGTATTCCGCTCCTTGATGTTGTATTAAGAACTGGATCATGAGATCCCTATTTGTGTAAAAACTTATGTATCGTTTGTAATGGATGATGTACTATGGTATCCAATTCTGTTATGTCTCGCAAAAATGGTAATCCTGGGATTGCGATGTATGGCATAACAGGCATCTGGGATTAAAAATCCGGGTGTTGACAAGTTGGTATCAGAGCCATCCTGACCATAGGAGACCCTAGTTAGACTGGACGTTTGAATCAAAAACTTAGTTTCAAAACCAAAGGAAGCAAATATTTACAAAAACTTATTCTCGTTCTTACCTCTTGGACTCCTTCATAAAAATTCACGCTACTCCAAAATTATTTCAAAGCTTACATCAAATTTTGCACCTTAGATCAATTTTAGTAAAACTCACAACTACGCTAGTGCACAAACGTAGTGAGTAGTATTCGTTCCCCCTGTATCATAGTTTCCAGAATGGTTCTTAAAACCATCTGTTTTTCTTTGTTGTGGTGTGTGTTGTATCGTGTGCTATGAATGAATGAATGAAAAAGCAAGTTGCTAGAAAATCTGAGTCAAACTTTAAAAACTTTTCAAAGACCCCAAAACTTTAGAAATTTCCCTCTTTTCTCATGATCTATCTCAATCTTCAGATGCCACGTGGAGGAAGTGGTTCATCCCCGGACCCAATGTTGCAGAGTCTGCAAATGTTGACTTCTGACCGTGAAGCTGAAAGAGCGGAACGTCAAGCCAACCTAGCCACCCTTCAGCAAATAGCCCAGCTAGCCCATAACAACCAAGGCCACGGAAATCAGGACAACCATGGATCTAAGCTCAAGAATTTCCAGAATACCAACCCACCTGTTTTCACTAAGTCCGAAGAGCCCCTAGACGCCGATGATTGGCTGCAAACCATGGAAAATAACCTAGAAGTCGCCAGAGTGGAAGCCAACGAGAAAGTCCTGTTCGCCACCCACTATCTAGCCGGATATGCCAGGGCATGGTGGAACAGTGTTCGCGCAATGACCGGAGGCCAGATGATGACCTGGGAGGAATTCAAGGTCAAGTTTAGCAGAACCCATGTGCCACCAGGTTTGATCAAGAGAATGAGAGACGAGTTCAGAGAGCTGAAGCAAGGAAGGATGACTGTAGTGGAATACCGTGACAAATTTTTGTCATTAGCTAGGTATGCCCCGGATGAGATCGACACCGAAGCCAAGAAGAAAGAAAGATTCTTGAATGGTCTGCATGACGAAATGCAGACAGTGTTAGTCAATGTCCCCTTTGCTGAAATTGAAGCCCTTGTGGACTCAGCTATCCAGATGGAAGGAAAGATCAACCAAGCCAATGAGAACCGCAAGCGTCGCATGATGCATCAACCAGGAACCCATCAGACCCCAAAGTATCGCCCCAACCCATATCTAGGATTTGCCCCAAGAACCAACAGACCCCCGATGAACTGTCCGACCTATCCCAACCGTGGAAACCCTAGACCCGGAGGAAATCACAACAACCCCGGCAACTCTAGCAATTTAAACCGTGCCCCACCCAAATTCAACAACAACAATGCTACCGCCAACACCAACACTGCCCCTAGGACTGGAAGCAATGCTGTGCCTGTCGCAGCCAAGGACAAGTCGCAAGTGACTTGTTATGACTGTGGAAATAAAGGCCACTATTCCAACGAGTGCCCCAACAAGAAGAGTGCTACCACCCCCAATGCCAATGCCCCAGCTCAGCAGCAGCGTCGTGTTTAGCCAGGAAGAAGATTTGCCCCAGGGAATTCACTCAACCGCAATGGCCGTCTTTTTCTCATGCATGCTGAAGAAGCTCAGGAAGCGCCAGACGTCGTGCTGGGTATGTTTTCTGTTAATTCAGTACTTGCAAGAGTGTTGTTTTACTCTGGTGCATCGCATTCATTTGTCAGCGAAGAATTTGCATGCACTAGTAAGATTCAACCAACCAAACTGAAGCATGTAATGATTGTTCAAATTCCCGGATCAACCACTAAGGCTAGGCAAATTTGCAAAGCCGTCCCTATCTGAATCCATGGCATAGATTTTTATGCTAATCTGATAGTACTCGGAACTAAAGGTTTGGAAGTAGTACTAGGCATGGATTGGATGTCCAAACATAAAGGATTGATTGACTGTGCCAAGAAAGCCATAACCATGACCAGTACCGCCGGAATATCAGTCGAGCATATATCTGAAACCTTACCTTGCCGATTCAAATGCAACAAGAGTATAGCCCAACCTACCATTTACCAAGTCCGGATAGTCTGTGAATACCCCGATGTATTTCCAGATGTTTTGCCCGGTATGCCCCCAGATCGGGATATCGAGTTCATCATCGAACTAATTCCCGGAACTGGACCCATAGCCCAGAGACCATATAGTATGAACCCGTCAGAGCTAGCAGAATTGAAGAAGCAACTAGATTCCATGTTGGAAATAGGATTAATTCAACCAAGTGCGTCCCCATGGAGATCACTTGTCTTGTTTGTGGACAAGAAGGATGGAGGTAACCGTTTGTGTACGGATTATCGGAAGTTGAATGATGTCACCATCAAGAACAAGTACCCCTTGCCCAAGATAGAAGATTTGTTTGATCAGTTGACCGGTGCCAAAGTGTTTTCTAAGATTTATCTTAGAACTGGCTATCATCAACTCAAAATTCGTGCAGAGGATATTCCAAAGACTGCGTTTACCACCAGATACGGATTATACGAGTATACAGTCATGTCCTTTGGATTAACCAATGCCCCCGCTTATTTCATGAATCTCATGAATAAGATTTTTATGGACTTCCTGGATAAGTTTGTCGTTGTTTTCATCGATGACATTCTGATTTATTCCTAATCAGAAGAAGAACATGAGCTACACCTAAGGACCATTCTTGGAACCCTTAGAGAGCATCAGCTGTATGCAAAGTTTAGTAAATGTGAATTCTGGTTACAGGAGGTAGGATTCCTCTGTCACATTGTATCAGCCAGAGGAATTGCCGTTGACCCCGCAAAAGTGAAAGATGTAGAAGATTGGCAAGCCCCAACCACTCAAACCCAAGTTCGGGCATTTCTCGGATTGGCGGGATACTACTGCAAATCCGTAGAAGGATTCTCGAGTATCGCCAGACCCATGACCCAATTGCTAAAGAAGGACAAGAAGTTTGAATGGACTGACAAATGTGAAGCGAGTTTTCAAGAACTCAAGAGGAGATTGATTTCAGCCCCAATCTTGATCATGCCAAATATCACGAAGACCTTCGATGTGTATTGTGACGCATCCAAGATCGGTCTCGGATGTGTGATAATGCAAGAAGGCAAAGTTATATCTTATCTATCTCGACAACTGAAGCAACATGAGCAAAACTACCCAACCCATGACCTCGAACTCGCAGCCGTAGTTCTAGCCCTGAAAACATGGAGACATTACCTAATGGGAAACCGTTGTGAGATTTATTCGGATCACAAGAGCCTAAAGTATATATTAACTCAGAAGGATCTGAATATGAGGCAGAGAAGATGGATTGAGCTAATCAAGGATTACGACCTGGACATTCACTATCACCCTGGTAAAGCCAACGTGGTAGCAGATGCCCTTAGCAGATTGCCGTGCCGCTTGAACTCCATGATTTTGAAGGAGCAACCAAGTTTGCACAAAGAGATGGAAGATTTTCGGATGGAATTAGTAAGTGAAGGATTTTTGGCTAGCATAGAACTCCAGCCCACTTTGATCAGTCAGATTAAAGAGGCGTATAAGGGAAATGCTAGTATTGACGGAATCAAGCGTCGTATCGGTACAGGCAAAGTACCTGGATTCAACGAGGACGAAGGAGTTCTGTGGTACAAAGGATGCCTTTTTGTACCAGCAGATTCTGAGTTGAAAGAAGTTATTTTGAAGGAGGCTCATGATACTCTTTATTCTATCCATCCCGGAGGAACTAAGATGTATCAAGATTTAAAAGAGCAATTTTGGTGGCATAAGATGAAGAGAGAAATCGGAAGCTATATCGCTAAGTGTGATATATGTCAGCGAGTCAAGGTAGGACATCAAAGACCCGCTGGATTGTTGCAACCCTTGCAGATTCCGGAATGGAAATGGGATTCTGTTGGAATGGAATTTATCACTAGATTGCCTACTTCTAGTAGGGGAAATGACTCTATCTGGTTCATAGTGGACGGATTGTCCAAAGTCGCCCATTTCTTACCCGTCAAGACCACATATCAGAGTTCGAAACTAGCAGAGTTGTACATCGCTAGAATTGTTAGTTTGCATGGAGTCCCCAAGAACATCGTATCGGATCGAGGAACTCAGTTTACCTCGAGATTCTGGAAAAAAGTCCAAGAAGGTTTAGGAACCCGTCTAGATTTCAGTACCGCTTATCACCCTCATATCGATGGACAAACGGAGCGAGTAAATCAAATACACGAAGATATGCTGAGAGCATGTGTGTTAGAATATGGATCCAAGTTGGAAGACTGTCTGCCGTTTGCAGAATTTTCATACAACAACAGTTATCAAGCCAGTTTGCAAATGGCCCCATTTGAATTTATGTACGGAAGGAAGTGTCGCACCCCTTTGAACTGGTCAGAAGTAGGAGAAAGTCAGATTTTTGGACCCGACATCCTACGATAAGCAGAAGAGAAGGTTCACAAGATTCGTGAGCACCTCAAGACCGCCCAATCCATACAAAAGAGTTACACCGATAAGAGACGTCGAGACCTCGTCTTCAACATAGGAGATTTTGTTTATCTGAAAGTGTCGCCATTGAAGAGAATGCAGCGTTTCCAACTCAAAGGAAAGTTAGCCCCCAGATATATCGGACCTTTCAAGATTCTGAACCGTCGAGGAGAAGTATCATATCAATTGGAACTACCCGAAGAGATGTCATCCGTGCACAATGTGTTCCATATCTCATTACTTCGCAAGTGTCTCGAAGTCCCCGAGAAGACCGAAGTATTCAAGAGTATCGATCACCGGACCATAGAGATCAACGATGACCTAACCTATCTCGAAGTACCCATCCGTATTTTGGAAGAAGCTTTCAGAACTACCCGAACCCGAAGCATCAAGTTTCTCAAGATTCAGTGGAGCAGCCACACAGAAGAGGAAGCTACCTGGGAGCGCGAAGATCACATCAGGACGGAGTTTCCCGATCTCTTCAAATCCTAGGTAAACTTTTCGTCCTTTTTCAAATCTCGGGACGAGATTTTGTTTAAGGGGGGAAGGTTTGTAACATCCCAAAAATACTAATCTTGGATCATCACACTCTAATCATCAAAATTAGGGTTAACAAAAACTTTTCTAAATAAAATTATGAAAGCATGCATGTGAGTATGCATTTCATTTTGAATTATTTTGAACCAACTTATTTGTGTGTTCCTTTGCTTGTAAAATGTTTCTTAGGTGAAATAAACATCATCTAAAACATTTCCCAAACTTTTCCTAAAGACAAGTAAATCAAAACAAATAAAATAAGGGAATGGTCATTTTGACCAATTTAACTCCCATGCCTACTTTAGATGTCTCAAACTTTCAGAACCTAACAGAAACTTTTCTGGATCTTTGCACCCCTTGAATGTACTCATAACAAAGTATCAAGGCCCACTTTGTGATCATCCAGAAACTTTCAAATGCATAGTTTAAATGACAATTCAAAATTGAATCTTTATCATATGGGAAGATCCCACTTTTTCAAAAACCACTCAAACAAGCTCAACTTTCAAAACCCAAGCATCTGCAGACTCACCAGCACCACTCTAGCACACTCACCAAATTTTTTTTCAAAATTCAAAACTTGAATTCATGCGGCCATTTCATCAAACACTTGGCAGACACAAATCAAACAAAATCAAAACACTATAGTGTGTAGTGTTTTGAGCCTAACTGGTTCCCTATCTAGCTCACAACCAGCTCAGTAGATCATCTAGCAATATTAACTAAGCACTAGCACCACTGTGAGCTTTCTAAAACCATCAATGCTGAACAGCCGAAGCCACCCTTGCCAACCCAGTGTAGACAGCAAGCTAGGAAGAAAGCTAGCCATGCCAACCTTGTCTGGGAGATCACCCATGCCTCACCGCCCCCTCTCGACCAGCCCTGCCTCAAAGACACCGACCAGAGCGCCCAATAACGCCGCGCCCATGCCTCTGCCAACCGTGTCGAGCATGCGCCAGAGCGCCACCCTCGACCGAAGCCCACAGACCGCGCGCCGCCTTCGACGCGTGCATACACGATCACCACCGAACCAGGAGACCGCCAGACATCCCCGTTCGCCGCCCCATGCCGCACAGCCACCGCTCGCCGTCGAAGACGCCGCCTCTTCCGCGCAGAGTGTCGCGTGTTCCAGACCAAACCGCACCGCCCCTACAAGCGCATTAAAGTCGTAGAGCATCGCCAGGAGACCACCAAGCGATCGCCACCACCGGCCATGCCTCTAGCAGCCCGTAGCCATGTCGCCACCGTCGCCTGCCCATGCCGTTCGGACTCACCGTCGAGACTATAAATAGAGGACTCCCCGCTTGAATTCTTCACACCATTCCACTCCTCTCTCACCCAGAACCACCCCACCTCAGTCCCGGAGCAAGGCGAGCAGCGCATCGCCGGAATTTCACCGGAGCCCGCCGCCTCTGGAGAAGAAGGGGGCCATTGATTTCGTCCACCCCAGGAGCTGCCGCGACCACCCCTGAGTTCGCGGTCGTCGACTTCGTCGTTCGCCCGCCTCACCGACCCCTGCCAGCATCCCGGTGAGCCCCCAGCAACCCCCACTGGCCGCGCTAGGTTTCTATCTCACCGGCGTTGCTCAACGTCGACGATGACTCTCAGCCGTTGGATTAAAATCAGATCGAACGACCCACATCGTCCCATACCGCTTCGCACCCCCTGTCTCACTGACGTGTTGGGACAGCCACTTAAGCAGCCCGCGGAAGCGCTACGCTTAGCAGGCCGGCCCGTTAACTTTTCCCGCGCAGCCCAGTTATTCAAATTAAACATTTTCCATTTTATTTCAAAGACACTTCTGTACCCAGTTTCAAAAATCAACCCAGATCGATTCAGTGCACCAAATTGAATGAAACTAATTTTGTTAGAAATATATGGAAATGCTGAATCCAATCCCGTTGGATTCAAGTCAGTTGGATCTATAGATCACCCCTGGTAAAAATAACAAGGAAGAAGCTTTTCTGCAATCAAACATTTTTCAAATTTAAACCATAAAAGTTTTTGAGTTGATTCTAACTCTCAAAAATCACATTTAACCATACCTTTCAGAATATATAAAAATATATAGGTTTACTTGCAGAAATAATGTTCAAGAAATAAAAGAATGCTACATAGGCATTTCTAGACACATTAATTAATTAAAATAAAAGGGTAAAACCTTATTAAATTGTGACACCACTTTAATTCAAATTCCCATGGACTAAAATATGTGGTGATGACATGTTTCAACATGATACCATGTTTGGTTTGGAGAATATTAAATCTTAAGTAGTTTTTCAATGAGTAGAAATTACTTTTCTAAAAATAAAAAGAATTAAACCAAGCCTTAACCTTGTAATGTTAGAGATGATGCTAGATCATCTATAGAATCCTTTTGTGTGATAATTGCAAGTAGTTAAGTATTGTTTGGTGATTGTGTACCTCGTATTTATTCATAGACGCTAGTACCGACCAAGGATACGAGGAGGAAGGAGGATTCTACGAAGAAGAAGCCGAGGAGAACTTCAACCACTGCTCTGCACAAGGCAAGCTGATACTATACCTATGCAAGCCAGTAACCTTGCAAGCTAACACTTGCAATTTAGCAAGCTTATACTGATATTGTGTCAGTAAACCCTTAATTGTTACCCTGCCTACTATATGCCATAAGCATATGTGACCATACCCATTTGATAAACCCATCCTAGTTTTACTTGCAAGCTTCTTACTTTATTTCTTTATCAAAGCTTACTTAGAGTTTACTTAAGAGATTGGTAGATACTAGAAATATATGTGAAGGTTGCATAGTGAGCATAAAATTTGACCTAAGTTAGAAACCTTGATATCAGCCTGGGACATAAGGTTATACTTAGTTGAAACTCCACTAGTCCACCACCCCTCATTAGTGCCTACCCCCACTTATAGATGCTAGTGCTAAGCATAAAACTTGATCAACTTTTAGATGGGAATACTTGGTGGAAAAATGGTTATGAAAACCTTGGAATGATGGATCATTCTATTGAAATGTTTTGGACATGTGTTTCCGAACACCTGATGATTTTGGTGATGAAAATGTCGAGGCATGAGCCTTAGACCTTTATAAAACTGATGGTTGTCTGGATGCGATACCATTCCAATTTTATCGTACAACCACAATACCCGAAGATTGGGTAGGGCTTGACTGGAAACTTATATACCTTAGTATCAGTTCCCTCACGGCCAAGGTCTGAGCTGAGGCTACCTTGTGAATATTGTCCACCTGTGCAGTACCCAAGATGACAGTTGGTCATGGTTGGGAGGCCAAACTCACAGGAGAGGTGCTTATACTAGGGCATGTAATTGAAAGGTTAGGATTGATTATCCGCATACTGAGTATGGTGAATTCAGGATTTGTTCCTGACGGATGTATCAAATGTTGTGGTGAAAGTGTACAATCTCTGCAGAGTGTCAAACTATTCGAATAGCCGCGTCCGCGGTTATGGACAGTTGGAGTGGCCATACTGTTCCCCCGTCAGACTATTTAAAATGACTTGTGAAATGAATTGAGACTTTGACTTGACCACAACAGGGTTGTGACATGAGTTACAAGATCCCACTTAGGAGTTATAAAATTGTGATTAGCTTTGGAACTTCGTAGAGATAAATCTGGCTTTTGCAAAACAACCCTAGAGCCTAGTGTCCTATTATCCAAAAACCCCTTTACCTGTTAGTACTAGTTTGTGAGTACTTAAAGAGTACTCATGGCTTTGTCCCTAGCTATTCCCATGGCCAGACTATGAAGAGGAGTACCTGGAGGATGGACCCCAGGAAGGTTACGACAACTAGGATCATCTCCCATCGTCAGCATTGCCTGTGACCCCGAAGATGGAGCTTCGCCTACGCTACCGTTATTATTACGTATTCTGCTGCTTGATGTTGTATTAAGAACTGGATCATGAGATCCCTATTTGTGTAAGAACTTATGTATCGTTTGTAATGGATGATGTACTATGGTATCCAATTCTGTTATGTCTCGCAAAAATGGTAATCCTGGGATTGCGATGTATGGCATAACAGGCATCTGGGATTAAAAATCCGGGTGTTGACATAAACTGTGATAGCAACACTACTGGTAGCCGTATGTAGCAAAGTCGTCCGCCATCGATAGCATCTCCGGCATCTCCTAGGAGGGGAAGCAACAACAACACTCAGAATGGCAAACCCATGACAAGGGAGGAGGTCGGAGGCGGGAGAAATACGACGACTCGACGACAGTCGATCTAGCGGCGACTGCTGGTGTGGAGAGCGGCGGCGGGGACGGAGCACGCGCGAGTTGCAGGGGTGGGTGGCGGCTCCCATGGCTGTAGGGGAGCGACGGCTCTCCCATGGCTGCAGGGGAGCGGCGGCTTGGGAGGCAGGGGGCGGCCACGGCCGAATAGGGAAGTGGCGGAGGCGGCAGCGAGGTCGTGGACGAGGAGGGGTAGGGCGAGGGTCGTGGTCCGCGCACGGGGCCGCAGCGAGCGGCGTGGGATGCTCTGGAGGGATGCGAGGCAAGGTGCAGAGACGGGGGGAATCGATGGTGGCGACGGTTGGCAGTTTCCAGAGGAAGGAGAGGAAGATGAGGGGTGGGGCTAGAGAGTACGACACGTTGCGGAAGGAGCCATCCGGGGGATAAGATCATTCGATTCCCAAGGGGAACCGTATTATTTTCCTTTTTCATTTGAGATAGTCTTATCCAATTGGACCGTGCTGAGCATCCTTCGAGGGATCCGACGCCCCGATTCCCTAGGTCGGGAGCCCTCCGATGCCCCGATTCCCTAGGTCGGGAGCCCTCCGATTCCACGATTCCTGACCGTTCGATAGTCAACCTGTTCCTCTCATTGTCTAGGCCTAATCGCTAATTTCCTCAGCCTTTTTTCCTCCAACCGTTCGCACACAAGGACCATGCCACCGGTCAGCACCCATTCCATAGCCGCAACAAAGATGCTCCGCACACACCGTGGCGCTCGTCGAGCCTCAATGCGCGGCGGCGGCGCTAGCCTATAGCAACAGCTTCTTCAAAAAGATACCAAAAATGCTACCGACAGCTCACAGTAGCTACCGATAGATGGGCAGCGACTAGCCCCGTCATAACTTCTCATCGGCGGACAGCTTGCAGTTGCTATCGATGGCGTGCTCGTAGCTTTGGCTAAGCGCAACCTGCAGTAATTGTGAAGGTGTTTTACCAACTGCTGCAGGGATTTGTAGCAAATTTCGCCTGCCGCTTGTAGCGAATAAAGGGTAAAGGTTATAGTCCAACCATGCTGCTCTTGTGACGCTGTTTTCAGCAATTGTGACAGGGTTTGTAGCAAGACCGCCGCAGCCTATGTAGCAAGCCTGCCGCGGCGCTGTAGCAAGCCAGTCGTGGCCACCGTGTCTATGTAGCAAAGCCGTCGCGCTTCTGTAGCAAGTCTGCCGCGGCCGCCGCTCCTATGTAGGAAGCTCGCTGTGCCACCGTAGCAAGACGACGCGGCCACTACACGGATTGAGAAAGGCTGCCTCGCCGTTGTAGCAAGGCCGCCGCGCCCGCCGCGCCTATGTTGCACTTACTTCGGAATGGAGGAAGTACACATGATTGTTATATAAACTGAATTATTCAAACTCGTAATTAAACAGGTTATGTGCCTCCGGTAGGCCGGGGCAACACTGAGAAGACTAGACATATCGATATTTATATGAGCCATACTCTCTGACATGAGAAGTGCTAACTTTTGTAAACGAGTCGAGTTAGCCCTTAAATACCTCAAGAAGTTGGCATTGATGCAAAATGGTTGCTCCTGTAGCCTGTTCAAGTTAGCTGCTATATATCTGCCCCATCATGGAGAAGACCATACAAAAGCAGTCAGTCGACTAGTTGGAGGCCTAAAATCACCCAACAATCATCAATTAATTCGTAAAATCATATTAATAACACGACCATGTGCGTGCTTTAATCAAAACAATATGTTACTCCTAGCAAACTTGAGTAGGCATACTATCTCTTACATATGAGATACACATCACTAGAAAACTACCCAAGACATACACACACGAGCTAGCATCATACAAGAAGGTAATGATTGTGGATCTCATGGTGGGAGAGACGATGAAATCATTTGAATCAGACAACATATTGTTGGATAGAATATATTGCTTGTGCTCACTCGTTTTTTCCATCAAGCAGACATAGTAAGTACACAACATACCTACCAAGCATTGAAATGCATGGACGACTCAGTAGGTTGATCTTCATAGATTATCATGATCATATCACAAGAATTGAATACGAGTGTAATTTTTTCCCATTCGTTCACATGTATAAATATACGCCGAGACACACATTTTTAGAACGGGCTATACAAGTTTAGTCAGATAACACTACAATACACACTCATATGTATATTCATGAGGGGTGGGGTGGGGTGGGGGAGATCAAGACGAGAACCTTGAGGCCTGAGAGGTATCTGTAGAAATATTTCGTTGTTACAATCTAGAGAAGTGACACTTGAGGATTACGAGTCGCTTGATGACAACTGAAAAAGTAAAGTATATGTGTGTATCCATGCATGATGCGTTATCACTAGATGTACAATAGAGATTTTAGGTTTGTGTCCACTCAATCTTCATATGTATTATATTTCTGGGTTCCGAGCTGAGCAAATACGGTAGTGCTCGACATGGTAAATACCAGGAGTGTGCCATGCCTGTGTTGGAATTAGTGACTGTTAGGTTGACCTCTCCACGTATGAACCCAACGGTTCATACGGACCCTCGATTCGCGCCCTGATCGGGGGCACCCAACCAAGTCAAGGTTGGTGGGCCCCTGTGGCAGCGCAATATAAAGAGAGATGGGGACCGGGGCACTGACTATGAGGTTCGTCGCGCCGCCGCTCTCCCCACCACAACCCCTTCCGATCTAGGGTTTTGCGCTTAGCCACGGGAAGCACCCCACCGCCGCCGCCTAGCCCAGCCCCAGCTAGCCGTCACCGTCGAAAACCATGGCCACATCGACCCCCTCCTCTAGACAAGGAGAAGGTATGCTCCATCTCTATGATCCCTTTCTATCTCTCAATCAATAGTCAGCACCAATACGAATTAAAGGCATAGACAGTATAGTACTCGAATTGATCTAGTCTATATGATCCTAAAGCACATATAACATTGGTATCAGAGCATGCTAGTTCTAGATCATTTCGGTAGAAAAGAATCAAAAGAAACCCTAGTTCATCCCCTGCAAACCCCGAAAAGAAAATCGAAAAAAATAAAATAAAATCCCCAAAAGGCTCCCAGAGAGAAATTGGAATCCCTAATCCCCAAATTGAAAGAGGGGGGAAATAACTCACCGGCTCGCCGGCAAAGTGCGCCGCCATGGGGCCGCGCCGTTCCTCTCCAATCGACGGGCATCGGCAAGCCGAGCCGTCGGAGGAAGAACATGGCAGTGGAGGGGGCACCCCGCCTCTGCCACGGCCGAAAGGGAGTGACCCTTTCGGGGGCAAAGGCTCACCGCCGGCCGTTGGGCCAACAGGGGCACCACCAGACCACGCGGACGCCGGCGTGAAGGGGCGGAAGGGGCCCCTCGGGTCTTCCCTTCCTCACCGCCGCCGTGCTCAAATCGGCAACACAGCTAGCCCGTTCGACGGCAGCACGCTAACCGCAAGGGGAACGCGCGACCGACGAAGGGACCAGCAACGGCGCCGCCACCTCTGCATCACCGCACCGAGTGGGTGCTCTGGCTCCTCCACGCCTGACAGAGATGGAGAGGTGGGGAAGTGGGGAAACAGGGGGGGGTGGGCTCGCAAGGGAAAGAAAAAGGGGCCGCCGGTCGAGCCTAGCGGCGCCACCTCGCCTCCAGCCGCGCAGCGCCGCCGCCACCTAGATAGGACCACGGGGTGGGGGGAGCGAGAGTGAGGCTAGGGTTTTTTCGAAGGGGGGCTGGTTTTGTTAGCGCTAGACGCGCGGACGGCCGTCCGATCTCATCCGACGGCCAGGGTCGGTCGGCGGCGAGCCCAGGCGGGCTTTTAGGCCAATGGCTCAAAGGTAGCAGGCCGCTATCTGCCGCCCAGTGCTGCACGCAAGGAGAAGAATGTTGGCGGGCTGTGGGCCGCCGGCGTGACGAGCCGCTCAGTTTTTTTTCAGTCTGTTATTTTTTCCTGAGCAAAGTTTTAATGTTTTTTGTTCAATTTTTTGAGCAAATTTCACACAATTTTTTCTACTCAAATTATTCCAACGAAAATTTGTTTAGAAAATATGAAAAGTAACAGAAATATTTCTATAAAGTATAAAAGTTCATGAATTTTATATTCATATTCCGCTGCAAATTGTTAAAGTTATTGCTTAAATGCAATAAAGTGATAATCAAATTTTTTAAAAGATGTGATAAAGTGATATTAAAATATGATTATGATTCTGTTATTCTATGACCAACGTTATTAATAACATGATCATGTTTTGTTGCAATAATATATGTATTTATCTCTATTATCTGCCCAACGGTGATATAGATTTAATTGCATAAATAGTTGTATGTTTTAATTTATACCAACGTTGGATTAATACATGCAATTGTTGTTACGATTACACATCATTGTGGTGTAAAGGAAGAAAAGATGATGATGTTGCATGGCATGAAAAGAAAAGGACCATGCTCTATTGGATATGGCATATACCTTAGAGAACCAAAAGATGTTTAATACCAACAAAAGTTGCATTATTTTTTAAGAACACAATTGAGAACGCTAATACGGGCTCAATTGCAAAGTGTGCTTCCACATGGGAGTTTATAGAAAAGATAAAGAGCTAGTTCACTGGTTCTTCAAAAGGCATATGCCCCACCTGCTGAAACAGCCGGTGACAGAAAGGTACAATGGAGGTGCACATGGCATAAGAGGCTTCGGATGAGCAACATGGCAGCTAAGCTTAAACCCATGGATGCTGATTTGAAGCTAAAGGCTACACTCCTTGTTCACTTGGTGATGGCTTCACTGCCTCAACAGTTTGACACCTCTGTTGTCAATTATAGCATGTTCCCAGAAAAATGGGACATAGAAAAGATCAAAAGCCTTCATTTTACACAGAAATTTGATATGTGTATCCCATGTGGACAATGATAACTATGAGTGTGATGTGGCAAGTATGCCATATGGTTTAAAAATGCTTGTGTGGGTGTTGCTACACTACATGACAAGTTTTATTTATTATCTTTGCATGAGAAAGTATTTTCTGTGTGTAATGTGAATGAACAAGTTCCCTTGTCGAACAAAGAACAAAAGAAAAGAAAGCGAACTCTTGACTCATCGAAGTTATGGCACTGCAGACTAGGCCATATTTCGAGGGGAAGAATAGAAGCCTCGTTAAAAGACATTCTTCCTCCGTTAGAGTTATCCGACATAGAACAATGCATAAATTGCATTAAAGGAAAGTATGTCAAACAAATTAAAAAGGGTGCAAACCGAAGCATAGCTACACTAGAAATAATCCACACGGATATTTGTGGACCGTTTCCGGTGAAAAGTGTGGATGGCTATGATTCATTCATAACATTCACGGATGATCACTCCCAGTATGGTTATATTTATCCAATTAAAGAAAGATCTGAAGCGTTGGATAAATTTAAAATTTTCAAAGCTGAAGTAGAAAATCAGCATGATAAAAGAATTAAAATAGTTCGGTCCGATCGTGGGGGGGAGTACTACGGTCGGCATACTCCATATGGTCAAGTACCATGACCCTTTGCAAGGTTCCTGCAAGAAAATGGAATAGTCGCCCAGTATTCTATGCCGGGCGAACCTCAGCAAAACGGAGTAGCTGAAAGGCGCAACCGTACCCTTATGGATATGGTGCGCAGCATAATGAGCTATTCCACCCTCCCATTGGGATTGTGGATGGAGGCGCTTAAAACCGCCATTCACATTCTCAACAGAGTACCAAGTAAGTCGGTGCCCAAAACACGGTATGAATTGTGGACAGGCAGAGTCCCCTCTCTGCACCACTTGAGGGTCTGGGGGAGCCCAGCTGAGGCAAAAGTTTTCAATCCAAACATTGCAAAGTTAGACCCCAAAACAGTATCTTGCCATTTTATTGGCTCTCCAGATAAGTCCAAAGGCTATCGTTTCTACTGTCCCGACAGATACACAAAGTTTGTAGAAACGAGACATGTCGTCTTCTTGGAGGACGAATTGATGAGAGGGAGCACGGTAGCTAGGAAAATTGATCTTGAGGAGAAGAGGGTGCATGCACCTAATACGATGACTCAGGAACCATTTTTCTCGCTACCTGTTGTGCCACCATCTACAACCCCTGAGGTTGTGGTGTCGGCACCTGTTGTGACTCCACACGTGACAACAATGGGCGACAGTTCGAAACCTGTTCATCAGGAGCCACCTGAACCCACTGTTGAGCACGAAAGGGAGCGAGAACAGCCACCTACTGTAAATGTGCCTGAACCCGAGGCAAGAAATGAGCAAGAGTCTGATGAACTCAGACGGTCTAAAAGAGAACGAAAACCAGCCATTTCCAAAGAAATCTATAAAGTTTACAATATAGTTCATATGAAGGGCGATCCTACCTCATATGAAGAAGCCATGAGTAGCCCTCACTCAGCCAAGTGGGTAGAGGCAATGGAAGATGAAATGAAATCGATGAGTTCCAACAATGTTTGGGACTTAGAGGAAATTCCCAAAGGAGCCAAAACAGTAGGATGCAAATGGGTCTACAAAACAAAGTATGACTCCAATGGGAATGTAGAAAAGTACAAAGCTAGACTCGTGACAAAAGGCTTTACGCAAAGAGAAGGCGTAGATTACAATGAGACTTTTTCTCCGGTCTCATGTAAGGACTCCTTCAGAATCATCATGGCACTAGTTGCACATTTTGATTTAGAGTAACATCAAATGGATGTCAAGACGGCATTTCTAAATGGAGATTTAGAAGAAAATGTTTACATGAAACAACCCAAGGGTTTTTTTTATGGAGGGGAAGGAACATATGGGATGTCGCCTAAAGAAATCCATTTATGGATTAAAGCAAGCCTCTAGGCAGTGGTATTTAAAGTTTAATGATACCATTAAAAGATTTGGATTCAAAGAAAATGTTGAGGACAACTGCATTTATGCAAACTTCAAAAGTGGGAAATATATTTTCCTAATTTTGTATGTGGATGACATTCTGCTTGCCAGCAGTGATGTTAGTCTACTACTAGAGACAAAGAAGTTCTTGTCATCTAACTTTGACATGAAAGATCTTGGTGAAGCCTCTTATGTTTTGGGCATAGAAATTCACCAAGTCAGAAAGAATGGAGTATTAGGACTGTCGCAGAAAGCGTATTGTGAAAAGATTTTAAAGAAATACAATATACATGCGAGTAATTCAACACCTGCTCCCATAGTCAAGGGCGATAGTTTTGGGAAATCCCAATGTCCAAAGAATCAATATGAGATCGATCAAATGAAGTCAGTACCATATGCTTCGGCTGTTGGAAGCTTACAGTATGCACAAGTGTGCACTCGCCCTGACTTAGCATTTATCACCGTGGTACTCGGTAGATATCAAGAGAATCCAGGCAAAGAGCACTGGAAGATGGTAAAGAAAGCTTTGCGTTATGTGCAAGGCACAAAAGGCCTCATGCTAACATATAGAAGATCTGATTCCCTAGAGATAAAAGGGTATTCAGATGCTGATTTTGTGGGAGATAAAGACGACCGAAAGTCCACGACCGGGTATGTCTTTACTCTCGCAGGAGGTGCTATTTCGTGGAGAAGCGCCAAACAGTCGATAGTTGCATCATCTACGATGTATGCAGAATTCATAGCATGTTATGAGGCCATGGGACAGACGTTATGGTTAAAGAAATTCTTACCCGACTTGAAAGTGGTTGACTGCATCCGCATTGCCACTAAAGATGTACTGTGACAACGAGCCCGCAGTATTCTATGCTCACAACAACAAGTCGAGTAATGCTACAAAGTCTATAGATATAAAGTATTATGTTGTGAAGGACAAAGTCCAGGATCAAACTATAAGACTCGAGCATATAAGGACAAAGGATATGCTTGCGGATCCGCTAACGAAAGGCTTACCACCCAATGTGTTCAAGGAACACATAGCCGGCATGGGTTTAACGGGAAGCCTATGATTCCTGGACTACAGAGGCCCTAAAGTAACATGATTTGTTTTAAAATAGAAAGGTATATAGTGGATGTCTGATTCTATCGGCAATTGAGCTGAGACGATGAAACATGCTCTATGTATCGATCTGTGATGAAATAAGTAAAGTATAAAGTGAAAAGTAAAGTCGAGATCAAGGGGGAGAATGTTAGGTTGACCTCTCCACGTATGAACCCAACGGTTCATACGGACCCTCGATTCGCGCCCTGATCGGGGACGCCCAACCAAGTCAAGGTTGGTGGGCCCCTGTGGCAGCGCAATATAAAAATAGGTGGGGACCGGGGCACTGACTATGAGGTTCGTCGCGCCGCCGCTCTCCCCACCACAACCCCTTCCGATCTAGGGTTTTGCGCTTAGCCACGGGAAGCACCCCACCGCCGCCGCCTAGCCCAGCCCCAGCTAGCCGTCACCGTCGAAAACCATGGCCACATCGACCCCCTCCTCTAGACAAGGAGAAGGTATGCTCCATCTCTCAGATCCCTTTCTATCTCTCAATCAATAGTCAGCACCAATACGAATTAAAGGCATAGACAGTATAGTACTCGAATTGATCTAGTCTAGATGATCCTAAAGCACATATAATAGTGACATGGCAAGTAATTAACTAGTAAGTCTCTTAATTTCGAACAAAACCGTATGGAAATAAACAAAGTACTCTCTCTGTTTCAAAATAAGTAACTTGCATTTGTTTAAATTCAAGTCACTTATTTGAAATGGAGGGCCTCTAACATCGACTTCTCCCTCAAAAAAAAAAAACATCGACTTCTCCTCCTCTGCAGGTGGAAGCTCAAGGCTTCGCCCACAATAGGCTGCCTTTAGTTGTGTTAGACCAGCTCATCGTTGCTCTAGTTCTTCCCTTTAAGTACTTCGCACGAAGAACTGGCTCCTCCTTGTTAGAAAAAAACCATCAGACTAGACTTGCTGATTGCAGGGCGCCAGGTCCCACGGTCTTCACAGACGCCTCTTGGAAAATCTCAAGAATCCCAGGAGCAACAGGGCAAACTTCAACCGGCGTGGGCATCTCCCTCCAGTTCAACTCAGCAGGAAACAACTTCGATGTCATGATCTAGGCCTCGACATCGACTGATTTCTTTTCCTATGCAGGCCGAAGCTCAGAACTCCTTGCCGTCAAGCTGGCAGAACTTCTCCAATCATAACCCATCACTTCTCGCAGATGATTTGAACGCTGGCACAAACTTCTGCTAACAGACACGACATCATTAACTAGGAGATCAGCCATTGCAGGGTCTCTTCACCATTCCTCTCGGCTCAATCCAGCGGTCTTATAATATTCCCAGGAGACTCAACGGCTTCGCCCAGAATTGCGCTCATCAGATGCTCAGGCATAGCCTGAATCAGCCTGACTTCAGTTTCGACACATGAAGCCACAGGCTACCGCCCCACACGCACTGCCGCTGTGCCGGCGGGCAATCAGGTGGGTCAACTGTCCGGCCATCACATTAGATGATCCAACTGATAGAAAACACTGGCAAGTCTGCAACATGAGTGAACTTGTATGTCATGACAGTGCCTATAATGTTTCAAGAAAGAAGACAATACTGTAAACAGGGTACAATGATTTCGTATAGCTCGGATAGTTGGGCCGAGACCCCTCATGGTATATTTATATGCAGCGTCCTACAAACCTGGTATACAGCTAGTCGGTTTGATTAACCGTGTCCTAATACAATTGTACTATCTCTAACACCCTCCCTTAATCACAACTTGCTTAAGTTGAGATTATGCTTAAACTCTAAAAAGTTTCGTACAGGAAGCGGCTTTGTGAATCCATCCGCCACTTGATCTTTGGAGGGAACAAATCGTATCTCCAATTCTTTGTTCAGAACTCTCTCTCTGACAAAGTGAAAGTCAATCTCAATATGTTTTGCTCTAGCATGAAACACTGGGTTAGCTAACAAATATGTTGCACCCAGATTGTCACACCATAAACAAGGTGGTTGTCTTGCTTTTACTCCAAGTTCTTCAAGCAATGACTGAACCCAAATTACTTCTGCTGTTGCATTAGCTAGTGATTTGTATTCTGCTTCTGTACTAGATCTTGAGACTGTGGCTTGCTTCTTTGCACTCCAAGAAATTAAATTTGGACCAAAGAACACAGCAAAACCACCTGTGGATCGACGATCATCCACATAACCTGTCCAGTCAGCGTCAGAAAAAGCACTGACTAATGTGGAATCGGATCTCAAGAACGTTATCCCTGTACCAATTGTTCCTTTGATATATCTCAAAATTCGCTTGGCTGCTGCCCAGTGTATAGCAGTAGGAGCATGTAGATACTGACACACTTTATTTACTGTATAGGAAATATCTGGCCTTGTGAGAGTGAGATACTGAAGAGCTCCTACCATACTTCTGTATTTTGTGATGTCTTCGGGACCCAATGGTTCACCTTCATTGGCCGAGATATTTTCAGAGGATGACAGAGGAGTGGGCACCTCCTTGGCGAACAGCAAGCACGCACGCCCGAGCACATCTCGAGCATATTTTCCTTGACTTAATATCAGACCATTAGATACCTTCTTTACCTCAATTCCCAGAAAGTAATTTAGATCTCCTAGATCTTTTAACGCAAACTCTTTCCTCAAATCCTTCAAGAGAGCATCAGTTGCTGCTTGTGAAGAACTTGCAATAATGATGTCATCAACATATATGAGCATGAAGATGGTGATGTGAAGTTTATGATAAATAAAGAGAGATGTATCAGATTTAGAGGCAACAAAACCATAGCTGATTAACTGAGCACTCAGTCGAGAATACCATGCCCGAGGTGCTTGTTTTAAACCATAAATAGCTTTATCAAGTTTGCAAACATAGTTCGGTTTATGTTGATCCTCATACCCTGGTGGTTGTCTCATGTAGACCTCCTCTTCCAGAACACCATGCAAAAACGTGTTCTTGACATCGAGCTGACGAATCCATCCCCTGGACACAGAGATGGCTAGAACAAGTCTGACTGTTGCAATCTTAACAACAGGACTGAAAGTGTCTTCATAGTCTATGCCATAACGTTGCTTGAAGCCTTTTGCTACCAACCTGGCTTTGTACCTGTCAATGGTACCATCTGACTTTCTTTTAATTTTGTATATCCATCTGCAGTCAATAAAGTTTTTACCATGCATAGGAGGAACCAATCTCCAAGTACGGTTCTTCATAAGGGCATCATACTCCTCATCCATTGCAGTGTGCCACTGCTGACTAGCAAGAGCATCTTCCAACTTTGATGGTTCTTCAGTAGTGGTTGTTAAGCACCAACGCACCGTGCCGTCAGTATAAGTTTTAGGCCGATGTATTCCTTTAATAGCACGTGTAGTGGGTCGAAGTGCCACAGCAGGTGGCGTAGTTTGGCTTGGTGCAGATGATCCACCAGAACTGGCGCTGGCAGAGACAAGATTTTCCTGCCCACCGCTGTCCGTGCCAGGAGAGCTGGAGGCCGCAGTGGATCTAGTGGCCTCTGGTGTGGCCGGCTGTGCGGTGCTGGAGGAGGGCACACCCGTCGTTGGCGCAGAAGATCCTGGAGACGCAGTCGGAGCAGGGGACCGTGCGGGTGTCCCGCGCATGGTGGACGACGATTGGCGCGGTGGAGAGGCCCCTGTGCTGGATGCAGGACCATGCTGATGTGCTGCGCCTGGTGATGGCTGACTACTGTCAGTCGCGTGATCCGAGGCTGACACTTCTGACCCCGCATCGCTGTCTTCTTCTGTTAATATTTCATGTGAGCGCTGTGAGCTCGTTTGAGCTCCGTTTGGACCCAAATTTTCGCCAGGTGCTTCAGAACGACATGTAGAACCCTGCAAGACACCAAGAGGACTAATACCAGAGGAAACATTAGGAGCATTAGCCACGTTAGTATCATCCAATATTGCATGCCCATGTTCAGAATCATAAAGTGAGGGATCTAAGAGAAGAATTTCTTGACGAAGAAGGGCACCGGCATTGGGATGGAGGGCCTGGAACGGGAAGACAGCCTCATCAAAAACGACGTCCCGAGATATGTAGACTCGGCCCGTGGAAATTTCTAAACACTTGACCCCCTTATGACGTGGACTGTATCCTAGGAAGACACACTGAGTAGAGCGGAACGCAAGTTTGCGCTTGTTGTAAGGACGAAGATTGGGCCAACAGGCACAACCAAAGACACGCAAGGAAGAATAGTTTGGTGTGGTTCCAAGGAGACGATGGACAGGGGTATCATGATCAATGACCGAGCTAGGTAAAAGATTAATGAGATAGGTAGCGGTAAGGAACGCCTCGTCCCAAAATTTTAGAGGCATATGAGCATGAGCAAGCAAGGCTAGGCCTACTTCGACTATGTGGCGGTGTTTGCGTTCTGCAGCACCATTCTGCTGATGCGCATGCGGGCATGAAACTAGATGAGATATGCCTTGATTTTGGAGTAATTCACGAAATTTGAGATATTCTACTCCACCATCTGACTGAACAGCAATGATTTTATGATTTAATTTTCGTTCAACAAGGGCTTGAAAAGTGGTGAACGCAGCAAGAGCATCAGACTTTTTCTTAAGCAAGGTAATCCAAGTGAATTTGCTATAATCATCAATAAAACTTATATAATAATCATGTCTACCAACAGAAGTAGGAGCAGGTCCCCAAAAATCAGAAAACACTAATTGAAGGGGAGTTGTAGATACACTGGTGGAGATGGGGTAGGGAAGCTGATGACTCTTTGCTTTTTGACACGAATCACACACTGACTCTACTCTAGATTCCTTGATGCAGGGAAGTTTATTTTTGCTAATTAACTAACAATGCTAAGAGAAGGATGACCTAGACGACTATGCCATTTTGCTTGAGATGGTTTGGAGGCGACGAAAGCATGCTTCTGGGACGAGGACACCAAGGATGAAATAAGAGGATACAGGCCCCCAACACATCGTCCTCTATGAATTATTCTCCCTGTGACCTGATCCTTGATCAAAAAATATAAACGGTGAAATTCTATGTAAACCCGATTGTCAAGTGTAAAACGATGAACAGAGAGCAAATTTTTAGAGGCATTGGGAACATGAAGGATATCATGGATATGGAAATTCTGAACAGGGTTGCGAATAATGGAAGAACCAACATGGGAAATCTCCATACCTTGTCCACTGGCGGTGTTGACCCTGTCATTGCCACGGTATTGCTCACGCATAGTCAGGTTGTGGAGCTCTCCAGTGACGTGGTGAGTAGCCCCGGTGTCGGAATACCAGTTGGTATCCACACCATAGGAGGCGGCATTGGCCTCCTTGTCGTCGTAGGAGTCGTCGTCATCATCCGTGAACCGGTACCAGCAGTCTTTCGCCGGGTGACCCTCTCGGCCAGGTGACATCAACCCAAGGCGTCGTGCGCTTCCGAGTGCGTCCCTGTCCACGCCCCCCTCCCGGGGGCGCACGTCCACGGCCCCGCCCTTGGCGAGGAGGACGGTCATCCCGTTGATCACGGGTGTAATCGCGTCGGCCTTCTGGCCGATCTTCGCGGCGATCAGCCCGCCTGTCTCGGCGGTCGTCGCGGGGAGCGCCCCTTCCGTCGGAGGAGTATCCGCGGGGGCGCTGCTGACGGGAAGCAGCGTTTGCAGACGTCTCAAAGCCTCCGGTCGTGGCAGATCCGTGTGTGAGGACCTGGCACTCATTGTGCGCCTGAAGCTGGGCATATAGTTCTTCCAGCGTCGGTGGCACCTTCAAGATCCCATAGGCCTCCACCAGATTATCGTAGGCGGGGCCGAGTCCCACCATGATGTAGGACACCTGTTCATCCTCCGGAACAGGTTTGCCGGCGGCAGCGAGGTCGTCGGCGATGGACTGCATCTTGGCAAGGTAGACGTCGACAGGGTCTTGAAGACGCTTGGTTGTAGCCATCGCGATCCGAAGATTCGTGATCTTCGAAGTGCTCAGCGAGGCAAACATAGTCTCCAGCGCTTTCCACACGCCTGCGGAGTGCTCGAGCCGCATGACGTGCTCCATGACTCCCGGAGAGATTGATCCGAAGAGGTAGGAAAGCACCAACTGGTCACGAGCGAGCCAGGTGGCGTATGCTGGGTTCGGCACAGTTTTCGCCGTCTTGTCGGTGTCCTGCGCCGTCGCTTCGACGGTCAGCATCGGGGGCGGCGCGACATCGGTCCCATCGAGGAGGCCGAGAAGTTGGGCGCCGCGGATGGCAGGAAGAACCTGGGCACGCCACATCGGGTGATTGGAGCGGGTAAGCTTGTCGGTGGGGGGATTGCCAAGGGATGGAAGGGGCGTGGACGATGAGGTCATGGCGGCGGCGGTGGTGTTTCTGGATGTGGCGGCGAGTTTGGCGATCCGATTTCCGCTCGATACGTCGGGAAGAGTTTAGGCTCTTGATACCATGTAAACAGGGTACAATGATTTCGTATAGCTCGGATAGTTGGGCCGAGACCCCTCATGGTATATTTATATGCAGCGTCGTACAAACCTGGTATACATCTAGTCGGTTTGATTAACCGTGTCCTAATACAATTGTACTATCTCTAACAAATACCTGTGACCTGTCACAAGCAACGAATTGTATTTACAGCAGCCCACTCATGTTCCAGAGCCCGCCGGCACAATATGCCGGAGCTTATCTAGGCGAACAAAAACATCCATATACTACAGAAACGCTACATTCTGAGGTATACAACAGGGAATACAATATCAGAAATAAATGCAGGACCCTTCCAGGAAAGCATGCTTGTCGTCGGAAGAGTAAAATCTAGCACGTACACTTAACCAGATGCAGCGCAATGAGTACAATTATTCAAGTCCATATAACTGTGCAAACCGAACCGCCCATACAAATACAGGAAAACATAGGCCAGACAATATCATACTCCCTCTGTTTCAAATTACTCCGCACGCACGCTTACCTAGGTGGCCTAGTATTCTCTTATTTTTCATCAAAAAATTCTTAGAATTTTTGGTATACGTAGTACATATTTCATACTATTTATTTCAAAAATTCGAGAATTTTTTTGAATGAAAAATGAGGGAGTACTAGTTCATCTACATAAGCGCGCCGGCGGAGTAATTTGAAATAGAGGGAGTAGTAGCACATCGACACGAGGTCTAGTATACAATACAAATAACTAAGGTGTTGTCTTGATATTTACTATTCACACTTACAATACTTTAGCAGGAACGGCTGCAGAAGACGCACAGGTGTATATCTGTGGAAGCCACACTACACTTCAATAACTCATGTATGTATAGCTCCGTCCAGTAAAACATGCTCGCACTTGGAGAGCAAAGCTCTCGCGGATTTAACAAACCATACGCCGAGCTGGCTCCATCTCACCAGAATGGCCGCTGCGAATCCGATGCCGAAGCCGAGCCCAACGAAGAGAAACAACATGACATCAATATGAGAAGAATCATTCACATGCACTGGACTTGGAGGAGCAGGGGAAATGCCACAGGGGTTGGACAATGGCGGTCCACACAGTCCCAAGTTTCCTTTGAATGAGCTATTCTCAAATGTAGAGAATTGACGTGATTGACGTATCTTGCCCAACAATTGGTTCTGAGACAAGTTCAGCGTGCCAAGAAAGGTAAGATCTGTGAGTTCTTGTGGAATATCCCCTGAGAGTTCATTGCAAGAAAGGTCCAGCGATTCCAGATCAGTCATGCCGCCAAGCTGGGCTGGAATTTTCCCCGTGAAAGCATTGTGTGTTACGCTACTCGCACAACGCCAAGCTCTATTGCAAACAACCACAACCAAATGTGCCACGCCACCTCTAGTGTTGTCTAACCCCGTCATCCAAGGCACGCCACAACGCCAAGCTCTACTGCCAACAATCACATCCAAGCCACCACCACCACCTACCACTCTCTTCTTCCCCTGCTCTCTCCCAAGGAACTAATTAATGGCCACAACTGCCGCAGAGCGGACACACTAGTGCCTGCCTCCCAGTCGGATGGCCACTCTGCAACTTGCTGATACCACCATGTGCGAACCAATAAATACATGTTAGCCAACTTTAGCTTTGCAAATCTAGCACTTAATAATATTAGTAACTTATAAGTTGGCAGGAGAAGTAACAATTTACTTCTATAGCGAATAATATGTTATGGAGGAACGGAAAAAGGTCAGTGTGAAATTGTAGAACATGTATCCGATAACAAAATTAAGATGGCATTCTTTTCCTTAACAATACTTTTCAGTTGTGTACTAGCAGCAGTGTGGTTCTGGGAGGAGCGATGGTGCGGGCCTCTGGGAGGAGACTGACCCTGGCGCCCGGGGGTTTGTCGCCGTCGCCGGCGGCGAATTCTCCGGCTGGATCGTCTGGCTCGAGGTTCCGCTGCCTCGGGTCCGATTCTGAGGATGGAGCGGATGATTCGGCAACGCGTGAAGCCCTGGAGGCGCTGGAAGATGATTCTGGTGAGCTTAGATGGAAGACGGTGGCGCGACGACGGCGGAAGACCGAAAATGAACTCAAGCAGGATTTCTGGGAGGAGATTGGATTCCCCACCCCAGCGTGACGGTTCTGGGAGAGAAGATCGTCGTCACCGGCGAGCGACGCTCCATCGCCGGAGTCCGACGTTCTACGGCATAGTTCGTCATCGCCTGGGAGCCAGGGTGGGCTTGTTTCATCGTCGGGAATGAGATTGTCCAGGGGAAAGATCAAGCCCTGGCGCGGTCCTTTGCCTCCTCGACGATGTTCGGCTCCACCGGTATTCGCTTAGTTCGCGGCGGCGGCGCTCGCTCGGGGGCAGCGCGACTCGGTTGTCGATCCGGTTTCCAAGCCTGGGCCCCGTGATCGCGGGCAGTTGGATGATGTGGCGAGCAGGGTGGGTCCGGACCCAATCGGGCCGGTACTTTTTGTGGCATTCCGCAAAACCACTACTAGAAAATCGCGTTGTTTTTGTGCATTGCATCATCAGGACCGTATGCTCATGTCATCATGCCACATTGCATTTGAGCATCGTCATCATCATGCATATTATTTTGCCTAAAACTATTTGCGAAAGTCTATGGTTTTCTGAAACTAGCCCTCCTTCTATTTCAAATTAAACCCCGGATGCTTCCGGATATTTTGTTGTCTAAAAACTATTTACAAAAGCTTATTGCAAATTAAATATAAGTTATATTATTTTAGTGGGGGCAGTCGAACGGGCCGATTCGACCCAGTCGACCACCCCCAGTACAAAACAATCGGTCCACCCAAAATCCCTAGTCTACCCAGACCTATTCTACCCACCCCTCATCCACCTCACCCCCACCAATCCCTGGATGCCACCTCACCATTCCCTAGCCTCCCTCCACTCCTAGCATGACACCTCACCCCACCCATGTCATCTCCCTCACCTGCCAGCCCCACCCGCAGCAACCACCCACACCACCTGGCCCCGACCAGACCGAGTCCACCCCTGGCCCCGCGGGACCCGCGCCCCACGTTCTCTCCTTCCTCCCCTTCTTCCTCCTCTGCCCCTCTCTCTCCCTGCGAGCCCACCCCCTCGCCGGCCCTCCTCCCCTCTCCTGGCCGCGCCGGCAGCCGCGGCGCCCCGCCTCACCCCTCTAGCGCGCTCGCCCGGCCCACCTCTCTCCTCCCTCCTTCCCTCTGCAGAGCCTGTCCGTCGCCTCTTCCTCGGGCCACCGACGACCACCGCCTCCGCCGGCGAGCCCGTGTCGGCCTCGCCGCGTCCCTCCCCAGGCTCTCGCCTCGCCGCCGCTCTCCCTCTGGCCGGCCCCGCCTCCTCCGCGCCTTCCCCCCAACCCCGCCCGAGCTCCTCCGGTGCCCTCGCCTCCGGCCGCGTCCGCCGCCGCCGGCGCACCGTCCTCGCCCCCGGCCGAGGCCGTCTCCGTTCGAGCCGCCGTCGGCTTCCTCGCCTGCGAGCTCCCCGAGCCCCTACACCGCCCCGGCGCCTCGGCCCGCGCGCTGAGCCCGAGCTCCTCGCCGTCCATGCGCGCCCTCCGGCGAGCCGCCGGCGACCCCGCGGCCTCCCTTCCCCTCCGCCGCATCGCCAGGGTCTCCTCGGCGACCGCCGTGCCGCTCTCGGGCCACCCTCCTGCGACCCAGGTTCCGCGCGCCGCCGTCCTCGAGGCCAGCTCGTCCCCGACCCCGTCTGCGAGATGGCCGCCTGCAACCGTCATCCGACCTCCAGCTCGTCTCGGCGAGGCCTTTAGATGATAACAAGACAGACCAAGTCCGACTCCGTCAGGTGCCCTGTCCTGGCAAGATATTCTAACGAGAACTACACCGAGAACCGCGGTACTGGGAGGACGACATCAAACCGAAGCGCCAAGACCTACTACGGACGCCGAGATCCCCGGACCCGAAGACCACATGTGCGCCAATATCTTCTACACGGAAACCTCAAGTACTCCCTCTCGGACCCGAAGACCGTACCTTCGCGGAACAAGTTCGCGGCCAACGACCAAGGTCGGAACCCCAAGGTCGTCAACACGGACTCGAAGTCCCTGGTGCCGGAACGCGAAGACTGATCCCTGAAGACCTGTTCTCGGACGTCGAGAACCCGAAAACCCATCCCGCCGGACGCCAAGATCGTCAATCGGATCCGAGGACACCGAGACCCCGGTGCGACAAGTACTCCGTCCCGGACACTAAGTTCTGCATCCCGAACGCCAAGACTGACCGGTATGCGGTACCGACAAGATCTTCGCGACGATAAGAACGACACTGACCCGGAAGAATCCGATGCGCCCCCGGCACCGAACCAAGTCCTTCTTCCCGGAACACCAAGCTCTTCCCCTTGTATCCGACCTTCGAAGGCCGATCCCGTCGAACCCTGAACCCTGAGTCCGAACCCCGGAACCCCAAGATCGCCAAACCTCCATGTGTGACCCTTATCCGAGAACCCTATTTTATAAATTGTCAACTATATAAATTGTTGCATATTAAATCATTCATCTCGCATGCATATCATGTGGTTTGGGGGCCTTATGCCGATTCACCTCATAATTAAATATGGGGCCCATATGCGGGCAAATCTAGTCTTATATTGGCCTCATTTAAATTTGTGCATCGAACCGTTGTCATATCTTGCCTTGTTAAAACAACATTTATAATGCGGGGGTTCTAAACAACATGAACCACCTAATTAATTGTCGGGACCCCGGTTCCACTTAATATTGCCCAATTGCATCGCATCTTTGCCATGTCATGCATCATACATGCATCATGCCCGATCTTTTGCCGTAGTATTAAATATTGCATCTGGTGTTTATTCTAGTGTTTTGGTTCTTCGCGGATAAGGCCGTTGAGTTGATGCGAGTGTCGACCCGATCTTCGGTTGAACCTTCGGCAATGTTTTCAGGCGAGCATCTCCCCCTTTCTACCTATCTTACTTTTATAGTATTTATTCCCTCCTGTTGATCTATTGCTATCTGTGTTGCGATGCTCTAGATTTCGTACCCGTGATTTCCTTGCAGCCTTATATTGCCTTGGACACATCCTATTACCTGTGGTTTGGTAGCTAGTTGGACCTGCGTGTCGTAGTCGCTTGCTCAAGTGCTGTTGCGTGTCGTCATGTACCACAGTTGTTGAAGTATGGCCGCATGTTTGATGTTGGAGATGATCATGGCTTTACTTATCATTCACTTTAATTACTGCTTAACAACTAAAATTGAAGTAGGTAAGCAGAGGCACAGGTGGGCAATAGATATTATTTGGTTGTTAACCGTCCACTTGTGTCCCGTAGGACCCCGAGTACTTGATACCTGTTCCTTGAATTTTCGCGCTATCCACATCCGGGAGGATTATGGGACCCCCCTGAGCCAGAGCTTGATTCATTCTTATTTCTTGGGGCCACAAACTAGTTTGAGGTTTTATTTACTATCCTGTACCTATGCCATGCTTTACTGCTTTATTTACGATTGTGCGAGGAGCACACTGTACTGTTTAGGTAAGCGGAGTGTTTTCGCGGTATCGACAATCCCAGTTTTGGGTTCCCAGTCGTTTACAGCCATTGTCGCAAACCTTGAGTCCGTCTCGGAGTCAGCTAGCTTCGTTGCGGGTCTACTCAATGGGGTGGCCCCCTGAAATATTTCTGAATCTTGTGATTGCTTTGTCGTGAAGGCCTCGTTGGGTTTTGATTTGGTTTTTCCAAGGTTGATCGAGTGTGTGTTGCTATTTGTGCACCCCAGCCGGGTAAAACTTTCTGAAAGCCGTGTCTGCGGTTATGGACGACTTGGAGCACAGTATCTCGATCATAGACAACTATAACTAAAGTAGTGCTATAAATTTGACTTTGTAATGACTAGTAATCAGCTTCACTATAATGGAATGGCTAAATAAAACTGCCAACAATTGCTTGTTTGGGTTGTCGCTTGCGACCATTGTATTTGACTAGTAAGTATTGCAACTATAACGGAATGGCTAAATAAAAGTACCAACAACTGCTGGGTTTTGGGTTATCTCATGCTAATTGTATCTGACTAGTAAGTGTCGCAACTACAATGGAATGGTTAAATAAAAGTGCCCACTGCTTATTTTATCAGGATGACTATCTATATTTGACTAGTAATTGCTGCAACGATAACTGAATAAATAAAACTACCAACTGTGTGAGTTCCTCGGCGGACTTCCTCGTCTGGTCTCGAGGGGGAATACCAGGATGGGATTGTTTGGTGTAAGATTCAGGTTGGATCCAAATAGGTCTTTCTACCCCTCTCTGATAGCCGCCAGTTGTGTCGAGTCTCTATAGGTTGTATAGTGCATGCTGCCGCTGCCGCTTCAGTCCACCATACCTATGTAGGCGAGGACCGCCGAATTCTAGCCTCGCCGTGTACTGGCCTCAGTACTGACGCTCCTCTTTTTCCTTTGCCCTTTGTCGGCACCCCCTTTTGTTTAAGCAGGTTTTGAGATCGACGTCGTTAGCAGGGTTACCCTTCCGGCTTGGCCTGGGCAGGGTTATGGACGCCATTGGTTATTCTTCAGGGCTCTTAGCTCAATTTGCATCTTGTCCGTACTCGGACGCTATATCGTTTTAAAGGTGATTTGGATCTTTGTACTGTAAATCTATATTCTTGACTCTCTGAGTCGTTGTTGAATATATCTGTTCTGTGGGTCCCATCGAGGACTGTTGTGTAATGTTATTACTTCGTTTTCCACCCGCACGAAAGTGCCTGGTGGGCACCTTTGAATCGTTTCTATGCGGGTTTGGCGGGTTTCGCTAAAACTTGCATAGGTCCGATTCTGAGGGTGTTACAGAGTGGTATCAGAGCTCAGCAGTTGCGATACTCCACAAGTCCAGCCTGTAGGATAACCTAGCTAACGGTCGAACTAGAGTGTCAAAACTATTTTTGAAACATCGGTTGGATAGTTCTGATTAGGTCTGATTTTACTCCTTACCGCCTGCTGCTCTCCTCTCACCTCGACGTGTTTTGAATCCACCTCTTATCTTTCTTCGAGTCCAGGATTTCTCGTGGTTGGATTTCTGTCGTACCTTTAGGGTTTCGCTTCTTCCCTATTATAATGATGGCGCTACAAACATCTTATCTGCATCTCGTTGGTGTACCCTTCATCCAATCTTTTGTTCTTGAGCTCTTTATCTATATGTGTTCCTTGCTGGATATCCGTGTCGTTGAAAAACATATGAGAAGGACGAGCGTTGGTGAAGTTGGAGTATACCTTGAGCATGTGTTGTTCATGCCAATGGAACCATCGCGGAACCTAATCATTGTGTCTTTCATACGATTTCTGTTGTATCTTCCGGTGATCCCGATGTGATGACCTCATCTACATCAGATCCAACGCAGAGCTGGCATCATCCCTTTGTTCCGAATACCGCTTGTGAAGGTCTTCATTCTAAAATCCCGAGAGTTGAGTTGCCTGATTTTCCTATTCATGTATAGAGTTGATAGTTTCGGTACGGGATGGATTGATCACCCTACCCGACTCTTACTGTTCGCTCTGTACATCGAACTGGTTGATCAACGTAACTTTTCCTCTTCTAATGGAAGTTAGAGGTGGCCTTATCGTTTGATACCCTACCTTCGTCCTTTGTTTCTCCAGAGTGTTCTCTCGACGATCAGGAACAACGACCCTTTGTTGGTGGTGTCGCCGATTTCAAGATGGAGGATGAACCCTTGTTAGTGGTGTCGCGAGGATCTACCCGAAGCGAGAAGACGCAGATCGCCGACCTTCCTTCCGGTACTATGAGGCGGATCTCGAGGGCGAGATCCATTGTTAGTGGTGTCGAATTGTGGCATCCCGCAAAACCACTACTAGAAAATCGCGTTGTTTTTGTGCATTGCATCATCAGGACCGCATGCTCATGTCATCATGCCACATTGCATTTGAGCATCGTCATCATCATGCATATTATTTTGCCTAAAACTATTTGCGAAAGTCTATGGTTTTCTGAAACTAGCCCTCCTTCTATTTCAAATTAAACCCCGGATGCTTCCGGATATTTTGTTATCTAAAAACTATTTACAAAAGCTTATTGCAAATTAAATATAAGTTATATTATTTTAGTGGGGGCAGTCGAACGGGCCGATTCGACCCAGTCGACCACCCCCAGTACAAAACAATCGGTCCACCCAAAATCCCTAGTCTACCCAGACCTATTCTACCCACCCCTCCTCCACATCACCCCCACCAATCCCTGGATGCCACCTCACCATTCCCTAGCCTCCCTCCACTCCTAGCATGACACCTCACCCCACCCATGTCATCTCCCTCACCTGCCAGCCCCACCCGCAGCAACCACCCACACCACCTGGCCCCGACCAGACCGAGTCCACCCTGGCCCCGCGGGACCCGCCCCCCACCAGCCCCCGCGCCCCACGTTCTCTCCTTCCTCCCCTTCTTCCTCCTCTGCCCCTCTCTCTCCCTGCGAGCCCACCCCCTCGCCGGCCCTCCTCCCCTCTCCTGGCCGCGCCGGCAGCAGCGGCGCCCCGCCTCACCCCTCTAGCGCGCTCGCCCGGCCCGCCTCTCTCCTGCCTCCTTCCCTCTGCAGAGCCCGTCCGTCGCCTCCTCCTCGGGCCACCGACGACCACCGCCTCCGCCGGCGAGCCCGTGTCGGCCTCGCCGCGTCCCTCCCCAGGCTCTCGCCTCGCCGCCTCTCTCCCTCTGGCCGGCCCCGCCTCCTCCGCGCCTTCCCCCCAACCCCGCCCGAGCTCCTCCGGTGCCCTCGCCTCCGGCCGCGTCCGCCGCCGCCGGCGCACCGTCCTCGCCCCCGGCCGAGGCCGTCTCCGCTCGAGCCGCCATCGGCTTCCTCGCCTGCGAGCTCCCCGAGCCCCTGCACCACCCCGGCGCCTCGGCCCGCGTGCTGAGCCCGAGCTCCTCGCCGTCCATGCGCGCCCTCCGGCGAGCCGCCGGCGACCCCGCGGCCTCCCTTCCCCTCCGCCGCATCGCCAGGGTCTCCTTGGCGACCGTCGTGCCGCTCTCGGGCCACCCTCCTGCGACCCAGGTTCCGCGCGCCGCCGTCCTCGAGGCCAGGTCGTCCCCGACCCCGTCTGCGAGATGGCCGCCTGCAACCGTCATCCGACCTCCAGCTCGTCTCGGCGAGGCCTTTAGATGATAACAAGACAGACCAAGGCCGACTCCGTCAGGTGCCCTGTCCTGGCAAGATATTCTAACGAGAACTACACCGAGAACCGCGGTACTGGGAGGACGACATCAAACCGAAGCGCCAAGACCTACTACGGACGCCGAGATCCCCGGACCCGAAGACCACATGTGCGCCAATATCTTCTACACGGAAACCTCAAGTACTCCCTCTCGGACCCGAAGACCGTACCTTCGCGGAACAAGTTCGCGGCCAACGACCAAGGTCGGAACCCCAAGGTCGTCAACACAGACTCGAAGTCCCTGGTGCCGGAACGCGAAGACTGATCCCTGAAGACCTGTTCTCGGACGTCGAGAACCCGAAAACCCATCCCGCCGGACGCCAAGATCGTCAATCGGATCCGAGGACACCGAGACCCCGGTGCGACAAGTACTCCATCCCGGACACTAAGTTCTGCATCCCGAACGCCAAGACTGACCGGTATGCGGTACCGACAAGATCTTCGCGACGATAAGAACGACACTGACCCGGAAGAATCCGATGCGCCCCCGGCACCGAACCAAGTCCTTCTTCCCGGAACACCAAGCTCTTCCCCTTGTATCCGACCTTCGAAGGCCGATCCCGTCGAACCCTGAACCCTGAGACCGAACCCCGGAACCCCAAGATCGCCAAACCTCCATGTGTGACCCTTATCCGAGAACCCTATTTTATAAATTGTCAACTATATAAATTGTTGCATATTAAATCATTCATCTCGCATGCATATCATGTGGTTTGGGGGCCTTATGCCGATTCACCTCATAATTAAATATGGGGCCCATATGCGGGCAAATCTAGTCTTATATTGGCCTCATTTAAATTTGTGCATCGAACCGTTGTCATATCTTGCCTTGTTAAAACAACATTTATAATGCGGGGGTTCTAAACAACATGAACCACCTAATTAATTGTCGGGACCCCGGTTCCACTTAATATTGCCCAATTGCATCGCATCTTTGCCATGTCATGCATCATACATGCATCATGCCCGATCTTTTGCCGTAGTATTAAATATTGCATCCGGTGTTTATTCTAGTGTTTTGGTTCTTCGCGGATAAGGCCGTTGAGTTGATGCGAGTGTCGACCCGATCTTCGGTTGAACCTTCGGCAATGTTTTCAGGCGAGCATCTCCCCCTTTCTACCTATCTTACTTTTATAGTATTTATTCCCTCCTGTTGATCTATTGCTATCTGTGTTGCGATGCTCTAGATTTCGTACCCGTGATTTCCTTGCAGCCTTATATTGCCTTGGCCACATCCTATTACCTGTGGTTTGGTAGCTAGTTGGACCTGCATGTCGTAGTCGCTTGCTCAAGTGCTGTTGCGTGTCGTCATGTACCACAGTTGTTGAAGTATGGCCGCATGTTTGATGTTGGAGATGATCATGGCTTTACTTATCATTCACTTTAATTACTGCTTAACAACTAAAATTGAAGTAGGTAAGCAGAGGCACAGGTGGGCAATAGATATTATTTGGTTGTTAACCGTCCACTTGTGTCCCGTAGGACCCCGAGTACTTGATACCTGTTCCTTGAATTTTCACGCTATCCACATCCGGGAGGATTATGGGACCCCCCTGAGCCAGAGCTTGATTCATTCTTATTTCTTGGGGCCACAAACTAGTTTGAGGTTTTATTTACTATCCTGTACCTATGCCATGCTTTACTGCTTTATTTACGATTGTGCGAGGAGCACACTGTACTGTTTAGGTAAGCGGAGTGTTTTCGCGGTATCGACAATCCCAGTTTTGGGTTCCCAGTCGTTTACAGCCATTGTCGCAAACCTTGAGTCCGTCTCGGAGTCAGCTAGCTTCGTTGCGGGTCTACTCAATGGGGTGGCCCCCTGAAATATTTCTGAATCTTGTGATTGCTTTGTCGTGAAGGCCTCGTTGGGTTTTGATTTGGTTTTTCCGAGGTTGATCGAGTGTGTGTTGCTATTTGTGCACCCTAGCCGGGTAAAACTTTCTGAAAGCCGTGTCCGCGGTTATGGACGACTTGGAGCACAGTATCTCGATCATAGACAACTATAACTAAAGTAGTGCTATAAATTTGACTTTGTAATGACTAGTAATCAGCTTCACTATAATGGAATGGCTAAATAAAACTGCCAACAATTGCTTGTTTGGGTTGTCGCTTGAGACCATTGTATCTGATTAGTAAGTATTGCAACTATAACGGAATGGCTAAATAAAAGTACCAACAACTGCTGGGTTTTGGGTTATCTCATGCTAATTGTATCTGACTAGTAAGTGTTGCAACTATCACGGAATGGTTAACTAAAAGTGCCCACTGCTTATTTTATCAGGATGACTATCTATACCTGACTAGTAATTGCTGCAACGATAACTGAATAAGTAAAACTGCCAACTGTGTGAGTTCCTCGGTTGACTCTCTCGGTTGGTATCGAGGGGGAATACCAGGATGGGTTCGTTTGGTGTTAGAATCAGGTTGGATCGAATAGGTCTTTCTTACCCCTCTCTGATAGCCGCCAGTTGTATCGAGTCTCTATAGGTTGTTTAGTGCACGCTGCCGCTGCCGCTTCAGTCCACCATACCTATGTAGGCGAGGACCGCCGAATTCTAGCCTCGCCGTGTACTGGCCTCAGTACTGACGCTCCTCGTTTTCCTTTGCCCTTTGTCGGCACCCCCTTTTGTTTAAGCAGGTTTTGAGATCGACGTCGTTAGCAGGGTTACCCTTCCGGCTTGGCCTGGGCAGGGTTATGGACGCCACTGGTTATTCTTCAGGGCTCTTAGCTCAATTTGCATCTTGTTCGTACTCGGACGCTATATCGTTTTAAAGGTGATTTGGATCTTTGTACTGTAAATCTGTATTCTTGACTCTCTGAGTCGTTGTTGAATATATCTGTTCTGTGGGTCCCATCGAGGACTGTTGTGTAATGTTATTACTTCGTTTTCCACCCGCACGAAAGTGCCTGGTGGGCACCTTTGAATCGTTTCTATGCGGGTTTGGCGGGTTTCGCTAAAACTTGCATAGGTCCGATTCTGAGGGTGTTACACTTTTTTTCACGTGGACTGGGATCGGGAGACGACTTCGTACCTGGTATCGCTCCCAGATATCTTCCCCGACGCCCGAGCCTTCCGCCAAGCCGCCGCCTACATCGCCCTAGATCACTTCGCCGTCGCCGTCCTCGGTCCCTGCGCGTCCGCCCCAGCGCGTCTCCGAGAGGTCTTTTGCCTCTGTCCTTTCGACTCCAGCAATGGCGGGTCGAGGCAATGGGGTAAACCCTAGGGGGCCACCCCCTGCGTCAGCGCCTCACGCTGGTCCTGTGCCGGCCGCTGGGGCAGGTCCTGCTGCCGTGTTGAGGCCTCCGACGCCGGTATCGGCTACTCCGCTGCAGCCTGCCGCGCCTGGGCAGGGAACTATGCATGCATCTGTCGTGACGTACCAGCCTACGTCAGGTCATCCGCAGTTCCCTCCGGGAGTTCAATTCAAGCCTCCGACGGCTTATTTACATGCGATTCAAGCTGTCCCGCATTAGCCTTTGCAGCGCCCTTATCGTGGGTCGTCGACCCCGTTTGTCGGTCAGCCGACCGCCGCTTTTTTCCAGGGCACTCCTTCTGATCCTCCGCTCCATGGGGGCCACAATGGTAATCAGGCGGCTGTGGTTCCGTCGCAACCCCCGCAACAGTTTTCTGTGGGAGCGGACGTTGCGGCTTCTACTGTTCCTAAGAGAAAGAAGAATAAAAAGCAGACACAGCAGCCACAAGCTGGTGGGATTCAGCAACAGGTTATGCATGCACAGTCGGATCAGCAGCTTCATCTTCAGCAACAGGGTTTCCAGCAGTATGGGGTTCCACAGATGCAGGTGCCTGGGTGTTTTGTACCTCCTTTTCCGCAGCAGTTCAACCCGCAGGAGCATCATCTGAGTCAGCCACCGGTTGTCACTGCACCAGTTTCTAAGGGTACGGCAATGGCTGATGTCGGTAAGAAGAATAAAAAATTTGTTCGTTGTTGGAAGTGTGCGGTTAATACTCATGCGACCAAGGATTGTAAGGTGATTCATTATTGCTATATTTGTGATTCCGTTGCACATCCCACATTGAGGTGCCCGGTGCTGAAGCAGCCGCGCTTGACTCCGTATATGGCTGGTATTGGCAGTGACCAGACCTTGTTCACCCAGATTCCGGATGCAGTGACTCGGGATCATCTTGAGCGCAGTCAGACCCCGATTGCTCTGGTACGTGTTTCTGGACCGATGGTTTCAGCAGAGGTTGTTCAGAGGCAGATTGCTAGGCGATGTCAGGTGCATGTTCAGTGGAAGTGGGAGGCGGCGCCTCATGGTGATTCTGCCTTCTTAGTGAGCTTTCCGACGTTTGAGGATTTGGACAGGGTGGATGGAATCCTGATGACCGTTCCGCTTAGTACCGCTCAGCTGACCTTCTCGGTATACAGGATGGAGGAGGTGCCGCATAAGCTTGAGATGCAGCAGGTTTGGTTACATGTGGAGGGGGTACCCCATATTCTGCGATCCTTTCAGGGCTTGTGGGCTGTTGGAGGACTCATGGGGAACACTCTTGATGTGGATTTATTCAGTCTGCGGAAGCGGGGGGTAGTCCGTACACTCGTGGAGATGTTTGATACGAAGATCTTTCTCAAGGAGAAGGACGCCCTTGGTCACTTTATTGTGTCAGATGCTGTGGTTAAACACAAGGTATTTGAGTTTCGTTTCCGGATTGAACCTGAGGGTTATCTTCCGGAACCAGAGTTTGTTCCTTTCTTGTGGAGAAAAGGAGATGATGACGCGGATGATGATGCCAATGGGAAGCAGTTTGAGGATGCTATGGATACTTCAGAGGCTTCTACTGCCACTCAGGGAGGGGGGAGGTACTGGATCTTCCTCAGCTGTGCAGGGTACTTCCGTGCCTGCATCTTCCAGTCAGGTGGTGCAGAGGGCGTTTGCTGTCACCCCCTTTAATGCTAATCCGGTGACTCCGCGGGGACGACAACTACTGGATGCTCTTCCTTTGGATTCCCCCTTCGTGGGAAGGGTTCTACTTCGGCACCTCGCGTTTCACCGGCTCAGTTACAGGAGGCTCTTCGTTCTGCTTCCATTCCGGTCTTGCGAGCTTGCTCAGCACCAGCGAGGTCCAGAACGCATATTTTGGGCAGATCTATTCCTGTTTCCACTCCTGTACTTGAGGAGGTTGTTCCTTCGGTGTGTTTGCGGAAGCTGGCCCAGGAGGGGTCGGTTGACCGCGACGCTCGTCACCAGCTTCAGGATATGGCTTCGCTTGGTCCGACCCAGGTGGGGTTGGACCCTCGGGACGTCTCGCCTCCGCTGGTGGGGCAGGTGACCTCGGTGGTCGATGGGGACGACCGGACCCAGGAGGGGTCTGGGGTGCCTCGGTTTCCAGCATGGCTTCCTTCTCCAGGTGACGCTTCGCTTGTGCAGGGGAGTGGTACTACATTCAGGCGGAGCATGCGTCATGGAGTCGATGCCTCTGGGGCGTCCGTGACTGATGAGGACTCCATGCTCAAGGCCATGCGGCGTAAGGCGGAGAGGAACTTGGATTCGCCAGGTATAAAGAGTAATTCGAAGACTTTTTTGTCATTTTCTACTCCTGTTATTTCTTCTAAACTAGCCAACGTTGGCATTAGATTGGGTAGCTCTGTACAGGATGTATCTTTTTCTTCTAATGTTTTGAGGCACATGGAGGTTGACCGTCTAACGGTTACTCCTAAGGTCAGTGCTTTTCCTGATGCTTCACTAATTGAGGAGGAGGAGGAGTTGCATGCCATAGTAGATGGTCAACTCCTTTCTCACTTAGTCGGTGAAGTGTCGGAAGTGGACTTTGATGAGACTGGGCTTGCTTCTATGTATGAGCTGAAAGCTTCTGGTCGAAAATCGAAGAGCCAGCGGTTGCGAAAGAGATCCCGTGTATCCAAATCTCCTATAGTTTCTCAATGAATGGAATGTTTTCAAACAGCAGAGGTCTTCGGGACTTGGCTAAACATTTATTCTTTGCTGACTGTGTGAGAGATTATAATTTGGATTTTTTGGGTATTTCTGAGACTGGTAGACGGGATTTTTCGCAAGCTCTACTCAATCGCCTTTCTGGTGGAGTGGACTTTACGTGGATATCACGTCCGCCACGTGGTCGATCCGGGGGGATCCTGTTAGGCGTTCGAGATGAGACTATGGAAGTTTTAGCTAGTTTGGTGGGAGATTTTTTTATAAAAATTAATATCCGTAACAAGGCTGACAATTTCACATGGTCTTTAGTCGCCGTATACGGGGCCGCTCAGGATGTTTATAAGGCTGACTTTTTACGTGAGCTTGTGAATTTGTCAAAGGACAATCCTTATCCTATTCTTATAGGAGGGGATTTTAATTTGCTCAGATTTCCTCATGAGAAAAGTCGGGGCCGGTTCGATGAACATTGGTCTTTTCTGTTTAATGCTTTCATTGACAGTCTGGATTTGAGAGAGGTTACAATGTTAGGGAGGCAATTCACATGGGCTAATAGTCTTCTAGAGCCAACATACGAAAAACTAGATAGAGTGCTTATGGATACTGATTGGGAACAAAAATTCCCTATGGTAACTGTTCGTGCTCTAGAGCGTATTGAGGCTTTATCGGATCATGCCCCTTTACTTCTTTCTTTTGGATTACCGCCACGGAAGTCTACGAATGAGTTTAAATTTGAACTCGGTTGGATGATCCGTGATGGTTTTTATGAGATGGTTAAGGCTATTTGGGAGAAACCGGTAGATGGCCAAACGCCTATCCTACGATGGAATAACAAAATGCGTACTTTACGCAAGTTCCTTCGGGGTTGGGCGAGGCACACAGCGGGTATCCTAAAAAAAGAAAAAATTACGCCTAACACTTATAATAGATGACTTAGAGGCTTCCGCGGAGGTAAGGCCATTAACTGCACAAGAAATTGAGCTTAAAGCCAATCGAATGCAGAGATAGCCCGACTTCTGCGCGAGGAGGAACTCAAATGGTACCAACGCTCTAAAGCTAAATTCATTCTGGAAGGAGATGCGAATACTAGATACTTTCATGCAGTTGCCAATGGCAGGCATAAGAATAAACTTATTCACTCTCTGATTCAGGACGAAGGTATGATTGAGGGACAAGAACATCTGAAGTCATATATCACTACGTATTATAAATCCTTGTTTGGGGCCCCAGTGGAGAATTCTTTCTCTCTGGATGAGTCCCAAACGTCCGATATCTCCCAGGTTTCTGATGAAGAAAATAGCTTTCTAACTGCCTCATATACCGAGGAAGAGGTCAAGAAAGCGGTTTTCCAAATGGAACATAACAAAGCACCAGGACCTGATGGATTCCTAGCGGAATTTTACCAAACATTCTGGGACGTTATCAAGGAGGACCTGATGAATTTGTTTGGGTTTTTACAGGTTGGACAATTGGATCTCTTTAGACTCAACTTTGGTAACATAATTTTACTGCCTAAGGTTAATAATGCAGAACGTATACAACAGTACCGTCCAATCTGCTTGCTTAACGTTAGCTTTAAAATTTTCACTAAAGTTGCTACAATTAGACTAAATTCGGTTGCTGACAATGTTGTTAGCCCATCTCAAACTGAGTTCATGCAAGGAAGAAATATCCTAGATGGGGTTGTAATTCTATATGAAACAATCCATGAACTGAACTCAAAAAAATTAAATAGTGTATTGTTCAAGATTGACTTTGAGAAGGCTTATGACAAAGTTAACTAGTCTTTCCTCCAGCAAACACTCCGTATGAAAGGTTTTTCTGAGGAGTGGCGTGCTCTGATTCAGTCGTTTGTGTCTGGGGGTAGTGTTTCCATTAAAGTAAATGATGATACTGGCAAATACTTTCAGACCAAGAAAGGACTGAGACAAGGGGATCCATTATCGCCTTTACTATTTAACATAGTGGCTGATATGTTGGCTAACCTTATTGAGAGAGCAAAGGTTGATGGCCAAATTCTTCAATACGCTGATGATATAATTCTTTTTATGGAACATGATCTGGAGAAAGCTAAGAATCTGAAATTAATATTATCAGCATTCGAGCTGCTATCTGGGCTTAAAATAAATTTCCATAAAAGCGATTTGTATTGTTTTGGCGAGGCCCAAAACGAGGCCCACCTATATGCTGAACTTTTCGGCTGTGGTCTGGGTCAGTTTCCAATCAATTATTTGGAAATACCGATTCATTATCGGCTTCTCACAATTGCTGAATGGAACCTTGTTGAGGAAAGGCTACAAAAACGTCTTAATAGTTGGAAAGGAAAATTGTTATCCCTTGGGGGAATACTAGTACTTTTAAATTCAGTTCTTACTAATATGGTACTGTATATGATCTCGTTTTTCCAAATGCCAAAAGGGGTTTTAAAAAAAGTGGATTATTTCCGTTCAAGGTTCTTTTGGCAAGGGGATAGTGAGAAAAAGAAATATCGACTGGCCAGATGGAATATGGTTTGCCGGCCGAAGGAGTTTGGTGGACTAGGCATACACGATTTGCAAGTCAAAAACACCGCGCTTCTGGGCAAATGGCTTTTTAAACTACTTACTGAGGAAGGCGTTTGGCAAACCATGTTATGGAGGAAATATGTGGGCTCCAAAGCTGTGTCTCAAGTGGTTTGGAAACCCGGAGATTCACATTTTTGGGCAGGTCTGATGGCCACCAAGAAACATTTCTTTCGTTTTGGTGCTTTTGAGATTAAGGATGGATCACAAATTAGGTTTTGGGAAGATAAATGGCTAGGCCAAACTACTCTTCGCGAACAGTACCCAGCTCTATATTCAATTGTTAGACACAAAGGGGATACAATCTCCACAGTGATGGAGGACTATCCTCCTAATGTGTCTTTCAGAAGAAGTCTTATCGGACCTAGACTATTATCTTGGAACAATCTACTATTACGGTTATCCAGGATACAATTGTCGGACGGTGTTGACGTGTTCAAATGGAAATTACTGGAAAGTGGTAAATTTTCTGTTGGCTCACTATATAAAGCTTTGGTCCAACCTGATTTCCTAGTCGATGATAATAGTAAAATTTGGAAAATGAAAATACCCCTTAAGACGAAGATATTTGCATGGTATCTACGGAAAGGGGTAATTCTAACAAAAGATAATCTTGTAAAGAGGAATTGGCATGGAAGTACACAATGTGTTTTTTGTCATCAAGATGAGACAATTCACCATTTATTCTTTCAGTGCAAATTTGCTCGTTCTATATGGTCATTCATCCAAATATCTTCTGGCTTATCTCCCCCACGTTCAGTAACCAATGTTTTTGGTAATTGGTTGCATGGAATTGTTGATAAGTACAGAACCTTGTTAGGGTGGGAGCGCTTGCCATTATATGGTCGCTATGGCTTTGTAGAAATGACAAGATTTTTAATAACATTGTGTCTTCTCCTCTGCAGGTTATTTATCGAGCCACGGCTATCCTTCGATCATGGAATATTCTCCAACGCATGGAGTTTCGCGACTTATTTCTGGACGGATGTACGCGATTGGAGGACACGGCGAGGAATATTTTCTCACGACATGGATGGCCGCGTGATCTGAGGATTGATCTATCTTAGATTCCAGACTTTTTATTTTTAGTGCCTTTTTGTAATGCTTATTTACTTTTTGTCTTAGTCTGTCGTTCGTGTGGCTGTGTGCATCTTAGTTATGCAAAGGACGGGTGTAAGAATTAAACATTTGGTTAATAAATGCGCCCATTTCCAAAAAAAAAAATTTAAGATGCCAAAATTGCTTATATTATTTTTTTGAGGAATTTAAGTTACAATTACTTGGAAATTGATCTTTTATGTTTTAGCTGTTCATCTTCCTGTACCTCGGGTCTACATTATTTAATAGATTTTTTTGGGATTTGGCCTATAATCTTACCGCTTAGATTTGTAGTTCTAAGTACCATTGTACCAGTTCAGTCAAATTGACAATTGAACTTGGTATTCTCCCAGAAATGCTCCAGTCTTCAATAGTTAGCTGTGTCAGTGTCTTGAGTTGCCCAATTGCATAAGCCTTGAGTTGCCCAATTGCATAAGATATTGGCCAGAAAACTGACTATACGAAATAACTATGATTTTTAAATTAGTGAGGTTGCCAACTACAGATGGTATTGCCCCAGCAAACTCACAATAACTGTTGATCTCCAACTTTCTCGAGTTTCTAAGATAGCCAATTGCAGCTTGCATTGTCCCGTGGGCCTCACAATTCTCCATATACAAGCTTCTTAAATTTGTGAGGATGTAAGTGAACCATGTAATTTGCAGCCAACATACCAGATATTTCCAAGTTTTGCAAGTTAATGAGATTTCCAAGTTCAGACAGTATGGGCCAAGGGAGGTTGCAATCAAACATCTTCAAGCTTCTTAAGGCCTTCAGGTTACCAATGGAGGAAGGCATTGTCCAAGAGAGGTCGCACCCATAGAGTTCCAAGCTCATTAAGTTCTTGAGGTCCCCAATCCATGATAAAACTGATCCCAAATCTTTTTGTGAGTCCATAAAAGTGACTTTCAACTGGCATAAAGACTGAAGTGCACTAAATTAAATGAAGAGAGAAAATCCTTTGATACAAATTTTCCATCAAGAGTTAGAAACTTAAAACTTGTTTTAAGGAGATTCTCTAGACTGTATTTTAACATAGTAATAAAGTCTGATGATAAAATAAAAAGAATTGGATTAGGATATCTAATCAAGTTATAGAATACTACAAATAATTCCATTTAAGGTCATCATGGAGTGGAGAAATATAGCAACCACTACAAGTTAATTCCTTCGAAATGTGAGAGATTGCGAACTTCGAGGACGAAGTTTATTTTAAGGGGGAGAGTCTATAACATCCCAGTATAATAGCTCAGAAATAAGCTAAACCCAGATGTGTGCATTGCATTCATGCATAGAAAATCTGAATAATTTTCGCGCTTTTGAACAAAACTTGTCAAAGTGATTGAAGCTTCTCTTAACTTGATAGAAGTGAAGCAGATCATCAAGTTGACTGCGATAAGTTTCAATATGAACTTTGCTAAAACCTTATTTGGGTAAACATGATTTGATCTAAGGGTAAATCAGATATAATAAATGCTACTCATAATACATTTCTTAAATAATTAATATCTGATCCTTAAGGGATTCTATTATACCATAACATTCAGCACAACAAACCATAAGTGCCAAGTTAAGATTACAACTAAAGTAAAATAAATGTAATGACTAATCCTGACCTCTCTTATCCTTATCTATTCTTACCATGAGTATCATAGTAATACCTAACTTTAACTCTTTAATGAGTTTGAGTTGGAAAGAGACTAAGTCAAGATCATTCACTATATATCTTTCTTTCCATATCAATTTTTATGGAACTTATTTTAATATCTGTTATTCATCAATGTTGAATAAACCACCATTGATTCACAAATTCTTTAACTATCAATCCTTGATCTACTATTTCTTGATCTTATCATAACATCTACTTAAATCTTTTAAAGAGGGCATAGTCCATGAATAACCTTAATCCAATATGAGATATTAAGAAGATATTTTCAATACAATTGAAAAGTAGTATTGATAAAGCCTTGCTTAGCCAACTAAGAACTTAAGATATAAATGATTAAAGGATTATATTGATCATGCCTTACTCACCAGGGTGGTCTACCTATATCTAGTATAAAAGACATTGATAGGTAGAACATGATTGAAACCCTAGTAGAGATAAGTTATCCTAGAGTAGCCATTACAAGCCACATTAATATAATGTGAGGTTGGAGTGTGAGTTATTAGAGTAAAGTAAATGTAGGATGATATTATTCAATTAAATCTAGTTTAGCATAGAGTTATGGAAGAAGTGTTATTCATCTTAAAGGATAGTAAGCCTTAGAGAAAGGTAGTTGGATACATACATACATCTGATGAAGAAATATTAGTGATGGATGTTTAAGGAAGATTATGAGTGGTGAAAGGATAGAGATGTCGCCTAGAGGGGGTGAATAGGCAATTTCAAAACTATTACGGTTTTGGCTTGATAGAATGCGGAATTAAACTAACGTTTATTACAAGCACAAAACCTAAATACACTAGGCTCAACTAAGTGCACCAACAAACTACTTAAGCTAAGCAAGATAGCACAAGATAAATATACCACAAGTGATAATCAAGATATAAGTACTTCCAGCTCGATGGCTATCACAAGGAAAGTAAGCTCGGATATAGAGATAACCGAGGAACGCGGAGACGAAGATGTATTCCCGTGTTCACCACCTTTGGGAAGGGGGCTACGTCACGTTGGAGAGGTGTGAGGTTCCATGAAGGATTCCTCACACGCCACAAAGGCTCACCTTCTTCTTCGAGTCTATCCCACGAAGGAATAGGCCCTTTCCTTATGGCTAGCTTTTCCTCCACTCCGGAGATGGCAAGCTCCACAACCACTTCACAAGCTCCACGAAGGAGAAGCCCGGGTCTCTTCACAATCTTCCACGAAGAGAACACCGCGGAACCAACTGCCAAGCCAACTAGGAGGTCACCCTCTAAGAGTAACAAGCTCACGGTCTCTCACTCGAACAAATCGTAATGGAGAGCTCAACACTTATGCAAGAATGCAAAGCAAGAACAGCAAGGGTGCTCAAATACTTCACTCTTAAATCCCACCAAAGCAACAAGTTCTAGGGAGGAATTAGAGAGGAAGAACAATGGTGGAAACCAACAAATGACTTCAAGATCTAGATCCAATGGGTTCCCCTCACTTAGAGGAGAAATTATTGGTGGGGATTGTATATCTAGATCTCCTCTTCCAAAGCCCTCAAAAAGATGCAAGAATCATAGGAGGGAAGGGAGAGGAAGCAAGCTCAAAGGGGTCAACAATGGTGGTCAAAAAAGTGCTCAAGAGCCCTAGAACTTTGGGGAAGAAGCCCCCCTTTTATACCCCTTCAAGGGGGATGACCGTTGGAGGCAAAACATGCTGGACGGACACGTTTCGGCGACGAAACCGGCGCCGCCGGATCAACCGCCGGAATTTCCGGTCAAAACCGGAAGTTCCGGAAAAAACCGAAACAGCATACTGGACCGTTTTTCGGTGATTTGCCGGAAATTTCAGGCGGTCGTCGGAAATTTCGGCCACAGGCCCGGTCCCGCCGGAATTCCCGCCGGAAAAAAACAGGGCACACGAAAACGGCGATAACTTTTGCGTCCGGACTCCGATTTCGATGATCTTGGGCTTGTTTTGATGAGGACAACAAGCCCTATAATATGGTGCAGAGAAACATCATAGTCCAGCAAAGAAGGATAGAACCAAATAAAGAAAGGTAAGAAGCCTCCCTACATGAAGAACCGATAAAACCTTCAAACTCGAAAACACCATAGAAGATGCATACGAATTCCGTTTTAGATGAACTTGGGCTTGTTGAAGAGCTAGAAACAATATAAAGAACCTCACATGGATAAACACCAAGAAGCAACAAAATAGAAAGATGCAAAGTATGCAAAGGATTGAGCTCCCTATGATGATGTGATCAAGTTACCCAACCGATAGCCCCTCTTAATAGTGCGGCTATGTATCCTATAACCCGGTCTCCCAACAACCACCTTGAGACTGGTAAAAGGAAAATCTAGCAAGGCTATACCTTTGCCTTGCGCATCCCGCTTGATCTTGATGACAACACTTCAATCTCCATCCAAGCCGGAATGCATCACTTGATCATTGTTGCTTCGTGAAGGCTCCTAATTTGCTCTCCCATACACCATTATTGGATAGATTCATTAATACATGTATTCACATGTCCATTATCACCAATATGAACGGCAAGCTTCAAGCAAATGATCTTCTCGAGATGCTTATCTTGAACTTGCCCTTCTCAACCTTGATGACGATCACCACTTGATGTCATCCTCTCATGTGCTATATAAGATCTTCACTTTTGAAGCATGACCATGGAAAGATACCTATCCCATATAGAAAATGCAAAGGCACATATATAATGGGTTAGTTCATGATGCATAATTGACAAGTCTTACCATACCACAAGATCCATGTGGTACATTCTTTATGCTTCATGTGTTGACTAACTTGAAATCACTCTTCACTCTTTGTATAGGTCAACCATGTATATTCTCATGCTCCATCTCAATATCTTGAGGTACATAAAGAAACCTTAATTTGATTACATGCTCTAAATCTTAGTCAATCATAGCTCAACTAATGAGGCTATCATGACACCATCTTAGATCCATATCTCGAATTCTTCTATTGAGATCACACTCTCAAGATATTGATCATATCATATTCTTCTCTTCAACTCGATGATCTTGATGCCAATACTCATGGTATATCTTTATCTTCATGGCATCCATACTTGAATCCAACACATAGACTACAAGCATGACCTATGGAATATTCCTTCATATAAAACTCAGTGAAAACATTAGTCCATAGGGATTGTCATTAATCACCAAAACCACACATAGGGGCAATTACTTTTTCAATCTCCCCCATTTTGGTAATTTATGACAATCACAACAAGAGGGTTTATATAATAAATATTAGAAACAAGTACGTAGGTTATACGATAATAAGTTGTGTATAAGAGGTTGCATTTGATATGGTCAAGTAACACAAAGCTACTAGCACATATCAAAACCAATTCTACTTACACAAACTACAACTAATGTAAGTGATGTGAGTAGAACCAACATATATAGAGCAAACTCCCCCCACAATATATGCATGTGTGATGAACTTGAATTTCATTGCATACATTGTCAGGAATAAACTTTGGGAGAGTTTACACTCTATATACAACCATGCAAAACATAATAAATATGAAATGCATGAAAGGCAGACACTTAAGAACAAACCAATCTTAAGTATAAAACCATTTCCCTTAAACCCTCTAAACTTCTCCCCCATTGACAACAAGTGCCAAAATGGATGACAAAGTTAGAAGGCCAATATAGTATGAGTTCATCCCCAAGGTGTGCATTTCTCATAATTTGAGTGAAATCAAATGCACGTATCCAATGATGAATATTTGGAGGAAATCAAGCTATATTGAGGATCAAAGATTGCTACAAGGATAAAACGGTGAAGAAACTTCAACGGATGAAGCAAGCAATCCAATGATCCAAAAATCAAATGGACAAATAGTGCTCTAAATGAAATAAGGAAGCTCCCCAAGGTTCGTGCATAAATTTTAATTATTGTATTTGAATACAATATGCACAAACATGGAATCCTCACTCCCTCTATATTATTTAGAACACAACCAAGATACAAGGAGTAGATATAAATAAATACACTTGTCAAGACAAGCTTAAGTCCAAAAGAAACCAAATATGAGATATGAGTGCGTGAAGATGTAATAAAAGTAAACCAAGCACTCATAAATCAAGACCTTACCAATAACATTAAAAACCAAGAGGATATGAGATATGGTCGGCAAAGAGCGATAATATCAAGGCGAGAGATTAACACTCTCGTGTATATAAGTTTATAAGTGGACAAAACATGAGAATAATCCAAAAATAAACAACCATACATAAGAGGTTAATAAAATAAGAAAACATGATATCCAAGAGGAAGTCATAAGATATACCAAACATGATATTTTTTTTCTTAAGTGCATATATAGCAATGGCTCTATTTTCTCTTATGGTATATCAATGAACTTCACCAAAGAAAAAATAAAAACCTCAAAAACATCACAACTAACACTAAGGGAACAAATGCTAGTTGGGATACTTTGATAAAATCAACAAGTAGCAAAAGGAAGGATTCAAAGCAATTTCAACAATATTGCACATGAGAGTATCTTGAGGAATTGATATGCAATAAATTGCTAGAAGGCATATTTTGAATTGGTGAATCATGAACATGATTTTATATACTCCCCATTATATGCATCATCTCAAATTACTCACATAAGCAATAAGGATAAAGAAGTCTTTCAAAGATCCTTGCAAGAACCGCAACATTTACAAACGGATAAATTCATGCCAAGATGCAACCTACAAGATATTGGATGAAAGAATAGTATGCATGAATAAGATACTTGTTACCGAGATAGCAATGGTATGATGTAGTATATAAGAATTTTTCGATCATCCTAGCTTGGCTCCAATTATCATGTGGTGACAACACTTTCCTTATAGACGAGACAAGCATGCACTTCATATCCAATGTACCTAAAACAACATTCAAGTACATCTTGGTCCCCAAACTTATTGGGTCCAAAGTTTTTAGACTAACCACAACACAGAGGACACACTCCATAAAAATATGTACATATTTAGAGATGAAATTTGAATTTCATGCACATCTTAGACTTTTAAGGATTTGATGGAGTATACCCTATATATTAGATCAAATAAAGCAAACACATGGAGACTTTCAATATCCAAATAATATATAATTTGGAAAACACCAAAATATTCAAGAAGGCATACAATGTGTGACAAACACATTTGTTGCCCAAACTATATCAAAGAATCAAATTAACACAACATTTGTTCAAAGAAGTTCAACCAATGAACTAAGAAAAAACTATTGAGCAAAAATATGAAATAAAAACAAAAATACTCAACGATTTATCTCATTCAAGCAAATAAAATAGAAAATAAAGAATGAGATAACAAACTCCCAAAAGAGCAAGGTTTCAACAAATAAACCAAACTCTTAACACTTTTCACAATGGCACAAGGTTCTGAGAAGAAAAGGTTTGTCTTCCACTAAAACACATTTTATAATAATCAAAAACATCATCATAGAGAAGTTCAAAAGCCAAGGAAGACAATGGGAGCCACAACAAATTTTTGGAAAGAAAATAAGGCAATAAGAGGTGAAATCCAAGGTGAAGATGATCCACAAATGCTACCACACATAAGTATATCAATTGTCGAAGACAATGAGTGTATTGGAATTGATTTTCGATGGTATATTGAACGGATATTAAAGATAAATATTCACAATAAAAAGTATAGGATAGGAATAAAAATATTAAGCACTATGCAAAGATAGAGATTCTTGATAGCTTCAATCTAGTCACACAACCATGCAAAGCAATGATTATAATAACTTGAAGCAAATGGTCTCCCAAAAATATATAGAGATATGTATTTGAGAAGAACACATTAAGAATTTCTTGCTCAAACAAAGACCAAAAAGACGAGCAATAAAATCTTCTAACAAAAATAGGAGCTTTTTTTTGAGCCAACATGCCACCTAGAAACAAGATAATCAAGAATATCAACTCTAAGTGGCACTACCTCATATGTTCACATTTCCTAGTATTGTGATATGCAAAAGAAGCATATTACTCCCCCATAATGTGATATTCAATTTTTCCTAATAAGAGGAAAAGCAACCCCAATTAGAGAGAATTAATGGACATTTAGAATTTGAATTTCTCATGAGTATGACACACCACATAGTGAATAGATAAGCTTGCAATATCAATACTAAGTTGTAGTACTCATGTACACACATTTTAAGGTTTGAGAGATGCGCGGGGCATGTCACTCCCCCAAAATGGGAAGTTCCATTAACCACTCGAAAAGAGCCAAATAAGATATCATCAAGATGCATTAGAGGCTCAAAACAAAACACACGGGTAAATGATGTGCCAAACACCTAGACATACTTGAATACACAAAATAATCAAGCATGAGGCACACCAAATACAAACACATACTTGGTACACAACCAAAACATGTAAAGGGGCAAGTAACTTACAAAATAAATGGGTTAAGTACAAGTTACCGCGAAGAGGCACATTGGATATAAGATAGGAAAATGATAATCCGTATGACTTGGGTAGATCAAATATAATATATGAAGATCCCTTAATTCTTCATGAGTTAGCCAAGTATTCAATGCCCTCCATAAACACCTATTGATCAAGTTTGAGCTTGTTGGTCCCCAACCAAGTTGGGTCCTAAGATGTTAGTCACAATAGGCTTGGCAACCCAAATGGCTCTTTTCTTGACACCACTTTGAGTTCCAACAAACTTGGCAAATACAATGCCATCCTTATCCTTCCTAAGATAATAATCATCATCAACAATGATAGGGTTAGATAAGGTACCGTTTGAACATGAAGAGGCAAAGTGCCCCTTAACACGACATATGTAGCAACAAGTGCTCCCCTTTCTCTTCTTCATTGATTTCTTGGCTTGGGTAGCATTATATTGATTCTTCTCTGGAAGTGGCCTAACTTCAACTTGGGCTTGACCTTGTACTTGTGGCCGCTTCCCTTGTTGCTTCTCACTCAAGTGTTTTTTCTTCAATGGACAAGATCTTACATGATGTCCTTCAACCTTGCACTTAAAGCAAATAATCTTGGCCAAATTCTTGACTTGGTTTTGGCCCTTCTTATTGTTTCTCTTGGACTTGTTATTGTTATTGGAGTTGAATCCAAGTCCACTTTTATCATTAGGGGATTTTTGCACACTCAAAATATTATCGAGTGTGGATTTCCCTTCATGACTCTTTTCCAAGTCATTCCTCAAGGAAGTGACTTGGGCCTTGAGCTCTTCGATTTCCTCTACATGGTTAGTAGAAATACAAGTACTATAGGAAGTAGAAGCTTCATTATTAGAGAAACAAGGCAAAGCAAGTAATCCAACACATGGTTTATCAATAGTATGGCTAGATGGATTACTAGGACTAGCACACGGCAAAATAGCATTTTGAGTAGAAGTTGTGCTAATGTCCAAAAGAGGCTCACAAGATGTTACCTTAGTAATACTTGCCTCACGAGCTAACATTAGCCCATCATGGGAGATTAGAAGATCATTATGAGAGCCCGAGAGCTTTTCATGACTTTCTTCCAATTTCCTATACTTGCTAGTTAGCAACTCAAGTTGAGCCCTTAGCTCAACGTTCTCCTTTAGGGTAGATGCTTCACAATAAGTAGAGTTAGTAGCACACGCATCATTAATGGAATTTTTCTTTTCAAGCTCATAAGATTCAATTTTTTGTGTGAGGAGATAATTAGTGTGCTTCTCCTTGGCAAGATCTTGCTTAAGGAGATTGAATCTCCAACTCTCATCATCAAGTTGTAAATCCAACTCCTCTATGGTTCCCGTTTGTTTAGTTATGGTGTTCATAACATGTTTGAGACAAGTAACGGCCTTATTATTACCACGAAGAGAGGTACACAAAAAAGTCAACTCAAGCAAGAGAGCACTAGTATCCTCATCAATGTCATCATCACTATCATCATTATCATTGCTATTATATTTAGAATATATATTGGGATCCAAAGTAGGAGATACCTTTGATCCTCTTGCCATAAGGCACATGTGAGCACGGGAGGATGAAGATGAGGATATTCTTGAATCTTCATTCATCATCATGTCTTGCTCCATAGAATGTTTGATTTCCTCTACATTGTTAGATAAACAACTAGAGGAAATAGAAGCATTTTGTTCATGGGAACAAGGCAAATCAAGCATATCATCTACACTAGTACTCAAAAAAATTCTATAAGATATACAAGGACTAGCAATACTAGGGGATATAGCATCATTGTTGCAAGAAGTGCTTAAGTACAAACTCCCTACACCATTATCATTTATAGAACAAGAATCATTGGTTTAAATAGAAACACTACCATCATCACATATGATTTTTCCACTCACCATGACATTACCTTGTGACTTGTCACATGTAAGTGAGGTGGAAAGAATTGAGGTCACATCGCGACCGGAGGTGGAAGCAACTTGGAGCTCTTCATGTTGTGAGTGAGAAGAGAGCTCCTTGGAGAAACCACCAACCCTATGAGAAATGGAGCCACCAAATATTTCTTTAAGTTTGGTCCACATCTCATGAGACGACTTGCGCTTTACAATCGTCAAGAACAAATTAACTATGGGGCTCAAAGAGAAAATAAGCTCATTAGATACTTGAGCTTCGAGATGTAAATTTTTCTCATCCTCTAGAGATAGATTTTGAGAATCCATCGGAGGAGAAAAACCTACATCTAGATATCGCTCAATATTTGGACACAATGTCCGAAGATTATAAAGCAAGCAATTTCTCCACAAAGCATAATTTGTTCCATCAAAGATAATTGTGTCATTGTGCACTATATTACTAGCCGACATCTTTACACTCTAGGCGGTGAAGCCTAAACAAGGATATACCTTGCTCTGATACTAATTGAAAGGATAGAGATGTCGCCTAGAGGGGGGTGAATAGGCAATTTCAAAACTATTACGGTTTTGGCTTGATAGAATGCGGAATTAAACTAACGTTTATTTTACAAGCACAAAACCTAAATACACTAGGCTCAACTAAGTGCACCAACAAACAAATTAAGCTAAGCAAGATAGCACGGGATAAATATACCACAAGTGATAAGCAAGATATAAGTACTTCAAGCTCGATGGCTATCACAAGGAAAGTAAGCTCGAATATAGAGATAACCGAGGCACGCTGAGACGAAGATGTATTCCCGTGTTCACCACTTTTGGGAAGGGGGCTACGTCACGTTGGAGAGGTGTGAGGTTCCACGAAGGATTCCTCACGCGTCACAAAGGCTCACCTTCTTTTCCGAGTCTATCCCACGAAGGAATAGGCCCTTTCCTTATGGCTAGATTTTCCTCCACTCCGGAGATGGCAAGCTCCACAACCACTTCACAAGCTCCACGAAGGAGAAGCCTGGGTCTCTTCACAATCTTCCACGAAGAGAACACCGTGGAACCAACCACCAAGCCAACTAGGAGGTCACCCTCCAAGAGTAACAAGCTCACGGTCTCTCACTCGAACAAATCGTAATGGAGAGCTCAACACTTATGCAAGAATGCAAAGCAAGAACACCAAGGGTGCTCAAATCATTCAATCTCAAATCCCACCAAAGCAACAAGTTCTAGGGAGGAATTAGAGAGGAAGAACAATGGTGGAAACCAACAAATCACTTCAAGATCTAGATCCAATGGGTTCCCCTCACTTAGAGGAGGAATTGATTGGTGGGGATTCTAGATCTAGATCTCCTCTTCCAAAGCCCTCAAAAAGATGCAAGAATCATAGGAGGGAAGGGAGAGGAAGAAAGCTCAAAGGGGTCAACAATGGTGATCAAAAACATGCTCAAGAGCCCTAGAACTTTGGGGAAGAAGCCCCCCTTTTATACCCCTTCAAGGGGGATGACCGTTGGAGGCAAAACATGCTGGACGGACACGTTTCGGCGACGAAACCGGCGCCGCAGGATCAGCCGTCGGAATTTCCGGTCAAAACCGAAAGTTCCGGAAAAAACCGAAACAACATACTGGACCGTTTTTCGGTGATTTGCCGGAAATTTTTGGCGGTCGTCGGAAATTCCGGCCACAGGCCCGGTCCCGCCGGAATTCCCGCCGGAACAAAACAAGGCACACGAAAACGGCGATAACTTTTGCGTCCGGACTCCGATTTCGATGATCTTGGGCTTGTTTTGACGAGGACAACAAGCCCTACAATGTGGTGCAGAGAGACATCATAGTCCATAAAATAAGGATAGAACCAAATAAATAAAGGTAAGAAGCCTCCATACACGAAGAACCGATAAAACCTTCAAACTCGAAAACGCCATAGAAGATGCATACAAATTTCGTTTTAGATGAACTTGGGCTTGTTGAAGAGATAGAAACAAGATAAAGAACCTCACATGGAGAAACACCAAGAAGCAACAAAATAGGAAGATGCAAAGTAGGAAAAGTATTGAGCTCCCTCTGACGATGTGATCAAGTTACCCAACCGAAAGCCCCTCTTAATAGTGCGGCTATGTATCCTATAACCAGGTCTCCCCACAACCACCTTGAGACCGGTAAAAGGATAACCTAGCAAGGCTATAACTTTGCCTTGCGCATCCCGCTTGATCTTGATGACAACACTTCAATCTCCATCCAAGCTGGAATGCATCACTTGATCATTGTTGCTTCGTGAAGGCTCCTAATTTGCTCTCTGATACACCATTATTGGATAGCTTCATTAATACATGTCTTCACATGTCCATTATCACCAATATGGACGTCAAGCTTCAAGCAAATGATCTTCTCGAGATGCTTATCTTGAACTTTCCCTTCTCAACCTTGATGACGATCACTACTTGATGTCATCCTCTCATGTGGTATATAAGATCTTCACTTTTGAAGCATGCCCATGGAAAGATACCTATCCCATATAGAAAATGCAAAGGCACATATATAATGGGTTAGTTCATGATGCAAAGAAACCTTAATTCGGTTACATGCTCTAAATCTTAGTCAATCATAGCTCAACTAATGAGGCTATCATCACACCGTCTTAGAGCCATATCTCGAATTCTTCTATTGAGATCACACTCTCAAGATATTGATCATATCATATTCTTCTCTTCAACTCGATGATCTTGATGCCAATACTCAAGGTATATCTTTATCTTCATGGCATCCATACTTGAATCCAACACATAGACTACAAGCATGACCTACGGAATATTCCTTCATATAAAACTGAGTGAAAACATTAGTCCATAGGGATTGTCATTAATCACCAAAACCACACATAGGGGAAATTAATCTTTCAAGTGGAGTTTGAAAGAACTACTTGTTGGATTGAAGATTATCAACAGTAGAGTAGTGGGTATAACCAAGCAAAGATTTGAGAAAACTATGAAATGCTTTAGTGTCAAACTCATTGGATTCATCCATGAGTTTAGAAGAATAAAAGGTGAATAAGAACATTCTAGTGAAGTAAAGCTCATCATACTAACTATGATGATGGATAGGAAGAAGTATTACATCTAGGAAATGAATTCCTTAATTAAAGGCCAAGGATGGTGAAGAATGGAAAATTAGACATTCTTGTTAAACAACCAACTCTAAATCTTAAAACAAGTATAATGTCCATTCAGGGAATTGATTCATCATCTTATGTTAATATCACTTATAGGAATATTTTCCTATAACAAATCACATTAGCACATCTCTGCCAATTCCAACCATCATAATTATATGTGCTTAGGAGTATCTTTATCAATTTATTTCTATAAAACATTCTAAATATAACTTTCTAGTCCTAGAGGTGATGTCATCAAATATCCCAAACAGAAAACAATATGTTTAGTAATTAAATCTTTACTCACATCCATAAAGGAATATAAGTATGTTAAAAACCCTAAACCCTAGGATAAATATTCACAATTCAAACCCTAAACTTATTTGTTTATCATAATAGAATATATACATTGCCATTTTCCAAATTAATGGAAGTAGTAATAACCATATTAATCTCTTTTATATTTCATGCATCAATTAATGATATAGGATTATTATACATATAAAAATTTCTATTCAAACTATGAGCCAACTAGAGTTAAGTTTTATAAACAAACAAGAATGTATCATTTAATAAATCCATGGTTAAAAGTGGAAAGAAAAATAATAAGAAAAGCTTCTACAAATTATTAAAAGGGGTTCATATAGAGAAAATAAAAGAAATATAAAAAGATTATATAATAAAAGTTCACAAAAGATACTAAATATATTTTAGTATTACTACAATTATCCAGCAAATAAATTCTACAAAGAAAAGTTCAAAATATAAATTAAATTCAAATCTGAAAAGGAAAACAGAAAATAGAAAAATGGAAAACAAATTAAAAAACAAGACCTGGCCGTGGCCCAACTCCTCTCTCCTTATCTGACGCCCATGTGCAGCCCACAAAAAGCCCAGCAGCCAGTCAGCTCGTCCTTTTCTGTCACTGACGGGTGGGACCAAAGGAGGACTATGGGTTGAGATTAAAGAAACGCCAGGGGGTTATCCGCAAAATCAAATTCGTCGTCTACCTCGCCTACTGGAAGCAGCTCGCTGGCCGGAGCTCCGCCGTCGATCGACCGCCGCACTACGATGTGTGCCGCCGTCTCTGGAAGGAGTCGATAAGATCGCCGCGTCCTCCTCTATCTTCTCATACCTATCTCATCTTCTATCTCGCTCTCCAGACCCATTTTCCTTCCTCTCCCTAAACCCTAGTTCATCGGAGTTTGTCGTTCCAGCCAAATCCGACCACCCCTCGCCTCGTGGTAGCCACTGTTGGACGCGCCGTCGTGGTCTGATTCACCAAGGACCAAGCACGGAAGCCCGCTCGCCGGGAATCATGTGAAATTGAGAATTCCTTTTCCTCGGTCGCCGTGGCCATTATCATCGAATAAATTCGCCGTCGTCACGCCTCCCCAAGCCTCCTCGACCGCTCTATCGCCATCAGGGTAAGCTTACGCATCTCTGGAGCCCATTTTCGCTTGCTAATTCTCACCGTAAGCCTAGTTTCGTTGAGCACCGCCATCGGCCGCCGCAGAAGCTTGTCGCCGATGCATTTCCGGTGACCATTATATAGCGACGCCACCACCAATAGGTTCACCTTGATCTCCTCTGTCCAACACACCTAGTCACAGCCCCGCGCGTGCACCAGATCAATCGATCGATCCTCAACCAGTGAGGATCAACTCGAGTGACGTCATGCCTATGTCGAGTTCTAGCCACGTCAGCTAGTTTTACCAGTCTTTGTCTCGCGTGGCTGATGACATGGCCTGGGGCCCATATGTCATTGACTGGGGGTAGAGACAGGGTCGGTAACAAATACATTTTCTAAACCTGAGAGCTGAGGTGGACATAGGCCCACTGGTCAGTGACTCAGGCTAGGTGTGGGTGCGGTGAAAAAGTATTTCCTGTTTAAGAAAGAAATAAAATGTTATAAATTCAATTAATAATATTCTAGAAATCAAATAAATGATTAAATCTTATTTAATTAATAACTTTTGATTTATAATTTAGAAAACCGTGTATAATATATGAAAATTTGTAGAAAAATCAAATATATAACTTAAAATTATTATTAAATATTATTATGATGATTATTTAATAAAGGTTTTATAAGTAATAAAACTTTGATAATTCATATGTTAATAATGGTAAATGTTAATAATACAAATAAAATACCAAAAATCTAAAAAAAATAAAAATTATAATTTACAACCATAATCATGTATTATTATTTCACTTAATTAATTATTTGTTATGTATTAAGTAATTATAAAGAAATAAGAATTGTAAAAATCATATCTTATTATTTATAAATCACAAATAAATATAATATACCAAAATAATCAAAAAAAAAAAATCTACATGTTAAAAATATAATATTTCACTTTTGGGTTACAACAAAATTGAAATATTTTAATAACTCAAATTTAAACTTAATTACTTAGTTTAAAATTCATATAAAGGTAAATAAAATTGGTTAATATTTCTAAAATTAGTCAATCAAGTCTAATAAATAAATATTATTCTTGAATATTACTAATAAGTCATAATCATTCAAAACATTAGAAATACTATTATATTGAATTATCCTTCTACTAAATAAATAAATTATATGCTAAAAAGATCTTTAATAATTATAAAATCTTTCAGAATGATATATCAATTAAATACAACCTTATAATGGACTAAATCCAAACATAATTCACGAGTAGTCACTAGTACTATTTATTTATCCGCAAACCCTAATCATACCTCTATAAGGAAACAAGAAATCTCGTTTCACTACAAAATTAAGAATCCACTACTTGAATAGAAGAATAACCATTCTTAAGTAACCTTAAGGCAACATCACCAAGTACACCAGGTACAAAGGTTATAAGCATTATACTTTCAAACCATCTTTATTTTAAAGTTAACTTTAGTCTACAAGAATCTAAATATAACACTATAAATATTGTTAATTGTTTTATAGTTAACTTTGGTCTCAAATAGTTAAGTTATAAAGCATCTCATGCCCAAACTATTCAAGCAAGCACAAATAACATCGACCACTACTAACTAACCACAAAGATTGTTTAGACCTTAGAAAAGGAATCTTTTCTTCAAAAGTTATTCGTTTTGCCACTTCAAACAATATATGACAAATAAACAAGATCACATTACTTCATACTTCACTCGTATACCTAGGAGCAATAACACTTAAGCTATTTATAAGTGACTCTCCTTATAAAGTAAAGTTTGGAGATAAACTATTAAAGTGTAAACAATTATGAATAGCATTTCATAGATATATATTTTATTGCTACATAAATATGCAGTGTTCACACACACTCACAAGCCCTAATAAGAAGCACAGGTGTAAAACTTATCTAAAAGAACAACACATTCTAAAGTAACCATTTCCGGAATCCAAACCCTAGAACAACGTTATCCCCGGGATTCGTGTGTATAACGTGCATCACATTACTTATGCATAAAAGCATATTGCTCCTTTAAACATCAGTCCTTACCGGACCAATGATGCTGATTTTATATTTTGGATCTTATACTGACTCGAAGACCATGAGTGTATAATCTTGCAATCACAAAAGGCAAGTTCACACTTGCTCATGTCCTTTGTTTATTTTATGTAAAGTATTTTACAAATCCAGTGTTGTCCTCACCTGCATTTGAAAAAGGTCAGAAAACACTATTTTCTATAATATTGTAAACTATTGGTTACTGATCCAGGGTGATCAGCTAATCGAGTAAATCTGACAGCTGGAATACCACTGTTCAGAACTATATCACCTAGGACTTAATAACCAAGGTCGCCGGTGATTCTTGCGCCGTATATTACGCGTTGACCATGAGATTTGGAATGAGACGGAGAAGTCAGCTGTATCGTCTTCCTCTCGCATGAAGCCGGATGTGCAGGTCGTGGCTGTTATCCTCGAAGCGTGCATATTAATTGGTAATTCGTAGAGGATATGTAGCATATGGGTGGGAGCCCTGAACGTCCCACGATAGTTCTGGCATCTAACGGTTTGTATAAACCATTGCCATAATTCTTTATGTGGGCATGGTGTACACCAAGGAGGCATGCGAGGTCGCGAAGGGGGCAGTAATTGGCTTGGATCATCTTCTTGGCCCCACATCATGGAATTGTGGACGGGAATAAGCTGCCCGATTGTGCAACAAAGAGTTGATCTCTCATGGGTAAAGTAACGCACCTCTGCAGAATATAAGAACTGTAACTTGTTACTCCCTGTTCCGGGAAGGAGATACGAACGCTACGGGAAAGGAACTCCATGAAAGTTCTGGTAAACCCGTGAAGGCTGACGGACATAGCTTTTCAGAATAAAAGCAACCTTTGAAGAAATGTTTATAAAAACTTGCATTGCCTACGACCTACGGGCTGTGGCTGTAGTTATAGTGCATCAAACACTCCTTTTCTAGTGAATTTGCTGAGTACGCTCGTACTCAAAGTATATTATTAACCCTTGCTAGATTCTGAAGCCGGGATAGACAATATCTACATAAAGTTACGCTCCAGGACTCACCATCCAAAGCTAAAGCTCTTCAATAAAGTCAAGGAGGTCAACATATACATCAACTCAAATGAAGAAAAAATTACTGATTAGATAGGAATATAATCTCTAGCCAAAGAACCTAATTCTGTAGAGTATTGCAATAGCAGCAATGCCAATCCCTTAGTTAAAATACTAGTTTTAATGGTATAATAGTTCTTGCGTTGTTTATCTTTGATTCTTCTCCGTAAGAAGTTCTTTCTCTCTCTTTAACCTAGAGTGTTCTCTGGATCTTGTGTAAAGAGTGAGTTGTAACCTTTAGCCATGTATTGGACCCGCTGTGTTTCTGTTGTGCCATTCTGAGGAATGTAATACTAGTGAACGGTGTTTCATTTGTGTTATGTCAACGACTATAGTATACTACATCATGCAGTGCTATGTTGGGTCACCGCAACGGCCCCGACATTTAGCCGTCGGCGTAGCTTACTGGCCGTCGGTGTCTTCAAGATTTCCTGTAGTGCACTCTACACACTAGGCCGCCCTGGTGAAGTTGAAGTTGCTGCAGGAAAACCCCCTGGTGGCGAGGAGGAACCCGGTGAAGCTCAGCTGCTTCTTGTCGTTGTCGAGCTCCACCATTTATGACTGCCTTCATCTGCTAGAACACGAAGCAGACTGTGTTATTGTTCACCTGTGCCATCCCGTGATTGCCTTCATCTGCTAGAACGCGAAGCAGGCTGTGTTATTGTTCACCTGTGTGATGGAGTTACCACCGGTTCGTGAGGTTTATCTTGCACTACAGCATCATGAAGTACCCCAATAGCTTTGGTGATAGGCTCGACGAGTTGTTGGAAAGCTTGAATGGAGACACGTCGGAGACCCTCGCAGTTTGGCCCATGGTGCGGTCGAAGGTGGTGATGAATGAAGGGGTGGTACATGTAAGAAATGATTCTGTTTTTAACAAGAGATCGAAATCATTTTTTATACAGTTTCTTCCCATGACTACTCACTAGATCCGTATGTGGTCTTTTCTTCACATGTTGCCCATGGCTATTGGTGCACCTATTTGAAAATGGTTATATGAGATTTATTTAAACGGTGGGTCTGGCATTTTGATAATAAGATCTAATGTTGATCCGCCCAATCTTTTTTCTACTTGTCTTTTTAGACACGTATCCACCTTGTGTGATCCATGAGCTGGACTTTCTATATGAACTCGTTGTAATAACTTTTAATAGTATAACAAAGGCTATATGTATCAACTAGTAAATGTAGACATCTAGGCCAAATACCAAAGTATACAATACAAATGATTAAGATGTTATTTATCTTGACACATGAAAGCATATCACTATATCAGGATGCACACAACATCTGCACCAACAAGATGTCCAAAGACATCAGGATGCACATAGCCAAGAATATAATAAAAAGAGAGAAAAGAAAACAAAGACCCGGTCATGGTGTTCAACCACTCGCAACAGAAGCATTCTAACCACCACCAGATACAACACATGTACTACAAACAAGGCTCTCTAAAAGCAACACATCCAAGAAGTAAACAATGCACAACCGTTATCATCGTCCGATCAAAGATCTTAGGTTTTCACCCCAGAGAAAGTTCGAGTTTCCAAAATAATGCCTTCAGTAAGGCCATTGCCAGGTACAACCAATGAAGGCCAGACCTTGGGTTTTCACCCTGAAAATCGTGGCTCGGTACTCAAGGAGCACCACCAAAAATGCAATCCACCTGTGTTGCCATCCCCACTTGCCAAGGTTGTTGTTGTAAGTCGCCGAACAGCCGACACACAGGGAGAACCTGTGTCGCGTTGTCTTCATCAACCACAACCCTCTCTACCAAAGCCAATTCAATCGTAGCCACCATGACTTTCTCCATATTTGTCAATTTCATGAAAATCTATATGAAGACATATCCCTTGGTATCAATTTGTAGACAAAGCTTCGCGCCTCGCCAAAAAAGGATACGCACGACCGCATCGATTCCACTCTAAATATCCAGTAGCATCTTGTGCCAAACTACGAAAAACTCCGAGAGGAAGACCAGAACTCGACGGCGTCCCCAATCGAGGAGGCGCACTTGAAGTAGATCGATGTCGTGGCACTCAAAGAATAGCAGGGCCAAACCACCTTTATTCGGAACACCGGCACCGCACTCTCTCCAAATCCACTAGGGCCACCACCCGAGGTTGAGCACCCGCCTAGCCCACCGTCAACAGGACCACCATGGTGCCACGCGGAGCACGCAGCTAGGTGCCGCCATGCCGCCGACCTAGACCCACAGACCTGTCCATGGGGCGGATCAGGATCCGAAGGCCACAGTCATGGGGGCACAACCTCTAGGATGGATCTCACCTCCACCATTGAGACGCCAAGATTATCGCAAGGAGAACTGTGGCACCGCGTTGCCGGCGTCCTGTGAAGCCATCGTCGCCATCAGGAATTGATGACCCTGCCTGCCCCGCCGCCGCCGTCAAAGGCACAAGCTTTGCCCTACCATGACTCCGGGCAGCGGTGAGAGGAGGAGGAAGGTTGGGGAGTGGGCAGTAGCCAGCAGCGTGGTCGCCCCATGCCGCCTAGGGTTTATGGTCACCGATAGATGGATACAGGAATACGGGTTCAGTCTGATCTCCAATCCGAGATTCAATTTGTTCAGTTTAGAGGCAACATAATTCACACCCACCTCATTACACTAGTCTTCTTAGGTTTTCTAGTTCGTCGAGGGCGTAGCGTGAGTTGGGTTGGGCTATAGGTGCCGGTCTGCCCATTGTAGTCTTCACGTGCCTTGGGCCGACGGTGGGTGGCGGAGGGCCCATGCCAGGCGGCGCCGTGACAGTATACATGTCGGAGATGCTCATTAAGGAGTACTCCCTCTGTTACGGATTATAAGTCATATGGACCACTTTGATAGGATTAAGAAAATTAATAACTCACCCTATTGATTACTACATGCACTAATAGTTACACATGCACGAGAGAAGATAGAGAAAAAAGAGAACATGCATTGGAGGAGAAAGACTAATAAATAAAAGAGGACTTACAATTCCTAACATTTTTAAAAAGCTCTCGGGTCTTATAATCCCTAACGGATGGGGTAGTATCATTATCGTATCACAATCATTGAATACGAGCTTGATTTGGTCCGTCCATTCTCGGTGTATAAATAAATATGCCAGCCAAGAAATAGATACAGTACATATTTTGAGAACCTGGGCTGGTGGGGCATGACTATACAACCACACCTCATGTGTGTATTTATTCACGAGGGGGGCGCGCGAGACAAGAACCCTTGGGCTTGAGATGTGTCGGGAGAAATATTGCTCTATTAGGATCTCCTAGAAGGGGAACTAGAGCAACAATTGGAGAAAACTGTAGCATAGGCACTTGAGAATTCCAAGTCAGTTGATGATCGGGGGAAAGATCTCGTCCTGCGGGCTGCTTAAGGTCTCGGAGAAGCTGCACGGCCTTCTCTAGTCTTCATGATCTATCCGGGCAATATATCTGCCCAGTAGACGATGCTTAAGAATTATTAGGCCCAGGCAGCCTCTCTGCAGGCATCAGGATGTTATTTTGCTTTGAAATCTGCATTAGACTTGGTATTTTTTTTGGAATAGAGGATATCAATTACACCTAACCTCTGCAACAACGCATTGCCCTAGCAGCCACACGGATACACACGGTCAAAAAAGAAAGAAGAATTACAAAAAAGAAAAGTCCCGCTACAGTGGCTCATTCAATGAAACAACAATACTACCACCACCAAGACAACACCAGAACTCCAGTTTCTCCAAAAACGACGCCTTCAAGAAGGGATCAGTGCACAAACATCGTCATCGTCCGAGCAAAGATCTAGGTTTTCACCCTGAATAAAGTCCACGCTCTCAAAACAATACCTTCAACAAGATCATTGTCAGGCACAACCAATTAAGGCTAGACCCTGGTTTTCACCCTGAGAGGTAGGACCATGAACCTCTCCTGTGCAGTCGCCCCCACTTGCATGTCACTGCTCCAATTCACAAGTCACCTAGCCAATTCCTCATCACCACCCAGACTCGAACCACCATTGTTAGTTCTCAGATCTCGGTCTCCATGACTTCCTTCGCCAGCATCATGGAACGAGAACATGCCCCGATAATAACAGCCAAAGCAGCTTCGAAGCACACCCTCTGAAACCAAACGATCAGAGTAAAACATGGGCGTGTACGACCGAATTCAATCCTTCCAGCAAACTCACGGCATGAGTGCACTTATGGAGTTCGCCCACGGAGCCTTCCGAAACATGACACAGAAACCAGATGAATGGAGACCAACATCCGGCAATTCTTCGTCTTGGCTTGAGAGGGATCCAGGACCACCTCCTTTATTATAACCCAGCCAGCAGCCCCCACGCCACCCGTCGGAAACTAGCAGGATCTGCCGCAAGACGACAAGACCACCCGGCCGACCATTCCGATAGAGAAGGAGGCCACCACCACCATGACGGGGGCAGATGCCCCAAGCGCCCTAGTGTCACGGATAAGGCCCGGGTAGCCTGGGCACCGGCGTCGAGGGCAGCGGACGGGACAAATCACGGCTAGGCCCAAATCCCCGCCGCCGCCTGCCTCCATCTGAGCCGAGGATCACCAGCCGCCGCCCGCAGCAACACCACCGCTGAACCAGCAGGGGCGGACGCCGCCGCCTTCCCGCCAGATCGCGGACAGGGTCGTCGCCGCCGCCATGCCACCAGGTCTTTGCCCGGTGACGATCTGGGCGGCGGCGGTGGGAGGAGAGAACACGGGGGGAGGGAGGGCTCGGCGGGGAGGGGAGGCCGCCCGGCGCGGCGCGGCTCCTCCGTTAGGGTGCGGGAGCAACAGCGCCCACATAACGCACTTGACGAACTAATCTGCAGGGAAAATGGATCGCATCAGACTTGGTAGCGTCCTAGTCCACATAAACCCATTATGTCATATGAAGGGCAGCCATATTAGGCCTGCAATTTGTCAATATGATCCCACATTGTGATCTATACTGAATAAGTGCCAAGGAGGAGCATGTGCCACCGCTCGATGATAGAGTTAATTTGTTTGTCTACTCTTGCTGGCTCTAATAGTACTTGCATTGATCTGTTGGCTTGGCTTGGCTCAGATCTATTAAAGCGTCCATCCGACATGTTCCTCTGCATGTGAGCCTAACGTGCACTGAGAACAAACCATCCCATGCATAGCGTGGAGCCTAGCTTCCTTTGAGGCCCCTGAGATGCAAATTGTACTCTGGAGCAGATACAGTACTATCACTGTTCGTGCTCGATCGACATGATAAATAGTACGAGTATGAGTGGTGCCGTATAGGCGTTCTAGAATTAGTTTCATAGTATAAGATGTTTTAGCTTTATGAATTATAAATGTATCTAGATTACTTTTAGTGTGTAGGTTTATTCAGGTTTGGATTGAACCTACACACTAAAAAATAGTCTACATACATTTGCTTTACAAAGCTAAAACATCTTATATTTTTGAAACAGATGGAGTACATTGCAAGTTGTAATTAACGAGTAATAAGTCGCTTAATTTCGAACGAAGCTGAGTACCTAGATAGCAGTAGTAGTAATTTCGAACGAAGCAGAGAATGGGTCTAACATTAACAGGTCGCCCCCGCTGAGCTGCTAGATGAGCTCGACCGACAGATCACACATGCCTGCATGCATGCCCGACAAGATTCAAGAGCCCCTCTGGCGCTCTGGGCCGGGCAAACAAGACACACTCCACGGCCGTACGATCAGAGACAAATTGAACAAGTGCGCAAGAATGAGCTTTGAGAATCTGAAATTGCCATTTTTTTCTTCTTATACTACTAGTACTTGAAGGCACAATCAGTGCGACTGGGAACAGCAATAATGCCGACTGCCGAATCATATATGGCATACTCCAAGAAATGAACGGCGACGCATGGCTCCTGATCCTGTACATATGGAGGGCAAAACATTGCGAGCAAGCCACACACGCACACTCTAAAGCTATGGTGATATAGTACTTGTATCTGTCGACGTGTCAGTGGGCTGGTTGCTGGCCCTACTTGTTGTGGAGCATGTCCGGGCAGCTCGGGATGGGCCGCTTGTCGTCGGCGAACCCCACGGCGGGAGGGGATGATGAAGGCGAGCTTGGCGTCGAGGATTCTTCGGGAACCGGCCGTGAGCCGACGACGTCGTACGTCGCCACCGAGGTGGACGCCGGTCCCAGACGCCGCAGCGGCGCCGCAGCGGCTAGAAGAAGAGCATCGGTGCTGCCGCCGCCTACCAGGCACACGATGATGACGGCGAGCGCGAGCAGCTGGCGTTGACGGCGAGGAAGTGGCGCCGCCCGTGGTCTCTCTCTCCGGCTGCAAAGGCACGGAGGCCGTGCCGGTTGCATCGACGACGTGTAATTCGCGCGCTCGACGCCGGCCGGCTAGCTACAGGCGGTGGCTGGAGTGTGTTAGGCGAGAGAGACGGAGACGAGGTAGTAGGAGAGCGGGGGTCCTGTTGCTTTGTGTTTGAGACAGACTTGCGAGCGAGGTTGTGTGTGTATGACGGAGCTAGCAGAGGTGGTTAGTGTCAGCGTGTCCCGTGTTTCCGTGCCGGAACAAATAATGCGCGCGCGTCGGAAGCTAGCTAGCGGGAATCATGGAGCGCTGCCTCATACTACACTAGTCGCGCGTCAAACACAAGAGGAAAAGTCTTTGTTCTACGCTGCTCTACTAGTACCATGAGTGGAAAACTGCCGACGACGACGCTGTTTCTACTCGATCGAGGTAGAAGAGAATCCAATCTAGGACTACATGGGGCAAGACACTTTGAAAAATATTCAGACGACTAGTCCACCTCTACTTGTTTAACTGTTTTTTTTTTTTTGAAATGGGGAATACTACAGTACTTGTTTAACTGGCGGTGTCTGTTAGTGTAGTATATGACATGGCGGTGTTTTTTTTTGGCAGTGGCACATATCTACAGTCTACGCACACGGCCGGTGCCGCGTCCAGTGCGCGCTGACGCTCCCGTACCGTACGACCTCCGCACAAGCCGCCGGGCTACGCTACCGAGGGTTGCGCGCGCGCGCGTACGTGATCACCGTACCCACGGCGAGCTGCTCCGCTGTCGTCTACCGTTACCGGTTCCAAGACGAGCCACCCCGATCGAACACACACACTCGCTGTATAGTACAGATGGGTTTCCATTGACGCCAAGGTGTTTCTTCTGGATCCGAGTGCACCGTCCTGTCTTTTCCTCTTGTCTTGTCTCTCATCCCACATAACACCCGGATGCGGCACACCTTGCTGGCTTGCTTGCTTGGGTATAGGGCCGGCCGGCCGGTCCGTCGGGGAAGCATCATGCATGGAGTAAAACGAACGCCCATGGTAGTTTTTTTTTTAATGGCAGATCAGGATTGTTCTGACAAACCTGACTCGTGGCAAAAAAAAAACTAATTCATCTAACCCGGCAAAACTATTTTGAAAACCGACTACTGAGTTCGGCGCCAAAAAATAATAGCCAAAATTGTGTAGTTCGATGGAAAGGATGAAGCAAGGTCGGCATTTGTTGGAATTCGGTAAGTTTTGGTTGTTGGTCCATTAGATAAATTTTAAAATTCTCTTTGGTCCACTTGTGTATGGCAGCATATGACTTCTCTAGTGATGCTAAAGTTTAGTCTCATATTGCTAGTGAAAGGGAAGTTGGACCACCTTACATAGTAGAGTGTTGCACCACTCACTAAGGTGTGAGAATGAGAGAAGTCCTCGCGCACTCCTCCCCCGACGCCGCCGTGCCGCAGGTTGCGGGTTTTAAAAATCTCACCAAGACGAGCTTTATTTTGCTGTTTGGGAATCATTTACGTCGAGCCGAGCTTTACGCGGCGTACTCGCAGGAGGCGATGCGGCTGCGAGAGGTGGGATTAGGGTTAGGGAGGTCGGGGCGTGGGATGTGGGGGCTCGCTCGGGATTAGGGAGGTCGGGGGACGGGGACGTGGGGCATGGGCCGATGGGGGTGGTTGAGCCATGGGTTGGTGGGTGATGCTATAATTTTGACCCTAGATAATGACGGTTGGGCCAAGTTCTATGGATAGCGGGTCTTTGGGTTTGGGTCTGACACCCCCATACCCAGCCCGTTTAATTTGTCGGGTCTAATTTTTACCAGACCCGTTCTATTTAAGGCGGGTACCCATCGGGTTAGCGGGTTTTGGGGCCCCATTTCCATCCCTACCGAAAACTATATAGTAGCTCTCATAAAAAAGGATAGTAACAAAAGATTGGTTAATTTTATACTCCCTTTAACTAAACCAGCCTTTGCTCATGTGGCATCCTGGACCCTAGTTTCGCTCCCTTCCTTGCGCTCTCCTCCAGACCTCCGTCCCCATCATCGTCGATGGCCATGGTGACCGACAAAGTGTGGCAGGGGGTGTGGCTCCTTGTAACTTTAGGTTTTTCCTTGATTTTATTTCTCCCAGGCAAATAATCCGGCCACCGAATCCACATTCGTTGCGGTCTTTCTTCAATCTCCCTTGCTCGTGGACATGGTTGTGAGTTGGAAGATTGGAGGAACACTTGGAGCAGATCCTACGTCGGCACCCACTGGCAGTAGCGGACCCAAGAAAATTATGAAGCCCGGACAATCTTTAAACTCCAAGCCTTAAGTTGCTAATTAGTGGTAAATTGGTCATAAGATTGGGCTGCGCGTCTGGCCGGAAGCCCGGGCAACAACATGGATGTTGTGTATTCCGCTGCCCACTGGCCAAATCCATGGCAAGGTGTTGCTTAGGCCACCATCGCTCCCACGCCCATGTTCCTTTCTCTTCCTTCAGTAAGTATGACCTAGGTAAATGTGATTAAGTAATCAGCCCCGTACATAGCGGGGATCTACCCAGAGTAGAAATGCCGAGGTCGGTCGGTGCAGACCACTGGCCGGGCGCAATACACCGTGCCGCGTTCGGGGCCGACGGTCGCGTACGGCGTCCGCCATAGCCGCCGGAGGTTTTGCTCTTTTCCGCGTACACTACCCATCCGGGATCTCTCGTTGCGCGGGCGTGATCACCCACGGCCACGGCGACCTACGTGCTCGCGCGGCTGTCGTGCAGCGTCTCGAGACAGATGCGTTCGCGTCGATGCCAAGGCGTTTCGTCAGCACCAAGCTACTGCTGACGACCCAGCTGCATGCGCCGCCCAAGGGTGCGCTGTTGGCTGTTGCATTCCATTGATCTGTATTTTATTTTAGGGAAAGTCCAATGATCCCCATCACAGGTTGCTTTTCTTGGCTCTTCTCGACGAGAAAGAGAGAGAGAGAGATCCAACGCTTGGAGGGTTAATTTATCGGATCCTAGTGCAGTGTCCTGTCTTTTCCTCTTGTCTCGTCTCCGCTCCCACGTAACACCAGGTTGCGCGGCAACACCAACACGCCGCGTGCGCGCGCACACATACATATTGCTTGGGTAGGGCCTGGGAAGCATCAGGCATGGAGAGTTGAAGTGTGACACAACACATCAACTCTAATAACAGTGTGTGGTTTGGGTCGTGAGATATTAGAGCATTTCTAATAACAGGCTCCTCTTTATGCGGGGGTGGGGGGCAACATGGGTGCGGACTTGAGGCATAGAAAAGGCGTCCTCTTGTCTGCACTTCAGGCCCTCGACCAGGATGCAGATACGGGCGGGTTGTCACCGGAGGGGTGGCTGAAGCGATTTGCGCTAGAAGACTCCTTGATGAAGATTTATCGAGGCGAGCAGACATTTTGGCGACAAAGAAGTCGCCAGAATTGGCTCCCGAAGGGGTATGCGAACACGTCCTATTTTCATGCCATTGCGAATGGACGGCGTAGGAAGTGTTCCACCCCTGCCTCTAGGAGGATGGTCGTCTCTTGGAGGAGGCCAGGGAGATATCCTCCCATATTTACTCCTTCTATAAGGAGCTGTTCTTGGCGGCACCCTGCACAGGGGTGGCACTAGCAGCAGACTTCTGGCCAGCAAGGGCTAGGATCTCTGACGGTGAGAATGCGGAGCTCACTCTCCCATTCCTGCCATTGAGGTGCATCATGCCATCTTGGAGATGAAGGCCGACTCTGCTCATGGGCCGGATGGCCTCCCGGTTATTTTCTTCCAGAGGTTCTAGGACAAAATTCAGGGGGTCATTATGCCTATGTTTCAGGAGTTATATGTTGGTACGCTGGTGATGGCGCGCCTGAACTTTGGGATGATTACCCTGATCCCCAAGATTGTGGGGGGGATATTCGCCAGTTCAGGCCGATCACTGTGATAAACATGGTCCAAAGGATCATCTCCAAGGTATGCGCGCGTCGGCTTGCTCCAATTATGGAGCGACTGACACACCCATACCAGTTTGTCTTCCTGAAAGGAAGATATATTCATGATGGGATTCTTGCACTGCACGTAATAATCCATGAGGTGAAGGTGAGACATCAGCGGGGTGTCTTTATAAAGCTTGACTTCCAGAAGGCGTATGACAGGCTACATTGGGCCTTTCTTCGCCAAGTCCTTCAACGCCGAGGTTTCGATGATCGCATGATAGGGTGGATCATGCAGATTATCATGAGCGGGAACACGGCGATCAACATAAATGGCGAGGTAGGGCCCTACTTTAAACCCTCATGTGGGGTTAGACAAGGGGATCCGATCTCTCCGATCTTGTTTAATTCCACGGTCGAAGCTTTGGCAGAAATCTTGGAGAAGGCCAAGACTTCGGGCCACATCTCGGGGGTGGTGGGACACCTTATCCCAGGTGGGGGGTGACTCACCTCCAATATGCAGATGATACGATGATCATGGTGGAGGGGTCGAAACAAGACATTATTAACCTGAAATTCCTGCTCCTCTGCTTCGAGGCCATGTCCGGCCTCAAGATCAACTTCGACAAGAGTGAAGTTATGGTGTTAGGTTACTCTGGGGATGATCAGCAGAGGATCGCAGATAACCTTAACTGCCGGTTGGCGGTCTTCCCCTAAACTATTTAGGGATGCCAGTGAGGGACACCAGGATCCTGATTAGGGATTTGGAGCCCCTCATGGGCCGGGTTAAGGCGAAATCCGAACCCTGGAAACGGAGGTTGACCTCTAAAGGGAATAAGACTATCCTTATCGACGCGTGCATTTCTAGCCTCCCCATGTATATGATGGGGCTGTACTTCCTTCCGGAAGACGTGCATGCTAACTTCGATAAAGAACTCTCCCGATTCTTTTAGATGGCCAATGATGGCCACCAAAAGTATCATATGGTTAAATGGGCTGACATCTGCTCCCCCAAAGAGCTGGGGGGCTTAGGCATTGTCTCTTCACGTCACATGAATGTGGCGTTGATGCTTAGGTGGGTTTGGCGCATTCTGAAGGATGATGGAGGCCTCTGGCTGCAGGATAAAAGCCAAGTACCTCCGGGGACGACCCCTACTAGCTTGCGAGCGTCAGGAGGGCTCTCAGTTTTGGAGAGCCATCCAGGACATTAAGCCAGCCATTCAGAGAGGGATGTCCATTTCCATAGGTGATGGGAGGGACTCCCTCTTTTGGCTAGACCCCTGGCGAGGGGACCGGCCCCTGCGCCACGAGGCTCCTAAGTTGTTTGGTATCTGCGCAGACCCCATGCTCCTGGTCACGGAGGCGCGCCAGGAAGGGGAATGGCAGGTGGCATTCCGACGGAACCTCGCGGAGGCCGAGAGGGTGTCCTGGGAAGCGCTGAGGGACAATCTCCCGCTATCCCTGGCGCAGGCTCCGGACGCCCTGACCTAGAGACTGGCCCCCTTGGGGACCTTCTCGGTTGGTTCGGCATATAGGGCCCTGTTTAGTGGGCTTTGTTGGGAATATGCCCTAGAGGCAATCATGTATGATGATACTTACCATTGTATTCATAAAGATATTAAGTAGTCCTTGTATAAACATCTGATGTGTATCATTGAATATGTGATTCGGTTGTGGAACTATGCATTCATGTTGTTTGTACTAAATATCCTTGGTCATTGAGGTTGTGATGGACACACAACTTAGACCAATGTGAAAGTTGGCTTGATGACTCGGTTCCACTTGTCATGGGCATGGAGATGCTATTCCAACTTACACAGACTCGGCTAAAGAGTTTAGCGAGTCGGATTGACCCATATTGAGGTACAACGAACAAGTTCTCATTTGTATATCTCAATCAATATAATCCTTAGACCTGAGGTTATTGCATAGTCCGAGTTGAGGATCACCGACTTAGGTTCTGTCAAACGCTGATCCATAACTGGGCAGTTATAAAGGCAGGGTTCGGGTCGACTGAGAATCAAGCTGCGTGATGTGAATAGCCAAGATGCGATTTTGCCCCTCCACTCGGAGAGATATTCTCTGGGCCCTCTCGTGAGATATGATTCAGAAAGCATGGCCATGCACGACTCGGTTAAGTGTTAACCGAGGCGATCGACTAAGAGTTAGTCGAGTGAATCACTTATCTTGAATCGAGAAGAGAGTCGGACTATTTAAGGGATGACATATGTTTGCCTATAGTCTGACAAGGTATATCGTGAGGCAAAAGGGACTCGGACGTAAGTCACATTGGAAAGGCAAGTCATCATGACTCTTTGGTACTTGGGAGTCGGCACGTTCTGCTAGGAGCCGCTACCGACTGATCGATTGTGAGTCGGACTCCAATCGTGTCCAAGTAGCCATGAGCCTGCGGGGTCACACACTTGAGAGCGGGAGCACGTTCGGATTGGATCTGAACCTGTAATCTGGTTGGGTTGGACCTAAACCGGATTAGGACTGAGTTAGTGAGTTGGACTCACGGTGACTGGTGTTATATGGGCTTTAGTGAATGGGTCGCGCGAGCAGAGCCACGTTCACTCCCTATATAAAGTGGAGCACCTTAACCTAGAAAGGTTAATCGTTGTTCGGTTAGGTCATTCCATGTGTTGGAAACCCTAGCTCCACAGCAGTCCTGCCGCCGTAACGAACCTAGCAGTTCACCGCCGGCGCTCCTCCTTGTACGTGTGGATACCAGCAGAGGTGCTGTGCGATCAGCACCAGGACGATCGGATCGTGAGGACTGCACTGCATCAACTGACGCGCTTCATCAGTAATCCGCAACCGCGCGTCTAGTGGTAAACCTCGTGGCCTTCTACCTCAGCTAGTTCTTGGGATCACCACGTTAGAGGGAAAATTTTGTTTTATCTCTGCGTGGCCCAACAGGCTTCGCCGGTTTGGAAGGCCCCCTTACCCCTGAAGATCAAATTTTTTGTCTGGCAGCTGCTGCAGGACAGACTGCCCTCGGGGGTCGAGGTGGCCAAGCGTTTTGGGCCTGGGGACGGCCAGTGCCCGCTTTGTGTAGTCCCGGAATCGAGGCTACATATCTTCTTCTCCTGTCCCGCTGCTCGCTTCCTATGGAACTTCGTCAGTGAGGCTCTGGGGACGAAATGGCAGGCCTTAGACCTGGGGGAGTTCCTAGAAGCCGCCGCAAACCACACCGGTAGGAGGAGGCACCTCTTCTGGATGGTGTTTGCGGTGTTGACCTAGTCTCTATGGAATATCCGGAACAACATGGTCATTGAGCGTGTCTTCCTGTGCCGTGCCTCTGACTCGATCTTCAAATTTATGGATTTTTTTCAGCTATGGTACCCGTTGTATAGACAGCGGGATAGAGCCGGCTGGACGTGATGCTGGGGCACCTAATCACAGCGGCTCGTCGACTTGCTACTCCGTCTGCCCGCTGAGGACTCTTGTTAGCTTTGGAGGAGTCTTGTATCTGGGTGCGCGTGTGTGCGTTCTCTTCGGCTAGGTCTTGGCGTCGCCTTGTATTCGCTGAGGGGTGCGGACCTTGTGGTGTGTGTGATGCATTATGTCTTTGGTGTGTTGGAACTTTGTATGAATGTTGCTTTATTTATAAAGCTGGATGTCAGCTTTCGAGGAGGAATAACATGCTCCTTAAAACGGTTAAACCCATTAAATAACCGCAAGTTTATCGAAAAAAGTGGCATGAACAGGATCATTATATCACTTAAACCCTTCGAATATTTTAAAGTGCCCTTTATTTGGAACCCCGGATCCTTAAATCTATGGTTTTGGACGAAACTATTAAAGGCACCACAAACCGGTCAACTCTGCCCAACTGCCATAACAGTCATTGGAATGCCAGGGTGCCGCAGCCGGAATCCGACAAAATCCACTGGAGTGTTCAGAACTTCCTTTGGGCGTTGTGCTGTCTGGCCCAACAGGGGTCTCACTTGTGTGCTTATTTATAAAATAGAGCAAAAGCCTATTTCGAGAGAGTATGAAATCTAGAGATATTGTTGTCAATTCCACAATGCTCGTCTCAAAACGGACCGATTTCGGGCCAAATTGCTAGAGACGACGACGACAACGATGGCCATGGCTGGACCTCGAGCTGGGGCGGGCATGCACGAACCAGGCGTCCGGGCGGAGCTAAGGTGGGCCGTCGGCGGCCAGACGGCGCGGGGGAGGGCGCCAGCGGGAGGGCGACCAGCAGTGGCCACGGCGCCCAACACCGGCGTATGGGCGGCGGGAGGGCCCGCAGACGCGTGGCGCGAGCAGCCTAGGGGCGGGCGGCTGGCGTGCAGGTTCGGGCACCGAGGACAAAAGGAGGAATATGAATATGTCCTTTTACACTTTCTTCTCTGGGTTCTATTCTGTTTATGTCTTTGTCGCACCATAAAACAGGGTTTTCACGGCCCTTTTATGCGTTTTATTGGTCGCGGTTTTAAGGGGTCTACTAGAGATGCTCTTAAGAGAGTGTCTGCTAGTCCATATCGATTTTACCCTCCCCCCAACAAACACCAAAGGGATATCGGGTGTGCCGGGGGTCAAAATCGTGTCTAGCTAGCCTCCATAATACTTATTTTCCACCGGCAAGGCCCATTACTATATCTTGCACCCCATGCCAAACCTAACCCAATGAGGGCTAGAGGGGGCGCTAGATGGAGCTGAAACACAACAGGTCCTTCCTGGTAGTGAGAGAAAGGCGCATGTCCATAGAGCCTGCAGCTCAGACGACGGATCCCTTCGACAGGCCATGCCGCGGTGAGCCCCTTTCATTCCCGCCCTTTCCTTCGACTCCCGCTCTGTCTTCCTGCCCTTTTTCCTGCTATATGTAGGCACCCCTCCCCTCCGTCCCGCCGCCGTCATGAAGAGTCCCAATCTCAATTTCTACGAGGTCGTGATGTTTGCCCACTACGACATTCACGTGTCGTCACGCGCGAGGCTTCTGGCCGGCTTCGATCTCAGCTATGCCGGTGTGCCCGTGATGCCACTCTTGCACGTTAACAAATTGGCGATGCAGATGGAGGAGCATCGCCGCCAGCTACCGGAGCGGAAGAGGGAAATGGCCCGGTACTCGCCCACGAGCATGTCCTGGCCAAGCGGTTAAAGGAGTGGAAGACGAAGCTTACGCCGTGCGGATCTCACCGGCGGTAGCTCTACCCGGATCCGCGCAACCCCGAAGGGAGGCAGCGGGTAGCCTCCGTGGTCTTCGAGCTTCTTTCCTACTAAGTCGTGGTCTCTTTTAGGCATGATTCGACTTCCTTCACCGATTTCGTTAAATGGGCCTGCCGATATTGGATTTGCCAACTATTGGGGCTCGGCTTCTGAATAGATCTTTCTTCTGCGCCTGCTCAGGCCCGGCCCTGGGGCAGGGCTGGCGGGGCAGCTGCCCCGGGCCCATGAAACTTGGGGGCCCTGCTAGATATGCATTCCTTCTACTGGCACGTGAAGGCCTGACCCAAATTAGTTCTCGGTTACTATAGAGAGAGAGGGAGGAAAGAAACTACCGAAGGCCCTCGAAGATAAAGACTGACGATTGACCTCCAAAATCGTGATGGCATCTTAAGGAAGGAGAGAATAACCATGGCGGCTGGGTGCTGGACCGTGGAGTGCGACAAGGTCGTGTTGCCTGTGTTTGATAAGCCTCGGTTCCAATTGAGTAAAAAAATGCAGATGCTACCGGCTCTAGCTGGAGAATCTAAAGGTACGGCTGCTCCCTTCGTAAAAAATGTTTCTCTCTACTTCATTGTTGGTAAATGGGGATACATAGATGCAAAATTAGGCACACCATTGGACTTAATCGAAGGGGAAACTGGGAGGTAAATACGTCAGCTTGTATAGAGATTTCACTTTTGCTGATATGCAATCAGATTAGGCATGCCAAGCCGTGGATTTAGATGGAGTATTTTGTCCAGTTTGGAGAAACGAGAGAGAAAACAAAGGGGAAAAAGGAATCAGTCCATACTTTTTTTTGGGTAACTTTGATCCGATTAATCAATGTCGGTCTCATATATGTATTCATAACATTAGAGCTGATAAGATCTAAGTTTTGTTAGTATGAAAATTAACAAACCCCTCCTAACTAATAATAATATTACTCCCTCCTCGGTTCCAAAATAAGTGACTTGAGTTTGTCACCATTCGCATGCTCCTAAACAGGTTTTAGTGTGTAGATACAGACGAATTTAAAAAAATTCAAATCATTTATTTTGGGACGGAAGGGATAGTATTTTATTTCATGAGATGCTCACTCGACCCACCACGACAACCCAAAAAATATAGAGAAGGTATATACTCCCTCTGTCACAAAATATATATAGGGAATTCATCTAAATTGGAATGTGTCTATATACTGAATAGTTGCTACATACATCTAAATTTATATAAATTTTGCGACATCTATTTTGGTACGGAGGATGTATCTAAATTGTCTCTCCCATATGCGATTTTGCCATGATAATCCGATACCTCTGTTATCGTAATCACCATAATATGTTTATGAAAATAAATGTGTAAATCTCAAAAAAAACTTGTTTAAAAATATTGCATTTAGATGCTTAAGTGTTTACTGATACCAGATAATATATTTTTATATGCATACTTATATTATTAGGTATGTTGAAAATTAAAGGGCCCTAGGTAACAGGTTTGCCCCGGGCCACTAAAAACTCAGGACCGGGCCTGCGCCTGCTATGTTCAGCCATAAACCAGGATTGTGGGCTGGATCCTGAAAACCAGTAAAATACGTCCATCTACGACTTACGTTCTCCGGTTTACATCACTATAGCTGAATGCTCGTGCGTTGCTACGGCAACACATTAAATCAAATAAAGTTTCTTTAACCAAGTGTGGCGGATCAGGTCTGTTGTATCTACTAACTTAGATGAGTACAAATATTTTGTCCAAAACTTTTGTTGGACAAACTACTATAGAATATTATTGTATGCCATTTCCAATAAAACATATCTTACATTTTTGCATAACTCTGTGGTACATATGGTTGTTGTGTAGAAAATAACTTAATAGTATGTCCAATGTATTAGCATCCCTTGGACAATAAATATAAACATATCTCAAGGTCTCTACACAACATGTAACGACAAATTGAAAAGACTTACACAATTGCTTTCAAACTAAACTTACATGATAAATTAGAGATTTACTGCATATACTCATTCGATAGTGGCAAGCCAATCCTCTTAGCTTTTCTAATCCAACAGGCTCCATCTGCTGTGATTCGTGAGAAGACAGATAAACAAATCAGAAGAAAAACAAATCAGAAGAAAAGAAGAGACTTTTATGTATAGGAGGTAGAAGAGAATAAAAATACACAGCTGCCCCAACGGGACCATCGGTACCAAAGGCCCAAGTTGTATTCTGCCTCCACCCAACCAGCTGATCCTAGTGTGCTAGGAACCGCACGTCCGCACCGCACATGACCTAGACGCCCGATTTCCCTATTAGCGCCGCCACTGACGAGGATGTTTAGGTGCGCACCTCCGCCGCACGCTCCTCTGCCCAGAGCCATGCGAGGAAGTCATCAGGTCCTCATCCGTGTTCTGTCCGAGGACTGCATCCATGGACGGAGCATCTTCTACCTCTGTCACATTTTTCTCTGCCATTTGCAAGCACAAAACAGAGCATCTTATGAGGTTCAATCCATGGATAGAACGCCCCTCAACCTGTTGTTTCCAGCTGCATGAGGATCTTGTTTTCAGCTGCCGTCGCCCCCAAGGTTCGGGCAGCCGCCGCACGAGGCCTTGGATTTCTGTCGTCGTCGCTACGCAGCTCCAGGCTACGCTTGTGCGAGGCGCTGGGTTGAGGGATTGTTGGCTGATTTGTGGCGCGCCCAGCAGGAGATGGAGGCGGACGGAGGAACATGGGGCGATTGGGTTGGGTGTCTGGTGCGGTCATGCCGCGAAAGAAGAGGATAAGGAAGGAGTGATGCCGATGTTGCGTTCGCGAGCTCCGCCCGGTTCGTCTCCTCCAGCCGGGCCGCCGAAGTCCTCGCCACCAGCGCGTCGAGAGAAGACAGAGAAACGAACCGATATTTGACTTGTTGACTTAGGCGGTGGCAGGGGCTATAATATCACCAAAAGGTTAGGGGCGAAACTGTCTTTTGATGGCAGATCGGTGGCAGATATAATTTAAGCGTGATGACGTAACAACGAACCGACTATCACGACTGCAGTGTCCTCTTTTTTCTCAAAGAGAATAGAGTTTGTTAGTACATGATAGAGTTTAAATTTATCCAGCAGAGTTTCTCAACAATTTGTTCCTATAACCTTGGGCGGTGGTGCTTAAAGATATAGATGGAGTTTGTTATTTTTTAAAATTGGATAAAGTTTGTTAGATGCAACGTGTGAGATAAGATAGATAGCTGTGCGGTGTCATTTTTATGTAATTTTTGCATGTGTGACACCAGACATTCACCACGCTTTTGAAATTAATAGTAAAGATATTTTTATGGGCCCAAAACAAGTGCTAACGTAGACAGAAACGCGACATGACCTTTCATATCAGATTGTCATACAACAACCGCCTACCAACTGCTAGTACCTCCGACTCCGAGCAATAGAATGAGAAGGTGAAAAGCATGGCGAAAAAACAGAGCTCCATCGTAATCAACATGCATACATGCCAGATGACACCACATCCTATAGCTTCTACACGTCCGCCTTGTGCTCGGGCCGGTGTGTGAACTCGAAGTCGACGTGGACGAAGGCTCGCTCGACCTCCGGCAGCTGCTCCAGCTTCTCCTGCAGTGCCTCCCCGATGTCGTGCGCCTGGCTCAGCGGCATGTCCCCCGGAAGCACCACGTCCACCTCCACAAAGTAGTGTGTCCCGAACGTGTAGGCCCTCACCGTGTCGATGTGCCGGATCTCCTCGTGGTGGTTCCAGATCAGGTACGTCAGCTTCGTCAGGTACTCCGCCGGCGCTGACCGCCCGATCAGGGTCCCCACGTTCTCCAGCACCGTCCGCGCCCACGTCGTGATCGTGTACAGTGCGATCTGCAAAACACAATTCCCCATTTGAATTGCATTTCAAACATCTTTGAATTTCAACTGTAAAATCTATAAAAATTTGGTAATACTAGATCAGATCCTTCACCAGTATGGCTCCGACGGGGTCCATCCACCAGTGGAACCGCACGGCGAGGAGTGCGCTGACCAGGCCGACGGAATTGGTGATCACGTCGAAGAAGTGGTCCTGCGCGTAGGCCTTGACAATCTCGTTCTTGAACGTCCGGCAGTAGAGCATCAGGAAGAACTTGACGACGGCCACCGACAGCATGCTGCCCACCATCCACATCTCCTTGTACGTGTCGAACTTCGTGTGCTCCTGTGTCACCAGCTCCCGCCCCGACTCGATCAGCACCTGGAACCCTAGGCAACCCATTACCGACGCAAACACCACGATGCCCTGCACATTGTTTCAGCAACCCACAAAAGTTCAGTAAATTTTGATTTTTGGTAAAAACATTTCAGCATTGGGATTTTTCAGTTTCTGCAAATACCACTGGCTGCATGCGCCTCTTCCCGATCGGGTAGCTGTACTTGTTGGGCTTCTTCATCGCGTGCGCCGTGAACCAGAGGATGAACCCTGACAGGAGATCAAGCAGCGAGTCCAGCGTAGAGGCGATCACCGCCATCGACACGGTTTCAAACGAAGCGAGAACTTTCCCAGCGAAGAGTATCAGGTTGATTATGTTGGATAGGTTAATGGCCAGACGTTCGCCCTTGGCCAGGTTTTCCAACTCTTCCTATGAAAATAGCCAGGTGTGTACGTAGTATTTAGTAGTTTAGTACTCCCTCCGTCCTAAAAAGGATGTCTCAAGTTTGTTTGGATTTGAATGTATCTATATATACTAAATAATGTCTAGATACATTCAAATTTAGCAAATTTAAGACATCCTTTTTAGGACCGAAGGAGTACTACTACTAATTTACTCTGAAAAATCAAGCAACATTGGATTTTCGCGTAAAAGAATGGATGTGTACCTCGGTAGGAGCACCGGTCAAGCCACCCAGCTCGTTCATGCTCTCCATCTCGCTGAAATCCTTCAGAAGGCTCTCTTGCTTCTCGTAGTACTTTGCGATTTTTCTTTGCTTCCCTGAAATGGTTTGAAAAGCAAGTAAAGGAACTGAACTGTCATAAGAAAAGTCTTGTACTCTACACTACAGAGCATCAAGAAATATCGACCCGTTCAATGCTAGCGAATTCGAAACAATGATCGATCAAAAGCTAAAGTTGTTACTATCTGGTACCACCAGTGGCGATTGGTTGAGCCATGCCAATATGCCAATGCTAACTGTGTTTGTACTACAAGTTATTCGCTACATCCAAAATCCCAAATGCCAAACCGAGACAGCACAAAGCATGATTAAGACTGAACAAAATGAACGATGAGAAAAATTGATTTGCATATTACCCCTTGACCTCTACTTCTTTGTACATTGCAGTTACATGGATATATGTGACGACGCTGATGATAAGTTATTAACACAGGATAGTACATGTACACTCATTTGCACTACTAGCATTTGTGGTTAGTGTTGACTCTGCCACTCACTCTAGTGCAATAGAAATGGAGCCAACTGACCAACTAAACTATGTTATAACCTGGATTGCCATCAATAAACCACGCACGCCCATGTCTATCTGACTGAACCAACCAAGCCACTCAACGAAAAGAAGGTCTAAATTCGTAAGAAAGACATTCTAAAAAGGTATGCATACTAAAAAAAATCCAATCATGTTCGAGTAAAGAACTTCTGTTGATCTAGATGTGCTCCAAAAAAGCAAATAAGTTAGAAGAGAAGATCATTTGTGTCTGTTCTATTGCTTACAGTGTCATCTTTCACTAATGAATAATGACAAGGACTAATTGATCATAGTGTCATATTTCTTTATCTTCTTGTTTGTTTGTATACCACATCCATCCTCCAACAACTACAAGATTTATTTTGAATGAAAACAAAGGCACCACGTTTGTCCACATCTTTCACTAATGAATAAAATATTTGCACTGAGATGTGTGGCGAGTCTAGATTCTAACAGCGTGGGACTCATTATTTTTAGATAATGGAAGAGTGCTCCGGGACAGTGCATCAGTGATGCATTCAACCCATGAATGGGGATGCTCTGAGTGCATGTTATTGGGTTGATAAAGAGTACATGTTCGTTTCTAGAAGCCCATAACAGGTACTAGTACAACTTTTACTAGTAGGTGATAAATAATACAAACATCTCTAATTTATATAGTAGATTTTGGATAAAATACAATACTCTTTTTGTTTTAATCAAATTCCATATATACACGGTCTATAAATAGCTAGATTTTGTATGTCATATTGGTGTTGAGATTTATTCTTTGTGAAAATCGACGAACGGTCATCATTGAAAACAAAAGAAAAGAAAAGGCTCGAGCTAAGTATGCGATGTTTTCTCGTCTTCTACTGTCACTTGGGCGAAGTTTTCACTTCTGCTGAAAATCGAAGGATTTCTACGAGAGCCCCGTACGTCACCTTTTGTCAAGATGAAGAGTTTAATACCAATGGAGCAAATGGGCTCTTTTTTGTTTTGGACCTCTCCTTTCGTTACTAACCAATGGAGCAAATGGGCAAATTCGCAAAGCAGAAGCAAATCAAGAAGACAAAGCATACTAGTACTCCTTCCGTTTAGAAATATAAGATGTTTTAGATTTATAAAAACGATATATCTTGACATATTTTAGTGTTTAGATTCGTTTGAACCACCGAGTGACATGCATACCAGCTAGCTAGCAAGGAAAAAGCAGAGGATCAAGAGGGTGCTCGAGGCGGGCGCGTACACCGTACCGTTGGAACCGCATGCGGCGGCGGCGCCGGAGAAGAGCCCGGCGAGGAACGACGGCGGCCTCCGGTGCAGCCGCTCCGGGGCGCGCATGACGTCGCTGCTGCCCATGCTCAGCCTCCACGCCTCCGCCGCCGGCGCCACTGCATCGTCTCCTGCCCCTCCCCTCTTCCCCGCCGACGACGACATGTCCAGCTGCTCTGTTCTCTCCCTCGAGAGATTCCACACGACACGAGACTTTATCGCTCCTGTGCGGGCGCGCGCGCGTCTGGCGTGGTTGCAGCCAGCTTGAGCGCTACTTGTAGCTGCTGAGACCTACCTGGTGACTTTACTTTCGGCCCACGCAGAAATGGAAAGACGAAGCAGACTCCTTCCTGTCACACGCGCCGAACCCTGATGACACGTACAGCCAGACCCAACACGTCTTTCTTTCGGCGTACCAAATATAGTACTCCCTCGAATCCATATTACTCCCACCGTCGTAAAATAGATGTCTTAAATTTGTCAAAATTTGGATGAATCTGGATAAAATGGTCTAGATTCATCTAAATTTGAGACATTTATTTTAGGACGAAGAGAGTACTTGTTATTAAAATGAATTTATCTAAACATGTTTTAATGCTATAGATACATCTATTTTAACGATAAGTAATATGGATCGGAGGAAGTATTGTATCTACAAAGCCGGCGACGTGGCTGACGGACGGCGACAACTGCACGCCGGACGAGGTCGCGCGATGCCAATTTGCCGATGGCGTTGAATCGAGGGGCAGGACTCTGGAGAGAGTGTACATGTGTGTGTTGGCCGCCGCCGCCGAGCGGGAACACGTGCGGTGCGGGTTCAGCTGCGGTGGCACGACGACCGGGTGACGATAACCAGGAGCAACCTGGGGAGAGAAAAGCAGGCACTCCCTACTGCCCAGGAGTCTCTACTGCTACAACTTGGTTTGAATTTTTGGCCACGTCTTCGTGTAAGCTACAGCCGGCCCAATTTTTCTATACTAACTTCGATCTACTTTCTCTTACTTCTATCTATATATCTATACGGATTTGCTAGTTCTCAGGCGCCTGAGAACTTCTTAAGTCTCAGTCGCCTCTTTCACCGTTTGATTTACCTCGTGATTCGTGTAAAATGAAAGTTACACATGAGTTGCAAGTCGGGTGTAACTGAGAATTTAATGAGTTGCAACTAGGTTGTAACTGAGAACTAGTACAAATCTTATGAGTTGCAACTAGGTTGCAACTGAGAATTAGCACAAATATTATGATGACATCAGCGACTTAGACATAACTAGTTCTCAGGCGCCTGAGATCTAGACACTCCCATATCTATATCTAAACCTAATAATAAAAGACGAAGTGTTTCTTTCGGTCTAACATTTTTTTAGACTCTTTTACCCTACCACCAAAATACATAATACCACCAATGCCACCAGTAAGTTAAAAAAATGACTCCTATCTTACTAGACCGTGGCCCGACCGAAAGAGTCCGGACCAAACCATGGTTCCCCTTGCCTCTACAGGATCAGGTGTTGTGTCGTCCTCTCCCGATTTCCTAATCCCTCCGAGATCCATCTCCACGATGCGTGTAGCCCCGCCTAATTCCCGTCGTTAGAGATCAACCAGACTGCCCTGACTTGCACGGTCGATCCCGTCCCGATCTTCTAGCCCTCACCACAGCCCGCCAGCACATCTGAGCTGATCCGCTCTGGCCATCTACGGCAAGGGGGCCTCTTAGGATAAAGCAATCAGCGGTGCAATGATCACACATATTGGCAGTGTACGATCGCAGCGGCAGCCGGCAGGGTGCCTTCTTCTTGGCTCTTTCTATGGAGTATTCTTGCCGACCGTCCGGAGAGCAAAGTACTACTATCTATTCTGTGTGATGCAGCAATGTGCTACACCTACACACAGATGCAGCTATTTGTAAGTGTTATGGCTTGTTAATCGATGTACTAATTAAATTAGCCTATAAAGTGTTGTTAATGCATCCACTAAACTATCTAATTTGCTATGTTTCCACCGATGCAATATTTTGGCAATGAAGAAATTCAGCAATTAATTACTGAAACAGCTTAAGACCTTTTCTTTTAGTGTATCTGATTTTGATGTCATTTCTTGGTGATTTTTTTAAGTATTGCTTTGGTGTTCTACAAACATATGCCAGCAAAGGTTTGATAGAATTTGTTCTATATGATAGCAAAGAACAAAATAAAAATATTCCGTAGTATATTGGAGATGGCAGCATGTAATTCTCTGTTAGATTCTGCATGTATTTTCAGCTGTTGTAACACGCGAGCTCACACAACCTTCACCGTGGTGAATCATGCGTGGTGAACAAAACCCTCTCAAATTAACTGACTTCACTTTACCTACATACATGTGTATCTACACAATAAAACAGATCTAAATACATGTGTATCTATATAAAGTGAAGTCACTTATTTTAGGATGATGAAAAAAATACATAGGAGTTTTTATTCCGGTGCAACGCACGGACATGTTTCCTAGTAAAATATAAAAGGAGAAATCTACTCTCAGACCGGTCGGTAGGATATAAAACCTGACAGGAAGTGTGAACGCATGTTGTTAGTATTATTTTGAAAATTCAAAATACTTTCTAGATCAAATAGTTTGTCCAATTTAAGATCCGTTTTCACCGTTGGACTAGTCGTGACAAGATCTTCAAAACTAGATCCCATGTTGATATGTTTTGATGAATTTTTTTTTTGGACCAAAAAGTTATCCACACCAAACACGTGAGTTATCCATTATATAATATGTAAGTTATCCACCAAATAACACATAAGTTATCTACCATATAAACTTTTTGGATAGAGACGTTCTCGTATACGTGTTGAGCAAGTTTAATTGGCACACAGTAGACTACTTGTTAGGTTATTGAAGCTTTATTCCTATCAATGTGTTAGCGTCGACCGATGAAACCTCGGAACCCTAAAACTCTTCGGCTTTGTCACCCATACGCCACAGTAACGATGATGGACGACAAGTCGAGCCGCTAGTATACTGGTTGCGCATTACGTTGTTTACTACGATTTAGTTGGTGGTTGGTTGGGCATAAGACCTATTTATTTATATTGTATGGAACAAAGCTTAATTTAGTTATTATGTTTAAAGTTGGACGCGGTAGCCTTTTGAGGTTAAGTAGTCCATACGTTATGAGAAGGACGACGGGCAACGAGACCGAGCCGTTAGAATAACTTTTTATATTATATTTATGGTTAATTTTTATAGTAATGGATAACTTACATATTATTAGGTGGATAACTTACATGATGAAGCAAGGATAACTCTTGTGTTACTGATGTATAACTTATGGGTAAAAAAAGTTACATATTACTAACACGTGAACTGTGAATAATTTATTTATAATGGTGGATAACTTATATGTTATTAGGTGGATAACTTACATGTTAAAGTCTGAATAACTCGCGTGTTCCGGGTAAATAACTTTTGATAATAAAAAGTTGTCAAAATATACCAACATGGGATCTAGTTTCGAAGATGTCGTCGCGACTAGTCTAAGGGTGAAAACGAATTTTAATTCGGACAAACGGTTTGACCTAAAAACTATTTTGAATTTTCGTATTTGAAATGAGCTAGCTATAGAAAGATACCTTACTAGTCCTGAATTCCCGCCAGGATTCTACATTTTCATACCGGTCGTTGTGTAGCAACTTCCATATAAAATATAAGATATTCTACTTTTTATAAAAAAAACCTACACACTAAAAGATACTATATCTAGTCATATTCAGAAAACCTAAACAGGCTTATATATGGAATGGAAAGGAGACCAAATCGGCGACACTTATTGTGGTTCGGACTAGGCAGTACGTACGGCCTAGGCTATGGCAATATGGGCTTTGAATTGGTGGGCCCTTTTTGAACAACCTGGTCTCAGTTTTAAAGTTTTTTATCTCAGAAACTTCAAAATAATCAATGGAACAATCCCAAATAAAAACTCACCGAAATTTCCCCGCGAGTGTGGGGCCCATCACATACAGGGTACACATGATAAATGGCCCAAAGTCACGTAAAGTTAGCAGCCCCATAGTCATGCAATGATTTTGACATATATATAATTGTGCTATTCTTCCAATTTGGCTCTACCGGCATTTTTAACAATTTGGTCACTTGTTTTTGAGAATCCATTTGGCTTAATTATGTCGTTACTTGGTTACCTTTATCTCCCGTCTGAATTATCCAGTTCATTTGTGAAAAAGAAAAGACTATCCAGCCGAATATATTGTATGGATACAACAAATTGAAGAAAAATATAATGAGCAAATTTCACCTACCCTCCACACTCCCGTGTCGTCCCCGCTCAGGCGGCACCGAGGGGAAAACCCTAGCCGCCGGCAGGGCCTTCCTCCACCCAATTCCCCTTCCCGCCTCCATCGGAGGACATGGACGGGCAAAGCCCTTGCCGCTAACGTGGAGGCGGGGCCTTCTCTCTCTCTCTCTCTCTCTCTCTCTCTCTCTCTCTCTCTCTCTCTCTCAACGCATGTGAGGGCCTCTGATCAGGGCGACCGAGGTCCAAGACGGCGGTGGCTCCACGATCTGCGAAGGGCGGCGGCGGAGTGGCGGTTATACTGCTCGGCAATGCTGCGACGCCACGACGGTGTGTTTTCTGCAGGGCTCGGTGCTGGTCCAGACGGTGGTATTCCTCAGGTTTATCCTGAGGGCGGCCGACGTTTGTCGATCTAAACAACCAGTTTCTGGAGATGGGATTGTCGGTGAAAGCTGAGCCTACTTCGGTCATGGCAGATGATGGAGGCATCTTTGACGTCATAACCTGGCATCGTCGTTGCATCTCTCAGGACCTGACTCGGGCTGCTCTGGGGGAAACCCTAGATATGGTTTTACCGGATCGGATGATGACGATGCTCGACACGGTTCTCCCTCCCGGGGGCATCGTTTTTGGACCAGGTACTGGTCGAAGGGGTAGAAGGTGGTGCGGCTTTGTCTCACATTGAGACTTCGGTGGATTTGTCAAGTCATTCCTACCACTAGGTGCTACGCTCAGTCATGCTTGGTTGGGAGGTGCTATGCATGACTCAACAGCATGGCGCCAAGGGGTCTCGATGTCGACTGGGTGTGCGTGTTGGACGTGCGCAGGGTGGTGGTGCTGCTTGGCGCCATGGTGGCGTTGGCGGCAAATCTCACAAGGTCATTGCTTTGATTTCTCCTGACGATGGGTATGCTGAAGATGGCGGCGGCGAGAACTTTCTGGAGCATGTATTGGTACATGTTGAGGGTCTTCCGGACCGATTGTGGCACTTACTCGCCATTGAGCGACTTGTAAGGCATTCAATTTTAGATGTTGTGCGTTGGTAAGATGCCAGGGATATAGGCACTGTTCATGGACACCCCCTTCATTAGTGTGGTAGGATTAGCGAACTGTCGCTTATTTTGATGGGCTTCGGTTTGATCTTTGAAATCCTTGTTGTAAGGTTTTGAGAATAATCTAATACTCAAGGTGTGTGCATCTTTTGGATGCAGAGGTCGAGGTGATATCCCTCCTATTTTGAAAAAAATGAGAAAATTTCACTGCATATCTAACCCAAGTGATATTATTTTACCAACCATTTATACTTTCCAATGGGTGGACCACTAGATAAGCAATGCAACAATTAGAGGACAAATCCATCATAGATATTTTGTATGTTCAGATTTTTTTATTTAGTACATTTGGTATGTCCTCTATTTACTTACATCTCAAATAGAAATTGTGTATTCTAGAAAACTCTATCCGATTTAGAGGACACTCATGATATTTGAAGAAACTTGAATACACATCTACATGGACAGATATTTGTAGTTCGGCTAAGTGGAAAGAATCTTTTTGTGATGATGTGCGATTTTTTTCTCTGGTCGGGAAAATACAATTTAACCAAAGAACTTTAGAGGTAATGTCTCAAAAAGGAAATAACTAACATGATCAATGACCCGATGTACTATATGTTTTAGATTGAGTGGAGCTGAAATTTCCGTGATCAAACATTAAATTACATAATAAAAATGATTGTAGTTTTTATTAATTGTTGCATTATTGCATGTTTATTTTTCTAACTATAATAGAAATAGTGGTGGTCAAGATCATATGTAGCGAGAATGGATTGTAATTCAAAAGATTAAAAAGTTTAGCATAAAACATTGTTTTCTCTTTTTTAACTCACCATTGGCCCAACTATGAGAGGACAAAGTATAGGATGACTCTGAACTAGAGGAAATAGTCTAATGGATAGTGCATGTTCATATAGAGGAAAAAATGAAAGAGAAACATACAAGACAAAGTAGATGAGAATTTTGGGGTATGAGACGATGAGACAACGAGTATTTTCATGTCATACACGGCTACAAAAATCAGTAATTTGTTTGAGGGTGTCATGTTTATCAATTTTACACTTTATGACATTTTAGTAGACTAAAAATGTGTGCTTTTATAGGATACCGCAAATTGAAAATGTGTGACAATACACTCTTTCGAAGACATAATATATGAGTTTGGTGCAGTTAGGGATAAATATCAAAAAAATATTTTGGTTGTCCTCTTCTATGAAAATATGTGAAGTTATTGATAAATATATTAAGTTTTTGGAACAATTAACCATAATAATTAGTTCATATGTACATGTATGTGGTAGATCATCATCGGGCTAGCGAAGAAAAAGACTCCCAGCTGTCAGAAGATATATGCCCTTGTCTGTGTCATTTAACAAAATGATTGTGTAACCACACCGTCGAAGAGATCATATTAAGAAACGGTATAACTCAACCACCTACACCCTCCCACAACTATTTGATATTTTGGACCGTCCGATCCCGTGCAGGAACGACCTATATCATTCCATCGTCCCTCAACGTTGCTTGGAATTCGTTCAGCGCTTAACCTCGCGTGGAATGGCCAGCGCGACGTGTTTGGGCCGCTGCTCCGCAGACCAAACAGGAGGTCCTCTCGTTAATTAGGCCGAAAAGTGTAACGCCCGTCAAAAGGCCCACTCGTTTTCTCCTAGAAGCCTCCTTTTTATTCCTAGTATTCATATATGAGTTCAGTTCATTTAAGTTTAGAGATAAAAAAAATATTTTGTTTATCCTGTTCTAATAAAATAAGTAACTGGAACTGTTATTACATATGGACATATATGTTGTAGATCCAGTCAAATGCGATAAATACCATAGACGATCTATATATAACTTGCCAATTAGGCGTGTTGTAATTTGCTAAAGATATTGATTTGTGCGGATATAGATATGTATAAGGTGTCGGGATTTTATTTTTAGCTCGTATACATTGTCTCCTTGTGGCATATTATCGGTTTCGCTTTTCTTTAATGTTGCATATTTGTTTCGATTTATAATTTACCCTTGCTACCGTATTTTCCACATAATCAAATGCTTTTTGAGAAAGCAAAACAAAAGTGTTGCACGAGTACTAGTCTATTGTCTTCTCGTGTATAAAAGTGTGACACAAGAAACTGCTCGTCGGATTAGGATTGACCTCAGTTTTCGTGTACATGTTTAGTTTCGTGATCACCAAATTCACTATTTTTAACCCCACTAGTGCTCACCAAATTACCACTGTACCAAGGTCAAGCTATGTACTGCCAAAATTTTATAATATATAGATGGGTAGAAGTTTTCAACAATCAGATTATTAGATCGGTGGTTCTTCGTGAAAATGTAACACGGTGACGTTCTTATTGGGGAGGGTCATCGCACAAAATGTTTTGTCCAATAAGAACAATTTTATGACTTGAGTGAAAAAGGTGTTCATTTTTATCAGATCGGTGGTTCTTCGTGAAAATGCAATCAGATAATATATAGATGGGTAGAAGTTTCGCATGGACAAGGCTGTCTAGATGGTGACGTTGCGCGAAGTGACGGGCTTGACCAGCGGCGGCGTGGCGGCTACAACGGTGTGGCCCGCCCATGGGGGTCGTGGGCGGGGTTCTCTTATGCAGTGGCATGTGGTTTTGACCAGGGGTTGACTTGTGTGGAGTGAGGTGGCGGCGGCGTGGCTCAAGGTTGTGCCTGGCAGATCATGGCGGCGGGCTTCGTCGGTGGTGACGAGGGATGGTTCGGCACCAGGTGGCAGGTGGACAGCGTCAGCGGCCAGGGCGTAGCAACACAACGATATGGCTAATGGACTGATCTGGGCCTGGCAGGCGGGCGGACTCGATCTAGACCTAATTGGCCATGTTGTTGTGTCCGGATGGAGATCACCCCAGGTGGTGGAGGGCAGTTCCCCTCCCCTTGGCGACCGTGTAGCCTGATAGCTGCAGTCTATGGTGTTTACCTACCTAGTCCAATCCGCCGGCTTTGCGGTGTGACGTTGGTCGAACCATGACTCAAGTTCGTGGATGCCAGGGCGGCGGCCCCAGAAGGTGGACGGCGCGGGCGGTTCTACAGCGAGCGACGTGGTGGCGGTGGTGGTCTCTTTCTTCAGTCATGTGGATGACATGGAGCGGACGGTGGGGGATCCTGGTTTTGGCGACGCTTTGGCTTTGGTAGCCCCAGATCGCAGTTCAGAGGCCTAACTCGAGGACATCAGGCGGCTGAGTTCTTGGGAGCATTGTGAGGATTTTTCTGAGCGAAAGCTCCGCGCCTTGGCGCCAATGGTGGCGATGTCCCTCTTGGGGGAGTCGTTGTGGTTATCCTCTTCATGCTACGGCTCCGGGTGAAAACTGTTGACCTTCATGGTCTCGACGGCAGCGGCGCATTGCGTCGTTACCCTCTTGGGGGCGTCATCGTGGAGCCCTGGTTTCACTCGGTCTTTTTTCAATGTTTTCGATGGCAAATTTGGTTTTCCATGATTTTCTTTTTAATTATCTTTGATCTGCTTTGTAAGAGATTCTACTCATCATCTTGTATTAGTTTAGCCATTGTGACTTTATTTATAAAATAAGGCAAAAACCTATTTTGAAAGAAGTGCGGAAGCAGCTAGCCAGCAACGATGTAGGAGAACTGTTCAACATGAATCCCGCTGCAGTCAGCCGTCCGATTTATCACTCCAACGATTAGGGCGACGCTCTAAGCAGGATTTAAATCTCGTGCACTATATAGGAGTATAGATGTAGTCTGTCATATTTTTGCCGATCTGAGGTAATAGCTTGATTACAGAGGCCACGGCTACTATCTTCTTTAGCCATGAGCAAAGAACAATTCACGGGGCTTTGCATAGTGTGCATTGCATGCGTAGAAGAAAATCAAACAGAAAACATCCCAAATGACACTATTTTACATTGTAGTTTTAAAAGAGTGCACCAAACTCGCAAACCTAAATCTTGCTATTTGTGCAAGGTAAGCATACCAGATGATTGTTGAACCCGGGAATATAAAGGACATGCTTCGCCATGACTGGACTAGTAAATAAGCAATGCAACAATTAGGGGACAAACAGATGATATATATTGTTTATATTATAGAATTTTCTATTAGTACATTATTTTTTCCCTTTTATTTACTTACACCTTAAATAGACAATCATGCATTCGAGAAACTTCTATCCACTTTAGAGGTTGCTCGTAATATTTAAGGAAATTGGAATACACATGTATTTGCAGTTCAACTAACTGCTAAGAATTTATCTATGAATGCATGCGATCTTTTGTCTTATGAAGAATACATTTTAACAAAAGAATTTTAGAAAGTAGTGTCCTAAAAAAGGAACAACTGACATAAGTTTTAGTGTAATATATGTTTTGGACTTAGTGAAGTGCAAATTACAGGCTCGATCACAAAATTGCATATAAAAACTATTGTATATTGGTTTATTCATAAGTATAATAGAAAAATAGTAGTGGTTAAATCACATGTAGAGACAACAGTTCTAATTGTGAAAAAGTTAAAAAGTTTAGTATAAATAAATAATAATTTTATGTTTTTAACACACCATGATCTCACTAAATTAATAGAATGGATTTACTGATTTGTAACAAGATAACGAATTAGATGTATATTATTCTAAACAATCATGTGAATTATGGTCATTTATATGAATGGAAAAAACGAAGCAGAAACATTCAAGATAATGTGGATTAGAATCTCTGTTTTATAATAGGGTAAACATGAAAGAGTTTTCAATGATTAATTTTTCCAACCGACTCTTTCAGTTTGTGAATATTACACTTCAGTTGGCAACGACATGGAGACCGTTGATGCATGTAAGTTCAGTTGGCAACAACGGAGCAATGAAGAGTTTTATTTTGTTCTTCCGGGGACAGAGACGCTGAGGTCTCTGATAGACATCTGACTGAGCTAGTTATGCACGAAGTGAGGCCAACACGGACAATACTCTGATACCGACAACACGGGGCGTCGCGACATGGAGGGTGTCAGGTAAAAAAGTCTAAAACAAACATTGAACTGATAGATAAAAGCTAAATCGAACCTCCAAAGTTTTAATCCCTGAAATCGACACACCGAACTGCTGAATCTTGGTCTATTACAAACCTTGGGTCTGTTTAGCAGACTGGGAAATTACAATCCCGACCAGGGGCGGAATGCATAAAACTGACCCAATTTGAAAAGGATTTCACAAACTGAACCATTGGCGAAAGTATTTTACACAACTAACCTTTTTTATAGCGCCTAACGAAAAGGCTTCACACTATACAGTGTAGTGACTATGTCAAAGGCGCTACACCCCTACGGGTCCCAGATGATGCTTCGGTAACGCCTCGACGAAAGGCGTTACAGTATGAAGTGTAGCGCCTAAATCTCTTAGGTGCTACACTAATATTTATATATGGTGTGAATCTTTATTGGACAAAAGTCTCTCTTAGCCTAAATGGTTGAGCGCTTTGGTTTGGCTTATAGGTCTTTGGGTTCAAGTCCTACCTCCATCCTATTTATTTTTTTATTTTTTCTGAGCTTCAGTTTTAAGGGAATTTTTTCCCTAAGTTCATAACTGATCAATCGTAGCAGCTACGATTTTATGGGACAAAAGTCTATAACTGATCAATCGTAGATTCATTTTTATGGGATTTTTATGGGACAAAAGTCTCTGTAAGTCCATATGCTTCGATTTTTTCTCTTAGCACGTAGCTCAGCATGTAGGGACGCGTAGTGTTCTTATGTGCCTTGTACGATGATATATATGTACGTACCTGCGATCGATCGTCTGCAAAGATCAAAACCGTTTTTATTGTCGGGTACTGTGTTGGAAATATGCCCTAGAGGCAATAATAAATGTAGTTATTATTATATCTTTGTATTTATGATAAATGTTTATATTTATGCTATAACAGTATTAACAAGGAAACATTAATACTTCTGTGATTTGTAAACTAAATTAGAGTTCCTAGTAAAGCCTCTTCATAATACTAGCTTGTTGGTTAATAGATGATTGTGGTTTCCCTATCATGAACATTGAGATGTTATTAACAACAAGATCATATCATTAGGAGAATGGTATGATGGACATACTCCTATAGATAAGCGTAGCATAGAGATCAAGTCATTTTAATAGTTCAATTGCTATAAGCTTTCTGATACATAGTAACCTAATTCCTTCGACCATGAGATCATGCTTATCACCATCACCGAAGGATGCTTTGATGACATCAAACATCACACCGTAACTAGGTGGCTAGAAAGGTGGCATTGAGTGTTCAAAAAGTATGGGTTGAGACACATGGATATAGAGTGGGATTTGTCCATTCATATGACGGATAGATATATACTCTGGGCCCTCTCGGTGGAATGTCATCCAATTAGCTTGCAAGCATGTGACTGGCTCACAAGGGATCACATACCACGGGAACGAGAAAAGAGTACTTATCGGTAACGAGGTTGAACTAGGTATGCAGAGATACCGACGATCAAAACCTCGGATAAGTAAACTATCGTGAGACAAATGAAAATTGGTATCGTATGTAAGTGGTTCATTCGATCGCAAAGTAATCGTAGAAATATGTGGGAGCCATATGAATTTCCAGATTCCTCTATTGGTTATTGTTCGGAGAAGTGTCTCGATCATGTCCGCATAATTCACGAACCGTAGGAAGACATACTTGGGATTCGATGTTGTTAAGTAGTTATGGAATGATGAGTAAGAGACCGAATGTTGTTCGGAGTCTCGGATGGGATCCGGGATATCACGAGGAGATCCGGAATGGTCCGGAGAATAAGATTCATATAAGGAAAGTCCTATTTCGGAGTTGGGGAATGATTTCGGTGTTTTTATCGGAAATGTTCTAGAAGGTTCCAGAAGGTCCGACACTCCGGAGGGGAAGGGTACATGAATGTGTCATGACAATGTGGAATGGTTGCATCATATACTAGGTATCATGGCTGAGCAAAATAAAGGGATAAATCAAATCCTAGTTTGAAAAGTCAAACGCCAATTTGAAAAGTTAAAACGACAGTTTTGCTTGGTGGAGGGAGAGTAGGAAACCTACTTGGGGAGGAGTTCCTCTCCCTCCACCCGCCGGACAAGGAGGCCGACTTGGGGGAGGACTCCCTCCCCTTGGCCGGCGCCCTCCCACCTATAAAAGGAGGGGAAAGGGTGCCCCTTTTCCCTACACCTCTCTCCACCAAAACCCTAGCCCTAGCCGCCGGCCACCACAAGTCGTCACCGCCCTAGGGTTTGCCCTAGCCGCCGAGTTGGGGCTCTCCCCAAGCCCTAGCCGCCGTCCTAGCCTCCTCCCTTGGTGACTCTAAACCCTAGATCGCCAAGGCCTCTCTCATAGTCCACCATACTCGCTCCGGCTTAAGGCGAAGCCCTGCGAGATCTTCCCTCTACTTCCGGTACCACCATACTCTCTCATAGTGCTACAACCTCCGCTGCCTGCTGGAACAAGGGAGAGGAAGGTCTTCATCGAGTACCGAACGTGTGACCGACTGCGGAAACGCTGCCGGAACGCAGCGCCGGAAGGATCGTTTACACGATCTTGAGATCGGCGAGAGTACGACTACATCACCCACGAGAATCCGCTCTCGTTAATCGCTTTGGAATCTTCGAGGGTGAGTTCCTCTATCGACTCGTTGCGACAATCTAGTAGATAGATCTTGGCTTGTTTGTTTGCATGCGGTAGAATTTTTTGTTTTCCATGCTACGAACCCAATTTTCGAATCAATGTCTCTGCGTGAAAAGATAATTGTTCCGTGATGGCTGTACGCCCAATTTTCATTATGGTCTTAGAGAAAAAATTCCCATAAAACTGAAGCTCATAAAAATTAAAAAAATAAATAAAAGGGATGCTGGCTGTTTACTATGCTACTCAGTTATGGTTAGAGAAAAAAATTCCCATAAAACTGAAGCTCAGAAAAAATAAAAAAGTAAATAGGAGGGAGGTAGGTCTTGGGACAAGCCAAAACAAAGGGCTCAACCATCTGGGGCTAAGAGAGACTTTTGTCAACTGAAAATTCACATTGTATATAAACATTAGTGTAGCGCTCATATTGTAACGCCTTCCATCGAGGCATTACTGGAGCAGCATCTGGGACCCGCGTGCCACGCTGGCCAGGGGTGTAATGGTTCAGTTTGTGAAATCCTTTCGAAATTGGATCAGTTTTATGCATTCTGCCCTGACAGGGATAGCTTTGTAGTCTCACTGACAATAGGGACCCATCTGCCATATCCTTCTTCCTCACCTGTCTCTCTAATTCCCCAATCTATCTCTCAAAAATTCCCCACTGGATGAGAGTTTGGGAGGGGCAGCTAGGCGATGAAGCTCGTGGTAAGAAAGTAGATGAAGCCAGGACACGCGACGGGTTGTGGCACCGTCCAGCGAAAAATCCCTTAGGAAATAGATTAGAATGCATGGCCAAAAATATAAACTTGGTAGATACAACGGCAGTGCCTAATTCTTTGGTCTAGTAATACTTTGGCCTGCTGGACTGCTCCAGGCACAGATGTCCAAGCAGCAAGGACCGCGTATCTGATTCCTATGAGTTCCGGTTCACTGTGCTAGGCGGAAGTGCGCGCTGGCCACGACGTCCGCCGGCTCGACTGGGGGCGCGCGGACCGGCACGGTCGTGCGGCTCTCCTGCTTGAAGTCAGAGCCGAGACGGCTACGCGTGCGAGGGCTCCCCATGACGGCGCCTCCCCTCTCTGTCCCTTCCTTTTCCAAGACTGTTCTCACAGTGAAGGTGGAAGACGAATATGACGCATGGGTCCACTTTGTCAGTGAGAGGAAAATTATTTGGTTTAGGATTTATTTTTATTTTTAATATGGGAACCAGATCCAGGGTTTGATTTGGACCCGGATTGACAAATTCAGAGTACCAATTTCGAGAATTGTGAGTTAAGGGTTCGATTTAGCTTTTGTCTATAAATTAGAGGTTTTTGTTTTGGACTTTTCCCGCGTCACGGCGACGGGTCCTTGGGAATTCCAGTCGGTCGGTCACTGAATGAGACAGTGTCTTGTTGGCAAGCAGCTCTGCATGCATGCGCCACACGTACGTGGACGGGGATGACAGATCGGACAGCCCGACGTGTTGCTTTCCATCTCATCTCACGCGCTCCGGTGCTAGTACTACTAATATTCTCGATCGTGAACATCGTCAGGCGCCTAGCGGAAGAGAATATATAGTCCCGGCGGTCAAAAGGTATTATTTCCTTGGTCGTGTCATTCGACGAAATTATATTATGGTTCTAGTCTCACTTTTGGGATAGGCGACAAGAGTACAAGACTGGAGCATTTTTCATCGGTCGAGACGAACAAGGAGGATTATTCTACGCGTGTCGGCGGGCTACTTGGTTTCATCACTACTACTCTTTCCGTTTTAAAATATAACTAGCATGGTGGCCCTCGCAAATGCGAGGGCATCACCTTTAGTTGTTTTATAGAGAGGACCATTCTGGTGAAATAGGATCTTCATATTTTTGTGAAATAGAAAAATATTGCGTTCCACCTTTTATGCTAAATTGATATCATATCACATGCCTAGAAGTCATCTTCGAAAGATTATTAGGCTAGTTACAAAAACAATACAATAATGACACAATGTGAAGTTTGTGAATGGGATGGTATATACTATCCCTCTAGCTGGGAACAGTAAACTTGTTGGAGAGCTTGTCTGCATGTTATAAGGATTGAGGAAAACCCTCAATGGTGGCGTGTACAAAAGATCGATACGAATATGGTTGCCATATACGTATATGTTACATGATAAAGATATACAATAAAAGTTCAGACTTTAACTTATTCGGGAGATTTAACAGGAATTTAGGTGTGATTATGCAAGATTAACAATGATACTGTCAAATAATTATTGTTCATTAGCTAAGTAATGTCCTATGATTCTTATACCATTATGTCGGAACATAAAATATATTTCCTTAATAAGGTGAAACAAAAATAATTTATCCTCATTACTATATAGGTCGACTCAAAAATAACATTAGCTTTACCTTTATTTCATCCTTGTACTTCATTTTTCCGTCTCTTGTGAAATGCACAACATTCTCATGTTGTTGTGAATACATGATATCTTAGACATGGAAAATCTACAATATATAACTTGCAAAACTTTACTTTATGACTTAGATAAGGTAATAAATTTAACCAAATTTATTGAACTTACGTTGTCACGTTTCAATAATATATTTACATATCAATAACAATAACATATCATTTATTTTCCAATGGATGCAATGTTATGTTTCAATTTTTTAAACTCTCTCCTTCATAACCGTACTCTTCAATCTAGCCATTCTAGTCATGTCATGTAACATAGATGGAATATTTAAGCAATTTTAAGCAGTCATCATTTTTTTCTAGACGATAGTAAATTTTAATGACAGGTCCTATTAAATATTAAGGATTAAATTTTAATGACATGTCCTATTAAATATTTATCCAAAAGGTCATACTGAGTGAAAAATCCATCTCATTGTGATGTCTAAAAATACTCTCTAGCATTTGAATCCTCAAAAGTAAAGAATTCAATTAAGTATGAAGTTCCTAAGAATTAGAAGTTTGTAATGAATTTAAAATTACTTTGGATATAAATATTAGAAAATAAGTTTTTATTCCGAAACAAATATTATCCCCGACATCTCCTGAAAACAACACAATTTGTTTGTATTTATACTAATTAAAGTATCGTCGTTCTTCCTCAAACATGAACATGTTTAATGAATTCCCACGATTTTCCACCTCTAGTAGCTTACGGATGGAGCTCAAAGGTTGCAACAAAGGTCCAATTTAGTTCACCTTCTGCCAAATACAAATTTGGTTCACATTATTCCCATTAAATTATAAGGTTATAGAGAGATATCCATATCCTTAATTGTATCATCATCATAAGGTGAGGTGAGAGTGTCACTTCTTCTTGCCCATCATGTATTCTCCCCGCGAGGCTGCCACCATGTCCAATTGTAGTAATACTATGTCATGGCACGTCATGAGCGTAAGCTAAAGTCACACCTCATATTGTTTTGTTGGATTTATTTGTTCTGGTGCTGAGATGATGTCATAAAGAATAAATGAATATTTTCTAACATGTAAATAAATGAATAATAGCTGCTTGAATTTTTTATATGCATAGTATTTATGACCTCTTTAAATATGCAAAGCGTTGACAATATTGAATTCCTATGGCCCCTGCGAGCACTCTTGCTCTCATAGGTGCGCTCCGGGTACGTGGCGTGCATCCCGTCACTTTCTCCTTTTTTCTTTCGATCATATGCTATTAATTGACAAAATAAAATCTAAAATATGGAAATACGAAGTATGAAACTCTCGATAATTCTCGGCTCCTTGTCGTGCAAAGGGGAGTTCTGAAACTCATCACGTTGGCACCCAGCTATTAGTTTATAGAGATATCCATCCCCTTAATTATATCATCATAAGGTGAGGTGAGAGTGTCACTTGTGCTTCCCTATCATGTATTTTTCACGTAATTTTTCCATGAGGTTCACACCATGTCCAATTGTACTAATACTATGTTGTGATAGGTCATGCGCATAAGCTAAAATCACATCCTCTATTGGTTTTCTTTGGATTTACTTTTTCCATCGCTAGGATGATGTCATACAAAATAAATGAATATTGGTATCATTCTATTTTTGTATGAATAGTATTTATGACCTCTTAAATATGCAAGGAGTTGACAGTATCAAATTCCCATGGCTCCTGAATGGGATGTGCCCGCCATGTGCTCCCATCGGTGTATCCTATGTATGTGGCGTGTATTCCTTCACTTCCGCGTATTTTCTTCGAATCATAGTTAATTGGTAAAATAAAATCCAAAATATGGAAATACAGAGTATGAAACTCTCAGTGATACTCAGCTCCTTGTCGCCCGGAATCTGAACCACAAATTAAAGATCAGATGATGCAAAAAATGGAGATAGTTTGGTTCATGTACGTATATCTCCATTTCCAAAAAAAATGTATGTATATCTGAACCGATTAGATGACAAAAAAAAGCCAGACACAGCTAGCTAGAGTCCAAAGGATGTACGTTTGACTTCGCTCGCGCGTTTTTTTTGCATGGACCTACTAATACTTCTTAAACGTGACAGGTTGTACACAATTGTGGATTACGTAACCTTTTTCGGCTTTAAATCTTAACCGTTGCAATTAAAATAGACGAATCAAATAATTTAGTACGTGTGGATCAACGTGGTGTCTCGAAAAACAATCTTATATTGCTTTTAGTATATAATAGATATAGGTTTGTGAATAAAATATATAAGAACTTTATAAGTTTAGATACATTTGCTTTACAAAGATAAAACATTTTATATTTTTAAACGGACGAAGTAGTATGATGATGGTTTTCTGGGCAGACAAAAATAGGGCCAGCCAGATGGGAGTTATTACAGAGGTAGTGGTCCCAGTTTTCCGCTTGGACAAACCTATGAACGATGGTCGGAACGGAAGCAGGGGAGGACGAACAGATGACCGTACTAGGCCGGACGGCGGCGCTTTGGTCGGTGAGTAGATCTTATATCTTGGGATTGACTAGCACGAGTCTTGTGTAGTACACACACGACCAAGGCAAGCAAGTGAAAGATTTCCAGAGAAGGAACCAGGAGTAAGAAGCGGTACAACGGTACGTGTCTCACTCTCACTTGTATGGAAACAAAAAAGCAGATTTGTTTGAACGGGATGTATATATCGCGGCAGCTAGCGTGCAATGCGGAGCAGGTTTTGCTTTGCTTTGGGTAAGCAGACGACGACGACGCAACAGAGAAGCAACTGAACTTCACACCAGAGATGATAACAAGGAGAGTAATGCGAGTACTACTGAGGAGCACATCATGAGTCCTTTCGGCGACATCCGAAAAAATTGGAACAATGCACAGAAGCACATCAAGAACGCATCAGAGCAGTGGAAGATGCAAGATGGATGCATGTGTAGACAGACATGTTCTACATACCTTGGCCACGGTGGAAGAAGACGGCGGCGGAGAAGGCGGGTTCCTTCTTCTTGGGCCGCTCCGGGATCTGGAAGTCGCTCACGTTCAGCCGCCACGGCGTCGCCGCCGCCGGCGGGCCTTGCTGCCGGTGCTCCTCCCCCATATGCCGACGATCGGAGACGGAGAGATGGACCGCTGGCAATGCGTGCAGGCCTGCAACCGCACAACTCGCAGAGATGACTGACCGACCGAGAGAGAGAGAGAGAGAGGCTTCGGGTTGCGTTTGGTTTTGGAGAGGTGGTCGCACGGCAGGCACTAGCAAATCGCTGGACGTACGGGAAGGCAGGACCGACCGATGATCAACGTCGCTACACTACACGGGCCGGCGCACCGGCCGGATCGTAACGGAGGCTACCAAGTTGGAGGTGACGCGGACGGGGACGAGGCGCGACGTGCTAGGCGTCGCGCTCCATTCCGTAAAATCATTCTGTAGGTGTAGGATTATTGCGCAGAAAGTGAGGTCTTGCTTTTTTTTTTTTGCTTTTGTCTCGTCCTATTAATTAAGAAAAAAGTGTCCAGTTTTTTTAAAAAAAAAACTGACGAAAACCTATAACAACAAACAAACAACGGTGAAGAAAATTGTCACCGATGTGAACAAAAGTACTGAACTATCTCTATCATATATACATGCATTTTTCTTGTGACATGAAACGACGTGACAAGAATATCTATCATGTGTTTGAGTTTGCTCATAGAGCTTGTCGGATTGGAAGAAAATTGTCAAAAGTATTTTGTGTATATCTTAATCTCTATTTTTTTTTATGAAAAAGTCTACTGTTTTATTAGTAATTATCACCGGTCATACAAAGATCCTAAGAGTAAACAATAAATACAAATAGGTCACTTGACCACCATGGCCGTAGTAGATCTGTTTGTAGTAGTAGAGAACTAGAAAATCACCATGCTAAGACCATAAAGAACCAGCGCACTAAAAACCTCGATAATTCTAATGAAAATACAAGAATATATAGAGACGTGTAGTATGTATGTGTAAATTTCCATTAGTTTACATTTCCAGTTGCAGGCTAGTAATAAAAAGAAATGCCCGCGGATAAGAAAATAGAGCTTACTATTTACTACCACAGGTCCACAATTTCGTCCTCTTTGTCTTCCAAATCAACATATTTCTCAGCAAATTAACAGATATCCGAATAAGAAATCCAGATAGGGTTGCAAGCCGCAACCCGCAAAAGCCCTCTAAATAAAATTTAGTTCAAACAAGCCTAATTTTATTTAAACAAATAGTACAAGGCAAACCAATTTTAACTAGGAAGCGGGGCGGGTCGGGTGCCGCTTTGTAACCCTAAATCCAGGTCGATGTAGGTCAAGATTTCGATGGCTGAAAAAAAAACTGACCATGTGTAGCCTGCAGGAGGCAAAATACGGCTCTCCACGTACACCCAGACAGAAAACGCGCTAAGCTACCGATACGGAACAAGGCGTACGCAGCTACAACTAGGAATGAGTTGTTTCTTTAGTGACGACGATCTCCCTGATAATTCGGTTGCAAGAACTCCGAAGCAGTAGTCGTGGAGTGGGTGCGGTTTCACAAAACAAACGAGCGAGGAGGCTGCTGATTTTCTACCTACTACCATTAATTCTTGTTCTGTCTGGGCTGGCCTTTGGCGAATCCGTTTGCATGATTTATGCAGTGACGAATTGGCTAATTTTTTTTAAATAATACATTTTTTTTATTCATTTTCATAAATAATACGCAAAACTGAAAATTTTCAAATCTGTCTGTCCGTCGTCCGTTGAACGGATGACAGAGTGAGTCGTTGCTTGAACGGACGACAGAGTGGGTCGTCCCTTGAACAGACGACAGGGCGTGTCGTCCTTTGACAAGACGACTACCCAGTGCTCCCGCCTCGCTAAATAATCGTCCGCTCGGCAATCCTTCGCGCCGATTTTTTCCGCCGGTACTCCCCGCCATTTTTTCCCGTCGTTACTCCCGGCAAATTTTTCACGCCAGTAATCCCCGCCCTTTGTTCCCGCCACGACTTCCCGCCCTCTTTTTCCCGCCATGACTTCCCGCCCTTTTTTCCCGCCTATTCGGTTCGGTGCCTCTATAAATCCGGGCAACGGGATGTATCCTTTAACCCAGTTTATCTCTTCCTCCTCTTACTCTCTCATTTCCCTCTCTCCTTTTGCTCTCGCATTTTCCTCCACTCCTCTCCACTATGACCGACGCGTCTCCCTGGCCTGTAGATATGTCCATTGGGCTTTTCTTCATAGCCAGAACTGTTGAGATAGGCCATAAACCAGCCGACTGGGATATGTTGGTATCGAACCATGATGCTCTCGTTACACTTGGTAAGTCACTTTATCTAAGAGGGTGGAAACTGAAGACCCCAAATCAGGTACGAGCAGAGCTTCTCAGGATCAAGGCAAGGTGGGACAAGCTCACCTTCAATAGTGAAGCTCGCATGATGGAGGTGGCTAATACACCTTGGTCCTGGATAGAAGAAAGCGAAGATGAGGATGATATCTTCATGCCGCCACCGGTTGGAAGCAAGGCAAGAGCTGAGTGGGACAAGAGACAGGAGAAGAAGAAAGAGCAGGCCAAGAAGAGTCAAGCTGACATGACGGAGCAGGTTGTGGCACGTAGGGCCTGGATAGAAGAGAGCGAAGATGAGGATGATATCTTCATGCCGCCACCCGTTGGAAGCAAGGCAAGAGCTGAGTGGGACAAGAGGCAGGAGAAGAAGAAATCGCAGGCCAAGAAGAGCAAGTGCGAGGGATCGTCCAAGGGAAAGGGCGAGGCATCATCGAAGGGAAAGGGAAAGGCATCATGCTAGGGATAGATAGGACTCTTATTTATGTACCACAAGTTATGTTGAACTATGTTGCAAGTTATGTTGAGTAGTTTGTCAAATAAAATCATGAAATAATAGAACGATGTCTCATACATAGATAGGTAAATGACTGATACATAAGTAGATATCACTGGTGTCGACGACGAGGTGGCGGAGGCCTCGGTGTACTCCATCCATATCTGTGGGGTGGAATCACATCACGGCGAGGTGCAGTTGACCCTTCACCTTGATCCTGTGTATTCTGTGTGGGGATAGGTGGTGGAGTACCTTGTTGATACTGACTAAACCAGTCTACCTGCTCGTGCTGTGTCTGCTGATGACGGTCGTCAGTACTGTCCCATGTAACGGAGTCTCCTGCTAGTGTACAAGAAATTAAGTACTGAACAATGACATACTGCATCTAATAATAGTAGGAAGGGACACGCTTACCCTGAGGATGAGATTGTGGTCGATAAGCAAATTCCATGTAGGGGATCGGCTGCTGATGCTGCCATTGTTCGAAAGTAATCTGGTTCTGCTGCAACTGGTCGAAAGTAAACTGTGATTGCTGCCACCCCGAGCCTCCAGCCTGGTCTGGAGGTGGTGCTCTCGGCGGCGCCTGCTGTGAGAGTCGTGGACGAGGCCCGCGGCGGAGTGGTGGAGAAATATGCACTCACACGTTGGCCAGGCTTCGTTGCCTATCCTCACCTCCTGTGTCTTTACCTCATCTCCTGTTCCAATCCGGTTGGAAGGGAGGCGTACCTCGAACCTTCTTTTCTGATTACCGATGGCGATGACATGCATGGACCGAGCCTTCTCCATCTTGGCATCCATGTAATGCATGATCTTTGAACAATACCTCGTGTTTGGGTTGTTCATGATATGCATCTGAGCCATCTGGAGTCTGTCTCTGAAATACTTCAGAGTTCCCGTGAAAATACACTCCACAATTGCTGTTAATGGTAGAGCCCTACTTCCTCTCAAGACAAAGTTGTAAGTTTCAGCCAGATTTGTAGTCATGACGCCAAACCTAGCACCATGAGTGTCATGCAGCAGAGACCACCTCTCTACAGGCTCGTGTTGTATCCATTCCTGAAAATTTTTAATCCTTCTGCCAGGCCTTCTCCTAGTACCGGGTTGGTCAAATCCTGGCAAGTCACAAAGGGCAATGGGTTCTTCCTCCTGTGGTGCTGCTCCTGTTGTTGCCTGTGCAGCTAACGCCGCTGCATGAGCCGCGACCGCTGCTGCTCTAGCTGCTCTCCGCTGAGTCACATGTTTTTTAGTGAAGTCATCAAGATAGCCACGACACTTGATATACTTCCACTCTTGGTTCTGCTTGCAAAGCTTCTTGAATAGGTTCATAAGAGCCTTGTTCCTGAACTGTGAGAAAAAATTGGCCCCTAGATGCCGCATGCACCAACGACTCTGCATGTCCAGCCATGGAGTTACTTCATCAGGAGTGGGCTGTGTGAGCTTCTTTATCGCGCTTAGTATACCTGGATGTCTATCATGAAGCACGCATACATTCGGTGTATCTCTCACAATTGCTATCTTCAGCTGCCTGAAAAACCATACCCAACTCTCTGTGTTCTCGCTCTCCACGAAAGCAAAAGCAAGTGAAACCACTTGATTGTTTCCATCTTGGCCTATGGCAGTCAATATCTGACCCCTATACTTGCCAGTGAGAAATGTACCATCCACACAGATGACTGGTTGACAGTGAGTGAAAGCTTCTATGCATATAGCAAATGAGAAGAACACTCGATGAAGTACCCTCAAATTAGGTTCGTGTGGCAATGTAAAGTGTTGGATGTCCACGTAGGTGCCTGGATTCCTAGCCTGCAGTGTCTGGAGCATCCTAAGAACACAGTCATACCCGTCTCGAAACGAACCAAACCTTGCCTCCAGTGCCCTTTGCTTAGTCCTCCAAGCCTTCCCATATGAAATATTGTAGCGGAATCTGACAGAAACTTTGTGAATGATAACATTCACCCCCATGGCTTTGCCCTCCACTATCTCTGTGTACAACAGTCTAGCCAGGAGGGTTGACGTGAGGTTACGATGGTCCTGAAGGACACTTTCAAGTGTGCATGTGTGCATCACAACATCGGTGACCTTCCAGTTTGTGTCATACCTAGGGACATGGGCATGCACCCTTGCAGGACATCCAACTTCCTCGCAAACCAATGTCAAATATTGTTGAGATGACACCTTCGTTTTCATGACCCGTTGCATGGACATTGACCACTCAACAATTGCTTCCTGCAGATGTCTCTTGCTAGGATATAATGCACCCAGAGAGATGTTGTTCGCGTGATAATGCCACGCCGAATCATGCCCATCGTTCACAGTCATTGCTGCTGTGTTGTCATTATTCCATGATGCCGGAATAGGTTGGCCGATCTCTTCTTGATCAGACTCGCCAGAATCATCAGCCGTATCACTGTTGCCTTCTGAGTCTTCGGCTTCCATTTGATGTTGCAACAAACCATCATATATCTCGTCCTCATCAGCTTAGCCACTGAATATGTCTTCCCCTAATCCTTCACCACCGTCCTTTGATACATAACCATCACCCCCGGTGTGTGCATAGCTACTGTGACCTGATTCATATCCGCCGCCACCCTCTTGTCCCTGACTACTCTGGCTATGATCATAACTACCTCCAGCATGACCGGTCCGACTACTCTGGCCATGATCATAACTATCTCCAGCATGACCGGTCTGACTACTCTGGCCATGATCATAACTACCTCCGGCATGACCGGTCTGACTACTATGGTCATGATCATACCCAGCCTCTTTCACCACAGGTAACACTAAGAGACTGGGGTTAACTTCTCTTTTCTGGCAAGCTTGCACAAATTTGACCCATTTCTGTTGCGCTTCTATTGGCCTTAAATAAAAATTAAGGGTTTGCCTTGACTTAGTCCATAAAGCATGCACACCGACAGTATGGGTAGGAGGGAGCCCTAAACGAACACATAACCAATCCTTCAACTGAGTAACGGGCACTGTTTCAGGATTCTGAAGCACTTCATCCATAAATCTAAACTCGCTCAAATCAACTCCGTGCTGGTTCATTCTGACGGAACCAGGACCATACAAGAACCTAAACACTACATTATTTGACATGATTTTCGACCTAAAAAATACCAAAAATAGTCAAAAACAGGTACATTGACACATAATACTCTACAAGTATCTTGCATCTAACAGACCCCATCAAACGCTACCTATGAACATACACACATGACTGCAATAAGCAAGAAATTAGGGTTTACCCTTGAAGCGTGCGAAGTCCTGCCGTGCAGCTGCCTCAGGTCAACGGATCAGCACCTCCACCATGCACCTTTCTCAAGTCCCAGCACCAGCCTCCACCATGGCTATTGCTCAACAAGAAGCTAAGAACACCACCAGATCCCTCCACCAAAACGCCTCAAATCACCACACCAGGCTATCCCATTAGTAGATCGGGACTCTACTAGCTTGCTAATGTGTTAGAGCAGCGAGTTTAGATAGAAATCTAGTCTAGAAATCGGTGCAACGGCTGAGAAAATGAGAGCAAGCGAGAGAGGAAGAAGAGCTAGCAGACGGGCGAGCTGGAAATGAGAGCGAGGGACGATGGGCACGGGCGGGCGAGCTAATATAGCCGGGGCTCGTCGTCCGTTCAAGGGACGAAGCGGCTGTCGTCTGTTACGCGGCTGACCCCCTGTCAGCCGACAGCGCCCGTCGTCCGTTCAACCAACGACCGGGCCGACCCCTGGCAGCCGACAAACTGGTCATCTTTTGAACAAAAGAAGACAACCTGGTCGTCTTTGCAAGAAAAGAAGACATGTTGGTCGTCTCGTGAACAGACGACGGGGCTGTTTCGTCCGCCCAACCGACGACGGACAGACAGATTTGAAAATTTTCTGTTTTGCGTATTATTTGTGAAAAAAAATAAAAAAAATGTATTATTTAAAAAAAATTAGCGAAGAATTGCATGCATGCTGAAGGATACGTGCGGTTATTTTAATTTGGCACCTAACGCCACTCTCCCATCAGTTTTGTCGATTCCTCGATCGTGTGCCCACCACATCATTCTAAATTTTCACAAGAATGGCAGGATTAGTATATCCCCCCGGACGAACTGAGAAACCAACTATATATAAGAATGACACTCTCCGGTTCAAAAAATATAAGTAAATAACAAAGACACTGGCTCCACAAATATGTTTCTTTTTGGCTCCACAGATAAGTTAACTAGGTACAGTTCCTCGAGTGCGCCAACTGCAAGCACTTGCATAGGACGTCACGACAAATATAGAACGAGAGTGAACGTTCCAGGAAACTGCAGCTTGAAATTGTGGAGGACACCAAGGTAGTGCGATGGTTTGTAGCGGACTTCGATGGTTACTATCACCATCATGTCTACTTGTTAGATGTGTTTCTTTGTATCCTATATATAACGGGTATTGAGTAGTACTACAACTCGAATATGTACATGTACTAGTTGAATGCCCGTGCGTTTCTATGGTTAAAAAAGTTAGACATATCAACCAAAATTAGAGACATGTCTTGTTCTATTTCATATGTGGTTGCCGCTTTCATGAATCAGCGTACGTGCAGTCCCGCTTACATGTGTTTCTATCCATGCTAAAAACACAACTTACATCTTCCTCCTACCTCAATCTATTTTTTGTGTACTTCTGGTCATGTGCATCAACCTAATATAGATAGATATATTCAAAGAGGGATTGGTAATACCAGAAAATCAATCGGTTATGATCTCTTGTGCACTAATATAATTAATTTCTGCATCCAATAGTTAAAGTGAAATATCACGGTTGCTGAGACCACAAATATCATATTTAGTTAATATAAGATTTCATCAAATTTGTAGAAGAGAATCCAAACAAATGCCATTGAAAGTTTGTTCACTTCAACTTCAAATATGGAACTAAAATCTCAAGTATATATAACATCCAAAAATCAATCCTTGGATTATCATGATTGAGCACACATGATGTCTCGCTCCCAGCTAACTTCATACACAATTATATGGCTTCAGATTTTATTTTATATGTTATAATTGTATTAAAAGGAAATTTTAATACATGTGTGTATAATGAACAAAATAAAGTTTTCCTAGTTATGCCTCTCATATAAAATAGCTCGTTGATTAACATGATGATCGATGTTTTCTGATCATGGACATTGGATGTTGTTAATAACGAGGTCACAACACTGGTGGAGTGGTGTGACAAACATTCATCCGAAATATAGTAATACGATCAAAATCATTATGTTTAAATTGCTATAACATCATTACAAGTAACTTTAGTCCTTAGACCGTGAGATCATGTCAATCACTAACAGATGAAGAGTAGCTTGATAACATCAAACGTCACACCGTAACTAGGTGACTATAAAGGTGGGTTTAGATACTCTGATAATATTATGTAGAGGCTCATGGATCAAGATTGGGATTTGTCCATCCAAATGACGGAGAGATATACTCTGGGTCCTCTCGGTGATATCACATCATATAGCTTGCAAGCAAGGGATGAGGATCACTAGAATATTATATCACGGAAATGAGAAAAGAGTACATGTCGGTAACGAGATCAAACTAGGTATGGAGATACCGATGATCGAATCTCGGACATATAAAATATCGTGAGACAAAAGGATTTAGTTGCAACATTTAGGTTCTCACAATCACAAGAAGTCATCGTTGAATGTGTAGGAGTTAGTACGGATCTCCAGGTGCCGCTGCTGATTATTGATCGAAGAGGGGTCTCGATCATATCTGCATTATTCGCAAACCGTAGGGTGACACACTTAAGGGATATCGACACCATTTGGAGCAAATGAGTTACCAGAAAAATAATATCAAAGTGCGGGAATTATTTCACTAGACATCGGAATTGTTTCGGGTGAAATTACTAAAACTGGTTCTACATGTGAAATTGAATAGTAGCAAGGGTTTTATGTGAATGTTTGTTAATTGATGTAATTGAAAAAATTCTGAATAAATGAATAAAAGGAGTTTTATTTAAAGAGATTACATTAAATTTGGTGGAAATTTAATGGAATTTGTGTGGTATTTTGAGTGGAGGAAATGAAGAGCCAATTTGTGAGTGGGAGATCCACTCACATGAATGGAGGAAGGGTGGGGGCAGACACCATGGCCGTTGGCCATGCCCCTTGGGGTGCCCCCTCCTCCTATAAAAAGTTCCCCTCTCCCTCCCTCTCAATCACACCTCCTCGTGAAGGATATATCTCCCCCTCTAGTACTATTCCCTATGGTCACGGCTTAGTGAGATACGTGTCCCCGGTGGATTTTTCTGGAGCGAGGATTTGTTGCTTCCGCTGCATTGCTGGAGTGAGGTCGCGGAGGTTGTCGGGGTCCCGGACGTGTGTGCGATCACGAATGCTCCGCTAAGTTGCAGTGCTGCCGGACTTCCACACGATCTTGATATCGGCAAGAGATCGACTACATCACCAACGAGTCCATACTCGTAAAGCTTTTTCAGTCTTCAATGTATGTATTCTGGATGTATACCCACTCGTTGATTGTATCTAGATAGATGGATCGTGGCGTATATAGTTCCCATCGTATGAATTTTTTTGTTTTATATGCTGGCGAACCCAACAGATGCCTGGGTTACAAAAGATCAGCGGGTCGTTGGGTTTCTTGTGAACTCCTCTCTGATGATGTTCTTGCTGAGATTTTTGGTCTTGAACATGCTGCTGATGTATGGCATGCCCTCAACGCCCTGTATTCTACTTAATCCAAAGCTCGGGTCTCTACTCTTTGTGGTGCTCTCAGCAACACCAATAAACTCGACATGACCGCCACCTAATATCTCACCAAGATGAAGTGGTTCCCCTCTAAACTTGCCGCTGCAGGGAAGAAAGTCGATGATGATGAGCTCAAGGACTATATTCTTAATGGCCTTGATGGTAATTTTAATCCTCTTGTCACTTCTATCAATGATAATCCCTCTACTACTCTTCATGACATGTGCTCCCATTTATTTTCCTATGTGTGTCGTGAGGACATGCTCGCGGCTACAGGCCAAAACAAAAGACTGGTACCTTCACTTCCTCTGTCAACGCTACTCCTTGCCGTCCCCACGCCCTCCTTCCTGTGGGGGCGGACGCCCACCACTACTGCCTTCTTCCATGCCGCAACCCTCCTATACCACCACGCCTCTACCATATGCCACATCCCCCTATCAATCACCGCCAACACCATACGCCCCATCCCCCTATCAACCACCGCCAACACCATACGCCCCTCCTCCATACACCCCACCACCTCCTATGTATACCTATCCTCCCCAGCTATACCCTCACCCATAACCACCACAACTACAATCCCCACGCCCTCCTCAACAACCACAAAACCATGGGTAGAAGCAGGAAGGTGGGCACAAAGGGGGCGTGGAAAAGTTCCAGGCCACGTCGCCTCGCCATGGCAGGAGGGCGTCTTCTGTAAAATTTGCAAGGAAGGTCATCCTGCTAGTGAGTGTTGGTGGCGTTATGGTGACGATGATGATGAGACGCCTAATGACACTAAAGGTGCTTATGGTGTATACATGAATTGGTATTTGGACATAGGTTCCACCACTTATGTAACGGGGCAACTCGACAAACTCCAAGTTCATAAACACTATCAGGGGCGTGATCAAGTTCACACAACTAGTGGATAAGTTATGGACATTGCTCATATTGGTCATTCTGTTTTGCACACCTCTCATAGCTCCATACAAATCTAAAATATTTTACATGTTCCTAGTGCTTCTATGAACTTACTTTCTGCTCACAAAATTCCTCTAGACAATGAGGCCTTTGTTGAAATTCACTCATTTTTTCTTGATTACGGACCAGGCAATGTGGCAAATCATGTGTAGAGGTCCGTTTCATGGTGGCCTATATCCTCTTGTTCTAGTGTCAATGGGGTCATTATACAATCATGCTTTGTTCACCATCAAGCATTCCTCTTCCACATGGCATTGTCGTCTAGGGCATCATTCATCGTTTATTGTTTAGAAAGTTCTTAGGAAACATAATCTTTCGTACTCTTCAAAAATAAATTTTTATGTGTGTGATCCATGCCAACAAGCCAAGAGTTATTAGTTACCCTATCATGTTTCCACTAGTGTGTTCACGGTTCATTTGGATCAAAAAAAATCTGATATATGGGGTCTAGATCCTCTTAGTGTAGGCAGACATGCATACTATGTAAGCTTTATTGATGATTTTAGTAAGTTTACTTGGATTTACCTGCTTACAAAGCGTTTTGATGTGTGCCAGTTGTTTTTCAACTTTCAACAATTTGTTGAACGAAAATTTGATAGGAAGATTATTATAATGCTAACCGACCGGGGTGGTGAATATGAAAAACTCAATAGTTTCTTCCAAAAAGTGGGTATTACTCATGTCTCATGTCCCCATGCTAATCAACAAAATGAGTATGTTGAATACAAACACCGCCACATTGTTGAAGTTGGTCTTGCATTGCTTGCAACTGCTTCCACGCCTTTGGAATTTTGGGATGATGTTTGATACGTTGGAAACGTATCTATAATTTTTGATGGTCCATGCTTGTTTAGTATCTATTTTGCTTTACTTGTCTACACTTTGAGGTGCTTTTTACATGTTTTCTGGTACTAGCCTATTAACAAGTTGCAACAATGCCAGATGTCTGTTTTCTGCTGTTTTTGGTTTCAGAAAAGTTAGTAAAGAAATATTCTCGGAATTGGACGGGACGAAGGACAAAGTCAATAACTTTCCGTGGGGAACAAGAAGTCCAGAAGAGAGCCCGAGGGGCCGGCCAGAGGGGCCAGACCCTCCCCCCCAGGTGCGGGTGGGCCCTACATCGCGCCTGGCTAGGGTTTGGCCGCCCTGGCGGCCGCCTCAGTCTCCCCCTTCGCCTATAAGAAGCCCCTGATGCATAAACTCTAAGTACCCGATCAGAAATCCACGAAACCATCTGTAGACGCCGCCACCATCGTCCCTAGATCGAGGGGATATGAAGCTCTTCCCGGCACCCTGCCGGAGGGGAGATCATCCCAGAGGCCTTCTCTCCGGTATGATTTGTGAGTAGTTCCACCTAGAACTATAGGTCCATGTAGTAGCTAGATGGTTGTAATCTCCTCCTTTGTGCATTCATGTATATATCTTGTGAGCTCCGTTCATGATCAAGATCTAATCTATTTGTAATCATGCATGTTGTGTTTGCGGGGATCCGATGGATATTGAGATTATTATGTTGGTTTGATTAATGGTTCTATCTTTATGATTCTATCATGTCTGTGTTGTTTGTGATCTTGCATGCTCTCCGTTGCTAGTGGTTATATTGGCCAAGTAGTTGCTAGTGACTCCAAGAGGGAGCATTTATGCTCGATAGTGGGTTCATGCCTCTAGTTTCCAAGGGAAGTGACAATAATCTCTTCGGTTGTAGATGTGATGTTGCTACTAGGGAGAAAACAACGGTCTCTTGTTCATGGAACATGTGGACTGTTTACCTTACAAACTTTGCTTAAAACAGTTGTCGGTTGCAGTTGGGTTACGGTCTATGTATATTGTTGTATTTCCCAATCAACCTCATAGGATCTTTCTGGCTAGTAATTGCATTGTTATGCCTTGCTCAGTTCCTGTCAATTGCTCCGCTGTAATTTGTTTACCCTTCATGCCATGTTGTTTATCTAAGGAGAGCACCTCTAGTGAACTATAGACCCCAGTCCAATCTTTACCATTGATACATCTTCCATTGTTACTTGTTTACTTGCTGCAAACCATTACCTTCCACACCATACGTTTAATCCTTTGTTACAGCAAACCGATAAGCTTGACAACCTCACTGATTCTTTGGGACAAACTCTTATGTTTGTGTTGTGCAGGTCTCCACGTTGCTTACAACACCTGTGTGACGTTTCCTTCCTCCTTCTGGTTCGATAACCTCGGTCTCAACTAAGGGAAAACTTGATGCTTGCTGCTTCACACCTTGCTCTTCGGGTTTCCAACGAAGCGTTTCCACACCAAATACTAGGCGCCATCAAGCTTTCTGGTGCCGTTACTGGGGAATCTACTTCAACCTCTTCCACCTCTTCAAGCGCTATCAACAAGTTTTCTGGCGCTGTTGCCGGGGAGGCTAAGGACGTCTTCAGTAGGGGAGTCCTTTACTTCCTTTCTCTTTACTTTGTTTTTAGTTTGCTTTGTTTATTTTTCTTGGTTTTGTTTGCCTCTTTCCAAAAAACCCAAAAAAAAATTAGTCTAGCTTGGTTTGCTTTCTTTATTCAAAAAAAAAGACAAAAAAAATTAGTTCCTGCTCTAGCTGTTGCTGCTGTTTTTGGCTTGCCCACCTTTGCCAAAATGAACTCTATTGAGAACACCAAGTTGTGTGACTTCACTAGCACCAACAACAATGATTTCTTAAGCACTCCTATTGCTCCACCTGCTCCTGATGCTATCTTTTATGAAATTAAACCTGCCTTGTTAAATTTTGTGATGAGAGAGAAATTTCCTGGTGCTGGTTCTGATGATCCTGCTGCCCATCTTAATAGCTTTGTTGAACTTTTGAGATGCAAAAGTATAAGGATGTAGATGGAGATATTATTAAGCTCAGGCTTTTTCATTTGTCCTTGAGGGTAAAAGCTAAAGAATGGTTGCTATCTTTGCCTAAAAATAGTATTGATTCTTGGACTAAGTGCAAAGATGCTTTTATTGGAAAGTACTATCCTCCTGCTAAGATCATTGCTATGAGAAGTGACATTATGAAATTTAAACAGCTTGATAATGAACATGTTGCTCCTTCTTGGAAAAGAATGAAATCTTTGGTTAAAAATTGTCCTACTCATGGACTCACTGCTTGGATGATTATCCAAACTTTTTATGCAGGTTTGAACTTCCCCTCAAGAAACCTGTTGGATTCTGCTGCTGGAGGTACTTTTATGGGACTCACCTTGGGTGCTGCAACAAGGCTCCTTGATAATATGATGGTTAACTACTTTGAATGGCATGTTGAGAGAGCTCCACATGGTAAGAAGGTAAATTCTATTGAGGAAACTTCCTCTTTAAGTGAAAAGATTGATGTTATTATGGCTATGCTTGTTATGGGAAAGCTCCTCTAGATCCTAATAGTGTTCCCTTAGCCTCTTTGGTTGCTCAAGAAGAGCAAGTTGATGTGAAATTCATTAGAAACAACAATTTTAACAACAATGCCTACATGAATAATTTTGGTAGCAACAACAATTATAGGCCTTATCCTCTTAATAAGGCAATTCCTATGGAAGATCTTACAACAATGCTAGAAGTGGCCCCTCTGAACTTGAAGTAATGCTCAAGGACTTTATTAGTAAACAAACCACTTTCAATAATACTATAGAGGAAAAGCTTTTAACTGTTGAAAAAAATATATCCTCTTTGTCTGAAGCTCAAACTTCCTTGGTTAATAAAATGGCTGCTAAACCTGAAACTATGGAAAGCACCTTTGCTACTGCTCATGCCATACAAGTTACTATTGATGAAAATGTTAGGCTGTTAGCTCAACTTCATGCTAGGTGGGAAAGGGAAGTTGAAATTAATAGAAACAATAGTGTGTGCACTATCACCACTAAACCACAAGTAGCCCCTATTCCTCCTCCTACTATGCCTAAGCCTATTGATCCTACTACTAGTGATGCTAAGTTTGATTTTGATATTGATGGTTGCAATATTTCTGAAGTGATTATGTTCCTAAAAAGCTTGCTAGAAGTCCTGATTCTAGTGATATGCATGTTGCCTTTACCAAACACATTATAGATGCTCTTGTTAAGATTAAGGAAGAGAAGCTGAAACACAAAGCTTCTATTCCTAGGAAAGTAGAAGATAGTTGGGAACCCATTATTAATATGCAAGTGAATGACTTTGATCTCTAGTATCTCTATTATGCCTAGAAAGATTTATGAAATGCTTGATTTACCACCATTAGAAGATTGTTATTTGAATGTCCCACTCAATGATAATGCTAAGAAGAAACTCATGGGGAGTATTAATAATGTTCTCATTATGGTTAACAATGCTTATGTCCCTGTTGATTTCTATGTTTTGGATATTGAATACAATGCTTCTTGTCCTATTACTTTGGGAAGACCTTTTCTTAGAACAGTTGATGCCATCATTGATATGAAAGAAGGCACCATAAAATATCAATTTCCATTCAAGAAAGGTATTGAACACTTCCCTATGAGGAGAGAGAAGTTGCTTTTTGCTCCTCCTTTGAAAGCAAGATTTGATGTTAATACTTCTTCATTTGAAAATAATTGATTCTTCTTGCTTCTTATGCCTAACTTAAAGGCGTTAAAGAAAAGTACTTGTTGGAAGATAATCTAAGAGTTTCCTTGAGTCTTGAAAGTTATTACTGCTGTAATTACCTCTTATTATCCTTTTTGTTTCCTTTTTGTGCCAATAATGACCTCTAATGAGAGGGAAGTAAGATTTGGGGAGTTGCTGTCCCGAAACAGATTTCTGTCCTCCACCAAAAAAATTCGTGAAGAGGCTCTGTAACTCGGATTGATCACAGAATTTACGAATAAATCCCCCATTATGTTGGATAACTTTCTTTAGTTCAGCACTTTTTGATTTGAGCAGCAGAAAATGTTCGAAAAAAACGTTTCTACCTACTGGTCTGTTTTGACAGATTTCTGCCATTATTTGCATTTGCTTCTTATTGATTCCTTTTTTAGCTCTCTTCAGTTAAATTGAGTTTCTTTGAAGGTGTTAATACAATAGCTTGTGTTTTTAGTAAAAAGACTTGCTGTTCTAAAGCTTTGCCAGCGGTCTAATATCTTTTGAATAAGCTAATGTTGCTAATGAAGATTGTGTGAAGTTTTGTATGAAGGAAATTTTTTAGGTGTAGAGAGAGAATGATGCAATGAGATGAAGAATGGACAAAAGGTCAAGCTTGGGGATGCCACCATGGTGTCAACCCAAAAAATATCCAAGAGGTACAAGCGTCAAAGCTTGGGGATGCCCAAGGCATCCCCTTCTTCATCAATAAAAAACTCAGGTCTGTCTAGACACTTCATTTTATTGTTTCATGCACAGTTGTGTTGTTCTTGGAACGTCTTAGTTTTCGTTTGCTTTGCATAGTTTGTTTAGTTCGCTTTAGTAGTTTGGAGCCCCCCTCTTGCTGTGTTGTTTTGCAAATAAGTTTGCTTGGTGTTTGGAAAGGAGTAGTAAGTTCTTGCTTGAAGTGCAAGAGGAGCTTGCATTGACTGTGACTTAGACTTTAGCATGACATGCTAGGTGTTGTTTTAACATTATGCTTAGTGATTATTGTTGTAGCATGTCTTGTTCCAAACAATTGGGATTGCTTAGTGTGCCTTGAAGAAATTATGCGTTGTTTTAGCATGCAAAATCATAGTATTGTGGTATTCTCCTTTGATGTTTTGCTTGGGTTGGCTTGGCACATGATTATACCATGTTATGACTATGACAGGTCACCATTAGCCTCTATGATCATTTATTCCTTGACTTGTAGTACCACTCTTTGCTTTGATTAGTTTGCTTTGTTGCATTGCATAATTATGGCCATTATCGCTCTCTTAGTTGGTTGCTTCCAATGTTTTGCTAGCCTTCACTTGTATGAGTAAGTTTTACGCATGCTTCCAACTCTCAAGAAACCGAGTTATTCCAAAGTGTACACTATAAACTCCTATGCATGGTGTGTTACACTATTCCAAGTATATTCTTGTTTTCCGCTATCTTCTAATTAAAAACTATTTTCTTATGTGAACTTAGTGATTAAAGCCCTCACGAACCTGATGGCACATTTTATTCTTTGCCCCTAATAAACTTGAACAATTGAGGCAACTTTGTTGTATATGCTTGCACTTATAAGTTGGGAACCGTGCTGTCACGAGGAACGTTTTCAACACTGCACTTGTACTTTTTGTACTCCGTTGATATCATGCTCTTTTGTCTATGGATGTTACCGGTGTGAAATGAAGTGGGAACTTGTAAGTCCATGGAGTTTGTATTCTGTGTTAGAGAAACGCATGGGCCGCTAGCCTAATCCATGCCTAATCATGGTGGAAACTTGCAGCATCACCATAGTGATATCTATGAAGCATTTTTATTATAAAAAAAGAGACACATTGAGAAAAGAGATAAAAAAGCATCATATTCCCATGGTACATAAGAAGAATTGCTGAGATGCTCATTGTCTGCTTGCCTTGTCATTTTGGTTATGGGAAAGCTCTTGTACCATGTGCAAGGGGTACCCCGTTGGCAGTTCTCAATGATATGCAAATACTTACAGTGACAAAAACTTGCATGGGCCCTAAGTTGAGTATCCATGAGGTGTAGCCCTCATAGTCAAGGGATTTGAGATTGCCAACTTATACTTTGTCAAGCATATACTCCAACTTTGCCACTTTAACCTTAACCACTTCAAGATGCTTATGATAGGGACAATGAGGGCTGAAAGCTAATAAATACCATAATTTTTGGAAGCTCTTTTTGAAATTTGTAATCCCTGCTTCTTTTACAAAAAGGCCTTTCATCCACCATTATTTGAGTCTCCACCTTATATCTTTAGGCACCATTAAGAGAGCATAGTTGTCATTCTGTGTGCAATATTCCAAAGCTTATTAATTGATGCATATTGTGTTATTACTTGTTCATGTGCTATTTGTTTCTAGTCACCCTTGTGAACTTTACAGGTGTCCTATGCATTATATTGCTACTCTATGAGGGACAAGCTGATTGCCATTATGCTATGTTTTCTGCATGTGAAACAAATAAACGTTTTTCAATGCATATTATTCATGATCTTTGTTTGTAGCTTGCCATGTTGCATGCATAATTACTATATCCTATTGTTAGAACTTCATCTTTCATGCACATGTTTAGAATTCTTTGATCCCAGCTTCCAATGCTTGCAAATGGTTGGATCTTTATTGTGAGGGTGCATGTCACCTCAAAAATTATTTTTTTATCACTTACCTACTCGAGGACGAGCAGGAGTGAAGCTTGGGGATGCTGATACGTTGGAAACGTATCTATAATTTTTGATGCTCCATGCTTGTTTAGTATCTACTTTGCTTTACTTGTCTACACTTTGAGGTGTTTTTTACATGTTTTCTGGTACTAACCTATTTAACAAGTTGCAACAGTGTCAGATGCCTGTTTTCTGCTATTTTTGGTTTCAGAAAATTTAGTAAAGAAATATTCTCGAAATTGGACGGGACGAAGGACAAAGTCAATAACTTTCCGTGGGGAACAATAAGTCCAAAAAAGAGCCCGAGGGGCCGTCCAGAGGGGCAAGACCCCCCAGGCGCGGGTGGGCCCTTCGCATATAAGAATCCCCCGATGCAGAAACTCTGAGTACCCGATCAGAAATCCACGAAACTGTCTGTAGCTGCCGCCACCATCGTCCCTAGATCGGGGGGATCTGTAGCTCTTCCCGGCACCCTGCTGGAGGGGAGATCATCCTAGAGGCCTTCTCTCCGGTATGATTTGTGAGTAGTTCCACCTTGTACTATGGGTCCATGTAGTAGCTAGATGGTTGTAATCTCCTCCTTTGTGTTTTCATGTATAGATCTTGTGAGCTCTGTTCATGATCAAGATCTAATCTATTTGTAATCATGCATGTTGTGTTTGCGGGGATCTGATGGATATTAAGATTATTATGTTGGTTTGATTAATGGTTTTATCTTTATGATTCTATCATGTCTGTGTTGTTTGTGATCTTGCATGCTCTTCGTTGCTAGTGGTTATCTTTGCCAAGTAGTTGCTAGTGCCTCCAAGAGGGAGTATTTATGCTCGATAGTGGGTCAAGGGAAGTGACAATAATCTCTTCGGTTGTAGATGTGTTGTTGCTACTAGGGAAAAAACAACGGTCTCTTGTTTATGGAACATGTGGATTATTTACCTTACACTTTGCTTAAAGCAGTTGTCTGTTGCTTGCAACTTAATACTGGAGGGGGTTCGGATGATAACCTAAAGGTGGACTTCTAGTCATAAATGCAGTTGGATTACGGTCTATGTATATTGTTGCATTGCCCAATCAACCTCATAGGATCTTTCTGGCTAGTAATTGCATTGTTATGCCTTGCTCAGTTCCTGTCAATTGCCCCGCTGTAATTTGTTTACCCTTTATGCCATGTTGTTTATCTAAGGAGAGCACCTCTAGTGAACTATGGACCCCGGTCCAATCTTTACCATTGATACATCTTCCACTGTTACTTGTTTACTTGCTGCAAACTATTACCTTGCACACCATACGTTTAATCCTTTGTTACAGCAAACGGGTGAGCTTGACAACCTCACTGATTCGTTGGGACAAAGTCTTGAGTTTGTGTTGTGCGGGTCTCCACGTTGCTTACAATACCTGTGTGACGTTTCCTTCCTTCTTCTGATTCGATAACCTCGGTCTCAACTGAGGGAAAACTTGCTGCTTGCTGCTTCACACCTTGCTCTTGGGGTTTTCAACGAAGCGCTTCCACATCAAACACTAGGCGCCATTAAGCTTTCTAGTGCCGTTACTGGGGAATCTACTTCAACCTCTTCCACCTCGTCAAGCGCTATCAATGATTTTATTAGAATCACTTTTCTCATTAATCTTCGTTCCACAGAAGTTCTTGACTTTGCAACTCCTAGAGAAAAACTGCTTCAAATCAAACCAAACTATGAACCCCTTCGTGTTTTTGGTTATGCATGTTGGCCTAACCTTCGTACCTACAAAAAATATAAACTGTCTTTTCGATCCAAAAGATGTGTTTTCCTTAGATATAGCCCTCTTCACAAAGGGGTAAAATATCTTGACATCACCACTGGTTGTGTTTATATTTCACGAGATGTTGTATTTGATGAGAATATTTTTTCCTTTTGCCTCTCTTTGACATGGGCATGACTCTTCCGATGCCCACAATTGGTATGTTTGGTGTGACCCAACGGAAGACTCACCCGAAGATATATCGAGATCCATGAAATCCAAAACCATAGGCACCGCCAAGGTTGCCCCTCCATAATTGGCATAGTCTGTGGGAAATTTGGGCAAATCATGAATTCGACGGCTCCTTCTTCACCAAGCAGCAACTCGACAATCCGGAAATGACAGATCCGTTACGGCTCCGTTGGCTTTCTTCCACACCCGCTCATCCTTCTTTTGACCTTCAACAACCTTGACCGGAGAGACCTGGCGTTCAGAAGTTTCAACTTTCGCGTGGGGTTACATGGCTCACTCCGCCTTTTGGATCCGATCCGTCGGCGGAAATTTCAACACTATCACCAACGTCAGCGTCCTTCGTGTCGGTTTACATGTCAACATGATCATGAGGTTCACTAATCAATTGTCCGTAGAGGCAGCAACATCCTCCTTCACGTAGCGCACAATATCGCGTTTGTCGCGAAGACAGAAATTGTCATCTACAGCCGCTTCAAAATTCGGCGGTGACTCGGCAAAGTATGGCACTAGTCGTGCTAAGATTGGACGTACGGCACGAGTCAATTTCTACTAAGCGCTGCATGGCAGGTGGTGCTATTTGAGGATAATTGATCACGGACCCAAAAAAAAAAAGGAGATCACAGTTTGATTCGGATCGATTGACTGCCTTGTGTGGTCACGTAAACCAGTTCAAGGGAAATAAGGACATTACGTGTGGTCATGTGGACCAGTTCAAAGAAAAAAAAAGAGGAGATTATTGTGGACAAGCTAGCTATGTGCATGGATTTGTCTGATGAGAATTCACATTATAGCTAATCTCGCTGCCACACTACTTGTACTTGTCTGTCGTCGGGTACGCGTGTGCAACGTCACCTGATACAATCTTCGACTACATCCACCGCGTTGACTCCGGCCTTCCACAACAACTCTGGCCGCCGCATGACTTGGGGGCTCATTTGACTCCGGTGACCCGCTCTGGTCTTTGGCTCTGGCGATCCAGGGACTCCTTCGGTTCCAGCGACCCGCTTTTCGGCTCCGAAGACTTGGGGCTCCTTCGGTTTCAGCGGCCCGATGTGCTCTTCGGTTTCGGCGGCTCGCTGTGCTCTTCGGTTTCAGCGGCCCGCCGTGCTCTTCGGTTTCGGCGGCTCGGGGGCTCCTTGGCTGCGGCGACCCGCTATAAATCTTCGGATGAGGTGACCCACTGCCTTCATTGGCTCCGGCGTCCTGCCCAACAATAGTTCGAGTGGGGAATAACAAATTGTGTTCATTTGGTACAACATTAAATCGACCTTTTTTAGAACACAATGAACATGACTTATCCATTCGCTTTATTCAACATGATAGATTATACATGCATCTAAGAGGCGAATTATTTCCTTTTTTACCACTTTCTTCATTTGTGATTTGAGTCTTCTTTGGAAATCTGCAACCGGTTGAGCACCTTTCTCCATAAATATTCTATGAGTGGCTATAGAGGGACTAATCCCTTTCAAGTCATCTTGGAATATCCAAAAGCTTTACTATGCATTTTCAGTACAATCATCACTCTTCTTCCTTTTCTGTAAGATTAGCACTTACAATGACATGATATTTATTAGTATCATTCAAAAATCTATATTTCAATTCTTTAGGAAGAAGTTTGAGTTCTAGGGGTAGAAGTTCCTCATCTCCCTTTCTTTCTGGAACTTCATATGACTCATTCATGGGAGAGTCGATTATAGGAGAAGAGTCATGATACCCATCTATCTCCATCTTACCAACATCTTCAAGGATATTATTGTTTTCAACCAAAATTCTTTCTAGGTCATCAACAGGTGTTTCATAAAATAGAGAAGCGAGGCTTGTGATATTACCTTCCTCTTCTTCATTTTTCTCTTCAAATTATTCATAAGTTGGCTTGTGTAGAAATTTTGAAAAATGGAATTTAATTTCATCTTCTCCGAACTTGAGAGAAACTGTCTCATTTTTACAATCAATATTTGCCCCTGCGATATTCGAGAAAGTTCTTCAAAAAATAATTGGGGAATAGAATTTAGTAGGAATATCAACTATCACAAAGTCAATGCGATATTGATGGCTATAAAAATAGCCATCTTTATTCGCGTTTAAATCTTATATCAAGTCAAGCAATTGATAAAATATCTCTCTACCCTTGCAACTAGTAATGACTAAATATTGCAAAAATGTGCAAAACCTTGTTTTAAATTGCAACGGAATTCAAAGGAAATGAAATTTTTCTATGCTATGACCAAGGTCACGCTTGGGGACGGTAATAAAGCGTCTTTTGGGGATGCCCCTTGGGCCGATGGGATAACTCCGAAGAACTTTGCTCTATCCATCTTTAAGCTATCCAAAAAGAAAACTTGGAACGTCTGCGAAGCCACCATCGATGATGCTTGGATTTTCCAACTTGACACATCTGGAGGCCTCTCTTTTTTACACCTACAAGAATTTTTTAAGCTTTGGAACTACACTTCTCAGCCTGTTCCTAATGAATTACGGCAAATATTTTGTCTTTCTTTCAAAATAAATAAATAAAGCGACCTTTATATATTGGATAAAAAACTTCTACACGTCCGCCTTGTGCTCGGGCCGGTGTGTGAACTCGAAGTCGACGTGGACGAAGGCTCGCTCGACCTCCGGCAGCTGCTCCAGCTTCTCCTGCAGTGCCTCCCCGATGTCGTGCGCCTGGCTCAGCGGCATGTCCCCCGGGAGCACCACGTCCACCTCCACAAAGTAGTGTGTCCCGAACGTGTAGGCCCTCACCGTGTCGATGTGCCGGATCTCCTCGTGGTGGTTCCAGATCAGGTACGTCAGCTTCGTCAGGTACTCCGCCGGCGCTGACCGCCCGATCAGGGTCCCCACGTTCTCCAGCACCGTCCGCGCCCACGTCGTGATCGTGTACAGTGCGATCTGCAAAACACAATTCCCCATTTGAATTGCATTTCAAACATCTTTGAATTTCAACTGTAAAATCTATAAAAATTTGGTAATACTAGATCAGATCCTTCACCAGTATGGCTCCGACGGGGTCCATCCACCAGTGGAACCGCACGGCGAGGAGTGCGCTGACCAGGCCGACGGAATTGGTGATCACGTCGAAGAAGTGGTCCTGCGCGTAGGCCTTGACAATCTCGTTCTTGAACGTCCGGCAGTAGAGCATCAGGAAGAACTTGACGACGGCCACCGACAGCATGCTGCCCACCATCCACATCTCCTTGTACGTGTCGAACTTCGTGTGCTCCTGTGTCACCAGCTCCCGCCCCGACTCGATCAGCACCTGGAACCCTAGGCAACCCATTACCGACGCAAACACCACGATGCCCTGCACATTGTTTCAGCAACCCACAAAAGTTCAGTAAATTTTGATTTTTGGTAAAAACATTTCAGCATTGGGATTTTTCAGTTTCTGCAAATACCACTGGCTGCATGCGCCTCTTCCCGATCGGGTAGCTGTACTTGTTGGGCTTCTTCATCGCGTGCGCCGTGAACCAGAGGATGAACCCTGACAGGAGATCAAGCAGAGAGTCCAGTGTAGAGGCGATCACCGCCATCGACACGGTTTCAAACGAAGCGAGAACTTTCCCAGCGAAGAGGATCAGGTTGATTATGTTGGATAGGTTAATGGCCAGACGTTCGCCCTTGGCCAGGTTTTCCAACTCTTCCTATGAAAATAGCCAGATGTGTATGTAGTATTTAGTAGTTTATTACTACTACTAATTTACGCTGAAAAATCAAGCAACGTCGGTTTTTGCATAATTTTTTTTTTTGAAACGAAGGATTTTCGCGCAAAAGAATGGATCTGTACCTCGGTAGGAGCACCAGCCAAACCACCCAGCTCGTTGATGCTCTCCATCTCGCTGAAATCCTTCAGAAGGCTCTCTTGCTTCTCGTAGTACTTTGCGATTTTTCTTTGCTTCCCTGAAATGATTTGAAAAGCAAGTAAAGGAACTGAACTGTCATAAGAAAAGTATTATACTGTTCAAGGAAAAACTCCCGGTTCAGTGCAAACGATTCGGAAGCAATGGTTGATCAAACACCAAACACTGAAGTTGTTACTCTCTGGTGCCACGAGGGCGATTATTGGTTGAGCCATATCAATATGCCAATGCTAACTGTGTTTGCACTACGAGTTAAGGAGACGAGACAAACTATCCTGTGGTTAGTGTTGACTCTGCCACTCACTCTAGTGGAACAGAAATGGAACCAACTGACCGACTAAATTATGTTATAACCTATTTAACGTGATCTAGATTGCCATCATAACCACGCCCATGTCTATCTGACCCAACCATCCATGCCACACAACGAAAAGAAGTTTTCCATTCGTAAGAAAGAAGTTCTAGAAAGGTATACTAATTTTTTTTTACTAATCATGTTCGAGTAAAGAACTTTCTGCTGATCTAGATGTTCTCCAAAGGGCGAAGATGTTCGAAGAGAAGATCATTTGTGTCCGTTCTATTGCTTATAGTGTCATGTTTCACTAAATGAATAATGACAAGGACTAATTGCTTGTAGTGTCAGCTTTCTTTCTTTCTTGCTTGTTGGGTTGTATAGCAGATCCATCCTCCAACAACTACAAAATTTATTTTCCACATAGCTATGCTAAAATATGTGCAGTGAGAGTCTAGATTATGACAGTGCGGGATTATTGTTTTTATATAATGGGAGGATGCTCTGGGACAATGCATCACTGATGCATGTAACCCATGAATGTGAATGCTGTGATGATGTTCGTTTAGAAGGCCATAGAAGGTACTAGTACAACTCTTACTAGATGAAAAATAGTATGCCCTCCGACTCCGACTCATATTAGTTGACTTGGATTTGTCTAGATTTGGATGAATCTAGGCACTATTTAGTATGTAGGTTCATCCAAATTTTGACAAATCCACGTCAACTAATATGGGTCGGAGGGAGTAGTACAACATAGCTCTGCTTCATACGTTAAATCTTGGATAAACTAGAATAATTTACTCTTTCATAAACTCCATACGATGTCTATAAATAGGTAGATTGTTTTTTGTGGCACTTGTGTGTTGAGGTTTATTTGATATTGGTTAGAAATCGAGGAACGCTCGATTGTGCAAAGAATGGAAAAGGGATCGAGATAATAAGTACGTGTGCGCACTCGATCAGGATCAAGTCACGATCACACGGATCAAGTCGTGAAGTAGAATTAGCAAGTTAAGAAGACGAAGCAAACTGGTGGTAAAAGATATGTCTAAGTGCAGCAGAGGAGGAGAATGAGGGAATGAAGCGGGTGGATGATCGAGCGAGGCGGGCGCGCACACCGTACCGTTGGGAACGCAGGCGGCGGCGGCGCCGGAGAAGAGCCCGGCGAGGAACGAGGGCGGCCGCTCGGGCGCGCGCATGACGTCGCTGCTGCCGATGCGCAGCCTCCACGGCTCCGCCGCTGCATCGTCTCCTCCTCCTGCTGCCCCGCCCCTTTTCGCCGCCGCCGCCGACGACGACGACATGTTCAGCTGCTCTGCTCTGCCTCGAAAGATTAGATTACACACGACACGAGGCTTTTATCAGTCAGTCCCGTGCTTGTGGCGTGGTTGCAGCCAGCTTGAGCGTTGCTGTTGGCTACTACTCTACTTGTAGCTGCTGAGCTGAGACCTGCTTCGTGAACCAACGTGTGCCGACCGAGCCAGCCGACCCTGCAGCAGGTTGCGAGGCAGCTGCCTGCCTCGGTCGCTTTACTGGAATCAAGTAGTCGTGTCGTGCTCGGTCGCTCTACTTTCGGCAACACTCGTGTGTCACACGCGCCCAACATGACACGTACGTACGATGCCAAGTTGCCGACGGCATGTCTTGGCCTGGCCTGGCCTGGCAAGTACAAGCAGTCACACGGCACTACAGTCCTGCTCTACGACTCCCCACAATCCAGCTCACAATAAAGTTTATATTTATTATTTATAAGTCGGTTTAATATAAGACACAAAAAACAATATGCTGTAAAACATAAATATTTGATTATCAATTTTATTCGTCCTAAGCCGCATTTTTTATTATCAATTTTAGACTTCACGACATTTGAGTACAAATACCGACAAAATAAAAACATAACCTAAGTAATACACAACATTTGTTGCAATCAAAAACATTGTTCACATGGTCTTTTATGGTATTTTTTCTAACAAATATAAAGCACGCTCTCACCATGATTATATTCAACACCAAAGTGTATCACACATTCATCTAATGATAATTTATCAATAGAATATAGTCACACACGATCCTTCTACGGAATATTTTTTGTTATAAAAATAGAGAGCATACAAGCCTTCGTGAGGTAAGGGCTTCTTCAAGATTTCAGTGGGTCAGTCAGAGAGTTGGTTTCCATTTGTAAGCGAGCAGCTCTACATGCACGGCACAGTGGAAGGAATGACAGGTCGTACAATGGCTCGATGGGTTGCTTTCCACCTGATCACGACGTTCCAATTTTTCTTGTGATCATCAAGCTATAGCGGGAAAAAAAGAGAATCCAAGTGGTCACAAGATACTATATGCCCTTGTACATGTCATTTAACAAAATAAATTTATTATTTCGTTCAGTTTTAGACAACACGACTATATTGCCTTGTTCATGTCATTTAACAAAATAAATTTACTGTTTTGTTCAGTTTTAGAAAGGGGAATGATATAACTCCTCTGGGGGATTGCATCCCCCGCCTCCAACACTTGACACGCGTCCAGACTCCCCGCGTGGGTCACGAACTACCTCGTGCCTTATCCTCTCCAGCGCATCTTCTACCTGCTTTTTCCCCCATTGACGCCATGAATCCCGCAGGCCCTCACCACAAACCATTGCCCCCCGCCGCCACCGCCCCCGGGGTCGTCGCCGCCGCTGTTCATGACCTCCCCGGACTTCACCTCACCACCACCCCTGAGTCCCCATCTCTGGCGCCGGCCTCCCACATCTCCACATGTTCGTCCACGTCGTCGCCGCTGTTGATGAGATCCCCGGACTTCGCCCTCACCACCGGCCCTGGTCCCCATCTCCGCCGCCGGCCACCCCATCTCCCATGTGCTCCGCCATGCGCCCGCGTCGGTGGTGGTGCCGCCTCAAGCATGTGCTGCCCCGTGGCGGGCAGGCTCTGCTAGATGCTACAATAGTAGCAATTTTTTGCTATTTCTGTTCTATGTTTTTGCTATAATAGCATAAAATATTTGCTACAATATTTTCGACGAAAGTGCTACCAAAATTGGTTTTGCTACAGCAGCCACCGGCGATATCTTCGGCGATGTCGTTTTATGCTACATTAGCATATTTTTTTGCTACCACAGTTTTGCGGTTTTGCTACAATAATGTAAAAATTTTGCTACACGATCTCCGGCGAGGTTTACCGGCGAATACCTCCGGCGAGTCTCCGCAAGGTCAGATATGCTACATTAGCACAATTTTTTTGCTACAGGGTGGCCGGCAAGGTCTCCGACGAAATCTCCGGCGAGGTCCAGTCTAACTTTGTATTTTCTGGGCCAAACCGTTTTCTGATACATGTAGCAAAAACGGGACTATTTATAGTAAAAATGGGTATGTTTATAGCAAAGTGGAATTTAGAGGCTTTTTAGGAGACACGTGTCAGCGGGAGGACCGGGGGATTTTAGGAAATTATCCTCCGAGGGACGCGTAGTACGACCCTTTTAGAAAACACAAGTTCAAGTTCATCAGTTGAGACGCCTTAACCAGAACATGGAAATTTCTGCATGTCAGAGTCGCTCGCTCGACGTGTTTCTTTCCATCTGATTACGCGTTCTACTAATTCTCTCGTGATGTTCATCATCCTAGCGAAGGAAAGAAATCATGTAGTCACGAAACATATGCCCTTGTTCGTCTCATTTGGGAACAAGTTATCGTGGTCCACTTTTCGACAACACAGCATGACGACTAGGGTCTACAGTGTGGTGTAGTTTCCTAAGAAAAAGGGCCACCGTAATACCGTATTATCTGGGAAATTTCACTTCTCTGTTTGGCCCAAGCGAACATGGTGATTCGGAGTAGAAGCAGGATGATGAACGGAGCATTCTGGATGGCAACGTGGCACTGGCGTGGACGGAGCGCTTTTTGCTCGGTGAGTAGGTGCACCATTGGCGAACAGAGTGGATACAGTGTCATTAGGAAGTTCTGCTAGTTATTGCAATTAGCACGATTGGAATTCCTTTAAAAAAATCATGATTAGAATGCTGAACTTAGTCAAGACTGAAAAAATCAAGATTGCTAGAGAAAGAACTAGTTGTATACTTGTATCGATCTGACTCATCTAAGAAGCGGTCCTACACTACACGTCTCACTTAATGAAAACGTCGAGGAAGAGTGGGCGCTACGAGCGGGCGGCGTAGCGCAGCGCCCACCATTGGCCTGGGTAGCGTAGCTGCTGCCACGGAGGCATCATCAGCGGCGGGCTGTTCCTGACGACGATGTTGTCCCGGACCCACATGAGCGTCGTGTATGTGGTGCTCCACCACCGAATCCGCCCCCGAGGTTGTTGTCCTCTGGTGGGGGCCGTTGCCGTCATAGGCTTCAAGGCGGGCTTGGCGTTGGTCTGTGAAGAACGCGTCCCATGCCGCGACGTTGTCTGGATCCCAGGCGGGATCGTTCCGCTCCTCCGGCGTGAGGACGTCCCAGTAGTGCCGGTAGATCTCCATCGAGCGCGTTTGTCCATGGGGGGGCAGCGGGACGGGTATGTCGCCGGCGCTGAGGAACCAGTGGTGAGGGCACCGCATGTCTAGCGGTGCTAGGTAGCCCGCCTCACGCAGCGTCCATGCCTCGTGGACGCGCAGCGAGCGCCACCCGAAACCGTTCGCAGCGGCTCCATCTCCGGAAAACCTCTGCATGGCTGGTGGGTGGGTGGTTGGGAAAGATGTGAAAGGAGATTGGGAGGATGGAATGCGTCGAATGAGCGGGGGGGAGGGGTTTTTAACACCCAGGCGAGGGAGACGGCCATTGAATGCGCGGGGGCGTGACAGTCTAGGAGGAGGTGTGGTGGACGGAAAGCATCGGTTGCTCGCCTACAAAAGGCTGGTCGGCGGGCAGTAGTGCCAGGGCGCGTGAGGCGAGAAGAAAGATGGACCAAACGCGTCGACCGCTGACGCTGACAGGGGTGGCCCACGACGACCAGCCGTTTCGCGCGCCTTCTTTTCCGCTCCTTCCCGCCAAAAACGCGCCATCCGTCCCTGCTAGCCCCTTGGGTTGGGTTTGGCCTAGGGACGACGGATAACTAAACAGGTCGCGCCGAATAAATTTTGGGAGAGTGGGCTGGGCGTAAATTCGCGCGCCAATGCTCCCGATAGCCGTTTAGGGGGATTTTAGGGCCCGCAAGTGGAGATGCTCTAAGCTTTGTCCTAGACATTTGTTTTTAGAAACTTCTTTCTACTAATGAATATGCTAAAAAAAACTTTGCCTCGTTTAGAAAAAAAAAATCAATGAGCAAAAGCAAAGCAGTGTTGAGCTCTTTTTCCTTTCTCTGTGAACAACGACGCTGAGCTCTGTGGCGACAGGCAAGCTAGTGATACACGAGCCGAGACCGACACAAACAATAATCTAATCCCGACTTCACGGGCCGGGGCGTCGGGAACTCGGAAGGCGACGGCGACGGGCTCTTGGAAATTCCAGCCGCGTCAGTCGTCATCGAGTCGGCGTCCAGCTGTGGGCATACAAGCAAGCAGCTCTCCATGCAATGCATGCGCCAGAGATGGAAGGAACGAACAGATCGGACGGCCCTGCTCGCTCGACGTGTTGCTTTCCATCTGATTTTCTTGGGACGATCATGCATCAAGCTAGCGAGGAGAAATTAAGGGTCCCAGCGGTCACAAGACACGCCCACCTTGTCCGTGTCTCGTTTAACATAACATAATTTTTTGTAATATAACCGGCCGTAGTCTCGCTTCTGGAGTAGTACACGACAAGACCGTTTCCCATCAGTTGAAACGAACAAGGGAAAAATTCGGTGTATGTATTTATGTACCCCCTTGGACCCATGCATATTAGTTGATTTGGATATGTTTAGACGTTTCGGATGTATATAGATTTGTTTTAGTATGAGATACATCTGAATCTTAGATAAATTCTAGTCAACTAATATATGTGGGTCAAAGAAAATATATACAAAAATATGTCTCAAATCTAGACAAATTTAAATTATTTATTTTGGTACGAAGGGAGTAGCAGGAAGGCCAGCGGCAGAGAGGGTGTGTGCTAGTCCCAGAAATTTCACTCTCTTGGGCGTGACCTACATGGCAGTGGGTGATTTGGAACATATTATATATGCATGCATGACGTAGGACGAACCGAGCTTCCGTCCGGACGACGGTGGCACCGCGCAGAGCGGTGTGCTGGGTGAGTCGGTCGCGCGCGCGCACGGTTGGTGAGTCCTTATCTTGGAACGGTAGCAGCATATACACGTGCAAGCCAAGCCGGGGCATGCAATATTATCTCACCACATACCTTGGCCACGGTGGAAGACGGCGGCGGCGGCGGCGGAGAAGGGCGGCTCCTTCTTGTTGGGCCGCTCCGGGATCTGGAAGTCGCTCACGTTCAGACGCCACGCCGCCGGCATGCCTTGCTGCCGGTGCTCCTCCCCCATAAGCCGACGACGATCGGAGCGAGACGACGGCGGCGGCGGTAGGTAGATATGATCGACCACAATGCGCCCGCGCTCGCGTGCAGATACGCAACCGCACACAACTACTCAGGGGATGGCAGACGAGCGAGAGCGCGAGGGGCTTGGGTTTGCTTGAGGCTTGGATGGATCGGACGCGCGCTGCTTGTTGGTTTTGAGAGGCAGTAGTGGATGCTGGGGCACTACGGGGCAAAACGGCTGACGAGAAAGGAGAGGCGAGATCGATCGATCAACGTCCGGTCCGTCGATGTGGTGGAGCGGTTGCGACCTGTGACGACTCGATCGTGCGTGAATGGTGACTTGACGGATTATTGGTTGCATCAGCGCCCGCCCCCTGTCGCTTCCTTTCCTTGCTCCTTTTTTATCCTCATGATGATGATGATCAACGTCGCTACAGAGGGGTGCGGACGGGCAAAAGGAGCGACCTGTACCTGCTTGGCCTCACGCGCCCGCCAAGTGTATCTAGACATATTTTACATTCGAATTTAAACAAAACTAAGTCAATTAATTTGGATAGGAGGAAATAAGAAAAAGCACATCCTCGAAACAGGCATATATATACCCAGCTATATTAATATAGTAACCATGATTGATACCGCTGCTGGACCAGACAGCACAACACCCAAAACACAAAACAGAAAAGAAACATAAGAACAAGCAAAGCCGACGACAGAGGCTCGACGAAAACGAGGGTGACCCGCAACCGTTGCGCCAACCAGAGAATTTCCACCCCCTCTCCTAGCCTCTCCCTGAAGCGTCGCATATCAAGCAATGCCTCTAAAAAGGAAGCGACGACGACGCTGCTGCCCGGACAAGTTCTAGGGTTTCTCTTGATACGCTATAGGAGGTGGGGAAAAGATACACCCGACGCCCTTCAAGAAGGAAAGCGATACCCGCAGGCGTCACCACGTCAGTGTTAAGACGACAAGGATTTCTCTCGAACCCTCAAAAAACCACGCTACCGGACGCTTAGAAGCTCCACCAGCTCGCCGCCCACCAACACACGCCACCAGGTTTTGAAGTCACCACTGTCGCCTCACCATGACCCATAGAGCGAGGCTGGAATGACCGAGACAAAAAAACTCCGACGAGGGTCAACGGTACAATGACACGTGGGAGGGAACTACCTCCACCACCGAAAGGCGATAGCCGACCGGATGTAGCAGCTGGGGCAAACCAGGCCCTCACTGGTCTGGCCAAGCCCAAGGGCTCGTGAAGCCCCACCGCCACACTGCAGCAAGGGTGTCACCGTCATAGCCGAACCTAGCACTAGTCACTACCTATCCGCCCGCCAGTGGATCCACTGCCACCACAGATCCCTGCCACACTGCAACAAGGGTGTCACCGTCTAGCCGACCCTAGCACTAGTCACTACCTCTTCGCCCGCCAGTGGATCCACTGCCAACGCAGATCCCTGCCACCAAGCAGCAGGCAGCAACGCTCTCGCCATCATGCTCATCCAGAAATACCGGTCCACCGTCGGTCTGAGGATCACCACCTAGGCTCGCAGGGGCGAAGAGGGACGAACATGGCAAACACGGCACCTCGGTGCCGCCCCTGGGCCACCTAGGCAGGAATTGTCGGGCGACCACCTAACCTAGGCCCGCCCGGCCCAGATCCGGTGTCCTGGCCGTGCCATAGCAAGACGATGTCGTCTGCCACCCGCCGTTGTGCAGGAGGCCAAGGTCCCTAGATGGGCCCCGCACGGCCCAGATCGGGCCCAACCTGCCCCAAATAGGGTCATGCGGAGCTCGCTGCCGGGGGAACTTGCATTGTGACCCCGTCCGCCGCCTGCCTGTCGCACTGTCGGTCGCCACGCCGCGTGGAGGAGCCCCAATCGCCGCCGACCCGCCCCACACCGACCCCGCGAGCCCACCATGGCGCACCGCCGCTAGCACCAGCGCACCACGCTCCCTGCCACCGTCCGGAAGAAGAGAGCCCACTGCCGCTGGCCCCGTGCGGGCTTTGCCTGGCGGTGCGCACCAACGTACACGAGACGAGTCGAGTCAAAAATGGGACAAACAAACAAACACGCACTCGGTTAGGAGTAGCTACCGAATCCGAGTAAGAAAAAACATGACGAGCCTCCTTGTCGATTTGCATTATTCCGCCAATTCTACAAACTTTTCCATCTAGGAGTACACTAATTCCTAGGACGCATGGGTTTAAACGAGACATTGACTAGCCAGACACTTCCAAAACAAAAGTTTTCATCTATTCTGAAAATGTACAGCTAGCTGCCCCCGTGCATTATCATCGCCGACTCACAAATAAACACTTCGGAGTCGATTTACAAATAGAAAATCACAGCAGAAAGTACGCCGGCCATGACATATCAAACACCTAAGGTTTATCATGTTCACTAAAGTATAGGACAGCTGATGGATGGGCGGTGTGCTTTCCATCATAGTTGTGTGGTCTTTCTGCGGCTCAGACAATCCACTCGAACATTATTACCATCTAGTACTATAGACTGTCGATCCTTAGTAGACGTGCTAAGATCAAAATGCTAAGCGATTAGCACAGAAGCTAAGTGATAAAAAGTAGGTGCTAAGATGAAAATGCTTCCCACCTTAACAAGCCTCGGTAATAGACAATAAGCTTTTCCCTCTCTCCTTTTGTCAAAATCCATCTCTCAATGTGGAAAAAATTACATAAGACATTAATGATAAAAATCTGATTAGGAAGAAAATAGGTAATCTATAGATCTCTCCCTAAAGGTACTTTCTTTTGCTTGATCTTACATAAGACATTAATGAATTGATCGCTTTTCGGCTCTACTAGTAACTTTGTAGGTTTTGTGTAAATTTGTAATTTGGTGATATATTACATAACTCGGTTGCACTCGTATCTACTAAATATTCACCTCATATGACCATTAGTTTATAAAAAAATGGCACACCTTAGGTATAATTTTATAGAAAACCCAACGCGGGTAGAGAAAATAATAAAAAATAAGGAACGTATTTGCTATTCTAGGACAATAGAAAACAAATTATTTATAATTTGATTGGATCTTACATTTCGAAACCTACTTAGAGTTACATAAAATATTATGTGTATTTTCATACATAGAATGTGCACTTGGCTAATAAGCTAAAAATATGTAAAACAAAGGTTGAAAATCGATTGCTAATGTGCAACGACCCATTTCATTTGAGGAACTAATGTTATTATTACTGATTTACAAATAAGTATGGCACACTTGGTTTATAGATAGAAAATCTTGATAAAATGATGGGCTCAAACGCCAAACTCGTAAGGTCGATCACCTTTCTAGTAAAGTTGGAAGCTTGATGGACGTTGATGTGCTCTCACACACTCTTTCTACAACACAAATAAACCATCAAACATATTTGCATTTGTCGCTCGTGACTGCAAAGTAGACGTATATGGAAAGAGATAACAACTAGCGCATCGATGCTAAGTGATACAAAGGTAGGTGATAAGATAAAAAATGCGTATTGCCACAACAAACCTTAGTAATAGGCCCAAAGCTTTTCCCGCTCTTAATGTGAACAAAAGTAATGACCCGCGTCGTACCTTTTGTTCGTCATGCCAAAGGATGTGACAACAATATCTGCGAAATTATGTATGGAGAAAAAACTAGTCATGAATTTAGAGATCCTTTATTTTGTTTTGTCTTCCATATGTAATAGACAACCAAATTAATCACATTTCAGCTATGCTAGTGAGTTTCTCATTTGTCAACTGAGGTACATCATGATAGAACCTGACCACAAGTCCTAGACATGGAATAGCTGGTCGTTTTTTTCTCTCGATTTATTCCAGTATTTCCAGTGATGTTCTTTCATTGGGAGACGTCATCCCGTCGACTACAAGGAGCATGTGGCGAATTCGTTATTCTTATGATTTGTTGGCTCTATCTCTCAGAAGTTCTCGTCTGTGTAGGATTTCGTGTGGACGTTTATAGAGGTGGCTGTAACTGCATATGTGTGAGAGCGTATGCGTTGGTGACATTTTACATATAATTTTTTTAACCGTATACACTTGTGCAGAACGGTCCATATATCCCGGTTAGTAAGGGCTTTAGTCCCGGTTCCCAACCGGGACGGGGCAATCGGGACTAAAGCCCCAACCTTTAGTCTCGGTTGCCCCACCAACCGGGACAAAATAGTGTACACGTGGCTGCGGCAGAGGGCGAGGAGGGAGGAGCATCCGTCCCGGTTCGTAACACGAACCGGGACAAATAACTCCCTGCCGCGGTAGAGATTTGACACATTTCTCTGCCGCGGCAGAGAATTCATTTTGGCAACTTTTGTTGCCGCGGCAGCATTTTGGCCACTTTTTGTGTCGCGGCAGAGAATTCGTTTATGTTGTTTTATTGTTTATTTAGTGTTTTGCACTCATCAATGAAGGAACCATTATATTACACAAGATCATCATGACAATATAGATCCAAGTGTCGAACCTATTACATTCGATACACGGATCGAGTTCATGCACTACATACAAAATAAGCTCTTTGTACAATTTCTATTGTTTATACACACCCGAATAGGAATCTCCTTTTGGGTTTAGGACTTCTGCATCCAAGAATCCCGCCAATTCCTCATGAATCGCTCGTACGCGATCCTTTGACAGAAGACCGTCCCGTAGACGTTCGATCTGATTTAAAAAAGGAGTCAGCCTATATGAATGAAACATCACACAATTTGATGGTAATTAAAAACTATAAAAATTGTTTACGTACGTGGAGTTGCTCTAAATTTCTGCTCTTTTCACAGCACGTCTGACGGATGAACTCGCAAACATATTATCCACATAAATTGTTCCCTGGTCCCTGCATTAGGCACTTTACGAGAACAGAGTTCAATCAAAAAATAATCAAGCATGATAATAACGGTATCAAAACTAGAATCAAAGAGTACGCGAATATAGCTAGTGGTTGAAATGTAAGATTCTCTTTCCAAACACCCCTAACCTTGTTGGTGAACCGTTTTTAAGCGCTGCCCGGCGAAGAAAACGAATAAAAGAAGTTATTAATTACTTGATATCATAAAATTCACGAACATTGCCGATATAGTGTCGTAATGATTAGAATTACCGCTGGAGAAGCATCTGAATGTCCTTCCACTGCTCAAGGGGTTTATGTTTCGAGTCCATGACTAGTACACACTCTTTGTCAAGTTGAATGATTAACAGAATATAGTGGAAATTGTGCATGCATAACTAATCAATTATATACTTAACATCGAGTAAGCGAAATAGAAAGTGTATATAAGACAATAACACTCACTCGAAGTTGTAAGAAAATAGTATTTCCCTTCTGGTTTCTTGAAACCTTAACGCGTGTACGATATTATCCTCCGTATCCTGGGGGCTTGTTTTGAGATTAGCTTGATGAACCCAATATGGGTCAATGAAGCCAATGTCATAGATTTGTCCTCTGCTGCATTCGAGAATCTTCATTCTGCATATTATAGTATGATTATATATATGCAATAAACGAGGTGAGATAGCTAGAGAATTACAGAATTAGTACTTACAGACAATAGGCACTGATGATCGATTTGTCCAAGGCGTCTTGATTGAATAATTGAAATAGTTCATCAAATTCAATGGGTATCATGTCATCTATTTCTTTCCCATAATGCTTTTTTTGTAACCTTCAGCACTATCCAGTTAGCCCCGGCCTTTGTGGCATGCTTATATCAGTTATGCAATCTTCGCATTTTTGTTGGAAGATTATTTACCTACTCAGGTTTGATGAGAGGTTTGTCGTACTAGTATTTGTATGCTACTTCACTCATGGGGAAGTACTCTAACTGAGATAAGTACTGGGCAATACTCATACCTTGAGCAGCGGCAGCTTCTCCGTATTGTGCAACTACCTCTGGATGATACTGCTCTTCGGCCCCATATTTGCTCGACCCCACATTGGTATGGGAAATCACCTTGAGAGGGGCGCAAGACTGTTTTGCTTGTTCTCCGAGATGGGCAACAGATTTCTCGCTTGCATCAGTACTGCTCTTCGAGGCTTGTTGTGCCGCATGTGACTTGAGAATAGAACGCTCATAGTCCGATGACAGCTTTGGCTCGGGTTGATGAAGAGTCTTTAGCATTTTGAACAATCTGGCTTTTTCTTCTTTGGTGCTGGGGAACTCTGGCTCTTTCGGCCGCCTCAGCTTAGCGAAAAACGTTGTTGTTTCCTAGTCGTAGTCTCCTCTTCAGTACAGTCATAATCTCTCTTGGGAGGAACCTTTGGTACTTTTGGAAGAGGCTCTTGTTTACGTTTCAGCGATCGCTTAGCACGACGCAGAGTAGCGGTGGTACGCTTACGCTTTTTGTCCTGAGGCGCCGGCGATGGCTGCGCCGGAGATTGGTGAGGCGACGGAGACGGGTGAGGCGACGGAGCCGGGTGAGGCAACGAAGGCGGCTGCCGCGACGGCGACGACCTCGCTGGAGACGGGTGAGGCGGTGCGAAGATGGCCTTGGCGTGTGATTTCGAAGCACGATACATTCCTTTGGCCATAGAATGGTGACATTTATTGCTTCTCCCAGTTCATTCACATCCCCTTCACCTGCAGGGTAGTCAAGCTTCAAAACTTCAAAGGTGGGCATGATTTCATCCACACCGACAACAGCGTAGCCCTGTGGAACCGGACGACAGTGGTAAGTTGGTGTGTGTCCAATTGGTAAGGCATAGCCGACCGCCACCTTCATTGATATGTTCACAACTTTGACATGTAGCTCGCAGTGTGTCATCTGTGTGATATCATCCACTGGGTAGCCAACAGGAGCCATCATCAGTGCACCATCGTCATCGTCATTGTCATCACCCGGGACCTCGGTGGAAGCCACACTGCTTTTTCGATTATTCGATAGGCCGGTAGCATCGAATGCAGGTTCTACCACCATGTGCTGCTCAGATGGGCCGGTAGTACTTTGCTCTTTAAGTGCGTTAATTTCATCTTGTTGCTTTAATCGTTCTTCAATTATACGCATTCGCTCTTTCTGACTATTTGCTTCAACTTCCACCCTGTCCTTCTCCTCTGACGGCTTCTATCAGGATATTTCTTCCTCTCTTCGGGAAACCCAGTCCTCCATGGTTGGGAGCCTCTTGTGCCTCGTGTTCGTCCATCACGTTCCTTATTTCCAAGGGCGAGTGTGAGCTCATCATTCTCTCTATCGGGAATGAAGTCCCCATCTTTAATAGCCTGTACTGCTTTTCTCATCCGCTCGATTGGCAAGGGGTCTTCTTTATGTCGTATGTTATGTAGGGTTTCGCGGCATAGTAAATCAAAATTTTCTACGGATGCGAACAGAGGGAAAACCAAGATCTAATCTAGGAGATGCAATCAACGAGAGAGATTGGATTAGATCTTCATACCCTTGAAGATTCGCACATCGGAACGTTCGTCGGAACGTGGGTGATGTAGTCGTACTCGCTTCTCCTCCTCGCGATCCGATCTGATCTAGCACCACAAGTGGTGGTGCCTCCGTGAGATGCACACGTGCAGCACCTCGACGTCTCCTCCTTCCTCGGACCAGCAAGTATGGTGGAGAGATAGATTGGATCTACAACACGACGGCGTGGTGTATATGGTGGAGAATCTCTGCAGCAGGGCTTCGCCTACAAACAGTCGGGAGGGAGAGAGGAAAGCTAGCAAGGCGGCTAGGGTTTGGAGGAGAGGTGTGGGGGGTTGGTGCGCCCCCACCCCTCTTTATATAGAGGGGGGCGCAGCCCTAGCCCCTCCCCCAATCCCAAAGGATAAGGAGTGGGGGGCATGGACTCTCCCCTCTTCTAGAAACCCTATCTCTAGTTTAAACGATTTAAACTCTCTAGGATCGGCTGGGCCCTATGGGGTCTTGTGCCCCTGGCCCAATGCGGCCAGGACACTCCCTCATAGGCCCATGCCCCCTCCCGGAAGGTGGGGCCACGTTGGTCCCCTTCCGGAAGGTTCTAGAAGCTTCCGGTATAATACCGATTAACCCGGAACAATTCCGAACTCCAAAAACTGCACAGCCTTATATGAATCTTATTATCCGGACCATTCCGGAACCTCTCGTGATGTCCCGGATCCCATCCGAGACTCCGAACAAAAATTCATAAACCAATTATCCAATCTATCCTAGCGTCGAGATACGTTAAGTGTGTGACCCTGCGGGTTCGAGAATATGCAGACATGATCTTCTATCAATCAACAGCGGGGTCTGGGCACCCATATTGACTCCCACACATTCATCGATGATCATATCGGATGAACCACAATGCCAGGATTCAATCAATCCCACATATATATTCCCTTCGTCTCGCGATATTTTACTTGCCTGAGATTCGATCGTCGGTACCGTCATACCTAGTTCAATCTCGTTCACAGCAAGTACTTTACTCGTTCCGTAATCCGATATCACTTTGTGATTAACTCCTTAACCACATGCTTGCAAGCGGTGTTGATATCGATTACCAAGTGGGCCCGAAGTATATCTCTCCGACTTGGGAGGGACAAATTCCATCTCGATACATACAACCCAACAGATACTTTTCGATCACCTGAGAGACACCTTTATGATCACCCTCTCATAGGATGACGTTTGATGACCTCAAAGCTTTCTTCCGGTACCAGGGAGTTGCATTATCTCATGGTCTAAGGAATACAATATTTGACATAGGAAAAGCTTCGCAAAGATGAACACGATGAAACGATCTAATTGCTTCGCTTAGTTTGGGTATGTCCATCATATCATTCTCCCAATGATATGATCTCATTATCAATTGACAACTCATGTCTATGGTTAGGAAACCTTAACCATCATTGATCAATGAGCTAGTCCTTAGAGGCGTACCAGGGACACGGTGTTGTTCACAAACCACACAAGTATTAATGTTTCCGCTTAATACAATTCTAGCATGGAATATAAACTTTATCATGAACAAGAATTATAATAATAACATCTTTATTATTGCCTCTAGGGCATAATTCCAACAGTCTCCCACTTGCACTAGAGTCAATAATCTAGTTTACATCTGGCAACAATCTCACACCCATGGCACTGAGGTGATGATCATGTTTTACACGTGGAAGAGGTTTAGTCAATGGATCTGCGACATTCAGATCCGTATGTACTTTGCTAATCTTCAGATCTCCATCTGCTATATAATTTCGGATTATATGAAACTTGCGGTTGATATGCTTGGTCTTTGGATGATATCTTGGTTCCTTAGCGAGTGCTATGGCGCCAGTGTTGTCACACAATATCTCCAGTGTGTCCAATGCACTTGGAACCACGCCAAGCTCAGTGATGAAGTTTCTGATCCAAACTCCTTCACTTGACGCTTCTGCAGCAGCCATGTATTCCGCTTCCACTATAGATCCCGCGATCACGCTTTGCTTGCAGCTTCTCCAGCTCACAGCTCCTCCATTCAAAATATAAACGTATCCTGTCTGAGATTTGGAATCATCCTTGTCGGTGTCGAAACTAGCATCGACGTAACCTTTTACGACAAGCTGTTCATCACCCCCATAGACTAAGAACATTTCTTTAGTTCTATTTAGGTACTTTAGGATGTTCTTCACGGCTGTCTAGTGTTACACTCCTGGATCACTTTGATATCTGCTCGTCAAACTAAGAGCATTGGACACATCCGGTCTAGTACACAGCATGGCATACATGATGGAACCTATGGCCGAGGCATAAGGCACTTTGCTCATAGCTTCCCTATCATTTACCGTAGCTGGACACTGAGCCTTGCTCGATATCTTACCTGACAACATAGGCACTGAACCTTTCTTAGCCTTATCCATTCTGAACCTTTTCAGAACTTTTTCTAGGTATGTACTCTGGCTTAAAGCTATCAGGCGTCTTTGTCTATCTCTATAGATTTTGATGCCCAATATATAAGCAGCTTCACCTAGGTCTTTCATTGAAAAACACTTGTTCAAATAACTCTTCACATCGTTAAGCATGTTGATGTCATTTCCGATAATCAATATGCCATCCACATACAGTACCAGAAACGTCACCGAGCTCCCACTCACTTTCTTGTAGATACAAGCTTCGTAGCAATTTGGAACAAATCCAAAACTCTTGATCACTTGATCAAAACGAAGGTTCCAACTCCGAGATGCTTGCTTCAGTCCATAAATGGAACGCTGACGTTTGCATACTTTACTAGCATCCTTAGGATCGACAAAACCTTCGGGTTGCATCATATACAACTCTTCATCAATGTTTCCATTGAGGAAAGCAGTCTTGACATCCATCTGCCATATTTCATAATCATGAAACGCAGCAATTGCTAATAAAATCCGAATGGACTTAAACATCGCTACGGGAGAGAAAGTCTCATCATAGTCAACACCTTGAACTTGTCGAAAACCTTTTGCGACAAGCCGTGCTTTATAGACGGTAACATCACCATCCGCGTCCGTTTTCTTCTTGAATATCCATTTGCACTCAACGGCCTTTCGGTCGCTAGGAGGATCCACCAAAGTCCATACTTGGTTTTCGCTCATGGATCCCAATTCGGATTTCATGGCTTCCAGCCATTTCTCAGAGTCTGGGCTCGTCATCGCTTCCTCATAGTTCGTAGGTTCACTGTCTTCTACCAACAAGACAGTCAAGACAGGGTTGCCGTACCACTCAGGAGGGTCACGCGACCTTGTCGACCTGCGACGTTCAGTAGCAGCATCGTCCGAAGCTTCATGATCCTTGTCATTAGCTTCCTCTATTGTTGGTGCAGGCGGCACTGGAACAATTTCAGGTGCTGCGCTACTCTCCAATTCAAGAGAAGGTTCAGTAACCTCGTCTAGCTCTACTTTCCTCCCACTCACTTCTTTCGAGAGAAACTCCTTCTCAAGAAAGGAACCGTTCTTTGCGACAAACACTTTGCCTTCGATTCTGTGATAGAAGGTATACCCAATAGTTTCCTTAGGGTATCCTATGAAGACGCATTTCTCCGCTTTGGGTTCGAGCTTGTCCGGCATCAACTTCTTGACGTAAGCTTCGCATCCCCAAACTTTAAGAAAAGACAACTTAGGTTTAGCACCAAACCACAGTTCATACGGTGTCGTCTCAACGGATTTAGATGGAGCCCTATTTAAAGTGAATGCAACGGTTTCTAATGCATAAACCCAAAATGATAACGGCAAATCAGTAAGAGACATCATTGATCGGACCATATCTAATAGGGTTCGATTCCGGCGTTCAGACACACCATTGCGCTGTGGTGTTCCGGGTGGCGTGAGTTGTGAAACGATTCCACTTGCTTTAAGATGCGTGAGAAAATCATAACTCAAATATTCACCTCCACGATCGGATCGTAGAAACTTAATCTTTCTGTTACGATGGTTCTCCACTTCATTCTGAAATTCCTTGAACTTTTCAAATGTTTCAGATTTATGTTTCATTAAATAGATATACCCATATCTACTTAAGTCATCGGTAAAAGTGAGGAAATAGCGATATCCACCGCGCGTCGAAACACTCATCGGTCCGCATACATCGGTATGTATGATTTCCAACAAGTCCGTTGCTCGCTCCATCATACTGGAGAACGGGGTTTTGATCATCTTGCCCATGAGGCATGGTTCGCATCTGTCAAATGATTCAAAATCAAGAGACTCCAAAAGTCCATCAGAATGGAGTTTATTCATGCGCTTTACACCAATATGACCTAGACAACAGTGCCACAAATAAGTAGTATTATCACTATCTACTTTGCATCTCTTAGCCTCAATGTTATGGATGTATGTTTCATCCCTTTCGAGATTTAGAAGTAAACCATTCACAAGAGGTGCATGACCATAAAAGATGTTACTCATATAAATAGAACAACCATTATTCTCCGATTTAAATGAATAACCGTCTTGCAATAAACATGATCCAGAAATAATGTTCATGCTCAACGCAGGCACATAATAACACTTATTAAGGTTTAAAACTAATCCCGAAGGTAAAACTAAGGAGAGCGTGCCGACGGCCATCACATCAACTCTTGATCCGTTGCCAACGCGCATCGTCACCTCATCCCTCGCAAGCCGCCGTCTATTCCGTAGCTCCTGTTTCGAGTTACAAATATTAGCAACTGAACCGGTATCAAATACCCAGGCACTACAACGAGGGCTAGTAAGGAAAACATCAATAACATGTATATCAAATATACCTTTGATGGTGCCAGCCTTTTTGTCCGCTAAGTACTTCGGACAGTTGCGCTTCCAGTGACCCTTGTCCTTGCAATAGAAGCACTCAGTGTCGGGCTTAGGACCAGACTTGAGATTCTTCTCAGCAGGGGCATTGCGCTTGCCGCCGCCCTTCTTGAAGGGTTTCTTTGCTTCCTTACCTTTCTTAAAGGAGGGCTTGTTGACCATCAACACATGATTATCCTTCTTGATGTCCACCTCTGCAGCCTCCAGCTTTGCGAAGAGCTCGGTGATCGTATCAGTGGAACCAATCTGATTATGAGTCACTACAAAACTTTTGTAGCTGGGAGGGAGTGATTGCAGAACCCTGTCAATCTTGAGCTCCTCTGGAATCGTGCATTCCAGTTTCTCAAGACGTTGAGTGTAGCCCGACATCTTTATGGCGTGCTCACTAACGGAACTCCCTTCCTCCATCTTGCAGTTAAAGAACTTCTCGGAGATCTCATATCTCTCAGAATGGGCCTGAGTCTGAAACATGGTTTTCAGCTCCTCGAGAATCTCGAAGGGCCCGGGATACTCTTCAAAACGATTTTGAAGCTCCGGTTCCATAGCAAACAACATGGTGCTCTTAATCAGACCATAATCATCTTTGCGCGACTGATAGACAGCTTTCTCATCAGCCGGCGCAGTTGCAGCAGGGGGGTCACCTAACGCTTTCCCAAGGACATAGTCCTTTTGTCCGCCAGATAGAATGATTCTTAGATTGCGGAACCAATTGGTGAAGTTAGACCCATTGTTTCTAAGCTTTTCCTTCTAAGCAAAAACGTTGAAGTTGAAGTTGGACTTGGCCATGTGATCTACAGTATTTGCAAGTACAATTTAGACTATGTTCATGATAAATAGTTCAATTTAATCAAATTACTAGATGAACTCCCACTAAATTCAACATCCCTCAAGTTGTTTAGTGAACACGATCCAAATTCACCACACCTAATCCGATCATCACGACAAGAGATGTGGTTTCAATGGTGGACAACAAAGTGTCGATCATATCACTCATATGACTCATGCTTAACCTTTCGGTTCTTGTGTTCCGAGGCCATGTCTGTACATGCTAGGCTCGTCAAGCTAGACCCAAGTATTTCTGCGTGTGCAAAACTGGCTTGCACCCGTTGTATGTGAGCATAGAGTCTATAGCACCCAATCATCACGTGATGCTTGGACACGACGAACTTTCGCAACGGTGCATACTTGGGGAGAACACAGTTTTTATCTTGATCTTTAAGTGAGGAATCATCTTATAATGCTACCGTCGCGATCTAAGCATAATAAGATACATAAAGGGATAAACATCACATGCATGTAACTTTATGTGACATGGTATAGCCAATCCTCGCGCAATGATCTCCATCTTGTGCGTTCCGGCATGATCTCCATCACTCCACCATGATTGCCTCCACCACGAATAGCAACTACAACTATTGCTAACTACTTAGCGATAAAGTAAAGCTATTACATGGCGTATAAGAAGTTGACTCGCAGGTCATACACAATTATAAAGACAACCATATGGCTCCTGCCGGTTGTGTACTCATCAACATGCAAGTCGTGAAACATTACAAAACATGATCATCGCATACACTATACACATCACATCTTGGGCCATACCATATCACAAAAAACACTCCCTTCAAAAACAAGTTAGACGCCTCTACTTTGTTGTTGCATGTTTTACGTGGCTTATGGGAGTAGATGCTAAGAACGATTCTTACCTACGGAAAGCCACAACGGTGATATTATGGTTGCCAAACTCCGGTGTTAATCCCATGACAACTATAGTGAGAGAAACTGACATCCACCAGCCGCATGTGTGGAACAAGCCACACGTCAAGTGCGGAGCCGGTCTCGCGAACGACGTCGCGTAAGGTTGGCCTAGACCGCTTCAATCTCACTATCCTGCGTCATAAGAAGAACACAAACAAGAGGCTTGCAACAGAAAACATCAACGCCCGCAACAACCATGTTGCGTTCTACTCGTGAAACACATCTACGCATAGATCTAGCTCTGATACCACTGAAGGGTTTCGCGGCATAGTAAATCAAAATTTTCTACGGATGCGAACAGAGGGAAAGCCAAGATCTAATCTAGGAGATGCAATCAACGAGAGAGATTGGATTAGATCTTCATACCCTTGAAGATTCGCACAGCGGAACGTTCGTCGGAACGTGGGTGATGTAGTCGTACTCGCTTCTCCTCCTCGCGATCCGATCCGATCTAGCACCACAAGTGGCGGTGCCTCCGTGAGATGCACACGTGCAGCACCTCGACGTCTCCTCCTTCCTCGGACCAGCAAGTATGGTGGAGAGATAGATTGGATCTACAACACGACGGCGTGGTGTATATGGTGGAGAATTTCTGCAGCAGGGCTTCGCCTACAAACAGTCGGGAGGGAGAGAGGAAAGCTAGCAAGGCGGCTAGGGTTTGGAGGAGAGGTGTGGGGGGTTGGTGCGCCCCCACCCCTCTTTATATAGAGGGGAGGCGCATCCCTAGCCCCTCCCCCAAGCCCAAAGGATAAGGAGTGGGGGGCATGGACTCTCCCCTCTTCTAGAAACCCTATCTCTAGTTTAAACGATTTAAACTCTCTAGGATCGGCTGGGCCCTATGGGGCCTTGTGCCCCTGGCCCAATGCGTCCAGGACACTCCCTCATAGGCCCATGCCCCCTCCCGGAAGGTGCGGCCACGTTGGTCCCCTTACGGAAGGTTCTAGAAGCTTCCGGTACAATACCGATTAACCCGGAACAATTCCGAACTCCAAAAACTGCACTGCCTTATATGAATCTTATTCTCCGGACCATTCCGGAACCTCTCGTGATGTCCCGGATCCCATCCGAGACTCCCAACAAAAATTCATAAACCAATTATCCAATCTATCCTAGCGTCGAGATACGTTAAGTGTGTGACCCTGCGGGTTCAAGAATATGCAGACATGATCTTCTATCAATAATCAACAGCGGGGTCTGGGCACCCATATTGACTCCCACACATTCATCGATGATCATATCGGATGAACCACGATGCCAGGATTCAATCAATCCCATATATATATTCCCTTCGTCTCGCGATATTTTACTTGCCCGAGATTCGATCGTCGGTACCGTCATACCTAGTTCAATCTCGTTCACAGCAAGTACTTTACTCGTTCCGTAATCCGATATCACTTTGTGATTAACTCCTTAACCACATGCTTGCAAGCGTTGTTGATATCGATTACCGAGTGGGCCCGAAGTATATCTCTCCGACTTGGGAGGGACAAATTCCATCTCGATACATACAACCCAACAGATACTTTCCGATCACCTGAGAGACACCTTTATGATCACCCTCTCATAGGATGACGTTTGATGACCTCAAAGCTTTCTTCCGGTACCAGGGAGTTGCATTATCTCATGGTCTAAGGAATACAATATTTGACATAGAAAAAGCTTCGCAAAGATGAACACGATGAAACGATCTAATTGCTTCGCTTAGTTTGGGTCTGTCCATCATATCATTCTCCCAATGATATGATCTCATTATCAATTGACAACTCATGTCTATGGTTAGGAAACCTTAACCATCATTGATCAATGATCTAGTCCTTAGAGGCGTACCAGGGACACGGTGTTGTTCACAAACCACACAAGTATTAATGTTTCCGCTTAATACAATTCTAGCATGGAATATAAACTTTATCATGAGAAAGAATTATAATAATAACATCTTTATTATTGCCTCTAGGGCATAATTCCAACATGTTATATATACACCTCCCTTCCGAGTCCAACGTGCCCCCATGCCCGTAAAACCAATTCCTTGCACGTTCTACCCAATCGTCTGTCTCTAGGGTGATCTTTTTAGCACGCAGTTCATTCTCAAGTTTCTCCCACTTAGGAATGCCAGCCCTGTAGCCACCTTGCCCCATAGTATGGTGATACTTCTTGTTAGCGGCATTCAGCTTATTCGTTTCAGACATTTTGTTAGATTTTTCTGATTTCTTGTATTCCACAAACTCAGCCCAGAATGGTTTTATCTTCTCAAACTGAATCTTCTTGAAATCCAGAGTCTTCTCTTTCACGACATAGTCAAGGTGCAATCTTTTCTTCCAGTTGGTGAAACACTAGGCCATCTTCTTCATAGCCCACTCCCTGACCTTAGCCTCCATGGCTCTCCCATGTTCTAAGGCGTCCTCAACTGGATCCTCCGCATTTGGATCCAGCTCTATCTTCGGTAGTTTGAAATTAAGCATGAGCCTCTTCCACAGTAAATCTTTGGCCTTGTTAGGGACAAATAAACATGTTCCCTCTTCTTCCGCATCAGCAGGCCTATTCCAATTTCGAATGGTGATCGGGATTAAGTCCCTAACGATTACTCCGCATTGTGCCACAAATTTGATTGCGAAAACTTCGGGAGCCGTCGGTTTGCCGTCTTCACCGATATCTTCGATCCTGAACCTCTCATGGTCTTCCAACTTTTTGGTTGGGCCTCGTCTTCTCTTTTCAGTAGATTTCTTCGATCCGGAGGGCTAAAAGAAGAAAGATCGTCGTTACTATTTCTATATAGATAGCAGATGATTAATTAATGAATTAATTATATTACATGCACCTCCCCGGAGCGGTCTTCTTCTCGATCACACAAGGTATCGCATTCTCCCTCGCGGAAGGCATCACCTTCAACCTCAAACAAATCGTCTCTTCCGGAAAAAAGAGGATCACCCTCACCGGAGTTATTCAGAAACGTCGATACATCTACATTTTCTTCCCCGCGGATCACACTGTGTATCAACTCTTCCTTTTCTTCGTCTCTGTCGTGTGGGTCCATATTTTCTGCATAGGTGGAAAAACGGATAAGTCAAAGCGGCTAAGGGTGAATGTTAGGTACGGTGTTGAGAGATATAAACCCTAATTTGGAGAAACCCTAATATATACATACACAATATTAAAAATGAATTTACAATATCAGAAACCCTAATTCAGAGAAACCCTCGGGCTCGGATCCTATCGTGAAGAACCAATACCGGAAAGAAAGGCGGCAATCAATACATGAGCATAATACAATGCACAATCAATATGTATGACATGTCAGATTTAGAGATCCTACACTAACCCTAGGTGCAACATCGATTTAAAAGGGTTCGGGATGCCCTAGCAAGTACACACCGGCGAACCCACATGTACATAAGGGGTGTCGATGTTTATTTAACTAAACTAGGGTTTAAAGTTGCTTTACAATGTATTATGATTGCTTAGACACATAGCTCTCAATTTTCTGAACATTTTGATATATTATTTGTATTTTTCTGACTTATAAATCATTACTTATTGAATTTACAAATTTATATCAATTTTCTAAAAATATTAAACCATTTTAAAACAGTTACTGTGTCACTTTACATCAGCACAGGGGGTAGTTTTTCATCGGGTCTGGGGCTACCCACAGTGACTGACCAGTGGGGCCGAAGACTAATAATACCTAACTAATTAATAAACCTAATAATACCTAACTAATAATAAACCTAATAATCCAAACTAATAAACCTAATATGCTAGGAGCAGTGGATCAGGTAATATAAGCTCAAAGGGAGTAATACAACAGATAGGAGACTCTATCTATCGATAAAAGACCACAGTAGAATTGTATGCATCATGGCAAGAATTGAAATGCTTTCGAAATTATAGGATTATATCATGGTGGGGCTATGCTTGCCTTTTCCTGTTAATAGCCGAAAGCAGAGCTTCAGGATCCTTGTACTTGACTTGATTACAGTTGGTCAAGTATTTGTCTTCGAGCTTCGACGGTGTTGATCTCTGGCTTCGATCTCGATCTCGATATCGTATTCTACCGGGAAGAACCAAACACCGGAAAGAAAGGGAAACAATCAACACATGGCATCGATGCAATTCTCAAGCAAGTATGATGATATGACAAGTTGAATTGCATTGAAATGTAACCCTAAAGCATGCTCTACAATTAATCGGAGTTCCGAGGGGTGAAAACCCTAACTCGGAGAAACTCCGGAACACATGAGAGGGGTGGATTTGTTCTTCTAATTAAACTTGTCATTTAAGTTGTTGAACAATGCATGATTATAGCTTATATAGCTAGGTTTCATTTTTCTGAACATTTTGATATATTATTCATATTTTTCTGACTTATAGATTAAAAGTTATTGAATTTATAAGATTATAATTATTTATGAAATTATTAAAAGCTGGTTAAACTTTTTACACCGCAGGCATACCTAGCCACAGTGACTGACAGAGGGGCCCGGAGCCACCTCAGCAGCCACACAAGCAAAAGTGGTTCAGGGGCATTTTTTACTCGGGCTGGGGCTAGCCAGAGAGACTGACCTGTGGGCTAGAGGCCACATATGCAAGCCACGCAGGCAAAGTGGGTCCTTGGCTGGGTTTGACCGGGTCTGCGCGCGCTGACGCACGGGTGACGTCAGGATGACATCACGCCGGCGGTGGCTTGCAGGACGGTGATGGGGAACGGCGTTAGGGGGCGATCTAGGGCGCGTGCGTGCGCTCGTTAGAGAGAGGAGATTGAGGTGAGCCAAAGAGTAGCGGCGCCGCCTTGAAAAGGTCATCGGAGAGGGGAGCACGACGACGGTGAGCGCCGGTGGTGGTAGGTGGTCGACGGGGAGGAGGAACCAGAGCGAGAGGGGGCGAGAGAGAGGGTCCACGAGGACTAGCAGCTCACCAGGTGTGCGATGGTGGTGTCGGGGAGGCAAGGCGAGGTCGGGAGCCGGCGAATCGACGGCGGCGGTCGTCGGGCTCAAGGGAGACAGAGTCGTTGGCGACGATTGGGAGCGAGCGGGGCCGATTCCTTCGGGGAGAAGCCTCGGGGCGACGAGGTGAAGCTTCCTGCACGCTTGGCTGGGCGAGGGGCGACCGGTAGGGCGTGCAGGGCGGCGGTGCAGCCTGACGGCGTCGTGCGCGAGAAGAGATTGTGAGATGGGAAAGAAGAAGAGGAGGCGTACCCAGTTATAACCAAAGGACCTTTTGTCCCGGTTGGTGGCTCCAACCGGGACTAACGGGTCATACCTCCACCAACCGGGACGTATACTCCACTTTTTTCAGCAGACCAAGGGGCGCGTGCAAGGGTCTTTAGTCCCGGTTGGTGGCTTTAACCGGGACATATGACGCTGTTTTCAAAAAAAATTCAGGAATTTTCTCTTTGTTCCCGCCTTATTTTTTATTTTGGGGTTTAAATTTGTAATGTTTTTTAAATGATAATTACTTTGGAATTTAAAAAAACTTTAAACATAAAAAGTGTTTGAATTTGAATAACTAATTCAAAACCATTTTCTGTTTTTAAAAATAATTAATGTAACCATTTAAACTATGAACCATTTAAAATTAAAAATGAATTAACTTATATTTTTTGAATTTTAATTTGGAATTTAGAAAAACTTTAAACATAAAAAGTGTTTAGACTTGAATAACTAATTCAAAACCATTTTCTATTTTTAAAAATAATTAATGCAACCATTTAAAATTAAAAATGAATTAACTTATATTTTTTGAATATTAATTTGGAATTTAGAAAAACTTTAAACATAAAAAGTGTTTGGATTTGAATAACTAATTCAAAACCATTTTATGATTTTAAAAAATAATTAATGTAACCATTTAAAATATGAACCATTTAAAATTAAAAATGAATTAACTTATATTTTTTGAATATTAATTTGGAATTTAGAAAAACTTTATACATAAAAAGTGTTTGGATTTGAATAACTAATTCAAAACCATTTTATATTTTTAAAAATAATTAATGCAACCATTTAAAATTAAAAATGAATTAACTTATATTTTTTGAATATTAATTTGAATTTAGAAAAACTTTAAACATAAAAAGTGTTTGAATTTGAATAAATAATTCAAAACCATTTTCTGTGTTTAATTTGGATTTGAATTAACTTATATTTTTTATATATTAATGGGCGGGAAAAAAAGGACGGGAAATAATGAGCGGAAAGAAAATTTTATTAGGATAGAACTGGAATTAAAGTATATAACGCAACTAAAACAAAGTTACATAGAAGAACTGAAAATTAAGATACATGGCTAGATTAAGCCAAAATCGACCGAACTTGTTTTGCAATGTTGGAGTGATTCAGTCATGCTCCTGCCAACACCTGTAATACTCGCCACTGTAGTCGTCGTACACGCTGCGGCCGTCGTCGCTGTCATCGTCGGGGTCGCCGTAGTTGAACCTTGAAGGCTGAGTACGAGTGGGTTGGACTTGAGGGTAGCGCAGGCGAGGGTTAGACTCGGCAGTCGTGTCGTAGGCCATGGCGCTCTAGAGAGTCCGGTCGCGCCACCACAGCCGACGGACGGCCTCGTTGAAGTTCGGAGGAGGTGGGACGTCCTCCTCGTGCCTGGCGAGCGCCCTCTCACGCCGATCCACGAAGAAGGCTTCCCAAGTCGGGAAATAGTCGCGATGCCATCTGGGATTCCTCCGCTGCTCCGGCGTGAGCTCGAAGTAGTAGTGGTTCGTGATGACCATCCGGCGCGCCACACCTAGAGGGACAGGAGGTACCGGCACGCCTCCGGCGCTCAGCATCCAGCCGACGGGGACACAGTAGCCCGGCGGGCAGGGGTAGTTCGAGGCGCAAAGCACCTCCGCCTCCCTGGGGTTAGTGCTACGGTGGAAGTCATGGGAAAGAGTGATGAGGTTGCATATATGAGTCTAGAGATGTGAAATGACAATGGAGGACAACCCTACATATATATATATATATAGTGAGAAATGGCAGGAAAATAACTGGAGGGAAGAACTGGCGGGAAAAACTGGTGGGAAAAAATGGCGGGAAGAAAAATGGCTCATTTAGAATTTGCATTGGATCTCTGAAGAGACCACAAATTGCGAGTCGAAAAATGGTTTTTTTTTAATCACGGGCGTTAGATCATGTACCTGTAGTACAAACCGGTCCCACTTCCTGCCGATTCGGCAGACATTTGTCTTTTTTACCCGAGATGGACGAAAAGGTTTGAGATGTCCTGGTTGGGAGATAGTCCATGTAAGGTGGTCTAGTATTTTAGGAAAATGGGACGATAGCATTCCGAAATAGCATTTTGGTGGTTACTTCACAAAACGACCGATTTTTTGCGCTCAGAAAATGTAAAAGCGCTTTTCCGTGCGACGAAAAGGAAAACTTTCTCCTGAAACATTATTCTCCATACCTATGTCCACATGCATGCATAATATGGGCACAGAATCATAAACTATGCCGTGATTTAGCACATCACATCGGTCATTTGGACCGAACGCCTTGAAACCTCGAACATGATAGGTCATTTGTGAAGGTTTTTTCGAGAAATGATCAATATACCAAGTCTAGTATTTTTTACTTTCAACTATGTCACATAATATGACACCACGCGAAGGATTTTCATTTTTCGGATTTTTTTTGAATTTCGTATGCCCGTTTTGATTTTTTTGAATTTCTAACTATGGTCGAACCGGCGTGCATGAAGATAGGGGACGAGCATCGTTAGAACTTGCATTGGATCTATGAAGAAACCACATATTGCGAGTCTAAAAATGATTTTTTCAAAAAATCACGGACGTTAGATCATGTACTTGTAGTACAAACTGGACCCACTTCCTATCGATTCGGCAGACATTTGTCCTTTTTACCCGGGATGGACGAAAAGGTTTGAGATGTCTCCGTTGGGAGATAGTCCATGTAAGGTGGTCTAGTATTTTAGGAAAATGGGACGGTAGCATTCTGAAACAGCATTTTGGTGGTTACTTCACAAAACAACCGATTTTTTGCGCTCGGAAAATGGAAAAGGGTTTTTCCGTGCGACGAAAAGGAAAAGTTCCTCCTACAACATTGTTCTCCATACCAATGTCCACATGCATGCATAATATGGGCACAACATCACAAACTATGCCGTGATTCAGCACATAACATCGGTCATTCGGACAGAAAGCCATGAAACCTCGAACATGATAGGTCATTTTGTGAATGTTTTTTAGAGACATGATCAATATACCAAGTCTGGTATTTTTCCTTTCAACTATGTCACATAATGACACCACGCGAGGGATTTTCATTGTTCGGATTTTTTTTGAATTTCGTAAGCCCGTTTTGAATTGTTTGAATTTCTAACTATGGTCGAACCGGCGTGCATGAAGATAGGGGACGAGCATAGTTAGAACTTGCATTGGATCTCTGAATAAACCACATATTGCGAGTCTAAAAATTATTTTTTTCAAAAATTCACGGGCGTTAGATCATGTACCTGTAGTACAAACCGGACCCACTTCCTGCCGATTCGGTAGACATTTGTCCTTTTTACCCGGGATGGACGAAAACGTTTGAGATGTCCCGGTTGGTAGATAGTCCAAAGGTGATCTAGTATTTTAGGAAAATGGGACGGTAGCATTCTGAAACAGCATTTTGGTGGTTACTTCACAAAACGACCGATTTTTTGCGCTCGAAAAATGGAAAAGGGCTTTTTCGTGCAACGAAAAGGAAAACTTCCTCCTGCAACATTGTTCTCCATAGCAATGTCTACATGCATGCATAATATGGGCACAACATCACAAACTATGCCGTGATTCAGCACATAACATCGGTCATTTGGACCGAAAACCATGAAACCTCGAATATGATAGGTCATTTTGTGAAAGTTTTTTCGAGACATGATCAATATACCAAGTCTGGTATTTTTTTCTTTCAATTATGTCACATAATATGACACCACGCGAAGGATTTTCATTGTTCCGACTTTTTTTGAATTTCTTATGCCCGTTTTGAATTTTTTGAATTTCTAACTATGGTCGAACCGGCGTGCATGAAGATAGGGGACGAGCATCTTTAGAACTTGCATTGGATATCTGAAGAAACCATATATTGCGAGTCTAAAAATGATTTTTTTAAAAAAATCACGGGCGTTAGATCATGTACATGTAGTACAAACCGGACCCACTTCCTACCGATTCGGCAGACATTTGTCCTTTTTACCCGGGATGGACGAAAAGGTTTGAGATGTCCCAGTTGGGAGATAGTCCATGTAAGGTGGTCTAGTATTTTTGGAAAATGGGACGGTAGCATTCTGAAACAGCATTTTGGTGGTTATTTCACAAAACGACCTGTTTTTTGCGCTCGGAAAATGGAAAAGGGCTTTTCCGTGCGACGAAAAGGAAAACTTCCTCCTGCAACATTGTTCTCCATACCAATGTCCACATGCATGCATAATATGGGCATATCATCACAAACTATGCCGTGATTCAGCATATAACATCGGTCATTTGGACCGAAAGCCATGAAACCTCGAACATGATAGGTCATTTTGTGAAGGTTTTTTCGAGACATGATCAATATACCAAGTCTTATATTTTTCCTTTCAACTATGTCACATAGACACCACGCGAAGGATTTTTATTGTTCGGATTTTTTTTGAATTTCTTATGCCCGTTTTGAATTTTTTGAATTTCTAACTATGGTCGAACCGGCGTGCATGAAGATAGGGGACGAGAATCATTAGAACTTGCATTGGATATCTGAAGAAACCACATATTGCGGGTCTAAAAATGATTTTTTCAAAAAATCACGGGCGTTAGATCATGTACCTGTAGTACAAACCGGACCCACTTCCTACCGATTCGAAGGTATTTGACCTTTTTACCCGGGATGGACGAAAAGGTTTGAGATGTCCTGGTTGAGAGATAGTCCATGTGAGGTGGTCTAGTATTTTAGGAAAATGGGACGGTAGCATTCTGAAACAACATTTTGGTGGTTACTTCACAAAACGACCCGTTTTTTGCGCTCGGAAAATGGAAAAGGGCTTTTCCGTGCGACGAAAAGGAAAACTTCCTCCTGCAACATTGTTCTCCATACTAATGTCCACATGCATGCATAATATGGGCACAGTATCACAAACTATGCCGTGATTCAGCACATAACATCGGTCATTTGGACCAAAAGCCATGAAACCTCGAACATGATAGGTCATTTTGTGAAGGTTTTTTTGAGACATGATCAATATACTAAGTATGGTATTTTTCCTTTCAACTATGTCACATAATATATACCAAGTCAGGTTTGTTCTCATCCCACACATGTTTACCTAGTTTGCCCCACAGCTGTAAAGTTCTTCAACTAATGGCCTAAGGTACACATCAATGTCGTTGCCCGGTTGCTTCGGGCCTTGGATGAGCACTGACATCATAATGAATTTACGCTTCATGCACAACCAAGGAGGAAGGTTGTAGATACATAGAGTCACGGTCCAGGTGCTGTGACTGCAGCTCTGCTCCCCAAAAGGATTCATGCCATCCGTACTTAGACCAAACCATAAGTTCCTTGCGTCACCTGCAAAGTCCGGGAAGTCTCTCTGGATTTTTCTCCACTATGACCCATCAGCAGGGTGTCCCAACTTCCCGTCTTTCTTATGGTCTTCTTTGTGCCATGGCAACAACCTGGCATGCTCTTTGTTTCTGAACATGCGTTTCAACCTTGGTATTATAGGAGCATACCACATAACCTTAGCAGGAACCCTCTTCCGGAGGGGCTCTCCCTTAACATCACTAGGATTATCTCGTATGATCTTATACCGCAATGCATTGCATACAGGGCATTTATCTAAATTCTCATACTCCTTACCGCGGTAGAGGATGCAGTCATTAATACATGCATGTATCTTTTGCACATCTAATCCTAGAGGACAGAGAGTCTTCTTTGCTTCGTAGGTACTCTCGGGAAGTTCGTTATGTTTTGAAAACTTCGGCTTTATTATTTTTAGCATCTTTTCAAATGAGGAGTCAGTTAGACCACACTCTGCCTTCCATCGCAGCAATTCCAGTGTGGTACCGAGCTTTGTGCTGCCATCTTCACAATTTGGGTACAACAATTTCTTGTGATCTTCTAACATGCCCTCTAACTTCAACTTCTCATTTTCTGTTTCACAGTATCGCTTTACATCAGAAATGACCCTACCAAGTTCATCAACGGGCTCATCTGATGCCCGTTCTTCACCTCCTTCCTCTTCATTGTCTTCCATTGCAGTATCACTGTATTCAAGAAACATATGACGATAGTTGTTATCATCATCTTCTTCTTCACCGTCTTCCATCATAACCCCTCTTTCCACGTGCTTGGTCCAGCAATTATAGTTGGGCATGAAACCTTTCATAACCAGGTGGCCGCGAATGATTTTCGAGGAAGAGTACTCCTTGTTGTTCCGACATTGAACACATGGACAACGTATAAAACCATTCTCTTTGTTTTTCGTAGCCACATCGATAAATTTACCCACGCCTTTAATGTAACCGGGTACATGCCGGTCACCGTACATCCATTCCCGACCGTTCATCTGCATCATATACGTAAGTTTATCAAAAATAGGACATCATAAATAGTGAAATCACCAATTCACATCGACACATGCATTGTATCAATGACAGATAAAAGATAAGTTTGCTAACCTCGATCGAGGGAAATAAAGAGGAGAAATCTCAAGTGTGTCTCGGACACCTTCTATATTTTTGTTCCGTGAGAAATTGAACGGGATCATTCACTCAAACATTTCATCAAACATCTTGAATGCATGCATAGTAAAAAAATAAACTAGCACACCTCTCACACCTTCCACCAAGAAAAAACAAAGGGGAGGCAGAGGGCTGGGGCGTCGCATTTATAGAGGGCGGGATCATACGTCCAGGTTTGTAACACAAACCGGAACTAAAGGTAACACAAACCGGAATTAAAGGTGTGTGGCAGGCCACGTGGCTGACGCCCAACTTTTAGTTCCGATTTGTGTTATAAACCGGAACGTATGACCTCTTACCAACCGGGATGTATGCCTCCGGCCACCGTGCCCGCTCGAACCGGGACACGTGTCAGCATTAGTCCCGGTTCGTGATGCAACTGGAACAAATGCTGTTAGGGGGCACAGAACGGATAGCTCTTTTTCTACTAGTGTCCGTGTCTCTCGCCTCGAGTGAACTACAGGAAATGCCATTGTCCATCTTCTATTTATTTGTAGCGGGAAGCCTTGTTCTTATTCAGCGCACCGTTGGTTCTAATCATTAGAACGTTAAGGCATGGAAGGCTGTGGGAGTTTGAACGTGACTTTGTTAGTGCTATTAGTTGCATACATGAGTTGGAGGTATGCAATTAGAGGTATGCAATTATAGGGGGCTGATGGCCACGGTACAAAAAGATTTGTTTTTCTTCTCCACTGCTGGGCTAAAATCATCAAAACATGACATCAACCTCAGATGCTTCCAACTGTAAAGCGCCAAAACAAAATTATAATTACCCACCCCTAAATCTTAGGGATGCTACTCGATGATATCATCATATGTGAAGTAAGCGAAGGACGAATGACATTCATCCATTTGAGATGTGTCGTCCGCTCAAGTTCTTCTAATGACAGAAGAAGTCATGGTGACTAGGATAGAAAGAGATTGTAAGGTTGAGTATATATCCATGAAACAACATGTAGGCCAGGTCACAAACTCGCACCCATATTTAAGTTCTTGGGTCAAGCCAGAAGAAGGTCAGTACGCATGACATCTAGATCTGTTAAATAAATTCGCCTCATTGTATCCTACGATGTTCTTTTCCATGAATGAGCGACACAGAGGGAAGAAGAGATCTAACTCCTGCCCAACCAACAAAGAATGAAATCTACTAACAAGTGCAATCTTGAAACGCAAAAGGCAAATTTTGTGGTCTGCATCACTATCCTGTACAGCATCAATGGAGAAAATTCTCAAGCACGTGTTTGCGCGTCCTCGCATGTCTCCTGTAATGTCCACCCACATTACAATTTTAGGGAAACATTTGGTGCATAATTTTTCAAGGTTGTTTAATCAGTCTGTTGGATGTTGCAAATTCATTAAATCTTTAAGTTAGTTATTAGTTTTCTAAATTTTAGATGGAAGCTCTGAATTTTGTTTCAAATACTAAAATGATTTGAATTTGACAAATCATATTCTATGAGCTCTGAAGTTAAGTTAAATTTCAAAATAATAGTCAAAAATTGACTGTTTTTTCTAAATACCAAAGTTGTCCAATTACTCATTGAAACCTCTAACATTCGGTTGGATCTATAAAGCAATTCAGAAATCTATATATTTACTTGATGAACTTGCATACATAGAACAATATAGCCAGCACCTAGATTATTCGGGAAGACACAACCTCAGATGGGAACAAGAACCACTCGTCGTAGTTCAATCAACAGAGAGTTGTTTAGTTGGTAACTAAGAATCAGCCCAAAAGAAAGGCAGGAGGGAACCGGCCTTTGCTATCTACAAGGAATCTCACTAACTTAGTATGGCAACAAAGGCGAAACGGAGCTAATTACACACATATTAAGAAAAAATCGCCGGTTTTATCGAATTGTCTAACCTATCCGGGCATAAAACCAAGGTGTGTTGGCCTGATATTTATTCTAATGTGGCATTATACTCTTTTTTGTGACTTGTGAGTGCTGATATGGAGAGAGATCAACCTCTGGCAAATGAAGCGTGCATTATCATACCATACCTATAGTCAGCTGCCTTAGATCTAGCACAGCGTGAGACACAGCTAGACTCACCTATGAAAAACTATTAGCCTCAAGTCTAAGAAATGAAATATGCTCCAAAGTTTAGCCCATGTAATTATGGTTGAGTACACACATGTACATGGAGACAATAATAGATGCATGTGAGTACTTGACGATATGTTACTAGTTATTTTGATTAGATCATAGATGATGGTACATTGTGGTTGTTCAACTTTATATCATATATATTGTGACGCCCATGTTTATTGCTATATATATTTCATCATGTCTCTCACCCGAGAGAAGTATAGGAAATGGTTTCAGCTCACGGTCCATCTTCTATTTATTTGTTCTTTTTTAAACATCTATTTATTTGTTCTGATCACTAGAACGTTTAGGCATGGAAGGCAGTGGGAATTTGGACGTGAGTATGTTAGTGCTATTCGTCAGATGTATAAGGGACGGACCAAAAGCATCTTCGCCCCTCTGCAGTTTTTTCCTGAACATCAGAGGATCTCGTTCTGATGCCACTGGCACCGAACCAAGCAGCGGAGGCAAAGAAGAAAGCTGATGCACCGGTAGCAGCGAGGGGCACAGGAAATCCGTGCAGGACAGCGTCTTGTGCGGTTGCTTCGGGCCTTGGATGAGCACTGACATCATAATGAATTTACGCTTCATGCACAACCAAGGAGGAAGGTTGTAGATACATAGAGTCACGGTCCAGGTGTTGTGACTGCAGCTCTGCTCCCCAAAAGGATCCATGCCATCCTTACTTAGACCAAACCATAAGTTCCTTGCGTCACCTGCAAAGTCCGGGAAGTCTCTCTCGATTTTTCTCCACTGTGACCCATCAGCAGGGTGTCTCAACTTCCCGTCTTTCTTACGGTCTTCTTTGTGCCATCGCAACAACCTGGCATGCTCTTTGTTTCTGAACATGCGTTTCAACCTTGGTATTATAGGAGCATACCACATAACCTTAGCAGGAATCCTCTTCCGGAGGGGCTCTCCCTCAACATCACCAAGGTCATCTCGTCTGATCTTATACCGCAATGCATTGCATACCGGGCACTTATCTAAATTCTCATACTCCTTACCGCGATAGAGGATGCAGTCATTAATGCATGCATGTATCTTTTGCACATCTAATCCTAGAGGACAGAGAGTCTTCTTTGCTTCGTAGGTACTCTCGGAAAGTTCGTTATGTTGTGGCAATTTCGGCTTCATTATTTTCAGCATCTTTTCAAATGAGGAGCCAGTTAGACCACACTCTGCCTTCCATCACAGCAATTCCAGTGTGGTACCGAGCATTGTGCTGCCATCTTCACAATTTGGGTACAACAATTTCTTGTGATCTTCTAACATGCCCTCTAACTTCAACTTACCATTTTCTGTTTCACAGTCTCGCTTTGCATCGGAAATGACCCTACCAAGTTCATCAGCGGGCTCATCTGATGCCCGTTCTTCATCTCCTTCCTCTTCATTGTCTTCCATTGCAGTATCCTGTATTTATGAAACATATGATGATAGTTGTTATCATCATCTTCTTCTTCACCGTCTTCCATCATAACCCCTCTTTTCCCGTGCTTGGTCCAACAATTACAGTTTGGCATGAAACCTTTCATAATCAGGTGGCCGCGGATGATTTTCGAAGAAGAGTACTCCTTGTTATTCCGACATTGAACACATGGACAACGTATAAAACCATTCTCTTTGTTTTCCGTAGCCACATCGATAAATTTATCCACGCCTTACATATACCCGGGTACACGCCGGTCACCATACATCCATTCCCGACTGTTCATCTGTATCATATAAGTAAGTTTATCAAAAACAGGACATCATAAATAGTGAAATGACCAATTCACATCGACACATGCATTGTATCAATGATAGAGAAAATATAAGATTGCTAACCTCGATCGACGGAAATAAAGAGGGGAAAGCTCAAGTGCGTCTCGGACACCTTCTGTATTTTTGTTCTGTGAGAAATTGAACGGGATCATTCACTCAAACATTTTATCAAACACCTTGAATGCATACATAGGAAAAAAATAAACTAGCACACCTCTCACACCTTCCACCAAGAAAAAATAGAGGGGAGGCATAGGGCTAGGACATCGTATTTATACAGGGCGGGATCATACGTCCCGGTTTGTAACACAAACCGAACTAAAGGTGTGTGCCAGACCCACGTGGGTGACGCCCAACCTTTAGTCCCGGTTTGTGTTACAAACCGGGAAGCATGCCCCTACCAACCGGGACGCATGCCTCCGTCTTCCGTGCCTGCTCGAACCGGGACGCGTGCCAGCATTAGTCCCGGTTCGCCACGAACCGGGACTAATGCTGTTAGGAGGCACGAACGGATGGCCTCTTCTCTACTAGTGATATGAACATTAAAATTATAGTTAAAGTTGTGCCTTAGAGCATAACATTATAGGAAAATAGACTTTTTTTAGCCCAGCCTTATTGAGACCGAGAATATGTTGTAGGGTTCTCGGCTACAAAAGTATCGCACACGATAGAAATAGATCATGTCTTGTTAGCCTCCGAAAACAATTATAGAACGTACGTACGTACGTAATCTTATTACTTAATAATCTTTTCAATTGAGGCTAAAAAAATGTGAATTAAACTTATACTCCCCTCGTTTCACAATATAAGATGTTTTAGCTTATGTGAAACAGACGTATCCGGACATCTTTTAGTGTGTAGGTTCGGAGTGAACATATGCACTAAAAGACGTCTAGATACATTTGTTTCGCAAAAGCTAAAACATCTTATATTTTAAAACGGAGGGAATATTTGCTGTCTAGCGTGCAAATTTAAGATACATATATAGGATACGTCTAAATGTATACATGTATTTTTGAGACCTCTAAAATCTAAGTGTTCATTTTGTATCACTCAAAATACCTGCTCCCATGGAGCCTGGAGGAGGCAAAATACCGCTCTCCGCGTACGCCCTGCAGCTCAGACAGAACCGCGCTGAACTGCCAATACGAAACAAGGCGTAGCTACAACTGGAAATGAGTTGTTGCGTTAGTGACGACGATGACGACGGGCGTCCCTGATAACTCGGTTGCAAGAACTCCGAAGCAGCAGTCGTGGAGTGAGTGCGGTTTCACAGAATAAAACGAGGAGGCTGCTGATTTCTACCAGTACCTACTACCATTCTTGTTCTGTGTGGGCTCGCCTTGGCAAATCCGTTCGCATGATTTGGGCAGTGACGAGTTGCTCAAGGATACATGCATGATGCGGTGTCCTTGGCACCTAACGCCACTCTACCATCATTTTTCTCGATTCCTCGATCGATCGTGTGTCCACCACGTCATCAGTACTAATAAATTTTCAAAAGAATCGAAGGATTAGTATATGCCGCGGATGAGCTGAGAAACCAACTAGTCCTAGTGTCTCCAAAAAGATTAATCAGGTATAATTCCTCGAGTGCGCCAACTGCAAACACTTGCATAGGACGTCACTACGAATATAGAACGAGAGTGAACGTTCTAGCTAGGAAACTGCTTGAAATTGTTGGTGGACACCAAGGTAATGCCATGGTTTGTAGCGGAGATCGATAGTTTACTATCACGAGATCATGTCTGCTCACATAGTCACATCCATTTTCCTGGAGTTACGCTGATTTTTTAACTACCGGATGTATGAAACGATCCTTCGATTCATATTACTTGTCATTAAAATGGATGTATCTAGATATGTTTAATAGTATATATATTTTACTTCTAGGGTTACAGATAATCTTTCAATTAAGCATCTCTCTAGGATAGAAACACAAAACCAGTTCCCGCAATAAACAAACACCAAACCAGTTTATATCTATTATATACTAAAAGCAATATAAGGGTATTTTTTGAGGCATCAGGCTGATCCACATCATTCAAATTATTTAGACTGTTAGATATATAATACGTGGCTGTGATTTAATCATAGTTGTAGATTACGTAACATATTAGACATGTCAGACAGGTCGCCGTTCGTTTAATATCCTAAGTCATGGCGAACATAACACGTTTTATTCCGTTTGACACGTTCCGATCTATATTGGAGAGGCTCCCGTACAATGAAAGACGGAAAAAATTCGATACAGATGAGATTAATATAAGCATATGCAGACGTACCCCGATAGGACACCGGCGTCCTGAGAATAAAATAAAAGGAAAATGACTTACACACTTACACGGTTTGCCCAATCTGACCAGCCTCAGAATAAATAAAAACAAAGTTATTCCCCTCAAAAAGTTTTTTTTTTACCATGGTTGCCCTATTTGACATTTTATTATTGTTGCCTGTCTGCTTATAGTCGAGTCTGCCCGTGCGTCAAAGCCTTGATGACTCAATCCTTTGCGAGACTGGTACTCCGTACGTATCAACACCTTAACTTAAGGCTTGCCCGATCAGTAGCTGCGGCGTTGGGCTTGCTTTCTCATATGCTGTGTTTTCGATGCTGCGGTGCGCATGAGAGTGCTGTTATCAACTCCGGTCGTCCGACAAACAATAACACCAGGTTGCCAACGGTCCTATTGCTGCTCCTATAATCTTCCACGTATCATATAATATATCATAATTTTTGCGGATGAAGCCATGCCATGCATCCTAATTATTTCCAAGCTAAAATTCCAATATGTGCATGGCTAGATCTCACTCTATGTCATCGAGGTCTCACTTGCATCCGCAACTCATGCGTGACTCTGATGCCGACATGGATCACAATGCAGATCAGCAATGTAAGTATTTTTTTTAGTTGAACCCATGTACAAGTAGAAGTAAGTATCTCATTTGCAAAGTTATCTTAGTTGCAAACCATGTGTATCTATGGAAAACATGAGGCATGAAGGAATCCAATGGTTTAGGTGGTGACTCAGATTTAGTTAATTTCATATGAATTAAGAATTAGCAAAACATAATCTATTAGACTGATAGTAGTGTTGTTCCCGATCCGGAACTAGCCTTCTAGGACTTAAAAGTGATACCAAGTTTAGATTAGTATGCACGTCTATCTACATTATGAACACACATCGATAAGATACTACTTTTACAACCATATCTAGATACATGCTAAAAGCGCGCTCTCAAACAACTTACCAAGAGTATTGGGTAATATGATGATGCTACAGAGAAGCATTAATATTCGATTGGGAAGAGTTTGATGTCACAATGGGATAATAAAATATTATTTATAAAAGATGAAATAGATTAAACTGGTGAAAAGTAGAAATGCTAAAACCACGTGCTACTTATTAAGAGACCTTTTATGAAATTCTTAAATGTACGCTGATAGTTTTATGTTTTATGAAAACTACAGGAAATGCCCATTAGTATAACACAAGCAAAACTTAAATCGTGTTTGTTGATGAAATTGTGCATGTTATAGATGGCAAGTGAGATACGATGCTCAACATATGCATGATAAGAAAGAATAATCTATAATGATAGTGACCAAGAGATACTTTTTTTTTACGCAAAGGACAGTGGGGTCGTTTTTCATATATAATAAATGGGATAGTAATTACAATGGGAAGAAAAGCATGTAAACAACAATAAAATTACAGGAGGTCAAGCCAGCTTTGCATGCCCTCTTTAAGACTTGGTTTAACTCTATGTCTAATGTCTTGAACTTCCTTCTTGAAAGTACTGTAGCAGCTTTCCGAACTCCTCTGACAATTCTCAAAGATGATATTATTCCTGTGTATCCATATACTCCAGCAAATCATAGCAATCTTGAAAAAAAGGGTTGGCAGACATGCTATTTGCCTCAAGTATCATCTCAACAAGTTCCATATCGGTATTCCACTCTTCTCCTAATCTCCACCAGAAATTTTGGCTAAAGTCACACGAAAAAAATAGATGAAGCATGGTCTCCTTTGTATTTTCATCACATAGAACGCATGAGGAAGATTTCACATGGAAGTTTTTCCTTTGCATCAAGTTCTTTGTGTTAATTCTGTCCTGGATCATAAGCCAAAAGAAAAATTTGTGCTTAGGCAAACATGGAGATTGCCATATCCATTTGAAAGGGGTAGGTGCATCAGGGGCTTTAGTCAGGGCCAAATAGACTTTTTATCAACATCACCGCCTCGGAGAGTGGAGAGGGAGGGGATGGATCGCGTCGGCGCCTTCTATTTATACACGATGACGGACAAAATCAAAATGGAATATTCGTTTTTCTAGTTCGGATATATCAGTTCTATTCCGCTCCGTCACGGACAGCCAAAAAATCCGTGAAAAAACTCAAACTGGAAACGTGATTTCTGGTTCGAGGTATTAAGAAGTCTGCTAAAGTTGCTCTGAGGAACAAGAGGCCCGTCTGTAACAACAAATGGACGGAGGGATATAATGGCCTTCATTACAAGAACTGGCACCTACCGTCGTATTCACGTGCCCAGCGACCGGCCCATGTCAGAAAGTGTCTTTGCCTCCTCTCGAAGCTCCACTAATCCTCTAATGACGTCCATTATATCACTTACTCCTTGTGTTTTATAATATAAAATGTTTTATAGATTTATAAAGAAAGTGTATCTAGAACTTTTTTAGTGTATAGGTTTACTTCGAATTTATATATTAAAAGAGGTTTAGATACACAGTTTTCGCAAAGTTAAAACATTTTATATAAATATTATAAAATGGAGAGAGTACGCGAGACTGCTCGACACGAGAGCTCATATTGCCCGCTAGCTGCGGGTTCGAGCGGGATTCCGCCTGAAGCAGTTTATTCATGGAAAGCCCCAGTGTGTCCCACTAACAGGTACTTTTTTATTTTCTATAATAAAAACTCATATTTGCAAAACGTATAAATTTTAAAAATGTTCAACTCTAAAAAGTGTTTACATCTGAAAAATATTGAAATTTAAACAACTTTCCAAAAAAAAGATTTTGAAATAGGTGTTTAAATAAAAAAAATCCAATCTAAAAATATTCAAAATTTAAAATTGGCCTGATTTAAAAAAATTGATGTAGAAAAGAAAAGAAACAGAAGAAAAGCAGAAAAGAAATGTGTACCTGAAAAATGGTCAGGCCCATGTCCTTGTTTCAGGCGGCCATCCGATCGATCGATGCGGAGCAATTCAGCTCCATCTGCATGCTCGTACTTTTTGGGCTAGGCCCATTACATGTCCCCACTGACTTCTTTTTAAATACGTACTAGTCAAATGTCTGTGCGTTCTCACGGACTCTGTTTCTTTCCTACCATTAGTAGTTGAATGCCCGTGCGTTGCTACGTCTATTATTTATATTTTTTATTATAATATATGCATAAAAATTTATTTGTATAAAGTAATTTCATCTGTGTAAGAGTGGCCACAATGAGAAACACTTTTTCAGATGCTCTAGCGGAGAAATAATCGGAAAACAGTCTCGAGGCGCTCTAGAGTTTCTCGGGCTGCTAGTGGCGGCGGGAGGGCGGCTGGGGTACGGGCGAGATGGGAAGGGTGGCGGCGACGAGACCCTATGCTAGGGTTCACGGGAGTAGGTCGTGAGACGATGCATCGTGGCCCATGCTAATTGTTTTTTCCGTTTGCAACCAGTGTTTTTCACTTAGCGGTGGCAAATAAGTGTAATTAACTAAATCAAAATATTAGATGACTTGTTGTACCATTGGATGTAATTATATGGTCCATATTCTCTCAATGTTTGATGTTTGAGGACGACCTACGATCACCAGCTCTCTTTTAATAGTAAAGATATGTCAACATATTCTACATATAATTCATCTGTGTAAAATAATAGTTATGATTCCACTTCACTTGAAGTACATTTCGATAAAAGTTACTCGCTCATATTTATAATATTCTCTCCGATCCATATTATTTTTCACAAAAATGAAAGTATTTAGACATATTTTAGTGCTAGATACATCTATTTAAACGACAAGTAATATGAATGGGAGGAGTAAGTGTTATGGATAAGAGGGAGTAGCATAATTCGCTATATAAAACTAAAGTAATAACCTATCTATTTATCTTTTATTAACTACTCTTTGTGTCTCAATAATATAAAGATGTTATTGCATCCATTATACTCATAACGTAGTGATAGTGACATCTTATATTACGGGAATTATCTTCCCCTCATTCTTCAAACTTTTATCATGCAAAAGATTATTGTTTTGACTTTACCTTTGCCCTTCGTGTGCGCAAGAACATCTTTTCCGCCTTTAGCGGCAACTCCTAGTGCAGGCAGCATGCCTACCCTCGTCCGGCGATGGGCTTCAGCCCATTTACATCTCCGAACGAGAGCTCGTGGCCTGCTTTTGCCGTTCCTAGCGTTCAACTCTGTGCACGGCCTTCTCAGTTCAAAAAAAAAAAATAGAATTGGTCCACTGCTTCTTCCTAGTATAGAAATTTGTTCAAATTTAAAAAAAAAATCAAGTTCGAAATTTGTTCAGATTGAAATTTTGTTCAGACTCACTATTTGTTCAAATCTGGAAAATACTTAAATTTCAAGAATTATTCAAATTTTAAAATATTCACAATATAAAAATGTTCAAAATTGAAAGATGTTCGAATTTGTAAAGTTCTGGTTTTTTCAAATAAAAGACAGAAAAAAAGACAAATTTCCGGGACTGCATTTGCCCTCATTTTGGGCGTCAGGACGTTCGCACTTGGCTGCATACATGATGTACTAGCGCGAGAGAAAATAAAAATAAAAATAAAAATCGGTACCAAGTAGAGCCTTCCGGTATTTCCGGGACCAGCTGAGACTGAGTGCCGGTCCGGCGGTCCCGTTCCGACCCGTCGCTCTCTCTCGCTGTCCGCAGCTCGGACGCACGCACGTTCTGATCCACACACACAGAAAGAAGATTCTGTAATAAACTTACAGGCATGTTCCAGACGCTCGCTCGTGTACCACGCCGTGCCGGTGCGCGCGTGCTTGCCGGGCGACCACGGCGGCGCACGTCCAGAGCTGGAACGGCACGGCGCCGATGCGCGCGTGCTTGCCGGGCGACCACGGCGGCGCACGTCCAGAGCTGGAACGGCACGGCGCCGGTGCGCGCGTGCTTGCCGGGCGACCACGGCGGCGCACGTCCAGAGCTGGAACGGCACGGCGCCGGTGCGCGCGTGCTTGCCGGGCGACCACGGCGGCGCACGTCCAGAGCTGGAACGGCACGGCGCCGGTGCGCGCGTGCTTGCCGGGCGACCACGGCGGCGCACGTCCAGAGCTGGAACGGCACGGCGCCGGTGCGCGCGTGCTTGCCGGGCGACCACGGCGGCGCACGTCCAGAGCTGGAACGGCACGGCGCCGGTGCGCGCGTGTGCGCAAGAACATCTGCCGGCCGGCCGCACAATTGGAATGGAACGGGTCGCCTCCGTGGATATTCCTCCGCGGTCGGCGTCACGGACGTGACGACGCGCCGCGCGACGTCCTGCTGCTGGCGTATGCGCGGACGCGGACGCGGACGCCACCGCCCCCACCCACCATGTGCGTGCATGCGCCGCGAAGACTTTGCTGGTCCTCCTCCGCGTTCAAGTCTCGTCTCGCTCGTCCAGCAAGCTGCAGTGCGCTGTCTCTTTCTTTATTTACCATGACGTACCGAGCCTCGTCGTCGTGGACCTCCTGCGCTGCAGTGCGGTGCAGGTGCGGGTGACGTCGGCTCACAACGGCGAGCTGGCGACGCCGTCAACCTGCTCCTCCAACGGCGACGACGATAAAGCAGCGCTCTGCTATATTGAACGCCCGCCGCGGTCAACTAAAGGAACTCGTCGTTCGCCACCGGTCCGCGCCGCATCGCGCGTCCGTCAATAAACTGCACTGGCTAGCTAGCTAGCTAGCTTATTATACCTCCTCCAGTCAATAATCCGATTGAGTCAACTAATATAGGTCGGATAGAGTACTAGTAGTGACCAAATCTTCTTTTTTTCGCGGGTAAACTAGTGACCAAATCTGGTCGAATAGCATTTATATTTAATAATGGCGCACAATACAATGAAGATTATGGGGTTGAAGGATTCATTCTTAAATTCTCCCAGCACACGCGCACTTTGCGTGGAATTCCACCTTGTTCGGCCGGGAAAAATCTTCGGGGGCATAAAATTAGCACCTCTCCTTTAGCAAAGATATATAAACATGTTTAGGTATACTTGACTAGCGATGGTGCGTGGCCATAAAAAGTCTTGGTCTATAATATTGCTACTCCCTCCGTTTGCAAATATTGCTACGCTTTTTTCTATAAGTTCAGTGAAATTTACTAAGTTTGATATAGGACAAGACTAGACATACATTTATTTGCGGACGGAGGAAGTACAGTACGTGCTAGTATAAGAATTTGTCTAAGGCGTAGCCGGAATATATAGCAGTAGCACTAGGTCTTGGTCTATGTATAGCGAGATGCTGCTCAACGGACGGACGGACGGGCCGGGAGTGAAAGTTGTAGGTAGCACTAGGTCCAAACCGGCTCTTTTTTCTTTATTACTCCGGGAGTGGTTGGGCCGTGCTTTGTGACACATTTAAATCGTCATAGTTTAGTAGTACAGTACTCCCACTAAATTATGACGATTTGTTGAGTGGCGCACAGTACGTAGTTAAATAAATGGTTTGAATTGGACGACATATATTTATTTGTAGGTGCTGTTATAGCACGCACTTATCTTTCCAGACAAGTTGCTTTTCTTGTTTATTATCTTTCCAGACAATTTACATACCGATCGATTTGAGCACTGAACCCTTCACTGCAACCTCTTCCTTAATTCCCCTCCTTTTCTATGGGACATTACAAATACTACTAGAAGTAGCACTACTAATAAGTGCCCCTTGACATGAAAAAAAAACGCATGCCCCTTCAAAATTGGTCAAAAACAATTGTCAAAATGATGAGCGCCCCTTGATATGATATGCAATTCCATGAGTACTAATAGTTATTCAACAGAAAATAAACCATTCTCGTCTAGAGAGAAAATCGAATCAAACATCGAGTATCAGTGGTGAACACCCCATGTGCAGAGATGTCCGATGCAACGATGATTAATCGAATCAATCAGTGGACTCTTCTTACAAACAAGCCTGACCCGCTCACAGATCTCGACAGGCCGCCCTAGCTAGTAGCAGTACATGTAAGGATTGATTGAAATAATTACCACCGGTCCAGGTGAGAGGAGAACGGGTAATTAGTTACCAAGATCGTCGTTGTCGTAACAGTAAGAACGACGCCATGTTCGTACGTTTGCAGTGACGCACGTAAGCAGTGCGGCCGTCCGTCGTCGTCGCTGTGACCACGTGCGCAGCGCGCCTCTACGCGGACACGCGCTCCGTGCGCGGCGTGGCCGGCGCCTCCGGCTCCGGCTCGGCGTTCAGGTCGAGGCACACGCCGGCGGGCCGCCGCTGCGGCCTGGCGTTCTCGGCGACGCGCTCGTCGACGGGCTGCGGCCGCGGCGGCGCCGCCACCGGGGGCGCCGGGGCAGCAGCAGGAGGTGGCGCGAAGTCCTCCCAGGAGAAGCTGGGGCACCAAGCCGGCGCGCGCGGGGCCGGGGCGCGTGCCCCCGCTCCGGCTCCCGTTCCCGTGACGTAGAGGCGCGAGGCGTCGCGCATGCGGCGCAGGATGGCGTAGAACTCCTCCACCTCGGCGTCGGACACCTCCTCCTCGACGGCCTGCGCGGCGATGATGTCGGCGCCGGCGGTGCGCTTGCGCTTGGCCGTGGCCGTGGAGCTGGTGGGCGCGGCGTCCATGGTGGTCACCAACAAGCGCCTACTTCTCTGACCGTGTGGTGGGTGCGTTGCGTTGCGTCTGGATTCTCGAGGAGTGTTTCCGAAGCGAAAGCGAAGAAAAAAGGTTCGGTTATATGGGGCGCGCGCCACAGCGGAACGGAAAAGAAGGGCCGGCCGCCACGAAAGTGGTCCGGTAGGAAAAGAGAGAAAAAAAATGCTCTCCTTTTCTTTACGACGGGACGGCGACTAACTCGGTCGGTCCTGCCCTCGCTGATTTTTTTTTTCGAAATTCAGTGGATCTATTACTAATCATTAACGGTAGTAAAAAAACCAAAAGTAATAAGAATTATAAATAAGTGTTTAAACCACCTAGCGCAAGCCAAAGGCATGTAAGCCTCTTGTTATTTCGCTAACCTCTTACATTTCTATTCTTCAGTGTTGCGGATTATCTTGACAAATATTGACCAGGAAGGATAGATGTCATCAGCTAGATAATACCCCTTGTTTTAGTGATTACCATTTATCTTATAGGTAACCTCAAGAGCATTGGGTTCTGCGAGTCTACACTCGAGCATGTTTATGTATAGATCCTGTCATGTATCATGTGACGCAGTAGCCAGTATGGCCGTTCACCCGTCTGCATATCCTTTAAAATTTCCTTGCCAACCAAAAAAACAATTCTTTCACTCCCTATACATAGAGTCTATGCTCCCGTGTATCCCGTGAAACCCCTTTGCCTCGTTGATAGACAACAGCTAGGCGGTGTCTTTGTTGTATGGCTTTCTAGGTATACTTTCTTGAACACCATAAAAATTGTTGTGCAAAACATGTACATTGATTCACGACATGTGGACTCGGTCATGCTCATGTAACCAACAATGAAATCACCTGCTGCTCCATAGGCAAGAATATGAACATCGGCGAAACATTTTTTGTATGGTGAGAAGCCAACCTTACCAATAGCATCGACCTTGGCCTCGAAGTAGTCATCATAATCCTTCAAGCAATCGTGAATCTGCAAGAATAATCTTCTGGACATCAATCGCGGCGACAACATGTTTTCTCTTCATAAACTAAAGCAGTTCGGTGGAAGTATTCCTTGTAAAGTCGCTCATGTCCACCATAGCGACCAAGGTCCACGATTGGCCCTACGCTTCTTCAATGAGCCTTACGCACTAAGAGCATCTTTAACAGGCGCGCTATATAAACTGCCGTTTTGCAGCGCGCGGAGCCGGAATTGCCCCTCCAGCAGGCGCGTCAAACGACGTGGTGCTGTAATTTTTTTTGGGCGCGGGCCGGTTTGCACTATGGTAAAGTTTATATTCCATGCTAGAATTGTATTAAGCGGAAACTTTAATACTTGTGTGGTTTGTGAACAACACCGTGTCCCTAGTATGCCTCTATGGACTAGCTTATTGATTAATGATGGTTAAGCTTTCCTAACCATAGACATGAGTTGTCGATTAAAAATGAGATCATATCATTGGGAGAATGGTATGATGGACAAACCCAAACTAAGCGGAGCAATTAGATCGTGTCATCGTGTTTATCTTTGCGAAGCTTTTCTTATGTCAAATATTGTATTCCTTAGACCATGAGATAATACAACTCCCTGATATCGGAAGAAAGCTTTGAGGTCATCAAACGTCATCCTATGAGAGGGTGATCATAAATGTGTCTCTCAGGTGATCGGAAAGTACCTGTTGGGTTGTATGTATCGAGATGGGATTTGTCCCTCCCAAGTCGGAGAGATATACTTCGGGCCCACTCGGTAATCGATATCAACACCGCTTGCAAGTATGTGGTTAAGGAGTTAATCACAAAGTGATATCGGATTAAGGAACGAGTAAATTACTTGCTGTGAACGAGATTGAACTAGGTATGACGGTACCGACGATCAAATCTCGGGCAAGTAAAATATCGCGCGATGAAGGGAATATATATATGGGATTGATTGAATCCTGGCATCGTGGTTCACCCGATATGATCATCGATGAATGTGTGGGAGTCAATATGGGTTTCTAGACCCGCTGTTGATTATTGATATAAGATCATGTCTGCATATTCTCGAACCCGAAGGGTCACACACTTAACGTGTCTCGACGCTAGGATAGATTGGATAATTGGTTTATGAGTTTTTGTTCGGAGTCTCGGATGAGATCCAGGACGTCACGAGAGGTTCCGGAATGGTCCGGAGAATAGGATTCATATAAGGCAATGCAGTTTTTGGAGTTCGGAATTGTTTCGGGTTAATCGGTATTGTACCGGAAGCTTCTAGAACCTTCCGGAGGGGGACCAACGTGGCCCCACCTGCCGGGAGGGGGCATGGGCCAATGAGGGAGTGCCCTGTCCGCATTGGGCCAGGGGCACAAGGCCCCATAGGGCCTAGCCGGCCAAACCCTAGGGAAACCCTAGGGGAGCTTCTAGAAGGGGGGAACTTGCCCCCCACTCCTCCCTCCTTGGCCGCCGGCCCTAGGGCTTGGGGGAGGGGAAAGGGCTGGCCGCCCAACCCTCTATATAAAGAGGGCTGGGGGCACACCCCTCCCACACCTCCTCCACAACCCTAGCCGCCCTGCTGCGCTCCTCTCTCTCTCCCTTCCGACTGCGTGTAGGCGAAGCCCTGCTGCAGAAACTCTCCACCACTTGCACCGCGTCGTCGCGTTGTAGATCCAATCCATCTCTCCACCATACTTGCTGGACCGAGGAAGGAGGAGACGTCGAGGTGCCGCACGTGTGCATCTCTCGGAGGCATCGCCACTTGCGGTGTTAGATCGGATCGGATCGCGAGGAGGAGAAGCGAGTACGACTACATCACCCACGTTCCGTCGAACGTTCCGCTGTGCGAATCTTCAAGGGTATGAAGATCTCATCTATCCCCCCTCGTTGTTTGCATCTCCTAGATTAGATCTTGGCTTTCCCGTTCGCATCCGTAGAATTTTTTTGATTTACTATGCTGCGAAACCCTTTAGTGGTATCAGAGCTAGATCTATGCGTAGATGTGTTTCACGAGTAGAACGCAACATGCTTATTGCGGGCGTTGATGTTTTCTGTTGCAAGCCTCTTGTTTGTGTACTTCTTATGACGCGGGATAGTGAGATCGAAGCGGTTCAGGCCAACTTTACGCGATGTCGTTCGCGAGACCGGCTCCGCACTTGACGTGTGGCTTGTTCCACACATGCGGCTGGTGGATGCCATTTCTCTCACTGTAGTTGTCATGGGATTTACACCGGAGTTTGGCAACCATAATATCACCGTTGTGGCTTTCCGTAGGTAAGAATCGTTCTTAGCTTGCTACTCCCATAAGCCACGTAAAACATGCAACAACAAAGTAGAGGCGTCTAACTTGTTTTTGCAGGGAGTGTTTTCTGTGATATGGTATGGCCCAAGATGTGATGTGTATGTTGTATGCAATATCATGTTTTGTAATGTTTCACGACTTGCATGTCGATGAGTACACAACCGGCAGGAGCCATATGGTTGTCTTTATAATTGTGTATGACATGTGTGTCAACTTCTTATACGCCATGTAATAGCTTTACTTTATCGCAACGTAGTTAGCAATAGTTGTAGTTGCTATTCGTGGTGGAGGCAATCATGGTGGAGTGATTGAGATCATGCCGGCACGCACAACATGGAGATCATTGCGCGAAGATTGGCTATACCATGTCACATAAAGTTATATGCATGTGATGTTTATCCTTTTATGTATCTTATTATGCTTAGATCGCGACGGTAGCATTATAAGATGATTCCTCACTTAAAGATCAAGATAAAATTGTGTTCTCCCCATGTATGCACCGTTGCGAAAGTTCGTCGTGTTCAAGCATCACGTGATGATCGGGTGCTATAAACTCTACGTTCACATACAACGGGTGCAAGCCAGTTTTGCACACGCGGAAATACTTGGGTTTGACTTGACGAGCCTAGCATGTACAGACATGACCTCGGAACACATGAACCGAAAGGTTAAGCATGAGTCATATAAATGATATGATCGACACTTCGTTGTCCACCATTGAAACCACATCTCTTCTCGTGAAGATCGGATTAGGTGTGGTGAATTTGGATCATGTTCACTAAACAACTTGAGGGATGTTGAATTTAGTGGGAGTTCATCTAGTAATTTGATTAAGTTGAACTAGTTATCATGAACATAGTCTAATTTGTACTTGCAAATATTGTAGATCAAATGGCTAAGTCCAACTTCAACTTCAACGTTTTTGCTGAGAAAGAAAAGCTTAAGAACAATGGGTCTAACTTCACCAACTGGTTCCGCAATCTGAGAATCATTCTCTCAGGCGGACAAAAGGACTATGTCCTTGATAATGCGCTAGGTGACGCCCCTGCTGTAGATGCGCCGGCTGATGATAAAGTTGTTTATCAGTCGCGCAAAGATGATTATGGTGTGATTAAGAGCACCATGTTGTTTGCTATGGAATCGGACCTTCAAAATCGTTTTGAAGACTATCCCGGTCCCTTTGAGATTCTTGAGGAGCTGAAAACTATGTTTCAGACTCAGGCCCGTTCTGAGAGATATGAGATCTCTGAGAAATTCTTTAACTGCAAGATGGAGGAAGGGAGTTCCGTTAGTGAGCACGCCATAATGATGTCGGGCTACACTCAACGCCTTGAGCAACTGGACTGCAAGATTCCAGAGGAGCTCAAGATTGACAGGGTTCTGCAATCACTCCCTCCCAGCTACAAAAGTTTTGTAGTGACTCATAATCAGATTGGTTCCACTGATACGATCACCGAGCTCTTCGCTAAGCTGAAGGCTGCGGAGGTGGACATCAAAAAGGATAATCATGTGTTGATGGTCAACAAGCCCCCCACCTTTAAGAAAGGTAAGGGTGCAAAGAAGCCCTTCAAGAAAGGCGGCGGCAAGCGCGTTGCCCCTGCTGAGAAGAAGCTCAAGTCTGGACCTAAGCCGGACACTGAGTGCTTCTATTGCAAGGACAAGGGTCACTGGAAGCGCAACTGTCCGAAGTACTTAGCGGACAAGAAGGCTGGCACCATCAAAGGTATATTTGATATACATGTTATTGATGTTTTCCTTACTAGCCCTCGTTGTAGTGCCTGGGTATTTGATACTGGTTCAACTGCTAATATTTGTAACTCGAAACAGGAGCTACGGAATAGACGGCGGCTTGCGAGGGATGAGGTGACGATGCGTGTTGGCAACGGATCAAGATTTGATGTGATGGCCGTTGGCACGCTCTCCTTAGTTTTACCTTCGGGATTATTTTTAAACCTTAATAAATGTTATTATGTGCCTGTGTTGGGCATGAACATCATATCTGGATCGTGTTTATTGCAAGGCGGTTATTCATTTAAATCTGAGAATAATGGTTGTTCTATTTATATGAGTGACATCTTTTATGGTCATGCACCTGCTGTGAATGGTTTATTTCTTCTGAATCTCGAAAGGAATAAAACACACATCCATAACATTGAGGCTAAGAGATGCAAGGAAGATAGTGATAATACTACTTATTTGTGGCACTGTCGTCTAGGTCATATTGGTGTAAAACGCATGAAGAAACTCCATTCTGATGGACTTTTGGATTCTCTTGATTTTGAATCATTTGACACATGCGAACCATGCCTCATGGGCAAGATGATCAAAACCACGTTCTCCGGAATGATGGAGCGAGCAACGGACTTGTTGGAAATCATACATACCGATGTATGCGGACTGATGAGTGTTTCGACACGCAGTGGATATCGCTATTTTCTAACTTTTACCGATGACTTAAGTAGATATGGGTATATCTATTTAATGAAACATAAATCTGAAACATTTGAAAAGTTCAAGGAATTTCATAATGAAGTGGAGAACCATCGTAACAGAAAAATTAAGTTTCTACGATCTGATCGTAGAGGTGAATATTTGAGTTATGATTTTCTCACGCATCTTAAAGCAAGCGGAATCGTTTCGCAACTCACGCCACCCGGAACACCACAGCGCAATGGTGTGTCTGAACGCCGGAATCGAACTCTATTAGATATGGTCCGATCAATGACGTCTCTTACTGATTTGTCGTTATCATTTTGGGGTTATGCATTAGAAACCGCTGCATTCACTTTAAATAGGGCACCATCTAAATCCGTTGAGACGACACCGTATGAACTGTGGTTTGGTGCTAAACCTAAGTTGTCGTTTCTTAAAGTTTGGGGATGCGAAGCTTACGTCAAGAAGTTGATGCCGGACAAGCTCGAACCCATAGCGGAGAAATGCGTCTTCATAGGATACCCTAAGGAAACTATTGGGTATACCTTCTATCACAGATCCGAAGGCAAAGTGTTTGTCGCAAAGAACGGATCCTTTATTGAGAAGGAGTTTCTCTCGAAAGAAGTGAGTGGGAGGAAAGTAGAGCTAGACGAGGTTGTTGAACCTTCTCTTGAATTGGAGAGTAGCGCAGCACCTGAAATTGTTCCAGTGCCGCCTGCACCAACAATAGAGGAAGCTAATGCTAAGGATCATAAAGCTTCGGACGATGCTACTACTGAACGTCGCAGGTCGACAAGGTCGCGTGCCGCTCCTGAGTGGTACGGCAACCCTGTCTTAACTGTCTTGTTAGTAGACGACAGTGAACCCGCGAACTATGAGGAAGCAATGATGAGCCCAGACTCTGAGAAATGGCTAGAAGCCATGAAATCCGAATTGGGATCCATGAGCGAAAACCAAGTATGGACTTTGGTGGACCCTCCTAGCGACCGAAAGGCCGTTGAGTGCAAATGGATCTTCAAGAAGAAAACGGACGCGGATGGTAATATTACCGTCTATAAAGCACGACTTGTCGCGAAAGGTTTTCGACAAGTTCAAGGTGTTGACTACGATGAGACTTTCTCTCCCGTAGCGATGTTTAAGTCCATTCGGATTTTATTAGCAATTGTTGCGTTTCATGATTATGAAATATGGCAGATGGATGTTAAGACTGCGTTCCTCAATGGCAACATTGATGAAGAGTTGTATATGATGCAACCCGAAGGTTTTGTCGATCCTAAGGATGCTTATAAGGTGTGTAAACTTCAGCGTTCCATTTATGGACTGAAGCAAGCATATCGGAGTTGGAACCTTCGTTTTGATCAAGTGATCAAGAGCTTTGGATTTGTTCCAAATTGCTACGCAGCTTGTATCTACAAGAAAGTGAGTGGGAGCTCAGTGACATTTCTGGTACTATATGTGGATGACATATTGATTATTGGAAATGACATTGACATGCTTAACGATGTGAAGAGTTATTTGAACAAATGTTTTTCAATGAAAGACCTAGGTGAAGCTGCTTATATATTGGGCATCAAAATCTATAGAGATAGACAAAGACGCCTGATAGATTTAAGCCAGAGTACATACCTAGACAAAGTTCTGAAAAGGTTCAGAATGGATAAGGCAAAGAAGGGTTCAGTGCCTATGTTGTCAGGTAAGATATTGAGCAAGGATCAGTGTACAGCTACGGTAAATGATAGAGAAGCTATGAGCAAAGTGCCTTATGCCTCGGCCATAGGTTCTATCATGTATGCCATGCTGTGTACTAGACCGGATGTGTCCAATGCTCTTAGTTTGACGAGCAGATACCAAAGTGATCCAGGAGTGGAACACTGGACAGTCGTGAAGAACATCCTAAAGTACTTGAATAGGACTAAAGAAATGTTCTTATTCTATGGAGGTGATGAACAACACGTCGTAAAAGGTTACGTCGACGCTAGTTTCGACACCGACAAGGATGATTCTAAATCTCAGACAGGATACGTTTATATTTTGAATGGAGGAGCTGTGAGCTAGAGAAGCTGCAAGCAAAGCGTGATCGCGGGATCTACAGTAGAAGCGGAATACATGGCTGTTGCAGAAGCGTCAAGTGAAGGAGTTTGGATCAGGAACTTTATCACCGAGCTTGGCGTGGTTCCAAGTGCATTTGACCCATTGGAGATATTGTGTGACAACACTGGCGTCATAGCACTCGCTAAGGAACCAAGATATCATCCAAAGACCAAGCATATCAACCGCAAGTTTCATATAATCCGACATTATATAGCAGATGGATATCTGAAGATTAGCAAAGTACATACAGATCTGAATATCGCAGATCCATTGACTAAACCTCTTCCACGTGCAAAACATGATCAGCACCTTAGTGCCATGGGTGTTAGATTGTTGCCAGATGTAAATTAGATTATTGACTCTAGTGCAAGTGGGAGACTGTTGGAATTATGCCCTAGAGGCAATAATAAAGATGTTATTATTATAATTCTTGTTCATGATAAAGTTTATATTCCATGCTAGAATTGTATTAAGCGGAAACTTTAATACTTGTGTGGTTTGTGAACAACACCGTGTCCCTAGTATGCCTCTATGGACTAGCTCATTGATTAATGATGGTTAAGCTTTCCTAACCATAGACATGAGTTGTCGATTAAAAATGAGATCATATCATTGGGAGAATGGTATGATGGACAGACCCAAACTAAGCGGAGCAATTAGATCGTGTCATCGTGTTCATCTTTGCGAAGCTTTTCTTATGTCAAATATTGTATTCCTTAGACCATGAGATAATACCACTCCCTGGTATCGGAAGAAAGCTTTGAGGTCATCAAACGTCATCCTATGAGAGGGTGATCATAAATGTGTCTCTCAGGTGATCGGAAAGTACCTGTTGGGTTGTATGTATCGAGATGGGATTTGTCCCTCCCAAGTCGGAGAGATATACTTCGGGCCCACTCGGTAATCGATATCAACACCGCTTGCAAGTATGTGGTTAAGGAGTTAATCACGAAGTGATATCGGATTAAGGAACGAGTAAATTACTTGCTGTGAACGAGATTGAACTAGGTATGACGGTACCGACGATCAAATCTCGGGCAAGTAAAATATCGCGCGATGAAGGGAATATATATATGGGATTGATTGAATCCTGGCATCGTGGTTCACCCGATATGATCATCGATGAATGTGTGGGATTCAATATGGGTTTCTAGACCCCGTTGTTGATTATTGATATAAGATCATGTCTGCATATTCTCGAACCCGAAGGGTCACACACTTAACGTGTCTCGACGCTAGGATAGATTGGATAATTGGTTTATGAGTTTTTGTTCGGAGTCTCGTATGAGATCCAGGACGTCACGAGAGGTTCCGGAATGGTCCGGAGAATAAGATTCATATAAGGCAATGCAGTTTTTGGAGTTCGGAATTGTTTCGGGTTAATCGGTATTGTACCGGAAGCTTCTAGAACCTTCCGGAGAGGGACCAACGTGGCCCCACCTGCCGGGAGGGGGCATGGGCCTATGAGGGAGTGCCCTGGCCGCATTGGGCCAGGGGCACAAGGCCCCATAGGGCCCAGCCGGCCAAACCCTAGGGAAACCCTAAGGGAGCTTCTAGAAGGGGGGAAACTTGCCCCCCCCCCACTCCTCCCTCCTTGGCCGCCGGCCCTAGGGCTTGTGGGAGGGGCAAGGGCTGGCCGCCCACCCCTCTATATAAAGAGGGCTGGGGGCGCACCCCTCCCACACCTCCTCCACAACCCTAGCCGCCATGCTGCCCTCCTCTCTCTCTCCCTCCCGACTACGTGTAGGCGAAGCCCTGCTGCAGAAACTCTCCACCACTTGCACCGCGCCGTCGCGTTGTAGATCCAATCCATCTCTCCACCATACTTGCTGGACCGAGTAAGGAGGAGACGTCGAGGTGCCGCACGTGTGCATATCTCGGAGGCATCGCCACTTGCGGTGTTAGATCGGATCGGATCGCGCGGAGGAGAAGCGAGTACGACTACATCACCCATGTTCTGTCGAACGTTCCGCTGCGCGAATCTTCAAGGGTATGAAGATCTCATCTATCCCTCCTCATTGTTTGTATATCCTAGATTAGATCTTGGCTTTCCCGTTCGCATCCGTGGAATTTTTTTGATTTACTATGCTACGAAACCCTTCAAAACTTTGGGCGCCGGCTACAGCGCGTGTCATCGCTCCCCGCACGCGCAAAGAAACCCCGCGTTGAACCCTCCCCTCCCCGTGCCTCGCCGCCCCACTGCCTAATCCCTCGCCTCCGTGCGGCCACCGGCGCAATCCCGGCGATGAACGGGCCCTCCGGCACCCCACCGACCCCTCCCTACTCCGTTCCACCCACCGCCGCTGCAGCCGCCTCCGTCACACCTCCGTCCCATGCACCAAACCCTAGCGGTGGCGCCGACACCGACAACACAACCGCCGCTGCCCGTGCTCTCTTCGTCCCTTCGCGCACGACGCTGCACACAGCCGCCACCGCCGCGCAGGCCCCCGGCAAGGCGCGGGCACCGCCTCCATCGCGCCGCCGAAGAAAGTGAAGGCGCCCACGACCCACCGCTCGCAGCTTCCGCCGGCGACCAAGCTATGGAGGAGTCATGCAGAAGCTTTGGAGGAGTCACGCAGAAGCTTTGGCCACCAGCATCGTCAATGTCGACTCTGACGAGGACGTCAGCACCGAGGGGGAGCACCATGGCGAGGAACTAGAAGAGGATACTGGCCTCATCGTCGATGCGGTTTCTCTGGTTACGTAGGGTTTAGCATGTGAGTGGGAGTATGACCGCGGCTAGTAGATCTATATCCAGTTATTTGGATATGTATTATAGTATATGTTAAATTGGAACGAAAAGCAAGAGAATTTAAATGTTTGAAATTATGTTGGCGCGAAGTGCATGACACTGTTACATATTAGAAATATGGAAATTTCAATTTAAATACACTATTAGCATGATGTACTTGTGGTGTGGAACTTGCCCGTCGTTGACATGTCTAGGGTTAGCATGTCGGCGTATGCTACAGTTTTACCTTACCAGCAGCGCCGTATTAGTAGCGTGACGTTTGGCCGCCGCTAACGTCGATTTCGCGATGCCGCTAATGAGCCCTTTTTCTACCGGTGACAGCGGTGGCAGCATGCCATGGGATGGCGGCGAAGAGGGCGGGCTAGGGTTTGAGGTAGGTAGTGGCTCATGCCACTAGCGGGAAGTCATGGGTGGACAAGGAGATGACGCTTGAGGCCAAACATATTTACGACCCAAAATCGATGTATAAATAGATCGAGCCGAACACATTGGTTGTTTAAGTCACGATGACGTAGTGTTGGAAGCGTGCCCTACTGCCCTAGTGTCCGCGAGGACAAAGCGGGGTCCATGAAAAATGAACAGGCGTTCGCCAACGAAAATTCCATGAGCAGGTGATTTGTCTGCCCACCGGCTGCTGCGTGGCGATCAGTACAAGGACATGGGGGGTTGGGGCCTTGGGCGGCATGGCGTGGGGGAGGCGAGGACGTACGGCGATCCAGTACTGTATCTCGTGGTGTGGCTCCACCGGGAAAAGGTTGGTCGGCCCCCAGTGGCGTCCCGTCTGCGCTGTCGCACGCCGAACTTTCAACCATGAACAGGAGTGGAGCAAAGTACGGCGTGGATGTCGTGTTCACTGATCTACCAAAACCATCACTGATGAAGCAAGAAAATATCAAAACCAGCGTTGGCATACCTACCTACTCCCTCAGTCGGTAAGTGTACTTCTACCTTTTTTTTACTAAGTCAAATTTTATCAAATTTATAAATAAAATAAACTAGCAGTATATAAACTAGTAGTAGTATGATACTTTCATAATGATCAGCCTTAGCTTGCTTCTCATCAAGTATACTCCCTTCGTTTAAAACTATAAGATAGTTTAGGTTTGTGAAGGAAATATATCTGTACACCTTTTAGTGCTAGATTCATTTGAATCTACACACTAAAAGGTGTCTAGATATATTAACTTGACTAACCTAAAACATCTTATATTTTTAAACGGAGGGATTACAAATTAGAGCAAATTGTTGCAACTTGCTCCTCGTGATTAGGATATTTGAGGATTTTTTTCTTCACGACAAGACATCATAGTAGTGAGTCAGAGCTCGTTTTTTTGAAGAAAAAAATCATCGCCGTCTCTGTCAATTTTTCATCCTGGCTGCTTAGTGACTCTTTCGTCAATCGTCACGAAGCTGACGTAGCCTTGGAATTCACTAGCTTCTCAAAACTAACAGAGACCTCCCTTATTTTAAAACCGAGACGACGCAGCGGCAGTCGTCCTAGTTTTTGGTAATCGACCCACCACCAAAGTTCCTGTCGAACCCACTACTCGTAATACTCGACAACGCAACTAGTTAATTGGCGATTGGTACGGTAAAAACAATCGTGAAAGTTGAGCACTTGATTCGGGATCGAATCCATCCTCCACTTTGTGTCTTTGTCTAGCCACGCGCGTCATGGACATGGATGGCGTGGAATGATTAGGAAAATCTGAGGGAGATGATTCGCCTGTAGATCGCACTTGCGGAAATAAAATGCCCTGTTGTTCGAGGGAATATTTTAGATACGGAGTATATGATATGCACCGCTCGTGATTTCTATTCACGAAGGCAGTGTCTGGGTTTCGTGATTCTAAAAGCAAACCCTACCTAGATAAGTTGCCTACTCCTCTAGAAAAAGGTAAGTTGTTTGTACTATGCGTTAGTACTTAATTATGAGCTTATTAGAAAAAAACCAGACCCATGGGCACTTATAGCACCCATGGCATATTCTTATAAAAGAAAGGGAGCAACGCAGCCGAAAACGGCCGGGACGAGACTCGAACCCGGTTCTGGGCTAGCGAGCAAACTCATGCCGCTAACCAATAGCCGTCTGACTGGTTTCTTTTATGAGCTTATTACAACGTCGACGGTGCCGCCTCGTGTCAACTTCATTGCTGGACCATGGAGATGCTTGTGGTACGAGGGCTTCAAAACTTGCCCAATTGTATCATCTATGATCACTTAGCGGATTCTATGGAGCATCTCCTATCCGGATGTCACTTTTCGCAAATCATGTGGAAAGAGGATAGCACTTGAATCTGATCAAGTCGATAGCCCATTGTTGTAGGAATGAACTTTGTGATATGGTGGCGGCAGGTAGAGAACACTCCGCTCCCACCATGCGAGGAAAGGCACCTCGCCGACCATCTTTTTAGACCGCATGGTGGATCTAGAAGCATCACAAATGAAGGGGTTCGCAACAGAAAATAAAAATTCATGACTAGCGCAACACCAATTGTCTAAGATCTATCTAGAAGTAACGGAGAAGGTTCATTGACATACCCTTTTAGATCGAAAGCACATAATGTTCATACAGAACATGGAAGATGTAGTCATACTCGTAGCCGACCTCAAGGTCACGTTGCTCCACACACGGCAATCCAGATGGCACAACTGGCAACACCCTCATAATCTTGCACATGGCCGGTGTTCGACAATGTCTCCCGTTCTCCCTAATTCAACAGGGATTACAGAAATAGACCTTCTGGGATTAAGATCCAGCATCGCGACGGCATGCCGAAGATACGTCGTCTCACACGCGCACAGTTATTCTTGGAACTACGCAAGCGCAAGATCCAACAAGGGAGAGTTTTTCGAAGGAAATTTCCTTAGAGAAATATTGTGTGTCTTTTCCCTTCCCATGAGACCCTTCTTATATAGGGGAAAAGGGGGGACCCCTTCTAGTCAAGTCTCGGGGTGGAATTAAAGTGGAGGAGGGGAGGAGGCAAAAGGGGGGCGCACCTTGCCCATGGGAAGCCGGAGGCCGGGATGGGCCCCACCCTACGCGCCATGGCCCATGGTTGCGGCTTGCCTCTTGGGCCTTCCCACCAGGGTTGGTCCATTTAAGGTGGGATGCCTCTAAAATTTAAATTTAAATACTATTTTATTATTAATTTCAATAATTAATATAAAATACATATTATTCAATTTCCTTTGACCTGAAACACCTTTGGGTTCACTCTGAACTTCTTCGGATTCTTTCGGGACAATTTCGATTCTCTCATGGAACACTTCTGGCTTTCTCATCTCTTTCTTCTGTTGATCGCCATGATTCCAAAACAATCTCCAAGCGTCGTAAAACCCATAAGTGTGTTATCCTATGGTTTGGAAACAACATAGATATGATCGAGATGTTTCTCTGACCAATAATCATTAGCAGGATCTGGATACCCATATAATGAACCATGTGCATTCTAGGATATCAATGTTGTTTGAACCATAAATTTTGAGTCCAATTCTCTTTTTCACTTTGATACCTGCCTTGTTCAAGATCCGATCAGCGGTATCCTTATACCTTGTTCAATCTTGTTATCAACAAGTGCTTCTATACTTGTTCCCGTGACATTTCATCCTCCTAACCTAGTCACATGATGCTCAACTTATGGATGTAATCTCACCAAGTGGGCCTAGTGTATTTTTTCGTCAGGCGGGAGAATAAATTCCGATCTCGATGCATACGCCTCAACATATACCTATGGAATACCTGATAGACACCTTTATGATCACCCTGTTATGGTGTGATGGTTGATGCAGTCAAGGTAGCCACGGATGGTAGTGATTAGATATGATCTCACGGTCTAAGGAGTAGTATACTTCGTTTCAAATTATTGCAATGATGAACTCTGCAACTTGATCGTGTCGTAATACTTATATTGGATACATTTTTCATCATACCATTCATTATTGATGTGACTTCATTGTCAATTGCATAAATGCTCCATAATCAGGAAACCTTGATCATCAGTTGACAAATGAACTAGTTACGTAGAGGCTATTAGGGACTTGCATATCACACATGTACTAATATTTCCGATTGATACATTTATAGCATGGTATAAAACTTATTATGAACAGATGAAATATGATAATAAACATCCTTATTATTTTCCTCTATGGCATATTTCCAACAACAATACAATCATATTATCGGTTGAGCATGACCGTGCACCGCTAGCCTTCACAATTATCAAGGTGAAATTCTAGCCGTGGGTCATGGCTAGCATTGCAGGGGTTCCGGGTTCCACTCGCCAAGTCTCCATCGTCCATCGGCCATCGATCAAATCACCTAGGCCCGGTAACTCCCTCGCGTCGCTCGTGTCTTGCTGGAGTTCCTCGTCAACCGTACCCCCGATGATCCTTGTATTTTTGTTTTTGAATAGATCCTTGTATTTTTGTTTTTGAACCTTACACAATGGTGTTCCTTTCATGGTCAGATCGATTGGTGTGCCCTTTGCTACTCTGAAATTGATTGCATAGTGCTGTACTTGTGAGAAGCAAATGGATTGAAGGGTGTCCTTGATGCTCTAAAATCAATTCACTTCACCGTTGAACGTCTGAGTTGTTCCTGAAATTCTAGTCCTTTTCTGTGTGCACTGCCCCCTTCGTCGTTATGCGTGCCAATCAGGCAATCGGGGATCACGTTCAGCCGTTCATGCGTCAAGGTATGACTGTTACAGATCGACAACTTGTTGATCTTCTCATGTTGAATTATTTGAATTAAAGTAAACATATAATTTCATTTTACTATCTATTGAGTTTTAACAAAATATTAGGGTCCTCAATTGTAAGTCGCACCAGGCCCCAAAATCCTAGAAATGGGTCTGGCTTGTAGGATGGTTGCGACGTTGATCTAGAGAAAAGTGGATTCAACTGGGGAAACCCTAGATTCTCAGATTAGTCCATGTTGGCTTTCTTAGTGTCACACCCTCCATGGAGGCATCGTCTTGGAGCTTATTTGTTTGCAAGTGATGTAGTTCTCATCTCCTAGCCCACATTGTTCCTCAGAAACCCTAGATATGGGCATGCCAGATCGGGCGATGGCAGCGTGTGCTGCCGCTCTCCCTCCCGTGGGAATATTTTTTGAGTAGGTGCTAGCTGGAGGGGGACCTGACGTGGAGCGGTGTGTTTTCTTACACATCGAAGACCACGAGTCTCGGTGGCATGGTGCAGCAGGGTCTCGACGGCTACGCATGATGATGGACAAGCACAAGGCGGTAGTGCTGCCGTGCGTCATGGTGGCATTGACGACTCATGAAGATGGGTTTGCAAAGATGGTGTTGGCAACTTATAGAGCGTGCACATATGGTGCGTGTTGAGTGTTTACTGAATCGGGTGCTCCTGGCTCATCATTTTGGCGGCTTGTTGAGGCCTTCACTTTTATATGATGCATGTAGTTGTGTTAGGTCAGGTGATGATGCATAGACCGAAAGATGTGGGTAGTTTACGAGAGGTGGAGAGCAGGTCGAAGACCCAATTGCCGGTGTTGCCACCGTTTCCCTTGTTGCTGACGTTGCTGACGTTTCCAGCGTTACCATCGTTGAGGTTGGTGTTGGGTTTGACATTCGCATTGTTGTTCCTGCCAGTGGCCAAGTAGACCCCCACTAGGGTCGTTGTTCCAACAGAAACAACCCCCATGCAGTCTTCATTTGAGTCGTAGTTGAGAATGGGGAGCAGCGAGTCATACTCGAAGTCGCTAGCGTTGGAGACCGGAACGATCTACCCATATTTGAAGGACGGGGGATTGAATCTGCGCCGTGCGGAGGGACCTGTTACCGAGGGAGTTCTGATTTTTTACGATGAGGATGTCGGTGTTTATGGAGTCCCCGCCAGAGCGGGAGGAAAGCGTAGTTAGGCTTCTGACGCTTCCCTCGTCTCCATGGTTTCGATGACTATAGTCTAGTTGTCCCGCAAACATAAACGTGTGCCATTTGATAAATTTAAACTAGCGGTTTTATAGTATATACTTATCCAAGCGTGATGAGCAGGTGTATCGAGACCTTAGGAGGCGGCGGCTGATAAAAAAACCCATTTAAGATTCCGTTCTCCTCGCTAGTGATGCCATTGGTCCGCTCCACCTCCTGTGGCCTTGGGGTCTTGGAAGTGTGGGGACTACGGCTTGCCGTTGGGCGAGGGATTTCGATTCGTTAGTTCGACTGTTTTTTCGTGTCTTTTTCTAGATGATGACAGGATAGCTACATCCTGAAATCGGAGTAAGATCCTTCATGTTCTATCCTTGCTCTGCCCTATAATTGCTTCGGTGGTACATCTAACACTAGCGGGGGACATATGGAGTCGTCTGTCCGATAGATCTCCTAAAATTTGGTCGGTTATTGTGTTCATGGGTGCATTCTCAGGACAGTCTCCGATATAACTACGATAAGTTTTGCATGGCTTCGATGTTGGAAGGGCGAGAACAGCTACGCGTCTTCGACTAATACTAGTGTTTGTACTTGTCGTGGTTTATTGATTTATTTATACATTCTTTTAGGACTCTTTATTCTAGATGGATTTTTCGAATAAAAAAACACGAGCGGGTACCATCGGGCTCGGGTTGTTGCGAGGTAACATTTCTCCCTAGGCCTCTCTACTACTACAGTACTAGTGTGCGAGTACACTGGGGAGGACGTAGGGCGATCCAATGGCGCTGAACTTTCAAAGATGAACAGGAGCTCAAGCGCAAAATGAATCGACGTCGTGCTGGAAAATTCGCGAATCGACGGTCCTCCTGATATCATTAGGGCATCTCCACAAGCAATAACTGAACCAGCTATCCAAATGGTCTGTTCCGTTTGAGTTGAACCACGGGCGTTTTTGTTAATGGTCTGGTCTGTCCAGCTAGCCGCGTCGAGTAAAACGGTTTCAATAGACAAAATTAGACAGGCCTGTCTAAGAGAGTAGAGAAAGGCTCTTACGTAACTGCAACTATGCCAGTCTGCTACAGGTCAGCGTCCGTGTCCATGCACATCCCATGAGTTCGCCGGACCGACTAGGACAAGCTCGGACTGGTTTGGTCTCTCTAGTGAAGATGTCCTACGTTTGGTGCTAAGGGCATCTCCACCGGGCCTACACAAACTGTCTGTGCGTGTTCTAATCAGTCCGCGCGGATGCGCGGGACGTGCGCGGCGTCCCAGTGGCACGATTCATCCGGACTTATCAGGCCATATCAATCCATTTTTGACCCAGATCTGATGCATGAATAGGTCTGTCCAGACTGACGCGGACACAGTCTGGCCAGATGCAGACACACAATGGGCATTTTTCTCTTGGATTGACCTGTCCGTTTTTTGTTTTTGAATCGCGCTGTTGTGGACGGCTGATCGGACATGCCGGATCATGATCAAAAACACCGATAACTCAACACAAACAGACTAAATGGATTGTTTGGATTGTTCGTTTGCGTCTGACCGGTGGAGATGCCCTAAAAGTTGATGGAGGGCTCTAATGGGCAGTCTAGCTATCGGAGTGACGCATGAGGAGACGTGGCAGCTAAACCTACTGCTAGTAATAGCTAGCTTCACGCCTACGCTTAGCTGAACCTTCACCTCTGGTTTGCCCGTGGCCACCCCAATGATTGTTTCCAGCTGATACACAATTTGTGGTACCCTTCGACTGCACAATCGTGCCAACCGTCATCATTAGATTCGAAATTTTGGTTGATGTTGTTAGAGCAAGTACAATAAATTATAATCAGCGGGCTATAGTACATGTCATATCATTAAAATCAAAATCATACATGGAAGGGAAATAAATAAGAAGAGAGAGGAAAGCGGGTGCTTGTTTTATCGCCCGGCTACATCACAGCTAGCGATAAAAGGCCTTGCTGCATGCAGCCTAGGCCCAATCGTTTACATGTATTGAGTAATTAATTCTTAATTAAAGCCCACTTGAAAGAGCTAGATGACATGGCATGTGTGTAGAGCCGACTGCCGACTATATTAGTAACCTTGCTCTTAGTAGTACTAGCTTCCAGCACCCTTCCAAGACAACGGAACATTCAAATCTGCATCGAGAAAACAAAAGAAAATCATCGCCATCGCTGTCTTTCTTTTTGGCCCGCTTGCTAATGGACTGTCGTCACGGAGCTGACGCAACGGTGCCTTCGAACAATGCAAGTCACCAACTACTCGTACTCAAAGGCAAACTGTGGTCGATCGAGACCATCTGCACTAGTACTCCTTTAAAACCGAGACCCAGCAACAGTAGTCGTCTTAGTTTTTGATTATCGACCCAGCATCCAGCAATAGTGGAGTTGGGCAATTGGTTCGGGAATCGACCACTCCACGCATTAATCATCATCCACGGCGTGCGTGGAAAGATTAGGACAGTCTGAGGTGAATGATGATTCGCCTCTAGATAGCACTAGTGAAATGGCCTCTTGTTGGAAGGAATATTCTGCATATAGGATACCTTATCGTTCGCTCGTGATTTATGTGAAACAAAACAACTGCCAAATAAATTCCAGAGTTTGTAGAAATGTGTTTTCTATATTTTTTTCTTTCGAAAAGGGTAATAAAATCCCGGCCTCTGCATCGGTTGATGCATACAATCTTTTATTAATAGTTCAACACCCAAAAGTATTACAAATCATGGACCGCATAAAGTTGATACATGAATCTATCAGCGAAAAATAAGAGATAAACGACTAAACATCATATAGTCGACTAGAAAGCTGCCAGCCGGACTGGGTGAAGATATCTCGAGCGACCATCGGGACGAGACGGCTGCACCTAGTAAACATAATATCCCAGTGGTCTGGAGGTTGGAGGAACACCCAGAGTTGTACCCAATGTGCTACCATATGTATAACCCGCAAGAGATTTAAAGTTTTGGATTTATTAAAGATAATGTCATTTCTGCATCGCCAAATAGACCAGCATAAGGCCGAAACACCAATGCGAATTCTAGCCTTGTACTTTTGGTCAACACCACTTAACCAATTCCCATACATATTAGTTATATTCACATGAGGGGTTAGACCATACGCAAAATTAACAATGCACCAAAAAAGGCGAGCAAAAGGACATGAAATAAACAAATGTTCTATGGTTTTCTGAGACCCACAAAAACAACATTTGCTTCCTTTTAAGTAAATTATCCTTAGTAAGAAGAACTTTGTTGTTTAGGAACCACATAAATATTTTAATTTTCAGTGGGATTTTTAATTTTCGAAGATATTTTCAAAGAAAAACCGTATGATCACTCATAAGGTCTTCATACATAGATTTAACCGAGAACACCCTAGACATTGTTAAGTTCCATACAAACTTATCTTGTTCCTCCGACAATTGAACCATCATAAGCCTTTGGCATAATTATAACCAGGCGACCCATTTTTTACCACTAAGTACTCTCCTGAAACCAATGTTCAGCGAAACTTGAGCTAACACTTGCTCCACAATTACATTTGGCAGTTGCACAATATTGTATAGGCATGGATATTGTCGTGCTAAGGGTGTATTTCCCAACCATGTATCCTTCCAAAATCTAATACTAGATCCGTTTCCAATTTTAAAATGACCTCTAGCAAAGAACTCGTTCTTTACCTGCATCGGTCTCTTCCAAAAAGGAGAGTGTTTTCTACTATCTGTGTTTTCTGTTTTGATCTTTTGACTATATGAGCGGTTCATGGGCATACATGTTAAAACAACTTTGTACACTTTTTCTTTGTGTTTTTTACTTTATTTCATATGATTCTATGTAAGAGGAAATTGTATTATTCGTTAGTTTCAGTATAAGAAATGACAAAGTTTTTTTTTCCATGAATAGCCCAAACAACAAAATTTCCAAGCTTGGCCAAAGGGGTAGTTGGAGGAAGTAACAAACCTGGAGAGGTAAGAAGTGAGCTAGGAAAATAGATGTACTCCTTTGGCAAAATAAATGGCACGCCACTAGTATGTAGACGCCAATAGATGTACTCCAAATTAGGCGTAAGTTACTAGTGGCGTGTACTTTTTTTTTACTTGCACGTCAGTATCTGCGTTACTACTGGGTACATATGTATCCCCTGCACCAAGACCTCTGTTTTTGAAAGAATAAAAAATTCTCAATTGTTAGTGGCGTGTGGATATATAAACACGCTAGAGTAACTTCGTCATTAGTAGCATGACATACATTGACAAACCACTAGTGACTTCACGCATCCACAAATTTGTAAAACGATCAAACACCCTATATGTATACAACTCTCTCTCTCTCTCTCTCTCTCTCTCTCTCTCTCTCTCTCTCTCTCTTGAACGGATAAAGGTTCCGAAGGACCTCGATTGCTGCATTAATTCAGGGCAGTGGTACAAATTACAGGAAGGACCTTTGGAGAAGTAAAAAAATTAAAACATGCCCTTGAAACACACATAGGAGACCTCAGAAAGATTTCTAAAAACGCCATCAAGTCCATGTGCCTCACCACCCAAGATCTGAGATGGATGTCGCCGTCGGCCACCGTTTACCTCACCGGGGACATCGCCACTTGGGAAAAAGAGGGTGGAGAGTGCCTCCGTCGCACCATCGAGAAGGGGCCTCCTTTGCTGGAGGTTAAGAAGACGCACCCAATGCGTTAGCAGATGCCTTCCTTTGGCATCAAAGATCGGTGGCCCGCCTTGTACCACCGTGGAATAGCTCGTTGATGTCGCAACAGCAACTTCCCTTCTCCACCAAGCTTCAACTCCCGGGCCTCGTGCACAGCTTCTTCTCTCCTCGCCTCCAGGGCGGGCCAGGGAAGAAGACAGAGCCGAGCCCAGGAATCTCCGCTCCCGGAGACCACAAGCCTTATTTATGGAGCCGCTAGTAGAGGCCGTCGACGCCGCATCCGGCTGCGCCCATCGGAGCGCCACGACAGCGAGGACCACCACCAGTGAGGGCTACCTTGCTAGTTATTGTAAATAATAAACACTTACCCGGGGGGGTCTGAAGTATGTTGTTCGCAACAAAATGTATCCAACCAAACAAAAGAACATAAAGAAAAAAAGGAAAATAGAAAACATGATTTCCGATAATTGGCCAAGCAATATGTTCAAGAGAAAAACTCCTCTATCAACCGTTGTGGACCAAGCCATCATTACGAAGGTATATGGTGTCATAAGAGTGCATAATAAGATCTTCTCGCCTCGCTAGGCATCATCGTAAGCATGATAAGAAATGAGACTAAACCGTTTTTGAGGTCGAGCCATATCGTCGCCACACAATTTGGGCTGAACATAAAAATCGAAACTCGACGAGTTTAATGAGCACTCGTTTGCTCGGCTCGTTCGAGATCGACTCGTTAAGGAAACGATTCGAGCCGAGCTGCAGTTTTTGCTCGATATCCTTAACAAGCTAAGTGATCGAGTTAACGATGTTCGTGAGCTACTCGTTAAGCTCGGTAACAACCAAGGTATGGCCCACTTATGTTGCTACATGTCTAATCCAGCAGCCCATCTAAGACAAACAACTGGCCCATTGAGGAATATCCCATCTCCACCTTCTCGATCTAGATCTGCTGACCACCACACCGACCGAGCCCTATCAGCTGGAGTCTTTCTCGTCCGTTCCAGGCCTCCCTACTCACACCAATTTACGTGGATAAGCGTAATATGCCATCCAAGCACTGCTATCGATAATTATCTGTCATATTTTAATACAGGTATATATGTGATTATAATTGTCGTTTTTAATTATCGGTATGCCTTTGTCTATGCATTTTCTTAACGAGCAGTTCGTGAACGCTCGATAACATCTAACGAATTGAGCCGAGCTTTACTTTTTGCTCGTTATCCTTAACGAGTTTAATGATCCGAGCCTTAACGAGCCGAGCCTTAACGAGTCGAGCTGCTCGATAATGTACTTCATATGAACCATATCATCTAGATACGAGTGTATCTAGTCAAGTTTTAGAGAGGCTGAAGATCCCCCCCCCCCCCCCCACAAACGTTTCTGTTCCTCCTCCTCAAGATCTAGATCTGCCGGCCCGGTCCCGAGCCCCTCCGGCGGCCATGTCGACCGGAGGCGGCGGAGGAGAGGTGTCGGCGTAGGGTAGGTAGTTTGTAGGCTGTTTTTGTGGTGTTCTTGCCGCGGTTTGGGCGTCTTGCCTAGAGTCGGAGCTTCTCTTCGCCGGCCTAGATCAGAAGCTCAACGGCGTGGATCTGCCTCCTCGAGTCTCTCCGGTGGACGGAGATAAGTGGAGTTGCGGGATCTGAGCCTGGAGACTCGCAATAAGGGCCTAGGAGCCGGTTTCCAGCGGGAGGTTTTGGTGTCCTGGGCGTCTGTCTTGGCCGACCGTGGTGGCGGGGGAGACTGGTGTTTCTCGGTGGCGGGGTGGTGGAGATGCTTCCTGACCGGCCGTGGTGGCGAGGGTGAAGCAGCCCACGACGTCGACCTTCCTCTCTCTGGATGTGAACTGGTGTTGTACTCCCGCTGTGGATTTCCTCGTCTGCAGTTTGGTGTCCATGGTGGCACTTTGCTTGCAGATGGTGGGGTTCGCGGTGGTGTTCTTCCTCAAGGAGCTTCTCTCCGCTGGCTTATGGCGGCGCGGGCTGTCATCCTGCCGGACCAAATAGCAGTAGGGCTGCTGCTCCATTCGCTGCTCTTCCTCTGTGCCGGTGCTCGCCTTCCTCCCTACACCAAGTGGTTTCGACCCCGGTGGATCGAGGATGGCCGGTGGCGGAGGATTTCTCGCCGTTTCGAGCTTGGTCGAGCCCTCGGCTCTGACCTTGTTGCAGATTCCATCTCAGAGGTCGCCGGCGTTGGTGGTGGAGGCACCCAGGACTTGATTGCTTTTTTTCTTTCTGTTCAAGGTGTTTTTTGTAATTAGGAGACCTTTTGGGACCTCCTTGTAATTTTCTACCTGCCACCTGTTCTCTATGCAGCAATATATTTGGATGCGTTCGCATTCTGCACCGTTAAAAAAAAATCTAGTCAAGTTTTAGTGCTAGATATATTTCTATTTATTTGAGTCAATATGGTTCGAAGGGATTACTAGAAACCAGTATGCGATTGCACATGATTTTCAATAATAGAAGGTTTAATCTACTGTAGAAGAGATCTAACAAGCAGCTCCATGTTTTCTTTTTTGCTGAAAAATGACATGAAGCTGACGCGATATTAATGGCCAGAAAACTCACGCGACAACTACGGCGAACAAGTGCCTCGCGTCCGATCCATCGTCTGCATCCTAGCCCCCTTCTTGGTCGTCGTCTTGATTAGCGAAAGATTATGTTAAAGCGAGGGCCTGCTCCCTAAAGAGGCGATGGGGCAAGCCGTAGAAAAAGCACGTCTCCGTCGGCTCGAGAGACGCCGGAGATAACGCCCACCTGTTTGATCGATCACCCAGGCCGTGGGCATGCTCTCTGTTCCTGACGGCCAGGCCGACGTGTAGGCGCGCAGGCAGAGCGCGGTGAGCGTGCGTCGTCGTCGCTACGCGTGGACGCGCTCTGGGCGCGGGGTGGCCGGCGCCTCGGGCTCCGGCTCGGCGTTGAGGTCGAGGCTGACGCCTGCGGGACGCCGCAGCGGCTTGGAGTTCTCGGCGACGGGCTGTTGACTCGGTGGCGCCGTCACCGCGGGCACCGGTGCAGCAGCAGGTGGCGCGAAGTCCTCCCAGGAGAAGCTGGGGCGCCACGCCGGCGCGCGAGCGGGGCTAGCACGGGCCCCGGCTCCGCCTGAGAGGAAGCGGCGCGAGGCGTCGCGCATGCGGCGCAGGATGGCGTAGAACTCCTCAACCTCGGCGTCGGACACCTCCTCGACGGCGTTGTCGGCGCCGGCGTCGGTGCGCTTGCGCTTGGCGGTGGCGGTGTGCGCGTCCATGGTTGCTGACCGCACCAGCGTGGTCCCGTGCGTGTAAGTGTTTGTTAGGTGGGTGGGGTGCGGAGCGTTGGTCTGGACGAGTGCTTCTACCCGAAAGCGTACGCTTATACTCCAGACAAGGGTCACTAGCAACGAATGGAGAACAAAGAAAAGACTCTCAAATTCCGCTTAACGACGGGACGGCGACTAACCCCACCGCTCACTGCTCACAAACTACCGGATTGCAAAACCACGGCGACAATACCAATTTCATCACCGTGATAGAAACACTATTGCGTGGCGATGGATACAAGCAAGGGAGGAGGCGTGGGAGCACGGCGATCGGAGGACCCGTTGTATGTTACTGAACACCAAAAGGGGGCTCTCTTCACCAGTACTGTCGCCATTACTAGATGTGTTGAACTTTCAAAGATGCCCCCCAACCCCAACAGTGCAAAACAACGTCCTTGCATTGCATCGCATCGCATCGGGATGTTATCTTCGTCTTGGGGTGGTTCCTAGTGCATCTCGACCGGGCCGACACAAACGGTCGGAGCGTGTCTGAAACTGTCCGGCTCGACACATCTATACATCTAATCTGGGGTTCGGTTGCGTCGGTCCAGACGTACGCGGATAGCACGGACATCGTGTCCACTGGCCCACCCGCCAACCACACGCAGCATTTATTCCAGCCTGCGCCATCAATGGCGACACAACGGACACTGACCCACTGGACGCCACCTGCGTTCTCGCGCCGGCATTGATGGCGAAGGCGCGGGAAGCTGCGCCTGTTCGCGGGCGAGGGGGCTATTTAACCCTGCGCCTGTCGGTGCCTCACGCCTCACCTCTCGCCATCGCAAACCTAGCCGCCGCCGCCGCCACCACCACCACCGCGAACGATGAAGACACCGTCGTGGATGAAGAAAGGGAGGGGCAAGAACGACCACGAGGCGTCTGGCTCTAGCAGCCAGCCCTCCGGCTGGATACCGGCCTTCCTCCGCGGCACGTCCCTGCCGCCTCCGCCGCAGCCGAAGGATTTTCGGGGCTGTCGCGTGGAGGCTCGCACGACATCGCGGCCGGAGGGAGAGCGCCGCGATCGGCAGTACTTCCGCATCGCGGAGTGCGGGTGCCGCTGGAGGGATGGACGGACGGGGCATCCAACACAACAACGTGTTCCTCCCCACCGGCTGGCACCTCAACCGGGACTGTGTTCCGGTGCCGCCTGTGCCCAAGGAGGGGAAGGGGCTAGAGGAGGAGATCCGCCGCCGGATCAGAGGCCTCCCGCCGGTCCTACAGTATGATGCCGCCTACCAGAGCGTGGCCTACTGGAAGAAGTTCCTCCAGTGGGAGCACGATGTGCGGCGCGCCACAGCATCTGCCGCGACCCACAGCCAGGGGAGGTCTACCCCGTCTCCGACATCGACTCGGACGAGGAGGTCGCCATCAACCACTCCGACACCGAGCTCGACAGCGAGGACGACAACGACGAGGGCGGCGCCGATGACATCATCGTCAAGCAGGAGGCGGTGGACGACATCGCCGCCAACCAGCCCCCGGAGTACCGCAAGGTACTGGCGCGGGGCTACGACAAGGACGCCTTCACCGAGCAGGCCATTGCGGCCAGCGCGCAGGAGGAGGAGGCCTAGTGGCACGGCTACGAGAAGGCCCTGACGCTCACCCGCATGGTGGCTGAGACGAACGCCCAGCTTTCCCCACCGCCGCCGCTGCCGGGTTGGGCGCCTCCGATCGCGCCGGAGGTGGGCATGGAGCTGGCGCACCTCTTGCACGGTTGGGCGCCATGGCCTGGACAGGTGATCAATCCACCTCCGCCCACTCCCGCTCCGGCCCTGCCGCCGTCCAACCTCTGGACGCCGCCGTAGTATATCGACCTCGACCCGTAGACGGACGAGGCGGCGCCGGCGCGCGAAGACCAGTAGCTAGGGCTAGTAGTTTAGATTATGTTTTTTATATTTTGAATGTAAATTAAGTATGAACTTCGCTAATTTTTCGCGCGAGTTGTTTATGTTTGAATTTAAAAAAAAAGTTGCCTCACCAGCACGGGTAAATTGATCGCGCCGCTGACCGGACATGCCGAACTTCTTCATTCCTATATCGACCTTGGCTTGACCCATACAGACACAAACAGACCGTTTGGGATAACCGTATGGGTCAGCCCTGTGAAGATGCCCTTACACCGAGGATCCTCCGAATGCGCGAGAATGGTCCGATCTACAGTAGCAGGTGAGGTGACACCCCACCTACGATAATTAGCAGAGAAAAGTGGAGATTGTTCATGGGCGCGGCGGCGAGGGGGCAACTCACACGGCTTGCTCTTGCCCGCCGCCGGTGATTGTTCGATAAACAGGAATCGCAACCCCTGTTTTCCATCCCTCTGTCTGCAATTTTTGCTCGTCGCCATTCGGGATTCGGAGACCTCGAATTATCCACGACTACGTCCTGGAAAATCACCGTGGCACACTCATGTTCGTCGCATCTGCCTACTCATAAACGAGTAGTTTCTGTCGAGGGAGAGTTGTTACAGCCACCACTTGATCTTCAGAACACTGCAAAATGCACGTCAATCTGCCCGAAAATCGTCATCGTCATCGCTGATTGTGGGCTCGCGTCATGGAGCTGACGTGCCGTGCCCCGTTGCCTATGGAATTCTTCACTGACTAGCGCTACTCGAAGCTGGTGCAGACTCTGCTCGTCGCAGCGACTATAAAAATCTACACCCGGCAACATGGTCGTCTTTGTTTAAGGTTATATCCAGCGGCAGGTCCTCGTGGAATTTCGTGTGGGATCCAGTCGATTCCTGGTAGTATGATGCTCGACAACTCAGCTAGACAATGGACAATCGGCTGCCTGGTACGATAGTATTGAAAAAATTCTTCTCGCCATGATGGATGGCATGGAAAGATTGGAAGAATTTGGCCAACGATTCCCAGCTAGTTTGCACATAATTATGCAAAAAAAAAATCACTCACTCTGTCCCGAGTTGCTTGTCGCATAATTGTCTAGATACACATATTATATATCTGTACAAGTTTTAGTGTATAGATAATTTTTCCTTTGAAACGATAAAAAGATTTACCATTTTCTTTGGTTAAGAAGTTTTAGAATAGAATACAATACCTAGGCTATTACAAAGGAGACTAGTCTCCTGGCATTATGTTACTCAAGAATCTCGCATTACGCTCTTTCTTGTAGCCACCATGGATGACATGGGAAGATTAAAAAAGATTGGAGACAAAATGATTACCAGCTAGCCCAACACTTATCAAAATTAAAACGGCGTTGTTCTTCGGTACGAATATGTACGATGTTTATCTATTGTGATTTATGTTCATTAGTCGACTTTTTAGATAAAATTCAGCTAGCCCCACATCTATTATTCGCCTTTATGTGGTGTGGTAACCACTCTCGCTGCTAATTCATCTAGAGTTTTCACCCAGACGTTTCAAGAGAATGTGGCATCTCAATCATGTATTATGCCTATGTTCTAAGAATCTCATGAATGAAATTAGGTATATGCTACCATAAAGCGTCAATACATGAGTACATGTAATGTTGTTAGTTGTTTCAATGAACAATTCTTGGTTCCAAATCATTGTTTCTTACATGATTGGTCGAGCAGATGCATGTTCTTGGGCATGTGTGTCAAAACGTGTTTCAACATTTTTCTCTGGCTTTATTGTGCACATATTCCTTATGTTTTGTATTAAGAAAATATTACTAGTATCTTCTAACTATACCATAATATTGACCAAGGGTTATGAACCCACACGTCTCTAGATAGACTCGCTGAAGGTCGAAACACGCACGCACACACGCCTCCCTATCCAGTCATCTTCTCTTGACGCCGGCTCGGAGGAAGGGAGTGGTGCGACGAGAGGAGGCCAAGTCTAATAGATCTTGCAAGGTGGCATGAATCTGCCAACCTAGGTGATGTCAAACTGTTGTACTATTTGATGGGAACATGGATGTCTTGACCTAATGAACAACAAGACAATGACAACGGAGACATATCGTACCACCGATGAGACATGGACCCATGGTAGAGAGGAGACGTAGAAACATCGCAAAAATGCACTAGTCATCCTTTGGTGATTCCTATGGTGGAGATTTGGCAGAAGGGTGAAGGGATGAGAAGGTGAAGGTATAGCGAACGGCAACACGTGCGGTGTGAAGGTTCAAGACTCAGAGAAATCAAGAGTTCAGGACAGAAGTCCCATGAAAGACCCGGTCAGATATTTAGTACAGTACACTAATCAGTGTCCATGTGTGACGTCACGCTCTTCCTTCATACTAACTTATAGGTGATGTCACCTGGTTATTTGGTCCAGGGCATCGCGGGCCTAACATCTTGGTGGGTCCACGACTGTCTCATGAGTATGAACTTGACTAGCTAGCCAAGTCACGCTCAGGTCAAGGTCTCAACAACCGTGGGTCCCTGGCTTGATATTTTTTTAACGAGTAACGCTACAACTACTGACTAATTCTTAAGAAAGCGGACTTATGGACTAACATGGAATCACGTCTCGCGTTCACAGACCGGAAATCATGGAAGAGAAAAAAAAACTTAACCAACAGGCGTTCACAGGTCTAGCTTTTCCTTTTTTGACAGAATGAGCCCCTGGCTTGAAAGCACAACACTAGCAACCAATCAGTTAAGAACATCGAGTTTTTTTTTTTTTTTTGCTTCAGAATAACTGCACAACTGATTGATCGCACATCTGTAAAAAGTTCTGAGGAATCTTGAGCAGTGAACACAATAATCAACGCAGTCTATCGTTCAATACTGATCTGTGCGTTGCTTACGTCTCCATATGAACAGTATAAACGAAAATTTTAACTAGTAACATTTCTTAAAAAACCTATACTTTTTGGTATTGTATAATTTTTTTTTCCGTTCCTTTATATGCCTGTAAAGTTTCATGAGAGAAGACATGCTGAAACATGAGGATTTCTATTATTGTTGATTCAGCAAAGTGTAAAAGAAAAGTGATTTATATATTTGCTACTTATTGGGTTATATATGAAGTACAAAGGAGTACTAAAGCACCGACACTTAGTATGGATCAGATGGGGTAGATTTATATGTTCCATAAGTATGTAAAGAATGATTTCCACAAAAATTCATTTAGCAAATTACCAATGGTGGTTTTATGAGAGATCTCGGGTCTGACAATGATGGTTCGATTCTGGATGGTGATGAGAAATTGGCTTGGTGACTCGTGACTTGGAGCAGTGGCATGCAAGTGGAGGCGACTGCACATGAGAGGTTTACGGTCCTACCTTTCCGTGTGAAAAAACAGGGTGTAACCTTAATTGGTCCACTAGTGGAGAACGGGGCATTAGTCCGGGTCCTAGAGGGCCTCTAGTCCCGGATAGGTAGCCAGGACTACGAAAACGGGACTAGAGGTCCCAGCCTTTAGTCCTGGGTCAGTTACGGGCCGGGACTAAAGGCTCTGCACGTGGCAGCGTAGCAGTGCGAGGGGGGGTGGTCTTTAGTCCCGGTCCGTATTACGGGCCGGGACTAGTTCCTTTCTGCCACGACGGCATTTTACCAATTCGGCTGCCGCGGCAGCCGGTGGGGGTTTCTGCCGCGGCAGAGTTTTGGGGCCGTTTTCTGGCCGATGGGTTTTTTTGCCGCGACATAGTTTTGGGGTCATTTTCTGCTGCGGCAGCCGATGCGGGTTTCTGCCGCAGCGGAATTTTGTGGCCGATTTCTGCGGCGGTAGCCAAATGCGGGGTTCTGCAGCGACAGGAGGATAGGTAGAGGAGGGTTGCGTTTGGCGTAAAGTGACATGCAACGAAGAAACTCATTACACACAACATCGTCATAATTATATAGATATAATTCTACATTACATATATATATATACATAAATAGAGATCACAACCCGTCTATTCCGTTACAAGTTCATTAAATCACTAGTAACCAGAGGTATGGTATTTTCCTTCTGGGTTTATGACATGGCCAATAAGAAATCCCGCCAATTCCTCTTGAATTGCTACCAGACGCTTCCTTGGTTCGAGATACTCCCGCAATCTTTCTAGCTATATATAAAAGAAGGAGGTCAATATGAATATCAATAGTCATAACAAATATTATGAATGACACTCAACAAAAATTGTGAATATATTGTTCACGTACTTCTATAAATGTCCCTCCGTCCCGCTCACTAACCTCAGAGCGAATGTACTCGCACACGAAGTATCCACATAGATTAGTACCTGGTGGCTGTCTCTCGCACTTACGAGAATATCATATAACATCTCGAATAACATCTCAGAAAACAACAAAGTAGTCATAATACATCTCGAATAACGACAAAGTAGTAATATCATATAACCAACAACATCTTGTCTGATAACATCGCTCAAACTCAACATCGACTCCCGGCTCCTGAGCCGCGGGATGTGACCAACCAAATAGTCGGAACCATCACCGGAGTATAACTAGGTGAGATCCCTGGATAACCTGCCAGGTATGGGGGGCCACCCTAGCGTCCAACATCACCATATAGCGACGGACGTGCTCGTCCTCCTCCCTAACACGACGTCGTACCACCTCCTCGGGGGCCGGCTCCCTCTGCACACTGCCTAGACCACGTGACCTCCACCAAAGAAGATCCGGGTCGACGACGACACCCGGATTCCTCACCAAGCTACGCGTCTCTAACGGTAGCACCTCCCAATGCCAGCCTGGCGGAGCTTAGTCTCGTACAACACCGCTAGAGCGTAGTACTCCCTCGCTTTGGCCGAGTCCACTACGAGGCTGCGGTATGGGCATATCCTAAAGTAGATATGGATTTGAACGAAATAATGCTAAGTAAATAATTATATTCTAATAATAGTAATAATTTCCTAAATATTAGCACTAATATCCTAAATACTAACAAATATTTATATACAAATCTCTACATATCCTAAATACTAACAATTATTATATACAAATCTCTAAATATCGCTCAACTAAATAATAATATGTCTAAAGAAAATTATATATCTAACTACATTTATATACATTTATACAATATACTAACAATATTATATCTAACTAAATTATCTAAACAATAATATATACTAACAACATTATATCTAACTAAATTATCTAAAGAATACTATATAGTAACAATATACTAACAATATTATATCTAAATTATCTAAACAATACTATATATTAACAACATCGTTCTCGCGCGCAAAAACCTCTAGTCCCGGCTCGTGGCTGGGGCCGGGGCTAGAGGTTGATTTTTGTTTATTTTATTATTTCTATATATTTTGTTCTGTGATGATGAAAAATATGTATTATATATCAAATTTTGCAGAAAAAAAGATCTATAATGTAAATTTATTAGCATATTCTGTTATAAAACTAATATTTTGTTGAATTAAAAAATATCTTTTGTATATTAGAGTTTGAATTTATTAAAATTATTATTTAATATCTTTTATTCTGTAATGATGAAAAATATGTATCATATATCAAAATTTGTAGGAAAAAAAGATCTATAATAAAAATCTATTAGCATACTAAATATGTACCGGGACTAAAGCTTGCGGCAGGCTAGGGCAGGCAGGACTAGGGCAGGCTAGGGCAGGCAGCACTAATAATAGGGGTGAGTGTCAACATTATGTCATGCAGATTTTACCTTGTCCCGGATGGTGTCGCCAACCAGGACTATCCTGAATCTTTAGTCCCGGTTTCATACACCAACCGGGAGAAAACATGAGTCAGCACTAATAATAGGGGTGAGTGTCGATATTATGTCGTGAGTGTCGACACTATGTCGAGCTGCTTGTACTATAAATAGGCATCGTTGTGAGTCCAGTCCTCCAGCCAGTTTGACGCATCTCCAAGATGGTTTGCGAGAGTAGGGACACCACTACAGCCAGCTTGAGGGAGATGTCACCGGAGCCCAGTCCTCTGGTGAAAGAACATGTGGGCCCCCATGTGTGGTTTTGGTAATTAATGACAATCTCTATAGACTAATACTTGTATCGAGTTGTACTTGTAGGAAATGTCCATAGGCAATGCTTGAACCATATGTTGGCTTCAAGGTTTGGAGCAGAAGTGAAGAGTATCATGTGGTGACCAAGGTGTTCAAAGAATGGTCCACAAATTGGTCATATGAGAGTTAAAGCTATGGCAAGTATGTCTTGAAGAATAAGATGGAGTAATATCTCTGGTGTACCTTCAAGGCATCAACATAATAAAGAAAAGAAGAAATGATGTGCAATATCTAGAAGATCTCATGCTTAAATCTTGCCATCCTCAGTGATCATGGATCAATGAAGACAAGGTCAAAGTAAAGGTTTCCCCATGTTGTATGGGGGAGTAACTTGCAAGTCTTCATCAAGCAAGTGCGTACCAGAGCAATCAAGAAAGGTGTTCCATCTTGTAACACCCTCAGAATCGACCCTATGCAAGTTTTAGCGAAACCCGCCAAACCCGCATAGAAACGATTCAAAGGTGCCCACCAGGCACTTTCGTGCGGGTGGAAAACGAAGTAATAACATTACACAACAGTCCTCGATGGGACCCACAGAACAGATATATATAGCCGCGACTCGAAGAGTCAAGAATACAGATATAATATACAAAGATCCAAATCACCTTGAAAATGATAGAGCGTCCGACTACGGACAAGATGCAAATGGGGCTAAGAGCCCTGAAGAATAACCAATGGCGTCCATAACCCTGCCCAGGCCAAGCCGGAAGGGTAACCCTGCTAACGACGTCGATCTCAAAACCTGCTTAAACAAAAGGGGTGCCGACAAAGGGCAAAGGAAAAGAGGAGCGTCAGTACTGAGGCCAGTACACGGCGAGACTAGAATTCGGCGGTCCTCGCCTACATAGGTATGGTGGACTGAAGCGGCAGCGGCAGCATGCACTAAACAACCTATAGAGACTCGATACAACTGTCGGCGATCAGAGAGGGATAAGAAAGACCTATTCGGATCCAACCTGAATCTTACACCAAACAATCCCATCCTGGCATTTCCCCCTCGAGTCCACTCGAGGAAGTCCACCGAGGAACTCACACAGTTGGCAGTTTTAATTAGTCAGTTATCGTTGCGGCAATTACTAGTCAGGTTTAAATAATCATCCTGATAAAATAAGCAGTAGGCCGTTTTAGTTAACCATTTCGTTATAGTTGCGAGACTTACTAGTCAAATACAATTAGCATGAGATATTCCCAAAACCCAGCAGTTGTTGGTACTTTTATTTAGCCATTCCGTTATAGTTGCAATACTTACTAGTCAGATACAATGGTCGCAAGCGACAACTCGAACAGGCAATTGTTGGCAGTTTTATTTAGCCATTCCATTATAATGAAGCTGATTACTAGTCATTATAAAGTCAAATTTATAGCACTACTTTAGTTATAGTTGTCTATGATCGAGATACTGTGCTCCAAGTCGTCCATAACCGCGGACACGGCTTTCAGAAAGTTTTAACCCGGCCGGGGTGCACAAATAGCAACACACACACGATCAACCTCGAAAAAACCAAATCAAAACCCAACGAGGCTTTCACGACAAAGCAATCACAGGATTCAGAAATATTTCAGGGGGCCACCCCATTGAGTAGACCCGCAACGAAGTAAGCTAACTCCGAGACGGACTCAAGGTTTGCGTCAATGGCTGTAAACGACTGGGAACCCCAAACGGGGCTTGTCGATACCGCGAAAACACTCCGCTTACCTAAACAGTACGGTGTGCTCCTCGCACAATCGTAAATAAAACAGTAAAGCATGACATAAGTACAGGATCGTAAATAAAACCTCAAACTAGTTTGTGGCCCCAAGAAATAAGACTGAATCAAGCTCTGGCTAAGGGGGGCCCATACTCCCCGTATGTGGATAGCGCGATAAATCAAGGAACAGGTATCAAGTACTCGGGGTCCTACGGGACACAAGTGGGCGGTCGGAAACCAAATGTTGTCTATCACCCACCGATGCCTCTGCTTACTTACTTCAATTTTAGTTGTTAAACGGGAATTAAAGTGAACGATAGGTAAAACCATGATCATCTCCAGCAATTTAACTTGCGGCAATACTCCAACAACTGTGGTACATGGCGACACGCAACAGCACTTGAGCAAGCGACTTCGAAGCGCAAGTCCAACTATCTACCAAACAACAGGTAATAGGATGTGTCCAAGGCAATATAGGGCTGCAAGGGGAGATCACGGGTACGGAAACTAAAGCATCGCAACACAGATAGCAATAGATCAACAGGAGGGAATAAATACTATAAAAGTAAGATAGGTAGAAAGGGGGAGATGCTCGCCTGAAAACATTGCCGAAGGTTCAACCGAAGAACGGACGACACTCGCACCAACTCAACGGCCCAATCCGCGAAGAAGCAAAACACTAGAAGGAACACCGGATGCAATATTTAAGATTACGGCAGAAGATCGGCATGATGCATGCAGGATGTATGGCATGGCAAAGATGCGATGCAATTAGGTCATATTAAGCGGTACCGGGGTCCCGACAATTAATTAACTGGTTCCGGTGGTATAGCTACCCCGCAATTTAAATGCTGTATTAACATGGCCAGAATATAGCACCGGTTCGCTACATCAGTTTAAATGAGGCCAATATGAGACTAGATTTGCCCGCATATGGGCCCCATATTTAATGATGAGGTGAATCGGCATAAGGCCCCCAAACCACACAAATATGCATGCATGAACATTTAATATGCGACAAGTAATATCATTAATAAAATAAGGGCTCGGGTTTGGGTTCACACATTAGGGTTCGACGCTCTTGGGGTTCCGGGGTTCGGGGTCGGTCTCAGGGTCCAGATCTGGGGCTCAGGGTTCGACGGAACGTTCTCGGTTAGCGGAGTAGATCTTGTCGCGCGGCGTCAATGCTTCCGGGAAGCAGAACTTGTCGTTCAGGGTCTCGGTGTCCGGGGTGAAGTACTTGGCGTCCGGGATCTCGACGAGCGTGGCGTCCTTGTCAGAGTTCTCGGGTGATGATGTCGGTCTTGGGTTTGGTGCCGGTGGGTCTTGGCGATTCCATGCGAAGGCCTCGGCGCTCTAGATCGGTCTTCAGGGCAGCGGCCTTCGGATTCCATGTAGACGGTCATGGCGGTTTTCAGGGAGGAGACCCTGGCGTTCCTTGTAGATGACCTTCGGATTCGGGGTCTTCAGGTCCCTGTCAGTAACCTTGTCGATGTTTCATCGGGTACTGGCACGCATGGTGAAGACGCACAGGAGGTTGCCTCAGTGGTGGCAGCTTGGTACTTGGTAGCTGGGAGTAGACGAGCAGGAAACGGAAGGCCGCCAGGTACTGCTCGCGTCTGGCTCTCGCAGAGGCAGCGCAGGGTCTGACCGGAGGAGACGCATGGGGCCGGCGATCGACGGTCGGTGCAGGGCGCGGTCAACAGGGGGAGGGCCCCACGACAAGGGAGGCACGGCCGACGGCGACTGTCGGGCTCGAGGACGGGCACCGGAGAGGGAGAAGGCGAGCAGGCGCCGGCGGCGGGGTCGACGGGGCGGGGCCGGCGACGGGGAACGTGGCGGTTGACCGGCGGGGGCGAGCGATCGGTCGCTGGCGCAGAGGCGACGGGAGGAGAGGCGGTGGCTCGGTCCGGCGAGGCGAACGGCGGCCGGGCGAGCGCGGGCGAGCCGACGCGGAGGAGGCGGCACCGTGGGGCCGGAGGCGGGGAAGAGGCCGCGGCGGAGGGGTCGTCGGAGGTTGGGGCGCGGGCGGCCAGGGGGTTGTGAGGAGAGGGAGGCTCGGGGCGCCGGGGCTCGGGGACGCGGGGGGGGGGGGGGGTTCGGGCGGAGCTCGCGGGAGAGAGGGAGAGGTGGCCGGGCTCGCGGAGGTGGCCGGCGGAGCGGAGGGACGGCGCGCTCGGAGGGGCGGAGGCGGCCAGGGAGGTTGGGGAAGGAGGCGGGTGCGGTGTGCGTGCGTGAGGAGGAAGAGGGGTGCGGGAGAGACGGTGGGGGAGAGAGCAGGGGTGGGGGGGGCCGCGCGTGGTGGGGTCCACGCGGGTCCGGGGGACAGGGGGGTCGGTGGGTACAGGTGGCAGGGTGGGGCTGTGTGGTTGGGCGCGTGGGTGAGTGGGGAGAGAGGGAGAGAGGCCAGGGGGTGGGGTCGGCCTGTAGGTGAGAGAGGGTAGGAGGGGACTGGGTGAAAAAGAGAGAGAGGGGTGGTGGATCGGTAAGGTGGCAGGTGGGTAGAGGTTGGGTGAGAGGGTGAGGTGGCGGCCTGCGGTTGGTGGGTAGGATAGATTTGGGTGGGGATAGGATTTAGTGGGGGCTGATTTAAAATGTGTGTTTGTTTGGTCTTGTCTATTTTAAAACTAGGCCATTTTGCAAACAGTTTTTAGACAAATAAAATCTCCGATGCGATCGGGGTTTTGTGTTTGAAAATAAGAGGGGTATTTGTATAAATCAAAACTAGGCTTTTCGAAATAATGCAGACAAACAATACATGATGATGACGATGCAATGCACAAAAACAACGCGATTTTCTAGTAGTGGTTTTGCGGGGCGCCACACATCTTGAGAAGGACAAGACCGTCTACATCATAATCAAGTGGAATATGCGGAAAGCAAAGGTATGATCTTGATAGCGTTTCCTTCTTACCGGTCTCGTGGTGTTAGTTGGGAAGACCGGTTTATAGGATAGATAACCGTACTATCAAGAGGGGCTCTCAAGTGAGTAACTCGATCATATCTTTCCGAGAGAGCTCAAACCTTTGCATACTTAGCATCATCCTCTCTTGGTTGTTATTTGGATCTTATCCATGTGAGGTTCTAGAGCTTGTGATAATATTCATAACAAGCTCTAGTTCATCAAAAACGGATTTCCCTTTTATATCATATTGTGTTTTTGATCTTTGAGGTTTTCTGGTTTCTCACCAAGAGAGGTATCTCACTTTTATAATATATGAAATGTTCTCTCTTGGTGGTATCCAATATTTCCAACAAAATTGGTTTCGGGTCAATAAGAGTTTCCAAACTCTAGATATCGCCATTTGAAGTTTGCCTCTTATTTGGTCCAGACCGGAGTCTCCGGTCTGTGTGGACCGGAGTCTCCGGTGTGGTCCGGAGTGTCCCCTGAAGTACCCGGAGGGGGCTTTAGAATTCAGCCTGGGACGGTCTGATATGTGGTCCGGAGGCTAGTCCGGAGGTTGGGCCGGAATCTCCGGTGTATACCAGAGTCTCCGGTCTAACTTTTCCCCAACAGGCAGAAAACGGTCAGAAATCTATGGGCCTATAAAAAGGGGCCCTTCTTCCCCAATGCAACTGCTCGAGTTTTGACAGGCTTTCTCCTCCATTCTTGACCCTCTTGAGCTTGCTCCCCCTTCAATCCCTCCCTTGATTCTTGCATATACTTTAGGGATTTGAAAGAGGAGAACTAGATCTACAATCCCACCAATCCATCTCTCCTCTAAGTGAGGGGAACATCTTGGGATCTAGATCTTCGAGTCTTTTGTGGATTTCCTCCATTGTTCTTCCTCTCTTATTCCCCCACAAGCTTTTGTAGCTTTGGTGGAATTTGGGAGAGAAGGATTTGAGCACTACTTGTGTTCTTGCCATTGCATTTGGTGCATCGGTTTGAGTTCTCCCCGGAGGATTTGGTGAGTGAAAGTTGAGAAGCTTTTTACTCTTGGGTTCTTGGAACCCTAAACGGTTTGTTGGTGTTGCATGTTGTGGACTTGGTGGCGATTGTTGGGAGCCTCCAATTAAGTTGTGGAGAAGTGCCCCAACCTTGTGAGAGGTTCCGGTTTGCCATCGACAAGTGCACCAATACTGGAAGCATGGATCGATCCCGTTGGGGTGAGATTCACAGGAGAATAAGGGAGGCCTTTTGTGGCGTTGGTGGTTTGATACCACCTGTAGGGGTTCGTAGCATGGAAAACAAAAAAATTCTATCGCATACAAACAAACAAGCCAAGATCTATCTACTAGATTGTAGCAACGAGTCGATGGAATAACTTACCCTCGAAGATTCCAAAGCGGTTAACGAGAGCAGATTCTCGTGGGTGATGTAGTCGTACTCTTTCCGATCTCAAGATCGCGTAGACGATCCTTCCGGCGCTGCGTTCCGGCAGCGCTCCCGCAGTCGGTCACACGTTCGGTACTCGACGAAGACCTTCCTCTCCCTTGTTCCAGCAGGCAGCGGAGGTTGTAGCACTCTCCTCGCGATTCCGGCAGCACGACGGCGTGGTACCGGAAGTAGAGGGGAGATCCCGCAGGGCTTCGCCTTAAGCCGGAGCGAGTATGGTGGAATATGAGAGAGAACTATTAGTGGTCTAGGGTTTATACACACCAATTAGAAGGCTCTAAACCGAAGGCTAGGGCAATTAGAAGCTCTAGACCAAAACGGCTCTAAACCGGAGATTAGAGGATAGGAACTTGTGTGTCTAGAGGAGGAGGCCCTGCCCCTCCTCTTATAGGTGGGAGGCGCGGCCAAGGGGAGGGGAGTCCCTCCCCAAGTCGGCCTTGGTTGGCGCGCCGGCTTGGGGAGGAGACTCCTCCCCCAAGTCGGTTCCAACCTCCTCTTGCTTGTTTCCCACAGTTTCTTGTTTTAGCCGTTTGACTTTCAAACTGGACATTTGACTTTTCTGTTTTAGGATTCAATTTAATCCTTTATTTGGAACAGCAAGAACACTTAGTACATGATGCAATCATTCCAATATGTAATGACACATTCATGTAACCCTTCCCTCCCGGAGTGCCGGACATTCCGGAACCTTCTAGAACATTCCTAATGAAAACACCGGAATCATTCCCGAACTCCGAAACGGGACTTTCCTTATATGAATCTTATTTTCCGGACCATTCCGGATCACCTCGTGATATCCCGGATCCCATCCGAGACTCCGAACAACATTCGGTCTCTTTCTCATAATACCATAACTACTCAAACAACGTCGAATCCTTAAGTGTGTCTCCCTACGGTTCGTGAATTATGCGGACATGATCGAGACACTTCTCCGAACAATAACCAATAGAGGAATCTGGAAATTCATATGGCTCCCACATATTTCTACGATTACTTTGCGATCGAATGAACCACTTACATACGATACCAATTTCCCTTTGTCTCACGATAGTTTACTTATCCGAGGTTATGATCGTCGGTATCTCTGCATACCTAGTTCAACCTCGTTACCGATAAGTACTCTTTTCTCGTTCCCGTGATATGTGATACCTTGTGAGCCAGTCACATGCTTGCAAGCTAATTGGATGACCTTCCACCGAGAGGGCCTAGAGTATATCTATCTGTCATATGGATGGACAAATCCCACTCTTGATCCATGTGTTTCAACCAATACTTTCCGAACACTCAATGCCACCTTTATAGCCACCCAGTTACGGTGTGGTGTTTGATGTCATCAAAGCATCCATCTGGTAAAGGTGATATGCATGATCTCATGGTCGAAGGAATTAGATTACTATGTATCAGAAAGCATATAGCAATTGAACTATTGAAATGACTTGATCTTTATGCTACGCTTATCTATAGGAGTATGTCCATCACATCATTCTCCTAAAGATATGATCCTGTTGTTAATAACATCTCTATGTTCATGATCAGGAAACCATGATCATATATTTAACCAACAAGCTAGTTTAACAAGAGGCTTTACTAGGGATTCTTATTTTAGTTTACAAATCACACAAGTATTAATGTTTCCGGTTAATACAATTATAGCATGGTATGTAAACATTTATCATAAGTGTGAAGATATGATAATAACCACTTTATTATTGCCTCTTGGGCATATCTCCAACAGTCTCCCACTTGCACTAGAGTCAATAATCTAGTTTCAAACCTTTGTGTATTCAACACCTATGGCTTTCCGGTGTTGTATGAACACGATTGCTAGTGGTCAACTGATCTCCGGATCTGACACTTCCAGGTCCGTGTGTAATTGCATGTCTTTGCGTCTCTACGCATCACTCATTCTCTAATGAGATGGCTTTGTATAAATTTGGTCTTTCGGTGTGACCTTTAGCTCTTTGGGGTTAAAACATGTTGATAATATTGTCGCACAATATATCTTCATAGTATTATCCCACTGTGAACTACACCTAGTTTGATAACAAACTACTTGACACAAATGCCCTCTTTTGCTGCTAAAATAGCAGTCATATACTTAGCCTTTTGTTGTAGTATCTGTCACAATGTATTAACTTTGGAACTCATCCAAATCCATTATGGAACTTATTTTCCATTATATTGTGCCACCCTTAGTTTAGATTGAGATAAACTTAATTTGTATTTTGTGACAAAACTAGTATCAATGTAGTACTTTTACAATGAACTAACCATCTATTTGTCACTTCTACAAATAATATACTCTTAGTTCTTCCAAAAGATCATAAGAATATCCTTACTATTGTCCAATGATCATCTTATGAATCATTCTGGTATATGCTCATAACATTTAGAGCATAGGACATATCTGGATTTGTACATATCACAGTATGATTGATATAAATACTCTTTGTGATCTCATACATCAAGTATCAATCTATACTTGAATATTTGTTTCACTTACCAAGTGTCAATACACTTGAATATATCATCAATATTGAACTCATTCAATCCTTTCTGTGTGACAAGAACCTTTCTTGTAGTTTCTATATTGAATTCATTCAATATCTCATCTATGTACTTCTGGCACAACCATATTGGCGTCTATTGATGCCAATTATTTGGGTTTTGCCTAAGTCTTTCATCGGGATGAAATTCTTAACTTGTGTTAATAAAAAGATACATCACTTCCAATCAACAATATGTCTCCTACATAATGTATTAGAAACATGTCTTAGCGCTCCCACTTAATTTCTTGCAAATGCAAGCATCTTCATTGTCTCTGATGAATTTAAACTCTTTTAACAATTTCATCATTGTGAAGATTCCAACTCCGCGACACTCACTTCAACCATTGAAGTTTGCATATGCTTTTAGCATCCTTTGAATTGAAAAAACCCTATGGACCGTGTCATGCACACGTCCTAGGTAACAATTCTATTAGAAGAACTTGTTTTGTTTATTCAACTACCATATAACAAAATTATATGTAGTGGTTGCTACATTTATCTGTCTAGACTAAATCGTTATGAAAGATCAAATCTTGTCATAGTCAACCCTTGAACATTGTTGTGAACTCTTTACCAACATGTCGACCATTTCATAGATGCGAAACATCCATGTCTATTTATTTATAGATCCAAACACAACTGTAAGGTCTTACACCTTTCTCGAGGGTCCTTCAAGTTCAAAACTTGATTTCTCGTGTATGGAACTATCACGGATTTTATGGCTTCAAGCCATTTGACGGAGTCAGGGCTCATCATCGCTTCTTTGCATGTAGTCGGATCATTATTGTCAAATAATGATTTAACTCTTAAATCTTGGTATTTGATTGTTTACCCGACCTACTTGTTTCAATAGAAACTTTGACCTTCGTAACCACAACTTTTGAGGCACGTGAGCCATGAGCATTGTTGCTGCCTCCGGAACACTTTTCGGTGCTGCGCAACTTTGCACATATAGCTAAGGTTCTTTTAACCTTATCAAAGTTCTATTGTCCTCCCACTTAACTTTTCACGAAAAAATCCTTCTCAAAGAAACTTGACGTTCTAAGCGACAAACACTCTTGTTTCCGGTGTTATGGAGGAATACTTTAACAAAGACAGTTTCATCCGACTTTGGTTGCAAACATCTTTCTTATGCATAGCATACCAATGTTTAAGAAAGGACAACTTGGGTTTTATCCCAAACCATAACATATGGTGTCATTTCAACGGATTATGATGGAGCTCTTTTCAGTGGAAAAACGGTAGTCACTAAAGCTTTTAATCTTTAAAATATAATGGCAGTTTTATGAATTACACCTTCGATTTTACCATGTCAAACAAGGTTTAATTACATATCTCGAATGCTCCATACTCTTATGGTGTTTCGGGAAATGCAAATCCATGGAACGATTCCTTAAATCTTAGGTATTATGCTAAACTCTATAACTCAAATATCTTCCTTTATGATCTTTATCATAAACTGTTTATATTCTTGTTACAATGATTTTGCACTTCATCTTGAAAACCTTTGAACTTTTTCAAATGTTTTATACTTCATCCTTATTAAGTAAATATTCATATATTCACTCAAATTTTCGGAGAAAGCATATGAAGTTGAAATCCATCGCTTTTGACTACACACGATGGACTTTGTACAACAATATGTACAATTTCCAATAAGCTAGTCATTCGTTCCCTTTTGGCCTATGAACGAAGTTTTAATTATCTCTAGGAAAGTTTCACAAGCGTCATTTGATCAAAATCAAATAGACTCCAAAATTCCATCCACATGGAGTTTCTTCATGTTTTCCTTCCAATATAATTTAAACGGCGATGTCACTTCCTAAGTGATCTTTCAATCAATTTGTCTTTTGACATTTTTAGCACTAGTTTTATGGATGTGATTTCTCCAACGAGATTTGCGAATCCATCTTTTATGGATTACGACAATTATTTGAACAACCCTTTTGTTCTCATAATACCTGATAAAACAAATCTTTGAAGGCAAGCTTTGATGTTTAACGAGCAACACAATAACCCTTTATTTGTTCTCGATGAACATCATCACATATTCTTTTGCTAGTTACTTAGGCCATTGTAGTTCATGAATTGTGTTGTTTCGTATGACAATTCACACCAACAAATTCAATATCAAATACTTGAGAACCACATTGTTTAATAAGCAAAGAATATAGCCATAACATGTATATCATCTATATACTTAAGCTGAACAATTCTAGTCTTTTCCTTTCTGCCATATACTTATGAGATTCTCTTTCAGTATCTCCTTTTCTGTTTGAAAGAATATATCAACATCAACAGTGGAGTCATACATATGACACATAGTCCAAAGCGTGTATAGTTAAATACCAATGTCTTTGGACTTGCACTTTGAAGTAGATCACCATCATCAAATGTTTGGTGTTCTTTCAAATTCCTTTCTTTAGTAATCTCTTGGTGTAGTAAACATTTTACCTACATCAAATATTCACCCTTATCATGGAATCGTCCATGATCAAGCTACTTTTATCTTATAACGATGAATTATGAGTATAATGTTGCTATCCAAAACCTTTTGGAGGATTAGGACAACAAGTGTCTCCAACCTTTTGCAAATTCTCATCAAAATATGAGAACATGAACTTTGCCATATTATACTCTATCAAGTTGTAACCAAAACTTCGTTTTAGATATCACAATATCTTCCACACATCATGGTTTCTGAAACAACTATTTCAGATCCTAGATAACCTTGATATTAAGACAATCCTTTGAATATCAAGAATCATGGAGACAAACATGATACTTATATACTAACATTGGAATTGTTACTCTTGATTTTAATACCAACTATTAAACTTCATGGAGTAATCAAAACTTACTGAAAGTTTGCAATGGGACTTTTAAACTTTAGATTAACACTTCAAAACAATACGATACCAGTTCGTAAAGTAACTAACCAGAATTCTATAGTTCTATCATCTCAATTATAACTAAGCGCAAGGTGGTAAACGGATGCCAATGACTACAACAATTATGCAAATTCACTTTGATTTAGTTTATGATAAATTGAGTTCTAATTAATAATTAAATTAATCTAGGTGAACTCCCACTCAAAACAATAACCCTCACATTGTTTTAGTGATCACACGAACCAAATCCACCACATCAAAACCGATCATCACGAGAGTTGATATAGCTTCAATGGCGAACAATCAACATGTTCATCATATCTACTATATGACTCATGCTCTACCTTTCGGTAATCCGTGTTCCTGAGGCCATGTCTGTACATGCTAGGATCGTCAAGATCAAACCTTAGTTTTTGCATGAGCAAATCTGGCTTGCTCACGTTGTATACACTTGCAGAATCTAACACACCCGATCATCACGTGGTGCTTCGAAACAACAAGCTTTAGCAACGGTGCTAACTAAGGGTGAACACTTTATGACTTGAAATTCATGTGCATGAGGGATCATCTTATAATGCTACCGTCGTCTACTAAGCAATACAAGATGCATAAAGGATTAACATCACATGCAATTCATAATATGTGATATGATATGGCCTTTCTTCTTTGTGCTTCCGATCTCCATCTTCCAGCACGAACATGATCTCCATCATTACCGGCATTGCATCAAGGTCAATGACGCTGCTCCATGGTTGTCGTCCACCGGCTTCAACTATTACAACTACTTTGAATAGACACGCGGGTCTTAACAGAAATTAAAGACAACCATATGGCTCCTGCCGGTTGCCGACTTACAATAAGGAACATTGCATACATCATATATAATCACAATCATGGCCATATCACATCACTGCACACCCCTGCAAAACAAAGTTAGACGCCTCTACTTTCTTTGCATATTTTACGTGGTTTGGGGCTTTCAATAAGTGTCGTTCTAACTTACGAACAAGCACCACAACATTGATACTAGCATTGTTGATCACCCGTTGTAAATTGGATCTTAACTATGCTAGGAGAAACAGGCACCCGCAAAGCCACTTATGCAATACAAGTTGCATGTCAATCGTGGAGCAAGTCTCATGAACGATGTCATGTAAGGTTAGCCCGGGCCGCTTCATCCCAACATACCGCAAGATGCAAAGTACACAAGAAGCAATCGACAATAAAAGCATCAACGCCCACAATCACCATTGTGTTCTACTCGTGCAACAGATCTACATATAGACACGGATCTGAAACCACTGTAGGGGTTCGTAGCATGGAAAACAAAAATTTTCTATCGCATACAAACAAACAAGCCAAGATCTATCTACTAGATTGTAGCAACGAGTCTATGGTATAACTTACCCTCGAAGATTCCAAAGCGGTTAACGAGAGCAGATTCTCGTGGGTGATGTAGTCGTACTCTTTCCGATCTCAAGATCGCGTAGATGATCCTTCCGGCGCTGCGTTCCGGCAGCGCTCCCGCAGTCGGTCACACATTCGGTACTCGACGAAGACCTTCCTCTCCCTTGTTCCAGCAGGCAGCGGAGGTTGTAGCACTCTCCTCGCGATTCCGGCAGCACGACGGCGTGGTACCGGAAGTAGAGGGGAGATCCCGCAGGGCTTCGCCTTAAGCCGGAGCGAGTATGGTGGAATATGAGAGAGAACTATTAGTGGTCTAGGGTTTAGACACACCAATTAGAAGGCTCTAAACCGAAGGCTAGGGCAATTAGAAGCTCTAAACCAAAACGGCTCTAAACCGGAGATTAGAGGATAGGAACTTGTGTGTCTAGAGGAGGAGGCCCTGCCCCTCCTCTTATAGGTGGGAGGCGCGGCCAAGGGGAGGGGAGTCCCTCCCCAAGTCGGCCTTGGTTGGCGCGCCGGCTTGGGGAGGAGACTCCTCCCCCAAGTCGGTTCCAACCTCCTCTTCCTTGTTTCCCACAGTTTCTTGTTTTAGCCGTTTGACTTTCAAACTAGACATTTGACTTTTCTGTTTTAGGATTCAATTTAATCCTTTATTTGGAACAGCAAGAACACTTAGTACATGATGCAATCATTCCAATATGTAATGACACATTCATGTACCCCTTCCCTCCCGGAGTGCCGGCCATTCCGGAACCTTCTAGAACATTCCTGATGAAAACACCGGAATCATTCCCGAACTCCGAAACGGGACTTTCCTTATATGAATCTTATTCTCCGGACCATTCCGGATCACCTCGTGATATCCCGGATCCCATCCGAGACTCCGAACAACATTCGGTCTCTTTCTCATAATACCATAACTACTCAAACAACGTCGAATCCTTAAGTGTGTCTCCCTACGGTTCGTGAATTATGTGGACATGATCGAGACACTTCTCCGAACAATAATCAATAGAGGAATCTGGAAATTCATATGGCTCCCACATATTTCTACGATTACTTTGCGATCGAATGAACCACTTACATACGATACCAATTTCCCTTTGTCTCACGATAGTTTACTTATCCGAGGTTATGATCGTCGGTATCTCTGCATACCTAGTTCAACCTCGTTACCGATAAGTACTCTTTTCTCGTTCCCGTGATATGTGATACCTTGTGAGCCAGTCACATGCTTGCAAGCTAATTGGATGACATTCCACCGAGAGGGCCCAGAGTATATCTATCCGTCATATGGATGGACAAATCCCACTCTTGATCCATGTGTTTCAACCAATACTTTCTGAACACTCAATGCCACATTTATAGCCACCCAATTACAGTGTGGTGTTTGATGTCATCAAAGCATCCATCTGGTAAAGGTGATATGCATGATCTCATGGTCAAAGGAATTAGATTACTATGTATCAGAAAGCATATAGGAATTGAACTATTGAAATGACTTGATCTTTATGCTACGCTTATCTATAGGAGTATGTCCATCACATCATTCTCCTAATGATATGATCCTGTTGTTAATAACATCTCTATGTTCATGATCAGGAAACCATGATCATATATTTAACCAACAAGCTAGTTTAACAAGAGGCTTTACTAGGGATTCTTATTTTAGTTTACAAATCACACAAGTATTAATGTTTCCGGTTAATACAATTATAGCATGGTATGTAAACATTTATCATAAGTGTGAAGATATGATAATAACCACTTTATTATTGCCTCTTGGGCATATCTCCAACACCACCCCCTCTCAAAACGAGAAGTACTCCATGTTGGAAGGAACTAGGTAAAATATCGTCGTCCCCTCGTGCCTCGGTTATCTCTATACCCGAGCTTTTACTTATGCACTTTACTTTGTGATAGCCTTCGTGCTTGAAGTATATATCTTGCTATCACATAGTTGTTTGTCTTGCTTAGCATAAGTTGTTGGTGCACATAGGTGAACCCTAGATTGTTCTAGGTTTTGTTCTTAACAAAGTAAATGCTAGTTTAATTCCGCCTTTGTTGAGCCACTCTCGGAAAATTTTAAATCTCCTATTCACCCCCCCCTCTAGGAAACATCTGTATTCTTTCATCCGGCATCTCCAACAAGCTGGCCATAGAGGCACTCCCTAATATGTGAAACTAGTTAGCTCCCATGCGTATTGATCTAGTTAGAGAAGTTATAAGCTGTAAGATGGTCTTCGAGAGTAGGGACACCACTATGGCCAGTTTCAGGGAGATGTCATTGGATCCCAGTCCTCCGGCATCTCCAAGAAACTGGTCATAGAGGCACTCCCTAATATGTGACTACACGTGTTTGGAGATCAGATCTTCATGGTAAGTACGAATCGGGACAACATCTTCATAGTTTGGGAAAGTCGTAGTACGAATCGGAACTAAAGGCCCCCCTTTAGTCCTGGTCCAGCCACAAACCAGGACTAACACTCAATACATTTATTAATATTAAAAACCGGGACAAACCGGGACTAGCTAACACTCAGGACTAAAGTCGCCCCCTTTATTCATAATCATGCCTAGTCCTATAGTACGCAGCTTCAGGGTCTTCTTCGTCATTGTCATCATCATCGTCATCATCACCTGCCACTACCGCCGGGCAGGGAAAGGTCTCCTGGAAGACGATGCCGCTACCGTCGGGCGAGGGAGGGGCCTTCTTGTGGCGGGTGGCCTTGTGGGCACCGCAGGAGAGGATGGTCTCCCCTGGCGATGTAGCGCATCACGCCGATGATAGTCCGGTTCTCCCACCACAGGCGGCGGCCGACTTCGTTGTGGTTCACCGGGGAAGAGCTGTCACCCTCGTACCTGGAGAGCTCTCTTTCTCGTGGTTAGCAAAAAATCCATTCCAGGTGTCATAGTTGTAGAGATCCCACTGGGGATCCATCCGCTGCTCCGGCGTGAGCTCGTGGTAGAAGTGGTTCGTGATGGCCACCTGGCGTGCGGAACCTTGAGGGACAGGAACCCCTCCAGCGCTCAGCATCCAGCCGGCGGGCGGTCGGTAGCCCGGAGGGCAAGGGTAGCTGGAGGCGCACAGCGCCTCGGTCTCCTCGAGGGTCAGAATGGCCCAGTAGGCGTTGTCCATTGTTGTGAGAGAGGAAGGTGTGGATGTGTGGATAGCGATGGCGCGTCGGCCTAGATATAGAGGAAAAGGGCGGGAAATGTCTTTAATCCCGGTTAGTGGCTACAACCGGTACTAAAATCTTCGGTCAGAGGAAAAGGGCGGGAAAATATGGCGGGAAGCGGTGGGAAATGGTAAAAGCTTCACAAAATGATATACATATGTACATATTGATTACATCTAAAAACGGCCAAAGGAAAAATTCAGAATACATAATATGACTTTCTTATGACCGTATGGCCTTAACCATGGAGCATCTTCATCAAGTAACATGATGCTTGGGTCATCCTTCACTACAAACGGCGGAATTTCATGAAACTTGTCATAATCTTCTAACATATCTGTCTTGTCCTCCACTCCTACGATGTTTCTTTTCCCTGAAAGAACTATGTGGTGCTTTGGCTTATCGTTTGATGATGTATTCGTTTGCTTATATTTTCTTTTTCTTGGTTTGGTAGACATGTCCTTCACATAGAAAACCTGAGACACATCGTTGGCTAGGACAAATGGTTCATTCATGTACGCAAGATTGTTGAGATCCACTGTTGTCATTCCGTATTTTTTGTCTATCTCAACCCCGCCTCCTGTTAGCTTGACCCATTTGCACCGAAACAAAGGGACCTTCAAAGCAGGTCCATAGTAAAGTTCCCATATCTCCTCTATGTAACCATAATATGTGTCCTTTGACCCATTGTCATTTGTTGCATCAAAGTGGACACCACTGTTTTGGTTGGTGCTCTTTTTATCTTGGAAGATCGTGTAAAATGTTTTCCCATTTATCTCGTACCCTTGGTAAGTCCATATAGTCGAATATGGTGAGCTGGCCAACAAGTACAAGTCATCACAAACAGTGTTGTTATTCATGAGATGTGTTTGCAAACAACCGCCAAAAGTCTTCATGTGTTCATCTCTAATCAAGAGCATGCTTTCCCGGGTTGTTTGAGCGTACAATATTCTTGTGTTCCTTTATATACGGAGCTGCCAAGGTGAAATTATGCAGAACCGTGTAGTGTGCTTGAGTGAAAGAATGTCCGTCCCTACATATTATTGATTTCCTTCCTAGTGTGCATTTTCCACTTAGTCTCCCCTCATGCCGTGATTCAGTAACACCAATCGACTTAATGTCAGGAATAAAGTCAACACAAAACTCAATGACCTCCTCTGTTCTATAGCCCTTCGAGATGCTTCCTTCTGGCCAAGCACGGTTATGGACATATTTCTTCAAGACTGCCATGAACCTCTCAAAGGGGAACATATTATGTAGAAATACAGGACCCAAATGGTAATCTAGTCAACTAGGTGTACCAGCAGATGCGTCATAATATTGAAGAAGGATGGTGGGAACACCATCTCAAAACTAACGAGACACTGGACCACATCATTTTGTAACCTCGGTAGAATTTCTGGATCGACTACCTTCTGAGAAATAGCATTGAGGAATGCACATAGCTTCACAATGGGCAATCGAACATTTTCCGGTAGAATCCCCCTCAATGCAACCGGAAGCAATTGTGTCATAAGCACGTGGCAGTCATGAGACTTTAGGTTCTGGAATTTTTTCTCTGCCATATTTATTATTCCCTTTATATTCGACGAGAAGCTAGAGGGGACCTTCATACTTCTTAGGACTTCAAAACAAAATTTCTTCTGTTCTTTGGTAAGAGCATAGCTGGCAGCACTTAGACGTCTTTATCCGTCTTTATTGGATGCACGTCGTCTCGGTCTTTCATACCTTGCTAGTCCTGCCGTGCTTATGGCGTATCTTTTGTCTTTCCATACACTCCCATAAAGCCTATCAGGTTCACGCAAAGATTCTTTGTCACATGCATCACGTCGATTGCAGAGCGGACCTCTAGAACTTTCCAATAGGGTAGCTCCCAAAATATAGATTTCTTCTTTCACATGGACGCATGTCCGTCAGCGTCATTTGGAACAAATTAACCGCCAGGGCCCTTTCCAAATAATACTTCTAGATCATTAACCATACCAAATATATCATCACCAGTACGGCGGATAGGCTTCTTCCGATGATCTGCCTCACCATTAAAATGCTTGTCTTTATTTCTTGCGGGATGCCTGGACGAAAGAAATCGACGATTCTCCAGGTACACATTTTTCTTACATTTATCCAAATATATACTTTCAGTATCATCTAAACAATGCGTGCATGCATTGTATCCCTTGTTTGACTGTCCTGAAAGGTTACTAAGAGCAGGCAATCATTCATGGTTACGAACAACAACGCCCGTAGGTCAAATGGCTCCTGTTTGTGCTCATCCCACATACGAACACCTTTGTCGCGCCACAATTGTAGTAGTTCTTCAACTAATGGCCTTAGATAGACATCAATGTTATTGCCGGTTGCTTCGAGCCTTGGATGAGCACTGGCATCATAATGAACTTCCGCTTCATACACAACCAAGGAGGCAAGTTATATATACATAGAGTTACAGGCCAGGTGCTATGACTGCAGCTCTGCTCTCCAAAAGGATTCACGCCATCTGTACTTAGACCAAACCTTAAGTTCTTTGCGTCATCTGCAAAGCTCGGATACTCTCTATCAATTTTTCTCCATTGCGGCCCATCAACGGGGTGTCTCAACATCGAGTCTTTCCTGCGCTCTTCTTTGTGCCATCGCAACAACTTGGCATGCTCTTTGTTTATAAACAAACGTTTCAACTATGGTATTATAGGAGCATACCACATAACCTTTGCAGGAACCCTCTTCCTGGGGTGCTGCTCGCCCTCAACATCACCAGGGTCATCTCGTCTGATTTTATAACGCAATGCGCCCCATACCGGGTATGCATCCAAATTCTCGTACTCCTCATCGCGATATAGTATGCAGTCATTAATGCATGCATGTATCTTCTGTACCTCTAGTCCTAGAGGGCAGACGCCTTTCTTTGCCTCGTATGTACTGACAGGCAATTAATTATCCTTTAGAAGCTTCTTCTTCCAATTTTTTAGTAGCTTCTCAAATACCTTGTCAGATAAACCATTTTCTGCTTTCCATTGTAGTAATTTCAGTGTGGTACCGAGCTTTGTGTTGCCATCTTCGCAATTTGGGTATAACATTTTTTTGTGATCCTCTAACATGCGCTCCAACTTCTTCTTCTTGTTTTCATTTTCGCATTCGCTCCGTACATCAAGAATGGCCTGACAAAGATCATCAGCAGTCTCATCTAATGCCCGTTCTTCACCTTCTCCTTGTTCATTGTCTTCTAGTGCAGTACCACCGTATTCAGGAAACATTGGATAGTTGTCATCATTCTCTTCTTCTTTGTTGTCTTCCATCATAACCCTGCTTTCTCCATGCTTTGTCCAACAAATATAGTCGGACATGAAACCTGATTGAATCAGGTGGATGTGAATGGTTTTGGATGAAGAGTAATCCTTCTTTTTCCTACAGACACAACACAGACAACACATAAAACCATTCCGCTTGTTTGCCTCAGCCAAATCGAGGAAAGAATGCACTCCTTTAATGAACGCGTCAAACATTAGGGGAGTGTCGTACATCCATACTCGGCTCATCTGCAGTATAATTAAAATTTTCTATCATATAAAAAGTTTGGATCATTTTTACTATAATTACTTTTACATGCACTAATTTTTGAATTAAGATTTTCTATCATATTAAAATTTTACATGCACTAATTTTTGAATTGGACAAAACAGTTAACATAAAAATGTTGACTATTTAATTATTGCTCTAGTAGTGAAAACCTTATTCAATTCTGAGATCCGAAACTCTTAAAATGCACATCTCAACTTTCAGTAGCTTTTTTGTATAATCAAACTATGCTTAAAATTACACATCTAAAATTCCCTCTACACTTCTAAGCATGAAATCCTTCATTCCAGTTCTAGAGCATTGAGCTAAACTATAACAATAAGAGATGAATGATTGAAGTTGCTAACCATTTTAGAAGCTTGGATTTATAGATGATGCCACCAAATCTTGACAAAGGTTGGATTGAAAGTTACCACCAAATTAGACAAAAAATAAGGATGAACTTGAGCTATTCCTTGGAGGAAGTGGCCATGCTTTTGTACTGGGTCGAAGAGGGATATATAGTGGTAATAAATTGTCCCGGGTGGTAAAACGAACCCAGAATAGAGGTTGATCTCTAGTCCCGGCCGGTAACAAGAACCCAGACTAAATATAGCCATGGGTCCCACAGGTGCTCTAGTCCCAGCTTGTGTTACCAGCCGGGACTAGAGGTTGCCACGGACCGGAACTAGTCATGTGGCGCCATCTAGCCGTTGCAAAATTCACAGACCGGGACTAGTGCTAACACTAGTCCCGGTTTCAGACAGGGCCGGGACAAGAAGTTGGAGCAGCAAAAAACGAAAGGCCGTTTTTCTACTAGTGGTTGTGCCTGGCAATGGCTTTATCGAAGGTATTATTTTGAGAGGGACTTTATTCAGGGTGGAAACCTAAGATCTATGACTGGGCGATGATGGTGTTTGTGCATTGTTCCTTTATTGGAGGTGTCACTTTTGGAGAAGCTGGACTTCTGTTGCTGTCTTGGTGGTGGTAGTACCGCTGTTTCAATGATTCGATCACTGTAGCAGGATTTTTTTTGTAATTTTTGGTTGTTGTGTGCATCCGTATAGCCTTTAGTGCAATGTGTTGTTGAAGAGGCTGGGTATAACTGTATCTTATAATATTAATATATGCTCATTTTAAAAAAAACACAGCAAACTACCAGAATCCCGCTCGTCTTGATAAACTTTACGTGTCTTTTTTTCTTTGTCATGCATGAATACGCCATGAGAAAGTTAAGAGCCAAATAACCTCAATCTATTAGAGGTCGTTTGGTATCCATCATTTGGGCCTAGAATTTTGAAATTCATTCTGCAATTCCATCTCTATGTTGTTTGGTTGATATGAAATTGGACCATCATTTTATTTGGCAAATCCATTGAAATATCCTCATATATAAACCTGATTTCTATCTCAGACCTATCATTTCCAAATTCCGGACGTAGCCAAACATGCACATGTTTTTTGAATCATAATATAAATGAAATAAATCTATGTATTCATTTCATTTCTACTAAATAAAATAAGTACCTGGATGCCAAACAACCTCTTAACGTTATTTCCGTCACCCTAAAACTAATGATAAATACAACCACGAGTTCTCTCTTCAGCAGGCTCTACGTGAGTGTGTGACAGGGTGACATGGCAAACTCCGTGACACTGAGCTTTGTGCACATCTGCTTGTTGTATTAACCAAGTGAGATATTCTTTGCACATCTGCTAGTAGCAGAATTTCTAGCTTTAGATAAATCAGCAAAAGTATGGTGCTTGGTCACGGACTGCCTAACACCGCATGACGAACATCTTCTGCTCATCCAACGAGAAAAATGAAAACGTAAATTTCTTTTTGCCAACTAAAGGCAGTCCGTGACAAACCAGAGGTCACAGGTTGTGCGCGCAACACAAGAGTACGGCGTCTCCTTGTGCTTGCCTGTTTCGGTAGTTTGTACAGTCATGCCGTCAGGGTCACTAACGCTCGTCTACTATAATTTTGGTGCTTGTTCCTCCAACAGGAGTGGCCAATAGTGGGTACTGTATTACGTAAGAACTCAGCTCACGGGCGGCTATTGACCGTACTAGATTAGTGAAGAATGTTCATGTCAGCACGATGCAAGTTTCTTGACAGACTGGAACAGAATTTTGAAGACCTACTTGAGATCATTATCAAATTATAGGTTCACCCGCTTGACAGTTCTGCATACGTTATTTTATCAAAAATAAAAAGACAGATCGTTTCTTTCTCCAAATTATCTGTTAATTATGTGATTTAATGTAAACATTGTACTAGTACATGTTTGCTAGAGGGATGACCTATCTGTTAACAACGAAATGTGCCCGCCAAACATGAAAGAGAAGTACGAAATGTATCAAAAAGGAAAAAGATGTAGGAATTAGATCGAGTGATACATCTTAGAGCAAAAGAAGGGGCACATGGAAGCTACAACCTACATGGCACGTAGCCTCGTTCTCCTCAAACTTCAGCCCAAACAATTCACTTTCACCGTGAGAAGTCATGGAGTAGTCTCTAAGCATCTGGCCCCGCAAGACGCTAGCCCCTCTACCAGCGCCTGGCTCCAGCTGCGGGTGCGTGTAGAAACAGAAATAGAAAAGCAACGGTCATGATGGGATAGAGGGGAAGATCCAAGATGAGACTGCTGAGTAGATACAAAGGTCTCGTTCTGTCAAAGAGTGTTACTTCTAGATACTCCATCCGTTTGGGATTATAAGTCTCGTGCGGATAACTCTGTTGCAAATTTGAATAATAAAATATAAATAGTATATCATTAGAAACTTTAAAGGTTATATTTACTAATGGTATAACTTTTGTGATATATAAATTATATTTTATTGGTTAAATTAACAACCTAGATATGCACGTAGGACCTATAATCCTAAACAAAGGGAGTAAGTTCCAGTTGTGGATCCCCTCCACCTTCGGTTCTCCCTTTGGTACTGCATGTTCTCTGGCTTGTTATGTAACGTGGGTCGGAGGGATGGGATTATTGTCTCCTTCTCAATTACTCTCAATTGTCCCTATCCGCCAGGAGCTTTCACTAACCTACATCGTATGCGGAAGTCTACTATTACGGTGAGGGTTTTGCATATATTTCACTGGTTGAATTCCCTGATCCCGCTGATCGTCGGCGGAGGCTAAGGTGACACGACGATGACGAGCTATCATATGGCTTTGTCAAAAACTTTGGTGCCTAATGTCTAGGTTTTTTTTCTTTGTCTTGGCTTGTTTCTATATATGTGTGTTTAGTTACCCATTATCGTTTTGTGCTTGACAATCACTTTATCTAATATAAACCATGTTTGATCTTAGCGGAAAAAGGAAGAAAAACATTGAGCCATGCAACAAAACCCTCTACATTTGTTGGCCAATTAGTACTCCTTCTATTCATATTACTCCACATATTATCGTCTTTGGTCAAAGTTAATCTTTGAATTTTTTGACTAAATGTGTAAACAAAGTATCAACATCTATAATATCAGATCAATATGTAGGGGTTCGTAGCATGGAAAATAAAAAATTTCTACCGCATGCACACAAACAAGCCAAGATCTATCTACTAGATTGTAGCAACAAGTCAATTAGAGTACTCATCCTCGAAGATTTCAAAGCGGTTAACGAGAGCCTTGGTAGCACATCATTGAATGTCAAAAAAATCTCTCTTAGTTTATTTCCTTCTCAGGTCTCTAACGTCTCATGCTCATTAAACACCAATTAATTAGGGGATGCTAACAGACGAAGAAGACCAACTGCAATCAAAAGGAGCAAACAACCAATCGTGATTGCTAACCGGGTCTTAGTCAATATAGATAAATTGGAACATCCAGATTTTGGAGTGAGCCATATACACCGGGAGGAAGGGAGTACTAAGAAATAGCATTAATAGGAGCGATTAATTAGGGTCTAGTCCCTCTTTTCTTCGATTTTTTTTGTTGCCCAACAGATGGTCAATGCATGCAATTGTAGCTATCAATTCCCTTGATTGATTCGTTCATGCATGTTTTGCTCGAGATTTATTTGACAATTTTGGAAAGCCTATTAATGTGAATCAAGGTTGGTCTAGCCAAATAAATAGCCCCAATTCAAAGATGAGCAATCCGGTGATTATGATTCTCCTAATGTTTGATGTCTGTGTTTAACGGTCTAGATCCTTTCAATGTTTGACCCCAAAGTGAGCCACCTATTCGATTAAAAATTCCAACAATATAATATAGCTATTAGTGGTTATGATTATCCTAATTATGATTCTCCCAATGTTTGATATATTATATTGTTGACCCCAAAGGAGGAGGAAATAAACCAAGTGAGAGTTTTTTGACATTCAATGGGAGAGGATCGAGAAACATTGTGTTACCTCTTGACGTGTTTTATGATCTGTCTCGTACGGTAACGAGGAAGAATACTATATGAGAGATGATAGTGATTACCATGAAACAAAGAAATTTTTGTATTTTTTGTGCATGTATGTATTGTGTCAGATAAACACAATGCGTAGTACAATAATTTTTAAACGATATCCTGATATATCAGATTTTTGATCTCGTGGGTGATGTAGTCGTACACTTGTCGATCTCAAGATTGCGTAGACGATCCTTCCGGCGCTGCGTTCCGGCAGCGCTTTCGCAGTCGGTCACATGTTCGGTACTCGATGAAGACCTTCCTCTCCCTTGTTCCAGCAGGCAGCGGAGGTTGTAGTTCTCCCCTCGTAATTCCGGCAGCATGACGGCGTGGTGTCGGAAGTAGAGGGAAGACCCCGCAGGGCTTCGCCTAAGACAGTGCGAGTTATGGTGTATCTAGGGTTTTCCCGACGATCTAGGTTTATAAGGCCGGAGAGGAGGAGGAGGTGTCGGCGGCTGCTAGGGCGACGGCGATGAGCCGGCGGCGGCGCTAGGCGGTGTGTGGCGACGGCGGCGGCTAAGCGGCGGCGGCGCACGGGGTGGGGAGGGCTAGTTCTTGTGTTGTTTAGGGCAGCCCTCCCCTTCTATTTATGAAAGGGGGCAGCCTTGGGAGGGAGAGTTTGAATCCAAACCCAAACCCAAGTTGGATAGAAGGAAGGACTCTTTCCTTCTTCCACTAGGAAACTATTGTTCGAGTTTGACTTTTCAAACCTCCCTTTTGACTTTCAATTTAGAGCTTTAATTCTCTTTCGCAAACGCCCAAACCAAGTGACCTAGGATATGATCTAATCATTCCACTTACCCATGACACATTCATGGACCATTCCCCTTCCGGTCCGGTGAACCTTCTAGACCCTTCTAGAACCTCTCCGATGAAAACATCGAAATCATTCCCAAACTCCGGAATCATACTTTCCTTATATGAATCTTATTCTCTGGACCATTCCGGATCTCCTCGTGATATTCCGGATCCCATCCGAGACTCCGAACAACATTCGGTATCCCTACTTACATTCCATATCTACTAAATAACATCGAATCCTTATGTGTGTCTCCCTACGGTTCGTGAATTATGTGGACATGACTGAGACACTTTTCCGATCAATAACCAATAGAGGAATCTGGAAATTCATATGGCTCCCACATATTTATACGATTACTTTGTGATCGAATGAACCACTTACATACGATACCAATTTCCCTTTGTCTCGCGATAGTTTACTTATCCGAGGTTTGATCATCGGTATCTCTGCATACCTAGTTCAACCTCGTTACCGATAAGTACTCTTTTCTCGTTCCCATGATGTGTGATTCTTTGTGAGCCAGTCACATGCTTGCTCTTAATGCGATTCTTTTCTCGTTCCCGTGATATCTATCCGTCATATGGATGGACAAATCCCACTCTTGATCCATGTGCCTCAACACATACTTTCCGAACACTCAATGCCACCTTTAGAGCCACCCAGTTACGGTGTGGTGTTTGATATCATCAAAGCATCCTTCCGGTGATGGTGATTAGCATGATCTCATGGTCGAAGGGATTAGGTTACTATGTATCAGAAAGCTTATAGCATGCTACGCTTATCTATAGGAGTATGTCCATCACACCATTCTCCTAATGATATGATCTTGTTGTTAACAACATCTCGATATTCATGATCGGAAAACCACGATCATCTATTAACCAACAAGCTAGTATTACAAAGAGGCTTTACTAGAGACTCTAATTTAGTTTTACAAATCACACAAGTATTAACGTTTCCGGTTAATACTATTATAGCATGAATGTAAACATTTATCATAAACACAAAGATATAATAATAACTTACTTCTATTATTGTCTCTAGGGCATATCTCCACCACAATATTATTAATACCATCATTTATTATACTTTCATATTATGCATTTTGTATTCTGGATGTTGATTTTTCTAAGAATTTTGATAAGCTCTATAAATCCCGACTTCAAATAAACTAGTATTGTGTCTTCTTTCCCTTTTGATCAACTACGGTATTGTTTTCTTATTGTATATCAATTACAAAATGTACAAGGAGTCAGATGTGACTCATCTACAATTTTTCGAACAAGGGCATTCACTTCCGCAGCATGGACAGAAGTATAATGAATGAGATCTTGTGTATAGTGACTCTATAACATTAGTCGTGATAATGAACTTGCCTTAGTGTTGGGCAATATGCCTTACTACCTCTATTCCAAAGTTTAGCTAAAAGTAAGATCTTACTCCGATCCATATTACTTGTCACTAAAATAGATATATCTAGACATATTTTAGTGCTAGATACATTCATTTCAATGACGAGTAATATGTATCGGAGGAGTACTAAGTTTGATTAAATATATATAAAATATATCAACATCTACGATATAAAATAAATATATCATGAAATATATTTTATGGTGAATCAATTGACATTGATTTGGTATTGTAATTGTTCATGTTTTTGTATATGCCCATGAAGACCTATGTCACTTGCTACATGTTTCTGCTTTTTTTGGGACATCGCCGTGCCTAATAAACCTGACTGGAGGGAATACTAGTGTAGGTCACTTGCTACCAAATCTTAGTGTAGGTCAAAGATTTTCTTAAACTACGTGCGTGCCTAATAAACCTGTTCGGAGGCATATTACATGATACTATATATTGTGAAGATGATACCATATACTAGTATTATATGCATGATACTAGTATATGATACTTCTCATTATGAGTAGTCTTATGCATGTGTTGTTTCATCCACTAAAGAAATGGGAAAGAAAAATTTCCATGGATTTCACACCATATATGCCTTGTCACACTGAAAGCAAATATATTTCATGTTTGTATTGTCTCTCGACAAGCTAGCTCAAGGCTGATGCACCCCTCCTATGGAGGAGTTTGCGGGGATATCCTCTCTCTAAATAGAAGCCGGTCATGGTTACAAAAAATAATTTTCCGATATTTTGTACTAGTATATGACATGTTTCCGATGACGATGTATGCATTATTTTCAGTATGTTACAAATCACTTGATGCTTGTCTTGTCTCTCCATGTGTGGACAAGTCAACTCAAGGCCCCCTCTTAGATATGTGTGTTTCTTTGAAGACAACAACAATAACTGTTCTGTATTAAAAGGAGGCGGTGACTGTTTGTGTATAGTCGTGTGTACACAAACAACATCCTTTAAAGAAAACGAAAACGATGGCGTCCATAGATTTCACACTTGGCGACCTCGCATATTGTTTGGAATGGAAGGTTCACAAAAGTTCGCGTTTAATTCGAGTTTAGTGTATTTTATGATCTTTCGGACAAAATACGGTAGATAGGCTAAACCTTTGGTGTTTGTCATGTCTCCCTAGGGCTCGACAACTCGGCTAAAGCATTGGGCGGACCATTTCTGCAATTGATGTTTCTTCACGGGAAACAACATCACCTGTCAGCATATTGCGTTTCACGACGAAAACAGTAACCGTCGGTGTATCGTCCTCTTTAATTAAGAAGAAAGTAAAGTAGAAAATGACACCGCCTCCCCCGATTTCACACTTTATGCACGGTGCACCATTGTCATACATATTCGCTCAATATCTGCTTGGGCGGAGAAAATGACGCAATATTAATGGCCTGAAAACTCACGCGACAACGATGGACATCCGAAAGATGTCGCCTAGCGTCCGATCCGTCGTCTGCGTCGCCGTGGACATCCTCTGTTCCTGACAGGTGACCGTGAAGCAGAGCACTGAATATTCGTCGGTGAGAAGAGCGGGGTGGGCGTGCGCGTCGTCGTCGTCGTCCCTACGCGGGGACACGCTCTGGGCGCGGGGTCGCCGGCGCCTCGGGCTCCGGCTCGGCGTTCAGGTCGAGGCTGACGCCGGCGGGCCGCCGCGGAGGCGTGGCGTTCTCGGCGACGCGCTCGTCCGCAGGTGGCCGCTGCTGCTGCTGCTGCGGAGGCGGCGCTGGTGTCGGGGCGGGTGGCGCGAAGTCCTCCCAGGAGAAGCTGGGGCGCCACGCCGGCGCGCGCGCGGCTGGAGCAGGGGCTACTGCTCCGGTTCCCGAGACGAAGCGGCGCGAGGCGTCGCGCATGCGGCGCAGGATGGCGTAGAACTCCTCGACCTCGGCGTCGGACACCTCCTCCTCAACGGCGGCGTCGGTGCGCTTGCGCTTGCTGGTGGCGGTGGCGGTGGCGGTGGGCTTGTCCATGGTGTCAGCGTGGTGGCGTCGCGTGCGTTGGTCTGGACGAGTGCTTCGGAGGAAAATAACCCCAAAGCCTACGCTTATATTGGAGGGGAAAAACAAGGGCCGCTTGCAATGGAGAGGAAAAAAAGAGGCTCACTTTCCCTTTACGACGGCACGGCGACTAACCCCACTAACTACAACCTGTTCACAAACCGCAAGATTGCAAAACCACGGCAATGAGACCAATTTCATTTCAAGGTCCTCCCTTGATTCCACCGGCTTGTGCGTAGGGAAATTATTCACCTCCCTCTAGGGATCGCATGCGACGCGTCCCCAGGTCGACCGATCAACACGACACCCTTCTCACCGCGCACGTTATCACTTTCACAAGAGTGGCCCCTATCTCTCTCTCTTTTCTTGGTTGTTTCAAGGCTCGTGTCCAGCGCCACCGCCTTCACCTCCAATGCACCGCGCCCTGCTTCTTGCGCCGCGCCGCCGCTGCCTGGACCTCCCGCTGTCGCGCCTTGCTGCTTATCCATGGTGCTCACATGGTAGTTGTCACCAGCGCCGCCATGTGCCTCTCTCACCGTGGAGAGCCACTGCCGCACCTACTCTGTGACACCCTCCTACAACAAGCTCCTCCCGCTACGCTCGCATGGTGTTCTGGTCCGCGCTGCCTCCGACGAGGTCTCCACTGCCTCCGACGAGGTCTCCACTGCCCCTGCTCTCGTCCGCGCCCGCGAAGCAGTGACGCTGCTGCCGAGGGGAGCGAAGTGGCATGTGGTCATGGCCGTCGAGGCCTCCTCCCCCTCCACTTTTCCAGGGTTGTAGATTTTTAGTTTTTTTTCTACATATGTATATTTTTTAGCTACATACTCGTATCTGTATTGCTATTTTGCTGTTTCTTTGAATGGTACACCGTTTTTTTACCGCGACAACATGCTTCAATGACACAATATTTTTGCTACAGCCGTTTTATGGTCTTGCTACAATAGCGCAAAGTTTACTATGATTTCTCCGGCGAGGTCCCTGGCAAAAATCTTCGGCGAGGTCCAGTTTTTGCTACATTTGCTGAAGTTTGTTGCTATAATAGTTTTTGTGGTTCTGCTACAATAAGGCAAAGTTTTTCCTATGAGATCTCCGGTGTGGCTTCCTGGCGAAAGACTTCAGTGATATCTCGGGCGAAGTCGGTTTTGCTACATTATGACTTTTTTTTTTTGCTACAAGAGCACTGGCGAGGCCTCTGCAAAATATCCCGGGAGGTCTAGTCTTTTTTTTATTTTCTAGACAAAACTGTTTTTTACAGAACATTTTGTGGCAAAATTATATGGTTTTATAACAAACACGGGATTAGAGATATTTTTTTGGAACACACTGCGAACTGGGGACCTGAGGTATGAGAGGAGTTATACCGGAGGACACCTAGCACGGCCCTATTGCGTACAGCGATCAGAGGTGCTGGTGGTCTGCCTCCAAACAAGAAAGAGAAAGGGGCTGCTGTACACCAGTACTATTGCTCGTTTGGTTACGCGTGTTGAACTTTCAAAGATGCCCGAGCAGTACAAAACATCGTCCTTGCACCACGAGTGATGTTTCCTAGCTCGAGGATTTGATTGCACTGCGACTAGTGGAGTGACGACATCCGTGTACTGCTACGATACTAGCAGTAATTAAGTGGTGCACGTTGTAAAGTTTGCAAAATTCTGGCCACTCGTGGTACCAACGACGTTTCAAGAGAATATGCCATCTCAATCATATACGTATACCTATCTTTTAAGAATCCCGCGATTTAAAGAGGCTTAGATGATGGAACACATGTAGTACTCCTAAATTGCTAGATTGCTTAAATTAATGCCATTAGTTCTTTCAGTGAGCAATTATTGGTTGTTAAGGGTCCAAATCATGATCCCTTTTAGTATTAACATGATTCGGACCACATGCATGTTCGCGAGCCTGTGTGTCAAAACATGTTTGTACGATTTTTCCCTCACTCTATTGTGGGCAAATTCCATATGAATTGTGTCAAGATTACTATAAACATAGAGTAAACCGCGGAAATAATACAAGGTTATGAACCCACATTTATCTAGATAGACTTCCGCAACGTTACACACCTCCACAACCCGCTGATCAGGCATGGTAGAGGTGATGCATGGGCCTCGCTGAATTTTGTAAGTCATCTTTGGATGGTTTTATGGCCAAAGAGGAAATGAAGAGTATTGTGAATGACAATAGGCTAGTGAAATTTGGGGACTCGCAAGGAAATCGGGCCACAAGTACTACCTCTTTCGATTCTTAAAAAAATATTGTTAATTTTTAGTACTCCCTTCGATTCAAGAATAGATGTCTTAAGTTTTTCAATTTTTTGATGAATCTATATACTAAATAGTGTTTAGATTCATCTAAATTTTGATAAATTTAAGACATCTATTTTAGGACAGAGGAAGTACTAGATATGAACAGGTCGGAATTAGAAACCAAGACCCCTCCATTCAGTGACATCACTCCCTTTCTTCACTTAGGTGATGTCACCGGCTTAGTCGGTCCAGGTCATAGCTGGCATAACTGCTTGGTGGGCCCACGACTGTCTCGTGAGTACGAACATGACTCGCACTAGCCACCCAAGTCGGTCAAGGTCTCTTTAACGGACCATGGGCCCCAGGCTTGATAGGACAACATTCGCAATCAATTAGTTTAGGACAGCGGCGTTTCTTTTTGGTGCGGCACACTGCCCAGTATAATAAGTGCAGAATTCATTGGTCACACATCGGCGACTGTTTAGCGGTGAACACAATAATTTTCGGGAGTGATGGCATCCGGATTCTTGAGTATCCAGTGATAATTACAGCCACAGCTTGTATCTTCGGTAGGCTCTGTTTCTACTAGCAAATATGGTATATCCGTTCGCCTAAAAAAATTTAGCTGATATGTGGCATCGGAGCTAAAAAAAATTTTGGTCATTTCAGATATCATAAATAGACAGATACTGCATTTTTTTGCGGTTTCCCGTATCGAGGCCCATCCATCCTGCATATATTCGGTGTGGAGGATCCTGGATGCGGAAAACTGTATCCATTTTCCCCCACCTCCGCATGCCCAGAAACCCTGCTGCCGCCACAGAATCCGGCCACCTTAGTCAAATCGCCGCCGCCCACCACCTCCTAGTCACCCCTCCTAGCTTTGGCACCCGAGCTCCCGTGTCACCGCCGAGCAAGGAGGAGGTGTGCCGGTGCCGGTCCGAGGAAGCGCGCGCTCCCTCGTGACCTCCCCGACATGGACAGGGTTCGGGTTTGCGCCTGCCGCACATGATGCGAAGGCGGGAAGCTCCCGGCTACCGTGAGTGCTGACCCGTACCTCCGTGCGAGCCGCCTCCCGCTCCCGTTACCGCGTTGATTCGATGGGCCCACATCTCCAATGAGGACAGCGAGGAGGAGGAGGGGGACGACGAGCTCTGAGAGGAGAAGTTCAACTCGCTCGGGACCCTCGTCTCCAACGTCTGGGAGTGCGCGAAGCGCCGCCACGACGAGTGTGAGGTCGAGCAGCGCGAGCTCCGCCGCGTCTGCCGCCGCTCCGCACACGAGCACCAGGCCTGGCTGGGCTTCTTCGTCTCGTTGACTACTCTAACAACAGCTCCGACTCCGACAACGAGTAGGCGAGCGAGGACGACGCCGTAGATGTACCCGTGAGTAGGTACCGCTGACAGCTGTTAGGGTTAGATTGGATGTATGGCGTGTCATCCATTTTTTTGTTGTAAATATGTTGATCTGCGATGATCAAAACCTCCCCTGTATGTAGGACCTGGCACCAACATGACGATTTTTAAAAATACAGTTTCGTTTAGTGCATCTGTTTCGCCGTGGAAATTAAATTTTCATACCGTGAACGTTCACCGCAAACCACGTTTGAGATACACGGGTTTACATATCCGGTAGAGATGCTCTTAGAGGCGGAAATTATTATTCTTTGCATGAAAACATGAAAGCGAAAAAGGTTGATCCACTAGCACAATAAAAGGTGGCAGAATTTCTAGCTTTGCATGAATCAGCAAAGGCATGGTGATGGCGAACATCTTCGGCTCATCCAACGAGAAAAATCGAAACCTTAGCATATTTCTTTTTGCCTCCGCCAACGACTAAAGTCAGTCTGTGACAAACCAGAGGTCAGAAGCTATACGTGCAACACAAGGGCCCGGTGTCTCCATGTGCTTTGCGTGTTTAGATGGTTTTTGCAGCCACGGCCGCTGTCGCTCGTCCTGGCTCCAATGACGTACCGGAATTTTGGTGCATGCTAGCTCCTCAACAGGATTGGCCAGTAGTTGGTACACAAGTACTCTCAACTCATGGACGGCAATTGATCGTACTATATTAGTGCAAAATGTTGCTGTCAGCACAATGCAAGTTTCTTGGCGGTTTGGCAACATATATAATTTTGTACACCTGCTTGTGATCATTATCAAAACGGGCAGACCTACATAAACATTTTGCATATGTCACTTTATCATGGAAAACAATGATATGTTTCATTCTCCAACTAGTAGCTATGTGATTTTGTTTAAGGATGTACACATTTGCTAGAGGCTCAGTTCTGTGTTAAACCACGAGATGTACCGGCCAAACACAAAAGAAGAATAGAAAAAATATCTAAAAAAATGTAAGTATATATTAGAGCAACACGTCTAAGAGCAAAAAAAAAAAAAGCCCACGGTAATTCCATCCTTAGATCACACGTAGCCTCTGTGTTCTCGATCCTAGTGTCATGATCCTTCAATTTCTATTGTTTTTAAGGCTTTTTATAAACGATGTTGATGATTATTAATACATCGGTGAAATTTTTCCCAAAAAAAAAGCAGCAACCTGATTATCTGATGAGTATGTAGGAAGGTTTGTTTGGTTAGTTGTTGGTGCAGCGACAATCTCACTCCACCAGTGCTGGTGGTCTCATCTCGAATCAGCAAAGGTCCGGGCCAGATTTGCTGTCGATCCGATCCGTACTCTCGATTGTGCCGTGCCAGGTTTGCAGGTGCTGTTGGGTTCTGCTTTTTTAGGTGGGCCTCCGTAGAGCGTCCAGTGTGCAGTCACTGGGCTTGGTGCTGCCTGGCGCGGGCTGCTAGCGTCACATAAGTTACACTGCATGCTGTATCACGAACATGAACCCGAGGTCCTAATAAGAATGAAAAAAAGAGAGGAAAAGAGTAGGCCAGCCACAAGACGTGGCATACCCAGATTGCAAGACGATGGGCCCGTGCAATTGTTCATATCCTGCGGCGCATCCGCGTCCGTTCGACATACTAACATTGTCCCTAGGCTGGCTGGTCCCAGCATGATGGCCACGGTCATGCATGGCATGGCTGCACGCGTGTGTTGTCGATCCCAACCATATCCATCCATATGGGGCAGCAGATGCTGCACCGATCGTGCATGTGACGCGGCCCTGCCGGCCAGGCACCACACGCGCGCGCGACAAGACAAAACGCTCAAGATCGCCATGAGCGCCTAGCTAGCCGCCAGTCCAAACCATACGTACGTACGTACGCCCGCGCCATGCGCCCGGACTCTCGCGATCTAGATCGGTTCCTTTGGTACGTCGTTGCAGGTGATCGATCGATCGATCGATGGATCGTACGCAACGCAGGACGTCGGGGGTTTCGTGTCTAGCTAGCTAGCTATGGCTTAATTCCTGGAGAATCAAACGTAGTATTCCTGGAGAAGCAAGAAGGGCCCAATCAAAAGTACAATATCGATGTCTAATAGTAAACGTTTAGAAAATTATGTCTATTGGGCTAAATATAAAACATCTACCTGAGGAGGGCCCTCATTTTTTTGGGCCAGGGGCGGCCGCCCCTCCAGACCCTCCCAGGGCCGCCCTGGGTCTAGCCAAGTTTTTTTTCTATGATACCTGTAAAGGATATATCTTAGCTAAAATACAACAATACTTTTTTCATTAAATGACATGTCATATAGACAAGACATGTGTTAAAAAAAACATCCATTATAAAATACCGGTAGATCGACTCGACGTACTCATGTGGATTACGGATGCAGCGTTTAGCCTCTGTGCGTTTACTTGTCTGTCTAGGAGGCGCCATGTGTTAGAATTAGAGTCATATCTAAAGCCATATATGTACCGGACCAGGAGTCCGTACCTTGTACTTCTTGTAACACAGCCTCGTACCGCAACGTACGTATACATAAATAGAGATCGATCAAGGCCTCGGGATTTATCCGAGTAGACCCGTCTAACTTTGACATGGTATCGAGAGCCCCGTCTTCCGATACATCTACCTGATCGCGAGAAATCCTCTCGTCTTCCGCCGTCGCCGCTTCTTCCCACCCGGCCCACGCCACCGATCGCCATGGCTACCTCCTCAAGCTCTGGCCCGTCGTTCCACCTCGGCGAGCCGCCCTCTGACAAGCTGACGCGCGGCAACTATCCGCTGTGGCGAGGACAGGTACTGCCCGCTATCCGGGGTGCCCAGCTCGTCGGTCTCCTGGATGGATCGGATGCAGCTCCACCGAAGACGCTGCCCGTCGTTCCTGCTGACACCGATGATGCTACCAACAAAGAGACAGCCCCCAAAACGGTGAACAACCCTGCGTACGCGTCATGGGTGTCTAGAGATCAGACCGTCCTCAGCTATCTTCTCAAATCCTTGTCCAAGGAAATACTCACCCATGTCATCCGGATTGAAAGTTCAGCCGGAGTATGGAAAGCGGTGGAAGAGATGTTTGCCTCCCAAAACCAATCTAAGGTCACGAACCTCCGAATTGAGTTGGCGAACACGAAGAGACATCAGCTCCCAAGCACTGCGGCTTTTCTGTCCAAGATGCAGTCCATCGCAGACGAACTCGCCGCTGCGGGGCGCCCTGTTCCAGATGATGAACTAATCTCCTTCATCCTGGCCGGCCTCGGCGCAGCCTACAACTCGCTGGTTGCTGCACTCGGAATCGTGGCCAACAAACTCCAGCTATGCGAGTTATTCTCCCACATCCATGCATACGATCAGCGCCAGGAGCTGCTTGATGAACCACATGGCAGCGGCTTCGAGACCTCTGCCAATGCTGCTGCCCGCCAGCGTCGCACGCGTCCCCCTGCTGGAAATAGAGGCGGTCGCGGTGACTACCGTGGCGACCGCGGTGACTACCGTGGCGACCGCCGGGATGACCGCCCGCGTCAAGGACGTGGTGGTGGACGTACGACGCCCCCAGGAGGAGGGCGTGGTCGTGGCCGTGGCCGTCGGCGCACGACGCCGTGGCTGGATGTCACGTGCCAAATATGCAACAAAGAAGGACATGCTGCCAAAAATTGTTGGTGGCGCTTTGAAGATGACGACGACGATTATGAAGATAAGGAGGTCAATGCGGCCTCATATGGTGTGGACACGAATTGGTACTCTGATACTGGTGCTACACACCACGTCACCGGCGAACTCCATAACTTGACCGTCCGCGACAACTACAAGGGCTATGACAAGGTTAACACGGCCAATGGGCAAGGTATGACTATTTCCCATATTGGTCATTCAACAGTCCGTACCCCTGTTCAAGATTTTAAACTTCACAATATTCTCCATGTCCCTCATGCCTCAAAAAATCTACTCTCTGTTCATCGTTTCACCTATGATAATTGCGTGTTTATAGAGTTTCATCCCTTCTTCTTTTTGATCAAGGATCAGGTCACGCAGAAAACAATTCATAGAGGGAGATGTGTTGGTGGTCTTTATCCTCTTATTTCATCGTTGGTGTCGTCCCCCGAGTTAAAGAAGCATGCTTTCGTCGCCACCAAGCCTTCACAAGCAAAGTGGCATAGTCGTCTTGGTCATCCGTCTTTCTCCATTGTTAGTCAAATCCTTAGCAAAAATAAACTCCCTTATGTTAGAGATTCTAGTATCGAGTCCATTTGTAATTCATGTCAAAAGGCTAAAAGTCATCAGTTGCCCTATCCTGTCTCCACAAGTGTCTCTACATCACCCCTTCAATTAGTTTTTTCCGATGTATGGGGTCCTGCTCCCACTTCTGTTGGTCGCCATGACTATTATGTAAGCTTTATTGATGACTATAGTAAGTTTACATGGATATATCTGCTTAAAAAAAAGTCTGATGCTTTCTCTGCCTTTGTCAATTTTCAAAAGCTTGTTGAACGTAAGCTCGATAGAAAAATTCTTACGGTTCAATCCGATTGGGGGGGAGAGTATGTCAAACTAAATGCCTTCTTTCAAACTCAAGGCATTGCTCACCATGTATCTTGTCCTCATGCACACCAACAAAATGGCTCCGCTGAACGCAAGCATCGCCATATTGTTGAAGTAGGTCTTGCCTTACTGGCTAATGCTCATATGCCTCTAAAATTTTGGGACGAAGCTTTTCTCACCGCCACATATTTGATTAATATGCTGCCTAGTAAGGTAATTAGGAATGATACACCTGTTCATCGTCTTTTGGGTGTTCAGCCGGATTATAAATCACTTCGTGTTTTTGGGTGTGCCTGTTGGCCCAATCTTCGCCCTTATAATAAGAGAAAACTTGCTTTCCGCTCGACACAATGTGTCTTCTTGGGATATAGTCCTCGTCATAAGGGAGTCAAATGTCTCGAAGTTTCCACTGGCCGAGTTTATATCTCTCGTGATGTTGTCTTTGATGAACACGTTTTTCCTTTCGAATCGCTTCGTCCAAATGCCGGTGCTTTACTTAGAAAGGAAATCCTTTTGTTAGATGAATCTCTTCGAAATTTTGAACATGGGCATGAACGTGTTGATGATTTATTTATGGAAAATATTCATACTACTAACCCAAGTGCTAGACCTGTTACTATTGCTCTACAGGATCAAACAGTACAGCCTGCTGAAAATTTGGGACCAAATAGTGCCGAGCATAGCCAAAACAACTCTCATGAAATAACAGAGGAAGAATCAAATGGTGGTGCACACGAGACAGATTCTGGGGAAAGAGCAGCCTCGCATGTGCAGCCTGACCGTTCTATCACGTGTACGTACGAACAGACACCGTCTACTGGAGCGGCCGATCGCCGCGTCGCATGCATCAGCTCTCCTCTGGCGCGGTCCCCGTCCGGATCCTCTGCATCTAGTCACCCACGTGCAAGCTCACCGGCCACAGAACTAAGCACACCGCGGGCCACAGGATCCTCTATGGCGCCATCCACAGAGAGCAGCGTGTCAGCGCGCAGCACTTCAGCTGCGGCTTCCAGCGACGGGGGAAGTGGATCCTCTGTGCTTGGTTATTCTGCAACACAGTCTGTGGCATCAACAAACAGACCTGCTACACGCGCTTCTAAGGGGATACACAAGCCTCGCGAGTACAAGGATGCCACTGTTCGATGGTGTCTTTCAGCCTCAACTGATGAACCCACCGATCTGCAGACTGCATTAGCAGATCCCAAGTGGCGGTCAGCCATGCATGAAGAATATGATGCACTCATGAACAATAAAACCTGGAGATTGGTACCACCTCGGCATGGTACAAATATTATTGACTGTAGATGGATATACAAGATAAAAAGAAGAGCTGACGGTTCTATTGATAGATACAAGGCAAGACTTGTAGCAAAAGGGTTCAAACAACGGTACCGATCTGTAGACTGCATTAGCAGATCCCAAGTGGCGGTCAGCCATGCATGAAGAATATGATGCACTCATGAACAATAAAACCTGGAGATTGGTACCACCTCGGCATGGTACAAATATTATTGACTGTAGATGGATATACAAGATAAAAAGAAGAGCTGACGGTTCTATTGATAGATACAAGGCAAGACTTGTAGCAAAAGGGTTCAAACAACGGTATGGTATAGATTATGAGGATACCTTTAGTCCCGTTGTTAAAATTGCTACCGTTCGCCTTGTCCTGGCAGTTGCTGTTTCCAGAGGATGGAGTTTGCGACAGTTGGATGTAAAGAATGCGTTCTTACATGGTGTTCTGGAAGAAGAGGTCTACATGAGACAGCCACCAGGTTATGAAGACAAGGAGAAACCGAACTATGTGTGCAAACTTGATAAGGCCTTGTATGGATTGAAGCAAGCACCTCGAGCATGGTACTCTCGACTAAGCTCTCAATTAATTCATCTTGGTTTCGTTGCTTCAAAGTCTGATACATCCTTATTTATCTATCATAAGTCCAATGTTACCATCTTTATACTCATCTATGTGGATGATATTATAGTTGCTAGCTCCTCAAAAGCCGCAACAGATGCCTTGTTGAAGGATTTGAGCAAGGAATTTGCTCTCAAGGATCTTGGTGATCGCCACTATTTTTTGGGAATTGAAGTTCAGAAGGTTAATGATGGACTAGTACTAAGTCAATCAAAATATGCTCAGGATGTTCTTGCAAGAGTTGGTATGACAAATTGCAAGGGGTCGCCCACTCCATTGTCTTCTTCAGAAAAAATTACAGCACATGAAGGGGAATTGTTGGGTCCTGAGGATAGTACTAAATACAGGAGCTTGCTAGGTGCTTTACAGTATCTCACACTGACGAGACCTGATATTGCCTATGCAGTTAACAAGGTTTGTCAGTATTTGCACGCTCCCACTACTCTGCACTGGACAGCTGCTAAACGAATTATGAGATATATTAAGCATACAGTTGGTGTTGGACTCACGTTCATAAAGTCTAATTCTAGACTAGTTAGTGCCTTTTCAGATGCTGACTGGGCAGGATGTGCCGATGATCGTCGCTCAACTGGAGGTTTTGCAGTCTTCTTTGGATCAAATCTCATCTCATGGAGTGCTAAGAAGCAAGCCACCGTGTCTAGGTCCAGCACTGAAGCGGAGTACAAGTCTGTAGCCAATGCTACTGCAGAAGTAATATGAATACAGTCATTACTTGAGGAGCTTGGAGTCAAATTGACTCAACCGCCATGTTTATGGTGTGACAATATGGGAGCGACATATTTGTCAGCAAATCCTGTCTTTCATGCACGAGCCAAGCATATTGAGATAGATTTTCATTTTGTTAGAGAGAGAGTTCTTAACAAACAATTGGAGATCAGGTTTATTCCTTCCAAGGATCAAGTAGCAGATGGTTTCACAAAGCCTCTTTCTGTTCGTAGTTTTGAAAATTTCAAGTATAATCTCAACTTGACCAAGTTGTGATTAAGGGAGGGTGTTAGAATTAGAGTCATATCTAAAGCCATATATGTACCGGACCAGGAGTCTGTACCTTGTACTTCTTGTAACACAGCCTCGTACCGCAACGTACGTATACATAAATAGAGATCGATCAAGGCCTCGGGATTTTATCCGAGTAGACCCGTCTAACTTTGACACCATGCACCGTCGCTCCTGGTTTGTCACGCCTTTATCGGACATGCATGGTTGGTGCCTTCGCGCCAAGCACCCCGCCAACACCATGCATGGGCCAACCATGATCACAGCGTCGCGCGTGTGTCGGGATGGTGACAGGACAGTGCATGTTTACCGACTTGGTTTTCTTGCTGCGCAAAAATTTGAATATGGAACCTTGGGTTTAAACTTTATCTCTAAATAAGACCGACAAAAAAAAAATCCAAACTACTGTGTCGTACCAGGTGTTGTTAGATTCTGCTTAGAGCAAGTCCAGGAGAGCCCCGAAAGCTCCCCCAATAGCAGATGTAGGGGAGAGAGAAGGGAAAAAAGGCCTCCAGCAGCTCCCCTACCGACGCCCCTACACATCGGGGTCCCTGACCCAATCCCTCCCTCTCCCCTCAACATCGGGGTTGTGGAGGCCTCCCCGATCCATCCCCCTACCCAACTGCTTGTTCGGGAAATCTTCCTCCCGCCGCCACGCACGTCGACTAGGGCTGCCCCCATCTTTTTTCTCTTCGATTCGGCTCAAAATTGACCTCGAATTCGACCTCCAGATCGAGCCATGACGGGACCATCGATAGAAGAACGTCGGGAGGCGGCAGGGGATGCCTGGCGACGTCGTTTGGGGTGGTGCGCGTGCAGCACAGGCAGTCAGTTGTCGGCGTTGCGCGGGGCACGGGCGCGAGGCACGGGCAGGCGGACGACGGCGCCGTGCGGGGTGGTGCGCGCGGGGCACGGGTAGGCGGCGGCCGGAATCGACGGCTGGCGGGGCAGCAACTCGGAGGCCTCTCATGCAGCGATGGCCGCGAACTACAGCCAGCTTGCATCCATGGACAAGCCCGACCTGGATGAAGCTATTTTGCCGTTGCTTGCGTCGATGCAGATTGCTTTGATGGATTGCTGATTGCAATTTTGTAGTGCTTGCGTTGATGGATGTTGTGATTGATTTGTTTCTACCGCTTGCTTGTTATCTAAATTGTCGTCAAATTGATGTCCAATTTTTTTCTAGTACATGAATTTGTCTGAATCAGTAGCATATTGGTGTAGATTTATTCAATAGATTGCTTAATCTGGACTACTTTATTCAGCTGTGCTACTGCCTTGGGTTTTATGTGAATGTGATTTAGGGAAGAATATATAGGGGAGCTTCTTGGAAATTGACAAAATATAGGGGAGGTATCTTTTTAAAAGAGGCCCCTGTAGGAAGACATAGGGGGGGAAATTTTAGAGGAGCTTGCTCTTATTATGTGGGCCTATGTAGAGCGTCCAGTGTGCAGGCACTCACTCGGATTGGTGCTGCATCGCGCGGGCTGCGGTTTCCCAGAGGCCTGGTAGCGTCACATGAGTCATGACTACACAGCATGCACATGAATCCGAGCAGAAGCATGCGCGTACCGCTCGTATTGGATTATCCTTGCGTGGTACTATGGAGTATTATAGCATCTCTACTCATTGAGCGAATCCAGTCCAAAAATCGAATTTTTTTTTGGCCAGACGGTTTTTGGTTTACGTACGTCCAGTTTCCCACTCGCGTACCCAGGCCGAGTTTCTAAGTTCGGCTAAAATTCATTAAAGATGGGCGAATTTCATTAAGATGAGCGAATATAAACGGATTACATCAAATTTAAACCAAACTAGTACATAATAAACTTAAAAAAGGCCGCCTCCGTAGGTGCCTTCGCCGTTCTACATGCCGAAGTTGCTGTCATCATCTTCGCCGTCGTCGTCGTCGTCGCTCGGCGGCTGTTTCTGGCGGGAGCTCCCCTGGCCTGGGTCGCCGAACCTCCACAGCTGGTAGGATGGGCCTTCATCCTCGTCGTTGCGGACGTAGAGCGGGGCGCCTTGATAGGTGAGCTCGCGCCCGGACAACGCCCGACTCCGGGCAGGCAGGCCGAGGATGCACTGCCGCTCCGCCTTCTCCCAGTCCTTCCTGGACCATTCCAGGATGTCCGGCGAGGAGGGCTCCACAGACAGAGGCTGCGGTGCCGAGTCGCGGAGCGGCTGCACCAGCGCCATCCTCAAGGCGCTGTCTTGGGGCGGCGCCGAGTCTTCAGTCTTGGGGCGGCGAAGGTGCAGGTGGCCGGTTGGCGACGTCGTCGCGTGTGGCTCGCCGATGACAATGCCGCGCGAGCGTGTCCACGACAACGAGCGCACATGCGAGTCCGCCTCGCGCTTGAGTGCGCGCAGCCCCGGCGAAGGTGCAGTCGGCGTACGCAACAGCGCCGGGCCGGGGGAGTGGGATGCCGAGGCGGAGGAGGAGGAGCTCATGCTGGCCATCCTCTTTGGCATCCAGTTCGCCGGAGGACGCCGTCCTGACCTCGACGCCGGCGTTGGAGTTCGCGGGAAGCCCAGACACGGTGTGTTGCTGACGTTGATGTGCTCCAGCACCGTCCCTCAGCGCGCGGCCTGGCGCACTCCACCAACGCCGGCGACCCATCGAGTTGTTGCGCTTCGGCGGCGACTCGTTGGGCGGCCCTTCGTGGCGGGCGAGCTCCTGGGTGTGGCGTTCCGCGAAGAACTCCTCCTAGTACAGGAGGTTGTCTGGCGACTCGGCGGCGGAGGGGTCGTCCATGGCGCCGATGTACTCCTCTATCTCGTACGGCAGCTCCTCCGGCGTCGGCGCCGGCGGTATAGGGATGCCGCCGACGCTGAGCTTCCACCCCGGAGGGTTCCGCGTGTTCGGCGGCGCCGTTTAGCCAACCTCGTAGAGCAGGCGCGCCTCCCAGGCCTGGAGGGTGCGTGGGCCTAAGCCGTTCGCCGATGCACCGTCGCCGTGGTATCTCTCGGCCATGGCTGGTGGGGGGAGAGAGTGAGTGAGAGGGGAAAGTTCGCCGGAGTTTTGGGCTGGGGGGGAGAGAGTGTGAGGGTCTCCGGCGAGGGGTACGGCTTATATAGGCCGGGGTGGGTGGCGAGGGCGGAAGTGGTGTAGCGGCGAGGGCGAGAAAAGTGGAAACGGTGGGAAGTTAGTTCCCGACGGTCCGTCGCGGGAGTCGAGGCGACGGCGGTGGCGCCTGTAACACCCTCAGAATCGGCCCTATGCAAGTTTTAGCGAAACCCGCCAAACCCGCATAGAAACGATTCAAAGGTGCCCACCAGGCACTTACGTGCGGGTGGAAAACGAAGTAATAACATTACACAACAGTCCTCGATGGGACCCACAGAACAGATATATATACAACAGCGACTCAATGAGTCAAGAATACAGATATACAGAACAAATATCCATATCACCTTGAAAACGATAGAACGTCCAGCTACGGACAAGATGCAAATGGGGCTAAGAGCCCTGAAGAATAACCAATGGCGTCCATAACCCTGCCCAGGCCAAGCCGGAAGGGTAACCCTGCTAACGACGTCGATCTCAAAACCTGCTTAAACAAAAGGGGTGCCGACAAAGGGCAAAGGAAAAAGAGAGAGCGGTCAGTACTGAGGCCAGTACACGGCGAGGCTAGAATTCGGCGGTCCTCGCCTACATAGGTATGGTGGACTGAAGCGGCAGCGGCAGCATGCACTAAACAACCTATAGAGACTCGATACAACTGGCGGCCATCGGAGAGGGGTAAGAAAGACCTATTCGGAACCAACCTGATACTACCTCCAAACATACCCATCCTGGTATTTCCCCCTCGAGACCAAACGAGGAAGTCAACCGAGGAACTCACACAGTTGGCAGTTTTATTTATTCAGTTATCGTTGCAGAAATTACTAGTCAGGTATAGATAATCATCCTGATAGAATAAGCAGTGGGCACTTTTAGTTAACCATTCCATTATAGTTGCGACACTTACTAGTCAGATACAATTAGCATGAGATATCCCAAAAACCCAGCAGTTGTTGGCACTTTTATTTAGCCATTCCGTTATAGTTGTAATACTTACTAGTCAGATACAATGGTAGCAAGCGATAACCCAAACAAGCAATTGTTGGCAGTTTTATTTAGCCATTCCATTATAGTGAAGCTGATTACTAGTCATTATAAAGTCAAATTTATAGCACTACTTTAGTTATAGTTGTCTATGATCGAGATACTGTGCTCCAAGTCGTCCATAACCGCGGACACGGCTTTCAGAAAGTTTTACCCTGCAGGGGTGCACAAATAGCAACACACACTCGATCAACCTCGGAAAAACCAAATCAAAACCCAACGAGGCCTTCACGACAAAGCAATCACCAGATTCAGAAATATTTCAGGGGGCCACCCCATTAAGTATACCCGCAACGATGTTAGCTGACTTCGAGACGGACTCAAGGTTTGTGGGGCCGGCTGTAAACGACTGGGAATCCAAAAACTGGGCTTGTCGATACCGCGTAAACGGGTCACGATCCTAAACAGTACAGGTGCTCCTCGCACAATCATAAATAAAGCAGTAAAGCATGGCATAAGTACAAGATAGTAAATAAAACCTCAAACTAGTTTGTGGCCCCAAGAAATAAGAATGAATCAAGCTCTGGCTCAGGGGGTCCCATAATCCTCCCGGATGTGGATAGCGCGAATATTCAAGGAACAGGTATCAAGTACTCGGGGTCCTACGGGACACAAGTGGACGGTTAACAACCAAATAACATCTATTGCCCACCTGTGCCTCTGCATTACCTACTTCAATTTTAGTTGTTAAACAGTAATTGAATTAAACGATAATTAAAGCCATGATCATCTCCAACATTCAACATGCGGCAATACTCCAACAACTGTGGTACTGGTCGACACGCAACAGCACTTGAGCAAGCGACTACGACGCGCAAGACCAACTATCTACCAAACAACAGGTAATAGGATGTGTCCAAGGCAATATAAGGCTGCAAGGGATATCACGGGTACGAAAACTAGAGCAACGGAACACAGATAGCAATAGATCAACAGGAGGGAATAAATACTATAAAAGTAAGATAGGTAGAAAGGGGGAGGTGCTCGCCTGAAAACTTTGCCGAAGGTTCAACCGAAGAACGGGGCGAAGCTCACATCAACTCAACGGCCTTATCCGCGAAGAACCAAAACACTAGAATAAACACCGGATGCAATATTTAATACTACGGCAAAAGATCGGGCATGATGCCTGTATGATGTATGACATGACAAAGGTGCGATGCAATTAGGCCATATTAAGCGGAACCGGGGTCCCGACAATATTTAGGTGGTTCAAGTTATTTAGGTACCCCGCAATTTAAATGTTGGGTTAACATGGCAAAAGATAGCACCGGTTCGCTACACAAATTTAAATGAGGCCAATATAAGACTAGATTTGCCCGCATATGGCCCCATATTTAATTAGGTGAATCGGCATAAGGCCCCCAAACCACACAATATGCATGCGAGTATGAATGATTTACATGCAACAATTCACAATGTCATATATTATAAAATATAGGGTGTCGGATAGGGGTCACACATCGAATGGCGATCTTGGGGTTCCGGGGTTCGGGGTTCGGTCTCAGGGTTCGACGGAAGGCAGGGTTCAGTTCAAGATGGAGAACTTGTTTCCAAGCGGACAATCTTGCCGTCGCGAAGATCTTGTCGGGTCCGTGTATCGGGTCGGTCTTGGCGTTCGGGATGCAGAACTTGGCGTCCGCGAGGAGTACTTGGCGAATCCGTGTCGACGACCTTGGCGTCCGGGTTCTCGGGCATCGGATCCGGGAAGAAGTACTTGTCGCATCTGTGAAGAAGATCATGCCGGTCCACGATGAAGAGCTTCGGTTCAACGGCTCCGGTAGAAGGTCTTGGCGTCATTGTACATCGGACTCCCTGTACACTTGTTGATCTTGGTGAGATACTTGTCCAACTCGTTGAACTTTCACGGCGAGGGGTAGACGGAACCGCAACATCGAAAACATCCCACCTTGACATGGCACCACAGCACCACTACTCCACCAACATCTTTGCCACCCCAACATCTCCACACATGAGCACCGGGACAACCAGAGGAGAAAACACAAAGAAAGCAGGAAAAGACCATGTCTCATGCAAGCATTAGCTCGAACACCTTTCGGTAGGGCACAAGAGAAAGGGCAAAGAGATGGATCGGTGGCCTCCAGGTACTGGGGATAAGCGAACAGGGCCAAAAGGAGTTGCATGTTTGCGCTTGCACAATAGGCGGCGGCAAGGCGCTGGCCCGCGAGAGGCAAAGAACAGGGCTGCTCGGAGGCGGAAGGAGGCCGATGAACGTCGAATTGCGACGACAGAGACCGGCAGGAGGAGGCGGAGCCGGACTCTAGCGGCGGAAGAGAGGGTTGGGGGACGATGTGAAGCCGGCGGTGGCCAGAAGAGGGAGAGCCGGGGAGGGAAGCGGCGAAGGGGCTCCACGGCGCGTGACAGAGGGGTGCCCGGCGGTGGACGACGAGGCCGGTGGTGGTACTGCAAGGCAGAAGGGCGACGAGACGGCGGGCTTGGCCGCAGAGGGGCAGAGGAGGCGAAAAGGCGAGGTCGGCGACCGGCGAGGAGGAGGCGCGGGCCGGCGAGGAGGAGGCGACCGGCGGTGCGAGGAGGCCGACGGGGCGGCGAGAGGAGGAGGGGGACGGCCGCGGAGCTCGCGGAAGGTGGCGATGGCCGGAGGGTGCGGCGGCGCGCCTCCAGGTCGAGCTGGGTGCGGGGCGGCCGGAGAAGCTTGAGGCCGGTGGCGGCGTGGCCGGGCGGAGGAGGCCGGGCGGCGACTCGGGATGAGGCCGAGGCGCAGAGGTGAAGAGGGCGGAGCCCCTGGCGGCAGCGGGCGCAGCAGAGCAACCCGGCTGGGGGAGGGGAGGCCGGAGGGAGGACGGCGAGCGGCGAGGCGAGAGGCCAGGGGAGGGAGGAGAGGTGCGGGGAAGGAGGGAGACGCGGGGAAGAGAGAGAGGAGCGGGGATGCGGGGCGTGGCTGGTGGGGCCGGGGGTGTCGGTGGGAGTGGGAAGGTGGGGATTGGGGCAGGTGCATGGCGTGGGTGGCGTGTCGTGCCGTGGTTGGCCGGGGTGAGGTGGAGGGGGGCTGGGTAGGTTAGGTTGGTGTAGAAAAGGATTTTGGGTAGGCTGATTTTGTACTGGGGGTGACCAACTGGGTCGGATCGGCCCGGTTCAGCTCATTTAAAATAAACTTTTGTAAATATTGTTTAGACAAATAAAAGACCCGGAAGAGCCCGGCGCTTTAATTTGAAATTGAGAGGGGGAATATTTAGAAAACCAAACTAGGCTTTTAGAAACTAGGTTTCGACAAACAAATGCATGATGACATGACGATGCTCAAATGCAATGCGGCATGATGACATGAGCATGCGGTCACGATGATGCAATGCACAAAAACAACGCGATTTTCTAGTAGTGGTTTTGCAGGATGCCACAGCGCCGCAATTCGGCAACACGTGTCCGACGCGACGGGCAGTTAATGTCCGGCGGTTGCCGCGTGGTTCCGATGATGACGACGACTCGGCTTCCGTCGCTGACTCGGCGGGTCCACACGCCGTTTTTTTTCCCGAGTTCGCTGCGTTCGGCGTTCCAAGGGCGTACCCGGAAACCTAGGTTTGCCCTGGGTAGTCCGGACCCAAATTAGCCCAAATCCGGTCGGAAAACACGTTCATGGGTACGCGACCGTGCCAATTTTCGGTGTCCGGACCGAATTCCGGATCAACGTCCTAGGTAGGCGAGTGGAGATGCTCTTAGTCCTAAGGACCAAGTTGTTAATATCAAGACACTTCATATCTCTTTCTTATTAATATATACATGCACCAATAGTGCTATATACATTAGAGAAGTGGGAGAAAAAAACATACATCAGAGAAGAGACACTGATAAATACTTATAATCCCAAACAATATAAAAAAGTCTGTTAGAACTAATAATCCCGAACAGCTACCTAGATTGCAATTGTTGATATCCTGCGGCGTATCCGCGTCCCTGTCCGTTGGACACAAGATGGTACAGACAGCAGCAAACTGCAGGAGGCTGGTCCATGGCCATACATGGGCATGGCTGCACGCGCGTGCTGTCCCGACCCGACCGACGGGATCCCATATCTCCTACAGTACTGCATATCGTTGCAGCGGCACCGATCGTGCATGTGACGCTGGCCCTCCCGGGCACCACACGCGACAAGACAAAACGCTCAAGATCGCCAGTAGCCAGTCCAAACCATATGCGTGCGCGCGTACGAACGGGCCATGCGCCCGGTGTATCACTCTCCCGATCGGTCCCTTTCGTCGTCGTAGTCAGAGATTTGACGTGCAGAGAATCCGTGCTACTCCCTTCGTCGTAAAATAGACGATATTCTAGATTTGTTAAAATTTAGATGAATCTATAATCTGAGATATCTATTTTGGAACCGAGGGAGTTCTATGTTTCTCCTACGCTACGCTACGCAACACATGGGACACGTAATTAAGATGCCTGCAAGCAGGAGTACAACTAAGGCGACAGGCAGCTGAAGTACTATATCAGTATACATGCATGCATGCATGTGTAATGCAAGCCACATAGTATATACTAGCGACGACGACGGTGGTTTCGTGTCGAGTGGCGACGGTGGCTTAATCAATCTTCGGGCGCTTCCATCTGGTTACGTTTGGTAGTTCTGATAATCTTCTCTCGTCTACGAGTTCCTCCCCTCCCCCCGGACTCATCTCCGGCTCAGGCTGTAAATGGTCACGTCCACGGCTGCCCACCGTCTGACCACCTACGCCCATATTACTAAATCGGGATTAGAAATTCTGCTCCCTTAATTCCAAAATAGATGTCTTAGATTTTTCAAATTTTAAATGAATCTATATACTAAATAGTGTCTAGATTCATCTAAATTTTGACAAATCTAATACATATATTTTAGGACGGAGGTAGTATTTATTTCAGTCCTCTCATTCTAACCGGCGTCCACCTGCCCACCTATACCCGCCGGGTTACCCATATAAACACACATAAAATGGGGAACGAGCGGCCAGCATCATCACACATTTTATATAAAGAGCAGTCAACGTCAGCAACACTAGTACATAAGAAAGAACATCTTACACAGGATTACGGGAAAGCCATTTGAGCAATAGGATGCAGAACCATTATCAAACAATTGCATAAGAGCATCTCTACTCATGTCCCACATGCGGTGTCCGGCGGAGTAAATGGCACTATAAGTCGCACAACTAGTCTTGTATGTGCACTTAAGTCACATAACTTGCAAACTAAACTAACAAGTCACACAACTTATCAGCCCGTGTACTTGTGGTCACAAAACCGGCCAACCGGATGGTTTTGACCAAAACCAGTCATAGACAAACTAATTTTTTAAATAACCTCCTCATACTTCAACGGAACAAATTTTTGTCCTATATAGATAAGACTCGAGATAAAAGTATTATAACCATAATTAAATAATGGAGGGAACATATACAAGTATAAATTTCAGTAACAAATATTGGCACACTATACGCATAAGTAACAAATGTGTGGATCTATAATACATCATACGTCTGTAAATTTATATAGCCCAGAATAATCGTATTTTGTTTTCAAATACTATGTATGTATCGTGAGCATGAGAGAGGATTTGTGGCTCCCGAGCTCCAGCAAACTCGGTATTTGAAAAATTCAAAATCCGTACTTTTCTGTTTCAAAAAATTCAAAATTCATTTCGGGAATACATACGTGCGGGCTGAATGTCTGTGGCAAGTTTCGATGAAAAACTTAGTTGTGTTTTGGGCTACAAAAAAAGGAAATTCCTAGATGTATGTAGTATAAAAAAAAGCACGTATTTTTGTTAGGGATTTGTCTTTTTTGTATTTCGCGTAATAAAATGTATTCCTGTCTAAATATTATTGCATACCTTCGGAGAACGTAATCATGGCCGTTGGGTGATGAAAGGGACAGAATGGATACGGACAGACTGCTCGTCCGTGGTCCCCGAATTCAGCCACGATCCGCGGCCTGGATAAGATCTGTGCCATTGTTTGGGTGCGGCCGCCCGTGCAGTGCTGCAGACATCACGACACCACTGCGTCCTCCGAGCACATTATTTTCCGGAAACTACTAGCCTCGAGGTAGGGTTGAGCTGAGTTGCTGTCGCCGATGATGCTTCAGCGCCTCGAGAACGAACATGCCTCGTGGAGATCGCCGCCCTCCGGGGCCTATCACGGCTTTTCCGCGATTTTCTTCTAATGGAACAGTTTTTTTTTTTTTGCCCCATATCTGATGTCTGAACAAATGCATGCATCTTTTCGTTCTCTGGGAACAAAAAAAGAAACGGATGTCTGAAGGGATGCATCTTTTGGCAGCAGTTCTCGACGACACAAGGAGGATAACACGGGTTTTGGATACAACAATCGTATGTACTCCCTCCGATCTATATTAGTTGATTTAAATTTCAATAAATCTAGACACTATTTAGTATATAGGTTCATCCAACTTTTGACAAATCCAAGTCAACTAATATGGATCGGAGGGAGTAACTTTTTGTGCAATAATATACAAAGTATCTATCTATTTCCTAAATTTTGTGATAGTTCAAAAAACCTCCCACAGACAAAAAACCATGGTATTAGTCCAGCAAAAAATACGACCTGATATTAGCCAGGGTTGTTCACACCATAAACGAAAAATAGTTCATATGTGCTTCTATAGCTTCACCTTGTTAATATACCTAGTACTAATTCCTGACAACACATACTATCATATTTCTCCACCTGCCTTTATTGTGGTAGCAATTCTTGGCAAGCCATGGACAGCTCAAAGAAGATCATTTAGATAAAAAAAATGTAATGAAAAAACTAGCCTCGCCAGTTCGTGGTCCTAGATCTTATAAATATACACTTATGTACCTTTTTCAATGACAACTAATGATTACAAAAATTATTCTATGAAATTCTTGGATGAAATCTTCTCCTGCTTTTGTATTTTCTCAATTGATGTATTTTAGACGTGAAGGATGTTACTCCATCAATTCTTGTTTATTATGTGCGCGCCCAATGAAAACAAAATAACTCCAGAGATTCGGCGGGAGTCGATTGATTATAAATATGTACTTCCCAATTGTAGAAATTGCAAAACAATCAAATGTATTTAGGGTTTTTAGGTGATCGGCCAAGCTCGAAAACCACACCACCTTTGGTACATACTCCCTCTATCTGCAAATAAGTGTACTTTTAGGTTTTGCCTAAGGCAAACTTTATTAAATTTGACCATCCTTTTAGCTAAATATAACAAGAAATATTACATAGAATTATCATATTATGAAACTAAATTTAAAAAATAAATTTAGTAGTACCAATTCATTGTCATAAATATTGCTACATTGTTAAATAAAATTAGTCAAAGTTTACGGACAAGCTAAAATAGTACTTATTTACGGAGTGAGAGAGTACCCTGCATGGGATGTGTACGTGGCCGGTGGGCCGTGTGATGTGACTTGCACAGAATCAGCGCTATGCTTCTCCTACGCTACCCTCCTCTACCCGATGCATGGTGTACGTGTGTGGTCTACTGGCTACCGTCCCATTGCTAGCTAGCGACGACGTCGGTGGTTTCGTGTGGAGTGGTTTACGTGTGTGGTCTACTAGCTACCGTCGCATCAATCAGTGGAGAAGCAAACGCGGCAATAGTGTATGCGCAAAATTACAAAGCGCCTGTTCCGGGACTGTATCTTCGAATGAATCCGGTGCAATCACTCGTGTGATTTGACCAACATAAATCGTACCAACGTCCGAATCGCTGGTCACGCAAGCTAGCAAAGAGCTATTAGAAATAATGGCATCCATGTGTGATTTTAGATTTTTCTTAAATCTCAAAGTCCATGTATGTGAAAGCCTATGTGATTTGATCCAAGTTGGTGGCAGCTCACATGTGTGTGGCAAAAGCTGAGAAAGCTAAAGTTAGTCTCACATAGAAAGTTGAACGAGAGTTGCACCACCTTATAAGGTGGAGTGTTGCACCATTTTGTAAATGAGTGACAATAAGGAAGCTACACGCGCGTTCATCCTCTGACGACGCCGCTGGCACGCCTCGTCCCGACACGCGCGCGGGGGAATCTAGCCGGGATTTCCGAGCTGCTCTATATAAACGTCTGTGCGGCTTCCACAACGTACGACACCAAACCAATTTATGGTTTTGCCATCCTCTTTGCTTGCGCCGCCACCGTAGTCTACTCCATCCCGCTTGCCGGCGTGCACCGGCGGTCGAGAGAGCAGGTCTCCGGAACCCTCGCCTTTGCCATCCTGTACGGGAGAGGGTGAATAAGGTTTTTGGAAAGCGCTCTGCGCGACTGCTCAAGTTCGTAATCACGGCGCGTCTTCCCGGTCGTCAAGCCGGACTCGTGCACGTCGACTTCTTCGACTGGCTACTGCACCAACGGCGACTACATCAACAACCGATCAGTACGTACACCGTCATCAGATCTGTTGTTTTACTATGGTTGTTAGTGCGTATAGGCTGCTACTGTTCATGTTGATCAATACATCTAGTATGTTTGAGGTTCTAAAATGGCTGTTAGTGATTGTAGCTGTTGTTGTTGTTGTTGTCATGATTTATATTCTAAAATTAATCATGAAAATTATGTCTAATAATCCAACAATCCAAAAACCTTATTATAGGCAATTTCCTAAATTAAACATGTGACACTTGGCCGATGCTATAAATAAGAAAAGTTTATTGGTGTTCATTTTAAGAGGTGGTAGTATAAGACCACTATATGGCTGCAAGCTCTAAAAGTATTCGAGGCTGGTGAGGGTTTACCTAAAGAAACTACATCTAACGAGGTTCAAAACAAGTTTAAAGAAATCAATCTTGCCTTTGTGGGATGTGTTCTGAGTGTTCCTGACAATAAGCTATTTGATGTGTATATGCACATCAAAGATGGAAAAGAGCTCCGGGAGACACTGAACGCTAAGTTCGGTGTAGCAGATGCTGGTAGTGAGTTGTACATCATGGAGAACTTTCATGATTATAGGATGGCTAACAACCGTTCTGTAGTTAAGCAAGCTTATGAGATACAGTGCTTAGCCAAGGAGCTTGAAATCCTCAAGTGTATCTTACCCGACAAGTCTGTGGCTGGGCGTATTATTGTAAAGTTGCCTTCTACATGGAGGAACTTCGCCACAAGAGACAAGAGATATCGGTTGAAAACCTGATAGCGTCTCTTGATGTTGAGGAGAAGGCTCGGGCTAAGGACACTGCTGAGAGAGGAGGCGAGGGCCAGTCTAGCGCCTACATGGCGCAGAAGAAGACCTTAGGCAAGAATAAAAGGAACTATAAACCCTCGTTCAACAAGCCTGAAAAGACTATAACCTTCAAGAAGAAGAAGAAGCCGAACAAGTCTGAGCTACATTGTTATTCATGTGGAGAGCTCGGCCACTTTTCCAAGGACTGCCCAGATCATGCAGATCGCAGAGGGAAAAGTGGGAAGACTGTCAACATCTTGACCGCTAGCAACACTGATGGGTACGGTAATTTATTTACTGTTCTTTCAGTATTTCAATCACCATGTTGGTGGATTGATACGGGTGCTAATGTTCATGTGTGTGCTGACATCTCTATGTTCACTTCTTATCAGGTCGCTCGGGATTCATCCGTCCTAATGGGGAATGTATCACATGCTTCTTTTCGTGGTGTTGGCACGGTGGATCTGAAGTTTACTTCCGAAAAGATCGTGCAGCTGAGGAACGTGCAGCAATGTCCCCACTATGTACAATAATCTCGTTAGTGGCTCTCTTCTGTGTAGAGATGGGTTTAAGGTTGTGTTAGAGTCCAATAAAGTCGTTGTATCGAAACATGGACAATTTATTGGTAAAGGTTATGAGTTCGGAGGCTTGTTTCGATTTTCACTTTCAGAGTTTTGCAATAGATCCGTGAATCATATTTGTGGTGATGTTAATGATGATACCAGTGTTTGACATTCTCGTTTATGTCACATTAACTTTGGTTTGATGTCTCAGATGTCCAGTATGAGTTTAATTCCGAATTTCACTATTGCCAAAGGTTCCAAGTGCCATAGTTGTGTGAAATCAAAGCCACATCGAAAGCCTCACAAGGCTGCCGAGGAGAGAAACTTGGCACCTCTAGAACTAATACATTCTGATCTATGCGAGATGAATGGTGTGTTGACAAAAGGTGAAAAGAGATATCTCATGACGTTGATAGATGATGCTACTAAATTCTGCTATGTTTACTTGTTGAAAACTAAACAAGAGGCTTTAGACTACTTTAAAATCTATAAGGCCAAAGTTGAAAATTAACTAGAGAGAAAGATCAAGTGTCTTAGGTCGGATCGTGGTGGTGAGTATTTTCCCAAAATATTTGATAAATTCTGTCAGAAACACGGAATTATTCATGAGAGGACGCCTCCCTACTCGCCCAATCAAACGGGATTGCCGAGAGGAAAAACCGCACGCTAACTGACTTGGTGAATTCCATGTTAGCCGCTGCTGGTTTATCAAAGGCATGGTGGGGAGGCTTTGTTGACTTCTTGTCATGTCCTAAATAGAGTTCCTAACAAGAACAAGGAAAATACCCCTTATGAGGATTGGGTTGGGAGAAAACCATCACTTTCGTATGTGCGCACTTGGAGGTGTTTGGCAAAGGTCAACATATCGATTCCCAAGAAACGCAAGTTTGGACCCAAGACAGTGGATCGTATCTTTCTAGGATATGCTCCACGAAGTGTAGGCTATAGATTTCTAGTGGTTAAATCTGAGGTACCTGATATGCGTGTTGATACTATAATGGAATCTCGTGATGCAACATTCTTTGAAAATATTTTTCCTATAAAAGATATGCATATCATTGGTAGAATTTCTTCTGAAATACTTCTTGAATCTAGTGCATCTATTGAGAATTCTGAACAACCACATGAGGAAGTCCTTGAGAAGGATGACGATGAAGCTCTCACGAGGAGTAAGAGACAGAGGATTGCAAAATCCGTTGGTAATGATTTAATCTTGTACCTTGTGGACGATACTCCCAAATCCATTGCAGAGGCATATGCATCTCCTGATGCAGATGATTGGAAAGAAGCTGTCCAAAATGAGATGAACTCGATTCTTTCTAATGGAACTTGGGAATTATTAGTATGACCCTATGGTTGCAAACCTGTGGGCTGTAAGTGGATGTTTAAGAAGAAGTTAAGGCCTGATGGTACTATTGAGAAGTATAAGGCGCGGCTTGTAGCTAAGGGATACACACAGAAATAAGGCGAAGATTACTTTGACACATATTCACCTATCGCTAGACTGACCACCATTCGAGTACTATTGTCCCTGGCCGCCTCTTATGGTCTTCTCGTTCATCAAATGGACGTGAAGACAACTTTCCTTAATGGAGAGTTGAAAGAGGAGATCCATATGGATCAGCCAGATGGGTTTGTGGTAAAAGGTAAAGAGACAAAGGTGTGCAAGTTATTAAAATCTTTATATGTCCTGAAACAAGCACCTAAGCACTGGCATGAGAAGTTTGACAGAACTCTACTTTCTGCTGGATTTGTCATTAATGAGGCTAATAGGTGTGTTTACTATTGCCATGGTGGGGGTGATAGCGTTATATTATGTTTGTACGTGGATGATATTCTGATCTTTGGTACAAACATGAAAGTGATAAATGAAATCAAGTCTTTCCTGTCAAAGAGTTTTGATATGAAAGATCTGGGAGAGGCTGATGTGATTTTAAACATCAAGCTTATTAAGAACGAGAATGGGGTTACTTTAACGCAATCTCATTATGTTGAGAAGGCCTTGAGCCGATTTGGCTTTAATGATGTCAAGACTTCTCCAACACCTTATGATCCTAGTTTGACATTACGAAAGAATAAGAAGGAACCAACAGATCAGCTGAAATATTCACAAGTTGTTGGTTCTCTCATGTACTTAGCAAGCGCTACAAGACCTGATATCTCTTTTGCTGTGAGCAAGTTGAGTAGGTTCATGTCTAACCCGGGTATTGATCATTGGCATACATTTGAAAGGTTCGTGCGCTATCTATGTGGTACAATGAGCTATGGGATTCACTATTCAGGGCACCCTGCTGTGCTTGAAGAATATAGTGATTCAAACTGGATCTCTGACCTTGATGAACTCTACGCCACGAGCGGGTATGTGTTTACCCTTGGAGGTGGTGCGGTGTCATGGAGATCCTGTAGACAGACCATATTGACGAGGTCAACTATGGAAGCAGAACTTACTGCTTTAGAGTTTAAACATAACCACTGTTGAGTCAGAATGGCTGCGTGAGCTCTTGATGGACTTGCATGTGGTTAAGAAACATGTGCCGGCAATCCTTTTGAATTGTGACTACCAAACTGTTATTGTCAAAGTAAACAATTCTAAGGATAATGTGAAGTCATAAAGACACGTGAAGAGACGTTTGAAGTCTGTCAGGAAATTGAGAAACTCCGGAGTAATAACTGTTACGTATATTCAAATAGACAAAAATCTGGAAGATCCCTTTACAAAGGGACTATCACGAAATGTGATAGAAAGTGCATCGAGGGAGATGGGCTTGATACCCATGGATGTCACACCTAGTGGTAACCCAACCTATGTGATCGGAGATCCCGTAAATTAGGACCTGGGAATAACAAGCTAGTGGTTTGACTGAGAAGAGTAGTTGGTAACCCTCTCTATGTGAAGATGCATAACTCTCATAATCTGTAAGGCAGGTTGGCAACACGCCTTAATGTGTTTCTGTTGGCTTTAACTAGCAAAGATGCTACAGGGCATTTTTGAAAGAACACACCTATATGAGCTCGACTGTAAACCTCGCGGTCTATGAGACTTGGGTGATCTCTAGTAAACTCATGAAGAGACCAGGGAGTATGACGCATATGCTCCAACCCGCGGGGTAGGTTACTGGCAGCCAGGTACTAGTTATGATTTTGAGTGAAATCTATTGGCACCAAACTTGCAATTCAAGGTCCATCCATTGTTCAAGTTGTTGATAGACGTAGTTCAAGATTCTAGGCGGAAGATCTACTTAACAGTCTCTGCTGAAACACTGATATATAAACAAGTAGCGAGGATTGATAAATATTCAAATGGGCATTTGAGATCTGGTGGGGGATTGTTAAAAATAATGGGTCAAATCATTAGACCCATATGTGATTTCAGATTTTTCCTAAATCTCAAAGCCCATGTATGTGGAAGCCCATAGGTGATTTGGCCCAAGTTGGTGGCAGCTCACATGTGTGTGGCAAGAGCTGTGGGAGCTAAAGTTTAGTCCCACGTGGAAAGTTGAAGGAGAGTTGTGCCACCTTATAAGTTGGAGTGTTGCATCACTTTGTAAGTGAGTGACAATAAGAGAACTACACGCGTGCTCCTCCTCCGCCGCCACCGCCGCTCGCACGCACGCTTGCCTCGTCTCGTCACGACGCACGCGCGCCGTGGGTTGCGGGAATCTCGTCGAGCCGAGCTTTATTTTGCTGCTCAGGAAAATGTGTGCGGTTAGATAGACGTATCAACAGTTAGCGGATTCGGGTCGCTCCCGAATTGTGGGCTAGACGTGGGCTTGGTCCACTTTGTTTCCTATATAGGATTTCCGAGCTACTCTATATAAACGCCTATGCGTCTTTCACAACGTACGACACCAAACCAATCTAGGGTTTTGTCATCCTCTCTGTTTGCGCCGCCACCGTAGTCTACTCCATCCCGCTTGCCGGCGTGCACCGGCGGTCGGGAGAGCAGGTCTTCGGAACCCCTCGCCTTTGTGATCCTGTACGGGAGAGGGCGAATAAGATTTTTGGGAAGCGCTCCACGCGACTGCTCAAGTTCGTCATCACGGCACATCTTTCCGGTTGTCAAGCCGGACCTCGTGCACGTCGTCTTCAACGTCGACTTCTTCGACAGGCTACTGCACCAATGGCGACTACATCGACAACCAATCAGTACGTACACCGTCATTAGATCTGTTGTTTTACTATAGCTGTTAGTGCGTATAGTCTACTACTGTTCATGTTGATCAATACATCTAGTATGTTTGAGGTCACGTAATTGTAGCTGCTATTGTCATGATTTATATTCTGGAATTAATCGTGAAAATTATGTCTAATAATCCAACAAGAGCACCTCAGCTCGTTCGGCGTTTTTACTTCAAAATCCGACGCTAAATATGGATATAACTTTCGGCTTAAGAACGGTTAGTTTTCCACTCGCATTTTTAGACGTGGTTTTCAGGCAAAGAAAAATCGGCAACTTTTCACCTGAATTCGGCCCAAATTTACACAGTTCAGATAAATATAAATACATAGTGATGTTCAGCATAATTTGGCATGAATCAACAAAATTCGGCCTAGTTTGTCATAGGTTGAAATACAACATAGTTCGGCCTAGTTTGGCTAAATCATGCTCGGCATCTACATGTTGCCCTTGCGTATCCATATGTGGTCAACCAGATCATCCTGTAGTTGTTGATGCACTGTCAGGTCTCGGATCTTCCAACGCATGGCAGCCCACGATGTCGGTACCTGGTGATAAGGATCTGCAAGAGGCCCCTTTCTGTAGTATGGCTCATCTTGCTCAACCAAATCCAGTGGATGCTTTCGCTCATCCTTAATGATCATGTTGTGCAAGGTCACGCAATAGCTCATCACTTCTCACATCTGATCTTTCGACTAGATCATAGCAGGGAATTAGATAACTGTAAATCTCTGTTGGAGCACACCAAATTCCCGCTCCATGTTCTTCCTGCAAGCTTACTATTCCTTGGCAAACTGAGCATGCTTGAGGAGCATCAGGATTGAGATAGTCTTCAAAAATATTGCCCATCTTGGATAGATGCCATCTGCAAGATAGTATTCCTTGTTGTAATGGTGCCTGTTGATCTTAAAGTCCATAGCGGAAGCATGACCCTCAACAAGCTTGGCAAAAATATTTGAGGATTGGCGAGGATCCGAGCAGTGTCTTCAACATTGGATGTTCTCAAGTATTGTGTCCCAAACACTGCAATCATTGCCCTGCAGAACCTACACAAGCAATCAATAGCGGTGGACTCGGCCATGCGGAGATAGTCATGAACAGTGTCATCCGGCGCTCCGTATGCAAGCTACCTCATCGCCACTGTGAACTTCTGCAGTGAGGAAAACCCTATCATGTCGGTGCAGTACTTCTTGCATATGAAGTAGGGATCGAATGCCCGGATGGGATGCATGATCTCGAGTAAGAGTTTTTGGCTCATCCTGAAATGTCGCCGAAACACGGCTTCTTCGTGTAGCAACTCGTCGGCGAAATAGTCGGCGTACAACATGCAGTAGCCCTCCATCCGCTGCCTTGCTTTGCCTTTCCGGCGACCCTTCGCCGAGCCTCCATGCTTCGGCGCTGCAGTCTGCGTGTATAGCTAGGCCAGAGAGGCGAGGATCTACATGTGCTCATCATCTTCAGCGGCTGCGGCAGTCTCTTCTTCCAGCAATAGGGCAAAAATCTCCTCGTTGTCGGAGTGCATGGCCAAACAGGCAAAACGCCAGACCCTTCGCGGGCGAGGTGGACGGGAGCTCGGAATGAAGCCGAGCCATGGCAAAGGCTGGAGAAGGCAAAACAAGGCCTAGGCCAAGGGAAAGGGATGCAACGACAGCAGCGGACCTTTCTATAGGCGTGGATTTGGCTGGGCTGGACGGGGCTTCGCCGGCGACGAGGGGCAGCTAGGGGAAAGCTCTGTGGCGCGGGAGAGCCGAACCACGGTGGGTAATAGGTTGTGTCACCGACAGAGTTGGCCCATCTTTTTTCACTTGATTCGGCGTTTTCACACGGTTACTGACGTCCCGGATTTGGTCAGAAAGCCGAATGTAAAATGAGCTAAATCTATACTTGACTGGGCGAGTTTTTGCCATCCGAATAAAAAAATGCCTCGGGAACGGGAAGGCCGCCTGGAAATGACAGTGAAGATGCTCTACGATTTATCTTGGTTTGCAGTCAAATCCGCCATAGATGGGAGCACAGTGGAGTAAAATCTTAGGGAGGTAAGCATGCGTGCATAAAATCACTACGCTACACTACACACAAGGTGTGATGGGGATCAGAGTTTTGGCCGTGCGTACCGACCGATCATGCTCATATGCTTGGAATTATGGGTGCATGCATGCGACGTTTAGCCGGTGTCGTGTGTGGAGGCGCCAACGCCGTTCCTGCAGGCTGCAGGTTTGTCCCGCCTTTATCAGACATGAATCGCTCGACGCAATGTCCTTCCAATCCATGCACCCAATAATCAGATCAGGTTTGTTTTTTTAAACCGTGCAAGATAACTGCATGTGATCGATTAGCAAGAAAGAAAACGCCACATAGTGGCTACAGAGTTTTACACGAGAAAAACAAACAAAATGAACAACCAAAAACGACCCACACCAACGACCGGACCCAAGAAAAAAATAAAACGACACCAGGAAACTAATTGAATAGACCCGATAGGGCTAAAAGAAAATTATGCAGACAAAAAAAATCGACCCCTGCTTGCTTGCTGTGACCCAGTGAGTTGCATCCTCTTTGATGGAATTGATGATGTGTCGAATTGTTTTTTACTTTTTTTTTAAGGATACATACTAAGAGACGTATCTTTTTCATAGAAGAAGGGCCAAAAGATCGAGATTACAATATGTTGTGGCACAGACGCCTCGAGCGCAACCCCACGCCGCCCCAGGAGCAGCACGCACACACTAACCAACTACTTGCGACATCTTTACTTGTCCACCTCACTCAAACAGTCACGAATTAGTCGTGTAGCTCTTCACAAACCTGCCTCAGCAGAAATCTTCTCGATGACCCTTGCGATAGATCGGGTGACTCCTTCAAAGACAATGTGTTTGCGGTGTCGCCAAAGCGTCCAACAAACCATGACGATCTCTGTCTAGAGGCCGCGCTCGCGGCCTTTACCGTCATGCTTGTCTTGAAGCCAGGCGATGAGTTTTGTCTCGTGATCCGGCATCTTGCCCTACCAGCCTAGGCGGGTCATCCAAAATTCCCTAGCAGGCACACATCCCATGAGGAGGTGGTCAATAGCTTCTCCACATTGTTCGCGGAAAGGGCATTGCTGCAGGGTGATGCAAACGACACCGGCTCAGCCTGTCGGCAATCAAACATTTGTTCCTCCCAGCCAGCCAAAACGAGACCTTGCAACTGGCGGAAGCTCGGAAACGCCAGATCTGCAGTGCTCCCGTCATCGAGGTCCGTCCGGCAAACAAGGCCTGGTAACATGACTTCGCAGTGTAACAACTTCACCCTTGTAGTAGGGACGCAGGCTGTCTTTAAGTGGAAATTGGTCTCTACTCTCCACTCTTTATCAAACAATCTTATGGTCATATCTCACCATATGATCCATCCAAGTGGAGTATACTTTTTTTTTGTTTTTGAGGATTTTTAAGTATAGCATACGTGCGAGAGCAAGCAAATCATCCGCCGAGACCATGACCATATCGAATCGGATTCGTGCTCCCATGATTCGGCCCGCTTCAAGCTTGGCGCACTGCAGGCGTCACCCACCTCGATCCGTCAAAGATTCCGCCAGCTTTACGGCGGAGGCCAACGTTCAGAAAAATGATGAGTGCGTGAGGACCGAGGTGCCACAAACGGACGGAGCTAGCAGATCACGACACGAGTTTTGATCCGGTCTTTCGTGCCAACGAATCCGTCCACGATAGTAGAGGTGTCTTGCGATTCCTGTCTGCTCGATTCACGTAACGTGTTGCGTTCAAGAAACCCTAGATATACACACGCAACAGGATCAGTCCGACGACGATTGCTGTTGAGTGACGAGAAAGACGCTAATCAGCTGGTCATCGGACGGTCCGCGGTCCACGAGTTCGTCCCCAGGATCCGTGGCCCGGGATAAGATTTGTCTGTGCTCTGCTCCCTGTCCTCACTGTCTTCGCCGCGTTTGCACTTCGCAGGTAGCTTGCCGTTGACGGGTGTCAGAATCATCATCACGTTGCATACTACTCACTCCTCCATTTCAAAATATAAAATGTTATATGTCTTAGCTTTGTAAAGGTACAGTGTATCTAGACTTTTTTTTTAATATATATATATAGATTCGGAGAGGTTATAAGTGAAATACACTAAAAGTGGTCTAGATTCATTAGCTTCACAAAACTAAAACATCTTATGTTTTAAAACGGAGAAAAAGTATACACCAACCTGAATTTACGTCATGTCTGTCCTGTTTTCTGTTTTCGGTATTTTTTCCCTGCGGCAGCACCGCCATAGGAGCATCTAATAGACACACTGTAAACATAAACAATGTCGGACCCGCAAAATTTCGATTTTACGAGTTCGTGTGGAAAATCCGACCTAGCAGATACCGTATTTCGGGCCAGCTGTTAGATCTTTTTAGTGGCCCATGAAACCAGATGGTGGGTCGGAACAAGTAGCGACCGAACTTGGCGGGTGCTGGTTGAAACCCTTACTTTGTCCCCAGGCAACCCTAGCTTCGCCGGTCTGCTTCCGCGCCCAGCAAAAACTCCGGTGAGCGATTCAAACGTTCCTGCAGCAGATCCAGGGATGCCATGCCACCTCGGCTTGTTTGGGGGTTAAGGAAGGCCGTAGCGGAGGCGGCGGTGACGGAAATCGCCCCGCGCGACGATGCTGCGAGCTCTCCGAGGAGGAGAGGAAGCGCATCATGCGATCGGAGGGCGCAAAGAAGCGGGTGGCGCGGAGTTGGACCAACCGCAGGGTTTCGCCCCTGTCGTCCTTTCGTCGCTATGCTCCGGCCGCGGAGGGGTACCGCCCGCCGTCCTTTCGTCGCTATGCTCCGGCCGCGGAGGGGTACCGCCCGCCGTCGCCTGAGCTGGAGCATAGCCCCACGCTAGTGAGGGGTCCTCGCATGGCTTCGCTCCTTCGTCCGTCTCCTCCGATGATTGGAGCTCTCCGTCCCTCCTCATGCTTTCGTCTTTGTGTGCGCCGACTACGCGCAGGACTCTGATGAGAAGCGACTCGCGTTGGAGATGCTCATGTGCGAGGCGGGGATCCTCCGCGAGGCGCGCGGTGGGTCATCCGCCAAGCTGTAGGCGGCGGATCTGATCAACTTCTTCGAGAAAGGATCACCACGCTGCCCATACGCTGCCGCACCCTAAAGCTCTCCGACGGAGCTCGATTTTGGTCTAGGTCGAGGCAGTGTCCACCATAGTATGTGTAATTAGTGGAGTTGCTTTCGAATCGCTGCACTACTTGTAAAATTATGTATGAATCGCTGCAGTATATGTATGATCGAACCTTGTTGTTCGATGAATGTAGGTATGGATGCTCCTATGAATCGCTGCAGTATAAAATTAAGGAACACGAAGCACAACGATGGGACTCAGAGTATAAATTACCGTGCATGTAGGTATGGATGCACTTAATTAAACAGTAATCTGTTTGGCAACGCACTTAAACTAATTGCGGGTGCAAACATCAGTGCTCCGGGCATTATCTTAGGGCGCTGTCTCTGCCAAATGCAAAACTAGCTTCGAGGTAAAAGTTGGGAGTAGTAGTAGTATATATCTAGGGCAGTAGTACATGTGAAATCTGCGGGGCTGCTGTGGGGATGCTGTAGCGGCTCGAGAACGAACATGCCTCGTGGACATCGGAGCCCTATGGGTCCGATCTCAGTACGCTTTTGGTTGTTTATCCTCTCGTTCACATCTAGTACTACGAGCACCCTGTATTCCGCACCTAGACTCCCACTCAATTTCCAAAATCCAGTACTCTCCCCGGTCCATAATAAGTTGTACTAAAACAATGACAACTGTTATAGATTGGGGAGTAGTTTTTATTCATACTTTAAGGAAAATAAGTCAAATTGCCTTCGCCCTCTTTAACCGCAAATAAAATATTAAAAAAAACATGGCATAAGTCCAGCAAAGAATGGAAAAATCAGTCATGATATTGTGGTCTACATAATGAATGAAAAGTTAGTTGATATATATGGGATCTCATAGCTTCACCTTGTTAATATCCCTCCTCATTTCCCAGAAAAAATAAGCCCATAAAATTTGTACTCCCTCCGTTTCCAGAACTCATTTTATATACTTTCGTGTGTGCGTACTCTCACATTCAATATACCTTTTAAATGAATATGTTATACCTCTTTAACATTCGCAATATACTTTATTAAGTATCATCCTAAGATATCTTAATACACGTAGCATGAAAAAAATATCACTCGAAACTTTAGTTTTTTCTACTAATTTATCATTTTTTATATACAGAAAAACTATATATATGCAAAATAGTGTAATGTATATAGACTCAAATGAAAAAGTTCAAATAACCCAAATCGGGTATGTAGTATTAAATAATAAAATATAATTGACTCATCTATGTGGTACATACTCCTTGGAGTGATGAACCATTTCCAAATAAAAATAAGTAGTATTAGAATCATCATAAATAAATTCGCATATTATATATACATTTTGTATTATAAGTGCATATTTTTTCATATATACCTGGTAAACATTTTAAAGTTTGGTTTTCACTAAACCCAAAACAAGGAGTCTATTATATTTCTCTACATGCCCGTTTTTAACAACAAAATGACCTTGAAGGACCCAGAAACTGCATTAAACTACGTCGATGGGATTACAATTTGCAATGAGGTGCTACAAACTTATTGCTTCAAGAAGCATTTCATCAATAATGAATCCTATGCAGTATAGTATGACTAAGAGAGTTGTATCTAAATAGTAGGTTATAACATTTCTATTTTGTTTGGTCGTTTCTCAAATGAAAGAGAGTGGCATTCAGAGCAAGGAACATAAAATAAAACTTACAAATAGCAATGTTAAAGAAAATAAAATTACAATGTAGTCGTCACCTTTTACAAAAAATATCATAAACCAAAGATACATAACACAAGCGGGTCGGTCTCCACCGGATTTGCAGCTAACCTCCAAGACAAGGACACTCATACCATTCTCAGACATGGCATGACTTGGGACTGGGAAGGATACTCTTGATGGCAAGGACTACATATACCAACTCATTGGGACTCTAGGTGCCGACTATTTTAATGAGTGGTTGATCTTGCCATACATAATGACTCATGATTGAATATCGAATGTATGGACTTACGTTAGTATCCACTTCCCTCTTTAGACAATACCTTCAAAAAAAAGATGTCATCCTCCCTCTTTAGACAATACATGCAAAAAAAGATGTCTTTTGACCCCAAATTAACCGCGATGGTTGTAAAAAACACGGTGTATTAGAATGCGAGTAAAACAATTGTGAAGTAAATAAAATTCTAAATTAAAATGCAATAAAATGGTTGTATTTTTAGGAATAATTGAATGCGGCAAATGTAAAAGTTAGTGCAACAGAGTAAAAGTGTATTCTTATATAGAAAGTGGATAGGGGTTCATGGAATCACTTCTCTCATAAACATGGTGGCACAAATGTATCACATTTATACAAGATAATTTTAACGCAACTTCTTATTGTAGTGTTTGATTATCGGTCACATAAGCATCACAACCTAATGTATAATGTAGAGACGCTACAACACATCTCTATAATACTCCTGTAGGTGTGGGTACAACCAAGCGAACCTAAATGTAAGTGGTTGCACTTTTAATGAATGCACAAAGTATTGCCTTAAGTGGTGAGATGATATTGGATAATTTCATATGTTACCTCAAATATACGAGACCGTCTTTTTTGTCACTAGACGGGTCTATAGCACACCACTTCCCATTCTCCTAGTGAGGTAAACCTAGAAAGTTAAAAGTTGTAATAGTTTCCAAATTTTCTGCCACTATTTAGTTGCTACTATAAGTTTACTTCATCTAACACACACGTTTCTCCTCTCATGCCCAAGCATAATAGTCTGAAAATAACATGTATACAAGAACAAGAGTGATAATATGCATCTATAAATACATCAAACAGATACTGAGTAGAATCTCAAAACTCATCTCATATCAAAATATCCACCATCAAAATTTAAAATATGACCATACTCATGTAAACTAGCTCATATGTTTCTAAACATTATAGCACATAGAGACAAATAGATAAATCTACTTAAATAAACATGTAGTCTAGAGGTGGACTACTCCTTTCTAGCAACGTTTTCCCCTCCAATCTTTGTTGGCGGCGGAGTTTATACTAGTTATTTTGTTGTTTTAATGGTGGCATCATCTCTATCTAGAAGTTACAAACCATTAATTATATATCATTTTAGGTCAAAAAAAGTCATTGGGATTGGAACCGAGTCAATCGAACGACTGAGGGGGACAGAACCTTCCTCGACATGCCTGGCTCTACTAGGTACACCCAGGGGAATATCTGGTCCTAAGGCCTCCCCCTGTGACCTTCTAATCCTTAAGTCTTCTATTATCAAAAAACCTGACATGTCAAAATCCCCAAGCATTATAGTCTTGAAGGTTTCTAAAAGTATAAAGGAAAACACGCTTCAATCACGTCACGCTTTGTCTGGCCGGATGATAATGGATATTATAATACCAAGAGGACCCGGGGTATCTCTCCATCATCGGAGGAGCAAATACCACTCTTGAACTACCATGTGCCTAGACATACATTTCTGAAGTACCCAAAGATCAACATTATAGCCACCTTGTTAAAGGTGATGTTTGATGTCCATCAAAGTAAATCTTTCGATTTGAAGACATCTAGCATTCAAAGTATAAACAATAATGTTATGATAAAACCAACAACGCACTAGAAGAATTTGGACGGTTCATGACGTTTCCTTTATGACGCGTAGTAAAAACGTCACGGATCCCTGACGTTCTTGCTCGTTTTTTCACAACTCCCTCCACACCGGTTTTCCATGACGTTCCTTGGTTCGTCACGGGAGATTTCGTCGCAGTTTTCATCCCGGGCCCTGAAGCCCAGTTCAACATCCTTATTCTGCCAATAATATGTTGGTTCAACATCCTTGTTCTGCCAATAATATGTTGGTTCAACATCCCAGTTTTCATCGCACTAGACGATGATATAATCTCATAGGTACCATCAAGAACTGGCTGGTTCAACATCCTTGTTCTTCTAATAATATGCTAACATTGTCGTTGATATCCTTATTACAATAACTATGTCATGATCAGAAAAACGTGATCATCGAACAACACATCACCTAGTCCTAGGGGCGAGGCTAGGAAAGACTTGTGTTTATATCTATCTACGTGCATGTGGGTTTTCCTTTGAATCTCATATTCAATACACATAACAGTTATAAAATAAATATATAAACATTACATAATGAACTTGGAAATAAATAATAATAATTATTATTGCCTCTGGAGTATATTCCCTTCATTCATCTCTTTGTGCCTTCCTTCCACACGCTCAAAAGGCACGCAACATCCATGTGGTATTGTTGGTGACCTTTTTTTCATAAACGAGCATCAACCTTGAACAAAAAGGCGAACATAAAAGTTCTAGGTAATTGATAAAAACTAGTGGTGAAAAATAATAGTTGTAGCAAATCCAATGAACGAGAACTTGTCAACCATTGACATGTACCACTCACACCAAATAAGGTAACACATTTTTACCATTTTGTTTATGCTTATTTTCTCAACACAAGTGGGCGACAAAAATTAAATAAAATTAAGAGCTGGTAAAGAAACACAAGCAAAAAATAGATAAAATTGGAGGGGAGAGATCGAGCTCTTAAACTAGTCTTCTTGTAGAGGAATTGTGTTTATCATAGCATTAGAGCGACACCGATGATGTGATTTTTTTCTTCACCTTCGATTTATCAATGGTATTCACCACGTTATTGTTGATGACTACGAAATGGCGCTCTTACTTGTATACCTATGTTAAACCTTATCGAAAAATCTCGCAATAGACACTTCGCCCGGACACTTTTTCTGCACAATAAACACCTAAATTCATCTATTACAAGATTAAAGTATGAAAAACATACAAGAAGTCCTCATTTTCTCCCTTTTTGACACCTCACAATCTACAATGATTGCATACACATAGTGAAAAATTGTCTAGTTGTGATCATTTATGTCTAATATTTTCCATACACTCATGTTTTACGGTTACTTAAACATTTTTCCACAAATGATAGAATGTTATAGGTAATACATTCCATTATAGCTTGCAATAGCTTATCAAGAAACATCATCATGAAGCCAAGAAAATTGCAATTTAAACGATTAAATAGATTCCAACGCATGAGTTGTCGGTGTTTTTGAACCTTGCCTACAGATTAGCATCATAAGATGGGATTGTGATCAAAACATCATATTGGTAACTAGTCTACAGGACACTTTTTAGATGGTGAGCTACTCTACTTATGTTGCTCTCCTGGGCATATCTAGGATTCTCATATTTGGTAGCTCATGTTTAATGTGAAGATGTTTCATCCACACACCGCTGGATTGACGCTAGGTGACATTGCTCAAAAACTATGGTACATTAGATATTTATCATATACTACTCTTATATTAGATATCTATCGTATATATACTACTCTTTACATATATTGGCGTCTAGAATACTTTTAAATTTATATTAAAAATATCGAAATGTTCATTGTAGAACCTTGGCGGCAAGAATGTAGTAATTCCCAAGTATACAACCCTTGGGTTGTATCCATGGTTTGTCCCTTAATGAGAAAAATTCATTAAGTTTTATGACAGTTCTTTAGAAACATATGGTAGACAAAACTAGCATGTACACACTGCCTTCATCGCTAATGTGGAATTTAGTGACACGAATTCACAATAACATATACAAAGTTCTAATTTTATTTCATTGCTTGTTAAGCCATGTGGAGAAGGAGGACAAAGAATAAAATTCGTAGTTTACCCGTATTAGATATTAATTTGTTCCTAATTGCAAGAGACTCCTTATAAGAAACAACCTAATTGGTTTAAAATAAATATGGGCATATTTCACTAGCATGGGATTTTCTTAGAGTTTCCTGGAATCCTTTAGTGAGTTATAACCCCATCGGAAAAATATCCTTTTAGGGATCCTTCAATAAAAAAGATGGGAATAGTTTAGAAATAGCAAGTGCACATGATTTGAATGTAATGTCTACTTGAATTTTATGGGAAGATCAATTCTCTTTAGGATTTTCCATGAGGCACAACCTTATGTTTTTCCTATGAACTTTACACTACAACATTACTATAGGATTATTTCATATGGGATATGATTGAATCAAACGAATTTCATATGAAAATTTTCAAAGGAACTCAATCCTATACGTTCCTTTAAAAGTCCAATTAAGTGACATGTATCCATTCCCCATTTCCCATTTTCATGATTAAGTCCCCGTGTAATATTAAGACTTATTTTTTTCTAGTCCAACATCCGAGTACTCGTTTCATTCATTTTTTCTACTTTTATTATGTTCTATTGGATATGGCATGAAATTTTAATTATACACTTCCGAGCTTCTAAGTTTGGGTGTGTGTGTGTGGGGGGGGGGGGGGGGGCAAGGTGACGGAGGGGGGCTACGCTTTAGGAAGGTCCTAAAATAGGCATGAGTTCAATAAAGCTTAATTCCAAACGCATTTCATAAATAATGTTGATGATGGTCAACTTTGTCAAATGTCAATTGAATTTGACGTAATGATCATCTCTCTTTCAAACAAAAATAGTGATTACAAGATATTCTCGTTCCTCTTTTTCTTGTTAATTTTACTAGCCATGTGCAATCGAACCAAAAAAACTAGGGACGGCCAAAAAGAGAACTACATACATTCAAATCTTACAATTTTTTTTCAAAAAGCATTCATATTTTTGGTACTTATTACAAATCAAGTGCAAACACTAAAGCTTTGGAATCCCTGCTAAAATTAAAGCTTTTGTCCTGCACATGAATCATATTTTTTTTTCGAAATGGGGAACGCTGCCCCGGCCTCTGCATCAATAGATGCACACAGCCCTTTTATTGCATCGATTCGAACGAGTTTAAATTTTACAATCATGGATTAGAGAGAGTTGAGACAAATATCAACGATAAAAAAATGACAATACAACAAAACTATTCATTTTGGAATCTACTAGTATGCGGCCACCCAGTAGCCTCGAAATAGAAATCCTGAGCAACTGCAAGCAAGAGATTGCAACTAGCATCCACAGCGTCCCGCTGATCCTCCAGGAGCAAGTATGGCCATTGTTGAATCTAGTGCGTTGCCATCCAAATAACCTGTAAAAATTAGTACCTTTCTATTTATTAAAAATAATATTATTCCTAGACATCCATATGGACCAACATAAAGCTGAAACACCAATTCGTATTCTAGATTTTACGCTTTTGTCAACCCTATTAAAACAATTCCCAAACATATTAGTGATATTAGACAGTGGGGTAATATTGTACGCAAAGAAAATCATACGCCAAATTATACGTGCAAAAGGACACGACAAAAACAGGTGTTCAACCGACTCCATTGAATCACAGAAACAACATTTTTGGCATCCCTTCCATTGTCTTTTTGCAAGGTTATCTTTTGTCAAGAAAACTCTATTCTTAAGGAACCACATAATTTTTTTTATCTTTAGAGGTATTTTCAACTTCCAAAGATACTTATGTAAAAACCTGATATGACCATTCATTTCGTCCATATACAAGGCTTTAACAGTGGACAAACCATTGGTAGTTAAGCTTCACACAAATTTATCCTGATCATCATTTAGGTGGATTCTCATTAACCTCCTACAAAGATGTAACTAATATGTCCATTTGTTGCGAGTTAAACTTCTCCTATAAGCAATATTAAGAGGCGTTTGACCAAGAACATCAGCCACTAAGACATTTTTTGTTTGTGCAATGTTATAAAGCGAAGGGTATTGGTGAGAAAGAGAATACTCACCTAACCAAACGTCTTCCCAAAAACGAACAATGTCGCCATCTCCAATTTTGAAATGGCCGTGTGAGAAGAACAACTTCTTAACACGCATTAGCCCTTTCCAAAAGGAGAGTCGGTTTGTTTAGCTTCTACTTGAGATAAAGCCTTGTCTTTTAAATATTTGTTTCGAAGAATTTTTTGCCACATCCCTTCCTCATTAAGTAATTTAAAAAGCCATTTGCTAAGTAAGCACTTATTTTTTATCTCAAGTACTTCAATACCTAAACCTCCTTGATCTTTTGGACGACACACAATATTTCGTTTTGATAATGTATATTTCTTCTTGGTATCATCACTTTGCCAGAAGAATCTCGATCAATAAAAATCAAGTCGTATTCTTACCCCTTTCGGTATCTCCATAAAAGAGAGCATAAACATCGATAAACTAGTCAATACCGAGTTAATTAATACCAAACGATCCCCATATGAGAGCAATTTTCCTGGCCAGCATCCTAGTTTTGAAAGAAAACGACTTTCCGCAGGGTTTCATTCAGAATTTCGTAACTTTCTGTAATGAATAGGTACACCCAGGTACGGAAAAGAAAGTGAAGCCGACTCACCGCCCAAAATCTTCTTATAGTAATTCTCCATCTCCTTAGCCTTTCCAAAACAAAATATCTTACTTTTATGAAAATTGATCTTTAAAACCGATAGTTGTTCAAAGATGCACAAAATTAGCTTCATATCAACGGCTTTCTGTAAGTCATGCTCCATAAACAATATGATGTCATATGCATATTGTAAGATGGAAACCCCTCCCTCCACCAAATGAGGGACGAGACTACCAACTTGGCCATCCTCTTTTGCACGAGCAATAAGGATAGCGAGCATGTCTGCGACAATGTTGAAAAGCATTGGGAATAATGGGTCACCTTGTCTCAAACCTTTTCTAGTTTGAAAAAAAAGGCCAATATCATTATTGACCTGTATCTCCACAGTGCCACCATGCACAAATTGTTTGATCCAATCACACTCATTAGGATCAAAATCTTTCATGCGAAGCGCTTGCTGGAAGAAAGGCTACTTCATTTTATCATATGCCTTTGCAAAATTTATTTTATAAATCACTCTATCCATTTTCTTCCAATGAAGTATCATGAAGAACGAACCGCACCCTCAAGGATATGGCACCCTGGCATAAAGGCAGTTTGATGAATCATATATTATGTGGTGTTATTATTTCCCATTTGACTTAGAAATGATTATTTTGCAGCCCACATTCAAAGTCCTTGGGTGAAATCTTGTCATGCTTTTGTTGGAAACGGCCTCTCTGTTGCAAAGAGTGATTGACACCCATGCCCTGGCTAAGGTAGCAGTTGTCCTGGGCCCACCTGTCACACACCGATACAACGTACACCCGAGACGACACGGCCACACGGTACGGTGTCTATAAAGGAGGAAGGTGCTCCACACCCGTTGAACATGCCACTCACTCAATGCATGCAGCGAGCTGCAGCAGTACCGCACACTGACACTCTCTCCCCTCATTACACCCGTCATCACACCTCCCTCTCTCTCTCTCTCTAGCCAGTAGCCACCTGTGAGGCTGTGAGGTCCCTGTAGTCTGTACAAAGGCAGTGAGCCGGCCAGTGAGCTGCCGAGGAGTGGTACGGCAAGGAGGAGCAAGTGAGACAAGCACAGCAATGGACGCTCCCCACCTCCTGCCATGGTGCTTCCTTCTCCTCCTCTCGTTGACCTTGGCGGGCACCAGCACGGCCAGCAACGGCGTATCCCGGCCACCGGCGACGGCACCCAAGCCGGTCGGGTTCGGGTACAAGCTGGTGTCCCTCGTGCAGCGGCCCAACGGGGGAGGACTCGTCGGGTACCTCCAGGTGAAGCAGCGCACCTCCACCTACGGCCCTGACATCCCTCGCCTCCGGCTCTTCGTCAAGTGAGCTCCTGCTTGTTCTTCGCAGCTTTTTTAATTCACGTTGCTCTATGCTAGGGACGTTTTGTAGTTGTAGCTTTGTTTGAGGGGAATGTTTGTGGTCGCAATTATTGCTCGGTCGATTTGTTCACCTGTTCGAGATAAGATAAGCAGCACCCTGAATTTGAGGGAATTGGTCCGAGAAATTAGAAAGAAACTAGCTCAAGATTAGACTACACTGTCCAGTTCAATGTGTTCATGCTTCCATGATTTCTCCCACTGGAGTAGTACTAGTACATTTTAATCATGACTCATGGGCGCAGCAAATTTATTCTAGCACGAGACCAATGCAGTGCAAGCTCGTGCATTTTGTAATGGCAAAAATTCATTGCGCAGGCACGAGACGAGGGACAGGGTGAGGGTGCAGATAACGGACGCGGCGAAGCAGAGGTGGGAGGTCCCCTACGACCTGCTCCCGCGCGAGCCAGCGCCGCCTCTCGCCGCCACCGTCTCGGACGGCGCCGCCGCCTTCACCGCCGCCGAGTACGCCGGCGAGGACCTCGTCTTCACCTACGGCCGCGACCCGTTCTGGTTCGCCGTCCACCGGAAATCCACCCGGCAGCCGCTCTTCAACACCAGCCGTGCCCCGCTCGTCTTCAAGGACCAGTACCTGGAGGTGTCCACGAGGCTGCCCAAGGACGCCTCCCTCTACGGCCTCGGCGAGAACACGCAGCCCGGCGGCATCAAGCTCCGGCCCAACGACCCCTACACGCTCTACACCACGGACGCCTCCGCCATCAACCTCAACACCGACCTCTACGGCTCCCACCCGGTGTACGTGGACCTCCGGAGCATCGGCGGCCGCGGCGTCGCCCACGCCGTGCTGCTGCTCAACAGCAACGGCATGGACGTCTTCTACACCGGCACCTCCCTCACCTACAAGGTCATCGGCGGCCTCCTCGACTTCTACTTCTTCGCCGGGCCCACGCCGCTCGCCGTCGTCGACCAGTACACCGCCATGATCGGACGCCCCGCGCCCATGCCCTACTGGGCATTTGGTATGAACTCTGTCAGTCTTAATTTTTGTTGCTTCGTCTTTTAGTTCAGTTTGGGCTGATTGTGCTGTCATTATTTGCGTTCTGTCTGGTTATTATTATTGATCCGTTCACTGATAGCTTATGTTATGGTTAGCTAAACTCCAGATTGCCTGACCAGATATGTGTTTGTTATGACGCTATGGGTGGAACATTATCAGTTAGGTGCACACTGATTTAGGTTCAGTTTCACAAGATAACGAGACGTCTTTGCTGGGCCAGTGCTATTTATATATACATCCATCTTGAAAAATAGCAAGGCTTTGTCTCCTCTGAATTTGTAGAACTGTGGTTTAGGCATCATCATCATGCAATCTTTTAGGTTCAGTTTCAGAACAGAACAAATGTATTTCTGGACCAATGCTATGTATAGTATATACACCCATTTAGAAAAATAGCAAAGCTTTGTCTCCTTGTTTGGAAATAATAGAATATACTCCTCTGAATTTGTAGAGCTGTGGTCTAGGCATCATCATCATGCAATTTTATATGCCGTCTCGGTAACAGTGTGAATCTACCATGATTAGCTTGTGGATTTTGGTGTTTTTTGCACTATGATTTTCCCAAAGAAGTTTCCTTTTCCTCTGTGAAATCTCATTATCTGAAAACCTCTGTATTTTCTAGTTTACCTTTGTTTGTTGTTTGTAGAATTCTTAGTAGCAGTAGCACTACTTATCTCTTTGCAGCAGTAATATGCTGTAAATATAATCTAATGTTAGGCTTCACACTGATTTGGTCAGCTAAAGTCCAGATTGCCTGAACAGATATGTATTTATTTTGATGCTACCAATGGAATATTGTCAGTTAGTTGCACACTGATTTAGGTTCAGTTCCAGAAGAGAACAGTTTATTTGCTGGGCCAATGCTATTTATATATATTATGTGCCATATTTTACAATAGGTGAATATGACAAGAATAGTACTACTTGTACAATTGTATTGAGCTCTCTAATTGTGACCTTTCTGCAAGTAGGGCTAGTCATAAATATATGCTTGCATGCCTGAACATCCATCTAGAAAAATAGAAAGGCTCTGTCTCCTTGTTTAGAATATACTCCTGAATTTGTTGACCTGTGGTCTAGGCATCATCGTCATCATCATCATCATCATATACTCTACTATGATTAGTTTGTGGATTTCATGTTTTTCGTATTATGATTCCCCAAAGAAATTTCTGTTCCTATCTGAAATCTCATTATCTGAAAACCTGTTTATATTCTAATTTACCATTGTTTATTGTCTGTAGAACTATTAGTAGCAGTAGCACTACTATTCTAATTTTTACCAATAACTCCTGCTTGATAAAGGTTTTAAAATGTGTTGTTAGCCATGTATTTAGTATTATATTACAGTTAGAAGTATCACATGTCTCCTAGCTTATTGGATCACAGGTGATAGACAAACCAATCATTTCTGCATTCACAGTAATTTGAAACTGTCCTGAAAATCTTTGTGATCCATCCAACACTATCTCTTTGTACTAGATAGATATTGTTGCCTGCCACTCACGTGATACTGATATGCTTACATTCTACTGATATTCCCAGCTCGTGGACCAGCATGCTCTGAGATTGTCGCTGCAAAAACAAAACAAAACTTGCTCTGAATATGGTCAGAGACCTTAGATAAAATACCAAACAGCAATAAATTCTAGCAGTTGTCTGCAATTGGATTTCTTGCAGTACTTGTGGTCCAATACTTGCTTTCACCACATGAAAATTTGAAAATGTACATACAGCATACACAGATGTAAATCATATAATTTCTACCCTATAATCATTCAACATTTAAGGTAGAGAATTTGCAGTACCCAATGTACCCTTAATCTAATTTTTTACCCTGTAATATTCAAACTTCTGATTGTTTTGCGTTCTTGTTTTCAGGGTTCCACCAATGCAGGTGGGGATACCAGAACATTTCAGTAGTGGAGGGTGTCGTGGAGGGCTACCAGAATGCAGAAATACCCCTTGATGTGATCTGGAACGACGATGACCATATGGACGCCGCCAAGGACTTCACACTCGACCCTGTGAATTACCCACGGCCGAAGCTGCTCGCATTCCTCGACAAGATCCACGCGCGGGGGATGAAGTACATTGTCCTCATCGACCCCGGCATCGCCGTGAACAACTCGTACGGCGTGTACCGGCGCGGCATGGAGCGCGACATCTTCATCAAGCTAGATGGTGAGCCATACCTTGCCCAGGTGTGGCCTGGCCCTGTCTACTTCCCGGACTTCATAAACCCCAACGGCGCGTCGTGGTGGATCGACGAGGTGCGGAGGTTCCACGAACTCGTGCCCGTGGACGGGCTGTGGATCGATATGAACGAGGCCTCCAACTTCTGCACCGGCAAGTGCACGATCCCGAAGAAGCACAAGTGCCCGATCCCGGACTCCAAGGAGCCATGGCTCTGCTGCCTGGACTGCAAGAACCTGACGAACACCAGATGGGACGATCCACCTTACAAGATCAATGCCTCCGGAATTTCGGGTCGTCTCGGCTACAACACCATCGCCACCAGCGCCACCCACTACAATGGCATCCTGGAGTACAATGCCCACAGCTTGTACGGCTTCTCGCAGGCCATTGCCACGCACAAGGGGCTGCAGGGCATCCAGGGCAAGAGGCCGTTCGTCCTGACGCGGTCCACGTTCGTCGGCTCCGGCGCCTACGCCGCGCACTGGACGGGCGACAACAAGGGCACCTGGGAGAACCTCCGGTACTCGATCTCCACGATTCTCAACTTCGGCATCTTCGGCATGCCGATGGTCGGCGCCGACATCTGCGGGTTCTACCCGGCGGGGGAGCCGCCGCTGGAGGAGCTGTGCAGCCGGTGGATCGAGCTCGGCGCCTTCTACCCGTTCTCCAGGGACCACGCCAACTTCGCGTCGCCGCGGCAGGAGCTCTACCAGTGGGCCTCCGTGGCGAAGTCGGCGCGGAACGCGCTCGGCATGCGGTACAGGATGCTCCCGTACCTGTACACGCTCAACTACCAGGCGCACCTCACCGGCGCCCCCGTGGCGCGGCCGCTCTTCTTCTCGTTCCCGGACTACGCGCCGTGCTACGGGGTGAGCAATCAGTTCCTGCTCGGCGCCGGCGTCATGGTGTCCCCCGTGCTCGAGCAGGGCGCGACGTCCGTGAGCGCCGTGTTCCCGCCGGGCACGTGGTACAACCTGTTCGACACGAGCAAGGTGGTGGCGTCCTCGTCCGGCGCCGCCGTGAAGCTCGACGCGCCGCTGAACGAGATCAACGTGCACGTGTACCAGAACACGATCCTGCCGCTGCAGCGCGGCGGCACGATCTCCAGGGACGCCCGCGCGACGCCGTTCACGCTGGTGGTCGCGTTCCCGCTCGGCGCGACGGAGGGGGACGCCGAGGGCGCCGTTTACGTGGACGACGACGAGCGGCCGGCCATGGTGCTGGCGGAAGGCCAGGCGACGTACGCCCGGTTCCACGCGGCCGTGCGCGGCGGCAAGGAGGTGACGGTGCGGTCGCAGGTGTCGATGGGGACCTACAGCCTGCACAAGGGTCTCGTCATCGAGAAGATCACGGTGCTGGGGCTGCACGGCGCCGGCAGAGACCTCAGCATTCAGGTGGACGGCGCGGAGGCCACCGCCATCGCCGCGTCGAGCCCATACTTCGCGGAGGAAGTGGCCGTGGAGGGGAGAAGAGGAGCCTGACGATGGAGGTGGGTGGACTGGCGCTGCCGCTGGGCAGGAGCTTCACCATGACATGGAACATGCACATCGAAGCATAGGCCAGGACTCTGCTCGTGCTTCAGTGTGCAAGTTCGTATCTAATTTTCTCGAGTTTCGCGCCATGATTGCTGCTTCTGTAACTTGGTTGACGGGTGTTCCTCTTCGTACGTAGAGGTTGCCCTCAAACACCATCTGTGAACTCTGATTCGATCATTGAAGCTTAGTCTTGCAGGCAATAAAACTGCATTTTTACAGTGTGCTCAAACTCGAATGTTGCAGCAGCAGAAATCCTGATCGCTATATCGTTGCAGAATGAACGAAAGAGCATTATACATACTCCCACTAATTGCAGCTACAAGAGATTACGGCTTCGTCCTCTCATCGTTGCAAATCCATTGGCTTCTCCCTTGCAATGCGTTATCCTATATTCATATCTGTAATTGCAGAACTAAACTAAGAGGAGGCCAAAAAATCTGCCTAAAAAGGATAAGCAGGTCATGACAGATCATCCACCTCACGTTTTCAGGTAGAGTACTTTCTTCCCTGCTATGTTTATATGCAAATTCAATAATCTCTGCACAGTTAGAAAAAAATATCACTACACGAATTTCTTTCTTTTTAAACATGTAGGCAGCCATGATAAATTTTTTAGAAGCAACCTATCCTTTTTTTAGAACTAAATGCAACCTATGTCATTAGACAATAGAAACGTTCGGCTAATCCTTTAAGCAACTCCAGCAGAGGCATTATATCGCGGCGCGCTAAAACTGGTTTGCAGCACGCGTCATACGTTTATCCTCCGACGGAAGCACTAAAAAAGCAGCGCGCTAAAAATTGCCAATATCGTCCTCACCAGGCGCGCTGAAATGCAGCGCGCGGGTACCGCCGCCAACAAGTCTCACAACCAACAATAGGATGAACAAGATCAAACAAACCCAAATAATTCAACAATAAATTGTCTTGTTATTATTATAACACAAATAAATAATAGAACAAATACAACAATTGTTCATCGACATATAGAACAAGGTTTTTATCATCAATATAACAAATTGTTTTTCATCAAATCAACAAACATTCAAATAAAATAGGAACTATTGTTTGCCATTCAATTTCCACCACTCCTCTATTAGATCTTTTTGAATCTCATCATGCACTTCATTGAACGAAATGGCATGATATGACGCAATTAAATATGCCATCCTATGTTCTCTCCTATGCACTTGCACTGGAACCCCCATAAAATAAAATAAAAGGAGTAGTCCACATCTTTGTTATGATCGTCTTCTATGATCATATTATACATGATGACATAAGCCGTCATGATGTACCAAAGGCAATCTTGGTCCCAAAATCTAGCCGGTCCTCTCACAATAGCAAATTAGGCTTGCAAAATCCTAAATGCTCTCTCCACATCTTTCCTAGCCGCCGCTTGTGCATTGTGAATTTGGGTTTGACGACCGGCTTCACAAATGTTTGCCATCTTGGCAGATGCCATCAGCAAGATAGTAGCCAAAGATAGGTGGTGATCGTTGGAGAATATTGATGTTATTCCATAACCCGAGCATTCCAAAGAATACATGCCAAATCCAAGTCTCATAATTTGTCACGGCTTTAAGGATGATAGTGGAATCCTTATTGTGGCCTTTGAATTGTTCGTGCCAAACCGTAGGAACAATTCTTCCGACTCCAGTCGGAAGGATCGTATGGGCACCTAGAGGGGGGGGGGGGGGGGTTGAATAGGTGCTACTTCAAATTTTCTTCTTTTTCATTTTAGGGTTTGACAAGAAAGGTAAATTCTCTAGATTATGCAACTAAGGTGAATTTACCTATATTCCAATCAAGAAACAACTAGCACAACACTAAGCAAGAACAAGTAAGTAAAGTGCGGTAAAGTATAGAAGTAACCAAAGTGGTGGACGCGGAGACACAAGGATTTGTTTCCCGTAGTTCCTTCCTTTTAAGGGGAAGTACGTCTACGTTTGGAGAGGGGGTGGTTTCAAACCACCAACGCCACGAGAGGCCTCCCTTGTTCTCCGATGAACCTCACCCCAAGGGGGTCGATTCACCTTCCACTATATCGGCAACCTTTGAGGTGGAAGCCGACACCTTTACAACGAGTTTGGGGCACACATCCACAACCTAATTGGAGGCTCCCAAATACAAGCAAGTTGTCAAACAATCAAAGACAATCTTGTAAAAACCAAATCAAAGCTAGGGTTTCCAAAGAAACACTAGAGCAAGGGGCCCTCAAGTGGATGAGGGGGAAATGAAGATCTCTTTTGGTGAAGTTGTAGATCAAGGCCTCCTCCTTCGATTATCCAAAGATCAACGACTTTGGATGGATGAATGAAGAGATCTTGTGGATTTGGTGGCTCAAAATGTGCTACTGTTCTTGAACTAGACGAGCAGGTTCCAAGGTAGAAGAAGGGGTCCTTTTATAGGGCCCCATAATTTAGAGCCATTGGAGCCACTTAAGCCGGACAGTCCGGCCTGTGTGATCCGGACAGTCCGTCCAGACCGGACATTCCGCTCCACACCATCCGGACACTCCGGCCTGGCCAAGTTTTCGTCCAGTGTCCGGGTAGTATCCGAAGTGCTACACAGAACGTCCACACCTGGTGAGAAAAACTGGCAAAATTCCATGCCCGGACACTCCGGCCTCTTTGGGGCGGAAACTCCGGATGGGCAGGATAGTCCGGTGCACTCCGGCCGGACAGTCCGGCCAGATGCATATCTTTTCCCTTTTTTGTTCATGTTAAGTCATCCCACCAAATGTACATATGTTGGCCACAATAAATCTGATAATTCCTGAAACATCTAGCAAAGTATTAAACTAATCCAAGTGTTGTCAACAAACATCAAAATAATGTGAGAGGCATAAAATGCCCTTTCAATCTCCCCCTTTTTGGTGTTTGATGACAACCCAAGGATCTGCATATGGGATAGATAACAAGTTTACTAGAAACAATGTTACAATATAGCAAGGCTCCCCCTAGATGTGTGACCAATTTTTGGCTTTGCTTTTGAATGCAAGATCACACATCCTAGGATCATTTCCTTGCTAGATTGTTAAGCAAGTTATGACAAGATATGATAAAGACTAGGTAGATAAGCAGCAAGTTATGACAAGATATGATAAAGACTAGGTAGATAAGCTAGATAAAGCAAAGTCGATATGATAAAGACTAGGTAGATAAGCTAGATAAAGCAAAGTCGATATGATAAAGACTAGGTAGATAAGCTAGATAAAGAAAAGTCTTAGCCATAATCGGGTACACAAGTCATAACACATCACACATAAAGTTATCAAACCAAGTCATAACACATCACACATAAAGTTCTCAAACCAATTTCAAACAACTAGGATAAAAGACACAGAGCTTCAAAGAGGCAAATCGAGGGAAAGTGAAGCCCCGTGGACTCATGCAAATCCCGAAAGCAACCAAATCCTGATAGCAACCTAATATGTGGCAACTTATCCCCCTTTGGCATCGAGACGCCAAAAAGAGAAAATAGCACTACTAACACGCCCCAAGACACTAGCCATTGTAGTCCTCATCGGTATCCCGATCCTCATGATCCTCCTCATCCTCGTCACCATCCTCGTCATCATCGTCATCCTGAGTCGAGAGCTGGCCGTGAGGGCGAGAAGAAGAGGGCACATCCTAAAACATCGACCAGTCCACACGACCCTGACTCCACTGACCATAGGTGAGAGTGTCATCTAATGCCTGCTGTTGAGAAGGATCAACATCCATGGGCTGGTTGATCCGCTTGAGTTCCTTCATGACATTCATGTTAGCCTTGTAGGCATCATACTGTCCATGGCGAATGTCAATATTCTGACAAAGGAGGAGCTTCTTCCACCATGAGACCTTCTTCACCTTCTGATGTACTTCCTCCTGAGAGGTGTTGAAGCGATATGCATTGCTAGCATGCTTCATCCTAGGGCCACGAGACGGTGGAGCCTGTATCTTCTCAGAACCGTCACTGACAGAGTCATCAGCTTCAATCTCATCATCCTCAAACACGTCCTGAGCTGGAGGGTAGCCACGAGGCGCCTTGGTGGTAGGGGCCCCCTTCCTCTGTAATTTGGCAGCCATGTGGGGAACAAGATCCTGATAGAGCAAGGGAGTGACAGGAGTGGGGAAGCAATGAGCTTCATCACATATGGGGCAAACAGAGTGTTGGGGGGGGGGTGACCCCGGGTAGGTCAAAGACGGGGAAAGACGAAGGTACGATCCCCGTCTGGTTTCCGAGTTACAGTCTAAGTCGGCCGAATCATGAAGAAGTCGGCCGACATATGGAGGCGAGAGGCCCGTATATGTATATTAAGACATTACCCGGCCGAGATACTGCGTAAGTCGGCCGGGTTAGCCTAAGTGATCTTGATGCAGGTGAAGGACAATCCGAGCTATGCAGGGGAGGGCCGAATTATATGAGGCTTGCAGGAGAAGGAGAAGCCTGAAGTCAAACCCTAGCTGCAAGCTAGGGAGAATCTAAGCAGAGCCAAGCGCTACGGACAAAGGCGCAGAGCGACAGAGAGGCAGGAGGAGGTCACGGAGGTGACAGTCCAGAAGACCGAGGCGCACAGGAGGGGCCCTCTGGAACCTTGCCGTCGTTAGAGGGGCGACAGGGAAAGGGGGGCGCCGAACTACTATATTGGGACAAGCATATTCCTCGAATATGCATGCCACGTCAGCCCTAAAGGAACCAGGGGCTCTCCTTTATAAGGAGAGGCTTGGACTCATAAGGAAGCATCGACTAGAGTGAGAGCCGTTAGGCTGGTAAAGTTCTTCTCTTCTCCTTGTAAACAGCTCAAGGAGCACTTGTAGCCTGAGAAAGAAGAAATAAAGACCTTTGCCTTAATCTTCTGTGTGTAGAATCAACTACATCTTCCCTCCCCAGATCCCTCTAGCACCTATTGGCCCCATACTTTAGCCTACCCATGGCATCTGCCGTGTTACCACCACGACAGTTGGCGCCCACCGTGGGGCCACCAGCGGTGCTAGCTGGAGTTATGATCCGGACGGGAAACTTCATCAACACGGGCGAGCGCGTTGTTTCTGGCTTGGTCCAGAGATTTGGTCTCTGTGACTATATCAGCGACAATGCAGGGAGCTTCAGGGGGAAAACTCCCCCGCGTAATGGCGTCTTCATCAGCCTAGGCGGGCACAAGGTTTACGTCGGCGTCGACGTCACCGGCATTTATCCTCACCAAGTTGTTGTTGCAGGAGAGCCCCCTCTTAACGCAGCAAGCCGTCCGTCCAGAGCGCGTCCTGCAGGCAGCGTCAAGGTGATGGTCACTGCCGGAGTGCAGGATGGAGCAGCAGCAGCCGGGTCAAGCAGGGAACCCACCACAGGCGCACCTAGGCAGACCGCGCCACTACTCACCGAGGTAATCCCGCCAGTAGTCAACCCGACCGAGGTGCAGGACACCACCCCAAAGGCACCAAGAGTAAGAGGGCCACCTCTGGAAAGGCCAGAGAACATTCTTCAGGCGACCATAGAGAACTTGACTACACCTGTAGCGCCGATACTTGATCCGGCAAATGCTCAGGCTGAGTTAGAAGAAACCAGGCAAAACGTGCTGGTAGAGGCCAAGAAGGTATCGGCCTTGCGGGAGTCCCTGAACAGGACCCTTAGAGAATATGCCAAAGCTAATAAGCTTGATGTCGCACCTGAGCGGGTGGACGAATTAAGATTAAGGGGTAAGAACCTCATGGATGACATCAACAAAGAGCATGAAGCTCATAGGGTGGAATCAGGTGACTTGGGTTTGCTGAGGTACAGTACCCCGACAAAGAACCTAAGAGCGGCAAATGCCGCAGCATTGGAATTAGAGGGGTTGACCGGGGAGGCCCGGCAGAAACAGCAAGAAAGAGTGAATGAGCTGGTACGCATCGCGAACCAGCAAAACGAAGAAATACTCAGAACGAACCCGACGAGGCCAGGGGCCTCGCGAATGGTTCACTCGGCAGGAGCGGCGCCTGCCTTATCCGCGGCAGTAGCATCTTCACCTGGAAATAACGCGCGAAGGGACAAAGCAGTAACCTCAGGAAAGAGGAACAAGCAAATTGTTCCATATGATCCGGCGATGGCTGGAAAGGCAAATGAGAACAGAGGCAATGCAAGCCGAGGTAACAGTGGGGAGAGGAACCACGGCCGTGTAGAAAAAGACGGCGGAAGCCGAGGCAATGGAGATCACGGCAGAAGAGAACCCGCAAGAGGCAATCATGAGAACAATACCCCAGTCGAAGTAAGGAGAGAGCTGCCGCTCAACCCACAACCAAGGCATGAACCCCGGCAGGAAAGAGATGCGAGGCCAGCTCGCCACAATCAAGTGAATGAAAGGTACAATGATGGTTATTCCGAGATGGAATATGCGATCCATGGTGAAAATAACCACTATGGAATGCAAGACAGAATTCTGTACAGAGATTTGCCATCAAATGATGCAAGAGTGAAGCTGGACCGGCTATACCGGTCCGAGTTGCTGGAAGAACAGGGTCCACCAGGTCCGACTTGCTTTGGACCACGGATCATGGGCGAACCACCCGTGCCGAACTTTCAGCTAGCGAGAGGCACAAAAACATATAATGGGAGTACCAAGCCACAAGACTGGTTGATTGACTATGCCACTGCCGTGAAAATAGCGGGTGGGAACTTACGATGGGCAGTACGGTATGTCCCACAAATGTTGGAAGGACCAGCTAGGGTATGGCTGAATAATCTACCAGTGGGCAGTATCAACTGTTGGTTGGATTTTGAAGAAATGTTCGTCAGCAACTTTACCAGCACATACAAGAGGCCAAACAGGCCGCAACTGTTAGCCATGTGCAAACAGAGGCCGAATGAAACAGATAGAGAGTTTTTAACTCGATGGTGCAACCTGAGAAACTCATGCGAAGGGGTTATAGAATCGCAAGCAATAGCTTGGTTCGCGCAAGGCTGCCGTTATGGCAGCGTGTTGTGGCAACGTCTGCAAAGAGATATGCCGACCACACTGGCAGAAACTATCAGAATAGCAGACTCCTATGCATTAGGGGACCCAACGCAACCAGAATTAATGTCGACAGATCATCGCGAGCAACAGGACCATTATGTAAGAGATTTGGCCGGGTCGTCCAGGCGCAGTGATTTCAGAGGAAGAAGAAGAGAGGAAAGGCCGGATTATAGATATAATTCGGCCCAAGTGGCAGCAGTAGCACAAGATCAGCCGAGTCATGGAGCAACTCAACGGCAGAAGAATGGACCTCAGCAGTGGACACCAAAGAATGAAGGAAAAAGGCAGTGTACCCTAGAACAAAAGAAGCAGTGGCAGGAGAGGCCGAAATACATGTTCGAATCCATGTTAGATCAGCCGTGCAAATTTCACACATCAAACCCATCCAGGCCAGCCAACCATACAACCCGTCAATGTGCTTGGATGAAAAATGCAACGGGAAATCCCGTAGGCATTCAGGTAGCGCCCCATCAAGTACATCAACAGAATCAACCACAATTGACTGGTGCAAATGCACAGCAATTGATGTTACCGCCTCCTCCCCCGAGGTACGATAACTCGGATCGGAGGGATGCGGTAAATCAAGTGATGAACCAAGTCCAGGATGGAAGGACAAATCCAGCGAATACTGGACGTAATGATTACAGAGAACATCATCAGTCTTATTGCGTGTTCACAACAGAACAGCAAGACAAGCAGAGTGTGGAGCGCCGGCATATGGAAGTAAATGCAGTTATGCCGGCAGTACCAAGATATGTGCCTTGGTCAGATCAGGAGGTAACTTGGAGCATAAAGGATCACCCCAAGATAATGCCGAATCCAGGGTCGTATGCACTCGTGTTGGATCCAACATTCGTTGGACCGAGCATCAATGTGAAATTTTCAAAAGTACTCATTGACAATGGAAGCAGTATCAACATCATGTACAAAGATACCATGCATAAACTCGGAATATCGCAGAACATGCTGCAGTCCACGAGGACCACTTTCCATGGGATAGTGCCAGGACTTTCATGCGAACCTATTGGGAAGGTCCGAGTGGATGTGTTATTCGGCACGAGAGATAAATGCAGAGCAGAAAACTTAGAATTTGAGGTGGTGGTTTTGGAAAGTTGTTATCATGCTCTACTCGGACGGCCTGCGTTGGCCAAATTCATGAGCAGCTGTCATGTAAGTTATCTGAAGATGAAGCTACCCGGACCACAAGGAGTAATAACAGTTGCAGGGGATTATAAGAAGTCAATGGAGTGTGCTTCAGCCGGGTCAAATTTGGCCGAATCATTGGTTATAGCAAGAGAAAAGAAAAGGATTCAGGAGGTAGCAGCCCTCGCCCAGTCAGCACAGCTGAACATGCCGGCGCTGGCCAACCCACATGGCAGTGTCTCTTTTCAGCCTACTAAAGAAACGAAGAAATTTCAGATCGATGAGCAATTCCCGGAGCGTACTGTTACCATTGGTGCAGGCCTGGACGCTAAATAGGAAAGCGAGCTCACCAACTTCCTCTGTGAGAATCGGGACATATTTGCATGGTCAACTCAGGATCTGCAAGGTGTTCCGAGGGAGTTGGCTGAGCACTCTTTGAACGTGAGGCCAGGAGCAAGGCCGGTGAAGCAACCTCTCCGCCGCTTCGCCGAAGACAGGAGAAAAATAATAGGAGATGAAATAGCTCGGCTCCTCGCGGCCGGGTTCATCATGGAAGTGCTGTACCCGGATTGGTTGTCGAATCCGGTGCTAGTAGAAAAGAAGAAAGATGATCCCAATGTAGCCATTGTATGGCGAATGTGTATCGATTACACCAACCTGAACAAGGCGTGTCCAAAAGATCCTTTTCCATTGCCTAGAATAGACCAAGTCATTGATTCGACCGCTGGTTGTGAGTTATTATCATTTGTAGACGCGTATTCTAGTTTCCACCAGATACCGTTAAATCCGGCCGATCAAATAAAGACCGCGTTTATTACCCCGTACGGGGCTTATTGCTATCACACAATGCCATTCGGCCTGCGAAACGCAGGAGCGACATACCAGAGATGCATGCAAAAATGTCTACACGATCAGATAGGAAAAAATGTACAAGTATATATAGATGACGTGGTCATCAAAACCAAGGAAAGCAAAACATTACTGGAAGATATACGGCAGACTTTCGCGAACCTGAGAAGATTCCGAATGAAGCTTAATCCAGAAAAATGCACGTTTGGCGTGCCGGCAGGAAAATTACTTGGTTTTCTTGTTTCTAGCCGAGGTATAGAGGCCAACCCAACAAAGATAAAGGCAGTAGAAAGAATGGAATTGCCAAGATGTTTAAATGATGTACAAAAATTCACGGGTTGTCTGGCCTCGCTTAGCGGGTTTGTATGTCGGCTGGGAGAGAAGGCGCTACCACTCTATCACCTGATGAAGAAATCAGATAAATTCATTTGGACTCCTCAAGCGAACATCGCATTTCATGAATTGAAAAAGATGTTGGTTACAACACCCATTTTGGCTTCTCCATTATCAAAAGAGCCTATGTTACTCTATGTAGCGGCTACCAACAGAGTAGTGAGTACTATAGTCGTAGTGGAACGACTTGAAGATGGTAAGTCGGTTCAGAGGCCGGTGTATTATTTGAGTGAGGTGTTATCCACTTCAAAGCAGAATTACCCACATTATCAGAAAATGGCTTATGGGATATATATGTCGACGAAAAAGCTTAAACATTACTTCAAAGAGCATCCCATCAAAGTGATCTGTGAGTCACCCATAGCCGACATATTGAGCAACAAAGACGCAAGCGGCCGAATAGCAAAATGGGCAATCGAGTTATCACCATACGCTCCGCAATTTGATAGGAGGGAAGCAATCAAATCTCAGGCGATCGCCGACTTTTTCGTAGACTGGGCCGAGGTGCAGTATGAGCCACCATTGCCGGACCCAAATTATTGGACTATGCACTTTGATGGTTCCAAGTTAAGGAATGGTTTGGGGGCAGGAATAGTGCTAACCTCGCCTAAAAGAGATCAACTGAAGTATGTGCTACAAATACATTTTGCTGCATCCAACAACGTAGCCGAATATGAAGCACTGGTCCATGGATTGAAAGTAGCAAAAGAAATTGGCATACGCCGAATCTTGTGCTATGGCGACTCGGATCTAGTGGCACAGCAAGTCTCAGGCAGCTGGGACGCATTAGATGCTAATATGGCGTTATACAGATTTCACGTGCAAAAGATCAGTGGATACTTTGAAGGATGTGAATTTCACCACATACCTCGGGCAGAAAATGATGCCGCAGACACGTTGTCAAAACTAGGATCAACCCGGCAATCAATTCCTCCGGGTATTGCACTGGAACATCTCAGGAAACCATCAATAATCCCATCACCAGAATCCGAATCTATCTTTATCCCGGCAAATTCAGCAGAAGATAATGCGCCGATGGAAATAGATCAGCAATATAGCTCGGAACCCCCAAAAAGGAGGACAGCCGAGGTAAGCACAATCATGGGGAAAGCCGAGATAGATATGTCGGCAGAAAACATGGAAATAGACAGTGAGACCACACCAGAAAAAGTCACGCCATTATGGGCGCAACCCATATTCTCTTACCTAAAAGACTCGATATTGCCGAGTAATGAGGTGTTAGCTAGACAAACTGCAAGAAGAGCAAAAGCTTATACAATCATAAACAATGAGCTATATAAAAGGAGCGTCACAAGCGTGTTGCAGAAGTGTGTGAGTTCGGCAGAAGGTCAGGAGATCCTCCTAGATATACACCAAGGGGAATGTGGGCACCATGCCTCATCTCGTGCCTTGGTAGCCAAAGCATTCAGGCATGGATTTTATTGGCCGACGGCATTAAAAGAAGCAAAAGAATTAGTTAAAAAATGCAATGGGTGTCAGAGATATGCAACCAAAATACACATGCCATCGGCCGAGTTAAAAACAATACCCATCACTTGGCCATTTTCTGTATGGGGTTTAGATATGGTGGGACCATTTAAGCCAGCACGAGGAGGAATGACCCACATATTGGTTATGATGGACAAGTTCACAAAATGGATTGAAGTGAAACCAATAAAAAAATGCGATGGGTCCATAGCAGTGAAATTTCTCAAAGATATTATCTTGAGATATGGGGTATCCGCACAGTATTATTACAGATAATGGCGCAAACTTTGCAGAAGGAGCCTTCGCCAGATTTTGCAGAGAGAAACACATAAGACTAGATATCGCCTCTGTGGCTCACCCAACATCCCATGGGCAAGTGGAAAGGTCTAATGGGCTGGTGCTATCAGGAATAAAACCACGACTTGTCGAACCATTGCAAAGGTCGGCAGGATGTTGGATTGAGGAACTCCCAGCCGTACTATGGAGCCTCAGGACTACTCCGAATAGATTAACAGGTTACACACCATTCTTCCTGGTATACGGGGCAGAGGCCGTACTTCCAGCCGACATAATATATGACTCGCCAAGAGTTACTCAGTATACAACCTCGGAGATAAACGAGATAGCTCGGCAAGATGCTGTAGACCTGCTAGAAGAAGCCAGAGAATTGACATTATCACGATCAGCTATTTATCAGCAGAACCTGCGACGATATCACAGCAAGAAGGTGAATCCAAGAGTATTCAAAGAAGGAGATTTAGTCCTCCGACTGGTGCAACGTACGGCCGGCATGCACAAGTTGTCACCTCCATGGGAGGGACCATTCATTGTGAGCAAAGCAATGCATAACGATGCCTATTATCTAATCGACGCTCAGCCCCCCGGAGGGGACAAGGCAGACAAAGCTGGCGAAGAAACGAAGCGTCCATGGAATGTGGCTTTACTTCGACCATTTTACTCGTAGCATTGTATCTCAAGGTCAAGAACCAATGATGTATTGAACCTCGGCACCCAGAGCAGTGACTCGGGGACTGCCATAGGTTATTTCAGTTTCATGTTATGTATTTAAACCTCGGCACCCAGAGCAGTGACTCGGGGACTGCCATATGTTATCTCAATTTCATGTTATGTATTTAAACCTCGGCACCCAGAGCAGTGACTCGGGGACTGCCATATGTTATCTCAATTTCAAGTTATGTATTTGAACCTCGGCGCCCAGAGCAGTGACTCGGGGACTGCCATATGTCATCCCAATTTCATGTTGTGTACTTAAACCTCGGCACCCAGAGCAGTGACTCGGAGAATGCCATATATTATTTTCATTTCATATTAAATATTTGAACCTCGGCGTCCAAAGCAGCGACTCGTGGACTGCCATATGCCGCTTCAGTTTTATGTTGAGCGCACCCGTATTAGTCTTATATTATTTCTGAAATTTGGTTTACATATTGAAGTTCGGCACGATAAATGGTGATTCAGGGATTGCCATATATTGTCCCAAGGAAGTAGTCAACCTCTGTTCAGAACAGATCAATATTATATGATATTCAGAGCTCACGCCTAGATAAACCATGAAAAAACGAAGGCAAGGATAAATCCTAAAAAAATCAGGAAATTGCGGGCCACCAAAGCAAGAATTCGGACGAACACGCACTTAACCAAATGGTAACAGCTACAAGCGTATATGTCACAGTAGTACACGGCAAAAGAAATTCGAATCATACAGAGAGCGAACAAATGTTTCGCCTACACCATACGCCCGGCATGCTAGGGATAAGAAATAACTTAAGCATTGTTCGCTGGGGAGGCAGCAACTTGGTCAGGCGCGGGGCACTCCGACGCAGGAGGAACTTCGAATGAGGTTGCCTCGCCCTCCATGGATCCAGGTGCAACTTCAGCGGAAGCCCGAGGCTGCTCAGGAGCATCAGTCTATGCGGTAGAATGCCCAGTACCTTTGGAGGAGGATCGCGCATCGTCGTTGCTGTCCGAACTTGAACTGGAGCTGTCAGATGCGGCCGAGTCATCCTTACCTTCCCCTTGCTCAGCCGAATTGTTGTCCGAGGCATCCTCAACTACGACCTCCTCATCCGGGTCTGGAAGAAAACTCGGCCCTTCATTCCAGGTGTGCACGTCGGCATACTCGACGAGTTGGAAGGCACGAGCTTGCCGAAGAGCAACAAAAGTGGGATCCTCAACCCAGCGGGAACCAGTGCGCAAATTTCTCAGGATGTCAAGAGAAATGTCTTCATACCATGACATGATAACAGTAAGGGCCATATCAGCGCCAGCGCGCCCGGCCGATTCCCTCCAGAGACTTAGTTGCCTCCCAGATGCCATCAGTCTTTTCACCAGTAATTTGACCTCGTTGATATCAGGAGTCCCCGAAGTGTTCGGCCAAAGAACGTGGTAAGCTCGAATAGCGGCTTGCACCAAATCACGGCCCATAATATTCATTGGACCAACTGCAGCACCAACGGCAACCAAGAAATCCTCCATTGAATACTCTGAATCAGCGGCAACAGGAACACCTCGGCGCACGCGAGCTGCAAGAACAGCTTTAGAGCTCACGGGCTTAGCTTCGGGAAAATGATCTGCGCAAAACAGGAACACGTCAGGTGGCAGCAGGGACAAAGACAAAAATATAATTCGGCTGTACTAAGAAGCTTACGATGAATGTAACGCATCATTATCTGAAGGTCCTTGGCCCAATCGACCTTGCTCTTCTCAAAACGAGCAATTTCCTCGCTCAATCCCCGAGTTTTCAGTTCGGCAGCCTCGAGGAGTTCTTTATTCTTCTGCAGTTCCAAAGCCAGCCGATTCTTCTCTTCGGAGAATTCCTGATCGACCTTTTCTAATTCGGATTTCTGAGAAAGCTTAAGGGTCTCCACCTCGGCCCGTAGGCGAGCTATTTCATCGTCTTTTTCTTTTAGCTCCACCGAATGAGTAGCGTTTTGTTCTAAAAAATGCAGCATCACGTCAGGCATGGGCGTGTGTAACACCCTCAAAATCGGACCTATGCAAGTTTTAGCGAAACCCGCCAAACCCGCATAGAAACGATTCAAAGGTGCCCACCAGGCACTTTCGTGCGGGTGGAAAACGAAGTAATAACATTACACAACAGTCCTCGATGTGACCCACAGAACAGATTTATATAGATCAGCGACTCCAAGAGTCAAGAATACAGATATCATATACAAAGATCCAAATCACCTTGAGAACGATATAGCGTCCAGCTACGGACAAGATGCAAATGGGGCTAAGAGCCCTGGAGAATAACCGATGGCGTCCATAACCCTGCCCAGGCCAAGCCGGAAGGGTAACCCTGCTAACGACGTCGATCTCAAAACCTGCTCAAACAAAAGGGGTACCGGCAAAGGGCAAAGGAAAAAGAGGAGCGTCAGTACTGAGGCCAGTACACGGCGAGACTAGAATTCGGCGGTCCTCGCCTACATAGGTATGGTGGACTGAGCGGCAGCGGCAGCATGCACTAAACAACCTATAGAGACTCGATACAACTGGCGGTTATCAGAGGGGGTGAGAAAAACCTATTCGGAACCAACCTGATACTACCACCAAACAAACCCATCCTGGCGTTTCCCCCTCGAGACCATCGAGGAAGTCAACCGAGGAACTCACACAGTTGGCAGTTTTATTTATTCAGTTATCGTTGCAGCAATTTACTAGTCAGGTGTAGATAATCATCCTGATAAAATAAGCAGTGGGCACTTTTAATTAACCATTCCGTTGTAGTTGCGTCACTTACTAGGCAATACAATTAACATGAGATAACCCAAAAACCCAGCAGTTGTTGGTACTTTTATTTAGCCATTCCGTTGTAGTTGCCATACTTACTAGTCAGATACAATTGTCGCAAGCGACAAACCAAGCAAGCAGTTGTGGGCAGTATTATTTAACCATTCCATTTTAGTGAAGCTGATTACTAGTAATTGTAAAGTCAAATTGATAGCAATACTTTAGTTATGCTTGTCTATGGTCGAGATACTGTGCTCCAAGTCGTCCATAACCGCGGACACGGCTTTCAGAAAGTTTTAACCCGGCCGGGGTGCACAAATAGCAACACACACACGATCAACCTCGGAAAAACCAAATCAAAACCCAACGAGGTCTTCACGACAGAGCAATCACAAGATTCAGAAATATTTCAGGGGGCCACCCCTTGGAGTACACCCACAACGAAGTAAGCAAGCTCCGAGACGGACTCAAGGTTTGCGACAATGGCTGTAAACGACAACAAATTTCCAATCGGGGACTGTCGATACCGCGAAAACATTCCGCTTCCAAAACAGTACAACGTGCTCCTCACACAATCGTAAATAAAGCAGTAAAGCATGGCATAGGTACAGGATAGTAAATAAAACCTCAAACTAGTTGTGGCCCCAAGAAATAAGACTGAATCAAGCTCTGGCTAAGGGGGGCCCATACTCCCCGTATGTGGATAGCGCGATAAATCAAGGAACAGGTATCAAGTACTCGGGGTCCTACGGGACACAAGTGGGCGTTCGGAAACCAAATATTATCTATCACCCACCGATGCCTCTGCTTACTTCAATTTTAGTTGTTCAACAGGAATTAAAGTAAACAATAAGTAAAACTATGATCATCTCCAACGTCAACATGCGGCAATACATCAACAACTGTGGCACTGAACGACACGCAACAGCACTTGAGCAAGCGACTACGACGCGCAAGTCCAACTATCTACCAAACAACAGGTAATAGGATGTGTCCAAGGCAATATAGGGCTACACGGTGTATCACAGGTACGAAAACTAAAGCATCGCAACACAGATAGCAATAGATCAATAGGAGGGAATAAATACTATAAAGGTAAGATAGGTAGAAAGGGGGAGATGCTCGCCTGAAAACATTGCCGAAGGTTCAACCGAAGATCGGGGCGAAGCTCACATCAACTCAACGGCCTTATCCGCGAAGAACCAAAACACTAGAATAAACACCGGATGCAATATTTAATACTACGGCAAAAGATCGGCATGATGCATGACATGGCAAAGATGCGGTGCAATTAGGTCAATATTAAGCGGAACTGGGGTCCCGACAATTAGATATATGGTTCTAGTTGTTTATCTACCCCGCAAATTAAATGTTGTTTAGCAAGACAACAGATGGCACCGGTTCGCTACACATGTTTAAATGAGGCCAATATAAGGCTAGATTTGCCCGCATATGGGCCCCATATTTAATTATATGGTGAATCGGCATAAGGCCCCCAAACCACATGACAAGTATGCATGCACGATCAATTAAATATGCAACAATTTATATAGTTGGCAATTTATAAAATAGGGTTCTCGGATACGGGTCGCACATTAGGGGGGTCTCGACGAACTTGGGGTTCCGGGGTTCGGGGTCGGTCTCAGGGTCCAGGGTTCGACGGGTTCGTTCTCGACGGGATCGTTCCCGAACAACGGGGCAGATCTTGTCGTGCTTCAGGTTCGGGTGCGGTTCTCGGCGAACTGGTCGGTTCCCTGTCGGAGGTCTTGGCGCTTCGGCTCGTCTTCGGTTCGGGGCCTCAGGGTCTTGGGGTCGCGTCAGTGTGGCGGTCTTGTTGTTCCGTGTAGGCGTTCTCGAGGTCGATGGCGAACTTGTCCGGTACCGGGGTTCGGGTCCGGGAAGGAGTACTCGTCGTGTCAGGTGTCGGTGTTCTCGGACCGATTGAAGACCTTGGCACTACACGATACACACGGTCGACGAAGATCTTGCACGGAACTTCAGTGTCGCAAGATAACCTCTCCACTTCGCTACACCTGGACGCGTCAGACTAACTGGACGAGAGATGAACAAAACATCAGAGGAAAACGTCTTGGCCAAGGGCACCTGCAGGAATACCACTAAAGCGTGACATCCTGTTAGCCTTAGCCAAAACAGGGACAACACTTGGCGGAGGCGTGCTCGAGGAGGACGGAGGCCGGCTCCGCGGCGAGGGACTCGGGCGCCAGGGAGGGAAGCGTCGGCGCCGGGAGGAAGGCAGCAGGGCAGGGGCCGGCGGCGCGCGAGACTCGACCTAGGACGGAGGGCGGCAGAAGCCCAGGGTGCCGGCGAGCTTGAGGGGCGCCCACAGCGGCGGTCGAGGACGGCAAGGCGAGGCTGTGAAGAGGACGGCGGGGTCGGCAGGCGGACGGGGGCGACGGCGGCGCTCGCGGTGGCCGGGCGCAGAGCTCGCAGGCTGCGGCGAGGCTCACTGCAGCGGCCGGAGGAGCGGAGGGCGGCGGCCGGAGCGCGGGCCGGCACTGGCACAGACGCGGTCTCGGGGGCGGGGAGCGAGGCAGGTCGAGCGCGAGCAGCGGCCGGCGAGGAGCTCTGGTGGCTAGGGGAAAGCGGTGGCGAGGGCGCCGGTGGCGAGAGGAGGAGGGAGCGGCCGCGGAGGGGGAGGCGAGCGGGGAAGGCGGAGCGGCGGGGACGAGCGCTGAAGGAGAGTAGAGGCGGGAGGAACCGCTCCTGGCGGTGGGCTCAGAGGAGAGGGGCGCCATCGGGGGAGAGGTTGGGGTCGGAGAGGGTGAGCGGCGTCCTGGACGCGAGAGAGAGGGCCAGGGAGGAAGAGGGCAACGGGGTGGGGAGCGGTGTCTCGGGCATGTGGGGTCGGGTGGGGCCAGAAGGGGCAGGGGACTGGGTCGGGGTTGCGTGCAGGGGAAGTGCTCTGGGGATCGAGTGTGGGGGCGTGCTGCGTGGGATGTGTGCTTTGGTTGGGCCAGGCGTGTGGGGTGAGAGAGAGGGCTAGGCCAGGTGAGGTGGCATGGTTTGATAGGCTAGGAGGAGGGAAGAGGTGACGTGGCGGTTGAGGATTGGCCGGGGTGAGGTGGCCAGAGGGGTGGGTAGACTAGGATGGGTAGGAATAGGATTAGATAGTCTGGGTTTTGTCTAGTTTGGGCCGAGTCGTAGGCTACTGCCGGCTGGGCCCTTTGGGCTTGGCCGGTGGCGGCCTCCCGGGGATAAAATAGGTTTTTATTATATTATATTTATTTTATTTTGTTTAACAAAACAGTTGCAAATATGTTAGACAAATAAAGATCCGAGCGGACCGGGGTTTGTCTTTTGAAAAAGAAAAAGGGGGGTTATTTAGAAAACCAAACCAGGTTTTAGGAAAAAGGTTTCGACAAATAGATGCGTGATGGCATGACGATGCTCAAATGCAAAGTGGCATGATGACATGAGCATGCGGTCATGATGATGCAATGCATAGAAACAACGCGATTTTCTAGTAGTGGTTTTGCGGGATGCCACAGCGTGCAATCTTGGTGAGACGCTGCAAAGGTTTGCAACTCGGCTTTACCAAAGCCAAATGAAATAAACAAGCTTAGCACACATGTTAAAAAGGGAAAAGGTCCAAGTTAAAAGGGGAACTAACCTTCCAAACTCTTAACTTTCTTCTCAAGACGAATGTTGAGGTTATTAATATTACCTGTTCACCAAAAAAGTGAGTCGGCATCTAGCGGACAAATCATTAAGAATGACGAGCATAACAAAAAGGAACTATCGACGTACCAGCCTTTTTTACCACAGGAAGGATTTTCTCATACTTTTCCTCCAGTTTGCGATGGGAGAAAAGCAACCTCTGAAATTCGGCAGTTCGCTGGTCATGTGCAACCTGAACAATGGAGCAAAACGACAAATGAATAATCAAAGCTAAATCAGATCCGAGTCAAGCAAAACTTAACTCGGATCTAGGTGGCTGGATATTCAAAGCTAAGTCAGATCCGAGTCAAGCAAAAATTAACTCGGATCTAGGTGGCTGGATATTCAAAGCTAAATCAGACCCGAGTCAAGCAAAACTTAACTCGGATATAGATGGCTGCATATTCAAAGAAAAGTCAGATCCGAGTCAAGCAAAAATTAACTCGGATCTAGGTGGCTGGATATTCGAAGCTAAATCAGATCCGAATCAAGCAAAACTTAACTCGGATCTAAGTGGCCGGATATTCGAACCTTAGAAATAAAGTTAAATCAAGTAAAGCAGCATTAAACTTCCAAGCATATAACAAGTTATTTCCTTGCAAGTTTCGGGGACTAGAGCATATAATAACATCCGGGGAACTAATCTAAACTCCGCAAAACAGCAATGACCTCATTCATCTTGTTAGTATCAAGGATGAACTTGGCGGCTTGATCGAAACGGCCACTGATGTCGGAAAGCTGAAAGGGCTGGTTGATGGGATTACCCTCAAAATGATCAACAACATTCCAGTTGTTGGCATACTCCACCAGCGAGCCAAGGTTGTTCCCGCTAGCAGTCCGAGTTAAGACCTTACCTCGGACATGTTGGGTAGTCACCGCAGCCGCAGGGCTCTTATGGAGAGCAAGCTGGGTGTTGGCAGCCGAGGCAACGGAGACCTTGGTAGGCGCGGTTCCCTTGCGCAGCATGTCGGCAATACTCGGCTGAGAAGAGCTGGCAAGACCTTTCTGGGAAGAGGAAGCCTTGGCGGCAACAGATTTTCTCGCCTTAGACGAGGCATCAGCAGGAAGCGATACCTCGGTAATTGGGGCCGTGTCTTCAGGAGCAGCAGGAGTCACGGTCGCAGATGGCGCCGGGATAACGACCTCTTCGGCCGGGGCTGGAGTGGCTGTAGAAACTGCTGGGGAAGATAGAGGCTCAGTAGCGGCGCTGTAACCCACAGAAGGGGCAACGGGTTCGATGGAAATCTCGGAGGGCCGATTGGCATCACTGTCAACAAAAGGAATTTCAGGTGCGTCGCGACGAGGAGGCGATGGATTCGGAGCTGGAGGAGAGGCAGCACGAGCAGGACTAGGGATCCTAGTATCATCGACGGGCGGAGGAGACGGCTGCCGATTCAGGCGGCTAGTCATGCTAGGACCGCCGGGCTTAACAGAAAGCGGAGCACTGCAAAAATAAGAAGGAAGAAAGAATGTCAGTATGAAAAACAAAAAGAGAGAAACAAGAAATACGAGCAGAAGGGAACTTACCCGGCGACCCCAGGCATAATCTTGCGCCTAGGAGGATTCGGAGCGGATCTCTTCACTCGTTTCTTGGGGGCCGCCTCCGAGGCACTAGCAGGAGCCCCGCGTTTCCCCGAGGTAACAGGGGGTCGAGAAGCGATGGGCTCGGCGTCGTGAACCTGACCGGCCGGATTAGCTGGGAAAGTAGAAGCCGGAAATGCATAAGAAATAGGCATTGCGGCAACTACCTCAAGAACTTGGACCTCGTCCGAATCACCTTCCTCCTCGTGCGCCGAGGTCTTGCCACGAGCTCGAGCCGGGGCAGGATCCGATTTAGGGACGAACTCTTCCGAGTCCGGCTCACCAGTATCCGGGGTGCTCCGGTCCGCGGGCCACGGAAGCAACAAAACTTCGGCGTCCTCATTTTTCTGCTCTGCGAACCTCTGCAAGATGAGAAAAAAGAAAGTTAACGGAGTCCGTTACGAAAACAATGCAATAGCAGAACATTATTGATCAAGCTTACTTCGGGAGGCGGATGATCGCGGGTGAACGTTCTCAATCCCCAAGCCCAATCCTCGGGCATCTCCGTCTTAAAGATAGCTCGGACACGCTTATAGATGAGGTAATTGTCCAGCTCCATGGTCGAGACTCGGTTAGGGTCGAGAGGACCACTCATGTAGCACAACTTGTGAGTCCGCTTCTGGAATGGGCATATCCGGCTACTAATAAAAGTAGCCATCAGGTCTTCACCGCATCACCCGACACGGATTAGCTCTTTAAGCCGAATCTCAAAAGCCTCGGCTAAGGCATGACTCTTCCTCGGATTATAGGTCCAATTCACCTTAGAGGGCGGACCAATTGAGAATGCAGGAAGCCGAATCTTGTCCTCTGTCCCTCTGTTCTTAACATAAAAGAAGGATTTGTGCCACTTCTTGCATGACTCTAACCCGGTGATGCGAGGAAATATGGATTTCCTCTGAGGTGTAATGGACGCTGCCCCACATTGAGTAAGCAATTTCTCGGAAGGGTGCAGAGACTTGTCTGGAACTACGTTGGAACGAATCTGGAAGAACTTCGACCAGACGTGCACTGACGGCCACAGGCCGAAGTATCCTTCCGAAGCAGAGATAAAAGCAGAAAGAGAAGCGATGGCGTTCGCAGGAAGATGATGCGGCTGAAGGCCGAAGTAGTCGAGAAACTCTCTAGCAAAATCGCTAAGAGGGAGACCGAAGCCACACGCGAAGTGCGACATAAAAACTACATACTCGCCCTCACTAACATCCGGAGAGGACTCGCTGCCGGGTAAGCGACAGGAGACCTTGGCGGGAATCCTCCGAGTTAGGATAAGCCACTCAATCTCACGGCGTGTAACAGAAGAGCCCTGCCACGAGCCTCGCTCGGGCCCAGAGCCAGCGTCATCATCCTCTACCAGAGCACCGCTAAACGAACTAGACATGGGTTCGCCGGAAAGATCGCCGGAAGAAGAGCTGGCGGCGGAGGAAAGTTTAGATCTGCAAGGCCCCGTCATGATTTTGCACGGGAACTGTGGCAAAGAAGCAGAGGAACCGCCGCACGAGCACAAGATCGAAATGGAGAAATCTAGGGTAAAACCTAGGCAATGCGGCCGGAAAGGACTCACCGGCGACGGTGCCGAAGCTGGTGAGCGCAGGCGAGGCGGGCATAACGGCGCGGCGGAGTCCTCGCCGTCGGAAGCTCTGATGAGCGCGCGGCGGCGGAGCTGTGAGAAGGCGCGCAAGCGAGAGGAAGAAGGAGGGCAGAGACGAACGAGAAGGGGAAAAGTAAATTCCCAGACGCCGTGCCCCTCTTTATAGTCGAGCCACGAACAAGGTAGTGGGATCGTGGGTGCAGCAGTTGACCGTGTAGATCGTGGGTGCGGCACGAACGCGCGACGATAAGTGGAGCGGCACCAACGGCCACATAGGAACGAAGAAGGTTGCGATCCCCCAGGGAAACGGCACGCGAGGCGTCGCAGCGGCGGCGCAGCAGGTATAGTGTTAACTGTAGCCTGTCAGTAAATACTGTAGAGGAACCAAAAAACTAGAAGAACAATGATGAGAGTGACACGTAGGACAAGGCATACGAGAGAAGGAACAAGGGTACCTCGGACGAGAAAAAGATAACTCGGAAACAATACTGAAAAATGTGATGAAGCTGATACGACCCGGCCGAAGTTATCGACAGGGCCACACCAGCTTCGGGGACTAATGTTGGGGGGGTGACCCCGGGTAGGTCAAAGACGGGGAAAGACGAAGGTACGATCCCCGTCTGGTTTCCGAGTTACAGTCTAAGTCGGCTGAATCATGAAGAAGTCGGCCGACATATGGAGGCGAGAGGCCCGTATATGTATATTAAGACATTACCCGGCCGAGATACTGCGTAAGTCGGCCGGGTTAGCCTAAGTGATCTTGATGCAGGTGAAGGACAATCCGAGCTATGCAGGGGAGGGCCGAATTATATGAGGCTTGCAAGAGAAGGAGAAGCCTGAAGTCAAACCCTAGCTGCAAGCTAGGGAGAATCTAAGCAGAGCCAAGCGCTACGGACAAAGGCGCAGAGCGACAGAGAGGCAGGAGGAGGTCACGGAGGTGACAGTCCAGAAGACCGAGGCGCACAGGAGGGGCCCTCTGGAACCTTGCCGTCGTTAGAGGGGCGACAGGGAAAGGGGGGCGCCGAACTACTATATTGGGACAAGCATATTCCTCGAATATGCTTGCCACGTCAGCCCTAAAGGAACCAGGGGCTCTCCTTTATAAGGCGAGTCTTGGACTCAGAAGGAGGCATCGACTAGAGTGAGAGCCGTTAGGCTAGTAAAGTTCTTCTCTTCTCCTTGTAAACAGCTCAAGGAGCACTTGTAGCCTGAGAAAGAAGAAATAAAGACCTTTGCCTTAATCTTCTGTGTGTAGAATCAACTACATCTTCCCTCCCCAGATCCCTCTAGCACCTATTGGCCCCATACTTTAGCCTACCCATGGCATCTGCCGTGATACCACCACGACACAGAGGACACTTCTTGTCAGTGATGCACTTTTACAAATCTTGATAGATGAAATCCATAACATCAATAGCACCACCTGGATGAGCTGGACCATGAATATACACAGTGTGAGCGTGAGCCATCAGGTTGATCTCCGCACCTCTCATTGCATATTTGTTGCTAGCCTTGGGGGTGAGAGTGTGGCGGAACATGCGAAGCAAGATGTTGTAAATGAGCTTGATATTGGTGGTTTGCCCAACCGCACCATTCTGAGAATAAATAGGGCCAGCTGATTCTTATCATATGACTGACCATGTACATGCATTTGGATACCACTGGGGCCATTGGGATTGAAAGGTAATCCAAGAATGTGAGCAAACTGAACCATGTTGGAGCGAACCCTGGTAGTACCGGACATCCACTCAAGAGGAATGTCAGTAGTCTCCCCAAAGACCACCGTGGAATAGAACTGCTGGACCAACTCAACATTGTAGTCTTCTTCTGCCTAAAAGATGGTGTGCAGACCCATCTTCTGAGTCACCCAAAGAGCATCCTCAAAGTAATTGTGACCACGAAGATTCTCAAGGTCCAACCACTTCATGGGGCAAGTAGGAGTCTGGAAGGTACCGTAGAGTTCAGAAAACAGCAGGGCTTGCTCAGTCCTCCATAAGCGCCCATCAGTTGAGGTGCTAGGCAGGGAATAGAATTGTTGGAGCCTCATCTCCACATACTCCTCGGTACCCAAGTTTGCCAGAGTAGTCAAGGACTCAAACTTCATCCGCTTGGCTTCATCTATTTTTAGTTGCCTCATCTTCTCTTGCTTTGTTGCGGCAGGTCACGAGCAGTCTGCCTGACCACAGATGGATCAATGTGAATGTCACCCTCCTCATCATACCGGAACCTACGTCTTGCTGGCTTCTTGGCAGCCCGAGGATGGCGAGGACGAGAACCACCTGTGGAACCAGAATAGAGGGATAACATATGGGATAAGCACAAATGTCCAGGAGATAAACAAAATAGTAGTCAGAGAAATCTGGATCAGTACAGATTGAAACTATCGGAAAGTCCGGAAAATCTGAGCCGGATAATCTGATACGTCGGAAACGTATCTATAATTTTTGATGCTCCATGCTTGTTTTGTAACTACTTTGCTCTGCTTTGTCTACACTTTGAGGTGTTTTTATATATTTTCTGGAACTAACCTATTAACAAGTTGCCACAGTGCCAGTTGCCTGTTTTCTTCTGTTTTTGGTTCCAGAAAGGCAGAAAATCAATATTCTCGGAATTGGACGGGACAAAAGCCAAAGTCAATAACTTTCCGTGAGGGACATGAATCTAGGAGGGATGGAGAGGAACCAGAGGGTGGCCAGACCCTCCTGGGAGCGACCAAGCCTGGCCCGCGCCTGGGGAGGGTGTGGGCCCTCTGGCCGCCTCCTCGGCTTCCCCCTTTGCCTATAAGAAGCCCCCGTGGATAAAACCCTAAACAATCTAGAAGAAATCCACGAAAACCTCCGTAGCTCCACCGCCACCGAAGGGGAGATTCGGGGGACAGAAAATCTCTGTTCCGGCACCCTGCCGGGACGGGGAAGCGCCCTCGAAGCCATCTCCATCCATCTCCATGCCATCTTCATCACCGTTGTTGATTCCCATAATGAGGAGGGAGTAGTTCTTCCTCGAGGCTAAGGGATCTACCGGTAGCTATGTGTTCATGTCTCTCTCTCTATGCATGATCTTCTTGTGGTCATGAGCTTTGTAATCAAGTAGATCTACCTTGCCACTCAAGTGCTTCATTAGATCTCTGCTCTCCCCATGTGTGTGAAAGTGACAACGTGCACACCATGGTGGCACTTAGGCTTGAGTCTACATAAATACTCTTTGTGCTTTAATAGATCTATGCTTTTCCCCACGTGTGTGAAAGTGACAGCGGGCATACCGTGTGTGGCACTTTGGATAGATTGAATATTTGTTATGAGTTATATTTGGATTTGGATGTCTCTATGAAATTGTGGTGTTTGTTGGAACCATCTAGCGCTCAAGGTGACAGTGTGGGGTTATCTAGATTGGGGAAGGCAGACTTTGAGGAGTGATGTTATAGCCCTACCAATGATTAGAGTGTCCAACCGGAGAGTAGTAAGAGTAGTATCATAAAGAGAAGATATTTATATGAGAGAGTGTTCACTAGTGAAAGTATGATCCCTAGGCCTTGTTTCTAAACACTGAAACACCGTTTGCTACTAGATCTATTGTATGTTTGCTTGCTTTAGTCTTTACCTCACTGTCAAGCTCTTTTCTGGCATTCACACACGTTACCCCACGTCAACAACAAGTCAGAAGATATTTTCTGGCACCATTACCACTTGTATTTCACTATCTCTTCGCCGAACTAGTGCACCTATATTGGGTGTGTTAGGGACACAAGAGACTTCTTGTATCTTGATTGCAGGGTTGCTTGAGAGGGAATACCTTTGACCACTTCCTCCCTGAGTTCGATAAACCTTGGGTAATCCACTTAAGGGAAACTTGCCGCTCTTCTACAAACCTCTGCACTTGGAGGCCCAACAACTGTCTACAAGAATAGAAGTGCGTAGACATCAAGCTCTTTTCTGGCGCCGTTGCCGGGGAGGTAAGGTAAAAGGTACTCACATCCTCCAGTGTGAGTGCTCGAAGTTATTTCCTTTAGATTCTGCAATTTTGTCTTTTTGTTTCTTGTTTTCACTAGTTAGGCTTAATGAAAAACAACAACAAAATTAGAGAGCTTTGTAGTGTTTATCTTGAGTTAGGACATGAAGTGTTTGAAGAGAAAATTAAAAAACCTATGGAACTTTATTTGCATGCTAATAGCAATGTTATTAGTATGAACTTTTTGAACACTATTGTTGCTAATGCTATGGAAAAGTCTAAGCTTGGGGAAGCTAGTTTTTATGAAAATGATCTTTTTAGTCCCCCAGCTTTGGAAGATAGCTATTGTATTGCTTATGATGACACCAAACCTCCAATCTATGATGATTACAATGATGAATATGATATTTTTAGTCCACCTACTATTGAGGAGAAAATTTATTGTGATTACAATATGCCTCCTATATTTGATGATTATGGTGATGAGAATAATAATGATAGCTATTTTGTTGAATTATCTCCCACTATGATTAATAAGAATGGCTATGCTTATGTGGAGAGTAATAATTATTTTATGCATGTGTCTCATGATAAGAATGTTTTATGTGATAGTTATATTGTTAATTTTGTTCATGGTGCTACTGAAAGTTATTATGAGAGAGGAAACATGGTTTTATGCATCTCAATAATATTAAGTTTCCCCTTTTTATGTCGAAAGTCTTGAAGTTGCACTTGTTTTGCTTTCCTATGCTTGGTGCTTTGTGCTTTCATGACTTGTTTCTTTAAAAGATTCCTTTGCATAGGAAGTGGGTTAGACTTAAATGTGTTTTGAATTTGCTTCTTGATGCTCTCTTTTAAATTAATTCATATTTCTTATGTGAGCATCTTCACAAACTATCAAGCCTAACTTAAAGGCGTTAAAGAAAAGTACTTGTTGGGAGATAACCCAAGAGTTTTTTTTCTTGAGTCTTGGAAGTTATTACTTCAGTAATGACCTCTAATTATCCTTTTTTTTGCTTTTTTGTGCCAAGAATGACCTCTAATGAGAGGGAAGTAAGATTTGGGGAGTTGCTCTCCCGAAACAGATTTATGTCCTCCACCATAAAAATTCGTGAGGAGTCTCTATAACTCAGATTGAGCTAAATATTTACAAATAAATCCCCCAGTATGTTAGATAACTTTCGTTAGTTCAACACTTTTTGATTTGAGCAACATAAGGTATTCTAAAAAATCGGTTTATACCTGCTGGTCTGTTTTGACAGATTTCTGTCATTATTTGCATTTGCTTCTTATTGATTCCTTTTTGAGTTCTCTTTTGGGGATTTGAGCTTTTTGAAGGAGTTGCTATAGTAGCTTGTGTTTTTAGTAAAAAGTTTTTCTATTACAAAAGCTTTGCTAAAGGTCTATTATCTTTTGAATACACTAATGTTGCTAATGAAGATTGTGTGAAGTTTTGTATAAAGGAAAATTTGCAGGTGTAGAGAAAGAATGATGTAATGAGATGAAGAATGGACAAAAGCTCAAGCTTGGGGATGCCACCCCATGTCACCCCAAGAAATATCCAAGAGGTACAAGCGTCAAAGCTTGGGGATGCCCAAGGCATCCCCTTCTTTATCAATAAAAATCTCAGGTCTTTCTAGACACTTCGTTTTTATTGTTTCATGCATTGTTGTGTTGTTCTTGGAGCGTCTTAGTTTTCGTTTTTGGTTTTTGTTTGCTTAGTTTTCTTAGTTTGCTTGAGTAAGTTGGTTGGTTACACCACACTTCTTTTGGAGAGAGACACACTCTGTTTCCATTGCCTAGAACACTCTAGTTTTCACTCTTATTGTTTTGTGAGTGTTCAGTTTTGCTAGCACTGCGTTCAGCCTTAGTTTTCTTGTGCTTTCAGCTTAGAACTTTTTAGTTCTTCTTTGTGGATTTGTGAGACTAGCTCACTAATCTTTATTGATTATTATCTTTGTAAGTTGGTTGGTGTTGGAAAGAGTAGAAAGCTTCATGCTTAAGTGGTACAAAAGGGAGCTTGTTTTGACTGTGACTTAGACTTTATCATGTCATGCTAGGTGTTGCTTTGACCTTATGCTTAGTGATTATTGTTGTAGCATGAATTGTTCCAAACAATTAGGATTGCTTAATGTGCCTTGAAAGAATCATGCATTGTTTTAGCATACAAAATCATAGTATTGTGGTATTCTCCTTTGATGCTTTGTTTGGGTTGACTTGGCACATGCTCACACCATGTTATGACTATGAAAAAGTCACCATAGCCTCTTTGATCATCTAGTCCTTGACTTGTAGTACCACTCTATGCTTTGATTAGTAATGTTTTGTTGCTCTTCATGATTATGGCCATTATAGCTCTCTTAGTTGGTTGCTCCGAGTCTTTTGCCAGCCTCCACTTGTATGAGTAAGCTCTACTCATGCTTCCAACTCCCAAGAAACCAAGTTATTCCAAAGTGTCCACTATAAACTCCTATGCATGGTGTGTTACACCATTCCAAGTATATTCTTGTTTTCAGCTATCTTCCAATTAAAAACTATTTTGTAATGTGAAAACTTAGTGATTAAAGCCCTCACAAACTTAATGGCACACTTTATATTCTTTGCCCCTAATAAACTTGAACCATTGTGTCATATATGTTGTATATGCTTGCACTTATACGTTGGAATTAGCAGAACCATGCTGTCATGGGGAACGTTTTCAACATTGCACTTGTACTTTGTACTCAGTTGATATCATGCTCTTTTGTCTATGGATGTCACTGGTGTGAAATAAATAGGGAACTTGTAAGTCCATGAAGTTTGTATCCTGTGTTAGAGAAACGCCTGGGCCGCTAGCCTAAGCCATGCCTAATCATGGTGGAAACTTGCAGCATCACCATAGTGACATCTATGAAGCATTCTTCTTATAAAAAAGAGACACATTGAGAAAAGAGGAAAGAGAGAAAAAAGCACCATATTCCCATGGTAAATAAGAAGATTGTGTAGAGGTCCCAACCTTTAATAAGGTACAGATCCCTGTGTTTACAATGCTAGTCCCTGGATCAATAGCTAGCATCCACAGTTAAGATGTAATATCAAGAAACAAAGGTCATAATACAACTTTATAACCAGTAATAAAATAATTCATTACATCTTACTTAGGTCATTTGGCTATCTCATTACAATGCAGCAGAAATAACTATAAAGCATGGAGTCCTTCATCTTCAAAGTGCCACAGGCAATCATGTAGGTTGTAGACTTGTAATCCTAATCAACACACTTCACTAACATCAAACAAACCTGCAACATAATAAGTTATAGCCACAAGGGTCAATACATTTGATTTGTATTGTCAAGTGATACTATAGTAGTATAGTGGAGTCTATCATCTATATGCATTTGGCTAAGTGGAGCTTAGGCTTGCTTTGCTCAAAATATATTTTTCTTATCATTTGAAAACACTAAGTTTTTGTTTGTCAAAATCACCCAAGGCATCTCCCAACAGAAATTGGTGATCCTTCAACCCTTGTTCAAACACAAGTTTTAACTTAGAAATTGGGATGAGGAGATTCTTGATAGCTTCCATGTCTTGATGCTCAAATTGTCCATTGCCGGGGACACGACTAAGTACTTAGATTTTACTCTCTCGAGAGGTGGTGCACTTTCCCCACGAGACTCGACATGCATCGAGACAAGATCTTTCAGAAGCCTTCCCTTAGACCAGAATGGACGCGTTCCAACCTATCATCCCCTACCACGAACTGTCCATTTGGCTAAGTTATTGCAACCTATATGATCCAGGCAGAGCCCATAATGCCAAGTGGCTGCACTTGAAGCTTCTCAACATTTGACATCTCAAATATCTTTGTTCCTGGGTGGCATTCCACAAGTGAGATACATAGGGTAACCCATTGAAAAATGGGCCCAGGTAACCACTCAACAAAATCCATCCATGCAAGTCCCTTTCCACCCAGGTGTCACATAGTTGTTTTATTAAACAAAACACAAGTCCTTGACTTAGAAATATTCCATAGCATGAATATAATCCACCCTTGTTTTCTACTAGCTAAGCTAAGCATGATGTAGTAGGAATCTTAACTTAGGAGAATTCTACTAAGGTTTCATCTACTAGGATTTCCCATGGCATAGCATACTTAGTAAAATTCCATGCAAGTCCTACTTAGAAATATCACTAATGCATAGTGAAAATAATGGGACAAAAGTATGAAGCACCACTTGCCTTTTTGGTAGAGAATATAAGTTCACTCCTTGATCTTGCAATAGTCACACTCTTCAAATTCCACTACAATTCAATCAAGCAAGCAAATATTCAATCTACCATTCAAGCAATCATTACATAGAATAAAAACAAAGCAATGCATGCAAGCATGCCAAAGGTTGTTTTATTTGGAAAAGTGGTTTCTAATAGGTTATAAACATCATAAAATATCTATTGGTCATTTATAAAAGTGGCAAAAACCATTTGATATTAAGTTAGTGAAAAGTGGCCATTTTAAATCATTTCTGTTTTGCTAGAAATGGTTAAAACCAAAGTAATATTTTCTAGTGTTTGACAAATACATTTTAAACGCAAATGTTAGTGTTTTATGGTCAAGTGTTTAATATTAAAACCATTTGCAAAAGGTTTCACCTATAAACCATTTTTATACCAAAACAATATTTTCTGTTGTTGGAAATGCCTTTTAGCAAAGTAATAATTTTATAGGGTTCACAAATATATTTTTAAATCTCAAAAGTTGGTGTTTAGGGTCAGGGAGTTTAAATCTAATCATTTTCCAAAGGTTTTACTCAAAGAGCATTTTTAACACGTAAACAATATTTTTATTTGACTAGAAATGTTCTAATTCAAAGATTTATTCTTTGGCTTCACCAAATATGTTTTTCAATCGAGAAGTTGGTTTGTATGGTCTGTAGGTTCAAAACATTCCATTTAGCAAAAAAATTACCTTAAAAATATTTCTAGAATAATTTTTATATTTAAATTATGCCTACACAAGTTTCTGTAAAAAAACAACCAATTTAACAGAAGCAATTTACTAAAAAAAACGTGCATGATTGGAAAGTAATTGTTTTCCTGATTCCATTGATATAAAATTTGCAAAATTTGGACGTGTGGATCAAAAGTTATGAATTTTACAAAATCAAGCACTAAATAGACAAGTTTATGTTTTCAATTTAAAAGGGTGGCCTCGTGGTGTGTTCTGATTCGTCCATACCGCTTCGCACGGATCGGACTATGCGGTGTGTTGGATCTAAAGTGGATCGCACGGATTAGATCAGCGCATACCTCTTCGGGTTAGATTCTATCGTATGCGTCCGATCAAAATCCTACGGTCTAAATCGACTAACCCTAAACGGGCGGCGCTGGCGGCGGCGGTTGGCAGCGGCGCGGTCAGACGGTGTCGGAGCCGGCGATACAGGAAGCAAAAGAGATAGGGGAGAGGCTCACCGAGGTCTCCGTGGCGAGTGGATGCTCAAGGTGGTCTTCATCATCGAAGGGGCTCTCAGGTGTAGCTGCGATTCCTCGCCGGAGATGTCCCTGGCGTCGGGCACGCTCTGTCGTTGACGGAGATGAGGTAGTAGTGCTCGCAGGAATCGAAGCAGACGTCGGTGTGCACTGACGATGACGTTTCCGAGAATCTGGAGTGAGCGCGGGTGAGTGGGATACACTGGCAGGTGCAGAGGATGACGGGGAGTGCACTCGTGGGGTCTGGGAGGCAAGGGGCGACGGTGCCTGGCCAGAATTGGATAAAAGATTTGCCGGAGCAGTGGGGCTTCAAGCAGGAAATTTGCGCAGCCTAGGGGATCCTGGGATGCGTCGACTGAGGGGAAAGAGGGGGAAGAGGGAGGCGTTTAGTAGGGCGTGATCACTGGGCCAAATCAACGCGGCAGTAACGAGTATTGATGCGAGTTTAAACGGGCAGAAATGGCCGGCGAGGTCAGCGGGAGGGGGTGAAGACAACGACTCACGAGGGGGGCAATGGTGTCAGCGTAAGAAAGATAAAAGAGGTGGGGTCCAGTGGTCATTGACGGTGCGGGTTGTTTCACGGGTGAAAGAAAACGGTTCGGGAGTGAGGGGGAAATAAATGGGCTTGCTGGGCCTGGACTAGGCTAGGTTAGCTGGGCTGGGTCCTTTCCATTTTTTTTGTTCTTTTTCATTTTTCTTTTTCCATTTTCATTTCTATTTTGAATTTTTTAAAAATTTCAAACAACCATTTGAATTCAAAACCTTCCAAACTTTTCAGTAAGTTTTTAATATGTTTTAAACATGTATTTAAAGTCCTTTTTAGGAATAATTCCTTTATTTATTTATGGTTTATATTTTATTTAAAAAGGGGCACATTCTTCAATTAAATAAGTTTTAATTAAATTCTCAAACCCTTATTTGAAATCAAAATTTCACCAAACCTTTTCAGTAGGTCTTATTTATTTAACAGGGTATTAAATAATTCACTTTGAATTATTATTTAAAGTATTTTAATATGATTATTAATCATTTAATTTGGGCAAATTTCTTATTCCAATGAAATCAAATATGGTTTTAATTCCATAAATTTTATTTAGACGATTTCTTTGACTCCATTTAAATTAATTAAATAACTTTTATTCCACTTGGGTAAATTCCAATTATTATTTTCCCATGATTTAATTAATCTTTCTTATTAGGGATTTTGTCTTTAATCAAATGGAATAGAATTTAGTTAATGCCATATTATTTTATTTGAATATTCTTTATACTTTTATTTTGGACTTGGATTATATTTATTCCTTCTTCTTATGGATTTGGCCAAGATTTAATTTGGCTTTTAAATATTCCTAATTTATTTATTTCTTTCATTATCTTATAAAATCCATATCTTTTTATTTAAAGATCCAAATTTGGTGATTCCAATTTGTAAAATCTTATTTAATATTTGTTTATCCTTTTATATCTCTTTAGGATTAATTTTCTCACAAATTGGTATGGATTTTAGATAGGAGCTTTGTTAGCTTTGGAAATTATTTCCTTTATCTTATTAAATTCATAAGGTTTTATCTATGGATCCAAATTGAATGAAATCAATTCTATGGTTTCATAATAGTTTTATTTATCAATCTTCATCATTTATAAATGTTTGTTGATAAATTTTTATATGGATCAAATCCTTAGTCTTTGAGATTACTTGGAAATGTTTTTCTTCCATTAGGGTTTTAGGGTTTTGGTTTATTTTCCAAGTGTTTAAATTTCAAGATGCATTTATGAAGAATGTATTTCACTTGATTTGAATTTAGTTGGATTCAAATTTTATTCAAAGTTTGTTCAAGATGGGTCTTAATGTTTCCATTTGGAATCAAAAGTTTCTTCTCACCCTAAATTTCAACAATTATTTATTTTGTTTATTTATTTTTCACATTACAAAATTTGGAAAAATTTGGGATGTGACAGATTGCTGACATGCTCATTGTCTGCTTGCCTTGTCATTTTGGTTATGGGAAAGCTCATGTACCATGTGCAAGGGGTACCCCGTTGGCGGTTCTCAATGATATGCAAATACTTAGAATGACAAGAACTTACATGGGCCCAAAGTTGAGTATGCATGAGGTGTGGCCCTCGTATTCAAGGGACTTGAGATTGCCAACTTATACTTCGTCAAGCATATACTCCATCTTTGCCACTTTAACCTTAACCACTTCAAGATGCTTATGATAGGGGCAATGAGGGCTGAAAGCTAACAAGTACCATAATTTTTGGAAGCTCTTTTTGAAACTTGCAATCCCTGCTTCCTTTATAAAAAATTCCTTTCTTCCACCACTATTGAGTCTCCACCTTCTATCTTTAGGCACCATTAAGAGAGCATAGTTGTCATTCTGTGTGCACTGTTCCAAAGCTTACTGATTGATGCATATTGTGATATTACTTGTTCTTGTGCTATTTGTTTCTAGTCATCCTTGTGAACTTTGAAGGTGTCATATGCATCTATATTGCTACTCTATGAGGGGCAAGCTGATTGCCACTATGCTATTTTTTCTGCATGTGAAACAAACAAACATTTTTCAATGCATGTTATTCATGATCTTTGTTTGTAGATTTTCATGTTGCATGCATACTTACTATGTCCTATTGTTAGAACTCCATCTTTCAAGCACATGTTTAGAGTTCTTTGATCCTAGCTTTCAATGCTTGCAAATGGTTTGATCTTGGTTTTGATGGTGCATGTCACCTCAAAAATTATTGTTTTATCACTTACCTACTCGAGGACGAGCAGGAGTTAAGCTTGGGGATGCTTGATACGTCGGAAACGTATCTATAATTTTTGATGCTCCATGCTTGTTTTGTATCCACTTTGCTTTGCTTTGTCTACACTTTGAGGTGTTTTTATATATTTTTTGGAATTAACCTATTAACAAGTTGCGACAGTGCCAGTTGCCTGTTTTCTTCTGTTTTTGGTTCCAGAAAGGCAGAAAATCAATATTCTCGAAATTGGACGGGACAAAAGCCAAAGTCAATAACTTTCCGTGAGGGACACGAGTCCAGAAGGAGGGACGGAGAGGAACCAGAGGGTGGCCAGACCCCCCTAGGCGCGGCCAAGCCTAGCCCGCGCCTGGGGAGGTTGTGGGCCCTCTGGCTGCCTCCTCGGCCTCCCCCTTCGCCTATAAGAAGCCCCCGGGGAGAAAACCCTAAACAATCCAGAAGAAATCCACGAAAACCTCTATAGCGCCGCCGCCACCGAAGGGGAGATTCGGGGGACAGAAAGTCTCTGTTCCGGCACCCTGCCGGGACGGGGAAGTGCCCCCGGATCCATCTCCATCGATCTCCATCGCCATCTTCATCACCGTTGCTGATTCCCATAATGAGGAGGGAGTAGTTCTTCCTCGAGGCTAAGGGCTCTACCGGTAGCTATGTGTTCATCTCTCTCTATGCATGATCTTGTTGTGGTCATGAGCTTTGTAATCAAGTAGATCTACCTTGCTACTCAAGTGCTTCATTAGATATCTGCTATCCCCATTGTGTGTGAAAGTGACAGCGTGCACACCATGGTGCCACTTAGGCTTGAGTCCACATAAATACTCTTTGTGCTTGAATCAATATTAACAAGTTGCCACAGTGCCAGTTGCCTGTTTTCTTCTGTTTTTGGTTCCAGAAAGGCAGAAAATCAATATTCTCGGAATTGGACGGGACAAAAGCCAAAGTCAATAACTTTCCGTGAGGGACATGAATCTAGGAGGGATGGAGAGGAACCAGAGGGTGGCCAGACCCTCCTCGGAGCAACCAAGCCTGGCCCGCGCCTAGGGAGGGTGTGGGCCCTCTGGCCGCCTCCTCGGCTTCCCCCTTTGCCTATAAGAAGCCCCCGTGGATAAAACCCTAAACAATCTAGAAGAAATCCACGAAAACCTCCGTAGCTCCGCCGCCACCGAAGGGGAGATTCGGGGGACAAAAAATCTCTGTTCCGGCACCCTGCCGGGACGGGGAAGCGCCCTCGAAGCCATCTCCATCGATCTCCATGCCATCTTCATCACCGTTGTTGATTCCCATAATGAGGAGGGAGTAGTTCTTCCTCGAGGCTAAGGGATCTACCGGTAGCTATGTGTTCATGTCTCTCTCTCTATGCATGATCTTGTTGTGGTCATGAGCTTTGTAATCAAGTAGATCTACCTTGCCACTCAAGTGCTTCATTAGATCTCCGCTCTCCCCATGTGTGTGAAAGTGACAGCGTGCACACCATGGTGGCACTTAGGCTTGAGTCTACATAAATACTCTTTGTGCTTTAATAGATCTATGCTTTTCCCCACGTGTGTGAAAGTGACAGCGGGCATACCGTGTGTGGCACTTTGGATAGATTGAATATTTGTTATGAGTTATATTTGGAGTTGGATGTCTCTATGAAATTGTGGTGTTTGTTGGAACCATCTAGCGCTCAAGGTGACAGTGTGGGGTTATCTAGATTGGGGAAGGCAGACTTTAAGGAGTGTTGTTATATCCCTACCGATGATTAGAGTGTCCAACGGGAGAGTAGTAAGAGTAGTATCATAAAGAGAAGATATTTATATGAGAGAGTGTTCACTAGTGAAAGTATGATCCCTAGGCCTTGTTTCTAAACATTGAAACACCGTTTGCTACTAGATCTGTTGCATGTTTGCTTGCTTTAGTCTTTACCTCACCGTCAAGCTCTTTTCTGGCACTCACACACGTTACCCCACGCCAACAACAAGTCAGAAGCTATTTTCTGGCACCATTACCACTTGTATTTCACTAACTCTTCGCCGAACTAGTGCACCTATATTGGGTGTGTTGGGGACACAAGAGACTTCTTGTATCTTGATTGCAGGGTTGCTTGAGAGGGAATACCTTTGACCACTTCCTCCCTGAGTTCGATAAACCTTGGGTAATCCACTTAAGGGAAACTTGCAGCTGTTATACAAGCCTCTGCACTTGGAGGCCCAACAACTGTCTACAATAATAGAAGTGCGTATACATCACAATCCGCCAGATCCGGACAATCCGGCTTGTATCGGCCGGACATTCCGGCAGGACCGGAGTGTCCGGCCCGAATGCGTCGGACATTCCGGCGGATTCTAGGCGAATTTTTTGGGCTGCTCGTGTGAGTTCAATCGGGACAGATCGGGATTGCTAAGACTACTACCAGGAAGTATATTGCACGCAGGAGTGATGTATCCATGGAGCTAGGTAGAGCATTGCCCAAGAAAAATCATCTAGGACAATCCTAGAGATAAAGATAAAAAGGGGCATCATACCAGCATAAAGATAAAAAGGGGCATCACCGGTGGGGAAAGGATCCTAGCGGAAAGGGGAGGAAAATGCCCGGCGGCAACGGCAAGATCCGGGGTGGAGAATCCCTCCCGGTGGAGATCCTGATCAGGGGCAGTGGTCTCAGAAGAGGAGAGAGTTGGGGAGAATAAGGAGGACTGAACCGTCCACTTCTCCTTGACCTCTATAATTAGAACGAAACCGCAGGGATCGGACAGTCTGGGAGATATTCGTTGGATAGTCTGGCCCGACTGGAATGTCTGGTCTGTATCAAGCGGAGAGTCCGGCTAGGCCGGATACTCCGGTTGGTACAGAGCGGACACTCAGGCCCCCTTCGACCAGAAACCCCAGATTCAAGTTGTTGGACAAATGTGTGGCAAGAAGAGCATGTTTGTAGATGAGAGTAGGCCTAGGATTCAGAGGATGTACTATGAAAAACCAATAAGAGCCATAAGAATTCACAAAGATGTTTAATAAAGCTCCAAAAGGATGCGAATTAACAAATGACAAACATGAGTAAGCACCAACCTCTCAAATGTGAGAGGGCGGTGGCCTAGGCCACCATATTTGAGTATACTCGGCTTGGCACCACGAAGATATATCTTGGGTCCATTACCGAAACTCATCATTTAAGCTCACATATCAAAAAATGGTATTAATAGGAATGATTTTGATTGATTTGGGCATAATGGGGGGAGGGATAGTCCAATCAATTAGGACCGCACTCCCCCTATATCCATGCCTACACCTAAACCAAATAAGAGTCAAGACATATGTGAGAATGCAAGGTGATCAAGTCAAGCTACTAGAATCTATGATATTTAGTTCATTACTCAAATAGAAAAACCTTGCTTCATCAAGTGGCTTCGTGAAGATGTCGGCAAGTTGGTCTTTGGTTGGCACATATGATAACTCAATATCATCTCAAGCAACATGATCCCTAATGAAGTGATGACGGATCTCAATATGATTTGTCCTTGTGTGATCCACCGGGTTGTAGGCAACCTTGATTGCACTTTCATTGTCACATAGAAGAGGCACTTTGTCACAGTGGACACCGTATTCCTTTAAAGTTTTCCCCATCAAGAGAAATTGAGTGCAAGCACTAGCAGCAGCCACATACTCGGCTTCGACGGTGGAGAGATATACAATTTTTCTTCTTTGCAGACCAACATACCAAGGACCTACCAAGGAATTGGCAAGCCCGGATGTTGATTTCCTATCATCCTTACCACCAGCCCAATCCGAGTCTATAACATCCCAAAAATCATGATTTGTAAAGTTTGCATATCATTCATGCATTCATAAGCATTTGGATCATTTTTCAAATAAGAATTCAAAACAGAAGTAAATTGTTGCCTAATATTTTATTAGATAAGGCAATGGATTTATTTCTACTCTCCAAAATGTGAAAGCCTTGTTTCAACCAGATAAGATTTGATTATAGGTTTGAATAATAAATCCAAAAACCATTCATATGCCTATTTAGAAATAAATAATTAAGGCATTATTTTATTTTAATTTCAAAGGGCCAAAGTAATTTTGAGTGAACAACAATGTTTACACTCAATTATGTGCATGTTTCACTTTACAAAAATCCAGAGAGAGTTTGAATTCAAACTCATTTGAAATAATTGGAAAAGGATTCCTGGAAAATCAAAATAGAAATAGAAAAGAATAAAAGAAAACAGAAAGGGCCGGCGCCACCTATTCGGCCCAGTAACAGAACCAGCCCACCCGAGTTTTCCCCTCTCTCTCTTTTTCGCACCCACGCACACACCCCTCCCTCGCTGACACCCTGGACCCACCTGCCCCATCATCTTTGTCCCCAAACCCTGCCCACGACCCGGCCTCGCCGTTTCTTCCTCCTCCTGCACAATCTTCGCCCCTGCTCTGGCTACTTAATCCCCTACCCCTCACGGCCATTTCCCCCAACACAACCAGCCAGAAGCGCCGCCAGGCTCCGCGAATTTTCGCTTGCGCCGCCGCAACACCGAGCAGCTCCGGCAACCAATTCCGGCGAGTTCTTGTCACCCCTTGCCTTCTGCTTGGCCCTGTCGAGTTCGCCATGTCCTGGTGCATCTTCTAATGTCTCTGGTTTGCCTGCGCATGACCCAGGACGTCATCCCCGTTCACCACTGCAAGCGACAGAGCCGCCGCTCAACTTCGGCGATCGATTACGGTAAATACTGAGTGCCCCTTGACCCCACTTGCATACGACTAGGTTCGCCTTGTCCTTGCGCAGCTACTGATGCCACTGGCTTGTGCTATAACAATCTACAGCGTCGGCAACAACCACATCTGCAAGGACCCGACGCCACCTGCAACTCCGACGAGCTCTAGCCCCCGCTACAGCACGCCCCCGTCCCAACCGCGACCACGTTGAGCTCCCTCGTGCACGTGCGAGTCTGGTAAGCATCATCACCACCCCTAGGCCTCACTAGAATCTCCGTTCCACCATCGCCAGTAGCGTCGCCGCCGCACCGCCGTCGCCAGCGCCGCCCATCCTTGGTCATGTGCTCAGCAGCGTTGGATCTAGATCTAACGCGTAGAATTAGATCACTTAACGAAGGGGTACGGGTGAATATGGCCCGTGCGATTTCATTTAGATCGTGCAGCTCACGTTGATCGATCCGGCCGAACCGGTACGGGCCAATCAGACACGCCCACGTGTCTAGGTTTTTAATTTAAATTCTATTTTTGAATCTAGTAGTTATTCAAGCTTGTAAATTCAATAACTTTTGATATGTTTATCCAAAAATTACAAATAATATACCATTGGAATCAAAAAAAAGAAATCCTACACATCTATGGGATTAGTTTTGTATTTTTTCTCTGTTAAGATGAAATTTTATGCAGAGACATTTGTAGGCATATTTTGTGTATAAAAATTATTTGGAAAATATTCTAAAAGCCAAATTAAGTTTATTTGGTGTATAATTGTTTTGTTTATTATTCAGTACTCTTTCACTTGTCTTGTTTGGTTTAGAAAAAATCATCACATGGCATTTGCATGCATTCATATATTTTTTCTTGGTTATTTGAAATGTGAATTTGGTGCTATCATTTTATGTGTAGATTTTGGTGCTAGTGGTGATTGTGACTGTGAGGATTGTTGTTACTCCCCCAACTACCAAGGCAAGTGGTGCTTCATACTTTTGTTCCAATATTTTTCCTATGCATTAGAAATATTTTGTATATGGCTTGCATGATAATTTTTGCTAAGTATCTATATGCTATGCTTGGGAAATCCTAGTAGTTGTAGAATTGTTAGAATTTTATCTAAGTTAAGATACTTGCTATTGCCATGATTAGCCTAGCTAGTAGAAACCAAGGGTGGTTTATATACACATGTTATGGAAAATATTGCTAAGTATTTGACTTATGTTTTTGCTTAATAAAACAACTAAGTGAATGAAACACCTGGGTCGATTTGTAATTGCTTGGTGGATTTTTGTTGAGTGGTTACCAGGGCCATTTTCCAATGGTTTACCCTATGTATCTCACTTGTGGAATGCCACCCAGGAACTAAGGTATTTGAGATGCCATATGTTAAGAAGCTTCTAGTGCAGCCACATGGCATTATGGGCTCTACCTGGATCATATAGGTTGCAAGAACTTAGCCAAATGGACAGTTGGTGGTAGAGGGTGATAAGTTTGGAGCGCGTCCATTTTGGTCTAAGGGAAGGCTTCTGAAAGGTCCTGTCTTGGTGAAAATCAAGTCTTGTGGGGAAAGTGCACCACCTCCAATGGTGATGATGATTCCTTCTAAGTTATGTTTCCTTAGTCTTCAAGTCTTGAGTAATATTTCTTGTCTCACTTGTAGTCCTTAGTGATATCCAAGTTGAAGTCCTTGGTGAGAATAAGGTTGAAGTCTTTGATGATGTTGAAGTTGAAGTCATTTGAGTTGGTAAAGTCCTTTGCTCAAGTTGATGTCTTTGTTCTTGTTGAGGTTTTGTCTATCAAGTTTGAAAAGGAATAGATGTAGAATCAAAACCAAAAATGGTTGAGGAAAGAGTCTACAAGATTGTTTGCAAATAAGTTTTGGAACAAATACAACTCCTATTTTGCTAAGGGGTTTTGTCCAAACCTAGGGTTACAATCCTACAGGCAACACAGTGCTCTGATACCATCTGTAGAGGTCCCAACCTTTAATAAGATAGAGATCCCTGTGTTTACAATGCTAGTCCCTGGATCAATAGCTAACATCCACAGTTAAGATGTAATATCAACAAACAAAAGGTCATATTACAACTTTATAACCAGGAATAAAATAATTCATTACATCTTACATAGCTCATTTGGCTATCTCATTACAATGCAACAGAAATAACTATAGCATGGGGTCCTTCATCTTCAAAATGCCACAGGCAAGCATGTTGGTTGTAGACTTGTAATCCTAATCAACACACTTCACTAACATCAAACAAACCTGCAACATAATAAGTTACAGCCACAAGGGTCCATACATTTGGATTGTATTGGCAAGTGATACTATGGTAGTATAGTGGAGTCTATCATCTATATGAATTTGGCTAGGTGGAGCTTAGGCTTGATTTGCCCAAAATAGATTTTCCTTATCATTTGAAAACACTAAGCTTTTGCTTGTCAAAATCACCCAAGGAACCACCAATAGAAATTGGTGAACCTTCACCCTTGTTCAACCACAAGTTTTTAACTTAGAAATTGGGATGAGGAGATTCTTGATAGCTTCCATGTCTTGATGCTCAATTTGTCCTTTGCCAGGGACATGGCTAAGTACTTATATTTTACACTCTGCATAGGTGGTGCACTTTTCCCACAAGACTTGGTTTCACCAAGACAAGATCTTTCAGAAGCCTTCCCTTAAACCAGAATGGACGCGCTCCAAACCTATCAATCCCCTACCACCAACTGTCCATTTGGCTAAGTTATTGCAACCTATATGATCCAGGCAGAGCCCATAATGCCATGTGGCTGCACTAGAAGCTTCTTAACATTTGGTATCTCAAATCCCTTTGTTCCTGGGTGGCAATACACAAGTGAGATACACAAGGTAAACCATAGAAATGGGCCTTGTGTAACCACTCAACACAAACCATTCTTTCCATTCCACCCAGGTGTTACATTCACTTAGTTGTTTTATTAAGCAAAACATAAGTCAAAGACTTAGAAATAATTCTCATAGCATGAATATATAATCCACCCTTGGTTGCTACTAGCTAGGCTAAGCATGACAATAGTAAGCATCTTAACTTAGAGGAAATTCTAACAATTCTACAACTACTAGGATTTCCCAAGCATAGCATTTAGATACTTAGAAAAATAATCATGCAAGTCCTATACAAAATATTTCTAATGCATAGGTATAATATATTGGGACAAAAACATGAAGCACCACTTGACTTTTTGGTAGATAATATAAGTTCACTCCTTGATCTTGCAATGGTCACACTCTTCAAATTTCACTACAATTCAATCAAGGCGCATTTTCAAACTACCATTCAAGCAATCAACACATAGAATAATAAAAACAAAGCAATGCATGCAAGCATGCCAAAGATTGTTTTATTTTGGAAAATGGTTTCTATAGGTTATAAACATCATAAAATGTCTATTGGTCATTTATAAAAGTGGCAAAACCATTTGATATTGAGTTAGTGAAAATGGTCATTTAAATCATTTTTGTTTTGCTAGAAATGATTTAAATCAAGGTAATATTACCTAGTGTTTGGCAAACACATTTCCAAACACAAATGTTAGTGTTTTATGGTCAAGTGTTTAATATTAAAACCATTTGCAAAAGGTTTCACGTATAAACCATTTTTATACCAAAACAATATTTTATGTTGTTGAAATTGCCTTTTAGCAAAGTAACAATTTATAGGGTTCATAAAATATATTTTTAATTCTCAAAACTTGGTTTTTAGGGTCAGAGAGTTTAAATCAAATCATTTCCCAAAGGTTTGTCTTCAAAAAGTATTTTTAACATATAAACAATATTTTTTATTTGACTAGAAATGTTCTAAATCAAAGATTTATCTTTTAACTTCACAAAATATACTTTTAACTCCACAATTTGTTTTAGATGGTCAGTAGGTTCAACACAAACTATTTTCCAAAGATTTTACCATAAAAATAATGCTAGAATAATTTTTATATTCAAAATATACCTACACATGTTTCTGCAAATACAACCAATTTTCCAGAAACAATTCATTAAAAAAAGTGCATGGTTGGATAGAGTTTGTTTTTCTGATTCCATTGATATAAAATTTGCAAAATTTGGACATGTGGATCAAAAGTTATGGAATTTACAAGTTCAAACATCTAATAGGATAGTTTCTGGTTTTTAAATCTAAACCTAGGCCACATGGTTGTTTCTCATTGGGCCATACCGTTTCATGTGGATCGACAGATGCTAGCCATCAGATCTAAAGTACATCGCATGGTACAGAACCAGTCTTACCTCTTCGTTTAATGAATATTTCGTAGCCGACAGATCTACATCCTACGGTTCCTAGCATCCTAACCATAACTTGGCGGCGCTCGACGATGGCTGGCAGCGGCAACGCTCGGGCGGCAGCGCTCTGGCTATTTCAGGAAGCTAGGGATAGGGAGGATATGCTCGCCGTGTTCGTCGTGGAGCGCTGATTCTCGGAGTGGTCTCTATCAATGAAGGGGCGCGCGGTGACAACGGGGATTGCTTGCCGGAGGAGCTTCTGGCGACCGGTGCTCTCAGACGTTGACGGAGGCGACGCTACGGGTCACGCCAGAGATAAAGAAGGGTGCGGTTAGATGCGCAAGGTTGCGGTGAGTGCACGTATGTGAAAGAGGGGGGAGAGGGGCGGTCAGACACTACCTGGGGAACTCGCCGGAGGAGGAGCAGACGGTGGCGATGCTCGGTTGTCGTCATTGCCGATGTTGTGGGTCAAGCGCGAGCAAGCCGAGGCCACTGGGAGGTGCAGAGGTTGAGGGGGAACAAGCTCGCGTGGTCGAGGGGGCAAGGCGTGGCGAGGAGTGGCCGGAATCACTTGCGAAGATCGTCGGAGGCCGTGGCGGTGCGAGATGAAATTGGAGCAGCCCGGTGGCTCTCTGGTGGCGTTGGTTGGGGGAAATGGAGAGGGGAAGCAGACTATTAATCGAGCATGGTCGCGAGCGTTGATTACTGAGCCATTATCGTGGAATTACGCCGGGGAGGTAACGGCAGGAACGGCAGGAACGGCCGGGAGGCGGCTTGGTCAGCGGCCGAGTGAGGAAGATGACCGGGGGTGGGGCTGGCTAGTCAGCGAGAGAGAGAGAGAGAGTGGAGGGATGGGGTCCTCTGTCAGCGACTGTGCGGGTAGGTTTTACTGCTGCGGAACGTTTTCTCGCAGGGGAAGAGGGAGTGGGCTGATGCTGGGCTGGACTGGGCCTGCTGGGCTGGCTTTGTTCATTTGTTTTGTTCTATTTCCCTTTTTCTTGTTCCATTTCTATTATTCTGATTTGATTCTTATTCAAACAATTCAAATACCATTTGAAATCAAACCTCTATCAAAATTTGTGTATATTCAAATACTGATTATTAATTCATTCTAAAGTCAAATTTAGAATATCTCTTTTATTCTTTTTAGGGTATATTAATTATTTAAAAATAGGCCCTTGTCTTAATTCAAACAAGATTTTTAAATATAATTTAAATTCTTAGTTGAATTTAAATTTTTATCAAACCTTCTTCAGTAGGTTTTATTTATTTATTAGGGTGTCAAATAATTCACCTTGAATTATTTGGAATATTTTTAATATGATTTATTAATCATTTAAATTGGGTATTTGTCTTCATTCCAATGAAATCAAATATGGTTTTAATTCCATAATTTTTATTTAGAAGATTTCTTTGATCCCATTTAAGTTAATGAAATAACTTTAATTCCCCTTGGGTAAATTCTAAATATTATTTTCCCATGATTTAATTAATCATTCTTATTAGAGATTTTGTCTTAATCAAATGGAATAGAATCTGGTTAAGGCCATATCATTTTATTTGAAATATTCTTTATCCATTATTTCATTTGGATTTGGATCATACTCATTTCTTTTATGGATTTGGCTAAGATTTATTTTGGTTTTTCAAATACTCCTCATTTAATATTTCTTTCTTTGCTTTATAAAATCCATATCTTTTAATCAAAGATCCAAAATTGGTGATTCCAATTTGTAAAATCTTATTTAATATTTGTTTACCCTTTTAAATCTCTTTAGGATTAATTGTTCACCATTTGGTATGGATTTTAGGAAGGTGCTTTATTAGCTTTGGAAATTTTAAAGTCCTTATCTTATTAAATTCATAAGATTTTATCTATGGCTCTAAATTAAGTGAAACCAATGTCTATGGTTTTGTAATATTTCAATTTGTCATTCTTTATCATTTATAAATGTTTGTTGACAAAAAATTTACATGGATCAAATCTTTAGTCTTTGAGATATCTTGGAAATGTTTTCCTTCCATTAGGTTTTAGAGTTTTGGTTTATTTTCCAAGTGTTTAAATTTCAAGATGCATTTATGAAGAATGCATTTCACTTGATTTGAATTTAGTTGGATTCATACATTAATCAAAATTTGTTCAAGATGGGATTTTTAAGTTTCCATTTAGAAACAAAAAGTTTCTTTTCACCCTAAATTTCAACAATTATTTATTTTTCACATTTCAAAATTTGGAAAATTTTGGGATGTGACAGGCTACCACCCTTAAAAGAAATCTCGTCCAGAGATTTGGGAAAGATAGGGGTTACAAGTTGGCTCAAAGCAACTAGGGTACTACCACCCTTAAAAGTTTTCCAACTAGATTACTTCTTGGCTTGCTTGGGATCTTGATGAAACTTCTCTGGGCAAACATCTGCATAGTGTCCTTTGTTTCCACACTTGAAACATGTGACAAGGATGAGATCCTTCATAGGCTTGTTTATCTTGTGCTTCATCTTTTCTGGACAATTGCTTGCATAATGTCCTTGATCACCACAATTGTAACATGTGACAAGATTGAGTTCTTCACGTATCTTCTGTGGACAAGTTGACACATAATGGCCTAGCTCTTTGCAGTTGTTGCACCACACTTGGCTAATTTCCTTATACTTTTTCTTCTTCTCTGGACATTCATTGGCATAGCGTCCCATCTCTTTGCAATGGCAACACTGCACTTGACTTTTGTCCTTCTTCTTCTTGGGTTTCTCCAAAGCTAAGAATTCTTCTAGTTCATGCTCTTCATATCTCACCTCAAAGGTGGGAAAGTCTCCTGGTCTCCTTAATCTTTTCCTCGGATAATACATATGTTTCCTCTTTTGTCCATCAAACTGAGTCATATTGCATGGAGGTGCAAGCTAAGATTTTCCTTTGTCTTCATACTTCTTGGTAGAAGTTGTTCCCTCATGGGGGTTTACAATCTGTTGATGCACTCCACCTTGTTTCCTTTGTTGAACTATGGAATAGATGGGGCATTGGATAGGGACATGATTATTTCCTTCACATAGGAAACAAGTAGCTTGAGATGTGGGGCATTGATTAGTTGGATGTTTTTCTTCACAATTAGGGCATTGATCTTCATGCTCTTTGGAAGTGTGATCCATGTCTCCACAAATATTGCAAGCTTGAGTTCCTTCTATAATATCATCCTTGACATCATTGTTGTCACAAACTCCTTGGGAAGGGTTATCTCCCATGTTGATCATTTGATTTGTCACCCTTTGCATCAATTGGGTTTGGGTTTCCAAAAACCTTTGCATGGTTGGGTCTAACTCATTGTTGTTGGCTAAAAACTGAGTTGTCATTTGATTCAACTAGGTTTGGGTTACTATGAGTTCTCTCATGTTGATCTCTTGGTTGTTGTTGTTGTCACCATCCTTGATGTTGGAGTTCCTTGGAGTAGTCATCTGTTTGGGTTGGATTGGGATTAGAATAGGAAAGAGATTTCTAAGGAAATAATTCTAATCACACACAACCAATTCACACAAGCAATGTGCAAGCAATCAAAAACAAACATTCCAATCAAACAACAAAGTTTCAAGCACATTTTTAGGCAACAAAATATTTTTGCTACACCACATAAGTTGGTGGGTTTGATTTAAACTAAATATGGGGGTCCAACTATATGGTTCACTTGAGATCATCCCATTCTCCTTTGTTGTTTCTTCTTGAATGAGATCATGGTTTCCTTGGAAGAATTTTGTGTCTTGGTCACAAAACTCCAAAGGTGATGATGATTCCTTCTAAGTTGTGTTTCCTTAGTCTTCAAGTCTTGAGTAATATTTCTTGTCTCACTTGTAGTCCTTAGTGATATCCAAGTTGAAGTCCTTGGTGAGAATAAGGTTGAAGTCTTTGATGAAGTTGAAGTTGAAGTCATTTGAGTTGGTAAAGTCCTTTGCTCAAGTTGATGTCTTTGTTCTTGTTGAGGTTTTGTCTATCAAGTTTGAAAAGGAATAGATGTAGAATCAAAACCAAAAATGGTTGAGGAAAGAGTCTACAAGATTGTTTGCAAATAAGTTTTGGAACAAATACAACTCCTATTTTGCTAAGGGGTTTTGTCCAAACCTAGGGTTACAATCCTACAGGCAACACAGTGCTCTGATACCATCTGTAGAGGTCCCAACCTTTAATAAGATAGAGATCCCTGTGTTTACAATGCTAGTCCCTGGATCAATAGCTAACATCCACAGTTAAGATGTAATATCAACAAACAAAGGTCATATTACAACTTTATAACCAGGAATAAAATAATTCATTACATCTTACATAGCTCATTTGGCTATCTCATTACAATGCAACAGAAATAACTATAGCATGGGGTCCTTCATCTTCAAAATGCCACAGGCAAGCATGTTGGTTGTAGACTTGTAATCCTAATCAACACACTTCACTAACATCAAACAAACCTTCAACATAATAAGTTACAGCCACAAGGGTCAATACATTTGAATTGTATTGGCAAGTGATACTATGGTAGTATAGTGGAGTCTATCATCTATATGCATTTGGCTAGGTGGAGCTTAGGCTTGATTTGCTCAAAATAGATTTTCCTTATCATTTGAAAACACTAAGCTTTTGCTTGTCAAAATCACCCAAGGAACCACCAATAGAAATTGGTGAACCTTCACCCTTGTTCAACCACAAGTTTTAAACTTAGAAATTGGGATGAGCAGATTCTTGATAGCTTCCATGTCTTGATGCTCAATTTGTCCTTTGCCAGGGACATGGCTAAGTACTTATATTTTACACTCTGCATAGGTGGTGCACTTTTCCCACAAGACTTGGTTTCACCAAGACAAGATCTTTCAGAAGCCTTCCCTTAGACCAGAATGGACGCGCTCCAAACCTATCAATCCCCTACCACCAACTGTCCATTTGGCTAAGTTATTGCAACCTATATGATCCAGGCAGAGCCCATAATGCCATGTGGCTGCACTAGAAGCTTCTTAACACTTGGCATCTCAAATCCCTTTGTTCCTGGGTGGCAATCCACAAGTGATATACACAAGGTAAACCATAGAAATGGGCCATGTGTAACCACTCAACACAAACCATTCTTTCCATTCCACCCAGGTGTTTCATTCACTTAGTTGTTTTATTAAGCAAAACATAAGTCAAAGACTTAGAAATAATTCTCATAGCATGAATATATAATCCACCCTTGGTTGCTACTAGCTAGGCTAAGCATGGCAATAGTAAGCATCTTAACTTAGAGGAAATTCTAACAATTCTACAACTACTAGGATTTCCCAAGCATATCATTTAGATACTTAGCAAAATAATCATGCAAGTCCTATACAAAATATTTCTAATGCATAGGTATAAAATATTGGGACAAAAACATGAAGCACCACTTGCCTTTTTGGTAGAGAATATAAGTTCACTCCTTGATCTTGTAATGGTCACACTCTTCAAATTTCACTACAATTCAATCAAGGCGCATTTTCAAACTACCATTCAAGCAATCAACACATAGAATAATAAAAACAAAGCAATGCATGCAAGCATGCCAAAGATTGTTTTATTTTGGAAAAGTGCTTTCTATAGGTTATAAACATCATAAAATGTCTATTGTTCATTTATAAAAGTGGCAAAACCATTTGATATTGAGTTAGTGAAAATGGTCATTTAAATCATTTTTGTTCTGCTAGAAATGATTTAAATCAAGGTAATATTCCCTAGTGTTTGGCAAACACATTTCCAAACACAAATGTTAGTATTTTATGGTCAAGTGTTTAATATTAAAACCATTTGCAAAAGGTTTCACCTATAAACCATTTTTATACCAAAACAATATTTTATGTTGTTGAAATGGCCTTTTAGCAAAGTAACAATTTATAGGGTTCATAAAATATTTTTTTAATTCTAAAAACTTGGTTTTTAGGGTCAGAGAGTTTAAATCAAATCATTTTCCAAAGATTTTTCCCCAAAAAGTATTTTTAACATATAAACAATATTTTTTATTTGACTAGAAATGTTCTAAATCAAAGATTCATCTTTTAACTTCACAAAATATACTTTTAACTCCACAAGTTGTTTTATATGGTCAGTAGGTTCAACACAAACTATTTTCCAAAGATTTTACCATAAAAATAATGCTAGAATAATTTTTATATTCAAAATATACCTACACATGTTTCTGCAAATACAAGCAATTTTCCAGAAACAATTCATTAAACAAAGTGCATGGTTGGATAGAGTTTGTTTTTCTGATTCCATTGATATAAAATTTGCAAAATTTGGACATGTGGATCAAAAGTTATGGAATTTACAAGTTCAAACATCTAATAGGATAGTTTCTGGTTTTTAAATCTAAACCTAGGCCACATGGTTGTTTCTCATTGGGCCATACCGTTTCATGTGGATCGACAGATGCTAGCCATCAGATCTAAAGTACATCGCATGGTACAGAACCAGTCTTACCTCTTCGTTTAATGAATATTTCGTAGCCGACAGATCTACATCCTACGGTTCCTAGCATCCTAACCATAACTTGGCGGCGCTCGACGATGGCTGGCAGCGGCAACGCTCGGGCGGCAGCGCTCTGGCTATTTCAGGAAGCTAGGGATAGGGAGGATATGCTCGCCGTGTTCGTCGTGGAGCGCTGATTCTCGGAGTGGTCTCTATCAATGAAGGGGCGCGCGGTGACAACGGGGATTGCTTGCCGGAGGAGCTTCTGGCGACCGGTGCTCTCAGACGTTGACGGAGGCGACGCTACGGGTCACGCCAGAGATAAAGAAGGGTGCGGTTAGATGCGCAAGGTTGCGGTGAGTGCACGTATGTGAAAGAGGGGGGAGAGGGGCGGTCAGACACTACCTGGGGAACTCGCCGGAGGAGGAGCAGACGGTGGCGATGCTCGGTTGTCGTCATTGCCGATGTTGTGGGTCAAGCGCGAGCAAGCCGAGGCCACTGGGAGGTGCAGAGGTTGAGGGGGAACAAGCTCGCGTGGTCGAGGGGGCAAGGCGTGGCGAGGAGTGGCCGGAATCACTTGCGAAGATCGTCGGAGGCCGTGGCGGTGCGAGATGAAATTGGAGCAGCCCGGTGGCTCTCTGGTGGCGTTGGTTGGGGGAAATGGAGAGGGGAAGCAGACTATTAATCGAGCATGGTCTCGAGTGTTGATTACTGAGCCATTATCGCGGAATTACGCCGGGGAGGTAACGGCAGGAACGGCCGGGAGGGGGTGTGGTCAGCGGCCGGGTGAGGAAGATGAACGGGGGGTGGGGCTGGCTATTCAGCGAGAGGGAGAGTGGAGGGGTGGGGTCCTCTATCAGCGCCTGCGCAGGTAGGTTTTACTGGTGCGGAAGGTTTTCTCGCGGGGGAAGAGGGAGTGGGCTGATGCTTGGCTGGACTGGGCCTGCTGGGCTGGCTTTGTTCATTTTTTTGTTCTATTTCCCTTTTTCTTTTTTCCATTTCTATTATTCTGATTTGATTATTATTCAAACAATTCAAATACCATTTGAAATCAAACCTCTATCAAACTTTGTGTATATTCAAATACTGATTATTAATTCATTCTAAATTCAAATTTACAATATCTCTTTTATTATTTTTGGGGTATATTAATTATTTAAGAATAGGCCCTTGTCTTAATTCAAACAAGATTTTTAAATATAATTTCAATTCTTATTTGAATTTAAATTTTTATCAAACCTTTTTCAGTAGGTTTTATTTATTTATTAGGGTGTCAAATAATTCACCTTGAATTATTTGGAATATTTTTAATATGATTTATTAATCATTTAAATTGGGTATTTGTCTTCATTCCAATGAAATCAAATATGGTTTTAATTCCATAATTTTTATTTAGAAGATTTTCTTTGATCCCATTTAAGTTAATTAAATACTACCTCCGATCCTAAATAAGTGTCGCCATTTTAAACTAGAGTTAATTCAAAACCGTGACACTTATTTAGGATCGGAGGGAGTAACTTTAATTCCCCTTGGGTAAATTCTAAATATTATTTTCCCATGATTTAATTAATCATTCTTATTAGGGATTTTGTCTTAATCAAATGGAATAGAATTTGGTTAAGGCCATATCATTTTATTTGAAATATTCTTTATCCATTATTTCATTTGGATTTGGATGATACTCATTTCTTTTATGGATTTGGCTAAGATTTATTTTGGTTTTTAAAATACTCCTCATTTAATATTTCTTTCTTTGCTTTATAAAATCCATATCTTTTAATCAAAGATCCAAAATTGGTGATTCCAATTTATAAAATCTTATTTAATATTTGTTTACCGTTTTAAATCTCTTTAGGATTAATTGCTCACCATTTGGTATGGATTTTAGGTAGGTGCTTTATTAGCTTTGGAAATTTTAATTTCCTTATCTTATTAAATTCATAAGATTTTATCTATGGCTCTAAATTAAGTGAAACCAATTTCTATGGTTTTGTAATATTTCAATTTGTCATTCTTTATCATTTATAAACGTTTGTTGACAAAAAATTTACATGGATCAAATCTTTAGTCTTTGAGATATCTTGGAAATGTTTTCCTTCCATTAGGTTTTAGAGTTTTGGTTTATTTTCCAAGTGTTTAAATTTCAAGATGCATTTATGAAGAATGCATTTATGAAGAATGCATTTCACTTGATTTTAATTTAGTTGGATTCAAACATTAATCAAAATTTGTTCAAGATGGGATTTTAAGTTTCCATTTAGAAACAAAAAGTTTCTTTTCACCCTAAATTTCAACAATTATTTATTTTGTTTATTTATTTTTCACATTTCAAAATTTGGAACATTTTGGGATGTGACATTGTGGCACATGAAGATGAAGACTTCTATTTATATTGTTAAGTTAAACTCATGTACTAGCCTATGGCTATGGAGTTGTAAAAGACTATGTTATCTCTGGAATGACGATGTAATAATGACCATTGTTTCTGTGTACTTCATCTTAAACCGTGGATGCTAGCAATTGATCCAGGGACTAGCATTGCAATCACAGGGACCTTTACCTTTATAAAGGTGGGGTCTTAGAGATGGTATCATAGCACTGTGTTACCTATAGGATTATGACCCTAGAATTGGACTAGAAACCACTAAGGAAAAAATTTCAACACTTTGAAAAATTTCTACACTTGTCTTTTTCTTCTCATAAACTTTTCTAATCTTCTTTCTCATCTCAATTTGTAGATGAACTCCATCAATGAAGCCATGAGGAAGGGACCACTCATGACCATGACTTTGGAGTGTGAGACAAAATTTCCCAAGGCACTCAAGAACCTTATGGTTACAATGGGAATACATGGTGCAACTGTGTACAAGGGATTCCCTGTGATGGATGAAGGAGAAGAGTATTGGTGGGTGCAACTTCACTTGTACAAAAACAAGGAAGACAACCACAAGGAGTCAGGATTTTGCATGGTCACCAACTCTGAAATGCACACAACATTCTTTGACTCTGCAAGAAATGCAGCTTGGAATGCCATCAAGGAGCTTGGTGATAGACTCAAGTGCAGAATGCTCAACACCCAAAATGACCTTAGAGAAGAAAAGAAGCATACCCAATAATTAGAGACTACCAACCAACAACTAAGGGGAGACATCATAGATTTAATATGGGAGTCTTGTGAACAAGATAAATAGATGGCTACTAAGGATGCCCTGATAGCTATTTTGTCTAGTGAGTGAGAGTTGTAACATACTTCGTTAGTTGGACCACCACACTTATCGTTTTTACTTCCAAAAATTTGTCTAAGTTATGTTGAACATTTGATGTTTGTAATGGATTTGTGTATGCCATGACTTGTGTGTTTGATGCAAAAAGATGTGCTTGTGATATTTTGACTTGTGATTTTTCTCTATTGATGTTGATTCTAACTTTTCTCTATCTTATAAAAATAGATGCCTAATGTTGTTATCAACACGGCCGACGAGTTCAAGGGAACTCGTTTTGGTACTCATCTCATTGAGCTCACTAGTGTGCTCAACCTTCCACTTCCCAGCATCATGACACTTCCCCTCACCAAGTTTGAGAGGAAGGACCTATGGGGCTTCAGAGTCACACAGCCGGGACGTCAGACGGAGCCAACCACGGAGACTATCACCTTCAAGATGATGCATGACGACAAGGAGAAAGGCCTAGATGTAGTCATGCAGGAGTTACTTGGGCGTCTGGTAGGGAGGAACTCCACCGACCTTAGAGGTCTTTACTTTTACCCCTTCGGGAGACGCAACGAGGAGGGTGAGGCTATAGAGTACGAGGATGCTGCTAGAGAGACGATGGAGCCGATTCGTCTGTACCTCCAAGACCTAGAGGGTCTTATTAGACACCTAGATACTTGTAGTACCAACGTCATGCTTAGCAATGACGAGCTCCAGGTTCAGCTCCGAGAGAAGGACAAGCTCTTCGCGGAGCAAGACGAGATTGTCAAGGAAATGGAGGCCAAGTTTAAAAGCCAGGACAAGAAGTTCAAGATCCAGGAGAAAAGAGTCAAAGACAGGAACAAGAAGATCCGGGAGATGAAGGAAGAGCTAAAGGCCAAGGACTTCGAACTTGAGCATCAGCAGGGAGTGATCGAGAGGCTTCTCTCACAGAAGAGGACTCTTAGGGCCAAGATTGAGGCCTTGACTACTAGTGTTGATGAGTACAAGACCGCTATGGAGAATGCAGGTCTTACCCTTGTTGATGTGGAGATTGATGCGGAGTAGTAGTGCAGACTACTCGTTTATCTTTCATCTACCGTACTTTGATTATTGAGTCGCAATGATCATCCAACATGTGGATGGATTACTATGGTGTGTTTGCTTTTTCCAAAACTTGTTGTTTATGTCGTTTAAACTCTATGTTATTTTGATGCTTGGTTATTGTGATTGTCTATGTGATGTATTTTGCATGTTAAGCATATATGGGTATCTCATTCTTATCCTTATTAAAACAACAGATGCCTCCTCGATGTGCCAACCCCAACCAAAAAAACAACAACAACAATGTCACTCCCGAGATGCAACAGTTGATGACAGCGCAGGCACAACTGATGCAGATGATGAACACCTTCATACAGAACCAGAATCAGAATAACAATAGCAATAACAATAACAATAACAACAACAACCAGAATAATCCGCCAGGATTTGACATGCTCACCAGATTTCTAAGACTGAGGCCTGCCAAGTTCTCGGGAACCACTGATCTAATGGTGGCCAATGATTGGTTACGTTCAGTGAACAAAGACTTGGTGACTGTTGGCTGTACCGACAAAGAGAAGGTCAGGTTTGCAGCACATATGCTAGAAGGGCCAGCAACAACCTGGTGGGACAACTTTCAGATCACCACTCCCATTGAGGATGTGACTTGGGCTATCTTTGAGGATGGATTCCGTACAGCTCACATCTCATCCGGAGTGATGAATTTGAAGGAGTTTCACAACCTGAAACAGCGTCACCGCAGCGTGGCTGAGTATATTGAGGAATTCAACAATCTGGCGTGTTATGCATCGGATGAAGTTGATACTGATGCCAAGAAGAAGGAGAAATTCCTCGAGGACTGAATGATGAGCTGAATCTGCAGCTGTCGGTTGCCTATGTCCCAACCTACCAATCACTTTGTGACAAGGCTACCATCTTGGAGAACAAGATGAAACAGGTTGAGAGCAGGAAGAGGAAGCATAGCTTTGATAAGCACAGCTCGGGATCGTCTCACAAGCGTTCCCATCACGATGATAGTGGGAGTTCTGGATCCCACAACATGGAAAGTACAACAACCACCACAACCACAACCGCCATCATGACAACAAGCATCACCGTAGTCATGATAATGACAAGTATAAGAACCACAAGAGTGGACACAAGAGCCACCACAGTGGAGGTGGAAGTGGTAATGGAAGTCAGCCTGCAAAGAGAGATATCAGTCAGGTTGAGTGTTTCAAGTGTAAGAAGATGGGGCACTATGCAAATGAGTGCCCAGAAAAGAAGGTTGAAGGAACCACCAAGCCCAACCCTTTCCAGAAGGGACAAGTGAACCACATCAATGTGGAAGAGATATATGAGGAATCTGATGTTGTGGCTGGTAAGTTCAAACTCAATTCTATTCCAACACTTGTTCTTTTTGATACTGGTGCATCGCATTCATTCATATCAAGAGAATTTGTTGATAGAAATGGATTTCCAACTGAAAATATTGGGTGTCCTATAAAAGTAAGTTCTCCCGATGGAGATATGATAGTAAGCCTTGGATGTCGTGATCTAGTAATACAATTTGGAAAGCATAAGTTTCCAGTTAGTTTGATAATCCTATATTCCCAAGGATTGGATTGGATGACCAAGTATGAAGGAGTACTATATTGTGTCAACCGTACTGTCGCACTCACAACCCCGGATAATAAAAGGATTAGATTCAAGTCTAACTTTGAATCAAAAGGGAGTAAGCTAAATTCTCTTAAGGGGGTTAGCATAGACGGTGTGCTAATTGTGAGAGAATATCCAGATGTGTTTCCGGAGGAATTACCGGGAATGCCACCAGATAGAGATGTAGAATTTCTGATTGACTTGCTGCCAGGATCTGGGCCAATAGCAAAGAGACCTTACAAGATGCCAATTGATGAGTTGAAAGAACTCAAGAAACAACTTGGAGAACAGTTGCAGAAAGGATTTATTCAACCAAGTTCTTCATCTTGGGATTGTGGAAAAGAAAGATAGAAGTCAAAGGTTATGCATAGATTATCGTTCACTCAATGAAGTGACTATCAAGAACAAATATCCTTTACCCAGAATCAATGACTTGTTTGATCATTTAGAAGGAGCCCGTGTGTTCTCAAAGATTGATCTTCGATTAGGCTACTTTCATCTAAAGATAAGGGAACAAGACATACCTAAGACGGCTTTCACCATTAGGTATGGATTGTATGAATACACCGTGATGCCATTTGGTTTGACCAATGCACCAGCCTACTTCATGAATATGATTAACAAGGTGTTCATGGAGTTTCTTGACAAGTTTGTTGTCATTTTCATCGATGACATTTTGATCTACTCCAAGAGCAATGAAGAGCATGAAAGGACATTTATGATTGATACTTGAGAAGCTTAGAGAGCATAAGCTGTATGCTAAATTCAGCAAGTGTGAATTTTGGCTGAATGAGGTTGGATTCCTTGAACACATTGTGTCAGGAGATGGTGTAGCAGTTGATCCCGCAAAAGTGTCAGCTGTAAATGAGTGGGAATCTCCTAAGTCAGTAAAATAAGTTCATAGTTTCCTTGGCTTGGCAGGATACTATAGAAGGTTCATTGAGAATTTCTCAAAAGTAGCTAACCCAATGACGAAGTTACTTAAGAAAGACAAGAAATTTGATTGGACTGAAGGATGTGAACTCAGATTCCAAGAGTTGAAGAAGAGACTAGTGACAGCACCAGTCTTATGTCTGCCAGATTTGGAGAAAGATTTTCAAGTGTATTGTGATGCATCTCACCAGGGATTGGGTGCAATTCTGATGCAAGAAGGGAAAGTTGTGGCTTATGCCTCGAGACAACTCAAAACTCATGAAGTGAATTATCCTACTCATGATTTGGATTTAGCCTCTGTTGTCCATGCATTCAAAACATGGAGACATTATCTTTTGGGAAAGCGATATGAAGTGTTCATAGATCACAAAATTTTGAAGTATATCTTCACCTAGAAAGAAATCAACATGAGACAAAGAATATAGTTGGAACTCATCAAAGACTATGACTTGAGTCTGCAATACCACCCCGGTAAAGCAAATGTTGTAGCTGATGCGTTAAGCCGTAAGGTTTATGTGAATGGCCTTACTAAGGGAGAATTGCCAGATGATCTGTGTGCTCAATTCAAAGATCTCAGATTGGAGATAGTGCCTGAGGGACATCTCATGTCATTGGATGATCAACCCACCTTGTTGGACAAAATCAAGGAAGCCCAAAAGACGGACAAGGAAATTGAAGAGATCAAGGAAAAGATTGGTAAGGGAGAAGCCAAAGGATTCCATGAAGACGAACATGGTACTTTATGGTATGGAAAACGTATATGCATTCCGCAAGATCCGGAGCTTCGGAAACTAATTTTACAAGAAGCACACAACTCACCATATTCCATTCATCCGGGTAACACCAAAATGTACATGGATGTGAAGGAAAGATTTTGTTGGAATAATCTCAAGAAAGACATCGTCGAGCATATTGCTTTGTGTGATGTATGTAGAAGAGTGAAAGCGGAACATCAGAAACCAGCAGGATTGTTACATCCACTACCTATTCCTGATTGGAAGCGGGATAATATTGGCATGGATTTCATCACTGGACTGCCAAGGACTAGATCGGTATATGATTCTATTTGGGTCGTAGTAGATCGCCTAACTAAAGTGGCTCATTTCATACCCGTGAAGACAACCTATACAAGTGCTAAGTTAGCCAAGATCTATATGAATAGGATTGTGTGTCTACATGGAGTACCTAAAAGTATTATGTCTCATAGGGGAACTCAATTCACTTCCCATTTTTGGAGGCAACTGCATGGGTCATTGGGAACAAGATTGGAATTCAGTACTGCTTTTCACCCCCAGTCTGATGGACAGACAGAAAGGACCAACCATATTCTAGAGGATATGTTGAGGGCATGTGCCCTAGATTATGGTGCTAGTTGGGATGAAAGTCTGCCTTACGCGGAATTCTCTTACAACAACAGCTATCAAGCCAGTATTGAGATGGCACCGTTTGAATTTCTCTATGGGAGAAAGTGTACTACACCATTGCTATGGAATGGTGTTGGAGAAAGAAACTTGTTCGGTCCAGAATTAATCAAGGAAGCTGAAGAGAAAGTCAAGTTGGTAAAGGACATATTGAAGATAGCACAGTCCCGACAAAAGAGCTATGTAGATCCAAAGCGTAGAGAGGTCACCTATGAGGTGGGTGATAGAGCTTATCTTAGAGTATCACCACTTCATGGAGTGAAGAGGTTTGGAGTCAAAGGAAAATTGGCCCCAAGATATGTTGGACCATTCAAGATTCTGAGCCGTAAAAGAGAAGTAGGATATGAGATTGAATTGCCTGAATCATTGTCTGCCGTTCACAATGTGTTTCATGTGAGTCAGCTAAAGAAATGCCATCCGGAGATGGAAGAGACTTCTTTGAAGGATACTATACCTTTGGAGGAGGTCCAATTGGAAAGTGATCTCACTTATGAGGAAAAACCTATCAAGATTCTTGAGACTGCAGAAAGAGTTACTCGGACAAAGACTATCAAATTCTGCAAAGTTCAGTGGAACCATCATTCCGAGGAAGAAGCAACATGGGAAAGAGAAGATGATCTTCGGAAAGACCATCCTCACCTATTTGCTAGCCAATCCAAATCTCGAGGGCGAGATTCACCTTAAGGGGGTTAGATTTGTAACATCCCAAAAATCATGATTTATAAAGTTTGCATATCATTCATGCATTCATAAGCATTTGGATCATTTTTCAAATAAGAATTCAAAACAGAAGTAAATTGTTGCCTAATATTTTATGTAGATAAGGCAATGGATTTATTTCTACTCTCCAAAATGTGAAATCCTTGTTTAAACCAGATAAGATTTGATTATAGGTTTGAATAATAAATCCAAAGCTTGTTCAAATTTCAAAACAAAAACCTAAATTCAAAAACCATTCATATGCCTATTTAGAAATAAATAATTAAGGCATTATTTTATTTTAATTTCAAAGGGCCAAAGTAATTTTGAGTGAACAACAATGTTATACACTCAATTATGTGCATGTTTCACTTTACAAAAATCTAGAGAGAGTTTGAATTCAAACTCATTTGAAATCATTTGAAAAGGATTCCTGGAAAATAAAAATAGAAATAGAAAAGAATAAAATAAAACAAAAAGGGTCGGCGCCACCTATTCGGCCCAGTAACAGAACTATCCCACTCGGGTTTTCCCCTCTCTCTCTCTGTTTTGCACCCACGCGCACACCCCTCCCTCGCTGACACCCTGGACCCACCTGCCCCGTCATCGTCGTCCCCAAACCCTGCCCACGACCCGACCTCGTCGTTTCTTCCTCCTCCTTCACTGCCGCGTCTTAATTCGATTAAATGCCGACGATTTCATGCGCAATCCTTGCCCCTGCTCTGGCTACTTAATCCCCTCCCCCTCGCGTCCATTTCCCCCAACACAACCATCCAGAAGCGCCGCCAGGCTCCACGAATTTCCGCTTGCACCGCCGTAGCACCGAGCTGGCAACCGATTCCGGTGAGTTCCTGCCGCCCCTTGCCTTCTGCTTGGCCCTGTCGAGTTCGCCATGTCCTGGTGCATCTTCTAATGTCTCTGGTTTGCCTGCGCATGACCCATGACGCCATCCCCATTCACCACTGCAAGCGACAGAGCCGCTGCTCAACTCCGACGATCAATTACGGTAAATACAAAGCGCCCCTTGACCCCACTTGCATATGACTAGGTTCGCCTTGTCCTTGCGCAGCTACTGATGCCACTGGCTTGTGCTAGGACGATCTAGAGCATCGGCAACAACCACATCTGCAAGGACCCGTCGCCACCTACAACTCCGACGAGCTCTAGCCCCCGCTACAGCACGCCCCCGTCCCAACCGTGACCATGTTGAGCTCCCTCGTGCACGTGCGAGTCTGGTAAGAATCATCACCACCCCTAGGCCTCTCTAGAATCGACATTCCACCATCGCCAGTAGCGCCGCCGCACCGCCGTCGCCAGCGCCGCCCATCCTTGATCGTGTGCTCAGCAGCGTTGGATCTAGATCTAACGCGTAGAATTAGATCACTTAACGAAGGGGTACAAGTGAATCTGGCCCGTGCGATTTCATTTAGATCGTGCGGCTCACGTTGATTGATCTGGCCGAACCGGTACGAGCCAATCAGACACGCCCACGTGTCTGGGTTTTTAATTTAAATTCTGTTTTTTTTTGAATCTATTAGTTATTCAAACTTGTAAATTTATTAACTTTTGATCTGTTTATCCAAAAAATACAAATAATATACCATTGGAATCACAAAAATAAATCCTACACATCTATGGGATTAGTTTTGTATTTTTTCTCTGTTAAGATGAAATTTTATGCAGAGACATTTGTAGGCATATTTTGTGTATAAAAATTATTTGGAAAATATTCTAAAGGCCAAATTAAGTTTATTTGGTGTATAATTGTTTTGTTTATTGTTCAGTACTGTTTCACTTGTCTTGTTTGGTTTAGAAAAAAATCATCACATGGCATTTGCATGCATTCATATATTTTTGCTTGATTATTTGAAATGTGAATTTGGTGCTATCATTTTATGTGTAGATTTTGGTGCTAGTGGTGATTGTGACTGTGAGGATTGTTGTTACTCCCCCAACTACCAAGGAAAGTGGTGCTTCATACTTTTGTCCCAATATTTTGACTATGCATTAGAAATATTTTGTATAGGGCTTGCATGATAATTTTTGCTAAGTATCTATATGCTATGCTTGGGAAATCCTAGTAGTTGTAGAATTGTTAGAATTTTCTCTAAGTTAAGATACTTTCTATTGCCATGCTTAGCCTAGCTAGTAGCAACCAAGGGTGGTTTATATACACATGTTATGGAAAATATTGCTAAGTCTTTGACTTATGTTTTTGCTTAATAAAACAACTAAGTGAATGAAACACCTGGGTGGATTGGTAATTGCTTGGTGGATTTTTGTTGAGTGGTTACCAGGGCCATTTTCCAATGGTTTACCCTGTGTATATCACTTGTGGAGTGCCACCCAGGAACAAAGGGATTTGAGATGCCATATGTTAAGAAGCTTCTAGTGCAGCCACATGGCATTATGGGCTCTGCCTGGATCATATAGGTTGCAAGAACTTAGCCAAATGGACAGTTGGTGGTAGAGGGTGATAGGTTTGGAGCGCGTCCATTTTGGTCTAAGGGAAGGCTTCTGAAAGGCCCTGTCTTGGTGAAAATCAAGTCTTGTGGGGAAAGTGCACCACCTCTGCAGAAGGAAGAATCTAAGTACTTAGCCGTGTCCCCAAAAAGGACAATTTGAGCATCAAGACATGGAAGTTATCAAGAATCTCCTCATCCCAATTTCTAAGTTAAAAACTTGTGGGTGAACAAGGGTGAAGGTTCATCAATGTCTATTGGTGGTTCCTTGGGAGGTTTTGCCAAACAAAAACTTAGTGTTTCCAACTGATAGGTAAAACCTATTTTGAGCAAAGCAAGCCTAAGCTACACTTAGCCAAATTCATGTAGAAGCTAGATACTATTTATTCTACTAAGGTATCACTTGCCAATACTATTCCAATGTATTGACCCACTGTGGTTGTAACTTGTGATGTTGCAGGTTACTCTGATGAGGATTAGGGTTATGAGTCTACACTCAACATGCTTGCCTGTGGCACATGAAGATGAAGACTTCTATTTATATTGTTAAGTTAAACTCATGTACTAGCCTATGGCTATGGAGTTGTAAAAGACTATGTTATCTCTGGAATGACGATGTAATAATGACCTTTGTTTCTGTGTACTTTATCTTAAACGGTGGATGCTAGCAATTGATCCAGGGACTAGCATTGCAATCACAGGGACCTTTACCTTTATAAAGGTGGGGTCTTACAGAGTCCGTGTATCCACAAAGGGAAAATGTTGACCCTCGAGGATACCAAAGACCATAAAATGGAGTATGAACCAAATATCAAAAGATTCTCTTGAGCGCCATCAAATGGCTTTCTTTGGGAGCCACTTGATATCTTGCACACACACGTACACTCAACACAATATTGGGTCTAGATGCACAAAGGTAAAGCAAAGAACCAATCATGGACTGGTATACCTTTTGATCCACATCTTTACCATTTGGATTTTTTTCTAGATGAGTCTTTGTAGCCATGGGAGTAGGAGCTCCATTTAAATCTTGCATATTGAATCTCTTGAGAATATCTTGAATATACTTGGCTTGGTTGAAGAATGTCCCTCCTCTTACTTGCTTGATCTCAAAGCCAAGAAATACTCTCAACTCCCCCATCATAGACATCCGGAACCTACTAGTCATAAGCTTTGAGAATTCATCATTAAAATCTTTGTTAGATGAGCCAAAGATAATATCATCAACATATATTTGGCATACAAAAAGATCCACATTGACCTTCTTAGTAAAAAGAGTGGGATCGATTTTCCCAACCTCAAATCCACGGTCAAACAACAACTCTCTAAGGTGCTCATACCACGTGCGTGGGGCTTGCTTGAGCCCATAGAGCGCCTTATCAAGTCTGTAGACATGGTTTGGAAATTTGGGATCCTCAAATCCCGGGGGTTGCTTTACATATACCAACTATTTAATGGACCATTAAGAAAGGCACTTTCTACATCCATTTGTTGCAACTTAAAGTTATGATGTGTCTCATAAGCAAGAAGGATACGGATGGACTCAAGGCGAGCCACGGGTGCATATGTCTCTCCATAATCAATGCCTTAAATTTGAGAGAACCCTTGTGCAACCAATCTTGCCTTGTTCCTTACTATAATTCCATGCTCATCTTGCTTGTTTTTGAATATCCACTTGGTGCCTATAACATTGCAGCAATCCTTTGGCTTCTCAACTAACTTCCATACTTTGTTTCTCTCAAAGTTGTTGAGCTCTTTGTGCATTGCTTCCAACCAATCCGAATCTTCAAGAGCTTCCCACACTTTCTTTGGTTCAATCATGGAGATGTGTGCTTGGTGTTCACTGAACCTCTTCAATTGTTCTCTTGTGGAAATGCCTTTCCTTAGGTCACCAACCACATTTTGTAGAGAGTGGTCTCTTAATTCCAACATTCTCTCCTTTCTAGCTTCACGACGAGCGTGGATCTCCTCGTTGTTTCTTGGGGGACCCTCTTCATCATTTTGGTCTTCGTCTTGACCATCAACTTGACCTTGATCATTACCGGAATCATTCTCTTCATTAAGAGGCAAAGATTGACCTTGGTATTGATCAAGCATTCTTCTAGCATCGATTTTAGCTTGTCTCAAGGCAGTTTGTACGGATCTTCCTTGAGTAATTGACTTGGCACCACTTGACATCCTGGGGAATGAATCAAGCTCCTCTACACTAGAGTTGTCACCTTGATCAACATGTTGAGGGTCCACAGCTTGTCTTTGGCTTGGGTCATTGCCCTCCTCGGTGGATGGGGCTTATTGATGTTGTGAAGATGAGGGCTCCACTTGAGTAGAGCATAGTTCTTCTCGATCCGCCATAAGGGGTTCCTCAACAGAGCGGATATATCCCACACCCATTCTTCCTATGGCATCTTGAGGCATTTCATCATCTGCATCACAAGCATCAACACGCCCCCTTTGGGGACCATCATATTCTTTGAAGGTCACACTACAAGATTCTATGACGGCTCCGGAGAGCTTATCATAGATTCTATTAGTGTGAGATTCGAGACCATATCCAACAAAAATACCCTCTAATGCTTTAGACTCGAATTTGGACAAACGAACACCTTTTATGAGATAGAAACACTTACAACCGAACACCCAGAAGTAAGATATGTTGGGCTTGTTACGGGTAAGTATTTCATCTGGAGTCTTGTTGATTTATTTGCAGAGGTAGAGACGGTTTGATGCATGTAAAGCGGTGGAGATGGCTTCAGACCAAAAGTTGTATGGATATTTAAACTCCGCCAACATGGTCCTAGCCATCTCAATAAGAGTTCGGTTCTTACTCTCGGCCACACCATTTTGTTGAGGGGTATATGTAGCGCAATATTGGTGTTTTATCCCCTTATCACTAAGGAAATCATTCAAGGTGTAGTTCTTGAACTCGGTGCCATTGTCACTTCTTATAATCAACACGGGAAGATTGTATTGACGTTGAACCACATTGATGAAGTCGATGAAGGTCTTTTGGGTCTCACTCTTCAACTTGAATAAATATACCCAGGAATATATTGAAAAGTCATCAACAATCACCAAACAATATTTCTTCCCACCAAGACTCGCATGAGATGGAGGACCAAAGAGATCCACATGAAGGAGCTCCAAGATCTTGGTTGACTTGATGCGGTTCTTTGGCTTGTGGGGACCATCATGCATTTTTCCTAGAACACAAGCCCTTCAAACACGATCTTTGGCCAAGGAAACATTTTCTTTTAGTCCAACAATATGGCCCTCCTTGTGGAGACTTTGCAAAGTTCTCATATTAACATGGGCTAGTCGGCGATGCCATAACCAACCCACATCGGCCTTTCCGAATAAGCACATCGCACTTGTAGTGGTTTGCCCCGAAAAGTCCACCACATACAAGTCATGTTCGACGTACCCAACGAAAGCGACCTTGAGAGACTTGCTCCACATGAGCACCACAATATCATTATCAATAAATACGGCAAAGCCCATCTTTCCAAGAGAACAAACTGAAAGTAAATTGTATCCAAGGGTCTCAACAATCATGACGTTCACGAGTGTAATGTCGTGAGCAACCACTACCTTGTTGAAACCCATTACCTTAGACTTTGACTTGTCGGCATATGTCATGGTGATTTGATCATCATTTGGCTTCAAGTCCTTGATAATAGACGAGCTTCCGGTCATATGACTTGTGCAACCACTATAAAGCACCCACTTTGACCCTCCGGAAGCATAAGTCTACAAAAGATCAAGCTAATTTTTTAGGTACCCATTTTTCAATGGGTCCTCTTTTGTTAGCGACAAGGGTCTTGGGGACCCAAATAGACCAAGCAATATAACCATCATATGGGCCAACATATTTTGCATACACATCACCATAATAATCACGCACTAGAACATAGTGAGGGTTAGCACTTCCCGCAAAGTCATCATGAGACATAGTTTGACCACTTGTGGTCTTACTATCCACAACGACCTTGTTCTTCTCTTGTGCGGGTTTGGCCTTCTTGTTGTTGTTGTTCTTATTCTTGGCTTTGGAGACAAAACCAATGCCCCCTTTCTCACCACTAGACCTTTGCTTACTCAAAAGGTCATCAATGGACTTGTTACCTTGTGGAAATGTGGCCTTATCTAGCGCCCCCTTCAACCTAGCATTTTCTTCAAGAATAGTTGTACTTCTAAAAGGAATGAAATTACTAGGTGAAGGAATATTGGCCAAATTGAGTTTGAAGCGTTTCATGGGACTTTGTGAGTGACAAGAGTTCACTTTCCAAAGCCTTGTGAGCCTTGTCAAGAAAACTAAAATCCTCGGCAAGTTTTTCATGAACCACACCAAACTCAATCTTGTCCTTTTTAGTCCTTTTGCATTTAGCAATAGCATGATCACATTCTTTGATGAGTCTTTTGACAATAATGTCATTGGCCTCATCAAGCCCTTCAAGTTTTAGTTCAAGACACATCCTAGTCTCTTGTTCTTCTTCTAGAGCATTGTTTAGGGCCTCTAGCTCAATCATGTGTTCATGCCCAAGTTTACACCTTACATCTAGAAGCTCTTGTGTGTGGGAAAGTTGATCTAAGATGTTCCCAAAATGTATCTTAGCATCCCCTTGTAAGTTAGTCATAAACTCATCGAAAGCAATTAATTCTTTTTTTACATCAAGAGACATCTCATCATCACTTTCATCATTATCTAAGGGAGTGGAGTGATATGATGAGTATACCTCCATTCCTCTTGCCATAAGGCAAGTGACGTTCTTAATGGGAGTGTTCTCATTGGAGAATAGAAGAGTGAGAAGTAGTGGCTAGAGCAGCCACACCAATAGATGTTTCCTCTTCCTCATCTTCGTCATCTTCATTGTCAGAGGAGTATTCTTTATGAGTGATCAAGACAATTTCTGCCGACTTCTTATTGATGGGATTCTTCTTGATAAAGGGTTTCTTGTAAGGTGCTTTGGGAGTTTTCTTCAACACGAGATTACCCCCATGATCTTCTCTCTTCTCATAGTGGAAACTCACCACAAAGTGATAGCGGTCACCACAATTGAAGCAAGTTCTCAATCTAGTGGTATTTTCTCTTTTCCCATTTGGGTTGCTTCTTCGTTGCATTTCCATCTTGGCCTTGGCAGGGTTCTTCCAAAAGTTCTTTGCATAGAAGGCCATATATTAACTATGAGCAATCTTGACATCATCGGGGTGGTCCATGGAGAGGCCTTCATCACTATCATCTTCATCTCCATGTTCCACAACTTTGTCCTTCAAAGCAACGTTGACAACATTGCTCATACCAAGGGCACGAGCACGGGCATCTTTAGCATTCTTGGCGGCAACCTTGAACGAGGCCATCTCTTGCATAACTTCATTGGAGGTCATGAGATGGTAGTTGTGTCTTCCTTCTAGGCTCTTCAAGTCGGTGGGCTCAAAGGGCATGAGTGCACTCACATATTTCCTTTTTATCCAAGCATCATCCACATGTGAGGCACCCACATTTCTAAAAGCGGTGGCGGTGGTCTTGAGCCTATGGTACATGTCTTCATGATCTTCACCTTCCTTCATATAGAAGCCTTCGGCTTCATTGCTTAGTGCGTCATACCGGTTCATCCTCATGCTCTCATTCCCAACAAACAACACCGTGAGAGCATCCCAAGCTTCCTTGGCAATGCTGAGGTGCTCAATGTGTGGGTAATCCTTTGTACCCAATCCTTGTTGAATCATGTGCAAAGCGGTGGCATTGAGTTGACTATTGACAACTTCTCTTCTTGTCAAGTTGTTTGGATCCCCAATATAGAGTCCTTGTTCGATGATGTTCCAAAGTTCAATGCAAGAACTGCGCACATGAGTTTTCATTAGAGATTGACATTGAGCAAAAGTAGTAGATGCTTCAAGCTTAGGTGGGTCACCTCTATTGTTTACATGAGGGCGAGGGATTGGAGGGTCGGGAGAGTACCATGAATCACGGTGCTCACCTTTACCGCCATCATTTTGTGTGGAGGAATTAGTGTTGTCTTGTTTACCCCCCACTGCCATACCCTCGGGTGATACCAGAGTATTACCCTTAGGTTCCACAGATGGAGGATCCTCTTGAGGAGAAGGGGATGATGAGTCATCTTTATCTTTAACAAGTTGCTCAAGTAACTTGTGCAATTGTTTGATCTCGTTGCCCAGGGTGGAGATCAATCTTGTTTCCAAGTTATTGAGATCATCCATGGTCACCGAGTGGATAGACTCACCATAACCTTCCCCTACTTTGCTACCCATATACTCTTAGGCGGTAAAGACCGAATAAAGAGTCGAGGCTCTAATACCAATTGAAAGGATCATATGGGCACCTGGAGGGGCGGTGAATAGGTGCTACTTAAAATTTTCTTCTTTTTCAATTAGGGTTTGACAGGAAAGGTAAATTCTCTAGATTATGCAACTAAGGTGAATTTACCTATATGACAAACAAGCAACAACTATCACAACACTAAGCAAGAACAAGTAAGTAAAATGCGGTAAAGAATACAAGTAACCAAAGTGGTGGACGCGGAGACACAAGGATTTGTTTCCCGTAGTTCCTTCCTTTTGAGGGGAAGTACTTATACATTTGGAGAGGGGGTGGTTTCAAACCACCAACGCCACGAGAGGACTCCCTTGTTCTCCGATGAAACTCACCCCAAGGGGATCAATTCACCTTCCACTATATCGGCAACCTTCGAGGTGGAAGCCGGCACCTTTACAACGAGTTTGGGGCACACATCCACAACCTAATTGGAGGCTCCCAAATAGAAGCAAGATGTCAAACAATCAAAGACAATCTTGTAAGAACCAAATCAAAGCTAGGGTTTCCAAAGAAAGACTAGAGCAAGGGGCCCTCAAGTGAATGAGGGGGAACTGAAGATCTCTTTTGGTGAAGTTGTAGATCAAGGCCTCCTCCTTCGATTCTCCAAAGATCAACGACTTTGGATGGATGAATGAAGAGATCTTGTGGATTTGATGGCTCAAAATGTGCTACTGTTCTTGAACTAGACGAGCAGGTTCCAAGGTAGAAGAAGGGGTCCTTTTATAGGGCCCCAGAATTTAGAGCCGTTGGAGCCACTTAAGCCGGACAATCCGGCCTGTGTGAGCCGGACAGTCCGGCCAGACCGGACATTCCGCTCCACACCAGCCGGACACTCCGTCCTGGCCAAGTTTCCGGCCAGTGTCCGGGTAGTGCCCGAAGTGCTACACAGAACGTCCACACCTGGTGAGAAAACTGGCAAAATTCCATGGCCGGACACTCCGGCCTCTTTGGGGCGGAAACTCCGGATGGGCCGGACAGTCCGACGCACTCCAGCCGGACAGTCCGGCCAGATGCAGATCTTTTTCCCTTTTTTGTTCCTGTTAAGTCATCCCACCAAATGTACATATGTTGGCCACAATAAATCTGATAATTTCTGAAACATCTAGAAAAGTATTAAACTAAATCCAAGTGTTGTCAACAAACATCAAAATAATGTGAGAGGCATAAAATGCCCTTTTACCAGTGCATACAATCAATAGAGCCAAGCATTTCTGGAAAACCTTGAGCCTTTTTATCCTCCAAAAGTGTAGCCGTGTCTGCAGCATTGGGGGATCTAAGGTAGGTAGGGCCAAACACCCACACAATTGCAACGGCGAAGAGCTTGACACACTCGATGTCTTGGCTCTCACCCATAGCCAAACGTTCATCAACTAGATCCGCTGGTATACCAGATGACACCATGTGCAAGGCGGCATTCACCTTTTGGTAGGTGCTATGCCCAAGTTCTCCGGCGGCATTCCTCCTTTGCTAAAAAATGGTCTTACTTCTTCACCTCCTCTTCTATGGTCTTGAACAACTTGATGCTCATCCTAAAACGACGACGAAAGTAGTTCTCCGGATATGTCGGATGTTCATTGAAATACATCTGCATCAACCTATTGTGGCCGTCAATTCTTTCCATCCACAAGTTGCGTCTACCAAAAACCGAGCCATCGCGCTTCGGTTCTCTCTTGGCGTGCCATGGCAATAACATGACCATATTTTCTTCTTCTTCAATCTCTCTTTCATCATCGGATGAATCATATTACCTCTACAAACATGTAATAAAAATTGACCCACTTCATGTACCATTGTTGGACAAAAAATGCGCCGGCGCGTGGCAACATACCATGCGGCGATTTCGTCGAGAACTTTGTGTGCGCCATGTAGTGCTGAAGCTCGAGGAGGACATGCGTGACAACACATAGGGAGTGGCTGGCGCGGCGATGTAGTGCGGGGCTAGCGGCGCGCCGGTGGCACCTCGCGACCGCACTACACCGCAATTTGTAGGCTCACCGGATACAGCGAGCCCGATCAGCGGAGGGGGAAGCGTCGCTAGTGGCGATTCTTGCGGCGGCCGCCGAGATTGGTGGAGTGGAAATGGGGAAAGGTGAGAGCGCGGGCGTGGGCAGAACTTTCCAGCGGCAGTTGGGCCTTCGCACGTGAGTCAGAGCGATAGCGCACGCTCGACTCAACGCGTCAAGTTAGAGGCGCCGATGGGGGAAAATGATGCACGATGAAAAAAATTAGAGCGTACCCGAATATAGCGTCTCTGCTGGAGGATTATAATCAACCGTGTGCGGTAAATCAACAATTATTTTAGCGCAAACGAGATATAGCGTCTCTACTGGAGTTGCTCTTAAAGACCAATAACCACCAAAAAGGCCTACATATATACTAGCCCACAGGGTCAGGCATCAAATATGATTGTGATGCCTAAACACTTTCAAGAAGGCCCACATATATATTAGCCCACCGGGTCAGGCATCAAGTATGGTTGCAATGTCTAAACCCTTTCAAGAAGGCCCACATCAGGTGCGGCTCACCGACGGAAACAACATTGTTTAGCTATAATAAGGGAGAAGAGATTTTGTGCACACTGACACCAATACTTTTTTCACTTTCAGATTTTTGAAAATTTTAAAGCTTCATGCTTTTATGGCTCAAAAAATTATGACCGTTAATCATATTGATGGATATGTACATGCAGAGTGTACACAAAAAGTCTCACTAAAAAATACTTTATATTTTGAGAGATATTAAAAAGACAAAAAATTGAGGAGACTCGTGTAGACACCTGCTCCTACTACCATGCCAGTTGCATATAGTAGAACGGTTTTGATAGAAATTAGACGTCTGATTTTTAGTTACGGCTCAATCGTCTCTTTCACCATTCAATATACCTCATAATTCGTGCAATGTATGAGTTATAATTAGTTTATAACTGAGAATTTAATGAGTTGCAACTGAGATTTGATACAAATTTTATTAGTTGCAACTAGGTTGTAACTAAGAATTACCACAAAATAGTAGGATAACATCAGCCACTTGACATAACTAAAATCAGGCGCCTCAGATCTAGACGCTCCCATAGTAGAAATAGCAGTTGCAGAGCGTCGGCGAGGAGACTCGAGTCATGTTGGCCATCTCCTGCTAAGTACTACCCCCCTTCCTTCAATTATATATGATGTTTTAGCTTATATGAAATGAACGTATCTTCACACCATTTAGTATGTAAATTCACTCCGAATTAATTCAGGGCCAACACTATGGTTTGCGAGGTCCTAGGCGAAGTTGAGAGACAGGGCCCCTATATATACACATATATAGATAGACGAACATATATGCGTCTAATTTCACTTGCAAACTATTAAAAGTTAATATCAAACGAATTGTTCTAATTCTGAGATGTTTATAAATAATTGGTAAGCACTTAAACAATGTTATATTATGATAAAATACTAAAAGAGTAGCAAAATATAATAAATATAGTATCTTTCGCCAGTTGGTTGTCTTAGATAGCAACCAAATTCCAACTAGTCCATCTACAATAACGGTCCAATGCTTCACAAAAAAAATTCTTCAATCATTTCCAGATGCAAAATCATTAAAAACAATCTCAAGATCAATGTTGTCCAAGATATCAGTCTCAATACAACACTAACCAAAGCCCAATCGGATCAAGGGGCTCACGGCTATCTCCAGGCGGCCACAGACGGGGCCGAAACAATCGATTCGAACAGCAAGGAAGAGACGGAGGCAATGTTGCGAGTCCAGCCAGAGGATTTTTTTCAGATGAAAGCTTAATTGGTGCGTTGGTTCCCTTCCCCGATGACGATCGCTGCTCAGGGCCAGAGCTAGTCGCTGCGTTCCTTTCCTCTTCTGATTGTTGGTTGCGTGTACGTCCGGCCCTTTGCATGCAAAAAACAAACTTTCTGTCTATGGAGAAAAGATCAAGGAACCTATGAAATCAGCCATGGACATTCGGTGCCTTGTACTCAAATTTTGTGGATGCAAATTCTGTCGAGCCAAGACCCAGGCCGGCTCTATATTTTTTTGGGGCCCTAAGCAAAGTCGACGGTATAGGCCCTAAGGCTAATGTATATATAGACATATCAAAAAAACTTGTTATATATGTATCTACCGTTAATTTCAAATAATTTTAGCCTCTCGTTTTCGTTTATTCCTTTTCGCAACACCAGAAGTTTGTCTTGGCACCATATCACCTAAAATTGTGCTGGAATCGACTACATCATATAAAGAATTAAAAACAAAAATATAATTATAAATGGCAAAAGACACGCAAGCAATCAAGGCTGAGATTTAATATACCATGAACAGGGATAGAAGGGGATCGGCCGTTGCCTGTCGTCTACCGACTACAGTTTGAGGATCAAGGCCGGCTGTTGGCGATCGCTGATGACGATCGACTGGATCGAGTCAGGGCCCTAGATCATCGACTCTCAGAGTCAGCCGTAAGGAGTGCGGGGTGGACCGGTGAAGGGAGATCTCGATCGAGTGGTGTCGTAACTAGTGTCATCGTAACTCGCGTCGCGATTGAGTATAGCTGATCGCTATCCTGATGGCAGACACGGTGTGGACAGTGGGACTTTGCAAAAATAATTTCCAAAGCAGATGTATATGTACCAGGTATATACACATGAGTAAATATTTTTGCCCCCCCCCCCTCACCCCACCCCCACCCCCACCCACCCCTACACACACGGGCCATGGGCCCTTGGCCGTTGCCAGGGTCGTGGCCCCCTAGAGCCGGCCCTGCCAAGACCAAGGAAAATGGATTGGGTTAAACCCATGGAGGAGTTCGTCAAACTAAACATGGACACTTCCTTCTATGTCGAGGATCTGTGCGAGGCTATAGGAACGGCTATCCGTGACAGCCAAGGAGCATTCATCGCAGTTAGTAGCTGCAGAATTGAGCATGCTCAGGATGCACTGTCGGCTAAGATACAGGCTCTGAAGTAAGGACTCCTCTTGACACAAGCCGTGGAATGCAACCGGCGAGTCATCTGTTGTTTAGATAGTACAGACGTGATACATGCCATGCTACTAGGTGCTTTTTCAACGGAAGTGCAGCCGCAATTCTAGATGATTGCTACCATCTTGCCTCGGACTTTGTCAAAATTCAGTTTGAGCATAGTTTTCGTGAGGCAAATCAGTTAGCCCATGAGTTAGCCAGGCTAGATGATCCACCTTGCTTTCTTATACTACCTCTTCTTCTAAAAGATGTTACTCATATGACTAATGAATAAAATAAAAAAGGTTTTAACCTGTCAAAAAAAATCAGCAGCTAGACACGAATTAGTCGAATAGAGGTGAAGCGGTCATGGGCCCCAAAGGCGCGTGGGTTCTACGGCGCCGTCCAAGGTGGCCATGGGTAGAGCCAGTTTCTTCGATCCATATTAATTGACTTTAATTTATTAAAATTTAGATTAACCTACATACTAAATAGTGTTTAGATTTATTCCAATTTAAGTCAATTAATATGGGCCGGGGGAGTAGATACTTTGTTTTATAAAAGCTAAAATATCTTATATATATTTTGGCAGGGATGGATGTACGCACGAATATAGAAATCGGTCCAGTCGGTACGAAGAAAGGAGCATGGACGTTTTATCTGTCAGCTGCGACGAGCGAGCCTGTGATCTGTCGGCGTTCCCGGTGCACATCGCCGCTCGTGTGGCTGCGTCGGTGGGTGCACCCTCCAGTTTTGCAAAACGCGCGGTACAATTGACAGTCGTCCTCGTCCGTCCACCCACGATTCTTGCCGCCGCCGCGCGAGGAGGGCGCGAAAAATCATCCCCATCGCTTTTGGCGCCAAAAGCCGTTTTGGCGCGAAATGATGGGCTTCTCCGCTAAATCAATCCATCGTGGGTCCTTGGCTGGCGCCTTTCCAATCCGAGGAAGCAGCTGAAACGCAGAGACGTACCCGGGCTGGGCTTGGGGCCCCGAGCCTGCTGCTGGTGCTGCTGCTCGCACGCCGGACAAGGCTGATAGGCCCGTCAAATCAGTCCGGGAACACGCACTGCACTGAACCCGCCGCGCATGCACAGCACGTCGCGTGCAGGCGTGCTGCCTCCCTGCCAGACTGCCAGACCAGCACCACCATGCCCTGCCCCACTCGGCTCCAGGATCGAGGGCCGGAAAGCAGACGATGCCCGTGTCGGCGTCGAGCCTTCAAGCCAGTACTACTAGCCTTTGCAGAAAAAAGCGGCCTCCGTTGAAAAAGCAGCCCCCTGCCGCCGCAGACGATCACAGTGAATTCTTTATTTACTTAGGAGGAGTAGGGACTGTGTCTAGGGTAACATGCCGACGCCCTGACATGTTTCTCCCTGACGTGACCTGTCTTCCCGGTCAGACGGTGGATGCAGGCCTCTGTCCGTCCTGGCCGTGCCGTCAGAATCCGAAATGACGTCGACGGTGCAGCGTTGCGTACTACAGTACGAACCACTGTACCTCATGTTCCACCGATCACGGACGTGGGCTGGCACGGCAGGAGCAGGTCGGCCCCGTCCCGTCCCCATCAGGTCAGGGGAGAGAGGGGCGCCCCGCCGCATCGGAGTCGGACCCCAGGCCCAGGTGGACGCCGACCGGACGGATCGATCGTTCCATCGAGCTCTCCCATCCATCGTCCCCGCGCGGTCCAGCCCGCCACGCCACAACTCATCCTGCCGACTGCCGCGCCGTTGGCACGCACGCATCCGCATCACGTGCACGCGATACTCGTTTCCCTGTCACGCCGAACGAAACTCTGGCGCGCGGGCACGCCGCATTGTCGCCGACGGGGCCAGTTGCGAGGGGCACGACAAATCCTTCCAGACGGTGGAGGCGTGGACCACCGGCCGGCCGCCGTCGGTAGAGTAGAGTTCGTCCTAGTGGTACGGACAGCTGGGTTTCGTTTTCCTGATGCGGACAGGACAGCGCCTTTATTATACCTATACGGTTCCGTGGCCGGGCACGGGAGTACTAGTATAGGAGTACCACGTCTCGCGTGGTGTCGGCACCGAGATCTTGCGGTACGTACATTTAAATAGTAGTATTTGCCGGAATGAATACGAATACCCGTGTCGACGTCCCCGCGGCGTACGTACAGCAGAGGTCGTTCTCAGCACAAGGGGGTGCCGATGCCGACCGCTTTAACTCTACGGGGCGCGCGCGCGCGCTCGGAAACCAACTTGAAATCTTCCTGCGCGCGCGGCGCCGAAACCGGCCCGCGGTAGTGACTCACTGATGGCAAACCGACCGAACTAATCATCATCATGATTGCGAGCAGCTGGCGCGTCACGGGACCGAACAAACGAGGGATCGCTCAGCTCCACCCTCCACGAAGCCAGGCCAGCTTTATTTTTTTTGCGCTTAATGATGGTCCCGTACTGCACCTAGTGGTACACACGAAGGGAGGCGCCGTCGACGGACGGGGACGGCGACCGAGAACGGCGCGGCAGCCAGCATGCGGAACACCCGTGATGGCGCACATGACATGACCTTACCTGGCATCGTTGCACGTCCCTTTCACCCCCGCCCCATGTCGGCGCGCTTCCTTTGCCGCCTCCCGTGTCCGGGGATCTAGTCTAGGGGAAAAAAAGCAACGTAGCGGAGCCGTGTACGTATCGGTATGGTTGTGTCCACGGTCGCGGTTTGTTTAGGCAACCAGTCGAGATACGGAGTTGGTCGGGGGCCGGCGCCGCGCGGCAGTACCGATCGACAACGGGTTGACTCCGATCCACCAATTAATCGTGCACCTGCTGCTCTAGTAGCTTCGGCTACAGCTCAAGAACAGCGATACTACGTCAATCAGCAAAGAATCCTAGGCTAGCACGGACGGTGTGGTGTGGGCACCAATGCTTTGCTCCATCTCTACGATTGCGCGCTGCGCCCAGGGCCGGGAGCACCGGCACAGGGCTCGTGTTGGGCTTCCAGACAAAATTGCGACCACTTCTCTAGGACAGCTTACTCCAAGGAGGAAAATGCGTTCGTTTTTAGTAATTCCTCAAACAGAAAAACTTGCCGTGGCTGGTCATATGTAAGTCTTAGAGTTGGCGGCTATGGCAGGAAAAAATAAAACAGAACAAGCGACAATTCATAGTTTCGAACCCCCCCTCTCCTATCACATGAACACTTAATACTACAAAATTAAACTGAGATTCACGGGAGAAGGCTATATGGGCAAATGCCCAACTCCTTTCCAACTTCGCTGAAATGGCAAGGCACGTCCCAATCGCGGCCAGAATCGTCGTCGTGCACCGCCCACTGTTTGGGTAAATCCGGGTTGGGACGGCCAGTTTGTTTAGGCAGAAACGCGGAAATCTAGACTATATCTAGCATGATCAACCACTCGCTTTACCCGTAAGCTAGGGCCTGCCTAGTTTGGCAAAAAAAAAAAATTCCTAAAACCGAAGTGTTACAAAAACAAACTCTTCAGAAAAAGAGGTCCGGAGTTTGTTTTTTCAATACTTCAAAAAAAAACAGCATGATTTGAGAGATACTGAAGTATCAATGCTACAGTTTTTAGTCACAGGTAAACACACACCATCACAGTAGTATTTTTGAGGAACTTTGTATTGCTGACATACTTCAAGCTCATTGTGCGTTGGCTGCCGTGTAGTATCATGTCTGCACTGCGCATGTAAATTTTTTGCCATATTTTGATGTGAAGCGCTCCTGCACAAACCAAATCGACAAGGGAAGCAAATTGGGCAGCTTCAAGATCAACAGGACATGAAAATCGAGAGACGGAACACAGCTAGCAATGGAGAATCGATGAGCGCTTGGAATTGCATTTCAATGCAATCTTGCATAAACATCGCGTTAAAGCTAGTAGTCTAGTTCGCCTACATAAATTAAGCCTCGATTAGTTGATCGATTCCTTCCCCCATTCCCTTCCTGTACCGCGCAAGGGTGCCCACTGGTAGCCCCTATCTAATTTGTGACGGACACATTGCCAGATGCGCCGTGGAATCGCATAGATCGCCTCACTTGGCGGCGTAGCTGGGGATCTCGTAGATTTGGTGGATCCGCCAGATGTCGTCGTCGAACGCCGCGGGCTCGGGCTCCCCTGCTCCCGCGCCACGGACGCCGTGGCAGCCGCCGAAGTCCTCCTCGACGAAGGGGAACCAGCCGGTGAGCTTCTCCTCCTCCACCCCGAACGTCCACCAGGGCGACCCATTGCTGCCCAGCGCGCCGTCCATCTCGTCCCAGTCCGCGGGCAGGCCGCCCGCCCCCGCCACCTCGACTCCTCCTCCGACGTCGGGGACGACGGGGGCCGTCTCCGCTGCGGGACCAGCAGACGAAGAGGATGCGGAAACCGCGGATGCTGCAGCGGCAGCCTCGCGTGCCGCGGCGGCGGCCGCCGAGGCCTTCTTGCCGCCCGGCCCCGCCGCCTTGGGCTGCCTGGGCTGCTTGGGCTTGCGCTGCGGCTTGGGGTTGGCCGGGGCGGGGGCGGTGGGGTCCTGCGCGTCCTGGACCTTCGGGTTCTGCGCTCTTGTTCGCTTCATGGCGGCAGGCGGCTCTGGTGCGGAGGCGGAGTGAGAGTGTTGGGGGTGGGGTGGGAGTGGCGTGGGGGATACGAGGTGGCCTGGGCTTTGCGGCCGTTTTGTAGTCGTTCGTTGGTAGCTGGGGAGGTGGGGTTGGCTTCTGGTTCGGCGGTGGGCCGGGCTCGAAGCTGGCTGGCTGGCTGGATGGCCCGGTCGGCGCCGCCGCTGCCGCCGAACATGCTGTGCCACTTGAGCTTGCGGACCGCGACGCACACGCACCGCTGCCGCCTGCCGCCTCTGCGTGCGCTGCACCGGGACCGGCAGCCAGGCCGTCGGCTGGCTCGTGACGGGGTCTCGTGTCACGTCGCTACCAACACGTCGCTGTGACGGTAAACCTGCGGATCAACACATGGCCCGTAAAGTAGATTTTTGCAAGGTACCGTGTACTAGCCTCGAGCGTCACATACGTACACACACCTAGGAACGAGATGTGAGGTGTTCAAGAAAAAAAAGTCTAAAATAAACCTTAAACTCATAGACAGAAGCTAAATCGAATCCTGAACTCTTAATCCCTGAAATTGGCACTGTAAAATTGTCAATCCTAGTCTAATTTAAACCTTGCAGTTGTTTGAGTCTGGATTCGCTGACGTGGCATCGGTCAAGCCCCAGATTGTTGACTGGGTCCACTATCACTATTTTAACATTAAATAAAAATAATAAAAGAAGGATGGTCACGGCAGTGGCGCTGCTAGGTGAATGAGCCCATCTTGCGCCCCGCCACTTGTCTCGTCGACGGACGCCAAGCTCAAGCGCGTCGTCGCAGGCTAGCCAATGCTGCGCCGGCTCGCACTCCTCTCCGCCACACGCCTGTAGACCCCGCTCTAGCTCATCTTGGCGACACTGAAGAACTGGCCGAAGTCCATCCGACAAGGGAAAAATTCCCGACCCCGCTCTAGCTCATCTTGGCGACACTGAAGAACTGGCCGAAGTCCATCCGGCAAGGGAAAAATTCCCGACCTGCTATGTGTAGTGCTTTTGGTGGCCATGCGCTAGAGACGAGAGGTTGTAACATAAGTAGACTGACAAGGAGGAAAACCAACCGAAGTAGCGATGATGCTTCAAATCCTCAAAAATTCACTAGTTTGGTTGTATAACTTTAGAAATTGACTTCACAATCTTGCTTGCTACATTCATGTCAATCCAGCCTACATTAATTTAGTTAATAAGTGCGTGTCATAGGAGTGGGTGCTTCTGCTCGGGACAGGAACATGCGCCATTGCTGGTGCTCGGGACTGTAGAAGTTGCAGCAGCTGTGCTGGACGGGGACGCTGCCGCTGCTCGAGATATGAGGCAAAGGCAATGCTCGGTCTCTGCGCTGCAGCTTGGGACAAGGTAGGTAGCCTCTCGGACTCCTCTCCAAGGACGACCCTGCAGGCGCGGTAGCGGCTGATCATCCCGCGTAGCGGCGCACTGCTGCGAAGGCATGGTGCGGGAGGCACCATCATGCGTCCCTCGGCGGTCGACCAAGGTCCTTCTGTGGCTAGGCGAGCTCCTAAAGACAGGCGGCGCCACCACGATTGAGAGCTGCCGACGGCGACAGAGATGTAAGAAAGGGATGGATATAGCACGCGGGCCCAAATTGTCAGCTGAGAGAAGCAATTATCAAACGGTCAGAGGGTCCAAATTAAACCGGGAATAACAAATTTAGAGTGCCAATTACCGGGATTAGAAATTTAGGGTTCGATTTAGCTTTCGTCTATAAGTTTAAGATTTGTTTTTTGGATTTTTTCCCCAAAAAATCACATCTAAGGCTATGTTTGTTTGAGCTTCCGCTTCAGCTTTTGGTTCCAACAGCACTTGATGCAAACAAACACCTGCAAATAACAAAGCGCTTCCAATAAGCGCGGCAGCGAAATGAACTAGGAGCAGAAAGCTGGTCGCGAGCTGCTTCCTCCCCGCTTCCCCGCTTCCGGAGTTAGACCGGACCAAACTGCCCCGTACTGTTCGCACTATTAACAAAAAAACTGCCACCCGTCTCCCACATCCACTATTTCCCCCTCTGCTAGGGATAAGGACGTCGTCGCCGGGTTGACCCCATCATCGGCATGCGCCGCGCGCGTGCCACCACGGCCAGCACCGACGACCGGAGTCGCGCCAGCGCCGCCTCCCGGAGCTTCCTCGTCCTGCGGCAGTGTCCGCCACAGAGGGCGTGGAGACGGCGAAGCTGCTGGCACTGGAGCCTCCGTTCTTCCTGCGTGCTGAGCAGCTGGCCGTGTTTTCCCTGGAGCGCGGATGCGCGGGCTTGCCGGCCATCCTATGGAGTGCGCAGATGTGCCTGGACGTGGGGCGGCGGCAGTGCTTCCTTGGCGTGGGGTGGGGCGGTGGTTCCTAGACCGGGTCCTTCGTTTAGGGATGGTGCTCCCGAGCTGTTCGTCCGTAAGCATGGATGCTTGATGGATGGATACTTGTTGTATGTACGCTGCGCATGTGTGATTGATCGATGTCAAAGGATGTATGTATAGATATGCAAGCCTGCTGTCCAAAGAAAATTCAGTTTTGTATGCTATAACAACATAGATACCTCGTGGATGGATGTAAAGACACAGGGCCTGCTGTCCAAATAATCTAGGCCAAATTCTAAAATAAAGCCTAACCAATAACTTCAAACTTATTCCGCTGCAAAGCGTGTTGAGAAATATTTTAAAAAAATGTGAATATAGATAATTCAACTCCTAAGCATGTCGAATGTAGTATTTAAGTAAAACGGTAAGAAACAACTACTCCCTCCAATCCATATTAGTTGACTTGAATTTGTTAAAAATTTACATGAACCTATATACTAAATAGTGTCTAGATTTATCCAAATGTAGACTAATATGAGTCAACTAATATGGGTCGGAGGGAGTAATTCATTTTAAATCAACACTTATATAACATTTTCTATATCCATGGCTATTTCAGACATTTTATTTCCAAAACCAACAACAGAAGCCATCAAAAGCATTTCTGCCAAACACCAAATCTCTTATGCCAACAACTGCTTCCTATAGCTCATTCTTCACGGCTGATTCTCCACGGCTGCTTTTCAAAAGCTGCAGTCCAAACAAACGCAGCCTAAGTATGTAACACGGGTGGGCCATCCTGGCTGCGGTCGATCCGGTCACGCACACTCTGGCTCATGGTCACGTGGTGGAGACTTGGGGAAGGTGGGCGCCGAGAAGTGCGTGCGCGCGTGCGTGCGTCGGTGCATATTCCTCACCTCTGGTACGGGTATTGTACTACAAGGACTAGTACTGGCACCCACTACCCAGCGACCGATCGCGTGCCAGGAGTAGTACGTATCTTGGCCATTGAAAGCGGTCACGGACTAGTAGTACTTTAATAAGGGGCCGGGCCGACATGGGCGTGGCCGTATGTCGGCAACCCCTCGCCGAGAGTGCATCAACCCAACACTGCACTGCACTGCTGGCCGGACGCAGATCCATCAATACTACTACGCAACTGCAAGTAGGCGGCTCTGTCTGTGAACGTGATGCCACCCTGTCCGAAGAAGAAGATCTGGGATTTGTTTGTTCTCGTTTTGGCGCGACTTGGGGCGGTCCAGGACGCCACGCCACTGGGAGCCTGGTCGGCGGGGATGGGTCTGTTCGCCACCATGTTGGAGTGGGCGGGTAGGCTGGCCTTGGGAGAACATATACCAGAATACTAGTAGTAATAGTATATCGATAAAGTTTCCACCGCGTGGATGATGCCGACACTGCCGTGGAAAATGGCCGCGAGTATCTATCTATCTGTCTATCGCCGGCGGCAATGGCGAGATATTTTGATGAATCTGGCCACATGATGATGATAGGCTCGCTCCGTGGCCTAGTATTCATCACCGTGCCGTCTCGACTACCGTGGCTTTTTTCCGAAAATGGAAACGACGTAGCGACGTCGACGTTGCATGGTAAATGGGCCAGAAATATCTCGCGGGCAAAATAGGTGGGCACCGACCACACAGCTAGCCCACCATCTTTGGCGAATGCTATATATCGCTTAACGCGAGCCTCGCTTACAGTCTCCGCTCAGCTCACGCGGGCGCCCGCGTTGGGCCGGCCCAATTAGCGTTCTCCCTGTTTCCTGTTTCTTTTTTCTGTGTTTCTTTTTACTGTTATTTCCTGGTTTTTCTTTGCTTTTCTCTGTTTTCTGAACATTTTTTAAATTGGGACACTTTCCGAGTTTGAACATTTTTTAAATTTGAACACTTTTAAGTATGAACAAATTTCGAACCTGAACACTTTTTTAATATGAACAGTTTTGGAATTTGAATATTTTTTGGAATAGCTGCAAAAACAGTCAAAATTCTAAAACTGTTTAAATTTAGAAAAACTAAAAATAGCATCCTTGTTTGTTTGGGCCGCTTTGGGGCCGCCCATGAGAAGAAGGCTGCGTGGGGCGCGATGGTTCCGGCAGACGGGAAATAGCAGCTCCCACCATTTTTGGGCCGAGCGAGGTGTCAACGTAGGCTGGGCTGAGACCACAGAACTCATAGCCCATCAGAGCACGGCCTGTGAAAAGAAATCAACGCCAGGGTGGTGACCCAGCCCGCCAGCTTAGGCATCTCAGATCCCATCTCAGTAAGGGCGACACGTGCTACTCGTACGATCCACACAATAGCCACAAACTTTTTTTTTTAAACAACGGAGCGTCCCAAAAAGGGCTAGAGCATTTCATCAATATTACAGTGGGTGTATACAGTGATTAGAAAGGACCCCATAAAATAGCAAATTACACATGGACCCTTGGCATTTATAGAATGGACCTTGCTAAAAGATTTTAGATTACAATTTAGTCCAGTCTCTTCCCCACCGTGGACCAGAGTGAGCAGAGCACTGCATCCATGGACGGAGACGGGGCGAGACCACTTGTCTCTGGCCCGGCGAAGCCCCCAGTGCCCGAGATCGAACATGGCCTCTCCGGTGAGGTTGAATTGACGCCGGAGCACACCGGCTGTAACCAGGCCATCTTGGCCAAATAAATCCAGATCTTAGAATTAGACCTGGAGGAATTGCTCCATGAAGAAAAGGCTCTAGAACTCCAAGGCCCACCCAGCTGCTCGTCGGCCCTGCACCCTCTAATCCCCATCTCTACCATGGAGCTCAGGGATCTAAAGAGAAGCAGAGCTAGGCGGAGATCCAGAACGGCAATAGCACGCCAACACCACATCAGAAAAAGCCGCTTACCATCACTAGAGAACCTGTCACGGACTAGGGACGGCAAGCCAAGGAGATAGGGGCGGCGACACACCGGGGGAGCCCGGATCTCATCACGCGGGCGTGCGGTGGTACTCTCTAGAGTCGACTCTCCCCATGAGAGTATCTTCACCAGAGCAGGAGGGACCGCATCGAGCAGAACGGGATCCATCTCGTTATTCTCGAAACACCCATGGCAGATCTTATTTAGAGGGATGCTTGTCCTCCACCCCACCGCCGGTGCCACCACTTGCCACCAGTAGGGAACCGAGAAGCGGAGGAAGAACAAGGCGGGGAGGATTTGACTGCTGGCAGCCTCCCGCCTACCCTCAGTCGCCATCACGGCAGACGCCATCTCGGCAGACACTAGACTACAACCTAATCTACAGCTACCAGGGGGTGCCAGACCACCTGATTCATCATCTCGCCGGCCGGCAGAGCCGCCGGAGAGCGAGAGGGACAGGGGCGGCGGGAGGATGCGGGGGTCGACTCTCAACTTTCCTGGAGAAAGGTGTGGGAAGGTTTTTTTTCTTCTTTAGGCAGTATGCTTTGTTGCTCTGTATTCTGCAGTCTTCTTGATAACAGCCACAAACTGATCTTCTCCAAAAGAGCGCTAGTGCCGGCACTTTTCGCGAAAAGAGCACATGTCAAACCGATAGGATACCAGATATACTCCACCATCCATGTTAAAAGCACAACCGACAAAGAGCAAAAAGAAGAGGTGTCTTGCTTAAAGATTCAACAACAACTTGCAGCAGTAGAATGTAAGAGCACCTCCGGATGTAAATAGATGGAATTAGTTTATGGGTACTCGCGTTTTCAGTCAAAGTTTTTGGCCAAAATTCAATCAAATTCGGCAAATTTAAAAAATTCTAAGCGACTTTATTAAATTATAGGTGAGTTTCATACATATTACTTCAAATTCGGACATATACCCGAATTTTGGCTTCATTAGGCTAAAAAACTAAAAAAAAAATATAATACTGGCCGAAGCCGATGCAGATGCCGCCGGTGAGCTCGTCGTCGCTCACAAGCTGAAATTACGATAGAACACCGTGTAGTCCGGGTAAGCCTTGTCGTCATCGTCGCTCGGCGGCTGCAGTGGGCACGAGCTGCCCTCGCCGGCGTCGGCGTCCTCCATCGCCGCAATAGGGGTCTGGATCTCCTCCACCATTTCGTCGTCGGCTGGCACCGGCGGCATCGGGATGTCGCCGACGCTGAGCTTCCAGCCGGGCGGGCATCGGAAGTCCGGCGACACCATGTAGCCGGCGTCATGGAGCATCCGGGCCTCTCAGGGCTAGAGCGTATGCCGGGCGAATCCGTTCGCCGTCGGGGTATCTCTCGTTCATGGCATTCTTCTCGCCGGAGTTGGAGTTCGCGGTACATGGGGATTGGAGAGGCTGAGAGTGTGTTGTGAGCCGGCGAGGGCGTCGGCTTTTATAGACCGAAGTGTGCGGCGAAGGCGGGAGGGGTGTAGCTGCGTGGGCGGAAAAAGGGGAAACAGTGGGAAGTCGAGGCGGCGATGGCACGCCATTACGGCGATGCCTGGGCAACGCGACGAGGAGTCATTGCTCGGCGGTCCGTCGCGGGAGCCGTGGCAGAGGGATGACAACGAGTCGACTTCTACTCGTTGACAGTGCAAGGCCACATGTGTAGCCATTTTCTTTCACCGAATTCGCTTTGTTCGGCGTTTTTAGGGCATTCCCGACGTTCCGGAATTGGTCTGGGATCTTCGGACGAAAGTTGACTCAAATCCGGACGAAACCGGGGTCTTAGGAACACAACTGGGTCAAGTTTCAGGGTTCGAACAAAAAAATCACTACGAGAATGACCTGCCGGAACCCGAGTGGAGATGCTTTAAGCAATTCTCTTAAACTCTTCGAGGGACATCAGTACATCACGTTGTTTTCATCCTCTCTTCATCGGGTTGGGTCTGCATTGGGGCTATGTACGCAGCATTGTGTATCAAGAGAACCGGAGAAGATAACCGCTAGAGCGACAAACGACAAGACACATCACACATGGGGTTACATCAGGCAAGGGTGGGATTACAATCTGTGATCCGTTTTTTCAGCAAGGAATCAATACTCAACGAACCAACTGAGCACACGTATGTCCGTAAGGCTTTCGTAGACAATTTAGTCCGTAGATATAGGATTACCGGGTTTTCCATCAAACCGTGAACAAGAGAGGTCTTGCGCTTCATTAAGGGCGTACTGCATGCTCCGTTTCATATTACTCTGCATGTTTGCATGTTAGACTCGGTCAAGACCAAACTTCACGTAAGCCATTATATTAATAAATATATTAACAATTATAATATTAAATCAATACTAATAGAGACAAGGTGAAATATACTAGTATCATATTATATATTTTTACTATTGTAAATGTTAATGTTTTATTATATATACTTAATCAAATGTTATGAAGTTTGACTTTTACTATTTTTAAAGTGCGGAATAATATGGAAAGATGGGATTATTTGTTTGCATCAGTTCTCCCACGAGGGTTAGCCGAGAATACGGACAAAATTGGTGCAATATCGATGTTCATGTTAGATTTACTAGTTGAATGCCCGTGCGTTGCTACGGCCTATTTAAGTTTTTTCATTGTAATACAAACATAATACACAGAAAAATTGACATAAATAGCAAAATGCTCGTCCGTTGCAACAGATAAAGAAATTTATGTACGTAAGGTTCTGAAAAAGTATGATTTGTATCATACAAACATCTTAGGTTTGATTATTGACCCAGACAATTAAAAATATGTTGGATTTCAATCCAGTATTAGCCCAGTTATCCCACTATGGAACAATCCTCTCAAACAAAAAGGAAGAGAGAAGAACATGGCTTACTCTCAACCTTCTCTGCTTCCATCATGGATATCCAAGTCATAATACATAAACTTACGAGTTTATCCACACAAGTAACTTATTAGCTTCAAAACACTTATTGAAGTAATACTTCTACAATCAATCATATACTGCAACATGTATAGAGATGTATAGAAACTGAGGGCATCGGAAAACACACTTGTACCTAGATACTGTCATACTATTTTCAAACGGAACTGTTGTTATGCAATATACTCGTACTATACGATATTTCCCAGCTATAGAATGAAAGATAGAAATAGCACACTTGCAAAATAACTTACCACAGTATCTAATTCTGAATTCCCTTCTCATCAACATGCAATTCAAATTGTTGCACCTCAGTAAGAGGCTTCCGCTCCTTCTCTATAAGAGGAATAGAATATGTGCAATCAAATTTAAAAGCTATTAGTACTACTAACCTTTGTCCCAGATAAATAAAAAGGCCTTTGGACAAGAGATCGCATATGCTACTTAATCCTTCAGCATCGGTTTTGCCTTGAAAATTCTCCACTCCTTGTCCATCGTCTCTCCTTTTCCCATTAACCTTTGCTGCTCCACTTATGGTGTCATCGAGCCCTTCAGCTGAAAACTTTCCGGTCTCGATGTACTGTATGTTAAAAGATGGCTTGCAAGGCCGCAAACCAGGTGCAAGCGATACATTATAGCCTTATAGGGACATGGCGTTGGGCTGGGGTCGTCCACCCCGTGTAACGATGCTGTACCGCGGGCGGGCTCAGGAGCTCAGGTCGCCATCGAGGATGGAATCGACCAGCCAGAGCACATTCGTTGCGGTCGTTGGACAGGGTAGAGGAGGCAGGTAGCGTTGTTCTCTTGGCCAGAGTGGCTATAGCTTGCATGGCCTGTCAAAATAGCGCCCAAAAATTAGCGAGCATGGTACTCCCTTGGTTTCAAAACATAAGATAGTTTTAGATTTATAAAGAAGATAAATCTAGACTTGTTTTAGTATGTAGGTTCACTTAACTTTGGGATGAATCTACACACTAAAAGAAGTCTAGATTCATTTTCTTTACAAACCTAAAACATCTTATATTTTAAAAAAACAGAGGGAGTAATTATCTTCTCAATCTGCTCATTCGACTCAGACTGGAATTTCTTCATTAAATAAGTGAAATTCTTCATTCAATTATCGGTTACCTCTTGCCAGGATTCAGGAGAACTAATTACCGTCAAAATGATAGTACTCCCTCCGACCCATATTAGTTGACTTAAATTTGTATAGATTCATATGTATCTAATAAAATATTTAGTCTAGATTTATCCATATGTAGACAAAGTGGAGTCAACTAATATGGGTCGGAGGGAGTAACTAATAAGGAGCACACACATCAGCCCACTACGGTGTTTAATCTACGTATTTTCCCCCTCACGGATCACTTGGCAAAACCATCTCCAAATCTCTGCATCTTCGAAGCTCTAGTCCGGTGTCCATGATTCCAGCTCCAGCCATCCGGTGCTCTGCCTCGTGCAGTGGTGCCTCTCGTATTATCTATTATTACCCAATTGACCAACCAGAAAAGGGAAATTTCTAAACCGTCACCAACGACTTGCAGTTCGTAATACACATCCAAATCCGAGAAATTTCTGAACAAAATTAGGAGAAATTCAGGTGGAGAAGATACATGAGATGGATAACTTGAAAAGGGGATTTCAGAAATTTGGGGCATCAAGTTGGGTCGGTTGTATTGTACCGGGCATACTAGCTGCACGTTGCTCTACGGTTCTCGATGACGTGCAGCCAAGAGCCCTACAACCATGTGAGATGGACAAGCTCCTCAAGGTACTCGCGCAACTCCTCCATCATCCGGAGTCCAGACGCCGTTTGTCGTCGCTCATCCCTAAGATATGCGGTGTGCGGACACACCTGCCGCATCTCACATTAATTGGCACTGGAGCATCACTGGATTAAGAAGATTTAGCCAAATCATGTTGCATCTTGCTATTGCCCCATTGACCACGTCCATGGCTGGCATTTACAAATGCAGGGCCGTTATTAATTACCATGAGTCATGACACGGTAGCGGGAGAGTAATCACGTTACTGCCAAAAGATTCAATCATGCATAGCTAGGGGTGGGCCAAGCCTGACGACCTTGTCGGGCAGCACGCAAGCTCCAGGAGCTCTTTGGACAAATTGCGAGCACAACGGGGGACGCGCCGAGCTTGACGACCTCAACGGCGGCGTGCACGTTCAGCACGGCGCGGTACGCGTCAATATAGGCGGCCGCGACCATGAGGGCGAGGACGGGGGAGCTTCTCTATATCGCGCGCGAGTTCTAGGAGCTCTCCATGTTAAATTGATTAAATCGATTGAGGAGGTCAGACTCCGATTGAATCTATTGAGGAACTGTATGGCCGAATCGAGATGGGGAACGGATTTGATGCTGGATCGCCGGAATCGGGGGAGATAGGATGGAGGTGAGGGACCTGCAGCCGTGCCACCGCCGCTTGGGCTGAAAAGGTCCTCCCGCTCGTAGACGGCCGCCTCCTCCAGAGCGGACCTAGACACTGGCGCGCTGCCGTAGAAGCTAGGAACCCATAGAAGCCAGGATTTCCTGGACTTTTTACAATATACGGATCGATGAGACTTGAGTCGGACGCGGTGTTTGTTTCGGCCATGATTCATTGACGAACGACCGACATAGGCGACGGACGAAAACCACCTTATAAGATAATAAATTATATACTAGAGATATAGCCTGTGGCCCATGTAGATAGTGTAGGGGTTCGTAGCATGGAAAACAAAAATTTTCTATCGCATACAAACAAACAAGCCAAGATCTATCTACTAGATTGTAGCAACGAGTCGATGGAATAACTCACCCTCGAAGATTCCAAAGTGTTTAACGAGAGCAGATTCTCGTGGGTGATGTAGTCGTACTCTTTCCGATCTCAAGATCGAGTAGACGATCCTTCCGGCGCCGCGTTCCCGCAGCGCTCCCGCAGTCGGTCACACGTTCGGTACTCGACGAAGACCTTCCTCTCCCTTGTTCCAGCAGGCAGCGGAGGTTGTAGCACTCTCCTCGCGATTCCGGCAGCACAACGGCGTGGTACCGGAGGTAGAGGGGAGATCCCGCAGGGCTTCGCCTTAAGCCGGTGCGAGTATGGTGGAGCTTATGAGAGAGGCTATTAGTGGTCTAGTAATTAGACACACCAATTAGAGGGCTCTAAACCAATTAGAAGGCTCTAAACCGAATTAGAAGGCTCTAAACCGAATAGCTCTAAACCGGGGTTTAGATCTAGGGTTTAGATTAGAGGATAGGAAACTTGTAGTGTGTTGGGAGGGGAGCCCTGCCCCTCCCTTTATAGGTGGGAGGGCTGGCGCGCCAGGGGAGGGAGGGAGTCCCTCCCCAACTCGGCCTAGGGCTGGCCGCCGGCTTGGGGAGGAGGACTCCTCCCCCAAGTCGGTTTCCTCCTCTCCTCCCACTTCCCAAAAACTGCCGTTTGACTTTCAAACTAGCCGTTTGACTTTTTCAATTTAGGATTCAATTTAATCCTTTATTTGGGACAGCAAGAACACTTAGTACATGATGCAATCATTCCAACTTCTAATGACACATTCATGTACCCCTTCCCCTCCGGAGTGCCGGACATTCCGGGACCTTCTAGAATGTTCCCGATGGAAACACCGGAATCATTCCCGAACTCCGAAACGGGACTTTCCTTATATGAATCTTATTCTCCGGACCATTCCGGATCACCTCGTGATATCCCGGATCCCATCCGAGACTCCGAACAACATTCGGTCTCTTTCTCATAATACCATAACTACTCAAACAACGTCGAATCCTTAAGTGTGTCTCCCTACGGTTCGTGAATTATGCAGACATGATCGAGACACTTCTCCGAACAATAACCAATAGAGGAATCTGGAAATTCATATGGCTCCCACATATTTCTACGATTACTTTGCGATCGAATGAACCACTTACATACGATACCAATTTCCCTTTGTCTCACGATATGTTACTTATCCGAGGTTATGATCGTCGGTATCTCTGCATACCTAGTTCATCCTCGTTACTGATAAGTACTCTTTTCTCGTTCCCGTGATATGTGATCCCTTGTGACCAAGTCACATGCTTGCAAGCTAATTGGATGACATTTCACCGAGAGGGCCCAGAGAATATCTATCCGTCATGTGGATGGACAAATCCCACTCTTGATCCATGTGTTTCAACCAATACTTTCCGAACACTCAATGCCACTTTTATAGCCACCCTGTTACGGTGTGGTGTTTGATGACATCAAAGCATCCATCCAGCAAAGGTGATATGCATGATCTCATGGTCGAAGGAATTAGGTTACTATGTATCAGAAAGCATATAGCAATTGAACTATTGAAATGACTTGATCTTTATGCTACGCTTGTCTATAGGAGTATGTCCACCATATCATTCTCCTAACGATATGATCTTGTTGTTGATAACATCTCAATGTTCATGACAAAGAAACCACATCATCAATCAACCAACAAGCTAGTGAAGTATAGAGGCTATACTAGGGACTTCAAATTAAGTTTACAAATCACACAAGTATTAATGGTTTCCTTGTTAATACTATTATAGCATGAATGCAAACATTTATCATAAACACAAAGATATATAATAATAACTATATTTATTATTGCCTCTAGGGCATATCTCCAACAGTCTCCCACTTGCACTAGAGTCATCTAATCTAGATTACATGGTAATATACCGAACACCCATGGCAGTTTGGTGTTGGTCATGTTTTGCCCTCGGGAGAGGTTTAGTCAACGGATCCGCCACATTCAGATCTGTGTGTACTTTGCAAATCTTTATATCCCCATCCTGGATATGTTCTCGAATAGCGTGAAAACGTAGCTTGATATGCTTCAGCTTCTTGTGTGACCTTGGTTCTTGCGCATTGGCTATGGCGCCCATGTTATCACAGTAGATAGACATTGGGTCCAGCGCACTTGGAACCACACTCAGCTCTGTAATGAACTCTTTCATCCATATCGCTTCTTGTGAAGCCTCCGAAGCAGCCATGTATTCCGATTCAGTTGAAGATCTCGCCACAACGCTTTGCTTTGCACTCCTCCAGCTAACTGCTGCACCATTCAAAATAAATACGTATCCAGATTGTGATTTAGAATCATCCGGATCAGTGTTCCAACTAGCATCGGTGTAACCATTAACAACGAGCTGTTCATCACCTCCATAAGAAAGAACCATATCCTTAGTTCTTCTCAAGTACTTAAGGATGTTTTTGACCGCTGTCCAATGATCCACTCCTGGATCACTTTGATATCTGCTAGTTAAACTAACAGCATATGCGATGTCGGGTCTAGTACATAGCATGGCATACATTAGAGATCCTATGGCTGAGGCATAGGGAGTCTTACTCATTCTTTCTCTATCTTCTGCCGATGTCGGACTTTGAGTTTTACTCAAGGTCGTATTGGGCAACATGGGCAAGAACCCTTTCTTGCTATCTTCCATTCCAAACCTCTTTAGAACTTTGTCCAAATATGTACTTTGTGACAATGATATTTGGCGTTTCGATCTATCTCTATAAATCTTTATGCCTAATATGTAAGCTGCTTCGCCAAGATCCTTCATTGAAAAACTATTATTCAAATACTCTTTGACACTATTAAGAAGGTCTACATCATTCCCAATCAACAATATGTCATCCACATATAGTATTAAGAATGCTACAGAGCTCCCACTCACTTTCTTGTAAATACAAGCTTCTCCATAAGTTTGTATAAAACCAAAACTTTTGATTACCTTATCAAAACGTTGATTCCAACTTCGGGATGCTTGCTTCAATCCATAGATGGACCGTTGAAGCTTGCATACCTTGTTAGCATCTTTAGGATCGACAAAACCTTTGGGTTGTATCATATACAACTCTTCATCAATGTCTCCATTGAGGAATGCTGTTTTGACATCCATCTGCCATATCTCATAATCATAATATGCAGCGATTGCTAACATAATCCTCACAGACTTTAGCTTCGCTACCGGTGAGAAAGTCTCATCGTAGTCAACTCCTTGAATTTGTCGAAACCCTTTTGCGACAAGTCGAGCTTTATAGACAGTAACATTACCATCAGCATCTGTTTTCTTCTTGAAAATCCATTTGTTCTCGACAGCCTTCCGGCCATCCGGTAAGTCCACCAAAGTCCATACTTGGTTTTCGTACATGGATCCAATCTCGGATTTCATGGCTTCTTGCCATTTATTGGAATCTGGGCTCATCATAGCTTCCTCATATGTCTCGGGGTCATCGGTGTTGTCCACCAACATGACATTCATAACGGAATCATACCAATCTGGAGTGGTACGAGTTCTCGTTGACCTCCGAGGCTCTGTAGCAACTTCAACCGAAGTTTCATGATCACTATCATTAGCTTCCTCTCTTATTGGTGCAGGCACCACAGGAACTTCTTCCGGTGCTGCGCTACTCGCAATTTCGAGAGAAGGTTCGACAACCTCGTCGAGTTCTACTTTCCTTCCAGTCACTTCTTTCGAGAGAAATTCTTCTCTAGAAAGGATCCATTCTTGGCAACAAAGATTTTGCCTTCGGATCTATGATAGAAGGTATACCCAATAGTTTCCTTCGGGTATCCTATGAAGACGCATTTTTCCGCTTTGGGTTCAAGCTTGTCCGGCTGTAACTTCTTTACATAGGCTTCGCATCCCCAAACTTTAAGGAACGACAATTTAGGTTTCTTCCCAAACCATAATTCATACGGTGTCGTTTCAACGGATTTAGATGGTGCCCTATTTAAAGTGAATGCGGCTGTTTCTAATGCATAACCCCAAAATGATAGCGGTAAATCTGTAAGTGACATCATAAAACGAACCATATCTAAGAGAGTTCGATTACGACGTTCAGACACACCATTACGCTGTGGTGTTCCCGGCGGTGTCAATTGTGAAAGTATTCCGCACTTCTTTAAATGCTCGCCAAACTCGTAACTTAGATATTCACCTCCACGATCAGAACGTAGAAATTTAATCTTCTTGTTACGTTGATTCTCTACCTCACTTTGAAACTCCTTAAACTTCTCGAAAGTTTCGGACTTATGTTTCATAAAATAGATATACCCATATCTACTCAAATCATCCGTGAAGGTAAGAACATAACGATAACCACTGCGCGATGCTACACTCATTGGACCACACACATCGGTATGTATGATTTCCAATAAGTCTGTAGCTCGCTCCATCATACCAGAAAATGGAGTCTTAGTCATTTTACCCATCAGACATGCCTCGCATCTTTCAAGTGATTCAAAATCAAGTGATTCAAGAAGTCCATCGGAATGGAGTTTCTTCATACGCTTCACTCCAATGTGACCAAGACGACAGTGCCACATATAGGTCAAATTATCGCTTGATTTCAAACGTTTAGCCTCAATGTTATTAATATGTGTATTTCTACTATCGAGATTCAATATGAATAGACCATCTATCAAAGGTGCATGTGCATAAAACACATTACTCATATAAATCGAACAACCATTATTCTCGGATTTAAACAAGTAACTGTCTCGCAATAAACAAGATCCTGATATAATGTTCATGCTTAATGCAGGCACCAAATAACAATTATTTAAAAACTAATCCCGATGGTAGATGAAGAGGTAGCGTGCCGACCGCGATCACATCAACCTTTGATCCGTTTCCTACGCGCATCGTCAACTCGTTCTTCACTAGCTTCCGTTTATTCTGCAGCTCCTGTTTCGAGTTACAAATATGAGCAACCGAACCAGTATCAAATACCCAGGCACTACTACGAGTACTAGTGAGATACACATCAATAACATGTATATCAGATATACCTTTCTTCTTGATGTTGCCGTTCTTCAAATCCGCCAAGTACCTTGGGCAATTCCGCTTCCAGTGACCTTCTCCCTTGCAGTAAAAGCACTCAGTTTCAGGTTTAGGTCCAGCCTTGGTCTTCTTCGTCGGCGTGGTAACTTTCTTACCACCCTTCTTGAAGTGTCCCTTTTGCTTAGACTTGCCTTTCTTGAATTTGGTGGTCTTATTGACCATCAACACTTGGTGCTCTTTCTTGATCTCCACTTCTGCAGATTTTAACATAGCAAATAGTTCTGGCAACTCTTTGTTCATGTTCTGCATGTTGTAGTTCATCACAAAGTTCTTGTAACTTGGTGGTAGTGATTGGAGGATGCGGTAAACTCCCAAAGTATTAGGAATCACTATACCCAAACTTTGAAGTTTATTTGCGTGCCCAGACATCTTAAGCACATGCTCACTGACGGAGCTACCCTCTTCCATCTTGCAGTTAAAGAACTTTTCAGAAGCTTCATAACTTTCAATTGCCGCATGAGTCTCAAAGATTAATTTGAGATCCTCGACAATATCATATGGATCTGACTCTTCAAACCTTTTCTGAAGCTCCGATTCTAAACCATACAAGATAGCACACTGAACTATGGAGTACTGATTCTTCCGAGCGAGGTAAACATTCTTTACTTCATCGGTAGCATCAGCTGCAGGTGGGTCACCTAGCGGTGCATCCAGCACATAGGTCAAATTACCAGCTGTGAGGACAATCCTCAAATTGCGGAACCAATCCGCGAAGTTGCTTCCATTGTTTTTCAACTTTTCTTTCTCTAGGAACGCATTAAAATTGATGGTAGGGGCTGCCATTGATCTACAACATATTTGCAATAGTTTAGACTAAGTTTATGACAAATTGAGTTCAAATTAATTAATGAAATTAAACTAGGTGAACTCCCACTCAAAACAACATCCCTCACATTGTTTTAGTGATCACACGAACCAAATCCACTACATCAACACCGATCATCACGAGAGCTGATATAGTTTTAATGGCGAACAATCATCATGTTCATCATATCTACTATATGATTCATGCTTTGCCTTTCGGCGATCCGTGTTCCTGAGGCCATGTCTGTACATGCTAGGCTCGTCAAGATCAAACCTTAGCTTCCGCATAAGCAAATCTGGCTTGCTTACGTTGTATTCACCCGCGGAATCAAAGACACCCGATCATCACGTGGTGCTTCGAAGCAGCAAGCTTTGGCAACGGTGCATACTAAGGGTGAACACTTTAGAACTTGAAATTTATGTGCATGAGGGATCATCTTATAATGCTACCGTCGTCTACTAAGCAATACAAGATGCATAAAGGATTAACATCACATGCAATTCATAATATGTGATATGATATGGCCTTTCTTCTTTGTGCTTCCGATCTCCATCTTCAAGCACGAATATGATCTCCATCATCACCGGCATAGCATCAAGGTCAATGACGCTTCTCCATGGTCGTCGTCCACCAGCTTCAACTATTACAACTATTTTGAATAGACACGCAGGTCTTAACAGAAATTAAAGACAACCATATGGCTCCTGCCGGTTGCCAACTTACAATAAGGAACATTGCATACATCAAATATAATCACAATCATGGCCATATCACATCACTGCACACCCCTGCAAAACAAAGTTAGACGCTTCTACTTTCTTTGCATATTTTACGTGGTTTGGGGCTTTCCATAAGTGTCGTTCTAACTTACGAACAAGAACCACAACATTGATACTAGCATTGTTGATCACCCGTTGTAAATTGGATCTTTACTATGCTAGGAGAAACAGGCACCCGCAAAGCCACTTATGCAAAACGAGTTGCATGTCAAGTGTGGAGCAAGTCTCATGAACGATGTCATGTAAGGTTAGCCCGGGCCGCTTCATCCCAACATACCGCAAGATGCAAAGTACACAAAAAGCAATCTACAATAAAAGCATCAACGCCCACAATGACCATTGTGTTCTACTCGTGCAACAGATCTACATATAGACACGGCTCTGATACCACTGTAGGGGTTCGTAGCATGGAAAACAAAAATTTTCTATCGCATACAAACAAACAAGCCAAGATCTATCTACTAGATTGTAGCAACGAGTCGATGGAATAACTCACCCTCGAAGATTCCAAAGTGTTTAACGAGAGCAGATTCTCGTGGGTGATGTAGTCGTACTCTTTCCGATCTCAAGATCGCGTAGACGATCCTTCCGGCGCCGCGTTCCCGCAGCGCTCCCGCAGTCGGTCACACGTTCGGTACTCGACGAAGACCTTCCTCTCCCTTGTTCCAGCAGGCAGCGGAGGTTGTAGCACTCTCCTCGCGATTCCGGCAGCACAACGGCGTGGTACCGGAGGTAGAGGGGAGATCCCGCAGGGCTTCGCCTTAAGCCGGTGCGAGTATGGTGGAGCTTATGAGAGAGGCTATTAGTGGTCTAGTAATTAGACACACCAATTAGAGGGCTCTAAACCAATTAGAAGGCTCTAAACCGAATTAGAAGGCTCTAAACCGAATAGCTCTAAACCGGGGTTTAGATCTAGGGTTTAGATTAGAGGATAGGAAACTTGTAGTGTGTTGGGAGGGGAGCCCTGCCCCTCCCTTTATAGGTGGGAGGGCTGGCGCGCCAGGGGAGGGAGGGAGTCCCTCCCCAACTCGGCCTAGGGCTGGCCGCCGGCTTGGGGAGGAGGACTCCTCCCCCAAGTCGGTTTCCTCCTCTCCTCCCACTTCCCAAAAACTGCCGTTTGACTTTCAAACTAGCCGTTTGACTTTTTCAATTTAGGATTCAATTTAATCCTTTATTTGGGACAGCAAGAACACTTAGTACATGATGCAATCATTCCAACTTCTAATGACACATTCATGTACCCCTTCCCCTCCGGAGTGCCGGACATTCCGGGACCTTCTAGAATGTTCCCGATGGAAACACCGGAATCATTCCCGAACTCCGAAACGGGACTTTCCTTATATGAATCTTATTCTCCGGACCATTCCGGATCACCTCGTGATATCCCGGATCCCATCCGAGACTCCGAACAACATTCGGTCTCTTTCTCATAATACCATAACTACTCAAACAACGTCGAATCCTTAAGTGTGTCTCCCTACGGTTCGTGAATTATGCAGACATGATCGAGACACTTCTCCGAACAATAACCAATAGAGGAATCTGGAAATTCATATGGCTCCCACATATTTCTACGATTACTTTGCGATCGAATGAACCACTTACATACGATACCAATTTCCCTTTGTCTCACGATATGTTACTTATCCGAGGTTATGATCGTCGGTATCTCTGCATACCTAGTTCATCCTCGTTACTGATAAGTACTCTTTTCTCGTTCCCGTGATATGTGATCCCTTGTGACCAAGTCACATGCTTGCAAGCTAATTGGATGACATTTCACCGAGAGGGCCCAGAGAATATCTATCCGTCATGTGGATGGACAAATCCCACTCTTGATCCATGTGTTTCAACCAATACTTTCCGAACACTCAATGCCACTTTTATAGCCACCCTGTTACGGTGTGGTGTTTGATGACATCAAAGCATCCATCCAGCAAAGGTGATATGCATGATCTCATGGTCGAAGGAATTAGGTTACTATGTATCAGAAAGCATATAGCAATTGAACTATTGAAATGACTTGATCTTTATGCTACGCTTGTCTATAGGAGTATGTCCACCATATCATTCTCCTAACGATATGATCTTGTTGTTGATAACATCTCAATGTTCATGACAAAGAAACCACATCATCAATCAACCAACAAGCTAGTGAAGTATAGAGGCTATACTAGGGACTTCAAATTAAGTTTACAAATCACACAAGTATTAATGGTTTCCTTGTTAATACTATTATAGCATGAATGCAAACATTTATCATAAACACAAAGATATATAATAATAACTATATTTATTATTGCCTCTAGGGCATATCTCCAACAGATAGTCCATATAGTCTAATAAATTCTGAAATCTCAAAGCCCATCTACTATGGCATCCTGAGAGCTTTATGAGAGAAGTTTAGTCCCATATTGCTAGTTGAAAGAGAGTTGGACCATCTTAAAAGGTGAGCTTATTCACTCCCACTAAGCGAGTGAGAAGAGAAGAAGTCACGTGCACTCCTCCTCAGCCGCCGCTCGCTCGCCCGCACACGTGTTGTGTTGCGTGAATCGAGTTCAAATTAGAAACTCCTTCTGTGGAAGGCTAAATTTTTGCACGGTGCACCCAGTTGTTGGGTACGTGTCAAATCTGTGTGCATGTTTTGCGCGTGTCCTGGTCTTCCACCGCATGGCGGCTTGGTTTAGGGTTATGGCGGTTGGTTTAGGGTTTATGGTTCATGGTTTAGGGTTTGCGTGTCCTGGTCTTCCACCGCATGACGACTCAGTTGGCTCACCTCCCAGGCTATATATATAGAGAGAGGTACAGACAGATCTAGAAGTAACATGTTCTTTCTCTGTCTCCCTCGCCTTGTTCTTCTTGCTGCATTGCTCTCTAGGCTTCCCCATCCCGGCGACTGCGTGCACGGCCGTCCGGGAGAGCAGGCTCCGAAACCGCGTCCGTTGAGATCCTGCACCAGGAGACGGGCGATAAGGTTTTTTGGGAGCATCTCAGCTCGCTTCCTTTCTTGTTCTTCTTCCTCTACAGATTCGGCAACCGTCGACCTCAGCGGCGCCCTTATTCCTCTACGGATTCAGCAACCGTCGACCCTAGCAGCGCCATGGGCGACATCGACAAAGACTAGGTTGATGCTGCAGTGCTGACCTTCTTGGTCAACTTGTATGTGTTATTCCTCTCTCGGTTTGCACTAGTTTCTTGCTAGATTAACAATTCTACTGGACGTGCTTGTTTGGCTGCATGTGTATAGATCTGCTAGTGCTTACATGATGTTGTTTTCGGTAATTAATCTCATGTGGAAATTGCCCAATACTCCAACAATCCAAAAACCTTATTTATGTAGGCAATTTTCACCATCTACTTTTGCTACTACGCTCAAACCTATTTACGGGTGCTCATTTTAAGAGATGGGAAAGGGAAAACCCTCTTGTGGCTTACTACTATGGGCATAGAAAAAGTTGCATATGGCACTCCCAGAGGTCCGCTTACTCTCGAAGACGAGAGAGCATTCAGGGAGGCCACTGTACTTTTTGTGGGCTCCATACTCAATGTGCTTGGAGACAAGTTGATTGATGCATATATGCATATTCGTGATGACAATGAACTATGGGATGCGCTGGATGCTAAATTTGGTGCTGCTGATGTCGGTGGTAAACTATATGCTATGGAGCAGTTCAATGACTACAAGATGGTTGAAAACTGATCTGTAGTAGAACAAGCTCATGAGCTGTTAGACTTTGTATTATAGTACAACTATGTATACATGTATTGTACACCATTATATATATGAGATAGGCCACCCCATAGAGGGTTGAGCCAGTTCCCCCAAAACTCTTTGTCTTACATGGTATCAGCCTAACCCTAGATCCTCCCCACCCACCCGCCGCCGCCGCCACTAACCCTAGCGCCGTCGCCACGGCCGCCATGACTGCTTCTGCCTCAGGCGTCGCCAGCTCCGGGGCTCTCCCCGCCTCGATTGCCGCCCTCCTCAACCTCTCGCCACATGATCTGGCTCCCTCGGTGCCCTAGTTTTTTTGGCACCACCACCGTGGGCTCGATGTTCTCCGGACCGATCCCGCCAACAACGGCGACCGTCGTGCCCGCTCTCTCCGACACCACGTCGACAGCCCCGTTCGTGGCGTCCCCTGCAGCCTCCCCTGGCTCGTCCCCGACCCTCGCCATCCAACAGGCGGCCTCAGGGGCTCTCGATGCCCCGCCCGTAGCCACGGCCCCCATCGCCATTGCTCCGCATGCGGCCACGGCGCCTATCGCCATTGCCCCGCCTGCGGTCACGACCCCTGCCGCCGTTGCACCGTCCGGGCTGTTCCACCTCGACAATATGATCACCATCCAACTCATGCCCGACAACTACTTGTTCTGGTGTGCCAAGGTTTTATCGCTGCTTCGTAGCCACTCTCTCCTTGGGTACGTCGATGGTTCTTTGCCATGCCTGATACGCCCAATTTGCATCACCATTCTATATCATAATTTACCTCTATTTATTGATATATGTCTTATTATGAGGTATTACTTATGGCTTTTCATCTATTTATGAATATTTGATGATTCTTGGAGGATGGACTGCCGGAGTCTGGATTCTGATGGAAAAGAAGGCGTTTCGGTGCAATTTCGAGAAGATCAGAAAAATACCAGAAAAATATGGGAAAATATTATTTTTCTAGAAGAATGAGGAAGCCAGAAGGAGGAGCAAAGAGGGGCCGCAGGGGGCCCACCCCCTAGGCACGGGTCCCCCTAGGCCGCGCCTAGGGCAGGTGTGGCCCACCTGCCCGGCTCTCGACTCCACCCCTTCGCCTATATCTTTCCTACAGAACCCTAAGGCCGGGAGAGCAACCACAGATAGATTTTCGCCGCCTCTGGGGGGCAGAAAACACCGAGAGAGAAAGATCTCTCCGGCAGATAGATTTCTCCGGGGGAATTCCTTCCCAGAGAGGGGAGACCGTCGCCATCAACACCATCGTCAAGCTAGGCTTCATTGGGATCATCATCATCATCCACACCATCATCTCCACCAGCACCATCATCACCACTCCGTCCCGCTGTGACAATTGTGTTGGATATTGCTTTAGTTCTTAGGGGAAACTTTCCCGGTGTTAATTACTATTGTAGTTGATGCTCGTGAGTGGAACCATTGGATTATTGTTTATATTCAGATTGTTATCTATTACCATATAATCTTTGATCTTGATCCATATGATTTCTTGTGAGTAGTTCGTTGTGTTCTTGAGGACATGGGAGAAGTCATGTTGTTAGTAGTGGATTTATGTTGAGTTATTATTCAATGGTTTAGTATTTAAGTTGTGGTGCTATTCTTCTAGTGGTGTCATGTGAACGTCGACTACATGATACTTTACCATTTATGGGCCTAGGGGAATACATTGTGTATTTGGCTACTAATTATGGGGTTGCCGGAGTGACTGAAACCTGAACCCCCGTTAGGAAACCTTTGTACAAGGGAGTGTAGGATCTCAGAGTTTAAGGCTGTGGTTAGATTTATATCTTAATTACTTTCCCGTAGTTACATATGTTTGCAGGCGGTTTAATCACAAGTATGTATTAGTCCAAGTAAGGTCGGTATATTAGCACAGGTTCACTCATACAACACTTACACACACCAAAGAAGAGTACTCAGCTATTTAAAGCGAAAGCACTTGACAGAATTCCCATGTGTCCTCGAGAACGTTTGGTCCTTATAAGTATTTCCACCGGCTTGTCCTTTGCTAAGAAAGGATTGGGCCACTTGCTCCGTTTGTTCATTTTATTTATTACTTGCTCTTTGTTTTGTTGCCTTATCAGAAAACCACTAAAAATCCGTTTGCTAAGTATTCACATGGATCTCCTTCTCCATACCACTGTTCAGCACCTTCTGCTCCTCGCTGGGATCGACACTCCTATTTATCGGAAGTACTACGATACACCCCCTATACTTGTGGGTCATCAAGACTATTTTCTGGCGCCGTTGCCGGGGAGTGAAGCACTATTGAAGAGTGGAACTGGTAAAGGAAACTTATACTGTGAGTATTGCTTTTGTTACTACTTGTTACTTTGTTTCCAATATGGATAACCCACTTGGTTTTATGTTTGGGAAAACTACTACCACTGCTAGGGTAGGAGATGAACCACCACCTATTGAGATAGATCCTTTTAATATACCTACAAGTATTGTTAATCATGTCATGGATAATTATTATTTAGGGGATGGAACATTCCATCCTAGTGATCACTTGCTTTTTATCCATGAATTATGCGGGTTGTTTAAGTGTGTAGGTATCACAACTGAACATGTGAAGAAGAAGTTACTCTCCATATCCTTGAAAGGGAGAGCTGAAGAATGGTATAAGCTGCCGAAGAATGGACAATCCACGGAATGGGAGGAGATGGCATCTCTCTTTTACTCTAAATTTTATCCTCCCAGTGAGATTCATAAGGATAGAAATCTTATATATAACTTTTGGCCTCTTGATGGAGAAATTACAGCTCAAGCTTGGGGGAGATTGAAGTTACTAATGCTTAAATGTCCTATTCATGAACTCCCTAACAATATTATTCTCAATAACTTTTATGCTAGGCTTTCTATTCATGATAAAGATTTACTAGATGCTTCTTGTGTTGGATCATTCACACGCATGAAGGAATAAGATAAATGGGATCTCTTAGACCGTATTCAAGATAACACTGAATCTTGGGAGAATGACAAAGGAAGAAAGTCAGGTATAAACTATGATTATGAATGCATTAAATCTTTTATGGGAACTGATGACTTCCGTGATATTAGTAATGAGTTTGGTCTTGATTCCCAAAGTATTGCCAACTATTTTAAGGCCTTTGCCTCTTACATAGAAATTCCCAAGAAGAAGTGGAATAAGTACCACGCTCCTTATAAAGATGTTGTTAATCATGTTCCTGTCAGAAGTGCTGAAGTTTGTACTACTAATCATATTGTGCCTGAACCTCATGTTGAGAAAATGCCTTTCCCAGCTAAGGTAAAGGAGTATTCTATGATTATTAGTGCAAATAACAAAGGTACAATGAAAACTGTGGAGCTTGATAAGCAATTGAATGTTGAACCTGTGGTAGCTATTGTGAAAGATCTTATCACTAGAAATATAGAGGATGAGCACATTGTCTTCTGTGAAGACGCTTCTAATATTATCTCTCATCCTAGTAAGGCTAGAAAAGCTAGTGTTCTTGTGCTTTCTATTAAAATTGGTGATCATTGCTACTATGGTTTATGTGATATTGGTGCTAGTTCTAGTGCTATTCCTTATGAGCTTTACATGGAAATTATGCATGAGATTGGTCCTTGTGAGCTGGAGGAAATTGATGTGGTTATTCACTTTGCAAATAAGGAAACCATTTTCCCTATTGGTATTGTAAGAGATGTGGAGGTTCTTTGCGGTAAGATTAAATATCCTGCTGATTTTCTAGTACTTAATTCAGCAGCTAGCAAAACTTGTCCTATAATTTTTGGTAGACCTTTTTGAACACTTGTGGAGCTATTATTGATTGTAAGAAGGAAAAAGTTTTAACTCAGTTTGATGGAGATTCTTATGAGTTTAACTTTTCCAAGTTTGCTAAAGCTCCTTGTGAAAATAGCTTGCCTAATTTTAGGATGGAACGACTTGCTTCTATTGATCCAGTTTATGATCTTGGACCTCTTTTTGGTGACTGTAAGTATGCTTATTCTGATGATAAAGTTGTTTCCAGTGACAACTATATTGTCAACTTTATTCAAAGTGCTACTGAAAGTTATTTTGAGAGAGGGAAACATGGTTTTATGCATCCCAATAATGTTAAGTTTCCTCGTTTTATGTTGAAAACTTTGAAGTTGCATCTATTTTGTCTTCCTATGATAGTGGCTTTTTGTTTCAACAATTCGTTTTCTCATGATACCCCCATGCATAGGAAGTGGGTTAGACTCAAATGTGTTGGTTATTTGCTTCTTGATGCTCTCTTTCACTTCAAATATTTATCCCCTTTGTGAGCATCCTTGGAAGTTTCAAGCCTAACTTAAAGGCATTAAATAAAAGTACTTGTTGGGAGATAACCCAAGAGTTTTGTCGAGTCTTGGAAGTTATTACCTCAGTAATAACTGCTCCTTATCCTTTTTGTTTTGGTTTTTGTGTCAAGTTCAACTACTTTTGTGAAGTAGAGGAGTTGTGAAAAGTGGCTGTCCTGAGACAGATTTTTGTGCTGTATTGTAAAAATTCGTGAGGGAGCTCAGTACTTCGGATGGAGCTGAATTTTTCTGAGCTTGTTCCCCAAGTTGTTACCCAACTTTCATCAGTTATGTACTTTTTTATTTGAGCAACAGAAGGATTTCGAAAAAATCAATCTTTACCCGCTGGTCTGTTTTAACAGATTTCTGCCATCATTTGCATTTGCCTCTTACAGAAGCTTTTGTTTTGATGGGTTTCTAGTTGAAGTGTGTACCCAAAGGTTTATTGTTTTTGTTTACACTAATGTTGTCATTGAGTTTATGCAAGGGTTTTGTATGAAGGGAATTTTCATGAGAAGGAGAAAAGGAAACTGCAGAGTTCGTCGTTGAATAGGTAAAAGTGGTCAAAATAGAAGGTTCGTGAAACTCCAATCTTTTATATTTTGATGTTTTTAATACATAAGGAAGACTACGAGATAGAACATAGGAGGAACCGGAGTCCGGGGTGGACAAACCCACCCCAGGCACGAGCCCAGCCTGGCCACGCCTGGAGGGGATGTGCCACCCTCGAACTCCGTCTCTGCCTCGTTTCCTGTCAGTACCTTCCTTATGCCTTGAAACTTCATAATATATAACCCCCCGGATCCCCCGAGGTTCGTGCATCATGTTCTCGTCGTGTTTTCGTTTCAATCTGTTTCTATCAGGAAATCTTCTCAAGTTTAGAGTACCATGGTCTCCACCAACGATAAAGGCAAGAAGCCCAAGGAAGAAGAACCTCAAGTCCCCAAGGAGGAGGAGATTTCGGTAGGATATGAAGGTAACATGGAGGAGGACAAGCAACCGTACACTCACGCTACCGTCGCGAGCATTGGATTGGTAGCAAAACCCACCAAGATTAAGAGGACAACACAGATGTCTACAGGAGGGAAATCTCGACGTCATACCCTCTCTCCACGATCATCTCCTCCACGTAATAAGAGACCTTTCCATACTATTATACACGAGCATAAATTTCAACATGTGCCCAAAGGGAACTTGCCCTCGATGTGGGATATGCCCCGTTCAAACCATGCAGTGGAGGAACACACTAAGAAAGAAGAGTGGGAAAGAATAACAAGGACTGGAATTCTCGGTCTGACATGATCATGAACCACATAGAGAAAAACTCACAGCTGATTCGTGCTCTAACCTTTGAGTTTAAAGATTTTAAGAAACTTATTGAAGATCTTATTAATAGAACACCACCACCGAAGGAGTAATTCATCATCAGGTTTGGCATCCCCTTGGCTTGTTCCAAGCTTGGGGGAGTGCCACGGTATCACCACCATTATCTTTTATCTTTTACCTTTTTAGCGGATTCATATCTGTGGTAGAAAGGTTATCTTATAGTTTGGTTTGCATGTGGAAGTATCTATCCTTTAGTTGATTATCTATGTATCCCTTGGTGTGAGTGCCTTTATTGAATATTAATGATAAGTCTCATCTTTACTTTTTGCACTTCTTATTTTAGTTTGCAATCTCTATTATATGATGGATCTTGTTGATCGGTATTGGCATCACTCTGGGATCATCAAGTGGATCTAAATTGGTTTTGGCAAACCGAGTTCTGGTCAGTAGCATTACTTTGAAAGAGAAAAAGATAAAAAGCTTACAAGTATTTTGTATAATTTGTTTTCTTTCTTGTTGGCTCATAAGCTTAGTATTCTTTATTTAAGATCTTTTGTGTCTTCAAGGAAGATTGCTTGTTTGGGTTTATTACTTGTATGTTTGCTTGTTTCTTTCAACTCTCTTGCTTGCTACCCAGCCTTGCTAGCCAAAAACCTGTTTTGAGAAGGCATAATCCTCATGTTTCCAAATCCCTTTGAACCAAAACTCTTGCCACTTGTGTCCACCATATCTACCTAGTATCTTTTTGCTACTCCGAGCAAATTCTCAAGCTTCATCTATATTTCGAATTAAAAAGTATTTTTTATGTGAAAACTAGTTAGTAAAGCTCTCACGAACTTGATGGCACACTTTATTTCTTGCCCCTAATAGACTTGAACCATTGTGCCATCGAAGTTGTATATGCTTGCATCTATACTTGATGGCACACTTTCGAACCATTGTGCCATCAAAGTTGTATATGCCTAATCATGGTGGAAACTTGCAGCATCAACATAGTGATATATCTATGAAGCATCCTTAACAAAAAGCTATGCACATAGTAAATAAAAAGATCGCCGAGATGCTCATTGTCTGCTTGCCTTGTCATTTTGGTTATGGGAAAGCTCCCGTACTATGTGCAAGGGGTACCCCGTTGGCGGTTCTCTATGATACGCATGTACTTACAATGACAGGAACTTACCCGTGACGAAAGTTGAGTAGCATGAGGAGTGACCCTCATATTCAAGGGACATGAGATTGCCAACTTATATTTCGTCAAGCATATACCCCATCTTTGTGCACTTTAACCTTAATCATCTCAAGATGCCTATGCTAGGGGCAATGAGGGCTCAAAGCTAGTAAGTACCATAATCTTTTGGAAGCTCTTTATGACTTGTAATCCCTGCTTCCCTCTATAAAGGGACCTTTCTCCCACTTCCAAGTTGAGTCAGTAAACCTACTTCCTCTCTATCTCCAGCAAGCATTTGAGTTGTTGTGTTTCAAGCATTCATATGGTGATTTATTCAATCATGTTCTTTATCTTCCTTGTTTGCACAAAACTCTTGTCTATTGAGTATTACTTTGAAAGCCTTCACTTGTGAAAAACCTTTTTGAGCAAAGAGAGCTCCTGTTTTGAAAACTTCTACAAAAATATTTTTGTGAAACTGTTTGCCAGGTGTTCTCTGACCAAGAACAAGTTTGCCAATTCCAATTATGATTTATCTTTATGAATCTCTATTGTGACTGCTGTACTTGGTTGCAAGCTAAGTTATATAATGGTGAGTTGCTTTCTTCTATGAGTTGTGCAATGGTAAGTGTGATGCTTCTTGTTCGCATTGTTTAATCGACACTTCACTCCATAAACCAATGGACATGTTTACTGAGCTTAGTTTTCGCTTGGGGACAAGCAAAGGTCTAAGCTTGGGGGAGTTAATAAGCCCAATTTGCATCACCATTCTATATCATAATTTAGCTCTATTCATTGATATATGTCTTATTATGAGGTATTACTTAAGTCTTTTCATCTGTTTATGCATGTTGGATGATTCTTGGAGGATGGACTGCCGGAGTCTGGATTCTGATGGAAAAGAAAGCGTTTCGGTGCAATTTCGTGAAGATCAGAAAAATACAAGAAAAATATGGGAAAATATTATTTTCCCTGAAGAATGAGGAAGCCAGAAGGAGGAGTGAAGAGGGTCCGCAGGGGACCCACACCCCCTAGGTGCGGGTCCCCCTGGGCCACGCCTAGGGTAGGTGTGGCCCACCTGCCCGGCTCCTGACTCCGCCCCTTCTCCTATATCTTCCCTATGGAACCCTAAGGCCAGGAGAGAGACCATAGATAGATTTCCGTTGCCTCTGGGGGGCGGAAAACACCGAGAGAGAAAGATCTCTTTTACGGACAGATTTCTGCCGGGGGAATTCCTTCCCGAAGAGGGGAGACCGTCGCCATCAACACCATCATCAAGCTAGGCTTCATCGGGATCATCATCATCATCATCATCATCATCGACACCATCATCTCCACCAGCACCATCATCACCACTCTGTCCCGCTGTAACAATTGTGTTGGATATTGCTTTAGTTCTTAGGGGAAACTTTCCCGGTGTTAATTACTATTGTAGTTGATGCTCGTGAGTGGAACCATTGGATTATTTTTTATGTTCATATTGTTATCCATTACCATATCATCTTTGATCTTGATCCATATGATGTCTTGTGAGTAGTTCGTTGTGTTCTTGAGGACATGGGAGAAGTCATGTTGTTAGTAGTGGATTTATGTTGAGTTATTATTCAATGGTTTAGTATTTAAGTTGTGGTTCTATTCTTCCATTGGTGTCCTGTGAACGTCGACTACATGATACTTCACCATTTATGGGCCTAGGGGAATGCATTGTGTATTTGGCTACTAATTGTGGGGTCGCCGGAGTGACAGAAACCTGAACCTCCATTAGGATACCTTTGCACAAGGGAGTGTAGGATCTCAGAGTTTAAGGCTGTGGTTAGATTTATATCTTAATTACTTTCCTGTAGTTACGGATGTTTGCAGGGGGTTTAATCACAAGTATGGATTAGTCCAAGTAAGGTCGGTACATTAGCACAGGTTCACCCATACAACACTTACAAACATCAAAGAAGAGTATTCAACTATTTGAAGCGAAAGCACTTGACAGAATTCCCATGTGTCCTAGAGAATGTTTGGTCCTTATAAGTATTTCCACCGGCTTATCCTTTGCTAAGAAAGGATTGGGCCAATTGCTCCGTTTGTTCGTTGTCTTTATTACTTGCTCTTTGTTTTGTTGCCTTATCATAAAACCACTAAAATCCGTTTGCTAAGTATTCACAGGGATCTCCTGCTCCATACCACTGTTCAGTACCTTCTGCTCCTCGATGGGATTGACACTTCTATTTATCGAAAGTACTACGATACACCCCCTATACTTGTGGGTCATCAATGCCCTCCGCAGGCCATCGTCACCATCTAAGGTCTGGCCATCAACCCGGAGCACCGTGTGTGGGTGCAGCAGGATCAACCGATCCTCTTCGCTATCCAGGGGTCCCTAGGCGACGAGGTCGCCGGTCTCTGCCTCTTCGCTTCCACCTCCATGGACGCCTGGATGACCATAGAGCACACCTTTGCCCAGGTCTCCACCTCCCGCTCGATGGCTCTTCGCAGCGAGCTCATTGACGTCAAGAAGCTTGACTCCTCCGCCACGACCTACTTCAACAAGATGAAGGTGCTAGTGGACATGTTGGCCACCATCGGCCAGCCGCTTCGCGATGAGGAGTTTTCCGGCTTCATTATCAAGGGTCGCGACTTCGAGTACGGAAATCTCGCGGAGGCCGTCCACAACGCCAAGCCGCCGATGACCCCTCATGAGCTCTACTCATGCCTACTCTTCACCGAGCAGCGTGTCGAGGCTTGCCGCTCCTCCGCCGTCATCACCGAGAAACTGGCTGCCTACTGGGCCGCGCGTGGGCAGCGCCCGCCGGTGCCCCCGTCCGCTGGCAAAACCTCCCCGCCCCATGCACCAACCTCGGGTAGGGATCCCAATGCTCGGGTGTGCCAACTGTGTGGCCGTGAAAAACATGTTGCCTCCAAGTGTCATCGCCTATTCCAGCAAAGCTTCCTCAGCCTCGGAACAACGATAGGGGCAACGACCTCCCAAAGTCCCGGCTGCCGACATCGCTACCAAGGGCAAGGACACGCGCATCGAGCAGGGGTACACCCCGTCCTGCCCCATTGATCTAACGTGGTACATGGACACTGGTTCCACGGATCACACGAAGAATGAGCTCAACAAGCTCGCCTCCTACCATCCCTACTACGGGCACGACAAGGTTCACACCGCCAGTGGTGTAGGTATGCCCACCTCTCACATTGGCCAAGCATCTCTTTAACTAGTTATCCTTCTAGGCAGCTCCATCTTCGTAATATTCTGCGGGTACCATCCGTTACTCATAATCTTCTATCCATTCCCAAGCTCACCCTTCATAATAATGTCCTATGTCAATTTCACCCTTTCGATCTTTTTGTTAAGGACCGAGCAACCCGGGACGTTCTACTTAGTGGCCGCCTAAGCCAAGGCTTATACCGCCTGGAGGATCCATCTGCCCCGCGCGTCTTCAGCGGTGTTCGTGTGTCGCCATCACAATCGCATGCACGCCTTGGCCACCTCACCACACCCATCGTTTGCCACATTATTCACCGCCATGAGATGCCATTAGAGTCTAGCAATAAAGAGATGTCCGTGTGTGATGCCTGTCAACAAGGCAAAAGTCATCAACTCCCCTTTTTTCATCTACTAGAGAAGTAAAGAGTCCTCTTGAACTTGTGTTTTCCGATGTGTGGGGTCCGGCACAAACATCTGTTAGTGGTCACAACTACTATGTCAGTTTTATTGATGCCTATAGTCGATTTACATGGCTTTATCTTATTAAGCGTAAATCTGATGTGTTTGATATATTCACCCAGTTTCAATTGCATGTTGAAGGTATACTCAAGCATAAAATAATACATGTTCAGTCCGATTGGGGGAGGGGCGAATATCGCAACCTCAACACTTTCTTTAATAAGCTTGGGATGTCTCATCGTTTATCATGCCCACATACACATCAGCGAAATGGCGCCGTTGAGCGCAAACATCGCCATGTAGTTGAAACCGGCCTCACACTTCTCGCTCATGCTTCTGTACCTTTCAGATTTTGGAGTGGTGCCTTTGCCACCGTATGTTTTCTTATTAACCGAACACCTACTCGTGTCCTTAATATGAAAACTCCCATTGAGATTCTCTTGCAGGAAACTCCGGACTATACCTTTTTCAAGGTGTTCGGGTGTGCTTGTTGGCCCCATCTTCGTCCATACAATAGTCTAAAACTTGAGCTTCACTCCAAAAAATGCGTGGTCTTGGGGTATAGTTCTCTTCATAAAGGCTACAAGTGCCTCCATGTGCCAACAAATCGTGTCTACATATCTCGAGATGTTGTCTTTGATGAGAACGTCTTCCCCTTTTCCGCCATGTCACGGTCACCTATCACAGTCCCATCTATGCATTCATCTCCTATTATGCCTGGCCAATTTTAAGATGTTGCATATTCGCCTTTGTTGTTGCCTAACCATGGTGCAGGAACTGGACGCGGAGCTCGCCTGGAACTACTACCCGATGTAGCACTTGAGGAGCACGTCGATCGGTAGACGCCTGTGCATGCACCGGCTCCTGACTCCGCCTCCCGAGCGGATCCTGCACCTGGGCCGGATCCCCTGCCGGCTTCTCCCGAGCGGCCCATGTCGTCGCCCCCTCGCTCGGACTCGCCACCGTCGTTGCCCACATCGCTCGCGTGAGCGTCCTTGTCACCCACTTCGCCTGGGTCAACAACGCATAGCTCGGTGCCGCACACGGAGACTGGGCCCCCCGACGCCAGTCTCTCCCCCTGGGTCACCATTGCCCGACCCTTCATAGTCGGAGTCCTTGATACGTCCAAAACGTATCTACTTTTCCGAACACTTTTGCTATTGTTTATCCTCTAAACTTGTGTGATTTGGATACAACTAACACGGACTGATGCTGTTTTCAGCAGAATTACCTTGGTGTCTACTTTTTGTGCAGAAAATCAACTATCAGGAAAAATCCCGGAAAATATGCCAAATATTATATTTCACCAGAATATCCACGGAGCCAGAAGACGAAACGGAGTGGAGGCCTAGGGTCCACACCCTTGCCAGGCGCGGGTGGGCCCTGCCAGCGCCTAGGGGGCTGCGGCCACCCCAGGCACCCCCTCGGGCTCCCGCTGCGCCTATAAGTTACCCCTTGACCTAAAAACACTGGGGGGGGGTCGACATTTTTTCAGAAAGAGTTCCGCTGCGCCGTCACCACCAGAGACAAGATTCGGAACCAGAAACTCTGTTCTTGCACCCTGCTGGGACGGGGAATTTGGGGAGGATCATCGCCATCGTCATCACCAACGCCTCTCCATCAATCATCAATGTTTCCCTCATCCATGAGTGAGTAATCCCCCGCAGTAGGCTATGGGGATGGTAGGGATTGAATGAGTTCTATCATTTAATCGAATAATATTGTTAGGGCATAGTGCCTAGTATCTCTATTAGTGCTATTTGACTTTGTTGCAACTTGTTGTGCTTAATGCTGGTCACTAGGGCTCGAGTGCCATGACCTCATCTCTGAACTTATTATTGAATCATTATGATAGTATTGTTTGTGATCTTACCTGCAAGTTGGTACACATATCATTGTCCGGATCCAAAGGCCCCGAAGTGATAGAAATTGGGATAACCGGAGGGGATGGTTGTGGTGTGAGGATAACATGTGTTCACAGAGTGTTAATGCTTTGCTCCGGTGCTCTATTAAAAGGAGCACCTTAATTGCCAGTAGTTCCCTAGAGGCCCCGCTGCCACGGGTTGGCTGGACATAAGATGTTGTGCAAGTTCTCATTGCGAGCACGTATGACTATATTTGGAGCATATGCCTAGGATTGTTTAGTACTTGGATGCTTGTTATTATTTATCTGCAATGCCCTAGATCTTGTAGTTACATGTTTAGACTCGTCCATGCAATGCCCATCCATCCATCTCTATGCCTATCGCACTCGAATCCCACTGTTTACCGTTACTATTACTATTGCTCTTGTTTCACTGTTGCTGTTGCTTTGCTATTGCTATTACAAACTATTACTACTGATAAACTTATATGAGCGAGAACTATTTCCAGGTGCAGCTGAATTGACAACTCAGTTGTTAAGGCTTGCAAGTATCTTTGGCTCCCCTTGTGTCGAATCAATAAATTTGGTAATACTACCCGTGAAGACTGTTGCGATCCCCTATACTTGTGGGTCACCAGTCCTCTGGGCGGGCCTCGCCTGCTCCTGATGTGTTGCTGGCCCCTGTGCTCGCCGCTCCACGACGTCCGCACACTCACAGTCGCAGCGGCATTGCTTGTCCCAAGAAGCGCACTGATAGCACAGTTGCATACTTGGCTGCTTGTCTGGCTCATGTTGTTGAAGATCCAACCGCCGAACCCCGTAGTTATCAAGTCGCTATGAGTATCCCACACTGGAGGACCTCTATGGAACAAGAGTATCATGCTCTTATGCAGAATGAGACCTGAACACTTGTTCCCCTCCGCCTCGCATCAAAATAATTGATTCGAAGTGGGTCTTCAAGGTGAAGAAACATGCCGATGGTTATATTGAGCGCTATAAAGCGTGTCTTGTGGCTAAAGGTTTTAAACTACGCCATGGACTGGATTATGAGGATACGTTCAGCCCGATTGTCAAGCCTACCACTATTCGGCTTCTCCTTCCACTCGCAGTTTCTCGTGGATGGTCTCTCTGCCAGCTTGATGTGCAGAATGATTTTCTTCATGTGTTGCTTGAAGAAGAGGTTTACATGCGGGAACCACCTGGATTTGTGGACCACACTCAGCACCATCATCTCTATCGTTTGATGAAGGCTCTATATGTACTGAAGCAGGCGCCTCGTGCCTGGCATGCTCGTTTGGCTTCAGCTCTTTGTGCTCATGGCTTCGTTCCGTCGACGGTTGACACTTCGATGTTCTTGTTTTAGCGCCCAAGTGTGACTATGTATCTGCTCATGTATGTGGACGACATTATCCTGATCAGCTCTTCACCTACTGCTACTAATGCTCTTGTGACAGCTCCTGGTAGGGACTTTGTAGTAAAGGATTTGGGACAACTACACTTCTTCCTGGGTATTGAGGTCGCTCATCAAGCCCGTGGAATCCTCGATCTCACTCAGAAGAAATATTCTCTTGATCTCTTGTGCCATGCTGGTATGCTCAAGTGCAAGACGTCTCCTATGCCCATGTCCTCCACCTACAAACTTTCAGCTACTGATGGTGCTCTTCTGTCTCCTGAGGATGCGACTGAGTATCAAAGTATTGTTGGTGGTCTGCAGTATCTGACTATCACACGATCGGGTCTCTCGTTTGCGGTTAACAGGGTGTGCCAGTATCTTCATGCGCCTACTGATGCGCACTGGTTTGCTGTGAAACACATCCTGCATTATGTGCGTCTCACTGTCTCCCACAATCTCCACCTGCGCCCCAGTCCCTCCGGAGTCCTCTCTGCATTTTCAGATGATGATTGGGCTGGGTGTCCAGACGACAGGCGATCCACGGGGGGATATGCAGTGTTCTCGGGTCCTAACTTGATCGCGTGGAGTGCACGCAAGCAAACCACTGTTTCCCGCAGCAGCACAGAAGCCGAGTACAAGGCAGTTGCCAACGTGATGGCTGAGCTCATGTTGATTGAGTCCCTACTTCGAGAGCTAGGAGTAACTCATCAACATCCTCTGGTCCTTTGGTGCGACAACATTGGTGCTACGTTTCTATCGTCTAATCCGGTGTTCATACACGGACCAAACACATTGAGATTGACTATCATTTTATGAGGAAACGTGTTGCACAGAAGCTACTACAAATCAGGTTTATCTCTTCAAAAGATCAACTTGCAGACATATTCACCAAGCCTCTACCTTCACCGATGTTTGAGGTCTGTAGGCGCAATCTCAACCTTCTAGATGTTTTAGGAGTGAGTTGAGATTGAGGGAGGGTGTTAGACTTTGTATCGTAGTCCAACTGTGTATACATGTATTGTACACCATTATATATATATATATATGAGATAGGCCACCCCATAGAGGTTTGAGCCAGTTCCCCCAAAACTCTTTGTCTTACATGAGCTATAGATCATGGCAAAGGAACTCGAACTCCTCAAGTGTGTGCACTCGAAAAAGTTTGTCGTGGGATGCATTGTCGCTAAGCTTCCCCCTTCATGGAGGAACTTTGACACTTCTGAAACATCAGAGGCATGAGATATCTGTTGAGTACCTCATTGGCTCTCTGAATGTTGAAGAGTAGGCGGGGGAAAAATACAAACACACTAGTGGAACCGAGGGACATTCTGCAGCCAACATGGTGCATAAAAATGCCCATAAGTCCAAGGGAAATAACAAAGTCTCCTAGACTACCAACTTCAAGAAGAAAAAAGGGCGGAACAAGGAAAAGAAAGAACCTTGCTGGGTGTGCGGCAAGATTGGCCATTGGGCTTATCACTGACCATAGAAGAAAGGCAAGAAGGGCCAAGACAGACATAGTTCTAAATCTGTCAACATGATCATTGGCAATACTGATGCAAGAACTTTAGGTTCTGGGTACGGTAATTTATTACCTACTGTTTTTCAGTATTTCAACCCACGGAATGGTGGGTTGATACAGGTGCCAATGTTCATATGTGTGCTAACATTTCCATGTTCACCCCTTATCAGGCTCGAGATTCCTCAGTCATGATGGGGAATGGGTTACATGCTAATATTCTTGGTGCTGGCATGGTAGATCTGAAGTTTACTTCCGGCAAGATCGTGCAATTTAAGAATGTGTAGCATGTCCCTTCTATCAATAAGAATCTCGTTAGTGGATCCTGTCTTCTGAAAGATGGGTTTAAGTTGGTATTTGAATCCAATAAAGTTGTACTATCTAAGTATGGAACCTTTGTTGGAAAAGTCTATGAACGCGGAGGCATGTTCCGCTTTTCATTGGTATACTTCTATAGTAATGTTGTGAACGTGTATGCACTATTGGTAATGAGACTAATGTTTGGCATTCACGACTTTGTCATATTAATTTCGGTTGTATGTCGCGGCTTGCTGGTATGAGTTTAATTCTGAATTTCACTATTGTCAAAGGCTCTAAGTGCCATGCTTGTGTGCAAGCAAAGCAACCTCATAAGCCTCATAAGCCTGTAGAGGAAAGAAATTTGGCACCTCTAGAGCTTATAACTTCAGATCTATGTGAGATGAATGGTGTGTTGACAACAGGTGGAAAGAAATATTTCATAACTTTGATTGATGATTCTACTAGGTATTTTTATGTATATCTCTTGAGAACCAAAGACGAGGATTTAGATTTCTTTAAAATCTATAAGGAAGAAGTTGAAAATCAACTTGAGACAAAGATAAAAAAAATTCGGCCTGATAGTGGTGGAGAGTACTTTTCTAATGAGTTCAATTTATTCTGTTCATAACATGGTATTATACTACATGAGAGGAAGCCTCCCAATTCCTCTCAATCCAATGGGATTTCTGAGAGGAAAAACCAGACTCTAACAGATTTGGTTAACGCCATGTTAGACACTGCCGATTTATCCAAGGAATGGTGGGGGAGGCTATATTGACTTCAATTCATGTACTAAACCGTGTTCCAACTAAGAATAAAGAGAGTACTCCATTTAAAGAATGGGAAAATAAAAGGTTGACACTCTCCTACTTACGAACTTGGGGTTTTTTGGCAAAATTTAATGCGCCAATCAACAAGAAGTATAAGCTTGGACCAAAAACCATGGATTGTGTATTACTTGGCTATGCTTCTCACAACATTGCTTATAGATTTCTTGTGGTGAAATCTGTAGTGGACGACATGAGTGTCGGAACTATCTTTGAATCAAGAGATGCTACATTCTTTGAGGACATATTTCCAATGAGAGATATGCCTAGCATATCTAATAAGGAATATGATCCAGTTCCTGGACCTGAAACTCCCATGGAGAATGATGAACAATCAGATGATGAGAGTTCAGATTCAGATGGGGATGACAATGAAGCTCCCAAAAGGAGCAAGAGACAAAGGATCAGAAGGTCTTTTGGTAATAATTTCATTGTGTACCTAGTGGATGACACTCCCACTACCATTTCAGAATGTAGACTACTGGAAAGAAGCGGTTCAAAGTGAGATGGATTCCATCTTGGCTAATGGAATGTGGGAGATATCTGAACGTCCGTATGGGTGTAAACCTGTAGGATGTAAATGGGTATTTAAAAAGAAGCTTAGGGATGATGGTACTATTGAAAAGTACAAATATAGGCTTGTGGCTAAAGGCTATACCCAAAAAGAAGGCGAAGACTTCTTTGATACTTACTCACATGTGGCAAGATTGACCACAATTCGAGTATTACTATCATTGCGTGCCTCTCACGGTCTTCTTGTTCATCAAATGGAAGTTAAGATGGCTTTCCTAAATGGAGAGTTGGACGAGGAAATTTACATGGAACAACCTGATGGTTTTGTACTAGAAGGTCAAGAAAGCAAGGTGTGTAAATTGAAGAAATATTTGTATGGTCTCAAACAAGATCCCAAGAAATGGCATGAGAAGTTTGACAAAAAATTGACATATGTGGTATTTGTTGCAAATGAAGCCGACAAATGTGTATACTACCACCATGGTGGGGGTGAGGGAGTTGTCCTATGTTTGTATGTTGATGACATATTAATTTTGGGACAAGTCTCAAAGTGATTAATGAGGTCAAAAACTTCTTGTCTCAATGCTTTGAGATGAAGGATCTTAGAGAAGCTGATCTTATCTTAAACATCAAGCTACCGAGAGATGAGGATAATGGGATTACACTTGTGCAATCACATTACGTGGAAAAGGTGTTGAGACGATTTGGATATGACGATTGCAAATCCTCTCCCACACCTTATGATCCTAGTATGTTGCTTCGAAAGAATCAAAAGGCAACTAGAGATCAATTGAGATACTCTCAGATTATTGGCTCACTTATGTATTTAGCTTGCGTTACGAGACCTGACATCTCGTTTGTTGTAAGCAAACTTAGCCGGTTTGTGGCCAACCCAGGAGATGATCACTGGCATGCTCTTGAGAGAGTAATGCGCTATCCAAAAGGAACAATGAGCTATGGAATTCATTATACCGAGTATCCAAGAGTACTTGAAGGGTATAGTGATTCAAATTGGATATCAGATGCTGATGAGATAAAGGCCATAAGTGGATATATATTTACTCTTGGTGGTGGCGCTGTTTCATGGAAGTCTTGCAAGCAGACCATCTTAACGAGGTCAACTATGGAAGCAGAATGGCTTCGTGAACTCTTAACAGATTTTCCTATGATCGAAAAACCAATACCGGCAATCCTTATGAACTATGACAACCAAACTGTGATTGTTAAAGTGAAAAGTTCTAAGGATAATATGAAGAGTTCAAGACATGTCAAGAGAAGACTAAAGTCTGTCAAAAAGCTGAGAAACTCTGGAGTTATAGCATTGGATTATGTCCAAATGGGGTAAGAATCTGGCGGATCCTTTTACTAAAGGACTATCAAGAAATTTGATAGAAAATGCATCGAGGGAGATGGTTTTGAGACCCACGTGAGTTGTCAAGGGGGTAACCCAACCAATGTGATTGGAGATCCCGTGAATTAGGACCTAGGAAAACAAACCAAAACAACTGAGTTGAGAGAAACTTTCAATACTCCCACTTTGTTGCAGATGCAATTATCTCATAGCATACTGTTAGGAAGGTTGATTCCATCTTAATGTGTTCCGTCTGTCTCCTTGGGAGCAAAGACGTTGTCCTATAGGGCTATCTAGAAAGAACTCACCTATATGAGCTACACTATTGGTCATAGTGTATGAGACTTGGGGGAATTTCTAGGAAGCTCATGAAAGGTCGAGGAGTATGACTTATAAGCTCCACCCAAGGGGTAGCCTATGGCAGCTAAGTACCGATAATGACATTAAGTGAAACTTGTTGCACAAGACTAACAATTCAAGGCCTAGTCCATTGTTCAGTTGTAGTCAAGCGTATCTCTTTGTCTAGGTGGAAGTTCAACTTAACAGTCTCTACTAAACTACAAATATATTAAATAGTGATTGGAACTAGTGAGCCATATGATGTGCCTCTAAGATCTGGTGGGGGATTGTTAGATTTATATGGGCTATTGCCCATGTAATCTAATAAATTCTGAAATCTCAAGGCACATCTACTATGGCAGCTTTGGAGCTGCGTAGGAGACAAAGTTTAGTCCCATATTGCTAGTTGAGAGAGAGTTGGACAAGCTTAAAAGGTGAGATGTTTCACTCCCACTAAGTGAGTGAGAATAGAAGGAGTCCACGCGCACACCTCCTCCGCCGCCACCCGCCTCGCCTCGCTTGCGCGTCGCGTCGTGTTTCGTGAATCGAGTTAGAAACTCTTTTTGTGGAAGACTAAATTTTTGCACGGTGCACCAGCTGTTGGGTACGTTTCAACATTCGTGTGCATGTTTAACGCATGTCCTGGTCTTCCACTGCATGGCGACTTGGTCGGCTCACCTCCTAGGCTATAGAGAGAGATACAAACAAATCAAGAAGTAACCTATTCTTTCTTTGTCTCCCTCGCCTTGTTCTTCTTGTTGTGCTGCTCTAGGCTTCCCATCCCGGCGACTGCGTGCATGGTCGTCCGGGAGAGCAGGTGTCACATCCCAAAATTTTCCAAATTTTGAAATGTGAAAAATAAATAAACAAAATAAATAATTGTTGAAATTTAGGGTGAAAAGAAACGTTTTGATTCCAAATGGAAACATCAAAACCCATCTTGAACAAACTTTGAATAAAATGGAATCCAACAAATTTCAATCAAGTTAAATACATTCATCAATAATGTGTCTTGAAATTTAAACACTTGGAAAAGCTAAACCAAAACCCTAAACCCAAATGGAATAAATCATTCCAAGATCTCTCTAAGATTAAGGATTTGATCCATATAAAAATTTGTCAACAAATATTTATAAATGATCAAGAATGATAAATAAGAATATTATAAAGTCATAGAAATTGGTTTCACTTAATTTGAAGCCATAGATAAAAACTTATGAATTTATTAAGATAAAAGGAAATAATTCCCAAAGCTAATAAAGCTCCTATCTAAAATCCATACCAAATGGTGAGAAAAATAATCCTAAATAGATTTAAAAAGATAAACAAATATTAAATAAGATTTTACAAATTGGAATCACCAAGTTTGGATCTTAAATAAAAAGATATGGATTTTATAAGGCAAAGAAAGGAATAAATAAATAAGAAATATTTAAAAGACAAATTAAATCTTGGCCAAACAAATGAAATGAAAGATTATGGAATAATAAAAGGAATAAAGGATTATTTAAATAAAATCATAAGGAATAAACAATATCCAATTTTATTTAAATAAAGAAAATTTGCCTAAATAATAAATCCCAAGAAAATTATTTGGAAGATAATTTAAACCTTGAATTAAATTGATAAGAAAATGGAATAAATATAAGGATAATATTCTCCTGCCCACGGGGATAGCTGCCCCCCATAAGCGAACCATATGATCGATATTATCGAGATTTGTGCCAAACTGGATTAGGGAGACATCACTGTGATGCTTGGTGAACTTGTCTGTAACAAAGCTGCATGTAGTCAGCCCATGTCATTGACACGAAACACGGAAAACAAGTACCATACGGTCCTACATTCATGTCTGGACATGCATCCCTTTGCATGCGTGACTTGGGAACTCAAGCCAGCATTGGCTCGCTTTGTGTGCCAAACATGCATGGCACCTCATGTAGTATGACGTTCCTAATGCAGTACTCCCTCTGTTCACAAATAAGTATATGTTTGGTTTAAAATTTGTCCACAAAAGAGTGTATTTCTACCCTCCCAATGCACTTTAAAGTAGAAAGAATTGTTTCACAGAAATCAAGCCCAATAACATTTAGCAAATGGTCTCTTCATTTTAGACATGCACTATCTTATTGGAGGTGAAAGAATTAAAGATGAGAGAGAACATGACTAACACATTCCCGATGCACTTTCTACTCCATCCCATAATTTGTCTTAAAATTTCTAAACATCCACTTATTTGCGGACGGAGGGAGTAGGTACATGTGTCTACAACTGGCTAAACATTGATGTACTAGAGACGTGCCAGTTTATCTTTTGCGAGACCATCTAGACGGAGAACGTACAATAGTTCATTTTATGAGATGCGACATTACCAAATTACCACCACATTCTCGAACTGATATGCGGCATTAACGTGCATTTTATGCCAAACTATAGTAGTCATGTACAAACACGTATTAACGTGCAGTTTCTGCCAAATTACAGTAGTCATGTACAAACACACATTGATTTGATAGGCGCCTATTGTTCACATACCTAGGCGGAGTTTTAACAAGTTATTAAAAGCCATGCCAGTAGAAGTCTACAAGGTTACACACTCAACACATATCTCCGGGCTACTCCCCATTAGACGACCATGTGTTATTTCAGGCCATGCATGTAGATGGCAATGCAAGGGCATAATGAACGATATGTATGTCGTTTGTTTCTTTAACGTGATCCTAGGGATATCTTGCTTGTAGTCCCAAAACACAACTTTCGAGTGAAGATTTGGTGCACATGGACACACCTGGCTACGTTGTGGTACCTACTTGTTTCTAATACTTCCAAGCATTTTTTGACATAAAGTAATCTCATATAGCCAATCGTTTTGTCCAATCATACACACAACGTTGTCTAGAGACCTGAGTAATTTTCACCGACAGCTTTTGATTGGTCATGCATCCGCTGTTAAAGCCCTTAGCACTATTTGCTTCCTTGGCTTGACATGACATGCATGCATTGCAAGATGTAGCCTGACATATGCTCTGATAATTAAGCAATCACTATTCATTATTTGTCCAATATAAACCTATATCTATATATTTGCACGGATCTCTATAGTGATATGGACGGCAGATAAAGGGGGACAGCTATCCCCTGTGGCAGCAAATCCACTCTAATTATAATCCAAATCCAAATAAAATAAAGGGATAAAGAATATTCAAAATAAAAGTATATGGAATTAAACGCTATTCTAATTATATTTTAATAAAGACAAAATCCCTAAAGTAAATGATTAATTAAATCATGGGAAATAATAATTGGAATTTTCCCAAGTGGAATAAAAGTTATTTAATTAACTTAAATGGAATCAAAGAATTATTTGAATAAAATTTAAATGGAAATAAAACCATATTTGATTTTATTTGAATAAAGACAATCTACCCAATTTAAATGATTAATAAAACATATTGAAATAGTTAAAATAATTCAAAGTGAATTATTTGCACTAGTGAATAAATAAAACTTACTAAAAAGGGTTTGGTAACAATTAAGATTCAAATAAGGATTTGAAAATATAAATAAAATCTTATTTGAATAAAAGACAAGTGCCCATTTTAAATAAAATATAAACCATAAAAGAATAAAAGAATTATTCTAAAATGGACTTTAAATACCTATTTAAAACAGTATAGAAACATACTGAATATTTGAAAAAGGTTTGAAAAATAAATCTGAATTCAAATGAAGGTTGAATTTGAAAACAGAAAAAGAAAACAGAAAAAGAAAAAGGAAAAGGTTTCGGGAAGAAAAAAATAAAGAAAGAACCAGCCTAGCCTAACCAGCCCAGTCCGGCCCAACTAGCCCATTTCTTGTCCCCGCAGAAAACGATTCGCACCAAACTACTCACCCGCGCCCTCACTGACGATTGGACCCCACCTAAACTCCCTCTCACTCGCTGTCGCCCAGGCCCTACCTGTGAGTCATCGTTCTCACCCCCACGACCAGTTCCTCCTTCCTCTCTCTCTCTCTCTCTCTCTCTCTCTCTCTCTCTCTCTCTCTCTCTCTCTCTCCCGTTTCTGTCTTTGATTCGCGAGTTTAATTCGCGTTGATGGCGCAGTAACCCCGCCCAGTGATCACGCCCGTTAACTCGCCTGTCTCTCCTCTCTCTTTCCCCTCGCTCACTCCTCCCTCTCGGCACAGGGCTGCTCGAATTTCTCACTCCAAACCATCTGTCTCCGATGATCTCAACGGCAAATTCCTGCGACGCCAGACCTCACCGCTGCCCCTAGACTCCACGAGCCTACTCTCCTGCTTCTTGCGCATCTCCCAGTGCCGCCCGCTTGGCCGCGTGTGCCCTGTAAAGCCGGCAACCTCGACGACAGAGCGACGCCGTCGTTTGCATCCGCTCCGGCGACGTCCCCAGGTAAAATTCGACCGCACCTACCCCTCTCCTGGATGCACCTGTACTCGCCTCTTCCGTGCGTAGCTAACGAACCCTTTTTCATGCCTTAGCATGAACCGTACCGTCGCCTCCGACAACGAACAGACAAGCCCGACACAGACATGAACTCCGGCGAGCAATACCCATAAAATTTGTGCGCCCCTTCGCCAACCAAAGATACGTTGAGCATCAGCAAGCTGCGGCGAACTCGGTGAGCCACTCCTCTCTCTCCCGCGCTTCCTTGTTTCACCGTTACACCATCGCCTGAGCACCGCCACTGCCAGCCACCGTCGAGCGCCGCCAGCTTATGGTCGAATCGTCTCAGGCCGTTAGATCTAGATCATATGCACGCGATGAAACCTTAACCCGAAGGGGTATGCGCTGATTTGTGCCGCACGATCAAATTTAGATCTAACGCTCCACGTTAGCTGATCCACGCGAACCGGTATCGACGAATAGGAAACAGACGCGTGGCGCGTGTTTGGATTTAAAAACAGGAACATTTCTATTAGATGGTTAGATTTAAAAAATTCATAACTTTAAATATATACACGTTCAACTTTTGCAAATTTTATATCAATGGAATAATAAAAAAAGAGTACTTTCCAACCATGCCATTTGTTTAATGAATTGCTTCTGTAAAATTGGATATTTTTGGAGAAACTTGTTTAGGCATATTTTGAATATAAAATTATTCTAGAAATGATTTTAGGGTAAAATCTTTTGTAAATGGATTGTTTTGAACCTACTGACCATAGAAACCAACTTTTGGATTTAAAAATATATTTTTTGACACTTAGGAATAAATCTTTGAATTAAAGCATTTCTATCTAAATAAAAATGTTAAATAAGCTATAAAATTCTTTTTGAGTAAAACCTTTTGGAAATGGTTTGAATTAAACTCTCTGACCCTAAACACCAAGTTTTTGGATTTTAAAATATATTTGGTGAACCCTAGAAAAATTATTACTTTGTTTACAGTCATTTCCAATAAAACAAAATGTTTCTTTGATTTAAATGGATTTTGGATGAAACCCTTTACAAATGGAATTTTTCTAAAACATTATGACCCTAAACATCAATTTTGGTGTTTAAAAACATTTTGGATAACACTAGAAATTATTCTTTGAATAAAACCAATTCTAGCAAAACAAAAAGGATTTAAAGTGGCCATTTCACTAACTTGTTATCAAATGGTTTTGCCACTTTGATAAATGACCAATAGGTGTGTTAAAATGTTTATAACCTATTAGAACCCACTTTTTCAAATAAAACAATCCTTGACATGCTTGCATGCATTGCTTTGTTTTTATTATTCTGTGTGATGGATTGCTTGAATGGTAGATTGAATTTGTGCCTTGATTGAATTGTAGTGAAATTTGAAGAGTGTGACTATTGCAAGATCAAGGAGTGAGCTTATATTGTCTACCAAAAAGGAAAGTGATGCTTCATACTTTTGTCCCATTATTTTCACTATGCATTAGTGATATTTCTAAGTAAGACTTGCATGGAATTTCTAGTAAGTATGCTATGCCATGGGAAATCCTAGTAGATGATGCCTTAGTAGATTTTCCTAAATTAAGATTACTACTACCATCATGCTTAGCCTAGCTAGTAGAAAACAAGGGTGGATTATATTCATGCTATGGAATATTTCTAAGTCCATGACTTGTGTTTTGTTTAATAAAACAACTATGTGAATGAATCACCTGAGTGGAATGTGGGAATGGATTTATGTTGAGTGGTTACACAAGGCCAGGGGACTGGTAAACCTTGTGTATCACACTTGTGGTATGCCACCCAGGAACAAAGAGATTTGAGATGTCAAATGTTGAGAAGCTTCAAGTGCAGCCACTTGGCATTATGGACTCTGCCTGTATCATATAGGTTGCAATAACTTAGTCAAATGGAAAGTTGGTGGTAGGGGATGATAGGTTTGGGAACACGTCCATTTTGGTCTAAGGGAAGGCTTCTGAAATATCTTGTCTTGATGCATGTCGAGTCTTGTGAGGAAAGTGCACCACCTCTCGAGAGAGTAAAACCTAAGTACTTAGCTGTGTCCCCGGCAATGGACAATTTGAGCATCAAGACATGGAAGCTATCAAGAATCTCCTCATCCCAATTTTTAAGTTAAAAACTTGTGGTTGAACAAGGGTTAAAGGATCACCAATGTCTATTGGTTGATTCCTTGGGTGATTTTGACAAACAAAAACTTAGTGTTTTCAAATGATAAGAAAAATATATTTTGAGCAAAGCAAGCCTAAGCTCCACTTGGCCAAATGCATATAGATGATAGTTACCACTATACTACCATAGTATCACTTGCCAATACAATTCAAATGTATTGACCCTTGTGGCTGTAACTTATTATGTTGCAGGTTTGTTTGATGTTAGTGAAGTGTGTTGATTAGGATTACAAGTCTACAACCAACATGATTGCCTATGGCACTTTGAAGATGAAGGACTCCATGCTATATAGTTATTTCTGCTGCATTGTAATGAGATAGCCAAATGAGCTATGTAAGATGTAATGACTTATTTTGTTCCTGGTTATGAAGTTGTATTATGACCTTTTTTTCTTGATAATATATCTTAACTGTGGATGCTAGCTATTGATCCTGGGACTAGCATTGTAAACACAGGGATCTGTACCTTATTAAAGGTTGGGATCTCTACAGATGGTATCAGAGCACTGTGTTGCCTGTAGGATTGTAACCCTAGGATTGGACAAAACCCCTTAGAAAAATAGGAGTTGTATTTGTTCAAAACTTATTTACAAACAATCTTGTAAACTCTTTCCTCAACCTTTTTGTTTTGATTCTACATCTCTCCCATTTCAAACTTGATGGACAAAGACTTCACCATGAACAAAAGACTTCACCAACTCAAATGACTTCAATTTAATTTCATCAAGGACTTCAACTTGGACATCCCTAAGGACTACAAGTGAGACAAGAAATATTACTCAAGATTTGAAGACTAAGGAAACACAACTTAGAAGGAACCATCATCACCTTTGAAGTTTTGTGACCAAGACACAAGAATTTTTCCAAGGGTGCAATGATCTCATTCATGAAGAAACAACCAAGAAGAGAATGATCTCAAGAAAATCCCATAGTTGGACCACCATACTAGTGATTAGTTAAACCCACCAACTTATGTGGTGTAGCAAAAATATTTTGTTGCCTAAAAATGTGTTTGAACTTGTTGTTTGAGTGGAATGTTTGTTTGTGATTGCTTGCACATTGCTTGTGTGAGTTGTGATGTGTGTGATTAGACTTCTTCTATAGAAATATTTTGCCTATTCTAATCCCAATCCAACCCAAACAGATGACTTCTCCAAGAAACTCCAAGAATGGTGACAACAACAACCAAGAGATGCTTTTAGCAACTCAAGCCTAGTTGAACCAAGTGACAACTCAGTTTTTAGCCAACAACAATGAGTTAGACCCAAACATGCAAAAGTTTTTGGAAACCCAATCCCCATTGTTGCAAGGGATGACCACTCAAATGATCAACATGAAAGACAACTTTTCCCAAGGAGTTTGTGACAACAATGATGTCAAGGATGATATTATAGAAGGAACTCAAGCTTGCAATATTTGTGGAGACATGGATCACACTTCCAAAGAGCATGAAGATCAATTCCCTAATTGTGAAGAGAAACATCCAACTAAACAATGCCCCACATCTGAAGTGAGTTATCTCCTATGTGAAGGAAATGATCATGTCCCTATCCAATGCCCCATCTATCCTATAGTTCAACAAATGAAACAAGGTGGAATGCATCAAAAGTATGGAAACCCCCATGAGGAAACAACTTCTATCAAGAAGGACGAAGACAAAGGCAAACCTCAGATTGCACCTCCATACATTAGGGATCACCTTGATGGACAAAATAGGAAACATAGGTATAATCCAAGAAATCATTCAAGGAACCGAGGAAGCTTTCCCACCTTTGAGGTGAGATATGAAGAGCATGAACTAGAGGAACTCCTAGCTTTGGAGAAACCCAAGAAGAAGAAAAATAAGGGAATTATCCAAGTGTGGTGCAACAACTGCAAAGAGCTAGGCCATTATGTATCAATTTGCCCAGAGAAGATACGTGAAGAACTCAACCTTATCACATGTTACAAGTGTGGTGACCAAGGACATTATGCAAGCAATTGTCGAGAAAAGTTTCATCAAGATCCCAAGTAAGCCAAGTTGTAATCTAGTTGGAAATTTTTAAGGGTGGTAGTACCCTAGTTGTTTTGAAGCCAACTTGTAACCTCTAGCCTTCCCAAATCTCGGGACGAGATTTCTTTTAAGGGTGGTAGCCTGTCACATCCCAAATTTTTCAAATTTTGAAATGTGAAAAATAAATAAACAAAATAAATAATTATTGAAATTTAGGGTGAAAAGAAACTTTTTGATTCTAAATGGAAAAATTCTTGAACAAACTTTGAATAAAATGGAATCCAACAAATTTCAATCAAGTGAAATGCATTCATCAATAATGTGTCTTGAAATTTAAACACTTGGAAAAGCTAAACCAAAACCCTAAACCCAAATTGAATAAATCATTCCAAGATCTCTCTAAGACTAAGGATTTGATACATATAAAAATTTGTCAACAAATATTTATAAATGATCAAGAATGATAAATAATAATATTATATAGTCATAGAAATTGGTTTCACTTAATTTGAAGCCATAGATAAAAACTTATGAATTTATTAAGATAAAAGGAAATAATTCCCAAAGCTAATAAAGCTCCTATCTAAAATCCATACCAAATGGTGAGCAAGATAATCCTAAAGGTATTTAAAAAGATAAACAAATATTAAATAAGATTTTACAAATTGGAATCACCCAGTTTGGATCTTAAATAAAAAGATATGGATTTTATAAGGCAAAGAAAGGAATAAATAAATAAGAAATATTTAAAAGCCAAATTAAATCTTGGCCAAACAAATGAAATGAAAGATTATGGAATAATAAAAGGAATAAAGGATTATTTAAATAAAATCATAAGGAATGAACAATATCCAATTTTATTTAAATAAAGATAATTTGCCTAAATAATAAATCCCAAGAAAATTATTTGGAAAATAATTTAAACCTTAAATTAAATCGATAGCAAATGGAATATGTATAATCCAAACCCAAATAAAATAAAGGGATAAATAATATTCAAAATAAAAGTATATGGAATTAAACCCTATTCTAATTATATTTTAATAAAGACAAAATCCCTAAATTAAATGATTAATTAAATCATGGGAAAATAATAATTGGAATTTGCCCAAGTGGAATAAAAGTTATTTAATTAACTTAAATGGAATCAAAGAATTATTTGAATAAAATTTAAATGGAATTAAAACCATATTTGATTTTATTTGAATAAAGACAATCTACCCAATTTAAATGATTAATAAATCATATTGAAATACTTAAAATAATTCAAAGTGAATTATCTGCACTAAGAAATAAATAAAACTTACTGAAAAGGGTTTGGTAACAATTAAGATTCAAATAAGGATTTGAAAATATAAATAAAATATTATTGAATAAAAGAGAAGTGCCCATTTTAAATAAAATATAAACCATAAAAGAATAAAAGGATTATTTTAAAGTGGACTTTAAATACCTATTTAAAACAGTATAGAAACATAATGAATATTTGAAAAATATTTGAAAAATAAATCTGAATTCAAATCTGAATTTGAAAACAGAAAAATAAAAAGGTTTCAGGAATTAAAAAAATAGAGAAAGAACCAGCCTAGTCCGGCCCAACTAGCCTATTTCTTCTCCCCGCAGAAAACGATTCGCGCCAAACTGCTCACCCACGCCCTCACTGACGATTGGACCCCACCTAAACTCCCTCTCACTCGCTGTCGCCCAGGCCCTACCTGTCATTCATCGTTCTCACCCCCACGACCAGTTCCTCCTCCCTCTCTCTCCCGTTTCTGTCTATGATTTGCGAGTTTAATTCACGATGATGGCTTAGTAACCCCGCGCAGTGATCACGCCCGTTAACTCGCCTGCCTCTCCTCTCTCTTTGCCCTCGCTCACTCCTCCCTCTCGGCCAGAGGGTTGCTCGAATTTCTCGCTCCAAACCTTCTGTCTCCGACGAGCTCAACGGCAAATTCTGGCGATGCCAGACCTCACCGCTGCCCCTAGACTCCACGAGCCTACTCCCCTGCCTCTTGCGCATCTCCCAGTGCCGCTCGCTTGGCCGCGCGTGCCCTGTAACGTCGGCAACCTCGACGACAGAGCGACGTTGTCGTCTGCATCCGCTCCGGCGACATCCCCAGGTAAAATTCGACCGCACCTACCCCTCTCCTGGATGCACCTGTACTCGCCTCTTCTGTGCGCAGCTAACGAACCCTTTTTCATGCCTTAGCATGACCCATACCGTCGCCTCCGACAACGAACAGACAAGCACGACTCAAACGTGAACTCCGGCGAGCAATACCCGTAGGACCTGTGCGCCCCTTCGCCAACCAAAGATACGTTGAGCATCAGCAAGCTGCGGCGAACTCGGTGAGCCACTCCTCTCTCTCCCGCGCTTCCTTGTTTCGCTGTTACGCCATCGCCTGAGCGCCGCCACTGCCAGCCACCGTCGAGCGCCGCCAGCTTATGGTTGAATCGTCTCAGGCCGTTAGATCTAGATCATATGCATGCGATAGAACCTTAACCCGAAGGGGTATGCGCTGATCTGTACCACACGATCAAATTTAGATCTAACGCTCCACGTTAGCTGATCCATGCGAACCGGTATCGACGAATAGGAAACAGACGCGCGTGGCACGTGTTTGGATTTAAAAACAGGAACATTTCTATTAGATGGTTAGATTTGAAAAATTCATAACTTTAAATCTACACGTTCAACTTTTGCAAATTTTATATCAATGGAATAATCAAAAAGAGTACTTTCCAACCATGCCATTTGTTTAATGAATTGCTTCTGTAAAATTGGATATTTTTGGAGAAACTTGTTTAGGCATATTTTGAATATAAAAATTATTCTAGAAATGATTTTAGGGTAAAATCTTTTGTAAATGGATTATTTTGAACCTACTGACCATAGAAACCAACTTTTGGATTTGAAAATATATTTTGTGACACTTAGGAATAAATCTTTGAATTAAAGCATTTATAGCTAAATAAAAATGTTAAATAAGTTCTAAAATTCTTTTTGAGTAAAACCTTTTGGAAATGGTTTGAATTAAACTCTCTGACCCTAAACACCAAGTTTTTGGATTTAAAAATATATTTGGTGAACCCTAGAAAAATTATTACTTTGTTTAAAGGCATTTCCAATAAAATAAAATGTTTCTTTGATTTAAATGGATTTTGGATGAAACCCTTTACAAATGGAATTTTTCTAAAACATTATGACCCTAAACATTAATTTTGGTGTTTAAAAACATTTTGGATAACACTAGAAATTATTCTTTGAATAAAATCAATTCTAGCAAAACAAAAAGGATTTAAAGTGGCCATTTCACTAACTTGTTATCAAATGGTTTTGCCACTTTGATAAATGACCAATAGGTGTGTTAAAATGTTTATAACCTATTAGAACCCACTTTTTCAAATAAAACAATCCTTGGCATGCTTGCATGCATTGCTTTGTTTTTATTATTCTATGTGATGGATTGCTTGAATGGTAGATTGAATTTGTGCCTTGATTGAATTGTAGTGAAATTTGAAGAGTGTGACTATTGCAAGATCAAGGAGTGAGCTTATATTGTCTACCAAAAAGGAAAGTGATGCTTCATGCTTTTGTCCCATTATTTTCACTATGCATTAGTGATATTTCTAAGTAAGACTTGCATGGAATTTCTAGTAAGTATGCTATGCCATGGGAAATCCTAGTAGATGATGCCTTAGTAGATTTTCCTAAGTTAAGATTACTGCTACCATCATGCTTAGCCTAGCTAGTAGAAAACAAGGGTGGATTATATTCATGCTATGGAATATTTCTAAGTCCATGACTTGTGTTTTGTTTAATAAAACAACTATGTGAATGAATCACCTGAGTGGAATGGTGGGATTGGATTTATGTTGAGTGGTTACACAAGGCCAGGGGACTGGTAAACCTTGTGTATCATACTTGTGGTATGCCACCCAGGAATAAAGAGATTTGGGATGTCAAATGTTGAGAAGCTTCAAGTGCAGCCACTTGGCATTATGAACTCTGCCTGGATCATATAGGTTGCAATAACTTAGTCAAATGGACAGTTGGTGGTAGGGGATGATAGGTTTGGGAACGCGTCCATTTTGGTCTAAGGGAAGGCTTCTGAAATATCTTGTCTTGATGCATGTCGAGTCTTGTGGGGAAAGTGCACCACCTCTCGAGAGAGTAAAATCTAAGTATTTAGTCGTGTCCCCGGCAATGGACAATTTGAGCATCAAGACATGGAAGCTATCAAGAATCTCCGCATCCCAATTTCTAAGTTAAAAACTTGTGGTTGAACAAGGGTTAAAGGATCACCAATGTCTATTGGTTGATGCCTTGGGTGATTTTGAGAAACAAAAAATTAGTGTTTTCAAATGATAAGAAAAATCTATTTTGAGCAAAGCAAGCCTAAGATCCACTTGGCCAATTGCATATAGATGATAGTTACCACTATACTACCATAGTATCACTTGCCAATACAATTCAAATGTATTGTCCCTTGTGGCTGTAACTTATTATGTTGCAGGTTTGTTTGATGTTAGTGAAGTGTGTTGATTAGGATTACAAGTCTACAACCAACATGATTGCCTGTGGCACTTTGAAGATGAAGGACTCCATGCTATATAGTTATTTCTGCTGCATTGTAATGAGATAGCCAAATGAGCCATGTAAGATGTAATGAATTATTTTATTCCTGGTTATAGAGTTGTATTATGACCTTTGTTTCTTGATATTACATCTTAACTGTTGTAGCTATCTATTGATCTAGGGACTAGCATTGTAAACATAGGAATCTCTACCTTATTAAAGGTTGGGATCTCTACAGCAGGTCTCCGAAACCTTGTCCGTTGAGATCCTGCACCAGAAGACGGACGATAAGGTTTTTAGGGAGTGTTTCGGCGTGACTACTCGCGTCCGTTCTTGTTCTTCTTCCTCTATGTATTCGGCAACCGTCGACCTCATCATCGCCATGGGAGACATCGACAAAGACCAGGTTGCTTCTGTAGTGCTGCCTTTCCCGGTCAACTTGTACATGTTATTCCTCTCTCTGTTTGCACTAGTTTTTGCTAGATTAATAGATCTACTAGATGTGCTTGTTTGACTACATATGTATAGATCTGCTAGTGCTTACATGATGTTGTTTTCGATAATTAATCTAACGTGGAAATTTCCTAATACTCCAACAGTTCACATACGTGTTCCATTGCTTGTGTCTAGTGAGGATTTTTTTGTATTGGTGTTTGGTTGTGGCGACTTGAATGAGCTGCAAGAGAGGGATCCAATCATGCAACGTAGCCCACAAAAAATGATCGGAGATTCGCTGCTTCATGTCTCGTGATGGTTTGTCCCGAGAGAAACCAACGTTCCTAGCGAGGCTGGCTCCAAGCGGGTTTTAAGCATCGTCTCGTAATAACCAAACCCGTCATATAAACAACTAAGCATCATTGAAAGTGAAAGATTGCAGTTTTTTTAAACAGGGAAGGGTTCCAAAGGACATAGAAACTATAGTTGGCATACAAATGGAAAGAGGACCCTAAAGTAATAAAAGATTACAACTCGGTCCTCACTTCTTACAAAGTGAGAAAGTATCAAGTAGAATAATGTGATATACCTCACTTGGTGAGAAACCGAAAATCCGCATAAATCAAAATCGCAACAAGATACAAATGGGAGATCCGATTTAGATGAACACGAGCTTGTTATGGAGATTACCACAAGCTCTATATCATCACATGGATAAGACCAAATAACAACCAAATCTGATGATGCAAGTATGCAAAGGTTTGAGCTCTCTCCGAATGATGCGACCGAATTACTCATACGAGAGCCCCTCTTGATAGTACGGTTATCTATCCTAAACCCGGTATCCTACACACAACAAGAGACCGGCAAAATAGAAAACCTATCACGATTATACCTTTTCCTTGAGCATTCCACTTGAGCTCGATGTAGACGGTCTTGCCCTTCTCAAGATGGAACGCCTTCCTTAATTCCTCATCATCGACCTCACATATTGAGCTTGCCCAACAAATCTTCTTTGCATTTCATTGATCTTGAAGCCAACACATGCTCCAAGCGATGCCAATGGACAAATCCTACAAGTATAACTTAATACACACATTAGTCCATAAAGATTGTCATTAATTACCAAAACCACACATGGGGGCCCAACATGTTCTTTCAGCTGGATATTCAAAGCTAAAACATATCCGAATCAAGTAAAACTTAACTTGGATATGCAGGGACCACGGCTAATCTGAATCACAAAAGGGTTGAGTTAGCAAGAAATGCATTTGAAGCCTAATAAAGCTTCCAAACGAACAACAAGTTATTCGGTTGCAAGCTTTGGGGACTAGTGCATATGTAATACCATTTGAATAACAGACAAAGTATCAACGAAAGCACTTACCTCGTTCATCTTGTCACTATCAAGGACAATCTTAGCAGCCATATGCAAGCGACTGCCGATGTCGGAAAGCTGAAATGGTTGGCTACTCGGATTGCCTTCAAGTTGATCGGCGGCATTCTAGTTATTGGCATACTCCACCAAAGAGCCGAGGCTGTTTCCGCTCTCAGTGCAGGTCAACACTTTACCTCGGGCCCGCTGCGTGACCACCGACGTCGCCGGACTCTTGTGAAGAGTAAGTTGAGTGTCGGCGGCCGGGGTGACACCAGGCTTAGCAGAGGAAGCCCCCTTGCGAAGTGCATCAGCTATGGTGGGCTGAGAAGAGCTAGCCGGCCCTTTCTGAGATGCTGAAGGTTTGGTAACAACAACCTTCCTACTTTTAGGAGAGGCTTCGGCAGGGGCAGCAACCTCGGCACTAGGAATCACGTCCTGAGGGGCAGGAGGAACTATAGTTTCCAAGGGGGCCGAGATGGTGATATCTTTGGCTGGAGCAGGAGTAGCAGCTGGGATCGTGGTGATCAAAGGGTCGTTGGGGGAAACCTCGGCGGTCTGAAGAGGGGCAACATGCTCAACAAGATGATCTGGTGGCAGCTTTACGTCGGCATTAACGATGGGAGCAGTGGGCACATCTCGATGAGGTGATGTATAGGACGACGCGGGAGGAGAGTCAGCACGAGAGGGACTGGGAACCCGAGTATCTTCCGGACGCGGAGGAGAAGACTGCCGAGTAGCATGGCTTGTCATACTTGGACCGTTTGGCCTCACGGAGAGAGGAGCTCCGCAAGAGGCAAAAAGTCGAATCAAAAGATAGAAAGAGAGAAACAAGAAATACAAATAAAAATAAACTCACCCAGTAACCCCAGGCATGGTCTTACGCCTAGGAATATGCTGCGAGGACTTCTTGACTCGTTTCTTGGGGGCAGCACCAGAAGGATCTGTCGGAGCGGTGCGCTTCTTTGAAGCGGCAGGAGCTTGATAAGCAAGAGGCTCGGCGTCATGCACGTGACCAGCCGGATTAGCTGGGAAAGAAGGAGCCAGAAATGCGTAAGAGATAGGCACCGCGGCAACTACCTCTAGAATTTCGACGTCGTCCGAGTCACCTTCATCCGCGTGGGCCGAGATTTTGCCACGAACACGAGAAGGAGCAACATCCGACTTAGGGACAAACTCCTCCGAGTCAGGCTCTCCAGTATCCGGAGTATTACGGTCAGCGGTCCAAGGAAGAGCCAAAACCTCGGCATTTTCCATCTTCTGCTCTGTAAATCTCTACGAGAAAAGTAGGTTCAAATGAGTAAGAGAACACGCAAGAAAGTGGCATGGAAGAGTAACTTTAATGTTCAAATCTACCTGAGGAGGGGGATTCCCGCGAGTGAATGGCTTCAGTCCCCATGCCCATTCCTCTGGCATATCGGTCTTGAAGATAGCTCGGACACGCTTGTAAATATGATAATCGTCGAGCTCAACCGTAGAAACTCGGTTGGGATCAAGAGGAACACTCATGTAACAAAGCTTGCGAGAGCGAAGTTGAAAGGGGCAGATTCGGCTGCTAATGAATGTGGTCATCAGATCTTCACCACAGAGCCCGGCGCGGATCAATTCCTTGAGCCGAATCTCGAACGCCTCGGCCAGAGCATGGCTCTTCCTAGGATTATAGTTCCAATTCTTCTTGGAAGGGGGGCCGATAGAAAAAGCGAGGAGCCGAATCTTATCCTCCTTCCCAGTATTTTTGACATAGAAAAACGATCTATGCCATTTCTTACAAGACTCAAGGCCGGTGACACGCGGGAACTCGGAGTTTCTCCGGGGTGTAATGGATGCAGCCCCGCATTGGGTAAGAGATTTCTCGGATGGATGAAGAAATTTATCCGGCACGACGTTAGATCGAATTTGGACCAAACAGGTACGGAGGACCAAAGGCCGAAGTACCCCTCTGAGGCCGAGATAAAAGCTAAAAGAGAAGCGATAGCATTGGCCGGCAGGTGATGTGGCTGGAGGCCGAAGTAATCAAGGAACTCCCTAGAAAAATCTCTAAGGGGAAGGCCAAACCCACGAGCAAAGTGGGACATGAAGACTACATACTCGCCTTCGTTGAGAACGGGAGAAGATTCCTGGCCGGGCAAGCGACAACTAACCTCGGCGGGAATCTGGCACGTCTTAATCAACCATTCTACTTCGCGACGAGAAACGGTGGAACCCTGCCAAGAACCCCGTTCTGGACCGGACGCAAAGTCGTCGTCCTCAACAAGGGCTCCGCTGGCAGAACTAGACATAGGTTCGCCGGAGGAATCAACGGAGGAGGAAGTAGCGGCGGGGAGAAGCCTAGAGGTGCAGGGCCCCATCTTGATTATAACGAGCGCGGCGGCAGAACAAAGAAGAACCGCCGCGATGAATCTAGGAAATCAGAGGGAATGCCTAGGGCGGAAACCTGGCGGCGATGCCGTAGGATAACTCACCAGCGAAGGCGACGGAGCGAGGGCACGACGGTAAGGTCGTCGGAGCAGGAGAACATCAGCGTGACCGTCGAGGAGGTCGACGATGGCGCAGCCGCTAGCGCACGAACGGAGGCGCTAGCGTGAGGAGGAAGAAGAAGGGCAGACGAAGGGGGAAAGTAAAATTGTCTAGCCCCGCTCCCCTCTTTATAACCGCGCAGTATTAGCGGTAGTGGGATCGTGGGTGCGCCACGATAACCGCATAATCGCGCGCGTGGCGGAACCGCTCGCAACTAGTGGATCCACACCGAAGACCACACGACGCAGGAGGGGATCGGGCCTCCTAACCGATGCGGTACTCGAGGCGTCACTGCGCCGACACGACGAGCGCAGTAATCACTATAGCTTGTCAGTGGACACTGTAGAGGAACAAAAAACTAGAAGAACAATGATGAGTGGTACACGTAGGACGAGGCATGCTCAGGAAGCTGCACGGAAACCTCGAACAGAAAGAAGTAACTCGGAAGGAAAGAGAGAAGTATGTTGGGAAACTGATGTGGCCCGGCCGAGGTTTCAGGCAGGACCACACCAGCTTCAGGGACTAATGTTTGGGAGGTGACCCCGGATAGGGTCAAGACAGAGGAAAGCCGAAAGAAACCTCCCTTGTCATGAGCCGAGTTCCTGTTTGTGTCGGCCGGATCATATAAGAGTCGTCCGAGATAAGCAGGGGCATGTCAAGTGAAGAATGAGTAACACCTTATCCGGCCGACATATGAGTTAAGTTGGCCGAATAAGTCTGACTAACTTGAATGCAGGTGTAGGCCGAGCCGAGTTATGCGAGACAAGGCCAAATAACGTGAAGCTTGCAGGAGAAGGAGGTGCCTATAGTCAAACCCTAGTCACTAGCTAGGAGGAATCTAGACAGAGCCAAGCACAAAGGACAAGGAGCAGAGCAGCAGAAGGATAGAAGAACATCACGGAGGTGATAGTAAGGAAGCCCGAGGCGCGCATGTGAAGCTCTCTGAAACATTGCCGCCGATAGAAGGGCGACACGGAAAGGAGGCCGCCGAGTTACCATATTGGGACAAGCATATGTTGGAGATATGCCCAAGAGGCAATAATAAAGTGGGTTATTATCATATCTTCATACTTATGATAAATGTTTACATACCATGCTATAATTGTATTAACCGGAAACATTAATACTTGTGTGATTTGTAAACATAAAAGAGTCCCTAGTAAAGCCTCTTGTTAAACTAGCTTGTTGGTTAATATATGATCATGGTTTCCTGATCATGAACATAGAGATGTTATTAACAACATGATCATATCATTAGGAGAATGATGTGATGGACATACTCCTATAGATAAGCGTAGCATAAAGATCAAGTCATTTTAAATAGTTCAATTGCTATATGCTTTCTGATACATAGTAACCTAATTCCTTCGACCATGAGATCATGCATATCACCTTTGCCGGATGGATGCTTTGATGACATCAAACACCACACCGTAACTGGGTGGCTATAAAGGTGGCATTGAGTGTTCGGAAAGTATTGGTTGAAACACATGGATCAAGAGTGGGATTTGTCCATCCATATGACGGATAGATATACTCTGGGCCCTCTCGGTGTAATGTCATCCAATTAGCTTGCAAGCATGTGACTGGCTCACAAGGGATCACATATCACGGGAACGAGAAAAGAGTACTTATCGGTAACGAGGTTGAACTAGGTATGCAGAGATACCGATGATCATAACCTCGGATAAGTAAACTATCGTGAGACAAAGGGAAATTGGTATCGTATGTAAGTGGTTCATTCGATCACAAAGTAATCGTAAAAATATGTGGGAGCCATATGAATTTCCAGATTCCTCTATTGGTTATTGTTCGGAGAAGTGTCTCGATCATGTCCGCATAATTCACGAACCGTAGGGAGACACACTTAAGGATTCGACGTTGTTTGAGTAGTTATGGTATTATGAGAAAGAGACCGAATGTTGTTCGGAGTCTCGGATGGGATCCGGGATATCACGAGGTGATCCGGAATGGTCCGGAGAATAAGATTCATATAAGGAAAGTCCCGTTTCGGAGTTGCGGAATGATTCCGGTGTTTTCATCGGGAATGTTCTAGAAGGTTCCGGATTGTCCGGCACTCCGGGGGGGAGGGGTACATGAATGTGTCATTACATATTGGAATGATTGCATCATGTACTAAGTGTTCTTGCTGTCCCAAATAAAGGATTAAATTGAATCCTAAAACAGAAAAGTCAAATGTCCAGTTTGAAAGTCAAACGGCTAAAACAAGAAACTGTGGGAAACAAGAAAGAGGAGTTGGAACCGACTTGGAGGAGGGGTTTCTCTCCTCCAAGCCGGCGGCCAGCCCTAGGCCGAGTTGGGGAGGGACTCCCTCCCTCCCTGGCGCGCCAAGCCCCCTCCCATCTATATAAGGAGGGGCAGGGCTCCCCTCCTTGGACACAGAAGTTCCTATCTTCTACCTCCGGTTTAGAGCCGTTTGGGTTTAGAGCTTCTAATTGCTTTAGCCTTCGGTTTAGAGCCTTCTAATTGGTTTAGAGCCTTCTAATTGGTGTGTCTAATTACTAGACCACTAATAGCCTCTCTCATACTCCACCATACTCGCACCGGCTTAAGGCGAAGCCCTGCGGGATCTCCCCTCTACTTCCGGTACCACGCCGTTGTGCTGCCGGAATCGCGAGGAGAGTGCTACAACCTCCGCTGCCTGCTGGAACAAGGGAGAGGAAGGTCTTCTTCGAGTACCGAACGTGTGACCGACTGCGGGAGCGCTGCCGGAACGTGGCGCCGGAAGGATCGTCTACGCGATCTTGAGATCGGAAAGAGTACGACTACATCACCCACGAGAATCTGCTCTCGTTAACCGCTTTGGAATCTTCGAGGGTAAGTTATTCCATCGACTCGTTGCTACAATCTAGTAGATAGATCTTGGCTTGTTTGTTTGTATGCGATAGAAATTTTTTGTTTTCCATGCTACGAACCCCTACAGTGGTATCAGAGCCGTGTCTATATGTAGATCTGTTGCACGAGTAGAACACAATGGTCATTGTGGGCGTTGATGCTTTTATTGTCGATTGCTTCTTGTGTACTTTGCATCTTGCGGTATGTTGGGATGAAGCGGCCCGGGCTAACCTTACATGACATCGTTCATGAGACTTGCTCCACGCTTGACATGCAACTTGTATTGCATAAGTGGCTTTGCGGGTGCCTGTTTCTCCTAGCATAGTTAAGATCCAATTTACAACGGTTGATTGACAATGCTAGTATCAATGTTGTGGTTCTCGTTCGTAAGTTAGAACGAAACTTATTGAAAGCCCCAAACCACGTAAAATATGCAAAGAAAGTAGAAGCGTCTAACTTTGTTTTGCAGGGGTGTGCAGTGATGTGATATGGCCATGATTGTGATTATATTTGATGTATGCAATGTTCCTTATTGTAAGTTGGCAACCGGCAGGAGCCATATGGTTGTCTTTAATTTATGTTAAGTCCCGCGTGTCTATTCAAAGTAGTTGTAATAGTTGAAGCCGGTGGACGACAATCATGGAGAAGCATCATTGACCTTGATGCAATGTCGGTGATGATGGAGATCATGTTCGTGCTTGAAGATGGAGATCGGAAGCACAAAGAAGAAAGGCCATATCATATCACATATTATGAATTGCATGTGATGTTTATCCTTTATGCATCTTGTATTGCTTAGTAGACGACTGTAGCATTATAAGATGATCCCTCATGCACATGAATTTCAAGTCATAAAGTGTTCACCCTTAGTTAGCACCGTTGCTAAAGCTTGTTGTTTCGAAGCACCACGTGATGATCGGGTGTGTTAGATTCCGCAAGTGTATACAACGTGGGCAAGCCAGATTTGCTCATGCGGAAGCTAAGGTTTGATCTTGACGAGCCTAGCATGTACAGACATGGTCTCAGGAACACGGATCACCGAAAGGTAAAGCATGAGTCATATAGGAGATATGATGAACATGTTGATTGTTCGCCATTGAAGCTATGTCAACTCTCGTGATGATCGGTTTTGATGTGGTGGATTTGGTTCATGTGATCACTAAAACAATGTGAGGGATATTGTTTTGAGTGGGAGTTCACCTAGATTAATTTAATTATTAATTAGAACTCAATTTATCATAAACTAAATCAAAGTGAATTTGCATAGTTGTTGTAGTCATTGGCATCCGTTTACCACCTTGCGCTTAGTTATAATTGAGATGATAGAACTATAGAATTCTGGTTAGTTACTTTACGAACTGGTATCGTATTGTTTTGAAGTGTTAATCTAAAGTTTAAAAGTCCTATTGCAAACTTTCAGTAAGTTCCGGTTACTCGATGAAGTTTAATAATTGGTATTAAAACAAGAGTAACAATTCCAATGTTAGTATATAAGTATCATGTTTGTCTCCATGATTCTTGATATTCAAAGGATTGTCTTAATATTAAGGTTATCTAGGATCTGAAAGAGTTGTTTCAGAAACCATGATGTGTGGAAGATATTGTGATATCTGAAACGAAGTTTTGGTTACAACATGATAGAGTATAATATGGCAAAGTTCATGTTCTCATATTTTGATGAGAATTTGCAAAAGGTTGGAGACACTAGTTATCCTAATCCTCCAAAAGGTTTTGGAGAGTAACATTATACTCGTGATTCACCGTTACAAGCTAAAAGTAACTTGATCATGGATAAATCCATGATAAGGGTGAATATTTGATGTAGGTAAAATGTTTACTACACCAAGAGATTACTAAAGAAAGGAATTTGAAAGAACACCAAACATTTGATGATGGTGATCTACTTCAAAGTGCAAGTCCAAAGACATTGGTATTTAACTATACACGCTTTGGACTATGTGTCATATGTATGACTCCACTATTGATATTGATAGATTCTTTCAAACAGAAAAGGAAATACTGAAAGAGAATCTTATAAATACATGGCAGAAAAGAAAAGACTATAATTGTTCAGTTTAAGTATATAGATGATATACATGTTATGGCTATATTCTTTGCTTATTAAACAATGTGGTTCTTAAGTATTTGATGCTGAATTTGTTGGTGTGAATTGTCATACGAAACAACACAATTCATGAACTACAATGGCCTGAGTAACTAGCAAAAGAATATGTGATGATGTTCATCGAGAACAAATAAAGGGTTATTGTGTTGCTCGTTAAACATCAAAGTTTGCCTTCAAGATTTGTTTTATCAGGTATTATGAGAACAAAAGGGTTGTTCAAATAATTGCCGTAATCCATAAAAGATGGATAATTCACAAATCTCGTTGGAGAAATCACATCCATAAAACTAGTGCTAAAAATGTCGAAAGACAAATTGATTGAAAGATCACTTAGGAAGTGACATCGCCGTTTAAATTATATTGGAAAGAAAACATGAAGAAACTCCATATGTATGGAATTTTGGAGTCTTTTGATTTTGATCAAATGACGCTTGTGAAACTTTCCTAGAGATAATTAAAACTTCGTTCATAGGCCAAAAGGGAACGAAAGACTAGCTTATTGGAATTTGTACATATTGTTGTACGAAGTCCATTATGTGTAGTCAAGAGCGATGGATTTCAACTTCATATGCTTTCTCCGAAAATTTGAGTGAATATATGAATATTTACTTAATAAGGATGAAGTATGAAACATTTGAAAAGTTCAAAGACTTTCAAGATGAAGTGAAAAATCATTGTAACAAGAATATAAACAGTTTATGATAAAGATCATAAAGGAAGATATTTGAGTTACAGAGTTTAGCATAATACCTAAGATTTAAGGAATCGTTCCGTGGATTTGCATTTCCCGAAACACCATAAGAGTATGGAGCATTCGAGATATGTAATTAAACCTTGTTTGACATGGTGAGATCAAAGGTGTAATTCATAAAATTGCCATTGTATTTTAAAGATTAAAAGCTTTAGAGATTACCGTTTTTCCACTGAAAGAGCTTCATCATAATCCGTTGAAATGACACCATATAAGGTTATGGTTTGGGATAAAACCCAAGTAGTCCTTTCTTAAACATTGGTGTGCTATACATAAGAAAGATGTTTGCAACCAAAGTCGGATGAATCTGTCTTTGTTAAGTATTTCTCCATAACACCGGAGACAAAAGTGTTTGTCGCTTAGAACGTCAAGTTTCTTTAAGAAGGAATTTTTCGTGAAAAGTTAAGTGGGAGGACAATAGAACTTTGATAAGGTTAAAAGAACCTTAGCTATATGTGCAGAGTTGCGCAACGCCAAAAAGTGTTCCGGAGGCAGCAACAATGCTCATGGCTCACGTGCTTCAAAGGTTGTGGTTACAATATTCAAAGTTTCTATTGAAACAAGTAGGTCGGGTAAACAATCAAATACCTAGATTTGGGAGTTAAATCATTATTTGACAATAATGATCCGACTACATGCAAAGAAGCGATGATGGGCCCTGACTCCGTCAAATGGCTTGAAGTCATAAAATCCGTGATAGTTCCATACACGAGAAATCAAGTTTTGAACTTGAAGGACCCTCGAGAAAGGTGTAAGACCTTACAGTTGTGTTTGGATCTATAAAGAAATAGACATGGATGTTTCACATCTATGAAATAGTCGACATGTTGGGAAAGAGTTCACAACAATGTTCAAAGGTTGACTATGACAAGGTTTGATCTTTCATAGTGATATTTAGTCTAGACGGATTAATGTAGCAACCACTACATATAATTTGTTATATGGTAGTTGAATAAACAAAACAAGTTCTTCTAATAGAATCGTTACCTAGGACATGTGCATAACACGGTCCATAGGGTTTTGTTAATTCAAAGGATGCTAAAAGCATATGCAAACTTCAATGGTTGAAGTGAGCATTGCGGAGTTGGAATCTTCACTATGATGAAACTGTTAAAGGAGTTTAAAAGTTCATTAGAGACAATGAAGATGCTTGCATTTGCAAGAAATTAAGTGGGAGCGCTAAGACATGTTTCTAATACATTATGTGGAAGACATATTGTTAATTGGAAATAATGTATCTTTTATTAACACATATTAAGAATTTCATCCTGATGAAAGACTTAGGCAAAACCCAAATATTTGGCATCAATAGATGCTAATATGGTTGTGCCAGAAATACATAGACGAGATATTGAATGAGTTCAATATAGAAACTACAAGAAAGTTTCTTGTCGCACAGAAAGGATTGAATAAGTTCAATGTTGATATATTCAAGTGTATTGACATTTGGTAAAGTGAAACAAATAATCAAGTATAGATTGATACTTGATGTATGAAATCACAAAGAGTATTTATATCAATCATACTCTGATATGTACAAATCCAGATATGTCATATGCTCTAAATGTTGTGAGCATATACCAGAATGATTCGTAAGATGATCATTGGACAATAGTAAGGATATTCTTATGATCTTTTGGAAGAACTAAGAGTATAATATTTGTAGAAGTGACAAATAGATGGTTAGTTCATTGTAAAAGTACTACATTGATACTAGTTTTGTCACAAAGTACAAATTAAGTTTATCTCAATTTAAACTAAGGGTGGCACAATATAATGGAAAGTGAGTTCCATAATGGATTTGGATGAGTTCCAAAGTTAAGACATTGTGACAGATACTACAACAAAAGGCTAAAGTATATGACTGCTATTATAGCAGCAAAGGAGGGCATTTGTGTCAAGTAGTTTGTTATCAAACTAGGTGTGGTTCACAATGGGATAATACTATGAAGATATATTGTACGACAATATTGTCAACATGTTTTAACCCCAAAGAACTAAAGGTCACACCAAAGGACCAAATTTGTACGAAGCCATCTCATTAGAGAATGAGTGATGCGTAGAGACGCAAATACATGCAATTACACACAGACCTGGAAGTGTCAGATCCGGAGATCAGTTGACCACTAGCAAACGTGTACACCGGAAATCCATAGGTGTTGAAAACACAAAGGTTTGAAACTAGATTATTGACTCTGGTGCAAGTGGGAGACTGTTGGAGATATGCCCAAGAGGCAATAATAAAGTGGGTTATTATCATATCTTCATACTTATGATAAATGTTTACATACCATGCTATAATTGTATTAACCGGAAACATTAATACTTGTGTGATTTGTAAACATAAAAGAGTCCCTAGTAAAGCCTCTTGTTAAACTAGCTTGTTGGTTAATATATGATCATGGTTTCCTGATCATGAACATAGAGATGTTATTAACAACAGGATCATATCATTAGGAGAATGATGTGATGGACATACTCCTATAGATAAGCGTAGCATAAAGATCAAGTCATTTTAAATAGTTCAATTGCTATATGCTTTCTGATACATAGTAACCTAATTCCTTCGACCATGAGATCATGCATATCACCTTTGCCGGATGGATGCTTTGATGACATCAAACACCACACCGTAACTGGGTGGCTATAAAGGTGGCATTGAGTGTTCGGAAAGTATTGGTTGAAACACATGGATCAAGAGTGGGATTTGTCCATCCATATGACGGATAGATATACTCTGGGCCCTCTCGGTGTAATGTCATCCAATTAGCTTGCAAGCATGTGACTGGCTCACAAGGGATCACATATCACGGGAACGAGAAAAGAGTACTTATCGGTAACGAGGTTGAACTAGGTATGCAGAGATACCGACGATCATAACCTCGGATAAGTAAACTATCGTGAGACAAAGGGAAATTGGTATCGTATGTAAGTGGTTCATTCGATCGCAAAGTAATCGTAGAAATATGTGGGATCCATATGAATTTCCAGATTCCTCTATTGGTTATTGTTCGGAGAAGTGTCTCGATCATGTCCGCATAATTCACGAACCGTAGGGAGACACACTTAAGGATTCGACGTTGTTTGAGTAGTTATGGTATTATGAGAAAGAGACCGAATGTTGTTCGGAGTCTCGGATGGGATCCGGGATATCACGAGGTGATCCGGAATGGTCCGGAGAATAAGATTCATATAAGGAAAGTCCCGTTTCGGAGTTGCGGAATGATTCCGGTGTTTTCATCGGGAATGTTCTAGAAGGTTCCGGATTGTCCGGCACTCCGGGGGGGGGGGAGGGGTACATGAATGTGTCATTACATATTGGAATGATTGCATCATGTACTAAGTGTTCTTGCTGTCCCAAATAAAGGATTAAATTGAATCCTAAAACAGAAAAGTCAAATGTCCAGTTTGAAAGTCAAACGGCTAAAACAAGAAACTGTGGGAAACAAGAAAGAGGAGTTGGAACCGACTTGGAGGAGGGGTTTCTCTCCTCCAAGCCGGCGGCCAGCCCTAGGCCGAGTTGGGGAGGGACTCCCTCCCTCCCTGGCGCGCCAAGCCCCCTCCCATCTATATAAGGAGGGGCAGGGCTCCCCTCCTTGGACACAGAAGTTCCTATCTTCTACCTCCGGTTTAGAGCCGTTTGGGTTTAGAGCTTCTAATTGCTTTAGCCTTCGGTTTAGAGCCTTCTAATTGGTTTAGAGCCTTCTAATTGGTGTGTCTAATTACTAGACCACTAATAGCCTCTCTCATACTCCACCATACTCGCACCGGCTTAAGGCGAAGCCCTGCGGGATCTCCCCTCTACTTCCGGTACCACGCCGTTGTGCTGCCGGAATCGCGAGGAGAGTGCTACAACCTCCGCTGCCTGCTGGAACAAGGGAGAGGAAGGTCTTCGTCGAGTACCGAACGTGTGACCGACTGCGGGAGCGCTGCCGGAACGTGGCGCCGGAAGGATCGTCTACACGATCTTGAGATCGGAAAGAGTACGACTACATCACCCACGAGAATCTGCTCTCGTTAACCGCTTTGGAATCTTCGAGGGTAAGTTATTCCATCGACTCGTTGCTACAATCTAGTAGATATATCTTGGCTTGTTTGTTTGTATGCGATAGAAATTTTTTGTTTTCCATGCTACGAACCCCTACAGCATATTCCAAGGATATGCTTGCCACGTCAGCCCTAGAAGGAACCAAGGCACCCCTTTATAAGGGGGGACGCTGGCTCCTGAGAAGGGGATCAATTCATTCTACGCCGTAAGGCTGGTGTAGTAGTGTTCTTCCTCTCTATGAGACAGCTCTAGGAGCACTTGTATTCATTGAGAAGAGGAATATAGATTTATTAGTTGAGCATTTGAGTGTAGAAATCACTACATCTTCCCTCCCCGAATCCTACTAGCATCCATTGGCCTCATACTTTAGCCTATCCATGGCATCTGCCGTGCCACCACCACGACAGATGTTGCCCGTGGGGGCGAGGAAGAATTCCTAGGGTTGGGATGGTTGATTTCTCGCCGTCTACATGAGTTAGGGTTAGTGACGTGGGTTCTCATCGGCGGTGACAACGGGGGTCGGTGATTTTCTTTTCTCGACTTAGCGGTGTGCAAGGAAGAAGACATTGGTGGGCAACATAACCTGTAGTTCTTAGTTATCTTGTTCCGCAACCATAGTTTAAAAACCGGATCGATTCACTGGTTAAACCGAAAAAACCGGAACCAGAGGCCTCATTGGCTTTTTAAGTGCACCAGACCGTCCAGCTAACGAAACAGGAAAAACCAGACAAAAAGCGGTTGAATCAGTGGTTTAATAGAAAACCAGTCGACGGTCCGACAAGTAAATAACCGTCCACGAAAGAAAATATGACGCTGCGATCGGGATTCGATCCCAAGACCTCCCAGCTCGCGCTAACCAATACTTTAATGGGCTAGCCAACCGGGTCGACCAATGTTTGTATCAAAGTACTTCATGTATACTCTAAATATATTTTTTATTTTCTAACATATTAGTATTTTTCCATTTATATTATTTTCTTTAATAAACCAGCACCGAACCGAAGACCTCACCGATTCGATCGCCGGTCCAGTTTCTTAAACTATGTCAGCAACGTCTATCAACCCATTCAGCATTTTCTTATCCACCATTTGTTTCAGATGGCTAAGATAATCGTAATAAGAAGCCACACGGGGAAGGAACTAAAAAACGACGGAAGCAAAGTAAAATCAGCATTCTATTCCGGCCAGAATTGTTCACGCTGAACGAAGCCTTCCAGGCTTGGAGAAAGAAATAGATCTGGTATTTAAGAAAAAAAAAACAAGCAAAATACAATAGCGTTTTTTTTTTTTTTTTTTTTTTTTTTTTTTTTGCGGTTGGGAGATCAAGGTGTACATCTGCCTGCCTTCGCTTTGGCTCTCCAGAGGGAGACATGATCTAAATTGTTAACGGAAGCTAGCAGGAATCCTTCCCCTTGCACGTACGGCGGACACACAGCGGAATTCCTCACATCGCGGCCAGCTCGGCGAGGAATGCGTCAGCGTGCTCCGGCTTGACGCAAAGCGACGCGACATTCACCCCGTCGTCCTCATCCTTCCCCTTGCACGGCGGCGGTAACACAGCGCAGGCGGGCACCACCATCAGCTCCTCGTGCCACATCACCCGCGCCGGCCTTCCGCCGCCGAAGTCCGCCTCGTCCAGCCCGACGCCCCGCCAGCTGGACACCCCCAGGATGTTGTACAGGGGGGTCTGCTCCCGCTCCGCGGCCCCGCCCTCAAGCAGCTCCGGTATCTTCTCCTTGGCCATCCTGATGAGCGTCACTACGTCCCTGATGTCACCGTCGGCCACCTGTGCGCGCGTCGCCGGTACCCACTGCAGGACGAAGCAGTTGCCGTAATAGCCGTCGTCGGCTCCGAGACCAAAGAGCTTGCGCACGTTGCACGCGAAGACCAGCGGCGCCAGCTGGTCCTGCTCCGCCGTGTCAGGGATGGCTGCACGGGTCCGGCACCGCCACAGCACAGCCGCGACGGCTTCGAACACCGTGCAGCTGGCGCACTGGGCCCTCACGCGGCCGATGAGGCTCCATGGGACGGTAATATCGAGGAAGGCGCCCTCGCCCTTGCTGGGTCGGAAGCCCATCGCGGAGCTTTCGGCGCCCACCCTCGACGGGGGTAGACCCCGGGCCCCGAGAGCGGTAGCCGACCTGACCGGCACGACCGACGGGCGCGGCAACCCGCGGGCGAGCTCGCCCACGGCCTGCAGGAACTGCCCCATCCCGGCGCCGTCAGCCAGGATATGGTTCCACGTGACCGCGACGACGAAGCCGCCGCAGGAGAACTCCGTGACCTGCATCTGCAGCAGCGGCTCGTGGTCGCCGCAGAGCGATCCGGCGTAGGCAACGGCGAGGTCCGGGAGCAGCGCCACGGTGACCTCATCCAGGGCGCAGGAGGCGGACGCCCCTACGAACGGCACGCCCCACTCGTCGGTGGTGCACGCGATCCGGTCACCGGCGAGGCGGCCGGACACAGGACGGTAATGGACGAGCGCTTGCGACAGCGCCTGCTTGATGGTCTCGATGGGCTTGTCAATGGGTTGGTCGAACATGAGGAGCGATGAGATCGCGCAAGGAGGAACGCCCTGGTCCAGAGACGAGAGCTGGACGGTGGCGGCTACCAGCATGTGTTCCTCCGATGGGCGGACCATGACCGGCGACGACTTGTTCACCACACCGCTCATCTTGCTTCAAACTGAGATATACGAACTGCAGCTCCACCACTAATACATACTAGATGAATAAGCGCGCTTGGCATTGTGTGGTAGGTGTGGTTGGCTTGCACGCGACGTTTATTTATTTATTCCTTTAATGAGTGTCTAAGCAAATTAAATAGAACATGCACATCACTGATCTGAAGTTTGGCGAGGAGCGGCAGACATATCTAAGTCAGACTATTCGAAACTAAAAAAAAATGAGACACGGGATTTGCACCACCTCTCTCATTAGTATTTAATTTACAAATCTTAAAAGAATTACATCTGTGCTATTCATTATTTCACACCTCCTACCTTTTTTTATAAGTGATACCAAGGACATGAAAGAATAACCACATTCACAACTGCTTAATGCTGACATCATTTTCATGACAATATAAGAGCAATTTGCTATGAAATTCCGTAGTAATATAAATATCGGCGGGATGCATCTGATGAAAAGTGAATATCGGTTGGAAAAAGTGCATAAACAAATATATTTCACTTATATCACACCATATCACAGAGTAGCCCGGAGACGACAACCTGCAATTTCAAGGTGACCAAAGACAAACTTTAGTCCACGGATTCCATATAATATTAGCGACCCTTGCATCTCTTTGTTGTGTAATGAGCATTATTATGGCTTTGCCTTCCTTCCTGTCACTTCGAGAACTTCCATTCTCCTCACAAGTCACAAATAGGCTGTAAAGAACAATCATGTCTTGCAACATCTGCATCATTGGACTGATGACCATTAGCACCATAAGTAAATGGATTCGTATGTTAGCATGATAGGGAATAGATACAAATCTACCAACAAAATTTTCACAAATTAACTATCCTGGCTAGCATAAGCCAATTACTAAGAGATAAAATAACATATAATTTCAATTTCAACAACGCAAGTGGGAGGCAGATCGATCACTGTTATGTTTGCAGGAAAAGGCGGCCGAAACATTTATTGAATATCAATGCAATGATGTATGTGCATACAGAAGCTTGATAAATTATTATCATGATGCATATGCAGAGCTGGCTCAAAATTGTCATATCCAATTTTCATAACCCCATATACATATGTTCTAAAAGGTAATGAAGCAAAATAAATATACCAAAGGACTGACTTCTTTACCTCGCTTTGACCTTCGTCACCTGATTTCTGCTCTTGCAACAGAGAAAAGATAAGCAGGGACAAAACCTGTAACAGATCAACTGGTATTTGTTGATAACACAGCTTATACACCTCTCTGTGATCAACCGCGTGCTAAAGGCATACCTAGCTTGAAGGCTTGGCCAAATAAGTGGCCACATGCCATAAAAATAAAGATACAAACTTAGCCTCACTCAATCAACTACAGAATACCCACAACTAATAGTTTTTTTACCAGATAAAAAATTAGTGGCAAGGTTGCGATACAATATATAGGACAACCTAATACAAACACGGAACAATGAAGAAACATGCCTACATTTTTATTATGGCATATTAGATAGCAAAATAGACTACTTATGCAAGGCATCCATTTGGTATGGATGATAAGTGATAACATGCTAGTAGAAAAAGCTAAGTTAAGGTGAAGAAAATTTACAAAACCGAAAAGTCATTTCAATCTAAAATGTAAGGTACGGACAGGTCAGTCGAAACCACCGAGACACACACTCCGAAATAAATCAACTTACTCCAATAGAAAAAGTAGGCCATATGTCTTACATGATTATTAGTAATAAAAGCAAATTATATAGCACCAAAAGCAGATTTCCTTGTGGGCCAGCCACTGAGTGGGACAAAAACTTGAACATAAGGCATCACCAATGCATCCCTAGGTAATCGTCTCTGGAATAATACAGAAACAAAATTTTGGACCACAGCTACTCGATAGATAAAATAGACTGAACTCAAGGTCAAATAAGTAAATTTTCCCATGGCATCATGACAGTTTTTAACAGGCCACCTATAGATCGATAGACAGATGAAAACAATAATCTGCCAAATGCAAAAAATTGTGTCACACTTGTTATCGCCATATTTTGACCAAAGGAGGAGATGGGCCGTAATCAAGATGGGCTTGGAAGATACGTATATGCAACGTGTTGTTGAATCGGCCTTGTGCGTGGATTTGGGCTAAATTGCCCGTGTATCTGTATATTGTAGTAGTTTCCGTTTCGGTTTAAGTAAGAGATAGAGTTGTAGAGTTATTCCAAAGATAGAAAGTTTCCGGACTATAAATATGTACCTAAGGTTATTGAGAAAAGGAGGACAATCACGTTCACAACAAACACAATCTCGGCGCATCGCCACCCCTTGTTTCTAGGGTTTCTTTCGGGTAAGTGTCATGCTGCCTAGATCGCATCTTGCGATCTAGGCAGTATCTGCTTATGCGTTATTTGGTGTTACTCGTACTGAAGCCTTGTTGATGGCGAGTAATACTTTTATCATAGATTTGTTTAGGTTAGCATCGGTACTTCTCGCTATAATTGTTTAGTTATGCTATCTCTAGTTACCTCGCTACCTTTGCACCTTTTCCCGGGTGTAAGGGTAGCATCTTGCTTGATCTTTATTCAGTTGATTTGGTCTGTTATAGTTATGCCTTGTTTTCCAAGGTTTAGTTTGATATCCACATAGTCAGGCCTTGCAAACGGGTTGAACGATCCAGTAGTACGTGAGGATGTGGTTTGCCAGTTCGAGAGGAGTTGTTCCGGGAATTGACTTTACGTCAGTTGTTAGGCCTTCTCTAGGGTTAGTTTTCCATTATCTTTTGTATCTACCAGGCTCAATCACGCGTAGGACGTTCCAATTACGTGGTGAAAACGTTAAACTGTCGTAGATCGATTTAACTTATATTGATGAAGCAAAACCCCATGTTATCGTAGATCTAATGCAGAACCATGGGACAATCGGCTCCAGGAGCCGATTCACAGGGAAACCTGGGAGCCGGTCACGGCTCGAATTTTACGTATACTTGTTTACCATGCAGGAAACTGATCGAAGCAATCCATCACCTCCCTGACCAGGTATAGGTCAGGTGGCATGCCCTTGAACCAAGCCAGGACATGTGCCGGAGTTTTGCGGGCCGTTGCCCGAGGGACCAGGGCCCACCAGCAGTTCTGGGAGCCTCCCGGCTCTTCGTGTTGCTCGTCGCTGCTCGCCGGTGGGTTTTGACAGGCAACACATTCTGGCACGCCCGGTGGGACTCGAACCCACAATCGCCTGATTAGAAGGGTCGAGCTCGATCGAGCACGTGAGCCGATACCTGGCGCAGTTAGGCATGATTTCAGCATCGGATCAGTTGCGCGTGAGGTTCTTTGTGCAATCTCTGACAGGACCAGCTTTTGGGTGGTACACCTCGCTGCCACCTGATTCGATCCAGACCTGGAAGCAACTGGAAGAGCAGTTCCACATTCAGTATCATTCAGAAGCTACCGAGGCTGGCATTGCAGACCTGACACAGGTGCGGCAAAAGCGGGGAGAAACTGTAGCCGAGTACATCCAGCGTTTCAGGACTGTCAAGAACCGATGTTACTCAGCTCGTTTAACTGAGAAAGAAGCAGTCGAGCTGGCAGTGTTGGGTCTCTCAGCACCTGTCAAGGATCTGGCTTTCCAAGTAGAGTACAACTCATTGGCGCACATGGCCCAGAAGCTGACGATGTATGAACAGCGCCACCCTGAGTTGTACCAAGACAAGTTCAAACGTCCGATAGGCCTGGTCGATACAGAAGAAGAGGATCCTACACAAGACCAGGAGGTGGCCGTGGCTGAATGGGCTCGGGGGGCAGATCCTGTGTCCTGCAAATGGGTGAAGCAGCAAGGGCCTGCAAAAGGGTTCGACTTCGATGCGAGCAAAGCTGAGCAGATATTCGATTTACTGCTGAAAGAAAAGCAGCTGAAGTTACCCGAAGGCCACAAAATCCCTACGGCTCAGGAGATGAACGGGAGACCATACTGCAAGTGGCATCACTCGTTCACCCACACCACCAATGATTGCAAAGAGCTACGTCGCCAGATCCAAACAGCGATAGAACAAATCCGTCTGATCCTTGGGCAGTTCGCCATGAAAGTAGACACAAACCCATTTCCCGGCGTCAACATGGTAGAACACAGTCACTCCACGAGGCGTCAGCTGGATTCTCGTTCGATGTTAATATGGTAGGATCTGTGTACCACCATGGCACATACAAGGAGGAAGGCGGTCGCTCTCGGGGCAAAGAAAGAGAGGGGGCTGGTCCACGCGACCGGCCCAGCTACGAGGACAGGCGGTATTTAACTGAGGAACATGTGAGGAGCGTGCGATATCAGAAGCCACACTCCACGCATCTCCTTAACAAGTATGAGCGTCCGTATGACCGACGTCGCCGGCGCAATAGGGACGGTGAAGGATATGAGCACCTCTCTAGGGGAACGTCAAAAGAAAAGGAAGGCGTAGACAAGCATTGGGATTGTCCTTTCTTCAAGTATTGCTGGGATGCGGGAATGAGCCGATTGCCTACAATCGATGTCGTGGGAATGACCACGGCAGATGCTGCAATCGGCAGCGAGTAGTAGAGCGAAGGGCAAGGGTGGCCAGCCATCTGCGGTGCGAGATGAGGGCTAAGACACGGGGTTTTACCCAGGTTCGGCCCCCCGGAGGGTAAAGACCTACTCCTGCTTGATTGTATTATGGATGTGTTTACAATGGGCGAACTCGGCGACTAGGCGGCGAGTTGCTTGGGTGTATGAGGGAACGTGTCTCTACTCACCCCTTAGGGAGGTTTATATAGGCTCACCTCCCCTAGGGTTTACATATCTCAACCGATTCGGTTACAACTTTGGCAATCGTTTAACCTAGACCGACTGGGCCTATCTACTCGCCTAGGCCTTCAACTTCCAGTCGCCTGGTATCTTGCTGGGCTTTGATCCACTCGCCGTTCTGCAGGCCCACTCGCCAACCCTTGGGCCAGTCGGAAACGTCCCGCTGAGTATACCCCAGTAGGCGTATCCCCATCAGTAGTCCCCGAGGCCGTCGTTGATTAGGCGTGGGTGGCTGCTGGCAGTCGGAGTATGTGGCTTCAAGCTGGCACCCAGTCGAATCGTCTGCGGGCTCCTGCATGAAGGAATAAATCCGGCGAACCGAGTTGCGTCTTGGGCGAGTCGAGCCAACGGGGCGCGGTCCCGGCGAGTAACTTAGCGAGCCGAGTGGCAGGAGGCGGACCGTCGGGCGTGGTCAAACTAGCCGTTAAGGTAACTCAACGGTAACTTTCGGCGTAATCATTGCACGGTAACGGCCCCCTAATTTGGCGGGCAACTCCCGCTATATAAGAGGAATGGTTGGCTATCGCAGAGCCAACCGCCCATCGTTTCTTCCGAGCGCACACATCTTCCTTCCTTCAACTCCGCGATCCAATCGACCCGCAATCCTCCGACCTCCAAACAAATCTTCAGCCATGGCCCTCCCCACTGAACCTTGGGGTAGATCCAAGTGCACCAGGGCGCAGCTGGCCTCCTTCGAGGAGGCCGAAATCCTGCGGGCCGGCTGCTGGCGTATCCCCGCAGCCGGAGAGACGACCCCGAACCCGCGAGAGAGAGAATTCATCTGTTTCACTAGTCACCTCGAGCGGGGGTTAGGGTTTCCCACATCTTTGTTCTTCCGGCGCTTCTGCGCCTACTACGTGATCCAACCCTCAGATCTGGGTCCCCATAGCATCGAGCAGCTCGCCATCTTCGTGGCATTCTGCGAGTGCTATTTGGGCTGCCGGCCCTACTTTCCCTTGTGGCAAGATCTGTTCCACGGACGGATCAGCCGCGAGGAGGCGGGCGGCCCAATGCTAGCCGCGGGTGGCTTAACCTTCCAACTCAAATCCAAAGCCTCTTTCTTCGACCTGATGCTGCCAGCCAAAGCAGCGAGCGACTGGAAAAAGTCATGGTTCTACGTGACCAAGGCGACTCCGGAGGACGAGGCGGAGATCCCGCGGTACTCGGCCAACCGTTCCGAACCACGCCATCTCCAGGTCGGCAAGCTCCCCGACGACCAGCGGATGGTCGTCGATGAGATGCTCCAGACCATTCGTGGTCTGAAGAAGAAGGGGCTCCAGACGGTGAACTTGTACAACTGTTGGCTTGGGCGGCGGCTCGTTCCGCTCGCCCAACGCGAGCATTACATGTACCAGTACACGGGCCGAGGAGACTCGACGAAGGCCTGCCTCGCCGAGTGGAAGCTGGAGGACTACCTCTCGGCGCTGAAGAAGATCACCCAGGCGGCATACACGGATGCGCAGGCCGGGGTCCCTCCTTACACCGCGAAACGTCCGGCTCCGACGGTAATCCTTTTATCTTGTTCGCAGTCGCAGCATGTGCAGTCGCGGCAATTCTAACTTTGTTTCGTGTTTAACGCAGCTGTTCCAAGTGGTGGAAGGGTGGCTGCTACCCGCCGATGACGAGAGCCCCGGGCCATCCGCCCAGGACACAAGCGAGTCGCCACCCGCCAAGGGTAACGAGGACGACGAGGACGAGTCCGAAGAGGAGATTGCCCTACTGGTCCGAAAGACCCGCGGGCAACGTCAGCGCGAAATCGAGGCGAGCAGGAGCCTCGAGCGTCATGACGACGACGACGAACTCCCAGAGGCCACCTCGCACCGTCAAGCCACTCCCGCGAAGAAGAAGAAGAAGGAGAAGGAGGCGAGGGCCCCCCCGAGGAGGAAGACGAAGCCGCCGAAGATGGCCTCACCGCCGCACTCAACGAGCAGCTCTGATGCTCACAGTTCGGCCGGTGACGGCGTGGCCCCGGCGACAACCGCGCTAGATGCGCCATCCGTGGAAGCGCCGCTGGCTTCAATGCCTCCGCCCTTCGCGCCGGTCTCCGGACTAGGGAAGGCTCCAGCTGTGGCGACCTCACCTCGCAAGGAGTTCCCGAGCATGGCGGTCTCGCCCCGCAAGGAGGCTCCGGTCGTGGCAGCTCCACCTCGCGAGGGGGCCTCCGCCGAAGGCGTCCCGGAGGCGCCAACCGCTACCTCGACGTCAAAGAAGCCGTCCGTATCCTGGGCCCCTGACGTCCTGGAACTGGGGCTTAGTCGCCGATTGGGCCCTGAGCTGGAGAAACCGGCCAGCCTTCGTACAGGGCTGCGCTTCATTCCAGTCGCCAAGTGAGTGCATTCGGCCCTCACCATTCTCTTTTAGTACTTCGATTGTTTTTTATTGATTTGTCTTGACGTGCAGGACCGGAGTGAAAAAGATGGGCCACCCGACGGTGGCCAAGGTGCCTTCCGCCGCTAGCGAGGAGGATCCCTCCCGTAAGAGGAAGGTGGACGAGGTTGTTGGAGATATGCCCAAGAGGCAATAATAAAGTGGTTATTATCATATCTTCACACTTATGATAAATGTTTACATACCATGCTATAATTGTATTAACCGGAAACATTAATACTTGTGTGATTTGTAAACTAAAATAAGAGTCCCTAGTAAAGTCTCTTGTTAAACTAGCTTGTTGGTTAATATATGATCATGGTTTCCTGATCATGAACATAGAGATGTTATTAACAACAGGATCATATCGTTAGGAGAATGATATGGTGGACATACTCCTATAGATAAGCGTAGCATAAAGATCAAGTCATTTCAATAGTTCAATTGCTATATGCTTTCTGATACATAGTAACCTAATTCCTTCGACCATGAGATCGTGCATATCACCTTTACTGGATGGATGCTTTGATGTCATCAAACACCACACCGTAACAGGGTGGCTATAAAAGTGGCATTGAGTATTCGGAAAGTATTGGTTGAAACACATGGATCAAGAGTGGGATTTGTCCATCCACATGACGGATAGATATTCTCTGGGCCCTCTCGGTGAAATGTCATCCAATTAGCTTGCAAGCATGTGACTTGGTCACAAGGGATCACATATCACGGGAACGAGAAAAGAGTACTTATCAGTATCGAGGTTGAACTAGGTATGCAGAGATACCGACGATCAGAACCTCGGATAAGTAACATATCGTGAGACAAAGGGAAATTGGTATCGTATGTAAGTGGTTCATTCGATCGCAAAGTAATCGTAGAAATATGTGGGAGCCATATGAATTTCCAGATTCCTCTATTGGTTATTGTTCGGAGAAGTGTCTCGATCATGTCCGCATAATTCACGAACCGTAGGGAGACACACTTAAGGATTCGACGTTGTTTGAGTAGTTATGGTATTATGAGAAAGAGACCGAATGTTGTTCGGAGTCTCGGATGGGATCCGGGATATCACGAGGTGATCCGGAATGGTCCGGAGAATAAGATTCATATAAGGAAAGACCCGTTTCGGAGTTCGGGAATGATTCCGGTGTTTTCATCGGGGTTATTCTAGAAGGTTCCGGATTGTCCGGCACTCCGGGGGGGGAGGGGTACATGAATGTGTCATTGCTTATTGGAATGATTGCATCATGTACTAAGTGTTCTTGCTGTCCCAAATAAAGGATTAAATTGAATCCTAAAACAGAAAAGTCAAATGTCCAGTTTGAAAGTCAAACTGCCAAAACAAGAAACTGTGGGAAACAAGCAAGAGGAGTTGGAACCAACTTGGAGGAGGAGTCCAACTCCTCCAAGCCGGCGGCCAGCACAAGGCCGAGTTGGGGAGGGACTCCCTCCCTCCCCTGGCGCGCCAAGACCCCCCTCCCATAAAAGGAGGGGCAGGGCTCCTCCTAGACACACACAAGTTTCCTATCCTCTAAACTAAACCCTAGATCTAGACCCCGGTTTAGAGCTATTCGGTTTAGAGCCTTCTAATTGGTTTAGAGCCTTCTAATTGGTGTGTCTAATTACTAGACCACTAATAGCCTCTCTCATAAGCTCCACCATACTCGCACCGGCTTAAGGCGAAGCCCTGCGGGATTTCCCCTCTACTTCCGGTACCACGCCGTTGTGCTGCCGGAATCGCGAGGAGAATACTACAACCTCCGCTGCCTGCTGGAACAAGGGAGAGGAAGGTCTTCGTCGAGTACCGAACGTGTGACCGACTGCGGGAGCGCTGCTGGAACGTGGCGCCGGAAGGATCGTCTACGCGATCTTGAGATCGGAAAGAGTACGACTACATCACCCACGAGAATCTGCTCTCGTTAACCGCTTTGGAATCTTCGAGGGTGAGTTCCACTATCGACTCGTTGCTACAATCTAGTAGATAGATCTTGGCTTGTTTGTTTGTATGCGATAGAAAAATTTTGTTTTCCATGCTACGAACCCCTACAGTGGTATCAGAGCCGTGTCTATATGTAGATCTGTTGCACGAGTAGAACACAATGGTCATTGTGGGCGTTGATGCTTTTATTGTAGATTGCTTTTTGTGTACTTTGCATCTTGCGGTATGTTGGGATGAAGCGGCCCGGGCTAACCTTACATGACATCGTTCATGAGACTTGCTCCACGCTTGACATGCAACTCGTTTTGCATAAGTGGCTTTGCGGGTGCCTGTTTCTCCTAGCATAGTAAAGATCCAATTTACAACGGGTGATCAACAATGCTAGTATCAATGTTGTGGTTCTTGTTCGTAAGTTAGAACGACACTTATGGAAAGCCCCAAACCACGTAAAATATGCAAAGAAAGTAGAAGCGTCTAACTTTGTTTTGCAGGGGTGTGCAGTGATGTGATATGGCCATGATTGTGATTATATTTGATGTATGCAATGTTCCTTATTGTAAGTTGGCAACCGGCAGGAGCCATATGGTTGTCTTTAATTTCTGTTAAGACCTGCGTGTCTATTCAAAATAGTTGTAATAGTTGAAGCTGGTGGACGACAACCATGGAGAAGCGTCATTGACCTTGATGCTATGCCGGTGATGATGGAGATCATATTCGTGCTTGAAGATGGAGATCGGAAGCACAAAGAAGAAAGGCCATATCATATCACATATTATGAATTGCATGTGATGTTAATCCTTTATGCATCTTGTATTGCTTAGTAGACGACGGTAGCATTATAAGATGATCCCTCATGCACATAAATTTCAAGTTCTAGAGTGTTCACCCTTAGTATGCACCGTTGCCAAAGCTTGCTGCTTCGAAGCACCACGTGATGATCGGGTGTCTTTGATTCCGCGGGTGAATACAACGTAAGCAAGCCAGATTTGCTTATGCGGAAGCTAAGGTTTGATCTTGACGAGCCTAGCATGTACAGACATGGCCTCAGGAACACGGATCGCCGAAAGGCAAAGCATGAATCATATAGTAGATATGATGAACATGATGATTGTTCGCCATTAAAACTATATCAGCTCTCGTGATGATCGGTGTTGATGTAGTGGATTTGGTTCGTGTGATCACTAAAACAATGTGAGGGATGTTGTTTTGAGTGGGAGTTCACCTAGATTAATTTAATTATTAATTAGAACTCAATTTATCATAAACTAAATCAAAGTGAATTTGCATAGTTGTTGTAGTCATTGGCATCCGTTTACCACCTTGCGCTTAGTTATAATTGAGATGATAGAACTATAGAATTCTGGTTAGATACTTTACGAACTGGTATCGTATTGTTTTAAGTGTTAATCTAAAGTTTAAAAGTCCTATTGCAAACTTTCAGTAAGTTCCGGTTACTCCATGAAGTTTAATAATTAGTATTAAATCAAGAGTAACAATTCCAAGTGTTAGTATATAAGTATCATGTTTGTATCCATGATTCTTGATATTCAAAGGATTCCCTTAATATCAAGGTTATCTAGGATCTGAAAGAGTTGTTTCAGAAACCATGATGTGTGGAAGATATTGTGATATCTGAAACGAAGTTTTGGTTGCAACATGATAGAGTATAATATGGCAAAAGTCATGTTCTCATATTTGATGAGAATTTGCAAAAAGGTTGGAGACACTTGTTGTCCTAATCCTCCAAAAGGTTTTGGATAGCAACATTATACTCATAATTCATCGTTATAAGCTAAAAGTAGCTTGATCATGGAAGATTCCATGATAAGGGTGAATATTTGATGTAGGTAAAATGTTTACTGCACCAAGGGATTACTAAAGAAAGGAATTTGAAAGAACACCAAACATTTGATGATGGTGATCTACTTCAAAGTGCAAGTCCAAAGACATTGGTATTTAACTATACACGCTTTGGACTATGTGTCATATGTATGACTCCACTATTGATATTGATAGATTCTTTCAAACAGAAAAGGAAATATTGAAAGAGAATCTCATAAATATATGGCAGAAAAGAAAAGACTAGAATTGTTCAGTTTAAGTATATAGATGATATACATGTTGTGGCTATATTCTTTGCTTATTAAACAATGTGGTTCTTAAGTACTTGATACTGAATTTGTTGGTATGAATCGTCATACGAAACAACAGAATTCATGAACTACAATGGCCTAAGTAACTAGCAAAAGAATATGTGATGATGTTCATCGAGAGCAAATAAAGGGTTATTGTGTTGCTCGTTAAACATCAAAGCTTGCTTCAAAGATTTGTTTTATCAGGTATTATGAGAACAAAAGGGTTGTTCAAATAATTACCGTAATCCATAAAAGATGGATGATTCACAAATCTCGTTGGAGAAATCACATCCATAAAACTAGTGCTAAAATGTCGAAAGACAAAATGATTGAAAGATCACTTAAGAAAGTGACATCGCCGTTTAAATTATATTGGAAAGAAAACATGAAGAAACTCCATGTGGATGGAATTTTGGAGTCTTCTGATTTTTGATCAAATGACGCTTGTGAAACTTTCCTAGAGATAATTAAAACTTCGTTCATAGGCCAAAAGGGAACGAATGACTAGCTTATTGGAACTTGTACATATTGTTGTACGAAGTCCGTTATGTGTAGTCAAGAGCGATGGATTTCAACTTCATATGCTTTCTCCGAAAATTTGAGTGAATATATGGATATTTTCTTAATAAGGATGAAGTGTGAAATACTTGAAAAGTTCAAAGACTTTCAAGATGAAGTGCAAGATCATTGTAACAAGAATATAAATAGTTTATGATAAGATCATAAAGGAAGATATTTGAGTTACACGTTTAGCATAAATACCTAAGATTTAAGGAATCGTTCCGTGGATTTGCATTTTCCCGAAACACCATAAGTGTATGGAGCGTTCGAGATATGTAATTAAACCTTGTTTGACATGGTAAGATCGAAAGGTGTAATTCATAAAACTGCCATTGTATTTTAAAGATTAAAAGCTTTAGAGATTACCGTTTTTCCACTGAAAAGAGCTTCATCATAATCCGTTGAAATGACACCATATAAAGTTATGGTTTGGGATAAAACCCAAGTAGTCCTTTCTTAAACATTGGTATGCTATGCATAAGAAAGATGTTTGCAACCAAAGTCGGATAAACCTGTCTTTGTATTACTGTTAAGTATTCCTCCATAAACACCGGAGACAAAAGTGTTTGTCGCTTAGAATGTCAAGTTTCTTTGAGAAGGAATTTTTCATGAAAAGTTAAGTGGGAGGACAATAGAAACTTTGATAAGGTTAAAAGAACCTTAGCTATATGTGCAGAGTTGCGCAGCGCCGAAAAGTGTTTCGAAGGCAGCAACAATGCTCATGGTTCACGTACCTCAAAGGTTGTGGTCACGGAGATCCAAGTTCCTATTGAAACAAGTAGATCGGATGAACAATCAAATACCAAGATTTGAGGGTTGAATCATTATTTGAGAATAATGAACCGACTACATGCAGAGAAGCGATGATGGGCCCTGACTCCGTAAAATGGCTTGAAGCCATAAAATCCGTGATAGTTCCATACACGAGAAATCAAGTTTTGAACTTGAAGGACCCTCGAGAAAGGTGTAAGACCTTATAGTTGTGTCTGGATCTATAAAGAAATAGACATGGATGTTTCACATCTAGTCGACATGTTGGGAAAGAGTTCACAACAATGTTCAAAGGTTGATTATGACAAGATTTTGATCTTTCATAGTGATATTTAGTCTAGACGGATTAATGTAGCAACCACTACATATAATTTGTTATATGGTAGTTGAATAAACAAAACAAATTCTTCTAATAGAATCGTTACCTAGGACATGTGCATAACACGGTCCATAGGGTTTTGTTAATTCAAAGGATGCTAAAAGCATATGCAAACTTCAATGGTTAGAGTGAGCATAGCGGAGTTGGAATCTTCACTATGATGAAACTGTTAAAAGGGTTTAATTTCATCAGAGACAATGAAGATGCTTGCATTTGCAAGAAATTAAGTGGGAGCGCTAAGACATGTTTCTAATACATTATGTGGAAGACATATTGTTGATTGGAAATAATGTATCTTTTATTAACACATATTAAGAATTTCATCCCGATGAAAGACTTAGGCAAAACCCAAATATTTGGCATCAATAGACGCTAATATGGTTGTGCCAGAAGTACATAGACAAGATATTGAATGAGTTCAATATAGAAACTACAAGAGAAGGTTCTTGTCGCACAGAAAGGATTGAATGAGTTCAATGTTGAGGATATATTCAAGTGTATTGACATTTGGTAAAGTGAAACAAATAATCAAGTATAGATTGATACTTGATGTATGAAATCACAAAGAGTATTTATATCAATCATACTGTGATATGTACAAATCCAGATATGTCCTATGCTCTAAATGTTGAGAGCATATACCAGAATGATTCGTAAGATGATCATTGGACAATAGTAAGGATATTCTTATGATCTTCTGAAAGAACTAAGAGTATAATATTTGTAGAAGTGACAAATAGATGGTTAGTTCATTGTAAAAGTACTACATTGATACTAGCTTTGTCACAAAGTACAAATTAAGTTTATCTCAATCTAAACTAAGGGTGGCACAATATAATGGAAAGTGAGTTCCATAATGGATTTGGATGATTTCCAAAGTTAAGACATTGTGACAGATACTACAACAAAAGGCTAAGTATATGACTGCTATTATAGCAGCAAAAGAGGGCATTTGTGTCAAGAAGTTTGTTATCAAACTAGGTGTAGTTCACAGTGGGATAATACTATGAAGATATATTGTGTGACAATATTATCAACATGTTTTAAACCCAAAGAGCTAAAGGTCACACCGAAATACCAAATTTATACAAAGCCATCTCATTAGAGAATGAGTGATGCGTAGAGACGCAAAGACATGCAATTACACACGGACCTGGAAGTGTCAGATCCGGAGATCAGTTGACCACTAGCAATCGTGTACATACAACACCGGAAAGCCATAGGTGTTATATACACAAAGGTTCGAAACTAGATTATTGACTCTAGTGCAAGTGGGAGACTGTTGGAGATATGCCCAAGAGGCAATAATAAAGTGGTTATTATCATATCTTCACACTTATGATAAATGTTTACATACCATGCTATAATTGTATTAACCGGAAACATTAATACTTGTGTGATTTGTAAACTAAAATAAGAGTCCCTAGTAAAGTCTCTTGTTAAACTAGCTTGTTGGTTAATATATGATCATGGTTTCCTGATCATGAACATAGAGATGTTATTAACAACAGGATCATATCGTTAGGAGAATGATATGGTGGACATACTCCTATAGATAAGCGTAGCATAAAGATCAAGTCATTTCAATAGTTCAATTGCTATATGCTTTCTGATACATAGTAACCTAATTCCTTCGACCATGAGATCGTGCATATCACCTTTACTGGATGGATGCTTTGATGTCATCAAACACCACACCGTAACAGGGTGGCTATAAAAGTGGCATTGAGTATTCGGAAAGTATTGGTTGAAACACATGGATCAAGAGTGGGATTTGTCCATCCACATGACGGATAGATATTCTCTGGGCCCTCTCGGTGAAATGTCATCCAATTAGCTTGCAAGCATGTGACTTGGTCACAAGGGATCACATATCACGGGAACGAGAAAAGAGTACTTATCAGTATCGAGGTTGAACTAGGTATGCAGAGATACCGACGATCAGAACCTCGGATAAGTAACATATCGTGAGACAAAGGGAAATTGGTATCGTATGTAAGTGGTTCATTCGATCGCAAAGTAATCGTAGAAATATGTGGGAGCCATATGAATTTCCAGATTCCTCTATTGGTTATTGTTCGGAGAAGTGTCTCGATCATGTCCGCATAATTCACGAACCGTAGGGAGACACACTTAAGGATTCGACGTTGTTTGAGTAGTTATGGTATTATGAGAAAGAGACCGAATGTTGTTCGGAGTCTCGGATGGGATCCGGGATATCACGAGGTGATCCGGAATGGTCCGGAGAATAAGATTCATATAAGGAAAGACCCGTTTCGGAGTTCGGGAATGATTCCGGTGTTTTCATCGGGGTTATTCTAGAAGGTTCCGGATTGTCCGGCACTCCGGGGGGGGAGGGGTACATGAATGTGTCATTGCTTATTGGAATGATTGCATCATGTACTAAGTGTTCTTGCTGTCCCAAATAAAGGATTAAATTGAATCCTAAAACAGAAAAGTCAAATGTCCAGTTTGAAAGTCAAACTGCCAAAACAAGAAACTGTGGGAAACAAGCAAGAGGAGTTGGAACCAACTTGGAGGAGGAGTCCAACTCCTCCAAGCCGGCGGCCAGCACAAGGCCGAGTTGGGGAGGGACTCCCTCCCTCCCCTGGCGCGCCAAGACCCCCCTCCCATAAAAGGAGGGGCAGGGCTCCTCCTAGACACACACAAGTTTCCTATCCTCTAAACTAAACCCTAGATCTAGACCCCGGTTTAGAGCTATTCGGTTTAGAGCCTTCTAATTGGTTTAGAGCCTTCTAATTGGTGTGTCTAATTACTAGACCACTAATAGCCTCTCTCATAAGCTCCACCATACTCGCACCGGCTTAAGGCGAAGCCCTGCGGGATTTCCCCTCTACTTCCGGTACCACGCCGTTGTGCTGCCGGAATCGCGAGGAGAATACTACAACCTCCGCTGCCTGCTGGAACAAGGGAGAGGAAGGTCTTCGTCGAGTACCGAACGTGTGACCGACTGCGGGAGCGCTGCTGGAACGTGGCGCCGGAAGGATCGTCTACGCGATCTTGAGATCGGAAAGAGTACGACTACATCACCCACGAGAATCTGCTCTCGTTAACCGCTTTGGAATCTTCGAGGGTGAGTTCCACTATCGACTCGTTGCTACAATCTAGTAGATAGATCTTGGCTTGTTTGTTTGTATGCGATAGAAAAATTTTGTTTTCCATGCTACGAACCCCTACAGAGGTCGCCGCCTCCACGGAAGGCAGCAAGAAGGCCAAGGGCGACGACATCGTCGCTATCTCTGACGACGCGGCGGCCGCGCCGGCTGGGCCCGCAGTGGAGGCGACCGCGTCCACGAAGGAGGGCATTTCCTTGCCTAGACCGGAGGAAGCGAGCTCCTTTGGGGCGGGTGCCTCGATTGCTACCTTCCCCCGCTTCATGACCAAGGCGGCCGCGGCGAGTGAAGCTGCGGCCCCGAGCCTCGCTCCGGGGACCGCCGACGCTGAAATTGACCAACGTCGCGGGCACACACCGGCGCTGCTTGCGTCTGTGGACGCGGTGCAACTTCACGGCATGCTTGGCGCGGCCATCCAGGTACCTCCAGTCCCCGAGGATCAGGTCGGTGCGTAGCAGCGGCTTGATTCTTATAGTTACTTGTTTTGTACGTTCGAGTCCAGTCCCCGAGTGCATATGCGCTAAATTTTAGCGGGTATGCACTGAGTAATTTTCGCGGTCGCCAGTCCCCGAGTGCGCACTCGCTAAATTGTAGCGAGTGGGTACGTAGTAGATTTTGCGGTCGCCAGTCCCCGAGTGCGCACTCGCTAGATTGTAGCGGGTGGGCACTGAGTAGTTTTCATGTGTGCTGACTTTGAAGATGTACAGGGTCTGCAGCTAGAGTCGGCAGAGCGATTGGCTGCGAAGCAGCGTGCTGAGAAGGAGATGGCCACTCTCCAAGAAGTAAACAAGGAACTTCAGGCTGTTGCTGCGCAGGCGGAGGTGGCTCGCCAGGAGCTTGTCCCTGCTGGCGAGCTGATGGCGGCGAGATCTGCGTTAGGCACTGCTGAACAAAGGATCGCCGAGCTCGAGCGCGAATTGCGGGAGGCGAAAGAAGAAGCAAGCTCGGCGAACGGGCGAGCTAAGGCCGCCGTTGCGGCCGCGGAGGAAGACCGGAAGGTGTCGGAAGCCCTCATTGTTGGGCTTCAGGACGATCATACGTCGCTTCAGAGCTTCATCACGGGACTCGCCCGCCCGTTGCTTGGTGAGTGCGTCTTCCCAGTCTTGTAATTGTATTGTTTGTGGTTTCCGTGGTACTCACAACTGTCTCCTTCTAGCAGGCCGTGTGATTGGTAGCCATGAAGAAGCGAGCTCTCTTGGTGCGAGGGAGTGCGTGAGCATGCTCGTCGACTCGGCGACGCTGTCGGCGACGTGCATCCGCGCCTACCTTCAAGAGATGTCCCCCACGGAGGTTATTCCCAGTGACCTCGTTGAGGTGTGGGAGTACTTGGAGAAGGCGCCCGCGGTCGTAGAGTTCATGACGCGGTCGGCGTTTCGGCGTGGAGCGTCAACAGCTCTGAGCCTGGGACTCGCCCACTTCCCCGAAGACTTCGACCTCGACGATGTGACGAGTGGGTATCCTTCGTCGACTGGCGCGGTGGATCTCTCCGAGGTTCTCAAGCTGCAGGAACGTGCCGCCGCGTACTCGGAGCGTGTCTGGGCGATGGGCGACCTCCTTCCTTACCAGGAAACGGTCGTCGCGCCAAACGACCCCGAGCCGCCGCATCGTGACTTCAAGGTTGAACAACCTTTCCGCGCGGCGATGGCGGGTGAGCTGACGACGTATCCGTCGAACCCGTACACCGCGTTCATCCGGAGGCGCCGGGATTCTGGTGCATCATCGTCAAAGCCTGCAGAATAGTGTAGTGTTCCTGGATAAGTTAGCAGCAGTTCTGCCGAACAGGCATAGTTTGTAAAACAATGCGATGTGCGATTGAATTGGATGTTGTGTCCATTTTGCTAATAATTTTCGTGTTTTGGATTGATTTTGGATGAGTCCCCGAGCGCGTCCGCTCTTTTGCGGGGTTCACCTTGTATATGATGTTTGTTATTATCGTGTGTTTTGTTAGTTTAGTCGACTCGCCCGAGCTCGAAGAGCCAGTCGCAAGGCGACTCCCTTGAGCGCTCTGTACTTTATCGTTTTCCCGAACGCGAACGGGGTCGGGTGGCCGAGTCCCCGAGCGTGGTACTTGGTATTTCGAGGCGCGACTCGAGGGTGGTTGAGGACTGAGCGCGTTGGTATGGGCGCGTCACTCCTGCCTGGCCCGGGGGGTCAGTCGTGTGGCGAGTCCTGGGCGTGCTCTCTTACTTGACGTTTTCCCTGACCGATCGCGACGAACTGGTATTCAGTCCCCGAGCGTGGTACTTAGCCGTTCGAGTCGCTACGCCGAGGATGCGGAGGACCAAGGCCGCTGTGAGAAGCGAGGGCAGTTGTCTTGGTTTGAAAAACCAGTCGAGCTAGGCGACTCCAATGGGGCTCCGGATTGGCGTTTTTCGTGGACGACGCAGGACCTGAGATGACTCAGTGCTCCTACATCGCACTACTTGGCCGTGCCGGTCGCTGTACCAAAGGTTGACTTCTGCATGTTAGCATGACGCTGTTATTACGAGTGCGAGTGGCACAAGACATGGAGAGTAGACGCAATTTGCGGTAACTGTTTCTTTTATTTCATAGCGACTGGAGAGTACATATGTGGGGTTCTAGGAATAGAACTTCCGGAGGAGATTTACATTCCATGGCCTCTTGACATCGAGTTCGCCGTCTCCGCGGACGTCGATGAGGTAATAGGCGTCGTTGCCAAGTACGCGCCCGATAGCGAACGGGCCTTCCCACGGAGGGGAGAGATTGTGCATGCCCTTCTTGTCCTGGATGAGGCGTAACACCAAGTCGCCTTCCTGGAAGGTGCGGGTTTTCACCCGTCGGCTATGGTAGCGGCGGAGCCCTTGCTGATAAATGGCTGTGCGCGATCGGGCGAGGTCGCGTGCTTCGTCGAGTTGGTCGAGCCCATCTTGGCGGGCCAGCTCGTTTGCGGCCTCCGTATAGTGGACAACCCGCGGCGAATCATGTTCGAGGTCGGTGGGCATGACCGCTTCGGCGCCGTAGACCATGAAGAAGGGGGTGAATCCCGTCGACCTGTTGACCGAGGTGCGGATTCCCCAGATGACGGATGGTAGCTCTTCGACCCAACATCCAGCGGTGCGCTCAAGTGGTACTTGGAGTCGCGGCTTCAGACCGTGGAGGATGCTTTGGTTGGCTCGTTCCGCCTGGCCGTTGGATTCCGGGTGTGCGACTGACGCGAGGTCGAGTCGGATGTGGTGCTCTTCGCAGAACTCGGCCATTGCTCCCTTGGCGAAGTTTGTGCCGTTGTCCGTGATGATGCTGTTGGGGAACCCGTAGCGGTATATGAGCTCGCGTAGGAACTTAGTGGCGGTCTTCCCGTCGCATTTCCGGACTGGCTTGGCCTCCACCCTGTTCGTGAATTTATCGACGGCGACTAGCAAGTGGGTGTAGCCGGAGGGGGCCTTCTTGAAGGGGCCTACCATGTATATGCCCCACACAGCGAATGGCCAGGTGATGGGGATTGTTTTGAGCGCCGAACTTGGTACGTGCGTCTGGTTGGCGTACTTCTGGCATCCGGCGCATCGCTGGACGATATCGACTGCGTCGGCGTGTGCGGTAAGCCAGTAAAAGCCGTGTCGCATAGCTTTGGCGACCAGGGAACGCGCGGCGGCGTGGTGGCCGCAGTCGCCTGAGTGGATGTCGTGTAAACTTTTGCGTCCTTCAGCCGGTTGGACGCAACGTTGGAAAACGCCGGTGACGCTGCGCTTGTGTAGCTCGCCGTTGATGATGGTGAAAGACTTGCATCGGCGAACAATCATTCGAGCGCTTGTCTCTTCTGCGGGCAGTGTGCCGGTCTCCAGGTAGGCGATGTAGGGCTTGGTCCAGTCGTCTGGCTCGTTGATGAGTGCGACCAAGGCTGCCTCTGGTTGGAGTGGGACTCCGATGTAGATCTCCCTTGGGGGAGAGACTGATGGTTTGGAGATTGTGTCGAGGAACACGCCGGCGGGTGGTGCGAGTCGAGCCGACCCGATGCGAGAGAGGGCGTCGGCCTCTTCGTTTTTCCGCCTGTCGATCCACTCGATAGAGTAGCCGGTGAAGTGGCCGCCCAACTTGTCCACCTCGTGGCGATACGCCGCCATGGTAGGGGAGATGGCGTCGCAGGTGCCGGCGACCTGTCCCGCAACGAGGTCGGAGTCTCCGTAGCATCGAAGGCGGTTGACGCTCATCTCCTTTGCGGCTCGCATGCCGTGGAGTAGGGCCTCGTATTCAGCCATGTTATTGGTGCAGGGCGTGAATTCGAGGCGGAGGATGTAGCGGAGCTTGTCGCCCTTTGGTGAAGTCAGCACTATCCCCGCGCCTGCACCGTCCGCGTTCTTGGACCCGTCGAAGTGCAGGTTCCAGTAGTGGAGGTACGGCGGCTTTTCAGGCTGCTGGGCTTCCTCCCAGTCGGCGATGAAGTCGGCCAGTGCCTGGGACTTAATCGCCCTTCGTGGCTCGTATTTAATGTTGTGGACGCCGATCTCGACGGCCCACTTGGCGACCCGCCCGGTTGCCTCGCGATTGCGGATGATGTCTTGTAGTGGTGCTGAGGAGACGACCGTGATCGGGTGCTCCTGAAAGTAGTGCGGCAGGCGCCGCTGAGCCCTGAAGACCGCGTATACCAGCTTCTGGTACTGTGGGTATCGCTGGCGCGACTCGGTGAGGACCTCGCTGATGTAGTACACCGGCCGCTGGACCGGGCGCTCCTTTCCTTCCTCTGGTCGCTCGACAATCATCACAGTGCTGACGACGCGCTCGGACGCCGTGACGTAAACCAGCATGGGCTCCTTGTCGGCGGGTGCGGCGAGTAGTGGTGCGGCGAGTAGCACCTTTTTGAGGTCGCGGAGCGCGTCGTCCGCCTCCTTGTCCCACTGGAAGGTGGGATTCTTGCGCATCAGGCGGTATAGGGGCATCGCCTTTTCGCCCAGGCGGGGGATGAAGCGACTGAGAGCCGCCACACGCCCGGCCAGCTTCTGGACGTCGCGCAGGCACTCGGGTTTGCCGAGCCGGGCGATCGTGTCGATCTTCGTTGGGTTCGCCTCGATCCCTCGTTTGGAGACGACGTACCCTAGTAATTGCCCGGCGGGTACACCGAAGGTGCACTTGCCTGGGTTTAGCTTTATCTTGTACCTCCGCAGGTTGGCGAAGGTCTCCGCTAGATCGGCGAGTAGGTCTCCTTGGCGAGCGGATTTCACGACCACGTCATCGATGTAGACGTGGATGTTGCGGCCAATTTGGCTCGCGAGGCATTCTTGCATGCACCGCTGGTAGGTCGCCCCGGCGTTCTTGAGGCCGAAGGTCATGGCGGTGTAGCAGAACGCTCCGAATGGCGTGATGAACGCCGTCTTCTCCTCATCCTCGACAGCCATTTTGATCTGGTTGTACCCGGAGTAGGCGTCGAGGAAACACAGCGACTCCGAGCCCGCGGTTGAATCGACTATCTGGTCGATCCGCGGGAGGACGAACTGCTCCTTTGGGCAGGCGCTGTTCAGGTTTGTGTAGTCGATACACATTCTCCAGGTCCCGTTTTTCTTCTCGACCAGGACTGGGTTTGCCAGCCACTTGGAGTATTTGATTGGCCGGATGAAGCCGGCAGCGAGCAGGCGCTGCACTTCCTCGGCGATTGCTCGACGGCGCTCTTCATTGAATGGCCGTAGCGACTGCTTGACTGGTCGCACTTTGGGGTCGGCATTTAGTTTGTGCTCAGCGAGCTCCCTAGGGACACCAGGCATGTCGGAGGGTTTCCATGCGAAGATGTCCCTATTCTCACGAAGGAACTCGATGAGCGCGCCTTCCTATGCTGGGCTCATGCCTGTCCCGATCGTCACCGTCTGGCTGGGGTCGCCTGGGACCAGCTCGACGGTGCGAGTGTGCGTCGTGGCCTCAAAGGTTGAGGTGTTTGTGCCCTCTGAGTTGGGCTTCTTGAGTATTGTGGGGTCGTCGTTGTTGACCCCGCTCGCGTATTTGGCGAGCTCGTCGGCGTGATTAGCTTCTGCCGCGATGACGGCGTCGGCGAGTTCGGCTCCTTTGGCCTCGCATTCGGCGGCCATGTCGGGGTCGCCGTTGATGGTGATGACGCCGCACGGCCCGGGGAGCTTCATCGCGTTGTACGCGTAGTGGGGCGCCGCCATGAATTTGGCGAACGCCTGGCGCCCCAGGACGCAGTGGTAAGGGCTGTCAAAGGGCACCAGCTCGAAGACGATCCGCTCGGTGCGGAAGTTTGCCGGAGTGCCGAACGTGACTGGCAGCGTGACTTTACCGATCGGATACGCCTTCCGACCGGGGACGATGCCGTGGAACGTGGTGTGGGTTGTCTCGATCATCGACTGCGGGAGCCGCAGCCGCCTGAAGGTGTCGAGGTAGAGGATGTTGATGGAGCTGCCACCGTCCATCAGTGTCTTGGGGAGCCAGTAATCGCCAACCTTGGGCTTGACCACCAGGGCGACTCGGCCTGGGTACTCGACGCGTGGCGAGTGGTCTTGCCGGCTCCAGGTGATGGGTTGTTCCGACCAGTTTAGGAACTGGGGGACGTCTGTTTGGGCCACCGCGTTGACGGCGACAGCGCGGGCGATGACCTTCTTCTCGCGCTTCGTGTTGAAGCCCGTGAAGGTGTGGAGCGAGCCGGCTACTTTGCCAAATTTTCCGCCATTCGGCGGGTCGTTGTCGGTGTCCTCCCGCGCGTGCCGTGCCTTCTCGATTTCCCTGAGGGTGTGGCAGTCGGCGGTGGTGTGTGTTGCGGGCTTTCCTTCCCTGCTGTGGAACGCACATGGTTGGTTAAGGAGTGCCGCGGGATCGAACCTTGGCTTGTTCTTGTAATTGCCGCCGTCGCGCCGTTGCCCTCCGTCGCGGCGGTAGCTCTTGGGCTCGCGTTGTGCGTGCCCGGCGTTGGCGACGAAGTCGACTCGCCCGTCGTTGCGGCGTTTGCCTGTGAGGCGGGTGCCGCTGTAGCGTAGGTCGGTTCGGCGTCCGCCGTCGTTGCCGCCCGTGCGGCGTTGCCCTCCTGACTCGTCGTCGATTTCTTGGTTGGGGTCCTCCTCGGCGTACCGTTTGGCGATCTCGAGGAGGTCGGGGATGTTGTCGAGTGTGCGGGCGTGTCGCTTGAGCTTGGCGACTAGAGGCTCGTAGCGGCATGAGGTCTTGAAGCAATGGATCGCGGTGTCCGGGTGGATGCCGACCGCGTTGTACCAGAGCTCTTGCCACCGTTGGACCCAGTTGCGGGTCGACTCGCGGGGTCCCTGGACGCATCGTTCCAGGTCCTCGATGGTGGTGGCGCGGGTGTAGGAGCACTCGAAGTGCCTGACGAAGGCGTCTCGCATTTCCTCCCAGGAGTCGATACTGTCCTGGGGAAGCGTGTTGATCCATTGCCTGCACGTCCCCTCCATCATCAGTGGGAGGTAACGGGCGGCGAGTAGGTCAGTGTGACCCGCGATCCCCATTGCCATGAGGTATGTATCGAGCCAGACTGCGGGGTCGTACGAGGAGTCGTACTTTTCTATCTCCTTTGGCGCCTTGAAGTTTGGCGGGTACTTTTCGCCTCGGATCATTGGTCCGAAGCACTTAGGTCCTAGTCGACTGAGCGACCCCATGGGCTCGCCATCGCGGCGATTAGCTAGGGTGTGCCGCAAGTCGTCGGGCTGGCGTGCGCGCCAGTTTTGGTTGTTGATGATGTGAGTGCGGGCGTCGACGGGTTCTCCGTTAGCGGCGACGAAGTTGGTCGCCGGCCTAGGATCGTTGGTGGAGAGTGCCGCGTTCGCGGGTCGGCGTTGGAGCTGCAGTGGCTCTGGTGGCGGGCAGTTGAGGGTGTTTGCCGCCGCTGGACGGCCGCTTGAGGCCGCCCTGCTTCCTGAGGAGCGCGAGTATACTCGCCCTTGCGAGTCGGCGCCCGCTTTTTGCTGCTCCACGGCCTTGGCGAGCAGGGCCTTGACGTACTGGATTTGCAGGGCGCCGTCGCCGGTGGCCGTGATGCTGTCGGCTGCTGCTCGGCCTGCCACGAGGTTGTCCATCGGGGTGGAGAACAGTGGGAGGCCGTTCGCGTCTCGCTCCCGTGAGGAGACGACTATCCGCGGCTGGTCCCTGGGAGGGGTGCGGTTGGGTGGTGGTGGGGCGCCCATCGCCGTTGATCCTGGCGGGGGCCGGGCGCTTCCTCCTGGTGGCGCGTTCTCGCAGATCGCGCGCTCGGCTATGCGAGCCGGGTCGTTTTCGTCGTCGAAGTTCAGGGCGCGCCCCTGAACGGTGGGATTCAGGCGTGACCTGATCCGCTGCTGGTGGTAGCGTGACAGTTCCTGCGCTGTCACTTGCTCGAGGCGAAATTTTTCGCGCTCGGCCTGCTCTTTGCGTACTGCCTCCGCCAATTTCAGGCGGAGTTCCTCGACCTCCGTTGCCGTGGCGTTGGGAGGGATTGGGTGGAGAAAGGATCCTCCGGTGGATCGGTGCCGGTGGCCATGTAGGTCGCGGCGTGGCGACCGGTTCCGTCGTGGAGGTCGGCGGAGTTTTCCGACCCGGAGTCGAAGTCGAAGATCCCGAGGATGGAGGGGTCCTCGAAATCTCCCGCGTTGGAGACCTGAGCGATGGAGCCCGCGGACGAGGCCGCGGTGATGGATCCGGCGAGTGACGCCGGGGTCGCCGAGTCGGCGTCGTCGGTGAGGGCCGCATCTTCTGCGGCCGCTGAGTTCTCGGCCACGTTGCTGTGGGCCGAGTTGTACTCGGAGGCGAGGCGGTGGATCGTGCGGACCTGGCTCTCGGAGAGCCGATCGCGTGGTGGCGACTCGCGGATGCGAGCCGAGTCCTCCGAGGTGGTGACGTCGGTGAGGCCGACGAAGAGGCTGATCGTGCCGATCGGCAGGATCACGCTGTGCGTGACGGGTCGTGCCGCCGGGACGTAGCTGCTCGGCAAGATCTGGAGCATCTCGCCGATCGCTATCATGCGGCCGGTGGCGACCGTCTCGTTGATGGGCAGATTGGATCTCGCCGCAGAACACCGGCCAGACCGTCCAGGCCCCACGGTGGGCGCCACTGTCGTGGGAATGACCACGGCAGATGCTGCAATCGGCAGCGAGTAGTAGAGCGAAGGGCAAGGGCGGCCAGCCATCTGCGGTGCGAGATGAGGGCTAAGACACGGGGTTTTACCCAGGTTCGGCCCCCCGGAGGGTAAAGACCTACTCCTGCTTGATTGTATTATGGATGTGTTTACAATGGGCGAACTCGGCCACTAGGCGGCGAGTTGCTTGGGTGTATGAGGGAACGTGTCTCTACTCACCCCTTAGGGAGGTTTATATAGGCTCACCTCCCCTAGGGTTTACATATCTCAACCGATTCGGTTACAACTTTGGCAATCGTTTAACCTAGACCGACTGGGCCTATCTACTCGCCTGGGCCTTCAACTTCCAGTCGCCTGGTATCTTGCTGGGCTTTGATCCACTCGCCGTTCTGCAGGCCCACTCGCCAGCCCTTGGGCCAGTCGGAAACGTCCCGCTGAGTATACCCCAGTAGGCGTATCCCCATCAATCGATAACTGCCCGGAATGTGGACAGCAGAAGGAGGACACGGGGCCAGTTTCAGTGTTCAAGCGTCTAGGGCCTCTCCCACCTCAGAGCCGATACAGGGAGTCCGCTCGAGCAAAAGATCTCGAGGAGCCAATGGATGACAAAGAAGAAGACAGATATCACCGTCCAAGGTGGTGTCCCGATGGACTCAGACACACCCAAAAGCGTAGAGTTCAGCGGCTGCGTAACTTGGAGGAAGCCGAAGCGCAGTACCTCCACGCTTTAAGGAAAGCACGGCCCGATCTGGCCGTTAAAATTCGGCAGACCTTGGAAACGGAAGATCGCCCGAAAAGGAAAGAGTGGCGCCCCAAACCGGTAAAAGCCGATGCAAAGACATCGGCTGGCACAAACATGGTGTTCATACTTCCGTCAGAGTTCTGCGCTCCAAGAACCAACGAGCTACCAGTGGCACAGTTTGACTGCGGCCCACGGCCGGTTATCTTTGAGAAGCCACGTGAGAAGGGCTACAAACATCTGAAAGCCCTGTACCTACGAGGTTACATCAATGGGCAGCCTGTCAGCAAGATGTTGGTGAACACCGGAGCGGCAGTCAATATAATGCCATACTCCATACTACGGCATTTGGGACGCTCCACTGCAGATCTGATCAAAACCAACGTCACGTTAAGCGACTTCAATGGCCAAACTTCAGAAACGCAAGGCGTACTGAACGTGGATCTGACCGTGGGCAGAAAAAACATCCCTACGTCATTCTTCGTCGTGGACAGCAAAAGCACCTACGCTGTCTTGCTAGGGAGAGATTGGATTCACGCTAGCTGCTGCATTCCATCCACGATGCACCAATGCCTAATACAGTGGGATGGAGATGAAGTGGAGGTCATTCATGCAGATGATTCGATCGAGATCTCCATAGCTGGCATGAACATCTGGGAAGCAGAAGACCAAGAGCCGATCTCTGGAATCAGTCTAGACGGCTGTGAGCGCATTGAAGCTACAAAAAACGGGGTGAGGCTGGTCTTATCCACTGGCCTGACAGAGTAGCAAAATCCACGATCATACGTGGTATGGCCGATCCCTGCGATCGGCCACAAAAAATAAAAAGCAGTAATCTTACGACAAGCGGGTCATGCAGTCGTAGTAGGGAGATTCCCTGCCATTGTAAAGCACAACTAAGGTGTAAACCGTCATTGACTAATGCAATCAAAAAGGGGGCCGATTCAGGCAATCGGCCCAAATTATTTTTGTTGTCCTCACCAACTGTTTGCCCTGTGTTTAGCATCGATTTAATAGGTGACGGAAAGCTAGGGTATGGGTTTACATCCGCTGATGAGCTAGAGGAGATCGACATCGGTCCTGGGGATAAGCCACGACCAACATTTATCAGCAAGAAGTTAGATCCAAGTCTGCGGGGTCCGATGATAGCTCTGTTGAAAGAATATCCAGACTGCTTCGCCTGGGACTATACAGAGATGCCTGGGTTAGACAGGAGCATCATTGAGCATCGACTCCCGCTTAAAAAAGGATTTCGGCCATTCCAGCAGCGAGCACGACAGATGAAGGCCGAAATTTTGGAAGAAGTCAAGAAAGAGGTCGAGAAAATGTTGACAGCCAAGTTAATCAGGCCATGCAGGTATGCTGAGTGGATTTCTAGTATCGTACCTGTAGAGAAAAAGGATGGCCGCTGGCGTGTTGCCATAGATTTTTGGGATCTCAATAGAGCTACTCCAAAGGATGAGTATCCGATGCCGGTAGCAGAAACGTTAATCAACGCAGCGGCTGGTCATAAGATCTTGAGCTTCATGGATGGCAATGCCGGTTACAACCAAATTTTTATGGCTCCGGAAGATATACACAAGACTGCATTCAGAGTCCCAGGTTCGGTGGGGTTGTTTGAATATGTAGTCATGACGTTTGGACTGAAGAATGCCGGCGCCACGTACCAAAGAGCCATGAATTACATTTTCCATGATCTGATCGGCAAGCTGGTGGAAATTTACATCGATGACGTGGTGGTCAAGTCTGCTTCAGTACAAGGACACTTGGACGATCTGCAACGCGTCCTGGACCGAACAAGAAAATTCGGGCTACGGATGAATCCAAAGAAGTGTGCCTTCGGGGTAACGGCCGGTCAGTTCTTGGGTTTCTTGGTCCATGAACGCGGAATTGAGATCGGCCTGAAAAGTCAGGAGGCAGTGCGAACAATGAAGCCACCTACCACGAAGAAAGAACTGCAGTCTCTCATCGGCAAGATCAACTTCGTCAGAAGATTCATCTCCAATCTGTCAGGAAGAATAGAGCCGTTCATGGGACTGGTGAAAATTAAATCTGACGAGGAATTCCGCTGGGGGGGCAGAACAACAACGAGCCTTCGACGAGATCAAAGAATATCTGACAAAGCCGCCAGTGTTGGTTCCGCCCCAGCCGGATAGGCCATTCTACATTTACTTGTCAGTAGCTGACGCGTCCATTGCCTCGGTGGTGGTGCAAGTTTATGATGGTCTAGAGCGAGTCGTGTTTTACATAAGCAGAAGCATGCTGGATGCAGAGACAAGGTATCCTGAGATCGATAAGTTGTGCCTCTGCCTGTTTTTCACCTGCACCAAGCTGCGCCACATCTTGCTCTCAGCAGAGATTATCATCATATGCAAATCAGATGTCATAAAGCACATGCTGTCGGCTCCTATGTTGAAAGGCCGACTCGGCAAATGGATGTTTGCGTTATCGGAATTTGACATCCGGTATCAACCTGCGAAAGCGGTTAAGGGTCAGGCATTGGCCGACCTTATTGCTGAAAGGATCAACACTAACATAGCAGCGCTGTCCATACGAGCGTGGGCTATGTTTTTCGATGGATCGGTTTGTGACGATGGTTGCGGCATCGGCATTCTACTCGTGTTGCCCCGGGGGGCAACATTTTCCTTCTCCATCAGGTTATCTACCCCTCGCACCAACAACGTCGCTGAGTATGAGGCGATACGCAAGGGGATGGAGTTGCTCATCGAAGTTGGAGCAGAAGCAGTGGAGATTTTTGGAGACTCCAAGTTGGTGATTTCCCAACTCACGGAGGAATACAAGTGTGAGAGCGAGTCACTCTTCCCATTATGGCTGCAATGCCGTGAGCTGATGACACAATTCCGGTACATAAACTTCACCTGGATCCCGCGATCGCAGAATACCGAGGCGAATGATCTTGCACAAATGGCTTCAGGCTACAAGGACGTAGTAGAGGGAGCTGATATTCAGGTACAGTGCCTGGAGGCCAACGACTGGAGAGCCGATATCTTCAATTACTTGAAGGATTCGGCTCGGGGGGCACCTAAACGGATAAGGTACAAGGCCATGAAGTATGTGCTTATTGGCGACGACATGTTTTACAGGACTCTGGAGGGGTTACTGCTCAAATGTTTGGGGCCGACCGAGGCCAATCGGCTCCTACACGAGGTACACGAAGGCGCCTGTGGAACTCACCAATCGGCTCACAAGATGAAATGGTTGATCAGGCGATCAGGGTCTTATTGGCCCACCATGCTTGAGGACTGTTTCAAGTACTACAAAGGGTGTCAAGCATGTTAGAAATTTGGGAAAATTCAGATGGTACCCGCGTCAGCAATGAACCCCATCATCAAACCTTGGCCATTCCGAGGTTGGGGCATGGATATGATTGGCAAGATCAATCCTCCATCAAGCAAAGGCCACATGTGGATTCTGGCCATTACTGATTATTTCACTAAATGGGTGGAAGCTGTCCCTATGAAGTCAGTGAACTCAAAGGATGTTATCAATTTTGTGAAAGAACATGTCATTCATAGATTCGGGATTCCCCAAACTATCACGACCGATGGAGGTTCGGTCTTCATTTCCCACGAGTTTAGAAAGTTCTGTGAGGACACGGGGATTAAGCTGATACGATCATCTCCATACTATGCTCAAGAAAATGGGCAAGATGAAGCGTCCAACCAGAGCCTTATCAAGCTGATCAAGAGGAAAGTCGATGAGCACCCTAGGCGTTGGCACGAGGTTTTGTCAGAGGCTTTATGGGCTTATCGTATGTCATGCCTTGGAGCGATAAAAACCTCACCATACCATCTAGTCTATGGACAAGAAGCCGTATTGCCCTGGGAAATTACGGCTGGATCGAGACGTGTCACTTTTCAGAACGATCTAACAACTGAAGAATATGCAACCCTGATGAGTGACAGTGTTGAGGATTTAACTGAGCTCAGGCTGTGGTCGCTCGAGAAAATCAAAGAGAACAAGGCCAAGGTAGCTCGTGCATATAATAAGAAGGTGAGATCAAAGGAGTTCCACGTTGGCGATCTGGTATGGGAAGCTGTATTGCCATTGGGGACTAAGGATGCAGCATATGGTAAATGGTCTCCAAATTGGCACGGGCCATACAGGGTCGATCAAGTTTTAAGAGGGAACACGTACATGCTTGAGGAGCTGGACGGCGTGAAATTCCCAGTGGCTGTCAACGGTCAACATCTCAAGAAATATTTCCCAAGCATGTGGGATGATGGACAGTGAAATGTGGGGGCCGATACATGAAATTGGCCAAATAAAAAAAATGTAGCCGATGCACAGTCATCGACTCTAGAGGTTCAAACTGTTACAAGCAGGTACCAGTTCACATGAACGAGCTACTGAAGAAATGCCTCGAAGGCGTGGAGGGCGTCAGTACGGACACGATCCACCTCGGCGATCTCGGCTTCGTCATCTTCGTCCTTGCCCGTCACTAGCTGCTTGTTCAGGGCACGTATTTCTGCCAGATCGGTCTTCAGTTGAGCTTTGAGGCCTTCTGCTTCGTCTTGGGAGAGGGCGATGGATTCTTCCTTGTCGCGAATGAGCTGTATAGTCGCCCGGACCTTCTCTTCAAGATCTTCCAACTCCTTTTTCAAGGATGCGAGCTCGGCGGTACTGACGGAGGTGTCAGTTTTGGCATCCAGAGACGCATTTTTCTCGTTGAGCTGCTGACATCTGTCTGCGATATTGGCCTTCAGCGGAAGTTGGGCGCGGCGCAGAGTGATCCTTTCACGAGCTAACTTCACCCTTGACCCGTAGAAAGACAGAGAGAATTTGGGAGAGAAGGATGCGGCAGCAGAATGTCTGAAACCTAAAAATTTTAATGGTGGAATAAAGCATTAATTCAGGTGTTTGCCATTAATTCTAGCATCGTGTTCAGACTACGAGGAGTAGGCGTACCTTCAGACCAGAGACCGCTGGGTTGGTGTTGGACGATTCCGCCATCTGGTTTGCCGGCGGAGATGGATCTATGCGGTGGGGATCGAGGGATCTTGTCGCTGTGGGCTCGATCTGATCGGTGAGCAATTGGAGATCTGGGTCGCCCTTTTTTGAAGAAGGTCGCAGGCTACCGTTTGAAACTGGAAAGTGGCCGCTCAGATTTGTCTAAGTACGCGACCAAATTTGACTTTGTCAACGTTTTTGGGAAAGCCGATGTTTTACCATCGGCTCTTTGAGCTTTGACTTGGTTGACTGTATGAGCGCAGTGTGGTGAAAGCCGATACAGTATTATCGGCTTCTGGAGCATCGACCTATTTTTGACTATCGGCGAAATTGGGTCGGAAAAGCAATCTTCGAGTTGGAAAAGAAATCTTCGTTCATTCAAAAGACGATTATTTACAGTAGAGTTGATTGCTTACAAAAGGAAATCTACTACTACTACTAGTTCCTAATCTAGAGGCCGATGTCGTCGCCGCTGTCTTCGCCATCGTTTTGTTCGCTGTCATCAGCGCTGCTGCCGGCGTCGTCTTCGCTGCTGCTGCTGAAGATGCCAGCGGGGGCCTCCTCGTCCTCGTCGTCGTCTTCGGTGTCCTCGCTGGACCCGGCGCGGAAGCGCTTCACCGGTGGATACTCGTCGGAGGAGGTGTCCTCCTCCGATTCCTCCTCCTCGTCGGAGGATTCGACGCCATCCCAGGACCAGGCGTCGTCGGAGCTCTCCATCTCCAGTTCCCCGCCAACAAGGAACTGGAGGCCTTCCTCGCCGTCAGTCAGGGACGCGTCGTCCTCCGACCAAGCGGCAAAATCCCAATCCCTCTCGTCCCACCATTGTGGGGCGAGAGTCTCGTACGCCGCTGTTGGCGGGTGCTCCGGCGTCGGCTCCCGGTCGCTAATCGAGTTGGAAGACTGGGAGGAAAGGGCGGAAGAAGAGGAGGCCATGGCGGAGGAAGAGGGTTTTTTCGGCGGAGGAAGAGGGTTTTTTGGCTACTGGAGGAAGATGGGGACTGCAAACTGATCAGATGAATTTAAATAAGGGGAATAGTGGGGGCGGTTCAATGCCATAGCGGTTTCCCAGAATGTGCTGCCAAAATTGTCAAATCATGCACTGCGAAGGAGTTGAGAAGACAGGGCATCATGATGAAGGGGTGGCGTGACGATTCTGCTCTTCAACGCGTAACCCGATAAAAAAAAGGGGGGAAGGAAAAACATCAACAGAGTGGTTTCGGAATTATTATTGCCAAAACCAGGGGGGCATGTGTTATCGCTATATTTTGGCCAAAGGAGGAGATGGGCCGTAATCAAGATGGGCTTGGAAGATACGTATATGCAACGTGTTGTTGAATCGGCCTTGTGCGTGGATTTGGGCTAAATTGCCCGTGTATCTGTATATTGTAGTAGTTTCCGTTTCGGTTTAAGTAAGAGATATAGTTGTAGAGTTATTCCAAAGATAGAAAGTCTCCGGACTATAAATATGTACCTAAGGTTATTGAGAAAAGGAGGACAATCACGTTCACAACAAACACAATCTCGGCGCATCGCCACCCCTTGTTTCTAGGGTTTCTTTCGGGTAAGTGTCATGCTGCCTAGATCGCATCTTGCGATCTAGGCAGTATCTGCTTATGCGTTATTTGGTGTTACTCGTACTGAAGCCTTGTTGATGGCGAGTAATACTTTTATCATAGATTTGTTTAGGTTAGCATCGGTACTTCTCGCTATGATTGTTTAGTTATGCTATCTCTAGTTACCTCGCTACCTTTGCACCTTTTCCCGGGTGTAAGGGTAGCATCTTGCTTGATCTTTATTCAGTTGATTTGGTCTGTTATAGTTATGCCTTGTTTTCCAAGGTTTAGTTTGATATCCACATAGTCAGGCCTTGCAAACGGGTTGAACGATCCAGTAGTACGTGAGGATGTGGTTTGCCAGTTCGAGAGGAGTTGTTCCGGGAATTGACTTTACGTCAGTTGTTAGGCCTTCTCTAGGGTTAGTTTTCCATTATCTTTTGTATCTACCAGGCTCAATCACGCGTAGGACGTTCCAATTACGTGGTGAAAACGTTAAACTGTCGTAGATCGATTTAACTTATATTGATGAAGCAAAACCCCATGTTATCGTAGATCTAATGCAGAACCATGGGACAATCGGCTCCAGGAGCCGATTCACAGGGAAACCTGGGAGCCGGTCACGGCTCGAATTTTACGTATACTTGTTTACCATGCAGGAAACTGATCGAAGCAATCCATCACCTCCCTGACCAGGTATAGGTCAGGTGGCACGCCCTTGAACCAAGCCAGGACGTGTGCCGGAGTTTTGCGGGCCGTTGCCCGAGGGACCAGGGCCCACCAGCAGTTCTGGGAGCCTCCCGGCTCTTCGTGTTGCTCGTCGCTGCTCGCCGGTGGGTTTTGACAGGCAACAACACTACAGAACAATTGGGATTAATGAGTATGTCTCAATCACTTCCAGCATAGGAAAGATGGAGTCCTCGTATTCAAAAAGGAAAATAATGCCTCGAACTCCAAGGTATTTGTGTAAGGAAAAACATACCTAAAACTGCAGTCCGCAATTTGGTTCCCGATGCATCAACTTCACACAGGCTTTTTTCCAGGTCATGCAAGAGTGGCTCCCATGGAATCAATGCTCCAGGCAATACTTTTCAGTATTTTAATGAGCGTCACTGGCCTGGATCACTCTGAATCTTGATTGTGCCATGTAGCCTCCATCTTCTAGTGTTGTGTCATCTACTACTGTTCTATATTGAACTCGAGATGATTTTACTGACTATTTCTCCTAGATGAACCCATCACCGAGCTCTCTATCTATTTCTTGTAGGAATGTAATTTCAAGGATTATAAATAGCAATTCCAGCGAAGAGCAACGTCAAATACACACCTATGACCTTAGTCCATGGAACCCAATGCCCGTCGATGACCGCGCGGAGCACACCCCCATCAAACCCAACACATCAACAGGAAACTAAGAAGAAAGAATACATCAACCATACACCAGTTTATAAAAGAACTAAAAGAATAGCATTAAAAGGAGAAATGTAGCATAACATACCATCTGCACATCTGCAGCCCGCAAATTGTAGAATCCCGCCAACGATCATGACCAAACCCTTCGCCAAACTACAGAAGGGCACCCTCTAGCGGAAGCAAAATACCATATGCCGCCAGAAGCAAGTAAGCCACAACCACCGACCCAATCGGAAACCCTCGCCCCAGGAAATGGGTGCTCGGGATGGCCGGGACAGCGCACGGGAGAACTGCGGGCGGTGGTAGGCAAGGAAGCCCGGGTTGGCACCCAGATCCGGTGAGGAATGGCAGTGGGGAAGGAGGTGGAGTGGAGGGAGGAGCGGAAGGCCGTTGTCAGAGCTGTCATGGCGGCAACCAGAAAACCTCTCCGCATGAGAGTTTTTCTGGAGAGAGAGGACGGTGAGAGTTTGGTGCAGGCTAGATTTTGGTTGCCGACTTCACGTGTTGGACCGGTGGAGCGAACCATAGTCCGGTTCAAAGGATTTTACTTTACTGTTAAATGCAGCTGAGCCGGTGCTTAACACGCAGGTCTGTCACCAGATGTAAGTTGTAGTATAATAAGAAAATTGCCCATGCGTTGCTACAGAGAAATAAATTTAGACCTTCATACATGGATAATAAATTGGTCTCATAATATTGATCCAAACTAATGAAGTCAGGCTCCCATTTCTTTCCCAATCTTATAAAAAGCAATGCCCAAGCAAAGTGCCACCATCTTGTAGCATTCTATTAACCTCTAGGAGCAGAAATCCATCTTCAAAATAAGTAAACTATCAAAAGAGGACCGGAGTACATATTGATCACGTCCATTATCGAGAAAGGAACAAAGTACAGCTATACATCAGCTCAGTGTCATGGATATAGTTTTATTTTTTAGCATTAACAATGGCTAGTTTCAAATGTCTGACGGTAAATAATAATCGGTGCGCGGAAGAAGAAAAATTGTAATTGATACCTTTTCACTGTATGTAGGAACATCACCCGCAAGAAAAAATTGTAATTGATTCATATGAACGTCTTTGGGAGCTACAGACGATGTTAACAGAAGAGCTAAACACACACACACCACTTATGACTTGTGCGCATACACATACACATACTTGATACCTTTCAGTTATAGCCTCAGGTATCTGATTATCGGAAGATCATAACTTCAGTTCCCTGCTAAAAAAGAAAAGTTTCAGTTTACAAATTAAACTCAGCTATGGACTTCTCAATTTATGGAAAAAAAATCTCATCTATAGACATTTTTAGTTCACGAAACAAATCTAAATGCCCAATTGGCCTAGGGCCTATCTGTACCCTGCTAACGAAGCAACATGGGCAAATTTATGCACACATTAGCACATGCACATAAGTTTATTCATATTAAAGATGAAGAGGCGTAGTGGTATATACGGATGATTCAGTGTTGAACCGTCGATTGAATGTATGGATCTCAATAACTCAGTAGAAGTTACTCTAGTTATCATTGTATAGAAGTTCATAATAATGATTTAGCACGATCATTAGGCTACATGGAGTGGGATTAGACATGGAAAAGTGACAGATGTACATGGAGTCAGAAAGTACACCGAAGAGGCGTCGTGACTCGCGGGCCAGGGTCGTGGGTAGGGCCCAATTGTTTGTGATGAAAGGCTATGCACGTGGTAAACAAAGCCCATCTTTACCAGCCCTAATCAATGGTCCAGATGGCTCTCATCCAAGATCCAACGGTTGTGAATACACCTGCCGAGAGTGCCCTCATCTGGCTGGGTTATCACCAGGCTTATAAGCCTACTCTAATTAAATGTCACGAAAAGATTGTGAACTTGTTTTGTGATGCACATTATCAGGTGTTTTTTCATATACTTCCTCCGTTTGGAGATATAAGATATTTTAGGTTAGTTTAACTAATGTATCTAGACATCTTTTAGGGTGTAGGTTCAAATGAATCTACATACTAAAATGTGTCTAGATACAATTACTTCACAAATCTAAAACATCTTATATGTCCAAACAGATGGACTACATGTGAATACACATAGGAATGGGACGCAGCTGCAGCTGCTTGAGATTTGAGAAAACTGAGTAGCAAATATTTGCCTTGTTTTGCCACAAACTGAGACTTAACTAAGTTGGAGGTTGAAAGAAATATATTATAATTTGGTGTACAGGTGCAATGCCAAATTTGTGAAACCTTTGATGCGTGGGGCTACATTTTAGTTGTGTTCACAGATGAATTTACAATTGTCAAGGTGCATAGCGATTTTTTCGAAATAACATTAGTCGGTGCCACTTGCTTGGAGCTCTGAACTTGAACATAACCTGACATTGTTGCACACAATATGCTCGGTTCGGCAAGAAAATGCATAACTTGACTCTGTTGTCTGCAAATGGATATCTCATATTTGCTAAATTATTCAGAAATCAGAATAGGGTCAGGTTTATATCTGACCATTATGTTTGACAAAATTCTTGTTCGTCAGGTTCAGAACAGAAGATATAGCAGACAAGGATTTATATATGTAACATGAATGCACACTTCTGCAAGTATGTGTATATTCCTTTGTCCCAGTTTGGTTTGAACGAGAGTAAACCACGGAAAAAGACAGAAGCCGGACAGCCACGGAAGGCTTGACTTTGGAGAGCGATGAGAGCCCCCTACCCCCAGCCCCCCGCCGGCGGCCACTCCGGCTCCGGCGCCCCCATCCCCGCCGCCCGCCACCCCGGCGGCGGCTCCCCGCGTTCCCCCTCCCCCTGCCCTGGCCGCTCCCTCTCCCTCTCCCCCGACGAGAGCACGGGCTCCCCCACAGGAGTCGCGCCAACCCGCGGCGGCGTCTCGCGCGGGTGGGGGGTCCGGGGCGCTCGCGCCGGCACCGGCTCTCCAGGGACGGGCTTCGCGCGCGAGAGCGGAGCCCCGTCGCGCAGGTGGTGCGCGCGGTTGCGCCGGTGCAGGTCGCCCGGGGTGACAGGGCGGTGGCGCCGGTGCTCCCTGGCGCGCAGGCCCGTCCGGTGGCGGCGCCGCGCCGCGCCGTGGACGCCCAGGTGAGGCCCCTGCAGTTCCGTGCGCCACCACACACGGTGGCCATCGGGGGCGAGCTTGCGCGGCGGCCGGTTCGTGCGGTGTGCATCCTCCCTCGCTCGCCGGAGGTGGACGAGGCTGAGCTGGAGCTCGGACGCGCGCTCCTCGGGATCATCACCGGGGACAGGAGGTGCCCGTGGAGGATGTGGAGGCCCCGCTACTGGGCGGCGGGTTCAACCTGTTGAGGGGGAGCTTCTCGGTGCACTGCCACAGCCCCGAGCAGTTCCTGGTGTTCTTCGCGACCTTGGAGGCGCGGAACAGGGTGCTCGCCGGCGAGTACCTCGAGTCACCGCGCCTTCGTCTCCTCCTCAGGCCCTGGTCTCGCCGGATTCGTGCTTCATCCGGGGGGCTGTGTGTGCATGCGGAGATCGAAATTGAGGGGCTGCCGGCGCATGCTTGGAACCTGGCGGCGGCGGAGGCGGTCTTGGCGCCGACGGCTTGGGTCGAGCGCCTCCACCCTCTCACGCGCAGCCGCGCGGACATGGGGACGTTCCGGCTCACGGCCTGGTGCCTCGATCCTGCGGCGATCGCCAGGGAGGTGGACCTCCACATCGTGGAGCCGGAGGACCCTCCTCTGCGCAGGACATGGCGGCACCGGCGGCGGCGGTGGTCCCTCCTCGCGTTCTGACCATGGTGCATCCGCTCCTGGTGCACGTGGTAAGGACGGTGGACTTCCGGCGTCAAAACCCGGCGGGCACCGACGATGTGGGTGGGCGCGGCGGAGATGGTCCGGTTCCTGGCTGGCCGGTGACCCGCCACTACCCCTACACGCCGGGAGCCCCGGACGGGCTGCCAGGTGGCCCCTCGATGGCGGGCGGCCCCACTGGCTACGCGACAGGCGGTCAAAGGGGAGTGGGTGGGGCGCGGACGCTTTCGTCGGGGGTGGTTGTTGCCGCCCCGTCGCTTAGCGCGCGCCAGCGCAGGAGGAGGCGATCTGGCCGTAAAGGGAAAGGAAGCAGGGCCAGGGGCAAGGCTGCCGCTGAGGTGGGCGCTAGTGGACAAGGCGACTGGCAGTTAGCGGTGCCGTGCCAGCTGTGTTGGGAGAGGATGGTGGCGTTTTGGAAGGGTGTGTGGAGCCGACTGCAGCTGCGCTGGTCGTGGTTGGCGGCGGCTCGGACGGTGGGGTGGAGGTTGGCGCTGTGGGGTTGACAGATAGTAGGGACCTGGGCGGACGCGACTCGAGCCTTCTGGGCTCTGACCCACGGTGCTCCCTCCCTTCGGTAAACACTGCTGAGCGGCCTGGGGCCCATGATGACGCGGCTGCCTCTTTGGCGCCGGCGCGGGTGGTTGCGGGCGGACACGCGGGACCCGAGGCCCATGCTAGGCCCGGTTCGGCCAAGACGGAGGGTGACGCTGCTGGGCCACCTCGGGAGCTGGGCCTGGTTCTGGGAGGTTTTAGGATCCAACAGGGGGTTCTTGGCCTAGACGCATTCCGGCCTGCAAGGACGGAACCTGGGCCTGTGCCGGTGATTTCCGAGTCACTTCCCATCAGGTCGCCGCTGCTGGCTGACCCGCCTATCACCTTTTTGCGTTCTGCGCGCCCTTCGGTTGCAGCGAGGCCTCGTACGTTGGGTGAGTTCCTGGAGGCGGCTAAGACCCGCTCTGACGCCCTGCTCCATACCCCCGGTGTTAGGCGTCGGCTCTTGGCCATGAACTTTCAGCCACGACGCAGCTCGAGGATCGCGGGACAACCGTCTGGGCTCAACTCGGAGATGAAGGCGGTTCGAAATCTGATGAAGAAGTTGGGGCTGATTAGTGGGGATGAGGCGCCTTCAGAGGCAGCACTGGCGGCCTACCACAAGATGTATGAGTTGCCCATGACGGATGATATGATTGAGGCGGTGGCTGAGCTCTACGGGTGGTCGCTGTCTTCGATCCAGGGGTGCTCTCCACCATTGGTGGGGCACCAGGGTGGGCATCTCGTGGCGGCTTGACCACGGGATCCGGGTTGACCCAGGGTGAAAATCATTCTCCAATGATTTACGAACCTATGGTCATGATTTGCAACGTGCGCGGCCTCAATAGTCGGGCACGTCGCACGGGTGTTAGGAGTGTGGTGGACACCACCGGTGCTTCGATTGTGTGCTTGCAGGAAACCAAACTGGTTGTTGTATCTCGCTCGATTGTAATGGAAACTCTAGGCGCGGTTTTTGACGATTATTTCTGCTTGCCGGCTTCCGACACGAGGGGTGGGATCATAGTGGCTTGGGATAGCCGTAAGGTGCGGCTTGATAGCGCACACGTTGACGCTAATAGTGTTACAGCGAGGGTGAACCCGCCGGGTGGGGGGGCTGGGTGGTGGCTGACGTGCGTCTACGGCCCACAGGAGGATGCCGACAAAGTCGCCTTCCTAGCGGAGCTACGGGACTTACGCTCCACTCGGCTAGGCCCTTGGATGCTTGGTGGGGACTTCAACTTGATCTACAAGGATGAGGATAAGAACAACAACAACCTCGATAGGAGGATGATGGGGAGATTCAGGCGATTCCTCAATGTTTGTGAACTCAAGGAGGTTTACCTGCATGGCGAAAGAGGTCCTTGGTCGCTTCTACCAGGAGATCTTCCTGAAGGGCGCACCCCTTGAAGATGTGGATGCCCTGGCAGAGGCTCTATCAGCCGAAGCGCCTGCAGCGTACAAGCGCAAGCAGAAGGGCATCGGCGCGGCCGTCGGGCTGGCGATGGCCATGGCGTCTGGGGCGGAGCTGGACCTGCCCCAGATTACTTCTCGGACGCCTACGGCTGTGGATGGATCCGAGGTAGCTTTTGCCGCCTACTCCTCTCGTTGCAGACGATATGGGCCCAAGCTCATTGACTTGCTGTCTGAGTATGCACTGCGGCAGCAGGGCGAGGCCAAAGCTAGGCAGTCTGGTTCTGAGGCGACTCAGTGTCCTGCACCTGAGGCATAGTAGACGTAGGGTAGTTTGTAGTCTTCTTTTGTTGTAAATATCTTTTGTAGTACCATCCTTGTGCCACGTAGTGGCCTTATATATTTTAATGAATTCCTCCGAGTTGTGCTTTATCCTTGGCTGAATGTCTGTGTGTCTTCTTCTTTATGCTGCTGTAGGTTCCTTCGGGTGCTGACCCAGTTGACACTTCATCCGAAAGGCCCTTGCGAACATCATTGGATGATTCCTCGCAGCTCGCTTTTCTTCGAGATCGCGTGCGCAGCTTGGAAAGGGATTTGCTTGGGCTACGCGGTCGCGCTGACGTTTGGAAATCCAAAGCAGACCGTGGTGCAGCCAGAGAGGAGTATTTGATGGCGGTGCTGGGTCGGCTTTCCGAGCAGCTGCAATGTAAGTTGATCCTTCTTTCGGGCTGTAGCCCAGTTCTTCGGGTGAGCCTACTGGCCTTACTCTTGTTTTGTGCGGTTGTCGCAGGTGCCAATATTGCTCCGAGGGAAGAAAAGGAGCGTATTGCTGTTCGAGTCAATTGTTTGACTCAACAGGACATGGAGGCCGGCGGCTTCTTCTGGATGGACCGTGATCGCGCCATAGTTCTGGCGACAGTGCATGATCGCGTCTACCAGGTTTCACGGGTGCTTCGCCAGGTGCAGACATCACTTTCCTCGGTGCTGCACGTCATGTTTCCGTTGGATGCCGTGCCAACGACCCTTGCAGGTCTTCTGACGAAGTTTCGGAATGCAGGCAATGTCAAGGAGCTGGTGCGGCAGCAGCTCGTCGCAGGGGTGAAGGCTGCCTTGTCTCTTGTGAGGGTGCACCGCCCTGACGTAGATTTGGCTGCTGTGGCGAATGGGCCACCTCCTCGACCAGATGGTGGCAAGTGGAACATGCATCCGCATTACGCGGCTGTAAGGCAGTATGCCGAACAAATTGTAGACTTGTTTGAGCAGCGTGCTCAGGTTATTCTTCAGAGTAGGTAGGACCTGAAAATAAACAGATAGATGTAAAATTTGTATATTGCGGCTAGGCGTTTATGTGCCCTTTAGTGTAAAGGTTTGCTTGTTTATGAGCATGCAGTGCTTTGATTGAGTACGTTCCCTTTTCGTTTGCCTGACGTAGTCAGCTACTCAGGTGTACACGTTTGGTCCTCAGTCGATGAAATCGTGAGGTGGGGGAGCCCCCGAGTGCGTTTGTAGCATGTAGTAAAGTTGTAGAAAATAGTCAACCGAAGGTTGGGGCGAGACACTTAGCTTTATTTATATCGTAATGGAGGAGGTACATGGTTTGGCTGAGTAGCCTTGGCTGAAAGCCTTATTGAAAGTAAAAGGGGGTAGGTTGCTACGGGTAGAATCGTCGCAGGTGCGAGACGTTCCACGGGTTGGAGTATGCGACTCCAGATTCCACGTGCTTGAGGCGATAGGCGCCACCTGGGATGACCTCGGTAATGGCGTAGGGTCCTTCCCATGGCGAATCGAGTTTGTTCGGTCGCTTTTGCTTGAGTCGCAAGATGAGGTCTCCTTCGACGAAGGACCTTGGGCGCAGCCGGCGGCTATGATAGTTGCGGAGACTCTGCTGGTACACCGCTGATCTAGCTGCTGCTATGTCCCGTGCTTCGTCGAGTGTGTCGACGACATCTTCGAGTGCAGCCGTGGATTCGGCTTCGCTGTAAGCGACGACTCGTGGAGCCTGGTGTCGTACTTCGGCTGGTAGCACGGCCTCAGCTCCGTGCACCATGAAGAACGGTGTGTTGCCGGTGGAGCTGTTTGGCGTAGTCCGTAAGCTCAACAGGACAGACGGTAGGTCTTTCGTCCAGTTTCCAGCTTTGTGCTCGAGTGAGCTCATGAGGCGCTTCTTGATGCCGGCGCCGATTAGGCCGTTGGACTTTTACACTTGCCCGTTTGTTTGCGGGTGTGCCACTGAGGCGTATGTGATACTGATCCCGAGGCCTTCGCAGAAGTCCTGGAATTCTTCGGAGATGAAGTTTGATCCGTTGTCGGTGATGATGCTGTGCGGTACGCCAAATCTGTAGACAATGGATTCGAAGAACTTGACGGCGGTTTTGCCCTTCTGGTTGGTGACTGGCATGGCCTCGATCCACTTGGTGAATTTGTCGACTGCGACCAGGAGGAAAACGTGTCCTCCCTTCGAGGATTTTGGCAGTTTGCCGATCATGTCGAGGCCCCATTGGGCAAAAGGCCAGGCTATGGGTATGGGTCGAAGTTCGGACCCAGGTGCGTGCGGTTTGTCGGCGAACCGTTGGCACCCGTTGCATCATCGGACGATGTCCTTCGCGTCGCTCATGGTCGTTGGCCAGTAGAATCCTGCTCGCAGAGCTTTGGCGACGAGGGAGCGGCTGCCTGCGTGGTGGCCGCATATGCCCTCATGGATATCTTGGAGTATGGCCTTGTTGTCGTCGATGGTGACGCACCGTTGCAGTACACCCGTAATGCTGCGTTTATACAGCTCGCCGTTGATGATGGTGAAAGCTTTTGACCGACGAGATATGCGCCGGGCATCTGTCGGGCTGTCAGGCAATTCTCCGTTTATCAGGAACTGGAGGTATGGGCGTGTCCAAGTTTCTTCGACTGCCATGACCTGCATCAGGTTGACCATGGCAACTTCGGTGTCCAACTTTTCGGGTCCTTCATGACCTTCGGGTAGCGTAGCCCCCGAGTGTTCTACTTCTTCGGGTGATCCCTTGGGGAATTCCCGCTTGATGGATGGCACGCAGATCTGTTCGAGGAACACACCTGGTGGTACCTTTGCATAGGTGGAGCCGATGTTGGCGAGTCTATCGGCCTCGTCGTTGCTCTCTCTTCCAACGTGCCGAAGTTCGCAGCCGTCGAATTCTCCTTCGAGTGCGTTGTATAGCGCGCGGTACGCGATCATGTTTTCGGCGTGTGCATCGCACTCATTCATCGTCTGTTGTACGACAAGGTTGGAGTCGCCGTAGATAACCAGGCGCGTTGCGCCACATATTTTTGTCATCTTCATGCCATGGATGAGGGCTTCGTACTCGGCCTCGTTGTTGGAGGCTCTGAATTTCATCCGAAGGACGTACTTCATCTTATCACCTTGCGGGGAGGTCAGTATGACTCCTGCTCCTGCTCCGGCTTCGCGTTTGGAGCCGTCAAAATGCATTGTCCAGGACTGCGACATGTCTGGGGTGTCAGGCAGCTGCAGCTCCATCCAGTGTACCAGGAAGTCCGGAAGGACTTGAGATTTGATTGCGTGTCGCTTCTCGTAGACGATGTCCAAGGTTGATAGTTCGATGCCCCACAGGGCCACGCATCCTGTGGCTTCTGGATTATTCAGGATGCTGTTCAGGGGCGCCTCGTTGACGACCATCACCTGATGCTCCTGGAAGTAGTGGCTCAGTCGTCGGGCCGTCATGAACACGCCGTAGGCCAGCTTCTGGTAGTGCGGGTATCGCTGTTTTGTTGGAGTGAGAACCTCGCTGAGGTAGTAAATTGGGCGTTGTACCCCGTGGGTCTTGCCTTCTTCGGGTCATTCGACCACGAGTACTGGGTGTGTGGCTGCTATATACAGCAACAGGGGTTCGCGCTCTTTTGGCGTGACCAAAACGGGCGAGGTGGAGAGGAGCCGCTTGAGGCTTTCGAATGCGTCGTTGGCTTCTAGTGTCCACTCGAACTTGTCTGCCTTGTGTAGTAGCTGGTAAAATGGTAGGGCCTTCTCACCCATGCGGATGATGAACCTGCTTAGTGCCGCTACTCGCCCTGCGAGCTGCTGAACGCCCTTGAGGTTTTTCGGCTTCTCCATTGTCATGATAGCTTTGATTTTCTTCGGGTTCGCCTCGATCCCTCGTTGAGAGATAAAGTACCCTAGCAGCTGACCCGAGGGGACGCCGAAAGCGCACTTTTCTGGATTGAGCTTGATCTTGTAGCGATCAAGGTTGTCGAACGTCTCGCGGAGATCGTCGATAAGTGTGCTTGCCTCCTTGGTTTTTATGACTATGTCATCGACATAGACTTGGACGTTGCGACCGATCTGGTCCTTGAGGCAGGCCTGCATGCATCGCTGGTACGTGGCACCCGCGTTCTTTAGCCCGAAAGGCATTGTATTGTAGCAGAATACTCCGAACGGTGTGATGAACGCCGTCTTCTCTTGATCTTCGACCTTGAGTCGAATCTGGTTATAGCCTGAGTAGGCGTCGAGGAAGGAGAGCTTCTCACAACCTGCAGTCGAATCGATGATCTGGTCGATCCGAGGAAGAGGGAAATGGTCCTTTGGGCAGTGTTTATTTAGTGACGTGAAGTCCACGCACATCCGCAGGATGTCCGTGTCCTTCTTCGGGACCATCACCGTATTTGCCAGCCACTCGCTTTCCTTGATTTCCCGGATGAAGTCTGCTGCGAGTAATCTGTTGATCTCCTTGCCGATAGCTTAGGCTCGTGGTTCCGACAGTCTTTGGATGGACTGCTTAACTGGTTTGGTGTCTGGGAAGACATTGAGTGCGTGCTCGGCGAATTCCCTGGGAACTCCTGGCATGTCCGCAGGACACCAGGCGAAGATTTCCCAGCGCTCACGGAGGAATTCGACGAGCACGCCTTCCTATGCGGCGCTGAGGTCATTGGCGATCAGCGCCGTCTTGGAGGCGTCTGTCGGATGGACCTGCACTTTCTTGGTGTTGACGGTGGAGTCGAAGGACATGTCGGGTGCGTTCTTCCTTGTGAATAGGGGTAGCCCATTGTCCGTCTCCTCGCGGAGCCTTACGAGCTCGTCTTGCATGCCGAAGGACTGGGAGATTTTGTTGAAATCCCTGTCGCATTGGTCCGATCGGGTGAAGCTCCCGTGGACTGTGATGACGCCCCTTGGTCCTGGCATCTTGAGTAGTAGGTATGCATAGTGTGGGACAGCCAGGAACCTTGCGAATGCTACACGTCCCAGGATGGCATGGTATTGCGACAGCCAGTCCACCACTTCGAATTCTAGGCGCTCCTGCCGAAAGTTGTCCGGCTTCCCGAAGATGACGTCGACCCCTATCTTGCCCAGGAGGAAGATGCCCTTCCCTGGGACAATGCCGTGGAACGTTGTGTCTGATTGTTCCAGGCTGTATTGCGGGATCCGCATAGCTGCTAGAGTGCTTGCGAACATTAGGTTGATGCCGCTGCCGCCGTCCATGAAGACGCGACTCATCTCGAAGCCTCCGATCTGCGCCTCCAGCACCAGGGCAACATGACCTAGGCGAGGGATCTGGCAAGGGTGATCCGCGTGAGTGAATGTGATGCAGGATTCCGATCCGCTGAGGTACTCAGGGATTGCAGGCGGGGTTGCCACGGCCAAGTTGATTTGTCGGGTGATTTTCTTCTGCACCCTGTTTGTGGGGCGTCCCTTCTGTATCATATTGAGTGCTCCTTTTGGTGGGGGGTATGGTACCCCAGCGTTGTTTTGCGCTGGTGCGACTGGTTGGTTTTGGCCTCCAATAGGCGGCGGTGGAGGAGCTCCGTGTGCTGTTTCACCTGGTGCAGGTGCGTTTCCGAACGCGGGAATTGGAGCTTGTTGCCTCATCTACATCATGCCTTCGCTGAGTTTCTGGAACTCGCGACAGTCCTTGAGCATGTGGCTGGCTTTCTTTTTGCCATCCTGTTTGTCGATGTACAAGTGGATGGTGCATGGACCCGAAAGTTTGTCGAATGCTGAGGGTCCGTTGTCGCGGTCGCGGCGTTGCCACGACTGCGTTGGTCGTCCGTTGTCGCGGAAGTTTCCACTGCGGTATCCTCCGCTGTTGCGGCTGTTGTCGTTGCGGCGGTCGGCGTAGCCGGCCGCGACCATGTCGGGTCCGTCGCGGTCCTCGTAGACGCGCGATCTCCTCTTGCTGCGGAGTTCGCGTCTTCGGCCGTAGTCGTCCTCTTCATCTGATTGCGGTCGCTAGATGCAATCTTCGCCGTCTGCCCAACTGTTGGCGATTTCCATGAGGTGGTCGAGTGTCTTGGGCTTTACATGCCCAAGTTCCTCCTTGAAGTCTGGGCGCTTGACGCCGTCCCTGAAGGCGTCGATGGCCCTCTCTTCGGAGATGTGTGCTGTGGAGTTTTTGGTCGTGGACCAGCGTAGTATGTACGAGCGAATAGATTCACCCGTTCTTTGAGTGCAGGCTCGCAATTCTTCGATTGAGGCGGGCCTCTTGCTGGTGCCTTTGAAGTTTCGGATGAAGCTGTAAGCGAGCTCCTCCCAGCTTCGGATGGATCCTGATGATAGGCTGCTAAGCCAGACCCACACTGCGCGTGTTAGCTGCAGCTGAAGGCATTGCATGGCGGTTTCTTTGTTTCCTCCATGAAGCTTGACGGATGACAGGTGGTCACTGAGCCAGGATTTTGGATCTTGCGTGCCGTTGAACTTCGGAGTATCCGAAGGAAGCTTGAAGTTGCGTGGCATCTGTGTTCGCCGAACGGATCTGCTGAAGCATCGGGCTCCACAGAGTTCTCCTTCGTCTTCATCCATATCAGATTCGGACGAGCATGCGCGTTTAGCGCGTGCTTTGTCGATCTTGCGCTGTGTAAGCTTGTCTCTGGCATCGTAGTCGCGTTTATGGCGGTGCTAGCTTTTCTTTCTTCGAGGGAGATCGTGCTCCTCTTCCTCTTCGGATGAGGGGGTGGGGCTCCGGTCGCGCCTGGCCGGAGCTTTCTTCTTCGGCTCCGCAGGAGCGTCTTCGTGGAGCGCAGCTCCGATTAGTCCTAGTCCGGTGAGTGCGGACTTATGCATGGCCCTTTTAGGGTCCCCATCCGGAGGTGGGTGAGCCGCGAGATACGCAGTGGCTGCCATGATCGCAGCTTGTGGCGTCTTCGGGGTGATGTTGCCGTCAGCGTCCATATCCATGAACGATGTATGGAGAGTTCGGGTCACTTCACGCCGCTCCTTGGGGTCCATGTTTTCCACCCGAGAGCGGTGCTTGTTTCCTTGATTTCCGTTTGTGCTAGAGCCGGGTCCCATGGCGGAGAGCGCAGAGGCTGCTTGCTTGCATTTGTCGAGTGTCTTCTGCATCTCGACTTGTTTCTTGTGCTCCTCGATGAGGAGGTAGTGGTATGCCCTCAGCAGATCACGTGGGGAGTCCAGAGGTAGGACTATTTCGCCTGCGACGGCGCGGCGTGCTTCCACCCATCCTTCTTTGCTAAGTTGGATGAGGTGGCCTCTGTTTTCCCCGTTTTCGCCGTTTCCACCATTTTTGCCGTTTCTGTCCTGCGGGTTGGGGTTGGGCGGCGGTTTAGGCGTTTACTCGTCGGTTTGGATGACCGCGGCGCACAGATAGCGCCTGCAGATTGGTTGGCTGCTGCCGCAGCTTTCGGATTCGGAACCGTAGGTCCCTTCATCCGAAGGTGGATCGCACATATCGGAGTTGCAGCAGCTGCTGCTGTAGTACTCATCTGTTGATGGTGACGTGCATAGCACGGGGTGTGGAGCCCACGAAGCGGGCCTGATGGACGGCACGGGCACCCGCTCAGGGAGGCGGAGGGTGTCGGTTTGTCCCACCTGGAAGCAGAAGCTCCCGAACAAGATCTCGAGTCCGTCGCCTACGGGCTCGAAATCCTTCATGGTAGCCGGCGAGTGGGCGGTGAAGTAGAAAGTGCCGAAGAGGAGGTGATTCTCCGTCGCCGCGGAGTTGTAGATCGATCGGGTCGGAACCGTCACGACCGCACAATCAGCAGCCCCGATCCCCACGGACGGCGCCAATTGACGAGGTTTAATCTCGTCAATGCCCATTGTTATGGACTTGGGTTTTGGAGAAGATGGGGATGCTGGAGATCGTGGCACGGTTAACAGACAAGCAACCAGGGGACACGAGATTTACCCAGGTTCAGGCCCCCGGAGGGAAAACCCTACTCCTGCTTGTCTGCTCTTTGATTACGGCGGAACCGAAGGTTACAGGGTGCGCAGATTCGATCTGGTGTGGATGCGTGTGCGAAAGTATGAGTCGAGTTGCCTAGGACGTGCCCTCCTGGCCTTTATATAGGCTTAGGCAGGTCCCGGGCATAGTCCTAGTCGGTTACAAGTTCTAGGGTTTTACCCCTTTGAATTTCCTATCTTGCTCTCCAAGGATCCGAAGGCGTCATGGGCCTTGGCCACCCGAAAATCTTCATGGGCCAGCGTATATCTGCTGTGGGTCTTCCTTGGGCTGGACCAGGTATGCCGAAGTTACGTACCCGTAGGGTATAACCATGTCAACAACCAAGATGGATGCAGATGCTATTGGATCTGTCATGTGGGTCCAGGTCAATATTCCCTGGTTTGACCTGCCACGTCAGAGAAATACCAACTTAATGGGGCTTAAGGTTTAAAATAGACTGGGATTTCAAAGTTGGGTGTTCTGATTTAAAGGATTGCAAGTTTAAGGTTTGATTTAGCTTTTGACTATAAATATAAGGTTCGTTTTGGACTTTTCTCTTCAAAAAAAGTTTCGGTTTTTTAGAAATTTTTGAATATCAAAGTTTTGGATTTTTGAATTGTTTAACAGTTTAATCTCTAATCACTCCTATTCTCATGATAAATTGCATACTCGTGATCAAACTTCCTCATCAGTCACCCATTCTTATGCTGCTCCACCCTCAACATGCTTAACTTTTGAGTTTCTTCCAAATTGGCTTCCAAATCTATGCTCATAACTTCTTGATAATAATATGCTATCAATTCTATTAATCCTTAGAGTTTGATAACATATGATTTTATTTTTTCAATTCCCAATAAATTTAAAAATAAGCAACAATGATTAAGTAATAATAAGCAATAATGAATTCCAAATAATCTTTATGCATAATTCAATTATTAATTTAAAAACTCATTTTTTAGAAAAATAAAGAAAAACTCTCAAAAAACTAAAAATAATATAAAAACTTCAAAATAATTAAAAAGCAAAATAAACAACAAAAGAAATTCAAAAATTTCAAAAAATATCATTTTTCTTTTTTTCCTTTTAAACCAAAAATCTTCTGCTTTCATATATTACACAATTTTTTCGGAGTTCGTACGCAAAAACTATAGCCGTTTTAATTCAGAACAACCTTTTTTTGCATAAAAATAAAAATTAATTTTTTTCTCTAAAAGTTGGTTGCGTGAAAGAATTTTGAAATTTGAAGTTTTTACCATTTTTCTTTATTTATAGATTTTTTTTGTTTGGGGAGGGTGTGTGTGTGGTAGTGGTGGTGTAGGCATGAAAGGAAAAATGTATGTTTATCTTTAGTCTAAGTTGGTATTTCAACCGGGACTTTTAGTCCCGGTTACAGACACCGACCGAGACTAAAGGTCACTACCCCTTTAGTACCACTTCGTATCTCCAATCGGAACTATTAATCTCGTTGATATTTTCAACCGAAACTAAAGGTTCTGTTTTACCATGGAGTAAAGGTGGTTGACCCCTGTAGCCGTTGAAACCATTACTAATGTTAACATTAGCCCCAGATGCAAACACAACTGGGACTAAAGCTCACATTAGCCCTGGACAAAAGACATATTTTCTACTAGTGACATATTCACAAGGTATAAAGATACTCCCTCCGACCCATATTAATTGACTTGGATTGTCAAAATTTGAATAAACCTATGTACTAAATAGTGTTTAGATTCATTTAAATCTAGACAAATACGCGTCATTAATATGGCCGGAGGGAGTATATGAACTTAGCGGTGGTCGTCGGCGAATGGGCCGGCTCCGAGCAAGGGGAGGTAGGGGAGGACGCATCGTGTTTTTGATGTGGCCTTATTAATTATTTTTAGGGCCAATCCATTTTGTAGTGTCTGATTTGGTTACTTTTTTGACTATGCTGAGAGCGCAAACTGAATAAGTAATAATAAGCAATAATGAATTCCAAATAATCTTTATGCATAATTCAATTATTAATTTTAAAACTCAATTTTTTCAGAAAATAAATAAAAACTCTCAAAAAACTAAAAAATAATATAAAAACTTCAAAAATAATTAAAAAGCAAATAAACAAGAAAAAAAAATTCAAAAATTTCAAAAAAATATCATTTTTATTTTTTCCTTTTAAACCAAAAATCTTCTGCTTTCATATATTACACAATTTTTTCAGAGTTCATACACAAAAATTATAGCCGTTTTAATTCAAAACAACCTTTTTTTCATAAAAATTTAAAATTAAAAATTTTCTCTAGAAGTTGGTTGCACGAAAGAATTTTGAAATTTGAAGTTTTTATCATTTTTCTTTATTTTTAGATGTTTTTTTTTTGTTCGGGGAGGGTGTGTGTGTGGTAGTGGTGGTGTAGGCATGAAAGGAAAAATGTATGTTTACCTTTAGTCCAAGTTTGTATTTCAACCGGGACTAAAGGTCCATCTTTAGTTTCGGTTGGAGACAACGACCGGGACTAAAGGTCACTACCCCTTTAGTACCACTTCGTATCTCCAATCAGAACTATTTGTCTCGTTGATATCTCCAACCGAAACTAAAGGTTCAGTTTTACCACGGACTAAAGGTGGTTTACCCTGTAGCTGTTGAAATCATGACTAATGTTAACATTAGCCCCAGATACAAACACAACTGGGACTAAAACTCACATTAGTCCTGGACAAAAGAACTATTTTCTACTAGTAACATATTCACAAGGTAAAAAGATACTTTCTTCGACTTATATTAATTGACTTGAATTTGTCAAAATATGAATGAACCTATATACTAAATAGTGTCTAGATAATATAGCCGGGGAGGGAGCAGATGAACTTACCATAGCGGTGGTCGTCGGCGAATGGGCCGGCTCCGGGCAAGGGGAGGTAGGGGAGGACGCATCGCGTTTTTGATGTGGCCTTATTAAATTTTTTTAGGGCCGATCCAATTTGCAGTGTCTGATCTGGTTACTTTTTTGACTATGCTGAGAGCGCAAACTGAGGGTTATTTTTTTGACTGAGACCGCTAAGGTTTTCTTGTTTTGAACATGATGATGATCAAGTGTTTTCCTTTCCAGATTAATGTACTGAGATGAAACGTTACTGTGCAAACTGTAGTCCACCATCCAATATCACCACAGTTACAGAGGGAAGGCAGCACAGGGGGCGAGGATTTGGAGCAGGACTGCAGGGTGGGTCTGCTGGCGTCCGGCGGCGGCATCGAGGAATCACACTTGATGCGGATCAATTTTTTTCTTAGACCAGCCATACTGGTGGTACGATTCAAGTAAAAGAACGGGTCGGTTTGATTTGGCTGTAGTGGTTCAAACACTGTACATGGGACCCAAGAGTTATATAAGAACTTTTTTCTTTGTCTCAATCCTTTCCATCAAGACGTGGTGGCTGGGTCTTTCTTACTTGTGTCAGACACAAAATTATATTTAAATCCTTTGGATTGCTTTGAGCCAATTCAATTGCATGCATCACTTTTTTTTGTATGAGTCGATCCAACTATATCTCCACACCATATTAAACCGATTTAATAGAGGCTATAAATCGCTTGTCCAACAGTGTGGGTGGTCTTACCAGAAAAGCTAGACTTACGGAATCCTGCTTACGAAAAACTCCTATGGACGGACATGCTAACAGCCGATTGGTTTAGTTTTCTTCCCTTCCATGATTTTCGGGCCATGAACGCACAACGTGATTCTACTTGAGTTCGTAGCTATTTTTTTTTAAATAATACATTTTTTTATTAAATTTTACAAATAATACACAAAACGGGCAAATTGCAAATCTGTTGGTCGGTCGGCCGTTCAACAGACGAAACACTGCCTCCGTACGAAACACTGCCTTCGTCCGTTCAACGGACGAGACGCAACCTTCATCCGTTCAACGGACGACACACATGCTGTCAGCTGTTTGGTAAAGGAGGGGTGTGTCGTCCGTTGAACGGACGAAGGCTGCGTGTCGTCCGTTGAACGGACGAAGGCAGTGTTTCGAACGGACGAAACGAGTCTGTCGTCTGTCGAACGGCCGACCGACCAACAGATTTGCAATTTGTCTGTTTTGTGTATTATTTGTGCAATTCAATTAAAAAAATGTATTATTTAAAAAAATTAGCGAGTCCGTAAGTCTATTTCCATAAGAATTAGTCCATAGGTGTAGCGTTACTCGTGGTTTTACCATGCTTAGAGCACTCTAGCAGGTCCTGTATCTCCGAGCCTGCAAAATATAGCACCCGGTGCACTGCAAATGCAAAATAGGTTTCGATGATCATTGTCGTGCAAACCAGCATCCACCAAATTGCAACTTAAAAAAAACACTTCACGGGAAAATTAAGCGCCAGATGGACATTGCATCCGTAGATCATCGTTCGTACATATTCGATTTACGGTGCAAAAGTGCAAAATACCAGCTAATTACACCGCTACGACAACTAATTACCAAAATGCAGTCCGGGAATCCTCACCGGAGCCTTTTTGCGGTGGCGACGATGCGGGCAGCAGCGGCTCACTCGTCGGTGTCGAGGTCGACAAAGATCTTCTCATGTGCCTCCGCCTCTTGGAACCACTCCTCCTTGTTATCAGCATGGCGACGGCTAGTCTCCGACACTAAGGCGAGGATGGTGCCGAGGTGGGCGTTGTCGATGAAGTCGCTGGGCGCAAACGCTGGATCCTTCTCCGCGAGCATCGCGGTGACCTTGTCGATTTCCTCGTCGTCGACGTAGTCGCCTGGCGCAAACTTCGGCTTCGCCTCGTCGTCGACCTCCTCCCTCATCGAAGTTAACGCACGAGAGCTCGAAGCGAAACCGGAAGGCGCGAAGGGAGCTCGCTGCGGAAGCGGACATGATACGGGCCTGCCAGAACCGTGACTCTCGACGAGAGAATGCCAACAACGGATTGGCGTAGAGGTACGAGCCACGGATGCGCAGCGTCCGAGATTCTTCGGCACCGCTCCTCCCTCTTGTCGGCATTGAGCTCGCGGGCAGAAGATTCGCAGATAATCTGCCCACCCCCAAGGCCAGCTCGAGCTCTCCACGAGGACATTTTGGTGCGGCTGTTAGCGTCCACTTGGCCAGCCCAGCACTTAGCCTATGTTCTGAATGTTTATACGCACACAACCCACCATAAAAAGAGAGCCCACTCCATCCCAAAAGCCCGGACTAAAGGGAGAAAGGAATCTCTTCTATAAGCTGGGTGTGGCCTCCTCCCGTAGGCGAGGGGGGACTAAACCAAGCAGCCTCCACCGGTCAACAAAGGGGTCCTTACATCCCATCCCCTGAGAAGCCCAGCACTTAACCAGATGTTAGCATCCACTTGACCAGATGTTAGCATCCACTTGACCAGCCCAGCACTTAACCTACGTTCTAAACATTTATGCGCACATAAACCAACAATAAAAAAAATTCCACTCCATCCCAAAAGCCTGAACTGAAGGGGGAAAGAAATCTCTCACTTATAAGCTGAGTGTGGTCTCCTCACGTACGAGAGGTGAGACTAAATCAAGCAGCCACCACCGGTCAACAGAGGGGTCCTCACATCCCATCCCCTGAGAAACCCTTTAGGAAGGCATGACGATGCTGGTTCCGATACCGGATGCTTCTTAATGGACGCTAACATCTTTTAAAATTTAACATTGACTAAACGCAAAAAAAATGCAAATTAAGAAAAAACGGAGTGACCATCTGGTTGGAAACCAAAGAAATACAGGGCATGCGCGACTCGTGGTATTAAGCTTATTATATGGGGAGCACTACGCGTCCCCCGGGGGATATTTGCCTCTGATCCCCCGGGTCCTCGTGCTGACACGTGTCCACCTAAACCTGTTTTTTGCTACACTCAGACCCGCTTTTGCTACATAGTGCCCCACTTTTGCTACACTGTAGCACAAAACCGGTTCGGCCCAGAAATAGAAAAACAGATTGGACCTCGTCGGAGATTTCGCCGGAATCCTCGCCGGAGACCGTGTAGCAAAAACGTTGGGCTAACGTAGCATATTCGACCTCGCCGGAGACTCGCCGGATGCTTTTGCCGGTAGACCTCACCGAAGACCGTGTAGCAAACAAGTTACGCTATTGTAGCAAAACCGCAAAACGGTGGTAGCAAAAAAGTTGTGTTAATGTAGCAGATCCGACCTCGCCGGAGACTTAGACCACGCCGGAGACGACCTCGCCGGAGATCGTGTAGCAAAAACTCAACGCTATTGTAGCAAAATCACAAAAAGGATGTAGCAAAAAAGTTTAACATATGTAGCAAAAAAATACTTCATCGAACACATCGCCGGAGACTTTCACCGGATAGCAAACCCAACGCCCACTTGTAGCACTGTCGCAACGCTTGTAGCAAAACTCGACACCGCTTGTAGCACCGCCGCCAACCACATGTAGCACCGTCGTCAACTGCATGTAGCAAATCTCGACGATTTACGTAGCAGCGTTGGTGGCCTTACCACTAGTAGCAAAACTCGACGCCACTTGTAGCACTGTCGCCGATCATATGTAGCACCGTCGTCGATTGCATGTAGCAAATCTCGACGAGGCCGGAGGATGAGGAGCCCGAGTTCATGTAGACGCAGAGGAGGGCGATGGCTTGCTTGCCGGCGGAGAGCCGATGGGGGGACGTGGCGGCGAGAGCTCCAGCCATGGGCGGCATGGTGGTGGGCGGCGCAAGATGCTGGCAGCACGCGACGCGGCGATGCGACCTGCTAGCGGCACGCAGCGCGACCTGCTGGGGCGGGCAGCGCGGCGACGCGACCTGCTGGGAGACGCGGCCTGCTAGGGGCGGAGGCGGTGGCTGTGCGTAGGAGCGGCAGTTCTCCGGCGGCTACTCGTAGAAGCAACGGCGGTTCTCCGGCGGCTACACCTAGGGAACGGGGACGGCTGTAGTTTTCTGGAAAGGTAGGAGACGGCAGTTTAGAAAGAGATAAGGAAATAAGAAGGAAAACATTGGAAGTGGGTCCACCACGCGAAGCTGGATGAGCGAGACCCGGGGGATCGGTGCGTTCGATCCCCCGGAAGATCCGTATCATTTTCCTTATTATATTGAGAAAATATTACACGCTTTAATCCAAATTAATGGGGTCTAGATTCGGAAAGCTGAGTCCATAATTTAGAGTGAGTAGTAGAAACGGAGTCCTAGCTAGTACTGGAGGTGAGCGCCGGGAAGGGGTTGAGTCGCGGCGAGGCGCGGAGCAAGAGTGGGTTCTTGCGCGCGCAGACCAGCCCTTCCCCTTCTTCCATGTCGATCGTCTTCACCTCCCAGTCGAAGCACTGCACCAGCGCGGCCACCACGGCCGGCACAAACTGCTGCACGAGCCCCATGCCGGGGCACGCGCGCCGTCCGCTCCCGAACGGCAGGTACTGGAAGTGCTGCCCGCGCGGGTCCAGCCCCTCGCTGTCGCCACCGGCCATGAACCGCTCCGGCCGGAACTCCTGCGGCGCGTCCCAGTACGCAGGGTCGCGGCCGATGGACCACACGTTGAAGAGCACCGTCGTCCCCGCCGGCACCGTGAGACCGCCAGCGACCAGCATCTCCTCCGTTGAATGCCTGTTGGCGATGGGCGCCGCCGGGCGCAGCCGCAGCGTCTCCTTGTAGACCGCCTGCAGGTACGGCAGGGTCGCCACGTCGGCCTCGCCAGCGATCCTGTCGCGGCCGACCACGGCGTCTATCTCATCACGCAACTTGCGGAGCACCTCCGGGTGGTTGATCAGCTCAGCCAGCATCCACTCCATCATCGCCGCCGACGTGTCCGAGCCCGCCGTCACAATGTCCTACAGTACATCACGAAAATAATTAACCTGACAAGAGGGCGTGTCTAAAGCATATCCCTGGTTAATGAATAATCTTACAAGACCAAATGCTTTGATCTTCTCCCTGGTGAGCTTCACCTCCCCTTCAGCTGCAGCCGTCTCGTCCTCCTCCATCTTGTCCAGCAGGATGTCCAGCAAGTCCATGCTTACCGTCGTCTTGGGATCCCGCGTCCTCCTGGCCTTCTCCTTGTGACGGATCATGTCTTCCAGCACCGCGTCGAAGCCGCGGTGGACGTCGGCAGCTCGGCGATTTAGGCCCTGGAGGTCCCAGCCGCGGCACACGGAGACATGGTCCTCCACGTTGAAGGCGCCGATGAGCTCTGCCACCGCCTTGGCCAGCGCCCGCGCCTCGTCAGTCACGCTCTCAGGCACCGTGCTTGCCATCATCCTGATGATGGACGTGTTGGCAAGCCGGATCAAGGCGGCAGTGAGATCCACCCTCTGCGCCTTCGCCGCCGAGGTGGACAGCACGTTTTGCAGCAAGGACACGAGGGCGGCGCGACGGATGGGCCGGAGCTGCTCCACGGTTTTGGGCCCCAGGAGCTCCGACATGCACAGCCGCTTTATGAAGCGCCAGTGCGCGCCGTAGGGCGCGAAGGCGAAGCCGTCGGAGCCGTACGCGAACTGGCGTGCCACGGCCGTGAGTGGCCGCTCCGAGATCTTCCCTTCGTGGGTCCGGATGAGCTCGCTGGCGACGCCCGCGGAGCTGACCACGACGCAGAGGGTGGAGCCCAGCCGGAGGAGCATCAGCGGGCCCAGCCGCGCAGCCATGTCGTGGAAGGTGCGGTGCACCGGCGGCCGCACCAGGTGGAGGTGCCCAATCACCGGCAGGCCCCACGGGCTGGGCGGCAGCCTCTTCCTCCCGTCTCTCCGCTTCAGAGCGACCATGACCAGGATCCATGTGAGTGTGCCGACGGCGACCGTGAGGAGGGAGGCCATCAGCTGCGCCATCGACTCCATACCGATTATGCGCACTGCACTAACATCATGGATCGCCTATATATATATATTGTTCGGTACATTATCAAGCCACTGCAAACCATTACCAAGACTATCCAATGCGCTGCTTTATTACGTACAGGTGAAACCGAGCGACTTGAAATTTAATTTCGCTAGCATGCCTGAATAATTGTCACGGATAACAAAACCCAAATATCCAGCCCGAAGATTGGCAGTACAGGCCCAAATGTTCAGTTCATCAAAATGAATCTGACTTGCATGTGCACGGACACGCCACACCACGTCACCACCTGGTGTGTGGACTGGACACGGCACGACTATTTTGTACCCCGGCGAGGTGGGTTGGTCCATAAACCATTTGTTTGACCACTGCGAAAGGAGACAACAACACTGGTGACGCATTGGGGGGTGTCGTACCACTTACTCGATCTCCACGATCAGATCTCGCCGCCACACGACCAGGGGCGCCGTCCTGGCCGCCGCGTGCATCTGAAGCACCAGCGCCGACCCCAGCGAACATCCGCCGCGATCTGCTCTCCCTGGCCCCTTCGGCACCGGGCCCGCCGCCACTATGGCCGGTGCCGGCGGCAGCGGCGGAAGGGTGGTAGATCGGAGAAGGGGAGGGTTGGCGGCATGATCAGGGAACCCCCGGTAACGCCCTGGGGTGTGCCACGGGAGGGGCATTTTTTTAGTACGGGAGGGGTGCTTTTTCCTATCTGAAATGGAGGGAGAATTTCACTTTCCCGACCTTTACACCAACTAGGATGCACACAACCATTAAACATGAGTACCGAAATTTTTAAACTTGGTTAAACACCAAGCCTGGTCCTTAAGATAAATTGCATGAGTACCAGGATAACCCGGTCCTCAAGTATAAATAGGAACCTAAATTCGTATCCGTGAGGATTTAAACCCAGATGTTGGGTTTGGACATTCACTCCCCCAACCAGTTGAGCTAGGCTACATCCACTCCCCAAAACAATTGCTAACTTGCCGAACACTTGGTAGCATTGTCTTGAAGGAAGGTACAGTAGTTTTTGAGCTATGATGAATGAGCTGATTCGATGAATAGCATAGACCTTTGTGAGCCTGTTGGCTTCGTGCTTTTTGATAGTGTTTTTGAGAAGTGGCTCTGAATGTTGTGTTTTTGCCGGCACCTATAACATATTTCTACCAGGTGGTGGTGTGGGGTGGAGGTGGTGGTAGTGTCTACTTAGTTAAGTGTTAGCCGATATAGTTTGACTAAGACGTTTGTTGAAAGGATTCATGTATAACGGTGTCGTGTGCGAGATCATGAACATCAGTGATACTACATATCCCCCTTTATTTGTTCGACAGTGGGATCGCAAACACATCCAAGGTTTCTCCTTGCCAAGAACGCACAAAGATTTTAGTCACCTCGCGAAGGCTAACAACCCTACGTCATGCATGTCTGATTCTATTGCTAGTCGGGTAGGATGAAGCGTGTTACAATCGGGGGTACAGGGAGACGATCACTTGCTGAGGTACCGAGGTAAGGGATGAACAACTCCTCCCGGAGGCGACTCGCTGGGACACCCCCCTCTCTGAAGTTTTCTGTTCCAGTCTCCCCTCTTTATCCTCTCTATGTGGTCTCTGCATCGGATCTCAGTTTGATTGGATCAACTCTTCTCCCTCTCTGCTAGGTTCCACCTTTTATAGCTCAAGGGGATACCAGAATGGCTAAGGTGTAGGGCTTCGCAGCAGAAAACAATAACTTTTCTAACTAGCGTACGCCAACTGCCAAGATCTATCTGGAGTAATATAATGTTGTAACGGGAAGGTTTCGATGACATACCCTTGTAGATCGAAAGAGTTTAGCGTTCACGATGAACGTGAATGATGTAGTCAAATAATGTAGCCGACCTCAAGGTCATGTTGATCGTCGCACAACGACTAGGTGCCACAACTGCCAGCACCTCCGTAGTTTCGCACACATACAATGCTCAACAAAGACTCCCGATTTCTCCGATCCAGCCAAGATTGCTGAAATAGATCATTTGGATCGGGGTACCAACAGTGAGACAACGTGCAGCGATGAAGTCGTCTCCCACGTGCTCGAAAGACAACGAGAAAGAGAGAGTGAAGCCAAAGGGGAGGGGATGCCTCTAGGCTTGGGAATTGTGTACCTACCATCCCCCACGCCCCTCCTTATATAAGGGGAAGGGGTGCACCCTAGGAGGAGGGGCGGCCAACCATTGGGTGGAGGCGGCAGCCACAGGTGGGCCCTACCCCCAAACCCTAGGCGCCACCCCATCCTTATCCATATGGGACGGCTAGCCCCTACATGGGCCCTCCTTCAGGAGTTTGGCCCATTAAGTTAGTCTGCCCCTAAAATATTAAATAAAATATATTTTATTATTAATTATATTAAATACATATTATTTAATTCCCTATGCTCCAAAACAGCTTCACCTTCGGATCACTCCGAACATCTTTCAGATTCTCATGGAACACTTCTGATTCTCTCTTATCTTTTTTTCGGTGATCCCGATGATTCCAAAATTATCTTCAATGAGTCATCAAACCCTTAAGTGTGTTATGCTACAATTCGAGAACACTGCAGACATGGTCGACACGCTTCTCTAACTAGTGGTCATCAGCAGGACATGGATGCCCATAATGACCCCTGCGTATTCCATGAATATATGTCGTTGAACCATAAATGTTGAGTCCAATTCCCGTTGTTCCTTTGATACTTGACTTGTCCGAGATCCGATCATCGATATCATCATACCTAGTTCAATCTCGCTACCGACAAGTGCTATTTAACTCGTTCCCATGATATTCCATCCTCAAAACCCTATTCATATGCTGGGCGGCTTCATGGATGTAATCTCATCGAGTTGGTCCATAGTATCTTCCCATCATGCGGGAGAAAAAAATCCCGATCTCGTACATATGCCTGAATCTATCCCCTTGAAATACCTAAAATACACTTTCATAGCCCCGGATGATAGCGATTAGATTAAATTGGCCCTATAACCTCCAACACCACCGGGAGCGGCGAGGTCGACAAAGGCGATCGGAGGCCAGGGAAACACCTTCATAGTTGCGAGAGCGAGCAGGTCGCCTTCATAGTCGCGAGAGCAAGCAGGCTCAACGGTCATATTTTCCCATAAATATCCACACTATTATTTGTGCTGTTTGGTTGATTTTATTTCTGGTCTTTTACTTTTGTGTTAGAGAAAAACGCCAGTTTGGTCTATAAAATTTTCGCGGATGTGCATTTTGGTCACAAACTTGCAAATCGTGAATTCCTAATCATGATGTTGCCACACACGTGTATTCTGGTCAAATTATGACGGTGCCATCAAAACAGCCGTTAAAACATCACGTCAGTAGTAGGTGTGGGGCATCTACTGTAATGTTGTGGGAAACCTCTTGATTTTTTAATGCTAGATTAAATTCAATCATGTAGGTTTAAATTTAGTCATATAATGGATATTTCTAGCAGGTTTAAATTCGGTTAGATTTCAGTATTTAATATATATTTCAAACATTTTAAATTTTATGACGTAACATTAGGCTGTAGATAAATAGCATGTATGACCATATAAAAGTTTGTATGATTTACCGATAGATAGCAGACTGTACATATATATTTTAAGTATTTGATCAATTTGACATGCAATTCAGTCAAGAAATATAGATATTAATGTGCAAAATTTGATAAATTCCATATGGCACGGTAGCCATCTTCCTAGAGGGCGGTGACACGCCTTCGTCACCGACCTATGGACGGGCGGAGGTGAACCTTGAATCAACGGAGGCGAGCTGCACCCTATGCGTTGGCTCGCTACGTTTGTCTTTTTTACCTGGGCTGCTGTGCTCGGAGATGGAATGAATCACTGTGTTTATCCTTTTTTTTACCTAGGCTGCTTTGGTTGGGGACTCAATATTGATCTAGGACGGTGATTTTTTCATAGCATCAGGTCATCTGTGTTAACACAATGGCATCGACATGCCACGTCATCATGTTCTTCCATGGTTTCGACGGCGCCGTCACGGACTGACCAGAATGCACGCGCGTGACAACTTCATGATCCGGAATTTACTATTTACAAGTTTGTGACCAAAACTTAACATCCGTGGCACCTTTTATAGAATAAACTGGCGTTTTTCTACTTGTCTTATAAGCCATCAATGCACATAAAGATGTGCTTTCGACTTTGACTTTTAGATTATACCATCATCCAACAATATCTACTCAAAATTCAAAAGCCAACCAAAATATAAAATAAAATATAAAATAAAAGAAACCCAACCAACCAACCCGTTGTAACTTGTCAAACAATGTTTTTATACCCCATTCATCCAAAAAATAAATGACTTGTATTTATCTAAATTTGCATGTATTTATAGCCTAGACAAATTCATGTCATCCAAGTTGGTGAAGATCGTGATTTAAGCTGGCATAGTAGTTATTACCTTTGCAATTGCGGTTCGAATCTATCTGATCTTTATCTTTTTGGGATCTCACCTAAATCGTCCCATCTATCCTCCTAAGGAGAAGTTTGTTTGGTTTCAAACTCCGATTCAAATAGAAGGAGTACACCGTCCCCTATCTTTCTTTCATAAAAAGGAATGAATGGCTCGGCTAGATGGAATAACCAAGCTAGAACAGAAAAAAAAAAGAAAACATTGGAACATGTATAAATAAGAAAATCCTAGTTAAGAGGGTTCATGTAAAGAACAAGTTCCAAATCACAGTTTTCGATGAAATCTTTAGTACTCCGCCTGCTAAATTAAATTCTGTATTAATTCCAAAAAATTATTATTATAAAAATGGGTAAAAGCAAAGAACTTTTCTATTTTATATTATGAACCTTTGATTCTAAAATGAAAATTCTTCTACATTGAATAGATAGCTGCAACAATAAATTTGGATCAGCCTTTCTACCCTTTCTACCCTTCTGCACTTACATTGAGCAGGTACCTCGCATTTCTAACTATTTTTTTTGCAACCAAGCGGATTATCTGGAACCACGCATGAATTGAGCTTGTTCAATTCTTTGATAACCAAGGTCATTCTTTGCTAAAGAGAAATGATCACTATGAGTCAGACTCAATAGAATCGGATCCATTTCAAATAGCGAGAATTAGGATTTTTGATCCCTCTCAATCTCTCTTTCAATTCGAGGATCCAGAAAGATGTTTTTATAGTCATCTCCGAATATTTTCGATTTCATTTTTCTACTTGTTTCAGTTACGAAGAGAGTACTCCCTCCGTTCTAAAATATAAGCATTTTTTGTAAGCTATTTTTAGTTTGCTAAAAATTGCTTATATTATAAAACGGAGCTAATAGTTTGGATGGGAATATAGATTCCAACAACCATAGATGCATGGTAGCCTACCGAGTGGGACATCAACTTCAGAAAAAAAAAGTTGCGTACTTCTCTCCTATTAAAACGACTGGATCTCGGGCTACACAGACGACACAAGACTCTACAGTCTCCACACAAAACACGAGCAACACTTAATGGCGACGCCCATCTCCGGCAACGGGAGCAGATGCGCACCGCACCTGGTGTTCGTGGCGAGTGCCGGCATGGGCCACCTCCTGCAGTGCTCGCGCTTAATCGCCGCCCTGGCCAACACCGGTGGCGTGGAAATCTCCGTGGTGACCGCCGTCCCGACGGTCTCTGAGGCCGAGGCGGAGCACTACGCGGGCCTCTTCGCAGCCTTTCCGGCGATCCGACGCATCGAATGGAAGCTCCTCCCGCTGGACAACTCTGAGTTTGCAGGCGCTGATCCCTTCTTCCGTCAGTGGGAGTCCCTGCGTCGGTCAGCCCATCTCCTGGGCCCGATGATCGCCGGAGCCACGTCGCGCGCGTCAGCAGTGATCACGGACGTGACCTTGGCCTCTCAGGTCATCCCCATAGCCAAGGAGGAGCTGAAGCTTCCATGCCACGTCCTGTTCATCTCCTGCGCAGCCATGCTGGCATTCCTCGCATACTTCCCCACCTACCTCGACGGCACTGCCGACGGGGACCACCTTGCCGGCGACGTCCATGTCCCTGGCATTGGACTCGTCCAGGTGGATTACCCCCCAAAGATGCTGCGCAACCCCGACAATCTCTTCACCAAGCAGTTCATCGCCAACGGCCGTTGCATCGCCGATGCCGACGGCATTGTGGTCACCACGTTCGATGCCTTGGAGCCGGACACGCTGGCTGCCCTGCGCGGCGGCAAGGTCGTTCCTGGGTTCCCGCCGGTGTATGCCATCGGCCCGCTGGAGACGACGGGCAGAAGCCATAACGACGGAGCCATTGCCTGGCTGGACGAGCAGCCGACGCGTTCGGTCGTGTACGTGGCCTTCGGCAACCGTTACGCGGCGGCGCTGGAGCAGCTCCGTGAGATCGGCGCTGGGCTGGAGGCCAGCGGCTGCCCGTTCCTGTGGGTGGTGAAGACGACGATGGTGGACCGGGAGGACACCGCGGAGCTGAGGGACGTGCTGGGCGACGAGTTCTTGGGCCGTGTGCAGGGGCGTGGCCTGGTGACCAAGGAGTGGGTGGACCAGGAGGCAGTCCTCAAGCACCCGGCGATTGGGCTGTACCTAACCCACTGCGGGTGGAACTCGATGAACGAGTCGGTGATGTACGGCGTGCCGATGCTGGCATGGCCGAGCGTGGGTGATCACCGCATGATCGCAACCGTGATCCGGAGCGGCGGGTTCGGGCTGTGGGTGGAGCACTGGCGCTGGGATGGCATGGTGGTGAGCGGGGCGGAGATAGCTGAGAAGGTGAAGCTGGTGATGGCCGACGAGGCGATTTCGGCAAAGGCTGCCGAGTTGCGCGAGGAGGCGACCAAGGCCGTCGCCGTGGGCGGCTCTAGCCATCGGAACTTGCACGAGTTTCTTGCCAAGCTCAACAGTGCTGCTGCTGCTACTACTACTACTGGTGCCTAGCACGCTCTCTATCAACGTGAGGTTATATATATGTATCAGCAGATCCCCACTACTTCTAGTTCCCGAACCACGAATTCGTGTGTGCGTTACAACATTCACCGTGGAATTATTTATCCAGTGTTTAGTGGGTCTCTTGTAGTATAAAACAAATATAAGCTAAGAACCAGCGTACAACTTTATATTTTAGTCTTCGGAAAACCAAAATTCTAATACTATAATTGTTTTTCCTTAAGACTAGCGTTGTGTCCGTCGCAATGCGAGCACTACCAAAAACGTGGCGTTCCGGTGCTGTATCACGCGGCAATCCTCTCGCTCCCGTCTCGTCCGCGCCGTGAACTTTACAATTTGGACACAACTGGATCTTTGAGTCAACTATAGTAAGGTTTGGAGTACTCTTTTGAAAGTGGACCATCGGACGCAACATTGCACACAGGTGGGCCACTTGAACAACATCGCATTAACTTCGTCTTCATATTTAGGAACTAGTAGCATCTCATTCTCATCATTTTCCATATCAAGGTCTGTCATCTCATCATTAGCTGCCATCTCATTACAACTACACTGTCTTTGTTTGGGCATGGATTCGCGTGTTTAATCCAACAATTGTATCAATCTATGAAGCACCGTTGAATCAAGTGTCCCTCGATCACACTTATGTTATTCCAAGAAAAACAATTTTTGCAGTAATGACACAAACATCTGATCCATTTTTCCTTGTTCGTCTTCATATCTACTTATGTGAGTTGCTCCCTTGAAACTACTGAAGCAGACGTGGTACACTGGGCTTGCATATTTCTCGGCCACCCATTCTCGGTTCATCTATGCATACAAGAACTTTTGGACTACCGTCTATCTTGCATATTGATGCACACAGCCTTTTTATTGCAAGTTTCAGAAGTCTCTCATAAAAGAGAGCAAAACGTTAATTATTACAAAATCCAGGATCAATCAAAGTAGCTACTAAAATGATCCACTTAAAATAAAAAACAAAGGTCGCTTAAGCAACATCTAGCCTATTAGAATGCCGCCATCCAACTTGGTTGTAGATATCCCATGCGACCGTCACCAGATGGCCGCACCCAAAATCCATAGGGCCCCGCTGGTCCTCTGGGAGTAGATAGGACCACAAATGGATCCAGTATGTAGCTATGTGAATAACCTGCATAAAGTTGATCGTTCCAGATTTGTTAAAGACCAAATCATTCCTAGAATTTCAAATAGACCATAACATAGCACATACTCCAACACGGATTCTATCTTTCTCACATTTTGCAACTCCGTTTAGCCAATTTTCAAACATATTTGTTATATTGGTCGGAGGTGCAAGATTAAAAGTGAACTCAACAATTCTCCAAACAAGACGAATAAAGGGACAAACAAAAAACAAATGGTGTATAGATTCCGATGAATCGCAGAAACAACATTTGTTACAACCATTCCAATTACGCTTAGCTAAGTTGTCTTTTGTTAACAACACTTTTCGATAAAGAAACCACATAAAAAATTAATTTTTAGTGGCACTTTCATTTTCCAAATTTAACGCCGAAGGAACTTTGTGTGAACATTCAAAAAATCCACATACATTGATTTGACTGTAAATAGTCCCGAAGTTGTTAACTTCCATACGAACGAATCAGATTCAGATGTAAGGCGTACTCTGTCGTGGTGTGGAACACGGCAGAGCCATCGGGGATGGCAAAGAAGGAACACACGAATGCATTCGGTGGCTCACGCAACGAGTTGGGCACGATGCACTGCAAACACAGAGATGTACCCAGGTTCGGGGCCCTCTTGGCGAGGTAACACCCCTACTCCTGCAAGATGAACTATTGTAGGGTTCGCAGCATAGAATTTTTTTTTCCTACGATGGGAACTACGTACCAAGATCTATCTACTAGATACAAACAACGGGCGGATGCATATCCGTAGAGAACATACCCTTGAAGACCGACAAAGCTTAACGAGTTCAACTCGTGGTTGATGTAGATGATCTCTTGCCGATCTCAAGATCGAGAGGAAGTCCTAGCGCCGCAAATCAGCAGCGCATCCGTGCTCGCACACACGTTCGAGGCACCGAGCAACCTCGCCTCCTCGCTACAGCGATGCAGCGGAAGCACAACTCTTTCTTGCCGAATAGCCACCGGGAACATGTATCTCGCTAGTCCGAGACCATGGGGGATACATTCTAGAGGGGGAGAGAGATCCTTCACGAGGAGGTGTGAGAGACAAGTGAGGAGGGGGGCTCCTTTTATAGGAGGAGGGGGGGCGGCACCCAAGGGGGTGGCCGCCGGCCATGGGGTCTGCCCCCTCCCCTCCTTCATTCATGTGGGTGGACACTCCACTCACAAAATGTCCTTTAAATTCCCTCCACTCAAATTCCCACTAAATTTCCACCAAATTTAATGCAAACTCTCATTAAATAAAACTCTTTTATTTTATTCAGAATTTTTTCAATTACTTTAATGACAAACATTCACAAATAACCCCTTGCTAGAATTCCATTTCACATGCATAACCACTTTATGCAATTTCACCCGAAAACCTGTTTCGGTATCTAGTGAAATAAATTCCTGCGCTTGTTCATTCTTTCGGCATGAAACTTTTGCTCCAATTGGATGTCGGTGTCTCTTAAGTGTGTCACCCTACGGTTCGCGAATAATGCGGACATGATCGAGACCCCTCTCGGATCAATAATCAGAAGCAGGATCTGGAGACCCATACTGACTCCCACACATTCAACGATGACTTTCTTGTGATCGTCGGAACCTTTTACGCTAGTATCTTAATCCCTTTGTTTCACGATATATTACATGTCCGAGATTCGATCATCGGTATCTCCATACCTAGTTTGATATCGTTACTGACATGCACTCTTTTCCCGTTCCCGTGATATAACATTCTAGTGATCAAATCACTTGCTTGCAAGCTAATCAATGTGATATCACCGAGAGGGCCCAGAGTATATCTATCCGTCATCGGGATGAACAAATTCCACTCTCGTTCCATGAGCCTCAACATAACACTTTATTAGTTCTGAATCCATCTTTATAATCACCCTGTTACGGTGTGACGTTTGATGTTATCAAGAAACTCTTCCGGTGTTAGTGATTGACATGATCTCATGGTCTAAGGATTAGGATCACTTCGTAAGTTTTTATAGCAATATAAACTCAATGACTTTGATCGTAATGCTATACTTCGGATGAATGTTCATCACACCATTACACTAATGTTGTGATCCCGTTATTAACAACATCCAATGTCCATGATCAGGAAACCTTGATCATCTTGTTAATCAACGAGCTAGTTTATGAGAGAGGCATAACTAGGAACTTTCTGTTTGTTTATGAAACACACATGTATTAATGTTTCCGTATTAATACAATTATAGAATGTAAAATAAACATCTATCATATACTTGGAATACACATAATAAACACTTTATTATTGCCTCTCAGGGCATATTCCCTTCAGTCTCCCACTTGCACTAGAGACAATAATCTAGTTACATAGTGATAAATCTAACACCCATTGAGTTCTGGTGTTGATCATGTTTTGCTCTAGGGAGAGTTTTAGTCAACGGATCTGCTACATTGAGATCCGTATGTACTTTACAAATCTTTATATCTCCATCCTTGACATGCTCGCGGATGGAGTGAAACCGACGCTTAATATGCTTGGAATGCTTGTGAGACCTTGGTTCTTTGGCATTGGTAATGACACCATTGTTGTCACAATAGATCACCATTGGGTCCAACGCGTTTGCAACCACTCCTAGTTCGGATATGAACTCCTTCATCCAAACTGCTTCCTGAGCCGCTTCTGAAGCAGCAACATATTCGGCCTCCGTTGTTGATCCCGCTACCACAGGTTGTTTGGAGCTCCTCCAACTAACCGCTCCGCCATTCATGAGAAATACGTTTCCGGATTGAGACTTAGAGTCATCCGGATCGGTGTCAAAGCTAGCGTCAACATAACACTTAGCAACGAGCTCTTCTTCACCTCCGTATACAAGAAACATATCCTTAGTTCTTCGTAAGTACTTAAGGATATTCTTGACCGCTATCCAGTGTTCCGAACCTGGATCCGATTGGTACCTACTAGTCAAACTAATAACATGTGCCACATCCGGTCTTGTACATAGCATGGCGTACATTATAGAGCCTATGGCTGAAGCATAGGGGACTTTGTCCATTATCTCTCTTTCTTTCGCCGAAGCCGGACTTTGAGTCTTACTCAATGTCTTGCCTTGCAACATAGGTAAGAACCCCTTCTTACTTCCGTCCATTTTAAACTTCTTTAAAATCTTATCAAGGTATGTACTTTGCGATAGACCTATTAGGCGCCTAGATCTATCTCTATAGATCTTTATGCCTAATATGTATGACGCTTCACCTAGGTACTTCATTTAAAATTTGCTGTTTAGATAACTTTTAACATTGTTTAAAAGATCTATATCATTTCCGATCAATAATATGGCATCCACATATAATATCAGAAATGCCACATTGCTCCCACTCACTTTCTTGTAAATACAAGCTTCTCCATAAGTTTGGACAAATCCAAACTCTTTGATCACCTCATCAAAGCGGAGATTCCAACTTCGTGATGCTTGCTTCAGTCCATAGATGGATCGTTGAAGCTTGCACACCTTGTTAGCATCCTTAGGATCGACAAAACCCTTTGGTTGTTGTTGCCTGCCAAAACCCACCGGCGAGCAGCGACGAGCAACACGAAGAGCCAGGAGGCTCCCAGAACTGCTGGTGGGCCCTGGTCCCTCGGGCAATGGCCCGCAAAACTCCGGCACACGTCCTGGCTTGGTTCGAGGGCGTGCCACCTGACCTATACCTGGTCAGGAAGGTGAAGGATTGCTCCGATTGATTTCCTGCATGGTAAACATGTATACGTAAAATTCGAGCCGTGACCGGCTCCCAGGTTTCCCTGTGAATCGGCTCCCAGAGCCGATTATCCCATGGTTCTGCATTAGATTTACGATAACATGGGGTTTTGCTTTATCATTACAAGTTAAAACGATCTACGACAGTTTAACGTTTTCACCACGTAACTGGAACGTCCTACACGTAATTGAGCCTAGTAGATACAAAAGATGATAGGAAACTAACCCTAGAGGAGGCCTAACAACCGACGTAAAGTCAATTACCGGAACAACTTCTCTAGAACTAGTAAACCACGTCCTTACGTACTACTGGATCGTTCAACCCGTTTGCAAGGCCTAACTACGTAGATATCAAACTAAACCTTGGTGAACAAGGCACAACCATAACAGATCGAATCAGCTAAATAAAGATCAAGCAAGATGCTACCCTTGCACTTGGGAAAAGGTGCAAAGGTAGCGAGGTAACTAGAGGTAGCATAAATAAGACAATTATAACGAAAAGCACCGATGCTAGCCTCAACAAATCTATGATAGTAGTGTTACTCGCCATCAACAAGGCTTCAGTACGAGTAACACCAAATAACGCATAAGTAAAAATACTGCCTAGATCATCTAGGCAGCATGACACTTACCCGAAAGAAACCCTAGAAACAAGGGGTGGCGATGCGCCGAGATTGCGTTTGTTGTGAACGTGATTGTCCTCCTTTTCTTGATAACCCTAGGTACATATTTATAGTCCGGAGACTTTCTATCTTTGGAATAACTCTACAACTCTATCTTTACCTAAACTGAAACGGAACCTACTACGATACAAGATACACGGGCAATTTAGCCCAAATCCACGCACAAGGCCGATTCAACAATATGTTGAATATACGTATCTTCCAAGCCCATCTTGATCACGGCCCATCTCCTTCTTTGGCCAAAATATGGCGATAACACATGCCCCCCTGGTTTTGGCAATAATAATTCCAAAACCACTCTATTTTTTCCTTCTCCCCCCTTTTTTTTGTATCGGGTTGCGCGTTGACAGAATGCGTTGCAGAACAGGATCGTCACGCCACTTCCTCATCATGATGCCCTGTCTTCTCAACTCCTTCGCAGTGCATGATTTGACGATTTTGGCAGCACATTCTGGGAAACCGCTATAGCATTGAACCGCCTCCCACTATTCCCCTTATTTAAATTCATCTGAGCAGTTCGCAGTCCCCATCTTCCTCCAGCAGCCAAAAAACCCTTCTTCCTCCGCCGACAAAACCCTCTTTCTCCGCCATGGCCTCTTCTGCTTCATATGGCCTGTCCTCCCAAGCCTCCAACTCAATGAGCGACCGAGAGCCGACGCCAGAGCACCCGCCGACGGCGGCGTACAACACTCTCGCCCCACAATGGTGGGACGAGAGGGATTGGGATTTCGCCGCCTGGTCGGAGGACGACGCGTCCTTGACCGATGGCGAGGAGGACCTGCAGTTCCTTGCCGATGGAGAACTGGAGGCAGACAGCACCGACGACGCCATGTCCTGGGACGGCGTCGACTCCTCCGACGAGGAGGAGGAAGAGGAGGACACCTCCTCCGAGGAGTACCAGCCGGTGAAGTACTTCCGCGCCGGGTCCAGCGAGGACACCGAATACGGCGACGAGGACGAGGAGGCCCCTGCTGGCTTCTTCAGCAGCAGCAGCGAAGACGACGCCGGCAGCAGCGCTGAGGACAGCGAACAAGACGGCGGCGATGACAGCGGCGAAGACCTCGGCCTCGATTAGGAACCTAGTAGTAGTAGTAGCAGTAAGCTCCCTTTTGTAATCAATCAGCCTTTTGTAAGCAATCAGCTTTTGAATGAATGAAAATCTGTTTCTCGAAGATTGCTTTTGTCGCCCCAATTTTGCCGATAACCAAAATAGGTCGATGCTCCAGAAGCCGATAATACTGTATCGGCTTTCATCATACTGCACTCATACAGTCAAACAAGTCAAATCGCAAAGAGCCGATGACCACGCATCGGCTTTCCCAAAAAACGTTGACAAGGTCAAAACTTGGTCGCATACTTAGGCAAATCTAAACGGCCACTTTTTAGTTTCAAACAGTAACCTGCGACCTTCTTCAAAAAGGGCGACCCAGATCTCCAATTGCCCATCGACCAGATCGAGCTCACAGCGATAAGAACCCTCGATCCCAACTGCATAGATCCATCTCCGCCGGCAAACTAGATGGCGGAATCGTCCAACAACAATCCAGAGGTCTCCGGTCTGAAGGTACGCCTATCCCTCGCAGTCTGAACGCGATGTTAGAATTTAATGGCAAACACCTGAATTAATGCCTTTATTCCACCATTAAACTTTCTAGGTTTCAGACATTCTGCTGCCGCACCCTTCTCTCCCAAATTCCCTCTGTCTTGGCCCTTGTACAGATTCTAGTCCTGCCCACCTGATTTCTTGTGAAGCAAACAGAATCCCCTTCGTAAGCCAAGACCTAGATCTGAACTCTTGGGCCGACTGCCTGCGAGCCTGGCCTAATCCCCCTGAACATTGGGTTTCTTGGTTCAGCAGAGTAGCTAGAGCTTACCAATCCCAATGGGAAACCACAGGAATAGCCGATGCCTTGCATTTATCATTGTCCCCTCTTGAGAAACATGAGAACCTTCTGAAAACCATCGGCTACTTCTGGTCTGACGCTCTGAACTGTTTTATGTTCGGTCATGGCCCTATGTCACCAACCCTGCTAGACGTGGTGATGATCACTGGTCTAGATGTTACATCACCCAGCCCCTCTGCTTTTAAACTGACTAAAGTCCCCTACAAACTGTCTTCCAAAACAGACTGCACGAACTGGGGTGCCTACCTCCAACGCCATATGAAAACAAAGGGCCCTGTCTCAGAGAAAGAACATACAGCCTTTCTCAACTTCTGGCTGGAGCATTTTATATTCTGTGGTCCTTCCCTTGCTCCAACCAAAAACTATCTCTCCTTAGCCCACGAACTGGCCAAAGGTACTCAACTTGGCCTCGGCAAACTGTTCCTTGGAGAAGTCTATCGATACCTCCAGTTGATGTCTGTCAAGCTGTTTTCTGGCATAGCAGTCAAAACAGGTGGTCCTTGGTGGTTTATTCAGCTATGGGCTCAGCTGTATTTTCAAAATCACATCCCAAACTTCCCTCTTTTGGCGAGCTGCACCTTTCCAGATGTAAAAGGGAAGCATATCCGATGCACCAGCTATGGCCAAGCTTTGTATAGACTGCCAGGCAGTAAACTATCCCCTCAGGAAGCATCCAAGTGGTTCAGTACTTTCTTTCAAGGCCTGGACAATCCTACCTTCTTCCCTTACATGGAAGAATCTGAACATTTCGAAAATCCACTCTCCTTCAGGCTGGACAATTTTGCCGATGACACTAGCACTCGGCAGCTCTTTTCCACCGTGATTCGTCCCTGTTTCCTTCCAGTTGGCATGAGTACGTCCAACAGAATAATCAAACCTGGGTATGAATTCTACCAGCCAGTTGTAGTGGCTCGCCAATTTGGCCTTGGACAAGTACCTCCCCACTTCTTTCTCCATCACCTTACAGAGAGCAGAGCCGACCTGCCTGATCCTCTCACCAGCCAAAGGTGTTATTCCTTCTTTGATGCTCTGACCATCCCAATTCCCAACGACTTCACCTTTGCCTCATCGACCGATGGCTTTGAAGACTGGTGGTCGATGTGGAAGACTCACGCTTTCAGGAAAGCTCTGGGACCGTTGCTGAAACAGCTCGACGCTGACTATGACATCCCCGTGGAACAGGTACCACTACTTGCAAATTTTCTTGATGCAGCTCACAAATGATCCTCCTACTAATCCACTCTTTCTCTCTGCAGCAACAAGATGGCCCTGAGCCTACGCACAGTGATGGCTCCCCCTTCGAGTTCTTTCCGCCAGCTCCTGTGGTTCTTTTCTGCAAAAACTCGCCACCTCTGAAAAAGATCATAATGCAGAAACAGCCGATAACACCACAATCGGCTTCCAAGAACCCAGCAACTCCTAAGTCAGCTGCCCCTTGAGTTCCGACTAAAACCAGAACGATGGTGAGGAAGGTAGCCGCCAGGAAGACCTTGAGGCGCCGGAGCCCTTCTCCAGACAGCTCGCATGTAAGCTGATTCAGGCCTTGGTCGATCCTTGTCATTCTTCCATTCTTGCAGACATGCTCGCGCTTACTGGTTCTCCCCTTTTACAGGCTTTCGTCGAAGACACCTCCAGTGAGGATACCCAGACCAATCGAGGAGAACTAGGCCCAACGGATTCTGAGAGGACCATCACACCGAACCAGCCAGATTCACCACCATCGGCTTCCAGGAAAAGGTCGGCTCCTGAACCTACTGCCCCCCGAGCACCAGTCGGGGCGGGGCCAGCTGCGGGTCCCAAGAGAGCTCGCAAAGGACTACAAGCTTCTTCGTCGAGCCAGGAGGTTTCGAAAATCACCAACCTTTATGCTCTTACCACTTGTTTCCTTTTTGTCTGCCGATTTATCATTATTTACATCGGCTAAAACACCTTTCATGCAGACGACTGACGCTTCCAGTGGGAAAGCCGGGGCAGTGCCGATACCGGATCTGGCAACCCCCGAAGGTGCAGATGAAACGGCTACCACTCTGGCCAAGCCCCCAACGACCACACACAAACCGATAGTCTCCTCATCGGCTATCCCCTCGATCTTAGGAGAGGTACGTTTAGGTTCTTTCGGCTCATCCTTACACGTTTGGACGCATACTGACGCTTTTCGGGCTGCCAGAGTTGTGATATTTCAGGTTTGCTGACGTTCGACCCTGAATCCATCGAACCAACTCCCTCCGTCGCTGCTGATGAACCACGAGCCAGGGTTGTTCCACCTCAATTCCAGCGTCTTAAAGCCCTGCTGTCTTCCCCAATCGAAGAGTTGATCGAGGGTTCTGAGGAGGTAAAGAGCGTTCTGGCTGAAATCAAAGACCAACTCCCAGTAGCATTGCAGGTGAAGCTTTGGCCAGTTGTAACTCTGTCTTTCTACGGGCCAAGGGTGAAGTTATCTCGTGAGAGGATCAGTCTGCGCCGCGCCCAACTCCCACTGAAAGCCAATATCGCAGACAGATGCCAGCAGCTCAACGAGAAAAAGGCGTCTCTGGATGCCAAAACTGACACCTCTGTCAGTACCGCCGAGCTCGCATCCTTGAAAAGGGAGTTGGAAGATCTTGAAGAGAAGGTCCGGGCGACTAAACAGCTCATTCGTGACAAGGAAGAAACCATCGCCCGCTCTCAAGACGAAGCAGAAAGCCTCAAAGCTCAAATGAAGACCGATCTGGCAGACATACGTGCCCTGAACAAGCAGCTAGTAACGGGCAAGGACAAAGATGACGAAGCCGAGATCGCCGAGGTGGATCGTGTCCGTGCTGACGCCCTCCACGCCTTCGAAGCATTTCTTCAGTAGCTCGTATGTGTAAACTGGCACCTGTTTGTAACATATGTGAACCTCTAGAGTCGATGACCGTGCATCGGCTATATATTTTTGTTTTTATTTGGCCGATTTTATGTATCGGCCCCCACATTTTACTGTCCATCATCCCACATGCTTGGGAAATATCTCTTGAGATGTTGACCGTTGACCGCCACTGGGAATTTTACGCCGTCCAGCTCCTCAAGCATGTATGCGTTTCCTCTTAAAACTTGATCGACCTTGTACGGCCCGTGACAATTTGGAGACCATTTACCATATGTTGCATCCTTAGTCCCTAATGGCAACACAGCTTCCCACACCAGATCACCAACGTGGAACTCCTTTGGCCTCACTTTCTTGTTATATGCACGAGCCACCTTGGCCTTGTTCTCTTTGATTTTCTCAAGCGACCACAGCCTGAGCTCGGTTAAATCCTCAACACTGTCACTCATCAGGGTTGCATATTCGTCAGTTGTTAGATTGTCCTGAAAAGTGACATGCCTCGATCCAGCCGTAATTTCCCAGGGCAATACGACTTCTTGTCCATATACTAGATGGTATGGCGAGGTTTTTATCGCTCCATGGCATGACATGCGATAAGCCCATAACGCCTCTGACAAAACCTCGTGCCAACGCCTAGGGTGCTCATCGACTTTTCTCTTGATCAGCTTGATGAGGCTCTGGTTGGATGCTTCAGCTTGCCCATTTGCCTGAGCATAGCATGGAGATGATCTGATCAGCTTGATCCCCGTGTCCTCACAGAACTTTCTAAACTCGTGAGAAATGAAGACCGAACCTCCATCGGTCGTGATAGTTTGGGGAATCCCGAATCTATGGATGACATGTTCTTTCACAAAATTGATGACATCCTTTGAGTTTACTGACTTCATCGGGACAGCTTCCACCCATTTAGTGAAATAATCAGTGATGGACAAAATCCACATGTGGCCTTTGCTTGAAGGAGGATTGATTTTGCCGATCATATCCATGCCCCAACCTCGGAATGGCCAAGGCTTGATGATGGGGTTCATTGCTGACGCCGGTACCATCTGAATTTTCCCAAATTTCTGACATGCTTGACACCCTTTGTAGTACTTGAAACAGTCCTCAAGCATGGTGGGCCAATAAAACCCTGATCGCCTGATCAACCATTTCATCTTGTGAGCCGATTGGTGAGTTCCACAGGCGCCTTCGTGTACCTCGTGTAGGAGCCGATTGGCCTCGGCTGTCCCCAGGCATTTGAGCAATAACCCCTCCAGAGTCCTGTAAAACATGTCATCCCCAATAAGCACATACTTCATGGCCTTGTACCTTATCCGTTTAGGTGCCCCCCGAGCCGAATCCTTCAAGTAATTGAAGATATCGGCTCTCCAGTCGTCAGCGTCCAGGAACTGTACCTGAACATCGGCTCCCTCTGCTACATCCTTGTAGCCTGAAGCCATTTGGGCAAGATCATTCGCCTCGGTATTCTGCGACCGCGGGATCCAGGTGAAGTTTATGTATCGGAACTGCGCCATCAGCTCACGGCAGTGCAGCCATAATGGGAAGAGGGACTCGCTCTCGCACTTGTATTCCTCCGTGAGTTGGGAAATCACCAACTTGGAGTCTCCAAAAATTTCCACTGCTTCTGCTCCAGCTTCGATGAGCAATTCCATTCCCTTGCGTATCGCCTCGTACTCAGCAACGTTGTTGGTGCGAGGGGCAGATAACCTGATGGAGAAGGAAAATGTTGCCCCCCGGGGCGACACGAGTAGCATGCCGATGCCACACCCATCGTCACAAACCGATCCGTCGAAAAACATAGCCCACGCTCGTATAGACAATGCTGCTATATTAGTGTTGATCCTTTCAGCGATAAGGTCGGCCAACGCCTGTCCCTTAACTGCTTTCGCGGGTTGATACCGGATGTCAAACTCCGATAATGCAAACATCCATTTGCCCAGTCGGCCTTTCAACATAGGAGCCGACATCATGTGCTTTATGACGTCTGATTTGCATATGATGACAATCTCTGCTGATAGCAAAATGTGGCGCAGCTTGGTGCAGGTGAAAAATAGGCAGAGGCACAACTTATCGATATCAGGATACCTTGTCTCTGCATCCAGCATCCTTCTGCTTATGTAAAATACGACTCACTCCAGCCCATCATAAACTTGCACCACCACCGATGCGATGGACGTGTCAGCTACTGACAAGTAGATGTAGAACGGTCTGTCCGGCTGGGGCGGAACCAATACTGGCGGCTTCGTCAGATATTCTTTGATCTCTTCGAAGGCTCGTTGTTGTTCTGCCCCCCAGCGGAATTCCTCGTCAGATTTAATTTTCACTAGTCCCATGAATGGCTCTATTCTTCCTGACAGATTGGAGATGAATCTTCTGATGAAGTTGATCTTGCCGATGAGAGACTGCAGTTCTTTCTTTGTGGTGGGTGGCTTCATTGTTCGCACTGCCTCCTGACTTTTCAGGCCGATCTCAATTCCGCGTTCATGGACCAAAAAACCCAAGAACTGACCGGCCGTCACCCCGAAGGCACACTTCTTTGGATTCATCCGTAGCCCGAATTTTCTTGTTCGGTCCAGGACGCGTTGCAGATCGTCCAAGTGTCCTTGCACTGAAGCAGACTTGACCACCACGTCATCGATGTAAATTTCCACCAGCTTGCCGATCAGATCATGGAAAATATAATTCATGGCTCTTTGGTACGTGGCGCCGGCATTCTTCAGTCCAAACGTCATGACTACATATTCAAACAACCCCACCGACCCTGGGACTCTGAATGCAGTCTTGTGTATATCTTCTGGAGCCATAAAAATTTGGTTGTAACCGGCATTGCCATCCATGAAGCTCAAGATCTTATGACCAGCCGCTGCATTGATTAACGTTTCTGCCACCGGCATCGGATACTCATCCTTTGGGGTAGCTCTGTTGAGATCCCGAAAATCTATGGCAACACGCCAACGGCCGTCCTTTTTCTCTACAGGTACGATACTAGAAATCCACTCAGCATACCTGCATGGCCCGATTAACTTGGCTGTCAACATTTTTTCGACCTCCTTCTTGACTTCTTCCAGAATTTCGGCCTTCATCTATCGTGCTCGCTGCTGGAATGGCCGAAATCCTTTTTTAAGCGGGAGTCGATGCTCAATGATGCTCCTGTCTAACCCAGGCATCTCTGTGTAGTCCCAGGCGAAGCAGTCTGGATATTTTTTCAACAGGCTATCATCGGACCCCGCAGACTCGGATCTAACTTCTTGCTGATAAATGTTGGTCGTGGCTTATCCCCAGGACCAATGTCGATTTCTTTTAGTTCATCAGCGGATGTAAACCCATACCCTAGCTTTCCATCACCTGTCAAATCGATGCTAAACACAGGGCAAATAGTAGGTGAGGGTAACAAAAATAATTTGGGCCGATTGCCTGAATCGGCCCCCTTTTTGATTGCATTAGTCAAGGACGGTTTACATCTTATTGTTTTACAATGGCAGGGCATCTCCCTGCTACGACTACGTGATCTGCTTGTCGTATGATTGCTGCTTTTTATTTTTTGTGGCCGATCGCGAGGATCGGCCGTACCGCGTACGATCGTGGACTTTGCTACTCTGTCAGGCCAGTGGATAAGACCAGCCTCACCCCGTTTTTTGTAGCTTCAATGCGCTCACAGCCGTCTAGACTGATTCCAGAGATCGGCTCTTGGTCTTCTGCTTCCCACACGTTCATGCCAGCTATGGAGATCTCGATAGAATCATCTGCATGGATGACCTCCACTTCATCTCCATCCCACTGTATTAGGCACTGGTGCATCATGGACGGAATGCAGCAGTTAGCGTGAATCCAATCTCTCCCTAGCAAGACAGCGTAGGTGCTTTTGCTTTCCACGACGAAGAATGACGTGGGGATGGTTTTTATGCCCATGGTCAGATCCACGTTCAGTACGCCTTGCGTTTCCGAAGTCTGACCGTTGAAGTCGCTTAACGTGACGTTGGTTTTGATCAGATCTGCAGTGGAGCGTCCCAAACGCTGTAGCATGGAGTATGGCATTATATTGACTGCCGCTCCGGTGTCCACCAACATTTTGCTGACAGGTTGCCCATTGATGTAACCTCGTAGGTACAGGGCTTTCAGATGTTTGTAACCCTTCTCACGTGGCTTCTCAAAGACAACTGGCCGTGGGCCGCAGTCGAACTGTGCCACTGGTAGCTCATTGGTTCTTGGCGCGCAGAATTCTGACGGAAGTATGAACACCATGTTTGTGCCAGCCGATGTCTTTGCATCGGCTTTTACCGGTTTGGGGCGCCACTCTTTCTTTGTCGGGCGGTCTTCCGTTTCCAAGGTCTGCCTAATTTTAACGGCCAGATCGGGCCGTGCTTTCTTTAAAGCGTGGAGATACTGCGCTTCAGCTTCCTCCAAGTTACGCAGCCGCTGCACTCTACGCTTTTGGGTATGTCTGAGTCCATCGGGACACCACCTTGGACGGTGATATCTGTCTTCTTCTTTGTCATCCCTTAGCTTCTCGAGGTCTTTTGCTCAAGCGGACTCCCTGTAACGGCCCTGAGGTGGGAGAGGCCCTAGACGCTTGAACACTGAAACTGGCCCCGTGTCCTCCCTCTGCTTTCCACATTCCGGGCAGTTGTCGACTGTAGGCAATCGGCTCATTCCCGCGTCCCAGCAATACTTGAAGAAAGGACAATCCCAATGTTTGTCTGCGCCTTCCTTTTCTTTTGACGGTCCCCTAGCGAGGTGCTCATATCCTTCATCGTCTCCATCGCGCCGACGACGTTGGTCATACTGACGCTCATACTTGTTAAGGAGATGCGTGGAATGTGGCTTCTGATATCGCACTCTCCTCACCTGTTCCTCTGTTAAATACCGCCTGTCATTGCGGCTGGGCCGGTCGCGTGGGCCAGCCTCCTCTCTTTCTTTGCCCCGAGAGCGACCACCTTCCTCCTTGTACGTGTCATGGTGGTACCCAAACCCTGCCATATTCACACCGAACGAGAAATCCAGCTGACGCCTCGCGGAGTGATTGAGTTCTACCATATTGACGCCGGGGAATGGGTTTGTGTCCACTTTCATGGCGAACTGCCCAAGGATCAGACGGCCTTGTTCTATCGCCCTTTGGATCTGGCGACGTAACTCTTTGCAATCATTGGTGGTGTGGGTGAACGAGTGATGCCACTTGCAGTATGGTCTCCCGTTCATTTCCTGAGCCGTAGGGATTTTGTGGCCTTAGGGTAACCTCAGCTGCTTCTCCTTCAGCAGTAAATCGAATATCTGCTCGGCTTTGCTCACATCGAAGTCGAACCCTTTTGCAGGCCCTTGCTGTTTCACCCACTTGCAGGATACAGGATCTGCCCCTCGAGCCCATTCAGCTACGGCCACCTCCTGGTCTTGTGTAGGATCATCTTCTTCTGTATCGACCAGGCCTATCGGACGTTTGAACTTGTCTTGGTACAACTCAGGGTGGCGCTGTTCGTACATTGTCAGCTTCTGGGCCATGTGCGCCAATGAGTTGTACTCTACTTGGAAAGCCAGATCCTTGATGGGTGCTGAGAGACCCAACACTACTAGCTCGACTGCTTCTTTCTCAGTTAAACGAGCTGAGTAACATCGGTTCTTGACAGTCCTGAAGCGCTGGATGTATTCGGCTACAGTTTCTCCCCGCTTCTGCCGCACCTGCGCCAGGTCTGCAATGCCGGCCTCGGTAGCCTCTGAATGATACTGAATGTGGAACTGCTCTTCCAGTTGCTTCCAGGTCTGAATCGAATCAGGTGGCAGCGAGGTGTACCACCCACAAGCTGGTCCTGTCAGAGATTGCACAAAGAACCTTACGCGCAGCTGATCCGATGCTGAAATCATGCCCAACTGTGCCAGGTATCGGCTCACGTGCTCGATCGAGCTCGATCCTTCTGATCCGCTGAACCTTGAGAACTCAGGGAGCCGATACTTGGGAGGCAGCGGGATCAGATCAAACTCGTTGGGGTACGGCTTTGAATAGCCGATTGTCCTTCTCTTCGGCACGAAGCCGAACTGGTCTCTCAAGATGGTACGGATTTGCTCCACCGTTTGAGCTGCAGGGGCTAGATTCTCATGACTCGTTCCAGTGGCATACTTGGCTAGCCACGCCTGTTTTTCGGCGTCCATCCCAAACATCGCTGCTCCAGGAACGCCTGCTGAAACCCCTGCTCCAGGAACTCCCGCCGGAGAAATCCCTGCGGTTGCAATCTGGTTGGTGCGTGTCAGGTTATTGCAGTCCGGCACGTAAGTGCACACATATCCATGTGGGATCTCCTTAGGTGGTTCAAACAGGAACTGGCAATCGCCTGGGTCGCCTCCGACCTTGTAGACGACGTACGCCGCTGCCCCTGGCGGCTCCGGAGCTGCAAGTGTGAATGGCAGCGGTGGCCTGGCCTGGAGCGGTCTTTCTCCCTGGTGAGTCCCCAGAGTAGGCCCCGACGGAGAATACTGATGTTTCATGATCTCCTGAACTACGCGAACTGCGATCCGCTCGAAAGCGTTCACCAGGCTCTCAGAATGGCGGTGAAGAGAATGAGCCACCATGTAGTTGACCTCCTGTCGCAGAGCTCTGGTGCGCTCCTCTGAAGGAACAGACAGATCCACCTCATCAAGAGCACCCTCGGGTGAGAACCCCCTCCACTTGATGCCATGCTTACGGGTCCTCTCAAAAGAGCCGATGAGGTCGGCTTCGAAGAGAGTTTTGATCTCGTCATACTTCGCCTTGTGCTCTTCCGGCAGCTCGTCGTACGTAACTGGTCTGTCCCCCATCTCAGCGTCGGATGTTGATGCAGATGTTGTTGAAGGTCCCACCGGGCGTGCCAGAATGTGTTGCCTGCCAAAACCCACCGGCGAGCAGCGACGAGCAACACGAAGAGCCGGGAGGCTCCCAGAACTGCTGGTGGGCCCTGGTCCCTCGGGCAACGGCCCGCAAAACTCCGGCACACGTCCTGGCTTGGTTCGAGGGCGTGCCACCTGACCTATACCTGGTCAGGAAGGTGAAGGATTGCTCCGATTGATTTCCTGCATGGTAAACAAGTATACGTAAAATTCGAGCCGTGACCGGCTCCCAGGTTTCCCTGTGAATCGGCTCCCAGAGCCGATTATCCCATGGTTCTGCATTAGATTTACGATAACATGGGGTTTTGCTTTATCATTACAAGTTAAAACGATCTACGACAGTTTAACGTTTTCACCACGTAACTGGAACGTCCTACACGTAATTGATCCTAGTAGATACAAAAGATGATAGGAAACTAACCCTAGAGGAGGCCTAACAACCGACGTAAAGTCAATTACCGGAACAACTTCTCTAGAACTAGTAAACCACGTCCTTACGTACTACTGGATCGTTCAACCCGTTTGCAAGGCCTGACTACGTAGATATCAAACTAAACCTTGGTGAACAAGGCACAACCATAACAGATCGAATCAGCTAAATAAAGATCAAGCAAGATGCTACCCTTGCACTTGGGAAAAGGTGCAAAGGTAGCGAGGTAACTAGAGGTAGCATAAATCAGACAATTATAACGAAAAGCACCGATGCTAGCCTCAACAAATCTATGATAGTAGTGTTACTCGCCATCAACAAGGCTTCAGTACGAGTAACACCAAATAACGCATAAGTAAAAATACTGCCTAGATCGCAAGATGCGATCTAGGCAGCATGACACTTACCCGAAAGAAACCCTAGAAACAAGGGGTGGCGATGCGCCGAGATTGCGTTTGTTGTGAACGTGATTGTCCTCCTTTTCTTGATAACCCTAGGTACATATTTATAGTCCGGAGACTTTCTATCTTTGGAATAACTCTACAACTCTATCTTTACCTAAACTGAAACGGAACCTACTACGATACAAGATACACGGGCAATTTAGCCCAAATCCACGCACAAGGCCGATTCAACAATATGTTGAATATACGTATCTTCCAAGCCCATCTTGATCACGGCCCATCTCCTTCTTTGGCCAAAATATGGCGATAACAGTTGTATCATATACAACTCTTCTTCAATATTACCATTAAGAAACGCGGTTTTGACATCCATCTGCCATATCTCATAATCGAAATATGTAGCAATTGCTAACATAATCCTAACTGACTTTAGTATCGCTACGGGAGAGAATGTCTCATCGTAGTCAACTCCTTGAATTTGTCGAAACCCCTTTGCGACAAGTCGAGCTTTATAGACGGTCACATTACCATCAGCATCAGTTTTCCTTTTGAAAATCCATTTGTTCTCCACGGCCTTTCGGTCATGAGGTAAGTCCACCAAGTTCCAAACTTGATTTTCATACATGGATTCCATCTCGGATTTCATGGCTTCTAACCATTTGTTGGAATCCGGGCTCATCATCGCTTCTTCATACGTCGCAGGGTCATCATTTTCATCAACCATGAAATTCATGACAGGATTTCCGTACAGCTCGGGAGCTGCACGCGTCCTGCTTGACCTGCGAGGTTCGGTAGTACTCTCTTTCGGAGTTTTATGATCATTATCATTAGTTCCCTCTTCAACAGGTGGAGCCAACTCCGGAACAACTTCCGGCGCTGCGCTACTCGCCATACTTTGAAGAGATGGTTCAATAACCTCTTCGAGTTCTACCTTCCGACTACTCACACCTTTCGCGAGAAACTCTTTCTCTAGAAAGGATCCATTCTTGGCAACAAAAACCTTGCCCTCGGATCTGTGATAGAAGGAATACCCAATAGTTTCCTTAGAGTATCCTATGAAGACACATTTTTCCGCTTTGGGTTCGAGTTTATCCGGTTGAAGTTTCTTCACATAAACATCGCATCCCCAAACTTTAAGAAAAGATAGCTTAGGTTTGTTTCCAAACCACAATTCATACGGCGTCTTTTCAACGGATTTAGATGGTGCCCGATTTAAAGTGAATGCAGCAGTTTCTAGTGCATAACCCCAAAATGACAACGGCAAGTCCGTCAGAGACATCATAGATCGAACCATATCTAATAAAGTACGATTACGACGTTTCGACACACCATTTCACTATGGTGTTCCGGCAGGCGTGAGTTGTGAAACAATTCCACACTCTTTCATGTGACTGTTAAACTCGTAACTTAGATACTCACCTCCACGGTCGGACCGTAGGAATTTGATCTTTCTATTACGATGATTTTCCACTTCATTCTGAAATTCCTTGAACTTTTCAAAGGTTTCAGACTTGTGTTTCATCAAGTAGATATAACCATATCTACTCAAATCATCTGTGAAAGTAACAAAATAACGATATCCACCTCGCGCCGACACACTCATTGGACCACATACATCAGAATGTATGAATTCCAATAAATCTGTCGCCCGTTCCATTGAACCGGAAAACGATGTTCTAGTCATCTTGCCCATAAGGCATGGCTCACATGTATCAAATGATTCAAAATCAAGTGATTCCAAAAGTCCATCCGAATGGAGCTTCTTCATGCGTTTAACGCCAATATGACCTAGACGGCAGTGCCACATATATGCGGATATATCATCATTAAGTTTAATCCTTTTAGCATCAACATTATGAATATGTGTAACATTATCATCGAGATCTAATAGAAATAAACCATTCATCATCGGTGCATGACCATAAAAGATTTCATTCATATAAATGGAACAACCATTGTTCTCGGATTTAAATGAATAACCACTTCGCATCAAACACGATCCAGATACAATGTTCATGCTCAGTGCAGGCACCAGATAACAATTATTCAAGTTTATAACTAATCCCGATGGCAAGTGGAGAGGCAGCGTTCCGACGGCGATCACATCAACGCTTGATCCATTGCCGACACGCATCTTGACCTCACTCCTTGCTAGCGGTCGCTTGTTCCGCAGCCCCTGATTCGAGTTACAAATATTAGCAACTGAACCGGTATCAAATACCCAGGTGCTACTACGAGCACTAGGCAAGTACACATCAATAACATGTATATCATATATACCTTTTTTTGCCTTGCCGGCCTTCTTGTCTGCCAGATACTTGGGGCAGTTGCACTTCCAGTGGCCAGTCCCCTTACAATAGTAGCACTCGGTATTAGACTTAGGTCCAACTCGGGGTTTCTTTTCAGGAACGGCAACAGGCTTTCCGCCCTTACTTCCCTTCCCTTTTCCCTTCTTGTCTTTCTTGAAACCAGTGTTCCTATTGATCATCAACACTTGATGTTCCTTTTTGATCTCCACTTCTGCAGTTTTAAGCATTGACAGAAGCTCGGGGAGAGACTTCTTCATGCCTTGCAAATTATAGTTCATCACGAAGCTCTTATAGCTAGGTGGCAGAGACTGCAGTACACGATGGATTCCTAAGTCAATGGGAATCGATATTCCCAAGGACACAAGCTTATCGGCGTAACCCGACATCTTGAGTACATGCTCACTAACGGAGCTGTGCTCTTCCATCATGCAGCTAAAGAACTTTTCTGAAGCGTTGTAGATCTCTACAGTAGCATGTGTGTCGAAAATCATTTTCAAATCACCCATTGTATCAAAAGCATTTCCATTTTCGAAACGCTTTCGAAGTTCCGGCTCTAGCCCATACAATATGCCTCAATGAACTAAGTTGTGGTCCTCCTGACGAGTCTGATAGACATTCTTCTCCTCGTCAGGGGCATCATCTAAAGGTGGGGGGCCTAATGGCGCTTCTAGCACATATTGCTTTTGTGCAGCAGAGAGGAGAATCCTCAAATTCATGGCCCATTCGGTAAAGTTGCTACTGTTCGTTGCTAGTTTCTCTTTCTCCATGAACACATTGAAATTAAAAGCAGGTGGTGCCATCTACAACAGAATTTGTAAAGTTTAGACTAAGTGTATAATAGATTGAGTTCAACTAATCCATATTACGAATGAAATCCCACTCAAAAATGACATCCATCATGCCTTTTTGGTGATTACATGAACCAAATCCACTACACCAAGTCCGATCATCACGTGAGTCGGTGTAGCTTCAAAGGCGAGCGTCAAATGGGCATCATATCAACTATATGACTCATGCTTAACCTTTCGGTCCGTGTTCCGAGGCCATGTCTGTACATGCTAGGCTCGCCAAGTTAGAACCTTAGTATTCGCGTGTGTAACTGTTTTACACCCGAAATATGGTCGTGGATCCAAGAACACCCGATCATCACGTGATCTCTTGGAGGGACGAAGACATAATCGGTGCATACTAAAGGAAGAACACATTTTTATCTTGATATTTAAATGAGGGATCATCTTATTATGCTAACAAAGCGCTAAACAAGCAATATAAGATGCTATCAAACATCACATGTTTATTAGTGAAATGATATGGTTCCGCAGATGATCTCTATCATGTGCATCGTGGTATGATCACTATCATACCTATATGTGTAAATCCAAGGTCTATGGAGTTTACACGCTATGTGTGTTGTAAGAGTATCATCTCATACTTCTACTTACAACACTACCATATCATAACACTAGCCCAGCAACAATCTAAACTAGACGCCTCTAATTTATCCATTGAAAGTTTTACGTGGCTTAGGGCTTTCGAGATAGAACCGTTCTTACCCACGAACATGAACCACAACGAGGATAACCAAATTGTTGACAACTCGCTTGCAAAATAGATATTGACTATAGTAGGAGAGACAGACACCCGCTAGCCACTTATGCAAACTAGTTGCATGTCAAGCGTGGAACATGTCTCATGTGTGAGGACATGTAAAGTTTGTCCGGGCCGCTTCATCCCACTATGCCACCAATATCCAAAATTACAACAAAGGAGCAACAACATGATCATCATCGCCCACATACTCATATGTGTACTACCCGTGTAAAGTATCTACGCATAGATCCGGCTCTGATACCACTGTAGGGTTCGCAGCATAGAAAACAAAAATTTTCCTACGATGGGAACTACGTACCAAGATCTATCTACTAGATACAAACAACGGGCGGATGTATATCCGTAGAGAACATACCCTTGAAGACCAACAAAGCTTAACGAGTTCAACTCGTGGTTGATGTAGACGATCTCTTGTCGATCTCAAGATCGAGAGGAAGTCCTAGCGCCGCAAATCAGCAGCGCATCCGTGCTCGCACACACGTTCGAGGCACCGAGCAACCTCCGCCTCCTCGCTCCAGCGATGCAGCGGAAGCACAACTCTTTCTTGCCGAATAGCCACCGGGGACATGTATCCTGCTAGTCCGAGACCATGGGGGATAAATTCTAGAGGGGGAGAGAGATCCTTCACGAGGAGGTGTGAGAGACAAGTGAGGAGGGGGGCTCCTTTTATAGGAGGAGGGGGGCACCCAAGGGGGTGGCCTCCGGCCATGGGGGCTGCCCCGTCCCCTCCTTCATTCATGTGGGTGGACACTCCACTCACAAAATGTCCTTTAAATTCCCTCCACTCAAAAGTCCACTCAAATTGCCATTAAATTTCCACCAAATTTAATGCAAACTCTCATTAAATAAAACTCTTTTATTTTATTCAGAATTTTGTCAATTACTTTAATGACAAACATTCACAAATAACCCCTTGCTAGAATTCCATTTCACATGCATAACCACTTTATGCAATTTCACCCGAAAACCTGTTTCGGTATCTAGTGAAATAAATTCCTGCGCTTGTTCATTCTTTCGGCATGAAACTTTTGCTCCAATTGGATGTCGGTGTCTATTAAGTGTGTCACCCTACGGTTCGCGAATAATGCGGACATGATAGAGACCCCTCTCGGATCAATAATCAGAAGCGGGATCTGGAGACCCATACTGACTCCCACACATTCAACGATGACTTTCTTGTGATCGTCGGAACCTTTTACGCTAGTATCTTAATCCCTTTGTTTCACGATATATTACATGTCCAAGATTCGATCTTCGGTATCTCCATACCTAGTTTGATCTCGTTACTGACATGCACTCTTTTCTCGTTCCCGTGATATAACATTCTAGTGATCAAATAACTTGCTTGCAAGCTAATCAATGTGATATCACCGAGAGGGCCCAGAGTATATCTATCCGTCATCGGGATGAACAAATTCCACTCTCGATCCATGAGCCTCAACATAACACTTTATTAGTTCTGAATCCATCTTTATAATCACCCTGTTACGGTGTGACGTTTGATGTTATCAAGAAACTCTTCTTGTGTTAGTGATTGACATGATCTCATGGTCTAAGGATTAGGATCACTTCGTAAGTTGTTATAGCAATATAAACTCAATGACTTTGATCGTAATGCTATACTTCGGATGAATGTTCATCACACCATTACACTAATGTTGTGATCCCGTTATTAACAACATCCAATGTCCATGATCAGGAAACCTTGATCATCTTGTTAATCAACGAGCTAGTTTATGAGAGAGGCATAACTAGGAACTTTCTGTTTGTTTATTAAACACACATGTATTAATGTTTCCGTATTAATACAATTATAGCATGTAAAATAAACATCTATCATATACTTGGAATACACATAATAAAAACTTTATTATTGCCTCTCAGGGCATATTCCCTTCAACTATATATGGGAGCTCGATGCTCAGTACAAGTGCTCCTTGAGATGTTTCCTTAGCTACTATCGATGGCTAGAGGAAGATGGGAGCTAGATGCTAACACTTCTCTTCTTCTACAATTGTTTTTCTCTATTCTTCACCTACCTAGAACCCTGGCTCTGCCCTCCCTTATATACTGGTCTGGGGGGAAGATTACAATTCGAACCCTAGGGTTCACTGTTTGGATATGGGTTTACCGGGCAGGGCCGGCTACATGGCCCAACCGGTGGGCCAGGACGCAGTCCACCCTTCTTTTAGCGTCATCCTTCTCTTTAGTGGTCACCCGGGCATCCTTTGGGACGTCACCCTTGCTTTAACGGTCACCCGGACCGCTTTCGCCAGTCCAACCGACCATCTTGCTTTATCTTTGTCTGGTAGCGCTGGTCATGACGGCATGCCAGCTTCCTTGATGACGAGGAAGAGCCAGAAGCGTACCCCGCACGGAGCGCCAATCCTTCCGTGCTCTCCATCGAATCCGAGGTGAACCGGGTGGGAACGGCCACCTGGTCGGTTCTTCTGGTCACCGGCTAGACGGGCCAGCCGGGAAGGTTATAAGCCCAGCCGGGCTTGCTCGCCAGACGGTTGGAGTTGTATTTCTTGGAGGCCAGGCGACCTGCATCTTCTGGAGCCGGCCTTCTTACGCCTGGCTTTCCCCACCCGGGGGTTATCCCCCTCGACATACTCCCATCAAATGTTGTACTAATTGTAGCCACATATTCCATCTATTTCCAATTAGAGTTCTTCTAAATTCGATATTGAGAGGTGTGTTTGCTAACACTTGTGCAACCGTAACGTTTTTACAACATACAATGTTGTAAAGGGACGGATATTGATTAGCTAGAGGTTTATTCCCTAACAAAGTATCCTCCCAAAATCGGGTCTTTAAGCCATCCCCAACGACGAAAGAGCATCTCTCAAACAAGTCATCCTTTAACTCCCATAAGCCCTTTCCAAAAAGGAGAATCCGTGGGTTTAACGGTAACTTGGGAAAGCGTTTTATTCCTAAGATACTTATTATGTAGTAATTCTTGCCACATACCCTCTTCATTCATCATCTTAAACAACCATTGCTCAACAAACATTTGCTTTTAAGCTCCAATACTTCCACCCCCAACCACCTTGATCTTTAGGACGACAAATAATATTCCATCTAGTTAACCGATATTTCTTTTTCAGTTCGTCGCTCTGCCAAAAAAGCGAGAGCGATAATAATCTAATCTTTTCCTAACCCCTTTTGGTATCTCTAGAAAAGATATAATAAACATCGGTATACTAGTGATAACGGAATTAATAAGAGTAAGTCTATCCCCATATGAGAGAAACTTTTCTTGCCAACATCTGAGCTTCCCTTCAAAGCGATCTTCTACTGGCTTCCATTCACTATTCAACAATCTTCTATAATGGATGGGGATACCGAGGTATTTGAAAGAAAGAGAACCACTCTCACAGCCGAAGATCTGTTTATAATGGTTCTCCTCCTCTTTCGCCTTTCCAAAGCAGAAGATTTCACTCTTATGAAAATTAATCTTTAGGCCAGCCAATTGTTCAAATATGCATAAAATCAGTTTCATGTTGACCGCTTTGTCAAAGTCATGTTCCATGAATAAGATTGTGTCGTCTACGTATTGTAAAATGGATACTCCTCCCTCAACTAGATGAGGTACAAGTCCACCAATCTGACCATCTCCTTTTGCCCTAGCAATGAGAATTGCCAACATATCAGCCACAATGTTAAAAAAGACAGGAGACAGAGGATCACCTCGACTAACTAAACCAAACCTTAGCTCTGTCCTCTACTCTGATGACTGATCCACCGCACCGCCGCGCGTAGGCACAACCCTCCGCCACACCTAGGCAAAGCCCTCCGTCTCATCGCCACACATATCCACAACCCTCCTCTGCACCGGCACACGTAGGCATAACCCATAGTCGCAAAATCTCGCCAGCCACTCGATACAACAATATCTCTCGACATAGCCAGAACCTGTCATCTGGATTTCGGCACATCAACAACCACCTCGGGATGACCTCTACAAGCGGCTGCACCCGCCCGCCAACGCATCCGCCGGCGCCAAGCTGTTATATGGAGTGAAATGATGCTGCTAGATTGTAGTGGACAGTTCGAAACTATAATTATTGACTAGTCACAAATCTCACACAAATTCTAAACGTAAAGCGTGTGCCATTTGTTTGAACACCGCAAACGAAAGAATATATGACCTGGATTAAAAAATTTGCACCTGGTTATGGTGGTTACAATGGAGTGCGGAAGGCGTACACATCACAAACGATTTACTATATGTAATCGTGTGTGACATAAATTGTACACTTGGCGAGATTATTACCATGTGCGATGTTACTGCAGTGCGGGGCTGGTGGAGAACCCGTAGACAGACAAATTTTTGCAGCGTCCAGCGATCTTCCACATGCCCGACTTGTAATAGTGCACCGTGCCATGGAATAACTGCATTTTTCATACTGCACATATTTAGTGACATTATGAGGCTAAGTTCTTATAATAAGGTGTCAACTCTACTTTTAATCAGTAACATTAAGGTTCCTCCTAAGTATACATGATATTGTGACTAGATCCAAGGACGCGATTCCTTGGAGTCCTACATTCGATGAAATTTTTGTAAACCAAAGCAATATATGTGTCAAGCAGTAAAATTTTACGAGTAATTAATATGGTGATTGAATACATCCAAATTGATCAGATCGGATTTGGGTACTAACTTTTCAAGCAAGATATCTCAGACGGTCAACATGTTGTAGACAACCGGAATCAAATCTACTGCCATGTAGATACCTTTCACTTAAAGCCCAAATCCCTAGAAGCACACAGACCGAAAGAGGGGAATCAATAGAAAAAATATATGTCCTTTCACTGCTATTGGGAGATAAAAAACATTATTTGTCAGAAAGGTTATATACATAATAGTATAGAAATAACACATCTCATAGGATTCCATCAACGAAGTTGAGATTCCACGACAAGTGATCCTTTTTGTAGATTACATGTGTGGTGCAATATTCAACTTACACTAGTTAAGTTCTTGTGATTGAATGCAAGAAATCGCATCGATCAAAACTACTCCCTCTGTTAGGGATTATAAGGCCTATGGGCCATTTTGATAGGATTAAGAAAATAAATAACTCACCCTCTTGATTACTACATGCACCAATAATTATACATGCATGAGAGAAGAGAAAGAAAAAGAAGACCATGCATTGGATGAGAGATGGTAATAAATGAGAAAGGACTTATAATTTCTAACATTTTAAAAAAGCTCTTAGGCCTTATAATCCCTAACGAAGGGAGTAGATGATAGTATATGATTGCAAAGCATCTAACAGTGAAATTGAAGGCATCATGAGATTCATCACTTCATAGGTAATATTCTTACTTCCTACCCATACATATAGTTATAATTACTAAAACTTGATTTACGTGTAATTAGAGCACCGTGCCATAGTGTAACTGTGTTTTTCAGTTTTTCATATCATTATACGCATATCGATGGCATTATAAGGATACGTTATGCGCCGAAGAAGAAGCTGGCCAGTCGTCGCCGCTCTCCGGCCTCCTAGCCCTACGACACTTCCTTCGCGGCAAGGACCCGCCTTCGTATACCTGTCCCCCTCTGCCGGAACCCAATAGGTGTTTGTTCAAACATCCGATAGGTATGAACTCACATTCTCTTTTTATTTTGTTTTCAATCGCCAATTGTGACTTTAGTTATTGTTCTAGCTATGATGCTCACCACACTCTGGGCTCGTTCACTAATTTGTTGAACACAAATGTGGTCGATGTTGAGGGTTCACCACTTGGGGCGTTCGGTGACAAGGTTGAGGGCGACGAGAAGCGTGACTATGGAGACTATGCCGATGATGATGAAGATGAGGACGAGGAGATAGAAGAGGGGATCTTCAAAGAAGAACAAGGAAAGAAATCGAGGTCACATGCGGCAAACTACACAAAGGTGGAGGATGTCACCTTGGTGCGTGATGTCTACGCACTTCTATTCTTGTAGACAGTTGTTGGGCCTCCAAGTGCAGAGGTTTGTAGAACAGCAGCAAGTTTCCCTTAAGTAGATTACCCAAGGTTAATCGAACTCAGGGAGGAAGTGGTCAAAGATATTCCCCTCTCAAGCAATCCTGCAATCAAGATACAAGAAGTCTCTTGTGTCCCCAACACACCCAATACACTTGTCAGGTGTATAGGTGCACTAGTTCGGCGAAGAGATGGTGAAATACAAGTGGTAACGGTGCCAGAAAATAGCTTGATGGTGAGGTAAGGTAAAGGACCAAAACCTCCCTGGCAAACGGAATAAAGATGGAAGCAAGCAAACATGCAACAGATCGAAAAGCAAACAATGTTTAAATGCTTAGAAACAAGGCCTAGGGATCATACTTTCACTAGTGAACACTCCCTCATATAAATATCCTCTCTTCATGATACTACTCTTAACTACTCTCCGGTTGGACACTCTAATCCATGGTAGGGCTATAATAGCACACCTCAAAGTCCGCCTTCCCCAATCTAGATAACCCACACTGTCACCTTGAGCGCTAGATGGTTCCAACAAACACCACAATTTCATAGAGACATCCAACTCCAAATATAACTCATAACAAATATTCAATCTAGCCAAAGTGCCACACACGGCATGCCCGCTGTCACTTTCACACACGTGGGAAAAAACATAGATCTATTAAAGCACAAAGAGTATTTATGTAGACTCAAGCCTAAGTGCCATCATGGCGTGCACGCTGTCACTTTCACACGCATGGGGAGAGCAGCGATCTAATGAAGCACCTAAGTAGCAAGGTAGATCTACTTGATTACAAATCTCATGACCACAACAAGATCATGCATAGAGAGAGAGATAGATAGAGAGAGATGAACACATAGCTACCGGTAGAGCCCTTAGCCTCGAGGAAGAACTACTCCCTCCTCATCATAGGAATCAGCAACGACAATGGAGATGGTGGTGGACATTGATGGAGATGGCTCCGGGGGAACTTCCCCGTCTCGACAGGGTGCCGGAACAGAGACTTTCTGTCCCTCGAATCTCCCCTTCGGTGGCGGCGGCACAGCGGAGGTTTTTGTGGATTTCTTCTGGATGTTTTAGGGTTTTCTTATCGGGGGGCTCTTATAGGCGAAGAAGGAAAGGTCGGTGGAGGGCCAGGGGGCCACACCCCCTGTGGGCGCAGCCTAGGGTGGGCCCACGCCCACCTAGGGTGTGGCCACCCTGTGGCCCCCTCCGTCTCTGCTTCGTGGTTCCGTGTTGCTCCGGGAAAATAATGACTTTGGCTTTTGTCTCGTCCAATTCCGAGAATATTGATTTTCTGTCTTTCTGGAACCAAACACAGAAGAAAACACACAACTGACACTGTGGCAACTTGTTAATAGGTTAGTTTCAAAAAAGATATAAAAACACCTCAAAGTGTAGACAATGCAAAGCAAAGAAGATACTAAACAAGCATGAAACATCAAAAATTATAGATACGTTTCTGACGTATCAGTGCGGGCGTGGGTCCAACTCATGCCCCCTCTTGCTAACCCCACTCCACGAACTTACCGATCTCTGTAAGGGTATTCGGATGCAATCAAAGCTTGTTGTAGCCGATGGAGTGCATAGTGGTAGCAAGTGCGTGGTGCAACACCAAGTGGTGTCAACATTGATGAATATGTGAGTACAATTACTGTTGTAGCATGGCTAACCCTTGTCTGATCTCATTTCTTAAATATTGGTGATTGTAGGAGAACCTTGTACAAATAAGTTACAAGGAAATGGATTCATCGAAGGTCAAACCATTCACGTATCAACATTGCTAAAAATTACTAGATAAGATTGAGAAATGGAGGCTACGAGATTAAGAAGCACCACCAAAGAGAGGGGAACTAATCCAATTGGATGATGATGAGAGTGATGAAGGTGGAAGGAACAAGAACAAGCCCAGGGAAAACAATAAGGCAAAGGAGAGGATAAGGATTGCGGCCGAAGCAACATTTTTTGGTGACAAACTTGATGCGATGGTGAAGTCCAAGGAGTTGTTGGTCACCAAGACCTTGGAAGCCAAGATGATCTTGGCAAGGGAGAAGAAAGAGTGGGAGGAGAGGAAAATCAAGATCGAGGAGGATAAGGCTAGGAGGGAGATCATTGCTGAAGAAAACAAGATAATGATGATGGATTCAACCAAAATGGATTCATATCAATTGCAATGGTGCAAAATTGCAAGGATCGAGATCTTAGAGAGGAGAAAGCTAGCTCTTCTTGGTGGCGGTGGTGGTGGTTTAGGTGGTGCTTCGGCGAGTGGTGGTAGTGATGGGGTGGTGTCTCTGGTGGTCTCAACACCGGTGTTGCTTGATGCCATGTTTGCTAAAGTTCGACGTGATGATGTCACGTATTATTTTGGTGGGCTAGGATGATTGCAAACATGATGTAAAGCTATAACTATCGCACCTTTGTTTCCTCGTGTTTGAAAAAACTGCGAAATAATGATCTATGGATCAATTTACGATTCAGATGTGTGGTTTCTGTTTCTTGGATTGGATTTGCCGCGCCTGTTCCGTGCGAGTGTTTTTGGGCCCAAATAACACATTTTGCGCGACCTGTAAATGTGTTTTATGGGGCGCGTGTTTTTGGTGTCTGTTAGAGATGCTCTAACATAGAACATGTAGGCATCACGAGAGTCATAACTCCATAGATAGCCAGGGTATCAAGTTGTCAAGGATTGAAGATGTAGATAGTCAGAATCATATCTTCTAACTTATGCATTTGCATGATAAGTTGTAGTCAAATCACTATGTTAAGCTATGCATACCGATCTATTCTCAGATTTTTTACTTCCTTCCCATACATATAATTATAATTACTGAAACTTGATTTATGTGTAATGAGAGCAACGTGCCATGGAGTAACTGCATTTTTCATATCATGATACACATATCAATGAGTCAATGACATTATGAGGCTAAGTTCTTACTCTAATTTGCACACAATGAATTTTGCCTTTAGCCAAGGACGAGCTTCCTTATCGTCCTACATTTGATATAGTTTTCGTAACCAAAAATATATATGTGTCGGGTAATAAAGTTTTACGAGTAATTTAGGACATCTCCACCGGGTCGACCCAACCCGTCCGAGCGTGTCCGAACTCGTCCGCGCGGATGCCATGGGACATGCGCGGCGCCCCGACGGCACGACCCATCCGGACGGACGCATCCGGCTCGCCCCATCCATGCACCAAATCTAGGCAACGGTTGCATCGTCCCGGACGCACGCGGATGAAGGGCATGTCATGTCCGTGTGTGCCACTGTCCCACCCGTCAGCCACCATGTACCCTGACATTGATTCAGATGCGGGCAGCGGCACCGATTCAGACACAACCGTTGCAGCGATTCAGAGGCGCAGGCGGAAGGCTGACCAACAGCAACCTGCGCCATCAATGGCGACGAGACGACATGCTGGACGCCTCCTACATTCCCGCGCCGACATTGATGGCGAAGGAGCGTGAAGCTGCGCGCGTTCGCAGGCGAAGGAGCTATTTAACCCTGCGCCCATCGGTGCCGCAATCCTCACCTCTCGCCATCGCAACCTTAGAAGTCGCTGCCGCCAACGATGAAGACGCCGTCCTGGCTGAAGAGGAGCAAGATCGACCGTGAGGCGTCCGACTCTAGTAGCTAGCACTCCCGGCTGCCGGCCTTCCTCCGCGGAACATCCTTGCAACCTCCACCAGCCGGAGGAGTTCCGAAGCTGCCCCGTGTGGGATTACCCGCCACGGCGGGACCGCCGCAGCTGGCGGTACTTCCGCGTCGCCGAGTGCGAGCGCCGATGGAGGGAGGGCCAGGGCATCAGCCACATGAATGTCTCCCTCCCCACTGGCTGGCACCTCAACCGGGACCGTGTCCTGGTGTCGCCCGTGCCCAAGAAGGGAAAAGGGATGACGGAGGAGATCCGCCGCCGGATTAGCAACCTCTCGCAGGCCTAACGGTGGGAGAGGGGCTACCACAACGAGGACTACTGGGTAAAGTTCCTCGAGTGGGAGCACAAGGTGCGGCGCGCAACCACCATCCGCCACGACCTGCAGCTGGGGGAGGTCTACGACGTCCCCGACATTGACTCAGACGACGAGGGCACCTTCAACCACTCCGAAGCCGACCTCGACAGCGAGGCGACAACGACGAGGAGGATGATGAAATATCCGTCAAGCAGGAGATGGAGGAAGACATCGCCACGAACCAGCCCCCAGAGTACCTAGAGGTCCCGACGCAGAGCTACGACGAGGACGCCTTCACTAGCAGGCCATTCCAGCTAGCGCGCGGGATGAGAATGCCCTATGGGGCGGCTACGAAGAAGCCGTCCAACTCACTGGCCTGGTGGCGCCGACAAATGCCTAGCTGCCTCCACCGCCATAGCTGCCTGGATGGGCGCCACTGATCGCTTCAGAGGTGGAGATGGAGCTAGCGCACCTCCGACATGGTTGGGCGCCCTGGCCTGGGCAGGTGATCAATCCACCCGCGCCCACACCCGCTTTGGCCCTGCCACCGCCCAACCTCTGGATGCCGCCGGAGTACATCGACCTCGACCCATAGATGGACAAGGCGGAACCCGTGCGAAGATTGGTAGCTAGGGTTAGGGCTAGTTTAATTTTTTTTATTTTGAATATAAATTAAGTATGAAATGTATGAAATTTGCCAGTTTTTATCGGGAACGAACATGCCGGATCACGACCCAAAAGCGAGCGCGGACCGACCCAAACTGACAGAAAATGACTGTTTGGGTCGGCCAGATGGGTCGGCCCGATGAAGCCCTTAGGGCATCTCAACCGGTTCGAGCAAACCCATCCTAGCATGTTCGAACTCGTCCACGCGGTCGCGTGGGTGGTGCGCGATGCCACATCGGCCTGACCCATCCGGACAAACGCGTCCGGCTCGACCCATCCGTGCACCAAATATGGGCAACGGTTGCGTCGACCCGGACATGCGCGGATAGCGTGGGTGTTCTTTCCGCGCGTGACACTGGCCCACCCGTCAGCCACCGTGGTGTTGATTCAGACGCGCGCAACGGCACCGATTTAGATGCAACCGCGGCAATGATTCATAGGCACTGGCGGAAGGCTGACCGACGTCACCATCAATGGCGATGAGATGGCACACTTACTGACTAGACGCCACGCTCTCCACCGTCGCTGCAGGCACCGCCCGACGTCTGCCCTCCAAACTGGATACTTCAATGCCCCTCTCTTCGGCCTCCGTACCGACATCCGATTCCGGTCCTTTTTAACTGGCCTCCCGCGGCCATCTTCTCCCACGGAACACCATCTTCTCGTCCTTCCCGTTTGTGTCCTCCACTACCTGTAGCTAGCCATGGCCGGTGGCAATGGATAGAGGGGAGGGCGTGCTGGCCGTGGACGTCGAGGGAGGAGCAAACGACGTGGTCAAATCACCGCGCCATCATGCTCTCCCTCAACACCGTCATCGCGCAAAAAATTCGACCCAGGAACCCAGTTCGCCATCGCCATCCACCTCGGCTTGCCGTGTGATGTGCTGCTCCTGCCCCGCAGATTCTTGGCATTGATCGGCGACGCGCCGCCCCGCTTGTCATGCTGCGGGCGAACGGCTTCAAGATCACTGTAACTACCTCGGTGAATTACGCTCCTAGATACAAGCCTGGATGAGCGGTAGTGGTTGAAATAGTACGGTGGGGCCCCAAAAGCCACTCACGGGTAGACATTTCGGCAGTCCCAACCACTACCAGCTCAACGGGACCTGTACGGGCGGCGTAATCGGCAGGCGAAGGGATCAACTACATACACAAATTAGTATGTATGCAAGCCACCATACAAAAGTACATCATAGCCATTCCATCTAGAAAGAAAAGAAATATAGCAACGCCATACGGCAAGATTCAAATGACCTAGATAGATATAATATTTTAGGATAATTCCTCATACATCACACATCAGAGTAACAAGCGGAAGCGGCAGAACAAAGTCCGAGTACGGATAAGAAGCAAATCGGCATAAGATGCCATAGAAATAAGCACATCCCGCCCACAGATCTCACGGATCCCCGTTCCCGGAATCTCTACACCGAACGATCGTTGCCCACATCATCAGCCTCTTCCACCCAGTATCCGTCCTGCGAGTGTACCTGTTCATCTGAACCAATAATTTATCGTGTGAGACCCTAAGGGTACTCAGCAAGTCTTAATGCCTCTAAAGGGGACACAACCTGGGGTGACGCAATTGCAGCAAAAGATAAACCCTAGCAGTTCTATAGATAAACGCTATCCATCCGCCTAACCAAGGATAGGCGGATGTCCGTGAATTAATGACAACAGTTATAATAGTAATTTCATCAGATCCATCCTCCTCCTCGCTTACCAACGAGGAAGCGGACGAACAACCCCCATTCGTTGGCAATTTTATTAACCATTCCATGAGTGTTGCACTATTTACTAGTCAAATTACCTAGTCAGATTAAAGCGGTACTTTAGTTATGCTTGTCTATGATCGAGAAACTGTGCTCCAAGTCGTCCATAACCGCGGACACGGCTTTCAGAAAGTTTTACCCTGTAGGGGTGCACAAATAGCAACACACACTCGATCAACCTCGGAAAAACCAAATCAAAACCCAACGAGGCCTTCACGACAAAGCAATCACAGGATTCAGAAATATTTCAGGGGGCCACCCCATTAAGCTACCCGCAACGAAGTTAGATGACTCCGAAACGGACTCAAGGTTTGGGTAGACGGCTGTGAACGACTGGAAACCCAAAACTAGGCTTGTCGACACCGCGGAATCGTGTCCCGATCCTAAACAGTAAGGGTGCTATCTGTCGCACCATTTAAATAAAGCAGTAAAGCATGGCATAAGTACAAGATAGTAAATAAAATCTCAAACTAGTTTGTGGCCCCAAGAAATAAGACTGAATCAAGCTCTGGCTCAGGGGGGTCCCATAAGCCTCCTGGATGTGGATAGCGCGAACAATCTTGGAACAGGAATCAAGTACTCGGGGTCTTACGGGACACAAGTGAGCAGGTAAAACCAAATAGCAGATATTGCTCACCGGTGCCACTTTCATTAGTTATCCCATTACTACTCAGGTTAAGTTGTTTAGGTACCTCGTTGTCCATCAGACTCTCACATACCCTACACATGTTGTTCTACGACTCGCATGGCTCAAACAACTCCTGTAGTAATGTCTCATGGGATGGAGGAACAAGCTTGGTGGGGTTTAAAAGTAAAGGCTATGCAATACTTGGGATTCAATTTAATGCAATCGCGACTCAATGATGCAAGAATAAGATAGAGGCAATAGGTACTGTATGTATGCAAGCATGTGGTAGTGCTTGCCTGGCAACTCAGTTGAAGCGAGAGACGGATCTGGGTAGTGCTCCTGGTTCTCTTGATATATCCCCTGCTCAGAGTCTATCCGAAGAAGAACCAAACAAACAAGGGCCAACATAAATAAAGTGCACAAGCATAGGAATAAAATGCGTCAAGCAAACAATCATGCCATGATGAATGATGCACAAGTTGCATGGCAATAAAGTAGCATGGCATGGGTGAGGTGTGGTATACAAGAATAAGTCATTTTATTAAGGTTTGGCCACATTTTATTGTCATATTAGTTGCTGTATATTACATATTTACATGATGCATGCTGCAAGTGAAGTTATGGATAGCATAAACAAAAAGGTCTCGTCGAGCTGATCATTTTAGACATATCATTTGTTAAATTCGGAGTTATAAATCAAAAGTTATTAATTTATTAAGTTCCAGTGGCATTTGTTGTAATTTAATCAACTTGGAATTTTAAATGTGCAAAAGGTAATTTGAATAGCATATTTGAAATCCTCACATTTTTCTGATTCATAAACATATATTATATGCATTATTTGGTTTTATAATTGAAAAGTTATTTGAAAACAGATTTATATTTGAATTTGAATTAATTTGAAAAATGGTTTAAATTAAAACAGACAAACATATCTACTTTTTATACTCAGGGGAGCCCAGCCTCTGTCAACGACAGGTGGGCCCTGTGCTGACTCAGCACCACGCGCGCGCACAGGAGAGGGGGGACGGCGGGTTAATTCCTAGAAACCACGGGATCCTTTTTACAAAAACGCCTCCGACGCTGATTGTGGCCCTGGGCTGGACCGCGGCTTAGGAAAACAAAAGAGGGGGGGGTATGTGTAAAGTGGCCACGGCTACTGTTGTTCTCCTAGCTCTGCCTCTGACGGAAAAAGACAGAGAATAAGCGCGGCGAGGCGGGGTTCGATCCCGCGACGCGGGCGGGCTAGCAGAGGCGGCTACCGCTGCGGTAGGTAGGGGGGAGTTGTCTAGCAGGGGGCGCGACTAGGTAGGGTTTCTGCGCCGAGGAAGCGAGCGGTCGCGCGCGGCCGCCGGTGCACCGAGAGTGCTCGACGGATCGCACGGCGGCGCTAGGACGGTAGAGCGGGGCAGACCATGTCTAGGAGGTAGCAGGGCTTACCGTGGGGGCGATGGTGTGGTTGGAACGGGGGAAGGCGCCGGCGATCGACGACGAGGCAGAGGCCGACGTAGCTAGGGTTTCGTCGGGCGGCGCGGGTGCTCCTCGGCCTGGGCATTCTCCTCCTCCGTCTGCAGGTACAGGGGCGAAGCAGGGCGGTCTTCTCGTCCTCGCTGACACACTGCTGCCCGCCTGCGCCTCCTGGAACGACGGGGGAGAAGGAGACTGACGGTGGCCGGAGTGGGTGCTGCTTAGAGGTGGGAAGGAAGGAGGGGCGAGGGCGTCGCCCTGGGCGGATCTGGGGGAGGCTAGAGGGGCGAGGGGGGTGGATAAGAACGAGAGGGGCAGGTGAGGTTGCGTGGGGGAGGGGAAGATGGGAAAAGGTGGCCTCGGTGCCACCTTTCTCCTTCCTCACGTGATCGGCCAGGGTAGGGGGTAGCTAGGTGGGGGAGAGCTGGGGGAGAGGCTGCCAGGTAGGGCCAGGGAGGAGGGAGCTCGGGGTGGGGCAGGCCAGGCAGAGAGAGAGAGAGAAAGGAGAGGGGGTGGGTTCGGTCTAGCTTAGCTAGGGCAGGTGGGGGTGACCAAGGGAGAGGGTGGCCGGTAGGGCCAACTAGGCTAGAAGGGGTGGTTGGGTTAGGGTTTTGAGATGAAAAGAGTGAGGGGAGGTTTAGGGCTTGGCATGCCCACATGGTCACATGTGCATGCATGGATAGGGATGGGGTTTAGAGGGGGTAGGGTTTAGGGTTTGGTTTAGATTAGGTGTAGATTAGGGTTTAGCTAGGATGGGGTAGATCATGGTGCTTACATGCATTAAACAAGACCAAGCAAGATCAAAAACAAGGTCCACAAGAACAAGCAAAAGGAAGAAAAGAAAACAAGGGTGATGGTTGCATGGCCCATGCAAAATATTTAATGCCTTGTTTACTCTTGTGAAAACAAAATAACTTCCATGGCATTTGTTTATTTGCATCCTCCCAAAGTTGGAGTAAGGGCAAGCAAAAGAAGTGGAGAGAGATCCATCCAACCCACATGAGCTAGAGGTAAACTCAATTAAAATGCCAAGCTCATATTAGTTGGATGGTGGAATTATAAGGTGGTGAAGAAAAGGTGGTGGAGTCAATAAGAGATATGCCCCCAACTCAACTTGGGCATTTAACAATATATCAAGAACCAAATACAATATCAAGAGGCAAATACAAATATTAATGCATATGAGATAAGAACCAAATCAAAAGGGTTTTTGTATGATGCTCAAATGCAAGGTGGCATGATGACATGAACATGACATGATGATGATGCAACAATTATATGTAGGAAGTGGCCCTTTTATTACTAGATCAAGTAGCATTACAGGTGTTAGACAACTGGGATGCTACAACTCTCCCCCACTAAACAGGAATCTCGCCCCGAGATTCTAGGAAGAAGAAGAAGACACAAAGAGGGTAGGATAGTTGGCACGGAGTTCATCTTCACGTTCCCAAGTGGCTTCATCCACAGAATGGTGTGACCACTGCACCTTGCAGAACTTGATGGACTTGTTGCGAGTCCTTCTTTCTACAGTCTCAAGGATTTTTGTGGGGTGTTCTTGATAAGACAGGTCTTCTTGGAGATCGATTAGCTCATGATCCACGGTCCTGCCGGGATCTTTGAAGCACTTCTTGAGCTGAGAGATGTGGAAAACATCATGGACTTTGAGTTTTTCCGGAAGCTCAAGTGCATAAGCAACTTCTCCTCTTCTACCACGAATCTTGAAAGGACCGATGTATCTAGGAGCTAGCTTTCCTTTGATACCAAAACGGTGTGTGCCTCTCATGGGAGTAACACGAAGGTAGACGAGATCACCAGGGGCATACACCATGTCCGTGTGCTTCCTGTCATAATTGCTCTTCTGGCGACTTTGAGCAATCTTCAGGTTCTCAAGAATGATATGCACCTTCTCCTCTGCTTGAGTTACAATGTCAGGGCCAAACCAGATTCTTTCTCCTGCACCTGACCAACCAATCGGAGTTCTGCACTTGCGACCATAGAGAGCCTGAAATGGTGCCATCTTCAGACTTTTCTGGAAGCTGTTGTTGTAGGAGAATTCAGCATAAGGAAGAAATTCCTCCCACTTCATGCCAAAGGAGATGACGCAAGCACGAAGCATATCCTCCAGAATCTGATTGATCCTTTCCACTTGTCCTTGCGACTGAGGGTGATAAGCAGTGCTGAAGTTCAACTTTGTTCCTAGAGCATTTTGGAAACTTTCCCAGAACTTTGAAGTGAAGATGCTTCCACGGTCTGAACTGATTTCAAGCGGAACCCCATACAGAGAGACAATTTTGTCGATATAGAGCTCAGCCAACTGAATTCCAGAAATTGTTTCCTTGACGGGGAAGAAATGAGCCACTTTAGAAAGCCTGTCGATGACAACAAAGATTGCATTGTTGCCCTTCTGCGACCTTGGAAAGCCAGTGATGAAGTCCATCTCTACTTCCTCCCATTTCCATTCCGGAGGTTTCAATGGCTGGAGAAGAGCGAAAGGTTTCTGATGAACAGCTTTCACTTTGCGGCAGACATCACATTCCGAGACATACTTGGCACAATATCGTTTCAGACCAGGCCACCAATATTGTGTTTTCAAGTCCATGTACATCTTTGTGCTGCCAGGATGGATAGAAAGAACCGAATCATGCGCCTCCTTGAGAACTTGCTCTCTCAAACCCAGGTAGTTCGGAACAAACATCCGGTGTTCAAAGAAAAGCGTGCCTTGATCATCAACGTGGAAGGACTCATACTTCAGAAGCTCAAGTTTAGAGATGATCTTTTTAGTGTGCGGATCACCCAGCTGACGAGAGCGAATCTTTTCTTCCAAGAGAGGAGTAGCCAGAAGGTTCAGGAGATGCCCTTGTTCCACAACTTCAAGGTTGAGCTGACGGAATTCCTCGCACAAGAGAGGTTGCTGCTCTTCCATCATGAGGTTGTTGACATAAGCTTTGCGGCTAAGAGCATCGGCCATGACATTAGCTTTGCCCGGTGTGTAGTTGATGGTCACATCAAAGTCATTGATTGCTTCGATCCATCTCCTCTGCCGAAGGTTGAGATCAGGCTGAGTGAAGATATACTTCAAACTCTTGTGGTCAGAAAAGATCTCACAACGGTTACCAAGCAAGTAGTGCCTCCATAGCTTCAAAGCAAAGACAACTGCTGCGGGCTCGAGGTCATGTGTGGGGTAGTTGATCTCATGCGTCTTCAACTGACGAGAGGCATAAGCAACCACCTGTTTCTCTTGCATAAGGACCGCACCTAATCCTTGCAAAGAGGCGTCGCAGAATATCTGGAAAGGCTTAGATGTATCCGGAGGAACCAAGACTGGTGTGGAAGTGAGCTTCTCTTTGAGTGTCTCAAAACTTGCTTGACAAGCAGGAGTCCACAGGTATTTCTTGACTTTCTTGAGGAGATCGGTAAGAGGCTTCGCTATCTTCGAAAAGTTCTGAACGAAGCGACGGCAATAACTAGCCAAACCAAGGAAACTCCGCACTTCTTTGACATTAACAGGAGGAAGCCATTCAACAATTGTCTTCACAGTTTCCGGGTTGACTGCAATGCCCTTGGCAGAGATGACATGACCAAGATAGGTTACTTCAGGCAGCCAAAACTCACACTTTGAGAACTTTGCATACAAGCGGTTCTCATGAAGCTTGCTTAGGACACACCGCAGGTGTTCTTCATGCTCTTCCTTAGACTTGGAATAGACCAGAATGTCATCCACATAGACCACAACGAACTTATCAAGGTACTCCATGAAAACCGAGTTCATAAGCCTCGAGAAGGTAGCAGGTGCGTTGGTGAGACCGAAAGACATGACCGTGTACTCATACAGGCCGTAGCGGGTGGTGAAAGCTGTTTTTGGCACATCTTCCTTGCGAATCTTGATTTGGTGATAACCACTTCTCAAGTCCAGCTTAGAGAACACCACAGCTCCAGCTAGCTGATCGAAGAGATCATTAATCCACGGGAGGGGATATTTGTTCTTGATGGTTTTAGCATTGAGAGCCCGATAGTCAACACAAAGTCTATCAGTCCTGTCACGCTTCTTCACAAAGATTGTTGGGCTACCCCAAGAAGAAGTACTGTGTTGAATGAAACCCAACTTCTCTTGTTCATCAAGTTGTCGTTTGAGTTCAGCCAACTCAGAAGGACCCATTTTATAAGGCCGCTTGGAGATTGGAGCCGTTCCAGGTTCAAGCTCAATTACAAACTCAACCTCACGATCCGGAGGCATACCCGGCAACTCTTCAGGAAAGACATCTGGGAACTCACAGACCACCGGTACACTCTGAATAGCTTCCATAGCATCATCATTCAGAGCTGCCAAAGAGAAAAGCTGGACAGCAGGAGTCAGACTTGGAGAAAAGACTATATGGCCTTCAGGAACCTTCAGAGAAACTGAGCGTTCAGCACAATCAATCACAGCTGCATTTGCTGTTAACCAATCCATGCCCAAGATGACATCAATGTCAGAATTGCCCAGAACAATTAAGGAAGCCGAGAACGAAGAGCCACCAATCTCAACTTGATTGACATGACTGATATGCTCAGCCCTCATGTTTGCTCCCGGAGAAAGGACCATTAACCGCTTAAGGAGAGGTTCCATAGCTAACTCATTCTCATTTGCAAACTTGTGAGAAACAAACGAATGCGATGCACCAGAATCAAACAGAACTCGTGCAGGGACTGAGTTAACGGAAAGCATACCCATCACAACTCCAGGTGCATGCTCAGCTTGAGCGGCGTTGACGCAGTTGGCACGAGCAACAGTAGACCCGGGCTTAGTGTTGATGTTGAGAGCCCGAGGTGGTGGTGCACGAACCAAAGGAGAGCTTGCTGCAGATCTTGGCGGGGGTGGAGGAAGAGCTTTGTTTTTCAACGGACAGTTCTAGTGGGGATGTCCAGGATCTCCACATGTGAAACAAGCACCAGATGGACGTGGAGCAACATAGCCAGGGACTCCGCCAGGCGCTCCAGGGTAGTGGTTGTTGTAGCCCCTGGGAGCCGCAGTGGTGAAGTTTGGTGGCCTTGACGCGTAACTTGCAGGTCTTGGTGGAGCCGGGAGCGACGGTGGGGTGTTAGGAACCCAGACACGCCGCTTAGAAGGAGCTGCCATAACTGAAGAGCTTGATGCATCCCGGTTGTGTGTCTTGGACTCCTCAAACACTTGCCTACTTGCTTCCTCTTGCAGGGCTGTGTGCTGTAGTTCCAGGAAAGATGCCGTCCTTGCATGTGTGATTGCATACTTGATCGATGCATTGAGCCCTTGCCTGAACCTCTTCTGCTTCTTCTTGTCATCAGATACCTCATCGCCACCATAACGAGAAAGATTCATGAAGTTCCTGATGTAGGTGTTGACGTTATCATTTCCCTGCTTAAGGTTGAGAAATGCTTCCTTCATCCTTTCCATTACAATCTCTGAGAGAAACTGCTCTTTGAAAGCTGCAGTGAACCTTTCCCAAGTAGGCTGAAAACCCGTGCAGCTTGCCTTCAAGTAATTCTCCCACCAGAGAGCTGCATCTCCCTTCAGAAGGTGAGTAGCACACTTGACCCACTCCTGCTCAGGAACATCAGCAGTCTCGAGCAACCTTGACATCTCACGCAACCAATCATCCGCGTCCAGTGGTCGATCAGAAACATCAAACTGACGAGGGTTGAATTTCAGGAAGCTTTTGATGTCTCCTCGCTTGGGAGGTGGAGGTAGTGGAGCAAACTCGTTCCTCCGAACACTTTCCTCAAAGCGCTGTTGGTTCTGCTGCATTGCTGCCAAAGCATTGGCGATGTTTGACAGCGCGGAGCCCAGTTCAGGTGGTATGTCCTCATCAGAACGGCGTGGTGGAGCCATCCTGTCATTGATATAAAACACAAGTCAGTACTATAATGGAGAATGATAATAATCCAAAATAGTACCAAGATGGAATTAACCAAGATTAAAGGATACAATTTACTGAGATGATATTAAAATATCAACAAAGTTCAAAGCACCTAGAAGATATTAAGCATATCGCACATGACTGAAAAGGAGTGTGGTACACAGATATATCAAGAATTTTTTTTCACAAATTTCGGCATTAAAATACCAATAGATGCGCAAAATTACTTAACGAATCAAGATTAGTGACTCTACCGATTCAATATACAAAAGCGAATGATAAGAGTAGTGGTATGGTCGCGACTCCATCCCGCACTCAAATCATTACTCCGCACACGAATAAGTGGAACACATATCCTAACCCCTTCTTCTCACGTTGAACCTAGAGGTTGGTAACTACGGAAACGAACACCCCAAACAAGATAACATCGGATACAAAGAGTAAGACAGATTGCGTCGGTTTGCAAAAGCCTGTTGGTATGGAATGTACCAACAGTTGATACCCCAAAGGTTGATTAGATAACAACTTGGATGCAACAGATAGACAAGGGATTACACACACACACACAACCTATGGTACTACGGAAACCCAGAACACGTGAATCCTAGTTTGAAGTTTTAAGAAGAGGATTGAAAACGTTATACTTCCTTACCAGAAAAGGGTGGGTGGGTGGGTAAGAAGAAAAGTGGAAGCAGTCCTACTCTCGCGTTTTGTTTTTCCCTATTATACATAACTACCAAAAATATTTGCTAGACTGACAACGACCGTTTGGCTGAGACCCTGAAGGTCGGGATGGCTCTGATACCAATTGTAACTACCTCGGTGAATTACGCTCCTAGATACAAGCCTGGATGAGCGGTAGTGGTTGAAATAGTACGGTGGGGCCCCAAAAGCCACTCACGGGTAGACCTTTCGGCCGTCCCAACCACTACCAACTCAACGGGACCTGTACGGGCGGCGTAATCGGCAGGCGAAGGGATCAACTACATACACAAATGAGTATGTATGCAAGCCACCATACAAAAGTACATCAGAGCCATTCCATCTAGAAAGAAAGGAAATATAGCAACGCCATACGGCAAGATTCAAATGACCTAGATAGATATAATATTTTAGGATAATTCCTCATACATCACACATCAGAGTAACAAGCGGAAGCGGCAGAACAAAGTCCGAGTACGGATAAGAAGCAAATCGGCATAAGATGCCATAGAAATAAGCACATCCCGCCCACAGATCTCACGGATCCCCGTTCCCGGAATCTCTACACCGAACGATCATTGCCCACATCATCAGCCTCTTCCACCCAGTATCCGTCCTGCGAGTGTACCTGTTCATCTGAACCAATAATTTATCGTGTGAGACCCTAAGGGTACTCAGCAAGTCTTAATGCCTCTAAAGGGGACACAACCTGGGGTGACGCAATTGCAGCAAAAGATAAACCCTAGCAGTTCTACAGATAAACGCTATCCATCCGCCTAACCAAGGATAGGCGGATGTCCGTGAATTAATGACAACAGTTATAACAGTAATTTCATCAGATCCATCCTCCTCCTCGCTTACCAACGAGGAAGCGGACGAACAACCCCGATTCGTTGGCAATTTTATTAACCATTCCATGAGTGTTGCACTATTTACTAGTCAAATTACCTAGTCAGATTAAAGCGGTACTTTAGTTATGCTTGTCTATGATCGAGAAACTGTGCTCCAAGTCGTCCATAACCGTGGACACGGCTTTCAGAAAGTTTTACCCTGCAGGGGTGCACAAATAGCAACACACACTCGATCAACCTCGGAAAAACCAAATCAAAACCCAACGAGGCCTTCACGACAAAGCAATCACAGGATTCAGAAATATTTCAGGGGGCCACCCCATTAAGCTACCCGCAACGAAGTTAGCTGACTCCGAAACGGACTCAAGGTTTGGGTAGACGGCTGTGAACGACTGGGAACCCAAAACTGGGCTTGTCGACACCGCGGAATCGTGTCCCGATCCTAAACAGTACAGGTGCTATCTGTCGCACAATTTAAATAAAGCAGTAAAGCATGGCATAAGTACAGGATAGTAAATAAAACCTCAAACTAGTTTGTGGCCCCAAGAAATAAGACTGAATCAAGCTCTGGCTCAGGGGGGTCCCATAAGCCTCCCGGATGTGGATAGCGCGAACAATCTTGGAACAGGAATCAAGTACTCGGGGTCTTACGGGACACAAGTGAGCAGGTAAAACCAAATAGCAGATATTGCTCACCGGTGCCACTTTTATTAGTTATCCCATTACTACTCAGGTTAAGTTGTTTAGGTACCTCGTTGTCCATCAGACTCTCACATACCCTACACATGATGTTCTACGACTCGCATGGCTCAAACAACTCCTGTAGTAATGTCTCATGGGATGGAGGAACAAGCTTGGTGGGGTTTAAAAGTAAAGGCTATGCAATACTTGGGACTCAATTTAATGCAATCGCGACTCAATGATGCGAGAATAAGATAGAGGCAATAGGTACTGTATGTATGCAAGCATGTGGTAGTGCTTGCCTGGCAACTCAGTTGAAGCGAGAGACGGATCTGGGTAGTGCTCCTGGTTCTCTTGATATATCCCCTGCTCAGAGTCTATTCGAAGAAGAACCAAACAAACAAGGGCCAACATAAATAAAGTGCACAAGCATAGGAATAAAATGCGTCAAGCAAACAATCATGCCATGATGAATGATGCACAAGTTGCATGGCAATAAAGTAGCATGGCATGGGTGAGGTGTGGTATACAAGAATAAGTCATTTTATTAAGGTTTGGCCACATTTTATGGTCATATTAGTTGCTGTATATTATATATTTACATGATGCATGCTGCAATTGAAGTTATGGATAGCATAAACAGAAAGGTCTCGTCGAGCTGATCATTTTAGACATATCATTTGTTAAATTCGGAGTTATAAATCAAAAGTTATTAATTTATTAAGTTCAAGTGGCATTTGTTGTAATTTAATCAACTTGGAATTTTAAATGTGCAAAAGGTAATTTGAATAGCATATTTTAAATCCTCACATTTTTCTGATTCAAAAACATATATTATATGCATTATTTGGTTTTATAATTGAAAAGTTATTTGAAAACAGATTTATATTTGAATTTGAATTAATTTGAAAAATGGTTTAAATTAAAACAGACAAACATATCTACTTTTTATACTCAGGGGAGCCCAGCCTCTGTCAATGACAGGTGGGCCCTGTGCTGACTCAGCACCACGCGCGCGCACAGGAGAGGGGGGACGGCGGGTTAATTCCTAGAAACCACGGGATCCTTTTTACAAAAACGCCTCCGACGCTGACTGTGGCCCTGGGCTGGACCGCGGCTTAGGAAAACAAAAGAGGGGGGGTATGTGTAAAGTGGCCACGGCTACTGTTGTTCTCCTAGCTCTGCCTCTGACGGAAAAAGACAGAGAATAAGCGCGGCGAGGCGGGGTTCGATCCCGCGACGCGGGCGGGCTAGCAGAGGCGGCTACCGCTGCGGTAGGTAGGGGGGAGTTGTCTAGCAGGGGGGCGCGGCTAGGTAGGGTTTCTGCGCCGAGGAAGCGAGCGGTCGCGCGCGGCCGCCGGTGCACCGAGAGTGCTCGACGGATCGCACGGCGGCGCTAGGACGGTAGAGCGGGGCAGACCATGTCTAGGAGGTAGCAGGGCTTACCGTGGGGGCGATGGTGTGGTTGGAACGGGGGAAGGCGCCGGCGATCGACGACGAGGCAGAGGCCGACGTAGCTAGGGTTTCGTCGGGCGACGCGGGTGCTCCTCGGCCTGGGCGTTCTCCTCCTCCGTCTGCAGGTACAGGGGCGAAGCAGGGCGGTCTTCTCGTCCTCGCTGACACGCTGCTGCCCGCCTGCGCCTCCTGGAACGACGGGGGAGAAGGAGACCGACGGTGGCCGGCGTGGGTGCTGCTTAGATGTGGGAAGGAAGGAGGGGCGAGGGCGTCGCCCTGGGCGGATCTGGGGGAGGCTAGAGGGGCGAGGGGGGTGGATAAGAACGAGAGGGGCAGGTGAGGTTGCGTGGGGGAGGGGAAGATGGGAAAAGGTGGCCTCGGTGCCACCTTTCTCCTTCCTCACGTGATCGTCCAGGGCAGGGGTTAGCTAGGTGGGGGAGAGCTGGGGGAGAGGCTGCCAGGTAGGGCCAGGGAGGAGGGAGCTTGGGGTGGGGCAGGCCAGGCAGGGAGAGAGAGAGAAAGGAGAGGGGGTGGGTTCGGTCTAGGTTAGCTAGGGCAGGTGGGGGTGACCAAGGGAGAGGGTGGCCGGTTGATGGTTGCATGGCCCATGCAAAATATTTAATGCCTTGTTTACTCTTGTGAAAACAAAATAACTTCCATGGCATTTGTTTATTTGCATCCTCCCAAAGTTGGAGTAAGGGCAAGCAAAAGAAGTGGAGAGAGATCCATCCAACCCACATGAGCTAGAGGTAAACTCAATTAAAATGCCAAGCTCATATTAGTTGGATGGTGGAATTATAAGGTGGTGAAGAAAAGGTGGTGGAGTCAATAAGAGATATGCCCCCAACTCAACTTGGGCATTTAACAATATATCAAGAACCAAATACAATATCAAGAGGCAAATACAAATATTAATGCATATGAGATAAGAACCAAATCAAAAGGGTTTTTGTATGATGCTCAAATGCAAGGTGGCATGATGACATGAACATGACATGATGATGATGTAACAATTATATGTAGGAAGTGGCCCTTTTATTACTAGACCAAGTAGCATTACAGGTGTTAGACAACTGGGATGCTACAATCACTAGGTATCCGGTCGATCTGTAGTTCGACCAACTCGGCTAGTTGTACCACGGCAACGGATGAGAGTGCTTTGCCCGCTCGCACAATATCGAACCGAGCAACATCTGTAGGGGTTCGTAGCATGGAAAACAAAAATTTTCTATCGCATACAAACAAACAAGACAAGATCTATCTACTAGATTGTAGCAACGATTCGATGGAATAACTTACCCTCGAAGATTCCAAAGTGTTTAACGAGAGCAGATTCTCGTGGGTGATGTAGTCATACACTTCCCGATCTCAAGATCGCGTAGACGATCCTTCCGGCGCCACGTTCCGGCAGCGCTCCCGCAGTCGGTCACACGTTCGGTACTCGACGAAGACCTTCCTCTCCCTTTTTCCAGCAGGCAGCGGAGGTTGTAGCACTCTCCTTGCGATTCCGGCAGCACAACAGCGTGGTACCGGAAGTAGAGGGGAGATCCCGCAGGGCTTCGCCTTAAGCCGGAGCGAGTATGGTGGAGTATGAGAAAGCTATTAGTGGTCTAGGGTTTAGACACACCAATTAGAAGGCTCTAAACCGAAGGCTAGTGCAATTAGAAGCTCTAAACCAAAACGGCTCTAAACCGGAGATTAGAGGATAGAAACTTGTGTCTAGAGGAGGAGGCCCTGCCCCTCCTTTTATAGGTGGAAGGGGCGGCCAAGGGGAGGGGAGTCCCTCACCAAGTCGGCCTTGGTTGGCACGCCGGCTTGGAGGGACTCCTCCCCCAAGTCGGGTCCAAGCACCTCTTGCTTGTTTCCCACAGTTTCCTGTTTCCCACAGTTTCCTGTTTTAGCCGTTTGACTTTCAAACTGGCAGTTTGACTTTTCAGTTTTGGAACAGCGAGAACACTTAGTACATGATGCAATCATTCCAATATGCAATGACACATTCATGTACCCCTTCCCCTCCGGAGTGCCGGACATTCCGGAACCTTCTAGAATATCCCCGATGAAAACACCGGAATCATTCCCGAACTCCGAAACGGGACTTTCCTTATATGAATCTTATTCTCCGGACCATTCCGGATCTACTCGTGATATCCCGGATCCCATCCGAGACTCCGAACAACATTCGGTATCTTTCTCATAATACCATAACTACTCAAAACAACGTCGAATCCTTAAGTGTGTCTCCCTACGGTTCGTAAATTATGCGGACATGATCGAGACACTTCTCCGAACAATAACCAATAGAGGAATCTGGAAACTCATATGGCTCCCACATATTTCTACGATTACATTGCGATCGAATGAACCACTTACATACGATACCAATTTCCCTTTGTCTCACGATAGTTTACTTATCCGAGGTTATGATCGTCGGTATCTCTGCATACCCAGTTCAACCTCGTTACCGATAAGTACTCTTTTCTCGTTCCCGTGATATGTGATCCCTTGTGAGCCAGTCACATGCTTGCAAGCTAATTGGATGACATTTCACCGAGAGGGCCCAGAGTATATCTATCCGTCATATGGATGGACAAATCCCATTCTTGATCCATGTGTTTCAACCAATACTTTCCAAACACTCAATGCCACCTTTATAGCCACCCAGTTACGGTGTGGTGTTTGATGTCATCAAAGCATCCATCCAGTAAAGGTGATATGCATGATCTCATGGTCGAAAGAATTAGGTTACTATGTATCAGAAAGCATATAGCAATTGAACTAATGAAATGACTTGATCTTTATGCTATGCTTATCTATAGGAGTATGTCCATCACATCATTCTCCTAATGATATGACCCTGTTGTTAATAACATCTCTATGTTCATGATCAGGAAACCATGATCATATATTAACCAACAAGCTAGTTTAACAAGAGGCTTTACTAGGGACTCTTATTTTAGTTTACAAATCACACAAGTATTAATATTTCCGGTTAATACAATTATAGCATGGTATGTAAACATTTATCATAAGTGTGAAGATATGATAATAACCACTTTATTATTGCCTCTTGGGCATATCTCCAACAGTCTCCCACTTGCACTAGAGTCAATAATATAGTTTCAAACCTTTGTGTATTCAACACCTATGGCTTTCCGGTGTTGTATGTACACGATTGCTAGTGGTCAACTGATCTCCAGAGCTGACACTTCCAGGTCCGTGTGTAATTGCATGTCTTTGCGTCTCTACGCATCACTCATTCTCTAATGAGATGGCTTCGTACAAATTTGGTCCTTTGGTGTGACCTTTAGTTCTTTGGGGTTAAAACATGTTGATAATATTGTCGTACAATATATCTTCATAGTATTATCCCGCTGTGAACTACACCTAGTTTGATAACAAACTACTTGACACAAACGCCCTCTTTAGCTGCTATTATAGCAGTCATATACTTAGCCTTTTTGTTGTAGTATCTGTCACAATGTCTTCACTTTGGAACTCATCCAAATCCATTATGGAACTCACTTTCCATTATATTGTGCCACCCTTAGTTTAGATTGAGATAAACTTAATTTGTATTTTGTGACAAAACTAGTATCAATGTAGTACTTTTACAATGAACTAACCATCTATTTGTCACTTCTACAAAAAAAATATATTCTTAGTTCTTCCAGAAGATCATAAGAATATCCTTACTATTGTCCAATGATCATCTTACGAATCATTCTGGTATATGCTCACAACATTTAGAGCATAGGACACATCTGGATTTGTACATATCACAGTATGATTGATATAAATATTCTTTGTGATTTCATACATCAAGTATCAATCTATACTTGATTATTTGTTTCACTTTACCAAATGTCAATACACTTGAATATATCATCAACATTGAACTCTTTCAATCCTTTCTGTGCGACTAGAACCTTTTCTTGTAGTTTCTATATTGAACTCATTCAATATCTCGCCTATGTACTTCTGGCACAACCATATCAGCGTCTATTGATGCCAAATATTTGGGTTTTTCCTAAGTCTTTCATCGGGATGAAATTCTTAATATGTGTTAATAAAAGATACATTATTTCCAATCAACAATATGTCTTCCACATAATGTATTAGAAACATGTCTTAGCGCTCCCACTTAATTTCTTGCAAATGCAAGCATCTTCATCGTCTCTGATGAACTTTTAAACTCCTTTAACAGTTTTCATCACAGTGAAGATTTCAACTCCGCGATGCTCACTTTAACCATTGAAGTTTGCATATGCTTTTAGCATCCTTTGAATTAACAAAACCCTATGGACCATGTTATGCACATGTCCTAGGTAACGATTCTATTAGAAGAACTTGTTTTGTTTATTCAACTACCATATAACAAATTATATGTAGTGGTTGCTACATTAATCCGTCTAGACTAAATATCACTATGAAAGATCAAATCTTGTCATATACAACCTTTGAACATTGTTGTGAACTCTTTCCCAACATGTCGACTAATTCATAGATGTGCAACATCCATGTCTATTTATTTATAGATCCAAACACAACTATAAGGTCTTACACCTTTCTCGAGGGTCCTTCAAGTTCAAAATTTGATTTCTCGTGTATGGAACTATCACGGATTTTATGGCTTCAAGCCATTTGACGGAGTCAGGGCCCATCATCGCTTCTTTGCATGTAGTCAGTTCATTATTCTCAAATAATGATTCAACCCTCAAATCTTGGTATTTGATTGTTTACCCGATCTACTTGTTTCAATAGGAACTTAGATCTCTGTGACCACAACCTTTGAGGCACGTGAGCCATGAGCATTGTTGCTGCCTCCGGAACACTTTTCGGCGCTGCGCAACTTTGCACATATAGCTAAGGTTCTTTTAACCTTATCAAAGTTCTATTGTCCTCCCACTTAACTTTTCACGAAAAATTCCTTCCCAAAGAAACTTGACGTTCTAAGCGACAAACACTTTTGTCTCTGGTGTTATGGAGGAATACTCAACAGTTATACAAAGACAGGTTCATCCGACTTTGGTTGCACACATCTTTCTTATGCATAGCAAACCAATGTTTAAGAAAGGACAACTTGGGTTTTATCGCAAACCATAAATTTATATGGTGTCATTTCAACGGATTATGATGGAGCTCTTTTTAGTGGAAAAATGGTAATCTCTAAAGCTTTTAATCTTTAAAATATAATGGCAGTTTTATGAATTATACCTTTGATCTTACCATGTCAAACAGGGTTTAATTACATATCTCGAACGCTCCATACCCTTATGGTGTTTCGGGAAATGCAAATCCAAGGAACGATTCCTTAAATCTTAGGTATTATGCTAAACTCTGTAACTCAAATATCTTCCTTTATGATCTTTATCATAAACTGTTTATATTCTTGTTACAATGATTTTGCACTTCATCTTGAAAAACTTTGAACTTTTCAAATATTTCACGCTTCATCCTTATTAAGTAAATATTCATATATTCACTCAAATTTTCGGAGGAAGCATATGAAGTTGAAATCCATTGCTCTTCACTACACATAATGGATTTCGTACAACAATATGTACAAGTTCCAACAAGCTAGTTATTCGTTCCCTTTTGGCCTACGAACGAAGTTTCAATTATCTCTAGGAAAGTTTCACAAGCGTCATTTGATCAAAAATCAGAAGACTCCAAAATTCCATCCACATGGAGTTTCTTCATGTTTTTTTCCATTATAATTTAAACGACGATGTCACTTCCTAAGTGATCTTTCAATCAATTTGTCTTTCGACATCTTTAGCACTAGTTTTATGGATGTGATGTCTCCAACGAGATTTGCGAATCCATCTTTTATGGATTACGACAATTATTTGAACAACCCTTTTGTTCTCATAATACCTGATAAAATAAATCTTGAAGGCAAGCTTTGGTGTTTTAACGAGCAACACAATAACCCTTTATTTGTTCTCGATGAACATCATCACATATTCTTTTGCTAGTTACTTAGGTCATTGTAGTTCATGAATTGTGTTGTTTCGTATGACGATTCATACCAACAAATTCAGTATCAAATACTTAGGAACCACATTGTTTAATAAGCAAAGAATATAGCCATAACACGTATATCATCTATATACTCAAGCTGAACAATTCTAGTCTTTTCTTTTCTGCCATATATTTATGAGATTCTCTTTCAGTATTTCCTTTTCTATTTGAAAGAATCTATCAACATCAATAGTGGAGTCATACATATGACACATAGTCCAAAACGTGTATAGTTAAATACCAATGTCTTTGGACTTGCACTTTGAAGTAGATCACCATTATTAAGTTTTTGGTGTTCTTTCAAATTCCTTTTTTTAGTAATCTCTTGGTGTAGTAAACATTTTACCTACATCAAATATTCACCCTTATCATGGAATTATCCATGATCAAGCTACCTTTAGCTTATAACGGTGAATCATGAGTATAATGTTGCTCTCCAAATCCTTTTGGACGATTAGGACAACTAGTGTCTCCAACCTTTTGCAAATTCTCATCAAATATGAGAACATGACTTTAGCCATATTATACTCTATCATGTTGCAACCAAAACTTCGTTTCAGATATCACAATATCTTCCACACATCATGGTTTCTGAAACAACTCTTTCAGATCCTAGATAACCTTGATATTAAGACAATCCTTTGAATATCAAGAATCATGGAAACAAACATGATACTTATACACTAACACTTGGAATTGTTACTCTTGATTTAATACTAATTATTAAACTTCATGGAGTAACTGGAACTTACTGAAAGTTTGCAATAGGACTTTTAAACTTTAAATTAACACTTCAAAACAATACGATACCAGTTCGTAAAGTAACTAACCAGAATTCTATAGTTCTATTATCTCAATTATAACTAAGCGCAAGGTGGTAAACGGATGCCAATGACTACAACAACTATGCAAATTCACTTTGATTTAGTTTATGATAAATTGAGTTCTAATTAATAATTAAATTAATCTAGGTGAACTCCCACTCAAAACAATATCCCTCACATTGTTTTAGTGATCACATGAACCAAATCGACTACATCAAAACCGATCATCACGAGAGTTGATATAGCTTCAATGGCGAACAATCAACATGTTCATCGTATCTCCTATATGACTCATGCTCTACCTTTCGGTAATCCGTGTTCCTGAGGCCATGTCTGTACATGCTAGGCTCGTCAAGATCAAATCTTAGTTTCCGCATGAGCAAATCTGGCTTGCTCATGTTGTATACACTTGTAGAATCTAACACACCCGATCATCACGTGGTGCTTCAAAACAACAAGCTTTAGCAACGGTGCTAACTAAGGGTGAACACTTTATGACTTGAAATTCATGTGCATGAGGGATCATATTATAATGCTACCGTCGTCTACTAAGCAATACAAGATGCATAAAGGATTAACATCACATGCAATTCATAATATGTGATATGATATGGCCTTTCTTCTTTGTGCTTCCGATCTCCATCTTCTAGCACAAACATGATCTCCATCATTACCGGCATTGCATCAAGGTCAATGACGCTTCACCATGGTTGTCGTCCACCGGCTTCAACTATTACAACTACTTTGAATAGACACGCGGGTCTTAACATAAATTAAAGACAACCATATGGCTCCTGCCGGTTGCCAACTTACAATAAGGAACATTGCATACATCAAATGTTATCACAATCATGGCCATATCACATCACTGCACACCCCTGCAAAACAAAGTTAGACGCCTCTACTTTCTTTGCATATTTTACGTGGTTTGGGGCTTTCAATAAGTGTCGTTCTAACTTACAAACAAGAACCACAACATTGATACTAGTATTGTTAATCACCCGTTGTAAATTGGATCTTAACTATGCTAGGAGAAACAGGCACCCGCAAAGCCACTTATGCAATACAAGTTGCATGTCAAGCGTGGAGCAAGTCTCATGAACGATGTCATGTAAGGTTAGCCCGGGCCGCTTCATCCCAACATACCGCAAGATGCAAAGTACACAAGAAGCAATCGACAATAAAAGCATCAATGCCCACAATGACCATTGTGTTCTACTCGTGCAACAGATCTACATATAGACACGGCTCTGATACCACTATAGGGGTTCGTAGCATGGAAAACAAAAATTTTCTATCGCATACAAACAAACAAGCCAAGATCTATCTACTAGATTGTAGCAACGAGTCGATGGAATAACTTACCCTCGAAGATTCCAAAGTGTTTAACGAGAGCAGATTCTCGTGGGTGATGTAGTCGTACACTTCCCGATATCAAGATCGCGTAGACGATCCTTCCGGCTCCACGTTCCGGCAGCGCTCCCATAGTCGGTCACACGTTCGGTACTCGACGAAGACCTTCCTCTCCCTTGTTCCAGCAGGCAGCGGAGGTTGTAGCACTCTCCTCGCGATTCCGGCAGCACAACGGCGGGTACCGGAAGTAGAGGGGAGATCCCGCAGGGCTTCGCCTTAAGCCGGAGCGAGTATGGTGGAGTATGAGAAAGCTATTAGTGGTCTAGGGTTTAGACACACCAATTAGAAGGCTCTAAACCGAAGGCTAGTGCAATTAGAAGCTCTAAACCAAAACGGCTCTAAACCGGAGATTAGAGGATAGAAACTTGTGTCTAGGGGAGGAGGCCCTGCCCCTCCTTTTATAGGTGGGAGGGGCGGCCAAGGGGAGGGGAGTCCCTCCCCAAGTCGGCCTTGGTTGGCGCGCCGGCTTGGAGGGACTCCTCCCCCAAGTCGGTTCCAACCACCTCTTGCTTGTTTCCCACAGTTTCCTGTTTCCCACAGTTTCCTGTTTTAGCCGTTTGACTTTCAAACTGGCAGTTTGACTTTTCAGTTTTGGAACAGCGAGAACACTTAGTACATGATGCAATCATTCCAATATGCAATGACACATTCATGTACCCCTTCCCCTCCGGAGTGCCGGACATTCCGGAACCTTCTAGAATATCCCCGATGAAAACACCGGAATCATTCCCGAACTCCGAAACGGGACTTTCCTTATATGAATCTTATTCTCCGGACCATTCCGGATCTCCTCGTGATATCCCGGATCCCATCCGAGACTCCGAACAACATTCGGTCTCTTTCTCATAATACCATAACTACTCAAAACAACGTCGAATCCTTAAGTGTGTCTCCCTACGGTTCGTAAATTATGCGGACATGATCGAGACACTTCTCCGAACAATAACCAATAGAGGAATCTGGAAATTCATATGGCTCCCACATATTTCTACGATTACTTTGCGATCGAATGAACCACTTACATACGATACCAATTTCCCTTTGTCTCACGATAGTTTACTTATCCGAGGTTATGATCGTCGGTATCTCTGCATACCTAGTTCAACCTCGTTACCGATAAGTACTCTTTTCTCATTCCCGTGATATGTGATCCCTTGTGATCCAGTCACATGCTTGCAAGCTAATTGGATGACATTTCATCGAGAGGTCCCAGAGTATATCTATCCGTCATATGGATGGACAAATCCCATCCTTGATCCATGTGTTTCAACCAATACTTTCCAAACACTCAATGCCACCTTTATAGCCACCCAGTTACGGCGTGGTGTTTGATGTCATCAAAGCATCCATCCAGTAAAGGTGATATGCATGATCTCATGGTCGAAGGAATTAGGTTACTATGTATCAGAAAGCATATAGCAATTGAACTAATGAAATGACTTGATCTTTATGCTACGTTTATCTATAGGAGTATGTCCATCACATCATTCTCCTAATGATATGACCCTGTTGTTAATAACATCTCTATGTTCATGATCAGGAAACCATGATCATATATTAACCAACAAGCTAGTTTAACAAGAGGCTTTACTAGGGACTCTTATTTTAGTTTACAAATCACACAAGTATTAATGTTTCCGGTTAATACAATTATAGCATGGTATGTAAACATTTATCATAAGTGTGAAGATATGATAATAACCACTTTATTATTGCCTCTTGGGCATATCTCCAACAACATCGTCATCTTCAAGTACAACGTCGAAGGAAAGTTCGGCATCAGCGTCTTCGACGACACCATGTACCGCCGCTGTTACCACTCCTCCTCCTCCTCCAACTCCAACGAGTAGGCTAGGCCTGCGCGCGCGCATGTACGATGTATCAATGTAGGCATTGGCCATTTGCAATGAAAATATCTATTCGACTGCCACAAATATTACAAACAAGACTACAACTCCATTCTAGCTAGGCGCCACCTACGGGGCGGCAATGCCCCATTCTACGCTGAGAGAGCGGTAGATCGCTTTCTGCGTGTGCAGCTCTTCTTCGACTTGGGGGAGGCTGGCATGCCGGTACGCGCCGTCGGGATTGGCCCGCAATGCTTCCCGGAGGCCGTCACGGACTTCCCTGAGCGCTATACGCCGGCGGTGCTCCGGCAAAATGACGCGGTTCATCACCTCCAACGAGAAACGCTCGCCGGTGGTCCTGTTGTAGTAGTAGTAAGAGTGCCACAACCGCAGTGGCATATGGAATATCTGTGGCTGCACCGGAATCAGAGGAGAAAGCACGTTCGGTGCCAACGACGGGTTCGGCCACCATGACGGCAGTGGCCGCTCGGGCACCTCTTCTCTGCCGGCGTCGGGTTGCCTCAGAGCTCGTCGGGTCGACGCCAGCGGCCAGACATGGTGGTTTTTGTGCTGTGGGTGGTGTGGGTCTGGTCAAAGATATCTCGACGACCTCCCCTTTTTATGGCTGTGTCTGGACACGGCGGGAAACGCCTAGAACTGGCGGGAAGGAAATGCGGGAGACGGCGTGGCGGCGGAAAGACACTGAAATACGTAGGTGTTAGCTATGGCCAAGCGCGGACAAATAAGTCGCACTGTTGGGCGCGGTCGGCTGGACAGACCAGACCCCAAATCGACTACGGCCTGATCTAAATAGACAAAAACGGAAGTTTAGAGCGACCAGATGGATCGGGCCCGAGGAAGATGCGCTTACATCCTGATACATCACGATGGAATACATCCAAATCGATTCGGATCGGACAACCGTAATGAAATGCATAAAAAAGGAGTATGTGGTGAGTGGTGAGATCTATATAATATCCTTATGCCTCGATCTGGGCGATCGCCTGAACTAGCTAGTAGCAATTTGGACACACTGACGCATCAAGCAAGGGAGCGGTCGCGCTGGTGGACATGTCTGTGGAGGAAGTGATGAGAGCGCAGAAGGCGGCAGGCCCGGCAACAGTGCTGGCCATCGGCACGGCAACGCCGGATAACTGCGTGTACCAGGCAGACTACACGGACTACTACTTCCGAGTCACCAAGAGCGAGCACCTCGTGGATCTCAAGGAGAAGTTCAGGCGGATGTGTAAATTTTTCCATTCTTGTTCGTTAAACTATCTATCTAGTGTTGATTTGTTTGGTATCTGCGACTCGCTGATACGTTACATAGTGTGCGCTTCGTGTAGGCGACAAGTCGATGGTCCGGAAGAGGTACATGCACCTGACAGAAGCCATCATCCAGCAGAACCCAAGCATCGCCACCTTCATGGAACCCTCGCTTGACGCTCGCCAGGACATCCTGGCAGACGAGATCGCGAAGCTCGGTATGGCAGCGGCAGAGAGGGCCATCAAGGAGTGGGGCCAGCCAATGTCCAACATCACCCACCTCGTGTTCTGCACCACCTCCGGCGTGGACATGCCCAGCGCTGATTACCAGCTGATCAAGATGCTGGGCCTCAACCCGTCGGTGAGACGCGTGATGCTGTACCAGCAGGGCTGCTTCGCCGGCGGTACGGTGCTTCGTGTTGCCAAGGACCTCGCGGAGAACAACCGCGGTGCGAGGGTCCTCGTCGTCTGCTCAGAGATCACCGCCATGTGCTTCCGTGGCCCCTCCGAGACCCATCTCGACTCCATGATTGGCCAAGCGCTCTTCGGTGATGGCGCCGCTGCGGTAATCGTGGGCGCCGACCCCCAGCGGCTCTCCGTGGAGCGCCCGTTGTTCCAGCTGGTGTCGGCGAGCGAGACCATACTGCCAAACACAGATGGCTTCATTGAGGGACATCTCCGGGAGAGGGGGCTCACCTTCCACCTCCACAAGGACGTGCCGTTGGCCATCTCCAAGAACATCGAGAGCGCACTTGTGGGCGCCTTCGCGCCGCTAGGAATCAGTGACTGGAACTCCATCTTCTGGGTGGCTCACCCAGGTGGACCAGCGATCCTTGACATGGTGGAGGCCGAGGTCAACCTCGACAAGAAGAGGATGAGAGCCACCCGACACGTCCTATCCGAGTATGGAAACATGTCTAGCGCATGCGTCCTCTTCATCCTCGACGAGATGCGTAAGCGCTCCACGCAGGAAGGCATGGCTACCACCGGCGAGGGCATGGACTGGGGCGTGCTCTTCGGCTTCGGCCCTGGCCTCACTGTCGAGACGGTCGTGCTCCACAGCGTTCCTATCGCTGCCACCTCATGATCGCTGGCCTAAGGGTTTTCTGTTTATCTGTCACCCCAATTAATCCCTAAAGGGATCCAGCATGACTGTGTCGTCTGTCATGTATTTTATTAAGCCTACTTTTTAATAACGGGTGATTTTACTATTTTAAAGTTTTAAGTCTTACACTCGGCCTCTGCATAACTAAGTTGCACATAGTTGACCAAATCCATAGACAAGTAGCAGAAATAAAAGACGAATTACATATCATCATGTGAAACTATAAAAACGTCAAAGGCGGTGGAGGACCGATTCATAGATTATGCTACCATAAACAATACGTAAATAAGTATCGTAATGTATCTCCGAGACACGCAGACACCTTTGTAAAAAGATCGTGAAACTCCCCACGATGTAGGGATGGCCATTAGCATAGTATACCTGTACACCGTAGATAACCTGCAATAGAGAAGATATTTTATCATTAAACACTTTATCTATATAGCCATAGCGACTAAATAATAGCAATCGCTCACACCCTATGAAGAATTATATACTTGTGATCAATTCCATGTAGCGAATTCCAAAAATATTAGCAACACTACTTGAAAGATACAAGCCTGAATCTACTTGAGTGACTAGACCGGGAAAACTGCCTTATAAATGTCTCATAATGGTGATAAAGAACACATTTATTGTCTCCATGCCAACTACGACTAATAAGACTATCTTCAGTAAGGATCACCCTTAACGAAGATAACAAGAAAAATCTTGTTTCTCAATGGTACCTTCATTCTGCAGATTTTCCTATGGTTATCGACTAGTAAGACTGGCTGGATCATTGCTTTGTACATAAAAATAACTGAGAATTGACCATTCTCATTTAAGTTCCATTGAAATTCATCGGTCCTAGCCACTAAATGGACAAATGTCAAGCGCTAAAGCAAGACATTCCAAGAAGTACACCTGGGTCAATTAGATCTCTTCTAAGCCTCCCATTAGGTGGAGAAGACTCCAACATTGTGGCAATCGTATCTCCCTTACTATGAACAATACTATACTAGCAGGATACTATTCCCGGAGTCTATCATTGCCTAGCCATTTATGTTCCTAAAAATGTATCTCACACTAGTACCGAACACACCATTAGGCCGGTTCCGGTACATGGGCCAAAGCCGGTTTTTCCATCTGTCTCTAGGCAACAGTCGCTAATGATAAAAACAGCCCGCAGCTGGTTGGAAAAACAACCGTCTCCAAGAAATGCTCCATCGTAGCCGGGCAAAAAAAAAACATCGCGGATACCGGAGACGGTCGGGACTCAGAACCAGCTCAAGTATGTTCCATCGGAGACGGTTGAACTTTTCACCAGCCTCTAATATTTTTAATCATCCGAGATGGTCGTAAATAACAATAGCCTCTAATTATTTTTGCATCGGAGATGGTTGAAAATAACGATAGTCTCTAATATTTTTCTCATCGGAGACGGTTAGAAATAATACCAGCCTCGAAAATGTTTCTCATCGGAGACTGTTAGAAATAACAACAGCCTCGAAAATGTTTTTCATCGGAGACGGTTAGAAATAACAACAGCCTCTAACATATTTTTCATCGGAGACGATCACGATTAATAAAAGCCTCGGAAAAACTTTTTATCAGAAACGGTTATAAGTAAATCTTCTCACTATTAAATAATATGTGTATGCAGGATTTAGATCGGACCGGGTGAGAGGATTAAATAATATGTGTATGCAGGATTAAATAATCTGCCACGATGTCTGGCTGGGCCCCTGCGCTGCACACCTGCCACGCCTGCTCGCATATGCAGCGCCATCAAGCCTGGCGCCGCATGCATGTTTGCTGCGCCTCTCGGACTGGCGCGACATGCCTTGCCACGCTGGCTCAGCGGTCCCGACAGCTTAAGTGCAGCACCAGTCTCGGAGGCGCCGCACCCACCTATGCCGCGCAATGGTGGCTGACGCCGCACGCCTGGAGCCCTTAAGGTCGCGCTGGGTCGGCCCAGCCCGACCCTCTTCTCCCTTTTCCTCTCCCCTCACCACTTAGCACTCAAGAACGAACGGCGGCGGAAGCTAGGGCTCGTTCTTCCCCAATCTCCACTCAAAACCCCAAGATTTGAAGAAAAACTTAGGGGATATCTTTCCGAATTGCCCCACCAAGGTATTCTCCTCTCCTCCCCTCAATTTCATCCGAAAATTTCAAGTTATTTGTCCCTAGATTGAGAAATTCCTCCAAATGCTAGGCCACCAATTGGATATGTAAATTTGTATGAAGCAATGAGGTGTTTGGTTGATATATAGAGTTACGATTGGTATATTAAACCTTCATGTGTATAGATAAGATTGTTAGGGTTAGGGTTAGAGTTAGGATTAGGGTATGGTTGTATGAGCTTGTTGTTAGTGTAAATTTTGGCATAGATACATACTGAATTTATCTACCGTTATGTTCTTATATTTATTTTAGGGATGGCTAGAATTGTCCATGTTCATCATATGGACAAGGAAGCTTTCTTGAGAGGCAATATTAAGCCAGACCCGGATGAGATTGACTTGGTGTTTGATCGTAGTCCAAACTATGCGGAGGTGTTGCAACAAGTTCGGGTAGATTTGAATTGGATGGATCCTAGTTATGTTGTTGAGTTGGAGGGTAGGCACAATGTGGGATTTGAGATGCACAACCGTTGGAAGACAATGCGTATTAGCTCGGAGCAACATTGGTTTGCATACAAGGAAGTGGTGGCCGAATCACAAGACAAAGCTCTTGAGTTATTTGCCACGAAAAAGGTTGATGGTAGTATGCAAAGGAGTATCATACCGGTTGCCTCTGTTGGAGATATGCCCTAGAGGCAATAATAAATGTAGTGATTATTATATCTTTGTGTTTATGATAAATGTTTACATTCATGCTATAATAGTATTAACAAGGAAACATTAATACTTGTGTGATTTGTAAACTAAATATGAGTCCCTAGTAAAGCCTCTTCATAGTACTAGCTTGTTGGTTAATAAATGATTGTGGTTTCCCTATCATGAACATTGAGATGTTATTAACAACAAGATCATATCGTTAGGATAATGGTACGATGGACATACTCCTATAGATAAGCGTAGCATAAAGATCAAGTCATTTTAATAGTTCAATTGCTATATTCTTTCTGATACATAGTAACCTAATTCCTTCGACCATGAGATCATGCTTATCACCATCACCGGAAGGATGCTTTGATGACATCAAACACCACACCGTAACTGGGTGGCTATAAAGGTGGCATTGAGTGTTCGGAAAGTATGGGTTGAGACACATGGATCAAGAATGGGATTTGTCCATCCATATGACGGATAGATATTCTCTGGGCCCTCTCAGTGGAATGTCATCCAATTGGCTTGCAAGCATGTGACTGGCTCACAAGGGATCACATATCACGGGAACGAGAAAAGAGTACTTATCAGTAACGAGGTTGAACTAGGTATGCAGATATACCGACAATCAAAACCTCGGATAAGTAAACTATCGTGATACAAAGGGAAATTGGTATCGTATGTAAGTGGTTTATTCGATCGCAAAGTAATCGTAGAAATATGTGGGAGCCATATGGATTTCCAGATTCCTCTATTGGTTATTGTTCGGAGAAGTGTCTCGATCATGTCCGCATAATTCACGAACCGTAGGGAGGCACACTTAAGGATTCGACGTTGTTGAGTAGTTATGGAATGATGAGTAAGAGACCGAATGTTGTTTGGAGTCTCGGTTGGGATCTGGGATATCACGAGGAGATCCGGAATGGTCCGAAGAATAAGATTCATATAAGGAAAGTCCTGTTTCGGGATTGGAGAATGATTCCGGTGTTTTCATCGGGAATGTTCTAGAAGGTTCCGGAAGGTCCGGCACTCCGGTGGGGAAGGGTACATGAATGTGTCATAACAAGTTGGAATGGTTGCATCATGTACTAGGTGTCATCGCTGAGCAAAACAAAGGGATAAATCAAATCCTAGTTTGAAAAGTCAAACGCCAATTTGAAAAGTCAAACGGCAAGTTTGCTTGGTGGAGGGAGAGTAGGAAACCTACTTGGGGAGGAGTTCCTCTCCCTCCACCCGCCGGCCTTGGAGGCCGACTTGGGGGAGGACTCCCCTCCCCTGGCCGGCGCCCTCCCACCTATAAAAGGAGGGGCAGGGCTGCTCCTCTAGACACACACCTTGCCCCACCAAACCCTAACCCTAGCCGCCGGCCGCCAAGTCGCCGCCGCCCTAGGGTTTCTCCCAAGTCGCTGAGTTGGGGCTCTCCTCTTGCCCTATCCTCTGGCCTAGCCCTCTTCCCTTGGTGCCTCTAAACCCTAGATCACTAAGGCCTCTCTCATATTCCACCATACTCGCTCCGGCTTAAGGCGAAGCCCTGCGAGATCTCCCCTCTACTTCCGGTACCACGCCGTCGTGCTGTCGAAATCACGAGGAGAGTCCTACAACCTCCGCTGCCTGCTGGAACAAGGACGGCAAGAGTACGACTACATCACCCACGAGAATCCGGTCTCGTTAAACACTTTGGAATCTTCGAGGGTGAGTTATTCTATCGACTCGTTGCTACAATCTAGTAGATAGATCTTGGCTTGTTTTGTTTGTATGTGGTAGAAATTTTTTGTTTTCCATGCTACGAACCCCTACAGTGGTATCAGAGCCGTGTCTATATGTAGATCTGTTGCACGAGTAGAACACAATGGTCATTGTGGGTGGTGATGCTTTTATTATCAATTGCTTCTTGTGTACTTTGCATCTTGCGGTATGATGGGATGAAGCGACCCAGGCTAACCTTACATGACAGCGTTCATGAGACTTGCTCCATGATCAACATGCAACTTGTACTGCATAAGTGGTTTTGCGGGTGCTTGTCTCTCCCATCATAGTATAGATCCAATTTACAACGGGCACTTGATAGTTCAAACATCAACGTTGTGGTTCTTGTTCGTAAGTTAGAGCGAAACTTATTGAAAGCCCCAAACCACGTAAAATATGCAAAGAAATTAGAGGCGTCTAACTTTGTTTTGCAGGGGTGTGCTGTGATGTGATATGGCCATGATTGTGATTATATTTGATGTATGCAATCTTCCTTATTGTAAGTTGGCAACCGGCAGGAGCCATATGGTTGTCTTTAATTTTGTTAAGACCCGCGTGTCTATTCAAAGTAGTTGTAATAGTTGAAGCTGGTGGACGACAACCATGGAGCAGCGCCATTGACCTTGATGCAATGCCGGTGATGATGAAGATCATGTTCGTGCTTGAAGATGGAGATCGGAAGCACAAAGAAGAAAGGCCATATCATATCACATATTATGAATTGCATGTGATGTTAATCCTTTATGCATCTTGTATTGCTTAGTTAACGACGGTAGCATTATAAGATGATCTCTCATGCACATAAATTTCAAGTTCTAAAGTGTTCATCCTTAGTAAGCACCGTTGCTAAAGCTTGTTGTTTCGAAGCACCATGTGATGATCGGGTGTGTTAGATTCTGCAAGTATATACAACGTGAGAAAGCCAGATTTGCTCATGCGGAAGCTAAGGTTTGATATTGACGAGCCTAGCATGTACATACATGGTCTCGGAACACGGATCACCGAAAGGTAAATCATGAATCATATAGTAGATATGATGAACATGTCGATTGTTCGCCATTGAAACTACATCAACTCTCGTGATGATCAGTTTTGATGTGGTGGATTTGGTTCGTGTGATCACTAAAACAATGTGAGGGATATTTTTTTGAGTGGGAGTTCACCTAGATTAATTTAACTATTAATTAGAACTCAATTTGTCATAAACTTAGTCTAAACTATTGCAAATATGTTGTAGATCAATGGCGGCCCCTACCATCAATTTTAATGCGTTCCTAGAGAAAGAAAAGTTGAAAAACAATGGAAGCAACTTCGCGGATTGGTTCCGCAATTTGAGGGTTGTCCTCAATGCTGGTAATTTGACCTATGTGCTGGATGCACCGCTGGGTGACCCGCCTGCAGCTACTGCTACCGATGAAGTAAGGAATGTTTACCTCGCTCGGAAGACTCATTACTCCACAGTTCAATGTGCTATCTTGTATGGTTTGGAATCGGAGCTTCAGAAAAGGTTTGATAATTCAGACCCACATGATATTGTCCGTGAACTCAAATTGATTTTTGAGACTCACGCGACAGTTGAGAGCTATGAGGCTTCTGCAAAGTTCTTTAAATGCAAGATGGAAGAGGGCAGCTCCGTCAGTGAGCATGTGCTTAAGATGTCTGGGCATGCAAACAAACTCCAAAGCTTGGCTATAGTGATTCCTAATGCTTTGGGGATTTACCGTGTCCTCCAATCACTACCACCAAGTTACAAGAACTTTGTGATGAACTACAATATGCAAAGCATGAACAAGCAGTTGCCAGAACTCTTCTCCATGTTAAAATCTGCAGAAGTGGAGATCAAGAAAGAGCACCAAGTGTTGATGGTCAATAAGACCACCAAATTCAAGAAAGGCAAGTCTAAGCAAAAGGGACACTTCAAGAAGGGTGGTAAGAAAGTTGCCGCACCGACGAAGAAGACCGAGGCTGGACCTAAGCCTGATACAAAGTGCTTTTACTGCAAGGGAGAAGGTCACTGGAAGCGGAATTTCCCAAAGTACTTGGCGGATTTGAAGAATGGCAACATCAAGAAGAAAGGTATATCCGATATACATGTTATTGATGTGTATCTCACTAGTACTCATAGTAGTGCCTGGGTATTTGATACTGGTTCGGCTGCTCATATTTGTAACTCGAAACAGGTGCTGCAGAATAGATGGAAGCTAGCGAAGAACGAGGTGACGATGCGCGTAGGAAATGGATCAAAGGTTGATGTGATCGCGGTCGGCACGCTACCTCTTCATCTACCATCGGGATTAGTTTTATACTTAAGTAATTGTTATTTGGTGCCTGCGTTAAGCATGAACATTATATTGGGATCTTGTTTATTGCGAGACGGTTACTTGTTTAAGTCCGAGAATAATGGTTGTTCGATTTATATGAGTAATATGTTTTATGCACATGCACCTTTGATAGATGGTCTATTCTTATTGAATCTCGATAGTGGAAATACACATATTAATAACATTGAAGCTAAACGTTTGAAATTGAGCGATAACTCGACCTATATGTGGCACTATCGTCTTGGTCACATTGGAGTGAAGCGTATGAAGAAACTCCATTCCGATGGACTTCTTGAATCACTTGATTTTGAATCACTTGAAAGATGCGAAGCATGTCTGATGGGTAAAATGACTAAGACTCCATTTTCTGGTATGATGGAGCAAGCTACGGACTTGTTGGAGATCATACATACCGATGTGTGTGGTCCAATGAGTGTAGCATCGCGCGGTAGTTATCGTTATGTTCTTACCTTCACGGATGACTTAAGTAGATAAGGGTATATCTATTTCATGAAACATAAGTCCGAAACTTTTGAGAAGTTTAAGGAACTTCAAAGTGAGGTTGAGAATCAACATAACAAAAAGATTAAATTTCTGCGTTCTGATTGTGGAGGTGAATATCTAAGTTACGAGTTTGGCGAGCATTTGAAGAAATGCTGAATACTTTCACAATTGACACCGCCGGGAACACCACAGCGTAATGGTGTGTCCGAACGTCGTAATCGAACTCTCTTAGATATGGTTCGTTCTATGATGTCACTTACAGATTTACCGCTATCATTTTGGGGTTATGCATTAGAAACAACCGCATTCACTTTAAATAGGGCACCATCTAAATCCGTTGAAACGACACCATATGAATTATGGTTTGGGAAGAAACCTAAATTGTCGTTCCTTAAAGTTTGGGGTTGCGAAGCCTATGTAAAGAAGTTACAGCCGGACAAGCTTGAACCCAAAGCGGAAAAATGCGTCTTCATAGGATACCCGAAGGAAACTATTGGGTATACCTTCTATCATAGATCCGAAGGCAAAATCTTCGTTGCCAAGAATGGATCCTTTCTAGAGAAAGAATTTCTCTCGAAATAAGTGACTGGAAGGAAAGTAGAACTCGACGAGGTTGTCGAACCTTCTCTCGAACTTGCGAGTAGCGCAACACCGGAAGAAGTTACTGTGGTGCCCGCACCAATAAGAGAGGAAGCCAATGATGATGATCGTGAAACTTCGGTTGTAGTTGCTACAGAACCTCGCAGGTCAACGAGAACTCGTACCACTCCAGATTGGTATGATCCCGTTATGAGTGTCATGTTGGTGGACAACACCGATGACCCTACGACATATGAGGAAGCGACGATGAGCCAAGATTCCAATAAATGGCAAGATGCCATGAAATCCGAGATTGGATCCATGTACAAAAACCAAGTATGGACTTTGGTGGACTTACCGGATGGCCGGAAGGCTGTCGAGAACAAATGGATTTTCAAGAAGAAAACACATGTTGATGGTAATGTTACTGTCTATAAAGCTCGACTTGTCGCAAAAGGGTTTCGACAAATTCAAGGAGTTGAATACGATGAGACTTTCTCACCTGTAGCGAAGCTAAAGTTTGTGAGGATTATGTTAGCAATCGCTGCATATTATGATTATGAGATATGGCAGATGGATGTTAATACGGCATTCCTCAATGGAGACATTGATGAAGAGTTGTATATGATGCAACCCAAAGGTTTTGTCGATCCTAAAGATGATAACAAGGTATGCAAACTTCAACGGTCCATATATGGATTGAAGCAAGAATCCCGAAGTTGGAATCAACGCTTTGATAAGGTTATCAAAAGTTTTGGTTTTATACAAACTTATGGAGAAGCTTGTATTTACAAGCAAGTGAGTGGGAGCTCTGTAGCATTCTTAATACTATATGTAGATGACATATTGTTGATTGGGAATGATGTAGACCTTCTTAATTGTGTCAAGGAATATTTGAATAACAGTTTTTCAATGAAAGATCTTGGCGAAGCAACTTACATATTAGGCATAAAGATTTATAGAGATAGATCGAGACGCCTAATATCATTGTCACAAAGTACATATTTGGACAAAGTTCTAAAGAGGTTTGGAATGGAAGATAGCAAGAAAGGGCTCTTGCACATGTTTCCCAATACGACCTTGAGTAAAACTCAAAGTCCGACAACGGCAGAAGATAGAGAAAGGATGAGTAAGACTCCCTATGCCTCAACCATAGGATCTCTAATGTATGCCATGCTTTGTACTAGACTCGACATTGCATATGCTGTTAGTTTGACTAGCAGATATCAAAGTGATCCAGGAGTGGATCATTGGACAGCGGTCAAAAACATCCTTAAGTACTTGAGAAGAACTAAGGATATGGTTCTTTCTTATGTAGGTGATGAACAGCTCGTTGTTAATGGTTACACCGATGCTAGTTGGAACACCGATCCGGATGATTCTAAATCACAATCTAGATACGTATTTATTTTGAATGGTGCAGCAGTTAGCTGGAGGAGTGCAAAGCAAAGCATTGTGGCGAGATCTTCAACTGAATCGGAATACATGGCTGCTTCGGAGGCTTCACAAGAAGCTATATGGATGAAGGAGTTCATTATAGAGCTCGGTGTGGTTCCAAGTGCGCTCGACCCAATGTCTATCTACTGTGATAACATGGGCGCCATAGCCAATGCGCAAGAACCAAGGTCACACAAGAAGCTGAAGCACATCAAGATACGTTTTCACGCTATTCGAGAACAAGTCCAAGATGGTGACATAAAGATTTGCAAAGTACACACATATCTGAATGTGGCGGATCCGTTGACTAAACCTCTCCCGAGGGCAAAACATGACCAACACCAAACTGCCATGGGTGTTCGGTATATTACCATGTAATCTAGATTAGTTGACTCTAGTGCAAGTGGGAGACTGTTGGAGATATGCCCTAGAGGCAATAATAAATGTAGTTATTATTATATCTTTGTGTTTATGATAAATGTTTACATTCATGCTATAATAGTATTAACAAGGAAACATTAATACTTGTGTGATTTGTAAACTAAATATGAGTCTCTAGTAAAGCCTCTTCATAATACTAGCTTGTTGGTTAATAAATGATTGTGGTTTCCCTATCATGAACATTGAGATGTTATTAACAACAAGATCATATCGTTAGGAGAATGGTATGATGGACATACTCCTATAGATAAGCGTAGCATAAAGATCAAGTCATTTTAATAGTTCAATTGCTATATGCTTTCTGATACATTTTAACCTAATTCCTTCGACCATGAGATCATGCTTATCACCATCACCGGAAGGATGCTTTGATGACATTGAGTGTTCGGAAAGTATGGGTTGAGACACATGGATCAAGAATGGGATTTGTCCATCCATATGACGGATAGATATACTCTGGGCCCTCTCGGTGGAATCTCATCCAATTGGCTTGCAAGCATGTGACTGGCTCACAAGGGATCACATATCACGGGAACGAGAAAAGAGTACTTATCAGTAACGAGGTTGAACTAGGTATGCAGAGATACCGACGATCAAAACCTCGGATAAGTAAACTATCATGAGACAAAGGGAAATTGGTATCGTATGTAAGTGGTTCATTTGATCGCAAAGTAATCGTAAAAATATGTGGGAGCCATATGGATTTCCAGATTCCTCTATTGGTTATTGTTCGGAGAAGTGTCTCGATCATGTCCGCATAATTCACGAACCGTAGGGAGACACACTTAAGGATTCGACGTTGTTGAGTAGTTATGGAATGATGAGTAAGAGACCAAATGTTGTTCGGAGTCTCGGATGGGATCTGGGATATCACGAGGAGATCCGTAATGGTCCGGAGAATAAGATTCATATAAGGAAAGTCCTGTTTCGGGGTTGGAGAACGATTCCGGTGTTTTCATCGGGAATGTTCTAGAAGGTTCCGGAAGGTCCGGAACTTCGGAGGGGAAGGGTACATGAATGTGTCATAAATAGTTGGAATGGTTGCATCATGTACTAGGTGTCATCGCTGAGCAAAACAAAGGGATAAATCAAATCCTAGTTTGAAAAGTCAAACGCCAATTTGAAATGTTAAATGGCAAGTTTTCTTGGTGGAGGGAGAGTAGGAAACCTACGTGGGGAGGAGTTCCTCTCCCTCCACCCGCCGGCCTTGGAGGCCGACTTGGCGGAGGACTCCCCTACCCTGGCCGGCCCCCTCCCACCTATAAAAGGAGGGACAGGGCTGCCCCTCTAGACACACACCTTGCCCCACCAAACCCTAACCCTAGCCGCCGGCCACCAAGTCGCCGCCGCCGCCCTAGGGTTTCTCCCAAGTCGCTGAGTTGGGGCTCTCCTCTTGCCCTAGCCGCCGGCCTAGCCCTCTTCCCTTGGTGCCTCTAAACCCTAGATCGCCCAGGCCTCTCTCATAGTCCACCATACTCGCTCCGGCTTAAGGCGAACCCCTGCGAGATATCCCCTCTACTTCCGGTACCACGCCGTCGTGCTGCCGGAATCGCGAGGAGAGTGCTACAACCTCTGCTGCCTGCTGGAACAAGGGAGAGGAAGGTATTCGTCGAGTACCAAATGTGTGACCGACTGCGGAAGCGCTGCCGGAATGCAGCGCCGGAAGGATCGTCTACATGATCTTGAGATCGGCAAGAGTACGACTACATCACCCACGAGAATCCGCTCTCGTTAAACACTTTGGAATCTTCGAGGGTGAGTTATTCTATCGACTCGTTGCTACAAGCTAGTAGATAGATCTTGGCTTGTTTTGTTTGTATGCGGTAGAATTTTTTTGTTTTCCATGCTACGAACCCCTACAGCCTCCCCGTATGAAGATCAGAGTCCTCCACCCATGAACCAAGAGGAATTGACTGAGCCTCCTTTGAACCAGCAAGATGAATTAAGGACATCTGTGAGCCCCATTTCAAAGAACCAAGATGAAGCATTGGAAGAGGAGAATGATGAGTATGGGGATAGTGAGAGGGGGGTTGAGCTCTGTGACAACACTATTGGAAATTTGGACTTATATCATACACAAGAGAACATGGATCATGACATCCTGTATTATCGAATGTATGCGTCATACTTCATGAGGATGGTCCCGATGAAGAAGTTGATGAGGAGGGGTTCACTAAGGATGAGGCCGAAGTGCATAAGAAGGTATTGGGCAGGGATCATCGGGTACCCTTGTTTTGTGTAACACCCTCTGAATCGGACATATGCAAGTTTTAGCGAAACTCGCCAAACCCGCATAGAAATGATTCAAAGGTGCCCACCAGGCACTTTCGTGCGGGTGGAAAACGAAGTAATAACATTACACAACAGTCCTCGATGGGACCCACAGAACAGATATATATACAACAGCGACTCAAAGAGTCAAGAATACAGATATACAGTACAGAGATCCAAATCACCTTGAAAAGATACAGCGTCCGTCTACGGACAAGAAGCAAATGGGGCTAAGAGCCCTGAAGAATAACCAATGGCGTCCATAACCCTGCCCAGGCCAAGCCGGAAGGGTAACCCTGCTAACGGCGTCGATCTCAAAACCTGCTTAAACAAAAGGGGTGCCGACAAAGGGCAAAGGAAAAAGAGGAGCGTCAGTACTGAGGCCAGTACACGGCGAGGCTAGAATTCGGCGGTCCTCGCCTACATAGGTATGGTGGACTGAAGCGGCAGCGGCAGCATGCACTAAACAACCTATAGAGACTCGATACAACTGGCGACAGTCAGAGAGGGGTAAGATAGACCTATCCGGATCCAACCTGAAGCTAACACCAAACAAACCCATCCTGGTGTTTCCCCCTCGAGAACAAACGAGGAAGTCAACCGAGGAACTCACACCGTTGGCAGTTTTATTTATTCAGTTATCGTTGCGGCAATTACTAGTCAGGTATAGATAATTGTCCTGATAAAAGAAGCAGTGGGCCCTTTTAGTTATTCCTTCCGTTGTAGTTGCAGCAATTACTAATCAGATACAGATAGCATGATGTAAAACCCAAAACCCAGCAGTTGTTGGTACTTTTAGTCAGCCAATTCCGTTGTAGTTGCCATACTTACTAGTCAGGTACAATGGTCGCAAGCGACAATCCAAGCAAGCAATTGTGGGCAGTATTATTTAGCCATTCCATTATAGTGAAGCTGATTACTAGTCATTATATAGTCAAATTGATAGCAGTAAACTTTAGTTATGCTTGTCTATGGTCGAGGTACTGTGCTCCAAGTCGTCCATATCCGCGGACACGGCTTTCAGAAAGTTTAACCCGGCCGGGGTGCACCAATAGCAACACACGCTCGATCAACCTCGGAAAAACCAAATCAAAACCCAACGAGGCTTTCGCGACTGAACAATCATAGGATTCAGAAATATTTCAGGGGGCCACCCCATTGAGTAGACCCGCAACGAAGTAAGCTAGCTTCGAGACGGACTCAAGGTTTGCGCCAATGGCTGTAAGCGACTGGGAACCCGAAAACTCGGGGTGTCGATACCGCGTAATAACTCCGCTTACCTAAACAGTACAGTGTGCTATCTGTCGCACAATTTAAATACATAAGTAGCATGGCATAAGTACAGGATCGTAAATAAAACCTCAAACTAGTTTGTGGCCCCAAGAAATAAGACTGAATCAAGCTCTGGCTCAGGGGGGTCCCATATACCTCCCGGATGTGGATAGCGCGATAAATCAAGGAACAGGTATCAAGTACTCGGGGTCCTACGGGACACAAGTGGGCGTTCGGAAACCAAATATTATCTATCACCCATCGATGCCTCTGCTTACTTCAATTTTAGTTGTTAAACAGGAATTAAAGTGAACGATAAGTAGAGCTATGATCATCTCCAACATCAACATGCGGCAATACATCAACAACTGTGGCACTTGACGACAAGCAAAACACTTGAGCAAGCGACTACGACACGCGGGTCCAACTATCTACCAAACAACAGGTAATAGGATGTGTCCAAGGCAATATAAGGCTGCAAGGGATATCACAGGTGCGGAAACTAGAGCATCGCAACACAGATAGCAATAGATCAACAGGAAGGAGTAAAACACTATAAAAGTAAGATGGGTAGAAAGGGGGAGATGCTCGCCTGGAAAACATTGCCGAAGGGTTCATCCGAAGATCGGGCGAAGCTCACATCAACTCAACGGCCCAATCCGCGAAGAAGCAAAACGCTAGAAGAAACACCGGATGCACTATTTAATACAACGACAGAAAATCGGCATGATGCATGAATGATGTATGGCAAGGCAAGGTGCGATGCACTTAGGTCATATTAAGCGGAACCGGGGTCCCAACAATTAATTAGGTGGTTCATGTTGTTTAGAAGCCCCGCAAATTAGATGTTGTTTTAACAAGGAAAGGTAGGTTACCGGTTCGCTACACAAATTTAAATGAGGCCAATATAAGGCTAGATTTGCCCGCATATGGGCCCCATATTTAATTATAAGGTGAATCGGCATAAGGCCCCCAAACCACATGATTATGCATGCGAGATGAATGACAATTTAATATGCGACAAGATTATATTTTCATTTATAAAATAGGGTTTGCGGGAAGGGGTTCACACATGAGGGGGTCGCGACGAACTTGGGGTTCCGGGGGTTCGGGGTCCAGGGTCGGCCTCGGGGTACAGGGTTCGACGGAAGCGTTCTCGGACTCCGGGATTTAGGGTCTTGTCGCATCCGTGGTCTTCGGGGCATGTTGTCGGCCTTGTCGTCTCTCGCGGGGACCTTGGCGTTCCGGAAGGGCGTTCTTGGTCTGGCGTCGGGGCATCGGACTCGCCCTGGCCGGTGTCGAACTGGTCGGGTCCTCGTGCCGGGTCGGTCTTGGCATTCGGGGTGAAGTTCTTGGCGTTCCTTGTCTAGTTGAAGGCCTTGTGGCTCTACGGCGAAGAACTTAGCGTCATCGGGTCCGAGAAGGAGATCTTGGCGCGGCACCGGGTACGGGATCGGACTTCGGGTTCAGGGGTCTCGGCGTCCGTGAAGTAGATCTTGACGGGGTGTTGTCGGTCTCCGGGTCGGCCTTGCATTTGCATCCGCACCCGTATACGCTGGAGAACACGCGCAAGCACATAGACATACACGCATGTCCAAAACAACACACACGGGTACTTGACGGCAACGCGCTGTCGGCCAGAGAGGCTTGTAGACGTGCCCGCAGCAGGAGGCAGGTCTTGGCGGCCCGATTCCCTGGCGACGGCGTGGTTTCCCAGAACGGCGAGGACGGGGCCGGGGACGACGAGCGGCGGGCGCTTCGGGAGGCCGACACGGCGCAGGCGACCAGCGGGGGACGGTGAGGACGGCTAGGGCCGGCATGGCCGCGGGCCAGAGCGTCGGCGGGCTCGCTGGCGGGAAGACGGCGAGGGGGCGGCAGGACGCAGGCGACGGCGCTCGCTCGCGGGAGGAGAAGCGGCCGTCAGCGCCGGTGGGCGGCGGGTCGGGGCCGGGTCCGGCGGCGTCGGAGGCGGGCTGCTCGGGACGGGCGCGCTGGCGCGAGGTCGGAGAAGGGGCGGTGGAGGTGCGGGCTCCCGGAGGCGGTCTGGCGAGGTGGGGGAGGCGCGGTGGAGGTCGGAGGGAAGAGGGGTCGCCGAGCGCGCGAGAGAGAGGCCGGGGGAGGGACTGCGGGCGAACGGCGGGGAGGAGGGGTCGTGGGTGAGGGAGAGCGTGCGGGCGAGCGCGGGTAGGCGAGCGACGGAGGACGGAGGGAGGCTGTGGGCGGACGCGTGCGGGAAGAGGAGAGCTAAGGAAGAGGAAAGGAGAAGCGGGCGCGGCTGGTGGGGAAGATGAACAGGGCAGCAGGTGGGGCTCGGTGGGGACAGGTGGGTCCCAGGGGCGACAGGGGAGGCAGGGGTGAGTGCGGTCGGTTCCTGTGTGCGTGTGTGGTGTGTGTTTGGTGAGTGCTGTGTGGTGGGGAGAGAGAGGAGTGGGGGAGAGAGAGAGGGAGGGGTGAGATGGCAGATTTTGATAGGCTAGGGGGAGGGGAGAGGGTGAGGTGGCACAAGGGGGTTGGTTGGGGTGATGTGGAGGGGAGGGCTGGGTAGGAAGATTGGTAGATGTAGGATTTAGAAGGGCGGGTGTAGGTGGACCGTTTGTAAAAACCTGGGGGTGGTCGTGCGGGTCGGGTTGGCCCGTTCGACTGCCCCCACTAAAATAATTAAAAGTTTTATTTAATTTTAAACGCACCGCTGCAAACCAATAATAGACAACAAAATATTCCGGCGACCCGGGTTTGAATTTGAAACAAGACGGGGCGTTTTTAGAAAACAAAACGGGCTTTGTGAAAATAGTTTTAGACAAACAACATATGATGATGACGATGCAATGCACAAATTCAACGCGATTTTCTAGTAGTGGTTTTGCGGGATGCCACAATTCGACACCACTAACAATGGATCTCGCCCTCGAGATCCGCCTCATGGTACCGGAAGGAAGGCCGGCGAACTGCTTCTTCTCGCTTCGTGTAGATCCTCGCGACACCACTAACAAGGGTCGTTGTCCGTGATCGTCGAGAGAACACTCCGGAACAAAAGGTCGAAGGTAGAGGTATCAACAAATAAAGCCACCCCTAACTTCCGTGGACGGAGTAAAATCGCTGGATCCACTGATTCGATGTACAAGAGCGAATGATAAGAGTAGTCGGATGGTGATCAGTCCATCGCGCACCCAAACCATTACTCTGCACACGAATAGGCGGATTACGCAACCTACTCTCGGAGTTAGACTGAAGATCTCGACAAGCGAGGTTCGGAAACACCGGAGTGATGCAGACTCTGCATCGGATCTGGCATAGAGGATGTCGTCGCGTCGGAAAACACCGGAAGGCACAAACAAGGAACAAGGAATGGTACCACCGTAGATGGATTCCTTAGGCAGCTTGAACACCGGTTGGTAGCACACCGTTACCATAGGAGGAAGCGAAACCCCGAAGGTACGACGGAAACCCAACCACGAGATATCCTAGACTCGAAGAGAGAGAAGAGAGCGGATTCAAAACACGTCGGGATAAGAGGAGAAGAGCAGAGGGGTAAGGAGTAAAATCAGACCTAATCAGAACTATCCAACCGATTTTGCAAAATAAGTTTTGACACTCTACTTCGGCCGTTAGCTAGGTTATCCTACAGGCTGGACTTGTGGGGTATCGCAACTGCTGAGCTCTGATACCACTCTGTAACACCCTCTGTATCGGACCTATGCAAGTTTTAGCGAAACTTGCCAAACCCGCATAGAAACGATTCAAAGGTGCCCACCAGGCACTTTCGTGCGGGTGGAAAACGAAGTAATAACATTACACAACAGTCCTCGATGGGACCCACAGAACAGATATATATACAACAGCGACTCAAAGAGTCAAGAATACAGATATACAGTACAAAGATCCAAATCACCTTGAAAAGATACAGCGTCCGTCTACGGACAAGAAGCAAATGGGGCTAAGATCCCTGAAGAATAACCAATGGCGTCCATAACCCTGCCCAGGCCAAGCCGGAAGGGTAACCCTGCTAACGGCGTCGATCTCAAAACCTGCTTAAACAAAAGGGGTGCCGACAAAGGGCAAATGAAAAAGAGGAGCGTCAGTACTGAGGCCAGTACACGGCGAGGCTAGAATTCGGCGGTCCTCGCCTACATAGGTATGGTGGACTGAAGCGGCAGCGGAAGCATGCACTAAACAACCTATAGAGACTCGATACAACTGGCGACAGTCAGAGAGGGGTAAGATAGACCTATCCGGATCCAACCTGAAGCTAACACCAAACAAACCCATCCTGGTGTTTCCCCCTCGAGAACAAACGAGGAAGTCAACCGAGGAACTCACACCGTTGGCAGTTTTATTTATTCAGTTATCGTTGCGGCAATTACTAGTCAGGTATAGATAATTGTCCTGATAAAAGAAGCAGTGGGCCCTTTTAGTTATTCCTTCCGTTGTAGTTGCAGCAATTACTAATCAGATACAGATAGCATGATGTAAAACCCAAAACCCAGCAGTTGTTGGTACTTTTAGTCAGCCAATTCCGTTGTAGTTGCCATACTTACTAGTCAGGTACAATGGTCGCAAGCGACAATCCAAGCAAGCAATTGTGGGCAGTATTATTTAGCCATTCCATTATAGTGAAGCTGATTACTAGTCATTATATAGTCAAATTGATAGCAGTAAACTTTAGTTATGCTTGTCTATGATCGAGATACTGTGCTCCAAGTCGTCCATATCCGCGGACACGGCTTTCAGAAAGTTTAACCCGACCGGGGTGCACCAATAGCAACACACGCTCGATCAACCTCGGAAAAACCAAATCAAAACCCAACGAGGCTTTCACGGCTGAACAATCACAGGATTCAGAAATATTTCAGGGGGCCACCCCATTGAGTAGACCCGCAACGAAGTAAGCTAGCTTCGAGACGGACTCAAGGTTTGCGCCAATGGCTGTAAGCGACTGGGAACCGGAAAACTCGGGGTGTCGATACCGCGTAATCACTCCGCTTACCTAAACAGTACAGTGTGCTATCTGTCGCACAATTTAAATACATAAGTAGCATGGCATAAGTACAGGATCGTAAATAAAACCTCAAACTAGTTTGTGGCCCCAAGAAATAAGACTGAATCAAGCTCTGGCTCAGGGGGGTCCCATATACCTCCCGGATGTGGATAGCGCGATAAATCAAGGAACAGGTATCAAGTACTCGGGGTCCTACGGGACACAAGTGGGCGTTCGGAAACCAAATATTATCTATCACCCATCGATGCCTCTGCTTACTTCAATTTTAGTTGTTAAACAGGAATTAAAGTGAACGATAAGTAGAGCTATGATCATCTCCAACATCAACATGCGGCAATACATCAACAACTGTGGCACTTGACGATAAGCAAAACACTTGAGCAAGCGACTACGACACGCGGGTCCAACTATCTACCAAACAACAGGTAATAGGATGTGTCCAAGGCAATATAAGGCTGCAAGGGATATCACAGGTGCGGAAACTAGAGCATCGCAACACAGATAGCAATAGATCAACAAGAAGGAGTAAAACACTATAAAAGTAAGATGGGTAGAAAGGGGGAGATGCTCGCCTGGAAAACATTGCCGAAGGGTTCATCCGAAGATCGGGCGAAGCTCACATCAACTCAACGGCCCAATCCGCGAAGAAGCAAAACGCTAGAAGAAACACCGGATGCACTATTTAATACAACGGCAGAAAATCGGCATGATGCATGAATGATGTATGGCAAGGCAAGATGCGATGCACTTAGGTCATATTAAGCGGAACCGGGGTCCCGACAATTAATTAGGTGGTTCATGTTGTTTAGAAGCCCCGCAAATTAGATGTTGTTTTAACAAGGAAAGGTAGGTTACCGGTTCGCTACACAAATTTAAATGAGGCCAATATAAGGCTAGATTTGCCCGCATATGGGCCCCGTATTTAATTATAAGGTGAATCGGCATAAGGCCCCCAAACCACATGATTATGCATGCGAGATGAATGACAATTTAATATGCGACAAGATTATATTTTCATTTATAAAATAGGGTTTGCGGGAAGGGGTTCACACATGAGGGGGTCGCGACGAACTTGGGGTTCCGGGGGTTCGGGGTCCGGGGTCGGCCTCGGGGTACAGGGTTCGATGGAAGCGTTCTCGGACTCCGGGATTTAGGGTCTTGTCGCATCCGTGGTCTTCGGGGCATGTTGTCGGCCTTGTCGTCTCTCGCGGGGACCTTGGCGTTCCGGAAGGGCGTTCTTGGTCTGGCGTCGGGGCATCGGACTCGCCCTGGCCGGTGTCGAACTGGTCGGGTCCTCGTGCCGGGTCGGTCTTGGCATTCGGGGTGAAGTTCTTGGCGTTCCTTGTCTAGTTGAAGGCCTTGTGGCTCTACGGCGAAGAACTTAGCGTCATAGGGTCCGAGAAGGAGATCTTGGCGCGGCACCGGGTACGGGATCGGACTTCGGGTTCGGGGGTCTCGGCGTCCGTGAAGTAGATCTTGACGGGGTGTTGTCGGTCTCCGGGTCGGCCTTGCATTTGCATCCGCACCCGTATACGCTGGAGAACACGCGCAAGCACATAGACATACACGCATGTCCAAAACAACACACACGGGTACTTGACGGCAACGCGCTGTCGGCCAGAGAGGCTTGTAGACGTGCCCGCAGCAGGAGGCAGGTCTTGGCGGCCCGATTCCCTGGCGACGGCGTGGTTTCCCAGAACGGCGAGGACGGGGCCGGGGACGACGAGCGGCGGGCGCTTCGGGAGGCCGACACGGCGCAGGCGACCAGCGGGGGACGGTGAGGACGGCTAGGGCCGGCATGGCCGCGGGCCAGAGAGTCGGCGGGCTCGCTGGCGGGAAGACGGCGAGGGGGCGGAAGGACGCAGGCGGCGGCACTTGCTCGTGGGAGGAGAAGCGGCCGTCAGCGCCGGTGGGCGGCGGGTCGGGGCCGGGTCCGGCGGCGTCGGAGGCGGGCTGCTCGGGACGGGCGCGCTGGCGCGAGGTCGGAGAAGGGGCGGTGGAGGTGTGGGCTCCCGGAGGCGGTCTGGCGAGGTGGGGGAGGCGCGGTGGAGGTCGGAGGGAAGAGGGGTCGCCGGGCGCGCGAGAGAGAGGCCGGGGGAGGGACTGCGGGCGAACGGCGGGGAGGAGGGGTCGTGGGTGAGGGAGAGCGTGCGGGCGAGCGCGGGGAGGCGAGCGACGGAGGACGGAGGGAGGCTGTGGGCGGACGCGTGCGGGAAGAGGAGAGCTAAGGAAGAGGAAAGGAGAAGCGGGCGCGGCTGGTGGGGAAGATGAACAGGGCAGCAGGTGGGGCTCGGTGGGGACAGGTGGGTCCCAGGGGCGACAGGGGAGGCAGGGGTGAGTGCAGTCGGTTCCTGTGTGCGTGTGTGGTGTGTGTTTGGTGAGTGCTGTGTGGTGGGGAGAGAGAGGAGTGGGGGGATAGAGAGAGGGAGGGGTGAGATGGCAGATTTTGATAGGCTAGGGGGAGGGGAGAGGGTGAGGTGGCACAAGGGGGTTGGTTGGGGTGATGTGGAGGGGAGGGCTGGGTAGGAAGATTGGTAGATGTAGGATTTAGAAGGGCGGGTGTAGGTGGACCGTTTGTAAAAACCTGGGGGTGGTCGTGCGGGTCGGGTTGGCCCGTTCGACTGCCCCCACTAAAATAATTAAAAGTTTTATTTAATTTTAAATGCACCGCTGCAAACCAATAATAGACAACAAAATATTCCGGCGACCCGGGTTTGAATTTGAAACAAGACGGGGCGTTTTTAGAAAACAAAACGGGCTTTGCGAAAATAGTTTTAGACAAACAACATATGATGATGACGATGCAATGCACAAATTCAACGCGATTTTGTAGTAGTGGTTTTGCGGGATGCCACATTTTGTGATCTTAGTCTAGCGGATGAAGCCACGGTTGATGGCGGCAAGGGTATAGTGCTTGGACCAAGGCCAACTTCCTATTGGGATGTTATTCACGAGAAGAATGTGATTTCAAAAGGACAGAGGTTTGCCACATTGTTGGAACTTAAGCAATGGATCAAGGACTTATCTATTAGGTATCATCATCCTTTCACAGTGGTTCACTCGGACGTGAAGAAGCGTTACACGGTTAAATGTGAGGATGATGGTTGTCCTTGGATTGTGCGGGAAAGACCATACAAGGGGGCCTAGATTGGCGCATTTCAAGCTGTGTGTCAACGCACATGTGCCATGGAAAAAAGGTGGATGGCAAAGATGTGAAGCACGAGCACCGACAGCTGACCTCTGAGTTCCTCGCCTTTAGGCCTTTAAACCAAATTTCTTCACTTCCGACAATGACCATCAAGATGGTCATGGAGTTCGTGGAAGCAATCTTTCACTGAGGTGAAGTATGGGAAGGCATGGAAGACGAAGCAAGCCACATTCAGGATGTTGTACGGTGGTTGGGAAGAATCATACAGCCGGATCCCTAGGTTGTTGTTAGCAATGGCCGATGCTAACCCGGGCATGGTTCATGTGGTTGAGCCATATGGCACCGAAACGATGATTCGTAATGAAAGAAATGTTTGAATATTTGGGCGTGCTTTTTGGGAATTCAAGCAATCTGTGAGGGGCTTTTAACATTGTAGGCCAGTAATATCCGTGGATGGCACCTTCTTGACCAGGCAGTTCCTTGGCACTCTCTTGATTGCAATAGCAAATGATGCAAATAACCGGTTGCTTCCCTTGGATTTTGCTTTGGTAGAGGCGGAGAACAATGTTAATTGGGAGTGGTTCTTCCGTCTTTTTAGAACGAAGGTATTACCTCTTGATAGGGAAATATGTGTCATCTCGGATCGCCATCAAGAATTCTCAACGCGGTGATTATTGACATTCCCGGGCATCCTCCTTTACACCATCGATGGTGCATGAGACATTTTTGTTCCAACTTCTATAGGGCATGTCAGAGCAAGGAGTTGGCTGATGATCTTTAAGATTGTTTTCTTGCTTTCATGGACCAACGTTTCACAAATCTATATCTCAGATTGCGAAACAACAAAAAACTCGATTTCAAGGGCCAAGAGTTTCTCAATAAGCACATTCAACTCCAGGACAAGTGGGCACGGGCTTATGATGAGGATGTCCAGAGGTATGGTCAAATGACAAGCAACATGGCAGAGGCCTTCAACAAGGTTCTTAAGGGTGTCCGTGCATTGCCCGTCACTACAATAGTTTGATACATATTTGACAAGTTGAATGGGTATTTTCTAAATTACTCACTTGAAACTGATAAGAAAATTGTGGGACAAAACAAGAAGGAGTACAAGTACGAGTTCCCACCCAGGGTTGACGATTGGAGGACATTTCAGTCAAGGAAAGCGGACTCCCAAGTTGCCACGGTTTTTGATAACGATGAGCTCATTTACCAGGTGGTCGAGCCTGGAGGAACCACTTCGGATGGTGTCCAACACGGAGGCCGAGCCTTTAAGGTCTCTCTAAGGGATTGTGATTGCACATGTGGAAGACCGTTGTTGCTTCATCTAGCTTGTTCTCACTTGCTATGTGCGTCTCGAAAACGCCATGTGGATTATAATCACGAGCGCACCGTTAGAGAGTCTGAGTTCTCTATCATTAAGACAAAAGATACATGGGCTCCTAGATTTCATCCATACCTTGACCAATCACAATGGACGAAGTACCATGGACTCCAACTATGGCCCCATCCGGAATGAAAGGTCGTTAAACGTGGTAGACGCAAGACAAAGCATTTTAGAAGTGACATGGACGAACGGGGACGTGTCGGTGCGCGGGAATCGGGAAACGACCAATTTCAAGAACCTCATGAGAGATCTCGTTGTGGGAAGTGTAGTGGTGAAGGACACAATGAACGGAGTTGTGCAACACAAGGGAAGATGGCAAAAGGAAATGAAGCAAGCACAAGTGGTCCAAGCCAACAAATTCCTAGCCAACCAAAAAGTAGCACTACAGGAATGGGAAGCTACGCCGACGGCCGGTCGCTACGCCGACGGCCAAACATCGGGGTCGTCGACGTAGCCATCGTCTAGGCCAGCCCCGTCAAGCAGCCACCAGCGTAGAATTTCCCTCGGCATATCCTATGCTACGCCAACGGCTGCCCTCGGCGTAGCTATTTTTTATTTTATCTCATTAAACTTTAAAAAATCATTACTAAATCATTCTAATTCGGAAAAATACAAATAATATATCAAAATTTGCAGAAAAATAAGACCTATCTATCTACACTCAAATATTACACATTTGTCAATAAAAATTAAAAAAACATAAAATATTATATATAGTTTAAAACGGGCATAAAAAATTCAAAAATGATCGAAACAATACGAAACCTTCGCGTGGTGTTATATTATGTGACATAGTTAGAAGGAAAAATATCAAACTTGGTATATTGATTATGCCTAAAATAAACCTTCACAAAATGACCTATCTCATTCGAGGTTTCTTGGCTTTCGGGTCAAATGACCAATGTTATGGCTAGAATCAATGCATAGTTTGTGATAATGTGCCCATATTGTGCATACATGTGCATCATAGGATGGCGAACAATGTTGCAGGAGGAAGCTTTCCTTTTTATCGCACCAAAAAGCCATTTTCCATTTTTCGAGCATAAAAAACGGACGGTTTTGTGAAGCAACCACCAAATGGCTGATTCAAAATACTACCACCACATTTTACAAAAAATACTAGACCACCTTATATGGACAATGTCCCAACAGGGGGATCCGAAACCTTTCTGTCCACCTTTGGAGAAAAAGACAAATTCCTGCCGAATCGATAGGAAGTGGGTCAGATATGAACTACAGGTACATGATTCGATGCTCATGTTTTTTTACAAAAATCATTTTTAGGTTCACAATATGCTATTTTATCAAAGATCCAATGCAAGTTTAGCGAGGCTTGGCCCCGAGATAAGAATCTTCATGCCCGCCGTTTGACAAAGTTTGACAATACTTTAAAAGGAGCATAAAAAATTCAAAAACGATCGAAACAATGCGAAACCTTCGCGTGGTGTGATATTATGTGACATAGTTATAAGTAAAAATATCAAACTTGATATATTGATTATGTCTCAAAAAAACCTTCATAAAATGACATATCTCATTCGAGGTTTCTTGGCTTTCGGGTCAAATGACCAATGTTATGGCTAGAATCAAGGCATAGTTTGTGATAATATGCCCATATTGTGCATACACATGCATCATGGGATGGCGAACAATGTTGCAGGAGGAAGTTTTCCTTTTCGTCGCACCAAAAAGCCATTTCCTATTTTCCGAGCACAAAAGACGGACGGTTTTGTGAAGCAACCACCAAATGGCTAATTCAAAATGCTACCACCATATTTTACAAAAATACTATACAACCTTATATGGAAGATGTACCAATAGGGGGATCCGAAACCTTTCCGTCCACCTCTGGTGAAAAAGACAAATTCCTGCCGAATCGGTAGGAAGTGGGTCAGATATGAACTACAGGTACATGATCCGATGCTCATGTTTTTTTAAATCATTTTTAGATTTAAAATATGATATTTTATCAAAGATCCAATGCAAGTTTAGAGAGGCTCGGCCCTGAGCTAAGAATCTTCATGTCCGCCCTTCGACAAAGTTTGACGATAGTTTAAAACGGGCATAAAAAATTCAAAAACAATCGAAACAATGCGAAACCTTCGCTTGGTGTCATATTATGTGACATAGTTTTAAGGAAAAATATCAAACTTGATATATTGATTATGTATCAAAAAAAACTTCACAAAATGACCTATCTCATTCGAGATTTCTTGGCTTTCGGGTCAAATGACCAATGTAATGGCTAGAATCAAGGCATAGTTTGTGATAATGTGACCATATTGTGCATACACATGCATCATGGGATGGCGAACAATGTTGGAGGAGAAAGTTTTCCTTTTCGTCGTACCAAAAAGCAATTTCCATTTTCCGTGCACAAAAAATGGACGGTTTTGTGAAGCAACCACCAAATGGATAATTCAAAATGCTACCACCACATTTTATAAAAATACTATACCACCTTATATGGACAATGTCCCAACAGGGGGGTCCGAAACCTTTGCTTCCACCTCTGGTGAAAAAGACAAATTCCTACCAGATCGGTAGGTAGTGGGTCAGATATGAACTACAGGTACATGATCCGATGCTCATGTTTTTTTACAAAAATCATTTTTAGGTTCACAATATGCTTTTTTATCAAAGATCCAATGCAAGTTTTCCTTTTCATCGCACCAAAAAGCCATTTTTCATTATCCGAGCATAAAAAGGGAATTTTCTAAAGCAACCATCAATTAGCTAATTCAAAAACGGAGGGTTTGTGATTAGTTGATATGGATATCATATTTGGATTCCTCTCATTTTTATGATCAATTTAGACATATTATTTGTTAAATTCCGATTTACATATTTAAAGATATTAATTATTCCATATTAAATAGAAAAATACAAAAAAGTAAAATTATTATATTTTTATTTGAATTCAATAATATTTTTACTTATTCATTAATGTTTACTTAAATAATTATTTATAATTTCAAAAAATACAAACATATGACATGATGATATAAGAGTTAATAGGATTGATATCATAGTATTGACAACAATGTATGAATTACTTTGCGGAAACAGATTATGAAAGAACGAGGAAGTTAAGCGTGCTGGAGTTGGAGTAGTATTAGGATGGGTGACCGGCTGGGAAGTTTGACCAAGACTTTAATGTAATTAAATATTAAATATAATTAGCGTTAAAAATGTTCAAAGTGAGAGATTAACGAGTCAAACAATTCAAAGATTAAAAAATTGAGAAAAAAATAAAACAATAATTTTTTTAAAAATAATGTTTTACAACATGTCGACAGGCTATGCCGACGGCCACTATGCCGAGGGCAATGCCCTCGGTGTAGCATACGTCGACGGTATTGTGATACGCCGACGGCCTCTATAAGCTCTGCCGAGGGAGGTCTTTGCCGAGGAGGCTACGCCGAGGGCACCCGTCGGCGTATCATACGCCGAGGGCATTTTGGCCTACGCCGACGGCTTTTTGCCCTTGGCGTAGCGCGCGTCCCGTAAAGTGGTCCAAGCCAACAAAGTGGTCCAAGCCAACAAATTCCTAGCCAACCTAGAAGTAGCCAACAAAGTGGTCCAAGCCTACAAATTCCTTGCCAACCTAGAAGTAGCCAATAAAGTGGTCCAAGCCAATAAATTCATAGCCAACCTAGAAATAGCTAACAAAGAGGTCGAGAAGCTCATAAGAAGAGATCTTTTACTTAATGGGTCATATCAATTCATGTGTACATTTTCTATGATTTAGGGATTACCAAAATGGGTCACATCATGTGGGCGTCATTGTTTCTCTATTTTTCTCGTAGAAGTTTGTAATACGAGAATCTTATTTAATCACCCCGTCCAGTCCGATCACAATCCTGGCATACGCAGATTATTAAATGGTGAAAAGGTTTAGTAGTTGGCGCATGAGAATGACAATCATCTGGCAAACCTTTATGCAACAATATGCAGTAGGTAGTCGAGGTTAAACATTAATAGATCATTGGTTGTTGATGCGAGTGTTTATTCAAATTTACTGCCATGCATGTGAGTGTTTTTACTACTATAAGGCAGTCACTATGCTCTATCATGTACCCTATCTAAATGATGCCACGCAAGAGCGAATCTTACCTGGGTAGTCATTAAAGGAGGAAATAGGTGACAATCATACCCTAAACATGATAAATCTCTTATTGGCAGCATATTACATCAATATTCTAGTTCCCGTCTGGGCACCGTCATTCATGCAATCGAAAATATGTTGGTGCCCCCGGTACAATACACCCACCTAGCTTCCGTTGGATAGACCATATAGATTCACACAACATTTTGCAGACTAATCTACTACCCCTCCCGCAAATCACCTGGTATACTATACTGCCACACAGTCCACATACTAACCAATCATTTTTTCATAGAGACAATGCAATATTTTAGTGGAAGCTGAGGTGTAGACATGAGGGACGGTGAACGGAGTCAGTGATATTTTAGGCTTTTTATTATCACCGAGAACATGGTACTGGGAGAGCCCAGTAAATGGGTAAGGTGTTACTTGCAGCCTTTTATTTTTGTCAAACTTGCTGCACCTCGGATATGTGGAAAGCTAGAATTGTACTTTGATGATGACTAAAACTATACGTCGTGATGTTTATTATTTTTCTTTCTAATATTCTTGTTTTCATCTAAGGCTGATAAATGATAATAGTGGAAGTATCAAATTTCTAGTATCATGCATATGATACTAGTGTAAGATAATATCTTTATAGTCCATGGTGTCATCTAGTAGTATAATCATAACCTCATTGTATTTAATTATTTGTAGAATCTCAATGCAAACTTGTGTACAAGATGCATTTTATCATTCAATTTCTTGTTTTATGTGCTATTATACGGTATCATATTATGATACCACTATCACCTCTATTTTTATTAAGTATGATATTCTCACTATAGCCAGCCTAAAACTAGGACATGCAGAAGCATTAAACTGGTAGAGGGTCACTTTATAGAGTCATTAGTCGATCATTACTAATGTAGCCTACAATGCATCTAGGAGTATCTATCATATAGAAGTATCTGATACTGCCATCATCAGTGACAAACTGTAGTCCGAGAAAATGCAAAACGGCTGACTAGCTTGCACCACCAACAGGACTAAGATACACGAAAATTATGTAGGATGTGGCGAATAGATAACAAATCAGGGTGGAGAAATGTGTTGCATGTCACAGTTAAGAAAGGTAAAACAAAATTCTGATAAATCCGACTAATATTCCCGTTAGAAGCTGCTTTTGTCTCCCCCATGAAGCATTGCAAGCATGCGGGGTGGCCTCCACATATATCGGCCGGCACGTGTGGGCTCCCGTCCATCTAGGCGAGTTATGTACTTGACCGAGATGTACTTCATGTTTATTAATTTGTCCTCTAGCATATTCCAACAATTAGTTATAGAAAAAACTAATTTCAGATTTTTTATGAAACCAAAAAATACTATGTTTCACGTAATCTCAGGTAATTTCGCAGTTATTAGAATTACGTGATTGTATGTTGGTTCACCTGAATTTTGAAGTGCTTGAGGAGGAAGATGTGGTCGTTGGCCTAGATGCCTAGATGCGGGAATTGGGGTACTATGATGACAATAAGAGTTCTATCATATATAGTATAGGATTCTCACCTATATTCTCCTTTATTAACTGTCCATGTAATATTCCCTCCTACGTGACATCATTTAGATAGGGTATAAGCTAGATCATCATGACCGCACTTATAGTAGGAAAAAACTTCAAGTTTGTAGTCAATTTGCAAAAAACACTTGCATCAACAATCGTTGATCGATTAATGTTTATCCACGACTACCTATTTCATATTGTTTATACTTCTAGTTTCTTATTTACTATTGGTGAAATTTAAAAATTATAATTTATTATGGACCATGAGGATATATCTAACATAGAATACGTGCTGTTTTTATCTAGTACGGATGGGATCCACCATTGTGAAAGGCCTAAGACAAGAGTTTTTAATTAATGATCCAGGTCTAATTGAATATCAATGCATCTATATATTTTCTATAATCGAGGGATACCAAAATAGGCACATGACGTGGGCATCTTTGTCTTTCTATCTTTAGGCGTGTAGCACGAGAATATTATTTAATTGTCCCATCCATTCCGATCTCAATCCTAGCATCTATAGAGTATTTAATGGTGATGACAGTATTCAGCAGTTGGCACAAGAAAATGGCATGCACGTGACTACCCCAAAAAATACACTCTTCTCAAATGACTTTGTCAAACTTCTATAAGAGCAACTTCAGCACACGCTGGCACACTGGAAATATATAGCCGCACGCAGTTGACGCCTGCTCAGCGCGTTAAATCGCGCCGCGCGTTTAGCAATTTAGCGCGTACGGTTTTAGTGACTCTTCCAGAGAATCACGTGCAGCAGGCAAAACCTAAATCTCGCCGCTGTATACGTATTTTACAGCGCCAAAGTTTGCAGCCTATGTTGGAGTTGCTCTAAGTTTAGCTATGGCTGAAGTTGTTGGCACGTTACTTTTCCAAAGAGTGAGTAGTCTTGCGGGTTGGGCGTCGCTTTTTGTCTATGATAATTTCTTATAGGATGTGAGACATTGTTTTGTCTTGAGTGGCCAAGAAGGTGATGTGTACATGGTGGATCAAACGCGTGTTCCACGTGAGATTTTATATACTTAATCATGAAGATCCTTGTAAAGTAGATATGACAGCGACTAACTATCTATCAATGATGCATCTGATCATTGGTAGTATCCGCAAAAGTTACAGTAGGTAGCCGTCTGAATGGTCATTTCTAAGTGTTGGTTTGTATATTTACTAATGGAATCTCCATAGAGCTAGAGTGCAAGATCAAAGGTAATCTTCTTATTGCCAAATTAATCTAACTTCTCATACCGACAACTAAAACATAACAACGTCGGTAGTATTTCACCAAATCAATCATGCTGAAATTCTCTAGCCAGCTAGCATGATCATTATTTGGCTGGACACACGCGTTGCACCAAATAACAAGGACTTCAACGTTAGATCTATCTAGCTTGCGACAAGTATGGCACCCTTTTACTCCATGGGTTGCGTGGGAGTACCAATAAGCACTAGAGTAAAAATGGCTATCCGTTCGCGACCCCTCGGAGCATTAGTCCCGGTTGCGCCACCAACCGGGACTAATGCTGGCACGCGTCCCGGTTGGAGCGGGCACGGGGCCAGGGGGCATGCGTCCCGGTTGGTAAGGGGGCATGCGTCCCGGTTGGCGCCACCAACCCGGACTAAAGGTTTGGCCACAGCCATGTGGCGTGGCACGCACCTTTAGTCCCGGTTGCTGGCTCCAACCGGGACTAAACCCCCCAGCCCCCTCTGCCTCCACTCTGTTTTTTCGAATGGTGTAAGGTGTGAGGGGGTGTGCTAGTTTTTTCTCATGCATGCATTGAAGGTGTTTGTTGAAATGTTTGAGTGAAAAATCCCGTTGAATTTCTCGTAGAACAAAAATATAGAAGGTGTCCGAGACGCACTTGAGCTTTCTCCTCTTTATTTCCCTCAATCGAGGTTAGCAATCTTATCTTTTCTAGGTCATTGATACAATTCATGTGTCGGTGTGAATTGGTTATTTCACTATTTATGATGTCCTGTTTTTTGATAAACTTACTTATACGATGCAGATGAACGGTCGGGAATGGATGTACGGTGACCGGCGGGTAGCCGGGTATATCAAAGGCGTGGATAAATTTATCGATGTGGCTACGGCAAACAAAGAGAATGGATTTATACGTTGTCCATGTGTTCAATGTCGGAACAACAAGGAGTACTCTTCCTCGAAAATCATTCGCGGCCACCTGATTATGAAAGGTTTCATGCCCAACTATAATTGCTGGACCAAGCACGGGGAAAGAGGGGTTATGATGGAAGATGGTGAAGAAGAAGATGATGATAACAACTATCATCATATGTTTCCTGAATACAGTGATACTGCAATGGAAGACAATGGAGAGGAAAAAGGTGAAGAACTGGCATTAGATGAGCCGGCTGATGAACTTGGTAGGGACATTTCTGATGCAAAGCGAGACTGTGAAACAGAAAATGAGAAGTTGAAGTTAGAGGGCATGTTAGAAGATCACAAGAAATTGTTGTACCCAAATTGTGAAGATGGCAGCACAAATCTCGGTACCACACTGGAATTGTTGCGATGGAAGGCAGAGTGTGGTCTAACTGACTCCTCATTTGAAAAGATGCTGAAAATAATGAAGCCGAAGTTTCCAAAACATAACGAACTTCCCGAGAGTACCTACGAAGCAAAGAAGACTCTCTGTCCTCTGGGATTGGATGTGCAAAAGATACATGCATGCATTAATGACTGCATCCTCTACCGCGGTAAGGAGTATGAGAATTTAGATAAATGCCCGGTATGCAACGCGTTGCGGTATAAGATCAGACAAGATGACCCTGGTGATGTTGAGGGAGAGCCCCTCCGGAAGAGGGTTCCTGCTAAGGTTATGTGGTATGCTCCTATAATACCAAGGTTGAAACGCATGTTCAGAAACAAAGAGCATGCCAGGTTGTTGCGATGGTACAAAGAAGACCGTAAGAAAGACGGGAAGTTGAGACACCCTGCTGATGGGTCACAGTGGAGAAAAATCGAGAGAGACTTCCCAGACTTTGCAGGTGACGCAAGGAACTTATGGTTTGGTCTAAGTACGGATGGCATGAATCCTTTTGGGGAGCAGAGCTTCAGTCACAGCACCTGGCCCGTGACTCTATGTATCTACAACCTGCCTCCTTGGTTGTGCATGAAGCGTAAGTTCATTATGATGCCAGTGCTCATCCAAGGCCCGAAGCAACCGGGCAACGACATTGATGTGTACCTTAGGCCATTAGTTGAAGAACTCTTACAGCTGTGGGGCAAACCAGGTGTACGTGCGTGGGAGCCATTTAATCTACGAGGGTTGTTATTCGTAACCATCAATGATTGGCCTGCTCTTAGTAACCTTTCAGGACAGACAAACAAAGGATATAAGGCATGCACTCACTGTTTAGATAAGACCGAAGGTACATATTTGCATAAATGCAAGAAGGTTGTGTACCTGGCGAATCGACGATTTCTTCCGACCAATCATCCCGTAAGAAAGAAAGGCAAGCATTTCAAAGGTGAGGCAGATCACCGGAAGAAGCCTGAACTCCCTGCTGGTGATGATGTATTTGGTATGGTCAAGGACATAGAAGTAATCTTTGGAAAGGGTCCTGGCGGTCAATCAGTTCCGAACGACGTCGCTACAGGACACGCACCCATGTGGAAGAAGAAATCTATATTTTGGGAGCTGCCATATTGGAAAGTCCTGCGTGTCCGCTCTTCAATCGACGTGATGCACGTGACGAAGAATCTCTGCGTGAACCTGCTAGGATTCCTAGGCGTGTATGGGAAGACAAAAGATACACCTGAAGCACGGGAGGACCAACAAATTATGAAAGACCCAAAGAACATGCATACAGATAACAAGACGGATAAAGGGCGTCACTTAAGTCGTGCCATCTATGCTCTTACCAAAGCAGAGAAGGAAATCTTTTTTGAAGTCCTTTACAGTATCAAGGTGCCGTCGGGCTTCTCATCTAATATAAAGGGGATAATAAATATGGCAGAGAAAAAGTTCCAAAACCTGAAGTCTCATGACTATCACGTGATTATGACGCAGTTGCTTCCGATTGCATTGAGGGGGCTTCTACCGGAAAATGTTCGAGTACCCATTGTGAAGCTGTGTGCATTCCTCAATGCAATATCTCAGAAGGTAATCAATCCAGATATTCTGCCAAGGTTACAGAAGGATGTGGTACAATGTCTTGTTAGTTTTGAATTGGTGTTCCCACCATCCTTCTTCAATATTATGACGCATCTCCTGGTTCATCTAGTGGAAGAGATTTCCTTTCTCGGTCCGGTATTTCTGCACAATATGTTCCCCTTTGAGAGGTTCATGGGAGTCTTAAAGAAATATGTTCATAACCGTGCTAGACCAGAAAGAAGCATCTCCAAGGGATATGGAACAGAGGAGGTCATTGAGTTTTGTGTTGACTTTATTCCTGACCTTAAGCCGATTGGTGTTTCTGACTCGCTGCATGAGGGAAGACTAAGTGGAAAAGGCACGCTGGGAAAGAAAGCAATGATATGTGTGCCGAACAATGATCATGTTTCGAAAAAACCTTCACAAAATGACCTATCATGTTCGAGGTTTCATGGCATTTTCGGTCCAAATGACCGATGTTATGTGCTGAATCACGGCATAGTTTGTGATGTTGTGCCCATATTATGCATGTGTGTGGACATTGGTATGGAGAACAATGTTGCAGGAGGAAGTTTTCCTTTTTTCGCATGGAAAAGCCCTTTTCCATTTTCCGAACGCAAAAACGGGTCGTTTTGTGAAGTAACCACCAAAATGCCGTTTCACAATGCTACCATCCCATTTTCCTAAAATACTAGACCACCTTACATGGACTATCTCCCAACCGGTACATCTCAAACCTTTTCGTCCATCCTGGGTAAAAAGGACAAATGTCTGCCGAATCGGCAGGAAGTGGGTCTGGTTTGTACTACAGGTACATGATCTATCGCCCGTGATTTTTTGAAAAAATCATTTTTAGACTCGCAATATGTGGTTTCTTTAGAGATCCAATGCAAGTTCTAACGATGCTCGTCCCCTATCTTCATGCATACCGGTTCGACCATAGTTAGAAATTCAGATAATTCAAAACGGGCATAATAAATTCAAAAAAAATCCGAACAATGAAAATCCTTCGCGTGGTGTCATATTATGTTACATAGTTGAAAGGAAAAATACAAGACTTGGTATATTGATCATGTTTCGAAAAAACCTTCACAAAATGACCTATCATGTTCGAGATTTCATGGCTTTCGGTCCAAATGACCGATGTTATGTGCTGAATCACGGCATAGTTTGTGATGTTGTGCCCATATTATGCATGTGTGTGGACATTGGTATGGAGAACAATGTTGCAGGAGGAAGTTTTCCTTTTTGTCGCACGGAAAAGCCCTTTTCCATTTTCCGAGCGCAAAAAACGGGTCGTTTTGTGAAGTAACCACCAAAATGCCGTTTCAGAATGCTACCGTCCTATTTTCCTAAAATACTAGACCACCTTACATGGACTATCTCCCAACCGGTACATCTCAAACCTTTTCGTCCATCCCGGGTAAAAAGGACAAATGTCTGCCGAATCGGTAGGAAGTGTGTCCGGTTTGTACTACAGGTACATGATCTATCGCCCGTGATTTTTTGAAAAAATCATTTTTAGACTCGCAATATGTGGTTTCTTCAGAGATCCAATGCAAGTTCTAACAATGCTCGTCCCCTATCTTCATGCACGTACACCGGTTCGACCATAGTTAGAAATTCAGATAATTCAAAACAGGCATAATAAATTCAAAAAAAATCCGAACAATGAAGTCCTTCGCGTGGTGTCATATTATGTTACATAGTTGAAAGGAAAAATACAAGACTTGGTATATTGATCATGTTTCGAAAAAACCTTCACAAAATGACCTATCATGTTCGAGATTTCATGGCTTTCGGTCCAAATGACCGATGTTATGTGCTGAATCACGGCATAGTTTGTGATGTTGTGCCCATATTATGCATGTGTGTGGACATTGGTATGGAGAACAATGTTGCAGGAGGAAGTTTTCCTTTTTGTCGCACGGAAAAGCCCTTTTCCATTTTCCGAGCGCAAAAAACGGGTCGTTTTGTGAAGTAACCACCAAAATGCCGTTTCAGAATGCTACCGTCCTATTTTCCTAAAATACTAGACCACCTTACATGGACTATCTCCCAACCGGTACATCACAAACCTTTTCGTCCATCCCGGGTAAAAAGGACAAATGTCCGCCGAATCGGTAGGAAGTGGGTCCGGTTTGTACTACAGGTACATGATCTATCGCCCGTGATTTTTGAAAAAAATCATTTTTAGACTCACAATATGTGGTTTCTTCAGAGATCCAATGCAAGTTCTAACAATGCTCGTCCCCTATCTTCATGCACACCGGTTCGACCATAGTTAGAAATTCAGATAATTCAAAACGGGCATAATAAATTCAAAAAAAATCCGAACAATGAAAATCCTTCGCGTGGTGTCATATTATGTTACATAGTTGAAAGGAAAAATACAAGACTTGGTATATTGATCATGTTTCGAAAAAACCTTCACAAAATGACCTATCATGTTCGAGGTTTCATGGCTTTCGGTCCAAATGACCGATGTTATGTGCTGAATCACGGCATAGTTTGTGATGTTGTGCCCATATTATGCATGTGTGTGGACATTGGTATGGAGAACAATGTTGCAGGAGGAAGTTTTCCTTTTTGTCGCACGGAAAAGCTCTTTTCCATTTTCCGAGCGCAAAAAACGGGTCGTTTTGTGAAGTAACCACCAAAATACCGTTCCAGAATGCTACCGTCCTATTTTCCTAAAATACTAGACCACCTTACATGGACTATCTCCCAACCGGTACATCTCAAACCTTTTCGTCCATCCTGGGTAAAAAGGACAAATGTCTGCCGAATCGGTAGGAAGTGGGTCCGGTTTGTACTACAGGTACATGATCTATCGCCCGTGATTTTTTGAAAAAATCATTTTTAGACTCGCAATATGTGGTTTCTTCAGAGATCCAATGCAAGTTCTAACGATGCTCGTCCCCTATCTTCATGCAAACCGGTTCGACCATAGTTAGAAATTCAGATAATTCGAAACGGGCATAATAAATTCAAAAAAAATACGAACAATGAAAATCCTTCGCGTGGTGTCATATTATGTTACATAGTTGAAAGAAAAAATACCAGACTTGGTATATTGATCATGTTTCGAAAAAACCTTCACAAAATGACCTATCATGTTCGAGGTTTCATGGCTTTCGGTCCAAATGACCGATGCTATGTGCTGAATCACGGCATAGTTTGTGATGTTGTGCCCATATTATGCATGTGTGTGGACATTGGTATGGAGAACAATGTTGCAGGAGAAAATGGTTTTGAATTATTTATTTAAATGCAAACACTTTTTATGTTTAAAGTTTTTCTAAATTCCAAATTAATATTAAAAATATATAAGTTAATTCATTTTTAATTGTAAATGGTTCATATTTTAAATGGTTACATTAATTATTTTTTAAAACAGAAAATGTTTTTGAATTATTTATTTAAATCCAAACACTTTTTATGTTTAAATTTTTTGTAAATTCCAAATTAATATTCAAAAATATAAGTTAATTCATTTTAAAAGGTTACATTAATTATTTTTTAAAAATAGAATATGTTTTTGAATTATTTATTCAAATCCATACACTTCTTATGTTTAAAGTTTTTCTAAATTCCAAATTGATATTAAAAAAATATAAGTTAATTCATTTTTAATTGTAAATGGTTCATATTTTAAATGGTTACATTAATTATTTTTTAAAACAGAAAATGTTTTTGAATTATTTATTTAAATCCAAACACTTTTTATGTTTAAATTTTTTGTAAATTCCAAATTAATATTCAAAAATATGAGTTAATTCATTTTAAAAGGTTACATTAATTATTTTTTGAAAATAGAATATGTTTTTGAATTATTTATTCAAATCCATACACTTCTTATGTTTAAAGTTTTTCTAAATTCCAAATTGATATTAAAAAAATATAAGTTAATTCATTTTTAATTATAAATGGTTCATATTTTAAATGGTTACATTAATTATTTTTCAAAACAGAAAATGGTTTTGAATTATTTATTCAAATCCAAACACTTTTTATGTTTAAAGTTTTTCTAAATTCCAAATTAATTATCATTTAAAAAACAATACAAATTTAAACCCCAAAATAAAAAATAAGGCGGGAACAGAGAGAAAATACCTGAAATTTTTTGAAAACAGGGGAATATGTCCCGGTTGGAGCCGCCAACCGGGACTAAAGACCCCCTGCGCGCCAACCCTTGGTCCGCTGAAAATATTGGAGTATAGGTCCCGTTTGGTGGCTCCAACCGGGACGTATAACCCTTTAGTCCCGGTTGGAGCCACCAACCGGGACTAAAGGACCTTTGGTTATAACTGGGTGCCCCTCCTCTTCTTCTTCCCCATCTCCCCTCCTCTTCTCTTCTCGCGCACGACGCCGTCAGGCTGCCCCGCCGCCGTGCACGCCCTACCGGCCGCCCCTCGCCCAGCCAATCGTGCAGGAAGCTTCGCCTCGTCGCCCCGAGGCTTCTCCCTGAAGGAATCGGCCCCGCTCGCTCCCAATCGTCGCCAACGACCCTCGAGCCCGACGATCGCCGCCGTCGATTCGTCGGCTCCCGACCTCGCCTCGCCTCCCCGACACCACCACCGCACACCTGGTATGCTGCTGGTCCTCGTGGACCCTCTCTCTCGCCCCCTCTCGCTCTGGTTCATCCTCCCCGTCGACCACCTGCCACCACCGCCGCTCACCATCGTCGTGCTCTCTCTCCGGTGACCTTTTGGAGGCGGCGCCGCTACTCTTTGGCTCGCCTCAACCTCCTCTCTCTAACGCGCGCACGCACGCGCCCTAGATCGCCCCCTAACGCCGTTCCCGATCACCGTCCTGCAAGCCACCGCCGGCGTGACGTCACCCGTGCATCAGCGCGACCCAGCCAGGGAGCCACTTTGCCTGCATGGATTTCCTATGTGGCCTCTGGCCCACAGGTCAGCGTCTCTGGCTAGCCCCAGCCCGAGTGAAAAATGCCCCCCTGAACCACTTTTTCTTGTGTGGCTGCTGAGGTGGCTCCGGGCCCCTCTATCAGTCACTGTGGGTAGGTTTGCCTGCGGTCTAAAAAGTTTAACCAGATTTTAATAATTTCAGAAATAATTATGATCTTATAAATTCAATAACTTTTAATCTATAAGTCATAAAAATATGAATAATATATCAAAATGTTCAGAAAAATGAAACCTAGCTATCTAAGCTATAATCATGCATTGTTCAACAACTTAAATTACAAGTTTAATTAGAAGAACAAATCCACCCCTCTCATGTGTTCCGGAGTTTCTCCGAGTTAGGGTTTTCACGCCTCGGAACCCGGATTAAATCGTCGAGCATTTCTTAGGGTTACATTCCAATGCAAATTAACTTGTCATATCATCATACTTGCTTGAGCATTGCATCGATGCCATGTGTTGATTGTTTCCCTTTCTTTTTGGTGTTTGGATTATTAGGTTTATTATTAGTTAGGTATTATTAGGTTTATTAATTAGTTTGGTATTATTGGTCTTCGGCCCCACTGGTCAGTCATTGTGGGTAGCCCCAGACCCGATTCACATTTTCAAGCAACTTAGGTGCATGTGGGTTCGACGATGTGCCTATCTACTACACGGTTTCCCTTTCTCTTCATTTTTTTTATTGTGTGTGTATATATTAGGGTTTCTCTGAATTAGGGTTTATATCTCTCAACATCGTACTTAACTTTCTCCTTTAGCCGCTTTGACTTATTCGTTTTTCCACCTATGTAGAAAATAGGGACCCACACGTCAGAGACGAAGAAAAGGAAGAGTTGATCCAAGGTGTGATCCGTGGGGAAGATAATTTAGACGTATCAACGTTTCTGAACAACTCCGGTGAGGGTGATCCTCTTTTTACCGGAGTAGACAACTTGTTTGAGGTTGAAGGTGTTGCCTTCCGTGAGGGAGAAGGCGATGCCTTGTGTAATCGAGAAGACGACCGCTCCGACGAGGTGCATGTAATATAAATCAATTCATTAATTAATCATCTGCTATCTATATAGAAATAGTAACGACGATCTTTCTTCTTTTAGCCCTCCGGATCGAAGGAATCTACTGAAAAGAGCAGACGAGGCCCAACCAAAAAGTTGCAAGACCATGAGAGGTTCAGGATCGAAGATGTCGCTGAAGACGGCAGACCGACAGCTCCCGAAGTTGTCGCAACCAAATTTGTGGCGCAATGCGGGGTAATCGTTAGGGACTTAATCCCGATCACCATTAGAAATTGGAATAGGCCTGCTAATGCGGATGAAGAGGGAACATGTTTATTTGTCCCTAACCACGCCAAAGATTTACTGTGGAAGAGGCTCATGGTTAATTTCAAACTACCGAAGATAGAGCTGGATCCAAATGCGGAGGATCCAGTTGAGGACGCCTTACAACATGGGAGAGCCATGGTGGCTAAGGTCAGGGAGTGGGCTTTGAAGAAGATGGCCCAGTGTTTCACCAACTGGAAGAAAAGATTGCACCTTGACTATGTCGTGAAAAAGAAGACTCCCGATTTCAAGAGTATTCAGTTTGAGAAGATAAAACCATTCTGGGATGAGTTTGTGGAATACAAGAAATCAGAAAAAGCTAAGAAAATGTCTGAAACGAATAAGCTGAATGCTGCTAAGAAGAAGTATCACCATACTATGGGGCAAGGTGGCTACAGGGTTGGCATTCCTAAGTGGGAGAAACTTGAGCAGGAACTGCGTGATAAAAATATCACCCTAGAGACAGAAGATTGGGTAGAATGTGCAAGGAATTGGTTTTACGGGCATGGGGGCACGTTGGACTCGGAAGGGAGGTGTATATATAACATACGACATAAAGAAGACCCCTTGCCAATCGAGAGGATCAAAAAGCAGTAAAGGCTGTTAAAGATGGGGACTTCATTCCCGATAGAGAGAATGATGAGCTCACACTCTCCCTTGGAAATAAGGAACATGATGGACGAACACGAGGCACAAGAGGCTCCCAATCATGGAGGACTGGGTTTCCCGAAGAGAGGAAGAAATATCCTGATAGAGGCCGTCAGAGGAAAAAGGACAGGGCGGCAGTTGAAGCAGAAAGTCAGAAAGAGCGAATGCGTTTAATTGAAGAACGATTAAAGCAACAACAAGATGAAATTAACACACTTAAAGAGCAAAGTACTACCGGCCCATCTCAGCAGCACACTGCATTCGATGCTACCGGCCTATCGCATAATCGAAAAAGCAGTGTGGCTTCCACCAAGGTCCCGGGTGATGACAATGGCGATGCCGATGATGCACCGACGATGGCTCCTATTGGCTACCCAGTGGATGATATCACAGAGATGACACACTGCGAGCTACATGTCAAAGTTGTGAACATATCAATGAAGGTGGCGGTCGGCTATGCCTTACCAATTAGACCAACACCAACTTACCACTGTCGTCCGGTTCCAGAAGGCTACGCTGTTGTCGGCGTGGATGAAATCATGCCCACCTTTGAGGTTTTGGATCTTCACTACCCTGCTGGTGAAGGGGATGTGACTGTGCTGGGTGACGCAAAAAACGTCACCATTCTATGGCCGAAGGATTGTATCGTGCTTCGAAATCACACGCCAAGGCCATCTTCGCCGCCGCCTCACCCGTCTCCAGCGAGGTCGTCGCCGCCGCGGCAGCCGTCTTCGTCGCCTCACCCGGCTCCGTCGCCTCACCAATCTCCGGCGCAGCCATCGCCGCGGGAGCCATCGCCGGCGCCTCAGGATAAAAAAGCGTAAGCGTACCGCTACTGTACATCGTAAGCGATCGCCAAAATGTAAACAAGAGCCTCTTCCAAAAGTACCAACGGTTCCTCCCAAGAGAGCTTATGACTGTACTAAAGAGGAGACTGCGGCGATCGTTGATGCGGAAACGACAGCGTTTTTCGCTAAGCTGAGGCGGCCGAAAGAGCCAGAGTTCCCCAGCACCAAAGAAGAAAAAGCCAAAGTGTTGAAAATGCTAAAGAATCTTCATCAACCCGAGCCAAAGCTGTCATCAGACTATGAGCGTTCTATTCTCAAGTCACATGCGGCACAAAAAGCCTCGAAGAGCAGTACTGATGCAAGCGGGAAATCTGTTGCCTAGCTCGGAGAACAAGCAAAACAGACTTGCGCCCCTCTCAAGGTGATTTCTCAAACCAATGTGGGGTCGAGCAAATATGGGGCCGAAGAGCAGTATGATCCAGAGGTAGTTGCACAATACGGAGAAGCTGCCGCTGCTCAAGGTATGAGTATTTCCCAGTACTTATCCCAGTTAGAGTTCTTCCCCATGAGTGAAGTAGCATACCAATACCAGTACGGAAAACCTCTCGTCAAACCTGAGGAGGTAAACAATCTTCCAACAAAAATGCGAAGATTGCATAACTGGTACATGCATGCCACAAGGGCCGGGGCTAACTGGATAGTGCTGAGGGTTACAAAAAAGCATCATGGGAAAGATAAGGATGACATGATATCCATTGAATTTGATGAACTATTTCAATTATTCAATCAAGACGCCTTGGACAAATCGATCATGAGTGCCTATTGTCTGTAAGTACTAATTCTGTAATTAATTTAGTCTCCAGCTATATTATTTTGTTTATTGCATGTATATAATCATACTGTAATATGCAGAATGAAGATTCCCGAATGCAGCAGAGGACAAATCTATGACATTGGCTTCATTGACCCATATTGGGTTCATGAAGCTAATCTCAAAATAAGCCCCCAGGATACGGAGGATAATATAGTACACGCGTTAAGGTTTCAAGAAACCAAAAGTAAAATACTATTTCCTTACAACTTCCAGTGAGTGTTATTGTCTTGTATACACTTTCTATTTCGCTTACTCGATGTTAAGTATATAATTGATTAGTTCTGCATTCGCAGGTACCACTATATTCTGTTAATCATTCAACTTGACAAAGGGCGTGTACTAGTCATGGACTAGAAACATAAACCCCTTGAGACGTGGAAGGACATGCAGATACTTCTCCAGCGGTAATTCTAATCATTACGACACTATATCGGCAACGTTCGTGAATTTTATGATATCAAGTACTTAATAACTTATTTTATTCGTTTTCTACGCTGGGCAGCGCTTGGAAACGGTTCACCAAGAAGGCTAGGGGTGTTTGGAAAGAGGAGCTTACATTTCAACCACTAGATGTAAGCACCACTAGCTATATCCGCGCATCTCTTTGATTCTAGTTTTGATATAGTTATTATCATGCTTGATTATTATTTTGATTGAACTCTGTTCTCGTAAAGTGCCTTACGCAGGGACCAGGTAACAATCTATGTGGATACTACGTATGCGAGTTCATCCGGCAGACGTGCGATGAGAAGGGCCGAAATTTAGAGCAACTCCACGTACGTAAAAAATTTCTATAGTTTTTAATTATAATCAAATTGTGTTTAGTTTCATATTCATATAGGCTGACTCCTTTTTTAAATCAGATCGAACGTCTACGGGACGGTCTTCTGCCAAAGGATCGCATACGAGCAATTCAGGAGGAATTGGCGGGATTCTTGGATGCAGAAGTCCTAAACACACAAGGGGAATACTACTCGGCTGTGTATAGACAATAGGAATTGTAAAAATAGCAACTTTCAAGAAATTGGCCGGTAGCATCGAATAGCAACTTTTGTATGTAGTGCATGAACTCGATCCGTGTATTGAATGTAATGTTGTCATGATGATCTTGTGTAATATAAGGTTCCTTCGTTGATAAGTGCAAAACACTAAATAAACAATAAAACAACCTAAATGAATTCTCTGCCGCGGCACAAAAAGTGGAGAAAATGCTGCCGCGGCAACAAAATGTGCCAAAATGAATTCTCTGCCGCGGCAGAGAAATGGGCCAAATCTCTGCCGCGGCAGCAGGTTATTAGTCCCGGTTCGTGTTACGAACCGGGACTAATGCTCCACCCCCCCTCGCGCTCTGATGCCGCCACGTGTGCCCCATTTGTCCCGGTTGGTGGGGCAACCGGGACTAATGGTTAGAGCTTTAGTCCCGATTGCCCCGTCCCGGTTGGGCAACCGGGACTAATGGCCCTTACCAACCGGGACGCATGGGCCCTTTTCTACCAGTGAAGATGTACTCATTTAGACCGCACGTTAATTTTCCAATGAGTGTGTAGTCTTGTGGGTTGGGTGTCGCTTTTCTTCATGATAATTTCTTAGGATGTGAGACATTGTTTCGTCTTGAGTTGCCAAGCAGGTGATGTGTACATGGTGGGGAAAACGCGTGTTCCGCATGAGATTTTATATACTTAATCATGGAGACCCTTTATAAAGTAGCTATGATAGCGACTAACTATCTATCAATGATGCATCTAATAATTGGTGGTTTTTGCCAAAGTTATTGTAGCCAGCTGAATGGTCATATCCGAGTGTTGGTTCGTTTATTTACTAATGGAATCTCTATAGAGCTAGAGTGCAAGATCAAACGTAATCCTTTTATTGCCAAATTAATCTAGCTTCTCATACCGATAACTAAAACTTAACAACGTCAGTAGGATTTCCCCTAATCAATCACGCTGAAGCTATCTAGCCAGCTAGCATGATCATTAATTGGCTGGGCATGCATTGCACCAAATAACAAGGACTTCAATGTTAGATCGATCCAGCTTGCGTACAATTATGGCACTATGTTACTCCAAGGGTTGCATGGGAGTACTCCCTCTGTCCCAAATTACTCTACATTCTAGGTTTGGTCAAAGTCAAATATGTTAGAACTTGAATCAACATCTTCAACAAAATAATAACATTTATAATACCAATTGTATATAATATAAAAGTATGTTTATGGTAAGTCTAACTATATTTATTACATATTTTAGATATTGATATTTTTTTCTTATATACATAGTCAAAGTTTATAAAGTTTGACTTTGACTAAACGTAAAACGCAGAGTAATTTGAGACGGAAAGAGTACCAATAAGATGTACTCCCTCCGATCCATATTAAGTGTCACCGAATTAGATGTGTCTAGACATGTTTTAGTGCTAGATATATCCAATTCAAAGACACTTATTATGGATCGAAGGGAGCAGCATTTAAGTTAGGCGTGTATTTCAGAATTTGAACTCATCTAGATATGTTTAATAGTAAGGTTTTGTTGGATATTTCTGTTACAAGCTACTTCTGTCTTCCCCATTAAGGATTGCAAGCATGCGGCGTGGCATGCACATATATCGACCGTCACGTGAGGGCTCACATCCATTCAACTGAGTTATGTACTTGACCAAGATGTACTTCATGTTTATTTGTCCTCCGGTATATTCTAGCAATTAGTTATAGAGTTTTTTTTTAATTTTTTCTAACAAACCAAAAAATACTGTGATTCACGTAATCTTAGGAAATATCTCAGTTATTAGAATTTCATGACTATATGTTGGATCACCTGAATTTTGAAGTGCTTGAGGAGGAAGATGTGGTCGTTGGCCTAGATGCTGGAATTGGGGGGGGGGGGGGGGGGTACTATGCTGACAATAAGAGTTCTATCCTATTTAGGATAGGATTCTCACCTATATTCTCCTTTTTAACTGTCTATGTACGATTCCTTTCTATGGCATCATTTAGATAGGTTACAAGCTAGAGCATCATGACTGCACTTATAGTAGGAAAAAACTTTAAGTTTGTAGTCAATTTTCATAAACACTTGCATCAACAATCCCTGATCGATTAATGTTTATCCACGACTACCCATCTCATATGCTTTATATTTTTCCTTTCTTATTTACTATTCGTGAAATTTAAAACTATACGTGGTGATGTTTATTATTTTTCATTCTAATATTCTTGTTTTCAACTAAGGCTGATCATAGTGGGAGTATCAAATTTCTAGTATCATGCATCTAATAGTAGTGTAAGATATTATCTTTATAGTCCATGGTATCATCTAGTAGTATAATTATAAACTCATTGTATTTAATTATTTGTAGAATATCTCAATGCAAACTTGTGTACACGATGTATTTTATCATTAAATGTCTTGTTTTTTGTGCTATTATATGGTATCATATTATGATACCACTATCACCTCTCTTTATTAAATGATGTGACCCATCAGATTTTTGCATGCATGTTATGCATATCAGTTTTGATACTCTCATTTAGCCAGCCTAAAACTAGGACATGCACAAGCATTAAACTGGTCGAGGGTTTCTTTATGGAATATGGAGTCATTAGTCGATCATTAATGTAGCCTACAATGCATCTAGGAGGATCTATGAGTAGACTTATTTGATACTACCATCATTAGTGACAAACGGTAGTCCGAGAAAATGCAAGAGGACTGAGCAGCTTGCACCAACAAGGGGACTAAGATCCACTAAAAGTATGTAGAATGTGAGGAATACATAACAAATCACGGTGGAGTAATGTGTTGCGTGTCACAGTTAAAAAATGTAAAACAAAATTCTGACAAATCCACCTAATATGGCTGATGTACAAAAACTTGAACCTAATTAACTAACCTATATTAATAGATGACATTTGATTAAGACATAATATTTATACGAATCTTCACAATTAACACTTAGTAATTTTGTAAATTCGTCCCGCATGACCTATCGCCTGTCAATTCGGTCGGTGTTGCGTTTCTCCGGTGGTCTCGCACATCGATGATGTTTCTGACTAGCTAAACGGAACCTATATAGTCCTATAGTTACAGAGTACACTAGCTAAATTCCTAACATCACCGAACGAGTGGGTTTTATAGTCCCGGGAATAAAAATACATTCTTTTCAACCGACTTTTTCAAACATACAAAAGTTTAGCTATGGTTGAAGCTGTTTGCACGTTAATTTTCCAAAAAGGGAGTAGGTCTTGCGGGTCTTGCATGTCGTTTTTCATCATGATAATTTCTTATAGGATGTGTGACATATGGCTAGAGTGCAAGACCAAACGTAATCTTTTTATTGCCAAATTAATCTAGCTTCTCATACCGACAACTAAAACCTAACAACATCGATAAGGTTTCACCTAATAAATCACCCCAAAACAATCTAGCCAGCTAGAATGATCATTAATTAGTCAGCATGCATTACATCAAATAACAAGAACTTCAACGTTAGATCGATCTAGCTTGTGTACACGTATGGCACCCTGTTACTCCATGGATTGCGTGGGAGTAATAACAAGATGTACTCCATCTGATCCATATTAAGTGTCACCCAATCAGATGTATCTAGACATGTTTTAGTGCTAGATATATCCAATTCAATGACTCATATTATGGATCGGAGGGAGTAGCATTTAACTTAAGCATGTATTTCAGACTTTTAACTCATTTTAGATATGTTTAATAGTGAGATTTTGTTGGATATTTCCCTTACAAGCTTCTTCTGTCTCCCCCATGAAGCATCGCAAGCATGCGGGGTGGCCTCCACATATATCGGCCGGCACGCGAGGGCTCCCATACATTTATGTGAGTTATGTACTTGACTGAGATGTACTTCATGTTTATTCATTTTTCCTCTAGCATATTCCAACAATTAGTTGTAGAAAAAAGTTAATTTCAGTTTTTTATGAAACCAAAAAAATACTATGTTTCACGTAATCTTGGGAATTTTCTCAGTTATTAGAATTACGTGACTATATGTTGGTTCACCTGAATTTTGAAGTGCTTGAGGAGGAAGATAAGGTCACTGGCCTAGATGCGGGAATTGGGGGTACTATGATGACAATAAGAGTTCTATCATATTTAGGATAGGATTCTCACCTATATTCTCCTTTGTTAGCTGTCCATGTAATATTCCCTCCTACGTGGCATCATTTAGATAGGGTATAAGCTAGAGCATCGTGACTGCACTTATAGTTGGAAAAAACTTCAAATTTGTAGTCAATTTGCAAAAACACTTGCATCAACAATCCTTATTAATGTTTATCCACGACTACCTATTTCATATTGTTTATATTTCTACTTTCTTATTTACTATTGGTGAAATCTAAAAGTCACAATTTATTCTGGACCATGAGGATATATCTAACGTGGAATACATGTTGCTTTTACCTAGTCCGGATGGGATCCATAAGACAAGAGTTTTTAATAAATGATCCAGGTCTAATTGAATATCAATGCATCTATACATTTTCTATGATTGAGGGATACCAAAATAGGCACACGACGAGTCGACGTCTTTTTCTTTCTATCTTTATCATAAAGCGTGTAGCACGAGAATGTTATTTAATTGTCCCATCCATTCCGGTCTCAATCCTAGCACCCACAGATTATTTAATGGTGATAATATTCAGCTGTTGGCACAAGAGAATGACATGTATGTGGCTACCCCCAAAAAATACTCTTCTCAAATGACTTTGTCAAACTTCTATAAGTTTAGCTATGGTTGAAGTTGTTGGCTATGGTCAAACTTCTATAATTTTCCAAAGATTCAGTAGTCTGGAGGGTTGGGTGTCACTTTTCGTCATGATAATTTCTTATATGATGAGACATTGTTTCGTATTGAGTGGCCAAGAAGGTGATGTGTACATGGTGGGTCAAACGCGTGTCCCACATGATATTTTATATACTTAATCATGGAGATCCTTGTAAAGCAGATATGATAGCGACTAACTATCTGTCAATGATGCATCTAATTATTGGTGGTTTCCACAAAAGTTACAGTAGCTGGCTGAATGGTCATTTCTGAGTGTTAGTTCGTTTATTTACTAATGGAATATCCATAGAGCTAGAAGTGCAAGATCGAAAGTAATCTTGTTATTGCCAAATTAATCTAGCTTCTCATACCGACAACTAAAATGTAACAACGTAGGTAGGATTTCACCTAACCAATCACGCTCAAACTATATATCCAGCTAGCATGATCATTAATTCTCTAGACATGTGTTGCACCAAATAACAAGGACTTCAACGTTAGATCGATCCAGCTTGCATACAAGTATGGCACCCTTTTACTCCATGGGTTGTGTGGGAGTACCAATAAGATGATGTACTCATTTAGACCGCACGTTAATTTTCCCATGAGGTGGTAGTCTTGCGGGTTGGGTGTCGCTTTTCTTCATGATAATTTCTTATAGGATGCGAGACATTGTTTCGTCTTGAGTGGCCAAGAAGGTGATTTGTACATGGTGGGGCAAACGCGTGTTCCATGTGAGATTTTATATACTTAATCATGGAGACCCTTGTAAAATAGCTATGATAGTGACTAACTATCTGTCAATGATGCATCTGATAATTGGTGGTTTCTGACAAAGTTATAGTAGCCAGCTGAATGGTCATTTCTGAGTGTTAGTTCATTTATTTACTAATGGAATCTCTATAGAGCTAGAGTGCAAGACCAAGCGTAATCTTTTTATTGCCAAATTAATCTAGCTTCTCATACCGACGCCTAATACCTAACAACATCGGTAGGATTTCACCTAATCAATCACGCTGAAGCTATCTAGCCAGCTAGAATGATCATTAATTGGATGGGCATGCATTGCACCAAATAACAAGGACTTCAACGTTACATCGATCCAGCTTGCGTATAATTATGGCACTCTGTTACTCCAAGGGTTGCATGGGAGTACCCAAGAGATGTACTCCCTACTATCCATATTAAGTATCACTGAATTAGATGTATCTAGATATGTTTTAGTGCTAGATACATCCAATTCAAAGACAATTATTATTGATCGGTGGGAGCATCATTTAACTGGCGCGTGTATTTCAGACTTTGAACTCATTTATATAAGTTTAATAGTAAGGTTTTGTTGGATATTTCTCTTACAAGCTACTTCTGTCACCCCATGAAGCATTGCAAGCATGCGACGTGGCCTACACATATATTGACCATCACGCGAGGGGCTCACGTCCATTCAGCTGAGTTATGTACTTGACCGAGATGTACTTCATGTTTATTTGTCCTCTGGTATATTATAGCAATTGGTTATAGCAAAAATAATAATTTTAATTTTTTTTGACACGTCAAAAAATACTATGTTTCACGTAATCTTAGGAAATATCTCATTTATTAGAATTTCGTGACTATATGTTGTATCACCTGAATTTTGAAGTGCTTGAGGAGAAGATGTCGTCGTTGGCCTAGACGCGGGAATTGGGGGTACTATGCTGACAATAAGAGCTCTATCCTATTTAGGATATGATTCTCACCTATATTCTTCTTTATTAACTGACTATGTAAGATTTCCTTTTACATGGCATCATTTAGATAGGATACAAGCTAGAGCATCGTGACTGCACTTATAGTAGGAAAAAACTTCAAGTTTGTAGTCAATTTGCATATACACTTGCATCAATAATCCTTGATCGATTAATGTTTATCCATGACTACCTATTTCATATTTTATATATTTCTTCTTTCTTATTTACAATTGGTGAAATTTAAAAATCATAATTTATTCTGGACCATGAGGATATACCTGACATGGAATACGTATGGAGCACGTTTGTGCTGCTTTTACCTAGTCTGGTTGGGGTCCATAAGACAAGAGATTTTACTTAATAATCCATGTCTAACTGAATCTCAATCCATTTATACATTTTCTATGATCGAGGGATACAAAAATAGGCACATGACGTGGACGCCTTTGTTTTCTATCACTAGTGGAAAAAAGGGCCATCCGTTCGCGACCCCTCAGAGCATTAGTCCCGGTTGCGCCACCAACCGGGACTAATGCTGGCACGCGTCCCGGTTCGAGCGGGCACGGGGCCAGGGGGCATGCGTCCCGGTTGGTAAGAGGGAATACGTCCCGGTTGGAGCCACCAACCGGGACTAAATGTTTGGCCACAGCCACGTGGCGTGGCACACACCTTTAGTCCCGGTTGCTGGCTCCAACCGGGACGTATTCTCCTGCCCTCTATAAATGCAACGCCCCAGCCCCCTCTGCCTCCACTCTGTTTCTTCTCTTGGTGGAAGGTGTGAGGGGTGTGCTAGTTTTTTCTCTTCTATGCACGCATTGAAGGTGTTTGATGAAATGTTTGAGTGAATAATCCCATTGAATTTCTCATAGAACAAAAATATAGAAGGTGTTCGAGACGCACTTGAGCTTTCTCCTCTATATTTCCCTCGATCGTGGTTAGCAATTTTATATTTTCTCTGTCATTGATACAATTCATGTGTCGATGTGAATTGGTTATTCACTGTTTATGATGTCCTGTTTTTTTGATAAAATTACTTATATGATGCAGATGAACGGTCGGGAATGGATGTACGTTGACCGGCGCGTAGCCGGTTATATCAAAGGCGTGGATAAATTTATCGATGTGGCTACAGCAAACAAAGAGAATGGATTTATACGTTGTCCATGTGTTCAATGTCGGAACAACAAGGAGTACTCTTCCTCGAAAATCATTCGCGGCCACCTGATTATGAAAGGTTTCATGCCCAACTATAATTGCTGGACCAAGCACGGGGAAAGAGGGGTTATGATGGAAGATGGTGAAGAAGAAGATGATGATAACAACTATCATCATATGTTTCCTGAATACAGTGATACTGCAATGTTTCCTGAATACAGTGATACTGCAATGGAAGACAAGAAGATGATGATAACAACTATGCTCTTACCAAAGCAGAGAAGGAAATCTTTTTTGAAGTCCTTTACAGTATCAAGGTGCCGTCGGGCTTCTCATCTAATATAAAGGGGATAATAAATATGGCAGAGAAAAAGTTCCAAAACCTGAAGTCTCATGACTGTCACGTGATTATGACGCAGTTGCTTCCGATTGCATTGAGGGGGCTTCTACCGGAAAATGTTCGAGTACCCATTGTGAAGCTGTGTGCATTCCTCAATGCAATATCTCAGAAGGTAATCAATCCAGATATTCTGCCAAGGTTACAGAAGGATGTGGTACAATGTCTTGTTAGTTTTGAATTGGTGTTCCCACCATCCTTCTTCAATATTATGACGCATCTCCTGGTTCATCTAGTGGAAGAGATTTCCTTTCTCGGTCCGGTATTTCTGCACAATATGTTCCCCTTTGAGAGGTTCATGGGAGTCTTAAAGAAATATGTTCATAACCGTGCTAGACCAGAAAGAAGCATCTCCAAGGGATATGGAACAGAGGAGGTCATTGAGTTTTGTGTTGACTTTATTCCTGACCTTAAGCCGATTGGTGTTTCTGACTCGCTGCATGAGGGAAGACTAAGTGGAAAAGGCACGCTGGGAAATAAAGCAATGATATGTGTGCCGAACAATGATCATGTTTCGAAAAAACCTTCACAAAATGACCTATCATGTTCGAGGTTTCATGGCATTTTCGGTCCAAATGACCGATGTTATGTGCTGAATCACGGCATAGTTTGTGATGTTGTGCCCATATTATGCATGTGTGTGGACATTGGTATGGAGAACAATGTTGCAGGAGGAAGTTTTCCTTTTTGTCGCATGGAAAAGCCCTTTTCCATTTTCCGAACGCAAAAAACGGGTCGTTTTGTGAAGTAACCACCAAAATGCCGTTTCACAATGCTACCATCCCATTTTCCTAAAATACTAGACCACCTTACATGGACTATCTCCCAACCGGTACATCTCAAACCTTTTCGTCCATCCTGGGTAAAAAGGACAAATGTCTGCCGAATCAGCAGGAAGTGGGTCCGGTTTGTACTACAGGTACATGATCTATCGCCCGTGATTTTTTGAAAAAATCATTTTTAGACTCGCAATATGTGGTTTCTTTAGAGATCCAATGTAAGTTCTAACGATGCTCGTCCCCTATCTTCATGCAAACCGGTTCGACCATAGTTAGAAATTCAGATAATTCAAAACGGGCATAATAAATTCAAAAAAAATCCGAACAATGAAAATCCTTCACGTGGTGTCATATTATGTTACATAGTTGAAAGGAAAAATACAAGACTTGGTATATTGATCATGTTTCGAAAAAACCTTCACAAAATGACCTATCATGTTCGAGGTTTCATGGCTTTCGGTCCAAATGACCGATGTTATGTGCTGAATCACGGTATAGTTTGTGATGTTGTGCCCATATATGCATGTGTGTGGACATTGGTATGGAGAACAATGTTGCAGGAGGAAGTTTTCCTTTTTGTCGCACGGAAAAGCCCTTTTCCATTTTCCGAGCGCAAAAAACGGGTCGTTTTGTGAAGTAACCACCAAAATGCCGTTTCAAAATGCTACCGTCCTATTTTCCTAAAATACTAGACCACCTTACATGGACTATCTCCCAACCGGTACATCTCAAACCTTTTCGTCCATCCCGGGTAAAAAGGACAAATGTCTGCCGAATCGGCAGGAAGTGGGTCCGGTTTGTACTACAGGTACATGATCTATCGCCCGTGATTTTTTGAAAAAATCGTTTTTAGACTCGCAATATGTGTTTTCTTCAGAGATCCAATGCAAGTTCTAACGATACTCGTCCCCTATCTTCATGCACGTACACCGGTTCGACCATAGTTAGAAATTCAGATAATTCAAAACAGGCATAATAAATTCAAAAAAAATCCGAACAATGAAGTCCTTCGCGTGGTGTCATATTATGTTACATAGTTGAAAGGAAAAATACAAGACTTGGTATATTGATCATGTTTCGAAAAAACCTTCACAAAATGACCTATCATGTTCGAGATTTCATGGCTTTCGGTCCAAATGACCGATGTTATGTGCTGAATCACGGCATAGTTTGTGATGTTGTGCCCATATTATGCATGTGTGTGGACATTGGTATGGAGAACAATGTTGCAGGAGGAAGTTTTCCTTTTTGTCGCACGGAAAAGCCCTTTTCCATTTTCCGAGCGCAAAAAACGGGTCGTTTTGTGAAGTAACCACCAAAATGCCGTTTCAGAATGCTACCGTCCTATTTTCCTAAAATACTAGACCACCTTACATGGACTATCTCCCAACCGGTACATCTCAAACCTTTTCGTCCATCCCGGGTAAAAAGGACAAATGTCCGCCGAATCGGTAGGAAGTGGGTCCGGTTTGTACTACAGGTACATGATCTATCGCCCGTGATTTTTGAAAAAAATCATTTTTAGACTCGCAATATGTGGTTTCTTCAGAGATCCAATGCAAGTTCTAACAATGCTCGTCCCCTATCTTCATGCACACCGGTTCGACCATAGTTAGAAATTCAGATAATTCAAAACGGGCATAATAAATTCAAAAAAAATCCGAACAATGAAAATCCTTCGCGTGGTGTCATATTATGTTACATAGTTGAAAGGAAAAATACAAGACTTGGTATATTGATCATGTTTCGAAAAAACCTTCACAAAATGACCTATCATGTTCGAGGTTTCATGGCTTTCGGTCCAAATGACCGATGTTATGTGCTGAATCACGGCATAGTTTGTGATGTTGTGCCCATATTATGCATGTGTGTGGACATTGGTATGGAGAACAATGTTGCAGGAGGAAGTTTTCCTTTTTGTCGCACGGAAAAGCTCTTTTCCATTTTCCGAGCGCAAAAAACGGGTCGTTTTGTGAAGTAACCACCAAAATACCGTTTCAGAATGCTACCGTCCTATTTTCCTAAAATACTAGACCACCTTACATGGACTATCTCCCAACCGGTACATCTCAAACCTTTTCGTCCATCCTGGGTAAAAAGGACAAATGTCTGCCGAATCGGTAGGAAGTGGGTCCGGTTTGTACTACAGGTACATGATCTATCGCCCGTGATTTTTTGAAAAAATCATTTTTAGACTCGCAATATGTGGTTTCTTCAGATATCCAATGCAAGTTCTAACGATGCTCGTCCCCTATCTTCATGCAAACCGGTTCGACCATAGTTAGAAATTCAGATAATTCGAAACGGGCATAATAAATTCAAAAAAAATACGAACAATGAAAATCCTTCGCGTGGTGTCATATTATGTTACATAGTTGAAAGAAAAAATACCAGACTTGGTATATTGATCATGTTTCGAAAAAACCTTCACAAAATGACCTATCATGTTCGAGGTTTCATGGCTTTCGGTCCAAATGACCGATGCTATGTGCTGAATCACGGCATAGTTTGTGATGTTGTGCCCATATTATGCATGTGTGTGGACATTGGTATGGAGAACAATGTTGCAGGAGAAAATGATTTTGAATTATTTATTTAAATGCAAACACTTTTTATGTTTAAAGTTTTTCTAAATTCCAAATTAATATTAAAAATATATAAGTTAATTCATTTTTAATTGTAAATGGTTCATATTTTAAATGGTTACATTAATTATTTTTTAAAACAGAAAATGTTTTTGAATTATTTATTTTAATCCAAACACTTTTTATGTTTAAATTTTTTGTAAATTCCAAATTAATATTCAAAAATATAAGTTAATTCATTTTAAAAGGTTACATTAATTATTTTTTAAAAATAGAATATGTTTTTGAATTATTTATTCAAATCCATACACTTCTTATGTTTAAAGTTTTTTTAAATTCCAAATTGATATTAAAAAAATATAAGTTAATTCATTTTTAATTGTAAATGGTTCATATTTTAAATGGTTACATTAATTATTTTTTAAAACAGAAAATGTTTTTGAATTATTTATTTAAATCCAAACACTTTTTATGTTTAAATTTTTTCTAAATTCCAAATTAATATTAAAAAATATGAGTTAATTCATTTTAAAAGGTTACATTAATTATTTTTTGAAAATAGAATATGTTTTTGAATTATTTATTCAAATCCATACACTTCTTATGTTTAAAGTTTTTCTAAATTCCAAATTGATATTAAAAAAATATAAGTTAATTCATTTTTAATTATAAATGGTTCATATTTTAAATGGTTACATTAATTATTTTTTAAAACAGCAAATGGTTTTGAATTATTTATTCAAATCCAAACACTTTTTATGTTTAAAGTTTTTCTAAATTCCAAATTAATTATCATTTAAAAAACAATACAAATTTAAACCCCAAAATAAAAAATAAGGCGGGAACAGAGAGAAAATACCTGAAATTTTTTGAAAACAGGGGAATATGTCCCGGTTGGAGCCGCCAACCGGGACTAAAGACCCCCTGCGCGCCAACCCTTGGTCCGCTGAAAATATTGGAGTATAGGTCCCGGTTGGTGGCTCCAACCGGGACGTATAACCCTTTAGTCCCGGTTGGAGCCACCAACCGGGACTAAAGGACCTTTGGTTATAACTGGGTGCCCCTCCTCTTCTTCTTCCCCATCTCCCCTCCTCTTCTCTTCTCGCGCACGACGCCGTCAGGCTGCCCCGCCGCCGTGCACGCCCTACCGGCCGCCCCTCGCCCAGCCAATCGTGCAGGAAGCTTCGCCTCGTCGCCCCGAGGCTTCTCCCTGAAGGAATCGGCCCCGCTCGCTCCCAATCGTCGCCAACGACCCTCGAGCCCGACGATCGCCGCCGTCGATTCGTCGGCTCCCGACCTCGCCTCGCCTCCCCGACACCACCACCGCACACCTGGTATGCTGCTGGTCCTCGTGGACCCTCTCTCTCGCCCCCTCTCGCTCTGGTTCATCCTCCCCGTCGACCACCTGCCACCACCGCCGCTCACCATCGTCGTGCTCTCTCTCCGGTGACCTTTTGGAGGCGGCGCCGCTACTCTTTGGCTCGCCTCAACCTCCTCTCTCTAACGCGCGCACGCACGCGCCCTAGATCGCCCCCTAACGTCGTTCCCGATCACCGTCCTGCAAGCCACCGCCGGCGTGACGTCACCCGTGCATCAGCGCGACCCAGCCAGGGAGCCACTTTGCCTGCATGGATTTCCTATGTGGCCTCTGGCCCACAGGTCAGCGTCTCTAGCTAGCCCCAGCCCGAGTGAAAAATGCCCCCCTGAACCACTTTTTCTTGTGTGGCTGCTGAGGTGGCTCCGGGCCCCTCTATCAGTCACTGTGGGTAGGTTTGCCTGCGGTCTAAAAAGTTTAACCAGATTTTAATAATTTCAGAAATAATTATAATCTTATAAATTCAATAACTTTTAATCTATAAGTCATAAAAATATGAATAATATATCAAAATGTTCAGAAAAATGAAACCTAGCTATCTAAGCTATAATCATGCATTGTTCAACAACTTAAATTACAAGTTTAATTAGAAGAACAAATCCACCCCTCTCATGTGTTCCGGAGTTTCTCCGAGTTAGGGTTTTCACGCCTCGGAACCCCGATTAAATCGTCGAGCATTTCTTAGGGTTACATTCCAATGCAAATTAACTTGTCATATCATCATACTTGCTTGAGCATTGCATCGATGCCATGTGTTGATTGTTTCCCTTTCTTTTTGGTGTTTGGATTATTAGGTTTATTATTAGTTAGGTATTATTAGGTTTATTAATTAGTTTGGTATTATTGGTCTTCGGCCCCACTGGTCAGTCACTGTGGGTAGCCCCAGACCCGATTCACATTTTCAAGCAACTTAGGTGCATGTGGGTTCGACGATGTGCCTATCTACTACACGGTTTCCCTTTCTCTTCATTTTTATTATTGTGTGTGTATATATTAGGGTTTCTCTGAATTAGGGTTTATATCTCTCAACATCGTACTTAACTTTCTCCTTTAGCCGCTTTAACTTATTCGTTTTTCCACCTATGTAGAAAATAGGGACCCACACGTCAGAGACGAAGAAAAGGAAGAGTTGATCCAAGGTGTGATCCGTGGGGAAGATAATTTAGACGTATCAACGTTTCTGAACAACTCCGGTGAGGGTGATCCTCTTTTTACCGGAGTAGACAACTTGTTTGAGGTTGAAGGTGTTGCCTTCCGCGAGGGAGAAGGCGATGCCTTGTGTAATCGAGAAGACGACCGCTCCGGCGAGGTGCATGTAATATAAATCAATTCATTAATTAATCATCTGCTATCTATATAGAAATAGTAACGACGATCTTTCTTCTTTTAGCCCTCCGGATCGAAGGAATCTACTGAAAAGAGCAGACGAGGCCCAACCAAAAAGTTGCAAGACCATGAGAGGTTCAGGATCGAAGATGTCGCTGAAGACGGCAGACCGACAGCTCCCGAAGTTGTCGCAACCAAATTTGTGGCACAATGCGGGGTAATCGTTAGGGACTTAATCCCGATCACCATTAGAAATTGGAATAGGCCTGCTAATGCGGATGAAGAGGGAACATGTTTATTTGTCCCTAACCACGCCAAAGATTTACTGTGGAAGAGGCTCATGGTTAATTTCAAACTACCGAAGATAGAGCTGGATCCAAATGCGGAGGATCCAGTTGAGGACGCCTTACAACATGGGAGAGCCATGGTGGCTAAGGTCAGGGAGTGGGCTTTGAAGAAGATGGCCCAGTGTTTCACCAACTAGAAGAAAAGATTGCACCTTGACTATGTCGTGAAAAAGAAGACTCCCGATTTCAAGAGTATTCAGTTTGAGAAGATAAAACCATTCTGGGATGAGTTTGTGGAATACAAGAAATCAGAAAAAGCTAAGAAAATGTCTGAAACGAATAAGCTGAATGCTGCTAAGAAGAAGTATCACCATACTATGGGGCAAGGTGGCTACAGGGTTGGCATTCCTAAGTGGGAGAAACTTGAGCAGGAACTGCGTGATAAAAATATCACCCTAGAGACAGAAGATTGGGTAGAATGTGCAAGGAATTGGTTTTACGGGCATGGGGGCACGTTGGACTCGGAAGGGAGGTGTATATATAACATACGACATAAAGAAGACCCCTTGCCAATCGAGAGGATCAGAAAGCAGTAAAGGCTGTTAAAGATGGGGACTTCATTCCCGATAGAGAGAATGATGAGCTCACACTCTCCCTTGGAAATAAGGAACATGATGGACGAACACGAGGCACAAGAGGCTCCCAATCATGGAGGACTGGGTTTCCCGAAGAGAGGAAGAAATATCCTGATAGAGGCCGTCAGAGGAAAAAGGACAGGGCGGCAGTTGAAGCAGAAAGTCAGAAAGAGCGAATGCGTTTAATTGAAGAACGATTAAAGCAACAACAAGATGAAATTAACACACTTAAAGAGCAAAGTACTACCGGCCCATCTCAGCAGCACACTGCATTCGATGCTACCGGCCTATCGCATAATCGAAAAAGCAGTGTGGCTTCCACCAAGGTCCCGGGTGATGACAATGGCGATGCCGATGATGCACCGACGATGGCTCCTATTGGCTACCCAGTGGATGATATCACAGAGATGACACACTGCGAGCTACATGTCAAAGTTGTGAACATATCAATGAAGGTGGCGGTCGGCTATGCCTTACCAATTAGACCAACACCAACTTACCACTGTCGTCCGGTTCCAGAAGGCTACGCTGTTGTCGGCGTGGATGAAATCATGCCCACCTTTGAGGTTTTGGATCTTCACTACCCTGCTGGTGAAGGGGATGTGACTGTGCTGGGTGACGCAAAAAACGTCACCATTCTATGGCCGAAGGATTGTATCGTGCTTCGAAATCACACGCCAAGGCCATCTTCGCCGCCGCCTCACCCGTCTCCAGCGAGGTCGTCGCCGCCGCGGCAGCCGTCTTCGTCGCCTCACCCGGCTCCGTCGCCTCACCAATCTCCGGCGCAGCCATCGCCGCGGGAGCCATCGCCGGCGCCTCAGGATAAAAAAGCGTAAGCGTACCGCTACTGTACATCGTAAGCGATCGCCAAAATGTAAACAAGAGCCTCTTCCAAAAGTACCAACGGTTCCTCCCAAGAGAGCTTATGACTGTACTAAAGAGGAGACTGCGGCGATCGTTGATGCGGAAACGACAGCGTTTTTCGCTAAGCTGAGGCGGCCGAAAGAGCCAGAGTTCCCCAGCACCAAAGAAGAAAAAGCCAAAGTGTTGAAAATGCTAAAGAATCTTCATCAACCCGAGCCAAAGCTGTCATCAGACTATGAGCGTTCTATTCTCAAGTCACATGCGGCACAAAAAGCCTCGAAGAGCAGTACTGATGCAAGCGGGAAATCTGTTGCCTAGCTCGGAGAACAAGCAAAACAGACTTGCGCCCCTCTCAAGGTGATTTCTCAAACCAATGTGGGGTCGAGCAAATATGGGGCCGAAGAGCAGTATGATCCAGAGGTAGTTGCACAATACGGAGAAGCTGCCGCTGCTCAAGGTATGAGTATTTCCCAGTACTTATCCCAGTTAGAGTTCTTCCCCATGAGTGAAGTAGCATACCAATACCAGTACGGAAAACCTCTCGTCAAACCTGAGGAGGTAAACAATCTTCCAACAAAAATGCGAAGATTGCATAACTGGTACATGCATGCCACAAGGGCCGGGGCTAACTGGATAGTGCTGAGGGTTACAAAAAAGCATCATGGGAAAGATAAGGATGACATGATATCCATTGAATTTGATGAACTATTTCAATTATTCAATCAAGACGCCTTAGACAAATCGATCATGAGTGCCTATTGTCTGTAAGTACTAATTCTGTAATTAATTTAGTCTCCAGCTATATTATTTTGTTTATTGCATGTATATAATCATACTGTAATATGCAGAATGAAGATTCCCGAATGCAGCAGAGGACAAATCTATGACATTGGCTTCATTGACCCATATTGGGTTCATGAAGCTAATCTCAAAATAAGCCCCCAGGATACGGAGGATAATATAGTACACGCGTTAAGGTTTCAAAAAACCAAAAGTAAAATACTATTTCCTTACAACTTCCAGTGAGTGTTATTGTCTTGTATACACTTTCTATTTCGCTTACTCGATGTTAAGTATATAATTGATTAGTTCTGCATTCGCAGGTACCACTATATTCTGTTAATCATTCAACTTGACAAAGGGCGTGTACTAGTCATGGACTAGAAACATAAACCCCTTGAGACGTGGAAGGACATGCAGATACTTCTCCAGCCGTAATTCTAATCATTACGACACTATATCGGCAACGTTCGTGAATTTTATGATATCAAGTACTTAATAACTTATTTTATTCGTTTTCTACGCTGGGCAGCGCTTGGAAACGGTTCACCAAGAAGGCTAGGGGTGTTTGGAAAGAGGAGCTTACATTTCAACCACTAGATGTAAGCACCACTAGCTATATCCGCATATCTCTTTGATTCTAGTTTTGATATAGTTATTATCATGCTTGATTATTATTTTGATTGAACTCTGTTCTCGTAAAGTGCCTGACGCAGGGACCAGGTAACAATCTATGTGGATACTACGTATGCGAGTTCATCCGGCAGACGTGCGATGAGAAGGGCCGAAATTTAGAGCAACTCCACGTACGTAAAAAATTTCTATAGTTTTTAATTATAATCAAATTGTGTTTAGTTTCATATTCATATAGGCTGACTCCTTTTTTAAATCAGATCGAACGTCTACGGGACGGTCTTCTGCCAAAGGATCGCATACGAGCAATTCAGGAGGAATTGGCGGGATTCTTGGATGCAGAAGTCCTAAACACACAAGGGGAATACTACTCGGCTGTGTATAGACAATAGGAATTGTAAAAATAGCAACTTTCAAGAAATTGGCCGGTAGCATCGAATAGCAACTTTTGTATGTAGTGCATGAACTCGATCCGTGTATTGAATGTAATGTTGTCATGATGATCTTGTGTAATATAAGGTTCCTTCGTTGATAAGTGCAAAACACTAAATAAACAATAAAACAACCTAAATGAATTCTCTGCCGCGGCACAAAAAGTGGAGAAAATGCTGCCGCGGCAACAAAATGTGCCAAAATGAATTCTCTGCCGCGGCAGAGAAATGGGCCAAATCTCTGCCGCGGCAGCAGGTTATTAGTCCCGGTTCGTGTTACGAACCGGGACTAATGCTCCACCCCCCCTCGCGCTCTGATGCCGCCACGTGTGCCCCATTTGTCCCGGTTGGTGGGGCAACCGGGACTAATGGTTAGAGCTTTAGTCCCGATTGCCCCGTCCCGGTTGGGCAACCGGGACTAATGGCCCTTACCAACCGGGACGCATGGGCCCTTTTCTACCAGTGAAGATGTACTCATTTAGACCGCACGTTAATTTTCCAATGAGTGTGTAGTCTTGTGGGTTGGGTGTCGCTTTTCTTCATGATAATTTCTTAGGATGTGAGACATTGTTTCGTCTTGAGTTGCCAAGCAGGTGATGTGTACATGGTGGGGAAAACGCGTGTTCCGCATGAGATTTTATATACTTAATCATGGAGACCCTTTATAAAGTAGCTATGATAGCGACTAACTATCTATCAATGATGCATCTAATAATTGGTGGTTTTTGCCAAAGTTATTGTAGCCAGCTGAATGGTCATATCCGAGTGTTGGTTCGTTTATTTACTAATGGAATCTCTATAGAGCTAGAGTGCAAGATCAAACGTAATCCTTTTATTGCCAAATTAATCTAGCTTCTCATACCGATAACTAAAACTTAACAACGTCAGTAGGATTTCCCCTAATCAATCACGCTGAAGCTATCTAGCCAGCTAGCATGATCATTAATTGGCTGGGCATGCATTGCACCAAATAACAAGGACTTCAATGTTAGATCGATCCAGCTTGCGTACAATTATGGCACTATGTTACTCCAAGGGTTGCATGGGAGTACTCCCTCTGTCCCAAATTACTCTACATTCTAGGTTTGGTCAAAGTCAAATATGTTAGAACTTGAATCAACATCTTCAACAAAATAATAACATTTATAATACCAATTGTATATAATATAAAAGTATGTTTATGGTAAGTCTAACTATATTTATTACATATTTTAGATATTGATATTTTTTTCTTATATACATAGTCAAAGTTTATAAAGTTTGACTTTGACTAAACGTAAAACGCAGAGTAATTTGAGACGGAAAGAGTACCAATAAGATGTACTCCCTCCGATCCATATTAAGTGTCACCGAATTAGATGTGTCTAGACATGTTTTAGTGCTAGATATATCCAATTCAAAGACACTTATTATGGATCGAAGGGAGCAGCATTTAAGTTAGGCGTGTATTTCAGAATTTGAACTCATCTAGATATGTTTAATAGTAAGGTTTTGTTGGATATTTCTGTTACAAGCTACTTCTGTCTTCCCCATTAAGGATTGCAAGCATGCGGCGTGGCATGCACATATATCGACCGTCACGTGAGGGCTCACATCCATTCAACTGAGTTATGTACTTGACCAAGATGTACTTCATGTTTATTTGTCCTCCGGTATATTCTAGCAATTAGTTATAGAGTTTTTTTTTAATTTTTTCTAACAAACCAAAAAATACTGTGATTCACGTAATCTTAGGAAATATCTCAGTTATTAGAATTTCATGACTATATGTTGGATCACCTGAATTTTGAAGTGCTTGAGGAGGAAGATGTGGTCGTTGGCCTAGATGCTGGAATTGGGGGGGGGGGGGGGGGGGGTACTATGCTGACAATAAGAGTTCTATCCTATTTAGGATAGGATTCTCACCTATATTCTCCTTTTTAACTGTCTATGTACGATTCCTTTCTATGGCATCATTTAGATAGGTTACAAGCTAGAGCATCATGACTGCACTTATAGTAGGAAAAAACTTTAAGTTTGTAGTCAATTTTCATAAACACTTGCATCAACAATCCCTGATCGATTAATGTTTATCCACGACTACCCATTTCATATGCTTTATATTTTTCCTTTCTTATTTACTATTCGTGAAATTTAAAACTATACGTGGTGATGTTTATTATTTTTCATTCTAATATTCTTGTTTTCAACTAAGGCTGATCATAGTGGGAGTATCAAATTTCTAGTATCATGCATCTAATAGTAGTGTAAGATATTATCTTTATAGTCCATGGTATCATCTAGTAGTATAATTATAAACTCATTGTATTTAATTATTTGTAGAATATCTCAATGCAAACTTGTGTACACGATGTATTTTATCATTAAATGTCTTGTTTTTTGTGCTATTATATGGTATCATATTATGATACCACTATCACCTCTCTTTATTAAATGATGTGACCCATCAGATTTTTGCATGCATGTTATGCATATCAGTTTTGATACTCTCATTTAGCCAGCCTAAAACTAGGACATGCACAAGCATTAAACTGGTCGAGGGTTTCTTTATGGAATATGGAGTCATTAGTCGATCATTAATGTAGCCTACAATGCATCTAGGAGGATCTATGAGTAGACTTATTTGATACTACCATCATTAGTGACAAACGGTAGTCCGAGAAAATGCAAGAGGACTGAGCAGCTTGCACCAACAAGGGGACTAAGATCCACTAAAAGTATGTAGAATGTGAGGAATACATAACAAATCACGGTGGAGTAATGTGTTGCGTGTCACAGTTAAAAAATGTAAAACAAAATTCTGACAAATCCACCTAATATGGCTGATGTACAAAAACTTGAACCTAATTAACTAACCTATATTAATAGATGACATTTGATTAAGACATAATATTTATACGAATCTTCACAATTAACACTTAGTAATTTTGTAAATTCGTCCCGCATGACCTATCGCCTGTCAATTCGGTCGGTGTTGCGTTTCTCCGGTGGTCTCGCACATCGATGATGTTTCTGACTAGCTAAACGGAACCTATATAGTCCTATAGTTACAGAGTACACTAGCTAAATTCCTAACATCACCGAACGAGTGGGTTTTATAGTCTCGGGAATAAAAATACATTCTTTTCAACCGACTTTTTCAAACATACAAAAGTTTAGCTATGGTTGAAGCTGTTTGCACGTTAATTTTCCAAAAAGGGAGTAGGTCTTGCGGGTCTTGCATGTCGTTTTTCATCATGATAATTTCTTATAGGATGTGTGACATATGGCTAGAGTGCAAGACCAAACGTAATCTTTTTATTGCCAAATTAATCTAGCTTCTCATACCGACAACTAAAACCTAACAACATCGATAAGGTTTCACCTAATAAATCACGCCAAAACAATCTAGCCAGCTAGAATGATCATTAATTAGTCAGCATGCATTACATCAAATAACAAGAACTTCAACGTTAGATCGATCTAGCTTGTGTACACGTATGGCACCCTGTTACTCCATGGATTGCGTGGGAGTAATAACAAGATGTACTCCATCTGATCCATATTAAGTGTCACCCAATCAGATGTATCTAGACATGTTTTAGTGCTAGATATATCCAATTCAATGACTCATATTATGGATCGGAGGGAGTAGCATTTAACTTAAGCATGTATTTCAGACTTTTAACTCATTTTAGATATGTTTAATAGTGAGATTTTGTTGGATATTTCCCTTACAAGCTTCTTCTGTCTCCCCCATGAAGCATCGCAAGCATGCGGGGTGGCCTCCACATATATCGGCCGGCACGCGAGGGCTCCCATACATTTATGTGAGTTATGTACTTGACTGAGATGTACTTCATGTTTATTCATTTTTCCTCTAGCATATTCCAACAATTAGTTGTAGAAAAAAGTTAATTTCAGTTTTTTGTGAAACCAAAAAAATACTATGTTTCACGTAATCTTGGGAATTTTCTCAGTTATTAGAATTACGTGACTATATGTTGGTTCACCTGAATTTTGAAGTGCTTGAGGAGGAAGATAAGGTCACTGGCCTAGATGCGGGAATTGGGGGTACTATGATGACAATAAGAGTTCTATCATATTTAGGATAGGATTCTCACCTATATTCTCCTTTGTTAGCTGTCCATGTAATATTCCCTCCTACGTGGCATCATTTAGATAGGGTATAAGCTAGAGCATCGTGACTGCACTTATAGTTGGAAAAAACTTCAAATTTGTAGTCAATTTGCAAAAACACTTGCATCAACAATCCTTATTAATGTTTATCCACGACTACCTATTTCATATTGTTTATATTTCTACTTTCTTATTTACTATTGGTGAAATCTAAAAGTCACAATTTATTCTGGACCATGAGGATATATCTAACGTGGAATACATGTTGCTTTTACCTAGTCCGGATGGGATCCATAAGACAAGAGTTTTTAATAAATGATCCAGGTCTAATTGAATATCAATGCATCTATACATTTTCTATGATTGAGGGATACCAAAATAGGCACACGACGAGTCGACGTCTTTTTCTTTCTATCTTTATCATAAAGCGTGTAGCACGAGAATGTTATTTAATTGTCCCATCCATTCCGGTCTCAATCCTAGCACCCACAGATTATTTAATGGTGATAATATTCAGCTGTTGGCACAAGAGAATGACATGTATGTGGCTACCCCCAAAAAATACTCTTCTCAAATGACTTTGTCAAACTTCTATAAGTTTAGCTATGGTTGAAGTTGTTGGCTATGGTCAAACTTCTATAATTTTCCAAAGATTCAGTAGTCTGGAGGGTTGGGTGTCACTTTTCGTCATGATAATTTCTTATATGATGAGACATTGTTTCGTATTGAGTGGCCAAGAAGGTGATGTGTACATGGTGGGTCAAACGCGTGTCCCACATGATATTTTATATACTTAATCATGGAGATCCTTGTAAAGCAGATATGATAGCGACTAACTATCTGTCAATGATGCATCTAATTATTGGTGGTTTCCACAAAAGTTACAGTAGCTGGCTGAATGGTCATTTCTGAGTGTTAGTTCGTTTATTTACTAATGGAATATCCATAGAGCTAGAAGTGCAAGATCGAAAGTAATCTTGTTATTGCCAAATTAATCTAGCTTCTCATACCGACAACTAAAATGTAACAACGTAGGTAGGATTTCACCTAACCAATCACGCTCAAACTATATATCCAGCTAGCATGATCATTAATTCTCTAGACATGTGTTGCACCAAATAACAAGGACTTCAACGTTAGATCGATCCAGCTTGCATACAAGTATGGCACCCTTTTACTCCATGGGTTGTGTGGGAGTACCAATAAGATGATGTACTCATTTAGACCGCACGTTAATTTTCCCATGAGGTGGTAGTCTTGCGGGTTGGGTGTCGCTTTTCTTCATGATAATTTCTTATAGGATGCGAGACATTGTTTCGTCTTGAGTGGCCAAGAAGGTGATTTGTACATGGTGGGGCAAACGCGTGTTCCATGTGAGATTTTATATACTTAATCATGGAGACCCTTGTAAAATAGCTATGATAGTGACTAACTATCTGTCAATGATGCATCTGATAATTGGTGGTTTCTGACAAAGTTATAGTAGCCAGCTGAATGGTCATTTCTGAGTGTTAGTTCATTTATTTACTAATGGAATCTCTATAGAGCTAGAGTGCAAGACCAAGCGTAATCTTTTTATTGCCAAATTAATCTAGCTTCTCATACCGACGCCTAATACCTAACAACATCGGTAGGATTTCACCTAATCAATCACGCTGAAGCTATCTAGCCAGCTAGAATGATCATTAATTGGATGGGCATGCATTGCACCAAATAACAAGGACTTCAACGTTACATTGATCCAGCTTGCGTATAATTATGGCACTCTGTTACTCCAAGGGTTGCATGGGAGTACCCAAGAGATGTACTCCCTACTATCCATATTAAGTATCACTGAATTAGATGTATCTAGATATGTTTTAGTGCTAGATACATCCAATTTAAAGACAATTATTATTGATCGGTGGGAGCATCATTTAACTGGCGCGTGTATTTCAGACTTTGAACTCATTTATATAAGTTTAATAGTAAGGTTTTGTTGGATATTTCTCTTACAAGCTACTTCTGTCACCCCATGAAGCATTGCAAGCATGCGACGTGGCCTACACATATATTGACCATCACGCGAGGGGCTCACGTCCATTCAGCTGAGTTATGTACTTGACCGAGATGTACTTCATGTTTATTTGTCCTCTGGTATATTATAGCAATTGGTTATAGCAAAAATAATAATTTTAATTTTTTTTTGACACGTCAAAAAATACTATGTTTCACGTAATCTTAGGAAATATCTCATTTATTAGAATTTCGTGACTATATGTTGTATCACCTGAATTTTGAAGTGCTTGAGGAGAAGATGTCGTCGTTGGCCTAGACGCGGGAATTGGGGGTACTATGCTGACAATAAGAGCTCTATCCTATTTAGGATATGATTCTCACCTATATTCTTCTTTATTAACTGACTATGTAAGATTTCCTTTTACATGGCATCATTTAGATAGGATACAAGCTAGAGCATCGTGACTGCACTTATAGTAGGAAAAAACTTCAAGTTTGTAGTCAATTTGCATATACACTTGCATCAATAATCCTTGATCGATTAATGTTTATCCATGACTACCTATTTCATATTTTATATATTTCTTCTTTCTTATTTACAATTGGTGAAATTTAAAAATCATAATTTATTCTGGACCATGAGGATATACCTGACATGGAATACGTATGGAGCACGTTTGTGCTGCTTTTACCTAGTCTGGTTGGGGTCCATAAGACAAGAGATTTTACTTAATAATCCATGTCTAACTGAATCTCAATCCATTTATACATTTTCTATGATCGAGGGATACAAAAATAGGCACATGACGTGGACGCCTTTGTTTTCTATCACTAGTGGAAAAAAGGGCCATCCGTTCGCGACCCCTCAGAGCATTAGTCCCGGTTGCGCCACCAACCGGGACTAATGCTGGCACGCGTCCCGGTTCGAGCGGGCACGGGGCCAGGGGGCATGCGTCCCGGTTGGTAAGAGGGAATACGTCCCGGTTGGAGCCACCAACCGGGACTAAATGTTTGGCCACAGCCACGTGGCGTGGCACACACCTTTAGTCCCGGTTGCTGGCTCCAACCGGGACGTATTCTCCTGCCCTCTATAAATGCAACGCCCCAGCCCCCTCTGCCTCCACTCTGTTTCTTCTCTTGGTGGAAGGTGTGAGGGGTGTGCTAGTTTTTTCTCTTCTATGCACGCATTGAAGGTGTTTGATGAAATGTTTGAGTGAATAATCCCATTGAATTTCTCATAGAACAAAAATATAGAAGGTGTTCGAGACGCACTTGAGCTTTCTCCTCTATATTTCCCTCGATCGTGGTTAGCAATTTTATATTTTCTCTGTCATTGATACAATTCATGTGTCGATGTGAATTGGTTATTCACTGTTTATGATGTCCTGTTTTTTTGATAAAATTACTTATATGATGCAGATGAACGGTCGGGAATGGATGTACGTTGACCGGCGCGTAGCCGGTTATATCAAAGGCGTGGATAAATTTATCGATGTGGCTACAGCAAACAAAGAGAATGGATTTATACGTTGTCCATGTGTTCAATGTCGGAACAACAAGGAGTACTCTTCCTCGAAAATCATTCGCGGCCACCTGATTATGAAAGGTTTCATGCCCAACTATAATTGCTGGACCAAGCACGGGGAAAGAGGGGTTATGATGGAAGATGGTGAAGAAGAAGATGATGATAACAACTATCATCATATGTTTCCTGAATACAGTGATACTGCAATGGAAGACAATGGAGAGGAAAGAGGTGAAGAACGGGCATCAGATGAGCCAACTGATGAACTTGGTATGGTCATTTCTGATGCAAAGTGAGACTATGAAACAGAAAATGAGAAGTTGAAGTTAGAGGGCATGTTAGAAGATCACAAGAAATTGTTGTACCCAAATTATGAAGATGGCAGCACAAAGCTCGGTACCACACTGGAATTGTTGCGATGGAAGGCAGAGTGTGGTCTAACTGACTCCTCTTTCGAAAAGATGCTGAAAATAATGAAGCCGAAGTTTACAAAACATAACGAACTTCCCGAGAGTACCTACGAAGCAAAGAAGACTCCCTGTCCTCTGGGATTAGATGTGCAAAAGATACATGCATGCATTAATGACTGCATCCTCTACCGCGGTAAGGAGTATGAGAATTTAGATAAATGCCCGGTATGCAATGCGTTGCGGTATAAGATCAGACGAGATGACCCTGGTGATGTTGAGGGAGAGCCCCTCCGGAAGAGGGTTCCTGCTAAGGTTATGTGGTATGCTCCTATAATACCAAGGTTGAAACGCATGTTCAGAAACAAAGAGCATGCCAGGTTGTTGCGATGGCACAAAGAAGACCGTAAGAAAGAAGGGAAGTTGAGACACCCTGCTGATGGGTCACAGTGGAGAAAAATCGAGAGAGACTTCCCAGACTTTGCAGGTGACGCAAGGAACTTATGGTTTGGTCTAAGTACGGATGGCATGAATCCTTTTGGGGAGCAGAGCTGCAGTCACAGCACCTGGCCCGTGACTCTATGTATCTACAACCTGCCTCCTTGGTTGTGCATGAAGCGTAAGTTCATTATGATGCCAGTGCTCATCCAAGGCCCGAAGCAACCGGGCAACGACATTGATGTGTAAATTAGGCCATTAGTTGAAGAACTCTTACAGTTGTGGGGCAAACCAGGTGTACGTGCGTGGGATGAGAACAAACAGGAGCCATTTGATCTACGAGGGTTGTTATTCGTAACCATCAATGATTGGCCTGCTCTTAGTAACCTTTCAGGACAGACAAACAAGGGATATAAGGCATGCACCCACTGTTTAGATAAGACTGATGGTACATATTTGCATAAATGCAAGAAGGTTGTGTACCTGGCGAATCGACGATTTCTTCCGACCAATCATCCCGTAAGAAAGAAAGGCAAGCATTTCAAAGGTGAGGCAGATCACCGGAAGAAGCCTGAACTCCCTGCTGGTGATGATGTATTTGGTATGGTCAAAGACATAGAAGTAATCTTTGGAAAGGGTCCCGGCGGTCAATCAGTTCCGAACGACATCGCTACAGGACACGCACCCATGTGGAAGAAGAAATCTATATTTTGGGAGCTGCCATATTGGAAAGTCCTGCGTGTCCGCTCTTCAATCGACGTGATGCACGTGACGAAGAATCTTTGCGTGAACCTGCTAGGATTCCTAGGCGTGTATGGGAATACAAAAGATACACCTGAAGCACGGGAGGACCAACAAATTATGAAAGACCCAAAGAACATGCATACACATAACAAGACGGATAAAGGGCGTCACTTAAGTCGTGCCAGCTATGCTCTTACCAAAGCAGAGAAGGAAATCTTTTTTGAAGTCCTTTACAGTATCAAGGTGCCGTCGGGCTTGTCATCTAATATAAAGGGGATAATAAATATGGCAGAGAAAAAGTTCCAAAACCTGAAGTATCATGACTGTCACGTGATTATGACACAGTTGCTTCCGATTACATTGAGGGGGCTTCTACCGGAAAATGTTCGAGTACCCATTGTGAAGCTATGTGCATTCCTCAATGCAATATCTCAGAAGGTAATCAATCCAGATATTCTGCCAAGGTTACAGAAGGATGTGGTACAATGTCTTGTTAGTTTTGAATTGGTGTTCCAACCATCCTTCTTCAATATTATGACGCATCTCCTGGTTCATCCAGTGGAAGAGATTGCCATTCTCGGTCCGGTATTTCTGCACAATATGTTCCCCTTTGAGAGGTTCATGGGAGTCTTAAAGAAATATGTTCATAACCGTGCTAGACCAGAAGGAAGCATCTCCAAGGGATATGGAACAGAGGAGGTCATTGAGTTTTGTGTTAACTTTATTCCTGACCTTAAGCCGATTGGTGTTTCTGACTCGCGGCATGAGGGAAGACTAAGTGGAAAAGGCATGCTGGGAAAGAAAGCAACGATATGTAGGGACGGGGATTCTTTCACTAAAGCACACTACACAGTTCTACATAATTCCACCTTGGCAGCTCCGTATATCGAGGAACACAAGAATATTGTACGCTCCAAAAACCCGGGGAAGCCTGAATCATGGATTACAGATGAACACATGAAGTCTTTCGGTGGTTGGATGCGGACACATCTCTTGAATGACACCACTATTGGAGATCAGCTATACTTGTTGGCCGCGTCACCATATTCTACTGTATTGAATTTCCAAGGGTACGAAATAAATGGGAATACATTCTACACTATCGCCCAAGATAAAAAGAGCACCAACGAAAATAGTGGTGTCCGCTTTGATGCAATAGACAAGAATGGACAAAAGGACACATATTATGGTTACATAGAGGAGATATGGGAACTAGACTATGGAGTCTCTTTTAAGGTCCCTTTGTTTCGCTGCAAATGGGTCAACCTGAATGGGGAAGGGGTAAATATAGACCAGTTGTACGGAATGACAACAGTGGATCTCAATAATCTTGGTTATAGAGATGAACCATTCGTCCTAGCCAATGATGTGTCTCAGGTTTTCTATGTGAAGGACATGTCCTCCAGACCGAAAAAAGAAAAAATAGCAAACGAATACATCATATGATGAGCCAAAGCGTCACATAGTTCTTTTAGGGAAAAGAAACATCGTGGGAATCGAGGACAAGACAGACATGTCAAAAGATTATAATAAGTTTGATGAAATTCCGCCCTTCACAGTGAAAACTGACCCAAGCATTCCGTTAAGTAAAGAAGATGCTCCATGGTTACGTCTGAAGCGATCATAAGGAAGGACATATGCCAAGAAGTTCATGCTCATATTATGTAACTCTAGTTCATGTCTTTCGCGGTTTGTGGCTTGACCGAATGATATCTTTCGCGGTTTGTGGCCTTTAGTCCCGGTTTTGTAGTCTCAGTTTTTAATATTAATAAATGTCTTGAGTGTTAGTCCCGTTTTGTGGCTGGACCGGGACTATGAAGAAGTTGTTCCGATTCGTACTTACCATTAAGATCTGTCTCCAAACGCGCGCAGTCACATATTAGGGAGTGCCTCTATGACCAGTTTCTTGGAGATGCCGGAGGACTGGGATCCGGCGGCATCTCCCTCAAACTGGTCGTAGTGGTGTCCATGCTCTCGAAAACCATCTTGCAGCTTGTAACTTCTCTAACTAGATGAATACGCCTCGGAGCTAACTAATTTCACATATTAGGGAGTACCTCTATGACCAGTTTCTCGGAGATGCCGGAGGACTGGGCTCCGTCGGCATCTCCCTGAAACTGGCTGCAGTGGTGTCCTAGCTCTCGAAAACCATCTTGTAGCTTGTAACTTCTCTAACTAGATCAATACGCCTCGGAGATAACTAATTTCACATATTAGGGAGTGCCTCTATGACCAGTTTCTCGGAGATGCCAGAGGACTGGGCTCCGTCGGCATCTCCCTGAAACTGGCCGCAGTGGTGTCCCTGCTCTCGAAAACCATCTTGGAGATGCCTCAAACTAGCTGGAGGACTGGACTCGCAAGGATGCCTATTTATAGTACAAGCAGCTCTGCATAGTGTCGACACATACGAAATAATGTCGACACTCACCCCTATCATTAGTGCTGACTCGTGTTTTGTCCCGGTTGGTGTCTCCAACCGGGACTACAGGTTGATCTTTAGTCCCGGTTGGGGTGACACCATCCGGGACAAGGTACACGCCGCACGACATAATGTCGACATAATGTTGTGCCCATATTATGCATGTGTGTGGAAATTGGTATGGAGAACAATGTTGCAGGAGGAAGTTTTCCTTTTTGTCGCACGGAAAAGCCCTTTTCCATTTTCCTAGCGCAAAAAACGGGTCGTTTTGTGAAGTAACCACCAAAATGCCGTTTCAGAATGCTACCGTCCCATTTTTCTAAAATACTAGACCACCTTACATGGACTATCTCCCAACAAGGACATCTCAAACCTTTTCGTCCATCCGGGTAAAAAGGACAAATGTTTGCCGAATCGGTAGGAAGTGGGTCCGGTTTGTACTACAGGTACATGATCTATCGCCCGTGATTTTTTGAAAAAATCATTTTTAGACTCGCAATATGTGGTTTCTTTAGAGATCCAATGCAAGTTCTAACAATGCTCGTCCCCTATCTTCATGCACACCGGTTCGACCATAGTTAGAAATTCAGATAATTCAAAACGGGCATAATAAATTCAAAAAAAATCCGAACAATGAAAATCCTTCGCGTGGTGTCATATTATGTTACATAGTTGAAAGGAAAAATACCAGACTTGGTATATTGATCATGTTTCGAAAAAACCTTCACAAAATGACTTATCATGTTCGAGGTTTCATGGCTTTCGGTCCAAATGAACGATGTTATGTGCTGAATCACGGCATAGTTTGTGATGTTGTGCCCATATTATGCATGTGTGTGGACATTGGTATGGAGAACAATGTTGCAGGAGGAAGTTTTCCTTTTTGTCGCACGGAAAAGCCCTTTTCCATTTTCCTAGCGCAAAAAACGGGTCGTTTTGTGAAGTAACCACCAAAATGCCGTTTCAGAATGCTACCGTCCCATTTTTCTAAAATACTAGACCACCTTACATGGACTATCTCCCAACAAGGACATCTCAAACCTTTTCGTCCATCCGGGTAAAAAGGACAAATGTTTGCCGAATCGGTAGGAAGTGGGTCCGGTTTGTACTACAGGTACATGATCTATCGCCCGTGATTTTTTGAAAAAATCATTTTTAGACTCGCAATATGTGGTTTCTTTAGAGATCCAATGCAAGTTCTAACAATGCTCGTCCCCTATCTTCATGCACACCGGTTCGACCATAGTTAGAAATTCAGATAATTCAAAACGGGCATAATAAATTCAAAAAAAATCCGAACAATGAAAATCCTTCGCGTGGTGTCATATTATGTTACATAGTTGAAAGGAAAAATACCAGACTTGGTATATTGATCATGTTTCGAAAAAACCTTCACAAAATGACTTATCATGTTCGAGGTTTCATGGCTTTCGGTCCAAATGAACGATGTTATGTGCTGAATCACGGCATAGTTTGTGATGTTGTGCCCATATTATGCATGTGTGTGGACATTGGTATGGAGAACAATGTTGCAGGAGGAAGTTTTCCTTTTTGTCGCACGGAAAAGGCCTTTTCCATTTTCCTAGCGCAAAAAACGGGTCGTTTTGTGAAGTAACCACCAAAATGCCGTTTCAGAATGCTACCGTCCCATTTTTCTAAAATACTAGACCACCTTACATGGACTATCTCCCAACAGGGACATCTTAAACCTTTTCGTCCATCCCGGGTAAAAAGGACAAATGTCTGCCGAATTGGTAGGAAGTGGGTCCGGTTTGTACTATAGGTACATGATCTATCACCCGTGATTTTTTGAAAAGAATCATTTTTAGACTCTCAATATGTGGTTTCTTTAGAGATCCAATGCAAGTTCTAACGATGCTCGTCCCCTATCTTCATGCACACCGGTTCGACCATAGTTAGAAATTCAGATAATTCAAAACGGGCATAATAAATTCAAAAAAAATCCGAACAATGAATATCCTTCGCGTGGTGTCATATTATGTTACATAGTTGAAAGGAAAAATACCAGACTTGGTATATTGATCATGTTTCGAAAAAACCTTAACAAAATGACCTATCATGTTCGAGGTTTCATGGCTTTCGGTCCAAATGACCGATGTTATGTGCTGAATCACGGCATAGTTTGTGATGTTGTGCCCATATTATGCATGTGTGTGGACATTGGTATGGAGAAAAATGTTGCAGGAGGAAGTTTTCCTTTTTGTCGCACGGAAAAGCCCTTTTCCATTTTCCGACACTCACCCCTATTATTAGTGCTGACTCGTGTTTTGTCCCGGTTGGTGTCTCCAACCGGGACTAAAGGTTCATATTTAGTCCCGGTTGGTGACACCATCCAGGACAAGGTACACGCCGCACGACATAATTTCGACACGCCATTTTTCCCGCCATTTTTTCCCGCCAGTTCTTCCCTCCTGTTCTTCCCGCCAGTTCTTCACTATATATATGTAGGGTTGGCCTCCATTGTCATTGCACATCTCTAGACTCATATCTGCAACGTCATCACTCTTTCCCATGGCTTCCACCGTAGCACTAACTCCCAGGGAGGCGGAGGCGCTTTGCGCCTCGAACTACCCCTGCCCGTCGGGCTACTGTGTCCCCGTCGGCTGGATGCTGAGCGCCGGAGGCGTGCCGGTTCCTCCTGTCCCTCTAGGTGTGGCGTGTTGGATGGCCATCACGAACCACTACTACTTCGAGCTCACGCCGGAGCAGCGGAGGAATCCCAGATGGCATCCTGACTATTTCTGGACTTCGGAAGCCTTCTTCGTGGATCGGCGTGAGAGGGCACTCGCCAGGCACGAGGAGGAGGGCCCACCTCCTCCGAACTTCAACGAGGCCGGCCGTCGGCTGTGGTGGCGCGGTCGGACTCTCCAGAGCGTCATGGCCTACGACACGGCCGCCGACTCTAGCCCCCGCCTGCGCTACCCTCAAGTCTAGCCAACTCGTACTCAACCTTCAAGGTTCAACTACGGCGACCCCGACGACGATAGCGACGACGACCGGCTGTACTTGTTACGCCTCAAACACCCGGGGCAGTCTGATGAATGGATTATAAGTGAACACATGGCGAGTTTTGGCGGCTGGCTGCAAAGACTTCTCACGAATAACACCACTGTTGGGGATCAGCTGTACTTGTTGGCCAGGACACCGTCTTCGACTGTATGTACTTTCCAAGGGTACGAGATAAATGGGAATACATTTTACACGATAGGCCAAGATAAAAAGAGCACCAACCAAAACAGTGGTGTCCGCTTCGATGCAGCAGAAGACAATGGGCAAAAGACCACGTATTATGGGTTCATAGAGGAGATATGGGAACTTGACTATGGACCTAATTTCAAGATCCCCTTGTTTCGATGCAAATGGGTCAAGCTAACAGGAGGAGGGGTTGAGGTAGACAAGAAGTACGGAATGACAACGGTGGATCTCAACAATCTTATGAAGAACTTAGACGAACCATTCGTCCTAGCCAATGATGTGGCTCAGGTTTTCTATGTGAAGGACATGTCCTCCAGACCAAAAAAAAGAAAAAAAATATGCAAACGAATACATCATATGATGAGCCAAAGCGTCACATAGTTCTTTCAGGGAAAAGAAACATCGTGGGAATCGAGGACAAGACAGACATGTCAGAAGATTATAATAAGTTTGATGAAATTCCACCCTTCACAGTGAAAACTGAACCAAGCATTCCGTTAAGTAAAGAAGATGCTCCATGGTTACGTCTGAAGCGATCATAAGGAAGGGCATATGCCAAGAAGTTCATGCTCATATTATGTAACTCTAGTTCATGTTTTTAATATTAATACATGTCTTGAGTGTTAGTCATGTTTTGTGGATGGACCGGGACTATGAGAAGAAGTTGTCCCGATTCGTACTTACCATTAAGATCTGATCTCCAAACGCGCGCGGTCACATATTAGGGAGTGCCTCTATGACCAGTTTCTTGGAGATGCCGGAGGACTAGGCTCCGTCGGCATCTCCCTGAAATTGGCCGTAGTGGTGTCCCTGCTCTCGAAAACCATCTTGCAGCTTTGTAACTTCTCTAACTAGATCAATACACCAGGGAGCTAACTAATTTCACATATTAGGGAGTGCCTCTATGACCAGTTTCTCGGAGATGCCGGAGGACTGGGCTCCGTCGGCATCTCCCTAAAACTAGCCGTAGTGGTGTCCCTGCCTCAAACTGGCTGGAGGACTGGACTCACAAGGATGCCTATTTATAGTACAAGCAGCTCGACATAGTGTTGACACTTACAAAATAATGTCAACACTCACCCCTATTATTAGTCCCGGTTGGTGTCTCCAACCGGGACTAAAGGTTCATCTTTAGTCCCGGTTGGTGACACCATCCGGGACAAGGTACACGCCGCACGACATAATGTCGACATGCACTCACCCATATTATTAGTGCTGACTCGTGTTTTGTCCCGGTTGGTGTCTCCAACCGGGACTAAAGGTTCATCCCGCCATTTTTTCCCGCCATTTTTCTTCCCGCCATTTTTCTTCCCGCCAGTTCTTCCCGCCATTTTTCTTCCCGCCAGTTCTTCCCTCCAGTTCTTCCCGCTAGTTCACTATATATATGTAGGGGGTTGGCCTCCATTGTCATTGCACATCTCTAGACTCATATCTGCAACCTCATCACTCTTTCCCATGGCTTCCACCGTAGCACTAACCCCCAGGGAGGCGGAGGCGCTTTGCGCCTCGAACTACCCCTGCCCGCCGGGCTACTGTGTCCCCGTCGGCTGGATGCTGAGCGTCGGAGGCGTGCCGGTTCCTCCTGTCCCTCTAGGTGTGGCGCGCCGGATGGCCATCACGAACCACTACTACTTCGAGCTCACGCCGGAGCAGCGGAGGAATCCCAGATGGCATCCCGACTATTTCCCTACTTGGGAAGCCTTCTTCGTGGATCGGCATGAGAGGGCGCTCGCCAGGCACGAGGAGGACGGCCCACCTCCTCCTAACTTCAACGAGGCCGGCCGTCGGCTATGGTGGCGCGGTCGGACTCTCCAGAGCGTCATGGCCTATGACACTGCTGCCGACTCTAACCCCCGTCTGCGCTACCCTCAAGTCCAGCCCACGCGCTACCCTCAAGTCCAGCCCACGCGTACTCTCCAGAGGTTCAATTACGGCGACCCCGACGACGACAGCGATGACGGCGGCGGCGAGTACGACGACTACAGTGGGGAGTATTACAGGTGTAGGCAGGAGCATGACTGAATTATTCCAACATTGCAAAACAAGTTCGGCCGATTATGGTTTAATCTGGCCATGTATCTTAATTTTCAGTTCTTCTATGTAACTTTGTGTTAGTTGCGTTATGTACTTTAATTCCAGTTCTATCCTAATCAAATTTTCTTTTCGCCCATTATTTTCCGTCTTTTTTTCCGCCCATTAAAAACAGAAAATGGTTTGAATTACTTATTCAAATGCAAACATTTTTTATGTTTAAAGTTTTTCTAAATTCCAAATTGATATTAAAAAAATATAAGTTAATTCATTTTAAATTGTAAATGGTTACATTAATTATTTTTGAAAACAGAAAATGGTTTTTAATTATTTATTCAAATCCAAACACTTTTTATGTTTAAAGTTTTTCTAAATTCCAAATTAATATTCAAAAATATAAGTTAATTCATTTTACATGGTTACATTAATTATTTTTTAAAAATAGAAAATGGTTTTGGATTATTTATTCAAATCCATACACTTTTTATGTTTAAAGTTTTTCTAAATTCCAAATTGATATTAAAAAAATATAAGTTAATTCATTTTTAATTGTAAATGGTTCATATTTTAAATGGTTACATTAATTATTTTTTAAAACAGAAAATGGTTTTGAATTATTTATTCAAATCCAAACACTTTTTATGTTTAAAGTTTTTCTAAATTCCAAAGTAATATTCAAAAATATAAGTTAATTCATTTTAAATGGTTACATTAATTATTTTTTAAAAATAGAAAATGGTTTTGGATTATTTATTCAAATCCATACACTTTTTATGTTTAAAGTTTTTCTAAATTCCAAATTGATATTAAAAAAATATAAGTTAATTCATTTTTAATTGTAAATGGTTCATATTTTAAATGGTTACATTAATTATTTTTTTAAACAGAAAATGGTTCTGAATTATTTATTCAAATCCAAACACTTTTTATGTTTAAATTTTTTCTAAATTCCAAATTAATTATCATTTAAAAAACAATACAAATTTAAACCCCAAAATAAAAAATAAGGAGGGAACAGAGAGAAAATAGCTGAAATTTTTTGAAAACAGGGGAATCTGTCCCGGTTGGGGCCACCAACCGGGACTAAAGACCCCCTGTGCGCCAACCCTTGGTCTGCTGAAAATATTGGAGTATACGTCCCGGTTGGTGGCTCCAACCGGGACGTATAACCCTTTAGTCCCGGTTGGAGCCACCAACCGGGACTAAAGTGTTGGAGATATGCCCTAGAGGCAATAATAAATATAGTTATTATTATATCTTTGTATTTATGATAAATGTTTACATTCATGCTATAATATTATTAACAAGGAAACATTAATACTTGTGTGATTTGTAAACTTAATTTGAAGTCCCTAGTAAAGCCTCTATATAATACTAGCTTGTTGGTTAATAGATGATTGTGGTTTCCCTATCATGAACATTGAGATGTTATTAACAACAAGATCATATCGTTAGGAGAATGATATGATGGACATACTCCTATAGATAAGCGTAGCATAAAGATCAAGTCATTTCAATAGTTTAATTGCTATATGCTTTCTGATACATATTAACCTAATTCCTTCGACCATGAGATCATGCATATCACCTTTACCGGATGGATGCTTTGATGACATCAAACACCGCACCGTAACTGGGTGGCTATAAAGGTGGCATTGAGTGTTCGGAAAGTATTGGTTGAGACACATGGATCAAGAGTGGGATTTGTCCATCCATATGACGGATAGATATACTCTGGGCCCTCTCGGTGGAATGTCATCCAATTAGCTTGCAAGCATGTGACTGGCTCACAAGGGATCACATATCCCGGGAACGAGAAAAGAGTACTTATCGGTAACGAGGTTGAACTAGGTATGCAGAGATACCGACGATCATAACCTCGGATAAGTAAACTATCGTGATACAAAGGGAAATTGGTATCGTATGTAAGTGGTTCATTCGATCGCAAAGTAATCGTAGAAATATGTGGGGGCCATATGAATTTCCAGATTCCTCTATTGGTTATTGTTCGGAGAAGTGTCTCGATCATGTCCGCATAATTTACGAACCGTAGGGAGACACACTTAAGGATTCGACGTTGTTTGAGTAGTTATGGTATGATGAGAAAGAGACCGAATGTTGTTCAGAGTCTCGGATGGGATCCAGGATATCACGAGGAGATCCGGAATTTCCGGAGAATAAGATTCATATAAAGAAAGTCCCGTTTGGGAGTTGGGGAATGGTTCCGGTGTTTTCATCGGGAATGTTCTAGAAGGTTCCGGAATGTCCGGCACTCCGGAGGGGAAAGGGTACATGAATGTGTCATTGAAAGTTGGAACGATTGCATCATGTACTAAGTGTCTTCGCTGTCCAAAATAAAGGGTTTATTCAAATCCTAAATTGAAAAGTCAAACGACAAGTTTTGGAAAGAGGAGGAGGAGTGGGAAACCGAGTTGGGGAGGGAATCCCTCCTCCAACCGGCGGCGCACCACCCAAGACGAGTTCGGGAGGGACTCCCCTCCCTCCCCTTGGCCGGCCGGCCCCTCCACCTATATAAGGAGGGGCAGGGATCCCTCCTAGGACACACAACTTCCATGCCTCAAACCCTAGCAGCTGCTGCCCACCATAGCCGCCGCCTCCCCTAGGGTTTTTGTCCTAGCCGCCGACTTGGGCTGCCCCAAGCCCTAGCCGCCGGCTCTAGCACTTGTGTGTCTAAACCCTAGATCGCCGAGGAGCTCTCTCATAATCCACCATACTCGCTCCGGCTTAAGGCGAAGCCCTGCGAGATCTCCCCTCTACTTCCGGTACCACGCCGTTGTGCTGCCGGAATCGCGAGGAGAGTGCTACAACCTCCGCTGCCTGCTGGAACAAGGGAGAGGAAGTTCTTCGTCGAGTACCAAATGTTTGACCGACTTCGGGAGCGCTGCCGGAACGCAGCGCCGGAAGGATCGTCTACGCGATCTTGAGATCGGGAAGAGTACGACTACATCACCCACGAGAATCCGCTCACGTTAAACACTTTGGAATCTTAGAGGGTGAGTTATTCCATCGACTCGTTGCTACAATCTAGTAGATAGATCTTGGCTTGTTTGTTTGTATGCGGTAGAAAATATTTGTTTTCCATGCTACGAAACCCTACAGTGGTATCAGAGCCGTGTCTATATGTAGATCTGTTGCACGAGTAGAACACAATGGTCATTGTGGGCGTTGATGATTTTATTGTCGATTGCTTCTTGTGTACTTTGCATCTTGCGGTATGTTGGGATGAAGCGGCCCGGGCTAACCTTACATGACATCGTTCATGAGACTTGCTCCACGCTTGACATGCAACTTGTATTGCATAAGTGGCTTTGCGGGTGCCTGTTTCTCCTAGCATAGTTAAGATTCAATTTACAACGGGTGATTAACAATACTAGTATCAATGTTGTGGTTCTTGTTCGTAAGTTAGAATGACACTTATTGAAAGACCCAAACCACGTAAAACATGCAAAGAAAGTAGAGGCGTCTAACTTTGTTTTGCAGGGGTGTGCTGTGATGTGATATGGCCATGATTGTGATTATATTTGATGTATGCAATGTTCCTTATTGTAAGTTGGCAACCGGCAGGAGCCATATGGTTGTCTTTAATTTATGTTAAGACCCGCATGTCTATTCAAAGTAGTTGTAATAGTTGAAGCCAGTGGATGACAACCATGGAGAAGCGTCATTGACCTTGATGCAATGACGGTGATGATGGAGATCATGTTCGTGCTAGAAGATGGAGATCAGAAGCACAAAGAAGAAAGGCCATATCATATCACATATTATGAATTGCATGTGATGTTAATCCTTTATGCATCTTGTATTGCTTAGTAGACGACGGTAGCATTATAAGATGATCCCTCATGCACATGAATTTCAAGTCATAAAGTGTTCACCCTTAGTTAGCACCGTTGCTAAAGCTTGTTGTTTCGAAGCACCACGTGATGATCGGGTGTGTTAGATTCCGCAAGTGTATACAACGTGAGCAAGCCAGATTTGCTCATGCGGAAACTAAGGTTTGATCTTGACGAGCCTAGCATGTACAGACATGGTCCCGGAACACGGATCATCGAAAGGTAAAGCATGAATCATATACTAGATATGATGAACATGTCGATTGTTCGCCATTGAAACTATATCAACTCTCGTGATGATCGGTGTTGATGTGGTGAATTTGGTTCGTGTGATCACTAAAACAATGTGAGGGATATTGTTTTGAGTGGGAGTTCACCTAGATTAATTTTATTAATATGAACTCAATTTGTCATAAACTTAGTCTAAACTATTGCAAATATGTTATAGATCAATGGCAGCCCCTACCATCAATTTTAATGCGTTCCTAGAGAAAGAAAAGTTGAAAAACAATGGAAGCAACTTCGCGGATTGGTTCCGCAATTTGAGGATTGTCCTCACAGCTGGTAATTTGACCTATGTGCTGGATGCACCGCTGGGTGACCCACCTGCAGCTGATGCTGCCGATGAAGTAAAGAACGTTTACCTCACTCGGAAGACTCAGTACTCCACAGTTCAGTGTGCTATCTTGTATGGTTTAGAATCGGAGATTCAGAAAAGGTTTGAGAATTCAGACCTATATGATATTGTCGAGGATCTCAAATTGATCTTTGAGACTCATGCGGCAATTGAAAGCTATGAGGCTTCTGAAAAGTTCTTTAACTGCAAGATGGAAGAGGGCAGCTCCGTAAGTGAGCATGTGCTTAAAATGTCTGGGCACGCAAACAAACTTCAAAGCTTGGGTATTGTGATTCCTAATGCTTTGGGGATTTACCGTGTCCTCCAATCACTACCACCAAGTTACAAGAACTTTTTGATGAACTACAACATGCAAAACATGAACAAGACGTTGCCAGAACTCTTTGCCATGTTGAAATCTGCAGAAGTGGAGATCAAGAAAGAGCACCAAGTGTTGTTGGTCAATAAGACCACCAAATTCAAGAAAGGCAAGTCTAAGCAGAAGGGACACTTCAAGAAGGGTGGTAAGAAAGTTACCACGCCGACGAAGAAGACCAAGGCTGGACCTAAGCCTGATACTGAGTGCTTTTACTGCAAGGGAGAAGGTCACTGGAAGCGGAATTGCCCAAAGTACTTGGCGGATTTGAAGAACGGCAACATCAAAAAGAAAGGTATATCTGATATACATGTTATTGATGTGTATCTCACTAGTACTCGTAGTAGTGCCTGGGTATTTGATACTGGTTCGGTTGCTCATATTTGTAACTCGAAACAGGTGCTGTAGAATAAATGGAAGCTAGCGAAGAACGAGGCGACGATGCGCGTGGGAAATAGATCAAAGGTTGATGTGATCGCGGTCGGCATGCTACCCCTTCATCTACCATCGGGATTAGTTTTATACTTAAATAATTGTTATTTGGTGCCTGCGTTAAGCATGAACATTATATCGGGATCTTGTTTATTGCGAGACGGTTACTTGTTTAAATCCGAGAATAATGGTTGTTCGATTTATATGAGTAATATGTTTTATGCACATGCACCTTTGATAGATGGTCTATTCTTATTGAATCTCGATAGTGGAAATACACATATTAATAACATTGAGGCTAAACGTTTGAAATCAAGCGATAACTCGACCTATATGTGGCACTGTCGTCTTGGTCATATTGGAGTGAAGCGTATGAAGAAACTCCATTCCGATGGACTTCTTGAATCACTTGATTTTGAATCACTTGAAAGATGCAAAGCATGTATGATGGGTAAAATGACTAAGACTCCATTCTCTAGTATGATGGAGCGAGCTACGGACTTATTGGAAATCATACATACCGATGTGTGTGGTCCAATGAGTGTAGCATCGCGCGGTGGTTATCGTTATGTTCTTACCTTCATGGATGACTTGAGTAGATATGGGTATATCTATTTCATGAAACATAAGTCCGAAACTTTCGAGAAGTTTAAGGAATTTCAAAGTGAGGTAGAGAATCAACGTAACAAGAAGATTAAATTTCTATGTTCTGATCATGGAGGTGAATATCTAAGTTACGAGTTTGGCGAGCATTTGAAGAAATGCGGAATACTTTCACAATTGACACCGCCGGGAACACCACAGCGTAATGGTGTGTCCGAACGTCGTAATCGAACTCTCTTAGATATGGTTCGTTCTATGATGTTACTTACAGATTTACCGCTATCATTTTGGGGTTATGCATTAGAAACAACCGCATTCACTTTAAATAGGGCACCGTCTAAATCCGTTGAAATGACACCGTATGAATTATGGTTTGGGAAAGAAACCTAAATTGTCGTTCCTTAAAGTTTGGGGTTGCGAAGCCGATGTAAAGAAGTTACAGCCGGACAAGCTTGAACCCAAAGCGGAAAAATGCGTCTTCATAGGATACCCAAAGGAAACTATTGGGTATACCTTCTATCATAGATCCGAAGGCAAAATCTTCGTTGCCAAGAATGGATCCTTTCTAGAGAAGGAATTTCTCTCGAAAGAAGTGACTGGAAGGAAAGTAGAACTCGACGAGGTTGTCGAACCTTCTCTTGAAATTGCGAGTAGCGCAGCGCCGGAAGAAGTTCCTGTGGTGCCTGCACCAATTAGAGAGGAAGCTAATGATGGTGATCATGAAACTTCGGTTGAAGTTGCTACAGAGCCTCGGAGGTCAACGAGAACTCATACCACTCCAGATTGGTATGATCCCGTTATGAGTGTCATGTTGGTGGCCAACACCGATGACCCTGAGACATATGAGGAAGCGATGATGAGCCCAGATTCCAATAAATGGCAAGAAGCCATGAAATCCGAGATTGGATCCATGTACGAAAACCAAGTGTGGACTTTGGTGGACTTACCAGATGGCCGGAAGGCTGTCGAGAACAAATGGATTTTCAAGAAGAAAACATATGCTGATGGTAATGTTACTGTCTATAAAGCTCGACTTGTCGCAAAAGGGTTTCGACAAATTCAAGGAGTTGACTACGATGAGACTTTCTCACCAGTAGCGAAGCTAAAGTCTGTGAGGATTATGTTAGCAATCGCTGCATATTATGATTATGAGATATGGCAGATGGATGTCAAAACAGCATTCCTCAATGGAGACATTGATGAAGAGTTATATATGATGCAACCCAAAGGTTTTGTCGATCCTAAAGATGCTAACAAGGTGTGCAAACTTCAAAGGTCCATCTATGGATTGAAGCAAGCATCCCGAAGTTGGAATCAACGTTTTGATAAGGTGATCAAAAGTTTTGGTTTTATACAAACTTATGGAGAAGCTTGTATTTACAAGAAAGTGAGTGGGAGCTTTGTAGCATTCTTAATACTATATGTGGATGACATATTGTTGATTGGGAATGATGCAGACCTTCTTAATAGTGTCAAGGAATATTTGAATAATAGTTTTTCAATGAAGGATCTTGGCGAAGCAGCTTACATATTAGGCATAAAGATTTATAGAGATAGATCAAAACGCCAAATATCATTGTCACAAAGTACATATTTGGACAAAGTTCTAAAGAGGTTTGGAATGGAAGATAGCAAGAAAGGGTTCTTGCCCATGTTGCCCAATACGACCTTGAGTAAAACTCAAAGTCCGACATCGGCAGAAGATAGAGAAAGGATGAGTAAGAATCCCTATGCCTCAGCCAGCTGACTAACTACTTATTTTACCTTGGTAAGGGCGCCGAGCTTTGCTAATGTTGAGACACGGGCGACCGGTGGTTGGTCCTTATTCTTCTCTGGCTCGGGTGCATTAGGAAGCACCGCCGCTGCCAGCTGCTGTGCCTTGGTAGTCTCGGCAGGAGGGGCAGCTCCGACGCATCCAACTCCTTCGGCTGCGCCGCGGGGATGGAGGGAGGTGGGGTAACCATGTCCGGCAACACTTGGTGACTCGAGGTGGTGCCGCTAGTGCTGGGCACTTTTATCGGCCCCACTTGACCGTTTGCATTACATTTTTCTATCCCCTCCATCAGCCGAGGGGGTAGCATCTCGAGGATCTTCTGCTGCACTATAGCATTCACCTCGTCCAGGCCCACCTTACTGGGCTCTAGATACACGATCTTCCGCTTTAGCTCTTCCTTCTCGGCTTGATCCTGAGCCACCAACTGGGTCCGCCTCTCCTTTCTCTTCTTGGCTTCCTCGTTGTAGTACTCGTGGAACTTTATGCTCATACCAAAGCCAGAGATACAACTAGCTGACGTGGGCGGGTCGGACTTCTGCCTCCCCTTGTAGGCGTTGGTCGCCCTGTTGAAAACCGTGTCCCATGGCTCCGTCGAGCCCTGGGACGACGGGTCCAGCGCCTCATGCGCAGCCTTGATTTCAGCGTCCTTCAGACAAGGAAAGGTGAACCCACATTTAGGAACTTGCCTTCATTATTCAAAATGAAAGCAAATGGACCGCGGGTAAATTACTTACCAGCTTCTCCTCAAACTTCCTCACATCGTCATCTTCGGTGCCGAATTCCATGGTATCCTTGTCCAGATAGTAGCAGACCCGGAAAAAGTTCCGGGTCTGCTCGTCCGTGATTTTTAAAAACGGGTTTTCTTTCCCGAGACGCTCAACCTCGGCGTCCTCCCATGCCCATATGGCCTTCTTTCCCCTGTAACCGCCGCTTTCACATCGGTGGTTACCTATGTTATGTTCCCGCATTTGCTGACCCCACTCTGTCCATTCCTTCGAATCGTCAGTCTCCGTCTTCGCCTTGAATATCTTGAACTCGTCTTTGTCGATCATGGGCTCACCCTTCTTGATCTTCTCCCAACTTTCCTTTTTCGTAATCTTGTTCTACACCCGGGTTCTCCAGCTGCTCAAGGAATTGGCCATCTTCGTGATGGCTGACATGTTCACCTTATTAGACGGGTCCAGTTTGTCGGTGTAAGGGGCCGGGAACTTGTACCGTTGGTGAAGCTTCTTAATGCAGTTTGCCACCAACCGCTCATTCTCTTCACTTCTCAGGTGCTTTGTGTTGATCGACATGCTTTCCCGGATGATGCACCCGAGTTGCATGACGAACCCGGCGGCAACATCCGGAGGCTCCAACGGTTGGCCACATTCCGAGACCAGAGTAATATCGTCGATGGTGTCGGCGAGCTTTTGCGGCTTCCGATCCTTCCTCGGCTTCTTCTTAAGAGACGGTTTGCTGCTACCGCCATCCGTCGTGCGGTCCCCACCATCGGTCGTGCGGCCTCTACCATCGGAGGAGGTCGCATCCTCCTCCTCGGCTCCATCTATCTGGTAGTCCTCGTCCCCCTCTTTAGCAGAAGATGCCACGTCCTCATGCCGAGACTCCGCCGCCTCGTACTGCGATGCCACCTCCCAGAAAGTGAGGTTCGCCTCTCTAGCTTGCTCTTCGACGCTCATGGCGGCCTTAGAAGTGTCGGCCCCATCGGCGACCGACATGTTTACACACTTCTAAACAAAATAAACTAAGTTAGTATTAATTAGTGTCGACAATATTTAAAATGATCTGCCCATTTCTCCCGAAGTGTCGATTCACTTCCACTTCGGTCGAGAAATAGGGCTCATATGTCAAAAAAAAATATGAAGTGTCCGACCGAAAAATTCGACATGACCTTTGCTATTTTTTTGACATATGAGCCCCATTTCTCGACCGAAATGGATCGAAATCAACATTTCAGGAGAAATGGGCAGCTTGGGTGATTTCCCTACAAACATTCCACATACAAAAAAGTACAAATAGTGCTCCACAACCACATATGGTGCTCCAGATTTAAACAGTAGCAAAAGCAGCCACATACGGTGCTCCGGATTTAAACATTCCACATACAAAGAAGCACAAATAGTTCTCCACAGCCACATATGGTGCTCTAGATTTAAACAGTAGCAAAAACAGCCACATATGGTGCTCTAGATTTAAATAGTAGCACATACAAAAAACAATAAATAGTAGCTTTGCATTTGTACTCCAGATTTGATACCTAACATGATGCTCCAGATTTAAATAGTAGCTTTGCAGTTGTACAAAAAAGCAAAAACAGTAGTTTTAAATAATATTTGCATTTTAAATAGTGCAATAACAGTAGCTATAAATAACAGTAGCTTTAATAAATAACAGTAGCTTTAAAACTTATTTGTTGCAGTAAAAACAAATAAATTGACAGTCGTGAGTAAAAAATAAATAAATTGACAAACAAATAAAATGTTATTGCAAAACTTATTTAAAGCTGTTGTTATTGCAAAACTTATTTGTTACTGTCAGATAACCTATTGCAACCTACTGTCAAATAAAGATTAGCATCATCAGGAGAGAGAAATGTTCCCAGAATTATTCTTACTGCAACCTAGTTGTAAGAAAACAAAAAACCTACTTGTAAGGTACTGTTATTGCACTTTATTCTTACTGCACTTTAAGAATTATTTAAAGCTACTGTTATTGCACTTTATTATTAATGCACAAGATCATAAGAAAACAATATGAATCAAGATTTCATTCAGATTTAAAGCTACTGTTATTGCACTTTATTTAAACAGTATGAATCAAGATTTCATTCAGATTTAAACACTATCAATCAAGGTTGGCAACCACTACTATCCAGATTTAAACAGTGAAAATGTAGGTATGTCCGAGATAAACAGAGGATCAGACTACCATCCTTTGGTTTTTTGGGAGTTTTAAGAAATCTACTCCTCTACTTTAAAAACAAAGGATCAGACTACAATAGTAACAATCCAACAAACAAAACAAAACAACAGTTGCGCTTATATAAGTCAACATATGTGTACTCTGGAGCACCATGCATGCATGTATAAGTAACAACATATTAAAGATAACCATGACCAAACTAGAGGACAGATAAAACCTGCAAGAAAACCATGACCATGGCACATCTAGTAAATCCAGCACTCACCTCTACGTTTTAGGGAGACACCTCGAAGCAGAGCAGGAACGCCGCAAAACCTGTAAGAAAACGAATTGAGCTTCAGAAAAAAGACCATCACCTGCGCTTCAGAAACGAATTGGGTAGGGAAGAAGGAGGGGAGGGGGTCACCTGCGCGGGGTGTGGTGGACGTGGTGGTCCTAGATGCCGGCGGAGCCTCCTCCTCCTCCTGGTGGTGCTCTGCGCGCATGAACCACGGCGAGGTCAGCATGGACAGAGGAGGAAGGAGTAGGGAAGAAGGAGGGGAGGTTGTCACCTGCGCGGGGTGTGGTGGCCGTGGTGGTCCTGGACGCCCGTGGAGCCTCCTCCTCCTCCTGGTGCTCTACGCGCATGAACCACGGCGAGGTCAGCGTGGACAGAGGAGGAAGGGGCAGGGAAGAAGGAGGGGAGGGGGTCACCTGCGCGGGGTGTGGTGGCCGTGGCGGTCCTGGACACCGGTGAAGCCTCCTCCTCCTCCTGGTGCTCTGCGCGCATGAACCACGGCGAGGTCAGCATGGACAGAGGAGGAAGGTGGCAGGGAATAAGGAGGGGAGGGTCGGGGGTCACCTGCGGGGTGGTGGTGGCGATGGTGGACAGCGGGCGTGGCACGGCGGCACAGCGGGGCAAGCGTGGCGCGGCGGCGAGATCGGCGGTGCAGCGGCGAGATCGAGCGCGGCGGCACGGCTAGCTAGGGTTTGTCGAAACGGTTTGGGAGGGAAGTAAAGAGGGAAGAAGCGCCACGCGGATCACAATGGCCAAGTCACAGAATTCTGTGGCACATCTGTTAGATATGCGCCACAGAATTTTTACTGATGGTACAAAAACGATTGTTGCACATATGTGACATCAAACACATCCCACTGCATTGTTTCAACGCTTTCTCCACCACACTGATGCCCTAGGTTCGATTCCTGGCGGCCCCAATTTTTTTTTTTAAATTAAGGATGGTAAATATATATTTAAGGCAAGAACTAATATATTTTACTATTAAAAACAAGAATTAATATATTTGCCTATTAAGGATGGTAATAATATATTAAGAACAAGAACTAATATATTTGCCTATTAAGGATGGTAATAATATATTATATGATTGTCACGCAGACACCCACATCAATATATCCGCATGCATTAATTAGTACAAAAAAGGCTTCAAAAACCGCTAAGTCGGCTACGAGGTAGCGCTAGTGTCTCTTCACAACAACTTTCTTGCCATTCTTCTTTGCGGTAGAATACTTTAGGCCGGCCACCTTGAGATTTCTTCTCGTGTACGGGCAACCTTTACCGGTAGGGTGGTCTTCCTTCTTACTTTAGCATAAGTAGTAGGCTTGTCGATGTACTTGTCGAATTCCTCTTCGATCTTGGGATCGTCGTTCTTGTCGATGTCTTGCTTGTTGGCAGGTCCTTTGATTCTGATGATGCTCCTCTTGCCCCTCCTCACGACAGGCTTTGCCGGGTCGGTAATGAAGAATCATTAATCAACTTGTCTAGCGAGCACCCATGGCTCATTTTTTGTGGAGGTGTTCTTCGATTTGGCATCGGGTATAACCATGGTGGTGAAAAATCGGCCATATTTTTCGACACTCTTGGCCCATCTGACACGAAACATCGGCATCGTCACTCCGCAGTAGTCGAGTTCCCATATCTCCTCGATCCTTCCATAGAATCTTTCCTTGACATCAGTCTCGTCATCGGCGTATGATAGCATAGTTACTCCTTAGTTTTGGTATTTTCCATTCTTTTCCTTCTCCTCGGTGTAGAATCTGTAGCCGTTGATGTCGTATATCTGATAGGTCCTAATGTTGCACCCGGGGCCCTGTGAGAGTGAGAATATGAGTTTCTGATCTTCAGTATAAGGCGTCGGCATGGGAGTTTCCAGTAGCCTTTTCTTGAAACACCCCGTAAAGCTGGCGTTGTGCTCTCTGGTTACGTCTCCCTTCTTCCTTGTCTTGACCAGGTTATTATCGAGCTTCTGCTTGATTAAGGTTTTGTGCTCATCCACCCAGGGGCCGACCAACTCTATGTGTTGTAGCGCGACTAGGTTTGCCCTGTCAAAGTCAGCGCGTTCGAGTTCGATGCCGACGTGGAGTGCGCGGTAGCCCTCGCGGTGTCCAAATCCAGTGAGCCTCCCTAGGTGCTTCCTGGTGGGCAGACCGACATCCTGGTTTTCGATGCTTAGGTAGTTCTGGCAGAAGGATATACACTCGTAGGTCAGAAAGCCCTTGTCTATGCTTCCATCTGGACGGGACTTATTGCGAACGAATCCTTTGATGACACCGTTCAGCCTTTCGAATGGCATCATGTTGTGCAGGAACGCCAGCCCGAGATGGATGATGTCATCCACGACATGGACAAGCAGATGCACCATGATTCGAAGAACGCGGGAGGAAAGTAAATCTCGAGCTCGCATAGTATCTCGACAATCTCTTCCTGTAGGTTGCCGAGCTGCTTCACGCTGATAGACTTCTTAAGAGATTACGTCGAAGAAGTTGCAGAGGCCAAACAGCGTCTCACGGACGTGCTCGTCCATTTTCCCTCGGATCGCAATGGGGAGTATCTGCGTCATCAGCACGTGATAGTCGTCAGACTTCATCCCACTGAACCTCTTCTTCGCTACATCCAGATATCTTCTTATCTTCCCAGAGTAGCCGTGGGGAACCTTGACTCCTATGAGGCAACTAAAAAACCTCTCGAGCTCGTCCTCGCTCAGACTAAGGCATGCAGCTTTAAGCACCACCCCATTCTTCTTAGCGCTTTTGCAGCGACTCTGGGTCCCTTCCGTTTGTTCATCGTCATCGCAGGCATCGTCACTATCGGCGTACTGAAGTTCCTTCTTAATGCCAAGAAATTTCATGTCGCTTCTTGCTTTCATCCCATCCTTGGTCCTATCCAGCATGTTCATCAGAGTGTCGAGCAGGCTCTCGGTAACGTTCTTCATGATGTGCATCATATCGAGTCTATGGGGCGTGTGGAGGACCTTCCAGGTAGGCAGGTCCTAGAAAACAGACCTCGCCTTCCATACTCCATGCAACGGTGGCGGCTGTTCCCTCGGCCGCTTCTTTCCCGGCGCAGGGCACTCTTCCCAATTGTCTAGAAGCTCCTTGATTTCTTTGCTTCTCAATGGTGGTGGGACATTATCAAGCTCGCCTATGCCATTGAACATGTCTCCGTGTTTTCTCCACGGGTAATCCTTGCGGAGCCACATTCGAGTCCTCTGGAACACGGTTTTCGAAGACCCGGGATCCCTCGGCAGCTGCAGATGCGGGGTCTTGTCCATGCACCTAACACATGCACATAATCCATGGTTCACCTGGCATGCTACATATCCGTAACCAGGATAGTCATGCACCATCGTGAGCAACGCGGCTCTCAGGTCGAAATAATCTCCAGTGTAGGCGTCCCACGTACGTGTCGGCATCTCCCACAACGTCGCTAACTCCTCTTTCAGGAGCCCGAGATACAGATGCATGTCGACACCTACTTGTTTCGGCCCCTCGATAAGGATACTCATGTGTACGTACCGCTGCTTCGTGCACAGCAAGGGGGAGGTTGTACGGCTATACAAACACGGGCTAGGTGTTGTGCGTGCTACTCTGGTTGCCAAAGTAATTGAGTCCGTCGGTTCTCATGCCCAGCCTGACACTACTAGGAAAATGGCCTTTAGTGGCGCACCATAAAACATCATCTGTGGCGCACTAGCAGTGCGCCACGTGCCTTGCGCTACAGAAGTTTAAACTTCTGTGGCGCACTTCCTAGTGCGCCACAGAAGTTTAGAGGCAGGCGTGGCACACATGCCAGTGCGCCACAGAAGTTTGGGCAGGTGCGCCACGCGTATGAAACGATAACCGTGGCGCACTAGGTGCTGTGTGCCACGGATGTAAATTTCAAAATTCAAAAAAAAGCAGCAGATCTGGATCTCGTCGTCAGTGCGGCCGCTCGTCGGTGCAGGTCGCCATCACCGTCAGTGCGGTCGCGCGTCGGTGTCATCGTCGGAACTGCAAGGAGGAGGAAGAGGAGAATAGGAGGAAGAGGAGGAGAAGAAGAAGATGAGGCAGAGGAGGAGAAGAAGAGGAGGAGGAGGAGAAGAGGAGGAAGAGGAGGAGAAGAAGAAGAGGAGGCAGAGGAGGAAGAGGAGGAGAAGAACAGGAGGCAGAGGAGGAAGAGGAGGAGAAGGAGGCCGCCGTTGCACCGCCGTCGCGAGGAGGAGGAGAAGGAGGCCGCCGTTGCACCGCCATCGCCCGTTGTCACTGCGAGGAGGAGGAGAAGGAGGTCGACGTCGTGCCATCACTGCAAGAAGAGGAGAAGGGGAAGGAGGAGAAGGGAGAAGGAAGAAGGAAGAAGGAAGAAGGAAGAAGGAGAAGGGAAAGGGAAAGGGAGAGGAAGAGGGAAAAGGGGAAGGGAAAAGTGGAAAGGGAAAGGGAGAGGAAGAGGGAAAAGGGGAAAGGGAGGAGGAGGGCGGGGTGGGGATTCAAATTTGAATCCCGCCCAAGCTTATCCGTGGCGCACTAGGTGTAGGTGCGCTACGGATAAGTCGCCCTGTATTTTTTTTTTCTGCAGGAAAAAACGGTTTTTTGACCGTAACTTTTTACTCTTTTCGAATTTTGAAAATCTAAAAAATCGCTAAACGACCATAGGTGGTTGCGAGCTGATGCGAAATCTCGTTCTCGTCATTTTGGTATATTATACGATTTTTTTTGATATCGTATGCAAAAGTTACGGCCTTTTTACCGTGGCATAACTTTTTTTTGCAAATAAAGTCGAAACTCATTTTTGTTAATTTTACTAGAAGCTATACCACATTACCTACCTAAATATGAAAGGATTTAATTTTTTGAAGTGTTTATCATTTTCTTTTATTTTTTGCAAACCCTAAAAAGGCGATCCACAGGGTGGGGGGGGTGGAGTTGGTGCATGCCACTACATCTGTGGCGCACATGCCATAGTGCGCCACAGAGAGTACAAACTTCTGTGGCGCACTATGCCATGTGCGCCACAGATGCTTGCGGATGATTCACATCAGAGAGGGGCGTGCGCTTAGGCGTAGCGCACCCCCCCATGTGCGCCACAGATGACACTAACAACCGTGGCGCACATGACTATAGTGCGCTATAGATGTTTGGCGTGCGGCCAACAGGGCCCTGGCCCACACACATCTGTGGCGCACTATAGTCATGTGCGCCACGGTTGTTCTAGTTACTAGTAGGGCACTGCCCACAGGTGAGCCACGCCTGTTTTAGCCGTGGGGCACTTCAACCATGTGAGCCACGGATGTGCTAATTACCTATAGCTGTTTTCCTAGTAGTGTGACGTTTCTTGGATCGAGCCCGAACTCATCTTGGAATTTGATGTCTAGCGTATTCCACTGGCTAGCGTCCGCGGGGTGTGTTAGGATCTTGCCCTTCTCCGGATCATCTTCCGGCTTCTCCCTCTTCGTGTATCATTGCATGAGCTCTGCTTTCTTAGGGTCTACGAAATACCACTGCAGACGAGAAGTGATAGGAAAGTACCACACCACTTTTCGGGGAACTTTCTTGTTCCCTCTCTTGTATCATCCCTGGCCGCACACCGGGCATGTGGTTCTATCCTTGTACTCGTTCCGATAAAGTGCACAGTCGTTGATGCATGCGTGGTACTTCATGTACGACATGTCTAGTGGGCAAACTACTTTCCTCGCCTCCTCGATACTTGTTGGCAGTGTGTTGTCCTTGGGAAGACGAGCGTGCCAAAATTTCATCTGAGCGTTGAAGCTAGTGTCGGTCCATTTGTGCTCCGCCTTCATCTCCAAAGCCTTCAGCGTTACACTCAAGCGTGTATCCTCGGGCCGGCACCCAAGATACAATGGAGTCCTCTCGTCTACCTCCATCTGTGCCAGCTTAGCTTTCTCTCTGGCTGCAGCTTTCATGTTGGTCGTCTGCTTGAGGAGAATTTCTTGAAGATGAGGGTCCCGCAAGGCCGAAGTTAGCATCGTGTCCGTGCTCCCTTCTTCTCCGCCACCACCACCATCTGCTCCGGCATCATCTCCTTCATGATAATCATGTCCGTCGGCATCTCCTTCTTCATGATGATCATCATGTTCTCCTTCGTCATGATGACCATGTCCGGGAGACCCTTCGTCTTCTCCCCCGCCCCGGCCTCTTCTTCATCATGGCCACCGCCATCTGCCGGTGGCTCATTCACTAAGAAGCCGGGCATGAAAACACGCGTGAGAAGGTGAGACTCCGGTTGTCCGAAATCAGGTTTGATCCGCTTCCGGTGTTTACACGTTCGGCACGGACATCTTATCTTCGTCAAGTTGTTTTGAACCATATCGGCCACCGCGTCAGCCTTGTATCTAACCACCCATCATTCGCTCATATGGATGACCATGGTCGCCTGCGTGTGAACATAGACCAAATTAAAGAGAGAGTGTTAGAACCATGCACACACACATGACGCGCACACATATATGCATGATCGCCAGAAATTTTTGGAATGACCTATCCTAAAAGTAGGACGTATGGCTAGTGCAGAAATTTGCCAAAATGGACGTGTATCAATATTTCGGAAAACCTCCATGCACCCGGCGGCAGCAACATGCATTCAAGCACAACACAAAGCTCCTCCAGAATCAAGCATGCATGCATTCAACAAACACAACAAAAAGCGAAGGAACATCGTCTCGCCATCGCACACCGCCCGCGGGACCAATCTTCACCTACAAAACATCCATATATACATGCATGCTCCGAGACCCGCCAGCCACACAAAACATTCATCACACACAAGTACCCATGCACACCTCACAAATCCACAACCATAGGCATAGCGGTGGAGGAGCAAAGTATGGGTAGGTGTAGTACCTTTACAAAGTAGGAGTAGCTTCCCTCACAAGTACATGAACCAAAGTAGGTCTAGCTATCAACATTGGAGGTGAGTATGAGCAAAATGGAGTGGGAGGGAGGAGAGGGAAGAGCTAGTTGGAGGTGGGAAGAAGGGAAAGGGTGGTGGTAGGTAGGAGGGGATGCCACCTTTTTTTAGATATGTTTCACACATTCTATGGCGCATATTGCTATATGCGCCACAAAAAGTGAGAATTCTGTGGCGCATATTCTATATGCGACACAGAATTTTGACATTCTGTGGCGCATATAGCCATATGCGCCACAGAATTCTGGCATGCCCATGTGCTGGGTCAGGCCCACATGGGGCCCACAGAAATTATGTGGCGCATATGACTATATGCGCCACAGAATTCTCACTTTCTGTGGCGCATATGGCTATATGCACCATAGAATTGCAAGAATTCTGTGGACCATTTGCTATATGCGCCACAAAATTAATTTTAGTGGAGCATTTTCCCTATATGCGCCACTGGATTAAAATCTACAAATAATCGTTTTCCTAGTAGTGTAAATTCCTATGCATGGTGTGTTACACTATTCCAAGTATATTCATGTTTTATCTATCTTCCAAATTAAACTTGTTATGTGAAAATTAGTGATTAAAGCTCTCACAAACTTGATGGCACACTTTATTTTTTGCACCTAATAAACTTGAACTAGTGTGTCATCTATGTTGTATATGTTTGCATTTATAAGTTGGGAATGATCAGAACCGTGCTGTCATGGGGAACGCTTTCAACACCTGTAAATATCTACCCAGTTGATATCATGCTCTTTTGTTTATGGATGTCGGCGGTGTGAAATAAAAGGGGAGCTTGTAAGTTCATGGAGTTATGTATTTGTGTTAGAGAAACGCCTAGGCCGCTAGCTTAAGCCATGCCTAATCATGGTGGAAATTTGCAGCATCACCATAGTGAGCAATCCATGAAGCATACTCAGAAAAAAATATAGAAAAAAGAGAGATAAAAAGGAAAAATGCACCATTGTCATGGTAAATAAAAGGATTGCTGAGATGCTCACTGTCGGTTGCCTTGTCATTTTGATATGGGATAGCTCCTGTGTCATGGGGCAAGAGGTACCCCGTTGGCGGTTCCCTATAATACACATACTTACAATGACAAGAACTTACCGGTAAATAAAGTTGAGTAGCATGAGGAACAACCCTCGTACTCAAGGGACATGAGATTGCCAACTTATATTTTGTCAACTATATACTCCATACTTTGTTCACTTTAACCTTAATCACTTCAAGATGCTTATGATAGGGGCAATGAGAGCTTAAAGCTAACAAGTACCATAATTTTTGGAAGCTCTTTATGAAACTTGAAATCCCTGGTTTTCTGTGAAGGGACTTTCTTCCACTTTTATATTGAGTCCCCATCTTCTATCTTTATACACCAACTAAGAGAGCATAGTTGTCAGTCTTAGTTCTCTGTGCATTGTCCCAAAACTTATTTATTGATTCATAATGTTGATATTGCTTATTCTTGAACTATTTATATCTAGTCACCCTTATGAACTTTGAAGGTGTCCTATGAATTTATGTTTTGCTATTCCATGAGGGACAAGTTGAATGCCACTATGCTATGTTTTTATATATGTGAAACAAACAAACGTCTTTCAATGCATTGTTATTCATGATCTTTTTTTGTATCCTTTCATGTTGCAACATAGTTACTATGCCTTATTGTTAGAACTTCATCTTTCATGCTCATGTTTAGAGTACTTTGATCCCAGCTTTTCAATACTTTCCAAATGGTTTGATCAGGATTGTGATGGTGCATATCACCTCAAAAATTATTCTTTTTATCACTTACCTACTCGAGGACGAGAAGGAGTTAAGCTTGGGGATGCTTGATATGTCATAAAGGTATCTATAATTTTTTATGTTCCATGCTTGTTTGGTATCAACTTTGTTATGTTTTGTCTACACTTTGAGGTATTTTTATGCATTTTCGAGAACTAACCTATTAACAAGATGACACAGTGCCAGTTGTCTGTTTTTTGTTGTTTTTGGTTTCAGAAAGCCAGAAAAGAAATATACTCGGAATTGGACGGGACAAAATCCAAAGTCAATATTTTACCGGAGCAGACACGGAGTCTAGAGAAGAGACGAGGAGGCGCAACGAGGCGGCCACACCTAGGGGTGGCGCGGGTCCCCTCGGTTGCGCCAGCCCCTAGTGTGGGCCCTCGGGCCTCCACCGACGTTGCCCTTTCGCCTACATATACGTCTCATCGGGACGTCACCCTATCGGGGGAAAATCCACAAAAAGTTCCATAGCGCCGCCGCCACCGAAGAGGAGATTCGGAGAACAGAAGTCTCTGTTCTAGCACCCTACCGGGACGGCGAATTGCCCCCGGATCCATCTCCATCGATCTCCACCACCATCTCCATCGCCGTTGCTGACTCCCATGATGAGGAGGGAGTAGTTCTCCCTCAAGGATAAGGGCTCTACCGGTAGCTATTTGTATCTCTCTCTCTCTCTCTCTATGGGTGATCTTATTGTGATCATGAGCTTTGTAATCAAGTAGATCTACTCTGCTACTCAAGTGCTTTAATTAATCTTCGGCTATCCTCGCGTGTGTGAAGGTGACAGTGTGCACATCGTGTGGCACTTAGGCTAAAGATTAGATCAATACTTATCATGAGTTATATTTTGAGTTGGTTGTCTCTATGAATTTTTGGTGTTTGTTGGAACCATCTAGCGCTCAAGGTGACAGTGTGGGGTTATCTAGATGGGGAATCCGAACTTTGAGGTGTGCTGTTATAGCCCTACCGTGGATTAGAGTGTCCAACCGGAGGATAGTTCAAAGTAGTATCATGAATAGAAGATATTTATATGAGAGTGTCCACTAGTGAAAGTATGATCCCTAGGTCTTGTTTCTAAGTATTGAAATACCGTTTACAACTAGTCATGCTACATATTTGCTTTCTTCCATCTTTATTTCAGATTGCCTTTAGTCTCTTCTGCCCCGTCAAGCTCTTTTCTGGCACCGTTGTCTTATAATCATCCATACTACTTGTATTTTACTATCTCTTCGCCGAACTAGTGCACCTATACACCTAACAAGTGTATTGGGTGTATTGGGGACACAAGAGACTTCTTGTATCTTGATTGCAGGGTTGCTTGAAAGGGATACCTTTGACCACTTAATCCCTGAGTTCGATAAACCTTGGGTAATCCACTTAAGGGAAACTTGCTGTCGTTCTACAAATCTTTGCACTTGGAGGCCCAACACTGTCTACAAGAATAGAAGCGTGCGTAGACATCAACGACCCATGGAGATTGTTTCGCCGATTCCTGCACGTGCAGATTCCGCCCGAAACGAAGCTCCGAAGGTCACCGGCCCCATGGTGGGCGCCAACTGTCGTCGGATTGTCGACAAGTACGCCATAAGGGGTACTGAGGGCGTTGAGAAGATGGTGTGTGAGACGTACGGTGTTTCGAGAGTAGTGAGCATAAGTTTGTCCAGGTTCAGATCCGACTGCGATGATCAGATCCTACTCCTCCTAGCAACCCAGTAATATATCTGCGAGAGCCGGATGTTACAGCGGATTACAAGAGGGGTTCGCCTGTACGAGTAGGTTGTGGTTAATCTATGATCTGGTGCCCTAAAGGCTCCCTCAGGTCCGGTTTATATATTGGGCCTAGGTTATAGGAGAGACCAATCCGGCTATATGTTACAGAATCGGTAACTAGATATAGCTTGGACTACAAGTAATACTACATGCCTAAGTCGGTAACTCTTTTGGGGCCTTGTCATAGCCGAAAGTGACTCATTCTCTTTCTCTGACTGGACCGCCCGTGAAGCAAAACTCTAACCCGTTGGTGGCCACCCTTGTCAGCGAGTCCTATGAGTATACACGGAAAGTATATCCCCAACACCTCCACCTTGGATTTTGCTGATCTAGATTTTCTTATAATCAGTTGATTAGGACCTATTGTACTTGCTCTGATAAGGGCGAGGAGTCCTCTCTCGGCCGGTGCAGATATAAAAGCGAGTTGGTTGTGAATTCGTTATCGAGAGTGAAAGATCAGTCACAAAGTTACTCCGGATGGAGTGGCATTTCCCTCTAATAGCGACAACATAGATGGCTATGGTGTCCTTCTCTTCATTGGATAGTACATGCGCAATCTCCAGCCTTTTCAGTATGGTTAGTCTTCATCTTTTAATTGTCATAGCTTGCTCAGTCTTTTCAATTAATATGGTTGATCTCCAATCTTTTTCAGTGTGGTTTAATGACTCGCAACACATGCCTAGCTAGCTATCTCGTGTCATTGCGTGCATAGAAAAAGCACACGACGAAACGGCACCTGCATGGTGGGTGATTGAAACCAACTGATCGACGAGCATGATAACGTACGTGATAGTGACCCAACAACCATGATAATTAAGGGACGGTTGGCTGATTCGGAGAAAAAGGTGAGTTTCAAACAACATTCGCAAAGTTGTTCCGTACGTATAGGAGTGGAACGGGGCTCTCTTTATGTTTCTCCCGCCCGCCCGGCCGTGTGCTGGGATAGTACTTGACCGTGTCCCTTGTCGCCGACGTCTTGTGTTCTTTTTTGAAGTGAAACCGATTGACATGATTGGTGATGGCAGCCAGTGGCGAAGCCGGGATTTTTATATTGGTCATTCGAATTAAAAAAATGAAAAGAAAATTACTCACTTTTCAGGTCGAAGTAATATTCCATTTCTTTGAAACTATGTCCCACATATGTTGCAAAGCATTGCACTTGTCTTGCTTGTTCTTCATTTCTAGGCCTGCCAATCAATGAATTCTCTAATTAAGAATCATCCTCTAATCTAAATTGGGGAAATTAAGAAAGCATGTACATAATCTTAGTGACCTTCTATAGTTCTACCCACGGCTAATTTCTTCCCACAATTTGAAAATGTTCTAGCAGAATGATAGATATCTTAGCACTTTGAGCTGTGATAAGATTTGCAAATCAAACTCTATAAATTGTGCAATACTATTAGTCTCAACAGACGTACTTAATGATAAGGAGGAAATAAATTCAGGAAGAAGCAATGTGTTTCAAGTTACATGATTTGTAAGAAGCCACTCGATTTTTTCGAGTATACAGACTAAGAGAAATGAGAAAATATTTATTCAGTCCTAATTAACTATGTTCGTAGTACTTTGATATACATGAATTATGTAAATTCATAAAGTTATTAGGAGTTTTATATAATTTTATATTCTCACAGCATACATGTTTTTTACTCTTCAACCCATTGGTTTTTAACCCTTTAATTTTTTGAAAAAATGACTATTTAAGATGCCCAAACTATGTTGTCCATGTTGGTGTCATCATGCAAAACGAAACAAAATTTTATTGCGGATTAGAGCTTATTAAAGAGTAAGGAGAGTTATTGGAGGGATAGAGTTCAACAAAAGATATAAAATAATAGTTGCTTTGTTTCAAAATACGTAAAATAAAATAAAACCATGAAGGAAGAAAATAAGATGTACAAGGAACTCAAGTTATGATGAAAAGTCTTACTATTTACACCTACTCAGCATAAGGACATTTGCTTTTCTATCTTATTCACAAGATCATATAAACACATTCTAGCGCTTGCTCAGGTGAATCCTTGCTTGTAATTTTTAGACGCGAAATAAAGATGATTAAAAGGTATCTTCAATGATGATACATTATTTAGGGTACTAACGCATACTATTCCTTACATGGTTTCTAAACTAAAAAATGTAATTCTTAATCCTTTTAAACACACTAACAACGATGTCCTCGCATTTGCGAGGGCCATCACCTGCTATTTCCCTCTAATAGGGACAACATAGATGACTATGATGTCCTTCTCTTCAATGGATCTATGACGCGGACAGTACAGGCACAATCTCTAGTATGGTTAGTCTCCATTTTTTATTTTTTTTATTGGTGTTATAGTTTGCTCAGTCTTTTCAATATCGTTGATCTCCAGTATTTTTCAGTGTGGCTTAATGACTAGCTAGCTCGTGTCATTGCGTTCATAGAAAAAGCATAGGACGAAACGGTACCTGCATGGTGGGTGATTGAAACCAACTGATCAATCAGCATGATAACATGATATAGTGACCAACAACCATGATAATTAAGGGACGGGAGTTGTTGTCATCTGTTGGCTGCTTCGGAGAAAATGGTGAGTTGGTTGGGCTGCCGTTATCGATAACGAAACAACATTCGCAAAGTTGTTCCGTATGTATGGAGTGGAACGGGGGCTCGCTTTCTTTGTTTCTTCCGCCCGCGTCGTTCCCTGTAGCACGAGCCGGCCGTGAGATGGGATAGTCCTACAGCGCATACTACCTCCATTTTAAAATATAAAATGTTTTAGCTTTGTAAAATAAACTCGTATCTAGACTACTTTTAATATATAGGTTTACTTGGTATTGAAGTGAATCTACACATTAAAAGATGTCTAGATATATTTTCTTCAACAAGTCTAAAACATTTTATATTTTTAAATAGAGGGAGCACTTGACAGTGTCCTTTGTCACCGACGTCTTGTGTCTCTCTGTACATCCCCGCTGAAGGGAACAACGATTACGCGGAGCCAACGTCGACCGCGCGGTCGTCCAGCACGCGGTGGAACTAAGTTAGGGTCGGCGTCGAACTTACCAGACACAACGAGAGACTCAGAGCTCCACTCGTTGGGCGATTTTTGGCCGGATGAATCGTGTTTTCGCTCAGTTTCCCACTCGTATCAGGCCGAGTACCCAAGTTCGACTAAATTCAGTTAAACTCGGCGAAATATGGACGAATATAGGCGGAATTTTATTAAAGTAGGCAAGGGGCACATAGTACATCGGAATTCATAACTAGAAAAGGCCGCCGCCGTGGTTGACGCCGGACGCCGCAACTACAGGCCGAGGCGGGGGTTGTTGCCGGCCTCGATGTGCGCCATGACTCCGGCGAGAGTCCGCCCTGGAACGCTCCACCAGCAGCGACGGTAAGCCGCATTGTTACGCGGCGGCAGCAGCGAGTCCGGTGGTCCGTCGTGTCGGGCGAGTTCCTCGAGGCGCCTATCGGCGAAAAACTTCCTCCAGAAGACCAGGTTGCCCTGATCCTCGGCGAGATCCGGGTCTTGCACGGTGGCGATAGCGGCTTGGATCTCTCCGGCGAGCTCTAGGTCTTGCATGGCGGCGATAGCCGCCCGGATCTCTCCGGCGAGTTCGTCTCCATCCGGCACCGGCGGAACGGGGATCCCGCCAGCGCTGAGCTTCCAGCCTACGGAGTGACGAGTGTCCGGCGGCGCCGTATAGCGCGCCTCGTGGAGCAGCCGGGCTTTCCACGGCGACAGCGTGCATCGGCCCTCGGCCATGGCTTCTCGGCGGAGTTGAGGAGGAAGAAAGGTGCGGGCGTCCGAAGTTCGCCGGAGTTGTGGTGGTGTGAGTGACGGTGAAGAGAGACGGCGAGATGTACGGCTTTTATAGGCCAGAAGAATGGTGGGAGGGGTGTAGCGGCGAGGGCGGGAAAAGGAAAACGACGGGAAGGATGGCGGCGAGTCGGCTTCTGCCGCTGACAGGCTGGTCCACTCGCCGAATTTTCTTCGTCCGGCATCCCCAGGACGTACCCGGGATCCTGGGTTCGGCCTGGGTAGTCCGGACAAAATTTGGCCAAATCCGGCCAAAAAGAGATCCCTGGCACGCGACTAGACCGATTTTCGGCGTCCAGGCGTAATTTCTAGGTCCGGACCAGCCTCCTAGATCGGCGAACGTAGATGCTCTCAGAACTAAGAAGGGTAGGAACACTAGTGGAAACGAGGGCTTTTGTTGATCCCGAAAATGGGCTTTAACACCGGTTCTTCTATGAACCGGTGTTAAAGGGGGGGACGTACCAGCGTGGCCTCTGCGGCATTAAAGGAGCCCCCCCTTTAACACCGGTTCGTGGCACGAACCGGTGTTAAAGGTCCCTGCACCAGTGGCCCGCGCACCCCCCCCCTTTAACACCGGTTCGTGGCACGAACCGGTGTTAAAGGGGGGGGGGGCTATAGAAGACACCACCCCAGCCCACACACACCCCACTCTTCCATTCCTTCACATTTTGGAGCCTAGCAAGAGGGTGTAAAGAGTGCTAGTTTGTGTTTTTTTCATATGCACTAGAGGTGTTCGGTGAAATGCCCGAGAGCTCAAAATAAGCTTTCTTGTTGCTCTTTCCGTCTCGGTCGGGGTCGGCAACTATAGTTTCATGTGTCATTGATGTACTATATATATAAATGGTCATCTCCCTATTATTTTTTGATATATACTACATATTAATGCAGATGAATCGACAATGGATGTACGGTGACCGCCGCACTTCCGAGTACATTACGGGCCTCCAAAATTTCATCGTTGTGGCTAATGCAAACCGTGGTCACAATGGTTTTATGTGTTGTCCGTGTGTTCACTGTCAGAACAAGAAAGACTACTCAAATACCAGAACCATTCACGCCCACCTGCTTCGATCTGGTTTCATGCCCAGCTATAATTGTTGGACCAAGCACGGAGAAAAAGGGGTTGTGATGGAAGACAACGAAGAAGATGAGGATGATGAAAACTATCATAATATGTATCCTGAATATGATGATAATGCAACAGAGGTAGATAATGAAGATCAAGAGGGAGTAGATGGGCCCGCTGATGACGATCTTGGTCGGGCCATTACTGATGCAAAGGAAGAATGTGAAACTGAAAAGGAGAAGGAGAAGCTGGAGCAGATGTTAAAGGATCACAAAACATTGTTGTATCCAACTTGCGAAGATGGCCACAAAAAGCTAGGTGCCACACTGGATTTGCTGCAATGGAAGGCAGAGAATGGTGTGACTGACAGCGCATTTTCAAAGTTGTTGGTAAAAATGAAGAATCTTCTTCCAAGAAATAATGAGTTGCCTGACAGTACATACCAAGCAAAGAAGGTTGTCTGCCCTCTAGGATTAGACGTGCAGAAGATACATGCCTGCATTAATGACTGCATCCTCTACCGCGGTGAGAAGTACGATAATTTGGATGCATGCCCGGTATGCACTGCACTGCGGTATAAGATCAGACGAGACGATCCTGGCGATGTTGAGGGCGAGGCCCCTAGGAAGAAGGTTCCCGCCAAGGTTATGTGGTATGCTCCTATAATACCACGGTTAAAACGTCTCTTCAGAAATAAAGAGCATGCCAAGTTGTTGCGATGGCACATGGAAGACCGTAAGAAAGACGCGATGTTGAGACACCCCGCTGATGGGTCACAGTGGAGAAAAGTCGAGCGAGAGTACCCGGACTTTGCACGTGACGCAAGGAACTTAAGGTTTGGTCTAAGTACAGACGACATGAATCCTTTTGGTGAGCAGAGCTGTAGTCACAGCACCTGGCCTGTGACCCTATGTATCTATAACCTTCCTCCTTGGTTGTGTATGAAGAGGAAGTTCATTATGATGCCAGTGCTCATCCAAGGCCCGAGGCAACCCGGCAACGACATTGATGTGTACCTAAGGCCATTAGTTGAAGAACTTTTACAGCTGTGGGCCAAACCAGGTGTACGTATGTGGGATGAGCACAAAGGGGAGCCATTTGACCTACGAGCATTGCTTTTCTTAACCATCAATGATTGGTCTGCTCTTAGTAACATTTCAGGGCAGACAAACAAGGGATACAATGCATGCACACACTGTTTAGATGATATTGAAAGTGTATATTTGGATAAATGTAAGAAGGTTGTGTACCTAGGGTATCGCCGATTTCTTCCGAACCTGCATCCAGTAAGAAAGAAAGGCAAGCATTTCAAACGTCTGGCAGAACCCCGGAGGAAGCCTGTCCTCCGTACCAGTGAGGAGGTATTTGGTATGGTCAAGGACCTAGAAGTAATCTTTGGAAAAGGTCCTGGCAGTCTATCTGTTCCGAATGACGATGCCGGACACGCGCCCATGTGGAATAAGCAATCTATATTTTGGGACCTACCCTATTGGAAAGTCTTAGAGGTCCGCTCTTCAATCGACGTGATGCACGTGACGAAGAATGTTTGCGTGAACCTGCTAGGCTTTCTAGGAGTGTATGGGAAGACAAAAGATACACCGGAAGCACGACAGGACCAGCAACGTCTGAAGGCCCCTGAAGAGCCTATGCATCCTGAGAACGATAAGGGTAAACGATGCCACTTAACTCCTGCCAGCTACGCTCTTACCAAAGCAGAGAAGGAAATCTTTTTTGAATGTCTGAGCAGTATCAAGGTCCCGTCTGGCTTCTCGTCGAATATAAAGGGAATAATAAATATGGCAGAGAAAAAATTCCAAAACCTGAAGTCTCATGACTGCCACGTGATTATGACACAATTGCTTCCGATTGCATTGAGGGGGCTTCTACCTGAAAATGTTCGAGTACCCATTGTGAAGCTATGTGCATTCCTCAATGCAATATCTCAGAAGGTAATCGATCCAGAAAGCCTAATGTCTTGTCAGCTTTGAGTTGGTGTTCCCACCATCCTTCTTCAATATTATGACGCATCTCCTGGTTCACCTAGTAGAAGAGATTGCATTTCTCGGTCCTGTATTTCTACACAATATGTTCCCCTTTGAGAGGTACATGGGAGTCTTAAAGAAATATGTTCATAACCGTGCTAGGCCAGAAGGAAGCATCTCCAAGGGCTATGTAACAGAGGAGGTCATTGAGTTCTGTGTTGATTTTATTCCTGACCTTAAGGCGATTGGTGTTCCAGAATCACGACATGAGGGGAGACTGCGTGGAAAAGGCACCCTAGGATGTAAAGCAATGATATGTAGGGACGGGCATTCTCTCAATCAAGCACACTACACGGTTTTACAAAGATCTATCTTGGTTGCCCCGTATATCAATGAACACAAGAATTTAATACGCCTCAAACACCCGGGGCAGTCTGATGAATGGATTATAAGTGAACACATGGCGAGTTTTGGCGGCTGGCTGCAAAGACTTCTCACGAATAACACCACTGTTGGGGATCAGCTGTACTTGTTGGCCAGGACACCGTCTTCGACTGTATGTACTTTCCAAGGGTACGAGATAAATGAGAATACATTTTACACGATAGGCCAAGATAAAAAGAGCACCAACCAAAACAGTGGTGTCCGCTTCGATGCAGCAGAAGAAAATGGGCAAAAGACCACGTATTATGGGTTCATAGAGGAGATATGGGAACTTGACTATGGACCTAATTTTAAGGTCCCCTTGTTTCGATGCAAATGGGTCAAGCTAACAGGAGGAGGGGTTGAGGTAGACAAGAAGTACGGAATGACAACGGTGGATCTCAACAATCTTATGAAGAACTTAGACGAACCATTCGTCCTAGCCAATGATGTGGCTCAGGTTTTCTATGTGAAGGACATGTCCTCCAGACCAAAAAAAAGAAAAAAATATGCAAACGAATACATCATATGATGAGCCAAAGCGTCACATAGTTCTTTCAGGGAAAAGAAACATCGTGGGAATCGAGGACAAGACAGACATGTCAGAAGATTATAATAAGTTTGATGAAATTCCGCCCTTCACAGTGAAAACTGAACCAAGCATTCCGTTAAGTAAAGAAGATGCTCCATGGTTACGTCTGAAGCGATCATAAGGAAGGGCATATGCCAAGAAGTTCATGCTCATATTATGTAACTCTAGTTCATGTTTTTAATATTAATACATGTCTTGAGTGTTAGTCATGTTTTGTGGATGGACCGGGACTATGAGAAGAAGTTGTCCCGATTCGTACTTACCATTAAGATCTGATCTCCAAACGCGCGCGGTCACATATTAGGGAGTGCCTCTATGACCAGTTTCTTGGAGATGCCGGAGGACTAGGCTCCGTCGGCATCTCCCTGAAACTGGCCGTAGTGGTGTCCCTGCTCTCGAAAACCATCTTGCAGCTTTGTAACTTCTCTAACTAGATCAATACACCAGGGAGCTAACTAATTTCACATATTAGGGAGTGCCTCTATGACCAGTTTCTCGGAGATGCCGGAGGACTGGGCTCCGTCGGCATCTCCCTAAAACTGGCCGTAGTGGTGTCCCTGCCTCAAACTGGCTGGAGGACTGGACTCACAAGGATGCCTATTTATAGTACAAGCAGCTCGACATAGTGTTGACACTTACAAAATAATGTCGACACTCACCCCTATTATTAGTCCCGGTTGGTGTCTCCAACCGGGACTAAAGGTTCATCTTTAGTCCCGGTTGGTGACACCATCCGGGACAAGGTACACGCTGCACGACATAATGTCGACATGCACTCACCCATATTATTAGTGCTGACTCGTGTTTTGTCCCGGTTGGTGTCTCCAACCGGGACTAAAGTTTCATCTTTAGTCCCGGTTGGTGTCTCCAACCGGGACTAAAGTTTCATCTTTAGTCCCGGTTGGTGTCTCCAACCGGGACTAAAGGTTCATCCCGCCATTTTTCTTCCCGCCATTTTTCTTCCCGCCAGTTCTTCCCGCCATTTTTCTTCCCGCCAGTTCTTCCCGCTAGTTCACTATATATATGTAGGGGGTTGGCCTCCATTGTCATTGCACATCTCTAGACTCATATCTGCAACCTCATCACTCTTTCCCATGGCTTCCACCGTAGCACTAACCCCCAGGGAGGCGGAGGCGCTTTGCGCCTCGAACTACCCCTGCCCGCCGGGCTACTGTGTCCCCGTCGGCTGGATGCTGAGCGTCGGAGGCGTGCCGGTTCCTCCTGTCCCTCTAGGTGTGGCGCGCCGGATGGCCATCACGAACCACTACTACTTCGAGCTCACGCCGGAGCAGCGGAGGAATCCCAGATGGCATCCCGACTATTTCCCTACTTGGGAAGCCTTCTTCGTGGATCGGCATGAGAGGGCGCTCGCCAGGCACGAGGAGGACGGCCCACCTCCTCCTAACTTCAACGAGGCCGGCCGTCGGCTATGGTGGCGCGATCGGACACTCCAGAGCGTCATGGCCTATGACACTGCTGCCGACTCTAACCCCCGTCTGCGCTACCCTCAAGTCCAGCCCACGCGCTACCCTCAAGTCCAGCCCACGCGTACTCTCCAGAGGTTCAATTACGGCGACCCCGACGACGACAGCGATGACGGCGGCGGCGAGTACGACGACTACAGTGGCGAGTATTACAGGTGTAGGCAGGAGCATGACTGAATCACTCCAACATTCCGAAACAAGTTCGGCCGATTGTTACTTAATCCATGTATCTTAATTTTCAGTTCTTTTATGTATCTTAATTTTCAGTTCCAGTTCGGCCGATTGTTACTTAATCCATGTATCTTAATTTTCAGTTCTTTTATGTATCTTAATTTTCAGTTCTTTTATGTATCTTAATTTTCAGTTCAAGTTCGGCTTTATGTAACTGTCTCAAAATGACCTATCTCATTCGGGTCAAATGACCAATGTTATGGCTAGAATCAAGGCATATATTATTCATATTTTTCTGAGTTGAAATGAATAAGATATGAATTTTCTAAATTCATATCATATTTTTTGAATTAAAAAGCCCCTTTAATGCATGAAATAAGTGTTTTAATTATTTTAAAAAATTTCATGTAAAGTAAATATAAAATAATTTACATGAATGGATAGATATTATTTTTCTGAAAATTATGATATATTATTCATATTTTTCTGAGTTGAAATGAAAAAGATATGAATTTTCTAAATTCATATCATATTTTTTGAATTAAAAAAGCCCCTTTAATGCATGAAATAAGTGTTTTAATTATTTTAAAAAATTTCATGTAAAGTAAATATAAAATGATTTACATGAATGGATAGATATTATTTTTCTGAAAATTATGATATATTATTCATATTTTCTGAGTTGAAATGAAAAAGATATGAATTTTCTAAATTCATATCATATTTTTTGAATTAAAAAAGCCCCTTTAATGCATGAAATAAATGCCCCCCCTTTAACACCGGTTCCAGACAGGAACCGGTGTTAAAGGGGGGAATTTATTTCGTTTCCCGCACGCACCCACCCCCCCCCCTTTAACACCGGTTCGTGGCTGGAACCGGTGTTAAAGGGGGGGGCATTTATTTCGTTTCCCGCGCGCACCACCCCCCTTTAACACCGGTTCCAGCCACGAACCGGTGTTAAAGGGGGGGGTAATAAAATGCGCACGGGAAATGCCCCCCCCCTTTAACACCGGTTCCAGCCACGAACCGGTGTTAAAGGGGGGGGTGATTATTTCACCTTCCCCTTCCCCTTCCTTTCTTCCCCCCACTGAGCCAGATCGATCGAGGTCCTCCGTCTCGCCGCCCCCGACCCGCCGTCTCGCCGCCGCCGCTTCGGAGCTCGAGGTCCGCCGCCCCCGACCCTCTCTTCCCCGCATCCTTCCCCTCCCTCTATGTCTCCACACGACCGCGGCCCAAGCTCCGCCTCCCGGGGCGAGCAGAGCCGGCGTCTCCTCGCCGTCGCCCCTGGAGCCTCGCCTATGCCAGGTCCTCCGCCGAGCCGTCGCGACCCTCTGCCGTGAACCCCGCTGCCGATCTACCCCTTCCTCTGACGCCTCGCCGCCGTTCTGAGCTCACCGGCCGCGTCGCCAGCCGCCGTTCCCTGCACGGCCTCCTCGACCTCCGCCTGCAGCGCCGTCGTGGCCCCCTCCGCAAGCACTGCCTCCTGTAGCACGTCGTCATACCCGTGGCGCCGCCTCTTCCCGCCGCGTTGCCGTCGGCTCCCTCACCTCCAGCACTGATGTGCGTCCTTCTGTGGCAGCACCGGCGTGGGCAGGCCGCCCGTGGAGCACGGCCTCGACCCAGCGGTCCCATTCTTCTTCGGCTCTCCGCGTGTTCTCGATGCTCGTCGTCCACACCGTGGCCTTGACCCTGATGGCTCCGTGTTCAAGCTGAAGTCTTCGTCATGTCGTTTTGCTATCCAAGTATCAGGTTGCCATGGTCTCCATCGACAACATGCACTCTGTTGGTTCTTCTGCTGCTACATGTTGGAGTACATAACACGCTAGCATGTGCCCCTTCTGTCTTGTATGCTCGACTTGTAACTCTACAAAGATCTCCGACATGTGTACTTCCACTTGGTGCCGGGAACTGTCCAAGATTCTCAAGATACTCGCAATCGGTGTCGCGTCCGCGTACCTATAAACCGCCAAGATTTTCTATTTATATTTTCATTTCAAATTTTGTTTTGATTTTTTAAAAAATACCAGGGACTTTTATCAAATATGTAAAGTACTGTGGGACCCCTTTAGACAATTTGGGACCCATAACTTATTTCACCTTCCCCTTTTCTGTTGCTCCAACATTGTCGTTGTATCTTGTGATTGCTATATTAATATAGCGGGGCGCAAGCCTATTTCGAGGAGCCCTGACCATCTCGCTCTCTTCCCCGTGCAGGAGCGTCTAGCCGCCGCCGCTTCGGAGCTCGCAGGACACGCCTCAACGCCGACGCCGCCCGCCGCTAGCACCGCCGCCCGACGAGACCGCCGCATCCGTCCGACGAGCACCGCCGCCCGACGAGACCAACGTCACCCCACCGGTGAGCGCCACGTGTCTGCCACGTGTGTGATTGCTGACTCATCCTGATTAAAACTTGTTTGCTCGATAAATTGTACTACATGCATAGATTAAAACTTGTATACAAATTGGACCTCTGACTCATTTGTGTATTTATTTGTGTATTTTGGTATGAATAATATGTATATTTGTGTATGAATCCAAGTCCACTTGAATGTTTACACTCTTACTCTAGATAATATTATTGTTTTAGAAACTATGGATACACTTAGTAGAAACCTTGAAGAAGAAGAAATAATGGAGAACATTATTGATGAGGACATCTCACAATATCTGAACTTGGAGGGACATGACGACGACAGCTCAAGTACTAGTCATGGAGAAGATGAAGACTCCGGTGAACGCAATTTAATGGTTACAAAGTCCGGCGAGGTATATGCATTGATTAAGCCTCAGCTGACTTCCACCAACAATCTTCTTCTACATGTATTAATTAACGCTTCTTTCTTCTTTTAGCCCTCTGGATCGACCAGCCAGCAACCATCTTCTTCTACGAAAAAGAGCAAGCGAGGCGCGAGCCAGCGGTTGAAAGATCGTCTAAAGTTCACGATCGAAGCAGTCCGTGTTGATGGCAGGCCGATGGAGCCCAAGAAGGCCGCAGACAAATTTATACGTCAGGCTGGTGTTCTTGTTAGGGACCAAATCCCAATCATAATTGAAAATTGGAATAAGCCAAAGAAGGGCGACGGTACCTTTGTCGATGACAGATCCAAAGAAACGCTTTGGAATTCGTTGTTGGTAAATTTCACCCTTCCGCCAGAGGAGGATGAAAACAACCCGGTTATAAAGAAAAAGGTCAAAGAGTGGACTCTAAAGAAGATGGCTGAGGCTTTCCGCAACTGGAAGACAAAATTGAACAAATTTGTCAAAGCTGGCGAGACTCCAAATTTCGAAGACGCATATTATGCGAAGATAAGACCTCACTGGCCCGAATTTGAGACATATAAAAAAAGTGCTATAGCTAAAAAGAGGTCAGAAACCAATACGCTTAATGCCCTGAAGAAGGAATATCACCAGAGCACGGGGTCAGGTGGCTACATATCTCAGAGGCCTAAGTGGGAGGAAGCTGAGAGGGCCCTGCGCGAGAGAGGGATCACACCCCAGACAGATGGGTGGGACCTACGTGCAAAGACTTGGTTCTACGGAATCGGGGCAAGGTTGGACCCAGAAACAGGATTGTGTATCTTCCCAACCATCCTTGCCAAACCCGTCACTGAACTCATCACGGCATACGAGGAAACATCCGCCAGGACCTTCCATCCCGACAGAGAGAATGACCAGCTCACACGCGCCATCGGTAAAAAATAACACCCTGGACATGCACGAGGCACAGGGGGTATGACGTGGAAGGATGGGTTTGCCGACTGGAGCGACTCTTACAGATGGCGCGACAGAAAAGAAAAAGAGCGTACAGAGCGGATGACACAGATAGAACATGCACTTGCGGCGCTGCAGACGCAAGTGAATGCACAACAGAGCCATCAAGCTACCGGCCCATCTCAGCGGCATGAAGAGCCTGCATTGGAAGCTGCCCGCGGCCCAGAGTCTGCGCGGAAAAGCAGTGTGGCTTCCACGGAGAACGTGCAGCCAACGCTTGAAATGACGGGTCCTCGATACCCCGTTGATGAGATCACGGAGAGCGAACACGCTGAGCTGCATGTGAGATTAATGGGCTTATCCATTAAGGTGGCTGTCGGCTATGCCTTACCTCCTGTAGCTGGTGGAACTTACCACTGCCGACCGATTCCAGATGGCTATGCTATTGTCGGGGTGGATGAGGTTGTGAAGGAATATGAGGAAGCACAGCTTGACCATGCTACAGGTGAAGGGGAACTCAACTCAAATTTGCAGTGAAAACAACCATTCTTTGGAAGAAGGAACACATTGTGCTTCCAAATTGGAGGTCACTGGCACCCCCGCCGTCTCCGTAGCGTCAGCAGTCTGAGCCGCTTCAGCTATCTCCTGCACGGCAGCCATCTCCGGCCCGTCAGCCATCTCCTGTGCGGCAGCCATCTCCAGCCCGTCAGCCATCTCCTGCGCGGCAGCCATCTCCGGCCCGTCAGCCATCTCCGGTGCTTCAGCCATCTCCTCAGCGTAAGCGGAAGAGCACTTCCACGAGGAGCATCAGTAGCACTGCCACAAAGAAATCCGCAGGAAACCGTACGCCAAAGAGTTCAAAAAACTACGTCCCGCAGCCTTCCGCCAAGCAATTGCCGGTTTTACCGTGGAATCGCAGCGACGAGGAGACCAATAGGATCTCGGGAGAACAGGTCAAGAAATTCTTTGCACCTAGACGGGCCGAGCCAAAGGAGAAAATAGATCCGGCGGTGGTGGAGAAGTTTTACAAAAATCTTTTGAAACCTGAAACCCCACTTGTGCCGGACTACGAGCGCCAGATTTTGAAGGCGGATGCAAGGCGCCGTAGGGAGACTGAAAGTAGCAGTCGTGAGGCACCCCAGAAAACAGTTCCCATGCTCGGAGAGCAGGAAAACCAATCATGCGCCCAGCTCCAAATGTTTGACAAACGGGACGCTCCTCCCGTAGATGATTACGAGGCAGAGCTACAAAGAAAGGCCAATGAGATGGGGATGACTTACATTGCATACTTGAACTTCATGGGAGACAACTTGCCCAAATGCGATGTCAACCCCATACAGCCATGGAAGTATGGGAAGAATCTAGTCAAGAAAGAGGAGCTCAAGAATCTACCAACAAAGATACGAAAATTGCACAAGTGGTACCTTCATTTCTGCAAGACGAGAAAAGGAGAATGGATCACGGCGCATATAAGAGATCAGATTTTCTTGTGCGGAGACGACGCGATCGACTTCAACATTCAAGACTTGCATTTTCTATTCAATCAGAAGGAACTCGAAAAATCTGCCATCAGCCTTTATTGTGTGTAAGTACTATTTCTGTAATTTTTATCTCATCTCATTCACTTCATTAATTGCATGTATATATATATGCTCACCATATATGTATATACTATTATGCAGGAAAAAGGTTATGGAATGCATGAAAGGAGGCCCTTTTGACATTGGGTTCGTTGACCCAAATAGAGTTCATGAAGAAGTGGTAAGAGACAAACCCGGGCAAACAGAAGATTACTTGCTAAAGTATTTACTGAGACAACAAACCAAAAGGGAAATACTATTGCCTTACAACTTCTCGTGAGTACTGTTACCCTCTCTCTTGTACACATTCTGTTTCGGCTTACTCGATGTTAAGTGTAACTGATGATGAGTTATGCGTGCGTAGGTTCCACTTTATTCTGCTAGTCATTCAACCCGACTTAGGAAAAGTCCTTGTCATGGACTCGTTACGAAAAGAAAAAGAGCTATGGGCATACTTTAGAGAGATGCTCCAGAGGTAATTTCAATCATATTATCGCACTAGATCGGCAACTTTTGTGACAATAAGTAATTAATTACTCCTTTATCCATTTTCTTTGTCGGACAGGGTTTGGAAAATGTTCACGGGCAGGTCCGTGGGTGAATGGTCAGAAGAACTAAAATTTGTAGACCAAAATGTAAGTAATACTAGCTAGCTTCCAATTCCATTATATCATGCTTTATTGATTATTATTTTGATTGAACTCTCTATTCTCGTAAAGTGCGCGCATCAGGGACACGGCAATAACTTATGTGGGTACTATGTTTGCGAATTCATTCGCAACACGATACGTGCGACAGGCCAAGCCGCACTAGAACAACTTAGAGTAAGTAAACAAAGTCCACAACATTATTTTATTACCATCAATTGTGTTGAGTTTTATTCTTATATATATATTGACGGCCCATTCTTCATATATATTCAGATCGAACGGATGCGGGACCAACTCCTACCATTTGAACGCATACGAGCCATTCAAGAGGAATTGGCGGGGTTCATACTTGATGAGGTCGTCACGCCTGGCGGAGACCTCTTTAGATATCCAACAAAATGAACGATGACGATGTATGTGCCGATGACGATGTATGTGCCGATGACGATGTTTGTGTATAATAATAGTTGCTTAATTATTCATGTACTCGTATGTACCGATGGCGATTTATAAGTATACCGCTCCCGATCGATTTCCCCTCGCTCCCCCTCCCGCAGAAATACGCCCAGAACGGGGCAGAGGCAGAAGTCTGCCGCGGCAGAGATTTAGGCCGTTTTCCTGCCGCGGCAGGAAAACGGCCTAAATCTCTGCCGCGGTAGAAGAACCTTTAACACCGGTTCCAGATACGAACCGGTGTTAAAAGGGGAGTCCTGAGGCCTGCGGCAGCCCCACGTGCGCCACCCTTTAACACCGGTTCGTATAAGAACCGGTGTTAAAGGGGCCTCCCCTCTAACACCGAACCCTCAACAGCGATTGGGGAACCGCTGTTAGAGGGCCCTCCCAACCGGAGTTAAAGGGGGGGCTCTGCACTAGTGGAACTAGCCGTCGACGCGTCTTTGGAGAGGAGCACGCGGTGGACGAGGACTACACACAGACCACGACCCAAGTCTATGACTTTCTCAACCCAAACAAGATTTTCTATAAGCTTATTATTCTCAACATAATAGTTAGGAATACCGGTTCTCCTAAAAATCATATATTAGAACTAGTTTTCTATAAACTAATCTCTAATCCTCCAAGTTAGGGTCGCTGTGGCGGGTGGTGATGGAGCGCACGCCAACGACGCACGTACGGCAGGCTTGCTCGTCCAAGTACCATACCAGGAGCCACTACAGGAAGAACATGATACGCCGACGGTATTTTTCTACGCCGACGGAAAAAGGTTGGCCCCGCCGGCTCCGTTGCCTGGGCTCGTCAACTGGTCCAGGCAGCCGTCGGCGTACACTTGCCATCGGCGTAGGGACAGAAGCGCTGACAGCTGCCGTCGGCGTCAACGTGGAAGTCCCTGACGGTCACCGTCGGCCTACCTTGGGCTGTCGGCGTAATGCCCTGGTTAACGGCCCACCTAATGGGTTCGGAGACGCCGATACGCGGATAGGTACGCCGATGGCCTGGCCGTCGTTCTAGCAAGGGCACAACCTATATGCCGACGGCAAAGCCATCGGCCTAGGTTTTATTTTCATTTTTTCTCCAATGTCTAAAATACTTCTAGTTGATTTATTTATTTTTCACTATAATTTGAATGTAGATGTAATTTATAAAATCAAGTCTCTAGATTTGTAGACAAATCAAGTGTCTACATTTGTAGACAAATCCTAGTCACTTATTTCTGAAAGAATAAGTACTATCGATCAATTGTTTTGCTATTTGAAGATACTCTCTGGTATCGATAGCTGGCATGCATAAAAACTTTGTGGGGGACCCTTTTCAAATATGCACCTAGAATGATGAATAAAAAAATCTTGTGAAAATTATATGTCAAAATATGAAGCCGTACGATATTCTATATAGTTACTTTTTTGTGATACTATACAGTTGTTTTTTCTACTCCATCCGTTTCAAAATAGATGTCTCAGATTTATCAAAATTTGAATGAATCTCTGTACTATTTTTATTAGTATAGAGATTCATCCAAATTTTGAAAATAGTATAGAGATTCATCCAAATTTTGATAAATCTAAGACACCTATTTACTGACGGAGGAAGTAATACTCCTATCACATGCACTACTGGAAAAATCATCTTCTGTTCGATCAGAACAAGCCCAGCAGTCCCGGCCTGGCACAGCCCGCGACTAGTGGGAGCACTAGACCCGGGCCGTGAGGCCTCTAACGGCTAGAAACGGCCGTAGTGACTAGTTCTGGCCGGACCAGGTCATTAGTCCCGGTCCGTAATACGGCCCGGGACTAATAACCTGGAGCAGGCCAGCTGGTCCTTTCATGGACTATTAGTTCCGGGTCGTATCACGGCCCGAGACTAGTTGTCCACGACTATATAATCTGCCTCTTGTCATGTTGCCCTAAAGCATATGGTGGCCATTTTTCTCAAAGAAGCAAGAGAGTTCATGCCATTTTTTTTCTCAAGATTTGTCAAGATTTAGTTTGCAACACCTAAATCCAAGCTTTAAAAGGTTAGAAGTTCATTCTTTTATCTCTTATTGCTACTTTAGCTCTATAATGCTCTAGAAGTATAGAGATATGGATCAAATGTATGCATGCTCTAGAGTAGCTAGAAGGATTTTGATATATATGTGTAACAAATTTTGATTAGGCACATAGTTACTGAAAATTGAAATGTGTAATTTTAGAGTTTCAGAGCTTAGAATGGAATGAGGTTTTCACTGATAGAACAATAATAAAAAACTCCACATTTATCATGTTGATTGTTTTCTGCAATTCACAAATTGGTGCATGTAAATTTTTCAAAATTCAAAATTAATGATCTAGAAGCTCTCAATATAACTTGAAATAATTTTATCATGTTGTGTAATGGTTTTTGATATACTTTTACTATAATGTTGATGGTCCGGGAATGGATGTACGGTACTGACCGACGCTCTGGCGAGTTCATTAATGGCGTGCATGAATTCATCCGTGTTGCTGATGCAAACAAGTGCAATGGTTTTGCATTCTGTCCATGTAATGGATGTAGGAATCAGAAGGATTACTCTGAATCAAATACCCTTCACAGCCACCTGCTGAAGTCCGACTTCATGCCCAGTTATAATTGTTGGTCCAAGCACGGAGAGAGAGGGGTTATAATGGACGACAATGAAAAAGAGGAGGAGGATGACAATTATCATGGTTTCCTTGAGTACGGAGATACTTCCATGCAGGATGCTGAAGGGGAGGATGAAGAAGAGACACATTATGAACCCGTTGATGATCTTGGTCGGACCATTGCCGATGCACGAAGAGATTGTGAAACAGAAAAGGATAGGGAGAAGTTCAATCAAATGCTAGAAGATCACAAAAATTTGTTATACCCAAATTGGGAAAATAGCTTGAAAAAGCTGGGCAGCACACTGGAATTGCTGCAATGGAAGGCCGAGTGTGCTATACCTGACTCTTCATTTGAAAAGTTGCTGAAAATGATGAAGAATATGCTTCCAAAAGATAACGTATTGCCCGCAAGTATGTACGAAGCAAAAAAGGTTGTCTGCCCTCTAGGTTTAGAGGTTCAGAAGATACATGCATGCCCTAATGACTGCATCCTCTATATATAGAGGAAAAGGGCGGGAAAACTTGTCGTGAAGCTTTGGGAAATGGCAGGAAATATCTTTAGTCCCGGTTAGTGACTACATCGGGGACTAAAAGCTCTCTTAGAAAGGAAATGGCGGGAAAACTTGGCGGGAAGCGGTGGGAAATGGCGGGAAATATCTTTAGTCCCGGTTTGTGACTACAATCGGGACTGAATGGATATTATATTAAGATTCTTTCTATTTTTCTCATAATAATAGACATATTATTTGTGTTATTTGGATTATTACAATAAAAGATATGATTTTCAAAAGTTTTTATATTTGATTTGAATTAAAAAAGAAATTTACAAATGAAATAATTTATAAATGATGCAAACAGATAAATGGATATTATATTAAGATTCTTGATATTTTTTGATAATAATAGACATATTATTTGTTTTATTTGGATTATTACAATAAAAGATATGATTTTCCAAAGTTTTTATATTTGATTTGAATTAAAAAAGAAAATTTACAAATTAAATAATTATAAATGATGCAAACAGATAAATGGATATTATATTAAGATTCTTTATATTTTTCTGATAATAATAGACATATTATTTGTTTTATATGGATTATTACAATAAAAGATATGATTTTCCAAAGTTTTTATATTAGTTTTGAATTAAAAAAAGAAAATTTACAAATGAAATAATTTATAAATGATGCAAATAGATAAATGGATATTATATTAAGATTCTTTATATTTTTTTGATAATAATAGACATATTATTTGTTTTATTTGGATTATTAGAATAAAAGATATGATTTTCCAAAGTTTTTATATTAGTTTTGAATTAAAAAAAGAAAATTTACAAATGAATTAATTTATAAATGATGCAAACAGATAAATGGATATTATATTAAGATTCTTTATATTTTTCTAAGAATAATAGACATATTATTTGTTTTATTTGGATTATTACAATAAAAGATATGATTTTCCAAAGTTTTTATATTAGTTTTGAATTAAAAAAGAAAATTTACAAATGAAATAATTTATAAATGATGCAAACAGATAAATGGATATTATATTAAGATTCTTTATATTTTTCTGGTAATAATAGACATATTATTTGTTTTATTTGGATTATTACAATAAAAGATATTATTTTCCAAAGTTTTTATATTAGTTTTGAATTAAAAAAAGAAAATTAAAAAAAAACAATTAGTCGCGGGTCGTGGCTGGACCCAGGACTAAAGGGTGCCTGCGCGCGCGAAAACAAAGCGACCGAAAAAACCCTTTAGTCCCGGGTTGTGGCTTATCCCGCGACTAAAGGGGGGGTCGTTAGAAGCGGGTTAAGCCACGACCCGGTACTAATAGAATTCTAGCAAGGGGTTATTTGTGAATGTTTATCATTAAAGTAATTGACAAAATTCTGAATAAACTAAAAGAGTTTTATTTAATGAGAGTTTGCATTAAATTTGGTGGAAATTTAATGGCATGTTTGAGTGGGATTTTGATTGGAGGGATTTGAATGGATTTTTGTGAGTGGAGTGTCCACCCACATGAATGAAGGAGGGGAGGGGGCAACCCCATGGCCGGTGGCCACCCCCTTGGGTGCCCCCCTCCTCCTATAAAAGGCACCCCTCTCCTCACTTCTCAATCACACCTCCTCGTGAAGGATCTCTCTCCCCCTCTAGAATTTATTCCCCATGGTCTCGGACTAGCGAGATACATGTTCCCGGTGGCTATTCGGCAAGAAAGAGTTGTGCTTCCGCTGCATCGCTAGAGCGAGGAGGCGGAGGTGTAGGGTTCGCAGCATAGAAAACAAAAAATTTCCTACGATGTGAACTATATACGAAGATCTATCTACTAGATACAAACAACGGGCGGATGTATATCCGTAGAGAACATACCCTTGAAGACCGACAAAGCTTAACGAGTTCAACTCGTGGTTGATGTAGACGATCTCTTGCCGATCTCAAGATCGAGAGGAAGTCCTAGCGCCGCAAAACAGCAGCGCATCCATGCTTGCACACACGTTCGAGGCACCGAGCAACCTCCGCCTCCTCGCTCCAGCGATGCAGCGGAAGCACAACTCTTTCTTGCGGAATACCCACCGGGAACATGTATCTCGCTAGTCCGAGACCATGGGGGATAAATTCTAGAGGGGGAGAGAGATCCTTCACGAGGAGGTGTGAGAGACAAGTGAGGAGGGGGGCTCCTTTTATAGGAGGAGGGGGAACCCCAAGGGGGTGGCCGGCGCATGGGGCTGCCCCCTTGCCCTCCCCTCTTCATGTGGGTGGACACTCCACTCACAAATCTCCTTTAAATTCCCTCCACTCAAAAGTCCACTCAAATTCCCATTAAATTTCCACCAAATTTAATGCAAACTCTCATTAAATAAAACTCTTTTATTTTATTCAGAATTTTGTCAATTACTTTAATGACAAACATTCACAAATAACCCCTTGCTAGAATTCTATTTCACATGCATAACCACTTTATGCAATTTCACCCGAAAACCTGATTTGGTATCTAGTGAAATAAATTCCTGCGCTTGTTCATTCTTTTGGCATGAAACATTTGCTCCAATTGGATGTCGGTGTCTCTTAAGTGTGTCACCCTACGGTTCGTGAATAATGCGGACATGATCGAGACCCCTCTCGGATCAATAATCAGAAGCGGGATCTGGAGACCCATACTGACTCCCACACATTCAACGATGACTTTCTTGTGATCGTCGGAACCTTTTACGCTAGTATCTTAATCCCTTTGTTTCACCATATATTACATGTCCGCGATTCGATCATCAGTATCTCCATACCTAGTTTGATCTCGTTACCGACATGCACTCTTTTCTCGTTCCTGTGATATAACATTCTAGTGATCAAATCACTTGCTTGCAAGCTAATCAATGTGATATCACCGAGAGGGCCCAGAGTATATCTATCCGTCATCGGGATGAACAAATTCCACTCTCGATCCATGAGCCTCAACATAACACTTTATTAGTTCTGAATCCATCTTTATAATCACCCTGCTACGGTGTGACGTTTGATGTTATCAAGAAACTCTTCCGGTGTTAGTGATTGACATGATCTCATGGTCTAAGGATTAGGATCACTTCGTAAGTTGTTATAGCAATATAAACTCAATGACTTTGATCGTAATGCTATACTTCGGATGAATGTTCATCACACCATTACATTAATGTTGTGATCCCGTTATTAACAACATCCAATGTCCATGATCAGGAAACCTTGATCATCTTGTTAATCAACGAGCTAGTTTATGAGAGAGGCATAACTAGGAACTTTCTGTTTGTTTATTAAACACACATGTATTAATGTTTCCGTATTAATACAATTATAGCATGCAAAATAAACATCGATCATATACTTGGAATACACATAATAAACACTTTATTATTGCCTCTCAGGGCATATTCCCTTTAGTCTCCCAGTTGCACTAGAGACAATAATCTAGTTACATAGTGATAAATCTAACACCCATTGAGTTCTGGTGTTGATCATGTTTTTCTCTAGGGAGAGTTTTAGTCAACGGATCTGCTACATTGAGATCCGTATGTACTTTACAAATCTTTATATCTCCATCCTTGACATGCTTGCGGATGGAGTGAAACCGGCGCTTAATATGCTTGGAATTCTTGTGAGACCTTGGCTCTTTGGAATTGGCAATGGCACCATTGTTGTCACAATAGATCACCATTGGGTCCAACGCGTTTTCCACCACTCCTAGTTCGGATATGAACTCCTTCATCCAAACTGCTTCCTGAGCCGCTTCCGAAGCAGCAACATATTCGGCCTCCGTTGTTGATCCCGCTACCACAGGTTGTTTGGAGCTCCTCCAACTAACCGCTCCGCCATTCATGAGAGATACGTATCCGGATTGAGACTTAGAGTCATCCGGATCGGTGTCAAAGCTAGCGTCGACATAACACTTAGCGACGAGCTCTTCTTCACCTCCGTATACAAGAAACATATCCTTAGTTCTTCGTAAGTACTTAAGGTTATTCTTGACCGCTATCCAGTGTTCCGAACCTGGATCCGATTGGTACCTACTAGTCAAACTAGTAGCATGTGCCACATCCGGTCTTGTACATAGCATGGCGTACATTATAGAGCCTATGTCCGAAGCATAGGGGACTTTGTCCATTATCTCTCTTTCTTCCGCCGAAGCCGGACTTTGAGTCTTACTCAATGTCTTGCCTTGCAACATAGGTAAGAACCCCTTCTTACTTCCTTCCATTTTAAACTTCTTTAAAATCTTATCAAGGTATGTACTTTGCGATAGCCCTATTAGGCGCCTAGATCTATCTCTATAGATCTTTATGCCTAATACGTATGACGCTTCACCTAGGTCCTTCATTGAAAATTTGCTGTTTAGATAACTTTTAACACTGTTTAAAAGATCTATATCATTTACGATCAATAATATGTCATCCACATATAATATCAGAAATGCCACATTGCTCCCACTCAATTTCTTGTAAATACAAGCTTCTTCATAAGTTTGGACAAATCCAAACTCTTTGATCACCTCATCAACGCGAAGATTCCAACTTCGTGATGCTTGCTTCAATCCATAGATGGATCACTAAAGCTTGCACACCTTGTTAGAATCCTTAGGATCGACAAAACCCTTTGGTTGTATCATATACAACTCTTCTTCAATATTACCATTGAGAAACGCGGTTTTGACATCCATCTGCCAAATCCCATAATCAAAATATGCAGCAATTGCTAACATAATCCTAACTGACTTTAGCATCGCTACGGGAGAGAAAGTCTCATCGTAGTCAACTCCTTGAATTTGTCGAAAACTCCTTTGCGACAAGTCGAGCTTTATAGACGGTCACATTACCATCAGCATCAGTTTTCCTTTTGAAAATAAATTTGTTCTCCACGGACTCTCGGTCGTGAGGTAATTCCACCAAGTTCCAAACTTGATTGTCATACATGGATTCCATCTCGGATTTCATGGCTTCTAACCATTTGTTGGAATTCGGGCTCATCATCGCTTCTTCATACGTCGCAGGGTCATCATTTTCATCAACCATGAAATTCATGACAGGATTTCCGTACAGCTCGGGAGCTGCACGCGTCCTGTTTGACCTGCGAGGTTCGGTAGTACTCTCTTTCGGAGTTTCATGATCATTATCATTAGTTCCCTCTTCAACAGGTGGAGCCAACTCCGGAACAACTTCCGGCGCTGTGCTACTCGCCATACTTTGAAGAGAAGGTTCCACAACCTCTTCGAGTTCTACCTTCCGACTACTCACACCTTTCGCGAGAAACTCTTTCTCTAGAAAGTATCCATTCTTGGCAACAAAAACCTTGCCCTCGGATCTGTGATAGAAGGAATACCCAATAGTTTCTTTAGGGTATCCTATGAAGACGCATTTTTTCGCTTTGGGTTCGAGTTTATCCGGTTGAAGTTTCTTCACATAAACATCGCATCCCCAAACTTTAAGAAATGACAGCTTAGGTTTGTTTCCAAACCACAATTCATATGGTGTCTTTTCAACGGATTTAGATGGTGCCCGATTTAAAGTGAATGCAGCAGTTTCTAGTGCATAACCCCAAAATGACAACGGCAAGTCCGTCAGAGACATCATAGATCGAACCATATCTAATAAAGTACGGTTACGACGTTCCGACACACCATTTCGCTGTGGTGTTCCGGCAGGTGTGAGTTGTGAAACAATTCCACACTCTTTCATGTGAGTGCTAAACACGTAACTTAGATACTCACCTCCACGGTCGGACCGTAGAAATTTGATCTTTCTATTACGATGATTTTCCACTTCATTCTGAAATTCCTTGAACTTTTCAAAGGTTTCAGACTTGTGTTTCATCAAGTAGATATAACCGTATCTACTCAAATCATCCGTGAAAGTAACAAAATAACGATATCCACCTCGCGCCGACACACTCATTGGACCACATACATCAGAATGTATGATTTCCAATAAATCTGTCGCCCGTTCCATTGAACCGGAAAACGGCGTTCTAGTCATCTTGCCCATAAGGCATGGCTCACATGTATCAAACGATTCATAATCAAGTGATTCCAAAAGTCCATCCGAATGGAGCTTCTTCATGCGTTTAACGCCAATATGACCTAGACGGCAGTGCCACATATATGCAGATATATCATCATTAAGTTTAATCCTTTTAGCATCAACATTATGAATATGTGTAACATTATCATCGAGATCTAATAGAAATAAACCATTCATCATCGGTGCATGACCATAAAAGATTTCATTCATATAAATGGAACAACCATTGTTCTCGGATTTAAATGAATAACCACTTCGCATTAAACACGATCCAGATACAATGTTCATGCTCAGTGCAGGCACCAGATAACATTTATTCAAGTTTATAACTAATACCGACGGTAAGTGGAGAGGCAGCGTTCCGACGGCGATCACATCAACGCTTGATCCATTGCCGACACGCATCTTGACCTCACCCCTTGCTAGCGGTCGCTTGTTCCGCAGCCCCTGATTCGAGTTACAAATATTAGCAACTGAACCGGTATCAAATACCCAGGTGCTACTGCGAGCACTAGTCAAGTACACATCAATAACATGTATATCATATATACCTTTGTTTGCCTTGCCGACCTTCTTGTCTGCCAGATACTTGGGGCAGTTGCGCTTCTAGTGGCTAGTCCCTTTACAATAGTAGCACTCGGAATCAGACTTAGGTCCAACTCGGGGTTTCTTTTCAGGCGCGGCAACAGACTTGCCTCCCTTACTTCCCTTCCGTTTTCCCTTCTTGTCTTTCTTGAAACCAGTGTTCCTATTGATCATCAACACTTGATGTTCCTTTTTGATCTCCACTTCTAAAGTTTTAAGCATTGACAGAAGCTCGGGGAGAGACTTCTTCATCCCTTGCATATTATAGTTCATCACGAAGCTCTTATAGCTAGGTGGCAGAGACTGCAGAACACGATGGATGCCTAAGTCAATGGGAATCGATATTCCAAAGGACACAAGATTATCAGCGTAACCCGACATCTTGAGTACATGCTCACTAACGGAGCTGTGCTCTTCCATCATGCAGCTAAAGAACTTTTCTGAAGCGTTGTAGCTCTCTACAGCAGCATGTGTGTCGAAAATAATTTTCAACTCACCCATTGTATCAAATGCATTGCCGTTTTCGAAACGCTTTCCAAGTTCCGGCTCTAACCCATACAATATGCCGCAATGAACTAAGTTGTGGTCCTCCTGACGAGTTTGATAGACATTCTTCTCCTCGTCAGGGGCATCATCTAAAGGTGGGAGGCCTAACGGCGCTTCTAGCACATATTGCTTTTGTGCAACAGAGAGGAGAATCCTCAAATTCATGGCCATTCGGTAAAGTTGCTACCGTTCGTTGCTAGTTTCTCTTTCTCCATGAACACATTGAAATTAAAAGCAGGTGGTGCCATCTACAACAGAATTTGTAAAGTTTAGACTAAGTGTATGATAGATTGAGTTCAACTAATCTATATTACAAATGAACTCCCACTCAAAAACGACATCCCTCGTGCCTTTTTGGTGATTACATGAACCAAATCCACTACACCAAGTCCGATCATCATGTGAGTCGGTATAGCTTCAAAGGCGAGCATCAAATGGGCATCATATCTACTATATGACTCATGCTTAACCTTTCGGTCCGTGTTCCGAGGCCATGTCTGTACATGCTAGGCTCGCCAAGTTAGAACCTTAGTATTCGCGTGTGTAACTGTTTTACACCCAAAATATGGTCGTGGATCCAAGAACACCCGATCATCACGTGATGTCTTGGAGCGACGAAAACATAATCGGTGCATACTAAAGGAAGACCACATTCTTATCTTGATATTTAAATGAGGGATCATCTTATTATGCTAACAAAGCACTAAACAAGCAATATAAGATGCTATCAAACATCATATGTTTATTAGTGAAATTATATGGTTCCCGCAGATGATCTCTATCATGTGCATCGTGGTATGATCACTATCATACCTATATGTGTAAATACAAGGTCTATGGATTTTACACGCTATGTGTGTTGTAAGAGTATCATCTCATACTTCTACTTACAACACTACCATATCATAACACTAGCCCAGCAACAATCTAAACTAGACGCCTCTAATTTATCCATTGCAAGTTTTACGTGGCTTAGGGTTTTCGAGATAGAACCGTTCTTACCTAGGAACATGAACCACAACAAGGATAATCAAATTGTTGACAACTCGCTTGCAAAATAGATATTGACTATAGTAGGAGAGACAGACACCCGCTAGCCACTTATGCAAACTAGTTGCATGTCAAGCGTGGAACATGTCTCATGTGCGAGGACATGTAAAGTTTGTCCGGGCCGCTTCATCCCACTATGCCACCAATATCTAAAATTACAACAAAGGAGCAACAACATGATCATGATCGCCCACATACTCATATGTGCACTACCCGTGTAAAGTATGTACGCATAGATCCGGCTCTGATACCACTGTAGGGTTTGCAGCATAGAAAACAAAAATTTTCCTACGATGTGAACTATATACCAAGATATATCTACTAGATACAAACAACGGGCGGATGTATATCCGTAGAGAACATACCCTTGAAGACCGACAAAGCTTAACGAGTTCAACTCGTGGTTGATGTAGATGATCTCTTGCCGATCTCAAGATCGAGAGGAAGTCCTAGCGCCGCAAAACAGCAGCGCATCCGTGCTCGCACACACGTTCGAGGCACCAAGCAACCTCCGCCTCCTCGCTCCAGCGATACAGCGGAAGCACAACTCTTTCTTGCCGAATAGCCACCGGGAACATGTATCTCGCTAGTCCGAGACCATGGGGGATAAATTCTAGAGGGGGAGAGATATCCTTCACGAGGAGGTGTGAGAGACAAGTGAGGAGGGGGGCTCCTTTTATAGGAGGAGGGGGAACCCCAAGGGGGTGGCCGGCGCATGGGGCTGCCCCCTTGCCCTCCCTTCTTCATGTGGGTGGACACTCCACTCACAAATCTCCTTTAAATTCCCTCCACTCAAAAGTCCACTCAAATTCCCATTAAATTTCCACCAAATTTAAAGCAAACTCTCATTAAATAAAACTCTTTTATTTTATTCAGAATTTTGTCAATTACTTTAATGACAAACATTCACAAATAACCCCTTGCTAGAATTCTATTTCACATGCATAACCACTTTATGCAATTTCACCCGAAAACCTATTTCGGTATCTAGTGAAATAAATTCCTGCGCTTGTTCATTCTTTTGGCATGAAACATTTGCTCCAATTGGATGTCGGTGTCTCTTAAGTGTGTCACCCTACAGTTCGTGAATAATGCGGACATGATCGAGACCCCTCTCGGATCAATAATCAGAAGCGGGATCTGGAGACCCATACTGACTCCCACACATTCAACGATGACTTTCTTGTGATCGTCGGAACCTTTTACGCTAGTTTCTTAATCCCTTTGTTTCACGATATATTACATGTCCGAGATTCGATCATCGGTATCTCCATACCTAGTTTGATCTCGTTACTGACATGCACTCTTTTCTCGTTCCTATGATATAACATTCTAGTGATCAAATCACTTGCTTGCAAGCTAATCAATGTGATATCACCGAGAGGGCCCAGAGTATATCTATCCGTCATCGGGATGAACAAATTCCACTCTCGATCCATGAGCCTCAACATAACACTTTATTAGTTCTGAATCCATCTTTATAATCACCCTGTTACGGTGTGACGTTTGATGTTATCAAGAAACTCTTCCGGTGTTAGTGATTGACATGATCTCATGGTCTAAGGATTAGGATCACTTCGTAAGTTGTTATAGCAATATAAACTCAATGACTTTGATCGTAATGCTATACTTCGGATGAATGTTCATCACACCATTACACTAATGTTGTGATCCCGTTATTAACAACATCCAATGTCCATGATCAGGAAACCTTGATCATCTTGTTAATCAACGAGCTAGTTTATGAGAGAGGCATAACTAGGAACTTTCTGTTTGTTTATTAAACACACATGTATTAATGTTTCCGTATTAATACAATTATAGCATGCAAAATAAATATCTATCATATACTTGGAATACACATGATAAACACTTTATTATTGCCTCTCAGGGCATATTCCCTTCAGGAGGTTGCTCGGTGCCTCGAACGTGTGTGCGAGCACGGATGCGCTGCCGATTTGCGGCGCTAGGACTTCCTCTCGATCTTGAGATCGGCAAGAGATCGTCTACATCAACCACGAGTCGAACTCGTTAAGCTTTGTCGGCCTTCAAGTGTATGTTCTCTACGGATATATATCCGCCCGTTGTTTGTATCTAGTAAAAAGATCTTGGTACATAGTTCACATCGTAGGAAAATTTTTGTTTTTCAGAGCCGGATCTATGAGTAGATGCTTTACAGGGGTAGTACACATATGAGTATGTGGGTGATGATGATCATGTTGTTTCTCCTTACTTGTAATTTTGGATATTGGTGGCATAGTCCTCGCACATGAGACCTGTTCCACGCTTGACATGCAACTAGTTTGCATAAGTGGCTAGCGGGTGTCTGTCTCTCCTACTATAGTCAATATCTATTTTGCAACGAGTTATCGACAATTTGGTTATCCTCATTGTGGTTCATGTTCGTAGGTAAGAACGGTTCTATCTCGAAAGCCCTAAGCCACGTAAAACTTGCAATGGATAAATTTGAGGCGTCTAGTTTAGATTGTTGCTGGGCTAGTGTTATGATATGGTGATGTTGTAAGTAGAAGTACGAGATGATACTCCTACAACATACATAACGTGTAATATCCATATACCTTGGACTTACACATATAGGTATGATAGTGATCATACCATGATGCACATGATAGAGATCATATGCGGGAACCATATGAGTTCACAAATAAACATATGATGTTTGATAGCATCTTATATTGCTTGTTTAGCGCTTTGTTAGCATAATAAGATGATCCCTCATTTAAATATCAAGATAAGAATGTGGTCTTCCTTTAGTATGCACCGATTATGTTTTCTTCGCTCCAAGACATCACGTGATGATCGGGTGTTCTTGGATCCACGACCATATTTTGGGTGTAAAACAGTTACACACGCGAATACTAAGGTTCTAATTTGGCGAGCCTAGCATGTACAGACATGGCCTCGGAACACGGACCGAAAGGTTAAGCATGAGTCATATAGTAGATATGATGCCCATTTGATGCTTGCCTTTGAAGCTATACCGACTCACGTGATGATCGGACTTGGTGTAGTGGATTTGGTTCATGTAATCACCAAAAAGGCACGAGGTATGTCATTTTTGAGTGGGAGTTCATTCGTAATATGGATTAGTTGAACTTAATCTATCATAAACTTAGTCTAAACTTTACAAATTCTGTTGTAGATGGAACCATCTGCTTTTAATTTCAATGTGTTCATGGAAAAAGAGAAACTTGCAACGAACGGTAGCAACTTTACCAAATGGGCCATGAATTTGAGGATTCTCCTCTCTGCTGCACAAAATCAATATGTGCTAGAAGCGCCACTAGGCCCCCCACCTTTTGAGGATGGCCCTGACGAGGAGAAGAATGTCTATCAGACTCGTCAGGAGGACCACACCTTAGTTCATTGCGGCATATTGTATGGGCTAGAGCCAGAACTTTGAAAGCGTTTTGAAAACGGCAATGCATTTGATACAATGGGTGAGTTGAAAATGATTTTCAACACACATGCTGCTGTAGAGAGCTACAACGCTTCAGGAAAGTTCTTTAGCTGCATGATGGAATAGCAAAGCTCCGTTAGTGAGCATGTACTCAAGATGTCGGGTTACACCGATAAGCTTGTGTCCTTGGGAATAATGATTCCCATTGACTTAGGGATCCATCGTGTTCTTCAGTCTATACCACCTAGCTATAAGAGCTTCGTGATGAACTATAATATGCAAGGCATGAAGAAGTCTCTCCCCGAGCTTCTGTCAATGCTTAAAACTGCAGAAGTGGAGATAAAAAAGGAACATCAATTGTTGATGATCAATTTGAACACTGGTTTCAAGAAATACAAGAAGGGAAAACGGAAGGGAAGTAAGGGCGGCAAGCCGGTTGCCGTTCCTGAAAAGAAACCCCGAGTTGGACCTAAGTCTGATACCGAGTGCTACTATTGTAAGGGGACTGGCCACTGGAAGCGCAACTGCCCCAAGTATTTGGCAGACAAGAAGGCCGACAAGGCAAACAAAGGTATATATGATATACATGTTATTGATGTGTACTTGACTAGTGCTTGCATTAGCACCTGGGTATTCGATACCGGTTCAGTTGCTAATATTTGTAACTCGAATCAGCGGCTGCGGAACAAGCGACCGCTAGCAAGGGGTGAGGTCAAGATGCGTGTCGGCAATGGATCAAACGTTGATGTGATCGCCGTCGGAACGCTACCTCTCCATTTGCCGTCGGGATTAGTTATAAACTTGAATAAATGTTATCTGGTGCCTGCACTGAGCATGAACATTGTATCTGGATCGTGTTTGATGCGAAGTGGTTATTCATTTAAATCCAAGAACAATGGTTGTTCTATTTATATGAATGAAATATTTTATGGTCATGCACCGATGATGAATGGTTTGTTTCTATTAGATCTCGATGATAACGTTACACATATTCATAATGTTGATGCTAAAAGGATTAAACTTAATGATGATATATCCGCATATATGTGGCACTGCTGTCTAGGTCATATTGGCATTAAACGCATGAAGAAGCTCCATTCGGATGGACTTTTGGAATCACTTGATTTTGAATCATTTGATACATGTGAGCCATGCCTTATGGGCAAGATGACTAGAATGCCGTTGAAAGAACATGTTGGGTCCCCATGTGTGGTTTTGGTAATTAATGACAATCTTTATGGACTAATGTGTGTATTAAGTTATACTTGTAGGATTTGTCCATTGGCATCGCTTGGAGCATGTGTTGGCTTCAAGGTCAATGAAATGCAAAGAAGATTTGTTGGGCAAGCTCAATATGCGAGGTCGATGTTGAGGAATTAAGGAAGGCGTTCCATCTTGAGAAAGGCAAGATCGTCTACATTCGAGCTCAAGTGGAATGCTCAAGGCAAAGGTATAATATTGATAGGTTTTCCCTTTTGCCGGTCTCACGTTGTGTGTGTGAGACCGGGTTTAGGATAGATAGCCGTACTATCAAGAGGGGCTCTCGTGTGAGTAATTCGGTCACATCGTTTGGAGAGAGCTCAAACCTTTGCATACTTGCATCATCGTATTTGGTTGTTATTTGGTCTTATCCATGTGAGGGTATAGAGCTTGTGGTAATCTCCATAACAAGCTCTTGTTCATCAAAATCGGATCTCCCATATATATCTTGTTGCAATTTTGGTTTATGCGGCTTTTCGGTTTCTCACCAAGTGAGGTATATCACATTATTCTACTTGATACTTTCTCACTTGGTGATAATCAATATTTCCACCTTTTATTGAGAAGCTCTTGTTGTCCTCTACCCAACGCAATTGGAATCGGGTCAATCGGCGCTACCGTTTAAAAGTTATGTCCGTTTGAATATTTGTCGTTTTAAATTGAAAAAGAAAAAGATAAACTGGGCCGACCGGTACTACCACAGCCCAGTACCGGTCGAGCCTGAGACGCGCAGCCCATTCTCAGTTTGGCCCGGCATCCACTTCCGGTACTACCGGACCGGCCCGGTAGTACCGCCCGGGTGGGTCGGTACTACCGGCCGGCCCAGGAAAAATGCCCAGATATTTTTCCCCAGATCCAGATCTTGAGCCTCGCCGCATCACTCACATGTTGACCCGGCTCGTCGTGCGCGCCAGCTGGCCCCGCCTGGCCGCTGCGTCCGCATGAGCCTCGCGTTCGTCCTGCCCACCCGCCTTGCTCCCTTGCCGCAACCAGCTAGGCCCGCTGCCGCTGGTCCGCTGCGCTGGCACGCGCGTGCTGCCACGCTCCTCGCTGCTTGCGCTGTTGCCTTGCCGCTGCCGCGTTGACCTGCTGCTTGCATGCGCGCAGCAACAGCTGCTGCCCATTCGCTGTGCATCGCTGCGCGCGTATGACCAGGCCCTGTCCCGCTCCTTCCCTACTTCTGTTTTTTCTTTTCCTTGCTCGCATGCGCTGCTGCTTCTACTCTGCTTTTTCCGGCACATGCGGTAGTACCGCTCAAAACCGGTACTACCGGTCAGTTCCGAAAAACACCCAAACGTCTAGTTTTTCTGGGCCCTATTTAAGGCTTTGCCCTTTTTCAGTTTAGTTAGCTCCTCTATTATCTATAAGGCTAAACTTTGTCCACACTTGCTCTAGATCTTGAAGCTTGCCTAATCTTTTCTCTCCGATGATTCTTGCCCATATTTGAGTGGAAAAGAGAGGAGATCTAGCCCCACGTTTTGACCTAACCGATTCATCTCTTTGTGAGTGCATCCTTGGGGATCTAGATTTTGGGGGATTTTGTGTCTCTCTTTGATTCCTCCTCTCTTGTTCCCCCAATAGCTTTAGTAGCTTTGTTGGAACTTGAGAGTGAGGGATTTGAGCATCTTTGTGGTGTTCTTGCCATTTGCATTTGGTGCATCGGTTTGAGTTCTCTTTGGAGGATTTGGTTTGAATTGCTGATTGGAGCTTGTCCCTCTTGGGTTCTTGGAACCCTAGACGGTTTTGTGGCCTTGGTGGCATTGTGGCCTTTTGTGGCATTTGTTGGGAGCCTCCAATTAAGTTGTGGAGTTGTGCCCCAACCTTGTGAGAGGTTCCGGTTGCCACCGAAAAGTGCACCGATAGTGGAAGCGTGGATCGATCCCATTGGGGTGAGATGCACCGGAGAATAAGGGAGGCCTTTTGTGGCGTTGGTGGTTTGATACCACCCCCTCTCCAAACGAGACGTACTCCATGTTGGGAGGAACTCGGTAAAATATCGGTGTCCCCGCGTGCCTCGGTTATCTCTATACCCGAGCTCTTTACTTATGCACTTTACATTGTGATAGCCTTCGTGCTTGAAGTAATATATATCTTGCTATCACTTTGTTGCTTGTATTGCTTAGCATAAGTTGTTGGTGCACATAGGTAAACCTTAGTTGTTTCTAGGTTGTGTTTTACAAAGTAAACACTAGTTTTATTCCGCCTTTGTTGAGCCACTCTAGGAAAAGTTTTAATCGCCTATTCACCCCCCTCTAGGCGACATCTGTATCCTTTCAATTGGTATCAGAGCCCGGTCTCTCATTTTAGGCTTCACCGCCTTGAGAGTAAAGATGTCGGCTAGAGGATTAGTGCACAATGATATGCTCACATTCGATGGCACAAATTATGATGTTTGGAAAATTCGCATGCTTAATTTATTTCGGGAAATTCACCCAATTATCGAGGGCTATCTATATGTGGGTTTCTCTTCTCCTATGGATACACAAAACGAATCTTTAGAGGAGAAGTTGAACTCTCATATAGATGCTCTAGCTACTAAAATTCTCTTGCATGTTGTGAGCAATGTAGTTCTTTCGTCTATCATGCCTTATTCAAGCGCTCGTGAGATATGGACCAAGATTCAAGATAAATATAGCAAGTCCAACATTATTGAGGATGATTGTGTTGCTTCCACTTCCGATCGAGATGAGTTCTCATCCTCTACCACTTCACCAACATGTGACTTTTCACATGGTAATGATATGGTGAGTGGTGATAGAAATTGCAATATGGATAGTGTGTTCACTATTTGTAATCCCTCAAATCTATCTAGTTGCAATGATCTATCTTTGGACCTTAACACTTCGAGCACTCAAAATTCCTCACATGCTTGTGTTAATAGTCCTTGCATATCATGTAGAAATGACTTAAATAAATCTCATGATGATATGCTCATGTTGTCTTGTTGCCATGATAAAAATGCTTCTATTTCCTCTAGTGCTTGTGTTGATACCCATGTAGAGGAAAATGAAGATTCTATGGGCCAAGACAAGGTCTTGAAGAGAGCTTCAAGTGCAATCTCATCATCACCTTCCTCCGGTTCTCACATGTGCCTTATGGCTAAGGGAACAAAGGTAACCTCTTTGAATCCCATTGTATCTCATGATGATGATGAGGTTGAGAATGATAATGATAATTTTAAGGTAAGTATGATATTACCTCTATCAAGAAAATGGGAGAGGTTGTCTATAGTGCTCTCTACAAAAATAAACTTGCTTCCTCCAACCTTCTTGAAATCTTGAATTATGCTATAGAAGGCAATGATCTTATTGAGGAGCAAGAAAACATAATTGATGAATAGTTTGCACTTGAGCGTGAATATGCTAATGAACTTGCTCAAGTAAAGGAATCCCTTGAATAAGAACAAACCACCAAAGAATCTCTTGAGGAGACTTTTACTCTAGAATTATCTAGAGTAAAGGAATACCATGATAGAGAACTTGCGGTGGCTAACTCCTTCAAGATTAAAAATTATAAACTTGAAGTTGCTTATGCTAAACTTGTGGAGGATTTTAAGCACCTCGAAAATGGCTCTCGGGTCGTTAAGAGGGAGCTCATCAAACTCACCGAGTCACATGAGCAACTTAAAGCTTTATATTCAAAAGAGCTTGTCAAGTTGCCCTCACCTCTCACTAATAATGATGATGCTTGTGCTACTAACTCTATCTCTTGTGAAGCATCTATTTTGGAGGAGAATGTTGAGGTAAAGGCTCAACTTGCGTTGCTAACTAGCAACTATGGGAAATTAGAAGAAAGTCATGTTAAGCTCTCAAGCTCGCATGAGGATCTTCTAGTCTCCCATGGTAGGATAAAGTTAGCTCATGAGGCCATCATGTCAAAGGTAACATCTAGTGGGCCTCATGTGGACATTAGCACTACATCTACTCCAAATGTTATATTGTCATGTGCTAGTCCTTGTAATTCATCCTCTCACAACCATGCTATATCTCATGATGAATTACACTCCATGCCTTGTTGCTCTAACAATGTAGCATCTACTTCCTCTAGTACTTGTGTTGAAACTAACCATGTAGAGGAAATCAAAGAGCTCAAGGCTCAAGTCACTTCTTTGAAGAATGACTTGAAAAAGGGTCATCAAGGGAAGACCGCACTCAACAAAATCTTGAGTGTGCAAAAATCCCCCAATGACAAGAGTGGGCTTGGATTCAACTCCAATGTCAAGAACAAGTCCACTATCAAGTTGAAGCACAAGGACTACAAGAAGAATGGCCAAGATCAAGTCAAGAATCCGGCCAACATTGTTTGCTTCAAGTGCAAGGAAGAAGGGCATCATGTCAAACATTGCCCATTAAAGAAGAAGTCCCTTGGCAAGAAGAAACAAGGGAAGCGGCCTCAAGCTCCACATATTGTTAGAGATGGGCCTCCTCCCAAGAAGACTCAAGCTCTTCCTCAAGTTGTTTCTTCATCCAAGAAGAAAGATGGCAAGAGTAGAACTTGCTACATATGCCGCGAGAAGGGGCATATTTCTTCCTCATGCACTATCGGTATCTCCTCATCCAACCTTATCATTATTGATGATGCTTATTCTCTTTGTAAGGATGAGGTTGGAAATGTGTTTGCCAAATTTGTTGGTGCCAAATGTGGTGTCAAGAAAAGATCCATTTGGGTTGCCAAGCCTATTGTGACTAACCTCTTAGGACCCAACTTGGTTGGGGACCAACAAACCAAAACTTGATCAATAGGTGTGTTTTGGAGGGCATTGGAGTCTTGGCTACATTATGAAGAATTGAGGGATATTCATCAATTATTATTGTCAAGCCAAGCCATTTGGATTATCTTGATTATATTATATTTCCAATATTCCTCCTTGCGGTAACATATGCTAAACTCTTTACATTGAAAGTTACTCGCCCCCTTGTGCATGTGTTGGTTTTGTATCTTCCATGCTTTTGTACATGTCGTGCTATCCACTTAATTATCTTGAGGTATCAAGCATATTTGTGTATGATTAGGTGGCACACCATGTATGTGTGTTTCTTATGTTTGAGCCTTAATTGATTATATTTGATATCTTGTTTGGCTCGTTCGAGAGATTAATGGATTATCCCATTTTGGGGGAGTGTTATGCTTAGGCATTCCACAATCCTAAAATTGTGTGTACATGAGAATACCACCTAGTATTTATATTGGATTATTGTCAAGTCTCTATGTGGTACAAGTCTCATGAGAAATTTAAGTTTATAATGTCCATTAATTATCTCTATTTGTATCCTTTTGCCTCGCGTTGGTTTTATGGTAGTATCACATTATGGGGGAGTCATATGCTTAGTGCATATTACAATCCTAGAAAATGTGAATATTCGAGGTTGTGTCACTTAGAATTGATATTGATAAATATGTAGCGCCTATGTGACACATTTGCTCATACAAGTTCCAATTTGTTTGAATGTTGTTGTTGATCATATTTTGGATCTTGTATATGAGAGTGTTTCTTGGTATGTGTTTCCTCATATTTAGATCTCTATATCATCATGGAAACCATTTGCTTCAAGTTACTCTAATCACTAGTGATTGTGTGACTAGTGGAAGCTACCAAGAATCTTGTTCGAAGTATCATGCTCAATTCTTACATTTAGTTATATGCTTCTTGTTGTGACTATGATCTTGGATATCTATGCAAGCTACCTTGGGAAAATTATTCCCAATATTTCTTGTCCTTGGACAATGAGCAATTTATGGTAGAATTTGTTGATCATATTCACTTTGGCCTTTGCTTAATATTCTCCTATCTTTGGCCAAGTAAATGTATTGTGTGCTCCCATGTGTTCCTTGCTACTTTTGGATTCTTTTTTATTTTGTATCCTCTTGTGTTTTTATTTAATGTAGGTAGTAGTGATGATCTCATTTGTGTGCATTTTACATTCAAAAGGAAAATCCTACATAGTGCACTATCCATGGGGGAGCTTTCCTATATTATTTAAAACACTCATATTTATGCTTCTTTGTTTGATCCATATCAGTTCTTATGTGCTTGGAACCTCAATCTTTTCGTTTTGGTACTTTGTGCCATCATGAGAAGTTTGGGGAGTTTGGTTTCTTATTGGAACCTTGCTCTTCTTCGGAGTTGGTTTTGTCTCATTCCTTGTTTCATGATTTGACCATTTTAGAATGAGATAAATCCTTGAGCATTTTTATTTCTATCTATCTTTTGCTCTTTTGGTTTTAGCCTAGTTCATTTGTTGAACTTGTGATCTTTCATGTGTTGAATTGGTTCTTTGATACAATTTGGACACCGCTTGTCTTGTCACACTCTTGTGTGTGCCATCTCGGTTTACTTGGTGTTTTGTTCAAATTGTATCTCCTTTTTGGTTCTTGAAAGCTTTATGCATACATATTTACTATATGATTATATTATGGCATGCTTGCTTTGTTTGATCCAATATAGGGGAAACTCCACCAATTCCCATCGACTAAGTTGTGCATGAAATTCAATTTCATATCAATGTACACATAATTATGTGGAGTCTCTCCTATAAATTGTAGTTTATCTAACTACTTTGGACCCAATAAGTTTGGGGACCATTTTGTACTTAATTGTGTTTTAGGTACAGTGGAGATATATTGGATGCTTGTATTTCAATTTTGAAGAAGTGGTGCATACATGAAAAGTTGAGTCAAGCTATAGGATGATCAACGAATTCATATACTCTACATCCTACCAATTATATCTCGGTAACAAGTATCTCTTTCTCATGCTCATATATCTTGATTCCAACCGTTAGTCGGTTGCCTTCTAGCATGAATTCATGTATTTGTAATTGTTGTAATTCTAGCCATGGTTTTAATAGAACTCTCTATTGTAAATGTGTATAAGTTGAGATGAGTACATATAGTTGGGACTATACAAAATCATGCATATGATCCTCCAATCCCAAATATGTCAATCTAGCAATTTTATTGCCTATCATTTCATCAACTTCTCTCATGTGCAATAGTGAGATTTTTGCTAGTCTATTCTATCTTATGATACTTGTTGCCTTTCTCCATATATTCTAACTTTTTTCCTTTTTCCCTTGGTGATAGTTGTAATATATGTATTGTGTTGGTGTTTGAAGTTCATTAATGTACAATAAGATAGATTTGAGCCTTTGGCCATGCTTTGAAGCAAAAATCTTATTGGTATATATTATGACTTCATTTTTGCTTTTCATATGCCTTCTTGTATATCTTCTTTATGTGTGCATATTTATTTGTTGGCATATGTCTCTGTGATGTTTTCCACTTATAGACATATACACATATGAGAAGATAATTTTAATTGATTTTTAATCCTTGGATGCCACCTTTTATTTTGTTTTATTCTTTGGTGGCTTCCAAATTTATTTGCCTATGAGTGATTGTTCCTCTTGTCTACATCTCCGGACACTCATATTTGTTCTCTCATGCCTTGTATTGTTAAATGAATTTGGATGAGTGAGGATTCCATGACTATGCACTTTGTTCCCAAATGCAATTATCATAATTGGTGCATGCTCTTTGGGGAGCTCATCTAATTCATTTAATAATACTCATTTGCATTCTTTCACATTTGTTGTGTTTTAAATGCTTATGGGGGAGCAAGGATTCCATATTTGTGCATTATGTATTCCAATACATTTATTTTGAATTGTGCACAAACCTTGGGGAGCTTCTCTATTTGTTATTTAAAACACTCTTTTGCTCATATCATAATATCTTGTTGTTTCCATTTGGACTCATTTGTTGTTTTCAAAATGGTTTGTCGGACCTTGTAGTTGCTTGCATCATTTGACTTTATTTTTGCAATCTTCGGGTCCTCGATATAGTTCTACTCCCTCCTAAGTATTCATCATTGGATATGTGCGAAGGCACACCTTTGGAGGAATTATTACTATATTTGCCTTCTAGAACTTGTCACCCATTTCGGCAATCGATGCCAATGGGGGAGAAGTTTTAGAGGGTTTAAGGGAAGTTGGTTTTTGCATTGAGTTTTTTCTTGTGCATTTGTCTATCATGCTCTTGCATCTTTGTTATTGCTTAGCATGTGGTATATATAGAGGAAACTCCACCAATGATAATGATTGGCAATATATGCAATGAAATTCAAGTTCATCACACATGCATAGATTGTGGGGGAGTTTGCTCTATATATGGTGGTGGTACCAATATCACATACTTTTGTAGTATTTGATATTGGTATTACCATTTTATTCATTAAAATTCCTTATATAAACCCTCTTAAAGGGATTGTCATCAATTACCAAAATGGGGGAGATTGAAAGAACATGTTGGGTCCCCATGTGTGGTTTTGGTAATTAATGACAATCTTTATGGACTAATGTGTGTATTAAGTTATACTTGTAGGATTTGTCCATTGGCATCGATTGGAGCATGTGTTGGCTTCAAGGTCAATGAAATGCAAAGAAGATTTGTTGGGCAAGCTCAATATGCGAGGTCGATGATGAGGAATTAAGGAAGGCGTTCCATCTTGAGAAGAGAAAGATCGTCTACATTCGAGCTCAAGTGGAATTCTCAAGGCAAAGGTATAATATTGATAGGTTTTCCCTTTTTCCGGTCTCACGTTGTGTGTGTGAGACCGGGTTTAGGATAGATAGTCGTACTATCAAGAGGGGCTCTCGTGTGAGTACGGTCACATCGTTTGGAGAGAGCTCAAACCTTTGCATACTTGCATCATCGTATTTGGTTGTTATTTGGTCTTATCCATGTGAGGATATAAAGCTTGTGGTAATCTCCATAGCAAACTCTTGTTCATCAAAATCGGATCTCCCATATATATCTTGTTGCGATTTTGGTTTATGCGGCTTTTCGGTTTCTCACCAAGTGAGGTATATCACATTATTCTACTTGATACTTTCTCACTTGGTGATAATCAATATTTCCACCTTTTATTGAGAAGCCCTTGTTGTCCTCTATCCAACGCAATTGGAATCGGGTCAATCGGAGCTACCGTTTAAAAGTTATGTCCGTTTGAATATTTGTCGTTTTAAATTGAAAAAGAAAAAGATAAACTGGGCCGACCGGTACTACCGCAGCCCAGTACCGGTCGAGCCTGAGACGCGCAGCCCATTCTCAGTTTGGCCCGGCACCCACTTCCGGTCCTACCGGACCGGCCCGATAGTACCGCCCGGGTAGGCCGGCCGGCCCAGAAAAAATACCAGATCCAGATCTTGAGCCTCGCCGCATCACTGTCTAGCCGCACGCATTGACCCGGCTCGTCGTGCGTGCCAGATGGCCCCGCCTGGCCGCTGCGTCCGCATGCGCCTCGCGCTCGCCCTGCCCACCCGCCTCGCTCCCTTGCCGCAGCCAGCTGGGCCCGCTGCCGCTGGTCCGCTGCGCTGGCACGCGCGTGCTGCCGCGCCCCTCGCTGCTTGCGCTGTTGCCTTGCCGCTGCCGCGTTGACCTGCTGCTTGCATGCGCGCTGCTGCCCGCACACTGGCTAGCTGAGCCGCTGCCTGCTGCTTGCATGCGTGCAGCAACAGCTGCTGCTGCCCATTCGCTGTGCATCGCTGCGCGCGTACGACCAGGCCCTGTCTCGCTCCTGCTCTGCTTCTATTTTTTTCTTTTCCCTGCTCGCATGCGCTGCTGCTTCTACTCTGCTTTTTCCGGCACATGCGGCAGTACCGCTCAAAACCGGTACTACCGGTCAGTTCCGAAAAACGCCCAAACGGCTAGTTTTTCTGGGTCCTATTTAAGGCTTTGTCTTTTTTCAGTTTAGTTAGCTCCTCTATTATCTATTAGGCTAAACTTTGTCCACACTTGCTCTAGATCTTGAAGCTTGCCTAATCTTTTCTCTCCGATGATTCTTGCCCATATTTGAGTGGAAAAGAGAGGAGATCTAGCCCCACGTTTTGACCTAACCGATTCATCTCTTTGTGAGTGCATCCTTGGGGATCTAGATTTTGGGGGATTTTGTGTCTCTCTTTGATTCCTCCTCTCTTGTTCCCCCAATAGCTTTAGTAGCTTTGTTGGAACTTGAGAGTGAGGGATTTGAGCATCTTTGTGGTGTTCTTGCCATTTGCATTTGGTGCATCGGTTTGAGTTCTCTTTGGAGGATTTGGTTTGAATTGCTGATTGGAGCTTGTCCCTCTTGGGTTCTTGGAACCCTAGACGGTTTTGTGGCCTTGGTGGCATTGTGGCCTTTTGTGGCATTTGTTGGGAGCCTCCAATTAAGTTGTGGAGTTGTGCCCCAACCTTGTGAGAGGTTCCGGTTGCCACCGAAAAGTGCACCGATAGTGGAAGCGTGGATCGATCCCATTGGGGTGAGATGCACCGGAGAATAAGGGAGGCCTTTTGTGGCGTTGGTGGTTTGATACCACCCCCTCTCCAAACGAGACGTACTCCATGTTGGGAGGAACTCGGTAAAATATCGGTGTCCCCGCGTGCCTCGGTTATCTCTATACCCGAGCTCTTTACTTATGCACTTTACATTGTGATAGCCTTCGTGCTTGAAGTAATATATATCTTGCTATCACTTTGTTGCTTGTATTGCTTAGCATAAGTTGTTGGTGCACATAGGTAAACCTTAGTTGTTTCTAGGTTGTGTTTTACAAAGTAAACACTAGTTTTATTCCGCCTTTGTTGAGCCACTCTAGGAAAAGTTTTAATCGCCTATTCACCCCCCTCTAGGCGACATCTGTATCCTTTCAATTGGTATCAGAGCCCGGTCTCTCATTTTAGGCTTCACCGCCTTGAGAGTAAAGATGTCGGCTAGAGGATTAGTGCACAATGATATGCTCACATTCGATGGCACAAATTATGATGTTTGGAAAATTCGCATGCTTAATTTATTTCGGGAAATTCACCCAATTATCGAGGGCTATCTATATGTGGGTTTCTCTTCTCCTATGGATACACAAAACGAATCTTTAGAGGAGAAGTTGAACTCTCATATAGATGCTCTAGCTACTAAAATTCTCTTGCATGTTGTGAGCAATGTAGTTCTTTCGTCTATCATGCCTTATTCAAGCGCTCGTGAGATATGGACCAAGATTCAAGATAAATATAGCAAGTCCAACATTATTGAGGATGATTGTGTTGCTTCCACTTCCGATCGAGATGAGTTCTCATCCTCTACCACTTCACCAACATGTGACTTTTCACATGGTAATGATATGGTGAGTGGTGATAGAAATTGCAATATGGATAGTGTGTTCACTATTTGTAATCCCTCAAATCTATCTAGTTGCAATGATCTATCTTTGGACCTTAACACTTCGAGCACTCAAAATTCCTCACATGCTTGTGTTAATAGTCCTTGCATATCATGTAGAAATGACTTAAATAAATCTCATGATGATATGCTCATGTTGTCTTGTTGCCATGATAAAAATGCTTCTATTTCCTCTAGTGCTTGTGTTGATACCCATGTAGAGGAAAATGAAGATTCTATGGGCCAAGACAAGGTCTTGAAGAGAGCTTCAAGTGCAATCTCATCATCACCTTCCTCCGGTTCTCACATGTGCCTTATGGCTAAGGGAACAAAGGTAACCTCTTTGAATCCCATTGTATCTCATGATGATGATGAGGTTGAGAATGATAATGATAATTTTAAGGTAAGTATGATATTACCTCTATCAAGAAAATGGGAGAGGTTGTCTATAGTGCTCTCTACAAAAATAAACTTGCTTCCTCCAACCTTCTTGAAATCTTGAATTATGCTATAGAAGGCAATGATCTTATTGAGGAGCAAGAAAACATAATTGATGAATAGTTTGCACTTGAGCGTGAATATGCTAATGAACTTGCTCAAGTAAAGGAATCCCTTGAATAAGAACAAACCACCAAAGAATCTCTTGAGGAGACTTTTACTCTAGAATTATCTAGAGTAAAGGAATACCATGATAGAGAACTTGCGGTGGCTAACTCCTTCAAGATTAAAAATTATAAACTTGAAGTTGCTTATGCTAAACTTGTGGAGGATTTTAAGCACCTCGAAAATGGCTCTCGGGTCGTTAAGAGGGAGCTCATCAAACTCACCGAGTCACATGAGCAACTTAAAGCTTTATATTCAAAAGAGCTTGTCAAGTTGCCCTCACCTCTCACTAATAATGATGATGCTTGTGCTACTAACTCTATCTCTTGTGAAGCATCTATTTTGGAGGAGAATGTTGAGGTAAAGGCTCAACTTGCGTTGCTAACTAGCAACTATGGGAAATTAGAAGAAAGTCATGTTAAGCTCTCAAGCTCGCATGAGGATCTTCTAGTCTCCCATGGTAGGATAAAGTTAGCTCATGAGGCCATCATGTCAAAGGTAACATCTAGTGGGCCTCATGTGGACATTAGCACTACATCTACTCCAAATGTTATATTGTCATGTGCTAGTCCTTGTAATTCATCCTCTCACAACCATGCTATATCTCATGATGAATTACACTCCATGCCTTGTTGCTCTAACAATGTAGCATCTACTTCCTCTAGTACTTGTGTTGAAACTAACCATGTAGAGGAAATCAAAGAGCTCAAGGCTCAAGTCACTTCTTTGAAGAATGACTTGAAAAAGGGTCATCAAGGGAAGACCGCACTCAACAAAATCTTGAGTGTGCAAAAATCCCCCAATGACAAGAGTGGGCTTGGATTCAACTCCAATGTCAAGAACAAGTCCACTATCAAGTTGAAGCACAAGGACTACAAGAAGAATGGCCAAGATCAAGTCAAGAATCCGGCCAACATTGTTTGCTTCAAGTGCAAGGAAGAAGGGCATCATGTCAAACATTGCCCATTAAAGAAGAAGTCCCTTGGCAAGAAGAAACAAGGGAAGCGGCCTCAAGCTCCACATATTGTTAGAGATGGGCCTCCTCCCAAGAAGACTCAAGCTCTTCCTCAAGTTGTTTCTTCATCCAAGAAGAAAGATGGCAAGAGTAGAACTTGCTACATATGCCGCGAGAAGGGGCATATTTCTTCCTCATGCACTATCGGTATCTCCTCATCCAACCTTATCATTATTGATGATGCTTATTCTCTTTGTAAGGATGAGGTTGGAAATGTGTTTGCCAAATTTGTTGGTGCCAAATGTGGTGTCAAGAAAAGATCCATTTGGGTTGCCAAGCCTATTGTGACTAACCTCTTAGGACCCAACTTGGTTGGGGACCAACAAACCAAAACTTGATCAATAGGTGTGTTTTGGAGGGCATTGGAGTCTTGGCTACATTATGAAGAATTGAGGGATATTCATCAATTATTATTGTCAAGCCAAGCCATTTGGATTATCTTGATTATATTATATTTCCAATATTCCTCCTTGCGGTAACATATGCTAAACTCTTTACATTGAAAGTTACTCGCCCCCTTGTGCATGTGTTGGTTTTGTATCTTCCATGCTTTTGTACATGTCGTGCTATCCACTTAATTATCTTGAGGTATCAAGCATATTTGTGTATGATTAGGTGGCACACCATGTATGTGTGTTTCTTATGTTTGAGCCTTAATTGATTATATTTGATATCTTGTTTGGCTCGTTCGAGAGATTAATGGATTATCCCATTTTGGGGGAGTGTTATGCTTAGGCATTCCACAATCCTAAAATTGTGTGTACATGAGAATACCACCTAGTATTTATATTGGATTATTGTCAAGTCTCTATGTGGTACAAGTCTCATGAGAAATTTAAGTTTATAATGTCCATTAATTATCTCTATTTGTATCCTTTTGCCTCGCGTTGGTTTTATGGTAGTATCACATTATGGGGGAGTCATATGCTTAGTGCATATTACAATCCTAGAAAATGTGAATATTCGAGGTTGTGTCACTTAGAATTGATATTGATAAATATGTAGCGCCTATGTGACACATTTGCTCATACAAGTTCCAATTTGTTTGAATGTTGTTGTTGATCATATTTTGGATCTTGTATATGAGAGTGTTTCTTGGTATGTGTTTCCTCATATTTAGATCTCTATATCATCATGGAAACCATTTGCTTCAAGTTACTCTAATCACTAGTGATTGTGTGACTAGTGGAAGCTACCAAGAATCTTGTTCGAAGTATCATGCTCAATTCTTACATTTAGTTATATGCTTCTTGTTGTGACTATGATCTTGGATATCTATGCAAGCTACCTTGGGAAAATTATTCCCAATATTTCTTGTCCTTGGACAATGAGCAATTTATGGTAGAATTTGTTGATCATATTCACTTTGGCCTTTGCTTAATATTCTCCTATCTTTGGCCAAGTAAATGTATTGTGTGCTCCCATGTGTTCCTTGCTACTTTTGGATTCTTTTTTATTTTGTATCCTCTTGTGTTTTTATTTAATGTAGGTAGTAGTGATGATCTCATTTGTGTGCATTTTACATTCAAAAGGAAAATCCTACATAGTGCACTATCCATGGGGGAGCTTTCCTATATTATTTAAAACACTCATATTTATGCTTCTTTGTTTGATCCATATCAGTTCTTATGTGCTTGGAACCTCAATCTTTTCGTTTTGGTACTTTGTGCCATCATGAGAAGTTTGGGGAGTTTGGTTTCTTATTGGAACCTTGCTCTTCTTCGGAGTTGGTTTTGTCTCATTCCTTGTTTCATGATTTGACCATTTTAGAATGAGATAAATCCTTGAGCATTTTTATTTCTATCTATCTTTTGCTCTTTTGGTTTTAGCCTAGTTCATTTGTTGAACTTGTGATCTTTCATGTGTTGAATTGGTTCTTTGATACAATTTGGACACCGCTTGTCTTGTCACACTCTTGTGTGTGCCATCTCGGTTTACTTGGTGTTTTGTTCAAATTGTATCTCCTTTTTGGTTCTTGAAAGCTTTATGCATACATATTTACTATATGATTATATTATGGCATGCTTGCTTTGTTTGATCCAATATAGGGGAAACTCCACCAATTCCCATCGACTAAGTTGTGCATGAAATTCAATTTCATATCAATGTACACATAATTATGTGGAGTCTCTCCTATAAATTGTAGTTTATCTAACTACTTTGGACCCAATAAGTTTGGGGACCATTTTGTACTTAATTGTGTTTTAGGTACAGTGGAGATATATTGGATGCTTGTATTTCAATTTTGAAGAAGTGGTGCATACATGAAAAGTTGAGTCAAGCTATAGGATGATCAACGAATTCATATACTCTACATCCTACCAATTATATCTCGGTAACAAGTATCTCTTTCTCATGCTCATATATCTTGATTCCAACCGTTAGTCGGTTGCCTTCTAGCATGAATTCATGTATTTGTAATTGTTGTAATTCTAGCCATGGTTTTAATAGAACTCTCTATTGTAAATGTGTATAAGTTGAGATGAGTACATATAGTTGGGACTATACAAAATCATGCATATGATCCTCCAATCCCAAATATGTCAATCTAGCAATTTTATTGCCTATCATTTCATCAACTTCTCTCATGTGCAATAGTGAGATTTTTGCTAGTCTATTCTATCTTATGATACTTGTTGCCTTTCTCCATATATTCTAACTTTTTTCCTTTTTCCCTTGGTGATAGTTGTAATATATGTATTGTGTTGGTGTTTGAAGTTCATTAATGTACAATAAGATAGATTTGAGCCTTTGGCCATGCTTTGAAGCAAAAATCTTATTGGTATATATTATGACTTCATTTTTGCTTTTCATATGCCTTCTTGTATATCTTCTTTATGTGTGCATATTTATTTGTTGGCATATGTCTCTGTGATGTTTTCCACTTATAGACATATACACATATGAGAAGATAATTTTAATTGATTTTTAATCCTTGGATGCCACCTTTTATTTTGTTTTATTCTTTGGTGGCTTCCAAATTTATTTGCCTATGAGTGATTGTTCCTCTTGTCTACATCTCCGGACACTCATATTTGTTCTCTCATGCCTTGTATTGTTAAATGAATTTGGATGAGTGAGGATTCCATGACTATGCACTTTGTTCCCAAATGCAATTATCATAATTGGTGCATGCTCTTTGGGGAGCTCATCTAATTCATTTAATAATACTCATTTGCATTCTTTCACATTTGTTGTGTTTTAAATGCTTATGGGGGAGCAAGGATTCCATATTTGTGCATTATGTATTCCAATACATTTATTTTGAATTGTGCACAAACCTTGGGGAGCTTCTCTATTTGTTATTTAAAACACTCTTTTGCTCATATCATAATATCTTGTTGTTTCCATTTGGACTCATTTGTTGTTTTCAAAATGGTTTGTCGGACCTTGTAGTTGCTTGCATCATTTGACTTTATTTTTGCAATCTTCGGGTCCTCGATATAGTTCTACTCCCTCCTAAGTATTCATCATTGGATATGTGCGAAGGCACACCTTTGGAGGAATTATTACTATATTTGCCTTCTAGAACTTGTCACCCATTTCGGCAATCGATGCCAATGGGGGAGAAGTTTTAGAGGGTTTAAGGGAAGTTGGTTTTTGCATTGAGTTTTTTCTTGTGCATTTGTCTATCATGCTCTTGCATCTTTGTTATTGCTTAGCATGTGGTATATATAGAGGAAACTCCACCAATGATAATGATTGGCAATATATGCAATGAAATTCAAGTTCATCACACATGCATAGATTGTGGGGGAGTTTGCTCTATATATGGTGGTGGTACCAATATCACATACTTTTGTAGTATTTGATATTGGTATTACCATTTTATTCATTAAAATTCCTTATATAAACCCTCTTAAAGGGATTGTCATCAATTACCAAAATGGGGGAGATTGAAAGAACATGTTGGGTCCCCATGTGTGGTTTTGGTAATTAATGACAATCTTTATGGACTAATGTGTGTATTAAGTTATACTTGTAGGATTTGTCCATTGGCATCGATTGGAGCATGTGTTGGCTTCAAGGTCAATGAAATGCAAAGAAGATTTGTTGGGCAAGCTCAATATGCGAGGTCGATGATGAGGAATTAAGGAAGGCGTTCCATCTTGAGAAGAGAAAGATCGTCTACATTCGAGCTCAAGTGGAATTCTCAAGGCAAAGGTATAATATTGATAGGTTTTCCCTTTTTCCGGTCTCACGTTGTGTGTGTGAGACCGGGTTTAGGATAGATAGTCGTACTATCAAGAGGGGCTCTCGTGTGAGTACGGTCACATCGTTTGGAGAGAGCTCAAACCTTTGCATACTTGCATCATCGTATTTGGTTGTTATTTGGTCTTATCCATGTGAGGATATAAAGCTTGTGGTAATCTCCATAGCAAACTCTTGTTCATCAAAATCGGATCTCCCATATATATCTTGTTGCGATTTTGGTTTATGCGGCTTTTCGGTTTCTCACCAAGTGAGGTATATCACATTATTCTACTTGATACTTTCTCACTTGGTGATAATCAATATTTCCACCTTTTATTGAGAAGCCCTTGTTGTCCTCTATCCAACGCAATTGGAATCGGGTCAATCGGAGCTACCGTTTAAAAGTTATGTCCGTTTGAATATTTGTCGTTTTAAATTGAAAAAGAAAAAGATAAACTGGGCCGACCGGTACTACCGCAGCCCAGTACCGGTCGAGCCTGAGACGCGCAGCCCATTCTCAGTTTGGCCCGGCACCCACTTCCGGTCCTACCGGACCGGCCCGATAGTACCGCCCGGGTAGGCCGGCCGGCCCAGAAAAAATACCAGATCCAGATCTTGAGCCTCGCCGCATCACTGTCTAGCCGCACGCATTGACCCGGCTCGTCGTGCGTGCCAGATGGCCCCGCCTGGCCGCTGCGTCCGCATGCGCCTCGCGCTCGCCCTGCCCACCCGCCTCGCTCCCTTGCCGCAGCCAGCTAGGCCCGCTGCCGCTGGTCCGCTGCGCTGGCACGCGCGTGCTGCCGCGCCCCTCGCTGCTTGCGCTGTTGCCTTGCCGCTGCCGCGTTGACCTGCTGCTTGCATGCGCGCTGCTGCCCGCACACTGGCTAGCTGAGCCGCTGCCTGCTGCTTGCATGCGTGCAGCAACAGCTGCTGCTGCCCATTCGCTGTGCATCGCTGCGCGCGTACGACCAGGCCCTGTCTCGCTCCTGCTCTGCTTCTATTTTTTTCTTTTCCCTGCTCGCATGCGCTGCTGCTTCTACTCTGCTTTTTCCGGCACATGCGGCAGTACCGCTCAAAACCGGTACTACCGGTCAGTTCCGAAAAACGCCCAAACGGCTAGTTTTTCTGGGTCCTATTTAAGGCTTTGTCTTTTTTCAGTTTAGTTAGCTCCTCTATTATCTATTAGGCTAAACTTTGTCCACACTTGCTCTAGATCTTGAAGCTTGCCTAATCTTTTCTCTCCGATGATTCTTGCCCATATTTGAGTGGAAAAGAGAGGAGATCTAGCCCCACGTTTTGACCTAACCGATTCATCACTTTGTGAGTGCATTCTTGGGGATCTAGATTTTGGGGGATTTTGTGTCTCTCTTTGATTCCTCCTCTCTTGTTCCCCCAATAGCTTTAGTAGCATTGTTGGAACTTGAGAGTGAGGGATTTGAGCATCTTTGTGGTGTTCTTGCCATTTGCATTTGGTGCATCAGTTTGAGTTCTCTTTGGAGGATTTGCTTTGAATTGCTCATTGGAGCTTGTCCCTCTTGGGTTCTTGGAACCCTAGACGGTTTTGTGGCCTTGGTGGCATTGTGGCCTTTTGTGGCATTTGTTGGGAGCCTCCAATTAAGTTGTGGATTTGTGCCCCAACCTTGTGAGAGGTTCCGGTTGCCACCGACAAGTGCACCGATAGTGGAAGCATGGATCGATCCCATTGGGGTGAGATTCACCGGAGAATAAGGGAGGCCTTTTGTGGCGTTGGTGGTTTGATACCACCCCCTCTCCAAACGAGACGTACTCCATGTTGGGAGGAACTCGGTAAAATATCGGTGTCCCCGCGTGCCTCGGTTATCTCTATACCCGAGCTCTTTACTTATGCACTTTACATTGTGATAGCCTTCGTGCTTGAAGTAATATATATCTTGCTATCACTTTGTTGCTTGTATTGCTTAGCATAAGTTGTTGGTGCACATAGGCAAACCTTAGTTGTTTCTAGGTTGTGCTTTACAAAGTAAACACTAGTTTTATTCCGCCTTTGTTGAGCCACTCTAGGAAAAGTTTTAATCGCCTATTCACCCCCCCTCTAGGCGACATCCGTATCCTTTCAGCCGTTTTCCGGTTCAATGGAACGGGCGACGTATTTATTGGAAATCATACATTCTGATGTATGTGGTCCAATGAGTGTGTCGGCGCGAGGTGGATATCGTTATTTTGTTACTTTCACGGATGATTTGAGTAGATACGGTTATATCTACTTGATGAAACACAAGTCTATAACCTTTGAAAAGTTTAAGGAATTTCAGAATGAAGTGGAAAATCATCGTAATAGAAAGATCAAATTTCTACGCTCAGACCATGGAGGTGAGTATCTAAGTTAAGAGTTTAGCACTCACATGAAAGAGTGTGGAATTGTTTCACAACTCACACCTGCCAGAACACCACAGCGAAATGGTTTGTCGGAATGTCGTAATCATACTTTATTAGATATGGTTCGATCTATGATGTCTCTGACGGACTTGCCGTTGTCATTTTGGGGTTATGCACTAGAAACCGCTGCATTCACTTTAAATCGGGCACCATCTAAATCTGTTGAAAAGACACCGTATGAATTGTGGTTTGGAAACAAACCTAAGCTATCATTTCTTAAAGTTTGGGGATGCGATGTTTATGTGAAGAAACTTCAACCGGATAAACTCGAACCCAAAGCGGAAAAATGCGTCTTCATAGGATACACTAAGGAAACTATTGGGTATTCCTTCTATCACAGATCCGAGGGCAAGGTTTTTGTTGCCAAGAATGGATCCTTTCTAGAGAAAGAGTTTCTCGCGAAAGGTGTGAGTAGTTGGAAGGTAGAACTCGAAGAGGTTATTGAACCTTCTCTTCAAAGTATGGCAAGTAGCGCAGCGCCGGAAGTTGTTCCGGAGTTGGCTTCACCTGTTGAAGAGGGAACTAATGATAATGATCATGAAACTCCAAAAGAGAGTACTACCAAACCTCGCAGGTCTAGCAGGACGCGTGCAGCTCCCGAGCTGTACGGAAATCCTGTCATGAATTTCATGGTTGATGAAAATGATGACCCTGCGACGTATGAAGAAGCGATGATGAGCCTGAATTCCAACAAACGGTTAGAAGCCATGAAATCCGAGATGGAATCCATGTATGAAAATCAAGTTTGGAACTTGGTGGAATTACCTCACGACCGAAAGGCCGTGGAGAATGTGACCGTCAAGAACAAATGGATTTTCAAAAGGAAAACTGATGCTAATGGTAATGTGACCATCTATAAAGCTCGACTTGTCGCAAAGTGGTTTTGACAAATTCAAGGAGTTGACTACGATGAGACATTCTCTCCCGTAGCGATGCTAAAGTCAGTTAGGATTATGTTAGCAATTGCTGCATATTTCAATTATGAGATATGGCAGATGGATGTCAAAACCGCGTTTCTCAATGGTAATATTGAAGAAGAGTTGTATATGATACAACCAAAGGGTTTTGTCGATCCTAAGGATGCTAACAAGGTGTGAAAGCTTCAACGATCCATCTATGGATTGAAGCAAGCATCACGAAGTTGGAATCTCCGCTTTGATGAGGTGATCAAAGAGTTTGGATTTGTCCAAACTTATGGAGAAGCTTGTATTTACAAGAAAGTGAGTGGGAGCAATGTGGCATTTCTGATATTATATGTGGATGACATATTATTGATCGGAAATGATATAGATCTTTTTTAAATAGTGTTAAAAGTTATCTAAACAGCAAATTTTCAATGAAGGACCTAGGTGAAGCGTCATACATATTAGGCATAAAGATCTAGAGAGATAGATCTAAGCGCCTAATAGGGCTATCGCAAAGTACATACCTTGATAAGATTTTAAAGAAGTTTAAAATGGACGGAAGTAAGAAGGGGTTCTTACCTATGTTGCAAGGAAAGACATTGAGTAAGACTCAAAGTCCGGCTTCGGCGGAAGAAAGAGAGATAATGGACAAAGTCCCCTCTGCTTCAGCCATAGGCTCTATAATGTACGCCATGCTATGTACAAGACCGGATGTGGCACATGCTATTAGTTTGACTAGTAGGTAACAATCGGATCCAGGTTCGAAACACTGGATAGCGGTCAAGAATATCCTTAAGTACTTACGAAGAACTAAGGATATGTTTCTTGTATACGGAGGTGAAGAAGAGCTCGTCGCTAAGTGTTATGTTGACGCTAGCTTTGACACCGATCCGGATGACTCTAAGTCTCAATCTGGATATGTATTTCTCATGAATGGCGGAGTGGTTAGTTGGAGGAGCTCCAAACAACCTGTGGTGGCGGGATGAACAACGGAGGCCGAATATGTTGCTGCTTCAGAAGCGGCTCAGGAAGCAGTTTGGATGAAGGAGTTCATATCCGAACTAGGAGTGGTTGCAAACGCGTTGGATCCAATGGTGATCTATTGTGACAACAATGGTGCCATTGCCAACGCCAAAGAGCCAAGGTCTCACACGCATTTCAAGCATATTAAGTGCCGGTTTCACTCCATCCACGAGCATGTCAAGGATGGAGATATAAAGATTTGTAACGTACACACGGATCTCAACGTAGCAGAACCGTTGACTAAAACTCTCCCTGGAGCAAAACATGATCAACACCAGAACTCAATGGGTGTTAGATTTATCACTATGTAACTAGATTATTGTCTCTAGTGCAAGTGGGAGACTGAAGGGAATATGACCTGAGAGGCAATAATAAAGTGTTTATTATGTCTATTCCAAGTATATGATAGATGTTTATTTTGCATGCTATAATTGTATTAATACGAAAACGTTAATACATGTGTGTTTAATAAACAAACAGAAATTTCCTAGTTATGCCTCTCTCATTAACTAGCTCCTTGATTAACAAGATGATCAAGGTTTCCTGATCATGGACATTGGATGTTGTTAATAACGGGATCACAACATTAGTGTAATGGTGTGATGAACATTCATCCGCAGTATAGCATTACGATCAAAGTCATTGAGTTTATATTTCTATAAAAACTTACGAAGTGATCCTAATCCTTAGACCATGAGATCATGTCAATCACTAACACCGGAAGAGTTTCTTGATAACATCAAACGTCACACCGTAACAGGGTGATTATAAAGATGGATTCAGAACTAATAAAGTGTTATGTTGAGGTCCATGGATCGAGAGTGGAATTTGTTCATCCCGATGTCGGATGGATATACTCTGGGCCCTCTCGGTGATATCACATTGATTAGCTTGCAAGCAAGTGATTTGATCACTAGAATGTTATATCACGGGAACGAGAAAAGAGTGCATGTCAGTAACGAGATCAAACTAGGTATGAATATACCGATGATAGAATCTCGGACATGTAATATATCGTGAAACAAAGGGATTAAGATACTAGCGTAAAAGGTTCCGACGATCACAAGAAAGTCATCGTTGAATGTGTGGGAGTCAGTATGGGTCTCCAGATCCCGCTTCTAATTATTGATCCGAGAGGGGTCTCGATCATGTCCGCATTATTCACGAACCGTAGGGTGACACACTTAAGAGACACCGACATCCAATTGGAGCAAAAGTTTCATGCCGAAAGAATGAACAAGCGCAGGAATTTATTTCACTAGATACCGAAACAGGTTTTTGGATGAAATTGCATAAAGAGGTTATGCATGTGAAATAGAATTCTAGCAAGGGGTTATTTGTGAATGATTGTCATTAAAGTAATTGACAAAATTCGGAATAAAATAAAAGAGTTTTATTTAATGAGAGTTTGCATTAAATTTGGTGGAAATTTAATGGCATGTTTGAGTGGGATTTTGAGTGGAGGGATTTGAATGGATTTTTGTGAGTGGAGTGCCCACCCACAAATGAAGGAGGAGAGGGGGCAGCCCCCATGGCCGGAGGCCACCCCCTTGGGTGCCCCCCTCCTCCTATAAAAGGCACCCCTCTCCTCACTTCTCAATCACACCTCCTCGTGAAGGATCTCTTTCCCCCTCTAGAATTTATTACCCATGGTCTCTGACTACCGAGATACATGTTCCTGGTGGCTATTCGGCAAGAAAGAGTTGTGCTTCCGCTGCATCGCTGGAGCGAGGAGGCGGAGGTTGCTCGGTGCCTCGAACGTGTGTGCGAGCACGGATGCGCTGCTGATTTGTAGCGCTAGGACTTCCTCTCGATCTTGAGATCGGCAAGAGATCGTCTACATCAACCACGAGTCGAACTCGTTAATCTTTGTCGGTCTTCAAGGGTATGTTCTCTATGGATATACATCCGCCCGTTGTTTGTATGTAGTAGAAACATCTTGGTACATAGTTCACATCGTAGGAAAATTTTTGTTTTCTATGCTACGAACCCTATAGCTCGAGGAAGGGATATCCTCATATCTGAATCCATCTGGTGATGGAATAGAGGAAAACCTAATGTACCAAGGGGAAGACCAGATGGACGAAGGGAAAACAAATAACAACAATAATGATGGCCCCTCGATAGGATCCGGCGAGGTACATATATATATATAAAGTCTCGTGTTACCTCTATTCATTAATTGATCTAGATATATATTAATCACTCTCTCTTATTATTTTAGCCCACCGGATCGAAGCTATCGACAACTCGAACGAAACGAGGGCCGAACAAAAAGTTGGATGGTAATCAAAGGTTCACCATCAAAGAAATAGATGATGATGGTGAACCGATTGCTCTAGAGAAGCACCGAAGGATGTTTATAAATCAATGCGGGGTGCTTGTTAGGGACAACCTGCCGATCACCATCCAAGAAAGGAATCAGTCAAAGAAAGCCGGTGAAGAATCCAACAGCTATGTCACCGATGATGCCAAAGATGATTTTGGCAGAAGCTCATAGCGCATTTCATACTACCTCCAGAGTATGAGGAATTTGAGGTAGATGGTATTACCCCAAGGCCGGGTGGGCTTGAAAATAGAGGGAAAGTCAAGGAGTGGGCACTGAGCAAGATGGCTGAACTGTACCGGAACCACAAGAAAAGTTTATACGCGAAATATGTCGCGAAAAAGAAAACTCCAGACTTCAAAGGAGTAAACGAGAAGTTGAGAGAACAGTGTCCCGATTTTGTACAGTACAAGCAATCTGATAAAGCAAAGGCAAAGTCGGCAAAGACCGCGTTAAATGCTGCCAACAAGAAATACCATCATAAAATGGGGACATGTGGCTACAAGAGTGTCGTCCCTAAGTGGGAAACTATGGGGAAGGGAATGAGGGCTAGAGGCGTCACTCCTGGTATATATGGATGGCCCGAGAGGTCAAAGAACTGGTGGTACGGGCACAGGGGATCCTTGGACCCAAAAACAGGGAAGTCATTATTTCATGAGAAAATTCTAAAACCCTCCCAAGACCTTATTCAAGCAATGAACGATGCTCAATTGGGATTGTTCCGTCCTGAGAGAGAGAACGACGAGCTGACACGCGCCCTAGGGAATCCTGAAAAGGGAGGATGAACACGAGGCAAAGGCGCCGATGTCTCGTGGAAGAAAGGGTTTCCTAGTACGATGCCAGTTACAGAAGCCGTCAGAGAAAGAAGGACCGGGAGGCAGACCGGATCTCCAGGGTAGAGCAGGACCTAGCTGATCTGAAGAACCTCATGCATGAAATTAGCCAAAGGCCGCCGTTGTCAACTCACCCGCGGTCTGATGATCCTGCATTGGATCTTAGCCAACGGAGAAGCGGCGTGGCTTCCACGGAGGTCCGTGCTGATGATCAAGCACTTCTGGATGATGCACCGGCTCCTCACTACCCCGTGGATGATGTCAGAGAGATGGCACAATGTGAGCTACATCAGCCAATGAACAACCTGTCCTTCAAGGTAGCGATCGGCATTGCTTTACCTTGTCTACCTGGAGCACTCCACCATTCACTTCTGATTCCACCAGGCTATGCTCGTGTCACGGTGGATGACATAGTGGAGGATTTAGCGGACCTAGAGATTGAAATCGCTACGCCTGAAGGCCTTACGAAACTAGGAGATGTCAAGCGCAACATCATTCTATGGAATAAGAAGTACATCAAGTTTCCAGGATCGGCGCCAAGGCCACCGACTCCAAGGAATCCAAGTCCACCCTGCATCGAATATCGTCAACCTCCAAGTCCACCCCAACCCAATTATCGCCAACCTCCAAGTCCACCCTAACCCAATTATCGCCAACCTCCAAGTCCACCCCGCCCCGCTGACGATCGCCGCAGCAGGAGTACATCAACTCGATCTCCGCCTCCGCCTCCGTGCAATACTACTACCTCGTCGAAGAAACGGAAGTTCGACGTGTAGGGTTCGCAGCATAGAAAACAAAAAAATTCCTACGATGGGAACATTTAAGTACCAAGATCTATCTACTAGATACAAGCAACGGGTGGATATACATCCATAGAATACATACCCTCGAAGACCAAATAGCGTTAACAAGGTTGTACTCTTGGATGATGTAGACGAACGCTTGCCGATCTCAAGATCGTGATGAAGTCCGTCTGGTCCAGCCAGTCCAGCATGATCAAGTCCAGCACCTCAAAGCAGTGGTGCATCCGTGATCGCATACACATATGGGTACCCTGACCACCTCCGCGCCCTCGCTCCAGCGAAGCAGCGGAAGCAACAAATCCTTCCAGAAAAAGCCACGGGGAACATGTATCTCGCTGATCCGAGACCATGGGGAAATTCTAAAGGGGGGAGAAAGATCCTTCGCGAGGAGGTGTGCTTTGAGAGGATGAGAGCGGGCCTTTTATAGGGGAGAGGGGGGCACCCAAGGGGCATGGCGCCTAACCATGGGGGCTGCCCCCACCTCTCCCACATTCATGTGGGTGGAGCTCCCACTCAAAATGAAAAGCCTCCACTCCCATAAAAGAGCCTCCACTCAAAAATCCACTCACATGCATTAAATTTCCACCAAATTTAATGCAAGCTCTCATTTAAATAAAACTCTTTTATTTATTTTTTCAAAATTTTGTTAATTACTTTAATTAACAAACATTCACATAAAACCCCTTGCTAGTATTGCATTTCACATGCAGAACCAGTTTCAGCAATTTAACCGAAACAGTTTTGGTGTCTAGTGAAATAAATTCCTACGCTTTCCTTTTCTTTTTCTGGCATATCATTTTCTCCGAATGGTGTCGGTATCCCTTAAGTGTGTCACCCTACGGTTCGCGAATAATGCGGACATGATCGAGACCCTTCTCCGATCAATAATCAGTAGCGGGACCTGGAGATCCATACTGACTCCCACACATTCAACGATGACTTCTGTGATCGTGTGAACCTTTTACGCTAGTATCTTAATCCCTTTGTTTCACGATATATTACATGTCCTAGATTCGATCATCGGTATCTCCATACCTAGTTTGATCTTGTTACCGACATGCACTCTTTTCTTGTTCCCGTGATATAACATTCTAGTGCTCAAATCACTTGCTTGCAAGCTAATCAATGTGATATCACCGAGAGGGCCCAGAGTATATCTATCCGTCATCAAGATGAACAAATTCCACTCTTGATCCATGAGTCTCAACATAACACTTTAGTAGTTTTGAAGCCATCTTTATAATCACCCAATTACGGTGTGATGTTTGATGTCAACAAGAAACTCTTCCGGTGTTAGTGATTGACATGATCTCATGGTCTAATGATTAGGATCACTTCGTAAGTTGTTATAGCAATATAAACTCAATGACTTTGATCGTAATGCTATACTTCAGATGAATGTTCATCACATCATTACAATAATGTTGTGACCTCGTTGTTAACAACATCCAATGTCCATGATCAGGAAACTTTGATCATCTTGTTAATCAACGAGCTAGTTTATAAGAGAGGCATAACTAGGAACTTCCTTTTTGTTTATTAAACACACATGTATTAACGTTTCCGTATTAATACAATTATAGCATGCAAAATAAACATTTATCATAAACAAGGAATACGATAATAACCACTTTATTATTGCCTCTCGGGCATATTCCCTTCAGTCTCCCACTTGCACTAGAGACAAAAATCTAGTTTGAAAACTTTGCGTTTTGAACACCTATGGCTTTCTGGTGTTCCATATACGCAACTGCAAGTGGTTAACATAATCTACGGATCTGACACTTTCAGGTCCGTGTGTATTTGCATGTCTTTGCGTCTTCACGCATTACTCATTCTCTAATGAGATGGCATTGTATAAATTTGGTCTTTTGGTGAGACCTTTAGTTCCTTGGGGTTAAAACATGTCAATACTATTGTCATACAATATATCTTTAGTGTTAGCCCGTTGTGAACCACACCTTAGTTTGATAACAAACTACTTGACACAAATTCCCTCCTTTGTTGCTACTATAGCAGTCATATACTTAGCCCTTTTGTTGTAGTATCCGTCACAATGTCTTAACTTTGGAATTCATCCAAATCCGTCATGGAATCTCCTTTCCATTACATTGTGCCACCCATAGTTTAAATTGAGATAAACTTAGTTTGTATCTTGTGACAAAACTAGTATCAATGTAACGCTTTACAATGAACTATTTCTAATTGTTTGTCACCTCTACACAAATATATTCTTAGTTCTTCCAAAAGATCAGAAGAATATCCTTACTATCGTCCAATGATCATTTTATGATTCATTCTGGTATATGCTCATAACACTTAGAGCATAAGACATATCTGGATGTGTACATATCATGGTATGATTGATCAAAAGATTCTCGTGATTTCACTCGTCAAGTGTCAAAGCACTTGAATCTTGTTTCACTTATTAGGTGCCGATACACTTGAAGCTTGATTCAATTCTTTTCCATGCGAAAAGAACCGTTTCTTGTTGTTTCTATATTGAACTCCTTCAATATCTCATATATGTACGTTTGGCACAACCATATTAGCGTCACAGTCTATCCACTATAGACATTCATGCTAAATATTCGGGTTTTGCCTAAGTCATTCATCGAAATAAAATTCTTAAGCATTGTCAATAAAATATACATCATTTCTAATCAACAAGATGTCCTCCACATAATGTATTAGGAATATGTCTCAGCGCTACCACTTAATTTCTTGCAAATGCAAGCATCTTCATCGTCTCCTGATGAAAAACTCATTTTTCATCATGGTGAAGATTCCAACTCCGCGATGCTTACTTCAACCATTGAAGTTTGCATGCCCTTTTAGCATCCTTTGAATTTAACAAAACCCTTTGGACCGTGTGATGTACACATCCTAGGTAACCATTCTATTAGAAGAAATTTGTTTTGTTTATTCATCTACCATATACCAAATTATATGTAGTGGTTGCTACTTTAATCCATCCAGACTAAATATCGCTATGAAAGATCAAATCTTGTCATAGTCAACTCCTTGAACATTGTCATAAAATACTTTAAGACATGTCGACTATTTCATAGATGTGAAATATCCATGTATGTTTCTTTATAGGACCGATAGGTTTTTACACCTTTCAAGAGGGTCTTCCAAGTTCAAAACTTGATTTCTCGTGTATGGAAGTACTACGGATTTTATGGCTTCAAGCCATTTGATGGAGTCAGGGCCCATCATCGCTTCTTTGCATATAGTCAGTTCATCATTGTCAAACAATAATGATTTACTCTCAAATCTTAGTATTTGATTGTTTATCCGACCTACTTGGTTCAATAGGAACTTAGATCTCCATGACCACAACCTTTGAGTCACATAATCTATGAGCATTATGGCAGCCTCCGGAACGATTTCCAGTGCTGCGCAACTCAGCACATTTAGCTAAGGTTCGTTAACCTTATCAAAGTTCTATTGTCCTTCCATTTAACTTTTATGAAAAATTCCTTCTTCAAGAAACTTCATGTTTCAAGCGACAAACCCTTTTGTACTTGGTGTTATGGAGGAATAACCAATTGTTATTCAAAATAAGCTACAAAGACATGCTCATCCGACTTCAGTTGTAAACATCTTACTTATCTTTAGCATACCAAAATTTAAGAAATGACAACTTGGGTTTTACCCCAAATCATAACTTGCATGTTGTCATTTCAACGGATCAGATGGAGCTCTTTTCATTGTAAAAGCGGAAGTCTCTAAAGCTTTAATATTTTAAAACATAATGGCAGTTTTATCAATAACACCTTTGATCCAACCATGTCAAACAAGGTTTCATTACAAATCTCAAACACTACATACTCCTATGGTGTTTCGGGAGATGTAAATCTAGGTGTTTTGCTAAACTTGTAACTCAAATAAATCCCTTTATGATAAATCATAATTCATTTATTTTTCTTGTTACACTTGTAACTCAAATAAATCCCTTATGATAAAATCATAAACCATTTATTTTCTTGTCACAATGATTTTCACTTCATCTTGAAAGTCTTTGAAACTTTTCAAATATTTCATACTTCTTTCTCATTAAGTGAACATTCAATCAAATTTCCGGAGAAAGCATATGAGATGAAATCCATCGCTTACGACAATACATAATGGACTACATACATCGATATGTATAAATTCCAATATTTTAGTCGTTCGTTCTTCTTTGGCCTTTGAACGAAGTTTTAATTATCCCGAGGAAAGTCTCACAAGCGTCACTTGATCAAATCAAAGACTCCAAAAATCCATGAATATGGAGATTCTTCATGTTTTCTTTCTAATATAATTTAAACGGCGGTGTCACTTTGTAAGTGATCTTTCAATCATTTGCCTTGCGACATTTTAGCATTAGGTTTTATGGATGTGATTTATCCAACTAGATTTGTAAATCATCCATATTATATGGAATACGGTAATTATTTGAACAACCTTTGTTCTCATAATACCTGATTTAAATAACAATTATTAAAACAAATCTTGAAGTCAAGCTTTGATGTCAACGAGAAATACAAACAACAGTTTGATTGTTTTCGATGAACATTATCACATATTCTCTTGCTAGTTACTTAGGCCATTGTGGTTCATGAATTGCGTCATTCCGTATGAAATTTCATACCAACCAATTCGATATCCAGTATCCTAGAACCACATTGTTTAACAAGCAAAGAATACAACCATAACATGTATATCATCCATATACCTAAATTGGATATTTCCAATATTTTCTTTTCTGCCAAGTATATTTTATAGATTCTCTTTCAGCATTTCCTTTTGCTTTTTAAAAGAATCTATCAACACCAAAGTGGCACCATATACATGACACATAGTCCAAAGCGTGTATATTCAAATAATAATACCTTTGGACTTGCACTTTGAAGTAGATCACCATAATCAAAATGATCAGTATTCTTTCAAAATCTTTTAGTGTAGTAAACACTTTACATACATCTTCTATTCATCCTTATCATGACGACTTTCATGATCAAGCTAATGTAGCTTATAAGGAGAATCGTGAGTATATTGTTTCTTTCCAAAACCCTTTTGGATGATTAGGATGTCTAACATCTCCAACCTTTGTAAATTCTCATCCAATATGAGAACACATATTATACTCTATCATATTGCAACCAAAACATTGTTTCAGATATCGTTATATCTGCCACACATGATGGTTTCTGAAACAATTCTTCCAGATCCTAGATAAACTTGATATTAAAATAATCAAGAATCATGGAGGCAAACATGATACTTAAGATACTAACACTGGAATTGTTACTCTTGATTTAATACCAATTATTAAATTTCACGGAGTAAATAGAGTGGTGAAAACTTTAGATTGACACTCAACACAATACGATACCAGTTCGTAATGTATATATCTAGAATTCTATAGTTCTATTATCTCAATTACAACTATGCATAGGGTGGTGAACGAATGCCAATGACTACAACAAATTATGCAAATTCACTTTGATTTAATTTATGATAAATTGAGTTCTACTAATCCAAATTAGAAATGAACTCCCACTCAAAACCGACATCCCTCGTGCCTTTTTGGTGATTACATGAACCAAATCCACTACACCAAGTCCGATCATCACGTGAGTCGGCGTAGCTTCAAATGTGAGCATCCATATGGTCACCATATCAAAACATATGAATCATGCTTAACCTTTCGGTCCGTGTTCCGAGGCCATGTCTGTACATGCTAGGCTCTCCAAGTAAGAACCTTAGTATTCGCGTGTGTAACTGTCTTACACCCGAGATATGCTCGTGGATTCAAGGACACCCGATCATCACGTGATGCCTTGAAGCGACGAAACATTGTCGGTGCATACTTAAGGAAGAACACATTCTTATCTTGATATCTAAATGAGGGATCATCTTATTATGCTAATAAAACGCCAAACAAGCAATATAAGATGCAATCAAACATCACAAGTTTGTAAGTGAAATGATATGGTTCCCGCATAAGATCTCCGTCATGTGCACCGTTGTATGATCACTATCATACCTTTATGTGTAAGGCCAAGGTCTATGGAACTTACACGCTATGTGTGTTGTTGTAAGGTTCCCAACCTTTAATAAGGTAGAGATCCCTGCGTTTACAATGCTAGTCCCTGGATCAATAGCTAGCATCCACAGTTAAGATGTAATATCAAGAAAAAAAGGTCATAATACAACTTTATAACCAGGAATAAAATAATTCATTACATATCATGGGCCGGGAAGGTCACCAAGATGTTGTTCCTCTTCATGGGCCGGATCTACTTAACCCGGCTGGGCCTTGACTGATTAATTCGGCTGAAGGGAGATCTAGTCCGGTTGGGCCGTTTTGGTCCTAGGCCGAGTCAACTATGGGCCAGACCCAATCTTTATCTCATCAAGAACGTCTGGGCCGGGTTAAATCACCTAGTATGCTCTCTAATTTACCTTCAGATGCTTCTCCGACCACCGCAAGAACATGTCACCCATTCAAGGCGAGGTCCACAAGTATCGTGCCAGTCTTGGGACGCCCATGGCTCAGACTGGCACATGTCATGAGGAATATGCTCTTGGTATCAAATAAGATGCTAGGGAATATGCCTGGCATCTCTAGAGATGCCAAGGCATATGCTGAGCATCTCTAGAAGATACCCAGAATATGCCACCTAGATGCCAAGCGTGTAGAACAAGTCTTGTCCCCTGGGCTCCCCTTTATAAGGAGCACCAGGGGGATCGTTACAGGGGAGGCCCCGAAGGGCTCTTCCACTCTCTGCTCAATAGGAGCTCTTCTTCTTCCTCTTCCAATCTCATAGAGAGATCTAGATAGAGGCATAGGATATACAGCTCAAGGAGCATGATTGTATCCACATGTAAGGTAAGATTATAAGATATTATATGTAGAGAAAGAGGTGTTATCTCCACATGAGAGACTCAATCCTATATGCATTGTATTTCTCCTTGTTCATATGAGTGCGGTCTTCACTGCATCATCCCTCCCCGGATTCCTCCACGTCCATCGGCCCCATCTTTAGCCTACCCATGGCATATGCCGTGATACCACCACGACACTTACATAGCTCATTTGGCTATCACATTACAATGCAGCAGAACATAACAATAACATGGGGTCCTTCATCTTCAAAGTGCCACAGGCAATCATGTTGGTTGTAGACTTGTAATCCTAATCATTAAACTCCACTAACATCAAACAAGCCTGCAACATAATAAGTTGCAGCCACAAGGGTTAATACATTTGAATTGTATTGGCAAGTTTCACTACTATGTAGAAATAAGTGGATCCTATCATTACATGCATATTTGGCTAAGTGGGGTTTAGGCTCTTTGTAGAGAGCAATATAGTATTATCCTATCTTTTCAAAAAATAGGTTTTGATCTTTTGTCAAATCTTTTTGAACTTCCTGGAAAACTCCAAGTGCTTCAAAATCCCTTGTTGTCACCATCAAGTTTTACTTTGAGAAATTGGAATGTCGAGATCTTCCATATCTTCAGGCCTTAGTTGCTTAGTAGATGTCCATAACCGGGGACACGGCTAAGTACTTAGAATTTGATCTTCTGCAGAAGTTGTACACTTTACCCACATGACACAATCTCATCTTGATGCCACCAGTGGCCGCTGGATAAGTACCCACCAAGATGGAGTACTGGCAGATTGAGAATGTGACAAAGTATTTTCATAGGAGTCCTCCCAATACACAATGCTATCTTGTCATCCAGGCACCAATGTAGGGTTTTAAGTTCCCTTACACAATTCTAGCTAACCTGAAGATGCCAATGCATGGGTCTTCCACTATGTAGTTGACTAAGCCAGAGCCCATTTAGCATGTGGCTGTACACGGAAGCCACTGTACGAGAAACATGTTCAATCTCTAAGTCCCTGGGTGGTTTTCTTCTAGTGCACATACAAAAATCGATAGCCATATAAACATGGTTCCTTTTGTTGCCACCTTGTCCAAAACTTGAGTATCCTTGTCCACCCAGGTGGTTCATTGAGTACTTGTTTTATTATATAAAACATATATCTTTTCAACACTTCATATAATCATATCATGTATCCCATCCCAATATATAGCAGGGCTAAGCATACTACAACTACATTATTTCCACTAAGGGATATATAAGGGTATCCTATTAGGATTTAGCATAGCATAAAATATAGTAAACCTTTCCATGCATGTTACAAAATCCACTAAGTGTAATGAAAATAGTAGGACATGGATGATAGTGTCACTTGCCTTTTTAGTAGAGAATGGTTGGTTCACTTCTTGATCTTGAAAATATCACACTCTTCTAACTTCACTACAATTCAATCAATCAAACACAAATTCAACTAACATTCAAACAATTTATCACACATAAAATAACAAAAACAAGGTCATGCATGCAAGCATGCAAAAGATAGTTTTATTTGCAAAAGTGGTTTCCACTAGGCTCTAAACATTATAAAGTTCAAAAGTGGTCATTTACTAAAGTGGTAAAACCATTTGCAAAAGGTTTTATCTATAAACCATTTTTAAATCAAATCAATATTTTATGTGGTTGAAAATATCTTTTAGCAAAGTAATGATTTTATATTGTTCAACAAATAAGTTGTTAATTCACAAAACTTGGTGTCTAGGGTCAGAAGGTTTGAATCAAATAATTTCCCAAAGGTTTTACTCAAAAATCATTTCTAAAACAAAAACAATATTTTTATTTGTCTAGAAATGAGCTAATTCAACTATTTACGCCTTAACTTCACAAAATACATTTTTAAATCCATAAGTTGGTTCCTAGGGTCAGTAGGTTCACAACAAACTATTTTGCAAAGATTTCAACTCAAAACTTATAACATCCCTAAAATCATGATTTCAAAGTTTGCATATCATTCATGCATGCATATAGATTTGAGATCCATTTCAAACTCATTTCAGAAAAACAGAAGCACTTAGTGCTATGATTTTATGTGAGCAGATTTAAATCAAATGGCCATCCCCATTTGAGAGTTTGAATGATTTTTAAACCTAGCTTGTTTGTCTTCTTTATAGAAAGGTTTGAGTGTGGTTTGGACCAAGTTTTACAAATTGAGAATGGTTTCAAAAACCCTTTTCAAACTTTTGCAAATCAGATCCAAGTCTCTGATATTTTGTTCTCCAAGCTAGACCAAGCCTTTGCAAAGCAACCACATGATCTTATGCCTATATTTGAGACTATTGCTCACTTCAAAAATCCCAAGAAGTTTTGAATTCAAATGGAACTTGAATTCATTTGAAATCCTATTCAGAAAATCGAAACAGAAAAAGAAAAGGAGTAAAACAAAAGAAAAGGGCCAGGCGCCACCAATCTGGCCCAGCATCAGAACATGCCCAATTAGCCCACCCGGGCCATTCCTCTCCCTCTCGCACGCGCCAACGCACCCAGACAGCCGCTGACGACCAGACCCCACCTCCTCTTCGAGCGTTTCGCTGACGAGCGGGCCCTCTCCACGTCGCCCTCGTCTTCCTCAAACCAGGCCCGCGACCACGTCGTCGCTGCTGTCAAGGCCAGTAATGGCGCGGCGTAATTAGCCTTAAAGCTGCAGGCGTTTCCTGTCGCGCCTGGGCCTATTTAATCCCCTCTGCACCGCAAGCTTTTCCCCCCACTCTCCTCGCTCACTCCGCCACCAGGCTGCGCGCATTTGCTCTCGAAGCCCCGCAGTACCGACGACTCCGACGATCGATTCCGGTGAGCCTCGACCGCCCCCCTCTCTCTGGTTCAAACGATGATGCCCAGCTTGATCCTGCGCATACGCTGACGCCTTTCTCTTGCCTGCTCGTGACCCAGGTCGTCGTCTCCGTTCACGACCGAAACCACCTGCGCCGCCGATAGACTCTGGCGACCAATTAAGGTAAAACCTGAGCGCCCCTTGCCCCCTCCTTCACGCGAGTTTGTTCGCCTGCGTCTTGCGCAACTCCTAATGCCTCTGGTTCGTGCTAGGGCGACGCCAAACCTCGCCAGTGACCTCATCTGCAAGCAACAGACGCCGCCGCAAACTCCGACCAGCCCCTGAGACCGTGCCAGCATGCCCCTTCGCAAACCAACGCCACCTTGAGCTTCAGCACGTCACCGCGGTTCTGGTAAGACCCTTCCCCCGCTCGCGCGCGACCTAGAACGCTAGCGCCGCCGCTGACTGAGCGCTCCGCCGCTCGCTGACGCCGAGCGCCGCCAGGACATGGTCGCATGCTCGAGCGCCGTTGGATCTGGATCCAACGCTTACGATAGAATCACCAATCGAACCGTTATGCTAGATCTGGACCGCGTGTTTTAATTAGATCCTACGGCTCACGAGCGTGATCCGGAGAGAATCGGTATCGGCCAATAGAAATAAGACGCGTGGCTAGGGCTTGAATTAAAACAGAATTTGAAAACAGATTTAGATCCAAATTTCAAAAGGCTATAACTTTTGATTCCCACGTTAGTTTTTTGCAAATTTTATACCGTTGGAATCAGTGAGTCAAGCCATTTCTGAATCTTCAATGTGTTTAACAAAAAGTTTCTGTTAAAATGACTTTTTATACATAAACATATTAGGGACCATTTTGAGTATAGAAATTGTTTAGTAAATTGTTTTAGTGCTAAATAGGTTTTGTTAGCAAGTTCTGACTTGGTTATGTTTCTGTATCATGCACTTGCTTGGTGGAGTTTTCAAAAATCATCACTTAGCATTTTCTTGCATGCATGCATTCATATTTTTGTTTGTATATGAATTGTGTGTAATTTTGTGCTACAATTTTTGCGTAGATTTTGCTAGTGACTGTGATTGTGAAGAGTGCTGCTCTCCCCATTACCAAGGCAAGTGGTACTTCATGAATATTTCCATCCCTATATTTTGTATAAGCATTAGAAATATTTTGCTAAGTCTTGCATGTTACTTTTTGCCAAATGCTACGTTGGGAAAGCCTAAGTAGTTGTAGAATTGTAGAATTGCTAGAAATTCTCCTAAGTTAAGTTACTATGCCATGCTTAGCCTAGCTAGTAGCAAACAAGGGTTGGTAAAGTATATACATGCTATGATGAAAATATTTCTAAGTCTTTTGGACTTATGTTTTCTTAATAAAACAACTAAGTCAATGAACCTCCTGGGTGGAATGGGACTTGAATGGTGGTTTTTGGTTGAGTGGTTACATAAGGCCCATGGATATGGTTTACCTTGTGTATCACACTTGTGCTATGCCACCCAGGCACAAAGGGATTTGGAGGCCAAGTGTTGAGAAGCTTATAGTGCAGCCACTTGGAAATATGGGCTCTGCCTTGATCATATAGGTTGCTAGAACTTAGTCATTTGGACAGTTGGTGGTAGTGGGATGATAGGTTGGAACGCGTCCATTTGGCTAAGGGAAGGCTTTTGAAAGGTCCTGTCTTGGGAAACCAAGTCTGGTGGGGAAAGTGCACAACCTCTGCAGATGGAAAATCTAAGTACTTAGCCAAGTCCATGGAAATGGACAACTTGAGCATCAAGACATGGAAGCTACAAGAATCTCATCACTCCAACTTCTAAGTAAAACTTGTGGGTGAACAAGGGTGAAGGACCCCAATGTCTATTGGTGGTTTCTTGGAAAAGTTTTTCACAAAGAAAAACATAGTGATTTAAACTAATAGGAAAAACCTATTTTCAAGCAAAGCAAGCCAAGCTACACTTAGCGAAAATGCATATAGTAATATAGTCCACTTAAAAATTTACTAAGGTATCACTTGCCAATACTATTCCAAAGCATTGACCCACTGTGGCTGTAACTTGTGATGTTGCAGGTTACTCCGATGATGATTAGGTGTCATGAGTCTACACTCAACATGCTTGCCTGTGGCACATGAAGATGAAGACTTATGTTTATTTACTTATTCCAAAACTCTTGTATTAGGCCTGTGGCCTTGAGTTGTAAAAGACTATGTTTTATCTCTGGAATGGATGTAATAAATGACCTTTGTATCTGTGTACTTCATCTTAAACTGTGGATGCTAGCAATGATCCAGGGACTAGCATTGCAATCACAGGGATCATTTTCCTTTACAAAGGAGGGATCTTACAAAAACATAACTAGAAAAAAATTTATATTCTAAATAAGCCTACACAAGTTTCTACAAATTCACCAATTTTCCAGAAGCAAAACATTTAACAAAGTGCATGTTTGCAAATTACTTGTTCTGCTGAATCCATTGATATAAAATTTGCAAAATTTGGACGTGTAGAATTAAAGTTATGTATTTTACAGGTTTGCATATCAAATAGATTCTAATTTCTGTTTTAAACAAAACCTTGTCCACGTGGCGTGTTTCTATTGGCCGGTACCGCTTCGTGCGGATTAGCCTCTCTGAACCGTAGGATTTAACTTAAAACGCGTGGCTTAGATTGACGCATACCCCTTTGCCTAGATCTATTCTTAGCCACAAGATTCGGATCCAACGGATGTTATGCGCTTGACCAAGAGTGGGCGGCGCTGGCGGCGGCGAGCGGCGGAGCACGCTCTGCTAACGGCTGTTCCGGTGATACAGGAAGCAAGGAAGACATAGGAGGGGCTCATAGTGTTCGCAGGGTCCTGGTGAAGCTCGAGGTGTTGTTGGTTTGGTGAGGGGCGCTCAGGAACGGCGGTGATTGCTCGTCGGAGTTGGTGGTGGCGTCAGGCGGTTCTGTTCGTCGTCGGGGACGAGGCTGCAGGTCGCGCCGAGGCAAGATAGAGGCACGGTTAGACGCGGGCGAGTGTGGCGTTCACGTGAGCATGATCGAGAGGGCTCGGGCGGTCTGGCTTACCAGGGAGACTTCGCCGGAGTAAACACGTCATCGGTGGCGCTCTGATGTTGACAAAGCCGAGCTTCTAGAGCGTGCGGGAGCGAGCTGGGGCTATGGGCAGACGCGCAACAGCCTGGAGAGCAAGCTTGCATGCTCGGGGAGTGGAGAGGCGGCTGCGGTTCGCCGGAATTGGCCGGGAAAGCTATCGGAGATGGAGGTGGTCAAGCTCGAAATTCACCCAGCCTGGGGGCAGAGAGGGAGAGGCAAGCGAGGGGAAAGAGAGAAGAGGCATGGGCGTTTATCTACGCATGATCACAGCGAGAAATAACACAGGCATTAACTGGCATTCATCGCCGGAGTTACTGCCAGAAACGGCGAGGCGATGTGGTCGCGGGGTTGAAGATGATTGCGTGGCAGTGGGGCAGTGCTGACAGCGAGAGAGGGAGAGAAAGAGTGGGACCTCTGCGTCAATGACTTGGTGGGTGCGAGATTGAGTGAAAGAAAACGATTCAGCGAGGGTATGCCAGGTGGGCTCTTGCTAGGCTTAGTGGGCCAGATGGGTTGGGTCTGTTTGTTTCACTTTTTTTATTCTGAAAGCTTTTTATTTTTCCAATATGAATTTCTGTTTTGATTTTCAAATCAATAATTCAAACAACAAATCAAATCAAATCACCACCAAACTTATTTATTTTAGTTCTGTTTAATAACACAATCCAAAGTCCAAAACAAAATATTTTTTTATTCTTTTTAGGATCTATTTAATAATTAATTAAAATAGACCTTAGTCTTTAATTCAAATATGGTTTAATTTATTTTTAAAAACTCTTTTTGAAATCTAAATAATATCAAAACCATTTCAGTAGGTTTTATTTGAAAATATAAAACACTTGGAAATCTTATTTAAAATAGGTTAACAAGTTTTTAGTGTTTATTTAAAATGGAAAAGCCTTTACTTTAATAAAATTGGATATTAATAAATCCTCATTATTTTATTTAAATAAACCTTTACTCTTTTTATCAAATAGAAATATTTTATTTCAAAAGCTTGGCCAAGATTTAATTTGGCTCTATAAAATAATCCTTATTTAAAATTCTACCTTTGCTTTTGAAAATCAAATCTTTTTATTAAAAGATCCAAAATAATAATTCCAACTATCATAATTTTATTTATTAATTGTTTATCTTTTTAAATCCCTTTAAGATTTTATTTGATCAAAATAGGTTTTGATGTTTCCAATTGGAATCAAAAAGTTTCTTCTCACCCTAAAAATCAACAATGGTTTATTTTGTTTATTTATTTTTCACATTTCAAAATTTGGAAAATTTTGGGATGTGACAGGCTACCACCCTTAAAATAAATCTCGTCCCGAGATTTGGGAAGGCTAGGGTTACAAATTGGCTTGAAGACAACTAGGGTACTACCACCCTTAAAAATAAAGTCCCATACGGTTACATTGATGGTTCACTTGACTATGAGTTCAACACTTAATATCTAGACAAGGAATCCTTATTTGACTCTTCTGAGTTTACTAGTTCCTGACATCCACTTCTTCTATCTCTTCAAAGATTCCATCCATGACAATGTGGTTCACATGTCCTTTCTGGTTCACATTGGAGTCATTTCCATTGGCTCTTCTAGCATCCTTTTTATTTTTCTTCTCAGGATAGTCTGATGCATAGTGTCCAAGCTCCTTGCAATTATAGCACTGCAACTGGCTAATATCTTTCTTCTTGAAAGTGTCATGTTGGTTCTGACCAAGGTCATCTCCATTGTCAGTATCATTTCCATTATTGTCACTTCCATTGTTGTTGTGGTGATACTGATGTGGTTCATAATCTTCCTTGCTATTTTTGAATGAATGCTTCTTTTGTGATGATCCTGAGTGATTCTTGAGCTTATGCTTTCTCTTTCTGTTCTCAACTGGATTCATCTTGTTTTCAATATAGTGGCTTTGTCACAGAGTGATTGATAAGTTGGGACATAGGCAACAGCTAGCTGCAGGTTCAACTCATCATTAAGTCCTTCAAGAAATTTTTATTTTCTCTTAGCATCTGTATCAACTTCATCCGGTGCATAGCGTGCCAGATTGTTGAATTCTTCAATATACTCAGCCACACTAAGGTGACGCTGTTTCAGATCGTGAAACTCCTTTTTCTTCAAGTACATCACTCCAGGTGAGAAGTGAGTTGTACGGAAACCATCCTCAAAAATAGCCCAAGTTACATCTTCAAGGGGAGTGGTGATCTGAAAGTTGTCCCACAATGTTGATGCTAGTCCTTCAAGTAGAAAATGCTGCAAACCTAACATTTTCTTCATCGGTGCAGCCAACAGTCACTAAGTCTTTGTTCACTGAACGTAACCAGTCATTGGCTTCCATTGGATCAGTTGTTCCAGAGAACCTTGCTGGCCTAACTTTCAGAAACTTGGTGAGCAATTCAAGTGCTGGAGGATTATTCTGATTGTTGTTGTTGTTGTTGTTGTTGTTGTTGTGATTCTGTATGAATGTGGTCATCTCCTACATCAGTTGTGTCTGAGCTGTCAACATCTGCTGCATCTCAGGAGTGATGTTGTTGTTTTGGTTGGGGTTGGCACGACGGGGAGGCATCTGTTGGATTGATAGGGATGAGTAATGATGGATAGGTTTTAAGAAGTCCTAACACACAACTCAAAACAACCAAGTTCAATCAATCAATCAATCAAACAATCAACAAACAACTATTCACTTAACAACTTATGAGCTTAACTCATGAGTTGAAGGAAACAACAAGTTTTCTTGAAATAAAATAACTTAGTATAATCATACCTCATAGGTCAATATGATCCATACTCTATCTTTATATCAATTTTTTGGGGGCAATCTAATGTCTCTTGGTTTTTCACTTGTAGTCCTTAGTGATGTCTAAGTTGAAATCCTAGTTGAGAATAAGGTTGATATCACTTGAAGATGTTGAAGTCATTAGAGTTGATGAAGTCCTTTGCTCATGGTGAAGTCTTTGGCCATGGGGTAGGCTTTGTCCATCAAGTTTGAAATAGAAGAGATGTAGAATCAAAACCAAAAAGGTTGAGGAAACAATTTACAAGATTGTTTGTAAATAAGTTTTGGGACAAAAACAACTCCTATTTTTCTAAGGGGTTTTGTCCAATCCTAGGGTAACAATCCTACAGGCATACCAGTGCTCTGATACCATCTGTAAGGTTCCCAACCTTTAATAAGGTAGAGATCCATGTGTTTACAATGCTAGTCCCTGGATCAATATCTAGCATCCATAGTTAAGATGTAATATCAAGAAATAAAGGTCATAATACAACTTTATAACCAGGAATAAAATAATTCATTACATCTTACATAGCTCATTTGGCTATCACATTACAATGCAGCAGAATACAACAATAGCATGGGGTCTTTCATATTCAAAGTGCCACAGTGTAACATCCCTAAATTCATATTCCAAAACTCATTCATATCATCCTTGCATTCATCATCATTTAGGGTTTTTCTCAAAATCATTTCAGAAACAGGAGAAATTGTGGCTCATTATTTTATGTAAGGAAACCCTAGCCTTTGTGCTAATTATTGTTGGGAAAAATGCTATTTATCCTTCATTATTGTTTAGAATCCAAACACAAGTGATTTCCAAAAATTTGAGCATAGTAGCAAAGCAAAATATGAATTAAAAACAAATTATATGCCTATTATCATAAAGGCATAGTTTTAATTTATTTTCAAAAGACCCAAATGTTCAGAAGTGTTCAGATGTGTTTAACACCTATTTAAGAGCAAGATTTATTGTACAAAAGTCATGTAAAGCTTTGGATTCAAACAGATTTGAATTTGGGTTTTAAAACCATTTCTAGAAATTCAATCTGAAAAGGAAAAAGAATTAAGAAGAAAAAAATAGCCAAACCAGCCAATCTGGCCGACCCAGCCCAGTAGTACACACCCCGCGAACCGTTTTCTTTACCCACTCTCGCACCCACCAACTCACTGACAGAGGGGACCCGCTTCCACTTCCTTCTCTCGCTGACAACCGCGGCCCACCCGAGCATCGTCGTCTCCACCCCCCACGACCTGTTCGTCCCCAAATCAACGCGACCGTTTCCTGTTGATTACGCGGCTTAAATTCGAATTAAAGCTCGAGTGATTCTCGCTCGCGATCAGGCTACATAAACCCCCTCTGCCCCCTCTCTCTTTTTCCCCAAACCCCAAGCACAGAACGTCCCCAGGCTGCGCGCATTGCTCTCTGCAACCCCGCCGTCTCCGACGACTGCGCCGGCGAATTCCGGTGAGTCTCGTGTTTCCCTCTGCCCCTCTTTCATGTTGTCTTGTCCAGTGAGTCGCGGCGCATCTACTGACACACCCCACTTACCTTCGCATGACCTGTAGCTCCAGCAACGTCGACGACTGACCGCCACCGTCTCCAGCTCCAACTCCGACGAGCTTCAGCGGTAAGTCCAGACCGTCCCGAACCCTGCTTGTCACGCACGCGTCTTTGCCGTGGTCTTATGCATCTAACCACATCCTCCGTTTGCATCCTAGCGATCCACAACGTCGCCTTCGACCTCAAGCAGAGCCACCGTTGCCAGATCCAACTCCGGCGAGGAATTCACCGCAACCCTGAGCACCCCTTGCCGAGCTGTGCACGAGTTGAGCATCCCCACGTCCTTGCAGTCTCGGTGAGTACCTTCCCTATCCTCCTAGTGACCTGTACCACCGGCGCCGCCACCGTCTGGTCGTCGCCGCCGCGCACAGCCGCTAAGCGCCGCCAGTTTCTGACTTGGTGATTTAGACTGTTGGATCTGCATCGTAGGGCTAGGATAGAACTTTAAATGAAGGGTTAAGCGCGCATCTGAGCCGCCAGATCCCACTTAGATCGTACGGTCCACAGAGCGCGATCCGCACGAACCGGTATGCGCCAGTGAGGTTGTGACGCGTGGCAGGATTTAATTCAAAAACAGAATTTAAAACCAGATTTTGATCCAAACTTTAAACTGCTATAACTTTTGAATGCCACGTTAGATTTTTACAAATTTTATACCGTTGGATTCAGTGAAACAAGACCTTTCTGAATGTCCAATTTTTTTAACAAATAGTAACCATTAAAATGACTTTATTTGTGGAATCTTGTTTAAAGCTATTTTGAGTATAGTTTTATTTTGGTAATTAGTTTTAATGTTAAATAAGTTTTGATAGGGCACATTTTGTGTCCTCTTATGTTTCAGTATCATGCACATGCTTGGTAGAATTTTCAAAATCACCACTTAGTAAAATTCTTGCATACATGCATTCATATTATTTTTGATTGTGTATAATGGTGTGTAATTGTATGCTATAATTTTTGTGTAGATTTTGCTAGTGATTGTGATTGTGAAGAGTGCAGCTCTCCCCACTACCAAGGCAAGTGATATTTTCATGAATATTTCTAACCTATGTTTTTGAACTAGCATTAGATATTTTGTTTGCATGTTATTTTGTCTAATGCTAAAATTGGGAAATCCTATGTAGTTTAGAATACTAGAATTGCTAAGGAATTTTCCCTATGATAAGTTGCCATGCCTTGCTTAGCCTAGCTATATAGCAAACAAGGGTTGGTGAAAAACTACACTTACTATGATGAAAATATTTCTAAGTCATGAGACTTATACTTTCCTAATAAAACCACTAAGTCAAATGAACCTCCTGGGTGGAATGGAAGAATGGGTTATGTTGAGTGGTTACACAAGGCCATGGACTTGGGTTGTGTATCTCACTTGTGGTAATCCACCCAGACACAAAGGGATTTGGAGGCCAAGTGTTGAGAAAGCTTACAATGCAACCACTTGGCAATATGGGCTCTGCCTTGATCATATAGGTTGCTAGAACTTAGTCATTTGGACAGTTGGTGGTAGATGGGATGTTAGGTTGGAACGCGTCCATTTGATTAAGGAAAGGCTTCTGAAAGGTCCTGTCTTGGGAAACCAAGTCTGGTGGGGAAAGTGCACAACCTCTGCAGATGGAAAACCTAAGTACTTAGCCTAGTCCAAGGCAATGGACACTTTTGAGCATCAAGACATGGAAGCTACAAGAATCTCATCACTCCAACTTCTAAGTAAAATTTATGGGTGAACAAGGGTGAAGGTCCCCAATGTCTATTGGTGGTTCTTTGGGAATGTTTTTGACAAAGAAAACTTAGTGATTTCAACTATTAGGAAAACTTATTTTCAAGCAAAGCAAGCCAAGCTACACTTAGCCAAAATGCATATAGTATTATAGCCCACTTAAAAATACTAAGGTATCACTTGCCAATACTATTCCAAAGTATTGACCCTCTGTGGATGTAACTTGTGATGTTGCAGGTTACTCCGATGATGAATAGGAGTCATGAGTCTACACTCAACATGCTTGCCTGTGGCACATGAAGATGAAGACTTGTGTTTATTTGCTTATTCCTTAAACTCTTGTATTAGGCCTATGGCCATGAGTTGTAAAAGACTATGTTTTGTCTCTGGAATGAATGTAATAAACGACCTTTGTATCTGTGTACTTCATCTTAAACTGTGGATGCTAGCATTGATCCAGGGACTAGCATTGCAATCACAGGGATCCTTTCCTTTATAAAGGAGGGGTCTAACACACAGGCAATCATGTTGGTTGTAGACTTGTAATACTAATCATTAAACTCCACTAACATCAAACAAGCCTGCAACATAATAAGTTGCAGCCACAAGGGTCAATACATTTGAATTGTATTGGCAAGTTTCACTACTATGTAGAAATAAGTGGATCCTATCATTACATGCATATTTGGCTAAGTGGGGTTTAGGCTCTTTGTAGAAAGCAATATAGTTTTATCCTATCTTTTCAAAAATAATGTTTAATCTTTTGTCAAATCTTTCTGAACTTCTTGGAAAACTCCAAGTGCTTCATAATCCCTTGTTGTCACCATCAAGTTTTATTTTGAGAAATTGGAATGTCGAGATCTTCCATAGCTTCAAGCCTTAGTTGCTCAGTAGTTGTCCATAACCGGGGACACGGCTAAGTACTTAGAATTTGATCTTCTGCAGAAGTTGTACACTTTACCCACATGACACAATCTCATCTTGATGCCACCAGTGGCCGCTGGATAAGTACTCACCAAGATGGAGTACTGGTAGATTGAGAATGTGACAAAGTCTTTCCATAGGAGTCCTCCCAATACACAATGCAAGCTTTTCATCTAGGCACCAATGTAGGGTTTCAAGTTCCCTTACACAATTCTAGCTAACCTGAAGATGCCAATGCATGGGTCTTCCACTATATAGTTGACTAAGCCAGAGCCCATTTAGCATGTGGCTGTACACGGAAGCCACTGTACGAGGAACATGTTCAATCTCTAAGTCTGTGGGTGATTTTCTTCTAGTTCACATACAAAAAGAGATAGCCATATAAACATGGTTCCTTTTGTTTCCACCTTGTCCAAAACTTGAGTATCCTTGTCCACCCAGGTGGTTCATTGAGTACTTGTTTTATTATATAAAACATATATCTTTTCAACACTTCATATAATCATATCATGTATCCCATCCCAATATATAGCAGGGCTAAGCATACTACAACTACATTGTTTCCACTAAGGGATATACAAGGGTATCCTATTAGGATTTAGCATAGCATAAAATATAGTAAACCTTTCCATGCATGTTACAAAATCCACTAAGTGTAATGAAAATAGTAGGACATGGATGATAGTGTCACTTGCCTTTTTAGTAGAGAATGGTTGGTTCACTTCTTGATCTTCAAATATCACACTCTTCTAACTTCACTATAATTCAATCAAGCAAACACAAATTCAACTAACATTCAAACAATTTATCACACATAAAATAACAAAAACAAGGTCATGCATGCAAGCATGCAAAAGATAGTTTTATTTGCAAAAGTGGTTTCCACTAGGCTCTAAACATTATAAAGTTCAAAAGTGGTCATTTACTAAAGTTGTAAAACCATTTGCAAAAGGTTTTATCTATAAACCATTTTTAAATCAAATCAATATTTTATGTGGTTGAAAATATCTTATAGCAAAATAATGATTTTATATTGTTCATCAAATAAGTTGTTAATTCACAAAACTTGGTGTCTAGGGTCAGAAGGTTTGAATCAAATCATTTCCCAAAGGTTTTACTCAAAAATCATTTCTAAAACAAAAACAATATTTTTATTTGTCTAGAAATGAGATAATTCAACTATTTACTCCTTAACTTCACAAAATACATTTTTAAATCCATAAGTTGGTTCCTAGGGTCAGTAGGTTCACAACAAACCATTTTGCAAAGATTTCAACTCAAAAACATAACTAGAACAATTTTTATATTCTAAATAAGCCTACACAAGTTTCTGCAAATTGAAGCAATTTTCCAGAAGCAAAACATTTAACACAGTGCATGGTTGCAAAGTACTTGTTCTGCTGAATCCATTGATATAAAATTTGCAAAATTTTGACGTGTAGAATTAATGTTATGTATTTTACAAGTTTGCATATCAAATAGATTCTAATTTCTGTTTTAAATAAAACCTTGTCCACGTGGCGTGTTTCTATTTGCCGGTACCGCTTCGTGCGGATTAGCCTCTCTGGACCGTAGGATTTAACTTAAAACGCGTGGCTCAGATTGACGCATACCCCTTCGGCTAGATCTATTCTTAGCCACAAGATTCGGATCCAACGGATGCTATGCGCTTGACCAAGAGTGGGCGGCGCTGGCAGCGGCGGAGCACGCTCTGCTAATGGCGGTTCCGGCGATACAGGAAGAAAGGAAGACATAGGAGGGGCCCACAGTGTTCGCAGGGTCCTGGTGAAGCTCGAGGTGCTGTTGGTTTGGTGAGGGGCGCTCAGGAACGGCGGTGATTGCTCGCCGGAGTGGGTGGCGGCGTCAGGCGGTTCTGTTCATCGTCGGGGAGGAGGCTGCAGGTCGCGCCGAGGCAAGATAGAGGCACGGTTAGACGCAGGAGAGTGTGGCATTCATGTGAGCATGATCGAGAGGGCTCGGGGCGGTCTGGCTCACCAGGGAGACTTCACCGGAGTAAACACGTCGTCGGTGGCGCTCTGATGTTGACGAAGCCGAGCTTCTAGAGCGCGCGGGAGCGAGATGGGGCTATGGGCAGACGCGCAAGGGCATGGAGAGCAAGCTTGCGTGCTCGGGGAGTGGAGAGGCGGCTGCGGTTCGCCGGAATTGCCCGGGAACGCTGTCGGAGATGGAGGTGGTCAAGCTCGAAATTCACCAAGCATGGGGGCAGAGAGGGAGAGGCAAGCGAGGGGAAAGAGAGAAGAGGCGTGGGCATTTATCTACGCGTGATCATAGGAAGAAATAACGTAGGCATTAACTGGTATTCATCGCCGGAGTTACTGCCAGAAACGGCGAGGCGACGTGGCCGTGGGGTTGAAGATGATTGCGTGGTAGTGGGGCCGTGCTGACAGCGAGAGAGGGAGAGAAAGAGTGGGACCTCTGCGTCAATGACTTGGTGGGTGCGAGATTGATTGAAAGAAAATGATTCAGTGAGGGTATGCCGGGTGGGCTATGCCGGGCTTAGTGGGCCAGATGGGTTGGGTCTGTTTGTTTCACTTTTTTTATTCTGAAAGCTTATTCTTTTTCCAATATGAATTTCTGTTTTGATTTTCAAACCAATAATTCAAACAACAAATCAAATCAAATCACCACCAAAACTATTTATTTTAGTTCTGTTTAATAACACAATCCAAAGTCCAAAACAAAATAATTTTTTATTCTTTTTAGGATCTATTTAATAATTAATTAAAATAGACCTTAGTCTTTAATTCAAATAGGGTTTAATTTATTTTTAAAAACTCTTTTTGAAATCTAAATAATATCAAAACCATTTCAGTAGGTTTTATTTGAAAATATAAAACAATTGGAAATCTTATTTAAAATAGATTAACAAGTTTTTAGTGTTTATTTAAAATGGAAAAACCTTTACTTTAATAAAATTGGATATTAATAAATCCTCATTATTTTATTTAAATAAACCTTTACTCTTTTTATCAAATAGAAATATTTTATTTCAAAAGCTTGGCCAAGATTTAATTTGGCTCTATAAAATAATCCTTATTTAAAATTCTACCTTTGCTTTTGAAAATCAAATCTTTTTATTAAAAGATCCAAAATAATAATTCCAACTATCATAATTTTATTTATTAATTGTTTATGTTTTTAAATCCCTTTAAGATTTTATTTGACCAAAATAGGTTTTGATGTTTCCAATTGGAATCAAAAAGTTTCTTCTCACCCTAAAAATCAACAATGGTTTATTTTGTTTATTTATTTTTCACATTTCAAAATTTGGAAAATTTTGGGATGTGATAGTTGTAAGAGTATCATCTCATAATTCTACTTACAACATCACCATATCATAACACTAGCCCAGCAACAATCTAAACTAGATGCCTCTAATTTATCCATTGCAAGTTTTACGTGGTTTAGGGCTTTCGAAGATAGAAACGTTCTTACCTACGAACATGAACCACAACGAGGATAACCAAATTGTTGACAACTCGTTGCAAATTATATATTGACTATAGTAGGAGAGACAGACACCCGCTAGCCACTTATGCAAACTAGTTGCATGTCAAGCGTGGAACATGTCTCATGTGCGAGGACATGTAAAGTTTGTCCGGGCCGCTTCATCCCACTATGCCACCAATATCCAAAGTACAACTAAGAAGCAATAAAATGATCATCATCGCCCACATACTCATATGTGTACTACCCGTGCAAAGCATCTACGCATAGATCCGGCTCTGATACTGTAGGATTCGCAACATAGAAAACAAAAAATTTCCTACGATGGGAACATCTAAGTACCAAGATATATCTACTAGATACAAGCAACGGGTGGATATACATCCATAGAATACATACCCTTGAAGACCGAATAGCGTTAACGAGGTTGTACTCGTGGATGATGTAGACGAACGCTTGTCAATCTCAAGATCGTGATGAAGTCCATCTGGTCCAGCCGGTCCAGCACGATCGAGTCCAGCACCTCAAAGCAGTGGTGCATCCGTGATCGCACACACGTACGGGTACCCCGACAACCTCCATGCCCTCTCTCCAGCGAAGCAGCGGAAGCAACAAAATCTTCCAAAAAAAGCCATCGGGAACATGTATCTCGCTGATCCGAGACCATGGGGAAATTCTAAAGGGGGGAGAGAGATCCTTCGCGAGGAAGTGTGCTTTGAGAGGATGAGAGTGGGGCCTTTTATAGGGGAGAGGGGGGCACCCAAGGGGCATGGCGCCCAGCCATGGGGGCTGCCCCCACCTCTCCCACATTCATGTGGGTGGATCTCCCACTCAAAATGAAAAGCCTCCACTCCCATAAAAGAGCCTCCACTCAAAAATCCACTCACATGCATTAAATTTCCACCAAATTTAATGCAAACTCTCATTTAAATAAAACTCTTTTATTTATTTATTCAGAATTTTGTTAAGTACTTTAATTAACAAACATTCACATAAAACCCCTTGCTAGTATTCCATTTCCACCAAATGTGTCATGGTATTGCCGAAGAGTACGCCATGGAGGGGTCCTTAGAGTGCATGTTTAGAGACGTGGGGTAATGCGAAAGGTTGGCGGGTACGAGGTAACACAGCTTACCTAGGTTCAGATCCCACGACGGTGGCGGAATCCTACTCCTGCTATAAATCACTATAATGGCAATACGCCGAGTTACAGGGATTGGTTCGCTGTGCGAGGTGTATGTTGAATCGATATGACTTGTGCCCTAAAGGCTCCCATAGGCCCGACTTATATAGTCGCCAAATCCTAGGGTTACAGGGAAAGTCCTAGCCGTACAGGTTACAGAGTCCTACACGGCATACAACTAGTCTAACGTGTCTTACACTCCAAGGCTTCGGGTACGTCGGTGACTCCTCCGTAGCCTTCCTTTATCCGGCATGGGCCTCCCTTCTGGATCCATCTAACTAGGCCGCCCAGCAGGACATGGGCCATGCTACCAACTGTGGGACACCCGGGTTAACCGGATAAGAGACATGCTATGACGATACCCATATAGCATATCCCCAACAGTAGCCCCCGGAGAACTCCGAGATCTTGCGCCGTCTTGCCTCTTCAGGTTGAATGCTCCGTCTATGTGAATATCAGCAAATCTTCAAGCAATATCTTGTAGTCTTCCCAAGAGCCCTGCAAGGTTTCTCCGTCTTCAACTTGTAAGTCGAAGAACTGCTGAATCTTCCATCGTACTCTTCTCGTAGCCGGACTGGATCCATCCATGCCGGAATCTTCCGATGGGATGGTTCATCTGCCCGTGTTAGCTAGAGCAACGTAGACATAGGTCAGCGGCGCCTCGTAACTCACACATGCAGAGAACACAATCATCTCCGTTTTTCCCGCATGAAGGATACAAACCGTTGGCGGCGGCGGTTGGGAACATGGGGAAATTTCTGCGCACGCGCCCGCACACGTCGTCCACACGCTGACCATTCGATCAGTTTGCACGAATCTTGACGTCGGGGTTATAAATTTTAACCTTGGCAGATTTTCATCTCTTCACCTCATTCTCCCCCTGCGTCATCGTCTTCCTCCTGCGAGCACCTCCTCGAGACCTCCGCGCGTACGCGCAAAACCCTAATCTCCCAATATCCTCAGTCACCTCCCCTCTCACCCCAATGGCCAGCACCAGCTCTACTTCTTCCATGGCGGCGGCGAGCGATGCCGCAGCCAAGCCGGCGAGCTCTGTCCTGGTGCCTCCAGAAGTTCTAGTGCTGCCAAGGTCCGCGGTGGTGGAGTCCACCGTCGATGACCATATCCCAGCGTCGTTGGAGCCGCTGGAGGAGGAGGGTGACTCTCATAAAGGGGAGTGGCGCGGCTCTGACGTCACCAATAATGACATCAACGAGCTGCTCGTCGAAGACTACCTCCCTGCGACGGAGGGGCTTGTCTGGCGGGCGGTGCCGTCGGCGAGGTCACCCCTTATGTTCATAAATACGTAGTGTTCGTGCTTTAAGAAACTCGGCGGGCCCTCTGCCAAAGCACACATGCCCATTTGATTTCCTCTTTTTTTACCTTTTGCTGCACCGAATGGGCCCTCGTCCCATATACTATTAGAAAGCAAACTTTGGCGGAAAATATGGCCCATGAAACTTTAGTCCTAATAGATTTTGAATTATTATTTTTCACAAACTTTTAAAAGTTATTTGAGTAATTTCACCGTACAATTTGCATACGATCTCGGATTGAGGGGATCCAAAAATCAATTTTGTTCATTTTGACGAGATTAAAACAATAGTGTTGGAGAATTATCATGTTTACATTGTTTGGTTAACTTTTAATTTTTTTGTGTTGCTTTAAAACTATAGTCAAAATATCGGACATGAATATTCTTAACTCAGGGCCGATCCTCTCTAAACTTGCATTGGATCTCTGATAAAATAGTATATTGTGAATCTAAAAATGTTCTTTACAAAAAAAACACGAGCATCAAATCATGTACCTATAGTTCAAATCTGACCTAGTTCCTACCGATTCGGCAGGAATTTGTCTTTTTTGCCAGGGGTGGACGAAAAGGTTTGAGATACACCGGTTGGGACATTGTCTATGAAAGGTGCTCTACTATTTTTGAAAAATGTGGTGGTAGCATTCTAAAACTGTCATTTGGTGGTTGCTTCACAAAACGACCCGTTTTTTGCGCTCGGAAAATGGAAAATGGTTTTTTTGCACGACAAAAAGGAAAACTTCCTCCTACAACATTGTTCGCCATCCCATGATACATATGAGTGCATAATATGGGCACATTATCACAAATTATGCCACGATTCAAGCCATAACATTGGTCGTTTGGCCCGAAAGCCATGAAACCTTGAACATGATAGGTCATTTCTGAGAAGGTTTTTTTGAGACACTTGCAATATACCAAGTTTGGTATTTTTCCTTGCAACTATGTCACATAATAAGACACCACGCGAAGGATTTGCATTTATCGGACCGTTTTTGAATTTAATATGCCCGTTTCAAACTTTGGTCAAAACGGCGGGCATAAAGATTCTTAGCTCAGGGTCGAGCCTCGCTAAACTCGCATTGGATCTCTAAAGAAACATGACATTGTGAGTCTAAAAATCATTTTTTTCAAAAATAATGGGCATCGGATCATGTACCTGTAGTTCAAATCGGACCCAATTCCTGCTGATTTGGTAGGAATTTGTCTTTTTCGCCAGGGGTGGAAGGAAAGTTTTGAGATACCCCGGTTGGGACATTTGTCCATGTAAGGTGTCCTATTATTTTTGAAAAATGAGATGGTAGCATTTTGAAACTTTCATTTGGTGGTTGCTTCACAAAACGGCCCGTTTTTTGCGCTTGGAAAATAGAAAATGGTTTTTCCATGCGACCAAATGGAAAACATCCTCCTGCAACATTGTTCGCCATCCCATGATACCACGTGAAGGATTTGCACATAATAAGATACCACGTGAAGGATTTGCATTGATCGGACAGTTTTTGAATTTTTTATGCCCGTTTCAAACTATGGCCAAAACGATGGATAAAAAGGCTCTTAGCTAGGGGATGAGTCTCTCTAAAATCGCATTGGATCTCTGATGAAACATCATATTGTGAGTCTAAAAATGATTTTTTCCAAAAATCATGAGCATCGGATCATGTACCTGCAGTTCAAATCGGACCCACTTCCTACTGATTCGGCAGGAATTTGTCTTTTTCGCCAGAGGTGAACAAAAAGGTTTGAGATACCCCGGTTGGGACATTGTCCATGTAAGGTGGTCTAATATTTTTACAAAATGTGACGGTACCATTCTAAAACTGTCGTTTGGTGGTTGCTCCGTTTTTTGCGCTCGGAAAATGGAAAATGGATTCTCTGTGCGTCGAAAAGGAAAACTTTCTCCTGCAACATTGTTCTCCATCCCAATATGCACACGCGTGCACAATACGGGAACATTATCACAAACCATGCTGCGATTCTAGCCATAACACTAGTCGTTTGGCCCGAAAGACATGAAACCTCATACATGATAGGTCATTTCTGAGAAGGTTTTTTAGACACTTGCAATATACCAAGTTTGGTATTTTTCCTGGCAACTATGTCACATAATAAGACACCACGCGAAGGATTTACATTGATCAAACCGTTTTTGAATTTTTTATGCCCGTTTCAAACTATGGCCAAAACGGCGGACAAGAAGGCTCTTAGCTAGGGGATGAGTCTCTCTAAACTCGCATTGGATCTCTGATGAAACATCATATTGTGAGTCTAAAAATTATTTTTGCCAAAAATCATGAGCATCGTATCATGTACCTGCAGTTCAAATCGGACCCACTTCCTACCGATACGGCAGGAATTTGTCTTTTTCGCCAGGGGTGAACAGAAAGGTTTGAGATACCCCGGTTGGGACATTGTCCATGTAAGGTGGTCTAATATTTTTACAAAATGTGACGGTAATTCTAAAACTGTCGTTTGGTGGTTGCTTCATAAAACGGCCCTTTTTTGCGCTCGGGAAATGGAAATTGGATTTTCCGTGCGTCGAAAAGGAAAACTTTCTCCTGCAACATTGTTCACCATCCCATGATGCATATGTGTGCACAATATGGGCACATTATCACAAACCATGCCGCGATTCCGGCCATAACATTGGTCGTTTCGTCCGAAAGCCATGAAACCTCGGATATGATAGGTCATTTCTGAGAAGGTTTTTCTGAGACACTTGGAATATACCAAGGTTGGTATTTTTTCTTGCAACTATGTCACATAATAAGACACCACACGAAGTATTTGCATTGATCGGACCATTTTTGAATTTTTTATGCCCGTTTCAAACTATGGTCAAAACGACGGACACGAAGGTTCTTAGCTAGGGGCTCAACCTCGCTAAACTTGTATTGGATCTCTAAAAAAATAGCATATTGTGAGTCTAAAAATGATTTTTGCCAAAAATCATGAGCATCGGATCATCTACTTGTAGTTCAAACCGGACCGACTTCCTGCCGATTCGGCAGGAATTTCTCTTTTTCGCCAGGGGTCATAACATTGGTCGTTTGGCCCAAAAGTCATGAAACCTCGGACATGATAGGTCATTTATGAGAAGGTTTTTTCGAGACACAATCAATTTACCAATTTTGATATTTTTCCTTAGAACTATATCACACAACATGACGCCACGCGAAGGTTTCATTTGGAACTATGTTACATAACATTGATCATTTGGTCTGAAATACATACGCTCTCTTATCCATCCAATCAGAATTGAGGATACCCACGGATCACCCTGCGGAAGTGAATCTCAGTCGTAGGCAGCATCTCGATCGAACGTTCCCTAACTTACCCCTCAGGCTCTCACTGACCGAAAATTTGGAGCTGCGCGCGTGTTGCCAAATCATTCTTGGCGCTAAATGTTTCGATTTTGGGCCGAAGACCAAAATTCATCCTGACCTAGGTTAGACCGCGTCCCTTGTGTCCTCCCTCGTCTCCTCTCTTCCACCCGCGTGTGCCGCCTCTGCCCCATACAACAACCTAATCCTTCCCCAGCGCAGACCTCTGGCCACCCCACACCTCCGGCGTCCCTCCTCACCTCCGGCCACCCTAGACCTCCGGCGCCCCTCCTCACCTCCGGCCACCCTAGACCTCCGGCGCCCCTCCTCACCTCCGGCCACCCTAGACCTACAGCGCCCCTGTAGGGTTTCGTAGCATGGAAAAAAATTCTATCGCATACAAACAAACAAGCCAAGATCTATCTACTAGATTGTAGCAACGAGTCGATGGAATAACTTACCCTCGAAGATTCCAAAGTGTTTAACGAGAGAGGATTCTCGTGGGTGATATAGTCGTACTCTTCCCGATCTCAAAATCGTGTAGACGATCCTTCCGGCGCTGCGTTCCGGCAGCGCTCCCGCAGTCGGTCACACGTTCGGTACTCGACGAAGACCTTCCTCTCCCTTGTTCCAGCAGGCAGCGGAGGTTGTAGCACTCTCCTCGTGATTCCGGCAGCACAACGGCGTGGTACCAGAAGTAGAGGGGAGATCTCGCAGGGCTTCGCCTTAAGCCGGAGCGAGTATGGTGGAGTATGAGAGAGCTCCTCGGCGATCTAGGATTTAGACACACCAAGGAGGAGGGGCTAGAGCCGGCGGATAGGGTTCCGGGGACCCCAAGTCGGCGGCTAGGGCAAAACCCTAGGTGGTGGCGGCGGCTATGGAGGGCTGCAGCTTTCTAGGGTTTGAGGTGAGGGACTTGTGTGTCTAGAGGAGGGAGCCCTGCCCCTCCTTATATAGGTGGAGGGGCCGGCGGCCAAGGGGAGGGAGGGGAGTCCCTCCCCAACTCGGCTTGGAAGAGGCGCCGCCGGTTGGAGGAGGGATTCCCTCCCCAACTCGGTTTCCCTCACCTTCCTCTTTCCCTCTTTCCAATTTTAGCCGTTTGACTTTTCAAACTTGCTATTTGACTTTTCAATTTAGGATTCAATTTAATCCTTTATTTGGAACAGCGAGAACACTTAGTACATGATGCAATCATTCCAATATGCAATGACACATTCATGTACCCCTTCCCCTCCGGAGTGCCGGACATTCCGAAACCTTCTAGAACATTCCCGATGAAAACACCGGAATCATTCCCGAACTCCGAAACGGGACTTTCCTTATATGAATCTTATTCTCCGGACTATTCCGGATCACCTCGTGATATCTCGGATCCCATCCGAGACTCCGAACAACATTCGGTCTCTTTATCATAATACCATAACTACTGAAACAACGTCGAATCCTTAAGTGTGTCTCCCTACGGTTCGTGAATTATGCGGACATGATCGAGACACTTCTCCGAACAATAACCAATAGAGGAATCTGGAAATTCATATGGCTCCCACATATTTCTACGATTACTTTGCGATCGAATGAACCACTTACATACGATAGCAATTTCCCTTTGTCTCACGATAGTTTACTTATCCGAGGTTATGATCGTCGGTATCTCTGCATACCTAGTTCAACCTCGTTACCGATAAGTACTCTTTTCTCGTTCCCGTGATATGTGATCCCTTGTGAGCCAGTCACATTCTTGCAAGCCAATTGGATGACATTCCACCGAGAGGGCCCAGAGTATATCTATACGTCATATGGATGGACAAATCCCACTCTTGATCCATGTGTCTCAACCAATACTTTCCGAACACTCAATGCCACCTTTATAGCCACCCAGTTACGGTGTGGTGTTTGATGTCATCAAAGCATCCATCCGGTGAAGGTGATATGCATGATCTCATGGTCGAAGGAATTAGGTTAGTATGCATCAGAAAGCATATAGCAATTGAACTATTGAAATGACTTGATCTTTTATGCTACGCTTATCTATAGGAGTATGTCCACCATATCATTCTCCTAACGATATGATCTTGTTGTTGATAACATATCAATGTTCGTGATAGGGAAACCACAATCATTTATCAACCAACAAGCTAGTGATGTAAAGAGGCTATACTAGGAACTTCAAATTAAGTTTACAAATCACACAAGTATCAATGTTTCCTTGTTAATACTATTATAGCATGAATGTAAACATTTATCATAAACACAAAGATATAACAATAACTACATTTATTATTGCCTCTAGGGCATATCTCCAACAGTCTCCCACTTGCACTAGAGTCATCTAATCTAGATTACATGGTAATATACCGAACACCCATGGAAGTTTGGTGTTGGTCATGTTTTGCCCTCGGGAGAGGTTTAGTCAACGGATCCGCCACATTCAGATCTGTGTGTACTTTGCAAATCTTTATATCCCCATCTTGAATATGTTCTTGAATAGCGTGAAAACGTAGCTTGATATGCTTCAGCTTCTTGTGTGACCTTGGTTCTTGCGCATTGGCTATGGTGCCCATGTTATCACAGTAGATAGACATTGGGTCCAGCGCACTTGGAACCACACCCAGCTCTGTAATGAACTCTTTCATACATATCGCTTCTTGTGAAGCCTCCGAACAGCCATGTATTCCGATTCAGTTGAAGATCTCGCCACAACGCTTTGCTTTGCACTCCTCCAGCTAACTGCTGCACCATTCAAAATAAATACGTATCCAGATTGTGATTTTGAATCATCCGTATCGGTGTTCCAACTAGCATCGGTGTAACCGTTAACAACGAGCTGTTCATCACCTCCATAAGAAAGAACCATATCCTTAGTTCTTCTCAAGTACTTAAGGATGTTTTTGACCGCTGTCCAATGATCCACTCCTGGATCACTTTGATATCTGCTAGTTAAACTAACAGCATATGCAATGTCGGGTCTAGTACATAGCATGGCATACATTAGAGATCCTATGGCTGAGACATAGGGAGTCTTACTCATCCTTTCTCTATCTTCTGCCGATGTCGGACTTTGAATTTTACTCAAGGTCGTATTGGGCAACATGGGCAAGAACCCTTTCTTGCTTTCTTCCATTCCAAACCTCTTTAGAACTTTGTCCAAATATGTACTCTGTGACAATGATATTTGGTGTTTCGATCTATCTCTATAAATCTTTATGCCTAATATGTAAGCTGCTTCGCCAAGATCCTTCATTGAAAAACTATTATTGAAATATTCCTTGACACTATTAAGAAGGTCTACATCATTCCCAATCAACAATATGTCATCCACATATAATATTAAGAATGCTACAGAGCTCCCACTCACTTTCTTGTAAATACAAGCTTCTCCATAAGTTTGTATAAAACCAAAACTTTTGATCACCTTATCAAAACGTTGATTCCAACTTCGGGATGCTTGCTTCAATCCATAGATGGACCGTTGAAGTTTGCATACCTTGTTAGCATCTTTAGGATCGACAAAACCTTTGGGTTGTATCATATACAACTCTTCATCAATATCTCCATTGAGGAATGCTGTTTTGACATCCATCTGCCATATCTCATAATCATAATATGCAGCGATTGCTAACATAATCCTCACAGACTTTAGCTTCGCTACCGTTGAGGAAGTCTCATCGTAGTCAACTCCTTGAATTTGTCGAAACCCTTTTGCGACAAGTCGAGCTTTATAGACAGTAACATTACCATCACCATCTGTTTTCTTCTTGAAAATCCATTTGTTCTCGACAGCCTTCCGGCCATCCGGTAAGTCCACCAAAGTCCATACTTAGTTTTCGTACATGGATCCAATCTTGGATTTCATGGCTTCTTGCCATTTATTGGAATCTGGGCTCATCATCGCTTCCTCATATGTCTCAGGGTCATCGGTGTTGTCCACCAACATGACACTCATAACAGGATCATACCAATCTAGAGTGGTACGAGTTCTCGTTGACCTCCGAGGCTCTGTAGCAACTTCAACCGAAGTTTCATGATCATTATCATTAGCTTCCTCTCTTATTGGTGCAGGCACCACAGGAACTTCTTCCGGTGCTGCGCTACTCGCAATTTCGAGAGAAGGTTCGACAACCTCCTCGAGTTCTACTTTCCTTCTAGTCACTTCTTTCGAGAGAAATTCCTTCTCTAGAAAGGATCCATTCTTGGCAACGAAGATTTTGCCTTCGGATCTATGATAGAAGGTATACCCAATAGTTTCCTTCGGGTATCCTATGAAGACGCATTTTTCCGCTTTGGGTTCAAGCTTGTCCGGCTGTAACTTCTTTACATAGGCTTCGCATCCCCAAACTTTAAGGAACGACAATCTAGGTTTCTTCCCAAACCATAATTCATACGGTGTCGTTTCAACGGATTTAGACGGTGCCCTATTTAAAGTGAATGCGGCTGTTTCTAATGCATAACCCCAAAATGATAGCGGTAAATCTAGAAGTGACATCATAGAACGAACCATATCTAAGAGAGTTCGATTACGACGTTCGGACACACCATTACGCTGTGGTGTTCCCGGCGGTGTCAACTGTGAAAGTATTCCGCATTTCTTCAAATGCTCGCCAAACTCGTAACTTAGATATTCACCTCCACGATCAGAACGTAGAAATTTAATCTTCTTGTTACGTTGATTCTCTACCTCACTTTGAAACTCCTTAAACTTCTCGAAAGTTTCGGACTTATGTTTCATGAAATAGATATACCCATATCTACTCAAGTCATCCGTGAAGGTAAGAACATAACGATAACCACCGCGCGATGCTACACTCATTGGACCACACACATCGGTATGTATGATTTCCAATAAGTCCGTAGCTCGCTCCATCATACCAGAAAATGGAGTCTTAGTCATTTTTCCCATCAGACATGCTTCGCATCTTTCAAGTGATTCAAGAAGTCCATCAGAATGGAGTTTCTTCATACGTTTCACTCCAATGTGACCAAGACGACAATGCCACATATAGGTCGAATTATCGCTTGATTTCAAACGTTTAGCCTCAATGTTATTGATATGTGTATTTCCACTATCGAGATTCAATAAGAATAGACCATCTATCAAAGGTGCATGTGCATAAAACATATTACTCATATAAATTGAACAACCATTATTCTCGGACTTAAACAAGTAACCGTCTCGCAATAAACAAGATCCCGATATAATGTTCATGCTCAACGCAGGCACCAAATAACAATTATTTAAGTATAAAACTAATCCCGATGGTAGATTAAGGGGTAGCGTGCCGACCGCGATCACATCAACCTTTGATCCGTTTCCCACGCGCATCGTCACCTCGTTCTTCGCTAGCTTCCGTTTATTCTGCAGCACCTGTTTCGAGTTACAAATATGAGAAACCGAACCAGTATCAAATATCCAGGCACTACTACGAGTACTAGTGAGATACACATCAATAACATGTATATCAGATATACCTTTCTTCTTGATGTTGCCGTTCTTCAGATCCGCCAAGTACTCTGGGCAATTCCGCTTCCAGTTACCTTCTCCCTTGCAGTAAAAGCACTCAGTATCAGGCTTGGGTCCAGCCTTGGTCTTCTTCGCCGGCGTGGTAACTTTCTTACCACCCTTCTTGAAGTGTCCCTTCTGCTTAGACTTGCCTTTCTTGAATTTGGTGGTCTTGTTGACCAACAACACTTGGTGCTCTTTCTTGATCTCCACTTCTGCAGATTTTAACATAGCAAACAGTTCTGGCAACTCTTTGTTCATGTTCTGCATGTTGTAGGTCATCACAAAGTTCTTGTAACTTGGTGGTAGTGATTGGAGGACACGGTAAATCCCCAAAGCATTAGGAATCACTATACCCAAGCTTTGAAGTTTGTTTGCGTGCCCAGACATCTTAAGCACATGCTCACTGACGGAGCTGCCCTCTTCCATCTTGCAGTTAAAGAACTTTTCAGAAGCCTCATAACTTTCAATTGCCGCATGGGTCTCAAAAATCAATTTGAGATCCTCGACAATATCATATGGGTCTGAATTCTCAAACCTTTTCTGAAGCTCCGATTCCAAACCATACAAGATAGCACACTGAACTATGGAGTACTGATTCTTCCGAGCGAGGTAAACATTCTTTACTTCATCGGCAGCATCAGCTGCAGGTGGGTCACCCAGCGGTGCATCCATCACATAGGTCAAATTACCAGCTGTGAGGACAATCCTCAAATTGCGGAACCAATCCGCGAAGTTGCTTCCATTGTTTTTCAACTTTTCTTTCTCTAGGAACGCATTAAAATTGATAGTAGGGGCTACCATTAATCTACAACATATTTGCAATAGTTTAGACTAAGTTTATGAAAAAATGAGTTCAAATTAATAATGAAATTAAACTAGGTGAACTACCACTCAAAACAACATCCCTCAAATTGTTTTAGTGATCACACGAACCAAATCCACTACATCAACACCGATCATCACGAGAGTTGATATAGTTTCAATGGCGAACAATCGTCATGTTCATCATATCTACTATATGATTCATGCTTTACCTTTCGGTGATCCGTGTTCCGAGACCATGTCTGTACATGCTAGGCTCGTCAAGATCAAACCTTAGTTTCCGCATGAGCAAATTTGGCTTGCTCACGTTGTATGCACTTGCAGAATCTAACACACCCGATCATCACGTGGTGCTTCGAAACAACAAGCTTTAGCAACGGTGCTAACTAAGGGTGAACACTTTATGACTTGAAATTCATGTGCATGAGGGATCATCTTATAATGCTACCGTCGTCTACTAAGCAATACAAGATGCATAAAGGATTAACATCACATGCAATTCAATAATATGTGATATGATATGGCCTTTCTTCTTTGTGCTTCCGATCTCCATCTTCAAGCACGAACATGATCTCCATCATCACCGGCATTGCATCAAGGTCAATGACGCTTCTACATGGTTGTCGTCCACCGGCTTCAACTATTACAACTACTTTGAATAGACACGCGGGTCTTAACATAAATTAAAGACAACCATCTGGATCCTGCCGGTTGCCAACTTACAATAAGGAACATTGCATACATCAAATATAATCACAATCATGGCCATATCACATCACTGCACACCCCTGCAAAAAAAAGTTAGACGCCTCTACTTTCTTTGCATATTTTACGTGGTTTGGGGCTTTCAATAAGTGTCGTTCTAACTTACGAACAAGAACCACAACATTGATACTAGCATTGTTGATCACCCGTTGTAAATTGGATCTTAACTATGCTAGGAGAAATAGGCACCCGCAAAGCCACTTATGCAATACAAGTTGCATGTCAAGCGTGGAGCAAGTCTCATGAACGATGTAATGTAATGTTAGCCCGGGCCACTTCATCCCAACATACCGCAAGATGCAAAGTACACAATAAGCAATCGACAATAAAAGCATCAACGCCCACAATGACCATTGTGTTCTACTCGTGCAACAGATCTACATATAGACACGGCTCTGATACCACTGTAGGGTTTCGTAGCATGGAAAACAAAAAAATTCTATTGCATACAAACAAACAAGCCAAGATCTATCTACTAGATTGTAGCAACGAGTCGATGGAATAACTTACCCTCGAAGATTCCAAAGTGTTTAACGAGAGCGGATTCTCGTGGGTGATGTAGTCGTACTCTTCCCGATCTCAAAATCGTGTAGACGATCCTTCCGGCGCTGCGTTCCGGCAGCGCTCCCGCAGTCGGTCACACGTTCGGTACTCGACGAAGACCTTCCTCTCCCTTGTTCCAGCAGGCAGCGGAGGTTGTAGCACTCTCCTCGTGATTCCGGCAGCACAACGGCGTGGTACCGGAAGTAGAAGGGAGATCTCGCAGGGCTTCGCCTTAAGCCGGAGCGAGTATGGTGGAGTATGAGAGAGCTCCTCGGCGATCTAGGGTTTAGACACACCAAGGAGGAGGGGCTAGAGCCGGCGGCTAGGGTTCCGGGGACCCCAAGTCGGCGGCAAGGGCAAAACCCTAGGTGGTGGCGGCGGCTATGGAGGGCTGCAGCTTTCTAGGGTTTGAGGTGAGGGACTTGTGTGTCTAGAGGAGGGAGCCCTGCCCCTCCTTATATAGGTGGAGGGGCCGGCGGCCAAGGGGAGGGAGGGGAGTCCCTCCCCAACTCGGCTTGGAGGAGGCGCCGCCGGTTGGAGGAGGGATTCCCTCCCCAACTCGGTTTCCCTCTCCTTCCTCTTTCCCTCTTTCCAATTTTAGCCGTTTGACTTTTCAAACTTGCTATTTGACTTTTCAATTTAGGATTCAATTTAATCCTTTATTTGGAACAGCGAGAACACTTAATACATGATGCAATCATTCCAATATGCAATGACACATTCATGTACCCCTTCCCCTCCGGAGTGTCGGGCATTCCGGAACCTTCTAGAACATTCCCGATGAAAACACCGGAATCATTCCCGAACTCCGAAACGGGACTTTCCTTATATGAATCTTATTCTCCAGACTATTCCGGATCACCTCGTGATATCCCGGATCCCATCCGAGACTCCGAACAACATTCGGTCTCTTTCTCATAATACCATAACTACTCAAACAACGTCGAATCCTTAAGTGTGTCTCCCTACGGTTCGTGAATTATGCGGACATGATTGAGACACTTCTCCGAACAATAACCAATAGAGGAATCTGGAAATTCATATGGCTCCCACATATTTCTACGATTACTTTGCGATCGAATGAACCACTTACATACGATACCAATTTCCCTTTGTCTCACGATAGTTTACTTATCCGAGGTTATGATCGTCGGTATCTCTGCATACCTAGTTCAACCTCGTTACCGATAAGTACTCTTTTCTCGTTCCCGTGATATGTGATCCCTTGTGAGCCAGTCACATGCTTGCAAGCCAATTGGATGACATTCCACCGAGAGGGCCCAGAGTATATCTATCCGTCATATGGATGGACAAATCCCACTCTTGATCCATGTGTCTCAACCAATACTTTCCGAACACTCAATGCCACCTTTATAGCCACCCAGTTACGGTGTGGTGTTTGATGTCATCAAAGCATCCATCCGGTAAAGGTGATATGCATGATCTCATGGTCGAAGGAATTAGGTTACTATGCATCAGAAAGCATATAGCAATTGAACTATTGAAATGACTTGATCTTTTATGCTACGCTTATCTATAGGAGTATGTCCACCATATCATTCTCCTAACGATATGATCTTGTTGTTGATAACATCTCAATGTTCATGATAGGGAAACCACAATCATTTATCAACCAAGAAGCTAGTGATGTAAAGAGGCTATACTAGGGACTTCAAATTAAGTTTACAAATCACACAAGTATCAATGTTTCCTTGTTAATACTATTATAGCATGAATGTAAACATTTATGATAAACACATAGATATAACAATAACTACATTTATTATTGCCTTTAGGGCATATCTCCAACAGCCCCTCCTCATCCTCTCTGAAGCACCTCCGACACCTTACCCTCGACCCATCTCCCCTCACGGTGCGACCTGTCTCGCCCACTCTCCCTCCCACAACCGCCGCTGCTAGCACACCCAAGAGAGGCTTCCTCTCGATCTCCCCACCCCAAGCGAACCCCCCTTGATCTACCCAAGTCTAATCCGCCCGCCCTACTGCTTCGCGTCGACCGGATCCATCTTCTCGGGAGCTCGTCGTCCAGACCAGGGGCACTGCCACTCTACCGGCAACACCACCCATCTCTCCCTCTTCTCTCAGGCACCATCACCTCCTTCTCAACCTCCTCTAACTTGCTGCATCTATTGAAACAGGAATCATGCGGTAGGAACTCAAAGACGGCGGCCAGAAGAACGTGTGTCGCTGGAGGTGGTCGAGAACTGGCGCATCGACGGTGTTGTCTACTCTGCCGACAAGTAGGGCGTCTACTCTCTGGAGCTCTTCGACCGTATCCGCCGAATCAGGTGCAAGGTTCGTGTGGGTTCGTTCATACACCCCGGTGGTTATGTAAGAGCTGCCGGTTGACCAGCAGCTGTCTGCTGCTTGCTTTTAGCGTGTACCATGTGAGATGTAGTTGTATAGGCCGATCTAGTGCCTGGTACCAGCAGCGGTAGACTTTTATGTCACACTCAGTAGAAGCTCCTTTCTTGATTTGCTTACTCTAGTTGTACCTTGTTTACCTTTGTCTACCGCTTAACTAGTAATGGATATTTAACAGCTGAATACAGAGGGATTTGGATAGTTGAGTTCAGGCGATTGATAGGTAGATCAAAGCCAAATTAACAGTGCTATGTATATTGGCCTAATGCATCTATAGAAGACACATGAACTAATTTTCATGCAAGTAAATATGCTCAAGTTGAGAGGTGTCGTGTAGCCAATTTATCAATGGTTTATGTTCATATGTACTAATAGAGAAACTTCAGCAACTATTTGTAGACTAGTTTTCAAGCTTCATTTCCTGATTTTTGCATTGGATCTCTATGGTTGTATGGCTTGTTTCATATGCCCACCTGATAGTTAATAGCATGTCTTCATGGATATAGTCTTCTCTTGTTAAACATGCTTGTAAACCTAATGTATTGATAGATTGCCATAGATTCATGTTAAACATTGTTGTGTAATCAATGTAATCCATCCTAGTATGATAGTTAATATGACAATAGATGGTGCACTAATATTTTCATGGTCTGGTGCTTTGTCACTTTGCTTTTCTCAAGCCTCTCCAAAATTAATGATGCACTGAGTACCACATTGTTCCACTCTGTTTGATGTAGCTATTCATATGCACAAAGTTTGATTCTCTTCATAACCTCGTGTTGTTTGAATTTGCAGGAGAATATTCATCTCTGACCTCGGCATCCACACGGAGGGGCAGCGACAACGCCGGACCGGTCAGTTGGACACCATCGCCTACCTCTCCCGCTTCCTAGCAAGGAGCCAAGGAGGCTCCTGTTCTGCATGTGAAAGTTGTAGGTAGTTGTATCAGGGGGTTATTTTGCATGTGTTCGTCTACTAATTCAATCCCAATTCATGAATTTGTTGAACATGTACATATTGGGGGCTAGTTAATTAGATGGAACGGTGTGTTTTTTATTTGTTTTGTTGGAAGAGATAGTTTTGTTCTTGATTGGGATTAGGGTTTGATAGTTCTGGAAGTCAATTGTTGTGTTAGTATTTGGGTGCTCAAATTGATAGTTCTAGAAATTATTTGTTCTTTTTTCTTCAGATGTTAGTGGGTGCTCAAACTAACTGAAGTGTGTGTATATACATGCTTAACTGTATCTGTACACTACAGTTTATCAAGCTTGGTTTCTGAATTTCATAAGTCGTGCTACATTTTATAGTTCTATGGCAATTAAATCTTGTGCAATTCTGTGGTCAGTTAGTTTACTAAATCTACTGATGTTCTAAATTCATTATGTATTACTTGTGCAACTAGTTTTATTGCAGATAGTTGTTTATCCTTGCTATTTTTGTTCTTCTCCACAGCAGCGCCATAGCTACTGGCCGGTAGATGGATATAGGGTGGATTTTCAAGGGATAATTATCTTTGTTAGGAAAGCTGCATTTTATTTATTCCATATTTCTGTACTCCATCAAAGACTAAATGTTAGCAAATGGTTTTCAGGAATAAATGTATGACATGGAGAACCAAACCGATCTGCAATTTGTTGGTTCCATACTTGCGTCAATATGAATCATAGCTTGTACTGATCGGAACTGGGTTGGTAGGTTCAGCCAAATAAAGTACTATAGCTTATGCCTTATGACACAAAATGTGTTTTAAATAGAAATTATTGCTATCTAATAGAAAGTACTCTCCTGGAAAAAAATGTACATAGCTTAAATAGAAACTACTGCTATCAGATAGAAACATTCTTCTGCCTTTATTTCTGAGATCAATTTTCTATCCCGGGTCCTTCATATCTAAGATCAAATTCGGTTTCTCGGGTTCTGCTGCATACTGTCCAAGGCCACGGAGCTGTACCGGTGGTTGGTCGGCATGGACTGGGAAGACATGTGAATTTGTCTTCTCTTCATTTAGGGGTTTGAGGTCTCTACAGGTTAGTATGCTCCTGGTCATATACAGAAAAATCTGTTAACTGTGTTGTGAAAGGATCTGAAATGTATGCTTATTGCTATTGTTAATGACTCGATTTGTGCAAGGATCTGAAATGTATGCTTTTGCTGTCAAGAAAATTTGAAAGTATGAGTGCATTAGTTATTCATATCTAATGGTAAATTGCTTTGCTTGTACCCATGATGACCATCTCTATTAATTTTGAGCTTGTGTTGCTGTGAGAATGTACCTTACCGATATCGTCTTTGAATTTATTGTACACTTTTTGCATGAATAGGGAAATTGGTAGTTCCATTGCATCATTCTATTATGCACAATGAAATCAGATATTGAGCAGTGCTTGTTCTTTTGCAAATAAATACTTGTAAAGTAACTAGTATCTATTTTGATGCTTATTAAGAATCTGTTTTACCAATTTTATTAATTGTCATGTGTTTTTGTTCTAGAAGCAAACATATATAAGGAGCAAGGGCCGGCAGCAGCGGCTTGTAGACATGGAGGATCAGTGGCGGCAGGCAGTGGCAGTTCACAGCAGCAACGCCCCTGGGATGGATTGGGGGGCTCACAACATGGTAGTTCTCTTGCTGGCCAGTGCCCCAGCTGATCAACTTGCGTTCTCTTGCCGAGCTTGTCTATTCTGCTTTCTATGTGTGATTGGTCTTTGAAATCCTTTTTAACTGTGTTGATTATCAACAAATGAGATGTATGTTTGGTTAAATGTTCAGATGCACCAGCAAAATGCTTTGATGCTTTACTGCTGTAATATTTGTTCATTATTCCACTTGCTTGGCTGCTGTACTGATGTACCATTGAAATGCATTGCACATGGGATCTTAAACGGGCCAGAATAGGCCCAAAACACATTTGATCAGTGTGCATTTCAGCTAAAAAGGCTGAAGTACATAAACTAAATGGATCGAAAGAAAAAGAAACAGACAATGGAAAGGATGAAGCCCAAAAATTAAATAAATTGAAAAAGGCCAAAGCCTAAAACTGCCTAGGCATAAAAGAAAAAAGGCCCAAAAAGGCCAAGGCCCATTTAATAAAGGGTCATTTGTTGGGCTCAGTCCATATAGAACATTGAAATGGACTAGGCCGAATTCACATTACGACGATCTCGTTTCGTCACAATTTTGCCACGTCGGATTAGCCACGTAGGATCCGACCTAGCTTGGCTAGATGGCTCATGACGATATTGGATCGTCATAATGGTTATGACGATCCAATATCGTCATAGACGGTTATGATGATTTTGCAAAAATCGTCGTTATAGTTCATTTGCGACGCCCAGCTTTCGACGATCTCAAAATCGTCATAGAATCGTCATAAACGAACTATTGTGACGATTTTGTGACGAAAATAGAGGGTCATATATAGCCAAATTTCTTGTAGTGCCCTCCCAATTTCCGACTTCTTCCTAGCTGTCCTCAAACATTACGGGGTTCAACCTCAGAACCTATCCCCCAACAGCATCCTAGCGCTTAGCAATTACTCGGTGTTTTGCGAGGGTTACCTAGGGATTAGGCCTAGGTTAGATCTCTTTATTTATTTCTTCACCGTCAAGAGGGAAGCCGGAGCGAGCAAGGACGAGCTCAGGAATTGCGGAACGATTAGTTTTAAGATCCGGCCTTACTGGCGGTTCCCCGACATCGTCGGCCACAAGTCTTGTAAGAACTGGCACCGTACGTACTTCTATGGCACAAATATCCCTCTAGCCGACCGAGAAGAGACGTACCCGGACTTCGTCGATGGAGCCGCCGCCGAAGCCTCGACATGGAGATCCCAGGCTACCCTTCCCTTCGACAACAACGTCGCCCACGCCATAAGGCGGATAGAGTGGTTTGTAGAGACGTGTCTAACCGGATTGGACCTAACCATGTGCTGGTTCGTCAGGCGGATCCAGCCTCTGCAGCACCGCTCAAAGCTGATGCATGAGTACACCAGGGAGATGAAGGATAGCCTCTGCATCTCCGAGGACAATTTCTCGAGTGACTCCATCAAGCTCCGCCTCAAGGACATCGTCAAGGTGAAGGACAGGAAGCGCGGCTTCACCATCACCTACGACATGTTCGTTGACGGCACGTGCCCAAAGATATGTGTTTATTTTCCATGTATGACATATACTCCAGTTCTTCCGTCTAACCATGACCATCTCATCTAACACTTTGCGATTTCACTTAACAGCTTAGCATGGTTGTCCAAATCTATGACCCCAAGATGAAGGAAGTCACCGTCGTGTCCGACGACGATGTCCCGCTGGCGCGTAAGAGGAAGATCTCCATCTCTGACGCTGTTGACGGAGGCAAGAAGAAGAAGACGGAGGGTGGAGCCTCCAAGAAATCCACTGCCGCCCTGGAGGCGGAGAAAAGAAAGATTACCGGGATCCCTTTTACCAAAGCACCCACTATTGTGTAAGCTTATTTTTCTCCGACATTGTCCATTGCTCGTCTTATTACTGTACTTATACTTTTGCATGTTTTAGGAAGAAGGCTGGTTTAAGTTTGAAGAAGACCGGCCAAAACATTGGAGGCTTCTAAAAACATTAAAGATATGTTGCAGCGAGATGTGTCGCACCAAGCATCTCCCGCCATCGCCCCTACCACTCCTAGCGTCCAGCCTGCTGCTGCGCCGACAAGCTCTCAAGCTAAGGATGCATCTAGCCCTTCCGCCATGGAAGTGGGCCCAGGTTTCTCTATGGATCTCGTCGTTGTTGGCGAACAAGCGACACAAGAAAGCACCGCAACCAAAATGGCTGAAGCTCTGGCTAAGGATTCCATTGGTAGTGGAAAGGCGATCATGGTAGGTGGAACATCTGTCGAAGGCAGCGCCTCTGCACCCAGTACCCGGCGCTTATGCTGAGTAGCTCAACTCCGGCCCCTGGTGTAGCCCCGACTTTTGTGACTTGCGGCCTTGAGGAGCTGCTCAAGCAGGCGGATATATTGCGACGAAATAGCCTTTCCTTCAGCAAGATATTTTCCTAGAGCGCTACCAACCTCAAGATCATCGCACTTGTGAGTTTTTGCTTGCCTTTTGCATTTCATAAGTAGTATCCCACTGTAGCCCCCGAGGATTTAGACGGAAAACCATGTGTCTTTGCAGATGAATGCTGTAAGAGTGACTAAGCTAGATAACTTCTCATTGTATCCCCCCAAGTATTTAGTTTGAATGATTATTCCGACTAGATACTTTTAGAGTAGCATACGTCGTGTTTGTAAATTTCAATATTGTAGCCCCCAAGCTTCTAGTTGAAAACTGAATTAGTTCCGACTAGATGCTTAAAGAAAGACTAAGCACATTGCTAAGTTAAAAACTCGTACTATAGCCCCCAAGCTTCTAGTTGAAAACTGAATTAGTTCTAACTAGATGCTTAAAGAAAGACTAAGCATATTGCCGAGTTAAAAACTCTCACTGTAGCCCCCAAGCCTCTAGGTGGATATTTATTCGGCTAGATTCTCCAAGTAGACTAAACAACTTTAAAATTTCTTTCCACATAATGAGAATGCTCGGAGGGGTGTCACCAACGAGAAGTTCCACAAGATGCGCGCGAAGCTAGAAGCCGAAAAGTGTAAAACTGCCTTCTTGAAGGAACAAATCACCAAGAGCAAGAGTCTGTTTTTCCTTTTGTTTTCGTACTCAAGCCTGGTCTTGTGTCATCATTCTCTGACTACTCACTGTGTGTTGTTATTTCTCCGACTTGCAGAAGCTATCGCCAAGGCCAAGTATATTGTCAAACAATCCAAGCACATTGAGTTGCTAGATAGCAAGAACAAGATCCTTAAGCAGGAGAGAACTGACACGCGGAAGATGCAGAAGGAATCCATGGCGGCGTTGCAGGAGTCTGCCAACACTGAGATCAACCGCTTGAAGGAGGAGATTGTGATGCTGAAAGAGAAGAAAGCTGCCGATGAGCAAAATCAGCGCAATCTTGAAGCATACAAGATCCTCCGACAAGAACGGGACTCCATGGCGGAGACACTTCAGCAAGCCGAGGCGAGCATCTTTGGTAAGCTATCTCTGTCTTCTACTTCTGTAAGCAAGATACGCTGAACTTTTTGTGTCATTGAACTCATACGCTTCTTTGTTTGTCGGAAATGCAGCTCCTATTGGTTTAACCAAGTCGCCTCCTCCGGCAAAGGAATGCATGGTTCTCGCCGGCAACTTCGTCAGCACCGCCGTCAAGCAGGCCAAGGAGATCGCCAAGCCCCTCAATATTAACATTAAGGCGGTGGACTCCATGATGAAATACTCGGAGATCTTGCGCCAAGCCCCCGAGCGTATCGTAAGCTGGAAACCTTCATGTACATAGGATGGTGCAAGGATGTCCCTGGCGATGTTCAAGGAACACTATGAAGATGCCGACATCAACACGGTATCCTCAGGTCTCCCCGACGTAGACAATGAATGCCAAAAGATTGACTTCAAGGCTATCTGGGCATCGCTCGCGGGGTATGAAACAAGAGTTGCCGAGATGGTCGGCCAAGACATCTTTGTGCCGCTCGAGATCATTGACGGCGACAACCAATGCTCCTACGAGTCCCTCAAGACCATCGACTTCAAAGAGGATGGCTCTCCTGCTGCCGATGATTCTGCTTCAAAGTCTCCTGCGCCAAACGAATGAAAAAACAATATGTAATATTTTTTCCTCTGGAATTTGTGTATGCGGAAAAACTACTGTTGACTTAAGGCGCAAAAACAATAGTTGTAATTTCCTGCTAATATTGTTTAAGCAAGTGCTGTGTTATCCATTACTTTGGTTTTTATGTTGAACTTTCGTGAGTCAGAAGACTCGTTGTCGGAACCATCCGCTCAGGTGATGATGTCCAATGGCACCGTCAAAAACCTAAGCACAAAATCGCTGACTTCAAGTGTCGAAAGTCACTACTCCAGAATCCACACAAAAACAACAAAGAACGTGTAGACCAGAAAACTTAAGCTAACGCCCGTAGACGAAATTTTCACAAGTGCAAATGCAAAGCTTGTGCATAAAAGTTTTATACGATCCAAAAATGAACACTAAAGGAGGTAAGAGACTCAGAAATATGAGTGAACCAGAGAGCTTTATTTCATTGATCATATTACCCAATAGCTAGTTTGACCAAGCTGACTGTCCAACTTCGTCTAATCGACTCGCCGACCCATTATCCAAAGCAACGACTGGACTACTCGCCAAATTGGTGATTCGACCGGCCGTTATTATTGCGACTGAAGATGCATGCTAAAGAATCTTTCTCTCATTGAAGGAGTCCATCGCCGATTCGACTAGGCGACCAAATTGGACCCGAATACTCCGACTGCCTAAGAACACCTGCGACGAATCAACTACGTCCTCGGGGAATACTGATGGGGATACGCCGAGTGGGGTATACCCAGTAGGACGTTCCCTACTGGATCATACTCCCAGCGAGTGGGCCTCCAGGACGGCGACTGGACCGTGACCCAAGAGGAAGCTAGGTGACTGGATGCTGAAGGCCCAGAAGCGTAGCTAGGCCTAGTCGAAAGGTCAAAACCCTTTGAGTCTTATATAACTCGGTTGTAGATCTGTAAACCCTAGCGAGGTGACTCCATATAAACCTCCCTAGAGCACGTATAGCACTTACGTTCCATCATACACCCCCTCGACTCGCCGCCTAGCCGCCGAGCTCGCCCTTTGTAATCTCTCATCAATACAATCTAGCAGGAGTACGTCTTTACCCTCCGGGGGGCGAACCTGGGTAAAACCCTATGTCTTTGCCCTTATCTCGCACCGCAGATGGTTGGCCGCCCTTGCCCCTTGTTCTACTACTCGCTGCCAATCGCAGCATCTACCGTGGCCATTTCCACGACAGTCGGTCTTGTGTTTTTCCGTTGGTCCCGCCACATTGTTCATGTTTCTGACTATGTAAACTGAATCTACATAGTCCAACTGGCCAACTGTAAAAATAAAGAGAATGCTAAGTGTGCTTGCAGGGATTTAGAGTCTATTAATAAAGTTGACCATGCCTAACATCACCGAAGTGGGATGATATATTCCTAGGGGTTCAAAAAATACACTCTTTTCAAATGACTGTATCAAAATTACACAAGTTTAGCTATGGCTGAAGTTGTTGGCACGTTAATTTTCCAATGAGGGTGTAGTCTTCTGGGTTAGATATCATTTTCAAAATGATAATTTCTTTTAAGATGTGAGACATATTTTCGTCTTGGGTGGCCAAGAAGGTTATGTGTGCATGATGGTGCAAACGCGGGTCCCGCGTGGGATTTTATATACTTAACCATGGACACTTGATCGCTTCTAAACTGACTCTGGCAGAGACTAACTATCCATCAATGATGCATCTGATAATTCATGGTTTCCACTAGAGTTATAGTAGCCGGCTGTATGGCCATTTCCTATAGTACGTGTTGTTTCATAAATTTACTCATGGAATCTCCATAGAGCCAGAGTACAAGATAAAACATAATATCCTTATTGCAAAATTAATCTAGCTATTCAGACCAACAATTAAAACTTAACAACGCTGTGGTAGGATTTCACCTAATCAACCACGCTGAAACTATCTAGCCAGCTAGCACGATCAATTCATCTGTACATTTTCTATGATCCAGGGATTACCAAAATGAGCCACATCATGTGGGCGTCTTTGTTTTTCTATCTTTGTCATATAAGCGTGTAGCACGAGAATGTTATTTAATCGTTCCATCCAGTCCGATCTCGATCATAGCATACACATATTATTAAATTTTGATAAGGTTTAGTAGTTGGTGCATGAGAACGAAAATCATCTGGGTGACCTTGCTGCAACAATATGTAGTAGGTAGTCGAGGATAGACGTTAATTGATCATTGGTAGTTGCTACGAGTGTATATTCAAATTTACTGCCATATGTGTTTTTTACTAGTACGATGCAATCAGTATGGTCTAGCATGTAACCTATCTAAATGATGCAACACAAGAGAAAATCTTATGTGTATATTTAATAAAGGAGGAAATATGTGATTATCATATCCTATACATGATATACCTCTTATTGGCAGCCTAGTACATCAATAACCCAATTACCGTCCCGGAACAAGGGCACCTTCATTCATGCAATCGAAAATATGATAGTTCCCCAGGGCAATACCACCCACCTCGCTGCCGTTGGATGGAAAATATAGATTCACACAATATTTTTCTGACTAATCTACTATCTCTCTCGCAAATCACCTGGTACACCGTACTTCCCAACAATCCACATACTAACCTGTCATTTTTTTTTACAAATATAGTACATTATTTTAGTGGAAGCCTAGGTGTAGACATGAGGGACGACGAATGGGATCATATCCATTTTATGGTTTTTATTAACACCCAAAACATGGGATTGGGAAATCCCAATACATGGGTGAGGTGTTGCTTGCAGCCTTTAATTTTTTCCTAAACTTGCTGCACCTTGGATACGTGCTAGGCTAGAACTGTACTTTGATGATTACTAGGAACTAGACGTGGTGGTGTTATTTTTTTTTCTAATATTCTTGTTCCAATCTAAAACTAGGAAATGCACAAGCATTAATCTGGCCCGGGGTCACTTTGTCGATCATTACTAATGTAGAATACAATGAATATCTCTATCAAAGAAGTATCCAAGACTGCCATCATGAGTGACAAACAGTCCGAGAAAATGCAAGACAGCTGACCTCCCTGCACCACGAACACGACTAAGATCCATTAAAAGTTTGGAGGATGTGAGGAATAGATAAGAAATCATGGTGGATAAATGTGTTGCATGTCACAATTAAGAAAGGTAAAACAGAAGTATGGTTGATGTACAAACTTGAATCTAACTATCCTATATTAATAGATGACATTTGATTCAGACATAATATGTATACGATTCTTCACAATTAACACTTAGTACTTCTATAAATGTGTCTTGCATGACCTACATCCCTTCAATTTGGTCGGTGTTGTGTTTTTCAAGTGGTCCCGCCACATTGTTCATGTTTCTGTCTAGGTAAACTCAACCTATATAGTCCTACTGACCCACAGTAAAAATACGAGCATGCTAAGTGTTCTTGCGAAGATTTAGAGTCTATTAATAAAGTTTACCATGCCTAACATCACCAAACTAGTGGGATCATATATTCCTAGGGGTTCAAAAAATAAACTCTTTTCAAAGGACTCTGTAAAATTTACACAAGTTTAACTATGGCTGAAGTTGTTGGCACGTTAATTTTCCAATGAGGGTGTAGTCTTCCGGGTTAGAAGTCATTTTCGACATGATAATTTCTTGTAGTATGTGAGACATAATTTCATCTCGGGTGGCCAAGAATGTGTACATGATGGGGCAAACGCGTGTCCCGCGTGGGATTTTATATACTTAATCATGGACACCCGATCACTTCTAAAGTGGCTCTGGCAGAGACTAACTATCCATCAATGATCCAGCTTATTATTGATGGTTTCCACTACAGTTATAGTAGCTGGCTGAATGGCCATTTCCAAGTGTTGTTTCATTATTTACTAATGGAATCTCCATAGAGCTAGAGTATAAGAGCAAACGTAATCTCCTTAATGCAAATTAATCTAGATACTCATACCAACAACTAAAAATTAACAACGTCGGTAGGATTTCACCTAATCAACCATGCTGAAATTATCTAGTCAGCTAGCACGATCAATTTATCTGTACATTTTCTATGATCCAGGTATTACCAAAATGAGACACATCATGTGGGCATATTTGTTTTTCTATCTTTGTCATAGAAGCATGTAGCACGAGAATGTTATTTAATGGTCCCATCCAGTTCGATCTCAATCATAGCATACACATATTATTAAATGGTGATAAGGGTTAGTAGTTAGTGCATGAGAACGAAAATCATCTGGCTAACTTTTATGCAACAATATGTAGTAGGTTGTCCAGGATAGACGTTAATTGATCATTGGTAGTTGATTCGAGTGTTTATTAAAATTTACTGCCATATGAGTTTTTTAATGCTACGATGCAGTCACTATGGTCTAGCATGTACCCTATCTAAATGATGCAACACAAGAGAAAATCTTATGTTGATATTTAATAAAGGAGGAAATATGGTATTATCATATCCTATACATGATATAACTCTTATTGGCAACATAGTACATCAATATCGCAATTCCCATCCCAAAACAAGGGCACCTTCCTTCATGCAATCGAAAATATGACAGTTCCCCGGGACAATACCACCCTCCTAGCTACCGTTGGATGGAAAATATAGATTCACACAATATTTTTCTGACTAATCTACAATCTCTCTTGCAAATCACCTACTACACCGTACTGCCCAACAGTCCACATACTAACCTATCATTTTTTACAGAGACACTTCAATATTTTAGTGGAACCTCAGGTGCAGACCCGAGGGACGACGAACCGGATCTCATCCATTTTATGGTTTTTATTAACACCCAAAACATGGGATTGGGAGATCCCAATACATGAGTGAGGTGTTGCTTGCAACCTTTAATTTTTCTCAAACTTGCTGCACCTCGGATACGTGCCAGGTTAGAACCGTAATTTAATGATTACTAGGAACTAGACATGGTGGTGTTATTTTTTTTTCTAATATTATTGTTCCAATCTAAAACTAGGACATGCACAAGCATCAAAATGGCCCGGGGTCACCTTGTGGAGTCACTGGTCGATCATTACTAATGTAGAATACAATGCATATCTCTATCAAAGAAGTATCCAAGACTGCCATCACGAGCGACAAACAGTCCGAGAAAATACAAGACGGCTGACCTGCCTGCACCACGAACACGACTAAGATCCAATAAAAGTTTGGAGGATGTGAGGAATAGACAAGAAATCATGGTAGATAAATGTGTTGCATGTCATAGTTAAGAAAGGTAAAAAAAAGTATGGTTGATGTACAAACTTAAATTTAACTATCGATCCTATATTAATAGATGACATTTGATTCAGACATAATATGTCTACGAATCTAATATTAACACTTAGTACTTCTATAAATGTGTCTTGCATTACCTACATCCCTTCAATTTTGTCGGTCTTGTGTTTTTCCTGTAGTGCCACCACATTGTTCATGTTTCTGACTAAGTAAACTAAACCTATATAGTCCTACCGGACAACGGTAAAAATAGGAGAATGCTAAGTGTGCTTGCAGAGATTTAGATTCTATTAATAAAGTTAACCATGCCTAACATCACCGAACTAGTGGGATGATATATTCCTAGAATTTCAAAAAAATACACTCTTTTCTAATGACTCTCGTCAAATTTACACAAGTTTAGGTATGGCTGAAGTTGTTGGCACGTTAATTTTCCAATGAGGGTGTAGTCTTCCGGGTTAGATGTCATTTTCAACATGATAATTTCTTGTAGGATGTGAGACATAATTTCGTCTTGGGTGGACAAGAAGGTTATGTGTACATGATGGGGAAACTTGTGCCCCGCATGGAATTTTATATACTTAATCATGGACACCCGATCGCTTCTAAAGTGGCTCCGACAAAGACTAACTATCCATCAATGATGCAGCTGATCATTGATGGTTTCCACTAGAGTTATATATAGTAGCCGGCTAAATGGCCATTTCCAAGTGTTGTTTCATTAATTTACTCATGGAATCTCCATAGAGCTAGAGTACAAGAGCAAACGTAATCTCCTTATTACAAATTAATCTAGCTACTCAGACCAACAACTAAAAATTAACAACGTCGGTAGGATTTCACCTAATCTACCATGCTGAAATTATCTAGCCAGCTAGCACGATCAATTTATCTGTACATTTTCTATGATCCAGGTATTACCAAAATGAGACACATCATGTGGGCATGTTTGTTTTTCAATCTTTGTCATAGAAGCATGTAGCACGAGAATGTTATTTAATCATCCCATCCAGTTCGATCTCAATCATAGCATAGACATATTATTAAATGGTGATCAGGTTTAGTAGTTAGTGTATGAGAACGAAAATCATTTGGCTAACTTTTATGCAACAATATGTAGTAGGTTGTCGAGGATAGACGTTAATTGATCATTGGTAGTTGATACGAGTGTTTATTAAAATTTACTGCCATATGAGTTTTTTACTACTACGATGCAATCAGTATGGTCTAGCATGTACCCTATCTAAATGATGCAACACAAGAGAAAATCTTACGTTGATATTTAATAAAGGAGGAAATATGTTATTATCATATCCTATACATGATATAACTCTTATTGACAACATAGTACAGCAATATCCCAATTCCCATCCCAAAACAAGGGCACCTTCATTCATGCAATCGAAAATAAGAAAGTTCCCCGAGGCAATACCACCCACCTAGCTACCGTTGGATGGAAAATATAGATTCACACAATATTTTTCTGACTAATCTACTATCTCTCTTGCAAATCACCTAGTACACCGTACTGCCCAACAGTCCACATACTAACCTGTCATTTTTCACAGAGACACTTCAATATTTTAGTGGAACCTCAGGTGCAGCCCTAAGGGACGACGAACGGGATCACATACATTTTATGCTTTTTATTAACACCCAAAACATGGGATTGGGAGATCCCAATACATGGCTGAGGTGTTGCTTGCAGCTTTTAATTTTTCTCAAACTTGCTGCACCTCGGATATGTGCCAAGTTAGAACCGTAATTTAATGATTACTAGGAACTAGACGTGGTGATATTATTATTTTTCTTTCTAATATTCTTTTTCCAATCTAAAACTAGGACATGCACAAGCATTAAACTGGCCCGAGGTCACTTTATGGAGTCACTGGTCGATCATTACTAATGTAGAATACAATGCATATATCTATCAAAGAAGTATCAGAGACTGCCATCACGAGTGACAAACAGCCCGAGAAAATACAAGACGGCTGACTTGCCTGCACCACGAACACGACTAAGATCCATTAAAAGTTTGGAGGATGTGAGGAATAGACAAGAAATCATGGTGGAGAAATGTGTTGCATGTCACAGTTAAGAAAGGTAAAACAAAAGTATGGTTGATGTACAAACTTAAATTTAACTATCGATCCTATATTAATAGATGACATTTGATTCAGACATAATATGTCTACGAATCTAATATTAACACTTAGTACTTCTATAAATGTGTCTTGCAATACCTACATCCCTTCAATTTTGTCGGTCTTGTGTTTTTCCGTTGGTCCCGCCACATTGTTCATGTTTCTGACTAGGTAAACTGAACTATATAGTCCTACTGGCCAACGGTAAAAATACGAGAATGCTAAGTGTGCTTGCAGAGATTTAGAGTCTATTAATAAAGTTGACCATGCCTAACATCACCGAACTAGTGGGATGATATATTCCTAGAATTTCAAAAAATAAACTCTTTTCAAATGACTCTCGTCATATTTACAAAAGTTTAGCTATGGCTGAAGTTATTGGCACGTTAATTTTCCAATGAGGGTGTCGTCTTCCGGGTTAGATGTCATCTTCTACATAATAATTTCTTGTAGGATGTGAGACATAATTTCGTCTTGGGTGGACAAGAAGTTTATGTGTACATGATGGGGAAAACTTGTGCCCCCCGTGGGATTTTATATACTTAATCATGGACACCCGATCGCTTCTAAAGTGGCTCTGACATAGACTAACTATCCATCAATGATGCAGCTGATCATTGATGGTTTCCATTAGAATTATAGTAGCCGGCTAAATGGCCATTTCCAAGTGTTGTTTCATTAATTTACTCATGGAATCTCTATAGAGCTAGAGTACAAGAGCAAACATAATCTCCTTATTACAAATTAATCTAGCTACTAAGACCAACAACTAAAAATTAACAACGTCGCTAGGATTTCACCTAATCAACCATGCTGAAATTATCTAGTCAGCTAGCACGATCAATTTATCTGTACATTTTCTATGATCCAGGTATTACCAAAATGAGAAACATCATGTGGGCATCTTTGTTTTTCTATCTTTGTCATAGAAGCATGTAGCACGAGAATGTTATTTAATGGTCCCATCCAGTTCGACCTCAATCATAGCATACACATATTATTAAATGGTGATAAGGTTTAGTAGTTAGTGCATGGGAACGAAAATCATCTGGCTAACTTTTATGCAACAATATTTTAGTAGGTAGTTGAGGATAGATGTTAATTGATCGTTGGTAGTTGATACAAGTGTTTATTAAAATTTACTGCCATATGAGCTTTTTACTACTACGATGCAATCAGTATGGTCTAGCATGTACCCTATCTAAATGATGCAACACAAGAGAAAATCCTATGTTGATATTTAATAAAGGAGCAAATATGTTATTATCATATCCTATACATGATATAACTCTTATTGACAATATTGTACAACAATTTCCCAATTCCTTCATTCATGCAATCGAAAATATGACAATTCCCTGTGGCAATACCACCCATCTAGCTATCGTTGGATTGAAAATATAGATTCACACAATAATTTTCTAACTAATCTACTATATCTCTTGCAAATCACCTAGTACACCGTACTGCCCAACAGTCCACATACTAACCTCTCATATTTTTACAGAGACACTTCAATATTTTAGTGGAACATCAGGTACAGACGTGAGGGACGACGAACGGGATCACATCCATTTTATGGTGTTTATTAACACCCAAAACATGGAATTGGGAGATCCCAATACTTGGGTGAGGTGTTTCTTGCAACCTTTAATTTTTCCCAAACTTGCTGCACCTCGGATACGTGCCAGGTTAGAACCGTAATTTATTGATTACTAGGAACTAGACATGGTGGTGTTATTATTTTTCTTTCTAATATTCTTGTTCCAATCTAAAACTAGAACATGCACAAGCATTAAACTGGCCCGGGGTCATTTTGTGGAGTCACTGGTCGATCATTACTAATGTAGAATACAATGCATATCTCTATCAAAGAAGTATCCGAGACTGCCATCACGAGTGACAAATAGTCCGGGAAAATACAAGATGGCTGACCTGCTTGTACCATGAACACGAATAAGATCCATTAAAAGTTTGGAGGATGTGAGGAATAGACAAGAAATCATGGTGGAAAAATGTGTTGAATGTCATAGTTAAGAAAGGGTAAAAAAAAGTATGGTTGATGTACAAACTTAAATTTAACTATCCTATATTAGAATGACAACTATGCTCTCAGGAAGGTGCTCATAGAATAAGTGGTGACTCAACAAGGAAGTAGAAAATGTTTGAAAAAGTTTGAAAGGCTTCCAAATGCTGAAAGTAAGGTACTCATTAGCTTTGATCTCTCATTGCCTCTATCATAGGCAATCCCATGTACCTTGAGTACGAGGGCCGCTCCGCATGCTACTCAACTTTAGTTACCTGTAAGTTCTTGTCATTGTAAATACATGCATATCATAGAGAACCGCCAACGGGGTGCCCTTACACATGATACAGGAGCTATCCGTGATCAAAATGACAAGGCAAGCAGACAATGAGCATCTCAACGATCTTTTTATTTACTATTTGCATAGATTTTTATTTAGGATGCTTCACAGATGCTCACTGTGGTAATGCTACAAGTTTCCACCATGATTAGGCATGGCTTAGGCTAGCAGCCCAGGCATTTCTCTAACACATATATACAACTCCATGAACTCACGAGCTCCCCTTTTATTTCACAATGACGACATCCACAAACAAAAGAGCATGGTATCAAATGGATATGTATCCATAAGTGTTGAAAGCGTTCCCCGTGAAAACATGTTCTGCTAATTCCCAGCCTATAATTTGCAAGCATATAACTTTCATGGACAGGTCACAATGGTTCAAATTTATTAAGTGCAAAGAATAAAGTGTGCCATCAAGTTCGTGAGAGCTTTACTAACTAACTTTCCAAAACAGTCAAACATTTTATTTGGAAGAAAACAAGGCATATAGAATATGCACCGAATAGCAAATGATGCTAATGGTAGGTATGATGGACACAGTTGGAAAAATTGGTTTTGGGGAGTTGGAAACACGAGTAGAGCTCATACTCAATGCAAGTGAAGGCTAGAAATAGAGATGGAGCGACAAACGAGAGAGCAATAACTGTCATAATCATGCTTGCAACAAAATAGGACTAATTATGGCATGAAAGTGATACAAGAACTCTGAGGCAAAATAAATCATCGAGGCTTACTGACTATTGTTTAGTCATATGCATGCGTGAGCATGTGCCAAGTCGATTCACATGAAACATTCAGAGGAGGATACCACAATATCATACCAAGTTATGAATAAAACAATGCAAGCAAACATTTATATGACATGCTACAAACTATTAGCAAGCTGGAGCTAATCATAAGAGAGCAAGAACTACTAAGGATCCATAATAACATACACATTACATGAACAGACTAAGCATGCTCATAATAATGAGTATATGTACACAAATGAAAACAAATAGAGTTCGTTACCAGCCTCTTACCACACCTCAAGTTGTCTTAATCTTCATTATTGCCCTTCACTTGTGTGACTTGAATAATAACATGAAACCAAAATCCACTGAGGACGGCTGAACCCTGCAAAGAACTCACAAAGCCAAAGAAGAACAACACATATTTTTGGTGTTTTCAATTTTTTTAAACAAGCGAACAAAGAAAAACCAAACAAAGCAAAAACAAACAAAGCAAAATATTTTTGGATTTTTCTTTAAGGCAAACCAAAGCTAAAAAGCAAAGAAACAAACCAAGAGAAACAACGAAAATATTTTTGGTATTTTTGTGTTTTGAGAAAGTAGAAACAAGAACCAAAAAGAAAGCGAAACAATGGATATACAAAGAACCGACAAAACATGATATATAGATGAGTGTGATGTCGGTATACCTCCCCCAAGCATAGGATTTTGGCCTAAGTGGGTCTCAACTCCATGGTGACCAAGTAGGTGCACCTCCGTAGTACATCGAGGAGGCCCCTTCTTCCTTGTAAGAGCTCGAGGACTCCCCTGTGTAGTGCACAAAGGGGTCGTATGAGGGCGCATCCCCCTTATAGTGTCCATGGAAGCCAAAAATGTGCAGCTTCTCATCCATCTCCTCCTTGGAGCGTGGCAAAGGTCCCTGGGAAATACTGAACAAAGTGGTTTGGGGGGAGAGGGATCTCTCTCTCTTCCCCGTCAGTAAACAACATTCTATGAACCAAGCTCTCAACGGTAGAGCCAGCAGTAACAAAGTGATGCGCTTTCATGGAAGCAAGATCAAGCCTCTGAGGAGTCGAAACTGTATCATTTGGATCAATAGCAAGGTCCAAGGCAGCAACAACACGTCCAACAATAACTCCCCCATAAATGGGTCCCTTAGAAGCTAAGAGACGAGCAATGAGAGAACCAAGATTGTACCTAGTTTCACTGTTGAGCACAACAGCTATGAAGGACAAATGATAGTTGGAAATATTACTAGTATTCTCCTTACCAAGAACACTAGTGGCAAGATAATAAGCAAAGTTCCTGATAGCTGGGAGTTGAATATTTCTTATCTTTCCCCGTTGGTCTCTACGGTCATCATCATTAGTTATCCCGCGGTAGAGCTCCAACAAATCAGCGGGTTGAGCTAGAAACTTCTTCATTAACCCAGCTGTACCAAGACACAAGGTCTCACAATATTTCTTCAATGTCATGGTGTAAGGCCTGCCATAAATTTTGAAAGACACATCTAGTTTGAACATGTTGTTAGAAAAAGATAAGCTCTCCACAAATGTTTTAGTGAGCATAGCATATTGCACGCTCTCGTCCTGCATATAACTTGTTAGTCCAACCCTCCGAACCAAGGTTAGAAAATCCTCAAGAATCCCAGCAGCCCACAAGAAGGTTGGGCAAGGAAAGCTGGAAGGGTGCGCATCCCCCTCGTCTCCCTCATCGCCAAATCGCGCTGTAATGAGATCGTCATTGTAAGAGGGCCTAGATCGAGAGGATGATCTTGAAGGCCTTGCCCTCCTAGGTGCATCACTCTCAAATATTTCACCAAAGGTGTGGTTGTCCATGACCTCTTTTTCTGAAATTTTTAGACAAACATAAAACTAAGTGATTTCCATGTTGATAAATGATGAGCAACTACTATAAGAACTTGCTAGAGGGCTACACATGCATAAAAATGGAATCTCTAAGCATAGAACAAGCATGCAAGATCACACAACCTGACACCTATCACAACAAAATACTCAAGTTACCATCTATCAATCACAAATATAATTGTACAAGTGGAGGAGGCACATACCAAGGAGGAAATCCTCCAAAAATCAGCAGCAAAGATGGGCTGAGCAAGGAGATCGAAATTCGGAATCAAGAACGGCAAGAACTCGAGCTTGCGAAAGTTTTTTGGTGTTTCTCGCGAGAGAGAAAGAAGATGGCTGGGAGGAGGCATCTTAGAGGGTCATAGGTGGAGCACACCCTAGCCAGGCGCCACCTGGGGGCTGGCCGCGCCCCCAGGGGTGTGCTGGCCTGGGGTGGCCCCCTGGGTCACTCCAGGTATCCCTCTGCCCCTTTTCCAAGGAAAAATTTATTTTGAATTTTCTGGGATTTTTCGGGACACTTTATTTTTGGCCAATTTTCAGGGTATGAAAATTGATTTTCTCGCAGAAAGGACTTCTTTAGAAGAAGCAAAAGCAAACCAAAACCGAAACTACAGAAGTTCTAAGACACTCTAACAAGCAAATAACTAAATCTAATAAGATAAAAAGCAAAGACTAAGAAGGAGAAAGGTAAAAGTGAGCAAGTATAACAACTGTGAAAACATTATTTTGTTCATTAAAATCCTTTTGTTAACAAGGTTGATCAAGTATTGTTACCAAAACAATATTTTATGAAACAAAACTTTGCATTCCACCAAGTGATTATGTTACCTCATACTTGATAGCAATGGTCCCAATCATAATAGTTTCAAAACTTTCTTGTGGACTGGGACAATATATTTCTCCAACCTTGATGCTCTTGATACGTCCAAAACGTATCTACTTTCCCGAACACTTTTTCTATTGTTTCTCCTCTAAACTTGTGTGATTTGGATACAACTAACACGGACTCATGCTGTTTTCAGCAGAATTACCTTGGTGTCTAGTTTTTGTGCAGAAAATCAACTATTAGGAAAAATCCCAGAAAATATGCCAAAAATTATATTCCACCAGAAGATCCACGGAGCTAGAAGACGAAACAGAGTGGATGCCTGGGGGGCCCACACTCCTGCTAGGCGCGGGTGGGCCCTGCCCGTGCCTAGGAGGGGTGCGGCCCCCCTAGGCACCCCCTCGGGCTCCCTCTACGCCTATAAGTTACCCCTTGACCTAAAAACCGAGGGGGGTTCGACGTTTTCCAGAAAAGAGTTCCACTGCGCCGCCACCACCAGAGACAAGATTCGGAACCAGAAACTCTGATCTGGCATTATGCCAGGATGGGGAAATTGGGGAGGATCACCGCCATCGTCATCACCAACGCCTCTCCATCAACCATCAATGTTTCCCTCATCCATTAGTGAGTAATCCCTCACAGTAGGATATGGGGATGGTAGGGATTGGATGAGTTCTATCATGTAATTGAATAAGATTGTTAGGGCATAGTGCCTAGTAGGCTATGGGCATAGGGCATAGTGCCTAGTAGGCTATGGGGATGATATTAGTGCTATTTGACTTTGTTGCAACTTGTGCTTAATGCTTGTCACTAAGGCCCAAGTGCCATGATCTCAGATCTGAACTTATTACTGAATCATTATGATAGTATTGTTTGTGATATTACCTGCAAGTTGTGTACACATATCATTGTCTGGATCCAAAGGCCCCGAAGTGACAGAAATTGGGACAACCGGAGGGGGTGGCTGTGGTGTGAGGATCACATGTGTTCATGGAGTGTTAATTCTTTGCTCTGGTGCTCTATTAAAAGGAGCACCTTAATTGTCAGTAGTTCCCTAGAGGCCCCGCTGCCACGGGCTGGCTGGACAGAATATGTTGTGCAAGTTCTCATTGCGAGCACGTATGACTATATTCGGAGCACATGCCTAGGATTGTTTAGTACTTGGATGCTTATTATTATTTATCTACAATGCCCTAGATCTTGAAGTTACATGTTTAGACTCGTCCATGCAACGCCCGTCCATCCATCCCTATGCCTACCGCACTCGAACCCCACTGTTTACTATTACTATTACTATTGCTGTTGCTTTCTATTGCTACTGATAAACTTCTATGAGCAAGAACTATTTCTAGGTGCAGTTGAATTGACAACTCGGTTGCTAAGGCTTGCAAGTATTCTTTGGCTCCCCTTGTGTCGAATCAATAAATTGGGTAATACTACCCGCGAAGACTGATGCGATCCCCTATACTTGTGGGTCATCAAGACTATTTTCTAGCGTCGTTGCCGAGGAGCATAGCTTTATTGGCAAGTTCACTTGGATCTATTATTGTTCACTGCTACTCCTTTCATCATGGGGAATTTTCGTGATGGAAAGTTCCCTATTTTACCATCCACTACAAGAAGAGGTGCAGTCCTAAATACCTCTGCTGTTTGTTATAAGTAATATTGTTACACCACCACCACATACTCATGCTACACACACTGCTACTACTGCTAAATCTGAAACTGCTTTTGATGCTCATGATGTCACTTCTACTGTGCTTGATGTGAGTGGTTCAATAGGTCCTTTCCTAGATGCTACTATGGATAGTCTAGGAAATACTGAAACTCCTAGTGAAGACAACTGTTACACCTATTAGCTCACCTAAGTCTAGTGAGAGTTATGATATTAATGATGGTTACATTGAGTTCACAGATGAATTTGTTGAAGAGTGCCGAAACACACATGGTAGTAGTGCTATTAAGAGTCTCCTTGCTAGACGCACCATTATACCTAAATTGTTGATACGTCCAAAACGTATCTACTTTCTCGAACACTTTTCTATTGTTTTTCCTCTATACTTGTGTGATTTGGATACAACTAACACAGACTGACGCTGTTTTCAGCAGAATTACCTTGGTGTCTTGTTTTTGTGCAGAAAATGAACTATCAGGAAAAATCCCGGAAAATATGCCAAAAATTATATTTCACCAGAATATCCACGAAGCCAGAAGGGCAGACAGAGGGGAGGCCTGGGGGGCCTAGACCCACCCCATGCGCGGGTCGACTGACCCTGCGCCTGGGGGAGGTCTGGCCACCCTAGGCAGCTTCTCAGCCTCCCTCCGCGTCTATAAGTTGCCTTCTGACCTAAAAATAGAGGGGGGTTCGATAGTTTTCCAGAAAGAGTTCTGCTCCGCCGCCACCACCAGAAACCAAGATTTGGATCCAGAAACTCCATTCTGGCACCTTGCCGGGACGGGGAATTTGGAGAGGATCATCGCCATCGTCATCACCAACGCATCTCCATCAACCACCGATGTTTCCCTCATCCATGAGTGAGTAATCCCCCGCTGTAGGATTGGGGATGGTAGGGATTGGATGAGTTCTATCATGTAATCGAATAAGATATGTTAGGGCATAATGCCTAGTATCTCTATTAGTGCTATTTGACTGTGTTGCAACTTGTTATGCTTAATGCTTGTCACTAGGGCCCGAGTGCCATGATCTCATATCTGAACTTATTATTGAATCATTATGATAGTATTGTTTATGATCTTATCTGCAAGTTGTGTACACATATCATTGTCTGGATCCAAAGACCCCAAAGTGACAATAATTGGGACAACCGGAGGGGATGGCTATGGTGTGAGGATCACCTGTGTTCACGGAGTGTTAATTCTTTGCTCCGGTGCTCTATTAAAAGGAGCACCTTAATTGACAGTAGTTCCCTAGAGGCCCCACTGCCACGGGCTGGCTGGACTGAAGATGTCGTGCAAGTTCTCATTGCGAGCATGTATGACTATATTTGGAGCACATGCCTAGGATTGTTTAGTACTTGGATGCTTATTATTATTTATCTGCAATGCCCTAGTTCTTTGAAGTGACATGTTTAGACTCGTCCATGCAACCCCCGTCCATCCATCCCTATGCCTACCGCACTCGAATCCTACTGTTACCGTTACTATTACTACTGCTATTATTTACTGTTGTGTTACTGTTGCTTTTCTATTGTTACTACAAACTGTTGCTAGTGATAAACTTCTGTGAGCAAGAACTATTTCCAGGTGCAGCTGAACTGACAACTCAGTTGTTAAGCCTTGCAAGTATTATTTGTCTCCCCTTGTGTCGAATCAATAAATTGCGTAATACTACCCGCGAAGACTGTTGCGATCCCCTACACTTGTGGGTCCTCAAGACTATTTTCTGGCGCCGTTGCCGGGGAGCATACCTTTATTTGTAAGTTCACTTGGATCTATTATTGTTCACTACTACTCTTTTCATCATGGGGAAGTCTCATGATGGAAAGTTCCCTATTTTACCATCCACTACAAGAAGAGGTACAATCCTAAACACCTCTGTTGCTCTTAATTCACCGTCTGTTATAAGTAAGATTGTCACACCACCACCACGTAGTGCTACTACTGCTGAATCTGAAACTGCTTTTGATACTCATGATGTTACTTCTACTGTGCTTGATGCGAGTGGTTCATTAGGTCCTTTTCTAGATGCTACTATGGCTAGTCTAGGAAATACTGAAACTCCTAGTGAAGACACTGTTACACCTATTAGCTCACCTGAGTCTAGTGAGAGTTTTGATATTAATGATGGTTACATTAATCTAACTGATGAATTTGTTGAAGAGTGCCGAAATACACATGATGTTAGTGCTATGAAGAGTCTCATTGCTCAACTTACTATTATGCCCAAGAAGTCTTATGATCATAAGTTTGCCACCTCTCCCATAGATATTAAAGATAAAGATTATGATTTCTCTCTTCATTTGGCTTATATGGATATTGTTGAGAAAGAACCTTTTGTGGTACTGAAAATGAGTGTGTTGTGGCTCATATGAATGAGCTTTCTACTATGAGTGCTTTGTTCTCTGATGATTTTAAAATGCGCAAGCACTTTTTTGCTAAGATCTTCCCTTTTTCACTAAAAGGAGAAGCTAGGGCTTGGTTTAATAGATTACCTCCTGGTTCCATTTATAGCCTTGTGCTAGACATTGCTGCTTTAATTGCTTGATTGCTTCTTTCTTCCATAAATATTTTCCTCCCAGTGCTAGACATGTTTCTTTATAGAGACTTTTTGATTTTAAACAGGAAGAAGAAGAGAAATTGCCTGAGTCATGGAAAAGATTATGTTCCTTGATTCATGCTGATCCTGGTTGTCCATTACCTCAGAATGAGTTGCTTGATATTTATTATAATGGACTAACTGATGATTCTAGGACCTACCTAGATAGCTTTGTTTATTGTGTTTTCAGGAAAAGGACTCCTACTGATGCTGAAGAATTAATGAATAAGATAAGCAAGAATTATGATGATTGGACTTCAACTGAGCTGAATACACCTGAGCCTATTACTCCTAAACCAACTGTTCCTGAAATAGTTCCAACACAAACAACAAAGAATAGGGAAGTTATTGCATTAAATGATGAAGTGATGAAGGAAGCTAAGAAGTGTCAAAAGGAGAAAGGTATTAGAGGTGAAGATGTGAAGAATCTACCTCCTATAGAAGAATTATGTAAGCCAATTCCCCACTCATCTACTATTGAGATATACTCTCTCCAACACTTTGATGAAGGTGATATTCCTTATGGTAAGCCTCCTGATCAATGCTTAGAGGAACTTGACATTTTTATTGTTAAACAAGGTAATTTTAATAAACAAGTTCAGAATCATTTATTGGAAAACTCTAGATCTATCCATGAGTTGAAAGATATTGTGGAAAGAACTTCTAAAGATATTAAAATGCTTTGTAAACACTTTCAAATGGTTCAAACCCAAATTTATCAACTTGCTAAAGTACAAAAGGATATGCTAGTTAATTCTTCAGGAAATACACATGCTTATGGAATTAAAACTAGGAGTGGTGCAGCTACTCAAGATCCTTTATATCCTAAAGGACACCCTAAAAGAATAGAACATGATTCCCAACAAGTAGAAGATAGTGGTAGTCCTTGTAAGAGGAAGAAAAAGAAACGTAAGAAAGTTGAAGAACCACTTGAACCTGCTGTAGATCCTAATAGTATATCTATCTCTGAAGTTGAAACTAAGAGTGGTGATAATGATGAGCCTCCTGATAAGGATGAAATTGAGGAAGAACCTGAAAAACACACTAAGAACACTAGGTACACTAAGGAAGATTTTATTGCTAATAAACATGGTAAAGAGAGAGAACCTTGGGTGTAGAAACCTATGCCTTTTCCAGGTAAGAAACACAAGTCAAAGGAGGAAGAACACTACAACAAGTTTTGTGAGTGGATGAAACCTTTATTCTTGCAAATTCCATTGACTGGTGTTATTAAGTTGCCTCCTTATTTAAAATATATGAAGGATATTGTCTGTAATAAAAGGAAGATTCCTAATGAAGAGATTTCTACTCTACTTGCTAATTACTCCTTCAATAGTAAGGTTCCAAAGAAACTTGGTGATCCAGGTATACCAACTATTCCTTGCTCCATTAAGAATAATTATGTTAGAACTGCTTTATGTGATTTGGGAGCTGGAGTTAGTGTGATGCCTTTTTCTTTCTATAAGAGACTCTAGCTAGAGAAATTGATACCAACTGATATATCTTTACAAATGGATGATAAGCCAACTACTATTCCTGTTGGTATATGTGAGGATGTTCCTGTTCAAGTTGCTCATAATTGCATGGTGTTAACTGATTTTGTTGTGCTTGAAATGCCTGAAGATGATAATATGTCAATTATTCTTAGGAGACCTTTTCTTAATACTGCATGTGATGTCATCAATTGCAATCAAGGAAAAGTAACATTCAATATTAATGACAAGGAGCACACTGTCTATTTCCCCGAGAAGGTTGTTAAGAGCTATTGCCTGCATTCTATTAAAAATATTGAAGGTATCAAGGTTGGAGAGATGTATTGTCCCATTCCACAAGAAATTTTTGAAACTATTATGATTGGGACCATTGCTATCAATTATGAGGTAACATAATCACCTTGTGGAATACAAAGTTTTGTCTCATTTAAGATTGTTTTGGTATCAAGACTTGATTAACCTTGTTAACAAAAGGATTTTAATGAACAAAATAATGTTTCCACTGTGGTTATACTTGCTTTCTTTTTCCTTTCTCCTTCCTAGTCTTTGCTTTAGCTTTAGTTTTGCTAGTTGTTTGCTTGTTTGAGTTTCTTAGAGCTCCTGTAGTTTGGATTTTGGTTTGCTTTTGCTTCTTCTGAAAAACTGTTTCTGCGAGAAAATTAATTTTCATACCCTGAAAATTGGCCAAAAATAAAGTTTCCCGAAAAAACGCAGAAAATTCAAAATAAATTTTTCCTCGAAAAAAGGGGCAGAGAGGTACTAGAGGTGACCCAGGGGGCCACCCCTAGGCCCCACACCTGTGGTAGGCGCGGGCCCACCACTAGTGGCGCCTAGGGGGGTCTGGCCCACTTGGGCCCCTCCAGGCTGCCTCCTCAAAGCCACCTTCTTTCTCTCTCCCTAAAAACATTGAAAAACTTGCTCAAGATCGAGTTCTTGCTGTTCTTGCTCGTGATTTTCGATCTCCTTGTTCAACCCATCTCAAGTGCTGATTTTTGGAGGGATTGCTCCTTGGTATGTGCCTCCTCCACTTGTCCAATTAGATATGTGATTGGTAGATTGTAACTTGAGTATTTTGCTACTGTAGGTGACAGGTTGTTTGATCTTGCATGCTTGTTCTATGCTTAGAAACTTTGTTTTAATGCATGTGTAGTCCTCTAGCAAGTTCCTATAGTAGTTGCTCATCATTTATCAACTTAGAAATCACTTGGTTTGATGGTTGTCCAAAAATTTCAGCAAAGAAGATGAGTGCTTATTCACTGAATCAATATGACTTGATGGTGCATGAGCCAATGAAGGTTCATCATGAGGAGGAAGTTTTTTCTTCCATATATCCATGCCATGAATTTATGAGAGCTGCGGGGATCCTCCAAGATTTCCAAACTTTGGTTACAAGTGTAGGGTTGGAGTGCTTTATTGAAGGTGAACCAATCCAATATGTTAAGCTAACCATGGCTTTTATGTAGGACTTCCGGTTCACTTAGTCTACTTCTAATCCCATGGTCCATTAAAAATATATAATATGCATGTCAATCTGCCTTTTGCTAATTTCTGTGCAGCAATTAGAGTACCTCAGTGGGGATCTTGTGAGAAGATCAAGGAGAGTCCCAAGTCACTTGTTGATTTGTATGCTGAGGTTTGCCAAGGTTTCGAATTCTCAAAGGAAAGTTGTAAAATTCGGAACATCCAGCTCCCAGCTATTAGATACTTTTCCTATTTCATTACCAAGTGTGTTCTTGCTAGAAAGACTCCTAGAAAGTTGTCTTCTTTTGATCTAGCTTTTATTGCAGCTGCTTTGAATAGGAATAGTTCTTATAGTTTGGGTGCTTTGATAGCTCAACGTCTCACCATCAACTGTGATAAGGGTGGAATTTGTGGAGGTCTCATTGCTTCTAGGTTGCTAGCTTTCCATGGTTTAGAGCCTCATTATTCAGATTTTCAGTTTTCCATAGAGAGGCTTGATATTGAATCCATGATTCAGCATGGTTTTGTTTCTTTGGGGGCTAATGTGAGAAGTTTGCCATATGAACTATCTTTTGTCCAGCAAGGTCGGAGAAAAGGAAGGAGTGAGAAAATAGTTTATTTGCCTGTACCTGATTTGTTTAACTTTGATAATAGGCAAGGATGGTCACTCACGGAGGAGGAGGCTGACACATATGTTGGGGAACTCTCCCAGCAAGAAGAGAATGTTGAAGGGGATGCCGAAGACAATTCAGTTCAGCCCTCCAACTTGGGAGAGTCTTCATACTAGCAGCCCTCATTTGATTGGGGCGCGTCTTCTTCTTCATCACAGGTGCCTGACTATGATCATTCCTATGATGACCCTCCAGCATGGAGTTATTATCCGCGCTATTGAGCCCCGCTTAGGCCAAAAGCCTAAGCTTGGGGGGAGGTATACCGACATCACACTCATCTATATATCATGTTTGGTCGGTTTTTTGTATATCTGTTGTTTTCGCTTTCTTTTGGGTTTTTGTTGCTTCTTTCTAAAAACCCAAAAAAATAATTTCGTTGTTTCTATTGTCTTGTTTCTTTGTTTCTTTGCTTTGGTTTGCCTTAAAAGAAAATTCCAAAAAGATTTTTATTTGTTTGGTTTTTTTTTGTTTAGTTTTTCTTTGTTTGCTTGTTGCTTAAAATCGAAAACACCAAAAATATGTGTTGTTCTTCTTTTGTTTTGTGAGTTCTTCGCAGGGTTCAGCCGTCCTCAATGGATATTGGTTTTCATGTTAATTATTCAAGTCACACAAGTGAAGGGCAATAATGAAGATTAAGACAACTCGAGGTGTGGTAAGAGGATGGTAAAGAACTCTATTTGTTTCATTTTTGTACATATACTCATCATTGTGAGCATGCTTATCCTATTTGTGTAAGGTGTATGTCATTATGGATGCTCAGTAGTTCTTGCTTGTCTATGATTAGCTCCAGCTTGCTAATAGTTTGTAGCATGTCATATGAATGTTTGCTTGCATTGTTTTATTCATACTTCGGTATGATATTATGGTATCCTCCTCTGACTGTTCATGTGAATCGACTTGGCACATGCTCACGCATGCATATGACAAATCAATAGTCAGTAATTCTCGATGATTTATTTTGCCTCAGAGTTCTTGTATCATTTTAATGCCATAATTAGTCCTGTTTTGTTGCAAGAATGATTATGACAGTTATTGCTCTCTCGTTTGTCGCTCCCTCTCTATTGCTAGCCTTCACTTGCACTGAGTATGTGCTCTACCTGTGCTTCCAACTCACCAAAACCAATATTGCCAGCTGAGTCCACCATACCCACCTATTAGCGTCATTTGCTACTTCAGCGCATATTCCATATGCCGTGTTTTCTTCCAGAATAAAATGTTTGTCTGTTTTGAGAAAGTTAGTTAGTAAAGCTCTCACGAACTTAATGGAACACTTTATTCTTTGCGCTTAATAATATTGAACCATTGTGACTAGTCCATGAAAGTTATATGCTTGCTTATTATATACTGGGAGTCAGCAGAACTATGTTGTCACGAGGAATGCTTTCAACACCTGTTGGATATCTCATCCAGTTGATACTTTGCTCTTTTGTTTATGGATGTCGACGATGTGAAATAAAAGGGGAAGTTGTTAGTTCATGGAGTTTATACATTGTGTTAGAGACACGTCTGAGCCGCTAGCCTAAGCCATGCTTAATCATGGTGGAAACTTGCAGCATCACTATAATGAGCATATATGAAGCTTCCTCAATAAAAATCTATATATATGGTAAATAAAAAGATTGTGATGCTCATTGTCTGCTTGCCTTGTCATTTTGGTTATGGGAAAGCTCTTGTACCATGTGCAAGGGTACCACGTTGGCGGTTCTCGATGATATGCATGTATTTACAATGACAAGAACTTTCAGGTGACCAAAGTTGAGTAGCATGCGGAGCGGCCGTCGTACTGACTTGGGATTTTTAGTATATGGTCTGTCAAGCATATAATTCAGAGTGGATCTTACTTTCACCTTAACCACATGAAGATGCCTATGATAGGGGCAATGAGAGCTCAAAGCTAATGAGTACCTTCCTTTCAACATTAGGAAGCCTTTCAAACCTTCACAAAAACCGTTTTCACAATCTTGTTGAGTCACCACTTATTCTATGAGCACCTTCTTGAGAGCATACTTGTCATTTTGTGTTTGTTCCAAAATTTGGTTAATTATGTCATGACTTTGATGCTTGTATCTCTGGTATCTTTATCTCTAGTCTTCATGTGAACTTTAGAGGTGCCTCAGCATTTATATTGTGCTCTTCAAACAAAGGCAAGCGAGATACCACTCTATCACACCTTATTATGAGCATTGCAATGTTGTTTATGTTTATGTTTCATGCTACTTATTATTATTAAGTTGGTTTCTCTTCATAGCTTGCAATGACTATTGAGTAGACTTAGTTGCATACTCCTTATTATGAATTGTCTAAGCATCTACTCCTGTGCTGATAATATTTACATCATATGAAGAAAAGTGTTCGTGAAAGTTCTTTTATTGCACTCAGTTTTCAACTGAATTGCTTGGGGACAAGCAATAATCTAAGCTTGGGGGGAGTTGATAGTCCAAAACGTATCTACTTTCTCGAACAGTTTGCTATTGTTTTTCCTCTATACTTGTGTGATTTGGATACAACTAAGATGGACTGGCGCTGTTTTCAGCAGAATTACCTTTGTGTCTTGTTAACTATCAGGAAAAATCCCGGAAAATATGCCAAAAATTATATTTCACCAGAAGATCCACGGAGCCAGAAGGGGAGACAGAGGGGAGGCCTGGGGTGCCCAGACCCACCCCAGGCGCGGGCCCACTGACCCCATGCCTGGGGGAGGTCTGGCCACCCCAGGCAGCTTCTCGGCCTCCCTCTGTGTCTATAAGTTGCCTTCTGACCTAGAAACAAAGGGGGGTTTGATAGTTTTTCAGAAAGAGTTCCGTTCCGCCGCCGCCACCAGAAACCAAGATTCGGATCCAGAAACTCCGTTCTGGCACCCTGCCGGGACGGGGAATTTGGAGAGGATCATCGCCATCATCATCACCAATGCATCTCCATCAACCACCGATGTTTCCCTCATCCATGAATGTGTCTTGCATTACCTACATGTGTCTTGCATTACCTACATCCCTTCAATTTTGTCGGTCTTGTGTTTTTCCGTTGGTCCCGCCACATTGTTCATGTTTCTGACTAGGTAAACTGAACTATATAGTCCTACTGGCCAACGGTAAAAATACGAGAATGCTAAGTGTGCTTGCAGAGATTTAGAGTCTATTAATAAAGTTAACCATGCCTAACATCACCCAACTAGTGGGATGATATATTCCTAGAATTTCAAAAAATAAACTCTTTTCAAATGACTCTCGTCATATTTACAAAAGTTTAGCTATGGCTGAAGTTATTGGCACGTTAATTTTCCAATGAGGGTGTCGTCTTCCAGGTTAGATGTCATCGTCTACATAATAATTTCTTGTAGGATGTGAGACATAATTTCGTCTTGGGTGGACAAGAAGTTTATGTGTACATGATGGGGAAAACTTGTGCCCCCCGTGGGATTTTATATACTTAATCATGGACACCCGATCGCTTCTAAAGTGGCTCTGACATAGACTAACTATCCATCAATGATGCAGCTGATCATTGATGGTTTCCATTAGAATTATAGTAGCCGGCTAAATGGCCATTTCCAAGTGTTGTTTCATTAATTTACTCATGGAATCTCTATAGAGCTAGAGTACAAGAGCAAACATAATCTCCTTATTACAAATTAATCTAGCTACTAAGACCAACAACTAAAAATTAACAACGTCGCTAGGATTTCACCTAATCAACCATGCTGAAATTATCTAGTCAGCTAGCACGATCAATTTATCTGTACATTTTCTATGATCCAGGTATTACCAAAATGAGAAACATCATGTGGGCATCTTTGTTTTTCTATCTTTGTCATAGAAGCATGTAGCACGAGAATGTTATTTAATGGTCCCATCCAGTTCGACCTCAATCATAGCATACACATATTATTAAATGGTGATAAGGTTTAGTAGTTAGTGCATGGGAACGAAAATCATCTGGCTAACTTTTATGCAACAATATTTTAGTAGGTAGTTGAGGATAGATGTTAATTGATCGTTGGTAGTTGATACAAGTGTTTATTAAAATTTACTGCCATATGAGCTTTTTACTACTACGATGCAATCAGTATGGTCTAGCATGTACCCTATCTAAATGATGCAACACAAGAGAAAATCCTATGTTGATATTTAATAAAGGAGCAAATATGTTATTATCATATCCTATACATGATATAACTCTTATTGACAATATTGTACAACAATTTCCCAATTCCTTCATTCATGCAATCGAAAATATGACAACCTGTGGCAATACCACCCATCTAGCTATCGTTGGATGGAAAATATAGATTCACACAATAATTTTCTAACTAATCTACTATATCTCTTGCAAATCACCTAGTACACCGTACTGCCCAACAGTCCACATACTAACCTCTCATATTTTTACAGAGACACTTCAATATTTTAGTGGAACATCAGGTACAGACGTGAGGGACGACGAACGGGATCACATCCATTTTATGGTGTTTATTAACACCCAAAACATGGAATTGGGAGATCCCAATACTTGGGTGAGGTGTTTCTTGCAACCTTTAATTTTTCCCAAACTTGCTGCACCTCGGATACGTGCCAGGTTAGAAGCGTAATTTATTGATTACTAGGAACTAGACATGGTGGTGTTATTATTTTTCTTTCTAATATTCTTGTTCCAATCTAAAACTAGAACATGCACAAGCATTAAACTGGCCCGGGGTCATTTTGTGGAGTCACTGGTCGATCATTACTAATGTAGAATACAATGCATATCTCTATCAAAGAAGTATCCGAGACTGCCATCACGAGTGACAAATAGTCCGGGAAAATACAAGACGGCTGACCTGCTTGTACCATGAACACGAATAAGATCCATTAAAAGTTTGGAGGATGTGAGGAATAGACAAGAAATCATGGTGGAAAAATGTGTTGCATGTCATAGTTAAGAAAGGGTAAAAAAAAGTATGGTTGATGTACAAACTTAAATTTAACTATCCTATATTAGAATGACAACTATGCTCTCAGGAAGGTGCTCATAGAATAAGTGGTGACTCAACAAGGAAGTAGAAAAGGTTTGAAAAAGTTTGAAAGGCTTCCAAATGCTGAAAGTAAGGTACTCATTAGCTTTGATCTCTCATTGCCTCTATCATAGGAATCTTTATATGGTTAAGGTGAAAGTGAGGTCTAATCTGAGTTATATGCTTTACAGACCATAAACTGGAAATCCCATGTACCTTGAGTACGAGGGCCGCTCCGCATGCTACTCAACTTTAGTTACCTGTAAGTTCTTGTCATTATAAATACATGCATATCATAGAGAACCGCCAACGGGGTGCCCTTACACATGATACAGGAGCTATCCGTGATCAAAATGACAAGGCAAGCAGACAATGAGCATCTCAACGATCTTTTTATTTACTATTTGCATAGATTTTTATTTAGGATGCTTCACAGATGCTCACTGTGGTAATGCTACAAGTTTCCACCATGATTAGGCATGGCTTAGGCTAGCAGCCCAGGCATTTCTCTAACACATATATACAACTCCATGAACTCACGAGCTCCCCTTTTATTTCACAATGACGACATCCACAAACAAAAGAGCATGGTATCAAATGGATATGTATCCATAAGTGTTGAAAGCGTTCCCCGTGAAAACATGTTCTGCTAATTCCCAGCCTATAATTTGCAAGCATATAACTTTCATGGACAGGTCACAATGGTTCAAATTTATTAAGTGCAAAGAATAAAGTGTGCCATCAAGTTCGTGAGAGCTTTACTAACTAACTTTCCAAAACAGTCAAACATTTTATTTGGAAGAAAACAAGGCATATAGAATATGCACCGAATAGCAAATGATGCTAATGGTAGGTATGATGGACACAGTTGGAAAAATTGGTTTTGGGGAGTTGGAAACACGAGTAGAGCTCATACTCAATGCAAGTGAAGGCTAGAAATAGAGATGGAGCGACAAACGAGAGAGCAATAACTGTCATAATCATGCTTGCAACAAAATAGGACTAATTATGGCATGAAAGTGATACAAGAACTCTGAGGCAAAATAAATCATCGAGGCTTACTGACTATTGTTTAGTCATATGCATGCGTGAGCATGTGCCAAGTCGATTCACATGAAACATTCATAGGAGGATACCACAATATCATACCAAGTTATGAATAAAACAATGCAAGCAAACATTTATATGACATGCTACAAACTATTAGCAAGCTGGAGCTAATCATAAGAGAGCAAGAACTACTAAGGATCCATAATAACATTGACATTACATGAACAGACTAAGCATGCTCATAATGATGAGTATATGTACACAAATGAAAACAAATAGAGTTCGTTACCAGCCTCTTACCACACCTCAAGTTGTCTTAATCTTCATTATTGCCCTTCACTTGTGTGACTTGAATAATAACATGAAACCAAAATCCACTGAGGACAGCTGAACCCTGCAAAGAACTCACAAAGCCAAAGAAGAACAACACATATTTTTGGTGTTTTCAATTTTTTTAAACAAGCGAACAAAGAAAAACCAAACAAAGCAAAAGCAAACAAAGCAAAATATTTTTGGATTTTTCTTTAAGGCAAACCAAAGCTAAAAAGCAAAGAAACAAACCAAGAGAAACAACGAAAATATTTTTGGTATTTTTGTGTTTTGAGAAAGTAGAAACAAGAACCAAAAAGAAAGCGAAACAATGGATATACAAAGAACCGACAAAACATGATATATAGATGAGTGTGATGTCGGTATACCTCCCCCAAGCATAGGATTTTGGCCTAAGTGGGTCTCAACTCCATGGTGACCAAGTAGGTGCACCTCCGTAGTACATCGAGGAGGCCCCTTCTTCCTTGTAAGAGATCGAGGACTCCCCTGTGTAGTGCACAAAGGGGTCGCATGAGGGCGCATCCCCCTTATAGTGTCCATGGAAGCCAAAAATGTGCAGCTTCTCATCCATCTCCTCCTTGGAGCGTGGCAAAGGTCCCTGGGAAATACTGAACAAAGTGGTTTGGGGGGAGAGGGATCTCTCTCTCTTCCCCGTCAGTAAACAACATTCTATAAACCAAGCTCTCAACGGTAGAGCCAGCAGTAACAAAGTGATGCGCTTTCATGGCAGCAAGAGCAAGCCTCTGAGGAGTCGAAACTGTATCATTTGGATCAATAGCAAGGTCCAAGGCAGCAACAACACGTCCAACAATAACTCCCCCATAAATGGGTCCCTTAGAAGCTAAGAGACGAGCAATGAGAGAACCAAGATTGTACCTAGTTTCACTGTTGAGCACAGCAGCTATGAAGGACAAATGATAGTTGGAAATATTACTAGTATTCTCCTTACCAAGAACACTAGTGGCAAGATAATAAGCAAAGTTCTTGATAGCTGGGAGTTGAATATTTCTTATCTTTCCCCGTTGGTCTCTACGGTCATCATCATTAGTTATCCCGCGGTAGAGCTCCAACAAATCAGCGGGTTGAGCTAGAAACTTCTTCATTAACCCAGTTGTACCAAGACACAAGGTCTCACAATATTTCTTCAATGTCATGGTGTAAGGCCTGCCATAAATTTTGAAAGACACATCTAGTTTGAACATGTTGTTAGAAAAAGATAAGCTCTCCACAAATGTTTTAGTGAGCATAGCATATTGCATGCTCTCATCCTGCATATAACTTGTTAGTCCAACCCTCCGAACCAAGGTTAGAAAATCCTCAAGAATCCCAGCAGCCCACAAGAAGGTTGGGCAAGGAAAGCTGGAAGGGTGCGCATCCCCCTCGTCTCCCTCATCGCCAAATCGCGCTGTAATGAGATCGTCATTGTAAGAGGGCCTAGATCGAGAGGATGATCTTGAAGGCCTTGCCCTCCTAGGTGCATCACTCTCAAATATTTCACCAAAGGTGTGGCTGTCCATGACCTCTTTTTCTGAAATTTTTAGACAAACATAAAACTAAGTGATTTCCATGTTGATAAATGATGAGCAACTACTATAAGAACTTGCTAGAGGGCTACACATGCATAAAAATGGAATCTCTAAGCATAGAACAAGCATGCAAGATCACACAACCTGACACCTATAGCAACAAAATACTCAAGTTACCATCTATCAATCACAAATATAATTGTACAAGTGGAGGAGGCACATACCAAGGAGGAAATCCTCCAAAAATCAGCAGCAAAGATGGGCTGAGCAAGGAGATCGAAATTCGGAATCAAGAACGGCAAGAACTCGAGCTTGCGAAAGTTTTTTGGTGTTTCTCGCGAGAGAGAAAGAAGATGGCTGGGAGGAGGCATCTTAGAGGGTCATAGGTGGAGCACACCCTAGCCAGGCGCCACCTGGGGGCTGGCCGCGCCCCCAGGGGTGTGCTGGCCTGGGGTGGCCCCCTGGGTCACTCCAGGTATCCCTCTGCCCCTTTTCCAAGGAAAAATTTATTTTGAATTTTCTGGGATTTTTCGGGACACTTTATTTTTGGCCAATTTTCAGGGTATGAAAATTGATTTTCTCGCAGAAAGGACTTCTTTAGAAGAAGCAAAAGCAAACCAAAACCGAAACTACAGAAGTTCTAAGACACTCTAACAAGCAAATAACTAAATCTAACAAGATAAAAAGCAAAGACTAAGAAGGAGAAAGGTAAAAGTGAGCAAGTATAACAACTGTGAAAACATTATTTTGTTCATTAAAATCCTTTTGTTAACAAGGTTGATCAAGTATTGTTACCAAAACAATATTTTATGAAACAAAACTTTGAATTCCACCAAGTGATTATGTTACCTCATACTTGATAGCAATGGTCCCAATCATAATAGTTTCAAAACTTTCTTGTGGACTGGGACAATATATTTCTCCAACCTTGATGCTCTTGATACGTCCAAAACGTATCTACTTTCCCGAACACTTTTTCTATTGTTTCTCCTCTAAACTTGTGTGATTTGGATACAACTAACACGGACTCATGCTGTTTTCAGCAGAATTACCTTGGTGTCTAGTTTTTGTGCAGAAAATCAACTATTAGGAAAAATCCCAGAAAATATGCCAAAAATTATATTCCACCAGAAGATCCATGGAGCTAGAAGACGAAACGGAGTGGATGCCTGGGGGGCCCACACCCCTGCTAGGCGCGGGTGGGCCCTGCCCGTGCCTAGGAGGGGTGCGGCCACCCTAGGCACCCCCTCGGGCTCCCTCTACGCCTATAAGTTACCCCTTGACCTAAAAACCGAGGGGGGTTCGACGTTTTCCAGAAAAGAGTTCCACTGCGCCGCCACCACCAGAGACAAGATTCGGAACCAGAAACTCTGATCTGGCATTATGCCAGGATGGGGAAATTGGGGAGGATCACCGCCATCGTCATCACCAACGCCTCTCCATCAACCATCAATGTTTCCCTCATCCATGAGTGAGTAATCCCTCACAGTAGGCTATGGGGATGGTAGGTATTGGATGAGTTCTATCATGTAATTGAATAAGATTGTTAGGGCATAGTGCCTAGTAGGCTATGGGCATAGGGCATAGTGCCTAGTAGGCTATGGGGATGATATTAGTGCTATTTGACTTTGTTGCAACTTGTTGTGCTTAATGCTTGTCACTAGGGCCCAAGTGCCATGATCTCAGATCTGAACTTATTACTGAATCATTATGATAGTATTGTTTGTGATATTACCTGGAAGTTGTGTACACATATCATTGTCTGGATCCAAAGGCCCCGAAGTGACAGAAATTGGGACAACCAGAGGGGGTGGTTGTGGTGTGAGGATCACATGTGTTCATGGAGTGTTAATTCTTTGCTCTGGTGCTCTATTAAAAGGAGCACCTTAATTGTCAGTAGTTCCCTAGAGGCCCCGCTGCCACGGGCTGGCTGGACAGAATATGTTGTGCAAGTTCTCATTGCGAGCACGTATGACTATATTCGGAGCACATGCCTAGGATTGTTTAGTACTTGGATGCTTATTATTATTTATCTACAATGCCCTAGATCTTGAAGTTACATGTTTAGACTCGTCCATGCAACGCCCGTCCATCCATCCCTATGCCTACCGCACTCGAACCCCACTGTTTACTATTACTATTACTATTGCTGTTGCTTTCTATTGCTACTGATAAACTTCTATGAGCAAGAACTATTTCCAGGTGCAGTTGAATTGACAACTCGGTTGCTAAGGCTTGCAAGTATTCTTTGGATCCCCTTGTGTCGAATCAATAAATTGGGTAATACTACCCGCGAAGACTGATGCGATCCCCTATACTTGTGGGTCATCAAGACTATTTTCTAGCGTCGTTGCCGAGGAGCATAGCTTTATTGGCAAGTTCACTTGGATCTATTATTGTTCACTGCTACTCCTTTCATCATGGGGAATTCTCGTGATGGAAAGTTCCCTATTTTACCATCCACTACAAGAAGAGGTGCAGTCCTAAATACCTTTGCTGTTTGTTATAAGTAATATTGTTACACCACCACCACATACTCATGCTACACACACTGCTACTACTGCTAAATCTGAAACTGCTTTTGATGCTCATGATGTCACTTCTACTGTGCTTGATGTGAGTGGTTCAATAGGTCCTTTCCTAGATGCTACTATGGATAGTCTAGGAAATACTGAAACTCCTAGTGAAGACAACTGTTACACCTATTAGCTCACCTAAGTCTAGTGAGAGTTATGATATTAATGATGGTTACATTGAGTTCACAGATGAATTTGTTGAAGAGTGCCGAAACACACATGGTAGTAGTGCTATTAAGAGTCTCCTTGCTAGACGCACCATTATACCAAAATTGTTGATACGTCCAAAACGTATCTACTTTCTCGAACACTTTTCTATTGTTTTTCCTCTATACTTGTGTGATTTGGATACAACTAACACAGACTGACGCTGTTTTCAGCAGAATTACCTTGGTGTCTTGTTTTTGTGCAGAAAATGAACTATCAGGAAAAATCCCGGAAAATATGCCAAAAATTATATTTCACCAGAATATCCACGAAGCTAGAAGGGCAGACAGAGGGGGGGCCTGGAGGGCCTAGACCCACCCCAGGCGCGGGCCGACTGACCCTGCGCCTGGGGGAGGTCTGGCCACCCTAGGCAGCTTCTCAGCCTCCCTCCGCGTCTATAAGTTTCCTTCTGACCTAAAAATAGAGGGGGGTTCGATAGTTTTCCAGAAAGAGTTCTGCTCCGCCGCCACCACCAGAAACCAAGATTTGGATCCAGAAACTCCATTCTGGCACCTTGCCGGGACGGGGAATTTGGAGAGGATCATCGCCATCGTCATCACCAACGCATCTCCATCAACCACCGATGTTTCCCTCATCCATGAGTGAGTAATCCCCCGCTGTAGGATTGGGGATGGTAGGGATTGGATGAGTTCTATCATGTAATCGAATAAGATATGTTAGGGCATAATGCCTAGTATCTCTATTAGTGCTATTTGACTTTGTTGCAACTTGTTATGCTTAATGCTTGTCACTAGGGCCCGAGTGCCATGATCTCATATCTGAACTTATTATTGAATCATTATGATAGTATTGTTTATGATCTTATCTGCAAGTTGTGTACACATATTATTGTCTGGATCCAAAGGCCCCAAAGTGACAATAATTGGGACAACCGGAGGGGATGGCTATGGTGTGAGGATCACCTGTGTTCACGGAGTGTTAATTCTTTGCTCCGGTGCTCTATTAAAAGGAGCACCTTAATTGACAGTAGTTCCCTAGAGGCCCCACTGCCACGGGCTGGCTGGACTGAAGATGTCGTGCAAGTTCTCATTGCGAGCACGTATGACTATATTTGGAGCACATGCCTAGGATTGTTTAGTACTTGGATGCTTATTATTATTTATCTGCAATGCCCTAGTTCTTTGAAGTGACATGTTTAGACTCGTCCATGCAACCCCCGTCCATCCATCCCTATGCCTACCGCACTCGAATCCTACTGTTACCGTTACTATTACTACTGCTATTATTTACTGTTGTGTTACTGTTGCTTTTCTATTGTTACTACAAACTGTTGCTAGTGATAAACTTCTCTGAGCAAGAACTATTTCCAGGTGCAGCTGAACTGACAACTCAGTTGTTAAGCCTTGCAAGTATTATTTGTCTCCCCTTGTGTCGAATCAATAAATTGCGTAATACTACCCGCGAAGACTGTTGCGATCCCCTACACTTGTGGGTCATCAAGACTATTTTCTGGCGCCGTTGCCGGGGAGCATACCTTTATTTGTAAGTTCACTTGGATCTATTATTGTTCACTACTACTCTTTTCATCATGGGGAAGTCTCATGATGGAAAGTTCCCTATTTTACCATCCACTACAAGAAGAGGTACAATCCTAAACACCTCTGTTGCTCTTAATTCACCGTCTGTTATAAGTAAGATTGTCACACCACCACCACGTAGTGCTACTACTGCTGAATCTGAAACTGCTTTTGATACTCATGATGTTACTTCTACTGTGCTTGATGCGAGTGGTTCATTAGGTCCTTTTCTAGATGCTACTATGGCTAGTCTAGGAAATACTGAAACTCCTAGTGAAGACACTGTTACACCTATTAGCTCACCTGAGTCTAGTGAGAGTTTTGATATTAATGATGGTTACATTAATCTAACTGATGAATTTGTTGAAGAGTGCCGAAATACACATGATGTTAGTGCTATGAAGAGTCTCATTGCTCAACTTACTATTATGCCCAAGAAGTCTTATGATCATAAGTTTGCCACCTCTCCCATAGATATTAAAGATAAAGATTATGATTTCTCTCTTCATTTGGCTTATCTGGATATTGTTGAGAAAGAACCTTTTGTGGTACTGAAAATGAGTGTGTTGTGGCTCATATGAATGAGCTTTCTACTATGAGTGCTTTGTTCTCTGATGATTTTAAAATGCGCAAGCACTTTTTTGCTAAGATCTTCCCTTTTTCACTAAAAGGAGAAGCTAGGGCTTGGTTTAATAGATTACCTCCTGGTTCCATTTATAGCCTTGTGCTAGACATTGCTGCTTTAATTGCTTGATTGCTTCTTTCTTCCATAAATATTTTCCTCCCAGTGCTAGACATGTTTCTTTATAGAGACTTTTTGATTTTAAACAGGAAGAAGAAGAGAAATTTCCTGAGTCATGGAAAAGATTATGTTCCTTGATTCATGCTGATCCTGGTTGTCCATTACCTCAGAATGAGTTGCTTGATATTTATTATAATGGACTAACTGATGATTCTAGGACCTACCTAGATAGCTTTGTTTATTGTGTTTTCAGGAAAAGGACTCCTACTGATGCTGAAGAATTAATGAATAAGATAAGCAAGAATTATGATGATTGGACTTCAACTGAGCTGAATACACCTGAGCCTATTACTCCTGAACCAACTGTTCCTGAAATAGTTCCAACACAAACAACAAAGAATAGGGAAGTTATTGCATTAAATGATGAAGTGATGAAGGAAGCTAAGAAGTGTCAAAAGGAGAAAGGTATTAGAGGTGAAGATGTGAAGAATCTACCTCCTATAGAAGAATTATGTAAGCCAATTCCCCACTCATCTACTATTGAGATATACTCTCTCCAACACTTTGATGAATGTGATATTCCTTATGGTAAGCCTCCTGATCAATGCTTAGAGGAACTTGACATTTTTATTGTTAAACAAGGTAATTTTAATAAACAAGTTCAGAATCATTTATTGGAAAACTCTAGATCTATCCATGAGTTGAAACATATTGTGGAAAGAACTTCTAATGATATTAAAATGCTTTGTAAACACTTTCAAATGGTTCAAACCCAAATTTATCAACTTGCTAAAGTACAAAAGGATATGCTAGTTAATTCTTCAGGAAATACACATGCTTATGGAATTAAAACTAGGAGTGGTGCAACTACTCAAGATCCTTTATATCCTAAAGGACACCCTAAAAGAATAGAACATGATTCCCAACAAGTAGAAGATAGTGGTAGTCCTTGTAAGAGGAAGAAAAAGAAACGTAAGAAAGTTGAAGAACCACTTGAACCTGCTGTAGATCCTAATAGTATATCTATCTCTGAAGTTGAAACTAAGAGTGGTGATAATGATGAGCCTCCTGATAAGGATGAAATTGAGGAAGAACCTGAAAAACACACTAAGAACACTAGGTACACTAAGGAAGATTTTATTGCTAATAAACATGGTAAAGAGAGAGAACTTGGGTGTAGAAACCTATGCCTTTTCCAGGTAAGAAACACAAGTCAAAGGAGGAAGAACACTACAACAAGTTTTGTGAGTGGATGAAACCTTTATTCTTGCAAATTCCATTGACTGGTGTTATTAAGTTGCCTCCTTATTTAAAATATATGAAGGATATTGTCTGTAATAAAAGGAAGATTCCTAATGAAGAGATTTCTACTCTACTTGCTAATTACTCCTTCAATAGTAAGGTTCCAAAGAAACTTGGTGATCCAGGTATACCAACTATTCCTTGCTCCATTAAGAATAATTATGTTAGAACTGCTTTATGTGATTTGGGAGCTGGAGTTAGTGTGATGCCTTTTTCTTTCTATAAGAGACTCCAGCTAGAGAAATTGATACCAACTGATATATCTTTACAAATGGATGATAAGCCAACTACTATTCCTGTTGGTATATGTGAGTATGTTCCTGTTCAAGTTGCTCATAATTGCATGGTGTTAACTGATTTTGTTGTGCTTGAAATGCCTGAAGATGATAATATGTCAATTATTCTTAGGAGACCTTTTCTTAATACTGCATGTGATGTCATCAATTGCAATCAAGGAAAAGTAACATTCAATATTAATGACAAGGAGCACACTGTCTATTTCCCCAAGAAGGTTGTTAAGAGCTATTGCCTGCATTCTATTAAAAATATTGAAGGTATCAAGGTTGGAGAGATATATTGTCCCATTCCACAAGAAATTTTTGAAACTATTATGATTGGGACCATTGCTATCAATTATGAGGTAACATAATCACCTTGTGGAATACAAAGTTTTGTCTCATTTAAGATTGTTTTGGTAACAAGACTTGATTAACCTTGTTAACAAAAGGATTTTAATGAACAAAATAATGTTTCAACTGTGGTTATACTTGCTTTCTTTTTCCTTTCTCCTTACTAGTCTTTGCTTTAGCTTTAGTTTTGCTAGTTGTTTGCTTGTTTGAGTTTCTTAGAGCTCCTGTAGTTTGGATTTTGGTTTGCTTTTGCTTCTTCTGAAAAACTGTTTCTGCGAGAAAATTAATTTTCATACCCTGAAAATTGGCCAAAAATAAAGTTTCCCGAAAAAACGCAGAAAATTCAAAATAAATTTTTCCTCGAAAAAAGGGGCAGAGAGGTACTAGAGGTGACCCAGGGGGCCACCCCTAGGCCCCACACCTGTGGTAGGCGCGGGCCCACCACTAGTGGCGCCTAGGGGGGTCTGGCCCACTTGGGCCCCTCCAGGCTGCCTCCTCAAAGCCACCTTCTTTCTCTCTCCCTAAAAACATCGAAAAACTTGCTCAAGATCGAGTTCTTGCTGTTCTTGCTCGTGATTTTCGATCTCCTTGTTCAACCCATCTCAAGTGCTGATTTTTGGAGGGAGTGCTCCTTGGTATGTGCCTCCTCCACTTGTCCAATTAGATATGTGATTGGTAGATTGTAACTTGAGTATTTTGCTACTGTAGGTGACAGGTTGTTTGATCTTGCATGCTTGTTCTATGCTTAGAAACTTTGTTTTAATGCATGTGTAGTCCTCTAGCAAGTTCCTATAGTAGTTGCTCATCATTTATCAACTTAGAAATCACTTGGTTTGATGGTTGTCCAAAAATTTCAGCAAAGAAGATGAGTGCTTATTCACTGAATCAATATGACTTGATGGTGCATGAGCCAATGAAGGTTCATCATGAGGAGGAAGTTTTTTCTTCCATATATCCATGCCATGAATTTATGAGAGCTGCGGGGATCCTCCAAGATTTCCAAACTTTGGTTACAAGTGTAGGGTTGGAGTGCTTTATTGAAGGTGAACCAATCCAATATGTTAAGCTAACCATGGCTTTTATGTAGGACTTCTGGTTCACTTAGTCTACTTCTAATCCCATGGTCCATTAAAAAATATATAATATGCATGTCAATCTGCCTTTTGCTAATTTCTGTGCAGCAATTAGAGTACCTCAGTGGGGATCTTGTGAGAAGATCAAGGAGAGTCCCAAGTCACTTGTTGATTTGTATGCTGAGATTTGCCAAGGTTTCGAATTCTCAAAGGAAAGTGGTAAAATTCGGAACATCCAGCTCCCAGCTATTAGATACTTTTCCTATTTCATTACCAAGTGTGTTCTTGCTAGAAAGACTCCTACAAAGTTGTCTTCTTTTGATCTAGCTTTTATTGCAGCTGCTTTGAATAGGAATAGTTCTTATAGTTTGGGTGCTTTGATAGCTCAACGTCTCACCATCAACTGTGATAAGGGTGGAATTTGTGGAGGTCTCATTGCTTCTAGGTTGCTAGCTTTCCATGGTTTAGAGCCTCATTATTCAGATTTTCAGTTTTCCATAGAGAGGCTTGATATTGAATCCATGATTCAGCATGGTTTTGTTTCTTTGGGGGCTAATGTGAGAAGTTTGCCATATGAACTATCTTTTGTCCAGCAAGGTCGGAGAAAAGGAAGGAGTGAGAAAATAGTTTATTTGCCTGTACCTAATTTGTTTAACTTTGATAATAGGCAAGGATGGTCACTCACGGAGGAGGAGGCTGACACATATGTTGGGGAACTCTCCCAGCAAGAAGAGAATGTTGAAGGGGATGCCGAAGACAATTCAGTTCAGCCCTCCAACTTGGGAGAGTCTTCATACCAGCAGCCCTCATTTGATTGGGGCGCGTCTTCTTCTTCATCACAGGTGCCTGACTATGATCATTCCTATGATGACCCTCCAGCATGGAGTTATTATCCGCGCTATTGAGCCCCGCTTAGGCCAAAAGCCTAAGCTTGGGGGGAGGTATACCGACATCACACTCATCTATATATCATGTTTGGTCGGTTTTTTGTATATCTGTTGTTTTCGCTTTCTTTTGGGTTTTTGTTGCTTCTTTCTAAAAACCCAAAAAAATACTTTCGTTGTTTCTATTGTCTTGTTTTTTTGTTTCTTTGCTTTGGTTTGCCTTAAAAGAAAATTCCAAAAAGATTTTTATTTGTTTGGTTTTCTTTTTTTTTGTTTAGTTTTTCTTTGTTTGCTTGTTGCTTAAAATCGAAAACACCAAAAATATTTGTTGTTCTTCTTTTGTTTTTTGAGTTCTTCGCAGGGTTCAGCCGTCCTCAATGGATATTGGTTTTCATGTTAATTATTCAAGTCACACAAGTGAAGGGCAATAATGAAGATTAAGACAACTCGAGGTGTGGTAAGAGGATGGTAAAGAACTCTATTTGTTTCATTTTTGTACATATACTCATCATTGTGAGCATGCTTATCCTATTTGTGTAAGGTGTATGTCATTATGGATGCTCAGTAGTTCTTGCTTGTCTATGATTAGCTCCAGCTTGCTAATAGTTTGTAGCATGTCATATGAATGTTTGCTTGCATTGTTTTATTCATACTTCGGTATGATATTGTGGTATCCTCCTCTGACTGTTCATGTGAATTGACTTGGCACATGCTCACGCATGCATATGACAAATCAATAGTCAGTAATTCTCGATGATTTATTTTGCCTCAGAGTTCTTGTATCATTTTAATGCCATAATTAGTCCTGTTTTGTTGCAAGAATGATTATGACAGTTATTGCTCTCTCGTTTGTCGCTCCCTCTCTATTGCTAGCCTTCACTTGCACTGAGTATGTGCTCTACCTGTGCTTCCAACTCACCAAAACCAATATTGCCAGCTGAGTCCACCATACCCACCTATTAGCGTCATTTGCTACTTCAGCGCATATTCCATATGCCGTGTTTTCTTCCAGAATAAAATGTTTGTCTGTTTTGAGAAAGTTAGTTAGTAAAGCTCTCACGAACTTAATGGAACACTTTATTCTTTGCGCTTAATAATATTGAACCATTGTGACTAGTCCATGAAAGTTATATGCTTGCTTATTATATACTGGGAGTCAGCAGAACTATGTTGTCACGAGGAACGCTTTCAACACCTGTTGGATATCTCATCCAGTTGATACTTTGCTCTTTTGTTTATGGATGTCGACGATGTGAAATAAAAGGGGAAGTTGTTAGTTCATGGAGTTTATACATTGTGTTAGAGACACGTCTGAGCCGCTAGCCTAAGCCATGCTTAATCATGGTGGAAACTTGCAGCATCACTATAATGAGCATATATGAAGCTTCCTCAATAAAAATCTATATAAATGGTAAATAAAAAGATTGTGATGCTCATTGTTTGCTTGCCTTGTCATTTTGGTTATGGGAAAGCTCTTGTACCATGTGCAAGGGTACCCCGTTGGCGGTTCTCGATGATATGCATGTATTTACAATGACAAGAACTTTCAGGTGACCAAAGTTGAGTAGCATGCGGAGCGGCCGTCGTACTGACTTGGGATTTTTAGTATATGGTCTGTCAAGCATATAATTCAGAGTGGATCTCACTTTCACCTTAACCACATGAAGATGCCTATGATAGGGGCAATGAGAGCTCAAAGATAATGAGTACCTTCCTTTCAACATTAGGAAGCCTTTCAAACCTTCACAAAAACCGTTTTCACAATCTTGTTGAGTCACCACTTATTCTATGAGCACCTTCTTGAGAGCATACTTGTCATTTTGTGTTTGTTCCAAAATTTGGTTAATTATGTCATGACTTTGATGCTTGTATCTCTGGTATCTTTATCTCTAGTCTTCATGTGAACTTTAGAGGTGCCTCAGCATTTATATTGTGCTCTTCAAACAAAGGCAAGCGAGATACCACTCTATCACACCTTATTATGAGCATTGCAATGTTGTTTATGTTTATGTTTCATGCTACTTATTATTATTAAGTTGGTTTCTCTTCATAGCTTGCAATGACTATTGAGTAGACTTAGTTGCATACTCCTTATTATGAATTGTCTAAGCATCTACTCCTGTGCTGATAATATTTACATCATATGAAGAAAAGTGTTCGTGAAAGTTCTTTTATTGCACTCAGTTTTCAACTGAATTGCTTGGGGACAAGCAATAATATAAGCTTGGGGGGAGTTGATAGTCCAAAATGTATCTACTTTCTCGAACAGTTTGCTATTGTTTTTCCTCTATACTTGTGTGATTTGGATACAACTAACATGGACTGGCGCTGTTTTCAGCAGAATTACCTTGGTGTCTTGTTTTTGTGCAGAAAATGAACTATCAGGAAAAATCCCGGAAAATATGCCAAAAATTATATTTCACCAGAAGATCCACGGAGCCAGAAGGGGAGACAGAGGGGAGGCCTGGGGGGGCCCAGACCCACCCCAGGCGCGGGCCCACTGACCCCATGCCTGGGGGAGGTCTGGCCACCCCAGGCAGCTTCTCGGCCTCCCTCTGTGTCTATAAGTTGCCTTCTGACCTAGAAACAAAGGGGGGTTTGATAGTTTTCCAGAAAGAGTTCCGCTCCGCCGCCGCCACCAGAAACCAAGATTCGGATCCAGAAACTCCGTTCTGGCACCCTGCCGGGACAGGGAATTTGGAGAGGATCATCGCCATCATCATCACCAATGCATCTCCATCAACCACCGATGTTTCCCTCATCCATGAGTGAGTAATCCCCCGCTATAGGCTTGGGGATGGTAGGGATTGGATGAGTTGTATCATGTAACCGAATAAGATATGTTAGGGCATAATGCCTAGTATCTCTTTTAGTGATATTTGACTTTGTTGGAACTTGTTATGCTTAATGCTTGTCACTAGGGCCCGAGTGCCATGATCTCAGATCTGAACTTATTATTGAATCAGTATGATAGTATTGTTTATGATCTTATCTGCAAGTTGTGTACACATATCATTGTCCGGATCTAAAGGCCCCAAAATGACAATAATTGGGACAAACGGAGGGGATGGATGTGGTGTGAGGATCACATGTGTTCACGGAGTGTTAATGCTTTGCTCCGATGCTCTATTAAAAGGAGTACCTTAATTGCCAGTAGTTCCCTAGAGACCCCGCTGCCACGGGCTAGCTGGACAGATGATGTCGTGCAAGTTCTCATTGAGAGCACGTATGACTATATTTGGAGCACATGCCTAGGATTGTTTAGTAGTTGGATGCTTATTATTATTTATCTGCAATTCCCTAGTTCCTTGAAGTTACATGTTTAGACTCGTCCATGCAACGGCCGTCCATCCATCCCTATGCCTACCGGACTCGAATCCTACTGTTACCGTTACTATTACTAGTGCTACTGTTTACTGTTGTTGTTGTTGTTGTTACTGTTACTGTTGATGTTGCTTTGTTGTTGTTACTATAAACTATTGCTACTGATAAACTTCTGTGAGCAAGAACTATTTCTAGGTGTAGCTAAACTGACAACTTAGTTGTTAAGGCTTGCAAGTATTCTTTGTCTCCCCTTGTGTCGAATCAATAAATTGGGTAATACTACCCGTGAAGACTGTTGCGATCCCCTACACTTGTGGGTCATCAACTGTCCTCTGATCATAAGTTTGCCACCTCTTCCATAGATATTAAAGATAAAGATTATGATTTCTCTCTTGATTTATCCTATTTATATTGTTGAGAAAGAACCTTTCTGTGGGACTGAAAATAGAGTGTTGTATATGAATGAGCTTTCTACTATGAGTGCTTTATTCTCTAATGATTTTAAGATGTGCAAGAACTTTGTTACTAAGATCTTCCCTTTTTCACTAAAAGGAGAAGCTAGGGCTTGGTTTAATAGATTACCTCCTGGTTCCATTGATAGCCCTGATTGATTTTTACTTCCAGAAATATTTTTCCTCCTAGTGCTAGACATGCTGCTTTGCAGAGAATTTCCGATTTTAAATAGCAAGAAGAAGAGAAATTGCTTGAGTCATGGACAAGGTTCTATGCCTTGATTCATGCCCATCCTGGATGTCCATTACCTACGAATGAGCTTCTTGATATTTATTATAATGGCCTACTAATGATTCTAGGACATACCTAGATAGCTTTGCCGATTATGTTTTTAGGAAAAGAACTCCTACACATGCTGAAGAATTAATGGCTAAAATAAGCAATAATTATTATGATTCGATTTCAACTGAGCTAAATACTTCTGAGACTATTATTCCTGAACTAGATGTTCCTGAACCAGTTCCAACACCAACACCAAAGAAGAGGGGAGTTATTGCATTAAATGATGAAGTGATGAAGGAAGCTAAGAAATGTCTAAAGGAGAAAGGTAATAGAGCTGAAGATGTGAAGAATCTACCTCCTATAGAAGAATTATGTAAGCCAATTCCCCACTCATCTACTATTGAGGTACACTCTCTCCAACACTTTGATGAAGGTGATATTCCTTATGGTAAGCCGCCTGATAAATGTTTAGAGGAACTTGACATTTTTATTGTTAAGCAAGTTAATTTTAATAAACAAGTTCAGAATCATTTATTGGATAACTCTAGAGATATTAAAGAGTTGAAAGATATTGTGGAAAGAACTTCTAATGATATTAAAATGCTTTGTAAACACTTACAAATGGTTCAAACCCAACTTGATCAACTTGCTAAGGTACAAAAGGATATGCTAGTTAATGCCTCGGGAGATAAACATGCTTATGGAATTAGACCTAGGAGTGGTATAGCTACTCAAGATCCTTTATATCCTGAAGGACACCCAAAAAGAATTGAGCAGGATTCTCAACAAGGTGAAACCAGTGGTAGTCGTCGTAAGAGAAAGAAAAAGAAACATAAGGTAGTTGAGCAACCACCCGAACCTGCTGTAGATCATAATAGTATATCTGTCTCTGATGCTAAAACTGAGAGTGGTAATAATAAAAATGATGCTCCTGATAAGGAGGAAGTTGAGGAAGAACCTGAGAGGCAAAGAACACTAGGTACACTAAGGGAGATTTTATTGCAAATAAACATGGTAAGGAGAGAGAACCTTGGGTGCAGAAACCTATTCCTTTTCCAGGTAAGAAACACAAGTCAAAGGAGGAAGAACACTACAACAAGTTTTGTGAGTGGATGAAGCCTTTATTTTTGCAAATTCCTTTGACTGATTCTATTAAGTTGCCTCCGTATTCAAAGTATATGAAGTATATTGTATCTAATAAAAGGAAGATTCCTAATGAGGAGATTTCTACTTTCCTTGCTAATTATTCCTTTAATGGTCAGGTTCCAAAGAAACTTGGTGATCTAGGTATACCAAGTATTCCTTGCTCTATTAAGAATAATTATGTTAGAACTACTTTATGTGATTTGGGAGTTGGAGTTAGTGTTATGCATTTTTCTCTCTACAAGAGACTCCATCTAGAAAAGTTGATACCAACTGATATATCTTTGCAAATGGCTGACAAGTCAACTACTATTCCTATTGGTATATGTGAGGATGTTCCTGTGCAAGTGGCTCATAATTGCTTGGTTCTAACTGATTTTGTTGTGCTTGAAATGCCTGAAGATGATAATATGTCTATTATTCTTAGGAGACCTTTTCTTAATACTGCAGGTGTTGTTATCAATTGTAATGAAGGAAAGGTAACATTCAATATTAATGACAAAGAGCATACTATCTATTTCCCCAAGAAGGTTGCTAAGAGCTATTGCCTGAATTCCATTGAACATATTGAGAGCATCAAGGTTGGAGAAATATATTGTCCCATTCCACAAGAAAATTTTGAAACTATTATGATTGGGACCATTGCTATCAAGTTTGAGGTAACATAATCACTTTGTTGAATACAAAGTTTTGTTTCATATAAGATTGTTTTGGTAACAAGACTTGATGAACCTTGTTAACAAAAGGATTTTAATGAACAAAATAATATTTTCACTGTAGTTATACTTGCTCCTTTTTGCTTTTCTCCTTCCTAGTCTTTGCCTTTTATTTTGCTAGCTTTGGTTTTATAGTTTGGGTGCTTTGATAGCTCAACGTCTCACCATCAACTGTGATAAGGGTGGAATTTGTGGAGGTCTCATTGCTTCTAGGTTGCTAGCTTTCCATGGTTTAGAGCCTCATTATTCAGATTTTCAGTTTTCCATAGAGAGGCTTGATATTGAATCCATGATTCAGCATGGTTTTGTTTCTTTGGGGGCTAATGTGAGAAGTTTGCCATATGAACTATCTTTTGTCCAGCAAGGTCGGAGAAAAGGAAGGAGTGAGAAAATAGTTTATTTGCCTGTACCTAATTTGTTTAACTTTGATAATAGGCAAGGATGGTCACTCACGGAGGAGGAGGCTGACACATATGTTGGGGAACTCTCCCAGCAAGAAGAGAATGTTGAAGGGGATGCCGAAGACAATTCAGTTCAGCCCTCCAACTTGGGAGAGTCTTCATACCAGCAGCCCTCATTTGATTGGGGCGCGTCTTCTTCTTCATCACAGGTGCCTGACTATGATCATTCCTATGATGACCCTCCAGCATGGAGTTATTATCCGCGCTATTGAGCCCCTCTTAGGCCAAAAGCCTAAGCTTGGGGGGAGGTATACCGACATCACACTCATCTATATATCATGTTTGGTCGGTTTTTTGTATATCTGTTGTTTTCGCTTTCTTTTGGGTTTTTGTTGCTTCTTTCTAAAAACCCAAAAAAATACTTTCGTTGTTTCTATTGTCTTGTTTCTTTGTTTCTTTGCTTTGGTTTGCCTTAAAAGAAAATTCCAAAAAGATTTTTATTTGTTTGGTTTTCTTTTTTTTTGTTTAGTTTTTCTTTGTTTGCTTGTTGCTTAAAATCGAAAACACCAAAAATATTTGTTGTTCTTCTTTTGTTTTTTGAGTTCTTCGCAGGGTTCAGCCGTCCTCAATGGATATTGGTTTTCATGTTAATTATTCAAGTCACACAAGTGAAGGGCAATAATGAAGATTAAGACAACTCGAGGTGTGGTAAGAGGATGGTAAAGAACTCTATTTGTTTCATTTTTGTACATATACTCATCATTGTGAGCATGCTTATCCTATTTGTGTAAGGTGTATGTCATTATGGATGCTCAGTAGTTCTTGCTTGTCTATGATTAGCTCCAGCTTGCTAATAGTTTGTAGCATGTCATATGAATGTTTGCTTGCATTGTTTTATTCATACTTCGGTATGATATTGTGGTATCCTCCTCTGACTGTTCATGTGAATCGACTTGGCACATGCTCACGCATGCATATGACAAATCAATAGTCAGTAATTCTCGATGATTTATTTTGCCTCAGAGTTCTTGTATCATTTTAATGCCATAATTAGTCCTGTTTTGTTGCAAGAATGATTATGACAGTTATTGCTCTCTCGTTTGTCACTCCCTCTCTATTGCTAGCCTTCACTTGCACTGAGTATGTGCTCTACCTGTGCTTCCAACTCACCAAAACCAATATTGCCAGCTGAGTCCACCATACCCACCTATTAGCGTCATTTGCTACTTCAGCGCATATTCCATATGCCGTGTTTTCTTCCAGAATAAAATGTTTGTCTGTTTTGAGAAAGTTAGTTAGTAAAGCTCTCACGAACTTAATGGAACACTTTATTCTTTGCGCTTAATAATATTGAACCATTGTGACTAGTCCATGAAAGTTATATGCTTGCTTATTATATACTGGGAGTCAGCAGAACTATGTTGTCACGAGGAACGCTTTCAACACCTGTTGGATATCTCATCCAGTTGATACTTTGCTCTTTTGTTTATGGATGTCGACGATGTGAAATAAAAGGGGAAGTTGTTAGTTCATGGAGTTTATACATTGTGTTAGAGACACGTCTGAGCCGCTAGCCTAAGCCATGCTTAATCATGGTGGAAACTTGCAGCATCACTATAATGAGCATATATGAAGCTTCCTCAATAAAAATCTATATAAATGGTAAATAAAAAGATTGTGATGCTCATTGTTTGCTTGCCTTGTCATTTTGGTTATGGGAAAGCTCTTGTACCATGTGCAAGGGTACCCCGTTGGCGGTTCTCGATGATATGCATGTATTTACAATGACAAGAACTTTCAGGTGACCAAAGTTGAGTAGCATGCGGAGCGGCCGTCGTACTGACTTGGGATTTTTAGTATATGGTCTGTCAAGCATATAATTCAGAGTGGATCTCACTTTCACCTTAACCACATGAAGATGCCTATGATAGGGGCAATGAGAGCTCAAAGATAATGAGTACCTTCCTTTCAACATTAGGAAGCCTTTCAAACCTTCACAAAAACCGTTTTCACAATCTTGTTGAGTCACCACTTATTCTATGAGCACCTTCTTGAGAGCATACTTGTCATTTTGTGTTTGTTCCAAAATTTGGTTAATTATGTCATGACTTTGATGCTTGTATCTCTGGTATCTTTATCTCTAGTCTTCATGTGAACTTTAGAGGTGCCTCAGCATTTATATTGTGCTCTTCAAACAAAGGCAAGCGAGATACCACTCTATCACACCTTATTATGAGCATTGCAATGTTGTTTATGTTTATGTTTCATGCTACTTATTATTATTAAGTTGGTTTCTCTTCATAGCTTGCAATGACTATTGAGTAGACTTAGTTGCATACTCCTTATTATGAATTGTCTAAGCATCTACTCCTGTGCTGATAATATTTACATCATATGAAGAAAAGTGTTCGTGAAAGTTCTTTTATTGCACTCAGTTTTCAACTGAATTGCTTGGGGACAAGCAATAATATAAGCTTGGGGGGAGTTGATAGTCCAAAACGTATCTACTTTCTCGAACAGTTTGCTATTGTTTTTCCTCTATACTTGTGTGATTTGGATACAACTAACATGGACTGGCGCTGTTTTCAGCAGAATTACCTTGGTGTCTTGTTTTTGTGCAGAAAATGAACTATCAGGAAAAATCCCGGAAAATATGCCAAAAATTATATTTCACCAGAAGATCCACGGAGCCAGAAGGGGAGACAGAGGGGAGGCCTGGGGGGGCCCAGACCCACCCCAGGCGCGGGCCCACTGACCCCATGCCTGGGGGAGGTCTGGCCACCCCAGGCAGCTTCTCGGCCTCCCTCTGTGTCTATAAGTTGCCTTCTGACCTAGAAACAAAGGGGGGTTTGATAGTTTTCCAGAAAGAGTTCCGCTCCGCCGCCGCCACCAGAAACCAAGATTCGGATCCAGAAACTCCGTTCTGGCACCCTGCCGGGACAGGGAATTTGGAGAGGATCATCGCCATCATCATCACCAATGCATCTCCATCAACCACCGATGTTTCCCTCATCCATGAGTGAGTAATCCCCCGCTATAGGCTTGGGGATGGTAGGGATTGGATGAGTTGTATCATGTAACCGAATAAGATATGTTAGGGCATAATGCCTAGTATCTCTTTTAGTGATATTTGACTTTGTTGGAACTTGTTATGCTTAATGCTTGTCACTAGGGCCCGAGTGCCATGATCTCAGATCTGAACTTATTATTGAATCAGTATGATAGTATTGTTTATGATCTTATCTGCAAGTTGTGTACACATATCATTGTCCGGATCTAAAGGCCCCAAAATGACAATAATTGGGACAAACGGAGGGGATGGATGTGGTGTGAGGATCACATGTGTTCACGGAGTGTTAATGCTTTGCTCCGATGCTCTATTAAAAGGAGTACCTTAATTGCCAGTAGTTCCCTAGAGACCCCGCTGCCACGGGCTAGCTGGACAGATGATGTCGTGCAAGTTCTCATTGAGAGCACGTATGACTATATTTGGAGCACATGCCTAGGATTGTTTAGTAGTTGGATGCTTATTATTATTTATCTGCAATTCCCTAGTTCCTTGAAGTTACATGTTTAGACTCGTCCATGCAACGGCCGTCCATCCATCCCTATGCCTACCGGACTCGAATCCTACTGTTACCGTTACTATTACTAGTGCTACTGTTTACTGTTGTTGTTGTTACTGTTACTGTTGATGTTGCTTTGTTGTTGTTACTATAAACTATTGCTACTGATAAACTTCTGTGAGCAAGAACTATTTCTAGGTGTAGCTAAACTGACAACTTAGTTGTTAAGGCTTGCAAGTATTCTTTGTTTCCCTTGTGTCGAATCAATAAATTGGGTAATACTACCCGTGAAGACTGTTGCGATCCCCTACACTTGTGGGTCATCAACTGTCCTCTGATCATAAGTTTGCCACCTCTTCCATAGATATTAAAGATAAAGATTATGATTTCTCTCTTGATTTATCCTATTTATATTGTTGAGAAAGAACCTTTCTGTGGGACTGAAAATAGAGTGTTGTATATGAATGAGCTTTCTACTATGAGTGCTTTATTCTCTAATGATTTTAAGATGTGCAAGAACTTTGTTACTAAGATCTTCCCTTTTTCACTAAAAGGAGAAGCTAGGGCTTGGTTTAATAGATTACCTCCTGGTTCCATTGATAGCCCTGATTGATTTTTACTTCCAGAAATATTTTTCCTCCTAGTGCTAGACATGCTGCTTTGCAGAGAATTTCCGATTTTAAATAGCAAGAAGAAGAGAAATTGCCTGAGTCATGGACAAGGTTCTATGCCTTGATTCATGCCCATCCTGGATGTCCATTACCTACGAATGAGCTTCTTGATATTTATTATAATGGCCTACTAATGATTCTAGGACATACCTAGATAGCTTTGCCGATTATGTTTTTAGGAAAAGAACTCCTACACATGCTGAAGAATTAATGGCTAAAATAAGCAATAATTATTATGATTCGATTTCAACTGAGCTAAATACTTCTGAGACTATTATTCCTGAACTAGATGTTCCTGAACCAGTTCCAACACCAACACCAAAGAAGAGGGGAGTTATTGCATTAAATGATGAAGTGATGAAGGAAGCTAAGAAATGTCTAAAGGAGAAAGGTAATAGAGCTGAAGATGTGAAGAATCTACCTCCTATAGAAGAATTATGTAAGCCAATTCCCCACTCATCTACTATTGAGGTACACTCTCTCCAACACTTTGATGAAGGTGATATTCCTTATGGTAAGCCGCCTGATAAATGTTTAGAGGAACTTGACATTTTTATTGTTAAGCAAGTTAATTTTAATAAACAAGTTCAGAATCATTTATTGGATAACTCTAGAGATATTAAAGAGTTGAAAGATATTGTGGAAAGAACTTCTAATGATATTAAAATGCTTTGTAAACACTTACAAATGGTTCAAACCCAACTTGATCAACTTGCTAAGGTACAAAAGGATATGCTAGTTAATGCCTCGGGAGATAAACATGCTTATGGAATTAGACCTAGGAGTGGTATAGCTACTCAAGATCCTTTATATCCTGAAGGACACCCAAAAAGAATTGAGCAGGATTCTCAACAAGGTGAAACCAGTGGTAGTCGTCGTAAGAGAAAGAAAAAGAAACATAAGGTAGTTGAGCAACCACCCGAACCTGCTGTAGATCATAATAGTATATCTGTCTCTGATGCTAAAACTGAGAGTGGTAATAATAAAAATGATGCTCCTGATAAGGAGGAAGTTGAGGAAGAACCTGAGAGGCAAAGAACACTAGGTACACTAAGGGAGATTTTATTGCAAATAAACATGGTAAGGAGAGAGAACCTTGGGTGCAGAAACCTATTCCTTTTCCAGGTAAGAAACACAAGTCAAAGGAGGAAGAACACTACAACAAGTTTTGTGAGTGGATGAAGCCTTTATTTTTGCAAATTCCTTTGACTGATTCTATTAAGTTGCCTCCGTATTCAAAGTATATGAAGTATATTGTATCTAATAAAAGGAAGATTCCTAATGAGGAGATTTCTACTTTCCTTGCTAATTATTCCTTTAATGGTCATGTTCCAAAGAAACTTGGTGATCTAGGTATACCAAGTATTCCTTGCTCTATTAAGAATAATTATGTTAGAACTACTTTATGTGATTTGGGAGTTGGAGTTAGTGTTATGCATTTTTCTCTCTACAAGAGACTCCATCTAGAAAAGTTGATACCAACTGATATATCTTTGCAAATGGCTGACAAGTCAACTACTATTCCTATTGGTATATGTGAGGATGTTCCTGTGCAAGTGGCTCATAATTGCTTGGTTCTAACTGATTTTGTTGTGCTTGAAATGCCTGAAGATGATAATATGTCTATTATTCTTAGGAGACCTTTTCTTAATACTGCAGGTGCTGTTATCAATTGTAATGAAGGAAAGGTAACATTCAATATTAATGACAAAGAGCATACTATCTATTTCCCCAAGAAGGTTGCTAAGAGCTATTGCCTGAATTCCATTGAACATATTGAGAGCATCAAGGTTGGAGAAATATATTGTCCCATTCCACAAGAAAATTTTGAAACTATTATGATTGGGACCATTGCTATCAAGTTTGAGGTAACATAATCACTTTGTTGAATACAAAGTTTTGTTTCATATAAGATTGTTTTGGTAACAAGACTTGATGAACCTTGTTAACAAAAGGATTTTAATGAACAAAATAATATTTTCACTGTAGTTATACTTGCTCCTTTTTGCTTTTCTCCTTCCTAGTCTTTGCCTTTTATTTTGCTAGCTTTGGTTTTATTAGTTGCTTTTTTGTTAGTGTGTCTTAGAACTTCTATAGTTTGGTTTTTGTTTGCCTTTGCTTCTTATGATAAAAAACTATTTCTGCAAGAAAATCAATTTTCATACCCTGAAAATTGGCCAAAAATAAAGTTTCCCGAAAAAACCCAGAAAATTCAATATAATTTTTTCCTCGAAAAAAGGGGTAGAGGGACACCTGGAGTGACCCAGGGGGCCACCCCAGGCGCCCACACGCCAGGTAGGCGCGGCCTGCCTATGGGTGGCGCCTAGGGGGGTGTGGCCCACCCGGGCCCCTCCAAGGTGCCCCCTCACAGCCATCTTCCTTCTCTCTCCCGAAAAACACCGAAAAACTTGCTCAAGCTCGAGTTCTTGCTGTTCTTGCTCGCATTTTCGATCTCCTTGCTCAGCCCATCTTTGCTGCTGATTTTTGGAGGGATTGCTCCTTGGTATGTGCCTCCTCCACTTGTCCAATTAGATTTGTGATTGGTAGATTATATCTTGAGTATTTTGCCGATACAGGTGTCAGGTTGTGTGAGCTTGCATGCTTGTTCTATGCTTAGAAACTTCATTTTGATGCATGTGTATCCCTCTAGCAAGTTCCTATAGTAGTTTCTCATCATTTATCAACTTGGAGTCACTTCGTTTGATGTTTGTCTAAAAATTTCAGAAATAAATAGGTCATGGACAATTACACATTTGGTGAATTATTTGAGAGTGATACACCTATAAGGGCTAGTCCTTCGAGATAATCCTCCCGTTCTAGGACCTCATACAATGAGGATCTCATCACTCCGCGATTTGGCGATGAGGGAGATGATGTGGATGCGCACCCCTCCACCTTTCCTTGCCAAACCTTCTTGCGGGATGATGGGATTCTTGATGTTTTATGACCTTGGTTCGGAGGGCTGGACTAACAAGCCTTATGCAGGATGAGAGCGTGCAATATGCTACGCTGACTAAAACATTTGTGGAGAGATTCTCCTTTACTAACAGCATGTTCAATCCAGATCTTTCTTTCAAAATTTATGGCAGGTCTTACCATATGACATTGAAGAAATTTTTTGAGGCTCTTGGACTTGGTACGGCTGGATCAGGAAAGAAGACTCCAGCTCAACCCGCTTATTTGTTGGAGCTCTACCGCAGAATAACCAATGATGATAACCGTAGACCTCAACGGGGAAAGATAAGAAACATTCAGCTTCCAGCCATCAGGTACTTCACTTACTATCTCGCCACTAGTGTTCTTGGTAGGGAGAACACTAGTAATATTTCCAGCTATCATTTGACTTTCTTAGCTGCTGCGCTCAACAATGAAACTATGTACAATACTGGTTCTCTCATTTCTCACCGCTTAACTACTAAGGGACCCATTTATGGAGGAATTATTGCTATGTGTGTTGCTACTGCCTTACACATTGTTGTTGATCCAAATGATACAATTTTGGTGCCTCAGACGCTTGATCTTGCTGCCATGAAGGCACACCACTTTGTCACTAATGGCTCTACCCTTGAGAACTTGGTTTATAAAATGTTGTTTATTGACGGGGAAGAGAGAGTGAGAGATCCCTCTACCCCCAAACCACTTTGTTCAGTATTTCTCAAGGACCTTTGTCATGCTCCAAGGAGGACATGTATGATAAGCTTCGCTCTCTTAGCTTCCATGGGCACTATCAGGAGGAAGCGCCCTCATATGACCTCGTTGTACACTACACAGGGGAGTCCTCGAGCTCGTACTAGGATGAGGGAGCCTCCTCATCGTACTACGGAGGTGCACCTACTTGGGAACCATGGGATTGAGCCCCACTTAGGCCAAAAGCCTAAGCTTGGGGGGAGGTATACCGACATCACACTCATCTATATATCATGTTCGGTCGGTTCTTTGTATATCCATTGTTTTGCTTTCTATTTGGTTTTTGTTGCTTCTTTCTCAAAAACACAAAAATACCAAAAAAAATTGTTGTTTCTCTTGGTTTGTATCTTTGCTTTGTTTTGCCTTCAAAGAAAAATCCAAAAAGATTTTGTTTTGTTTGATTCTTGTTTGGTTTGCTTTTTCTTTGTTTGGTTTTCTTTGTTTGCTTTCTTTAAAAAATCGAAAACACCAAAAAATATTTGTTGTTCTTCTTTGGTTTTGTGAGTTCTTTCCAGGGTTCAACTATCCTCAGTGGAGTTTGGTTCCATGTTATTATTCAAGTCACACAAGTGAAGGGCAATAATTAAGATTAAGAGAACTTGAGGTATGGTAAGAGGCTGCTAACAAACTCTATTTGTTTTCATTTTTGTACATATACTCATCATTGTGAGCATGCTTAGTCTGTTCATGTAAGGTGTATGTTATTTATGGACGCTTAGTAGTTCTTGCTTTCTTGTGATAAGCTCCAGTTTGCTAATAGTTTGTAGTTGTTCATGTAATTGTGGGAAACTTTATTTTTGGCCAATTTTCAGGGTATGAAAATTGATTTTCTCGTAGAAACAGTTTTTTTTATAAGAAGCAAAGGCAAACAAAAACCAAACTACAAAAGTTCTAAGACACTCTAACAAACAAGCAACTAACAAAACCAAAGCTAGCAAAATAAAAGGCAAAGACTAGGAAGGAGAAAAGTAAAAAGGAGCAAGTATAACTACAGTGAAACATTATTTGTTCATTAAAATCCTTTTGTTAACAAGGTTTATCAAGTCTTGTTACCAAAACAATCTTATATGAAACAAAACTTTGTATTCCACAAAGTGATTATGTTACCTCAAACTTGATAGCAATGGTCCTAGTCATAATAGTTTCAAAATTTTCTTGTGGAATGGGACAATATATTTCTCCAACCTTGATGCTCTCAATATTTTGAATGGAATTCAGGCAATAGCTCTTAGCAACCTTCTTGCGGAAATAGACAGTATGCTCTTTGTCATTAATATTAAATGTTACTTTTCCTTGATTACAATTGATGACAGCACCTGCAGTATTAAGAAAAGTTCTCCCAAGAATAATAGACATATTATCATCTTCAGGCATTTCAAGCACAACAAAATCAGTTAAAACCAAGCAATTATGATCCACTTGAACAGAAACATCCTCACATATACCAACATGAATAGTAGTTGACTTATCAGCCATTTGCAAAGATATATCAGTTGGTATCAACTTTTTTATCTGGAGTCTCTTATAGAGAGAAAAAGGCATAACACTAAATCCAGCTCCCAAATCACATAAAACAGTTCTAACATAATTATTCTTAATAGAGAAAGGAATAGTTGGTATACCTGGATCCCCCCTGTGCTGGAGGGGTTCCTGTCCCTCCTGTGCCTCAAGGCTCCACCCGACAGGCGGCCATCACGAACCACTTCTACCACGAGCTCACGCCGGAGCAGCGGATGGATCCCCAGTGGGATTCCGACAACTATCACACCTGGAATGCCTTCTTCGCTAACCGACAGGAAAGGGACCTCGCCAGGTATGAGGGTGATGGCCCGCCCCCGGTGAACCACAATGAATCCGGTCGGCGTCTGTGGTGGGAGAACCGTACTATCATCAGCGTGATGCGCTACATCGCCGGGGGAGACCATCCTCGCCTGCGGTTCCCACAAGTCTACCCGCCACAGAGCCACAAGAAGTCCCCTCCACCACCCAGTGGTAGTGGCATCGTCTTCCAGGAGACTCCTTCTCTGCCCGCCGTGAATCCGAGGCCAGAGTGGCAGGTGCCCCCGGTATATGCCATGGCTAGGATGAGGATCTCTGGAGTGGCAGGTGATGATGACGATGATGATGATGATGACGAAAAAGACCCTGAAGTTGTGTACTATAGGACTAGGCATGATTATGACTAAAGGGGGTGGCTTTAGTCCTTGGTTTTAGCTAGTCCCGGTTTGTCCCGGTTTTAATATTAATAAATGTCTAAGTGTTACCTAGTCTACAGTTTTGGTACCTGCCTACAGCAATCTCAGAAATTCCTTTATTAACCATGGAGCATCTTCCTTTAATAAATGAAAAATAGGATTAATTCACAAAAGGCTTAATACATTACATCACCAACATCCACATCTAGTGTTTTGGTTCTCTTCTTGTCCGTAACTATGGAGCATCTTCCTTATTTAGCGATATGCTTGGGTCAGTTTTCACTTTGAATGGCGGAATTTCATGAAATTTGTCATAATCTTCTGACATGTATGTCCTGTCCTCAACTCCCACCATGTTTCTTTTTCCTGAAAGAACTATGTGGCGCTTTGGCTCATCGTATGATATTATATTCTTTTTCTTATCTTTCCTTTTTCTCGGTCTAGTACACATGTCCTTCACATAGAAAACTTGAGCCACATCATTGGCAACGACGAATGGTTCGTCTCCGTACGCAAGATTATTGAGATCCATTGTTGTCATTCCGTACAGCTGGTCTACCGTTACCCCACCTCCTGTCATCTTGACCCATTTGCATCAAAACAATGGGACATTGAAATTAGGACCATAGTCAAGTTCCCATATGTCCTCTATGTAACCATAATATGTGTCCTTTTTCCCATTCTCGGCGGTGCATCAAATCGGACACCACTGTTTTGGTTGGTGCTCTTTTTATCTTGGGCGTGCATGTAAAATATATTCCCATTGATCTCGTACCCTTGGAAAGTCAATATAGTTGAAGACGGAGACCTGGTCAACAAGTACAACTAATCTCCAATAGTGGTGTCATTCATGAGATGTGTCTGCAACCAACCGCCGAAAGTCTTCATGTGCTCATCTCTAATCAAAATGTCAGACTGCCCCGGGTAGTCCGAGCGTGCAATATTCTTGTGTACCTCGATATATGGAGCCACCAAGGTGGAACTTTGCAGAATTGTATAGTGTGCTTTAGTGAAAGAATGTCTGTCCATACATATCTTTGCTTTCTTTCCTAGCGTGCCTTTTCCACTAAGTCTCCCTTCATGTCGTGATTCAGGTACACCGATCGGCTTAAGGTTAGGAATAAAGTCAACACAAAACTCAATGACCTCCTCTATTCCATATCCCGTGGAGATGTTTCCTTCTGGCCTCGCACGGTTATGGACATATTTCTTTAAGACTCTCATGAATCTCTCAAAGGGGAACATATTGTGTAGAAATACAGGACCGAGAATGGTAATCTCTTCGACTAGGTGAACTAGGAGGTGCGTCATTATGTTGAAGAAGGATGGTGGGAACACCAACTCAAAACTGACAAGACACTGGACCACATCTTTCTGTAACCCTGGTAGACTTTCTGGATCGATTAACTTCTGAGAAATTGCATTGAGGAACGAACATAGCTTCACAATGGGTACTCTAACATTTTCCGGCAGAAGCCCCCTCAAAGCAACCGGAAGCAACTATGTCATAAGCACGTGGCAGTCATGAGACTTCAGGTTCTGGAATTTTTTTCTCTGCCATATTTATTATTCCCTTTATATTGGACGAGAAGCCAGAAGGAACCTTGATACTACTCAGACATTCAAAAAAGATTTCCTTCTCTTCCTTGGTAGGAGCGTAGCTGGCAGTACCTTGAAACAACTCTGGATGCCTGCCTTCTCGGTCTTTCATACGTTGTTGGTCCTGTTGTGCTTCTGGTGTATCTTTATTCTTTCCATACACGCCCAAGAAGCCTAGCAGTATCACGCAAACATTCTTCATCAGGTGCATCACGTCGATTGCAGAGCGGACCTCTAAGACTTTCCAATATGGTAGCTCCCAAAATATAGATTTCTTCTTCCACATGGGTGCGTGTCCGCCAGCGTCCTTCGGAACGGACTGTCCGCCAGGACCCTTTCCAAAGATTACTTTTAAATCCTTCACCATATCAAATACAGCATCACCAGTACGACAGACAGGCTTACTCAGGTGATCTGCTTCACCATTGAAATGCTCGCCTTTCCTTCTTAGGGAATGCATGGGCGGAAGAAAACTATGATTCCCTAGGTACACATTCTTCTTGCACTTATCCAAATAAATACTTTCAGTGTCATATAAATAGTGTGTGCATGCATTGTATCCCTTGTTTGTCTGTCCTGAAATGATACTAAGAGCAGGCCAATCATTGATGGTTACGAATAACAATGCTCGTAGGTTAAATTCCTCATGTTTGTGCTCATCCCACACACGTACACCTTGTCCGTGCCATAGCTGTAAAAGTTCTTCAACTAATGGCCTTAGGTATACATCAATGTCGTTGTCGGGTTGCTTCGGGCCTTGGATGAGCATTGTCATCATAATGAACTTCCGCTTCATGCACAACCAAGGAGGAAGGTTATACATACACAAAGTCACAGGACATGTGCTATGACTGCAGCTCTTCTCCCCAAAGGGATTCATGCCATCCGTACTTAGACCAAACCATAAGTTTCTCGCATCATCTGCAAAGTCCGGGTACTTTCTCTCAATTTTTCTCCACTGCGACCCATCAGCGGGGTGTCTCAACATCTCGTCTTTCTTATGGTCTTCATTGTACCATCGCAACAATTAGGCATGCTCTTCGTTTCTGAACAAACGTTTCAGCCGCGGTATTATAGGAGCATACCACATCACCTTGGCGGGAACCCTCTTCCTCGTGCGCTCCCCCTCAACATCACCAGGGCCATCTCGTCGGATCTTATACCGCAATGTAGTGCATACCGGGCATGCATCCAAATTCTCGTGCTGCTCACCGCGATAGAGGATGCAGTCATTAATGCATGCATGTATCTTCTGTACCTCTAATCCTAGAGGGCAGACAACCTTCTTTGCTTCGTAAGTACTGGCGGGCAGTTCGTTATCCTTTGGAAGCAGCTTCTTCATTATCTTCAACAACTTTTCAAATCCCTTCTCAGGCACACCGACCTCTTCCTTCCATTGCAAAAATTTCAGTGTGCTGCCTAGCTTTTTGTGGCCATCTTCACAATTCGGGTACAACAATTTGTTGAGGTCATCTAACATGTGCTCAAATTTCAACCTCTCCCTTTCGCTATAACATTCTCCCTTTGCATCAACAATGGCCCGACCATTGTAGTACCATCGTATTCACGGGACATAGGATAACTGTCATCATTCTCTTCATCTTCGTTGTCTTCCATCATAACCCCTCTTTCTCCGTGCTTGGTCCAATAATTATATCCATACATGAAACCGAATCGAAACAAATTGCCATGAAGGACTCTTGAGGAAGAGTATTCTTTCTGATTCCGACACTCACCACATGGATAACACATAAAACCATTCCGCTTGTTTGCCTCTGCCACAACGAGAAAAGGACGCACGCCTTTAATGAACTCGTCAGAGATTCGGTCAGCATACATCCATTGCCGTCTCATCTGCATTTTATAAGTTCATCAAACAAAATCACGATGCTGAGAGTAGTAGTAGTCTAAAAATAAAAGAACACATCGTATACATCAAACAAGCACTGATTTAAAAACTTTCTACTACATCTTTAGTCCCGGTTGGACACACCAACCAAGACTAAAGGGGTTGCGGCAGGCTGGGGCCGACATGAACCCGTTTAGTCCCGAATGGTGTTTCTAATCAGGACTAAAAGTGGGAGACGATACTATATGTCGTGAGTGGACACTATGCCAGTGAGTGGCGACACTGTTTCAGTGGATGGCAACACTATGACAGGGGTGAGTGTCGACATTATGTCATGAGTGTAGACACTATGTTGTGCTGCTTAATCTATAAATAGGCTTCCATGTGAACTATCAACTGCAAGGAAGATCGTGTGCGAGACCAGGGACACCACTACGGCGGAGCTTCTCGAAGATGTCTTAGGACCTCGTCCTCAGACATCTTCGAGGAGCTCGCCGTAGAGGCACTCCCTAATATGTGAAATTATTTAGCTCCACCAGCATACTAATTTAGCTAGAAAAGGTATGAACTGAAAGATGGTGTGCGAGAGCAGGGACACCACTATGGCAGAGCTTCTCGAAGATGTCTTAGGATGCCTCGTCCTCAGACATCTTCGAGGAGCTCGCCATAGAGGCACTCCCTAATTTAATTTGGTAGCTCCATGGCGTGTTCATGTTTTTGTTCTTAATTTCTTTCTTAACTGGCCGATGATTAACTAAATGTTTGGAATATGCCCTAGAGGCAATCATGTATGATGAGATTTCCCATTGTATTCATAAAGTTATTAAGTTGTCCTTGTATAAACATCTGATGTGTATCATTGAATATGTGATTCGGTTGTGGAACTATGCATTCAATTGTTTGTACTAAATATCCTTGGTCATTTAGGTTGTGCTGGACACACAACTTAGACCAATGTGAAAGTTGGCTTGATGACTCGGTTCCACTTGTCATGGGCATGGAAATGCTATTCCAACGTACACAGATTCGGCTAAAGAGTTTAGTGGGTCGGAATGACCCATATTAAGGTACAACGAACTAGCTGTCATTTGTATATCTCAATCAATGTAATCCTTAGATCTGAGGTTCTTGCATAGTCCGAGTTGAGGATCACCGACTTAGGTTCTGTCAAACGTTGATCCATAACTAGTCAGTTATAAAGGCAGAGTTCGGGTCGACTGAGAATCAAGCTGCGTTATGTGAATAACCAAGATGGGATTTTGCCCCTCCACTCGGAGAGATATTCTCTGGGCCCTCTCGTGAGATATGATTTGGAAATCATGGACATGCACGACTCGGTTAAGTGTTAACCGAGGCGATCGACTAAGAGTTAGTCGGGTGAATCACTTATCTTGGATCAAGAAGAGAGTCGGACTATTTAAGGGATGACAATTATTCGCCTATAGTATGACAAGGTATATCGTGAGGCAAAAGGGACTCGGACGTAAGTCGCATTGGAAAGGCAAGTCGTCATGACTCTTTGGTACTTGGGAGTCGGCACGTTCTGCTAGGAGCCGCTACCGACTGATCGATTGAGAGTCGGACTCCAATCGTGTCCAAGTAGCCATGAGCCAGCGGGGTCACACACTTAAGAGCGGGAGCAAGTTCGGATTGGAGCTGAACCTGTAATCTGGTTGGGTTGGACCTAAACCGGATTAGGACTGAGTTAGTGAGTTGGACTCACGGTGACTAGTGTTATATGGGCTTTAGTGAATGGGTCGCGCGAGCAGATTCCACGTTCACTCCCTATATATAGTGGAGCACCGTAACCCAGAAAGGTTAATCGTTGTTCGGTTAGGTCATTCCATGTGTTGGAAACCCTAGCTCCACAGCAGTCCTACCGTCGATACAAACCTAGAAGTTCGCCGCCGGTGCTCCTCCTTGTACGTGTGGATACCAGCAGAGGTGTTGTGCGATCAGCACCAGGACGATCGGATCGTGAGGACTGCACTCCATCAACTGACGCGCTTCATCAGTAATTCGCAACTGCACGTCTAGTGGTAAACCTCGTGGCCTTCTACCTCGGCTAGATCTTGGGATCACCACGTTAGAGGAATTTTTTTGTTTTATCTCCGCGTGGCCCAACAGTGGTATCAGAGCGATAGCTTTTGGTTTTACGCTCGAGATCTCGCATATGTGATATGCGGTTGGCTATAGATGAGATCTATGTGCTGTTTGGTGGTCGATCTATGAGATAGATCGGTTTTGTACGAAGTTGATTGGATCAACTGTGCTCGGGGAATGGTAGATCTGATTTCCGTGATCATACTGCTGAGGTCGTGGAACGACATACCCCTACCGGTCGGCTTCCGCCATCGGGGTATACTGTGACAGGTAAATCCATAAGCGGTGATCGAAGATCAAAGAGTTTGATCGAATCGGAACGATGGTCGGAATCCATGTTCGGATCGTAGATGAGATCTATGTTTTCGGAAAAATCGTCGGGCGCTGCCCGCACCCGCGAGGGGCGCTGCCCCTTCCGGCTAGCGGGACCGCCGGCTTCGCCCTGTCATAGCGCCTTAGATGTCGTTGCGAGTTTCACAACGCCGGTAGATATTGTATCTATGCATAACTTGTTTTTGCAGGAAGTTGTGAATGGTATGGTTCATGTGCATGTGATGTATGTGTGTAATCCATACGTGATCTGCGAATCACGGTTTTTTTGTCAGCCGGCTGGAGCCTAGGTGTTGTCATTTTATTGTATAACGACCTGCGTGTCGAATTCTCTATGTAATTTACTTTCCTAAGCTAGTGTAGCTGTTTGGAGAACCCGGAAGGCCTGCAAGGCGTTGTACATGTCGGTGACATGGAGTAAGACGGCAAGTGACAAGAGTTGGAACGAGTCGGATTACAGGCTTTATGGAGATGGAGATCGCCATGAAGAGAGCCATACCATTTCACATTATAATTGCTTTATTTTGTGTTATTGTTATGTCTCTGTTTTACCTCTATTAGATAGTCGGTAAAATTTAATCCCTCAAAGAAGGTCTAGTCGGTTTTCCCGCCAGTGTTTGCACCATCACAAGTCGGACATTTTTGGTAGTGGGCTCATAAAATTGAGGTCCTGCCAATTCTTTTCGACTAGGTTGGTTCGATTCGGACTCTTACTGCAGAAACACTCGGAAGATAGACGGGTCTATCACAACGGTTGTGGGACTCGGGGAAAGGTCGGATGGGAGTCGGGGCATGTGATGCCACCCGTCCAACAGGAGTCGTATGAGATACGATTGACAAGGAGTTGTCTACCTAGATCACTTGGTGGCTAGCGGTGATGCTAAAGCTCACTAGCCGACTTGCTTATTTAGGATCCTGAATCACTAAGCAACCATCGGAGGGGTGTTGGTTCTAGTGGGAGCATAAAATATTAAAATGTTTAATATGCTTGCTCTTTTATGAATACATGTCTTAAGTGCTTTGCATATTTTCTGTTGTAGATCATGGCACCAAGTAGAAGTCACTCTCAGATATCCGGTTTTGCGTTTAGAACCATTCCTGAGAAAGATAAACTGAACGACACTAATTTTACCAACTGTTATCGAAATCTGAGAATTGTTCTCAAACAAGAAAATAAGACCATGTCCTAGACAACCCACTTCCAGATGAGCCGATTGAGAATCCGACTGTCGCTGCCACCAATGCCTACCGTCGGGCTAAGGATGAGACCACGTATATTAGCTGTCTTATGCTTGCTCACATGGAACCGGACTTGCAAAAGCAGTTCGAGCATGTTGAGGCCTACGTTATGATCGAAAGCCTCAAAAGTATGTTCCAGGCTCAAGCGAAGACTGAGAGGTATCAAGTCTCTCAGGCTTTTCTGAGTTGCAAGCTTAAGGATGGTGATCCACTGAGTCCGCATGTGATCAAAATGGTTTGTTACGTGCAGTCTATGGAGAGGCTTGGCTACCCCATAAGCGAAGAGTTCGCTACGGATATAATTATGAACTCTCTTCCTAGTGCATATGGGCAGTTCATTTCGAACTACCACATGCATGGTATGGATAAGAAGCTCACTGAATTACACGGGATGTTCAAGCAGGCAGAGGCGGATCTCAAGAAGGGCGTCAGTCAAGTGTTGATGGTGCAGAAGAAGGCTAAGTTCAAGAAGAGTTCTTGGACTAAGAAGAAGGCTAAGTCAGGAGGAAAGCAGGCTCCGGACCTGGTCCCAAGCGCTTCCTCAGGGACTAAGCCATCTCCTTCAGCCGGATCCACTTGCTTCTACTGCAAGGCAGATGGCCACTGGAAGAGGAACTGCAGCAAGTACTTTGCCGATAAAGCCAAGAGTGGAGGTATGACTTCCGACTCAGGTACACTTGTTTGCAATGTTATAGACATATATCTTGCTGATGCACCTAATAGTTCTTGGGTATATGATACCGGTTCAGTTATTCACATCTGCAACTCGTTGCAGGGACTGGTAAGAACTAGGAGCGTAGCAAGATGTGAGGTTGATATTCGAGTCGGCAACAAAGCAAGAGTTGCTGCGTTGGAAGTCGGCACGATGCAACTTCTTTTACCTTTCGGATTCATTATGGAACTGAATAATTGTTATTATGTTCCAGTGCTCAGTAGAAACATTATTTCTACTTCATGTTTGATGAGGCAAGACTATGAGTCAAATATCAAGAATAATGGTTGTTCTTTGTATTTGAATGATATGTTTCACGGCTTTGCACCCATCCAGGACGGGTTATTTATTTTGAATCTTGATGGTGAGTCGGTTTATAACATAAATGTTAAAAGGTTGAAACCAAATGATCTGAATATGACTTACTTTTGGCACTGTCGGCTTGGTCATATAAGTTGGAAACGCATGAAGAAGCTCCATGATGATGGACTCCTAACTTCGTTCGACTTGGAGTCATTCGAGACATGCGAATCTTGCCTACTCGGCAAAATGACCAAGACACCTTTTGCAAAGAGTTGCGAAAGGGCGTCCGACTTGTTGGGACTAGTACATAGTGATGTATGTGGACCAATGAGCACGACAGCCAAGGGTGGTTATGAGTACTTCATTACCTTCACAGATGATTTGAGTAGGTATGGATATATCTACTTGATGAAACATAAGTCGGAAGCCTTTGAAAAGTTCAAAGAGTTCCAGAATGAAGCACATAATCAACTCGGCAAGAAAATAAAGTTTCTTCGGTCGGACCGAGGAGGCGAGTACATGAGCCATGAGTTTGATGACCATCTGAAAAGTTGTGGAATAGTTCCTCAACTTACTCCGCCAGGAACGCCACAAAGGAATGGTGTTTCGGAAAGGCGGAATCGAACCTTGTTGGACATGGTACGGTCAATGATGAGTCGGACAGATCTGCCTTTATCATTTTGGGGTTATTGTCTAGAAACAGCGACGTTCACACTAAACAGAGTACCATCAAAATCGGTAGGGAAGACACCGCATGAGATGTGGACTGGCAAAAAGCCGAGTTTTTCTTTTCTTAAGATTTGGTGTTGTGAAGCATTTGTCAAGCGACTTCAGTCGGACAAGCTTACAGCCAAGTCGGATAAGTGTATTTTCGTGGGGTATCCGAGGGAAACCTTGGGTTACTACTTCTACAACCGAGAAGAGGGCAAAGTGTTTGTCGCTCGGAATGGTGTCTTCCTTGAGAAAGAGTTTCTCAGTCGGGGAGTAAGTGGGAACACGGTGCAACTCGAAGAAATTCGAGAGGAACCGGCTAGTAGCGAGCCGGTCGTGGCAGCTGAGACGACATCAGCACCTGTACTACGAAGATCGGCAAGATTATGAAGTGTTTGTGATGTGTTACTGTTAGACAGTGATGAGCCGTCAAATTATTCGGAAGCGATGGTGGGATCTGATTCCGAGTCATGGCTTGGATCCATGAGATCCGAGATAAAGTCCATGGATGAAAATCAAGTTTGGAACTTGATTGATATGCCAGACAGTGCAAGACCCGTCGAGTGCAAATGGGTCTTTAAGAACAAAACTGATATGGATGGAAATGTTTCAATCTATAAAGCACGCCTTGTCGCGAAGGGGTTCCGACAAGTTCAAGGAGTTGATTACGACGAGACTTTCTCGCCCGTAGCGATGCTTACATCAGTTCGGATCATGTTAGCTATAGCGGCCTATTTTGACTACGAGATATGGCAGATGGATGTCAAAACGGCTTTCCTGAACGGAAATTTAACCGAGGACGTGTATATGATACAGCCCGAGGGTTTTGTCGATCCGCCTAATGCTGACAAGGTGTGCAAACTTCAGAAATCCATTTATGGGTTGAAGCAAGCATCTCGGAGTTGGAATATTCGCTTTGATGAGGTAGTCAAAACGTTTGGCTTCATCAAGAGTGATCATGATTCTTGTTTGTACAAGAAGTTTAGTAGGAACAAAGTAAATTTTCTAATCTTATATGTGGATGACATATTACTGATTGGAAATAAAGTCCAGATGTTGCAAGAAACCAAGGAATCATTGGAAAGGAGTTTCTCAATGAAAGACTTGGGTGAGGCAACATACATCATCGGAATCCGGATCTATAGAGATAGATCAAGGAGGCTCATTGGATTGAGTCAGAGTACTTATTTGGACAAAGTGTTGAAGAAGTTCAACATGGAATCATCTAAGAAGGGGTTCTTACCGATGTCCCATGGTGTAAAACTTAGCAAGACTCAGTGTCCTTCGACAACTGATGAGCGAAGTCGGATGACTGCGATTCCATATGCTTCTATAGTCGGATCCATCATGTATGCCATGATTTGTACTAGGCCGGATATTTCCTATGCTCTAAGTGTTGTGAGCAGATACCAGGCTGATCCTGGAGAGATCCACTGGACAGCGGCTAAAAATATCCTAAAGTACTTGAGAAGGACTAAGGATATGTTCTTGGTTTATGGTGGTGAAGATGAACTCAGTGTAAAGGGTTACACGGATGTGAGTTATCTTACCGACTCTGATGATTCTCGTTCGCAATCCGGATACCTGTTTATTATAAACAGAGGTGCTGTGAGCTGGAAGAGTTCCAAGCAAGAGACTGTGTCTGCGTCTACAATAGAGGCTGGGTATATTGCCGCCTCGGAGGCAGCAAAGGAAGCTGTTTGGATGAGGAATTTCCTCATGGATATTGGTATGGTTCAGGGCTCGTCCAATCCGTTAGACGTGTATTGTGACAACAATGGTGCTATTGCACAAGCCAAGGAACCTAGACAGCACCAGAAGAACAAGCACATACTCATGCGGTACCACCTGATTCGCCAGTTCGTGGATCAGGGTGATATCAAGTTATGCGGATATTGCGGATATTCGCCAGTTCGCCAGGTACACACAGATGCAAATATTGCGGATCTGTCTTGGGAATGACCACGGCAGACGCTGCAATCGGCAGCGAGTAGTAGAACGAAGGGCAAGGGCGGCCAGCCATCTGCTGTGCGAGATGAGGGCGGAGACACAGGGGTTTACCCAGGTTCGGCCCCCGGAGGGTAAAGACCTACTCCTGCTAGATTGTATTGTGATGAAGGTACAATGGGGAAAGCTCGACGGCTAGGCGGCGAGTCGCTTGGGTGGATGATAGAACGTATCCTCTACACGCCCTGTAGGTAGGTTTATATAGACTCACCCCCCTAGGGTTTACATATCTCAACCGAATCAGTTAAGGTTTAGGTACTCGTTTAACCTAATCCGACTGGGCCTATCTACACGCCTGGGCCTTCAGTTTCCAGTCGCTTGGATCCACGCCCGGCCTTGATCCAGTCGCCGTCTTGCAGGCCCACTCGCCAGTTCCTGGGCCGGTCGGAAACGTCCTGCTGGGTATACCCCGGTAGGCATATCCCCATTAGTAGTCCCTGAGGCTGTTGTCGATTGGGCGCAGGTGGTTGCTGGCAGTCGGAGCATACGGGTCCAATGCAGACATCCAGTCGAATCGGCGGCGGGCTCCTGAATAAGGGAAAAAACAATTCATTCTGGTCGCAGCTCGGCGAATAGGTCGGCGAAATATTTAGCCACTGTTGTAATGGTCGGGTCGGCGAGGCGAGTGGCTGAAGTTGGACCGTCAAACACAGTCAAAACTAGCCGTTGGGGTAATCCAACGGTAACTTTTGGCGTAATCATCGCGTAGTAACGGACTCCTGATTTGGCGGGTAACAACCGCTATATAAAGGGAATGGTAGGCGATCAGATAGCCATCTCCTCGTCATTTCCTCCGATTGCGCGCACCTCCGTTTTCCTTCGTATCGCGATTTCAGCCGATCCAAAATCCTCCGACCTCCACGAACCCTTCCGCCAATGGCCCCCTCCACCGAACCATGGGGCAGGTCCAAGTGTACGAGAGCGTTACTGGCGTCCTTCGAGGAGGCCAGGATCCTGCGTGCCGGCAGGTGGCGCATCCCTGCGGCCGGAGAGGTGACTCCGGACCCACGCGAGGGAGAATTCGTCTACTTCACCAGCCACCTGGAACGGGGGCTGGGATTCCCCATATATCTCTTCTTCCGGCGCTTCTGTGCCTTCTACGGGATCCAGCCATCAGACCTGGGCCCGCACAGCATCGAGCATCTCGCCATTTTCATGGCTTTCTAAGAGTGCTACCTGGGCTGCAGGCCCTACTTTCCCCTGTGGCAAGATCTGTTCCACGGGAGGATCAGTCGCGAAGAAGCAGGCGGTCCAATGCTTGCCGCGGGTGGCTTGACGTTTCAATTGAAGTCGAAGGCCTCCTTTTTCGATCTGATGCTACCTGCCAAGGCGGCGAGCGAATGGAAGAAGTCTTGGTTTTACGTTACCGAGGCGACTCCAGATGGCGAGGTGGTGATTCCGAGATACTCTGCCGACCGGCCCGAGCCGCGCCGACTCCAAGTCGGCAAGCTTCCAACGGACCAGCGAATGGTCGTGGATGAGATGCTCCAAACCATCCGCGGCCTAAAGAAGAAGGGTCTTCAGACCATCAACTTGTACAACTGCTGGCTCGGGCGGCGACTCGTTCCCCTAGCCCACCGTGACCATTATATGTATGAGTACACGGGCCGGGAGGACTCGACGAAATCCTGCCTCACCGAGTGGCAACTCGAGGACTACCTTCCGACGCTGAAGAAGATTACCCAGGCGCCGTACCTGGACGCGAAGGCTGGGGTCTCCCCCTACACCGCGAAGCATCCAGCCCCGACGGTAAGTCATTTTTCTATCATTCGCAATCGCAGTTGATGCTGTCGCGGTTTTACTGATACTGTCTCATGCCTATTGCAGTTATTTCAAGTGGTGGAAGGGTGGCTTCCACCCGCGGACGACGAGAATTCGAGCTCGTCCGTCCCGGATGGGGGCGAATCGCCTCCTGCGAGGGGCGGCGTCGAGAGTGACAGGAGCGGCGATGACGACGAGTCCGAGGAAGAGGTCGCCCCGCTGGTCCGCAAAACTCGCGGACAGCGTCAGCGTGAGCTCGAAGCGAGCAAAAGCCTTGAACATGATGATGACGACGACGAGCTCCCCGAGCACACCTCGTGTCGCGAGTACACTCCATTGAAAAAGAAGAAGAAGAACAAAGAAGTGAAGGCCCTTCCGAAGAGGAAGACGAAGCCGGCGAAACAAGCATCTCCGCCTCATTCCGCGAGTAGCTCCGACGGCATCAGCCCGGCTAGGGACGAAGCGCTACAGACGACGGCAGCACCGAATGCCACCGCCGTCCTGAGTGAGGTGCCTCTGGCCTCGATTCCTTCCCCATTCGCCCCAGTCTCTGGGTCAGGGGTCGCTCCAGCCGCGGCAGCTTCGCCTCCCAGGAAAGTTCCTGCCGAAGACGTCATGGAGGCTCTTGTCGCGGCCTCATCGACAAAAAGGCCATCTGTGTCTTGGGCGCATGATGTCCTAGAGATGGGCCTCAGTCGACGACTGGGCCCCGAACTGGAGAAGCCGGCTGGCATTCGCACGGGGCTGCGGTTCATTCCAGTCGCTAAGTGAGTTTTATTCACCTGCTTTATTTTTCATTGTAGTCGTGCTCATATACTCAATTTGCAGGACTAGCGTTAAAAATATAGGCCATCCGTCTGTGGCCAAGGTGCCGCCAGTCGTCGCCGAGGAGACCCCCTCTCGGAAGAGGAAGGCTGATGAGGTCGCTGCCCCCGCAGATAGTGCCGAGAAGGCCAAGAGCGACGAAGTCGTCACGGTGTCTGACGACACGACGATTGCTCTGAGTGATCCTGCGGCGGGGGCGGCCTCGGCGACCAAGGAGGGTGCTTCCTCGCCTGGGATGGCCGAGCCAGCCTCTTTTGGTGCAGGTACATCCATCGACCCCACTTCATGGCCAAAGCGGCCACGGTGAGTGGTACCACGCCATCGAGTCGCGCACCTGGGGTCGCCGAGACAGAGGTCGAGCAGCGTCGCGGGCACACTCCAGCTCTTCTCACATCCGTGGACGCACTACAACTTCATGGCATGCTGGGCGCCTCCATCCAGTTATGTCCAGTCCCCGAGGATCGGGCCACTGAATTGCAGTGGTCAGATTCTTTTGGTGTTGGTCTTTCATTTCTTGCGCCCAGTCCCCGAGTGCGCATTCGCTGAATTTCAGCGGGTGGGCGCTCAGGATTTTTGATCGCCAGTCCCCGAGTGTCTAGTCGCTAAATTTCAGCGGGTAGGCACTTAGGATTTTTGATCTCCAGTCCCCGAGTGTCTAGTCGCTGAATTTCAGCAGGTAGGCACTTAGGATTTTTTATCTCCAGTCCCCAAGTGTCTAGTCGCTGAATTTCAGCGGGTGGGCACTTTAGGATTTCGTTTTTGCTAACTGTTTGACCTTTGCACAGGGTTTGCAGCGTGAATCAACCGACCGGCTTGCTGCGAAGTGTCGCGCGGAGAAGGACCTTGTCGCCATTCAAGAGGCAAACAAGGGACTCCATGCGATTGCTGCGAAGGCAGAAGAGGTTCGCCAGGGCCTTGTCCCGGCGAGTGAGCTGACAGCGGCGCAATCTGCGTTGTGTTTGGCGGAGAAGCGGATTGCCAACCTTGAGCGCGAGCTTGCGGACCCGAAGGAGGAGGCGAGCTCAGCGGATGGGCGAGCCAAGGATGTCGTTATAGCCGCCGCTGAGGAGCGTAAGGTCTCCGACGCCCTTGTTGCTGGGCTTCAAGACGACTACACCTCTCTTCAAAACTTCATCACGGAGCTCTCCCGTCCTTTGATTGGTATGTGTGCCGCCTCTTCCTATAATATTCCATTGTGTGATCTTTGATGTAATCACTACCCCTCCTATCCACAGGTCGGATTATTGATAGCGCGGAAGAGGCGCAGTCGTTCGACGCGCGGCAGTGCGTGGCCACTCTGGTCGACTCGGCCACGCTGTCCGCACTTGTTTTCGGGCGTATCTTCAAGAGATGTCGCCCACGGAAGTGATTCCCAACGACCTCGTCGAAGTGTGGCGGTACTTCGAGAAGGCTCCATCAGTCGTCGAGTTCCTGACGCGGTCGGCGTTCCGGCGTGGGGAGGCGACGGCGCTTAGCCTTCGGCTCTCCCACTTCCCGGAAGACTTCGATCTGGACGACGTGACGAGTGGCTACCCGTCGTCGACGGGCTCGGTGGAGATCGCTGAGGTGCTGAAGCTGACGGACCGTGCCGCAGTGTACTCCGATCACGTCTGGGCGATGGGCGACCTCCTTCCTTATCAAGAGACGATCGTTGCACCCAACGACCCCGAGCCGCAGCACCGGGATTTCAAGATCGAGCAGCCCTTCCATGCGGCGATGGAGGGTGAGCTGAAGACGTACCCGTCAAACCCGTACACTCCCTTCATTCGCAATCGCAAGGGTGGCGGCGAGTCGACGTCGAAGCCTGCGGAGTAAAACATTGTGCCCTGGGGCGTTAGTAGCAGTTCTGCCGTTGGGCATACTTTGTACTTTGTGACAATTGTGACATGCTATAATGAGATATCGTGTTATTTTGTGATTTGATTTGCGTTTGAGATTGAGGGTTGAACGAGTCCCCGAGCGCGTCCGCCCTTTTTATGGGGTTCACCTCGTTTGTTTATGTGTTTGTGGTTTTCAACGTTTTGTTATTGAGGTCGACTCGCCCGATCTTGGAAAGCCAGTCGCAAGGCGACTCCCATGAGTGCTCTGTACTTCACCGTTTTCCCTTGCGCGAACGAGATCGGGTAGCTGAGTCCCCGAGTGTGGTACTTGGTTGTTCTAGGCGTAGCTCTAGGGTGGGTGAGGACTGATCGCATTAGAGTAAGCGCATCACTCCTGCCTGGCCCGACGGGTCAGTCGCGTGGTGAGTCCTGGGCATGCTCTCATACTTGGAGTTTCCCTAGCCGCTCGCGCTAAACTGGTCGTCAGTCCCCGAGCGTGGTACTTGGACGTTCGAGTCGTTGTGTCGAGGATGCGGAGGATCATGGTCGCTGTGAGGAGCCAAGGCAGTTGTCTTGGCTTGTTAAGCCAGTCGATCTAGGCGACTCCAATGGGGCTTCGGGTAGGCGTTTTTCGTGGACGTTACAAGTCCTGGGGTAACCCAATGCTCTTGTAGCACACTACTTGGCTGCGCCGATCGCTGTACCAGAGGTTGACTCCTGCAGTTAGCTTGGTGCTATTACTACGAGTGCGAGTGGCACAAGACACGGGGAGTAGACGCAATTTGCGGTAACCAATATGTTTTATTTCATAGCGACTGGAGGATACATATGTGGAGTTATAGGAGTAGAACTTCCATAGGAGGTTTACATTCCATGGTCGCTTGACGTCGAGTTTGCCGTCCCCCCGGACATCGATGAGGTAGTAAGCATCGTTGCCGAGTACTCGCCCGATGGCGAATGGTCCCTCCCATGGGGGGGAGAGCTTGTGCATGCCCTTCCTGTCCTGGATGAGTCGTAGCACCAGGTCGCCTTCCTGGAAGGTGCGAGTTTTCACCCGCCGGCTATGGTTGCGGCGGAGTCCTTGCTGGTAGATGGCAGTGCGAGAGCGATCTAGGTCGCGTGCCTCGTCGAGTTGATCGACTCCGTCCTGGCGTGCGAGTTCGTTCGCAGCCTCCGTGTAGTGGACGACCATTGGCGAGTCGTGCTCGAGGTCGGTGGGCATGACTGCCTCGGTGTCGTACACCATGAAGAAGGGGGTGAACCCTGTCGACCTGTTAACTCACGTGCGGATACCCCAGATGACGGAGGGTAGCTCCTCGACCCAGCACCCGGCGGTGCGCTCGAGTGGTACTTGCAGCCGCGGCTTCAGGCCGTGGAGGATGGTCTGGTTGGCCCGTTCCGCCTGGCCGTTGGACTCCGGGTGGGCGACTGATACGAGGTCGAGTCGGATGTGATGTTCCTCGCAGAACTCGGCCATGGCTCCTTTGGCGAAGTTGGTGCCGTTGTCTGTGATGATGCTGTTTGGGAACCCGTAGCGATATATGAGCTCGCGTAGGAATTTTGTGGCGGTCTTCCTGTTGCATTTCCGGACTGGCTTGGCCTCCACCCACTTGGTGAATTTATCGACCGCGACCAGGAGGTGGGTGAAGCCGGAGGGGGCCTTTTTGAAGGGGCCTACCATGTCCGTGCCCCATACGGCGGATGGCCAGGTGATGGGGATGGTCTTGAGCGCTGAGCTTGGCACGTGTGTCTGGTTGGTGTACTTCTGGCACCCGGCGCACCGCTGGACGATGTCGATAGCGTCGGCGTGTGCGGTGGGATAGTAGAAGCCGTGTCGCATAGCCTTCACGACCAGAGAGCGGGCTCCGGCATGGTGACCGCAGTCGCCGGAATGGATGTCGTGGAGGATCTTGCGTCCTTCGGCGGGTTTGACGCAGCGTTGGAACACGCCGGTCACGCTGCACTTGTGGAGCTCGCCGTCGATGATGGTGAAGGATTTGCATCGCCGTGCAACCATCCGGGCGTCTGTCTCGTCCGCCGGCAAGGTGCCAGCCTCCAGGTAGGCGATGTACGGCTTGTTCCAGTCGTCTGGCTCGGCGATGAGTGCGACTAGGGCTGCCTCTGGATGCAGCGGGACTCCAATGTCGATCTCCCTTGGGGGAGAGACTGACGGTTTGGTGATCGTGTCAAGGAAGACGCCGGCAGGTGGTGCGAGTCGAGCCGACCCGATGCGAGAGAGTGCGTCGGCCTCCTCGTTCTTCCGCCGGTCGATCCATTCGACGGAGTAGCCTGCGAAGTGTCCGCCCATCTTGTCCACTGCTTGGCGATACGCCGCCTTAGTGGGGGAGACGGCGTCGTAGGTGCCAGCGACTTGTCCAGCGACGAGGTCGGAATCTCCGTAGTAGCGTAGGCGGTTGACGTTCATTTCCTTGGCAGCTCGCATGTCGTGGAGTAGTGCCTCGTACTCGGACATGTTGTTAGTGCAGGGGGTGAAGTTGAGGCAGAGGATGTAGCGGAGCTTGTCTCCCTTCGGGGAAGTCAACACGATCCCTGCTCATGCCCCGTCCGCGTTCTTGGAACCGTCGAAGTGCAGGCTCCAGTAGTGGAGGTATGGCAGCTTTTCCGGCTGCTGGGCCTCTTCCCAGTCGGCGATGAAGTCCGCGAGAGCCTGCGACTTGATCGCTTTTCGTGGCTCGTACTTGATGTTGTGGACGCCGATTTCGATGGCCCACTTGGCGACTCGCCCGATCGCCTCACGGTTGCGGATGATGTCCTGCAACGGTGCTGAGGAGACGACCGTGGTCGGATGCTCCTGGAAGTAGTGCGGCAGTCGCCGCTGTGCTCTGAAGACTGCGTATACCAGTTACTGGTATTGCGGGTACCGCTGGCGCGACTCGGTGAGGACCTCGCTGATGTAGTACACCGGTCGCTGTACCGGGCGCTCCTTTCCTTCCTCCGGCCGCTCGACGACCATGACGACGCTGACGACGCACTCGGAAGCCGCGACGTAGACCAGCATGGGTTCTTTGTCGACGGGGGCGGCGAGTAGTGGTGCTGCGAGTAGCACCTTCTTGAGGTCGCGGAGTGCGTCGTCCGCCTCCTTATCTCAATGGAAGGTGGGGTTCTTTCGCATCAGGCGGTGTAGGGGCATCGCCTTTTCACCCAATCGGGGGATGAAGTGGATAAGAGTCGCGACTCGCCTGGCCAGCTTCTAGACATCGCACAGGCACTCGGGTTTGCCGAGTCGAGCGATTGTGTCGATCTTGGTGGGGTTCGCCTCGATCCCATGCTTGGAGACGACGTACCCCAGTAGTTGCCCTGCTGGTACACCGAAGGTGCAATTGCCTGGGTTTAGCTTTATCTTGTATTTCCGCAGGTTGGCGAATGTCTCCGCCAGGTCGCGAGTAGATTGCCCTGGCGAGCAGACTTCACTACCACGTCGTCGATGTAGACGTGGATATTGCGGCCAATTTGGCTCGCAAGGCATTCCTGCATGCACCGCTGGTAGGTTGCCCTGGCGTTCTTGAGGCCAAAGATCATGGCGGTGTAGCAGAAGGCCCCGAATGGCATCATGAACGCCGTCTTTTCCTCGTCCTCGACGGCCATTTTGATCTGGTTGTACCCAGAGTAGGCGTCAAGGAAACACAGCAACTCCGAACCCGCGGTGGAATCGATTATTTGGTCGATCCGCGGGAGGACGAATTGCTCCTTCGGGAGGCGCTGTTTAAGTTTGTGTAGTCGATACACATTCTCCAGGTCCCATTTTTCTTCTCGACCAGGACTGGGTTTGCCAGCCACTAGGAGTATTTTATGGGCCGGATGAAGCCTGCAGCGAGTAGACGTTGCACCTCCTCGGCGATGGCTCGGCGGCGCTCTTCATTGAAGGGCCGCAGCGACTGCTTGACAGGTCGCACTTTGGGGTCGGCGTTAAGTTTGTGCTCAGCGAGTTCCCTAGGGACACCAGGCATGTCAGAGGGCTTCCATGCGAAGATGTCCCTGTTCTCATGGAGGAACTCGATGAGCGCGCCTTCCTATGCTGGGATCATGCCCGTCCCGATCGTCACCGTCTGGCTTGAGTCGCCTGGGAATAGATCGACGGTGCGGGTGTGCGTCGTCGCCTCAAAGGCGGAGGTGTTGACGCCCTCCGAATTGGGCTTCTTGAGTATGGTGGGGTCGTCGTTGTTGACCCCACTCGCGTATTTGGCGAGCTCGTCGCCGTGGTTGGTCTCTGCCGCGATGACGGTGTCGGCGAGTTCGGATCCTTTGGCCTCGCACTCGGCGGCCATGTCGGGGTCGCCGTTGATGGTGATGACGCCGCGCGGCCCGGGGAGCTTCATCGCGTTGTACGCGTAGTGGGGCGCTTCCATGAACTTGGCGAACACCTGGCGCCCCAGGACGCAGTGGTAGGGGCTGTCGAAGGGTACCAGCTCGGTGCGGAAGTTTGCTGGTGTGCCGAAGGTGACTGGCAGCGTGACCTTGCCGATCGGGTACGCCTTCCGACCGGGGACAATGCCATGGAACCTGGTGTAGGTCGTCTCGACCATCGACTGCGGGAGCCGCAGTCGCCTGAAGGTGTCCAAGTATAGGATATTGATGGAGCTGCCGCCGTCCATCAGTGTCTTGGGGAGCCAGTAGTCTCCCACCTTGGGCTTGACCACCAGGGCGACTCGGCCTGGGTACTCGATGCGTGGCGAGTGGTCCTGGCGGCTCCAGGTGATGGGCTGCTCCGACCAGTTGAGGAACTGGGGAACGTCCACCTGGGCCACCGCGTTGACGGCGACGGTGCGGGTGATGACCTTCTTCTCGCGCTTCGTGTTGAAGCCTGTGAAGGTGTGGAGCGAGCCAGCCACAGTGCCGAATTTTCCGCCGTTTGGCGGGTTGTTGTCGGGATCCTCCCGCGCTCGCCGTGCCTTCTCGATCTCCTTGAGAGAGTGGCAGTCAGCAGTCGTGTGTGTGGCGGGCTTCCCTTCCCTGCTGTGAAACGCACAAGGTTGGTTAAGGAGGGCCGCGGGGTCGAACCTTGGTTTCGCCTTGTAGTTGCCGTCGTCGCGGCGTTGCCCTCCATCGCGGCGGAAGCTCTTGGGCTCGCGCTGCGCGTGCCCAGCGTTGGCGACAAAGTCGACTCGCCCATCACTGCGGCGCTTGCCGGTGAGGCGAGTGTTGCTATAGCGTAGGTCGGACCATCATCCGTTGTCATTGCCGCTTGTGCGGCGTTGGCCTCCCGACTCGTCGTCGGTTTCCAGGTTTGGGTCTTCCTCCGCGTATCTCTTGGCGATCTCGAGGAGATACGGTATGTTGTCGAGCGTGCGGGAGTGTCGTTTGAGCTTGGCGACCAGGGGCTCGTAGCGGCACGAGGTCTTGACGCAATGGATTGCGGTGTCCGGGTGGATGCCGACCGTGTTGTACCATAGTTCTTGCCACCACTGGACCCAGTTGCGGGTCGACTCGCGGGGTCCCTGGACGCATCGTTCCAGGTCCTCGATGGTGGTGGCGCGCATGTAGGAGCACTTGAAGTTCCTGACGAAGGCATCTCGCATCTCTTCCAGGAGTCGATGCTATCCTGAGGAAGGGTGTTGATCCACTGCCTACATGTTTCCTCCATCATCAGGGGGAGGTAACGGGCGTCTAACAGGTCGGTGTGGCCAGCGATCCCCATTGCCATGAGGTAGGTGTCCAGCCACACGGAGGGGTCGTACGAGGGGTCGTACTTCTCTATTTCCTTCGGCGCTTTGAAGTTCGCCGGGTATTTTTCGCCTCGGATCATCGGTCCGAAGCACCGGGGCCCGAGTCGGCTTAGCGACCCCATTGGCTCGCCGGCGCGGCGATTGGTTAGGGTGTGTCGCAGGTCATCGGGCTAGAGTGCGCGCCAGCTTTGGTTGTTGATGATGTGGGTGCAGGCGTCGACGGGCTGACCGTTGGCGGCGACGAAGTTGGTCGCTGGCCTGGGGTCGTTGGTGGAGAGTGTCGCGTTCACGGGTCGGTGTTGGAGCTGTAGTGGCTCGGGTGGCGGGCAATTGAGGGTGTTTGCCGCCAATGGACGGCCGCTTGAGGCCGCTCTGCTGCCCGAAGAGCGCGAGTACACCCGACCCTGCGAGTCGGCGCCTGCGTTTTGCTGCTCGACCGCCTTTGCGAGCAGGGCCCTGACGTATTGGATCTGTAGGGCGCCATCACCGGTGGCCGTGATGTTTTCGGCCGCTGCTCGGCCCGCCACGAGGTTGTCCATTGGGGTGGAGAACAGTGGTAGGTCGTTCGCGTCTCGCTCCCACGAAGAGACTACGATCCGCGGCTGGTCCCTGGGTGGTGTGCGGTTGGGTGGAGGTGGGGCGCCGTTCTCCGTCGACCCTGGTGGGGGCCGGGCGCTTCCTCCTGGTGGCGCGTTCTCGCAGATCGCGCGCTCGGCCACGCAGGCTGGGTCGTTCTCATCGTCGAAGTTTAGGGCGCGCCCCTGGACGGTGGGGTTCAAGCGCGACCTGATTCGCTGCTGGTGGTAGCGCGATAGCTCCTGCGCCGTGACCTGCTCGAGGCGAAAATTTTCGCGCTCGGTTTGCTCCTTGCGGACTGCCTCCGCCAGCTTCAGGCGGAGTTCCTCGACCTCCGTTGCCGTGGCGTTAGGAGGGATCGGGGTGGAGAAGGGACCCTCCAGCGGATCGGTGCTGATCGCCATGTAGGTCGCGGCGTGGCGACCAGTCCCATCGCGGAGATCGGCGGAGTTTTTCGACCCGGATTCGAAGTCGAAGATCCCGAGGATGGAGGGATCCTCGAAGTCTCCCATGTTGGAGACCTCGGTGATGGAGCCCGCGGGCGAAGCCGCGATGATGGATCCGGCGAGTGACGCCGGGTTCGCCGAATCGGCGTCGTCGTTGAGGGCCGCGTCTTCCGTGGCCGCGGTGGTTTCGGCCATGTCGCTGTGGGCCGAGTTGTACTCGGAGGCGAGGCGATGGATCGTGCGGACCTGGCTCTCGGAGAACCGGTCGCGTGGCGGCGACTCGCGGATGCGAGCCGAGTCCTCCGAGACGATGATGTCGGTGAGGCCGACGAAGAGGCTGATCGTGCCGACTGGCAAGATCATGCTGTGCATGACGGGTCGCGCCGCCAGGACGTAGCTGCTCGGCAAGATCTGGAGCATCTCTCCGATCGCTATCATGCGGCCGGTGGCGACCGTCTCGTTGACGGGAAGATTGGATCTCGCCGCAGAACACCGACCAGACCGGCCAGGCACCACTGTCGTGGGAATGACCACGGCAGACGCTGCAATCGGCAGCGAGTAGTAGAACGAAGGGCAAGGGCGGCCAGCTATCTGCGGTGCGATATGAGGGCGGAGACACAGGGGTTTACCCAGGTTCGGCCCCCCGGAGGGTAAAGACCTACTCCTGCTAGATTGTATTGTGATGAAGGTACAATGGGGCGAGCTCGACGGCTAGGCGGCGAGACACTTGGGTGGATGGTAGAACGTATCCTCTACACGCCCTGTAGGGAGGTTTATATAGACTCACCCCCCCCCCTAGGGTTTACATATCTCAACCGAATCAGTTAAGGTTTCGGTACTCGTTTAACCTAATCCGACTGGGCCTATCTACTCACCTGGGCCTTCAGTTTCCAGTCGCTTGGATCCACGCCCGGCCTTGATCCAGTCGCCGTCTTGCAGGCCCACTCGCCAGTTCCTAGGCCGGTCGGAAACGTCCTGCTGGGTATACCCCGGTAGGCATATCCCCATCAGGATCCGTTGACATAGCCGTTACCACAACCGAAGCATGAGGCGCACCTGAGAGCCATGGGCATTAGATGCTTAGACATGTGATGTTAGAAGATTGACTCTAGTGCAAGTGGGAGACTGTTGGGAATATGCCCTAGAGGCAATCATGTATGATGAGATTTCCAATTGTATTCATAAAGTTATTAAGTTGTCCTTGTATAAACATCTGATGTGTATCATTGAATATGTGATTCGGTTGTTGAACTATGCATTCATATTGTTTGTACTAAATATCCTTGGTCATTGAGGTTGTGCTGGACACACAACTTAGACCAGTGTGAAAGTTGGCTTGATGACTCGGTTCCACTTGTCATGGGCATGGAAATGCTATTCCAACTTACACAGATTCGACTAAAGAGTTTAGCGAGTCGGATTGACCCATATTGAGGTACAACGAACTAGCTGTCATTTATACATCTCAATCAATGTAATCCTTAGACCTGAGGTTGTTGCATAGTCCGAGTTGAGGATCACCGACTTAGGTTCTGTCAAACGCTGATCCGTAACTGGTCAGTTATAAAGGTAGAGTTCGGGTCGACTGAGAATCAAGCTGCGTGATGTGAATAACCAAGATGGGATTTTGCCCCTCCACTCGGAGAAATATTCTCTAGACCCTCTCGTGAGATATGATTCAGAAAGCATGTCCATGCACCACTCGGTTAAGTGTTAACCGAGGCAATCGACTAAGAGTTAGTCGGGTGAATCACTTATCTTGGATCAAGAAGAGAGTCGGACTATTTAAGGGATGACAATTATTTGCCTATAGTCTGACAAGGTATATCGTGAGGCAAAAGGGACTCGGACGTAAGTCGCATTGGAAAGGCAAGTCGTCATGACTCTTTGGTACTTGGGAGTCGGCACGTTCTGCTAGGAGCCGCTATCGACTGATCGATTGAGAGTCGGACTCCAATCGTGTCCAAGTAGCCATGAGCCTGCGGGGTCACACACTTAAGAGCGGGAGCAAGTTCGGATTGGATCTGAACCTGTAATCTGGTTGGGTTGGACCTAAACCGGATTAGGACTGAGTTAGTGAGTTGGACTCACGGTGACTAGTGTTATATGGGCTTTAGTGAATGGGTCGCGCGAGCAGAGCCCACGTTCACTCCCTATATATAGTGGAGCACCGTAACCCAGAAAGGTAATCGTTGTTCGGTTAGGTCATTCCATGTGTTGGAAACCCTAGCTCCACAGCAGTCCTACCGTCATACGAACCGAGAAGTTCGCCGCCGGTGCTCCTCCTTGTACGTCTGGATACCAGCAGAGGTGATGTGCGATCAACACCAGGACGATCGGATCGTCAGGACTGCACTGCATCAACGGATGCGCTTCATCAGTAATTCGCAACTACGCGTCTAGTGGTAAACCTCGTGGCCTTCTACCTTGGCTAGATCTTGGGATCACCACGTTAGAGGAAAATTTTTGTTTTATCTCCGCGTGGCCCAACACTAAAATGCTAGGGCGCCACTATATATATGTGTGCCTTCATAGTTTTGGTACTAATTTTTGTTTCAATGGATTTTGTGACGACAGGTAGGAGAAAGAAGAATATTTTGTTGCTCGACGGTGACATGATGCACTGTGAACCGACTGGATTTCAAGATAATGTGTCAAACCAAGATATGTATATAGGATGAACTCATGTATCTATGTGCTTCGATGAATCAAATGAATTTTGAGAACTATATGTGCCAAATTAACCAGATATACAGAGATAGAACCCACACAAAATCTATCCATTACTAGAGCATAAAATGATCTAAAACAAGCAATGAGAGCTGAAATGATGAAGTTGCTAACCTCTTAGGACCCTTCATAGATGTGGAGCCAAAAAATCTTCACAAATCTTGAGAAAAATGGGGAAGAACTCGATCTTGAGGGGAGAAATTTGAGAGGGATGATTGTGTGAGCTTGAAATGACTCGGGCTGGGAAGGGAAAGAAGATATAGTCGGGGACTTTAGTCCCGGTTTGAGAAACAAACCTGGGCTAAAGGTCCACGCATCTACTCTTTTCCAGTGTCAGACCCTTTAGCCCCGGTTTGTTAAACGAACCGGGGCTAAAGTTCCCATACAAATCGGGGCTAATGTCTTCTGGTCCATGCGGCCGTTTCTAGCCATTGGGACCAGATCATTAGTCCCGGTTTGTACCAGAACCGGAACTAATGCTCTGGAACAAAGGTTCGTTTTGTACTAGTGGTAGCCTTCCTTTATCCGGCATGGGCCTCCCTTCTGGATCCATCTAACTAGGCCGCCCAGCAGGCCATGGGCCATTCTACTAACTGTGGGACACCCGGGTTAACCGGATAAGAGACATGCTATGAGGATACCCATATATCATATCCCCAACAGTAGCCCCCGGAGAACTCCGAGATCTTGCGCCGTCTTGCCTCTTCAGGTTGAATGATCCGTCTATGTGAATATCGGTAAATCGTCAAGCAATATCTTCTAGTCCTCCCAAGAACCCTGCAAGGTTTCTCCGTCTTCAACTAGTAAGTCGAAGAACTGTTGAATCTTCCATCGTACTCTTCTCGTAGCCGGACTGGATCTGCCCATGCCGGAATCTTCCGATGGGATGGTTCATCTGCCCGTGTCAGCTAGAGCGACGTAGACATAGGTCAGCGGTGCCTCGTAACTCACACATGCAGAGAACACAATTATGTCTGTTTTTCCCGCATGAAGGATACGAACTATTGGCGGCGGCGGTTGGGAACATGGCGAAATTTCCACGCACGCGCCCGCACACGTCGTCCACGCGCCGACCATTCGATCACTTTGCACAAATCTTGACGCTGGGTTATAAATTTTAACCGTGGCAGATTTTCATCTCTTCACCTCATTCTCCCCTTGCGTCATCGTGTTCTCCTGCGAGCACCTCCTCGAGACCTCCGCGCGTACGCGAAAACCCTAATCTCCCAATATCCCCAGTCACCTCCCCTCTCACCCCAATGGCCAGCACCAGCTCTACTTCCTCCATGGCGGCGGCGAACGATGCCGCGTCCAAGCTGGCGAGCTCTGTCCTGGTGCCTCCAGAAGGTCTAGTGCTGCCAAGGTCCGCGGTGGTGGAATCCACCGACTATGACCATATCCCAGCGGCGCTGGAGCCCCTAGAGGAGGAGGGTGACTCTCATAAAGGGGAGTGGCGCGGCTCTGACATCACCAATAATGACATCAACGAGCTGCTCGTCGAAGTCTACCTCCCTGCGACGAAGGGGCTTGTCTGGCGGGCGGTGCCGGCGGGCGAGGTCACCCCTTCTCCCCAAGCCAGAGAGAAGGTGTACCTGAAGGCGCAACTGGTGCACGACGTCTCCCTCCCAATTTCCGACTTCTTCCTAGCTGTCCTCAAACATTAATGGGTTCAACCTTAGAACCTATCCCCCAACAACATCCTAGCGCTTAGCAATTACGCGACGTTTTGCGAGGGTTACCTAGGGATTAGGCCTAGGTTAGATCTCTTTATTTATTTCTTCACCGTCAATAGCGAAGCCGGAGCTAGCAAGGACGAGCTCAGGAATTGCGGAACGATTAGTTTTAAGATCCGGCCTGGCTGGCGGCTCCCCGACATCGTCGGCCACGAGTCTTGTAAGAACTGGCACCGTACATACTTCTATGGCACAAATATCCCTCTGGCCGGCTGAGAAGAGACGTACCCGGACTTCGTCGATGGAGCCGCCGCCGAAGCCTCGACATGGAGATCCCAGGCTACCCTTCCCTCCAACAACGACGTGTCCCGCGCCATAAGGCAGATAGAGTGGTTTGTAGAGACGGGTCTAACCGGATTGGACCTAGCCATGTGCTAGTTCGTCAGGCGGATCCATCCTCTGCGGCACCGCTCGAAGCTGATGCATGAGTACACCAGGGAGAGGAAGGATAGCCTCTGCATCTTTGAGGACAATTTCTCGAGTGACTCCATCAAGCTCCACCTCAAGGACATCGTCAAGGTGAAGGACAGGAAGCGGGGCTTCACCATCACCTACGACATGTTTGTTGATGGCACATGCCCAAAGGTATGTGTTTATTTTCCGTGTATGACATATACTCCAGTTCTCCCGTCTAACCATTACCATCTGATCTAACACTTTGGGATTTCACTTAACAACTTAGCAGTCTAGAGGAGGATAGCATGGTTGTCCAAATCTATGACCCCAAGATGAAGGAAGTCACCGTCGTGTCTGATGACGATGTCCCGCTGGTGCGTAAGCGGAATATCTCCACCTCTCACGGTGCTGACGGAGGCAAGAAGAAGAAGACGGAGGGTGGAGCCTCCAAGAAGTCCATTGCCACCCTGGAGGCGGAGAAAAGAAAGATTATCGGGATCCCTTTTACCAAAGCACCCACTATTGTGCAAGCTTTTTTTTCTCCAACATTGTCCATTGCTCATCTTGTTCCTGTACTTATACTTTTGCACGTTTCAGGAAGAAGGTTGGTTTAAGTTTGAAGAAGACCTCCAAAACATTGGGGGCTTCTAAAAAATTAAAGATATGTTGCAGCGAGATGTGTCGCACCAAGCATCTCCCGCCATCGCCCCTACCACTCCTAGCGTCCAGCCTGCTGCTGCGCCGACAAGCTCTCAAGCTAAGGATGCATCTAACCCTTCTGCCATGGAAGTGGGCCCAGGTTTCTCCATGGAGCTCGTCGTTGTTGGCGAACAAGCAACACAAGAAAGCACCGCAACCAAAATGGCCGAAGCTCTAGCTAAGGATTCCATCGGTAGTGGCAAGGCGATCATGGTAGGTGGAACGTCTGTTGAAGGCGGCGCCTCTACACCCAGGACATCCACAGAACTTCCAAAGATAGTCTACCCGGCGCTTACGCTGAGTAGCTCAACTCCAGCCCCTGGTGTAGCCCCAACTTTTCTGACTTGCGGCCTTGAGGAGCTGCTCAAGCAGGCGGATATCTTGCGAGGAAATAGCCTTTCCTTCAACAAGATATTTTCCGAGAGTGCTACCAAGCTCAAGATCATCGCACTTGTAAGTTTTTGCTTGCCTTTTGCTTTTATAAGTAGTATCGCACTGTAGCCCTCGAGGATTTAGATGGAAGACCATAGGTCATTGCATCTGAATGCTCTAAGAGTGACTAAGCTAGATAAATTCTCATCGTAGCCCCCTAAGTAATTAGTTTGAATGAATTATTCCGACTAGATACTTTTAGAGTGGCATACGTAGTGTTTGTAAATTTCAATACTGTAGCCCCCAAGCTTCTAGTTGAAAACTAAATTAGTTCCGACTAGATGCTTCAAGAAAGACTAAGCACATTGCTAAGTTAAAAACTCGTACTGTAGTCCCCAAGCTTCTAGTTGAAAACTGAATTAGTTCCGACTAGATGCTTAAAGAAAGACTAAGCATATTGCCGACTTAAAAACTCTCACTGTAGCCCCCAAGCCTCTAGGTGGATATTTATCTGGCTAGATGCTCCAAGAAGACTAAACAACTTTAAATTTTCTTTCCATAGAATGAGAATGCTCGGAGGGGTGTCGCCAACGATAAGTTCCACAAGATGCGCACGAAGCTGGAAGCCGAAAAGGGTAAAACTGCCTTCTTGAAGGAACAAATCACCAAGAGCAAGAGTCTGGTTTTCCTTTTGTTTTCGTACTCAAGACTGGTCTTGTGTCATCATTCTCCGACTACTCACTGTGTGTTATTATTTCTCCGACTTGCAGAAGCTATCGCCAAGGCCAAGCATATTGTCAAACAATCCAGCACATTGAGTTGCAGGATAGCGAGAACAAGATCCTTAAGCAGGAGAGAACTGACACGCTGAAGATGCAGAAGGAATACATGGCGGCATTGCAGGAGTCTGCCAACACTAAGATCAACCACTTGAAGGAGGAGATTGCGATGCTGAAAGAGAAGAAAGCTGCCGATGAGCAAAATCAGCGCAATCTTGAAGCATACAAGATCCTCCGACAAGAACGGGACTCCATGGCGGAGACACTTCAGCAAGCCGAGGCGAGCATCTTTGGTAAGCGATCTCCGTCTTGTACTTCTGTAAGCAAGATACTCTAAAATTTTTGTGTCATTGAACTCATACGCTTCTTTGTTTGTCAGAAATGCAGCTCTTGTTGGTTTAACCAAGTCGCCTCCTCCGGCAAAGGAATGCATGGTTCTCGCAGGCAACTTCGTCAGCAACACCGTCAAGCAGGCCAAGGAGATCGCCAAGCCCCTCAATATTAACATTAAGGCGGTGGACTCCGTGATGAAATACTCGGAGATCTTGCGCCAAGCCCCCCGAGCGTATCATAAGCTGGAAACCTTCATGTACACAGGCTGGTGCAAGAATGTCGCTGGCGATGGTCAAGGCGCACTATGAAGATGCCGACTTCAACACGGTATCCTCAGGTCTCCCCGACGTAGACAATGAAGGCCAAAAGATTGACTTCAAGGCTATCCAGGCATCGCTCGCGGGGTATGACACAAGAGTTGCGGAGATGGTCGACCAAGACGTCTTTGTGCCGCTCGAGATCATTGACGGTGACAACCAAAGCTCCTTTGAGTCCCTCAAGACCATCTACTTCGAAGAGGATGGCTCTCCTGCTGCCGATGATGCTGCTTCAAAGTCTCCTGCGCCAGATGAATGAAAAAAACAATATGTAATATTTTTTTCCTCTGGAATTTGTGTATGCGGAAAAATTACTCTGTTAACTTAAGGCGGAAAAACAATAGTTGTAATTTCCTGCTGCTCAAGTACTAGTTCCAGCATGTTAATATTGTTTAAGCAAGTGATGTCTTATCCATTACTTTGGTTTTTATGTTGACCTTTCGTGAGTCAGAAGACTCTTTGTCGGAACCATGCGCTCAGGTGATGATGCCCAATGGCACCGTCAAAAACCTAAGCACAAAATCGCCGACTTTAAGTGCCGAAAGTCAGATTTGTCGAGGGCGCGCTGGTTGTATAACTGAAACAGTTCGGTCATTTGAACCTTTATCGAGTATGGTTTGAAGTGATGCTCCTTTCTAACGTCCACCAGAAACCAATCTTTCTGATGCTTTTTTCTACTTGCGACATGTACCATTCGTGCAGATTTCGTATATGTGTGGATAGACACGCGAGCTCCTCATTACTGACTAGAGGCTCCCCTTGGACATACTGCCGTACTATCTGACCCACCGGCGTATCTTCATAGCCTAAATATTGACCAAGAGACATATTTGCTTCGTTAGCAAGTGCTTTGGCCTGCGATACAGTGATTCCCATAAGTGCAGCATTATTACGGGCTCTAGGGTCCATTATTTACATGTTCATATCCATATCATCTCTGAAGGCGTTGTCGATGTCTGAAATGACTTTGAGCGGGGCGACCGATTGATTCTTATGTGCTCCGAGCTGGGCAACTTGCTTCCCGCTTTTTGCACTTGTGATTTTTTTCTTCTGTTCTTGCTTAATAATCTCCCGGTCATAGTCTGATTCCAGATTCATCGATATCTGGGATGGTTGCTCAAGAAAGGACTTAGCCCACTTTTTGGTTTTTTCATTATATACCGGCTTTGGCTCAGGATTTTTGGGTTCAAAATGCGCCTTAACTTGGGCAGCCACATCCGCGTTAGTTTCCTCATAGGTCTTGTCATAAGGTCTCTTTGGAAGAGCCGGCGGGATGTCGACAATCTTCGTCGTTTGACCTTTCTTCGATGTGGGTCGCGGGGGACCGTCGAACTTCCGTTTCTTCGACAAGGTAGTAGTATTGCAGGGAGGTGGAAGCGGAGATCGAGTATTGCACGGAGGCAGAGATCGAGTTGATGTACTCCTGCTGCGGCGATCGTCAACGGGGCGGGGTGGACTTGGAGGTTGGCGATAATCGGGTTGGGGTGGACTTGGAGGTTGACGATATTCGATGCGGGGTGGACTTGGATTCCTCGGAATTGGTGGCCTTGGCGTCGAGCCTGGAAACTTGATGTACTTCTTATTCCATAGAATTATGTTGTGCTTGACATCTCCTAGTTTCGTAAGGCCTTCAGGCATAGCGATTTCAATCTCTAGGCCCGCAAAATCCTCCACTATGTCATCCACCGTGACACGAGCATAGCCTGGTGGAATCAGAAGTGAATGGTGGAGTGCTCCAGGTAGACAAGGTAAAGCAGTGCCGATCACCACCTTGAAGGACAGGTTGTTCATTGGCTGATGTAGCTCACATTGTGCCATCTCTCTGACATCATCCACGGGGTAGTGAGGAGCCGGTGCATCATCCAGCAGTGCTTGATCATCAGCCCGGACCTCCGTGGAAGCCATGCTGCTTCTCCGCTGGCTAAGATCCAATGCAGGATCATCAGCCCGTGGGTGAGTTGACGACGGCGGCCTTTAGCTAATTTCATGCATGAGGTTCTTCAGATCATCTAGGTACTGCTCTACCCTAGAGATCCGGTCTGCCTCCCGGTCCTTCTTTCTCTGACGACTTCTGTAACTGGCATCGTACTGAGGAAACCCTTTCATCCACGAGACACCGGCGCCTTTTCCTCGTGTTCGTCCTCCCTTTTCAGGATTCCCTAGGGCGCTTGTCAGCTCATTGTTCTCTCTCGGGACGGAACAATCCCAATTGAGCATCGCTCATTGCTTGAATAAGGTATTGGGAGGGTTTTAGAATTTTATCATGAAATAATGTCTTTCCTGTTTCTGGGTCCAAGGTGTTGGAGATATGCCCTAGAGGCAATAATAAATGTAGTTATTATTATATCTTTGTGTTTATGATAAATGTTTACATTCATGCTATAACAGTATTAACCAGAAACATTAATACTTGTGTGATTTGTAAACTAAATTAGAGTCCCTAGTAAAGCCTCTTTATAATACTAGCTTGTTGATTAATAGATGATCATTGTTTCTTGATCATGAACATTTGATATGTTGTTAATAACAAGGTCATATCATTAGGAGAATGGTATGATGGACATACTCCTATAGATAAGCGTAGCATAAAGATCAAGTCATGTCCGCGTATGTAAGTGGTTCATTCGATCGCAAAGTAACCGTAGAAATATGTGGGAGGCATATGAATTTCCAGATTCCTCTATTGGTTATTGATCGGAGAAGTGTCTCGATCATGTTCGCGTAATTCACGAACCGTTGGGAGACACACTTAAGGATTCGATGTTGTTGAGTAGTTATGGAATGATGAGAAAGAGACCGAATGTTGTTCGGAGTCTCATATAGGATCCGGGATATCACGAGGAGATCTGGAATGGTCCGGAGAATAAGATTCATATAAGGAAAGTCTAGTTTCGGAGTTCGGGAATGATTCCGGTGTTTTCACTAGGAATGTTCTAGAAGGGTCCGGAAGGTCCGGCACTCCGGAGGGGAAGGGTACATGAATGTGTCATAACAATATGGAATGGTTGCATCATGTACTAGGTCACTCGGTTGGGCAAAATAAAGGGAGAAATCAAATCCTAGTTTGAAAGTCAAACGCCAATTTGAAAAAGTCAAACGGCAAGTTTGCTTGGTGGAGGGAGAGTAGGAAACCTACTTGGGGAGGAGTTCCCCTCCCTCCACCTGCCGGCCAAGGAGGCCGACTTGGGGGGGTACTCCCTCCTCCCAATCCGCGCCCTCCCACCTATATAAGGAGGGGCAGGGCTGCCGCTCTTCCCTACACCAAAAATCCTAGCCCTCTCCTCCAAGTAGCCGACGCAACCACCTCCTTGTGTTGTCGCCGCCTAGGGCACCTCCAACTCGGCGAGTTGGGGTGTTCCCCAAACCCTAGCCTCCGGCTACACCCTCCCCTTGGTGCCCTCTAAACCCTAGATCACCAAGGCCTCTCTCATATTCCACCATACTCGCTCCGGCTTAAGGCGAAGCCCTGCGAGATCTCCCCTGTACTTCCGACACCACGCCGTCGTGATGCTGGAATCGCGAGGAGAGTACTACAACCTCCGCTGCCTGTTGGAACAAGGGAGAGGAAGGTCTTCACCGAGTACCGAACGTGTGACCGACTACGGAAGCGCTGCCGGAACGCAGCGCTGGAAGGATTGTCTACATGATCTTGAGATTGGCAAGAGTACGACTACATCACCCACGAGAATCTGCTCTCGTTAACTTCTTTGGAATCTTCGAGGGTGAGTTCCTCTATTGACTTGTTGCTACAATCTAGTAGATAGATCTTGGCTTGTTTGTTTGCATGCAGTAGAAAATTTTTGTTTTCCATGCTACGAACCCCTACACAAGGATCCCCCGTGCCCGTACCACCAGTGCTTTGACCTCTCGAGCCATCCATCTGTACCAGGAGTGACGCCTCTAGCCCTCATGTTCTTCTCCATAGTTTCCCACTTAGGGACGACACTCTTGTAGCCACCTGTCCCCATTTTATGACGGTATTTCTTGTTGGCAACATTTAACGCGTTCTTTGCCGACTTTGCCTTTGCTTTATCAGATTGCTTGTACTGTACAAAATCGGGCCACTGTTCTCTCAACTTCTCGTTTACTCCTTTGAAGTCTAGAGTTTTCTTTATCGCGTATAAACTTTTCTTATGGTTCCGGTATAGTTCAGCCATCTTGCTCAGAGCCCACTCCTTCACTTTCTCTCTATTCTCAAGCCCACCCGGCCTTGGGGTAATACCATCTACCTCAAATTCTTCATACTCTAGAGGTAGTATGAAATGCGCTATGAGCTTCTGCCAAAGGTCATCTCTGGCATCATCGGTGACATAGCTAGATTCTTCACCGGGTTCCTTTGTCTGATTCCATTCTTGGATGGTGATCGGCAGGTTGTCCCTAACAAGCACCCCCCATTGATTTATAAACATCCTCCGGTGCTTCTCTAGAGCAATCGGTTCACCATCATCATCTATTCCTTCGATGGTGAACCTCTGATTACCATCCAACTTTTTGTTCGGCCCTCGTTTCGTTCGAGCTATCGATTGCTTCGATCCGGTGGGCTAAAAGAAGAAGAGAGAGTGATTAATATATATCTAGATCAGTTAATGAATAGAGGTAACACGGGACTTTATCTATATATATATGTGTACCACGCCGGATCCTGTCGAGGGGCCATCATTATTGTTGTTATTTGTTTGCCCTTCGTCCATCCTGTCTTCCCCTTGGTACATTAGGTTTTCCTCTAGTCCATCACCAGATGGATTCATATATGATGATATCTCTTCCTCGAGCAAAATATCTTCACCGGTATTAATATTAAGAGGAATTTCACCTCTTATCATGCCCTAAAGAAAACCTTCACCGATGCGACCAGGATCTTCGGATCGATCCATGACTTAATTATCTATAACACAAAGAGAGTTAAACAGGTTAGAAAAAACAATAACCCTAATAACAAAAACAAAAAAAACAATAACCCTAATATTATTTGCGGTAAAACAATAATCTTAATAACTAAAACAGAAAAAACCCTAATATAAAAAAACTATAGAAAAAACTATAACAAAAAATCCTAATAATCCTAACTATAAAAAAACTATAAAAAACTATAAAAAAACTATAGAAAAAACTATAACAAAAAACCCTAATAATCCTAATTATAATAATCCTAACTATAAAAAAATATAAAAAACTATAGAAAAACTAAAACAAAAAACCCTAATAATCCTAATTATAATCCTATTTATAATAATCCTAACTATAGAAAACTATAGAAAACACTATAACAAAATAATTATAATTAATCCTAGCACTCTAGCTAATTATAATTAAAATAATTATAATAAATCCTAACTCTAACTAGAAAAAACTATAACAAAATAATTATAATTAATCCTAACCCTAGCTAACAATATAATCCTAATAACAAAAACTATAATTCTAAATAACAAAAACTATAATCCTAACCGTAGCTAACTAATAATTACAAAAAAAACACCCACCGCCCGTACCCCTCCATCGAGCACGGATCGACGCCGGCCGCAGAACGTGACGGCGCGCGGCGGGGAGGCGCGCGACGGCACGAGAGAAGGCGCGGCGAGGCACGCAGCGCGGGGCGGCACAAGAGAAGGCTAGCAGCGAGGCAGCACGCGGTAGAGCGGCGACACGCCAGAGCACGCACGACTGAGCGTCACGGCGGCGGCGGACAGCACCTCCCCTGCGTGTTCGTCTTCGTCTGTGCACGCGTGCTTCGTCTTTGTCGAGGAATGCCAAGTGCTGGGCAGCACCTCCTGGTGCGCAGAATATATAGGGACACACCCTTTAGTCCCGGGCTAAGCCACCGCCCGCGACTAAAGGGTCTTTAGTCCCGGGCCATGGCTTAACCCGCGACTAAAGACCCCTCTTTAGTCGCGGGTTAAGCCATGGCCTGGGACTAAAGAGTTTTTTGGCCGCTTCGTTTTCGCGCGCGCAGGCACCCTTTAGTTCCGGGTCCAGCCACGACCCGCGACTAATTATTTTTTTGTAAATTTTATTTTTTAATTCAAATCAAATATAAAACTTTGGAAAATCATATCTTTTATTGTAAAAATCTGAATAAAACAAATAATATGTCTATTATTATCAGAAAAATATAAAGAATCTTAATATAATATCCATTTATCTGTTTGCATCATTTATAAATTATTTCATTTGTAAATTTCTTTTTTTAATTCAAATAAAATATAAAAATTTGGAAAATCATATATTTTATTGTAAAAATCTAAATAAAACAAATAATATATCTATTATTATCAGAAAAATATAAATAATCTTAATATAATATCCATTTATCTGTTTGCATCATTTATAAATTATTTCATTTGTAAATTTCTTTTTTTAATTCAAATCAAATATAAAACTTTGGAAAATCATATATTTTATTGTAAAAATCCAAATAAAACAAACAATATGTCTATTATTATCAGAAAATATATCGAATCTTAATATAATATCCATTTATCTGTTTGCATCATTTATAAATTATTTTAGTTTTAAATTTCTTTTTTTAATTCAAATCAAATATAAAACTTTGGAAAATCATATAATTTATTGTAAAAATCCAAATAAAACAAATAATATGTCTATTATTATCAGAAAAATATAAAAAATCTTAATATAATATCCATTTAGTCCCGGTTGTAGTCACTAACCAGGACTAAAGATATTTCCCGCCATTTCCCAAATCTTCACGCCAAGTTTTCCCGCCCTTTCCCTCTATATCTAGGGCGATCGCGCCATGGCTATCCACACATCAACACCTTCCTCTCTTAGAACAATGGAGAACGCCTATTGGGCTACCGAGGCGCTGTGCGCCTCCAACTACCCTTGTCCGCCGGGCTACCGGCCGCCCGCCGGCTGGATGCTGAGCGCTGGAGGGGTTCTTGTACCTCCTGTCCCTCAAGGTTCCGCACGTCAGGCGGCCATCACGAACCACTTCTACCACAAGCTCACGCTGGAGCAACGGATGGATCCCCAGTGGGATCCCGACAACTACGACACCTGGAATGCCTTCTTTGCTAATAGGCAGGAAAGGGAGCTCGCCAGGTACGAGGTTGATGGCCCCATCCCCGGTGAACCACAACGAAGTCGGCTGTCGTCTGTGGTGGGTGAACCGTACTATCATCGGAGTGATGCGCTACATCGCTGCGGAAGACCATCTTCGCCTCGGTGCCCACAAGTCCACCCACCACAGAGCCACAAGAAGGCCCTACCCCCGCCCAGCGGTAGAGGCATCTTCTTCCAGGAGACCCCGCCCGCCGTGAATCCGAGGCCGGAATGGCCCCTGGAATATGCCATGGCTGGGCTGAGGATCCCCGAAGTGGCAGGTGACGATGACGATGATGATGACGATGACGAAGAAGACCCTGAAGCTGCGTACTATAGGACTAGGCATGATTATGACTAAAGGGACGGCTTTAGTCCTGAGTGTTACTTAGTCCCGGTTTGTCCCGGTTTTTAATATTAATAAATGTCTTGAGTGTTACCTAAATATGAAGATGTTGTATTTAGAGGAAAAGGCCTATAAATAGAGCAGGCTAGATCGAGCGCCTATAAATAGAGGGAAATGCCTATAAATAGAGGGTTCATCTTTAGTCCCATTTGGAGAAACCAACCGTGACTGAAGGGAATGCGGCAGACTGGGCCAGGCAGCAATAATAATAGGGGTGAGTGTCGACATTATGTCGTGCGGCTTGTACCTTGTCCCGGATGGTGTCACCAACCTTTAGTCCCGGTTGGAGACACCAACCAGGACAAAACATGAGTCAGCACTAATAATAGGGGTGAGTGTCGACATTATGTCGTGAGTGTCGACATTATGCCGAGCTGCTTGTACTATAAATAGGCATCCTTGTGAGTCCAGTCCTCCAGCCAGTTTGAGGCATCTCCAAGATGGTTTTCGAGAGCAGGGACACCACTACGGCCAGTTTCAGGGAGATGCCGCCGGAGCCCAGTCCTTCGGCATCTCCAAGAAACTGGTCATAGAGGCACTCCCTAATATGTGAAATTAGTTAGCTCCCAGGCGTATTGATCTGTTAGAGAAGTTACAAGCTGCAAGATGGTTTTCGAGAGCAGGGACACGACTACGGCCAGTTTCAGGGAGACGCCGTCGGAGCCGAGTCCTCCGGCATCTCCAAGAAACTGGTCATAGAGGCACTCCCTAATATGTGACCTCACGCGTTTGGAGATCAGATCTTAATGGTAAGTATGAATCTGGTCATAGAGGCATCTCCAAGAAACTGGTCACTCAAGATTGTTTGCAGACACATGGAGCATCTTCACTCATAAAAATGGACACATGGAGCATCTTCACTCATAAAATGTTACAATTATTACACATCATTTCTTTGCGTGTGTTCCTTTCTGATCCCGCCGTATCCATGGAGCATCTTCATTCATTAACATGATGCTTGGGTCATCCTTCACCGCGAAGGGCGGAATTTCATGAAACTTATCACAATCTTCTGACATGTCTGTCTTGTCCTCCACTCCCACGATGTTTCTTTTTCCTGAAAGAACTATGTGGCGCTTTCGCTCATCGTCTGATGTATTCTTTTTCTTATTTTTTCTTTTTCTAGGTTTGGTAGACATGTCCTTCACATAGAAAACCTGAGCCACATCATTGGCTAGGACGAATGGTTCGTCTAAGTACCCAAGATTGTTGAGATCCAACGATGTCATTCCGTATTTATTGTCTACCTCATCCCCTCCTCCTGTCAGCTTGACCCATTTGCACCGAAACAAGGGGACCTTAAAAGTAGGTCCATAGTCAAGTTCTCATATCTCCTCTATGTAACCATAATATGTGGCCTTTGACCCATTGTTTTCTGTTGCATCAAACCGAACACCACTGTTTTTGGTTGGTGCTCTTTTTATCTTGGGCTATCGTGTAAAATGTATACCCATTTATCTCGTACCGTTGGAAAGTCGATATAGTCGAAGATGGTGACCTAGACAACAAGTATAGCTGATCTCCAAGAGTGTTGTTTTTTATGAGATGTTGCAACCAACCGCCAAAACTCTTCATGTGTTCATCTCTAATCCAAAAGTCATGCTTTCAAGGGTTGTTGGAGCGTAAGATTTTCTTGTGTTCCTCGATATATGGGGCTGCCAAGATAGAATTCTGTAGAACGGTGTAATGTGCTTCGCTGTAAGAATGTCCGTCCCTACATATTATTGATTTCCTTCGTAGAGTACCCTTTCCACTCAGTCTCCCTCATACCGCGATTGAGGAAGACCAATCGGCCTAAGGTCAGGAACGAAGTCAACAAAAAATTCAATGACCTCCTCTGTTCCATAGCCCTTGGAGATGCTTCCTTCTGGCCTAGCACGGTTACGAACATATTTCTTTAAGATTCCCATGAACCTCTCAAAGGGAAACATATTGTGTAGAAATATAGGACCGAGAATGGAAATCTCTTCGACTAGGTGAACCAGCAGCTGCGTCACAATATTGAAGAAGGATGGTGGGAACACCAACTCAAAACTGACAAGACATTGGACCACATCATTCTGTAACCGTGGTAGATCTTTAGGATTGATTATCTTCTGAGAGATTGCATTGAGAAATGCACATAGCTTCACAATGGGTACTCGAACATTATTTGGTAGAAACCCCCTCAATGCAATCGGAAGCATTTGCGTCATAATCACGTGGCAGTCATGAGACTTTAAGTTTTGGAACTTTTTTCTGCCATATGTATTATTCCCTTTATATTCGACGAGAAGCCAGACGGGACCTTAATACTGTTTAGGCATTCAAAAAATAATTCCTTCTCTTGTTTGGTAAGAGCGTAGCTAGCATGACCTTGAAACCATTCTGGATGGAGGCCATCTGGGTCTTTCATACGTTGATGGTCCTTTCGTGCTTCCGGTTTATATTTTGTCTTCCCATACACGCCCAAGAATCCTAGCAGGTTCACGCAAAGATTCTTCGTCACATGCATCACATCGATTGCACAGCGGACCTCTAAGAATTTCCAATATGGTAGCTCCCAAAATATAGATTTCTTCTTCCACATGGGTGCGTGTCCTTCAGCGTCCTTCGGAACAGATTTTCCGCCAGGACCCTTTCAAAAGGTTACCATTTGATCCAAATCTTTGACCATATCAAATATATCAGCACCAGTACGCTCCTTAGGCTTCGTCTGGTGACATGCCAGACCGTTGAAACACTTGCCTTTATTTCTTAAGGGATGCTTGGCCAAAAGAAATCGACGATGATCATTGTATACATTCTTCTTACAATGTTCCAAATATATACTTTCAGTCTCATCTAAACAGTGTGTGCATGCATTGTATCCCTCGTTTGACTGTCCTGAAAGGTTACTAATAGCAGGCCAATCATTAATTGTTACGAAAAGCAATGCTCGGAGGTTAAATTCTTCCTGCTTGTGCTCATCCCACATGCGTATCCCGGGTTCGTGCCAAAATTGTAAAATTCTTCCACTAATGGCCTTAGGTACACATCAATGTCGTTGTTGGGTTGCTTCGGACCTTGGTTCAACACTGGCATCATAATGAACTTCCGCTTCATGCACAACCAAGGAGGAAGGTTATAGATGCATAGAGTCACAGGCCAGGTGCTGTGACTGGAGCTCTGCTCCCCAAAGGGATTCATGCCATCCGTACTTAGACCAAACCTTAAACTCCTTGCGTCATCTGCAAAGTCTAGGTACTTTCTATCGATTTTTCTCCATTGCGACCCATCAGCGAGGCGTCTCAACATCCCGTCTGACTTACGTTCCTCTTTATGCCATCGCAACAACTTGGCGTGCTCTTTTTTTCTCAATAAGCGTTTCAATCGTGGTATTATTGGAGGATACCACACCACCTTGGCAGGAACCCTCTTCCGGGGGGCTCGCCCTCAACGTCACCAGGGTCATCTCATCTAATCTTATACCGAAGTGAAGTGCATACCGGGCATGCATCCAAATTCTCATACTCCTCATCGCGGTAGAGGATGCAGTCATTAGGGCATGCATGTATCTTCTGAACCTCTAAACCTAGAGGGCATACAACCTTCTTTGCTTCGTATGTACTGGCGGGCAATACGTTATCTTTTGGAAGCATATTCTTCATCATTTTCAGCAACTTTTCTAATGAGGAGTCAGGTATAGCACACTCAGCCTTCCATCGCAGCAATTCGAGTGTGATGCCCAGCTTTTTCAGACCATTTTGTGATCCTCTAACATGTGATTGAACTTCTCCCTATCCTTTTCAGTTTCACAATCTCTTCGTGCATCGGCAATGGTCCGACCAAGATCATTAGCGGGTTCATCATGTGTCTCTTCTTCATCCTCCCCTTCAGCATTCCCCATGGAAGTATCTCCGTACTCAGGGAAACCATGATAGTTGTCATCCTCCTCCTCTTCTTTATTGTCTTCCATTATAACCCCTCTCTCTCCGTGCTTGGTCCAACAATTATAATTGGGCATGAAGCCGGACTTCAACAGGTGGCTGTGAAGGGTTTTTGAGTCAAAGTAATCCCTCTGATTCCTACATCCATTACATGGAAAGAATACAAAACCATTGCGCTTGTTTGCATCAGCAACACGGATGAATTCATGCACACCATTAATGAACTCGCTAGAGCGTCGGTCAGTACCGTACATCCATTCCCGGACCATCTGCATTATAGTAAGAGTATATCAAAAACCATTACACAACATGATAAAATTATTACAAGTTATATTGAGAGCTTCTAGAGCATTAATTTTGAATTTTGAAAAATTTACATGCACCAATTTGTGAATTGGAGAAAACAATCAACATGATAAATGTGGAGTTTTTTATTATTGTTCTATCAGTGAAAACCTCATTTCATTCTAAGATCTGAAACTCTAAAATTACACATTTCAATTTTCAGTAACTATGTGCCTAATCAAAATTTGTTACACATATATATTTCAAAATCCTTCTAGCTACTTCTAGAGCATGCATGCATTGATCCATATCTCTATACTTCTAGAGCATTATAGAGCTAAAGTAGCAATAAGAGATGAAAGAATGAAGTTCTAACCTTTTAAAGATTTGGATTTAGGTGTTGCAAACTAAATCTTGACAAATCTTAAGAAAAAAATGGCATGAACTCTCTTGCTTCTTTGAGAAAAATGGCCACCATATGCTTTAGGGCAGCAGGATAGGAAGCAGAATATATAGTGGTGGACAACTAGTCCCGGGCCGTTATATGACACGGGACTAATAGTCCACGAAAAGAGCAGCTGGCCTACTCCAGGTCATTAGTCCCGGTCTGTATTACGGACCGGGACTAATAACCTAGTCCGGCCCGGCACTAGCACTACGGCACACATGGTCTTTGTCGTGTGGGCAAAAGACACGGCAAAGGCTTTGACGTGTGTATACACACGACAAATGCCACACGACAACGTTCGTCATGGCAAAGGTCCTTTGTCGTGTGTTTTCTAAATAAGACATGGCAAAGGCTTCTTCGTTCCTTCCGAATGAGCTTCCGAGAAAGAAATCATACCTTGTTGGTAATGTTTTTATATCAATCGTATTAACTCCTGGACCATGATGTCACATATCTCAGTTTTAGATTCCAAACAATTATTTAAATAAACAATAATGAAAAGTAATAATAATCTTGAATCCAAATAAAAAATAAAATGATTTTATTTTATTTCCTTTTTTATTTAATATGGAATAATTCATATATTTAAATGCGTAAATCGCAATTCGACAAATAAAATGTCTAAATCGATCAGAAAAATGTGAGGAATCCAAATACGAAATCCATATAATCTTGTGAAAATGTAGTGGTATCATTTTGAATTAGCCATTTGGTGGTTGCTTCATAAAACACCATGTTTTTTGTGCTCAGAAAATGGAAAATGGATTTTTGGTGCGACGAAAAGGAAAACTTCCTCCTAATACATTGTTCTCCATTCCATGATACACATGCATGCACAATATGGGCACAATATCACAAACTATGCCTTGATTCTAGTCAGAACATTGGTCATTTGACCCGAAAGTCAGGAAACCTCGAATGAGAGAGGTCATTTTGTGAAGGTTTTTTGAGACATATTCAATATAATAAGTTTGATATTTTTACTTCCAACCATGTCACATAATATGACACCACACGAAGGTTTTGCATTGTTTCGATCATTTTTGAATTTTTCATGACTCTTTTAAACTATCGAGAAACTTTGTTGAACAACGGGTATGAAGATTCTTAGCTCGGAGCTGAGCCTCTCTGAACTTTCATTGGATCTCTGATGAAATAGCATATTGTGAACCTAAAAATGAATTTTGTAAAAAATCATGCCCATCAGATCATGTACCTAGAGTTCATATCTGACTGTTGCCTGCCAAAACTCACCGGCGAGTAGCGACGAGCAACACGAAGAGCCGGGAGGCTCCCAGAACTGCTGGTGGGCCCTGGTCCCTCGGGCAACGGCCCGCAAAACTCCGGCACGCATCCTGGCTTGGTTCGAGGGCGTGCCACCTGACCTATACCTGATCAGGAAGGTGATGGATTGCTCTGATTGGTTTCCTGCATGGTAAACAAGTATACGTAAAATTCAAGCCGTGACCGGCTCCCAGGTTTCCCTGTAAATCGGCTCCTAGAGCCGATTGTCCCATGGTTCTGCATTAGATTTACGATAACATGGGGTTTTGCTTGATCACTACAAGTTAAATCGATCTACGATAGTTTAATGTTTTCACCACGTAACTGGAACGTCCTACACGTAATTGAGCCTGGTATGTACAAAAGATGAAGAATATTAACCCTAGAGGAGGCCTAATAACCAACGTAAAGTCAATTACCGGAACAACTTCTCTAGAACGAATAAGCCACGTCCTTACGTACTACTGGATCGTTCAACCCGTTTATAAGGCCTGATTACGTAGATATTAAACTAAACCTTGGTGAACGAGGCACAACCATAACAGATCGAATCGACTTAAATAAAGATCAAGCAAAGATGCCACCCTTACACCCGGGAAAAGGTGCAAAGGCGGCGAGATAGCTAGAGGTAGCATAACTAAACAATCATAGCGAAAAGTACTGATGCTAACCCCAACAAATCTATGATAATAGTGTTACTCGCCATCAACAAGGCTTCAGCACGAGTAACACCAGATAACGCATAAGTAGATACTGCCTAGATCGCAAGATGCGATCTAGGCAGCATGGCGCTTACCCGAGAAAAACCCTAGAAACAAGGGGTGGCGATGCGCCGAGATTGTGTTTGTTGTGAACGTGATTGTCCTTGTCGCGAACACAACAAACACATGATTGGCGTTAACAAGTATGAGCGTTCACCAGGCTCTCAGAATGGCGGTGCAGAGAATGAGCCACCATGTAGTTGACCTCCTGTCGTAGAGCTCTGGTGCGCTCCTCCGAAGGAACAGACAGGTCCACCTCATCAAGAGCACCCTCGGGGGAGAACCCCATCCACTTGATTTCATGCTTACGGGTCCTCTCGAAAGAGCCGATGAGATCGGCTTCGAAGAGATTTCTGATCTCGTCATACTTCGCCTTGTGCTCTTCAGGAAGCTCGTCGTACGTGACTGGTCTGTTCTCCATCGCAGCGTCGGATGTTGATGTAGACGTTGTTGAATGTCCCACCGGGCGTGCCAGAATGTGTTGCCTGCCAAAACTCACCGGCGAGCAGCGACGAGCAACACGAAGAGCCGGGAGGCTCCCAGAACTGCTGGTGGGCCCTGGTCCCTCGGGCAACGGCCCGCAAAACTCCGGCACGCGTCCTGGCTTGGTTCGAGGGCGTGCCACCTGACCTATACCTGATCAGGAAGGTGATGGATTGCTCCACCGTTTGAGCTGCAGGGGCTAGATTCTCATGACTTGTTCCAGTGGCATACTTGGCTAGCCACGCCTGTTTGTCAGCGTCCATCCCAGACATCGCTGCTCCAGGAACGCCTGCTCCTGAAGATCCTGCCCCAGGAACCCCTGCCGCAGAAACTCCTGCGGTAGCAATCTGGCTGGTGCGTGCCAGGTTATTGCAGTCCGGCACGTAGGCGCATATATATCCGTGTGGGATTTCCTTAGGTGGCTCAAACAGGAATTGGCAATCGCCTGGGTCGCCTCCAGCCTTGTAGACGACGTACGCCGCTGATCCTGGCGGCTCTGGAGCTGCGAGTGTGAATGGCAGCTGTGGCCTGGTCTGGAGCGGTCTTTCTCCTTGGTGGGTCCCTAAAGTGGGCCCCGATGGAGAGTACTGATGTTTCATGATCTCCTGAACTACGCGAACCGCGACCCGCTCGAAAGCGTTCACCAGGCTCTCAGAATGGCGGTGCAGAGAATGAGCCACCATGTAGTTGACCTCCTGTCGTAGAGCTCTGGTGCGCTCCTCCGAAGGAACAGACAGATCCACCTCATCAAGAGCACCCTCGGGGGAGAACCCCCTCCACTTGATGCCATGCTTACGGGTCCTCTCGAAAGAGCCGATGAGATCGGCTTCGAAGAGATTTCTGATCTCGTCATACTTCGCCTTGTGCTCTTCAGGAAGCTCGTCGTACGTGACTGGTCTGTTCTCCATCGCAGCGTCGGATGTTGATGTAGACGTTGTTGAATGTCCCACCAGGCGTGCCAGAATGTGTTGCCTGCCAAAACTCACCGGCGAGCAGCGACGAGCAACACGAAGAGCCGGGAGGCTCCCAGAACTGCTGGTGGGCCCTGGTCCCTCGGGCAACGGCCCGCAAAACTCCGGCACGCGTCCTGGCTTGGTTCGAGGGCGTGCCACCTGACCTATACCTGATCAGGAAGGTGATGGATTGCTCCGATTGGTTTCCTGCATGGTAAACAAGTATACGTAAAATTCAAGCCGTGACCGGCTCCCAGGTTTCCCTGTAAATCGGCTCCTAGAGCCGATTGTCCCATGGTTCTGCATTAAATTTACGATAACATGGGGTTTTGCTTGATCACTACAAGTTAAATCGATCTACGATAGTTTAATGTTTTCACCACGTAACTGGAACGTCCTACACGTAATTAAGCCTGGTATGTACAAAAGATGAAGAATATTAACCCTAGAGGAGGCCTAATAACCAACGTAAAGTCAATTACCGGAACAACTTCTCTAGAACGAATAAGCCACGTCCTTACGTACTACTCGATCATTCAACCCGTTTATAAGGCCTGATTACGTAGATATTAAACTAAACCTTGGTGAACGAGGCACAACCATAACAGATCGAATCGACTTAAATAAAGATCAAGCAAAGATGCCACCCTTACACCCGGGAAAAGGTGCAAAGGCGGCGAGATAGCTAGAGGTAGCATAATTAAACAATCATAGCGAAAAGTACTAATGCTAACCCCAACAAATCTATGATAATAGTGTTACTCGCCATCAACAAGGCTTCAGCACGAGTAACACCAGATAACGCATAAGTAGATACTGCCTAGATCGCAAGATGCGATCTAGGCAGCATGGCACTTACCCGAGAAAAACCCTAGAAACAAGGGGTGGCGATGCGCCGAGATTGTATTTGTTGTGAACGTGATTGTCCTCCTTTTCTCGATAACCTTAGGTACGTATTTATAGTCCGGAGACTCTCTACCTTTGGAATAACTCTACAACTCTATCTTTACCTAAACTAAAACGGAACCTAAACTGAAACGAAACCTACTATGATACAAGATACACGGGCAATTTAGCCCAATTCTACGCACTAGGCCGATCCAACAACACGTTGAATATACGCATCTTCCAAGCCCATCTCGATCACGGCCCATCTCCTTAGTTGGCCAAAATATGGCGATAACACTGACACACTTACTATTGTTTGGCAGGAATTTGAATTTAACCTAGAGTGGACGGAAAGGTTTGAGATCCCCCCGTAGGGACATTTTCCATTTAAGGTGGTCTAGTATTTTTGAAAAATAGGGTGATAGCATTTTGAATTAGTCATTTGGTGGTTGCTTCATAAAACCCCCTGTTTTTTGTGCTCAGAAAATGGAAAATGGCTTTTTGGTGCGACGGATAGGAAAACTTCCTCCTGAAACATTGTTCGTCATTCCATGATGCACATGCATGCACAATATGAGTACATTATCACAAATTATGTCTTGATTCTAGCCATAACATTGGTCATTTGATCTGAAAGCCAGGAAACCTAGGATGAGAAAGGTCATTTTGTGAAGGTTTTTTTGAGACATATTCAATATAACAAGTTTGATATTTTTCCTTCCAACCATGTCACATAATATGACACCACGCGAAGGTTTCTCATTGTTTCGATCGTTTTTGAATTTTTTATGACTCTTTTAAACTATCGACAAACTTTGTCGAACGACGGGTATGAAGATTCTTAGCTATGAAAATATTATATCCTTATCTTGTCAAGAAAATTTGCCAAATAATTACCCTTCAGTTTCCGGATCATTGAGTTGAAAGATTCTGCAATATTATTGTGCACATAGTCAACTTTGCTCAGTTCACTGAATTGGCTTCTTGCCCATAACTTGGAGTGGTGTGTTTCCAAGTATTTCTTCACTTTATCATTTTTGTATAACTGCCTCATGTGATAGTTGTGCTTCTTCACACTGCAAGTCAAAGATGCTGGCCACAAATTGTCGGCATAGACCTTCCCTTTGAATTTCTTCCTAAAATTTGTAGCAAGGTGATGCATGCATTCCCTATGCTATACTCCAGGGAACACATTGTCCACGGCCACTTCTAAACCCTTGCAAGCATCAGTATGAATTACCAACCCATTGGGATTTGAAATAGCCCGGCGTAGATTCTACAAAAACCAAGTCGAGCTCTTCTCAGATTCTGCCTCAATCACACCGTAAGCAATTGGAAATACAAAGTTGTGTCCATCAACTGCACAAGTTGCTACTAACTATCCTTTAAACCTCCCTGTGAGAAAGGTAGCATCAATAGCCAAATAGGGCCTGCAGCCGTCCAAAAAAAACTGGCGGCAAGCCTCAAAGCAGACAAAAGCCCTCCTAAAGCATTCCTTTGTCATTGTCACTCCCCTCAATGTGTACTCCACGGAGTGGTGGTAAATATATACAATACTACCTGGGCTGGTCTTCTCCACCTCAGCCTTAAATGAGTACAACAGTTTAAAATTGTCCTGCCAATTACCATAAATAAAGTCCATAGCATGTTGTTTACCATTGAAAACCCTCATGTATGGTACCTCTATCTTGAACTTTTCTTTGAGATTCTTCTGCAACTCCTTTGTACCCACTTGATGGTCTTCTGTCACCCACCGTTTTACTTCTTCCGCCACCCATCTTGACTTGGCTCTACCGATTGTTTCGTTCCTAAGGGTTGATTCCAGGCATGTGTACCTAAAAGGGTTCTCTTTGACCTGAACATTCGTGCTATTTCGCATTTTAGATGCGTGCATCCTCCATGGATAGTCTTCAGTTGGACAATGAACTCTATAACAGACAGTATTGCTCTTGTCAACTTCAAATGTACGCTCTGCCTTGATGCAGTATGTCACAAGTGCATTTCTACACTCACTCATGGATGCAAAGATGGACCCTTGTTCAATCTGAGGGTTCTCAGGGTCCCATTCAACAGGTGCAAGGTCTTCCTCCTCGCCCTCCTCATCATCAATCACAAAAGCGTCATTGTCACCCTCATCTCGGTTTTCAGCTCGACATGGCCGTCGTAAATTCTGAACAACATCAGAATATAACCTCTCTTCATCATCTACGTATTCAGACTCCTCTTCTCTTGGAAGCCTGCCATCGGTGCCCACGCTTGACGAGCCAGCACGTCGACGTGCACTAACTGAATCTCCCCTAGCTGAACTGGTCTGGCTAGACCTGCCATTACGACGAGATGAATCTGCCCGAGATGATCCAACTGCCGGCACAATCACATCATTTTGCAGCCTCACTTGAAATTGCCATTTCTCCTTATGCTTAGCAAACATGATAGCGAGCTCTCCATCATTGGTAACTGTCACCCATTCAATACTCCCATCATAGTATTTGAATTCCACTTCATCATGCAAACCCCAAGGATACGGGTGGCAAATTACCTCCACAAATTGTCGAAAACTCCAATTACAATCCATTGGCAGCCGATAATCAAACCCTCCTTGGAATTTCTTTTGATCCTTTGCATCCACTATGAACCTCTCCCTTCTAATGTTCACCAAGAATGCAAACTGTAACTTCATCCTAACCCACAAAAAACAAAGAGGCAAACGAGCACAACAAAATAAACCGCTCGGTAAAGTCAAAATGGTAGTTGCACTGCGCAATAAGGCTATATTTCAACAAGACTTACCCCTCAGGAACCTAGTCGTGGACGCGACGGGTCTCTGGCCCGACGCCTGCCTCGCCAAGGCCATCTTCGTCGTTTGCCATTTCGTCGAGCAGGTTGGGCGCACTGGCGGAACGAGAGCCTCACCAGGTTATGGGCGCACTGATGGCGCAGCAGCTTCCGCTCGAGCAGGTGGTGGTGGCGGTGGAGCAGGTAGCCACGCGGGACGGCCGCGCGGTGGCGCAGGTGCTGGCGGCGCTCATGGTGGTGGCCGGATCGTGGACGAAGGGTGGTGCTGAATCAGGGTTTTTTGGAGCAGGTGCCGGTGGCGGTGGAGAAGGTAGCCACGCGGGACGGCCGTGCGGCGATGCAGGGGCTGGCGGTGGCGCAGTGGCTGGCAGCGCTGGTGGTGTTGGCCGAAGTGGGGCGGGAGGGTGGTGCGGAATCAAGGGTTTGGAGGGAGCAAGGGTTACCGTTGGCTGCGTCGCTGTGCGGTCCCACCTCTGGACCCACTTTCACTAACGCCACCAGACGGAATCCTCCCAAAGCTCGTTGGTTTGTCCTCGTCATAACAGCTGCGCCCGAAGTAGTGGCAAAACTAAGCACAATTTTCGTCTAGTGGCAAAACTGAGTACTCCGTGAGCTCTAATGGCAAAAGAATAATTATCCCTAATAATATTTATTTGACTTTGTAAATATTACTACCTCTTAATGTGAAAGTGCTCAAAATTTATAAAGTTTGACTTTTACCAGACCTTATATGCAAAGTCGTATGGAAGAGAAGGAGTAAGTTCGCCTATGCTCATGGACAAAACTGTCTATCAAGCTGGGCGCTTGGTCGGCAATCCCACCTCGTTTTTCTTCTAGCCACCATGGAGACAAAATGATTACCAGCTAGCTCAGTACTTATAAAAAAAATGAAATGACCGTTGTTCTTCGGTACAAATATACGATGTTTATCTATTGTGATTTATCTTCATGAATCGACTTGGTAGATAAAGTTCAGCTAGCTCCACATCTATTATTCACCTTTATGTGGTGTGGTAACCACTCTCGATGATAATTCATCTAGAGTTCCAACCAGACGTTTCAAGAGAATGTGACATCTCAATCATGTATTATACCATAAAGCATCAACCCATGAGTACATGTAATGTCGTTAGTTGTTTCAATGGATACTTCTTGGTGGTTAAGGGTCAAAATCATGCTTTTTTTTTTACATGATTCGGCGACCAGATGCATGTACTTGGGCAAGCGTGTCAAAATGTGTTTCTACAATTTTTCTTTGACTTTATTGTGCACATATTGCATGTGTTTTCTATTAAGAAAATATTACTATTTTTTAAAGTATATATATCATAATATTGGCCAATGGTTATGAACCCACACGTCTATAGATAGACTCGCTCAAGTTCACACACACACCTTCCTATCTGGCCTTCTTCTCTCCACGCTGGCTCGGAGGGAGGGAGTGGTGTGACGAGAGGAGGCCATGTCTAATAGATCTTGCCAGGTGGCATGAATCTTCCAACCTAGGTGATGTCAAACGGTTGTACTCTTTGATGGGAACATGGATGTCTTGACCTAATGAACAACAAGACAATGACAACGGAGACATATCGTACCACCGATCAGACATGGACCCATGGTAGAGAGGAGACGTAGAAACATCGCAAAAATGCACAAGTCATCCTTTGGTGATTTCTATGGTGGAGATTTGGCAGAAGGGTGAAGGGATGAGAAGGTGAAGGTATAGCCACTGGTAGAAAAGGACCCATGCGTCCCGGTTGGTAAGGGCCATTAGTCCCGGTTGCCCAACCGGGACGGGGCAATCGGGACTAAAGCTCTAACCATTAGTCCCGGTTGCCCCACCAACCGGGACAAATGGGGCACACGTGGCGGCATCAGAGCGCGAGGGGGGGTGGAGCATTAGTCCCGGTTCGTAACACGAACCGGGACAATAACCTGGTGCCGCGGCAGAGATTTGGCCCATTTCTCTGCCGCGGCAGAGAATTCATTTTGGCACATTTTGTTGCCGCGGCAGCATTTTCGCCACTTTTTGTGCCGCGGCAGAGAATTCATTTAGGTTGTTCTATTGTTTATTTAGTGTTTTGCACTTATCAACGAAGGAACCTTATATTACACAATATCATCATGACAACATTACATTCAATACACGGATCGAGTTCATGCACTACATACAAAAGTTGCTATTCGATGCTACCGGCCAATTTCTTGAAAGTTGCTAATTTTTACAATTCCTATTGTCTATACACAGCCGAGTAGTATTCCCCTTGTGTGTTTAGGACTTCTGCATCCAAGAATCCCGCCAATTCCTCCTGAATTGCTCGTATGCGATCCTTTGGCAGAAGACCGTCCCGTAGACGTTCGATCTGATTTAAAAAGGGAGTCAGCCTATATGAATATGAAACTAAACACAATTTGATTGTAATAAAAAACTATAGAAATTGTTTACGTACGTGGAGTTGCTCTAAATTTCTGCCCTTCTCATCGCACGTCTGCCGGATGAACTCGCATACATAGTATCCACATAGATTGTTACCTGGTCCCTGCGTCAGGCACTTTACGAGAACAGAGTTCAATCAAAATAATAATCAAGCATGATAATAACTGTATCAAAACTAGAATCAAAGAGATGCGTGGATATAGCTAGTGGTGCTTACATCTAGTGGTTGAAATGTAAGCTCCTCTTTCCAAACACCCCTAGCCTTCTTGGTGAACCGTTTCCAAGCGCTGCCCGGCGTAGAAAACAAATAAAATAAGTTATTAAGTACTTGATATCATAAAATTCACGAACGTTGCCGATATAGTGTCGTAATGATTAGAATTACCGCTGGAGAAGTATCTGCATGTCCTTCCACGTCTCAAGGGGTTTATGTTTCGAGTCCATGACTAGTACACGCCCTTTGTCAAGTTGAATGATTAACAGAATATAGTGGTACCTGCGAATGCAGAACTAATCAATTATATACTTAACATCGAGTAAGCGAAATAGAAAGTGTATACAAGACAATAACACTCACTGGAAGTTGTAAGGAAATAGTATTTACCTTTTGGTTTCTTGAAACCTTAACGCGCGTACTATATTATCCTCCGTATCCTGGGGGCTTATTTTGAGATTAGCTTCATGAACCCAATATGGGTCAATGAAGCCAATGTCATAGATTTGTCCTCTGCTGCATTCGAGAATCTTCATTCTGCATATTACAGTATGATTATATACATGCAATAAACAAAATAATATAGATGGAGACTAAATTAATTACAGAATTAGTACTTACAGACAATAGGCACTCATGATCGATTTGTCCAAGGCGTCTTGATTGAATAATTGAAATAGTTCATCAAATTCAATGGATATCATGTCATCCTTATCTTTCCCATGATGCTTTTTTGTAACCCTCAGCACTATCCAGTTAGCCCCGGCCCTTGTGGCATGCATGTACCAGTTATGCAATCTTCGCATTTTTGTTGGAAGATTGTTTACCTCCTCAGGTTTGACGAGAGGTTTTCCGTACTGGTATTGGTATGCTACTTCACTCACGGGGAAGAACTCTAACTGGGATAAGTACTGGGCTATACTCATACCTTGAGCAGCGGCAGCTTCTCCGTATTGTGCAATTACCTCTGGATCATACTGCTCTTCGGCCCCATATTTGCTCGACCCCACATTGGTTTGAGAAATCACCTTGAGAGGGGCGCAAGTCTGTTTTGCTTGTTCTCCGAGATGGGCAAAAGATTTCCCGCTTGCATCAGTACTGCTCTTCGAGGCTTTTTGTGCCGCATGTGACTTGAGAATAGAACGCTCATAGTCTGATGACAGCTTTGGCTCGGGTTGATGAAGATTCTTTAGCATTTTCAACACTTTGGCTTTTTCTTCTTTGGTGCTGGGGAACTCTGGCTCTTTCGGCCGCCTCAACTTAGCGAAAAACGCTGTCGTTTCCGCATCAACGATCGCCGCAGTCTCCTCTTCAGTACAGTCATAAGCTCTCTTGGGAGGAACCGTTGGTACTTTTGGAAGAGGCTCTTGTTTACGTTTCGGCGATCGCTTACGACGCATAGTAGCGGTACGCTTACGCTTTTTATCCTGAGGCGCCGGCGATGGCTACACCAGAGATTGGTGAGGCGACGGAGCCGGGTGACGCGACGAAGACGGCTGCCGCGGCGGCGACGACCTCGCTGGAGACGGGTGAGGCGGCGGCGAAGATGGCCTTGGCGTGTGATTTCGAAGCACGATACAATCCTTCGGCCATAGAATGGTGACGTTTTTTGCGTCACCCAGCACAGTCACATCCCCTTCACCAGCAGGGTAGTGAAGATCCAAAACCTCAAAGGTGGGCATGATTTCATCCACGCCGACAACAGCGTAGCCCTCTGGAACCGGACGACTGTGGTAAGTTGGTGTGGGTCCAATTGGTAAGGCATAGCCGACCGCCACCTTCATTGATATGTTCACAACTTTGACATGTAGCTCGCAGTGTGTCATATCTGTGATATCATCCACTGGGTAGCCAACAGGAGCCATCGTCGGTGCATCATCGGCATCGCCATTGTCATCACCCGGGACCTCGGTGGAAGCCACACTGCTTTTTCGATTATTCGATAGGCCGGTAGCATCGAATGCAGTGTGCTGCTGAGATGGGGCGCCGGTAGTACTTTGCTCTTTAAGTGTGTTAATTTCATCTTGTTGTTGCTTTAATCGTTCTTCAATTAAACGCATTCGCTCTTTCTGACTTTCTGCTTCAACTGTCGCCCTATCCTTTCTCCTCTGACGGCTTCTATCAGGATATTTCTTCCTCTCTTCGGGAAACCCAGTCCTCCATGATTGGGAGCCGCTTGTGCCTCGTGTTCGTCCATCATGTTCCTTATTTCCAAGGGAGAGTGTGAGCTCATCATTCTCTCTATCGGGAATGAAGTCCCCATCTTTAACAGCCTTTACTCCTTTCTGATCCTCTCGATTGGCAAGGGGTCTTCTTTATGTCGTATGTTATATATACACCTCCCTTCCGAGTCCAACGTGCCCCCATGCCCGTAAAACCAATTCATTGCACGTTCTACCCAATCGTCTGTCTCTGGGGTGATATTTTTATCACGCAGTTCCTGCTCAAGTTTCTCCCACTTGGGAATCCCAACCCTGTAGCCATCTTGCCCCATAGTATGGTGATACTTCTTCTTAGCAACATTCAGCTTATTCGTTTCAGACATTTTCTTAGCTTTTTCTGATTTCTTGTATTCCACAAACTCATCCCAGAATGGTTTTATCTTCTCAAACTGAATATTCTTGAAATCGGGAGTCTTCTTTTTCACGACATAGTCAAGGTGCAATCTTTTCTTCTAGTTGGTGAAACACTGGTCCATCTTCTTCAAAGCCCACTCCCTGACCTTAGCCTCCATGGATCTCCCATGTTGTAAGGCGTCCTCAACTGGATCCTCCACATTTGGATCCAGCTCTATCTTCGGTAGTTTGAAATTAACCATGAGCCTCTTCCACAGTAAATCTTTGGTGTGGTTAGGGACAAATAAACATGTTCCCTCTTCATCCGCATTAGCAGGCCTATTCCAATTTCTAATGGTGATCGGGATTAAGTCCCTAACGATTACTCCGCATTGTGCCACAAATTTGGTTGCGACAACTTCGGGAGCTGTCGGTCTGCCGTCTTCAGCGACATCTTCGATCCTGAACCTCTCATGGTCTTGCAAATTTTTGGTTGGGCCTCGTCTGCTCTTTTCAGTAGATTCCTTCGATCCGGAGGGCTAAAAGAAGAAAGATCGTCGTTACTATTTCTATATAGATAGCAGATGATTAATTAATGAATTGATTTATATTACATGCACCTCGCCGGAGCGGTCGTCTTCTCGATTACACAAGGCATCGCCTTCTCCCTCGCGGAAGGCAACACCTTCAACCTCAAACAAGTTGTCTACTCCAGTAAAAAGAGGATCACCCTCACCGGAGTTGTTCAGAAACGTTGATACCTCTAAATTATCTTCCCCACGGATCACACCTTGGATCAACTCTTCCTTTTCTTTGTCTCTGACGTGTGGGTCCATATTTTCTGCATAGGTGGAAAAACGAATAAGTCAAAGCGGCTAAAGGAGAAAGTTAAGTACGGTGTTGAGAGATATAAACCCTAATTCAGAGAACCCTAATATATACATACACAATAATAAAAATGAAGAGAAAGGGAAACCGTGTAGTAGATAGGCACATCGTCGAACCCACATGCACCTAAGTTGCTTGAAAATGTGAATCGGGTCTGGGGCTACCCACAGTGACTGACCAGTGGGGCCGAAGACCAATAATACCAAACTAATTAATAAACCTAATAATACCTAACTAATAATAAACCTAATAATCCAAACACCAAAAAGAAATGGAAACAATCAACACATGGCAACGATGCAATGCTCAAGCAAGTATGATGATATGACAAGTTAATTTGCATTGGAATGTAACCCTAAGAAATGCTCGACGATTTAATCGGGGTTCCGAGGGGTGAAAACCCTAACTCGGAGAAACTCCGGAACACATGAGAGGGGTGGATTTGTTCTTATAATTAAACTTGTAATTTAAGTTGTTGAACAATGCATGATTATAGCTTAGATAGCTAGGTTTCATTTTTATGAACATTTTGATATATTATTCATATTTTTATGACTTATAGATTAAAACAAGGATAATGATATGACAAGTTAATTTGTATTAAAAAGTAACCCTAAGACATGCTCGGCAATTTAAACGGGGTTCCGAGGGGTGAAAACCCTAACTCGGCGAAACTCCAGAGTATATGAGAGGGGTTGATTTTGTTTTCTAATTAAACTTGTCTTGAAAGTTGTTGAACAATGCATGATTATAGGTTAAATAGTTAGATCCCATTTTTCTGAACATTTTGATATATTATTTGTATTTTTCTGAGTTATAAATAATTAATTATTGAATTTACAATATTATATCAATTTATGGATTTAATTAAACCATTTCTGAATTTAAACAAAACAGAAAACATTTTTTACACCGAGGCCACTGCTAGCCACAGTGGCTGACAGAGGGGCCCGTGGCCACCTCAGCCTCCACGCAGGCAGGTGGGACCTGGACCAGGCCACGGCTAACCTGCACCATAGAGGCACCTAGCCTCTAAGGCTGGCAGGTGGGACAGGGGCGACGCGGGCCCCACGCGGTAGCCACGCGAGCACCACGTCACCACGACGGGCGGCGCGGCAGACGGTGGTCGACGACGACCCTGGGAAGCGCGCGGGACTGCGGGGCTGTGCGCATTCGAAAGAGCTCGTCGAGGCGAACCATATGGTGGTTGCGCCGCCCATTATTGGTCGCCGGAGCGACGAGCACAGCGGCGGACAGAGGCGGGGGCGACAGATGGTCGTCGCGGTAGAGCTAGAGAGCGAGAGGGAGCGTGTGAAGAGGTGCTAGAGCACTAGTGGCTCACCACGAACGCGATGCCGGGGTCGGGGAAGCAAGGGGTGGCCGAACGGAGGCTAATCGACGGCAGCCGGAGCTCGGGAAGATGGGTTGTAGAGCTTGATTAAGGCCGAGCGGGGACGATTCCTTTGGCTTAGAGACACAGTCCAGCACGGCGGAGCTCCTCGGCGACGAGCTCGGCGGGCAGCCTGCCGGCATCGTGGGGGGGGGTTTCCTGTGTGCGCGCGTCGATGAATGAGATGGGGAAGAAGAAGAAGAGGAGGGGCACCCAGTTATAACCAAAGGGCCTTTAGTCCCGGTTGGTGGCACCAACCGGGACTAAAGGGTCATACGTCCCGGTTGGAGCCACCAACCGGGACCTATACTCCAATATTTTCAGCAGACCAAGGGTTGGCGCGCAGGGGGTCTTTAGTCCCGGTTGGTGGCTCCAACCGGGACATATTCCCCTGTTTTCAAAAAATTTCAGGTATTTTCTCTCTGTTCCCGCCTTATTTTTTATTTTGGGGTTTAAATTTGTATTGTTTTTTAAATGATAATTAATTTGGAATTTAGAAAAACTTTAAACATAAAAAGTGTCTGTATTTGAATAAATAATTAAAAACCATTTTCTGTTTTAAAAAATAATTAATGTAACCATTTAAAATATGAACCATTTACAATTAAAAATGAATTAACTTATATTTTTTAATATCAATTTGGAATTTAGAAAAACTTTAAACATAAGAAGTGTATGGATTTGAATAAATAATTCAAAAACATATTCTATTTTTAAAAAATAATTAATGTAACCTTTTAAAATGAATTAACTTATATTTTTGAATATTAATTTGGAATTTAGAAAAAATTTAAACATAAAAAGTGTTTGGATTTAAATAAATAATTCAAAAACATTTTCTGTTTTAAAAAAATAATTAATGTAACCATTTAAAATATGAACCATTTACAATTAAAAATGAATTAACTTATATTTTTTTAATATCAATTTGGAATTTAGAAAAAATTTAAACATAAAAAGTGTTTGGATTTAAATAAATAATTCAAAAACATTTTCTGTTTTAAAAAATAATTAATGTAACCATTTAAAATATGAACCATTTACACATGCATAATATGGGCACAACATCACAAACTATGCCGTGATTCAGCACATAACATCGGTCATTTGGACCGAAAGCCATGAAACCTCGAACATGATAGGTCATTTTGTGAAGGTTTTTTCGAAACATGATCATTGTTCGGCACACATTTAGTCCCGGATGTAGTCACAAACCGGGACTAAAAATATTTTCCGCCATTTCCCACCTCTTCCCGCCAAGTTTTCCCGTCCTTTCCTTTCTACTAGAGCTTTTAGTCCCGGATGTAGTCACTAACCGGGACTAAAGATATTTCCCGCCATTTCCCAAAGCTTCACGCCAAGTTTTCCCGCCCTTTCCCTCTATATTTAGGGTGATCGTGTCATGGCTATCCACACATCCACACATTCCTCTCTTAGAACAATGGACAACGCCTACTGGGCCATTCTGACCCTCGAGGAGACCGAGGCGCTGTGCGCCTCCAACTACCCTTGTCCACCGGGGTACCGGCCGCCCGCCGGCTGGATGCTGAGCGCTAGAGGGGTTCCTGTCCCTCCTGTCCCTCAAGGTTCCGCACGCCAGGCGGCCATCACAAACCACTTCTACCACGAGCTCACGCCGGAGCAGCGGATGGATCCCCAGTGGGATCCCGACAACTAGACACCTGGAATGCCTTCTTCGATAATAGGCGGGAAAGGGAGCTCGCCAGGTACGAGGGTGATGGCCCGCCACCGGTGAACCACAACGAAGTCGGCCGTCGTCTGTGGTGGGCGAACCGTACTATCATCAAAGTGATGCGCTACATCGCCGGGGGAGACCATCCTCGCCTACGGTGCCCACGAGTCCACCCGCCATAGGCCCCACACTGTCCCAGCGGTAGCGGCATCGTCTTCCAGGAGACCCCTCTCCTACCCGCCGTGAATCCGAGGCTGGAATGGCCCCTGGTATATGCCATGGATGGGCTGAGGATCCCCGGAGTGGAAGGTGACGATGACGATGATGATGACGACGACGATGAAGACCCTGAAGCTGCGTACTATAGGACTAGGCATGATTATGACTAAAGGGGGCGGCTTTAGGCCTGAGTGTTAGCTAGTCCCGGTTTGTCCCGGTTTTTAATATTAATAAATGTCTTAAGTGTTACCTAATAAATAGAGGGAAATGCCTATATAAAGAGAGGGTTCATATTTAGTCCCGGTTGGAGAAACCAACCGCGACTGAAGGGATTGCGGTAGAGTGGGCCAGACAACACTAATAATAGGGGTGAGTGTCGACATTATGTCGTGCGGCTTGTACCTTGTCCCGGATGGTGTCACCAACCGGGACTAAAGATGAACCTTTAGTCCCGGTTGGAGACACCAACCGGGACTAAAGATGAGTCAGCACTAATAATAGGGGTGAGTGTCGACATTATGTCGTGAGTGTCGACATTATGCCGAGCTGCTTGTACTATAAATATGCATCCTTGTGAGTCCAGTCCTCCAGCCAGTTTGAGGCATCTCCAAGATGGTTTTAGAGAGCAGGGACACCACTACGGCCAGTTTCAGGGAGATGCCGACGGAGCCCAGTCCTCCGGCATCTCCGAGAAACTGGTCATAGAGGCACTCCCTAATATGTGAAATTAGTTAGCTCCAAGGCGTATTGATCTAGTTAGTGAAGTTACAAGCTGCAAGATAGTTTTCGAGAGCAGGGACACCACTGCGGCCAGTTTCAGGGAGATGCCGACGGAGCCCAGTCCTCCGGCATCTCCGAGAAACTGGTCATAGAGGCACTCCCTAATATGTGAAATTAGTTAGCTCCGAGGCGTATTGATCTAGTTAGTGAAGTTACAAGCTGCAAGATGGTTTTCGAGAGCAGGAACACCACTGCGGCCAGTTTCAGGGAGATGCCGACGGAGCCCAGTCCTCCGGCATCTCCAAGAAACTGGTCATAGAGGCACTCCCTAATATGTGAAATTAGTTAGCTCCGAGGCGTATTGATCTAGTTAGTGAAGTTACAAGCTGCAAGATGGTTTTCGAGAGCAGGGACACCACTACGACCAGTTTCAGGGAGATGCCGACGGAGCCCAGTCCTCCGGCATCTCCAAGAAACTGGTCATAGAGGCACTCCCGGTCCAGCCACAAAACGGGACTAACACTCAAGACATTTATTAATATTAAAAGCTGAGACTACAAAACCGGGACTAAAGGCCACAAACCGTGAAAGATATCCTTCGGTCAAGCCACAAACCGCGAAAGACATGAACTAGAGTTACATAATATGAGCATGAACTTCTTGGCATATGTCATTCCTTATGACCGCTTCAGACGTAACCATGGAGCATCTTCTTTACTTAACGGAATGCTTGGGTCAGTTTTCACTGTGAAGGGCGGAATTTCATCAAACTTATTATAATCTTCTGACATGTCTGTCTTGTCCTCGATTCCCACGATGTTTCTTTTCCCTGAAAGAACTATGTGACGCTTTGGCTCATCATATGATGTATTCGTTTGCATATTTTTTCTTTTTTTCGGTCTGGAGGACATGTCCTCCACATAGAAAACCTGAGACACATCATTGGCTAGGACGAATGGTTCATCTCTATAACCAAGATTGCTGAGATCCACTGTTGTCATTCCGTACAACTGGTCTATCTTTACCCCTTCCCCATTCAGGTTGACCCATTTGCAGCGAAACAAAGGGACCTTAAAAGAGACTCCATAGTCTAGTTCCCATATCTCCTCTATGTAACCATAATATGTGTCCTTTTGTCCATTCTCGTCTATTGCATCAAAGCGGACACCACTATTTTGGTTGGTGCTCTTTTTATCTTGGGCGATCGTGTAGAATGTATTCCCATTTATTTCGTACCCTTGGAAATTCAATACAGTAGAAGATGGTGACGCGGCCAACAAGTATAGCTGATCTCCAACAGTGGTGTCATTCAAGAGATGTGTCCGCATCCAACCACCGAAAGACTTCATGTGTTCATCTATAATCCATGATTCAGGCTTCCCTGGGTTTTTGGAGCGTACAATATTCTTGTGTTCCTCGATATACGGAGCTGCCAAGGTGGAATTATGTAGAACTGTGTAGTGTGCTTTAGTGAAAGAATCCCCGTCCCTACATATCATTGCTTTCTTTCCTAGCGTTCCTTTTCCACTTAGTCTTCCCTCATGCCGCGAGTCAGAAATACCAATCGGCTTAAGGTCAGGAATAAAGTCAACACAAAACTCAATGACTTCCTCTGTTCCATATCCCTTGGAGATGCTTCCTTCTGGTCTAGCACGGTTATGAACATATTTCTTTAAGACTCCCATGAACCTCTCAAAGGGGAACATATTGTGCAGAAATACCGGACCGAGAATGGCAATCTCTTCCACTAGATGAACCAGGAGATGCGTCATAATATTGAAGAAGGATGGTGGGAACACCAATTCAAAACTAACAAGACATTGTACCACATCCTTCTGTAACCTTGGCAGAATATCTGGATTGATTACCTTCTGAGATATTGCATTGAGGAATGCACACAGCTTCACAATGGGTACTCGAACATTTTCCGGTAGAAGCCCCCTCAATGCAATCGGAAGCAACTGCGTCATAATCACGTGACAGTCATGAGACTTCAGGTTTTGGAACTTTTTCTCTGCCATATTTATTATCCCATTTATATTAGATGAGAAGCCCGACGGCACCTTGATACTGTAAAGGACTTCAAAAAAGATTTCCTTCTCTGCTTTGGTAAGAGCATAGCTGGCACGACTTAAGTGACGCCCTTTATCCGTCTTGTTATCTGTATGCATGTTCTTTGGGTCTTTCATAATTTGTTGGTCCTCCCGTGCTTCAGGTGTATCTTTTGTCTTCCCATACATGCCTAGGAATCCTAGCAGGTTCACGCAGAGATTCTTCGTCACGTGCATCACGTCGATTGAAGAGCGGACACGCAGGACTTTCCAATATGGCAGATCCCAAAATATAGATTTCTTCTTCCACATGGGTGCGTGTCCTGTAGCGACGTCGTTCGGAACTGATTGACCGCCGGGACCCTTTCCAAAGATTACTTCTATGTCCTTGACCATACCAAATACATCATCACCAGCAGGGAGTTCAGGCTTCTTCCGGTGATCTGCCTCACCTTTGAAATGCTTGCCTTTCTTTCTTACGGGATGATTGGTCGGAAGAAATCGTCGATTCGCCAGGTACACAACCTTCTTGCATTTATGCAAATATGTACCTTCAGTCTTATCTAAACAGTGGGTGCATGCCTTATATCCTTTGTTTGTCTGTCCTGAAAGGTTACTAAGAGCAGGCCAATCATTGATAGTTACGAATAACAACCCTCGTAGATTAAATGGCTCCTGTTTGTTCTCATCCCACGCACGTACACCTGGTTTGCCCCACAACTGTAAGAGTTCTTCAACTAATGGCCTAAGGTACACATCAATGTCGTTGCCCGGTTGCTTCGGGCCTTGGATGAGCACTGGCATCATAATGAACTTACGCTTCATGCACAACCAAGGAGGCAGGTTGTAGATACATAGAGTCACGGGCCAGGTGCTGTGACTGCAACTCTGCTCCCCAAAAGGATTCATGCCATCCGTACTTAGACCGAACCATAAGTTCCTTGCGTCACCTGCAAAGTCTGGGAAGTCTCTCTCGATTTTTCTCCACTGTGACCCATCAGCAGGGTGTCTCAACTCCCCGTCTTTCTTACGGTCTTCTTTGTGCCATCGCAACAACCTGGCATGCTCTTTGTTTCTGAACATGCGTTTCAACCTTGGTATTATAGGAGCATACCACATAACCTTAGCAGGAACCCTCTTCCGGAGGGGCTCTCCCTCAACATCACCAGGGTCATCTCGTCTGATCTTATACCGCAACGCGTTGCATACCGGGCATTTATCTAAATTCTCATACTCCTTACCGCGGTAGAGGATGCAGTCATTAATGCATGCATGTATCTTTTGCACATCTAATCCCAGAGGACAGAGAGTCTTCTTTGCTTCGTAGGTACTCTCGGGAAGTTCGTTATGTTTTGGAAACTTCGGCTTCATTATTTTCAGCATCTTTTCAAATGAGGAGTCAGTTAGACCACACTCTGCCTTCCATCGCAACAATTCCAGTGTGGTACCGAGCTTTGTGCTGCCATCTTCACAATTTGGGTACAACAATTTCTTGTGATCTTCTAACATGCCCTCTAACTTCAACTTCTCATTTTCTATTTCACAGTCTCGCTTTGCATCAGAAATGACCCTACCAAGTTCATCAGCCGGCTCATCTGATGCCCGTTCTTCACCTTTTTCCTCTCCATTGTCTTCCATTGCAGTATCACTATATTCAGGAAACATATGATGATAGTTGTTATCATCATCTTCTTCTTCACCATCTTCCATCATAACCCCTCTTTCCCCGTGCTTGGTCCAGCAATTATAGTTGGGCATGAAACCTTTCATAATCAGGTAGCCGCGAATGATTTTCGAGGAAGAGTACTCCTTGTTGTTCCGACATTGAACACATGGACAACGTATAAATCCATTCTCTTTGTTTGCCGTAGCCACATCGATAAATTTATCCACGCCTTTGATATACCCGGCTACCCGCCGGTCACCGTATATCCATTCCCGACCGTTCATCTGCATCATATAAGTAAGTTTATCAAAAAACAGGACATCATAAATAGTGAAATAACCAATTCACACCGACACATGAATTGTATCAATGACCTAGAAAAGATAAGATTGCTAACCTCGATCGAGGGAAATAAAGAGGAGAAAGCTCAAGTGCGTCTCGGACACCTTCTATATTTTTGTTCTATGAGAAATTCAACGGGATTTTTCACTCAAACATTTCAACAAACACCTTCAATGCATGCATGAGAAAAAACTAGCACACACCCTCACACCTTACACCATTCGAAAAAACAGAGTGGAGGCAGAGGGGGCTGGGGCGTTGCATTTATAGGGGGCAGGGGTCTTTAGTCCCGGTTGGAGCCGGTGCGTGCCACGCCACGTGGCTGTGGCCAAACCTTTAGTCCCGGTTGGTGGCTCCAACCGGGACGTATTCCCCCTTACCAACCGGGACGCATGCCCCTGGCCCCGTGCCGCTCCAACCGGGACGCGTGCCAGCATTAGTCCCGGTTGGTGGCGCAACCGGGACTAATGCTCCGAGGGGTCGCGAACGGATGACCCTTTTTTCTCTAGTGGAGGTCTCACGGCCGGGGACTAGTGCTCCCACTAGTCGCGGGCTGAGGCCGGGACTGCTAGCCTTGTTCACATCGAACCGAAGATATGGTTTTTCCGGTAGCGTGGGGTACACATATAGCCGCCAAGTAGAATACATAAAAGGAGGATAGCAGTAAGAAATTGAACATTATTAATTCATGCGCTGCGCTAGGATAAAAGACCCAATTAAGAGCACGGGAGACGAGCGATCCAGCCCCTAGGCTAAAATGCAGCAGCTCGTCCTCCTTTAATTTAGGCCTAGGAGATTAAGGAATGTGCTGAAATTCTGGAACGAGGAGCCGCCCCGAGCTAGGCCCCTGTGAGCTGCATCCCTGAGAGACCGTGCCCTTTCTGCAATCCCATTGTCGGTGACGATCTGTTCCACCCTCGTGCTCACCTCCTCTTTGGTTACCACTACGCCATCTTGGCCAGGAGACAGTACAGCCAAACCAGTCCTCCAGATGTCGCAAATATAGCTCTGGTGGGTGAAATGGTCGAGGAAGTATGGCCAGCATAGGATGGGCACGCCGTTCATCACTGCTTCCATGGTGGAGTTCCATCCGCAGTGGGTGAGGAAGCACGCCACGGCCCGGTGCGCAAGAACCTGCTGCTGGGCGCACCAGCTGACGACCATGGCCTTGCCGGCGACGCGGTCCTTGAAGTCGTCGAACCACTCCTTGGTCCACAGACCACCGGAGCCGGTGGCGGTGAAGTCCGGACGAACCACCCACAGGAAGGGCCGGCCGGTGCGCTCCAGACCCTCCGCGAGCGCCAGGATCTCGCTGGGGTCAAAGGCGGAGGAGGTGCCGAACGCCACGTATACGACGGACTTGTCGGAATGCGCGTCGAGCCACTGCAGACAGCCCGTGTCCGCCGGCAAGAACTGCCCCGCCACGGGACTCTTCTTCTTCCGGCTCAGCAGCGGGCCGATGGGCAGTATTTCAGGGTACAGCTCCAGTGCCGTGCCCTCGGCGTCGAGGAACGTGTTGCACACGACCATGTCGGCGTGCCTTGTCGCCTCCGCGTTCCTGGACACTAGCTGGAAAAACGCTTGCTGCCCCTCGGGGCCGCCGGCGACGCTCCACGGCATCTGAGCCGTGTACAGCGGAGGCATCTTGGGGGCCAGCTCCAACGCCCCCTGTCGTTTCGGGAAGCCATTGGGGTCGAAGAAGCCTTCCTCTATCAGCTGGGGGATCCTCAGCAACGTGCCAAGGTACGCCGCGGATGCCGGGAAAAAGCAGGCGACCCGGACCTGGAGCTTCTTGGCAACCTCGGAGCACCAGCCCACTATGGTGGCGTCGGCGACGAGCCACTTCGCCTTGGTCGCTTTGATGAGCTCCTCCATGTGGCCCGGGATACACCTCGTGAACCCGTCCAGGACTTTGCCCAGGTCCCTGCGGTCGTCGCCGTCGGCCAGACCGTCCGGTACAGACACCAGGTGGATCCCGCCCAGCGCCGCCTCGTCCGTGGCACCACCGTCAAGGAGGAGCGCGTGGATGTGCTCGGTGCACACGAAGGTGACCTCGAAGCCGTGCTCCACCAGGCGGTGCGACAGCTCCATGAGAGGGATCACGTGGCCTTGCTCTGGGAGCGGCATAACAAGGACGGGAGGCGACATAATCTCAATTCTGAGCTGATCTAGCTAAGACAGCTGGTGGGAGGGAGATAGAGGCGACATCAACCGTTATATGTACTTGTAGGTGCATGGTATCTACCGTGGACTTTGAAACAGGACCAATTTTGAATATATTCTAATAAATTTTAAAATTTGATTTTTGAAACATGAGACTTATTAATGAAATTTAGTGAAACTCTTCGTATACAAGCAGAGTAAAGTTTTTCAAAAAAACCCAATAAATATGCAAAAAAATTATTGTCAATTATTTTCCTACTTTGATGAACAAAGTTTGAAACGGATTGTTTCAGAAAAATATTTGTGACGAGATTTCATTAAGTTTGTCAAAGTTTCATCAACTATTAGAAGCCGATTTTCAAATATTGTTAAAATATATTCAATATTGGTCTTGTTATGAAACTCTCTACAAAAGAAACCTAAAATTCAAACGGTTATTAAATTAGGTTTCTATTTTAGGATCTACAAAAGTTTTAAGCTTAGCAACTAGCAAATTTACACAACCTGTGAAAAAGGAAAAGATAGAGTAAACTGACACAACATAGCAAAAAAAAAGAAAAAAGTCTATATCAAACCCTGAATTTATATGGGTTCGCCGATTTGAACCCTAAAGTCGAATTCCCTATCGTTCATATCCTAAACTATTTGATATCCCAGTCTAAATTAAACCCTGGACATTGTTGGACCGGATTACCAAGTGCCACGTATGCAAATTTTTACAAAGAACCCTCTTTAGAATTATCTGTTCGAATGGCATGGTCCCAAGCGCTCTCTCTCTCTTTTCCTATGTGGACTCGGACTACAGGAGTGTCATTTCCATCGTGGCCGTACACCTCTTCTTTCTCGTAAATCTGGTGGTGCGGGAATTAATCTCCCCACTAGATTTGGATATTTTCAAAATTGTGTATTATTCATAGAATTTAATAAAAAAATCGTATTATTTAAAAAAATTAGAACAGATTGAACCAGATAGTGTTTCCCAACTTCTTCAACATGAACTAATTCGAAGGTGGTTCACTAGTTTCTATGAAGGTAGAAATGAGGGAACACTGCATTGACTTATTGCTGCCAAGAATTCGTTGAACCCTCCAAGGAAGACTTCATGGTTCTTTTTTTAGCTAGATCTAACATAGAATAAAGTTTAATGTTGTGAAGAACTATGTTGTAAGTATTCAAGATATTGTGAAGAACTATGTTTTATGTATTCGATGTTGTGAACAACTATGTTTGTAATATATTTACCTCCCTTTCCTTTTGATCCTGAATATAATTGGCAAGTTTTAGGATTATCAAAATCTGAAGTGTCCGAATATATTCGGAGTTCCAACTATTCGCTCAAGGAGACTTCCTTAAAGGAATTCATGAAAAAATATTAAATTGGTGATAAATTCATATTTGGGCAATCAAATGATCTCACATATGATTAAACATTGGAATTAGTCGATTTTTAAATAGTTGCACCTTATTGCTATGCAACAAGCGCATGAACACTAGGAGTTGTCATACCTTTCCAAATAATATTCCAGATTTGTACTATACCACATATTTTCTTCAATGAATGAACCTAATTTAGTCTTAGGACTTAATTTAACACTAGTATGCATGTATAACCACCTTCCTTTGCCTTTCATTTTCAATAATTCTCAAATATTAGGATCACCAAAATCCGAAGGGTACAAGTATGTGCGGAGTGCCCGAATATATTGTTAAGGTAGAGATGGTTAGTTTTTGGGCCGCCTTCTACAAAATATCCCTTCCATTAAATATCCAGAAATCCCCCGTAGGCTGGCTTCCTCTCTTCCAGATCTAGCTCCCCCTCCCACCGTCCCTAAGTATATAACGAAGTCGCCGCCATGCATCGACGTCGTCGACCCCCACCCCCCCACCCCGCGACAAGATATATGGCAACGTGTCATCTTTGCAAGACTGACTGCAAATAAAGAATCTTGTCAACTATCTCATTGTTCAGTGTTCATCACGTACCTAGTTATTTCGAGAAATTAGTGGTATATTGTCCGACACTCGTACAATTTAAATTCATCTCATACTGTAAACATATTAAAATAGTTAATTTAATGTGTACTTTTGGTGTACGGACCGTCCTATGCAATGCAAGGGCAAATTTTAATGAACTCACGGGAAATATGGTGCAATTCCGAGCTTGTGGGCAGATATACACGGTTGAAGTGCAAAAAAGGGCCATCTAGGACTCGATTGAGAGGTAGAGGGTGGATTCAGTTCATTGCTGATAACCATCTCCCCGAAGATGATCAGTTGTTGTGCTTTTCAAGAGATAAATCAAGGATAACTGTCATCTATCTAAACAACGTTGGCGAGGAGGAAGAAGATGATGAAGATGAGGACGAAGATGAGGAACCACCTATAGAACAGTTATCTCCAATTATCTCACATAGGTACAAATTTACCGATGGTGAGAATGATCACCTCCAACAAATCATCCCTCCAAGTAATTCCATCATTGGATTGCCATTTGTCACCCGCTTGACGAAGATGAATGTCGAGAGGCGCCTTATGGTAAGTATATCATGTCAACGAAACTTCTTTACCCCTTCCCCATTCAGGTTGACCCATTTGCAGCGAAACAAAGGGACCTTAAAAGAGACTCCATAGTCTAGTTTCCATATCTCCTCTATGTAACCATAGTATGTGTCCTTTTGTCCATTCTCGTCTGTTGCATCAAAGCGGACACCACTATTTTGGTTGGTGCTCTTTTTATCTTGGGCGGTCGTGTAGAATGTATTCCCATTTATTTCGTACCCTTGGAAATTCAATATAGTAGAAGATGGTGACGCGGCCAACAAGTATAGCTGATCTCCAACAGTGGTGTCATTCAAGAGATGTGTCCGCATCCAACAACCGAAAGACTTCATGTGTTCATCTGTAATCCATGATTCAGGCTTCCCCGGGTTTTTGGAGCGTACAATATTCTTGTGTTCCTCGATATACGGAGTTGCCAAGGTGGAATTATGTAGAACTGTGTAGTGTTCTTTAGTGAAAGAATCCCTGTTCCTACATATCATTACTTTCTTTCCCAGCGTGCCTTTCCACTTAGTCTTCCCTCATGCCACGAGTCAGAAACACCAATCGGCTTATGGTCAGGAATAAATTCAACACAAAACTCAATGACCTCCTCTGTTCCATATCCCTTGGAGATGCTTCCTTCTGGTCTAGCATGGTTATGAACATATTTATTTAAGACTCCCATGAACCTATCAAAGGGGAACATATTGTGCAGAAATACCGGACCGAGAATGGCAATCTCTTCCACTAGGTGAACCAGGAGATGCGTCATAATATTGAAGAAGGATGGTGGGAACACCAACTCAAAACTAACAAGACATTGTACCACATCCTTCTGTAACCTTGGCAGGATATCTGGATTGATTACCTTCTGAGATATTGCATTGAGGAATGCACATGGCTTCAAAATGGGTACTCGAACATTTTCCGGTAGAAGCCCCCTCAATGCAATCGGAAGCAACTGCGTCATAATCACGTGATAGTCATGAGACTTCAGGTTTTGGAACTTTTTCTCTGCCATATTTATTATCCTCTTTATATTAGATGAGAAGTCAGACGGCACCTTGATATTGTAAAGGACTTCAAAAAAATATTTCCTTCTCTGCTTTGGTAAGAACATAGCTGGCACGACTTAAGTGACGCCCTTTATCTGTCTTGTTCTATATATGCATGTTCTTTGGGTCTTTCATAATTTGTTGGTCCTCCCGTGCTTCTGGTGTATCTTTTGTCTTCCCATACACGCCTAGAAATCCTAGCAGGTTCACGCAAAGATTCTTCGTCACGTGCATCACGTTGATTGAAGAGCGGACACGTAGGACTTTCCAATGTGGCAGCTCCCAAAATATAGATTTATTCTTCCACATGGGTGCGTGTCCTGTAGCGACGTCGTTCGGAACTGATTGACCGTTGGGACCCTTTCCAAAGATTACTTCTATGTCCTTGACCATACCAAATACATCATCACTAGCAGGGAGTTTAGGCTTCTTCCGGTGATCTGCCTCACCTTTGAAATGCTTGCCTTTATTTCTTACGGGATGATTGGTCGGAAGAAATCGTCGATTCGCCAGGTACACAACCTTCTTGTATTTATGCAACCTTCAGTCTTATCTAAACAGTGCGTGCATGCCTTATATCTCTTGTTTGTTTGTCCTGAAAGGTTACTAAGAGCAGGCCAATCATTGATGGTTACGAAAAGCAACCCTCGTAGGTCAAATGGCTCCTATTTGTTCTCATCCCACGCATGTACACCTGGTTTGCCCCACAGCTGTAAGAGTTCTTCAACTAATGGCCTAAGGTACACATCAATATCGTTGCCCGGTTGCTTTGGGCCTTGGATGAGCACTGGCATCATAATGAAGTTACGCTTCATGCACAACCAAGGAGGAAGTTTGTAGATACATAGAGTCACGGGCCAGGTGTTGTGACTGCAGCTCTGCTCCCCAAAAGGATTCATGCCATCTGTACTTAGACCAAACCATAAGTTCCTTGCATCACCTGCAAAGTCCGGGAAGTCTCTCATGATTTTTCTCCACTGTGACCCATCAGCAGGGTGTCTCAACTTCCCGTCTTTCTTACGGTCTTCTTTGTGCCATCGCAACAACCTGGCATGCTCTTTGTTTCTGAACATGCGTTTCAACCTTGGTATTATAGGAGCATACCACATAACCTTAGCAGGAACCCTCTTACGGAGGGGCTCTCCCTCAACATCACCAGGGTCATCTCGTCTGATCTTATACCGCAATGCATTGCATACCGGGCACTTATCTAAATTCTCATACTCCTTACCGCGGTAGAGGATGCAGTCATTAATGCATGCATGTATATTTTGCACATCTAATCCTAGAGGACAGAGAGTCTTCTTTGCTTCGTAGGTACTCTCGGGAAGTTCGTTATGTTTTGGAAACTTCGGTTTCATTATTTTTAGCATCTTTTCAAATGAGGAGTCAGTTAGACCACACTCTGCCTTCCATCGCAGCAATTCCAGTGTGGTACCGAGCTTTGTGCTGCCATCTTCACAATTTGGGTACAACAATTTCTTGTGATCTTCTAACATGCCCTCTAACTTCAACTTCTCATTTTATGTTTCACAGTCTCGCTTTGCATCAGAAATGACCCTACCAAGTTCATCATCCGGCTCATCTGATGATCGTTCTTCACCTCCTTCCTCTTTATTGTCTTCCATTGTAGTATCACTGTATTCAGAAAACATATGATGATAGTTGTTATCATCATCTTCTTCTTCACCGTCTTCCATCATAACTCCTCTTTCCCCGTGCTTGGTCCAGCAATTATAGTTGGGCATGAAACCTTTCATAATCAGGTGGCCGCGAATGGTTTTCGAGGAAGAGTACTCCTTGTTGTGCCGACATTGAACACATGGACAACGTATAAAACCATTCTCTTTGTTTGTCATAGCCACATCGATAAATTTATCCACGCCTTTCATATACCCGGTTACACGCCGGTAACCGTACATCCACTCCCGACCGTTCATCTGCATCATATAAGTAAGTTTATCAAAAATAGGACATCATAAATAGTGAAATGACCAATTCACATCGACACATGCATTGTATCATGACAGAGAAAAGATAAGATTGCTAACCTCGATCGAGGGAAATAAAGAGGAGAGAAAGATCAAGTGCGTCTCGAACACCTTCTATATTTTTGCTCTATGAGAAATTGAACAGGATCATTCACTCAAACATTTTATCAAACACCTTGAATGCATGCATAGGGAAAAAACTAGGACACCTCTCACACCTTTCACCAAGAAAAAACAGAGTGGAGGCAGAGGGATAGGGCATTGCATTTATAGAGGGCGAGATCATACGTCCCGGTTTGTAACACAAACCGGGACTAAAGGTTGGGCGCCAGCCATGCCCCCTACCAACCGGGACGGATGCCTCCGGCCCCCGTGCCCGCTTGAACCGGCACGCGTGCCAGCATTAGTCTCGGTTCGTGGCGGAACCGAGACTAATGCTGTTAGGAGGCACGAACGGATAGCCTGTTTTCTACTAGTGATATCAATCCCATTAACCCTTGGACCATGGTGTCACACGCCTTTATTTTTAAAATTTAAAATAATTATTTTAGTAAACAAAAATAAATAAGTAATAATAATCTTGAATTCAAATGACAATGAAATATGTTTTTGCCTTTTTCTATTTAATATGGAATAATTCATATATTTAAATCCATAAATCGGAATCTGACAAATAATATGTCTAAATTGATCATAAAAATGAGAATAGGCCAAACATGACATCACAATCATATTTTTATTCATGTATCATGTATTTTTAAATAAAATTTATTTAATAGTGTCGAAAATCTTCAAAAAATCATATCAAAATTTCCCTTTTGAATTTGAGGATTCTAAAAAAATCCTTAGCTCGGGGCCGAGCCTCGCTAAATTTGCAATGGATCTCTAATGAAATAGCATATTATGCACCTAAAAATAATTTTTCAAAAAATTATGAGCATTAATCATGTACTAGTTCAAACCAGACCCATTTCCTACTGATTCAGCATACATTTATCTGTTGCTCCAGGAGTGGATCGAGCGGTCTGAGATATCCTGGTTGGGAAATTCTCCATGTAAGATGGTCTAGTATTGTTGAAAAATGGGGTGGTAGAATTTTGAATTATAACTCTGGTGGTTGCTTAATAAAACACCCCTTTTTTGCACTCGGAAAATGGTTTTTCGGTGCGATGCGAAGAAAAACTTCCTCCTGAAATATTGTTCACAATCCCAAAATACACATGTGTGCACAATATGGGCACAATATCACAAAATATGCCATGATTCTGGCCATAACATTGGTCATTTGGCCCGAAAGCCATGAAAGTCGAACATGATAGCTCATTTTGAGATGCAATCAATGTACCAAATTTGGTATTTTTCCTTGCAACTATGTCACATAATATGACACCACATGAATGTTTTATATTTTTTGGACTATTTTTGAATTTCTTATGCCCATTTCAAACTATGGTCAAAATGGAGGGCATGAAGATTCTTTCCTCGGGGCCGAGCCTCGGTAAACTTGCATTGGATCTCTGAAAAAACATCATATTGTGAGTCTAAAGATGATTTTTGAAAAAAAATAATGAGCATTAGATCATGTACATGTAGTTCAAACCAGACCCACTTCCTACTGATTCAAAAAACATTTGTATTTTTCACCAGGAGTGGACGAAAAGGTCTAAGATACAACGGTTGGTACATTTTCCATGTAAGGTGGTCTAGTATTTTTTTAAAATGGAATGATAGCATTTTGAATTATGCCTTTGGTGGTTGCTTCACAAACCGCCCCATTTTTTGCACTCGGAAAATGGAAAATGGTATTTCCATGCGATGAGAAGGAAAACTTCCTCCTACAACATTGTTCGCCATCCCAAGATACACTTGTGTGCATAATATATGCACAATATCATAAACTATGCCGCGATTTGGCAATAATTTGGTGCTAAAGCCATAAAACTCAAACATGATAGCTCATTTTGAGAAAGTTTTTTTGAGATGCAATTAATATACCAAGTTTGATATTTTTCCTTGCAACTATGTCATATAATATGACACCACGCAATTTTTTTACATTGTTTGAACCGTATTTGAATTTCTCATGCCCATTTCAAACTATGGTCAAAATGGCCCGCGTGAAGATTCTTACCTTGGGACCGAGCCTCGCTAAACATGCATTGGATCTCTGAAGAAACATCATATTATGAGTCCAAAAATTATTTTTATAAAAAATCATGAGCATTGGATCATGTACATGTAGTTTAAGCCGGACCCACTTCTTACCAATTCGGTAGACATTTGTGTTTTTCTCCAGGGATGGACGGAAAAAGTCTGTGATACATCGGTTGGGATATTGTCCATGTAAGGTGGTCTAGTGTTTTTGAAAAATGGGGTGGTAGCATTTTGGATTATTCTTTTGGTGGTTGCTTCATAAAATGCTCCGTTTTTGCACTCGGTAAATGAAAAATGGCTTTTTCGTGCGACGAGAAGAAAAACTTTCTCCTGCAACATTGTTCACTATACAAAGATACACATGTGTGCACAATATGGACACAGTATCACAAACTATGCCACAATTCTGGCCACAGCATTGGTAGTTTAGCCTGAAAGCTATGAAACCTCGAACATGATAGCTCATTTTAAGAAGATTTTTTAAAGATGAAATCAATATACCAATTTTGGTATTATTTTTCTTGCAACTATATCACATAATATGACCCCATGCGAATATTTTACATTGTTTGGACTGTTTTTAAATTTCTTATGCCCGTTTCAAACTATGGTCAAAACGGTAGGCATGAAGATTCTTGCCTAGGCGATGAGCCTCGCTAAACTTGCATTGGATCTCTGAAAAAACATCACATTGTGAGTAAAAATGATTTTCGCAAAAACTCATGAACATTAGATCATGTACCTGTAGTTTGAACCGAACCCACTTCCTCCTGATTCGGGAGATATTTCTCTTTTTTCACCATGGCTGGACGGAAATGTTTGAGATATCCCGGTTGAGACATTATCCATGTAAGGTGGTTTAGTATTTTTGAAAAATGGGGTGGTATAATTTTGAATTATTTCTTTGGAAGTTGCTTCACAAAATGCTCCGTTTTTAGCACTTGAAACACGGAAAATGTGTTATACGAAATTATATGTAATGTTTTAATAGTTTATTCAATAAAAACATGTAATATTTAAGTTTAGTTAGATAGGTATTATTTTTCACTAGTGCAGAGCCCCCCCCCCTTTAACTCTGGTTGGGAGGGCCCTCTAACAGAGGTTCCCCAACCGCTGTTGAGGGTTCGGTGTTAGAGGGGGGGGGCCTTTAACACCGGTTCTTATACGAACCGGTGTTAAAGGGTGGCGCACGTGGGGCTGCCGTAGGCCTCAGCCCCCCCCCCTTTAACACCGGTTTGGGGCTGGAACCGGTGTTAAAGGTTCTTCTGCCGCGGCAGAGATTTAGGCCGTTTTCCTGCCGCGACAGGAAAACGGCCTAAATCTCTGCCACGGTAGACTTATGCCTCTGCCCCGTTATGGGCGTATTTCTGCGGGAGGGGGGAGCAAGGGGGAATCGATCGGGAGCGGTATACACATAAATCGTCATCGGTACATACGAGTACATGAATAATTAAGCAACTATTATTATACACAAACATCATCATCGGCACATACATCATCATCGGCACATACATTGTCATCGTTCATTTTGGTGGATATCTAAAGAGTTCTCCGCCAGGCGTGACGACCTCATCAAGTATGAACCCCGCCAATTCCTCTTGAATGGCTCGTATGCGTTCAAATGGTAGGAGTTTCTCCCGCATCCGTTCGATCTGAATATATATGAAGAATGGGCCGTCAATATATATATAAGAATAAAACTCAACACAATTGATGGTAATAAAATAATGTTGTGGACTTTGTTTACTTACTCTAAGTTGTTCTAGTGCGGCTTGGCCCGTCGCACATATCCTGTTGCGAATGAACTCGCAAACATAGTACCCACATAAGTTATTGTTGTGTCCCTGATGTGCGCACTTTACGAGAATAGAGAGTTTAATCGAAATAATAATCAATAAAGCATGATATAATGGAATTGGAAGCTAGCTAGTATTACTTACATTTTGGTCTACAAATTTTAGTTCTTCTGACCATTCACCCACGGCCCTGCCCGTGAACCTTTTCCAAACCCTGTCCGGCAAAGAAAATGGATAAAGGAGTAATTAATTACTTGTTGTCACGAAAGTTGCCGATCTAGTGCGATAATATGATTGAAATTACCTCTGGAGCATCTCTCTAAAGTCTGCCCATATCTCTTTTTCTTTTCGTAACGAGTCCATGACAAGGACTTTTCCTGAGTCGGGTTGAATGACTAGAAGAATAAAGTGGAACCTACGCACGCATAACTCATCATCAGTTACACTTAACATCGAGTAAGCCGAAACAGAATGTGTACAAGAGAGAGGGTAACAGTACTCACGAGAAGTTGTAAGGCAATAGTATTTCCCTTTTGGTTTGTTGTCTCAGTAAAGACGTTAGCAAGTAATCTTCTATTGCCCGGATTTGGTTCTTACCACTTCTTCATGAACTCTATATGGGTCAACGAACCCAATGTCAAAAGGGCCTCCTTTCATGCATTCCATAACATTTTTCCTGCATAATAGTATATACATATATGGTGAGCATATATATATACATGCAATTAATGAAGTGAATGAGATGAGATAAAAAATACAGAAATAGTACTTACACACAATAAAGGCCGATGGCAGATTTGTCGAGTTCCTTCTGATTTAATAGAAAATGCAAGTCTTGAATGTTGAAGTCGATCGCGTCGTCTCCGCACAAGAAAATCTGATCTCTTATATGCGTCGTGATCCATTCTTCTTTTCTCGTCTTGCAGAAATCAAGGTACCACTTGTGCAATTTTCGCATCTTTGTTGGTAGATTCTTGAGCTCCTCTTTCTTGACTAGATTCTTCCCATACTTCCATGGCTGTATGGGGTTGGCATCGCATTTGGGCAAGTTGTCTCCCATGACGTTCAAGTATGCAATGTAAGTCAACCCCATCTCATTGGCCTTTCTTTATAGCTCTGCCTCGTAATCATTTACGGGAGGAGCGTCCCGTGTGTCGAACATTTGGAGCGGGGCACATGATTGGTTTTCCTGCTCTCTGAGCCTGGGAACTGTTTTCTGGGGTGCCTCACGACTGCTACTTTCAGTCTCCCTACGGCGCCTTGCATCCGCCTTCAAAATCTGGCGCTCGTAGTCCGGCACAAGTGGGGTTTCAGGTTTCAAAAGATTTTTGTACAACTTCTCCACCACCGCCGGATCTATTTTCTCCTTTGGCTCGGCCCGTCTAGGTGCAAAGAATTTCTTGACCTGTTCTTCCGAGATCCTATTGGTCTCCTCGTCGCTGCGATTCCACGGTAAAACCGGCAATGGCTTGGCGGAAGGCTGCGGGACGTAGTTTTTTGAACTCTTTGGCGTACGGTTTCCTGCGGATTTCTTTGTGGCAGTGCTACTGATGCTCTTCATGGCAGTGCTCTTCCGCTTACGCTGAGGAGATGGCTGAAGCACCGGAGATGGCTGACGGGCCGGAGATGGCTGCCGCGCAGGAGATGGCTGAAGCGCAAGAGATGGCTGCCGCACAGGAGATAGCTGAAGCGGCTCAGACTGCTGACGCTGCGGAGACGGCGGGGGTGCCAGTGACCTCCAATTTGGAAGCACAATGTATTACTTCTTCCAAAGAATGGTTATTTTCACTGCAAATTTGAGTTGAGTTTCCCCTTCACCTGTAGCATGGTCAAGCTGTGCTTCCTCATATTCCTTCACAACCTCATCCACCCCGACAATAGCATAGCCATCTGGAATCGGTCGGCAGTGGTAAGTTCCACCAGCTACAGGAGGTAAGGCATAGCCGACCAGCCACCTTAATGGATAATCCCATTAATATCACATGCAGCTCAGCGTGTTCGCTCTCCGTGATCTCATTCACGGGGTATCGAGGACCCGTCATTTCAAGCGTGGGCTGCACGTTCTCCGTGGAAGCCACACTCCTTTTCCGCGCAGAGTCTGGGCCGCCGGCAGCTTCCAATGCGGGCTCTTCGTGCCGCTGAGATGGGCCGGTAGCTTGATGGCTCTGTTGTGCATTCACTTGCGCCTGCAGCGCCGCAAGTGCATGTTCTATGTGTGTCATCCGCTCTGTACGCTCTTTTTCTTTTCTACCGCGCCATCTGTAAGAGTCGCTCTAGTCGGCAAACCCATCCTTCCACGTCATACCCCCTGTGCCTCGTGCATGTCCAGGGTGTTCTTTTTTACCGATGGCGCGTGTGAGGTGGTCATTCTCTCTGTCGGGATGGAAGGTCCTGGCGGATGTTTCCTCGTATGTCGTGATGAGTTCAGTGACGTGTTTGGCAAGGAGGGTTGGGAAGATACACAATCCTGTTTCTGGGTCCAACCTTGTCCCGATTCCGTAGAACCAAGTCTTTGCATGTAGGTCCCACCCATCTGTCTGGGGTGTGATCCCTCTCTCGCGCAGGGCCTTCTCAGCTTCCTCCCACTTAGGCCTCTGAGATATGTAGCCACCTGACCCCGTCCTCTGGTGATATTCCTTCTTCAGGGCATTAAGCGTATTGGTTTCTGACCTCTTTTTAGCTATAGCACTTTTTTTATATGTCTCAAATTCGGGCCAGTGAGGTCTTATCTTCGCATAATATGCGTCTTCGAAATTTGGAGTCTCGCCAGATTTGACAAATTTGTTCAATTTTGTCTCCCAGTTGCGGAAAGCGTCAGCCATCTTCTTTAGAGTCCACTCTTTGACCTTTTCCTTTATAACCGGGTTGTTTTCATCCTCCTCTGGCGGAAGGGTGAAATTTACCAACAACGAATTCCAAAGCGTTTCTTTGGATCTGTCATCGACAAAGGTACCGTCGCCCTTCTTTGGCTTATTCCAATTTTCAATTATGATTGGGATTTGGTCCCTAACAAGAACTCCAGCCTGACGTACAAATTTGTCTGCGGTCTTCTTGGGCTCCATCGGCCTGCCATCAACACGGACTGCTTCGATCGTGAACTTTGCACGATCTTTCAACCGCTGGCTCGCGCCTCGCTTGCTCTTTTTCGTAGAAGAAGATGGTTGCTGGCTGGTCGATCCAGAGGGCTAAAAGAAGAAAGAAGCGTTAATTTATACATGTAGAAGAATATTGTTGGTGGAAGTCAGCAGAGGCTTAATCAGTTGATATACCTCGCCGGACTTTGTAACCATTAAATTGCGTTCACCGGAGTCTTCATCTTCTCCATGACTAGTACTTGAGTTGTCGTCATCATGTCCCTCCAAGTTCAGATATTGTGAGGTGTCCTCATCAATAATGTTCTCCATTATTTCTTCTTCTTCAAGGTTTCTACTAAGTGGATCCATAGTTTCTAAAACAATAATATTATCTAGAGTAAGAGTGTAAACATTCAAGTGGACTTGGATTCATACACAAATATACATATTATTCATACAAAAATACACAAATAAATACACAAATGAGTCAGAGGTCCAATTTGTATACAAGTTTTAATCTATGCATGTAGTACAATTTATCGAGCAAACAAGTTTTAATCAGGATGAGCCAGCAATCACACACGTTGCACTCCTCGCAATCTATCGAGCAAACAATTTCATACAACATAAACAATAGCACATAGAGATCAAACAAATGCATGCATGGCAATTTAATAAGTCACAATGGATAGAGGACATTAATACGAACCAGTAGGCGTTGGATTCACCCTAATCAGAGTTACAAATCTTTTTCTTATGATTTAAATAGTGTTTAATGGGTTTTAAATCATTTAAATAGTTTATGTTGTCTAAAAATCAAACTAAAATCAGATAAATAATACCCACGGGGTTGTGATTCCAGGGACATATTATTTGTAATTTTATGAACATTATTTATTTTCTTATGAATTTATTACTCTAAATAAGCCATTCTACCATTTATTTAATTGCTGAAAAACCTTATATTATTTGGCTTAACCATTTGCATATTGATGATCTACACACAATTGTGAATCCATAGGTATATTATTTGTGATTTTTGGACCAGGAGATATTTTACTATGAATTTATTAATCTAAAAGACCATTAAAACTAATTAAATTATTACAGTAAACACGTACTGTAAAAGTTAAATCCAACTTGATATTAATAATCTACTCAATTTTCTGAATTCATTGATATATAATTTGCTATTTTGGATCTACGAATATTTTTATATGATTTTTGCAAGATTATACAATTTTCTGCAATTTTTATCTTTTCTTCTATTTTTCAGGAGAGTCAACGTTGACTGGCGCTGTGTCATCGCTGACGTGGCAGACAGGTGGCGCTCACCGGTGGGGTGACGTTGGTCTCGTCGGGCGGCGGTGCTCGTCGGGCGGCGGTGGTCTCGTCGGGCAACGGTGCTCGTCGGGCGGCGGTGCTCGTCGGACGGATGCGGCGGTCTCGTGGGGCGGCGGTGCTAGCGGCGGGCTCGTCGGGCGGCGGGCGGCGTCGGCGTTGAGGCGTGGCCTACGAGAGGCGGAGGCGGGCGGCGTTGACGGGCGGCGTCGGCGGTGCTCCGGCGAGGCGCGGGCGGCGTCGGCGGTTCTCTGACGTTGACGGGCGGCGTCGGCGGTGCTCCTGCACGGGAAAGACGTGGTCAGGGCGATGCGGTCAAGTGCGGAAAAGACAGGGTCGGGGGAGGCGGACCTCGAGCTCCGAGGGCGGCAGCGAGACGCTCGCGGGCGGCGGTGGCGGCGATTCTCTCTGCGCGCGGCCGGCGGTGTTCGATCGATATGGCTTTGGGGGGAAGAAAGGAAGGGGAAGGTGAATTTAATACCCCCCTTTAACACCGGTTCGTGGCTGGAATCGGTGTTAAAGGGGGGGATTCCGTTTCCCGCGCGCATTTATTACCCCCCCTTTAACACCGGTTCCAGCCACGAACCGGTGTTAAAGGGGGGTGGTGCGTGCGGGAAACGAAATAAATGCCCCACCCCCTTTAACACCGGTTCCTGTCTGGAATCGGTGTTAAAGGGGGGCATTTATTTCATGCATTAAAGGGGCATTTTTAATTCAAAAAATATGAGATGAATTTAGAAAATTCATATCTTTTTCATTTCAACTCAGAAAAATATGAATAATATATCATAATTTTCAGAAAAATAATATCTATCCATTCATGTAAATCATTTTATATTTACTTTACATGAAAATTTTCAAAATAATTAAAACACTTACATATAAATTTTGATTATTCAATTCAAACAAAAATAAATTGTTAAATCCTAAAACTTTGAACATAAGAAATATTAAGCATCTAAAAATGATTTTTATTAGATCAAATCATATTTTAATGCCGCATCTTTTGTATTAACATTTTTGAATTGATTGGATTATCTTTTGTATACACTTGAATCTCACCAAGCCTCGCTCAACTTGCATTGTTTTTTGATAAAATAGCATATTGTGAACCTAAAAATGATTTTTGTAAAAAATCATGAGCATCGTATCATGTACTTGTAGTTCATATCTGACCCATTTCCTGTCGATTCGGTAGGAATTTGTCTTTTTCACTAGAGGTGGACGGAAAGGTTTCAGATCCCCCTGTTGGTACATTGTGCATATAAGGTGGTCTAGTATTTTTGTAAAATGTGTTGGTGGTTTTTTGAATTAGCCATTTGGTGGTTGCTTCACAAAAACGTCCGTTTTTTATGCTCGGAAAATAGAAAATGCCTTTTTGGTGCGATAAAAAGGAAAATTTCCTCTTGCAACATTGTTTGCCATGCCATGATGCACATGTATGCACAATATGGCCATATTATCACAAACTATGCCTTGATTCTAGCCATAACATTGGTCATTTGACCCGAAAGCCAAGAAACCTCGAATGAGATAGGTCATTTTGTGAAGGTTTTTTCGAGACATAATCAATATACCAGATAAAGCCGAACTAATAGCCAACTAATAGTAAGTTACATAAAGCCGAACTGGAACTGAAAATTAAGATACATAAAAGAACTGAAAATTAAGATACATGGCCAGATTAAGTAACAATCGGCCGAACTTGTTTCGGAATGTTCGAGTGATTCAGTCATGCTCCTGCCTACACCTGTAATACTCGCCACTGTAGTCGTCGTACTCGCCGCCGCCGTCATCGCTGTCATCGTCGGGGTCGCCGTAATTGAACATCTAGAGAGTACGCGTGGGCTGGACTTGAGGGTAGCGCGTGGGCTGGACTTGAGGGTAGCGCAGACGGGGGTTAGAGTCGGCGACAGTGTCATAGGCCATGACGCTCTGGAGAGTCCGACCGCGCCACCATAGCCGACGGCCGGCCTCGTTGAAGTTAGGAGGAGGTGGGCCGTCCTCCTCGTGCCTGGCGAGCGCCCTATCACGCCGATCCACGAAGAAGGCTTCCCAAGTAGGGAAATAGTCGGGATGCCATCTAGGATTCCTCCGCTGCTCCGGCATGAGCTCGAAGTAGTAGTGGTTCGTGATGGCCATCCGGCGCGCCACACCTAGAGGGACAGGAGGAACCGGCACGCCTCCGACGCTCAGCATCCAGCCGACGGGAACACAGTAGCCCAGCGGGCAGGGGTAGTTCGAGGCGCAAAGCGCCTCCGCCTCCCTGGGGTTAGTGCTACGGTGGAAGCCATGGGAAAGAGTGATGAGGTTGCAGATATGAGTATAGAGATGTGCAATGACAATGGAGGCCAACCCCCTACATATATATATATAGTGAACTAGCGGGAAGAACTGGAGGGAAGAACTGGCGGGAAGAAAAATGGCGGGAAGAATAACTGGCGGGAAGAAAAATGGCGGGAAAAAATGGCGGGATGAACCTTTAGTCCCGGTTGGAGACACCAACCGGGACTAAAGATAAACCTTTAGTCCCGGTTGGAGACACCAACCGGGACAAAACACGAGTCAGCACTAATAATAGGGGTGAGTGTCGACATTATGTCGTGCGGCGTGTACCTTGTCCCGGATGGTGTCACCAACCGGGACTAAAGATGAACCTTTAGTCCCGGTTGGAGACATCAACCGGGACAAAACACGAGTCAGCACTAATAATAGGGGTGAGTGTCGACATTATTTTGTAAGTGTCGACACTATGTCGAGCTGCTTATACTATAAATAGGCATCCTTGTGAGTCCAGTCCTCCAGCCAGTTTGAGGCAGGGACACCACTACGGCCAGTTTCAGGGAGATGCCGACGGAGCCCAGTCCTCCGGCATCTCCGAGAAACTGGTCATAGAGGCACTCCCTAATATGTGAAATTAGTTAGCTCCCATGTGTATTGATCTAGTTAGAGAAGTTACAAAGCTGCAAGATGGTTTTCGAGAGCAGGGACACCACTACGGCCAGTTTCAGGGAGATGCCGACGGAGCCTAGTCCTCCGGCATCTCAAAGAAACTGGTCATAGAGGCACTCCCTAATATGTGACCACGCGCGTTTGGAGATCAGATCTTAATGGTAAGTACGAATCGGGACAACTTCTTCTCATAGTCCCGGTCCATCCACAAAACATGACTAACACTCAAGACATGTATTAATATTAAAAACATGAACTAGAGTTACATAATATGAGCATGAAATTCTTGGCATATGTCCTTCCTTATGATCGCTTCAGACGTAACCATGGAGCATCTTCTTTACTTAACGGAATGCTTGGGTCAGTTTTCACTGTGAAGGGCGGAATTTCATCAAACTTATTATAATCTTCTGACATGTCTGTCTTGTCCTCGATTCCTATGATGTTTATTTTCCCTGAAAGAACTATGTGACGCTTTGGCTCATCATATGATGTATTCGTTTGCATATTTTTTTCTTTTTTTTTGGTCTGGAGGACATGTCCTTCACATAGAAAACCTGAGCCACATCATTGGCTAGGACGAATGGTTCGTCTAAGTTCTTGTCTACCTTCATAAGATTTTTGAGATCCACCGTTGTCATTCCGTACTTCTTGTCTACCTCAACCCCTCCTCCTGTTAGCTTGACCCATTTGCATCGAAACAAGGGGACCTTAAAATTAGTTCCATAGTCAAGTTCCCATATCTCCTCTATGAACCCATAATACGTGGTCTTTTGCCCATTGTCTTCTCCTGCATCGAAGCGGACACCACTGTTTTGGTTGGTGCTCTTTTTATCTTGGCCTATCGTGTAAAATGTATTCCCATTTATCTCGTACCCTTGGAAAGTACATACAGTCGAAGATGGTGTCCTGGCCAACAAGTACAGCTGATCCCCAACAGTGGTGTTATTCGTGAGAAGCCTTTGCAGCCAGCCGCCAAAACTCGCCATGTGTTCACTTATAATCCATTCATCAGACTGCCCCGGGTGTTTGAGGCGTATTAAATTCTTGTGTTCATTGATATACGGGGCAACCAAGATAGATCTTTGTAAAACCGTGTAGTGTGCTTGATTGAGAGAATGCCCGTCCCTACATATCATTGCTTTACATCCTAGGGTGCCTTTTCCACGCAGTCTTCCCTCATGTCGTGATTCTGGAACACCAATCGCCTTAAGGTCAGGAATAAAATCAACACAGAACTCAATGACCTCCTCTGTTACATAGCCCTTGGAGATGCTTCCTTCTAGCCTAGAACGGTTATGAACATATTTCTTTAAGACTCCCATGTACCTCTCAAAGGGGAACATATTGTGTAGAAATACAGGACCGAGAATGGCAATCTCTTCTACTAGGTGAACCAGGAGATGCGTCATAATATTGAAGAAGGATGGTGGGAACACCAACTCAAAGCTGACAAGACATTGGGCCACATCTGTTTGTAACCCTGGTAGTCTTTCTGGATCGATTACCTTTTGAGATATTGCATTGAGGAATGCACATAGATTCACAATGGGTACTCGAACATTTTCAGGTAGAAGCCCCCTCAATGCAATCGGAAGCAATTGTGTCATAATCGCGTGGCAGTCATGAGACTTCGGGTTTTCGAATTTTTTCTCTGCCATATTTATTATTCCCTTTATATTCGACGAGAAGCCAGACGGGACCTTGATACTGCTCAGACATTCAAAAAAGATTTCCTTCTCTGCTTTGGTAAGAGCGTAGCTGGCAGGAGTTAAGTGGCATCGTTTACCCTTCTCGTTCTCAGGATGCATAGGCTCTTCAGGGGCCTTCAGACGTTGCTGGTCCTGCCGTGCTTCCGGTGTATCTTTTGTCTTCCCATACACTCCTAGAAAGCCTAGCAGGTTCACGCAAACATTCTTCGTCACGTGCATCACGTCGATTGAAGAGCGGACCTCTAAGACTTTCCAATAGGGTAGGTCCCAAAATATAGATTGCTTCTTCCACATGGGCGCGTGTCCGGCATCGTCATTCGGAACAGATAGACTGCCAGGACCTTTTCTAAAGATTACTTCTAGGTCCTTGACCATACCAAATACCTCCTCACCGGTACGGAGGACAGGCTTCCTCCGGGGTTCTGTCAGACGTTTGAAATGCTTGCCCTTTCTTTCTTACTGGATGCAGGTTCGGAAGAAATCGGCGATACCCTAGGTACACAACCTTCTTACATTTATCCAAATATACACTTTCAGTATCATCTAAACAGTGTGTGCATGCATTGTATCCCTTATTTGTCTGCCCCAAAATGTTACTAAGAGCAGGCCAATCAATGATGGTTACGAAAAGCAATGCTCGTAGGTCAAATGGCTCTCCTTTGTGCTCATCCCACATACGTACACCTGGTTTGGCCCACGGCTGTAAAAGTTCTTTAACTAATGGCCTTAGGTACACATCAATGTCGTTGCCGGGTTGCCTCGGGCCTTGGATGAGCACTGGCATCATAATGAACTTCCTCTTCATACACAACCAAGGAGGAAGGTCATAGATACATAGGGTCACAGGCCAGGTGCTGTGACTGCAGCTCTGCTCACCAAAAGGATTCATGCCGTCTGTACTTAGACCAAACCTTAAGTTCCTTGCGTCACGTGCGAAGTCCGGGTACTCTCGCTCGACTTTTCTCCACTGTGACCCATCAGCGGGGTGTCTCAACATCGCGTCTTTCTTACGTTCTTCCATGTGCCATCGCAACAACTTGGCATGCTCTTTATTTCTGAAGAGACGTTTTAACCGTGGTATTATAGGAGCATACCACATAACCTTGGCGGGAACCTTCTTCCTAGGGGCCTCGCCCTCAACATCGCCAGGATCGTCTCGTCTGATCTTATACCGCGGTGCAGTGCATACCGGGCATGCATCCAAATTCTCGTACTTCTCACCGCGGTAGAGGATGCAGTCATTAATGCAGGCATGTATCTTCTGCACGTCTAATCCTAGAGGGCAGACAAACTTCTTTGCTTGGTATGTACTGTCGGGCAACTCATTATTTGTTGGAAGAAGATTCTTCATTTTTACCAACAACTTTGAAAATGCGCTGTCAGTCACACCATTCTCTGCCTTCCATTGCAGCAAATCCAGTGTGGCACCTAGCTTTTTGTGGCCATCTTCGCAAGTTGGATACAACAATGTTTTGTGATCCTTTAACATCTGCTCCAGCTTCTCCTTCTCCTTTTCAGTTTCACATTCTTCCTTTGCATCAGTAATGGCCCGACCAAGATCGTCATCAGCGGGCCCATCTGCTCCCTCTTGATCTTCATTATCTACCTCCGTTGCATTATCATCATATTCAGGATACATATTATGATAGTTGTCATCATGCTCTTCTTCTTCGTTGTCTTCCATCACAACCCCTTTTTCTCCGTGCTTGGTCCAACAATTATAGCTGGGCATGAAACCGGATCGAAGCAGGTGGGCGTGAATGGTTCTGGTATTTGAGTAGTCTTTCTTGTTCTGACAGTGAACACACGGACAACACATAAAACCATTGTGACCACGGTTTGCATTAGCCACAACGATGAAATTTTGGAGGCCCATAATGTACTCGGAAGTGCGGCGGTCACCGTACGTACATTGCCGATTCATCTGCTTTAATATGTAGTATATATCAAAAAATAATAGGAAGATGACCATTTATATATAGTACATCAATGACACATGAAACTATAGTTGCCGACCTCGACCGAGACGGAAAGAGCAACAAGAAAACTTATTTTAAGCTCTCGGGCATTTCACCGAACACCTCTTGTGCATATGAAAAAAACACAAACTAGCACTCTTCACACCCTCTTGCTAGGCTCCAAAATGTGAAAGAATGGAAGAGTGGGGTGGTGTCTTATATACCCCCCCTCCCCCCCTTTAATACCGGTTCATGCCACGAACCGGTGTTAAAGGGGGGGGGGTGCGCGGGCCACTGCTGCAGGGACCTTTAACACCGGTTCGTGGCATGAACCGGTGTTAAAGGGGGGCTCCTTTTTTACACGCTGGTACGGCCCCCCTTTAACACCGGTTCGTAGAAGAACCGGTGTTAAAGCCCTTTTTCGGGATCAACAAAAGACCTCGTTTCCACTAGTGTTTATGCAAATTTTGATATATTATATATATTTTTCTAAATTAGAATGATTTAGTTATGATTTTTTTAGTATTAATGTGGCAAAAATGGAAAATAGCCATGCCATCGATGTAGGTGTGAAACGCCTTGCCACCATTGCATGGCCGTCATGGCCTATCTAATATGCCGATGGCCCGGTCTACGCCAACGGCTGCCGTCGGTGTATCCCATTCTACACCGACAACCAAACTAGGCCAACGGCCGATTTACTCAGCTCCCCGCCTTGAGGCCCATGCCACTCGGACATATAGCGCCGACAGCGTCTTGATTTGTTCATGTAGTGTCCATCACGGACCGACATGACCTCCATGTCCACAGAGCAGCAGCCCGTGTGCATCGTGCAGAGCAACACCTCTTCTATCATCTCTTACATGTGCACAACGCACAAGTAAGATTCAGCACTAACTTACATGAACCCTAAATATGCATGACCATCGGTTGCTACTCCCTCTATCTCAAATTAGGACGCATATAGTTTTTTATCAAAGCTAAAACTTTTAAACTTTGATCAACAATGTAGAAAAATATAAACATCTACGATAAATGCACGTAATGTAAAAATATATTTCATTAAGGCTCTAACAATACTATTTTGTTATTATAAATATTAACACTGTTTTCTACATAGTTAGTCAAATTTTAATTTTTTTGACTTTAACCAAAGACTATATGCATCCTAGCTAATTTAGGATAGAGAAAGTACTATTATAGACTCCATTATGAGAAGTCTTGTAGACATATACGCTATCTGCATGTACGGCGGGGACAATGACCCTAATTCGAATGCACGTGCACTTTCAAATATCTAGTGCGTATTTGCTCACAGGTGATGGCACGCCACCGCTGTTACGTCAATGGTAAACCATACCGGCGTGGCATGCGACTTGCATGCCACTAGCGTGCCCATTTTTCCACACGCCACTAGTAACTTTTTTGGAACGCCACTAGTAAAATTTTCGGAAACAAAAAAAGCAACCGCAGTTTCATAGTGGTTAATGACGGTGAACTCTTGATTATTGACGTTTGCAAGTCAGTCGTTGTTGTTGCCGGAAACGTCGATGTCCGCACGGCACAGTTAAGTGCGGGACAGAGCTTGGAGATGGGAGAGGAGAAACGCGGCGACGCTGTCGGCGGAGCGGCCATTCGAGGCGGATCTGGCAACTACTTTGGCGAGGAGGATGGAAGATTGAAGGTTGCTCTTCTACATGGATTGCTGGAGTATTGAGACGGAAGAGGGGTGGCGGCCCGACGCTGCTTGGTAGTCTCATATGGTTTTCGTGTTGACAAAGATAGAGGAGTATGGAAGAGAGAGTTGTATCCCATACGTGGTGCGTTATTGAATAAGCTAGAGGAGTGGAAGAGAGATATCTCTCAAGCAATATAGGGTGTCCAATCATTTTTAAAGTTTTAGAAGTGCAAACTTACTAGTGGCGTGTCAATATACAAGTCACTAATTAGTGCCATATACATATGTCCACATGCCACTAAGAATTGAGAAATTTTTTATTCTTTCGAATAGCCAAGTCTAGTTACTAGTGGTGGCTTGTACATAGATGAAACACCACTAGTAACATAAGCCCAATGATTGAGTTGGGTCCCACATACTAGTGGCGTGCACAAATATAGGACACGCTACTAACTAGTGGCGCCACTAGTAAAACTAGTGGCGTGTGGTTTTTTAGGCACGCCGCTAGTAAAATATGTCACATATGAGAAAATCTATAATAGTGATACATGTCCAGCCACTTTCTCATGTAATGCATTCTGTTGGTGTGTATAGCTAGGCTTAGATAGTTGTATTTGACTTGTACTCTAATTGTAGTTGTACCCTAACTCTTGGCCTCTGGCCCATTATATACACACCGGAACCCCGCGTATTACACGTGAGAGGCTTCCCTCCCCCCAAACCCTTCTACACATTCATTTTAATTAAAAATGAAAAACAGCAAAATGGTCTATCAACTCCTCGTGTATGAGCAATTCTGATAACTAACTCACGAAAACACAAAAGCAGAGTCGGAACTTGCCACACACGAGCGTTTTAGTCACTCAGTGACGCTACCTGTTAGTTTTCTGACATGGCAGATTGTTTTTTTGTGATTTTCCCCTTAAAAGTTTGGTCCTTTTCATTTCTTCATCGTATGGGCTAGGCATTATATCAATCTGGGTGACAATGTCGGCGTTCATCTTCCTTTCCATGTCCGAGCGGATCTGGCCGTTCCTAGGCGCTGAAGCACGTTTTGTGGCCACCATCGCAAACCTCCAGCATTGCAGCGCCCTCCCTCTATAGACCGGGCGGGGGGGGGGGGGTGAAGGCGATGTCCAGTGGGTGAGATGGATATGGAAAGTAGCTTTGTTACCATACCATCATATTTTTCTAAACAAAAAAAGTCTATAAGATAATTAATACAGTCATCTATTACACTATGCACTATAAAGGTGGTAACTGAGAGTAGTGTGATGTGCATGACACTACTCCAAATTTCACCCCACCATGACTATCTTTAATAGACTATATTTTTTTGGCTTCTATGTAATTAAATCTCTTACATCATTCTTCCATTTTAAATCTTCTGTAAATCAGCGATCTTCTACCATTAATCTCTAATCGTTTAGTTATGCTTAAATATTTGTAAGCGAACTCCTAAATATGTATTACCTGTCACTTTCACTCGGTAATGCAGTGCCCCGGTATTCTTAATCTTATTAAACGAACTCCTAAATATTTTCACATCCCTATCACTGCAGCTAGCTCAGGGACATCAAACCCACTTCAAAGCAAATTCAAAAATATGCCAAATTGATTCTTACTCGTTTAATATACTTTATTGTGTCGGACTTTAGTGACCTTGTGTAATCGATCTTCGATCTCGAATCTTCTACTCCCTCCGTTTCGGTTTACAAGTCTTACACGTATATCTAGGTTGGCACTTTGACCACTAAAATATAAATTCTATAACACAAAAATTATACCATTAGAATGATATAACGTTTTTGCTATATAATTTATATTTTATTGGTTAAATTGACAATCTATGTACATTCGTAGAACTTGTAAACTGAAAACAGAGGGAGTATCATTGATCTTGAATCTTGTGAGGCAGGCTTAATAGCCACTTGCTCGTTTAATTGTTTTCATAGTGTCGGGTTTCAATGTTATTAAACCTCTGCCATCGATCTCCAATCTCTGATATTATCTTCAATCTTGTGTAATGGATCTTTAGTGTCAGATCTTGCACCATTTATCTCTGATCCTCTTTCATAAGAGTAAATACTATAGTGGGCTTATAGCTGTTTGTGTGGCAATTTTGTCTATGTAGAATAGAGATATGAAAAAGTAAGGAGTCGTGTGTTCTTATGCAAGAGACAGTAGCACGTACTCTTAGATATTTTGTTAGAGTGGATGATGGGCCATATACTAAAAAATTAGTACATCTTTAAATTTTGCTATTATACATGTTGACTGTCAGTTCTGCTTCGGTGTGCTCTTCTCTATTCAATTCGGCTAAGATTGCTCTGTACCCCTTCATAGCTAAGGGCATGATGGTACTTAACGATTTTTAACGAATAATAATTACTGTATATAACCTGTATAAACCCGCATGTATCTATATACGTATGTAATATGTATATCGTGGTGCTTTCATCACTTACGATTCATGACGGCACTATCCTCGTCGGCAGCGAGCGATGGCACGCTCTTGACACTGTCGGTGATGAGCAGTAGTTGCCTCCTATAAGTATCTAGCATCGTTGTCGCTAGAGGTATCGATCAATGCAAATTCGATCTCTAATTTCGTGCGTAATGGTTCATAATAATTGAGATAGTGACGACTGGAATACGGGTAGTTAAATCAATCCTCATACAAGAATACGTCGCTACAAACATGGGTAATAAGGGTTTAAGCTTGGATCTGACAAGCAATATAATTAATAGGGGATTAGGTATTAATTAATGATAAAAGATCAGATTGCCCTTTTATGTTTAGAGAAGGAAGGAGCCATACAAGAAGGAAGCAGTGCTTGTTGACTATATGTTAGCTATAGATGATATGGCAATCACTTATAGCAAAGGGTTGTCTCTATTATTGAACTTGTTCTAAGTGTAAACATTAATGAAACAACACCCGAATATGCCTAGCTACTAGCCACTTTACCTTGGCAACGCAGCGTCGATAGGCTTAATCCTAAATGTTTTGCCACCTCTCTTACCCCTGCAGCCAGCCCATGTAGGAATTCAAATGCGATTTTAGATAACTTCAAAATATTCCTTACTAGCAACTTGCTTGTTTAACATACTTTATTACGTCGGGCTTTAGCGTAATTAAAGCTCTGATCTTGTGTAATCCATCTTCGATCTCAGAACTTCTATCGTTGATCTCTAATCTTTTTTGGTAGGCTTATAAACATTAAAAAACGAACTCCCAAATATTCCTTACCACCCACTTTCACTCCGTTCCTAAATTTCTGCATCTCTGATCCCTGCAGCTAGCTCAAGTAGGACTGCAATATGACTGGCTCGTTAAATAGATTATATTGTGTCAGGCTTCGGTGTAATTTAACCTCTGTCATTGATCTCCGATCTCTTATCTTCTTTCATTGATTGTTCTGTAATCGATCTCTGATCTCTGATCTTTTGTCATTGATCCCCAATCTCAGATCTTTTGTCACTTTCACTCGCTCGGCAATGTAGCGTCGGTAGGCCTTAATAAAATATTCTTGACTGGCCACTGGCTTCAGGCTTTAATATAATTAAACCTCTGCGATCGATCTACTGCCCTGCATCGATCTCTGAATTATAATCTTGCGGCATCGATCTCCAATCTCTGTAATTCATTGTGTGTAGACTAAACTTATGAAACAAACTCCTAAGACCAGCCACACCGTGTAGAAAAAGCGATTCAAAGGCCTTATGAAACCGGTTCTATACAGCGTGGAACTTTTATAGGCACCGATTCAAGTTGTGAGAGCAAAGAAACACATCATATAGTTGGTTCGCTTCTGTGGAGTCAGCATGCAAGAGATATGAAAGTTTGATCCACATGTCATAGAGTAAATAGAAAAGAGAGAGGGACGTGAGTATGTAAAAGTAAGGCAGCATGTATGTTTGACATCTTCTTACTTTATCATCATACGCTGGGAGTCTGGGACCCACAGTGATTCAATACAGTATAGCAAAAATAAAAACCGAACTCTTAATATATTTTGTCAGATTGAATCGGTACCACGGTGAATATACCTGACCAACCATATGACCCTATCTTGTGTCAGGCTCGCGAGTCGCGACTAATTAAATCTACCACTTACGCCATAGAATCTACACGCAGAGCATATACAACACATCGGGCCACCCGCAAAGACCAGTACTACTGATGTGCTGGGAGTACAAATCATCAAACCATTAACACGAATGAACAAAATTTTGTTTTAAGATTGATGCTGCTCCTGTTCCTGAATAATTTCTAACCAGACCATGGACGAAGATTTCTAGCCAGACCATGGACTAAGATGGCCAGAATTTCGTGCCGAAGCTAGCAAGCAGAATGTCGCTATTATCAGCTAGCCCGGTCAGTCTCAAATCTATTATCTATCTATTATATACTAAAAGCAATATAAGCTAAAAGCAATATAAGGATGTCTAATAAAGTCACCACGTTAAGCCACATCATTCAAATTTATTTTAATAGTTAATATATGGCTAAGATTAAACAAGAGGTTAATAGTTACGTAACTGTAATTTTGGAATGACTCGGTGGTGTGTCATAAGGTGCATGTTGAGACATATATCAATTACAAAGAGATCTACCTCACCCGGATTAAAGAGAAAGATGACCGGCCCACTACGCGTATCTCCGTAGGACTGGACTCTCTGCCGATCAATCGTTAGAATAAATGACTACAAGGTAGAATGTGGAGGCAAATCGAGTCTCTCCATGCAAATTAACCATTAGCAGCTCGTTCTATACCATCTGATGGGACCAACTTCCTTGCTGAAAAACTCAGAAGCCAGTATGTGATGGAAACGAACACCAAAACTAGTCCCTTAGAAAAGAAAAAAAATTGATTGATACATACTAAAAGCAAACTCCAATACTGTTAGGCCAGAAAAGCTGATTTATTATGGATCCACAATGGTATTAGAGGGACATTCCCCGCAAGACAAATTGTGCAACTATCACTTTATCGCAAAATCGCCGAACTGCATAGAAAAGAAAAACGTCATCAGGATCATAGGATCCATGAACTATTACATCCATTTCCAAAAAAAAACTACTACATGATAAACATTAATTCGTACAAAAGTACAAAAAATTAGATGTTACCAATATTCATTTATTATGTACGACACCACGTCATCTATAGAAAAACAACTCCGAAGCAAATTAATAGGAGATGTGACTTTAGCTTACACCCAGGTGTGTGATGGCACATGAGTACTATAGTAGGACACGGTGCCAGCCTCGCAGGCGAAATACATGACATGTTCTAACAATACACTGAGTTGTACATATATAAAGCATAAATAGAAACTTTTAAAACATAATTTTTAAAATTCAAATTAATCTGAAAATATGTAATAGATGTTGACTTCGGAGACTATGACTAAGTAGTTAGGAAGATAGTGGTGGAGATACATATTCTCACAAAACATACCATCAAACAACAACTCTATTGGATAATCACCAAATTTTCAAGAAAAAAAAACAAAATAACAAGCCATGAGAGCCACCGGTTACATGGACTATTGCATGATAAACCTTGATCCACACGAAAACACAATGAATTTGACAGAGCTAATATGTATTATCATGTATGACACCTTCTGAAACACACATATACATTGTCTCATAGAACACAATAACATCACATTCCCAAACTACAATCAAATATAAATATGTAGTATTGCATCCTCATCTCTTAGAGCCTTTGTCAGTTGTTGAAGGTGGAACGAAGTGAGGGGTTGGTCAAAATTAGTTTTATTGAAAATGAAATGGGAAGATAGAGGTTTCAACTTACCTCTATTTTGTACGACACCATCTCAACCACCAAGATATTATCGCCAAAAACTTACTAATGTAATATATGTAAACTTCACTCTAGAGACATATCCTAACCTCTTAGAGCCTTTATTTGTTCTTGAAGGTCAAGTGAAATGGGAAGATACTGAAACGAGTTATTTTCGTTGGAAATTATAAGGCTAGATCGTAGGTTCGATGTAAAGAAACTTTTGGAGTCAAAGAAGTGTCTAGGACTATTCATAGATGATTCATGCAGCCATACATCATAACTATGTGTCAAAATCAAACATATTATATTCTTATTTTTTAATAAAACCATAGCCAATAGATTTTCATAGTTGTACCCAAGAAAACTAAAGTCAACATATCATCACAACTGAACATGAATATATAGCTATCGAGAAATCTTCCTAAATTGTATCAAGTTTAACCATCAATTATAGATCTTCCTAAAGTATGTCATGTTTTTAGTTGATAATAATATGATCTATACTTATAGTAGTTTGAAAGATATCATAAACTTACTTCAATTTTATATAGAAATCTTCCATTGAATGTACAATTTGAAGGATCAAATATGAATATACAATTGATTAGTTCAATTGTTATTGAATTGGTTATGGTGTCTATATATTTGCAAGCATAAGTGACACTATCACCTTACCCTATGAAGATGATATAATCAAGGGCGATGGATTTCACTCTATAACCATACAATCAAAATGTCATAAGGTGAAATTATTTGTAGTTTTGTAACTATATCCAAGCTCTATTTATAAACTACTGGATGTGGAAAATCGAGATTGCTCATTAAGAATGTTCATGGTTGAGGATGTGAACAAGGATAAATTCATTTTGATCTACCTTATTAAGACAATGGACTTTCTATTCCATCATAATGGTATGAAGATCATAGGATCATTGCTCAAGTAAAATCTAATTATTTGCTAGTATGTATATTAGCAAGGCATACTGATATATGATGTCGTAATAACTACAAGTCAGGTCATGGTCTACATTTTAATTGTACATATGTACCAATTTAATCTCATGCATAAACTTCACATATGGTCATTAATGTAGTGTTTCACTAAGTATCCTAACAACCTTCGACATAGTAATTAAAGATAATCAAAGATGTCCTCTATGCATGTGATATATATTTAGCATAAATGGTGGCCATATAATGTAATATGTTCTATTGCATAACATGATTGTCCATCAAGTTATATCAAGTTATGAGGGTATCTTTTATAAAATTTAGCAGACCTAGGATGATGTCCCAATCTAAGAAAACAACTAAAGGTGATGCCCTCGGATTTGCGAGGGCCACCATGCTAGTTATATACTAAAAGCAATATAAGGATGTCTAATAAACCCACCATGTTAAGCCACATTATCCAAATTTATTTTGATAGTTAGATCTAAAATATATGACTAAGATTAAACAAGAGGTTAATAGTTACGTAACTGTGTAATTTTGGAATGACTCGCTGGTGTTGACACGGTGCATGTTGAGACATGTATCAATTACAAAGAGATCTACCTCACCCGAATTAAAGAGAAAGATGACCGGCCACCACGCGTATCTTCGTAGGACTCTCTCTGCCGATCAATCGTTGGAATAAATGACTACAAGTTAGAATGTGGAGGAAAATCGAGTCTCTCCATGCAAATTAACCATTAGCGGCTCGTGCTATACCATCTAACGGGACCAACTTCCTTGCTGAAAAACTTAGAAGCCAGTATGTGATGGAAACGAACACCAAAACTAATCCCTTAGGAAAGTAAAAAAATTGGTTGATACATACTAGAAGCAAACTACAAAATTGTTAGGCCACAAAAGCTGATTTATTATGGATCCACAATGGTATTAGAGAGACATTCCTCTCAAGACAAACTGTGCAACCATCACTTTATCGCAAAATCGCCGAACTACATAGAAAATAAAAACGTCATCAGGATCATAGGATCTATGAACTACTGCATCCATTTCAAAAAAATGAACTACTACATGATAAACATTAATTCATACAAAAGTACAAAAACTTAGATGTAACCAATATTCATTTATTATGTACGACACGATGTCAGCTATAGAGAAAAACAACACCGAAGCAAATTAATAGGAGATGTGACTTTAGCTTACACCCAGGTGTGTGATGGCACATGAGTACTATAATACGACACGGTGCCAGCCTCGCAGGCGAAATACATGACATGTTCTAACAATACACTGAGTTGTACATATATAAAGCATAAATAGAAACTTTTAAAACATAATTTGTTAGCCATCGACTACCTGGAAAGGGTAGAAGAATAGGACCTATTCTGGGACATACAATGCATTACGGAAGAACCTGAAAATATGTAATAGATGTTGACTTCGGAGACTATGACTAAGTAGTTAGGAAGATAGTGGCGGAGATACATATTCTCACAAAACATACCATCAAACAACAACTCTATTGGATAATCACCAAATTTTCAAGGAAAAAAACAAAATAACAAGCCATGAGAGCCACCGGTTACATGGACTATTGCATGATAAACCTTGATCCACACGAAAACACAATGAATTTGACAGAGCTAATATGTATTTATCCTGTATGACACCTTCTGAAACACACATATACATTGTGTCATAGAACACAATAACATCACATTCCCAAACTACAATCAAATATAAATATGTAGTATTGCATCCTCATCTCTTAGAGCCTTTGTCAGTTGTTGATGGTGGAACGAAGTGAGGGGTTGGTCAAAATTGGTTTTATTGAAAATGAAATGGGGAGATAGAGGCTTCAATTTACCTCTATTTAGTACGACACCATCTCAATCACCAAGATATTATCGCCAAAAACTTACTAATGTAACATATCTAAACTTCACTCTAGAGACATATCCTAACCTCCTAGAGCCTTTATTTGTTCTTGAAGGTCAAGTGAAATGGGAAGATACTGAAACGAGCTATTTTCGTTGGAAATTATAAGGCTAGATCCTAGGTTCGATGTAAAGAAACTTTTGCAGTCAAAGAAGTGTCTATGACTATTCATAGATGATTCATGCAGCCATACATCATAACTATGTGTCAAAATCAAACATATTATATTCTTATTTTTTTATAAAACCATAGCCAATAGATTTTCATAGTTGTACCTAAGAAAACTAAAGTCAACATATCATCACAACTGAACATGAATATATAGCTATCGAGAAATCTTCCTAAATTGTATCAAGTTTAACCATCAATTGTAGATCTTCCTAAAGTATGTCATGTTTTTAGTTGATAATAATATGATCTATACTTATAGCAGTTTGAAAGATATCATAAACTTACTTCAATTTTATATAGAAATCTTCCATTGAATGTACAATTTGAAGGATCAAATATGAATATACAATTGATTAGTTCAATTGTTATTGAATTGGTTATGGTGTCTATATATTTGCAAGCATAAGTGACACTATCACCTTACCCTATGAAGATGATATAATCAAGGGCAATGGATTTCACTCTATAACCATACAATCAAAATGTCACAAGGTGAAAATATTTGTAGTTTTGTAACTAGATCCAAGCTCTATTTATAAACTACTGGATGTGGAAAATCAAGATTGCTCATTAAGAATGTTCATGGTTGAGGATGTGAACAAGGATATATTCATTTTGATCTACCTTATTAAGACAATGGACTTTCTATTCCATCATAATGGTATGAAGATCATAGGATCATTGCTCAAGTAAACTCTAATTATTTGCTAGTATGTATATTAGCAAGGCATACTGATATATGATGTCGTAATAACTACAAGTCAGGTCATGGTCTACATTTTAATTGTACATATGTACCAATTTAATCTCATGCATAAACTTCACATATGGTCATTAATGTAGTGTTTCACTAAGTATCCTAACAACATTCGACATAGTAATTAAAGATAATCAAAGATGTCCTCTATGCATGTGATATATATTTAGCATAAATGGTGGCCATATAATGTAATATGTTTTATTGCATAACATGATTGTCCATAAAGTTATATCAAGTTATGAGGATATCTTTTATAAAATTTAGCAGACCTAGGATGATGTATCTATCTAAGAAAACAACTAAAGGTGATGCAATCACATTTGCGAGGGCCACCATGCTAGTTTACAAAACAATAATATCGTCGTATGAGAGCATCTCCAATGACCAGTTATGTTCTACCAAGAAGCGGAGAACGACTCTTCCTCCCGTGTTGCTCCCATGGGCGACAAGGAGGGAACCCTAACCGCCACCGCCCAGAGCCCCCTCCTCTCGCCTTCCTCTGTCTTGCCGCCACCGGTCGGCTTCGCCGGACAAAGCTCGGGCGCTGGCAGCGACGGGTCTCCCCCTTCCCCCTTCGCGTGGAGATGGCGATGTGGGTCGCAATAGCCATGGAGGGCGGCGCGTCGGCACGGTCGGCCTCCGATAGTGTGGTGCCCTTGCAGGGCGGGCTAGTCCTAGGCGTCGGCTACCTGTGGGCGGCGGCGGTCTGTGGCTCTGGACGGTGCGGGCTCGGTCCCTTCTCACGGCGGCGATGCTCGGCCGATTGGCGGCGGAGGTGGCGGCATTGAGGTGCAGGCAGTGGGGCAATGATGGCCTCTGGCGGCGTGGCTTGGATGCAGGGCGATGCTGCCTCAATCTGGGCCAGGACGGCCCAGCTGGGTGATGCGGGCTCTGCCCAGCCACGTTGGGGCATGGATAGATGCAGGCTAGGTGGGATCATGTTTCGTTGCCGCCGTTTCTAGGTTTGGCCTATGGACGGCGTGGAGGTTGCCGTGTTCGGTCTACTTGTCGCCGTCGACTTGTTTACCAATACCCCTTGCCCGTACTAATGGGTTAGCTGTAGTATAGACTCTCGGATAATGGTACGAGTCTGGTGCTCCTCAGACCGGCAGCGGCTTCGTTTGTCCCGGGTGACCACGGTGGCGATGGCGCGGCTGCTTGGCAGTGGGAATCTGCGGTGGCGGCGGATCCATTGGTGGATGGATGAGTCGGGAGAAATCCTTATCGTCTTGACACCAACGTGATGATGCATGTGGGTGTCATCGTCCTTCTTGAAGGGCGTCGGGTGTATCTCTTCCCCACCTCTCGTAGCGTACCGGGGGAATCCGTAGGACTAGTCCGGGCAGCAACGTTGTTGTCGTCACTTTCCCTCTTAGGGGTGCTGCTTGGTACGTGACGCTTCGGAGCGCTAGGTGAAGGGAATATGTCGGAGAGGCAATAATAAAGTGGTTATTATCGTATTCCTTATTTATGATAAATGTTTATTTTGAATGCTATAATTGTATTAATACGGAAACAATAATACATGTGTTGTTAATAAACAAAAAGGAAGTTCCTAGTTATGCCTCTCTTATAAACTAGCTCGTTGATTGACAAGATGATCAAAGGTTTCCGGATCATGGACATTGGATGTTGTTAATAACGAGGTGACAACATTGTTGGAATGATGTGATGAACATTTATCCGAAGTATAGCATTATGATCAAGGTCATTGTGTTTATATTGCTATAACATCATACGAAGTAATCTTAGTCCTTAGACCATGAGATCATGTCAATCACTACACGAGAAGAGTATCTTGATAACATCAAACGTCACACCGTAACAGGGTGACTATAAAGATGGGTTCAGTGCTACGAAGGTGTTATGTTGAGGCTCATGGATCAAGAGTGGAATTTGTCCATCCCGATGATGGATAGATATACTCTAGGCCCTCTCGGTGATATCACATTAGTTAGCTAAGCAAGTGATTTGATCACTAGAATGTTATATCATGGGAAGGAGAAAACATTACATGTTAGTAACGAGATCAGACTAGGTATGAGGATATGAATGATCGAATCTCGGACATGTAATATATCGCGAGACAAAGGGATTGAGTTACATGCGTATAAGGTTCACACGATCACAGAGGTCATCGTTGAATGTGTGGGAGTCAGTACGGATCTCTAGGTCCCGCTGCTGATTATTGATCGGAGAGGGGTCTTGATCATGTCTATATTATTCGCAAACTGTAGGGTGACACACTTAAGGGATACTGACATCATTCGGAGCAAACGATATTCCAGAGAAAGAAAAAGAAAGCGCAGAAATTTATTTCACTAGACACCGGAATCGTTTCGGTTGAAATTGCTGAAACTGGTTCTACATGCGAAATTGAAATGTTATAAGGGTTTTATGTGAATGTTTGTTAATTAGAGTAATTAACAAAATTATGAATAAATAAATAAAAGAGTTTTATTTAAATGAGAGATTGCATTAATTTTTTTGGAAATTTAATGCATGTGAGTGGATTTTTGAGTGGAGGCATGTTTATATGAGTGGAGGCTTTTCATTTTGAGTGGAAGATCCACCCACATGAATGTGGAAGAGGTGGGGGCAGCCACCATGGTCTAGGCGCCATGCCCCTTGGGATGCCCCCCCTCTCCCTATAAAAGGCCTCCCTCTACTCTTCTCAAAGCACACCTCTTCGCGAAGGATCTCTCTCCCCCTTTAGAATTTCCCCTTGGTCTCGGATCAACGAGATATATGTTTCCGGTGGCTTTTTATGAAAGGATTTGTTGTTTCTGCTGCTTCGCTGGAGCGAGGGCGCGGGGATTGTCGGGGTACCTGGGCGTGTGTGCGATCACAGATGTACCACTACTTTGTGGTGCTGGACTTGATGGTGCTGGACCGGCTGGACCGGATGGAGTTCTTCTCGATCTTGAGATCGGCAAGCGTTCGACTACATCATCCACGAGTACAACCTCGTTAACGCTATTCGGTCTTGGAGGGTATGTATTCTATGGATGTATATCCACCCGTTGCTTGTATCTAGTAGATAGATCTTGGTACATAGTTGTTCTTATTGTAGGAAATTTTTTGTTTTCTATGCTACGAACCGTACACTAGGAGCGTGGTGGAATTATCCGGAGGGCGCAGCGGTGACGGGTCATCCTTGTTCGTCGAGCCACTATTGTTGGCTTTGTTTTCTCTTCTTGTTCCTCTTCATTTTCTTTGTTTTTTCTTTTAGGCATTGTGCTGTCTCGCCCAACAGCTGTCTCAAACGGTTGCTATATTAATATAGTGGGTGAAAGCCTGATTCGAGCATAGCATCTCCAACGTATGATGTAAAATAAGTTAGATGAAGTAAAAAGTAACTTATACATTATCTTAGACAAAAAAATGTCTTCAACACGTGATGTAAGTGGAGACCACTAATAAAGATAGGACTCCCATCCAGTTAGCACAAGGTAGAGTGAGAAAAATCCAAGTTAGTCTCCATTGGAGAAGAAAATCAAGAGAGAAGGGAAGAGAGAAAAATTGAAGGAAAAAACTGAATCAAGCACCGAGTTCTGCCCACAAGATTCTGAAGACCTTGATCTACCTTCAAGTTGTGGTTCCACCATATTTGATGAGATTGTTCCAATTTCTAGCTATTGTCCCAAATCTGGTTGTTGGCATCCAAGATCCGTATGTATCTTGATGTATGAGATCCTATAGTGCTCTATATAAGAACAAGTTGCATTCTCATTTGATAAGAGTGGGAGAAAATTCGGGTGACTTCGTCCCGTAGTTTTTCCTCTCAAGTTGAGAGGTTTTCCACCTAAAAAAAATTGGAGTTCCTGTGTGTCTATTTGTTAGTACAGTTTTCAGTTCTGAAATCCTAAGCACTGGATCAGACATTGGCTCTAGGAGCATCTGGTCAAGTGCTTGGACAATTTTCTCCATATAAATATGCGGTTGCATATGTTTTCTTCCATAAAGAGCAACGATCCATGGACTTAGTACATGAGTGATGCTGAAGTTTACATCTTAGTATGCTGCGTATTTTTTAGATCATACTTGAGTGTGCTAAATGCTCAACAGTGTTGATCATGAAGAGGTTGACATACTGCAGCGACCAGGAGATTCTTGGTACATCTTGGGTGAGGTCGATGTGCACTTGTGCCTTGAAGTGGAAGTTGAGGCCGAGGAGGTGGAGTCAGGAGAATGCGGCATGGTGTACATGGGCATGAACCACTTGATTAAAAAGTCCACATCGAGCAGGCAAAAAATCCACATCGAATTTCTCTTCTTGCACTGTCCTCACAAAATCCTGTTCATCATCCTCTCTCGATCGAAGACTCACAATGGCTGGTCTAGAGGGCGGCGACATGTGGACAGGAAGGCCGTTGGCTGGCCTGGATGGCAGCGACGACTAGGAGGATGCTCGGAATCATTGGCGATGGCAAGAGATTCAGAGGCGCGAGAGGTCGTTGTCGATGCAATCATCCTCGATCATGTAATGGATGCGACAACGCCACTACCTTATTCACAGTATCAAAGTGCTCGCCACCGTGATCATCCTGCTCTTCTTCTTGTTCATCCGCCGTTGTCACCGCCAAAGTTGGTCTCTCAAATGCTCGACTTTGATTGTAGGTTTGGATCATTTCGAACGCTACTTTGATCCATTTGGTTTAGGACTCTCAACCACTATAAGATATAAAGTCTCACAGAATGTAAGAGTTTGGATTGGTCACTTGTGCGATACTTTCATTATTTCACCGATGAAACGAAGGGCTCACAATGGATGACATGTGACATTAGTATTTCACTTATGCATGGCATTAGTGGTAATATATGGCTTTGGTGGGAGGCCAAATCCATCCCAAAAAAAGTGTTGGATGAACAAGAAGCCTTCCTCCTTTTATATTATGAAAAGGGTATGATTGTTCGTTACGACAAATGAGAAAACACTTATCATTATGAATATCAAAAAAATTCAATTTGTCGCAACTAACAGATTAGGGTTTAGGGTTCGGCAGGGGAGGGGGATCCTACTAGTCGTCGTGGCGAGGCGTCTAGAACCGGTAGCTCTCGAGAATAAATGGCTGCTTGTTGGAGCCTTGTCGTTGAGGTCGGTTCGTGCATCGGCCACTAGAGGCTCGGACAGTGGGGTTGATTCAGTATTCACTCAGCTTGCTATAGGGTAGCACCGGACCTCGTAGCCGTGGCCGTTCCAGGAAAAATAGTAACGAAATTGCTAAGTCACAGCTAGCTGTGACGTAGCTTACGTCGCAGCTAGCTTGTGTGCCGTCCGATCGAGCTGTTTCAGGATTAGTGCATCATTGTTGTTGTTTTTGTCTATCCCTCTTGATTTATGTCAGGACGTTGTTTGACCTGAGCGATGCTTGCTGGCCCATTTGCTACCGATCCAATGCTGTAGCATGTGTCTTGTATGGGCCTTTTTGATGGTTCGTTGGGATGTGCTTGTTTGTTGCCCGCGCTAGTTTGTTGTCCAGTTTACAATTTGTTGTTGCTAGATTTTTTTTGTCTACAATGCTGGTACTGTTTACTGGCGAATTTTCTTCTCTTTTTTACAGATATAAATAAATGTTTCTTATTTATAATTTGTCTAAAAATAGATTTGTGATTGTGATTGTATTGAATTAAAATTGAGAATAATTGTATGTAGTCAAATTTTTTCATCCACATATTTTTGGCTTTTGTTTCGATGGTGCCACTATATCTTTCTTTTTTTATTGTTACGTAGTGATTGCTTATATGAGTTACAGTTTTTTATTTTTTTTATGAATTCAGGTTGGATTGGTGATTATCATATCATGTTCTTCTAGTACGTATTGAAGGGAAGAGGACAAAGGTTGATATTTTTTCCTCCCGATATGTGTACTGGTTTTTGTTTTTATCCAATTTATGGTATTTATATAAGCATTTTCACATGTTTTCCTACTTGATCTTTATTATTTTTGTTTTAATGTTTAGCTTAGAAAACAGGAGCAACGCAAGGAGCCCATGCAATGTATGTCATCAGCCACCCCGTATATGTGAAAGAGCTTCACGTAGTCTTTATAAGTTTTCTGCGAAAATGGTTGATGACGATTTTGATGATTCAGCCGTCAGTTTCCCTATTTTTAATATTACTTTTTTATCTTTAATTTTCTATATATTAATTTTTGTTTATTTTAATTTATTGATTTTTGTATGTTTTTTTCTTGTTATAGGTTGTGTCGTGTTGTTTTAATGACCATATAGGAATTTTATGTCCTAATAACTAGATTAAAGTGTCAGCTGAACTTATTAATCATGGGTTAGAGAACTGATATCCAAGAGTGATCACCACATCAATTTAGATAGGGTTGGCACAAAAATTCACAGTTGCGGGCCATATTGGAATTATTTGATTGAAGCTTTTGATATAAAACAAGAGGACAATGTTTCTTTTGAATATGTTACATGGAGAGAGTGTTTTGAATTTAAAGTTGCTTCGGTCAATAGTTATGGGAAGAATTGGGCTCACTTCCCAAGTAAGTTATGTTATATGTATTTTTATGTCGGTGTTTATGATTTTGATTTTAGTCCTTTTTTTAAAATGTTTTGAAATTTTTGTTTCATTGTTTTAGAGGTTTTTGATATACCATACGGATGCGAGCCATATTTGTTCAACACACATTTTGTTCCTAATTTTTATGTGTACAGGCTTGATGTTGATGACATGTATCATTTGGTTAGTTCTTTTTGTTTATTATTTCCAATTATCACTTTTAATTTTTGTATTTGATGTTTTTATAGGAAGTATCTATAGAGGTGTTCCCAACTACATATGAAATCCTAGACAAAGGCGAAGAACGTTTTTGTGTGGGTGACAGAGTTGTCTCGGATCATACAGGCCGTTGGAGATTATTTTATGCTCCGTTATAATTGGCTGAAGTTTTAGCATTGCAAAATTTAAAAACAAATGATTTTATTGTTGCAATTGTTGTTGTAACACAAGGATACATCACACTTGATGTATACAAGTGCGAATGGAATTAGAACATCATTTAGTGCTCGTGAAGAAAGCAGACAAATAATTTTCATTTTTTTTTGGATGATTTAATATAATTGCAATTAATTTAGATCTAGTTCCATTTATTGTGTAAGTTTTCCATGTTTTTTGTATAACTTTTTGAGTATGAAATACTATTTTTAATTACTAATTGGTGTACAAGGGGAAGATTGTTTATTGTGTTATGTCCATTGTACTTTATCTCTGTCTATTTTTAACTTTATCTCGGTGGGAGATAGGTGGTGCTTGTAATGTCAGTTGCATTAGCACTTGAAATTGTCATTTTCTCATGGGTCAAGGGGAGGGTGTGGTAGTACAGTTGCAAGTAGGGTTGTAACCGGAAATGTTTTATTTATTGACACGAGTTGCATGTTCACTTGAAACTGGTTTTCTCGATGGTATTAGGGATGGGTGCTTGTAATGTGAGTTGTATCATCACTTGAAACTGTTCATGTTCTCACGAATCTAGGGGAGGACGGGATGGTACAGTTGCAAGTACGTTTGTAACTGGGGACCTTTGATTGTTCACACAAGTTACATGTCCACATGAAACTGATTTTCTTAGCAGGATTAGGGGTGGGTTCTTGTAATGTGAGTTGCATCATCACTTGAAATTGTCCTTTTTCTCACCGGTCAAGCGGAGGGTGGGGTAGTACAGTTGCAAGTACGGTTGTAACTGTGAACCTTTGATTGTTCACAAGAGTTGCATGTCCACTTGAAATTGTTTTTTCTCGATGGGATTAGGGGTGGGTGCTTTGTAATGTGAGTTGCATCATAACTTAAAAATGTCTTTTTTCTCACGGGTAGTACAGTTGCAAGTAGGGTTGTAACTGGGAACCTTTGATTGTTCACACGAGTTACATGTCCACTTGAAACTGGGTTTTCCCGGTAGGATTAGGAATGGGTGCTTGTAATGTGAGTTACATCAGCACTTGAAACTGTCTTTTTTCTCACGAATCAAGTGGAGCGCGGGGTGATACAGTTGCATGTAGGTTTGATTGTTCGCACAAGTTGCATGTCCACTTGAAACTGGTTTTTCTTGGTAGGATTAGGGGTGGGTGCTTGTAATGTGACTTGCATCAGCACTTGAAACTGTCCTTTTTTCTCATGGGTACTACAGTTGCATATAGGGTTGTAACTAGGAACCTTTGATTGTAGACACGAGTTGGATGTATACTTGAAACTGTGTTTTCTCGGTGGGATTAGGGGTGGGTGCTTGTAATGTGAGTTGCATCATCACTTGAAATTGTTCTTGTTCTCACGGATCAAGGGGAGGACGGGGTGGTACAGTTGCAAGTACGTTTGCAAGTAGGAACCTTTTGATTGCTCAAATTGACCTATGAGTTACAAATGGATATGTAATTGGGGGACGCTTGATGTTTTATTCAAATTCGATCAATGAGTTGCAACCGGACATGCAAGTGGGGCACGCTGGACCTTTTAAAAAAATTGACCTATGAATTGCAACCATGCAACTGGGGAACACTAGATCTTTTTAACCTTTAACCATCCAGTTGCAAGTGCACTTGCAACTAAAATTTTCAGTTTAACCTAAATTAGATATTTTCTTTTGATTTTCTTTTGAAAATTGATACGTGAGTTGTAACTGGATATGCAACTCGGATCGCTGGACAATTTTTCAAGTTTAACCTATGAGTTGCAACCGAACATGCAAATGGGGGACCTTTTTTCAAAAAAAATTGACCTATGAGTTGCAACAAGACATGCAACTAGTGGACGCTGGACCTTTTTAATCTTTAATCATTTAGTTGCAAGTGCGCTCACAACTTCATTTTCTCAATTTGATTTAAATTTTATTTTGATTTAGTTTTAATATTGACATGCGAGTTAAAGTTGGATTTGCAATTGGGGGACAATGTATATTTTTTTCACACTTTGACCTATGAGTTGAAACAAGACATGCAAATAGGAGGAGTTAGACTTTTTTTTCATTTTTTGACCGATGAGTTGTAACAGAACATATAGCCGGAGGACGCTAAATCTTTTTAACCTTTAACTATCTAGTTGCAAGTGCGCTTGGAATTGAGTTTTCAAATTTAAATTAAATCTAACCCTTTTTGATTATTTTTTTTGCAAATTGACTTATGAGTTACAACTGGATATGCAACTGGGGGACGCTGGACCATTTTTTAAAAATTCATTGTATGAGTTGCAACCGAAGTGCAGATGGGGACGTTAGGTTTTTTTTTCTGGTTTTTGACGTATGAGTTACAACCGGACATACAACTATGGTTTGCTCGATATTTTCTAAATACCCAGTTGCATATGCGTTTATAACTGAGCTTTAAATTTTACTTAAATTTAGATTTTTATTTTGAATTTGTTTTTTAAAATTTGACCTATGAGTTGTACTTCCTCCGTCTTCGAGTAGATGTCTTAAATTTGTCAAAATTTGAATGAATCTAGACACTATTTAGTACATAGATTCATTTAAATTTTAACAAACTTGAAACATCTATTTTGAGACGGGAAATAATTGAAATCCAGTGGGGAGACGTCAGACTTTTTTTAAAATTGGATATGTGAGTTGTGAGTTGCAACCGGACAAACTCTCATGTATACGTATGTCGATCTGTAGCCTAGGGACCAAAGTACATTTTCTCCCCATGTTTATTAGTATTGTAGTAGTACTATTTTTTTTTTTTTGGATCGAGAAGCAATCAAGAATATCGTTTGTTGAGGTTTCAGATTGCCGCGCACATGAACCCAGTATCTGTCTCTGGCCGTAGAGCAACACTGCCCATGAGAAAGGGCGTTGCAGCAGCTCTGGCACGTACGTCAGATGCTGGCTGGGATCATGATCGACTAATCAATATTTGAACGGAGTCAACGGCAACAAACAATAACTGTGTTTGGATGTAGGAATTTTTGCTCGGAATTGAATTGGACTGAAAATTCCAAATCCTAGATGGAAAGGAAATGACTCCATTTCCAATTCTGTTGTTTGGATGTGCATGAAATTTACTGCTGAAATAAAAGGGTAGCATCCAATTCCAAATCCTGTTTGGATGTGCCAAGGATAGAATTGAATGTTTTGTTAAGTTTTGATAATATAAACCTGTCTATATTTATGCAAATAGTATGTGTATATAAGATATTTATATAAGTATTTTTCACACATAATAATATTAAAAATTTCCAAATAAAGTACCGTAGTCCATGACGGTGTCTTCTGTCACAAGTACATAACATATACTGCAGAGCTACGGAATTTTGCTTCCTTGTCACTTTGAATTCCCTGCCCCCACGCTATCATTCTCACTGAGATCCCTAACCGTCTGTAATTTCAACAAATCAAACACATGAATATCAAGTAAATTAGAAAGGGAAAGGAAAAAAAAGAAAGGGAAAGGAAGAAATAGAAGAGGGCAGGGAGAGGCCCGGCTTGGGTAGAGGCTAGGGGAATGGTCGCTGTCACTAATCGGCCGCCGGTTTCCTCATGTCGTCGTTCCCCTCCGGCTGGCGTTCCCCTCCAGCCGTTGTTCCCCTCCTGCCGCCGTCGCCTGCAGCTGATTAGGGTTTGGGGGCGGGACACTGAGGGGACGGACGTTGTAGCTGCAGCTGGCTTGCTCCGAAGGGGCGGGAATGGCAAGAGGAGAGGGAGATGAGGGCGAGGAAGACTCACCGGAGCTAGGGCCGCCGCCGCCTTGCTGCAGGTCGCGCGCGCCCTGTGCGGCGCACTCCCCTCCCGAGATCCTCTTCTGTTCGAGCAGATACGAACCGGTACGCGGGGGTGTTCCGTTTCCGAGCCTTTCCGAGCCTCCCCGCTCGGAAACTCGCGGGGCAAGATTACACGGGGGGCTGGTGGGCACGGAATTGGCTCCACTTTCCAAGCCCCAATTCTATAGCCACCCAAACAAGTGAATTTGGCCCAACCATTTCCAAAAGCTCAATTCCGAGCCCCAATTCCGACATCCAAACACAGCGTAAAACAAGAGACAACGGCCCAGCTAAAAAAATATCAGCCCAACAAAGGAAACCTGCAGCCGAAGGAAATAGGACCGCAGGGAACGGCGATGACGCCATTCGACTGTGACATATGTTACGTCACAGTCAGCTGAGACATAGACTCCCAGATGGTAAACAGGTACACAAGGACAGTGCTAGTAGTATGTGATTTTGTGGAAGGGTAAAATAGAGAAATTAGGAGGGACTAAACCAGACAAACTTGCTTGATTATTATTATTATTATTATTATTATTATTATTATTATTATTATTAGGTAAACAGACTACATATAGATGCTGTAGATATACACGCATATAGATTCTTATATTATCCCAACATTTAGTATTGCGTGCAAGAAAATTGCGAATGCATTTAGAATAGACATATAGCTAGATCAGGTGTTAGGCAAGAGCCGAACCGCCCCTTGGATGAGCTGATGGGAGAGTCTCCGCAGAGAAGCGCAAGACGAGCCACTCTGCAGGTCCACGGCATCGCGGCACACCATCATCATCTTCACCGCCTTCTCCCTGGCTCCCTCGCCACCGCCTCCCATGAGCGACCTGACCGCTCGCTCCAGCTCCGCCGCCTCAACGAAGTTGCCCCTTTCCCTGTCCACCTGGAGCCGCAGAGCAACGCCCATGTCAGAGACTGAAGTGAATGCGTTGAAATGCTGGTCGGCGCCGAGTGGCCAGGGCAGCATCGGCACGCCAAACCAGAGGCTCTCCAGGATGGAGTTCCAGCCGCAGTGGGTGACGAAGCCCCCCACAGAGGGGTGCGCCAGGATCTCCTTCTGCGGCGCCCTCTTGGGCCACACCAGGCCTCGCTCCTTGGTCCTCTCCAAGAAGCCTTCCGGGAGCAGCTCCGCGAGGTCCGCGTCCCTGGGGTTCCGCGCGCCGTGAGACGTGTCCGACGGCCGCCCGCGCAGCACCAGCAGGAAGCGGTGCCCGCTGCGCTCTAGGCCGTCCGCTATCTCCTGCACTTGTGCCCTTCCCAGGAACCCTTTGCTCCCGAAGCAGAGGAACAGGACGGAGGCTCTAGGCTGGGAGTCGAGCCACCGGAGGCACTCGTGCGGCTGCGCAGCCTCAGCCTCAGCCTCAGCCTCAGCGGGCGTTAGTGCCAGAACCGGGCCGATTGGGTACACGGCCACGGCGGTGGCACTGGCGGCAATGCCTGCTAGAACGCCTGGCTCAAGCTCGGCTGCCGTGTTGACGATGATACCGTTCGCCTCCATGTAGCGCCTGCCGGTATACACGAACCACGAATACGTCGGGTTCTTCTTGTCCAGCATGGTGTCCGGAAGGGCGGAGCGCGGCACCGCTGGAAGCCCCGGCAGTTCCAGGTCCACGGCCAGACCCTCCTCCTCCTCCTTCTCGTGGAGAGCCGGAGCACGCAGGAGCAGCGCCAACAGCGCCGCACTGGAGGTAAAGTAAACGTAGGCCGGCACGCCGAGCTGGCGGGACACGTCCAGCGCCGGCGTGCAGAAGATGTCGACGACGAGCGCGGCCACCGGAAAGTCCAGGCCGGCTATGGCGGAGTGGACATGAGGCACGTGCAGCTGCACCGTGCGGGAGATGAACTCCTCGATGCCCAAGTGGTCAGTCGGGAGCTTCACCGCCGGGAGGTGCTGGAAGCGTATGTTCAGGCCCGCGGCTTCCTCCCGGCGTACGTGCTCCGAGATTTCCGACGTGGCCTGCGGCGTCGGCGCCGGCATGAGGAGCACGGTCAAGGACATTGCCCGCGGGCTGCTGCTGGCGAGAAGCTGCTTCCCGGCCTCTAGCATGGGCATGAAGTGGCCGGAACCCCAGACCGGCAGCAGAACAATGGTCGGATTATTTGCCATTGTCGACGGCGGCCTTGGGGCGCTCAGCTCGATCGGCTGGCTGCTCCGAGCTTCTTTAGTTAGTGATGACCTTGTTTTCGTTCTAATGGAAAAAGTTGTACGAGAAGTTGTTGGTCTTCTTATAGACTACCACAACAAGTCAGGTCCGTTTCTAACATCTGTTTGCCGGCCAACAGCATCTGCACTCGTTGGTCATTTTCAGGCTGAAATCCGGACCTATTTTATGTCGGACGAAACTCGTTTTTCTCTAGAAACGGCGAGTTTTTCACTCGTGTTTCCAGGCCGAATTTCCGCATTCGGTTAAAATTCAACGAATTTTGGCAAACTTTCGGCGAATATAGGCGGTTTTCATTAATTAAGGGCGAATGCATATATATTACATAGAATTTGGGCGAATACCCAAATTTAAACTAGATTTAGGCTAATAATAACTAAAAAACATAAAAAAGGCCGCTGATGCTGGCTTCCTTGCTCTTGTTTTGTTTTATGCAATCTTCTTTTGGTTGATTATGCCCTTCTGTTTATTTATATGTACTCATAGGCAAAGTTTAAAATAGCCGGCTATTCCATTTAGCCGCGGCTTTTTCAGAAGCTATGAAAGGCTATATCGCAGCTATAGCGGGCTATTCCATTTTACCGAATTTTTTAAAATTGAGAAAATTTCAATTAAATCTTTTTAAAAGATGGGGAAAACTATGACTCAAACAAGATTCGAGCTGCAAGTCATGCAACTATTGGACACAAATAAGTATTCAATCAATTAACTCATAACTTGTATTGAATCATATTTAACATAAGTTCAAAAAAGGGGGAAAAGAAGAAAACTTCAGAGAGCATAAGTTTAACGGCTAAATTAGAGGCTAATTTAATGCTAAACCGGGCTATAGCTGGCTATTAGTGGTTATTTACCATTTAGCCTACGAAGGCATAGCCATAGCCAGAGACTTCTCAAAAGGCTATAGCGTGGCTCTAGCCGAGCTATAGCCGGCTATTTAAAACTTTGCTCATAGGTGAAAAGAGCGTTTCTAGATTTCTTGAAATTAGTTGAGTCATCTGAAGTTATCTTGTCTGAACACGACGAGCTCTTCTGAAGGGCTGATAGGAGGGGCCGGCCTCTTCGTCGTCGTCGAGGAGGACGAGCAATGTGTCCTGGTAGGTGAGCACGCGGCTAGACCAGGTCTGGCGCTCGGCTTGCTCCTGCTGCCGCTGTACACGACGCCGCACGGTCTCCTCCCAGTCTTCCCTAGACCAGGCGAGAATGTCTGGAGACGCAGGCTTCGGCGACGGGGGGGTGGTGGCATCGCGGAGGGAGTGCTCCATCGGCATCTTCAAGGAGAAGGCGTCCTCATCGATGGGCGCTGCCCATTCGGCCAGAGACGCCCAGTGGGTGGCGAGGGCGCGCGTGGCTCATTGACGACGATGCCGCCTGCCCTTATCCTCGGCGGCGAGCGGACCGACATCTCGGGCTCGCGCTTGATCGACCGGAGTGGCGGCGACATCACCGACACGGACCCGGAGGGGCAGGAGGCCAAGGCTACGGAGGAGGAGGAGCTGAGGATGGCGCCTCGCCCTTGTCGCCGGTGTAGGGTTGCAGGGGAAGCCGAGGTGCGGGTTGTTGCTGGCGTGGATGTGCTCCAGCACAGGGTTGAGGGTTCGCCTGGGAGAGCTCCACCAGCGGCGTCGCGCCGTCGCGTTGTTCCTCTTCGGTGGCGACCCTGGCGGTCCCTCGTGGCGGGCGAGCTCCTGGAGCCGCCGGTCGGCGAAGAACTGCTCCTAGAAATGGAGGTTGTCCAGATCCTCGGTGAGGTCCGGGTCCGCGATGGCCGCGATGGCGGCCTGGATCTCGTCGACGATCTCCTCGTCGGCCGGCACCGACGGAATTGGGATCCCGCCGGCGCTGATCTTCCAGCCGGGCGGGACCCGGGTGTCCGATGGTGCCATGTAGCCGGCGCCGTGCAGCATACGAGCCTCCCACGGCTGGAGCATGTGGCGGCCGAAGCCGTTCGCCGCCGCGGGGTCGCTAGGAAACCGCTCGACCATGGGGGAGTGGGGGAAGTGGGGGGGTAGTTCGCCGAAGTTTGGGGTTCGCTAGAGTTGGGAGAGCTGGGGAGCTGTGGGAGAGTGTGAAGAAAGCTGGTGAGGGGAACGGCTTTTATAGGCCGAAACGGGCGGCAAGAGCGGGAGGGGTGTAGCGGTGAGGGCGGGAAAAGGGGAACCGGCGGGAAGTTACTGCCACTGGTCCATTGCGGGAGCCGAGGCGGCGGTGGCGCGCAATTACGGTGACGCATGGTCGACGAGACAGACGGTTAATGTCCGGCGGTTCTTCGCGGGGTTTCGAGGCGGGAGGATGACGACGACTCGGTTTCTGTCGCTAACTGGGCGGGTCCACAGGCCAAACTTTTTTTCCCGCTGATTTCGCTTCGTCCAGCATTCCTAGAGCGTGTCCAGGAACCCGGGTTCGGCCTAGGAAGTCCGGACCAAGTTGGCACAAATTCGGACGAAACTAGGATCCTCGGAACACGGGTGGGCCAATTTTCGGCGTCCAGACCAAAAAAAACATCTTGAAAATGGCCTGCTGAGAAGGCCGGTGGAGATGCTCTAACGCGTGTGTTCTACGAACATACCCAAACTCATTAAAGATAGTATATTTTTTATATTTTTAAAAATTGAGTGTTTTATTACTCAATAGTTGAGCAATTACACCCGGCTCCGCATAGCTTAGATGCACACAGCTGTAAACATCCGACAATACATAAGAAATAAAAAAAATAGAAAACATGAGATCATCTGATGCTATATCATATCGCCTGCGAATCTGGAGGACCTAGCCTGAGGTCATGCGGTCATTCATGTCGGAAAAATATCCCTCGACATATACTTTAACTGAGTACAGACCTTCGTAAACAGGTCCCAGGACTTCACATGATGTAGAGACAACCATGAACGGAAGAACTGTGGATCGGTATATAACCTGCACAAGAGGAGACAATTTATAATTAAAAGCCTTGTCATTTTTATATAGTCATAGCGATAAAATGAGTGCAAACCCTATGCAACCAGTTGCCAAATACATTGGCCACACTGTGTGGAGGAGATAGCACTGAAGCTACCTGTATTACTAACCATATAGAACGAGAAAATTTGCATTGGAAAAATAAATGTTTTATTGTCTCATCTGATAACAAAAACACATTACTTATTCCCCTGCCAATTCCTCTTGACAAGAATATTTTCTTTTTTAAAGGTATCTTTATCTTTCATATTTTTTTTATTATCATCGACTGGCAGAACTAACATGATTAAAGCTTTATACATGGAATTGACATAGAATTTTTCATTCTCATGTAGGTTTCAACTTCTTATGCAGGTTTCCAAGAAACTCATCAGGACCATCAGATAGTTGCATAGTGGTTAAACGTTGTAATAAAATTCCACGTTGCAAGTCTAGGTCCTAGTAGGTCTCTCCTATACGACACATTTGGGGGGTGGGGTATATCCCAAGACATTGGCTGTGGTATCCCCTTTGAGAGCTGGATACTGATTCTGGAGAGTGGTATTTCCTAGCCATTTATCCTCCTGGAATTGAATCTCTGAGCCGTTCTTAATGGAAAACATACCGAGAGGGGAAAAATTTGTGGCCATGAGGCCTGCGCAAAAATGGGAATCTCCTAGTTTTTAAAGCACTTGAGACACGGGTTCTGATCCAACATACTTCCTACGTAGGAGTTTTTTGTCATATACCCCATCTTCAGTCAGTAGCTTGAATAGCCACGTCTACACGAAGCTACCGCTATGTTGTGGCGAAGGATGGGGAAACTGTGACGGATGAACACCCGATGACCAAGGCAATGCGTTGCAAGATAGTGCAAAACCTCGAACTCCCCAAGTTTGAAATCGCCTACTAAATCTTTTCTTTCTTTTTCATAATGCAAGAGTGGTTTATAATCTCGAACATGCCACTATCAAGTGCAGATTTTATCTATTTGATCGCCTCACTTTGGTGAACTAATCAAACAGAAAAAATCTATCACTTTTGCTTCCCCCCCCCCTCCCCCTCCTTCTTTTCAAACTTTGACAAACAAAAACTCATACCAATTGTTTTCAGAACCGTACGAACCCACCCGAAGTCCATATGGTCCTCTTAGACGTATACTTCCCGTACACGAATACTCATGTGCCTGCAGAAGCGAAAATCGTAAGTTATATAACAGCAACAACAACAAAAATTAAATATGGCATGCAAAGACGTAGATCGCGATAATAAAAGGTGGGATCAGCCGTCCGGGACATGGATTATACTCAGTTCGACCGAGTACACATATACGGAGATATACGTGACCTCGATATGGGTTTCGACGGATCAAAGAAATAAAACTGCCCATGAAACTTAAGTTTAGGGGGGAGGGGGGAGGCCGAAGCACACCTCAAAATCTATTTATTTCTTTCTGATTATCAAACGGAGCATGTCAGGGTTAAAGGGTCGCGGGACATGATAAGACTATTGTGGATATATACAAACCTTATGCCTCTTAACATCGCCTTGGGGAAGAAGGGTGGGGGACCATAGAGGGGCCTAGTTAGTATAATGAAAGAAAAAAAGAAAGGCCCACGGAGGGCCAATAGAGGATGGGTGGCTCCGCTTGGACTTGGAGATTCATGGGAAGAAAAAAGAAAGGAAAAATTTGCTATGGGACACCGTTATTTTGTGGTCTTTGCCAAAACACACTGCTCAATCTTGCCTTTGATAAGTACCATTATGATTTTTTTGTCATTTGCTATAACACACTTCACAGCGAAATAATGAAAGTTTCATGAAAAGGAGCATCTGCATAACCTTTTTTGTTTTTGGAATTTATTTTGATGGTCAAATTCATTCTATGCCGTTGGCCGCTGTTGAGCTGCCATGATTTGCATCATGTCAATCTTGTGTGGCCACCGTCTACCAGACTTGCCGGTCATATGCCTCGCCAATGGCCACCTAATTGGAGTAGAAGCGATGATGAAACCAAGTCGATCATTCGTGAATGTCCCTGATGTTGGTCCTAATGAGTCCACATCGCTAGCAGCCCAGCACATCTGGAGATCTGCATGGTCAATGTCCAAGGATGTGGCTTCCACGAGCTGCATAGCTGGAAGCCTGGGACGACCAATACCGACCCTCGACTCAGAGAAGCGATCGCAGGGCTAAGCAGGTGGTGCCAGACATGGAGGAGTGGGTGGAGCACTAGGTAGAAGCCGCAGCCGAACAAGGGTGCCAACTGCCAACATAGTCCAGGAACAACAGCCACCATTGGCGATGGAAAAGGGGATTGACAAAAAGGAAGACTGAAAGAGTAATTTTCGATGGGTTGTTTTTCTTTTCAGACTCAACTTGCCATTTTTTGATATTTTGTGTGTTACAACACAAGACCACAAAATCATAATGGTACTTAGTAAAAACATGATTGAGCTGTGTGTTTCGACAAAGACAACAAAATAATGGTGTCCCACATCAAATTTTCCTCTTCATTTTTCTCCCTGATGGAATCTCCAAGTCCAAGCGCGGCAGTAATAACGGTGTGCCCGTAGAGGAAGGAGACCGCTTCGTGGAGGACCCACCCACGTACGACCCAAGCCGTAATATAATCGAGACTATAAATGAAAGATCCAAGCCGTAATGGAGCTCGGTCTCTCACTCTCTCAGCCTAACAAACGTGAGGTCATATGGATACCCATGGCAATCTTATTCCTGCAACGAGCGGGGAGGAGGAGCTTGTGCAGGCCCACGCAGAGCTGATGCGCCACAGCTTCGGCTACCTCAAGTCAATGGCTTTGAGCAGCGCCGTAAAGCTTGGAATCCCCGACGCAATCCACCACCACGGCGGCGCCGCCTCCCTGCCCGAACTGCTGGCCATCCTTCCCCTCCCTCAGAGTAAACAGCCATACTTGCCTCGGCTGATGAAGATGCTGGCCGTGGCCGGGATCTTCGGGACCGCTCCCGCAGGCGAGGGATGCGAGGTCCGTTACTGCCTCACCCCAGTGTCCCGCCTCCTCGTCCGCGACGCCGCCGTCAACGGCGGCGCGTGCCGCTCGCCGGTCGTGCTTGTCGCCACCTCGGCGGCCCATCTCACGGCTTCGGCGCGCCTGCATGAGTGGCTTCTCCAGGAAGAAGTGGAGACGCCCTTCGCGATGGCGCACGGCGGCGAGGGCTTCTTTGGCGTCGCCGGCGGCGACGGGGAGTGCAGCGCGCTTAATAGCGAGGCCAAGGCGTCCGAAAGCCGCCGCGAGGCGGAGACGGTGGTCCGCGCGTGCGGCCCTGTATTCGAGGGGATAACGTCGCTGGTCGACGTCGGCGGCGGGAACGGCACGGCCGCGATGGCAATCGCCAGGGCCTTCCCGCACGTCAAGTGCACGGTTTTGGAGCTCCCGCATGTGGTGGACGCCGTGAGAGCCTTGCCACGCGAAGAAGAAGGCGCGGTGGAGTTTGTCGCCGGCGATATGATGCAGAGCATTCCACCGGCAGATGCAATTCTATTCAAGGTAGCCTACCTACCACACCTTAATTATTAATTTTTTTCAAGCTCATGGCAGAGCGTCAGAGGCCATTGCGAAGCTAATTTTGACCGTGGATCGTCAGTATGTTCTACACAATTGGAGCGACGAGGATTGCGTGGGAATCCTCACACGGTGCAGAGAGGCCATTCCCAGCGGAGGAAAAGTTATAATCATCGACACAGTGGTTGGGTTCGGGTCTCCCTCTCATGAAATACTTGAGAGCCAGCTTCTGATGGACATGTGCATGATGGTGCTCCTCGACGGTAAAGAGCGAGATGAGCAGTGTTGGGGCAAGATATTCATGGAAGCAGGATTCAGTCACTACAAAATTAAGCATCTCCAAGCATTGGGATCCACCATTGAAGTCTATGTGTAGCCTCTGACTCCCAATAGCTCACATCTCTGGATCCAGAACTGCCAGAAAAGACCTCACCATGCTTTTCATCTGAAATTGCTTTTTATCCGTGTATTAATAAACCGTGTATGGTGTGACGTTGTTTCACTTGCTGATTTGCTATTTTGTACTACTTGCTGTTTTGTCGACAGCAACATGCGTGTGTGTTATATTTGATCACATCACAAAAAAGTCGCTCTTTCTCTCTCTCTATTTGTCACTCACTATATGACGAAAGTGAGAAAAGAAACTAATAAACATAAAAAGATAGGAAAACACTAATACTAGGCTTACCACATCCTCCGGCTAGTACTTATGTCCCAAGGTTTTGGTTACTGCTCGGTAAATCCGCCCAGTAACCGAATATCCGAGCACCCCGGGAAACCAATTTTCCATCCAAAAAAACTTCGAGTTGTTTTGAGTTTTTTGAATTTAAACACCGTATATAAACTATTAAACTCCTCCCCCTACTTTTCATCCATCTCCCCGGGAATCACTACAGGAATAACAGGAAACGCCGACGACCTTATTTTACGCCGATGGCTAAAGGTCGGGCCCGTCGGCGTAACTCGGCGGGCTCGTCAGCTGGGCCAGGCGGCCGTCGGCGTATAAAACTCGTCGGCGTAGGGCGAAATCCCCCGACGACGGCCGTCGGCGTAGACAAAACCGTCGGCGAAACCCCACGACTTCTGACGGTGACCGTCGGCGTAAATATGCCATCGGCGTAAGGGGCCACGTGTCGTAAAGATGCCATCGGCGTAAGGGGCCACGTGTCCCTGCCAGCCGTCCCACCTAACGGCCGCGGGCAACGACGTTAGGTCGCGTTGCTACGCCGACGGCCAGGCCGTCGGCCTATCTGGCCAGCAGGTTTACGCCGACGGCAATGCCGTCGGCCTAGGTAGATATTTTTCCTATTTTCCTCCAAATTATAAAATTCAAATATTTGCATAATTTATTTCCCACTATAATTTTAATGTAGATGCAATTTATAAATAATTTGGTGATTGTAAGATAACAACGCGTATCCTGCCACCCGCATTGAATAACGACGCGAATTTTCCGGAACCCAATGCTAAGCATAAATGTGAAATTGAAAAAACAAAATACACATATAATGCACAAATACAACAAAAATATTAAAGATATATCTCATTTTATGGATCACGGGGAACAGAACCCTCTCTATCGGGGAAACCCTAGAAACCCTCTCTTTTGGGGACCCTCGGGCATCGAACCCACTATTTGGAGAAACCCTCCACCGAGTGAAGGTTGTCACATGTACGCTTGTAAAGGCCCAAAAAGTATATTGGTATGACCTAAACAAACCTAAATTACCAAAAAAGTATATTGGTAAACCCTCGTATATGCGATAACACTTAGAGAAGAGGCTCCCGCCGCGGTCAAACGAGCGTAGACCGGTGAAACCCTGGGCCTATCCTTGGTTTTCCATGTAGATATGACCTAAACAAGCCTAAACCACCAAGAGAGTGCGTTGTTCAACCCTCGTACGGAGAATGCTACGGGGGTAGACCCGCGGGTCCCTCGGATTAGGGTTTCGTCGAAAAAGGACCGCCCGAGTGCCGGGATGCCACGGGAACATGCGTGTGGCCCTAGCATACATGCACAAGGGTGGTGGATTGCCCCTAGATGGAAAACCTAGCTCCCGGGTGTGACCGTCCACGTTGCAGGCGATAATACCTATAGAAGTGTGCTGGACATGTACGAGTAGGCTCCCGCCGCGGGTCAAACGAGGATAGACCGGTGGAACCCTGGGCCTATCCTTGGTTTTCCATGTAGATATGACCTAAACAAGCCTAAACCACCAAGAGAGTGCGTTGTTCAACCCTCGTACGGAGAATGCTACGGGGGTAGACCCGCGGGTCCCTCGGATTAGGGTTTCGTCGGAAAAGGACCGCCCGAGTGCCGGGATGCCACGGGAACATGCGTGTGGCCCTAGCATACATGCACAAGGGTGGTGGATTGCCCCTAGATGGAAAACCTAGCTCCCGGGTGTGACCGTCCACGTTGCACGCGATAACACCTATAGAAGTGTGCTGGACATGTACGAGTAGGCTCCCGCCGCTGGTCAAACGAGGGTAGACCGGTGGAACCCTGGGCCTATCCTTGGTTTTCCATGTAGATATGACCTAAACAAGCCTAAACCACCAAGAGAGTGCGTTGTTCAACCCTCGTACGGAGAATGCTACGGGGGTTGACCCGCGAGTCCCTCGGATTAGGGTTTCGTCGGAAAAGGACCGCCCGAGTGCCGGGATGCCACGGGAACATGCGTGTGGCCCTAGCATACATGCACAAGGGTGGTGGATTGCCCCTAGATGGAGAACCTAGCTCCCGGGTGTGACCGTCCACGTTGCATGCGATAACACCTATAGAAGTGTGCTGGACATGTAGGAGTAGGCTCCCGCCGCGGGTCAAACGAGGGTAGACCGGTGGAACCCTGGGCCTATCCTTGGTTTTCCATGTAGATATGACCTAAACAAGCCTAAACCACCAAGAGAGTGCGTTGTTCAACCCTCGTACGGAGAATGCTACGGGGGTAGACCCGTGGGTCCCTCGGATTAGGGTTTCGTCGGAAAAGGACCGCCCGAGTGCCGGGATGCCACGGGAACATGCGTGTGGCCCTAGCATACATGCACAAGGGTGGTGGATTGCCCCTAGATGGAAAACCTAGCTCCCGGGTGTGACCGTCCACGTTGCACGCGATAACACCTATAGAAGTGTGCTGGACATGTAGGAGTAGGCTCCCGCCGCGGGTCCAACGAGGGTAGACCGGTGGAACCCTGGCCTATCCTTGGTTTTCCATGTAGATATGACCTAAAAAAGCCTAAACCACCAAGAGAGTGCGTTGTTCAACCCTCGTACGGAGAATGCTACGGGGGTAGACCCGCGGGTCCCTCGGATTAGGGTTTCGTCGGAAAAGGACCGCCCGAGTGTCGGGATGCCACGGGAACATGCGTGTGGCCCTAGCATACATGCACAAGGGTGGTGGATTGCCCCTAGATGGAGAACCTAGCTCCCGGGTGTGACCGTCCACGTTGCAGGCGATAACAACTATAGAAGTGTGCTGGACATGTACGAGTAGGCTCTAGCATACATGCGTGTGGCCCTAGCATACATGTAGATATGACCTAAAAAAGCCTAAACCACCAAGATAGTGCGTTGTTCAACCCTCGTACGGAGAATGCTACGGGGGTTGACCCGCGAGTCCCTCGGATTAGGGTTTCGTCGGAAAAGGACCGCCCGAGTGCCGGGATGCCACGGGAACATGCGTGTGGCCCTAGCATACATGCACAAGGGTGGTGGATTGCCCCTAGATGGAGAACCTAGCTCCCGGGTGTGACCGTCCACGTTGCAGGCGATAACAACTATAGAAGTGTGCTGGACATGTACGAGTAGGCTCCCGCCGCGGGTCAAACGAGGGTAGACCGGTGGAACCCTGGGCCTATCCTTGGTTTTCCATGTAGATATGACCTAAACAAGCCTAAACCACCAAGAGAGTGCGTTGTTCAACCCTCGTACGGAGAATGCTACGGGGGTAGACCCGTGGGTCCCTCGGATTAGGGTTTCGTCGGAAAAGGACCGCCCGAGTGCCGGGATGCCACGGGAACATGCGTGTGGCCCTAGCATACATGCACAAGGGTGGTGGATTGCCCCTAGATGGAAAACCTAGCTCCCGGGTGTGACCGTCCACGTTGCAGGCGATAATACCTATAGAAGTGTGCTGGACATGTACGAGTAGGCTCCCGCCGCGGGTCAAACGAGGGTAGACCGGTGGAACCCTGGGCCTATCCTTGGTTTTCCATGTAGATATGACCTAAACAAGCCTAAACCACCAAGAGAGTGCGTTGTTCAACCCTCGTACGGAGAATGCTACGGGGGTAGACCCGCGGGTCCCTCGGATTAGGGTTTCGTCGGAAAAGGACCGCCCGAGTGCCGGGATGCCACGGGAACATGCGTGTGGCCCTAGCATACATGCACAAGGGTGGTGGATTGCCCCTAGATGGAAAACCTAGCTCCCGGGTGTGACCGTCCACGTTGCACGCGATAACACCTATAGAAGTGTGCTGGACATGTACGAGTAGGCTCCCGCCGCTGGTCAAACGAGGGTAGACCGGTGGAACCCTGGGCCTATCCTTGGTTTTCCATGTAGATATGACCTAAACAAGCCTAAACCACCAAGAGAGTGCGTTGTTCAACCCTCGTACGGAGAATGCTACGGGGGTTGACCCGCGAGTCCCTCGGATTAGGGTTTCGTCGGAAAAGGACCGCCCGAGTGCCGGAATGCCACGGGAACATGCTTGTGGCCCTAGCATACATGCACAAGGGTGGTGGATTGCCCCTAGATGGAAAACCTAGCTCCCGGGTGTGACCGTCCACGTTGCATGCGATAACACCTATAGAAGTGTGCTGGACATGTACGAGTAGGCTCCCGCCGCGGGTCAAACGAGGGTAGACCGGTGGAACCCTAGGCCTATCCTTGGTTTTCCATGTAGATATGACCTAAACAAGCCTAAACCACCAAGAGAGTGTGTTGTTCAACCCTCGTACGGAGAATGCTACGGGGGTAGACCCGCGGGTCCCTCGGATTAGGGTTTCATCGGAAAAGGACCGCCCGAGTGGCGGGATGCCACGGGAACATGCGTGTGGCCCTAGCATACATGCACAAGGGTGGTGGATTGCCCCTAGATGGAAAACCTAGCTCCCGGGTGTGACCGTCCACGTTGCACGCGATAACACCTATAGAAGTGTGCTGGACATGTACGAGTAGGCTCCTACCGCGGGTCAAACGAGGGTAGACCGGTGGAAACCTGGGCCTATCCTTGGTTTTCCATGTAGATATGACCTAAACAAGCCTAAACCACCAAGAGAGTGTGTTGTTGAACCCTCATATAGAGAATGCTACGGGGGTAGACCCGCGGGTCCCTCGGATTAGGGTTTCGTCGGAAAAGGACCGCCCGAGTGCCGGGATGCCACGGGAACATGTGTGTGGCCCTAGCATACATGCACAAGGGTGGTGGATTGCCCCTAGATGGAAAACGTAGCTCCCGGGTGTGACCGTCCACGTTGCAGGCGATAACACCTATAGAAGTGTGCTGGACATGTACGAGTAGGCTCCCGCCGCGGGTCAAACGAGGGTAGACCGGTGGAACCCTAGGCCTATCCTTGGTTTTCCATGTAGATATGACCTAAACAATCCTAAACCACCAAGAGAGTGCGTTGTTCAACCCTCGTACGGAGAATGCTACGGGGGTAGACCCGTGGGTCCCTCGAATTAGGGTTTCGTCGGAAATGACCGCCCGAGTGCCGGGATGCCACGGGAACATGCGTGTGGCCCTAGCATACATACACAAGGGTGGTGGATTTCCCCTAGATGGAAAACCTAGCTCCCGGGTGTGACCGTCCACGTTGCACGCAATAACACCTATAGAAGTGTGCTGGACATGTACGAGTAGGCTGCCGCCGCTGGTCAAACGAGGGTAGACCGGTGGAACCCTGGGCCTATCCTTGGTTTTCCATGTAGATATGACCTAAACAAGCCTAAACCACCAAGAGAGTGCGTTGTTCAACCCTCGTACGGAGAATGCTACGGGGGTTGACCCGCGAGTCCCTCGGATTAGGGTTTCGTCGGAAAAGGACCGCCCGAGTGCCGGGATGCCATGGGAACATGCGTGTGGCCCTAGCATACATGCACAAGGGTGGTGGATTGCCCCTAGATGGAGAACCTAGCTCCCGGGTGTGACCGTCCACATTGCATGCGATAACACCTATAGAAGAGTGCTGGACATGTAGGAGTAGGCTCGCGCCGCGGGTCAAACGAGGGTAGACCGGTGGAACCCTGGGCCTATCCTTGGTTTTCCATGTAGATATGACCTAAACAAGCCTAAACCACCAAGAGAGTGCGTTGTTCAACCCTCATACGGAGAATGCTACGGGGGTAGACCCGCGGGTCCCTCGGATTAGGGTTTCGTCGGAAAAGGACCGCCCGAGTGCCGGGTTGCCACGGGAACATGCGTGTGGCCCTAGCATACATGCACAAGGGTGGTGGATTGCCCCTAGATGGAAAACCTAGATCCCGGGAGTGACCGTCCATGTTGCACGCGATAACACCTATAGAAGTGTGCTGGACATGTACGAGTAGGCTCTCGTCGCGGGTCAAACGAGGGTAGACCGGTGGAACCCTGGGCCTATCCTTGGTTTTCCATGTAGATATGACCTAAACAAGCCTAAACCACCAAGAGAGTGCGTTGTTCAACCCTCATACGGAGAATGCTACGGGGGTAGACCAGCGGGTCCCTCAGATTAGGGTTTCGTCAGAAAAGGACCGCCCGAGTGCCGGGATGCCACAGGAACATGCGTGTGGCCCTAGCATACATGCACAAGGGTGGTGGATTGCCCCTAGATGGAAAACCTAGCTCTCGGGTGTGACCGTCCACGTTGCAAGCGATAACAACTATAGAAGTGTGCTGGACATGTACGAGTAGGCTCCCGCCGCGGGTCAAACGAGGGTAGACCGGTGGAACCCTGGGCCTATCCTTGGTTTTCCATGTAGATATGACCTAAACAAGCCTAAACCACCAAGAGAGTGCGTTGTTCAACCCTCGTACGGAGAATGCTACGGGGGTAGACCCGCGGGTCCCTCGGATTAGGGTTTCGTCGGAAAAGGACCGCCCGAGTGCCGGGATGCCACGGGAACATGCGTGTGGCCCTAGCATACATGCACAAGGGTGGTGGATTGCCCCTAGATGGAAAACCTAGCTCCCGGGTGTGACCGTCCACGTTGCACGCGATAACACCTATAGAAGTGTGCTGGACATGTACAAGTAGGCTCTCGTCGCGGGTCAAACGAGGGTAGACCGGTGGAACCCTGGGCCTATCCTTGGTTTTCCATGTAGATATGACCTAAACAAGCCTAAACCACCAAGAGAGTGCGTTGTTCAACCCTCATACGGAGAATGCTACGGGGGTAGACCCGCGGGTCCCTCAGATTAGGGTTTCGTCAGAAAAGGACCGCCCGAGTGCCGGGATGCCACAGGAACATGCGTGTGGCCCTAGCATACATGCACAAGGGTGGTGGATTGCCCCTAGATGGAAAACCTAGCTCTCGGGTGTGACCGTCCACGTTGCAGGCGATAACAACTATAGAAGTGTGCTGGACATGTACGAGTAGGCTCCCGCCGCGGGTCAAACGAGGGTAGACCGGTGGAACCCTGGGCCTATCCTTGGTTTTCCATGTAGATATGACCTAAACAAGCCTAAACCACCAAGAGAGTGCGTTGTTCAACCCTCGTACGGAGAATGCTACGGGGGTAGACCCGCGGGTCCCTCGGATTAGGGTTTCGTCGAAAAAGGACCGCCCGAGTGCCGGGATGCCACGGGAACATGCGTGTGGCCCTAGCATACATGCACAAGGGTGGTGGATTGCCCCTAGATGGAAAACCTAGCTCCCGGGTGTGACCGTCCACGTTGCAGGCGATAATACCTATAGAAGTGTGCTGGACATGTACGAGTAGGCTCCCGCCGCGGGTCAAACGAGGATAGACCGGTGGAACCCTGGGCCTATCCTTGGTTTTCCATGTAGATATGACCTAAACAAGCCTAAACCACCAAGAGAGTGCGTTGTTCAACCCTCGTACGGAGAATGCTACGGGGGTAGACCCGCGGGTCCCTCGGATTAGGGTTTCGTCGGAAAAGGACCGCCCGAGTGCCGGGATGCCACGGGAACATGCGTGTGGCCCTAGCATACATGCACAAGGGTGGTGGATTGCCCCTAGATGGAAAACCTAGCTCCCGGGTGTGACCGTCCACGTTGCACGCGATAACACCTATAGAAGTGTGCTGGACATGTACGAGTAGGCTCCCGCCGCTGGTCAAACGAGGGTAGACCGGTGGAACCCTGGGCCTATCCTTGGTTTTCCATGTAGATATGACCTAAAAAAGCCTAAACCACCAAGAGAGTGCGTTGTTCAACCCTCGTACGGAGAATGCTACGGGGGTTGACCCGCGGGTCCCTCGGATTAGGGTTTCGTCGGAAAAGGACCGCCCGAGTGCCGGGATGCCACGGGAACATGCGTGTGGCCCTAGCATACATGCACAAGGGTGGTGGATTGCCCCTAGATGGAGAACCTAGCTCCCGGGTGTGACCGTCCACGTTGCATGCGATAACACCTATAGAAGTGTGCTGGACATGTAGGAGTAGGCTCCCGCCGCGGGTCAAACGAGGGTAGACCGGTGGAACCCTGGGCCTATCCTTGGTTTTCCATGTAGATATGACCTAAACAAGCCTAAACCACCAAGAGAGTGCGTTGTTCAACCCTCGTACGGAGAATGCTACAGGGGTAGACCCGCGGGTCCCTCGGATTAGGGTTTCGTCGAAAAAGGACCGCCCGAGTGCCGGGATGCCACGGGAACATGCGTGTTGCCCTAGCATACATGCACAAGGGTGGTGGATTGCCCCTAGATGGAAAACCTAGCTCCCGGGTGTGACCGTCCATGTTGCACGCGATAACACCTATAGAAGTGTGCTGGACATGTACGAGTAGGCTCTCGTCGCGGGTCAAACGAGGGTAGACCGGTGGAACCCTGGGCCTATCCTTGGTTTTCCATGTAGATATGACCTAAACAAGCCTAAACCACCAAGAGAGTGCGTTGTTCAACCCTCATACGGAGAATGCTACGGGGGTAGACCCGCGGGTCCCTCGGATTAGGGTTTCGTCGGAAAAGGACCGCCCGAGTGCCGGGATGCCACGGGAACATGCGTGTGGCCCTAGCATACATGCACAAGGGTGGTGGATTGCCCCTAGATGGAAAACCTAGATCCCGGGAGTGACCGTCCATGTTGCACGCGATAACACCTATAGAAGTGTGCTGGACATGTACGAGTAGGCTCTCGTCGCGGGTCAAACGAGGGTAGACCGGTGGAACCCTGGGCCTATCCTTGGTTTTCCATGTAGATATGACCTAAACAAGCCTAAACCACCAAGAGAGTGCGTTGTTCAACCCTCGTACGGAGAATGCTACGGGGGTTGACCCGCGAGTCCCTCGGATTAGGGTTTCGTCGGAAAAGGACCGCCCGAGTGCCGGGATGCCACGGGAACATGCGTGTGGCCCTAGCATACATGCACAAGGGTGGTGGATTGCCCCTAGATGGAGAACCTAGCTCCCGGGTGTGACCGTCCACGTTGCATGCGATAACACCTATAGAAGTGTGCTGGACATGTAGGAGTAGGCTCCCGCCGCGGGTCAAACGAGGGTAGACCGGTGGAACCCTGGGCCTATCCTTGGTTTTCCATGTAGATATGACCTAAACAAGCCTAAACCACCAAGAGAGTGCGTTGTTCAACCCTCGTACGGAGAATGCTACAGGGGTAGACCCGCGGGTCCCTCGGATTAGGGTTTCGTCGAAAAAGGACCGCCCGAGTGCCGGGATGCCACGGGAACATGCGTGTTGCCCTAGCATACATGCACAAGGGTGGTGGATTGCCCCTAGATGGAAAACCTAGCTCCCGGGTGTGACCGTCCATGTTGCACGCGATAACACCTATAGAAGTGTGCTGGACATGTACGAGTAGGCTCTCGTCGCGGGTCAAACGAGGGTAGACCGGTGGAACCCTGGGCCTATCCTTGGTTTTCCATGTAGATATGACCTAAACAAGCCTAAACCACCAAGAGAGTGCGTTGTTCAACCCTCATACGGAGAATGCTACGGGGGTAGACCCGCGGGTCCCTCGGATTAGGGTTTCGTCAGAAACGGACCGCCCGAGTGCCGGGATGCCACGGGAACATGCGTGTGGCCCTAGCATACATGCACAAGGGTGGTGGATTGCTCCTAGATGGAAAACCTAGCTCCCGGGTGTGACCGTCCACGTTGCACGCGATAACACCTATAGAAGTGTGCTGGACATGTACGAGTAGGCTCTCGTCGCGGGTCAAACGAGGGTAGACCGGTGGAACCCTGGGGCCTATCCTTGGTTTTCCATGTAGATATGACCTAAACAAGCCTAAACCACCAAGAGAGTGCGTTGTTCAACCCTCGTACGGAGAATGCTACGGAGGTAGACCCGCGGGTCCCTCGGATTAGGGTTTCGTCGGAAAAGTACCGCCCGAGTGCCGGGATGCCACGGGAACATGCGTGTGGCCCTAGCATACATGCACAAGGGTGGTGGATTGCCCCTAGATGGAAAACCTAGCTCCCGGGTGTGACCGTCCACGTTGCATGTGATAACACCTATAGAAGTGTGCTGGACATGTACGGGTAGGCTCCCGCCGCGGGTCCAACGAGGGTAGACCGGTGGAACCCTAGGCCTATCCTTGGTTTTCCATGTAGATATGACCTAAACAAGCCTAAACCACCAAGAGAGTGCGTTGTTCAACCCTCGTACGGAGAATGCTAAGGGGGTAGACCCGCGGGTCCCTCGGATTAGGGTTTCATCGGAAAAGGACCGCCGGAGTGGCGGGATGCCACGGGAACATGCGTGTGGCCCTAGCATACATGCACAAGGGTGGTGGATTGCCCCTAGATGGAAAACCTAGCTCCCGGGTGTGACCGTCCACGTTGCACGCGATAACACCTATAGAAGTGTGCTGGACATGTACGAGTAGGCTCCCGCCGCTGGTCAAACGAGGGTAGACCGGTGGAACCCTGGGCCTATCCTTGGTTTTCCATGTAAATATGATCTAAAAAATCCTAAACCACCAAGAGAGTGCGTTGTTCAACCCTCGTACGGATAATGCTACGGGGGTAGACCCGCGGGTCCCTCGGATTAGGGTTTTGTCGGAAAAGGACCGCCCGAGTGCCGGGATGCCACGGGAACATGTGTGTGGCCCTAGCATACATGCACAAGGGTGGTGGATTGCCCCTATTTGGAAAACCTAGCTCCCGGGTGTGACCGTCCACGTTGCACGCGATAACACCTATAGAAGTGTGCTGGACATGTATGAGTAGGCTCCTACCGCGGGTCAAACGAGGGTAGACCGGTGGAAACCTGGGCCTATCCTTGGTTTTCCATGTAGATATGACCTAAACAAGCCTAAACCACCAAGAGAGTGTGTTGTTGAACCCTCATACAGAGAATGCTACGGGGGTAGACCCGCGGGTCCCTCGGATTAGGGTTTCGTCGGAAAAGGACCGCCCGAGTGGCGGGATGCCACGGGAACATGCGTGTGGCCCTAGCATACATGCACAAGGGTGGTGGATTGCCCCTAGATGGAAAACGTAGCTCCCGGGTGTGACCGTCCACGTTGCAGGCGATAACACCTATAGAAGTGTGCTGGACATGTACGAGTAGGCTCCCGCCGCGGGTCAAACGAGGGTAGACCGGTGGAACCCTAGGCCTATCCTTGGTTTTCCATGTAGATATGACCTAAACAATCCTAAACCACCAAGAGAGTGCATTGTTCAACCCTCGTACGAAGAATGCTACGGGGGTAGACCCGTGGGTCCCTCGAATTAGGGTTTCGTCGGAAAAGGACCGCCCGAGTGCCGGGATGCCACGGGAACATGCGTGTGGCCCTAGCATACATACACAAGGGTGGTGGATTTCCCCTAGATGGAAAACCTAGCTCCCGGGTGTGACCGTCCACGTTGCACGCAATAACACCTATAGAAGTGTGCTGGACATGTACGAGTAGGCTGCCGCCGCTGGTCAAACGAGGGTAGACCGGTGGAACCTTGGGCCTATCCTTGGTTTTCCATGTAGATATGACCTAAACAAGCCTAAACCACCAAGAGAGTGCGTTGTTCAACCCTCGTACGGAGAATGCTACGGGGGTTGACCCGCGAGTCCCTCGGATTAGGGTTTCGTCGGAAAAGGACCGCCCGAGTGCCGGGATGCCACGGGAACATGCGTGTGGCCCTAGCATACATGCACAAGGGTGGTGGATTGCCCCTAGATGGAGAACCTAGCTCCCGGGTGTGACCGTCCACGTTGCATGCGATAACACCTATAGAAGAGTGCTGGACATGTAGGAGTAGGCTCACGCCGCGGGTCAAACGAGGGTAGACCGGTGGAACCCTGGGCCTATCCTTGGTTTTCCATGTAGATATGACCTAAGCAAGCCTAAACCACCAAGAGAGTGCGTTGTTCAACCCTCGTACGGAGAATTCTACGGGGGTAGACCCGCGGGTCCCTCGGATTAGGGTTTCGTCGGAAAAGGACCCCCCGAGTGCGAGGATGCCGCGGGAACATGCTTGTAGCCCTAGCATACATGCACAAGGGTGGTGGATTGCCCCAAGATGGAAAACCTAGATCCCGGGTGTGACCGTCCACGTTGCACGCGATAACACCTATAGAAGTGTGCTGGACATGTACGAGTAGGCTCCCGCCGCTGGTCAAACGAGGGTAGACCGGTGGAACCCTGGGCCTATCCTTGGTTTTCCATGTAGATATGACCTAAACAAGCCTAAACCACCAAGAGAGTGCGTTGTTCAACCCTCGTACGGAGAATGCTACGGGGGTAGACCCGCGGGTCCCTCGGATTAGGGTTTCGTCGGAAAAGGACCGCCCGAGTGTCGGGATGCCACGGGAACATGCGTGTGGCCCTAGCATAAATGCACAAGGGTGGTGGATTGCCCCTAGATGGAAAACCTAGCTCCCGGGTGTGACCGTCCACGTTGCATGCGATAACACCTATAGAAGTGTGCTGGACATGTAGGAGTAGGCTCCCGCCGCGGGTCAAACGAGGGTAGACCGGTGGAACCCTGGGCCTATCCTTGGTTTTCCATGTAGATATGACCTAAACAAGCCTAAACCACCAAGAGAGTGCGTTGTTCAACCCTCGTACGGAGAATGCTACGGGGGTAGACCCGCGGGTCCCTCGGATTAGGGTTTCATCGAAAAAGGACCGCCCGAGTGCCGGGATGCCACGGGAACATGCGTGTTGCCCTAGCATACATGCACAAGGGTGGTGGATTGCCCCTAGATGGAAAACCTAGCTCCCGGGTGTGACCGTCCACGTTGCACGCGATAACACCTATAGAAGTGTGCTGAACATGTACGAGTAGGCTCTCGTCGCAGGTCAAACGAGGGTAGACCGGTGGAACCCTGGGCCTATCCTTGGTTTTCCATGTAGATATGACCTAAACAAGCCTAAACCAACAAGAGAGTGCGTTGTTCAACCCTCATACGGAGAATGCTACGGGGGTAGACCCGCGGGTCCCTCAGATTAGGGTTTCGTCAGAAAAGGACCGCCCGAGTGCCGGGATGCCACAGGAACATGCGTGTGGCCCTAGCATACATGCACAAGGGTGGTGGATTGCCCCTAGATGGAAAACCTAGCTCTCAGGTGTGACCGTCCACGTTGCAGGCGATAACAACTATAGAAGTGTGCTGGACATGTACGAGTAGGCTCCCGCCGCGGGTCAAACGAGGGTAGACCGGTGGAACCCTGGGCCTATCCTTGGTTTTCCATGTAGATATGACCTAAACAAGCCTAAACCACCAAGAGAGTGCGTTGTTCAACCCTCGTACGGAGAATGCTACGGGGGTAGACCCGTGGGTCCCTCGGATTAGGGTTTCGTCGGAAAAGGACCGCCCGAGTGCCGGGATGCCACGGGACCATGCGTGTGGCCCTAGCATACATGCACAAGGGTGGTGGATTGACCCTAGATGGAAAACCTAGCTCCCGGGTGTGACCGTCCACGTTGCACGCGATAACACCTATAGAAGTGTGCTGGACATGTAGGAGTAGGCTCCCGCCGCGGGTCAAACGAGGGTAGACCGGTGGAACCCTGGCCTATCCTAGGTTTTCCATGTAGATATGACCTAAAAAAGCCTAAACCACCAAGAGAGTGCGTTGTTCAACCCTCGTACGGAGAATGCTACGGGGGTAGACCCGCGGGTCCCTCGGATTAGGGTTTCGTCGGAAAAGGACCGCCCGAGTGTCGGGATGCCACGGGAACATGCGTGTGGCCCTAGCATACATGCACAAGAGTGGTGGATTGCCCCTTGATGGAAAACCTAGCTCCCGGGTGTGACCATCCACGTTGCATGCGATAACACCTATAGAAGTGTGCTGGACATGTAGGAGAAGTCTCCCGCCGCGGGTCAAACGAGGGTAGACCGGTGGAACCCTGGGCCTATCCTTGGTTTTCCATGTAGATATGACCTAAACAAGCCTAAACCACCAAGAGAGTGCGTTGGTCAACCCTCGTACGGAGAATGCTACGGGGGTAGACCCGCGGGTCCCTCGGATTAGGGTTTCGTCGGAAACGGACCGCCCGAGGGTAGACCGGTGGAACCCTAGGCCTATCCTTGGTTTTCCATGTAGATATGACCTAAACAAGCCTAAACCACCAAGAGAGTGCGTTGTTCAACCCTCGTACGGAGAATGCTACGGGGGTAGACCCGCGGGTCCCTCGGATTAGGGTTTCATCGGAAAAGGACCGCCCAGTGGCGGGATGCCACGGGAACATGTGTGTGGCCCTAGCATACATGCACAAGGGTGGTGGATTGCCCCTAGATGGAAAACCTAGCTCCCGGGTGTGACCGTCCACGTTGCACGCGATAACACCTATAGAAGTGTGCTGGACATGTACGAGTAGGCTCTCGTCGCGTGTCAAACGAGGGTAGACCGGTGGAACCCTGGCCTATCCTTGGTTTTCCATGTAGATATGACCTAAAAAAGCCTAAACCACCAAGAGAGTGCGTTGTTCAACCCTCGTACGGAGAATGCTACGGGGGTAGACCCGCGGGTCCCTCGGATTAGGGTTTCGTCGGAAAAGGACCGCCCGAGTGTCGGGATGCCACGGGAACATGCATGTGGCCCTAGCATACATGCACAAGGGTGGTGGATTGCCCCTAGATGGAAAACCTAGCTCTCGGGTGTGACCGTCCACGTTGCAGGCGATAACAACTATAGAAGTGTGCTGGACATGTACGAGTAGGCTCCCGCCGCGGGTCAAACGAGGGTAGACCGGTGGAACCCTGGGCCTATCCTTGGTTTTCCATGTAGATATGACCTAAACAAGCCTAAAACACCAAGAGAGTGCGTTGTTCAACCCTCGTACGGAGAATGCTACGGGGGTAGACCCGTGGGTCCCTCGGATTAGGGTTTCATCAGAAAAGGACCGCCCGAGTGCCGGGATGCAACGGGACCATGCGTGTGGCCCTAGCATACATGCACAAGGGTGGTGGATTGACCCTAGATGGAAAACCTAGCTCCCGGGTGTGACCGTCCACGTTGCACGCGATAACACCTATAGAAGTGTGCTGGACATGTAGGAGTAGGCTCCCGCCGCGGGTCAAACGAGGGTAGACCGGTGGAACCCTGGCCTATCCTTGGTTTTCCATGTAGATATGACCTAAAAAAGCCTAAACCACCAAGAGAGTGCGTTGTTCAACCCTCGTACGGAGAATGCTACGGGGGTAGACCCGCGGGTCCCTCAGATTAGGGTTTCGTCAGAAAAGGACCGCCCGAGTGCCGGGATGCCACAGGAACATGCGTGTGGCCCTAGCATACATGCACAAGGGTGGTGGATTGCCCCTAGATGGAAAACCTAGCTCTCGGGTGTGACCGTCCACGTTGCAGGCGATAACAACTATAGAAGTGTGCTGGACATGTACGAGTAGGCTCCCGCCGCGGGTCAAACGAGGGTAGACCGATGGAACCCTGGGCCTATCCTTGGTTTTCCATGTAGATATGACCTAAACAAGCCTAAACCACCAAGAGAGTGCGTTGTTCAACCCTCGTACGGAGAATGCTACGGGGGTAGACCCGCGGGTCCCTCGGATTAGGGTTTCGTCGGAAAAGGACCGCCCGAGTGCCGGGATGCCACGGGAACATGCGTGTGGCCCTAGCATACATGCACAAGGGTGCTGGATTGCCCCTAGATGGAAAACCTAGCTCCCGGGTGTGACCGTCCACGTTGCAGGCGATAACACCTATAGAAGTGTGCTGGACATGTACGAGTAGGCTCCTGCCGCGGGTCAAACGAGGGTAGACCGGTGGAACCCTGGGCCTATCCTTGGTTTTCCATGTAGATATGACCTAAACAAGCCTAAACCACCAAGAGAGTGCGTTGTTCAACCCTCGTACGGAGAATGCTACGGGGGTAGACCCGCGGGTCCCTCAGATTAGGGTTTCGTCAGAAAAGGACCGCCCGAGTGCCGGGATGCCACAGGAACATGCGTGTGGCCCTAGCATACATGCACAAGGGTGGTGGATTGCCCCTAGATGGAAAACCTAGCTCTCGGGTGTGACCGTCCACGTTGCAGGCGATAACAACTATAGAAGTGTGCTGGACATGTACGAGTAGGCTCCCGCCGCGGGTCAAACGAGGGTAGACCGGTGGAACCCTGGGCCTATCCTTGGTTTTCCATGTAGATATGACCTAAACAAGCCTAAACCACCAAGAGAGTGCGTTGTTCAACCCTCGTACGGAGAATGCTACGGGGGTAGACCCGTGGGTCCCTCGGATTAGGGTTTCGTCGGAAAAGGACCGCCCGAGTGCCGGGATGCCACGGGAACATGCGTGTGGCCCTAGCATACATGCACAAGGGTGGTGGATTGCCCCTAGATGGAAAACCTAGCTCCCGGGTGTGACCGTCCACGTTGCACGCGATAACACCTATAGAAGTGTGCTGGACATGTAGGAGTAGGCTCCCGCCGCGGGTCCAACGAGGGTAGACCGGTGGAACCCTGGCCTATCCTTGGTTTTCCATGTAGATATGACCTAAAAAAGCCTAAACCACCAAGAGAGTGCGTTGTTCAACCCTCGTACGGAGAATGCTACGGGGGTAGACCCGCGGGTCCCTCGGATTAGGGTTTCGTCGGAAAAGGACCGCCCGAGTGTCGGGATGCCACGGGAACATGCGTGTGGCCCTAGCATACATGCACAAGGGTGGTGGATTGCCCCTAGATGGAAAACCTAGCTCTCGGGTGTGACCGTCCACGTTGCAGGCGATAACAACTATAGAAGTGTGCTGGACATGTACGAGTAGGCTCCCGCCGCGGGTCAAACGAGGGTAGACCGGTGGAATCCTGGGCCTATCCTTGGTTTTCAATGTAGATATGACCTAAACAAGCCTAAACCACCAAGAGAGTGCGTTGTTCAACCCTCGTACGGAGAATGCTACGGGGGTAGACCCGTGGGTCCCTCGGATTAGGGTTTCATCGGAAAAGGACCGCCCGAGTGCCGGGATGCCACGGGACCATGCGTGTGGCCCTAGCATACATGCACAAGGGTGGTGGATTGACCCTAGATGGAAAACCTAGCTCCCGGGTGTGACCGTCCACGTTGCACGCGATAACACCTATAGAAGTGTGCTGGACATGTAGGAGTAGGCTCCCGCCGCGGGTCAAACGAGGGTAGACCGGTGGAACCCTGGCCTATCCTTGGTTTTCCATGTAGATATGACCTAAAAAAGCCTAAACCACCAAGAGAGTGCGTTGTTCAACCCTCGTACGGAGAATGCTACGGGGGTAGACCCGCGGGTCCCTCAGATTAGGGTTTCGTTAGAAAAGGACCGCCCGAGTGCCGGGATGCCACAGGAACATGCGTGTGGCCCTAGCATACATGCACAAGGGTGGTGGATTGCCCCTAGATGGAAAACCTAGCTCTCGGGTGTGACCGTCCACGTTGCAGGCGATAACAACTATAGAAGTGTGCTGGACATGTACGAGTAGGCTCCCGCCGCGGGTCAAACGAGGGTAGACCGATGGAACCCTGGGCCTATCCTTGGTTTTCCATGTAGATATGACCTAAACAAGCCTAAACCACCAAGAGAGTGCGTTGTTCAACCCTCGTACGGAGAATGCTACGGGGGTAGACCCGCGGGTCCCTCGGATTAGGGTTTCGTCGGAAAAGGACCGCCCGAGTGCCGGGATGCCACGGGAACATGCGTGTGGCCCTATCATACATGCACAAGGGTGGTGGATTGCCCCTAGATGGAAAACCTAGCTCCCGGGTGTGACCGTCCACGTTGCAGGCGATAATACCTATAGAAGTGTGCTGGACATGTACGAGTAGGCTCCCGCCGCGGGTCAAACGAGGGTAGACCGGTGGAACCCTGGGCCTATCCTTGGTTTTCCATGTAGATATGACCTAAACAAGCCTAAACCACCAAGAGAGTGCGTTGTTCAACCCTCGTACGGAGAATGCTACGGGGGTAGACCCGCGGGTCCCTCGGATTAGGGTTTCGTCGGAAAAGGACCGCCCGAGTGCCGGGATGCCACGGGAACATGCGTGTGGCCCTAGCATACATGCACAAGGGTGGTGGATTGACCCTAGATGGAAAACCTAGCTCCCGGGTGTGACCGTCCACGTTGCACGCGATAACACCTATAGAAGTGTGCTGGACATGTAGGAGTAGGCTCCCGCCGCGGGTCAAACGAGGGTAGACCGGTGGAACCCTGGCCTATCCTTGGTTTTCCATGTAGATATGACCTAAAAAAGCCTAAACCACCAAGAGAGTGCGTTGTTCAACCCTCGTACGGAGAATGCTACGGGGGTAGACCCGCGGGTCCCTCGGATTAGGGTTTCGTCGGAAAAGGACCGCCCGAGTGTCGGGATGCCACGGGAACATGCGTGTGGCCCTAGCATACATGCACGAGGGTGGTGGATTGCCCCTTGATGGAAAACCTAGCTCCCGGGTGTGACCGTCCACGTTGCATGCGATAACACCTATAGAAGTGTGTTGGACATGTAGGAGAAGTCTCCTGCCGCGGGTCAAACGAGGGTAGACCGGTGGAACCCTGGGCCTATCCTTGGTTTTCCATGTAGATATGACCTAAACAAGCCTAAACCACCGAGAGAGTGCGTTGGTCAACCCTCGTACGGAGAATGCTACGGGGGTAGACCCGCGGGTCCCTCGGATTAGGGTTTCGTCGGAAACGGACCGCCCGAGTACCGGGATGCCACGGGAACATGCGTGTGGCCCTAGCATACATGCACAAGGGTGGTGGATTGCTCCTAGATGGAAAACCTAGCTCCCGGGTGTGACCGTCCACGTTGCACGCGATAACACCTATAGAAGTGTGCTGGACATGTACGAGTAGGCTCTCGTCGCGGGTCAAACGAGGGTAGACCGGTGGAACCCTGGGCCTATCCTTGGTTTTCCATGTAGATATGACCTAAACAAGCCTAAACCACCAAGAGAGTGCGTTGTTCAACCCTCGTACGGAGAATGCTACGGGAGTAGACCCACGGGTCCCTCGGATTAGGGTTTCGTCGGAAAAGTACCGCCCGAGTGCCGGGATGCCACGGGAACATGCGTGTGGCCCTAGCATACATGCACAAGGGTGGTGGATTGCCCCTATATGGAAAACCTAGCTCCCGGGTGTGACCGTCCACGTTGCACGCGATAACACCTATAGAAGTGTGCTGGACATGTACGAGTAGGCTCCCGCCGCGGGTCAAACGAGGGTAGACCGGTGGAAACCTGGGCCTATCCTTGGTTTTCCATGTAGATATGACCTAAACAAGCCTAAACCACCAAGAGAGTGTGTTGTTGAACCCTCATACAGAGAATGCTACGGGGGTAGACCCGCGGGTCCCTCGGATTAGGGTTTCGTCGGAAAAGGACCGCCCGAGTGCCGGGATGCCACGGGAACATGCGTGTGGCCCTAGCATACATGCACAAGGGTGGTGGATTGCCCCTAGATGGAAAACGTAGCTCCCGGGTGTGACCGTCCACGTTGCAGGCGATAACACCTATAGAAGTGTGCTAGACATGTACGAGTAGGATCCCGCCGCGGGTCAAACGAGGGTAGACCGGTGGAACCCTAGGCCTATCCTTGGTTTCCCATGTAGATGTGACCTAAACAATCCTAAACCACCAAGAGAGTGCGTTGTTCAACCCTCGTACGGAGAATGCTACGGGGGTAGACCCGTGGGTCCCTCGAATTAGGGTTTCATCGGAAAAGGACCGCCCGAGTGCCGGGATGCCACGGGAACATGCGTGTGGCCCTAGCATACATACACAAGGGTGGTGGATTTCCCCTAGACGGAAAACCTAGCTCCCGGGTGTGACCGTCCACGTTGCACGCAATAACACCTATAGAAGTGTGCTGGACATGTACGAGTAGGCTGCCGCCGCTGGTCAAACGAGGGTAGACCGGTGGAACCCTGGGCCTATCCTTGGTTTTCCATGTAGATATGACCTAAACAAGCCTAAACCACCAAGAGAGTGCGTTGTTCAACCCTCGTACGGAGAATGCTACGGGGGTTGACCCGCGAGTCCCTCGGATTAGGGTTTCGTCGGAAAAGGACCGCCCGAGTGCCGGGATGCCACGGGAACATGCGTGTGGCCCTAGCATACATGCACAAGGGTGGTGGATTGCCCCTAGATGGAGAACCTAGCTCCCGGGTGTGACCGTCCACGTTGCATGCGATAACACCTATAGAAGAGTGCTGGACATGTAGGAGTAGGCTCGCGCCGCGGGTCAAACGAGGGTAGACCGGTGGAACCCTGGGCCTATCCTTGGTTTTCCATGTAGATATGACCTAAGCAAGCCTAAACCACCAAGAGAGTGCGTTGTTCAACCCTCGTACGGAGAATTCTACGGGGGTAGACCCGCGGGTCCCTCGGATTAGGGTTTTGTCGGAAAAGGACCCCCCGAGTGCCAGGATGCCACGGGAACATGCTTGTAGCCCTAGCATACATGCACAAGGGTGGTGGATTGCCCCAAGATGGAAAACCTAGATCCCGGGTGTGACCGTCCACGTTGCACGCGATAACACCTATAGAAGTGTGCTGGACATGTACGAGTAGGCTCCCGCCGCTGGTCAAACGAGGGTAGACCGGTGGAACCCTGGGCCTATCCTTGGTTTTCCATGTAGATATGACCTAAACAAACCTAAACCACCAAGAGAGTGCGTTGTTCAACCCTCGTACGGAGAATGCTACGGGGGTAGACCCGCGGGTCCCTCGGATTAGGGTTTCGTCGGAAAAGGACCGCCCGAGTGCCGGGATGCCACGGGAACATGCGTGTGGCCCTAGTATAAATGCACAAGGGTGGTGGATTGCCCCTAGATGGAAAACCTAGCTCCCGGGTGTGACCGTCCACGTTGCATGCGATAACACCTATAGAAGTGTGCTGGACATGTAGGAGTTGGCTCCCGCCGCGGGTCAAACGAGGGTAGACCGGTGGAACCCTGGGCCTATCCTTGGTTTTCCATGTAGATATGACCTAAACAAGCCTAAACCACCAAGAGAGTGCGTTGTTCAACCCTCGTACGGAGAATGCTACGGGGGTAGACCCGCGGGTCCCTCGGATTAGGGTTTCGTCGAAAAAGGACCGCCCGAGTGCCGGGATGCCACGGGAACATGCGTGTTGCCCTAGCATACATGCACAAGGGTGGTGGATTGCCCCTAGATGGAAAACCTAGCTCCCGGGTGTGACCGTCCACGTTGCACGCGATAACACCTATAGAAGTGTGCTGGACATGTACGAGTAGGCTCTCGTCGCGGGTCAAACGAGGGTAGACCGGTGGAACCCTGGGCCTATCCTTGGTTTTCCATGTAGATATGACCTAAACAAGCCTAAACCACCAAGAGAGTGCGTTGTTCAACCCTCATACGGAGAATGCTACGGGGGTAGACCCGCGGGTCCCTCAGATTAGGGTTTCGTCAGAAAAGGACCGCCCGAGTGCCGGGATGCCACAGGAACATGCGTGTGGCCCTAGCATACATGCACAAGGGTGGTGGATTGCCCCTAGATGGAAAACCTAGCTCCCGGGTGTGACCGTCCACGTTGCAGGCGATAACACCTATAGAAGTGTGCTGGACATGTAGGAGAAGTCTCCCGCCGCGGGTCAAACGAGGGTAGACCGGTGGAACCCTGGGCCTATCCTTGGTTTTCCATGTAGATATGACCTAAACAAGCCTAAACCACCAAGAGAGTGCGTTGTTCAACACTCGTACGGAGAATGCTACGGGGGTAGACCCGCGGGTCCCTCGGATTAGGGTTTCGTCGGAAAAGGACCGCCCGAGTGCCGGGATGCCACGGGAACATGCGTGTGGCCCTAGCATACATGCACAAGGGTGGTGGATTGACCCTCAATGCAAAACCTAGCTCCCGGGTGTGACCGTCCACGTTGCAGGCGATAATACCTATAGAAGTGTGCCGGACATGTACGAGTAGGCTCCCGCCGCGGGTCAAACGAGGGTAGACCGGTGGAACCCTGGGCCTATCCTTGGTTTTCCATGTAGATATGACCTAAACAAGATTAAACCACCAAGAGAGTGCGTTGTTCAACCCTCGTACGAAGAATGCTACGGGGGTAGACCCTCGGGTCCCTCGGATTAGGGTTTCATCGGAAAAGGACCGCCCGAGTGGCGGGATGCCACGGGAACATGCGTGTGGCCCTAGCATACATGCACAAGGGTGGTGGATTGCCCCTAGATGGAAAACCTAGCTCCCGGGTGTGACCGTCCACGTTGCACGCGATAACACATATAGAAGTGTGCTGGAGATGTACGAGTAGGCTCCCGTCGCTGGTCAAACGAGGGTAGACCGGTGGAACCCTGGGCCTATCCTTGGTTTTCCATGTAGATATGACCTAAACAAGCCTAAACCACCAAGAGAGTGCGTTGTTCAACCCTCGTACGGAGAATGCTACGGGGGTAGACCCGCGGGTCCCTCGGATTAGGGTTTCGTCGGAAAAGGACCGCCCGAGTGCCGGGATGCCACGGGAACATGCGTGTGGCCCTAGCATACATGCACAAGGGTGGTGGATTGACCCTAGATGGAAAACCTAGCTCCCGGGTGTGACCGTCCACGTTGCACGCGATAACACCTATAGAAGTGTGCTGGACATGTAGGAGTAGGCTCCCGCCACGGGTCAAACGAGGGTAGACCGGTGGAACCCTGGCCTATCCTTGGTTTTCCATGTAGATATGACCTAAAAAAGCCTAAACCACCAAGAGAGTGCGTTGTTCAACCCTCGTACGGAGAATGCTACGGGGGTAGACCCGCGGGTCCCTCGGATTAGGGTTTCGTCGGAAAAGGACCGCCCGAGTGTCGGGATGCCACGGGAACATGCGTGTGGCCCTAGCATACATGCACAAGGGTGGTGGATTTCCCCTTGATGGAAAACCGAGCTCCCGGGTGTGACCGTCCACGTTGCATGCGATAACACCTATAGAAGTGTGCTGGACATGTAGGAGAAGTCTCCCGCCGCGGGTCAAACGAGGGTAGACCGGTGGAACCCTGGGCCTATCCTTGGTTTTCCATGTAGATATGACCTAAACAAGCCTAAACCACCAAGAGAGTGCGTTGGTCAACCCTCGTACGGAGAATGCTACGGGGGTAGACCCGCGGGTCCCTCGGATTAGGGTTTCGTCGGAAACGGACCGCCCGAGTGCCGGGATGCCACGGGAACATGCGTGTGGCCCTAGCATACATGCACAAGGGTGGTGGATTGCTCCTAGATGGAAAACCTAGCTCCCGGGTGTGACCGTCCATGTTGCACGCGATAACACCTATAGAAGTGTGCTGGACATGTACGAGTAGGCTCTCGTCACGGGTCAAACGAGGGTAGACCGGTGGAACCCTGGGCCTATCCTTGGTTTTCCATGTAGATATGACCTAAACAAGCCTAAACCACCAAGAGAGTGCGTTGTTCAACCCTCGTACGGAGAATGCTACGGGGGTAGACCCGCGGGTCCCTCGGATTAGGGTTTCGTCGGAAAAGTACCGCCCGAGTGCCGGGATGCCACGGGAACATGCGTGTGGCCCTAGCATACATGCACAAGGGTGGTGGATTTCCCCTAGATGGAAAACCTAGCTCTCGGGTGTGACCGTCCACGTTGCATGCGATAACACCTATAGAAGTGTGCTGGACATGTACGAGTAGGCTCCCGCCGCGGGTCAAACGAGGGTAGACCGGTGGAACCCTAGGCCTATCCTTGGTTTTCCATGTAGATATGACCTAAACAAGCCTAAACCACCAAGAGAGTGCGTTGTTCAACCCTCGTACGGAGAATGCTACGGGGGTAGACCCGCGGGTCCCTCGGATTAGGGTTTCATCGGAAAAGGACCGCCCGAGTGGCGGGATGCCACGGGAACATGCGTGTGGCCCTAGCATACATGCACAAGGGTGGTGGATTGCCCCTAGATGGAAAACCTAGCTCCCGGGTGTGACCGTCCACGTTGCACGCGATAACACCTATAGAAGTGTGCTGGACATGTACGAGTAGGCTCTCGTCGCGGGTCAAACGAGGGTAGACCGGTGGAACCCTGGGCCTATCCTTGGTTTTCCATGTAGATATGACCTAAACAAGCCTAAACCACCAAGAGAGTGCGTTGTTCAACCCTCATACGGAGAATGCTACGGGGGTAGACCCGCGGGTCCCTCAGATTAGGGTTTCGTCAGAAAAGGACCGCCCGAGTGCCGGGATGCCACAGGAACATGCGTGTGGCCCTAGCATACATGCACAAGGGTGGTGGATTGCCCCTAGATGGAAAACCTAGCTCCCGGGTGTGACCATCCACGTTGCATGCGATAACACCTATAGAAGTGTGCTGGACATGTACGAGTAGGCTCCCGCCGCGGGTCAAACGAGGGTAGACCGGTGGAACCCTAGGCCTATCCTTGGTTTTCCATGTAGATATGACCTAAACAAGCCTAAACCACCAAGAGAGTGCGTTGTTCAACCCTCGTACGGAGAATGCTACGGGGGTAGACCCGCGGGTCCCTCGGATTAGGGTTTCATCGGAAAAGGACCGCCCGAGTGGCGGGATGCCACGGGAACATGCGTGTGGCCCTAGCATACATGCACAAGGGTGGTGGATTGCCCCTAGATGGAAAACCTAGCTCCCGGGTGTGACCGTCCATGTTGCACGCGATAACACCTATAGAAGTGTGCTGGACATGTACGAGTAGGCTCTCGTCGCGGGTCAAACGAGGGTAGACCGGTGGAACCCTGGGCCTATCCTTGGTTTTCCATGTAGATATGACCTAAACAAGCTTAAACCACCAAGAGAGTGCGTTTTTCAACCCTCATACGGAGAATGCTACGGGGGTAGACCCGCGGGTCCCTTAGATTAGGGTTTCGTCAGAAAAGGACCGCCCGAGTGCCGGGATGCCACAGGAACATGCGTGTGGCCCTAGCATACATGCACAAGGGTGGTGGATTGCCCCTAGATGGAAAACCTAGCTCTCGGGTGTGACCGTCCACGTTGCAGGCGATAACACCTATAGAAGTGTGCTGGACATGTAGGAGAAGTCTCCCGCCGCGGGTCAAACGAGGGTAGACCGGTGGAACCCTGGGCCTATCCTTGGTTTTCCATGTAGATATGACCTAAACAAGCCTAAACCACCAAGAGAGTGCGTTGTTCAACACTCGTACGGAGAATGCTACGGGGGTAGACCCGCGGGTCCCTCGGATTAGGGTTTCGTCGGAAAAGGACCGCCCGAGTGCCGGGATGCCACGGGAACATGCGTGTGGCCCTAGCATACATGCACAAGGGTGGTGGATTGACCCTCAATGCAAAACCTAGCTCCCGGGTGTGACCGTCCACGTTGCAGGCGATAATACCTATAGAAGTGTGCCGGACATGTACGAGTAGGCTCCCGCCGCGGGTCAAACGAGGGTAGACCGGTGGAACCCTGGGCCTATCCTTGGTTTTCCATGTAGATATGACCTAAACAAGCCTAAACCACCAAGAGAGTGCGTTGTTCAACCCTCGTACGAAGAATGCTACGGGGGTAGACCCGCGGGTCCCTCGGATTAGGGTTTCATCGGAAAAGGACCGCCCGAGTGGCGGGATGCCACGGGAACATGCGTGTGGCCCTAGCATACATGCACAAGGGTGGTGGATTGCCCCTAGATGGAAAACCTAGCTCCCGGGTGTGACCGTCCACGTTGCACGCGATAACACCTATAGAAGTGTGCTGGACATGTACGAGTAGGCTCCCGTCGCTGGTCAAACGAGGGTAGACCGGTGGAACCCTGGGCCTATCCTTGGTTTTCCATGTAGATATGACCTAAACAAGCCTAAACCACCAAGAGACTGCGTTGTTCAACCCTCGTACGGAGAATGCTACGGGGGTAGACCCGCGGGTCCCTCGGATTAGGGTTTCGTCGGAAAAGGACCGCCCGAGTGCCGGGATGCCACGGGAACATGCGTGTGGCCCTAGCATACATGCACAAGGGTGGTGGATTGACCCTAGATGGAAAACCTAGCTCCCGGGTGTGACCTTCCACGTTGCACGCGATAACACCTATAGAAGTGTGCTGGACATGTAGGAGTAGGCTCCCGCCGCGGGTCAAACGAGGGTAGACCGGTGGAACCCTGGCCTATCCTTGGTTTTCCATGTAGATATGACCTAAAAAAGCCTAAACCACCAAGAGAGTGCGTTGTTCAACCCTCGTACGGAGAATGCTACGGGGGTAGACCCGCGGGTCCCTCGGATTAGGGTTTCGTCGGAAAAGGACCGCCCGAGTGTCGGGATGCCACGGGAACATGCGTGTGGCCCTAGCATACATGCACAAGGGTGGTGGATTTCCCCTTGATGGAAAACCTAGCTCCCGGGTGTGACCGTCCACGTTGCATGCGATAACACCTATAGAAGTGTGCTGGACATGTAGGAGAAGTCTCCCGCCGCGGGTCAAACGAGGGTAGACCGGTGGAACCCTGGGCCTATCCTTGGTTTTCCATGTAGATATGACCTAAACAAGCCTAAACCACCAAGAGAGTGCGTTGGTCAACCCTCGTACGGAGAATGCTACGGGGGTAGACCCGCGGGTCCCTCGGATTAGGGTTTCGTCGGAAACGGACCGCCCGAGTGCCGGGATGCCACGGGAACATGCGTGTGGCCCTAGCATACATGCACAAGGGTGGTGGATTGCTCCTAGATGGAAAACCTAGCTCCCGGGTGTGACCGTCCACGTTGCACGCGATAACACCTATAGAAGTGTGCTGGACATGTACGAGTAGGCTCTCGTCACGGGTCAAACGAGGGTAGACCGGTGGAACCCTGGGCCTATCCTTGGTTTTCCATGTAGATATGACCTAAACAAGCCTAAACCACTAAGAGAGTGCGTTGTTCAACCCTCGTACGGAGAATGCTACGGGGGTAGACCCGCGGGTCCCTCGGATTAGGGATTCGTCGGAAAAGTACCGCCCGAGTGCCGGGATGCCACGGGAACATGCGTGTGGCCCTAGCATACATGCACAAGGGTGGTGGATTTCCCCTAGATGGAAAACCTAGCTCCCGGGTGTGACCGTCCACGTTGCATGCGATAACACCTATAGAAGTGTGCTGGACATGTACGAGTAGGCTCCCGCCGCGGGTCAAACGAGGGTAGACCGGTGGAACCCTAGGCCTATCCTTGGTTTTCCATGTAGATATGACCTAAACAAGCCTAAACCACCAAGAGAGTGCGTTGTTCAACCCTCGTACGGAGAATGCTACGGGGGTAGACCCGCGGGTCCCTCGGATTAGGGTTTCATCGGAAAAGGACCGCCCGAGTGGCGGGATGCCACGGGAACATGCGTGTGGCCCTAGCATACATGCACAAGGGTGGTGGATTGCCCCTAGATGGAAAACCTAGCTCCCGGGTGTGACCGTCCACGTTGCACGCGATAACACCTATAGAAGTGTGCTGGACATGTACGAGTAGGCTCTCGTCGCGGGTCAAACGAGGGTAGACCGGTGGAACCCTGGGCCTATCCTTGGTTTTCCATGTAGATATGACCTAAACAAGCCTAAACCACCAAGAGAGTGCGATGTTCAACCCTCATACGGAGAATGCTACGGGGGTAGACCCGCGGGTCGCTCAGATTAGGGTTTCGTCAGAAAAGGACCGCCCGAGTGCCGGGATGCCACAGGAACATGCGTGTGGCCCTAGCATACATGCACAAGGGTGGTGGATTGCCCCTAGATGGAAAACCTAGCTCCCGGGTGTGACCGTCCACGTTGCATGCGATAACACCTATAGAAGTGTGCTGGACATGTACGAGTAGGCTCCCGCCGCGGGTCAAACGAGGGTAGACCGGTGGAACCCTAGGCCTATCCTTGGTTTTCCATGTAGATATGACCTAAACAAGCCTAAACCACCAAGAGAGTGCGTTGTTCAACCCTCGTACGGAGAATGCTACGGGGGTAGACCCGCGGGTCCCTCGGATTAGGGTTTCATCGGAAAAGGACCGCCCGAGTGGCGGGATGCCACGGGAACATGCGTGTGGCCCTAGCATACATGCACAAGGGTGGTGGATTGCCCCTAGATGGAAAACCTAGCTCCCGGGTGTGACCGTCCATGTTGCACGCGATAACACCTATAGAAGTGTGCTGGACATGTACGAGTAGGCTCTCGTCGCGGGTCAAACGAGGGTAGACCGGTGGAACCCTGGGCCTATCCTTGGTTTTCCATGTAGATATGACCTAAACAAGCCTAAACCACCAAGAGAGTGCGTTTTTCAACCCTCATACGGAGAATGCTACGGGGGTAGACCCGCGGGTCCCTCAGATTAGGGTTTCGTCAGAAAAGGACCGCCCGAGTGCCGGGATGCCACAGGAACATGCGTGTGGCCCTAGCATACATGCACAAGGGTGGTGGATTGCCCCTAGATGGAAAACCTAGCTCTCGGGTGTGACCATCCACGTTGCAGGCGATAACAACTATAGAAGTGTGCTGGACATGTACGAGTAGGCTCCCGCCGCGGGTCAAACGAGGGTAGACCGATGGAACCCTGGGCCTATCCTTGGTTTTCCATGTAGATATGACCTAAACAAGCCTAAACCACCAAGAGAGTGCGTTGTTCAACCCTCGTACGGAGAATGCTACGGGGGTAGACCCGCGGGTCCCTCGGATTAGGGTTTCATCGGAAAAGGACCGCCCGAGTGGCGGGATGCCACGGGAACATGCGTGTGGCCCTAGCATACATGCACAAGGGTGGTGGATTGCCCCTAGATGGAAAACCTAGCTCCCGGGTGTGACCGTCCATGTTGCACGCGATAACACCTATAGAAGTGTGCTGGACATGTACGAGTAGGCTCTCGTCGCGGGTCAAACGAGGGTAGACCGGTGGAACCCTGGGCCTATCCTTGGTTTTCCATGTAGATATGACCTAAACAAGCCTAAACCACCAAGAGAGTGCGTTTTTCAACCCTCATACGGAGAATGCTACGGGGGTAGACCCGCGGGTCCCTCAGATTAGGGTTTCGTCAGAAAAGGACCGCCCGAGTGCCGGGATGCCACAGGAACATGCGTGTGGCCCTAGCATACATGCACAAGGGTGGTGGATTGCCCCTAGATGGAAAACCTAGCTCTCGGGTGTGACCATCCACGTTGCAGGCGATAACAACTATAGAAGTGTGCTGGACATGTACGAGTAGGCTCCCGCCGCGGGTCAAACGAGGGTAGACCGATGGAACCCTGGGCCTATCCTTGGTTTTCCATGTAGATATGACCTAAACAAGCCTAAACCACCAAGAGAGTGCGTTGTTCAACCCTCGTACGGAGAATGCTACGGGGGTATACCCGCGGGTCCCTCGGATTAGGGTTTCGTCGGAAAAGGACCGCCCGAGTGCCGGGATGCAACGGGAACATGCGTGTGGCCCTAGCATACATGAACAAGGGTGGTGGATTGCCCCTAGATGGAAAACCTAGCTCCCGGGTGTGACCGTCCACGTTGCAGGCGATAACACCTATAGAAGTGTGCTGGACATGTAGGAGAAGTCTCCCGCCGCGGGTCAAACGAGGGTAGACCGGTGGAACCCTGGGCCTATCCTTGGTTTTCCATGTAGATATGACCTAAACAAGCCTAAACCACCAAGAGAGTGCGTTGTTCAACACTCGTACGGAGAATGCTACGGGGGTAGACCCGCGGGTCCCTCGGATTAGGGTTTCGTCGGAAAAGGACCGCCCGAGTGCCGGGATGCCACGGGAACATGCGTGTGGCCCTAGCATACATGCACAAGGGTGGTGGATTGACCCTCAATGCAAAACCTAGCTCCCGGGTGTGACCGTCCACGTTGCAGGCGATAATACCTATAGAAGTGTGCCGGACATGTACGAGTAGGCTCCCGCCGCGGGTCAAACGAGGGTAGACCGGTGGAACCCTGGGCCTATCCTTGGTTTTCCATGTAGATATGACCTAAACAAGCCTAAACCACCAAGAGAGTGTGTTGTTCAACCCTCGTACGAAGAATGCTACGGGGGTAGACCCGCGGGTCCCTCGGATTAGGGTTTCATCGGAAAAGGACCGCCCGAGTGGCGGGATGCCACGGGAACATGCGTGTGGCCCTAGCATACATGCACAAGGGTGGTGGATTGCCCCTAGATGGAAAACCTAGCTCCCGGGTGTGACCGTCCACGTTGCACGCGATAACACCTATAGAAGTGTGCTGGACATGTACGAGTAGGCTCCCGTCGCTGGTCAAACGAGGGTAGACCGGTGGAACCCTGGGCCTATCCTTGGTTTTCCATGTAGATATGACCTAAACAAGCCTAAACCACCAAGAGACTGCGTTGTTCAACCCTCGTACGGAGAATGCTACGGGGGTAGACCCGCGGGTCCCTCGGATTAGGGTTTCGTCGGAAAAGGACCGCCCGAGTGCCGGGATGCCACGGGAACATGCGTGTGGCCCTAGCATACATGCACAAGGGTGGTGTATTGACCCTAGATGGAAAACCTAGCTCCCGGGTGTGACCTTCCACGTTGCACGCGATAACACCTATAGAAGTGTGCTGGACATGTAGGAGTAGGCTCCCGCCGCGGGTCAAACGAGGGTAGACCGGTGGAACCCTGGCCTATCCTTGGTTTTCCATGTAGATATGACCTAAAAAAGCCTAAACCACCAAGAGAGTGCGTTGTTCAACCCTCGTACGGAGAATGCTACGGGGGTAGACCCGCGGGTCCCTCGGATTAGGGTTTCGTCGGAAAAGGACCGCCCGAGTGTCGGGATGCCACGGGAACATGCGTGTGGCCCTAGCATACATGCACAAGGGTGGTGGATTTCCCCTTGATGGAAAACCTAGCTCCCGGGTGTGACCGTCCACGTTGCATGCGATAACACCTATAGAAGTGTGCTGGACATGTAGGAGAAGTCTCCCGCCGCGGGTCAAACGAGGGTAGACCGGTGGAACCCTGGGCCTATCCTTGGTTTTCCATGTAGATATGACCTAAACAAGCCTAAACCACCAAGAGAGTGCGTTGGTCAACCCTCGTACGGAGAATGCTACGGGGGTAGACCCGCGGGTCCCTCGGATTAGGGTTTCGTCGGAAACGGACCGCCCGAGTGCCGGGATGCCACGGGAACATGCGTGTGGCCCTAGCATACATGCACAAGGGTGGTGGATTGCTCCTAGATGGAAAACCTAGCTCCCGGGTGTGACCGTCCACGTTGCACGCGATAACACCTATAGAAGTGTGCTGGACATGTACGAGTAGGCTCTCGTCACGGGTCAAACGAGGGTAGACCGGTGGAACCCTGGGCCTATCCTTGGTTTTCCATGTAGATATGACCTAAACAAGCCTAAACCACGAAGAGAGTGCGTTGTTCAACCCTCGTACGGAGAATGCTACGGGGGTAGACCCGCGGGTCCCTCGGATTAGGGTTTCGTCGGAAAAGTACCGCCCGAGTGCCGGGATGCCACGGGAACATGCGTGTGGCCCTAGCATACATGCACAAGGGTGGTGGATTTCCCCTAGATGGAAAACCTAGCTCCCGGGTGTGACCGTCCACGTTGCATGCGATAACACCTATAGAAGTGTGCTGGACATGTACGAGTAGGCTCCCGCCGCGGGTCAAACGAGGGTAGACCGGTGGAACCCTAGGCCTATCCTTGGTTTTCCATGTAGATATGACCTAAACAAGCCTAAACCACCAAGAGAGTGCGTTGTTCAACCCTCGTACGGAGAATGCTACGGGGGTAGACCCGCGGGTCCCTCGGATTAGGGTTTCATCGGAAAAGGACCGCCCGAGTGGCGGGATGCCACGGGAACATGCGTGTGGCCCTAGCATACATGCACAAGGGTGGTGGATTGCCCCTAGATGGAAAACCTAGCTCCCGGGTGTGACCGTCCATGTTGCACGCGATAACACCTATAGAAGTGTGCTGGACATGTACGAGTAGGCTCTCGTCGCGGGTCAAACGAGGGTAGACCGGTGGAACCCTGGGCCTATCCTTGGTTTTCCATGTAGATATGACCTAAACAAGCCTAAACCACCAAGAGAGTGCGTTTTTCAACCCTCATACGGAGAATGCTACGGGGGTAGACCCGCGGGTCCCTCAGATTAGGGTTTCGTCAGAAAAGGACCGCCCGAGTGCCGGGATGCCACAGGAACATGCGTGTGGCCCTAGCATACATGCACAAGGGTGGTGGATTGCCCCTAGATGGAAAACCTAGCTCTCGGGTGTGACCGTCCACGTTGCAGGCGATAACAACTATAGAAGTGTGCTGGACATGTACGAGTAGGCTCCCGCCGCGGGTCAAACGAGGGTAGACCGATGGAACCCTGGGCCTATCCTTGGTTTTCCATGTAGATATGACCTAAACAAGCCTAAACCACCAAGAGAGTGCGTTGTTCAACCCTCGTACGGAGAATGCTACGGGGGTATACCCGCGGGTCCCTCGGATTAGGGTTTCATCGGAAAAGGACCGCCCGAGTGCCGGGATGCGACGGGAACATGCGTGTGGCCCTAGCATACATGAACAAGGGTGGTGGATTGCCCCTAGATGGAAAACCTAGCTCCCGGGTGTGACCGTCCACGTTGCAGGCGATAATACCTATAGAAGTGTGCTGGACATGTACGAGTAGGCTCCCGCCGCGGGTCAAACGAGGGTAGACCGGTGGAACCCTGGGCCTATCCTTGGTTTTCCATGTAGATATGACCTAAACAAGCCTAAACCACCAAGAGAGTGCGTTGTTCAACCCTCGTACGGAGAATGCTACGGGGGTAGACCCGCGGGTCCCTCGGATTAGGGTTTCGTCGGAAAAGGACCGCCCGAGTGCCGGGATGCCACGGGAACATGCGTGTGGCCCTAGCATACATGCACAAGGGTGGTGGATTGACCCTAGATGGAAAACCTAGCTCCCGGGTGTGACCGTCCACGTTGCACGCGATAACACCTATAGAAGTGTGCTGGACATGTAGGAGTAGGCTCCCGCCGCGGGTCAAACGAGGGTAGACCGGTGGAACCCTGGCCTATCCTTGGTTTTCCATGTAGATATGACCTAAAAAAGCCTAAACCACCAAAAGAGTGCGTTGTTCAACCCTCGTACGGAGAATGCTACGGGGGTAGACCCGCGGGTCCCTCGGATTAGGGTTTCGTCGGAAAAGGACCGCCCGAGTGTCGGGATGCCACGGGAACATGCGTGTGGCCCTAGCATACATGCACAAGGGTGGTGGATTGCCCCTTGATGGAAAACCTAGCTCCCGGGTGTGACCGTCCACGTTGCATGCGATAACACCTATAGAAGTGTGCTGGACATGTAGGAGAAGTCTCCCGCCGCGGGTCAAACGAGGGTAGACCGGTGGAACCCTGGGCCTATCCTTGGTTTTCCATGTAGATATGACCTAAACAAGCCTAAACCACCAAGAGAGTGCGTTGGTCAACCCTCGTACGGAGAATGCTACGGGGGTAGACCCGCGGGTCCCTCGGATTAGGGTTTCGTCGGAAACGGATCGCCCGAGTGCCGGGATGCCACGGGAACATGCGTGTGGCCCTAGCATACATGCACAAGGGTGGTGGATTGCTCCTAGATGGAAAACCTAGCTCCCGGGTGTGACCGTCCACGTTGCACGCGATAACACCTATAGAAGTGTGCTGGACATGTACGAGTAGGCTCTCGTCGCGGGTCAAACGAGGGTAGACCGGTGGAACCCTGGGCCTATCCTTGGTTTTCCATGTAGATATGACCTAAACAAGCCTAAACCACCAAGAGAGTGCGTTGTTCAACCCTCGTACGGAGAATGCTACGGGGGTAGACCCGCGGGTCCCTCGGATTAGGGTTTCGTCGGAAAAGTACCGCCCGAGTGCCGGGATGCCACGGGAACATGTGTGTGGCCCTAGCATACATGCACAAGGGTGGTGGATTTCCCCTAGATGGAAAACCTAGCTCCCGGGTGTGACCGTCCACGTTGCATGCGATAACACCTATAGAAGTGTGCTGGACATGTACGAGTAGGCTCCCGCCGCGGGTCAAACGAGGGTAGACCGGTGGAACCCTAGGCCTATCCTTGGTTTTCCATGTAGATATGACCTAAACAAGCCTAAACCACCAAGAGAGTGCGTTGTTCAACCCTCGTACGGAGAATGCTACGGGGGTAGACCCGCGGGTCCCTCGGATTAGGGTTTCATCGGAAAAGGACCGCCCGAGTGGCGGGATGCCACGGGAACATGCGTGTGGCCCTAGCATACATGCACAAGGGTGGTGGATTGCCCCTAGATGGAAAACCTAGCTCCCGGGTGTGACCGTCCACGTTGCACGCGATAACACCTATAGAAGTGTGCTGGACATGTACGAGTAGGCTCTCGCCGCGGGTCAAACGAGGGTAGAACGGTGGAACCCTGGGCCTATCCTTGGTTTTCCATGTAGATATGACCTAAACAAGCCTAAACCACCAAGAGAGTGCGTTGTTCAACCCTCATACGGAGAATGCTACGGGGGTAGACCCGCGGGTCCCTCAGATTAGGGTTTCGTCAGAAAAGGACCGCTCGAGTGCCGGGATGCCACAGGAACATGCGTGTGGCCCTAGCATACATGCACAAGGGTGGTGGATTGCCCCTAGATGGAAAACCTAGCTCCCGGGTGTGACCGTCCACGTTGCATGCGATAACACCTATAGAAGTGTGCTGGACATGTACGAGTAGGCTCCCGCCGCGGGTCAAACGAGGGTAGACCGGTGGAACCCTAGGCCTATCCTTGGTTTTCCATGTAGATATGACCTAAACAAGCCTAAACCACCAAGAGAGTGCGTTGTTCAACCCTCGTACGGAGAATGCTACGGGGGTAGACCCGCGGGTCCCTCGGATTAGGGTTTCATCGGAAAAGGACCGCCCGAGTGGCGGGATGCCACGGGAACATGCGTGTGGCCCTAGCATACATGCACAAGGGTGGTGGATTGCCCCTAGATGGAAAACCTAGCTCCCGGGTGTGACCGTCCACGTTGCACGCGATAACACCTATAGAAGTGTGCTGGACATGTACGAGTAGGCTCTCGTCGCGGGTCAAACGAGGGTAGACCGGTGGAACCCTGGGCCTATCCTTGGTTTTCCATGTAGATATGACCTAAACAAGCCTAAACCACCAAGAGAGTGCGTTGTTCAACCCTCATACGGAGAATGCTATGGGGGTAGACCCGCGGGTCCCTCAGATTAGGGTTTCGTCAGAAAAGGACCGCCCGAGTGCCGGGATGCCACAGGAACATGCGTGTGGCCCTAGCATACATGCAAAAGGGTGGTGGATTGCCCCTAGATGGAAAACCTAGCTCTCGGGTGTGACCGTCCACGTTGCAGGCGATAACAACTATAGAAGTGTGCTGGACATGTACGAGTAGGCTCCCGCCGCGGGTCAAACGAGGGTAGACCGATGGAACCCTGGGCCTATCCTTGGTTTTCCATGTAGATATGACCTAAACAAGCCTAAACCACCAAGAGAGTGCGTTGTTCAACCCTCGTACGGAGAATGCTACGGGGGTAGACCCGCGGGTCCCTCGGATTAGGGTTTCGTCGGAAAAGGACCGCCCGAGTGCCGGGATGCCACGGGAACATGCGTGTGGCCCTAGAATACATGCACAAGGGTGGTGGATTGCCCCTAGATGGAAAACCTAGCTCCCGGGTGTGACCGTCCACGTTGCAGGCGATAATACCTATAGAAGTGTGCTGGACATGTACGAGTAGGCTCCCGCCGCGGGTCAAACGAGGGTAGACCGGTGGAACCCTGGGCCTATCCTTGGTTTTCCATGTAGATATGACCTAAACAAGCCTAAACCACCAAGAGAGTGCGTTGTTCAACCCTCGTACGGAGAATGCTACGGGGGTAGACCCGCGGGTCCCTCGGATTAGGGTTTCGTCGGAAAAGGACCGCCCGAGTGCCGGGATGCCACGGGAACATGCGTGTGGCCCTAGCATACATGCACAAGGGTGGTGGATTGACCATAGATGGAAAACCTAGCTCCCGGGTGTGACCGTCCACGTTGCACGCGATAACACCTATAGAAGTGTGCTGGACATGTAGGAGTAGGCTCCCGCCGCGGGTCAAACGAGGGTAGACCGGTGGAACCCTGGGCCTATCCTTGGTTTTCCATGTAGATATGACCTAAAAAAGCCTAAACCACCAAGAGAGTGCGTTGTTCAACCCTCGTACGGAGAATGCTACGGGGGTAGACCCGCGGGTCCCTCGGATTAGGGTTTCGTCGGAAAAGGACCGCCCGAGTGTCGGGATGCCACGGGAACATGCGTGTGGCCCTAGCATACATGCACAAGGGTGGTGGATTGCCCCTTGATGGAAAACCTAGCTCCCGGGTGTGACCGTCCACGTTGCATGCGATAACACCTATAGAAGTGTGCTGGACATGTAGGAGAAGTCTCCCGCCGCGGGTCAAACGAGGGTAGACCGGTGGAACCCTGGGCCTATCCTTGGTTTTCCATGTAGATATGACCTAAACAAGCCTAAACCACCAAGAGAGTGCGTTGGTCAACCCTCGTACGGAGAATGCTACGGGGGTAGACCCGCGGGTCCCTCGGATTAGGGTTTCGTCGGAAACGGACCGCCCGAGTGCCGGGATGCCACGGGAACATGCGTGTGGCCCTAGCATACATGCACAAGGGTGGTGGATTGCTCCTAGATTGAAAACCTAGCTCCCGGGTGTGACCGTCCACGTTGCACGCGATAACACCTATAGAAGTGTGCTGGACATGTACGAGTAGGCTCTCGTCGCGGGTCAAACGAGGGTAGACCGGTGGAACCCTGGGCCTATCCTTGGTTTTCCATGTAGATATGACCTAAACAAGCCTAAACCACCAAGAGAGTGCGTTGTTCAACCCTCATACGGAGAATGCTGCGGGGGTAGACCCGCGGGTCCCTCGGATTAGGGTTTCGTCGGAAAAGTACCGCCCGAGTGCCGGGATGCCACGGGAACATGCGTGTGGCCCTAGCATACATGCACAAGGGTGGTGGATTGCCCCTAGATGGAAAACCTAGCTCCCGGGTGTGACCGTCCACGTTGCATGCGATAACACCTATAGAAGTGTGCTGGACATGTACGAGTAGGCTCCCGCCGCTGGTCAAACGAGGGTAGACCGGTGGAACCCTAGGCCTATCCTTGGTTTTCCATGTAGATATGACCTAAACAAGCCTAAACCACCAAGAGAGTGCGTTGTTCAACCCTCGTAAGGAGAATGCTACGGGGGTAGACCCGCGGGTCCCTCGGATTAGGGTTTCATCGGAAAAGGACCGCCCGAGTGGCGGGATGCCACGGGAACATGCGTGTGGCCCTAGCATACATGCACAAGGGTGGTGGATTGCCCCTAGATGGAAAACCTAGCTCCCGGGTGTGACCGTCCACGTTGCACGCGATAACACCTATAGAAGTGTGCTGGACATGTACGAGTAGGCTCTCGTCACGGGTCAAACGAGGGTAGACCGGTGGAACCCTGGGCCTATCCTTGGTTTTCCATGTAGATATGACCTAAACAATCCTAAACCACCAAGAGAGTGCGTTGTTCAACCCTCGTACGGAGAATGCTACGGGGGTAGACCCGCGGGTCCCTCGGATTAGGGTTTCGTCGGAAAAGTACCGCCCGAGTGCCGGGATGCCACGGGAACATGCGTGTGGCCCTAGCATACATGCACAAGGGTGGTGGATTTCCCCTAGATGGAAAACCTAGCTCCCGGGTGTGACCGTCCACGTTGCATGCGATAACACCTATAGAAGTCTGCTGGACATGTACGAGTAGGCTCCCGCCGCGGGTCAAACGAGGGTAGACCGGTGGAACCCTAGGCCTATCCTTGGTTTTCCATGTAGATATGACCTAAACAAGCCTAAACCACCAAGAGAGTGCGTTGTTCAACCCTCGTACGGACAATGCTACGGGGGTAGACCCGCGGGTCCCTCGGATTAGGGTTTCATCGGAAAAGGACTGCCCGAGTGGCGGGATGCCACGGGAACATGCGTGTGGCCCTAGCATACATGCACAAGGGTGGTGGATTGCCCCTAGATGGAAAACCTAGCTCCCGGGTGTGACCGTCCACGTTGCACGCGATAACACCTATAGAAGTGTGCTGGACATGTACGAGTAGGCTCTCGTCGCGGGTCAAACGAGGGTAGACCGGTGGAACCCTGGGCCTATCCTTGGTTTTCCATGTAGATATGACCTAAACAAGCCTAAACCACCAAGAGAGTGCGTTGTTCAACCCTCATACGGAGAATGCTACGGGGGTAGACCCGCGGGTCCCTCAGATTAGGGTTTCGTCAGAAAAGGACCGCCCGAGTGCCGGGATGCCACAGGAACATGCGTGTGGCCCTAGCATACATGCACAAGGGTGGTGGATTGCCCCTAGATGGAAAACCTAGCTCCCGGGTGTGACCGTCCACGTTGCATGCGATAACACCTTTAGAAGTGTGCTGGACATGTACGAGTAGGCTCCCGCCGCGGGTCAAACGAGGGTAGACCGGTGGAACCCTAGGCCTATCCTTGGTTTTCCATGTAGATATGACCTAAACAAGCCTAAACCACCAAGAGAGTGCGTTGTTCAACCCTCGTACGGAGAATGCTACGGGGGTAGACCCGCGGGTCCCTCGGATTAGGGTTTCATCGGAAAAGGACCGCCCGAGTGGCGGGATGCCACGGGAACATGCGTGTGGCCCTAGCATACATGCACAAGGGTGGTGGATTGCCCCTAGATGGAAAACCTAGCTCCCGGGTGTGACCGTCCATGTTGCACGCGATAACACCTATAGAAGTGTGCTGGACATGTACGAGTAGGCTCTCGTCGCGGGTCAAACGAGGGTAGACCGGTGGAACCCTGGGCCTATCCTTGGTTTTCCATGTAGATATGACCTAAACAAGCCTAAACCACCAAGAGAGTGCGTTTTTCAACCCTCATACGGAGAATGCTACGGGGGTAGACCCGCGGGTCCCTCAGATTAGGGTTTCGTCAGAAAAGGACCGCCCGAGTGCCGGGATGCCACAGGAACATGCGTGTGGCCCTAGCATACATGCACAAGGGTGGTGGATTGCCCCTAGATGGAAAACCTAGCTCTCGGGTGTGACCGTCCACGTTGCAGGCGATAACAACTATAGAAGTGTGCTGGACATGTACGAGTAGGCTCCCGCCGCGGGTCAAACGAGGGTAGACCGATGGAACCCTGGGCCTATCCTTGGTTTTCCATGTAGATATGACCTAAACAAGCCTAAACCACCAAGAGAGTGCGTTGTTCAACCCTCGTACGGAGAATGCTACGGGGGTAGACCCGCGGGTCCCTCGGATTAGGGTTTCGTCGGAAAAGGACCGCCCGAGTGCCGGGATGCGACGGGAACATGCGTGTGGCCCTAGCATACATGAGAAAGGGTGGTGGATTACCCCTAGATGGAAAACCTAGCTCCCGGGTGTGACCGTCCACGTTGCAGGCGATAATACCTATAGAAGTGTGCTGGACATGTACGAGTAGGCTCCCGCCGCGGGTCAAACGAGGGTAGACCGGTGGAACCCTGGGCCTATCCTTGGTTTTCCATGTAGATATGACCTAAACAAGCCTAAACCACCAAGAGAGTGCGTTGTTCAACCCTCGTACGGAGAATGCTACGGGGGTAGACCCGCGGGTCCCTCGGATTAGGGTTTCGTCGGAAAAGGACCGCCCGAGTGCCGGGATGCCACGGGAACATGCGTGTGGCCCTAGCATACATGCACAAGGGTGGTGGATTGACCCTAGATGGAAAACCTAGCTCCCGGGTGTGACCGTCCACGTTGCACGCGATAACACCTATAGAAGTGTGCTGGACATGTAGGAGTAGGCTCCCGCCGCGGGTCAAACGAGGGTAGACCGGTGGAACCCTGGCCTATCCTTGGTTTTCCATGTAGATATGACCTAAAAAAGCCTAAACCACCAAAAGAGTGCGTTGTTCAACCCTCGTACGGAGAATGCTACGGGGGTAGACCCGCGGGTCCCTCGGATTAGGGTTTCGTCGGAAAAGGACCGCCCGAGTGTCGGGATGCCACGGGAACATGCGTGTGGCCCTAGCATACATGCACAAGGGTGGTGGATTGCCCCTTGATGGAAAACCTAGCTCCCGGGTGTGACCGTCCACGTTGCATGCGATAACACCTATAGAAGTGTGCTGGACATGTAGGAGAAGTCTCCCGCCGCGGGTCAAACGAGGGTAGACCGGTGGAACCCTGGGCCTATCCTTGGTTTTCCATGTAGATATGACCTAAACAAGCCTAAACCACCAAGAGAGTGCGTTGGTCAACCCTCGTACGGAGAATGCTACGGGGGTAGACCCGCGGGTCCCTCGGATTAGGGTTTCGTCGGAAACGGACCGCCCGAGTGCCGGGATGCCACGGGAACATGCGTGTGGCCCTAGCATACATGCACAAGGGTGGTGGATTGCTCCTAGATGGAAAACCTAGCTCCCGGGTGTGACCGTCCACGTTGCACGCGATAACACCTATAGAAGTGTGCTGGACATGTACGAGTAGGCTCTCGTCGCGGGTCAAACGAGGGTAGACCGGTGGAACCCTGGGCCTATCCTTGGTTTTCCATGTAGATATGACCTAAACAAGCCTAAACCACCAAGAGAGTGCGTTGTTCAACCCTCGTACGGAGAATGCTACGGGGGTAGACCCGCGGGTCCCTCGGATTAGGGTTTCGTCGGAAAAGTACCGCCCGAGTGCCGGGATGCCACGGGAACATGTGTGTGGCCCTAGCATACATGCACAAGGGTGGTGGATTTCCCCTAGATGGAAAACCTAGCTCCCGGGTGTGACCGTCCACGTTGCATGCGATAACACCTATAGAAGTGTGTTGGACATGTACGAGTAGGCTCCCGCCGCGGGTCAAACGAGGGTAGACCGGTGGAACCCTAGGCCTATCCTTGGTTTTCCATGTAGATATGACCTAAACAAGCCTAAACCACCAAGAGAGTGCGTTGTTCAACCCTCGTACGGAGAATGCTACGGGGGTAGACCCGCGGGTCCCTCGGATTAGGGTTTCATCGGAAAAGGACCGCCCGAGTGGCGGGATGCCACGGGAACATGCGTGTGGCCCTAGCATACATGCACAAGGGTGGTGAATTGCTCCTAGATGGAAAACCAAGCTCCCGGGTGTGACCGTCCACGTTGCACGCGATAACACCTATAGAAGTGTGCTGGACATGTACGAGTAGGCTCTCGTCGCGGGTCAAACGAGGGTAGACCGGTGGAACCCTGGGCCTATCCTTGGTTTTCCATGTAGATATGACCTAAACAAGCCTAAACCACCAAGAGAGTGCGTTGTTCAACCCTCATACGGAGAATGCTACGGGGGTAGACCCGCGGGTCCCTCAGATTAGGGTTTCGTCAGAAAAGGACCGCTCGAGTGCCGGGATGCCACAGGAACATGCGTGTGGCCCTAGCATACATGCACAAGGGTGGTGGATTGCCCCTAGATGGAAAACCTAGCTCCCGGGTGTGACCGTCCACGTTGCATGCGATAACACCTATAGAAGTGTGCTGGACATGTACGAGTAGGCTCCCGCCGCGGGTCAAACGAGGGTAGACCGGTGGAACCCTAGGCCTATCCTTGGTTTTACATGTAGATATGACCTAAACAAGCCTAAACCACCAAGAGAGTGCGTTGTTCAACCCTCGTACGGAGAATGCTACGGGGGTAGACCCGCGGGTCCCTCGGATTAGGGTTTCATCGGAAAAGGACCGCCCGAGTGGCGGGATGCCACGGGAACATGCGTGTGGCCCTAGCATACATGCACAAGGGTGGTGGATTGCCCCTAGATGGAAAACCTAGCTCCCGGGTGTGACCGTCCACGTTGCACGCGATAACACCTATAGAAGTGTGCTGGACATGTACGAGTAGGCTCTCGTCGCGGGTCAAACGAGGGTAGACCGCTGGAACCCTGGGCCTATCCTTGGTTTTCCATGTAGATATGACCTAAACAAGCCTAAACCACCAAGAGAGTGCGTTGTTCAACCCTCATACGGAGAATGCTACGGGGGTAGACCCGCGGGTCCCTCAGATTAGGGTTTCGTCAGAAAAGGACCGCCCGAGTGCCGGGATGCCACAGGAACATGCGTGTGGCCCTAGCATACATGCACAAGGGTGGTGGATTGCCCCTAGATGGAAAACCTAGCTCTCGGGTGTGACCGTCCACGTTGCAGGCGATAACAACTATAGAAGTGTGCTGGACATGTACGAGTAGGCTCCCGCCGCGGGTCAAACGAGGGTAGACCGATGGAACCCTGGGCCTATCCTTGGTTTTCCATGTAGATATGACCTAAACAAGCCTAAACCACCAAGAGAGTGCGTTGTTCAACCCTCGTACGGAGAATGCTACGGGGGTAGACCCGCGGGTCCCTCGGATTAGGGTTTCGTCGGAAAAGGACCGCCCGAGTGCCGGGATGCCACGGGAACATGCGTGTGGCCCTAGAATACATGCACAAGGGTGGTGGATTGCCCGTAGATGGAAAACCTAGCTCCCGGGTGTGACCGTCCACGTTGCAGGCGATAATACCTATAGAAGTGTGCTGGACATGTACGAGTAGGCTCCCGCCGCGGGTCAAACGAGGGTAGACCGGCGGAACCCTGGGCCTATCCTTGGTTTTCCATGTAGATATGACCTATACAAGCCTAAACCACCAAGAGAGTGCGTTGTTCAACCCTCGTACGGAGAATGCTACGGGGGTAGACCCGCGGGTCCCTCGGATTAGGGTGTCGTCGGAAAAGGACCGCCCGAGTGCCGGGATGCCACGGGAACATGCGTGTGGCCCTAGCATACATGCACAAGGGTGGTGGATTGACCCTAGATGGAAAACCTAGCTCCCGGGTGTGACCGTCCACGTTGCACGCGATAACACCTATAGAAGTGTGCTGGACATGTAGGAGTAGGCTCCCGCCGCGGGTCAAACGAGGGTAGACCGGTGGAACCCTGGGCCTATCCTTGGTTTTCCATGTAGATATGACCTAAAAAAGCCTAAACCACCAAGAGAGTGCGTTGTTCAACCCTCGTACGGAGAATGCTACGGGGGTAGACCCGCGGGTCCCTCGGATTAGGGTTTCGTCGGAAAAGGACCGCCCGAGTGTCGGGATGCCACGGGAACATGCGTGTGGCCCTAGCATACATGCACAAGGGTGGTGGATTGCCCCTTGATGGAAAACCTAGCTCCCGGGTGTGACCGTCCACGTTGCATGCGATAACACCTATAGAAGTGTGCTGGACATGTAGGAGAAGTCTCCCGCCGCGGGTCAAACGAGGGTAGACCGGTGGAACCCTGGGCCTATCCTTGGTTTTCCATGTAGATATGACCTAAACAAGCCTAAACCACCAAGAGAGTGCGTTGGTCAACCCTCGTACGGAGAATGCTACGGGGGTAGACCCGCGGGTCCCTCGGATTAGGGTTTCGTCGGAAACGGACCGCCCGAGTGCCGGGATGCCACGGGAACATGCGTGTGGCCCTAGCATACATGCACAAGGGTGGTGGATTGCTCCTAGATTGAAAACCTAGCTCCCGGGTGTGACCGTCCACGTTGCATGCGATAACACCTATAGAAGTGTGCTGGACATGTACGAGTAGGCTCTCGTCGCGGGTCAAACGAGGGTAGACCGGTGGAACCCTGGGCCTATCCTTGGTTTTCCATGTAGATATGACCTAAACAAGCCTAAACCACCAAGAGAGTGCGTTGTTCAACCCTCGTACGGAGAATGCTACGGGGGTAGACCCGCGGGTCCCTCGGATTAGGGTTTCGTCGGAAAAGGACCGCCCGAGTGCCGGGATGCCACGGGAACATGCGTGTGGCCCTAGCATACATGCACAAGGGTGGTGGATTGACCCTAGATGGAAAACCTAGCTCCCGGGTGTGACCGTCCACGTTGCACGCGATAACACCTATAGAAGTGTGCTGGACATGTAGGAGTAGGCTCCCGCCGCGGGTCAAACGAGGGTAGACCGGTGGAACCCTGGGCCTATCCTTGGTTTTCCATGTAGATATGACCTAAAAAAGCCTAAACCACCAAGAGAGTGCGTTGTTCAACCCTCGTACGGAGAATGCTACGGGGGTAGACCCGCGGGTCCCTCGGATTAGGGTTTCGTCGGAAAAGGACCGCCCGAGTGTCGGGATGCCACGGGAACATGCGTGTGGCCCTAGCATACATGCACAAGGGTGGTGGATTGCCCCTTGATGGAAAACCTAGCTCCCGGGTGTGACCGTCCACGTTGCATGCGATAACACCTATAGAAGTGTGCTGGACATGTAGGAGAAGTCTCCCGCCGCGGGTCAAACGAGGGTAGACCGGTGGAACCCTGGGCCTATCCTTGGTTTTCCATGTAGATATGACCTAAACAAGCCTAAACTACCAAGAGAGTGCGTTGGTCAACCCTCGTACGGAGAATGCTACGGGGGTAGACCCGCGGGTCCCTCGGATTAGGGTTTCGTCGGAAACGGACCGCCCGAGTGCCGGGATGCCACGGGAACATGCGTGTGGCCCTAGCATACATGCACAAGGGTGGTGGATTGCTCCTAGATTGAAAACCTAGCTCCCGGGTGTGACCGTCCACGTTGCACGCGATAACACCTATAGAAGTGTGCTGGACATGTACGAGTAGGCTCTCGTCGCGGGTCAAACGAGGGTAGACCGGTGGAACCCTGGGCCTATCCTTGGTTTTCCATGTAGATATGACCTAAACAAGCCTAAACCACCAAGAGAGTGCGTTGTTCAACCCTCGTACAGAGAATGCTACGGGGGTAGACCCGCGGGTCCCTCGGATTAGGGTTTCGTCGGAAAAGTACCGCCCGAGTGCCGGGATGCCACGGGAACATGCGTGTGGCCCTAGCATACATGCACAAGGGTGGTGGATTGCCCCTAGATGGAAAACCTAGCTCCCGGGTGTGACCGTCCACGTTGCATGCGATAACACCTATAGAAGTGTGCTGGACATGTACGAGTAGGCTCCCGCCGCTGGTCAAACGAGGGTAGACCGGTGGAACCCTAGGCCTATCCTTGGTTTTCCATGTAGATATGACCTAAACAAGCCTAAACCACCAAGAGAGTGCGTTGTTCAACCCTCGTACGGAGAATGCTACGGGGGTAGACCCGCGGGTCCCTCGGATTAGGGTTTCATCGGAAAAGGACCGCCCGAGTGGCGGGATGCCACGGGAACATGCGTGTGGCCCTAGCATACATGCACAAGGGTGGTGGATTGCCCCTAGATGGAAAACCTAGCTCCCGGGTGTGACCGTCCACGTTGCACGCGATAACACCTATAGAAGTGTGCTGGACATGTACGAGTAGGCTCTCGTCACGGGTCAAACGAGGGTAGACCGGTGGAACCCTGGGCCTATCCTTGGTTTTCCATGTAGATATGACCTAAACAAGCCTAAACCACCAAGAGAGTGCGTTGTTCAACCCTCGTACGGAGAATGCTACGGGGGTAGACCCGCGGGTCCCTCGGATTAGGGTTTCGTCGGAAAAGTACCGCCCGAGTGCCGGGATGCCACGGGAACATGCGTGTGGCCCTAGCATACATGCACAAGGGTGGTGGATTTCCCCTAGATGGAAAACCTAGCTCCCGGGTGTGACCGTCCACGTTGCATGCGATAACACCTATAGAAGTCTGCTGGACATGTACGAGTAGGCTCCCGCCGCGGGTCAAACGAGGGTAGACCGGTGGAACCCTAGGCCTATCCTTGGTTTTACATGTAGATATGACCTAAACAAGCCTAAACCACCAAGAGAGTGCGTTGTTCAACCCTCGTACGGAGAATGCTACGGGGGTAGACCCGCGGGTCCCTCGGATTAGGGTTTCATCGGAAAAGGACCGCCCGAGTGGCGGGATGCCACGGGAACATGCGTGTGGCCCTAGCATACATGCACAAGGGTGGTGGATTGCCCCTAGATGGAAAACCTAGCTCCCGGGTGTGACCGTCCACGTTGCACGCGATAACACCTATAGAAGTGTGCTGGACATGTACGAGTAGGCTCTCGTCGCGGGTCAAACGAGGGTAGACCGGTGGAACCCTGGGCCTATCCTTGGTTTTCCATGTAGATATGACCTAAACAAGCCTAAACCACCAAGAGAGTGCATTGTTCAACCCTCATACGGAGAATGCTACGGGGGTAGACCCGCGGGTCCCTCAGATTAGGGTTTCGTCAGAAAATGACCGCCCGAGTGCCGGGATGCCACAGGAACATGCGTGTGGCCCTAGCATACATGCACAAGGGTGGTGGATTGCCCCTAGATGGAAAACCTAGCTCCCGGGTGTGACCGTCCACGTTGCATGCGATAACACCTTTAGAAGTGTGCTGGACATGTACGAGTAGGCTCCCGCCGCGGGTCAAACGAGGGTAGACCGGTGGAACCCTAGGCCTATCCTTGGTTTTCCATGTAGATATGACCTAAACAAGCCTAAACCACCAAGAGAGTGCGTTGTTCAACCCTCGTACGGAGAATGCTACGGGGGTAGACCCGCGGGTCCCTCGGATTAGGGTTTCATCGGAAAAGGACCGCCCGAGTGGCGGGATGCCACGGGAACATGCGTGTGGCCCTAGCATACATGCACAAGGGTGGTGGATTGCCCCTAGATGGAAAACCTAGCTCCCGGGTGTGACCGTCCATGTTGCACGCGATAACACCTATAGAAGTGTGCTGGACATGTACGAGTAGGCTCTCGTCGCGGGTCAAACGAGGGTAGACCGGTGGAACCCTGGGCCTATCCTTGGTTTTCCATGTAGATATGACCTAAACAAGCCTAAACCACCAAGAGAGTGCGTTTTTCAACCCTCATACGGAGAATGCTACGGGGGTAGACCCGCGGGTCCCTCAGATTAGGGTTTCGTCAGAAAAGGACCGCCCGAGTGCCGGGATGCCACGGGAACATGCGTGTGGCCCTAGCATACATGCACAAGGGTGGTGGATTGCCCCTAGATGGAAAACCTAGCTCTCGGGTGTGACCGTCCACGTTGCAGGCGATAACAACTATAGAAGTGTGCTGGACATGTACGAGTAGGCTCCCGCCGCGGGTCAAACGAGGGTAGACCGATGGAACCCTGGGCCTATCCTTGGTTTTCCATGTAGATATGACCTAAACAAGCCTAAACCACCAAGAGAGTGCGTTGTTCAACCCTCGTACGGAGAATGCTACGGGGGTAGACCCGCGGGTCCCTCGGATTAGGGTTTCGTCGGAAAAGGACCGCCCGAGTGCCGGGATGCGACGGGAACATGCGTGTGGCCCTAGCATACATGAACAAGGGTGGTGGATTGCCCCTAGATGGAAAACCTAGCTCCCGGGTGTGACCGTCCACGTTGCAGGCGATAATACCTATAGAAGTGTGCTGGACATGTACGAGTAGGCTCCCGCCGCGGGTCAAACGAGGGTAGACCGGTGGAACCCTGGGCCTATCCTTGGTTTTCCATGTAGATATGACCTAAACAAGCCTAAACCACCAAGAGAGTGCGTTGTTCAACCCTCGTACGGAGAATGCTACGGGGGTAGACCCGCGGGTCCCTCGGATTAGGGTTTCGTCGGAAAAGGACCGCCCGAGTGCCGGGATGCCACGGGAACATGCGTGTGGCCCTAGCATACATGCACAAGGGTGGTGGATTGACCCTAGATGGAAAACCTAGCTCCCGGGTGTGACCGTCCACGTTGCACGCGATAACACCTATAGAAGTGTGCTGGACATGTAGGAGTAGGCTCCCGCCGCGGGTCAAACGAGGGTAGACCGGTGGAACCCTGGCCTATCCTTGGTTTTCCATGTAGATATGACCTAAAAAAGCCTAAACCACCAAAAGAGTGCGTTGTTCAACCCTCGTACGGAGAATGCTACGGGGGTAGACCCGCGGGTCCCTCGGATTAGGGTTTCGTCGGAAAAGGACCGCCCGAGTGCCGGGATGCCACGGGAACATGCGTGTGGCCCTAGCATACATGCACAAGGGTGGTGGATTGACTCTAGATGGAAAACCTAGCTCCCGGGTGTGACCGTCCACGTTGCACGCGATAACACCTATAGAAGTGTGCTGGACATGTAGGAGTAGGCTCCCGCCGCGGGTCAAACGAGGGTAGACCGGTGGAACCCTGGGCCTATCCTTGGTTTTCCATGTAGATATGACCTAAAAAAGCCTAAACCACCAAGAGAGTGCGTTGTTCAACCCTCGTACGGAGAATGCTACGGGGGTAGACCCGCGGGTCCCTCGGATTAGGGTTTCGTCGGAAAAGGACCGCCCGAGTGTCGGGATGCCACGGGAACATGCGTGTGGCCCTAGCATACATGCACAAGGGTGGTGGATTGCCCCTTGATGGAAAACCTAGCTCCCGGGTGTGACCGTCCACGTTGCATGCGATAACACCTATAGAAGTGTGCTGGACATGTAGGAGAAGTCTCCCGCCGCGGGTCAAACGAGGGTAGACCGGTGGAACCCTGGGCCTATCCTTGGTTTTCCATGTAGATATGACCTAAACAAGCCTAAACCACCAAGAGAGTGCGTTGGTCAACCCTCGTACGGAGAATGCTACGGGGGTAGACCCGCGGGTCCCTCGGATTAGGGTTTCGTCGGAAACGGACCGCCCGAGTGCCGGGATGCCACGGGAACATGCGTGTGGCCCTAGCATACATGCACAAGGGTGGTGGATTGCTCCTAGATTGAAAACCTAGCTCCCGGGTGTGACCGTCCACGTTGCACGCGATAACACCTATAGAAGTGTGCTGGACATGTACGAGTAGGCTCTCGTCGCGGGTCAAACGAGGGTAGACCGGTGGAACCCTGGGCCTATCCTTGGTTTTCCATGTAGATATGACCTAAACAAGCCTAAACCACCAAGAGAGTGCGTTGTTCAACCCTCGTACGGAGAATGCTACGGGGGTAGACCCGCGGGTCCCTCGGATTAGGGTTTCGTCGGAAAAGGACCGCCCGAGTGCCGGGATGCCACGGGAACATGCGTGTGGCCCTAGCATACATGCACAAGGGTGGTGGATTGACCCTAGATGGAAAACCTAGCTCCCGGGTGTGACCGTCCACGTTGCACGCGATAACACCTATAGAAGTGTGCTGGACATGTAGGAGTAGGCTCCCGCCGCGGGTCAAACGAGGGTAGACCGGTGGAACCCTGGGCCTATCCTTGGTTTTCCATGTAGATATGACCTAAAAAAGCCTAAACCACCAAGAGAGTGCGTTGTTCAACCCTCGTACGGAGAATGCTACGGGGGTAGACCCGCGGGTCCCTCGGATTAGGGTTTCGTCGGAAAAGGACCGCCCGAGTGTCGGGATGCCACGGGAACATGCGTGTGGCCCTAGCATACATGCACAAGGGTGGTGGATTGCCCCTTGATGGAAAACCTAGCTCCCGGGTGTGACCGTCCACGTTGCATGCGATAACACCTATAGAAGTGTGCTGGACATGTAGGAGAAGTCTCCCGCCGCGGGTCAAACGAGGGTAGACCGGTGGAACCCTGGGCCTATCCTTGGTTTTCCATGTAGATATGACCTAAACAAGCCTAAACCACCAAGAGAGTGCGTTGGTCAACCCTCATACGGAGAATGCTACGGGGGTAGACCCGCGGGTCCCTCGGATTAGGGTTTCGTCGGAAACGGACCGCCCGAGTGCCGGGATGCCACGGGAACATGCGTGTGGCCCTAGCATACATGCACAAGGGTGGTGGATTGCTCCTAGATTGAAAACCTAGCTCCCGGGTGTGACCGTCCACGTTGCACGCGATAACACCTATAGAAGTGTGCTGGACATGTACGAGTAGGCTCTCGTCGCGGGTCAAACGAGGGTAGACCGGTGGAACCCTGGGCCTATCCTTGGTTTTCCATGTAGATATGACCTAAACAAGCCTAAACCACCAAGAGAGTGCGTTGTTCAACCCTCGTACAGAGAATGCTACGGGGGTAGACCCGCGGGTCCCTCGGATTAGGGTTTCGTCGGAAAAGTACCGCCCGAGTGCCGGGATGCCACGGGAACATGCGTGTGGCCCTAGCATACATGCACAAGGGTGGTGGATTGCCCCTAGATGGAAAACCTAGCTCCCGGGTGTGACCGTCCACGTTGCATGCGATAACACCTATAGAAGTGTGCTGGACATGTACGAGTAGGCTCCCGCCGCTGGTCAAACGAGGGTAGACCGGTGGAACCCTAGGCCTATCCTTGGTTTTCCATGTAGATATGACCTAAACAAGCCTAAACCACCAAGAGAGTGCGTTGTTCAACCCTCGTACGGAGAATGCTACGGGGGTAGACCCGCGGGTCCCTCGGATTAGGGTTTCATCGGAAAAGGACCGCCCGAGTGGCGGGATGCCACGGGAACATGCGTGTGGCCCTAGCATACATGCACAAGGGTGGTGGATTGCCCCTAGATGGAAAACCTAGCTCCCGGGTGTGACCGTCCACGTTGCACGCGATAACACCTATAGAAGTGTGCTGGACATGTACGAGTAGGCTCTCGTCACGGGTCAAACGAGGGTAGACCGGTGGAACCCTGGGCCTATCCTTGGTTTTCCATGTAGATATGACCTAAACAAGCCTAAACCACCAAGAGAGTGCGTTGTTCAACCCTCGTACGGAGAATGCTACGGGGGTAGACCCGCGGGTCCCTCGGATTAGGGTTTCGTCGGAAAAGTACCGCCCGAGTGCCGGGATGCCACGGGAACATGCGTGTGGCCCTAGCATACATGCACAAGGGTGGTGGATTTCCCCTAGATGGAAAACCTAGCTCCCGGGTGTGACCGTCCACGTTGCATGCGATAACACCTATAGAAGTCTGCTGGACATGTACGAGTAGGCTCCCGCCGCGGGTCAAACGAGGGTAGACCGGTGGAACCCTAGGCCTATCCTTGGTTTTACATGTAGATATGACCTAAACAAGCCTAAACCACCAAGAGAGTGCGTTGTTCAACCCTCGTACGGAGAATGCTACGGGGGTAGACCCGCGGGTCCCTCGGATTAGGGTTTCATCGGAAAAGGACCGCCCGAGTGGCGGGATGCCACGGGAACATGCGTGTGGCCCTAGCATACATGCACAAGGGTGGTGGATTGCCCCTAGATGGAAAACCTAGCTCCCGGGTGTGACCGTCCACGTTGCACGCGATAACACCTATAGAAGTGTGCTGGACATGTACGAGTAGGCTCTCGTCGCGGGTCAAACGAGGGTAGACCGGTGGAACCCTGGGCCTATCCTTGGTTTTCCATGTAGATATGACCTAAACAAGCCTAAACCACCAAGAGAGTGCGTTGTTCAACCCTCATACGGAGAATGCTACGGGGGTAGACCCGCGGGTCCCTCAGATTAGGGTTTCGTCAGAAAATGACCGCCCGAGTGCCGGGATGCCACAGGAACATGCGTGTGGCCCTAGCATACATGCACAAGGGTGGTGGATTGCCCCTAGATGGAAAACCTAGCTCCCGGGTGTGACCGTCCACGTTGCATGCGATAACACCTTTAGAAGTGTGCTGGACATGTACGAGTAGGCTCCCGCCGCGGGTCGAACGAGGGTAGACCGGTGGAACCCTAGGCCTATCCTTGGTTTTCCATGTAGATATGACCTAAACAAGCCTAAACCACCAAGAGAGTGCGTTGTTCAACCCTCGTACGGAGAATGCTACGGGGGTAGACCCGCGGGTCCCTCGGATTAGGGTTTCATCGGAAAAGGACCGCCCGAGTGGCGGGATGCCACGGGAACATGCGTGTGGCCCTAGCATACATGCACAAGGGTGGTGGATTGCCCCTAGATGGAAAACCTAGCTCCCGGGTGTGACCGTCCATGTTGCACGCGATAACACCTATAGAAGTGTGCTGGACATGTACGAGTAGGCTCTCGTCGCGGGTCAAACGAGGGTAGACCGGTGGAACCCTGGGCCTATCCTTGGTTTTCCATGTAGATATGACCTAAACAAGCCTAAACCACCAAGAGAGTGCGTTTTTCAACCCTCATACGGAGAATGCTACGGGGGTAGACCCGCGGGTCCCTCAGATTAGGGTTTCGTCAGAAAAGGACCGCCCGAGTGCCGGGATGCCACAGGAACATGCGTGTGGCCCTAGCATACATGCACAAGGGTGGTGGATTGCCCCTAGATGGAAAACCTAGCTCTCGGGTGTGACCGTCCACGTTGCAGGCGATAACAACTATAGAAGTGTGCTGGACATGTACGAGTAGGCTCCCGCCGCGGGTCAAACGAGGGTAGACCGATGGAACCCTGGGCCTATCCTTGGTTTTCCATGTAGATATGACCTAAACAAGCCTAAACCACCAAGAGAGTGCGTTGTTCAACCCTCGTACGGAGAATGCTACGGGGGTAGACCCGCGGGTCCCTCGGATTAGGGTTTCGTCGGAAAAGGACCGCCCGAGTGCCGGGATGCGACGGGAACATGCGTGTGGCCCTAGCATACATGAACAAGGGTGGTGGATTGCCCCTAGATGGAAAACCTAGCTCCCGGGTGTGACCGTCCACGTTGCAGGCGATAATACCTATAGAAGTGTGCTGGACATGTACGAGTAGGCTCCCGCCGCGGGTCAAACGAGGGTAGACCGGTGGAACCCTGGGCCTATCCTTGGTTTTCCATGTAGATATGACCTAAACAAGCCTAAACCACCAAGAGAGTGCGTTGTTCAACCCTCGTACGGAGAATGCTACGGGGGTAGACCCGCGGGTCCCTCGGATTAGGGTTTCGTCGGAAAAGGACCGCCCGAGTGCCGGGATGCCACGGGAACATGCGTGTGGCCCTAGCATACATGCACAAGGGTGGTGGATTGACCCTAGATGGAAAACCTAGCTCCCGGGTGTGACCGTCCACGTTGCACGCGATAACACCTATAGAAGTGTGCTGGACATGTAGGAGTAGGCTCCCGCCGCGGGTCAAACGAGGGTAGACCGGTGGAACCCTGGCCTATCCTTGGTTTTCCATGTAGATATGACCTAAAAAAGCCTAAACCACCAAAAGAGTGCGTTGTTCAACCCTCGTACGGAGAATGCTACGGGGGTAGACCCGCGGGTCCCTCGGATTAGGGTTTCGTCGGAAAAGGACCGCCCGAGTGCCGGGATGCCACGGGAACATGCGTGTGGCCCTAGCATACATGCACAAGGGTGGTGGATTGCCCCTTGATGGAAAACCTAGCTCCCGGGTGTGACCGTCCACGTTGCATGCGATAACACCTATAGAAGTGTGCTGGACATGTAGGAGAAGTCTCCCGCCGCGGGTCAAACGAGGGTAGACCGGTGGAACCCTGGGCCTATCCTTGGTTTTCCATGTAGATATGACCTAAACAAGCCTAAACCACCAAGAGAGTGCGTTGGTCAACCCTCGTACGGAGAATGCTACGGGGGTAGACCCGCGGGTCCCTCGGATTAGGGTTTCGTCGGAAACGGACCGCCCGAGTGCCGGGATGCCACGGGAACATGCGTGTGGCCCTAGCATACATGCACAAGGGTGGTGGATTGCTCCTAGATGGAAAACCTAGCTCCCGGGTGTGACCGTCCACGTTGCACGCGATAACACCTATAGAAGTGTGTTGGACATGTACGAGTAGGCTCTCGTCGCGGGTCAAACGAGGGTAGACCGGTGGAACCCTGGGCCTATCCTTGGTTTTCCATGTAGATATGACCTAAACAAGCCTAAACCACCAAGAGAGTGCGTTGTTCAACCCTCGTACGGAGAATGCTACGGGGGTAGACCCGCGGGTCCCTCGGATTAGGGTTTCGTCGGAAAAGTACCGCCCGAGTGCCGGGATGCCACGGGAACATGTGTGTGGCCCTAGCATACATGCACAAGGGTGGTGGATTTCCCCTAGATGGAAAACCTAGCTCCCGGGTGTGACCGTCCACGTTGCATGCGATAACACCTATAGAAGTGTGCTGGACATGTACGAGTAGGCTCCCGCCGCGGGTCAAACGAGGGTAGACCGGTGGAACCCTAGGCCTATCCTTGGTTTTCCATGTAGATATGACCTAAACAAGCCTAAACCACCAAGAGAGTGCGTTGTTCAACCCTCGTACGGAGAATGCTACGGGGGTAGACCCGCGGGTCCCTCGGATTAGGGTTTCATCGGAAAAGGACCGCCCGAGTGGCGGGATGCCACGGGAACATGCGTGTGGCCCTAGCATACATGCACAAGGGTGGTGGATTGCCCCTAGATGGAAAACCTAGCTCCCGGGTGTGACCGTCCACGTTGCACGCGATAACACCTATAGAAGTGTGCTGGACATGTACGAGTAGGCTCTCGTCGCGGGTCAAACGAGGGTAGACCGGTGGAACCCTGGGCCTATCCTTGGTTTTCCATGTAGATATGACCTAAACAAGCCTAAACCACCAAGAGAGTGCGTTGTTCAACCCTCATACGGAGAATGCTACGGGGGTAGACCCGCGGGTCCCTCAGATTAGGGTTTCGTCAGAAAAGGACCGCTCGAGTGCCGGGATGCCACAGGAACATGCGTGTGGCCCTAGCATACATGCACAAGGGTGGTGGATTGCCCCTAGATGGAAAACCTAGCTCCCGGGTGTGACCGTCCACGTTGCATGCGATAACACCTATAGAAGTGTGCTGGACATGTACGAGTAGGCTCCCGCCGCGGGTCAAACGAGGGTAGACCGGTGGAACCCTAGGCCTATCCTTGGTTTTCCATGTAGATATGACCTAAACAAGCCTAAACCACCAAGAGAGTGCGTTGTTCAACCCTCGTACGGAGAATGCTACGGGGGTAGACCCGCGGGTCCCTCGGATTAGGGTTTCATCGGAAAAGGACCGCCCGAGTGGCGGGATGCCACGGGAACATGCGTGTGGCCCTAGCATACATGCACAAGGGTGGTGGATTGCCCCTAGATGGAAAACCTAGCTCCCGGGTGTGACCGTCCACGTTGCACGCGATAACACCTATAGAAGTGTGCTGGACATGTACGAGTAGGCTCTCGTCGCGGGTCAAACGAGGGTAGACCGGTGGAACCCTGGGCCTATCCTTGGTTTTCCATGTAGATATGACCTAAACAAGCCTAAACCACCAAGAGAGTGCGTTGTTCAACCCTCATACGGAGAATGCTACGGGGGTAGACCCGCGGGTCCCTCAGATTAGGGTTTCGTCAGAAAAGGACCGCCCGAGTGCCGGGATGCCACAGGAACATGCGTGTGGCCCTAGCATACATGCACAAGGGTGGTGGATTGCCCCTAGATGGAAAACCTAGCTCTCGGGTGTGACCGTCCACGTTGCAGGCGATAACAACTATAGAAGTGTGCTGGACATGTACGAGTAGGCTCCCGCCGCGGGTCAAACGAGGGTAGACCGATGGAACCCTGGGCCTATCCTTGGTTTTCCATGTAGATATGACCTAAACAAGCCTAAACCACCAAGAGAGTGCGTTGTTCAACCCTCGTACGGAGAATGCTACGGGGGTAGACCCGCGGGTCCCTCGGATTAGGGTTTCGTCGGAAAAGGACCGCCCGAGTGCCGGGATGCCACGGGAACATGCGTGTGGCCCTAGAATACATGCACAAGGGTGGTGGATTGCCCACCTAGCTCCCGGGTGTGACCGTCCACGTTGCAGGCGATAATACCTATAGAAGTGTGCTGGACATGTACGAGTAGGCTCCCGCCGCGGGTCAAACGAGGGTAGACCGGTGGAACCCTGGGCCTATCCTTGGTTTTCCATGTAGATATGACCTAAACAAGCCTAAACCACCAAGAGAGTGCGTTGTTCAACCCTCGTACGGAGAATGCTACGGGGGTAGACCCGCGGGTCCCTCGGATTAGGGTTTCGTCGGAAAAGGACCGCCCGAGTGCCGGGATGCCACGGGAACATGCGTGTGGCCCTAGCATACATGCACAAGGGTGGTGGATTGACCCTAGATGGAAAACCTAGCTCCCGGGTGTGACCGTCCACGTTGCACGCGATAACACCTATAGAAGTGTGCTGGACATGTAGGAGTAGGCTCCCGCCGCGGGTCAAACGAGGGTAGACCGGTGGAACCCTGGGCCTATCCTTGGTTTTCCATGTAGATATGACCTAAAAAAGCCTAAACCACCAAGAGAGTGCGTTGTTCAACCCTCGTACGGAGAATGCTACGGGGGTAGACCCGCGGGTCCCTCGGATTAGGGTTTCGTCGGAAAAGGACCGCCCGAGTGTCGGGATGCCACGGGAACATGCGTGTGGCCCTAGCATACATGCACAAGGGTGGTGGATTGCCCCTTGATGGAAAACCTAGCTCCCGGGTGTGACCGTCCACGTTGCATGCGATAACACCTATAGAAGTGTGCTGGACATGTAGGAGAAGTCTCCCGCCGCGGGTCAAACGAGGGTAGACCGGTGGAACCCTGGGCCTATCCTTGGTTTTCCATGTAGATATGACCTAAACAAGTCTAAACCACCAAGAGAGTGCGTTGGTCAACCCTCGTACGGAGAATGCTACGGGGGTAGACCCGCGGGTCCCTCGGATTAGGGTTTCGTCGGAAACGGATCGCCCGAGTGCCGGGATGCCACGGGAACATGCGTGTGGCCCTAGCATACATGCACAAGGGTGGTGGATTGCTCCTAGATTGAAAACCTAGCTCCCGGGTGTGACCGTCCACGTTGCACGCGATAACACCTATAGAAGTGTGCTGGACATGTACGAGTAGGCTCTCGTCGCGGGTCAAACGAGGGTAGACCGGTGGAACCCTGGGCCTATCCTTGGTTTTCCATGTAGATATGACCTAAACAAGCCTAAACCACCAAGAGAGTGCGTTGTTCAGCCCTCGTACGGAGAATGCTACGGGGGTAGACCCGCGGGTCCCTCGGATTAGGGTTTCGTCGGAAAAGTACCGCCCGAGTGCCGGGATGCCACGGGAACATGCGTGTGGCCCTAGCATACATGCACAAGGGTGGTGGATTGCCCCTAGATGGAAAACCTAGCTCCCGGGTGTGACCGTCCACGTTGCATGCGATAACACCTATAGAAGTGTGCTGGACATGTACGAGTAGGCTCCCGCCGCTGGTCAAACGAGGGTAGACCGGTGGAACCCTAGGCCTATCCTTGGTTTTCCATGTAGATATGACCTAAACAAGCCTAAACCACCAAGAGAGTGCGTTGTTCAACCCTCGTACGGAGAATGCTACGGGGGTAGACCCGCGGGTCCCTCGGATTAGGGTTTCATCGGAAAAGGACCGCCCGAGTGGCGGGATGCCACGGGAACATGCGTGTGGCCCTAGCATACATGCACAAGGGTGGTGGATTGCCCCTAGATGGAAAACCTAGCTCCCGGGTGTGACCGTCCACGTTGCACGCGATAACACCTATAGAAGTGTGCTGGACATGTACGAGTAGGCTCCCGCCGCTGGTCAAACGAGGGTAGACCGGTGGAACCCTGGGCCTATCCTTGGTTTTCCATGTAAATATGATCTAAAAAATCCTAAACCACCAAGAGAGTGCGTTGTTCAACCCTCGTACGGATAATGCTACGGGAGTAGACCCGCGGGTCCCTCGGATTAGGGTTTCGTCGGAAAAGGACCGCCCGAGTGTCGGGATGCCACGGGAACATGTGTGTGGCCCTAGAATACATGCACAAGGGTGGTGGATTGCCCCTATATGGAAAACCTAGCTCCCGGGTGTGACCGTCCACGTTGCACGCGATAACACCTATAGAAGTGTGCTGGACATGTACGAGTAGGCTCCTACCGCGGGTCAAACGAGGGTAGACCGGTGGAAACCTGGGCCTATCCTTGGTTTTCCATGTAGATATGACCTAAACAAGCCTAAACCACCAAGAGAGTGTGTTGTTGAACCCTCATACAGAGAATGCTACGGGGGTAGACCCGCGGGTCCCTCGGATTAGGGTTTCGTCGGAAAAGGACCGCCCGAGTGTCGGGATGCCACGGGAACATGCGTGTGGCCCTAGCATACATGCACAAGGGTGGTGGATTGCCCCTAGATGGAAAACTTAGCTCCCGGGTGTGACCGTCCACGTTGCAGGCGATAGCACCTATAGAAGTGTGCTAGACATGTACGAGTAGGATCCCGCCGCGGGTCAAACGAGGGTAGACCGGTGGAACCCTAGGCCTATCCTTGGTTTCCCATGTAGATATGACCTAAACAATCCTAAACCACCAAGAGAGTGTGTTGTTCAACCCTCGTACGGAGAATGCTACGGGGGTAGACCTGTGGGTCCCTCGGATTAGGGTTTCATCGGAAAAGGACCGCCCGAGTGCCGGGATGCCACGGGAACATGCGTGTGGCCCTAGCATACATACACAAGGGTGGTGGATTTCCCCTAGATGGAAAACCTAGCTCCCGGGTGTGACCGTCCACGTTGCACGCAATAACACCTATAGAAGTGTGCTGGACATGTACGAGTAGGCTGCCGCCGCTGGTCAAACGAGGGTAGACCGGTGGAACCCTGGGCCTATCCTTGGTTTTCCATGTAGATATGACCTAAACAAGCCTAAAACACCAAGAGAGTGCGTTGTTCAACCTTCGTACGGAGAATGCTATGGGGGTTGACCCGCGAGTCCCTCGGATTAGGGTTTCGTCGGAAAAGGACCGCCCGAGTGCCGGGATGCCACGGGAACATGCGTGTGGCCCTAGCATACATGCACAAGGGTGGTGGATTGCCCCTAGATGGAGAACCTAGCTCCCGGGTGTGACCGTCCACGTTGCATGCGATAACACCTATAGAAGAGTGCTGGACATGTAGGAGTAGGCTCGCGCCGCGGGTCAAACGAGGGTAGACCGGTGGAACCCTGGGCCTATCCTTGGTTTTCCATGTAGATATGACCTAAGCAAGCCTAAACCACCAAGAGAGTGCGTTGTTCAACCCTCGTACGGAGAATTCTACGGGGGTAGACCCGCGGGTCCCTCGGATTAGGGTTTTGTCGGAAAAGGACCCCCCGAGTGCCAGGATGCCACGGGAACATGCTTGTAGCCCTAGCATACATGCACAAGGGTGGTGGATTGCCCCAAGATGGAAAACCTAGATCCCGGGTGTGACCGTCCACGTTGCACGCGATAACACCTATAGAAGTGTGCTAGACATGTACGAGTAGGCTCCCGCCGCTGGTCAAACGAGGGTAGACCGGTGGAACCCTGGGCCTATCCTTGGTTTTCCATGTAGATATGACCTAAACAAACCTAAACCACCAAGAGAGTGCGTTGTTCAACCCTCGTACGGAGAATGCTACGGGGGTAGACCCGCGGGTCCCTCGGATTAGGGTTTCGTCGGAAAAGGACCGCCCCAGTGCCGGGATGCCACGGGAACATGCGTGTGGCCGTAGCATAAATGCACAAGGGTGGTGGATTGCCCCTAGATGGAAAACCTAGCTCCCGGGTGTGACCGTCCACGTTGCATGCGATAACATCTATAGAAGTGTGCTGGACATGTAGGAGTAGGCTCCCGCCGCGGGTCAAACGAGGGTAGACCGGTGGAACCCTGGGCCTATCCTTGGTTTTCCATGTAGATATGACCTAAACAAGCCTAAACCACCAAGAGAGTGCGTTGTTCAACCCTCGTACGGAGAATGCTACGGGGGTAGACCCGCGGGTCCCTCGGATTAGGGTTTCGTCGAAAAAGGACCGCCCGAGTGCCGGGATGCCACGGGAACATGCGTGTTGCCCTAGCATACATGCACAAGGGTGGTGGATTGCCCCTAGATGGAAAACCTAGCTCCCGGGTGTGACCGTCCACGTTGCACGCGATAACACCTATAGAAGTGTGCTGGACATGTACGAGTAGGCTCTCGTCGCGGGTCAAACGAGGGTAGACCGGTGGAACCCTGGGCCTATCCTTGGTTTTCCATGTAGATATGACCTAAACAAGCCTAAACCACCAAGAGAGTGCGTTGTTCAACCCTCATACGGAGAATGCTACGGGGGTAGACCCGCGGGTCCCTCAGATTAGGGTTTCGTCAGAAAAGGACCGCCCGAGTGCCGGGATGCCACAGGAACATGCGTGTGGCCCTAGCATACATGCACAAGGGTGGTGGATTGCCCCTAGATGGAAAACCTAGCTCCCGGGTGTGACCGTCCATGTTGCAGGCGATAACACCTATAGAAGTGTGCTGGACATGTAGGAGAAGTCTCCCGCCGCGGGTCAAACGAGGGTAGACCGGTGGAACCCTGGGCCTATCCTTGGTTTTCCATGTAGATATGACCTAAACAAGCCTAAAACACCAAGAGAGTGCGTTGGTCAACCCTCGTACGGAGAATGCTACGGGGGTAGACCCGCGGGTCCCTCGGATTAGGGTTTCGTCGGAAACGGACCGCCCGAGTGTCGGGATGCCACGGGAACATGCGTGTGGCCCTAGCATACATGCACAAGGGTGGTGGATTGCCCCTTGATGGAAAACCTAGCTCCCGGGTGTGACCGTCCACGTTGCATGCGATAACACCTATAGAAGTGTGCTGGACATGTAGGAGAAGTCTCCCGCCGCGGGTCAAACGAGGGTAGACCGGTGGAACCCTGGGCCTATCCTTGGTTTTCCATGTAGATATGACCTAAACAAGCCTAAACCACCAAGAGAGTGCGTTGTTCAACCCTCGTACGGAGAATGCTACGGGGGTAGACCCGCAGATCCCTCGGATTAGGGTTTCGTCGGAAAAGTACCGCCCGAGTGCCGGGATGCCACGGGAACATGCGTGTGGCCCTAGCATACATGCACAAGGGTGGTGGATTGCCCCTAGATGGAAAACCTAGCTCCCGGGTGTGACCGTCCACGTTGCATGCGATAACACCTATAGAAGTGTGCTGGACACGTACGAGTAGGCTCCCGCCGCGGGTCAAACGAGGGTAGACCGGTGGAACCCTAGGCCTATCCTTGGTTTTCCATGTAGATATGACCTAAACAAGCCTAAACCACCAAGAGAGTGCGTTGTTCAACCCTCGTACGGAGAATGCTACGGGGGTAGACCCGCGGGTCCCTCGGATTAGGGTTTCATCGGAAAAGGACCGCTCGAGTGGCGGGATGCCACGGGAACATGCGTGTGGCCCTAGCATACATGCACAAGGGTGGTGGATTGCCCCTAGATGGAAAACCTAGCTCCCGGGTGTGACCGTCCACGTTGCACGCGATAACACCTATAGAAGTGTGCTGGACATGTACGAGTAGGCTCCCGCCGCTGGTCAAACGAGGGTAGACCGGTGGAACCCTGGGCCTATCCTTGGTTTTCCATGTAAATATGATCTAAAAAATCCTAAACCACCAAGAGAGTGCGTTGTTCAACCCTCGTACGGATAATGCTACGGGAGTAGACCCGCGGGTCCCTCGGATTAGGGTTTCGTCGGAAAAGGACCGCCCGAGTGCCGGGATGCCACGGGAACATGTGTGTGGCCCTAGCATACATGCACAAGGGTGGTGGATTGCCCCTATATGGAAAACCTAGCTCCCGGGTGTGACCGTCCACGTTGCACGCGATAACACCGGTAGAAGTGTGCTGGACATGTACGAGTAGGCTCCTACCGCGGGTCAAACGAGGGTAGACCGGTGGAAACCTGGGCCTATCCTTGGTTTTCCATGTAGATATGACCTAAACAAGCCTAAACCACCAAGAGAGTGTGTTGTTGAACCCTCATACAGAGAATGCTACGGGGGTAGACCCGCGGGTCCCTCGGATTAGGGTTTCGTCGGAAAAGGACCGCCCGAGTGTCGGGATGCCACGGGAACATGCGTGTGGACCTAGCATACATGCACAAGGGTGGTGGATTACCCCTAGATGGAAAACGTAGCTCCCGGGTGTGACCGTCCACGTTGCAGGCGATAACACCTATAGAAGTGTGCTAGACATGTACGAGTAGGATCCCGCCGCGGGTCAAACGAGGGTAGACCGGTGGAACCCTAGGCCTATCCTTGGTTTCCCATGTAGATATGACCTAAACAATCCTAAACCACCAAGAGAGTGTGTTGTTCAACCCTCGTACGGAGAATGCTACGGGGGTAGACCCGTGGGTCCCTCGAATTAGGGTTTCATCGGAAAAGGACCGCCCGAGTGCCGGGATGCCACGGGAACATGCGTGTGGCCCTAGCATACATACACAAGGGTGGTGGATTTCCCCTAGATGGAAAACCTAGCTCCCGGGTGTGACCGTCCACGTTGCACGCAATAACACCTATAGAAGTGTGCTGGACATGTACGAGTAGGCTGCCGCCGCTGGTCAAACGAGGGTAGACCGGTGGAACCCTGGGCCTATCCTTGGTTTTCCATGTAGATATGACCTAAACAAGCCTAAACCACCAAGAGAGTGCGTTGTTCAACCCTCGTACGGAGAATGCTACGGGGGTTGACCCGCGAGTCCCTCGGATTAGGGTTTCGTCGGAAAAGGACCGCCCGAGTGCCGGGATGCCACGGGAACATGCGTGTGGCCCTAGCATACATGCACAAGGGTGGTGGATTGCCCCTAGATGGAGAACCTAGCTCCCGGGTGTGACCGTCCACGTTGCATGCGATAACACCTATAGAAGAGTGCTGGACATGTAGGAGTAGGCTCGCGCCGCGGGTCAAACGAGGGTAGACCGGTGGAACCCTGGGCCTATCCTTGGTTTTCCATGTAGATATGACCTAAGCAAGCCTAAACCACCAAGAGAGTGCGTTGTTCAACCCTCGTACGGAGAATTCTACGGGGGTAGACCCGCGGGTCCCTCGGATTAGGGTTTTGTCGGAAAAGGACCCCCCGAGTGCCAGGATGCCACGGGAACATGCTTGTAGCCCTAGCATACATGCACAAGGGTGGTGGATTGCCCCAAGATGGAAAACCTAGATCCCGGGTGTGACCGTCCACGTTGCACGCGATAACACCTATAGAAGTGTGCTGGACATGTACGAGTAGGCTCCCGCCGCTGGTCAAACGAGGGTAGACCGGTGGAACCCTGGGCCTATCCTTGGTTTTCCATGTAGATATGACCTAAACAAACCTAAACCACCAAGAGAGTGCGTTGTTCAACCCTCGTACGGAGAATGCTACGGGGGTAGACCCGCGGGTCCCTCGGATTAGGGTTTCGTCGGAAAAGGACCGCCCCAGTGCCGGGATGCCACGGGAACATGCGTGTGGCCGTAGCATAAATGCACAAGGGTGGTGGATTGCCCCTAGATGGAAAACCTAGCTCCCGGGTGTGACCGTCCACGTTGCATGCGATAACATCTATAGAAGTGTGCTGGACATGTAGGAGTAGGCTCCCGCCGCGGGTCAAACGAGGGTAGACCGGTGGAACCCTGGGCCTATCCTTGGTTTTCCATGTAGATATGACCTAAACAAGCCTAAACCACCAAGAGAGTGCGTTGTTCAACCCTCGTACGGAGAATGCTACGGGGGTAGACCCGCGGGTCCCTCGGATTAGGGTTTCGTCGAAAAAGGACCGCCCGAGTGCCGGGATGCCACGGGAACATGCGTGTTGCCCTAGCATACATGCACAAGGGTGGTGGATTGCCCCTAGATGGAAAACCTAGCTCCCGGGTGTGACCGTCCACGTTGCACGCGATAACACCTATAGAAGTGTGCTGGACATGTACGAGTAGGCTCTCGTCGCGGGTCAAACGAGGGTAGACCGGTGGAACCCTGGGCCTATCCTTGGTTTTCCATGTAGATATGACCTAAACAAGCCTAAACCACCAAGAGAGTGCGTTGTTCAACCCTCATACGGAGAATGCTACGGGGGTAGACCCGCGGGTCCCTCAGATTAGGGTTTCGTCAGAAAAGGACCGCCCGAGTGCCGGGATGCCACAGGAACATGCGTGTGGCCCTAGCATACATGCACAAGGGTGGTGGATTGCCCCTAGATGGAAAACCTAGCTCCCGGGTGTGACCGTCCATGTTGCAGGCGATAACACCTATAGAAGTGTGCTGGACATGTAGGAGAAGTCTCCCGCCGCGGGTCAAACGAGGGTAGACCGGTGGAACCCTGGGCCTATCCTTGGTTTTCCATGTAGATATGACCTAAACAAGCCTAAAACACCAAGAGAGTGCGTTGGTCAACCCTCGTACGGAGAATGCTACGGGGGTAGACCCGCGGGTCCCTCGGATTAGGGTTTCGTCGGAAACGGACCGCCCGAGTGTCGGGATGCCACGGGAACATGCGTGTGGCCCTAGCATACATGCACAAGGGTGGTGGATTGCCCCTTGATGGAAAACCTAGCTCCCGGGTGTGACCGTCCACGTTGCATGCGATAACACCTATAGAAGTGTGCTGGACATGTAGGAGAAGTCTCCCGCCGCGGGTCAAACGAGGGTAGACCGGTGGAACCCTGGGCCTATCCTTGGTTTTCCATGTAGATATGACCTAAACAAGCCTAAACCACCAAGAGAGTGCGTTGTTCAACCCTCGTACGGAGAATGCTACGGGGGTAGACCCGCAGATCCCTCGGATTAGAGTTTCGTCGGAAAAGTACCGCCCGAGTGCCGGGATGCCACGGGAACATGCGTGTGGCCCTAGCATACATGCACAAGGGTGGTGGATTGCCCCTAGATGGAAAACCTAGCTCCCGGGTGTGACCGTCCACGTTGCATGCGATAACACCTATAGAAGTGTGCTGGACACGTACGAGTAGGCTCCCGCCGCGGGTCAAACGAGGGTAGAACGGTGGAACCCTAGGCCTATCCTTGGTTTTCCATGTAGATATGACCTAAACAAGCCTAAACCACCAAGAGAGTGCGTTGTTCAACCCTCGTACGGAGAATGCTACGGGGGTAGACCCGCGGGTCCCTCGGATTAGGGTTTCATCGGAAAAGGACCGCCCGAGTGGCGGGATGCCACGGGAACATGCGTGTGGCCCTAGCATACATGCACAAGGGTGGTGGATTGCCCCTAGATGGAAAACCTAGCTCCCGGGTGTGACCGTCCACGTTGCACGCGATAACACCTATAGAAGTGTGCTGGACATGTACGAGTAGGCTCCCGCCGCTGGTCAAACGAGGGTAGACCGGTGGAACCCTGGGCCTATCCTTGGTTTTCCATGTAAATATGATCTAAAAAATCCTAAACCACCAAGAGAGTGCGTTGTTCAACCCTCGTACGGATAATGCTACGGGAGTAGACCCGCGGGTCCCTCGGATTAGGGTTTCGTCGGAAAAGGACCGCCCGAGTGCCGGGATGCCACGGGAACATGTGTGTGGCCCTAGCATACATGCACAAGGGTGGTGGATTGCCCCTATATGGAAAACCTAGCTCCCGGGTGTGACCGTCCACGTTGCACGCGATAACACCGGTAGAAGTGTGCTGGACATGTACGAGTAGGCTCCTACCGCGGGTCAAACGAGGGTAGACCGGTGGAAACCTGGGCCTATCCTTGGTTTTCCATGTAGATATGACCTAAACAAGCCTAAACCACCAAGAGAGTGTGTTGTTGAACCCTCATACAGAGAATGCTACGGGGGTAGACCCGCGGGTCCCTCGGATTAGGGTTTCGTCGGAAAAGGACCGCCCGAGTGTCGGGATGCCACGGGAACATGCGTGTGGACCTAGCATACATGCACAAGGGTGGTGGATTACCCCTAGATGGAAAACGTAGCTCCCGGGTGTGACCGTCCACGTTGCAGGCGATAACACCTATAGAAGTGTGCTAGACATGTACGAGTAGGATCCCGCCGCGGGTCAAACGAGGGTAGACCGGTGGAACCCTAGGCCTATCCTTGGTTTCCCATGTAGATATGACCTAAACAATCCTAAACCACCAAGAGAGTGTGTTGTTCAACCCTCGTACGGAGAATGCTACGGGGGTAGACCCGTGGGTCCCTCGAATTAGGGTTTCATCGGAAAAGGACCGCCCGAGTGCCGGGATGCCACGGGAACATGCGTGTGGCCCTAGCATACATACACAAGGGTGGTGGATTTCCCCTAGATGGAAAACCTAGCTCCCGGGTGTGACCGTCCACGTTGCACGCAATAACACCTATAGAAGTGTGCTGGACATGTACGAGTAGGCTGCCGCCGCTGGTCAAACGAGGGTAGACCGGTGGAACCCTGGGCCTATCCTTGGTTTTCCATGTAGATATGACCTAAACAAGCCTAAACCACCAAGAGAGTGCGTTGTTCAACCCTCGTACGGAGAATGCTACGGGGGTTGACCCGCGAGTCCCTCGGATTAGGGTTTCGTCGGAAAAGGACCGCCCGAGTGCCGGGATGCCACGGGAACATGCGTGTGGCCCTAGCATACATGCACAAGGGTGGTGGATTGCCCCTAGATGGAGAACCTAGCTCCCGGGTGTGACCGTCCACGTTGCATGCGATAACACCTATAGAAGAGTGCTGGACATGTAGGAGTAGGCTCGCGCCGCGGGTCAAACGAGGGTAGACCGGTGGAACCCTGGGCCTATCCTTGGTTTTCCATGTAGATATGACCTAAGCAAGCCTAAACCACCAAGAGAGTGCGTTGTTCAACCCTCGTACGGAGAATTCTACGGGGGTAGACCCGCGGGTCCCTCGGATTAGGGTTTTGTCGGAAAAGGACCCCCTGAGTGCCAGGATGCCACGGGAACATGCTTGTAGCCCTAGCATACATGCACAAGGGTGGTGGATTGCCCCAAGATGGAAAACCTAGATCCCGGGTGTGACCGTCCACGTTGCACGCGATAACACCTATAGAAGTGTGCTGGACATGTACGAGTAGGCTCCCGCCGCTGGTCAAACGAGGGTAGACCGGTGGAACCCTGGGCCTATCCTTGGTTTTCCATGTAGATATGACCTAAACAAACCTAAACCACCAAGAGAGTGCGTTGTTCAACCCTCGTACGGAGAATGCTACGGGGGTAGACCCGCGGGTCCCTCGGATTAGGGTTTCGTCGGAAAAGGAACGCCCGAGTGCCGGGATGCCACGGGAACATGCGTGTGGCCCTAGCATAAATGCACAAGGGTGGTGGATTGCCCCTAGATGGAAAACCTAGCTCCCGGGTGTGACCGTCCACGTTGCATGCGATAACACCTATAGAAGTGTGCTGGACATGTAGGAGTAGGCTCCCGCCGCGGGTCAAACGAGGGTAGACCGGTGGAACCCTGGGCCTATCCTTGGTTTTCCATGTAGATATGACCTAAACAAGCCTAAACCACCAAGAGAGTGCGTTGTTTAACCCTCGTACGGAGAATGCTACGGGGGTAGACCCGCGGGTCCCTCGGATTAGGGTTTCGTCGAAAAAGGACCGCCCGAGTGCCGGGATGCCACGGGAACATGCGTGTTGCCCTAGCATACATGCACAAGGGTGGTGGATTGCCCCTAGATGGAAAACCTAGCTCCCGGGTGTGACCGTTCACGTTGCACGCGATAACACCTATAGAAGTGTGCTGGACATGTACGAGTAGGCTCTCGTCGCGGGTCAAACGAGGGTAGACCGGTGGAACCCTGGGCCTATCCTTGGTTTTCCATGTAGATATGACCTAAACAAGCCTAAACCACCAAGAGAGTGCGTTGTTCAACCCTCATACGGAGAATGCTACGGGGGTAGACCCGCGGGTCCCTCAGATTAGGGTTTCGTCAGAAAAGGACCGCCCGAGTGCCGGGATGCCACAGGAACATGCGTGTGGCCCTAGCATACATGCACAAGGGTGGTGGATTGCCCCTAGATGGAAAACCTAGCTCCCGGGTGTGACCGTCCATGTTGCAGGCGATAACACCTATAGAAGTGTGCTGGACATGTAGGAGAAGTCTCCCGCCGCGGGTCAAACGAGGGTAGACCGGTGGAACCCTGGGCCTATCCTTGGTTTTCCATGTAGATATGACCTAAACAAGCCTAAACCACCAAGAGAGTGCGTTGTTCAACACTCGTACGGAGAATGCTACGGGGGTAGACCCGCGGGTCCCTCGGATTAGGGTTTCGTCGGAAAAGGACCGCCCGAGTGCCGGGATGCCACGGGAACATGCGTGTGGCCCTAGCATACATGCACAAGGGTGGTGGATTGACCCTCAATGCAAAACCTAGCTCCCGGGTGTGACCGTCCACGTTGCAGGCGATAATACCTATAGAAGTGTGCCGGACATGTACGAGTAGGCTCCCGCCGCGGGTCAAACGAGGGTAGACCGGTGGAACCCTGGGCCTATCCTTGGTTTTCCATGTAGATATGACCTAAACAAGCCTAAACCACCAAGAGAGTGCGTTGTTCAACCCTCGTACGAAGAATGCTACGGGGGTAGACCCGCGGGTCCCTCGGATTAGGGTTTCATCGGAAAAGGACCGCCCGAGTGGCGGGATGCCACGGGAACATGCGTGTGGCCCTAGCATACATGCACAAGGGTGGTGGATTGCCCCTAGATGGAAAACCTAGCTCCCGGGTGTGACCGTCCACGTTGCACGCGATAACACCTATAGAAGTGTGCTGGACATGTACGAGTAGGCTCCCGTCGCTGGTCAAACGAGGGTAGACCGGTGGAACCCTGGGCCTATCCTTGGTTTTCCATGTAAATATGATCTAAACAAGCCTAAACCACCAAGAGAGTGCGTTGTTCAACCCTCGTACGGAGAATGCTACGGGGCTAGACCCGCGGGTCCGTCGGATTAGGGTTTCGTCGGAAAAAGACCGCCCGAGTGCCGGGATGCCACGGGAACATGCGTGTGGCCCTAGCATACATGCACAAGGGTGGTGGATTGCCCCTAGATGGAAAACCTAGCTCCCGGGTGTGACCGTCCACGTTGCACGCGATAACACCTATAGAAGTGTGCTGGACATGTACGAGTAGGCTCCCGCCGCGGGTCAAACGAGGGTAGACCGGTGGAAACCTGGGCTTATCCTTGGTTTTCCATGTAGATATGACCTAAACAAGCCTAAACCACCAAGAGAGCGTTGTTCAACCCTCATACGGAGAATGCTACGGGGTAGACCCGCGGGTCCCTCGGATTAGGGTTTCGTTCGGAAAAGGACCGCCCGAGTGCCGGGATGCCACGGGAACATGCGTGTGGCCCTAGCATAGATGCACAAGGGTGGTGGATTGCCCCTAGATGGAAAACCTAGCTCCCGGGTGTGACCGTCCACGTTGCACGCGATAACACCTATAGAAGTGTGCTGGACATGTACGAGTAGGCTCCCGCCGCTGGTCAAACGAGGGTAGACCGGTGGAACCCTGGGCCTATCCTTGGTTTTCCATGTAGATATGACCTAAACAAACCTAAACCACCAAGAGAGTGCGTTGTTCAACCCTCGTACGGAGAATGCTACGGGGGTAGACCCGCGGGTCCCTCAGATTAGGGTTTCGTCGGAAAAGGAACGCCCGAGTGCCGGGATGCCACGGGAACATGCGTGTGGCCCTAGCATAAATGCACAAGGGTGGTGGATTGCCCCTAGATGGAAAACCTAGCTCCCGGGTGTGACCGTCCACGTTGCATGCGATAACACCTATAGAAGTGTGCTGGACATGTAGGAGTAGGCTCCCGCCGCGGGTCAAACGAGGGTAGACCGGTGGAACCCTGGGCCTATCCTTGGTTTTCCATGTAGATATGACCTAAACAAGCCTAAACCACCAAGAGAGTGCGTTGTTCAACCCTCGTACGGAGAATGCTATGGGGGTAGACCCGCGGGTCCCTCGGATTAGGGTTTCGTCGAAAAAGGACCGCCCGAGTGCCGGGATGCCACGGGAACATGCGTGTTGCCCTAGCATACATGCACAAGGGTGGTGGATTGCCCCTAGATGGAAAACCTAGCTCCCGGGTGTGACCGTCCACGTTGCACGCGATAACACCTATAGAAGTGTGCTGGACATGTACGAGTAGGCTCTCGTCGCGGGTCAAACGAGGGTAGACCGGTGGAACCCTGGGCCTATCCTTGGTTTTCCATGTAGATATGACCTAAACAAGCCTAAACCACCAAGAGAGTGCGTTGTTCAACCCTCATACGGAGAATGCTACGGGGGTAGACCCGCGGGTCCCTCAGATTAGGGTTTCGTCAGAAAAGGACCGCCCGAGTGCCGGGATGCCACAGGAACATGCGTGTGGCCCTAGCATACATGCACAAGGGTGGTGGATTGCCCCTAGATGGAAAACCTAGCTCCCGGGTGTGACCGTCCACGTTGCAGGCGATAACACCTATAGAAGTGTGCTGGACATGTAGGAGAAGTCTCCCGCCGCGGGTCAAACGAGGGTAGACCGGTGGAACCCTGGGCCTATCCTTGGTTTTCCATGTAGATATGACCTAAACAAGCCTAAACCACCAAGAGAGTGCGTTGTTCAACACTCGTACGGAGAATGCTACGGGGGTAGACCCGCGGGTCCCTCGGATTAGGGTTTCGTCGGAAAAGGACCGCCCGAGTGCCGGGATGCCACGGGAACATGCGTGTGGCCCTAGCATACATGCACAAGGGTGGTGGATTGACCCTCAATGCAAAACCTAGCTCCCGGGTGTGACCGTCCACGTTGCAGGCGATAATACCTATAGAAGTGTGCCGGACATGTACGAGTAGGCTCCCGCCGCGGGTCAAACGAGGGTAGACCGGTGGAACCCTGGGCCTATCCTTGGTTTTCCATGTAGATATGACCTAAACAAGCCTAAACCACCAAGAGAGTGCGTTGTTCAACCCTCGTACGAAGAATGCTACGGGGGTAGACCCACGGGTCCCTCGGATTAGGGTTTCATCGGAAAAGGACCGCCCGAGTGGCGGGATGCCACGGGAACATGCGTGTGGCCCTAGCATACATGCACAAGGGTGGTGGATTGCCCCTAGATGGAAAACCTAGCTCCCGGGTGTGACCGTCCACGTTGCACGCGATAACACCTATAGAAGTGTGCTGGACATGTACGAGTAGGCTCCCGTCACTGGTCAAACGAGGGTAGACCGGTGGAACCCTGGGCCTATCCTTGGTTTTCCATGTAAATATGATCTAAACAAGCCTAAACCACCAAGAGAGTGCGTTGTTCAACCCTCGTACGGAGAATGCTACGGGGCTAGACCCGCGGGTCCGTCGGATTAGGGTTTCGTCGGAAAAAGACCGCCCGAGTGCCGGGATGCCACGGGAACATGCGTGTGGCCCTAGCATACATGCACAAGGGTGGTGGATTGCCCCTAGATGGAAAACCTAGCTCCCGGGTGTGACCGTCCACGTTGCACGCGATAACACCTATAGAAGTGTGCTGGACATGTACGAGTAGGCTCCCGCCGCGGGTCAAACGAGGGTAGACCGGTGGAAACCTGGGCCTATCCTTGGTTTTCCATGTAGATATGACCTAAACAAGCCTAAACCACCAAGAGAGCGTTGTTCAACCCTCATACGGAGAATGCTACGGGGTAGACCCGCGGGTCCCTCGGATTAGGGTTTCGTTCGGAAAAGGACCGCCCGAGTGCCGGGATGCCACGGGAACATGCGTGTGGCCCTAGCATAGATGCACAAGGGTGGTGGATTGCCCCTAGATGGAAAACCTAGCTCCCGGGTGTGACCGTCCACGTTGCACGCGATAACACCTATAGAAGTGTGCTGGACATGTACGAGTAGGCTCCCGCCGCTGGTCAAACGAGGGTAGACCGGTGGAACCCTGGGCCTATCCTTGGTTTTCCATGTAAATATGATCTAAACAAGCCTAAACCACCAAGAGAGTGCGTTCTTCAACCCTCGTATGGAGAATGCTACGGGGTAGACCCGCGGGTCGCTCGGATTAGGGTTTCGTCGGAAAAGGACCGCCCGAGTGCCGGGATGCCACGGGAACATGCGTGTGGCCCTAGCATAGATGCACAAGGGTGGTGGATTGCCCCTAGATGGAAAACCTAGCTCCCGGCTGTGACCGTCCACATTGCATGCGATAACACCTTTAGAAGTGTGCTGGACATGTAGGAGTAGGCTCCCGCCGCGGGTCAAACGAGGGTAGACTGGTGGAACCATGGGCCTATCCTTGGTTTTCCATGTAGATATGACCTAAACAAGCCTAAACCACCAAGAGAGTGCTTTATTCAACCCTCGTACGGAGAATGCTACGGGGATAGACCCGCGGGTCCCTCGGATTAGGGTTTCATCGGAAAAGGACTGCCCGAGTGCCGGGATGCCACGGGAACATGCGTGTGGCCTAGCATACATGCACAAGGGTGGTGGATTGCCCCTAGATGGAAAACCTAGCTCCAGGGTGTGACCGTCCATGTTGCATGCGATAACACCTATAGAATTGTGTTGGACATGTACGAGTAGGCTCCCGTCGTGGGTCAAACGAGGGTAGACCGGTGGAACCCTGGGCCTATCCTTGCTTTTCCATGTAGATATGACCTAAACAAGCCTAAACCACCAAGAGAGTGCGTTGTTGAACCCTCGTACGGAGAATGCTACGGGGGTAGACCCGCGGGTCCCTCGGATTAGGGTTTCGTCGGAAAAGGACCGTCCGAGTGCCGGGATGCCACGGGAACATGCGTGTGGCCCTAGCATACATGCACAAGGGTGGTGGATTGCCCCTAGATGGAAAACCTAGCTCCCGGGTGTGACCGTCCACGTTGCACGCGATAACACCTATAGAAGTGTGCTGGACATGTAGGAGTAGGCTCCCGCCGCGGGTCAAACGAGGATAGACCGGTGGAACCCTGGGCCTATCTTGGTTTTCCATGTAGATATGACCTAAACAAGCCTAAACCACCAAGAGAGTGCGTTGTTCAACCCTCGTACGGAGAATGCTATGGGGGTAGACCCGCGGGGCCCTCGAATTAGGGTTTCGTTCGGAAAAGGACCGCCCGAGTGCCGGGATGCCACGGGAACATGTGTGTGGCCCTAGCATACATGCACAAGGGTGGTGGATTGCCCCTAGATGGAAAACCTAGCTCCCGGGTGTGACCGTCCATGTTGCACGCGATAACACCTATAGAAGTGTGCTGGACATGTACGAGTAGGCTCCCGCCGCTGGTCAAACGAGGGTAGACCGGTGGAACCCTGGGCCTATCCTTGGTTTTCCATGTAAATATGATCTAAACAAGCCTAAACCACCAAGAGAGTGCGTTCTTCAACCCTCGTACGGAGAATGCTATGGGGGTAGACCAGCGGGTCCCTCGGATTAGGGTTTCGTCGGAAAAGGACCGCCCGAGTGCCGGGATGCCACGGGAACATGCGTGTGGCCCTAATATACATGCACAAGGGTGGTGGATTGCCCCTATATGGAAAACCTAGCTCCCGGGTGTGACCGTCCACGTTGCACGTGACAACACCTATAGAAGTGTGCTGGACATGTACGAGTAGGCTCCTACCGCGGGTCAAACGAGGGTAGACCGGTGGAACCTGGGCCTATCCTTGGTTTTCCATGTAGATATGACCTAAACAAGCCTAAACTACCAAGAGAGTGCGTTGTTGAACCCTCGTACAGAGAATGCTACGGGGGTAGACCCGCGGGTCCCTCGGATTAGGGTTTCGTCGGAAAAGGACCGCCCGAGTGCCGGGATGCCACGGGAACATGCGTGTGGCCCTAGCATAAAGGCACAAGGGAAACCTAGCTCCCGGGTGTGACCGTCCACGTTGCACGCGATAACACCTATAGAAGTGTGCTGGACATGTACGAGTAGGCTCCCGCCGCGGGTCAAACGAGGGTAGACCGGTGGAAACCTGGGCCTATCCTTGGTTTTCCATGTAGATATGACCTAAACAAGCCTAAACCACCAAGAGAGCGTTGTTCAACCCTCATACGGAGAATGCAACGGGGTAGACCCGCGGGTCCCTCGGATTAGGGTTTCGTTCGAAAAAGGACCGCCCGAGTGCCGGGATGCCACGGGAACATGCGTGTGGCCCTAGCATAGATGCACAAGGGTGGTGGATTGCCCCTAGATGGAAAACCTAGCTCCCGGGTGTGACCGTCCACGTTGCACGCGATAACACCTATAGAAGTGTGCTGGACATGTAGGAGTAGGCTCCCGCCGCGGGTCAAACGAGGATAGACCGGTGGAACCCTGGGCCTATCCTTGGTTTTCCATGTAGATATGACCTAAACAAGCCTAAACCACCAAGAGAGTGCGTTGTTCAACCCTCGTACGGAGAATGCTATGGGGGTAGACCCGCGGGGCCCTCGAATTAGGGTTTCGTTCGGAAAAGGACCGCCCGAGTGCCGGGATGCCACGGGAACATGTGTGTGGCCCTAGCATACATGCACAAGGGTGGTGGATTGCCCCTAGATGGAAAACCTAGCTCCCGGGTGTGACCGTCCACGTTGCATGCGATAACACCTTTAGAAGTGTGCTGGACATGTAGGAGTAGGCTCCCGCCGCGGGTCAAACGAGGGTAGACTGGTGGAACCATGGGCCTATCCTTGGTTTTCCATGTAGATATGACCTAAACAAGCCTAAACCACCAAGAGAGTGCTTTATTCAACCCTCGTACGGAGAATGCTACGGGGATAGACCCGCGGGTCCCTCGGATTAGGGTTTCATCGGAAAAGGACTGCCCGAGTGCCGGGATGCCACGGGAACATGCGTGTGGCCTAGCATACATGCACAAGGGTGGTGGATTGCCCCTAGATGGAAAACCTAGCTCCAGGGTGTGACCGTCCATGTTGCATGCGATAACACCTATAGAATTGTGTTGGACATGTACGAGTAGGCTCCCGTCGTGGGTCAAACGAGGGTAGACCGGTGGAACCCTGGGCCTATCCTTGCTTTTCCATGTAGATATGACCTAAACAAGCCTAAACCACCAAGAGAGTGCGTTGTTGAACCCTCGTACGGAGAATGCTACGGGGGTAGACCCGCGGGTCCCTCGGATTAGGGTTTCGTCGGAAAAGGACCGTCCGAGTGCCGGGATGCCACGGGAACATGCGTGTGGCCCTAGCATACATGCACAAGGGTGGTGGATTGCCCCTAGATGGAAAACCTAGCTCCCGGGTGTGACCTTCCACGTTGCACGCGATAACACCTATAGAAGTGTGCTGGACATGTAGGAGTAGGCTCCCGCCGCGGGTCAAACGAGGATAGACCGGTGGAACCCTGGGCCTATCCTTGGTTTTCCATGTAGATATGACCTAAACAAGCCTAAACCACCAAGAGAGTGCGTTGTTCAACCCTCGTACGGAGAATGCTATGGGGGTAGACCCGCGGGCCCCTCGAATTAGGGTTTCGTTCGGAAAAGGACCGCCCGAGTGCCGGGATGCCACGGGAACATGTGTGTGGCCCTAGCATACATGCACAAGGGTGGTGGATTGCCCCTAGATGGAAAACCTAGCTCCCGGGTGTGACCGTCCACGTTGCACGCGATAACACCTATAGAAGTGTGCTGGACATGTACGAGTAGGCTCCCGCCGCTGGTCAAACGAGGGTAGACCGGTGGAACCCTGGGCCTATCCTTGGTTTTCCATGTAAATATGATCTAAACAAGCCTAAACCACCAAGAGAGTGCGTTCTTCAACCCTCGTACGGAGAATGCTATGGGGGTAGACCAGCGGGTCCCTCGGATTAGGGTTTCGTCGGAAAAGGACCGCCCGAGTGCCGGGATGCCACGGGAACATGCGTGTGGCCCTAATATACATGCACAAGGGTGGTGGATTGCCCCTATATGGAAAACCTAGCTCCCGGGTGTGACCGTCCACGTTGCACGTGACAACACCTATAGAAGTGTGCTGGACATGTACGAGTAGGCTCCTACCGCGGGTCAAACGAGGGTAGACCGGTGGAAACCTGGGCCTATCCTTGGTTTTCCATGTAGATATGACCTAAACAAGCCTAAACCACCAAGAGAGTGCGTTGTTGAACCCTCGTACAGAGAATGCTACGGGGGTAGACCCGCGGGTCCCTCGGATTAGGGTTTCGTCGGAAAAGGACCGCCCGAGTGCCGGGATGCCACGGGAACATGCGTGTGGCCCTAGCATAAAGGCACAAGGGAAACCTAGCTCCCGGGTGTGACCGTCCACGTTGCACGCGATAACACCTATAGAAGTGTGCTGGACATGTACGAGTAGGCTCCCGCCGCGGGTCAAACGAGGGTAGACCGGTGGAAACCTGGGCCTATCCTTGGTTTTCCATGTAGATATGACGTAAACAAGCCTAAACCACCAAGAGAGCGTTGTTCAACCCTCATACGGAGAATGCAACGGGGTAGACCCGCGGGTCCCTCGGATTAGGGTTTCGTTCGAAAAAGGACCGCCCGAGTGCCGGGATGCCACGGGAACATGCGTGTGGCCCTAGCATAGATGCACAAGGGTGGTGGATTGCCCCTAGATGGAAAACCTAGCTCCCGGGTGTGACCGTCCACATTGCACGCGATAACACCTATAGAAGTGTGCTGGACATGTACGAGTAGGCTCCCGCCGCTGGTCAAACGAGGGTTGACCGGTGGAACCCTGGGCCTATCCTTGGTTTTCCATGTAAATATGATCTAAACAAGCCTAAACCACCAAGAGAGTGCGTTCTTCAACCCTCGTATGGAGAATGCTACGGGGTAGACCCGCGGGTCCCTCGGATTAGGGTTTCGTCGGAAAAGGACCGCCCGAGTGCCGGGATGCCACGGGAACATGCGTGTGGCCCTAGCATAGATGCACAAGGGTGGTGGATTGTCCCTAGATGGAAAACCTAGCTCCCGGCTGTGACCGTCCACGTTGCATGCGATAACACCTTTAGAAGTGTGCTGGACATGTAGGTGTAGGCTCCCGCCGCGGGTCAAACGAGGGTAGACTGGTGGAACCATGGGCCTATCCTTGGCTTTCCATGTAGATACGACCTAAACAAGCCTAAACCACCAAGAGAGTGCGTTATTCAACCCTCGTACGGAGAATGCTACGGGGATAGACCCGCGGGTCCCTCGGATTAGGGTTTCATCGGAAAAGGACTGCCCGAGTGCCGGGATGCCACGGGAACATGCGTGTGGCCTAGCATACATGCACAAGGGTGGTGGATTGCCCCTAGATGGAAAACCTAGCTCCAGGGTGTGACCGTCCATGTTGCATGCGATAACACCTATAGAATTGTGTTGGACATGTACGAGTAGGCTCCCGCCGTGGGTCAAACGAGGGTAGACCGGTGGAACCCTGGGCCTATCCTTGCTTTTCCATGTAGATATGACCTAAACAAGCCTAAACCACCAAGAGAGTGCGTTGTTGAACCCTCGTACGGAGAATGCTACGGGGGTAGACCCGCGGGTCCCTCGGATTAGGGTTTCGTCGGAAAAGGACCGTCCGAGTGCCGGGATGCCACGGGAACATGCGTGTGGCCCTAGCATACATGCACAAGGGTGGTGGATTGCCCCTAGATGGAAAACCTAGCTCCCGGGTGTGACCGTCCACGTTGCACGCGATAACACCTATAGAAGTGTGCTGGACATGTAGGAGTAGGCTCCCGCCGCGGGTCAAACGAGGATAGACCGGTGGAACCCTGGGCCTATCCTTGGTTTTCCATGTAGATATGACCTAAACAAGCCTAAACCACCAAGAGAGTGCGTTGTTCAACCCTCGTACGGAGAATGCTATGGGGGTAGACCCGCGGGGCCCTCGAATTAGGGTTTCGTTCGGAAAAGGACCGCCCGAGTGCCGGGATGCCACGGGAACATGTGTGTGGCCCTAGCATACATGCACAAGGGTGGTGGATTGCCCCTAGATGGAAAACCTAGCTCCCGGGTGTGACCGTCCACGTTGCACGCGATAACACCTATAGAAGTGTGCTGGACATGTACGAGTAGGCTCCCGCCGCTGGTCAAACGAGGGTAGACCGGTGGAACCCTGGGCCTATCCTTGGTTTTCCATGTAAATATGATCTAAACAAGCCTAAACCACCAAGAGAGTGCGTTCTTCAACCCTCGTACGGAGAATGCTATGGGGGTAGACCAGCGGGTCCCTCGGATTAGGGTTTCGTCGGAAAAGGACCGCCCGAGTGCCGGGATGCCACGGGAACATGCGTATGGCCCTAGCATAAAGGCACAAGGGTGGTGGATTGCCCCTAGATGGAAAACGTAGCTCCCGGGTGTGACCGTCCACGTTGCACGCGATAACACCTATAGAAGTGTGCTGGACATGTACGAGTAGGCTCCCGCCGCGGGTCAAACGAGGGTAGACCGGTGGAACCCTAGGCCTATCCTTGGTTTTCCATGTAGATATGACCTAAACAATCCTAAACCACCAAGAGAGTGCGTTGTTCAACCCTCGTATGGAGAATGCTTCGGGGGTAGACCCGTGGGTCCCACGTATTAGGGTTTCGTCGGAAAAGGACCGCCCGAGTGCCGGGATGCCACGGGAACATGCGTGTGGCCCTAGCATACATACACAAGGGTGGTGGATTGCCCCAAGATGGAAAACCTAGCTCCCGGGTGTGACCGTCCATGTTGCACGCGATAACACCTATAGAAGTGTGCTGGACATGTACGAGTAGGCTCCCGCCGCTGGTCAAACGAGGGTAGACCGGTGGAACCCTGGGCCTATCCTCGGTTTTCCATGTAGATATGACCTAAACATGCCTAAACCACCAAGAGAGTGCGTTGTTCAACCCTCGTACGGAGAATGCTACGGGGGTAGACCCGCGGGTCCCTCGGATTAGGGTTTCGTCGGAAAAGGACCGCCCGAGTGCCGGGATGCCACGGGAACATGCGTGTGGCCCTAGCATAAATGCACAAGGGTGGTGGATTGCCCCTAGATGGAAAAACCTAGCTCCCGGGTGTGACCGTCCACGTTGCAGGCGATAACACCTATAGAAGTGTGCTGGACATGTACGAGTAGGCTCCCGCCGCGGGTCAAACGAGGGTAGACCGGTGGAACCCTAGGCCTATCCTTGGTTTTCCATGTAGATATGACCTAAACAATCCTAAACCACCAAGAGAGTGCGTTGTTCAACCCTCGTATGGAGAATGCTTCGGGGGTAGACCCGTGGGTCCCACGTATTAGGGTTTCGTCGGAAAAGGACCGCCCGAGTGCCGGGATGCCACGGGAACATGCGTGTGGCCCTAGCATACATACACAAGGGTGGTGGATTGCCCCAAGATGGAAAACCTAGCTCCCGGGTGTGACCGTCCATGTTGCACGCGATAACACCTATAGAAGTGTGCTGGACATGTACGAGTAGGCTCCCGCCGCTGGTCAAACGAGGGTAGACCGGTGGAACCCTGGGCCTATCCTCGGTTTTCCATGTAGATATGACCTAAACAAGCCTAAACCACCAAGAGAGTGCGTTGTTCAACCCTCGTACGGAGAATGCTACGGGGGTAGACCCGCGGGTCCCTCGGATTAGGGTTTCGTCGGAAAAGGACCGCCCGAGTGCCGGGATGCCACGGGAACATGCGTGTGGCCCTAGCATAAATGCACAAGGGTGGTGGATTGCCCCTAGATGGAAAAACCTAGCTCCCGGGTGTGACCGTCCACGTTGCATGCGATAACACCTATAGAAGTGTGCTGGACATGTACGAGTAGGCTCCCGCCGCGGGTCAAACGAGGGTAGACCGGTGGAACCCTAGGCCTATCCTTGGTTTTCCATGTAGATATGACCTAAACAAGCCTAAACCACCAAGAGAGTGCGTTCTTCAAGCCTCGTACGGAGAATGCTACGGGGGTAGACCCGCGGGTCCCTCGGATTAGGGTTTCGTCGGAAAAGGACCGCCCGAGTGGCGGGATGCCACGGGAACATGCGTGTGGCCCTAGCATACATGCACAAGGGTGGTGGATTGCCCCTAGATGGAAAACCTAGCTCCCGGATGTGACCGTCCACGTTGCACGCGATAACACCTATAGAAGTGTGCTGGACATGTAGGAGTAGGCTCCCGCCGCGGGTCAAACGAGGATAGACCGGTGGAACCCTGGGCCTATCCTTGGTTTTCCATGTAGATATGACCTAAACAAGCCTAAACCACCAAGAAAGTGCGTTGTTCAACCCTCGTACGGAGAATGCTATGGGGGTAGACCCGCGGGGCCCTCGGATTAGGGTTTCGTTCGGAAAAGGACCGCCCGAGTGCCGGGATGCCACGGGAACATGTGTGTGGCCCTAGCATATATGCACAAGGGTGGTGGATTGCCCCTAGATGGAAAACCTAGCTCCCGGGTGTGACCGTCCACGTTGCACGCGATAACACCTATAGAAGTGTGCTGGACATGTACGAGTAGGCTCCCGCCGCGGGTCAAACGAGGGTAGACCGGTGGAAACCTGGGCATATCCTTGGTTTTCCATGTAAATATGATCTAAACAAGCCTAAACCACCAAGAGAGTGCGTTCTTCAACCCTCGTACGGAGAATGCTACGGGGGTAGACCCGCGGGTCCCTCGGATTAGGGTTTCGTCGGAAAAGGACCGCCCGAGTGCCGGGATGCCACGGGAACATGCGTGTGGCCCTAGTATACATGCACAAGGGTGGTGGATTGCCCCTATATGGAAAACCTAGCTCCCGGATGTGACCGTCCACGTTGCACGCGACAACACCAATAGAAGTGTGCTGGACATGTACGAGTAGGCTCCTACCGCGGGTCAAACGAGGGTAGACCGGTGGAAACCTGGGCCTATCCTTGGTTTTCCATGTAGATATGACCTAAACAAGCCTAAACCACCAAGAGAGTGCGTTGTTGAACCCTCGTACAGAGAATGCTACGGGGGTAGACCCGCGGGTCCCTCGGATTAGGGTTTCGTCGGAAAAGGACCGCCCGAGTGCCGGGATGCCACGGGAACATGCGTGTGGCCCTAGCATACATGCACAAGGGTGGTGGATTGCCCCTAGATGGAAAACGTAGCTCCCGGGTGTGACCGTCCATGTTGCAGGCGATAACACCTATAGAAGTGTGCTGGACATGTACGAGTAGGCTCCCGCCGCGGGTCAAACGAGGGTAGACCGGTGGAACCCTAGGCCTATCCTTGGTTTTCCATGTAGATATGACCTAAACAAGCCTAAACCACCAAGAGAGTGCGTTGTTCAACCCTCGTACGGAGAATGCTACGGGGGTAGACCCGCGGGTCCCTCGGATTAGGGTTTCGTCGGAAAAGGACCGCCCGAGTGCCGGGATGCCACGGGAACATGCGTGTGGCCCTAGCATAAATGCACAAGGGTGGTGGATTGCCCCTAGATGGAAAAACCTAGCTCCCGGGTGTGACCGTCCACGTTGCAGGCGATAACACCTATAGAAGTGTGCTGGACATGTACGAGTAGGCTCCCGCCGCGGGTCAAACGAGGGTAGACCGGTGGAACCCTAGGCCTATCCTTGGTTTTCCATGTAGATATGACCTAAACAATCCTAAACCACCAAGAGAGTGCGTTGTTCAACCCTCGTATGGAGAATGCTTCGGGGGTAGACCCGTGGGTCCCACGTATTAGGGTTTCGTCGGAAAAGGACCGCCCGAGTGCCGGGATGCCACGGGAACATGCGTGTGGCCCTAGCATACATACACAAGGGTGGTGGATTGCCCCAAGATGGAAAACCTAGCTCCCGGGTGTGACCGTCCATGTTGCACGCGATAACACCTATAGAAGTGTGCTGGACATGTACGAGTAGGCTCCCGCCGCTGGTCAAACGAGGGTAGACCGGTGGAACCCTGGGCCTATCCTCGGTTTTCCATGTAGATATGACCTAAACAAGCCTAAACCACCAAGAGAGTGCGTTGTTCAACCCTCGTACGGAGAATGCTACGGGGGTAGACCCGCGGGTCCCTCGGATTAGGGTTTCGTCGGAAAAGGACCGCCCGAGTGCCGGGATGCCACGGGAACATGCGTGTGGCCCTAGCATAAATGCACAAGGGTGGTGGATTGCCCCTAGATGGAAAAACCTAGCTCCCGGGTGTGACCGTCCACGTTGCATGCGATAACACCTATAGAAGTGTGCTGGACATGTACGAGTAGGCTCCCGCCGCGGGTCAAACGAGGGTAGACCGGTGGAACCCTAGGCCTATCCTTGGTTTTCCATGTAGATATGACCTAAACAAGCCTAAACCACCAAGAGAGTGCGTTCTTCAAGCCTCGTACGGAGAATGCTATGGGGGTAGACCCGCGGGTCCCTCGGATTAGGGTTTCGTCGGAAAAGGACCGCCCGAGTGGCGGGATGCCACGGGAACATGCGTGTGGCCCTAGCATACATGCACAAGGGTGGTGGATTGCCCCTAGATGGAAAACCTAGCTCCCGGATGTGACCCTCCACGTTGCACGCGATAACACCTATAGAAGTGTGCTGGACATGTAGGAGTAGGCTCCCGCCGCGGGTCAAACGAGGATAGACCGGTGGAACCCTGGGCCTATCCTTGGTTTTCCATGTAGATATGACCTAAACAAGCCTAAACCACCAAGAAAGTGCGTTGTTCAACCCTCGTACGGAGAATGCTATGGGGGTAGACCCGCGGGGCCCTCGGATTAGGGTTTCGTTCGGAAAAGGACCGCCCGAGTGCCGGGATGCCACGGGAACATGTGTGTGGCCCTAGCATATATGCACAAGGGTGGTGGATTGCCCCTAGATGGAAAACCTAGCTCCCGGGTGTGACCGTCCACGTTGCACGCGATAACACCTATAGAAGTGTGCTGGACATGTACGAGTAGGCTCCCGCCGCGGGTCAAACGAGGGTAGACCGGTGGAAACCTGGGCATATCCTTGGTTTTCCATGTAAATATGATCTAAACAAGCCTAAACCACCAAGAGAGTGCGTTCTTCAACCCTCGTACGGAGAATGCTACGGGGGTAGACCCGCGGGTCCCTCGGATTAGGGTTTCGTCGGAAAAGGACCGCCCGAGTGCCGGGATGCCACGGGAACATGCGTGTGGCCCTAGTATACATGCACAAGGGTGGTGGATTGCCCCTATATGGAAAACCTAGCTCCCGGATGTGACCGTCCACGTTGCACGCGACAACACCTATAGAAGTGTGCTGGACATGTACGAGTAGGCTCCTACCGCGGGTCAAACGAGGGTAGACCGGTGGAAACCTGGGCCTATCCTTGGTTTTCCATGTAGATATGACCTAAACAAGCCTAAACCACCAAGAGAGTGCGTTGTTGAACCCTCGTACAGAGAATGCTACGGGGGTAGACCCGCGGGTCCCTCGGATTAGGGTTTCGTCGGAAAAGGACCGCCCGAGTGCCGGGATGCCACGGGAACATGCGTGTGGCCCTAGCATACATGCACAAGGGTGGTGGATTGCCCCTAGATGGAAAACGTAGCTCCCGGGTGTGACCGTCCATGTTGCAGGCGATAACACCTATAGAAGTGTGCTGGACATGTACGAGTAGGCTCCCGCCGCGGGTCAAACGAGGGTAGACCGGTGGAACCCTAGGCCTATCCTTGGTTTTCCTTGTAGATATGACCTAAACAAGCCTAAACCACCAAGAGAGTGCGTTCTTCAACCCTCGTATGGAGAATGCTACGGGGTAGACCCGCGGGTCCCTCGGATTAGGGTTTCGTCGGAAAAGGACCGCCCGAGTGCCGGGATGCAACGGGAACATGCGTGTGGCCCTAGCATAGATGCACAAGGGTGGTGGATTGCCCCTAGATGGAAAACCTAGCTCCCGGCTGTGACCGTCCACGTTGCATGCGATAACACCTGTAGAAGTGTGCTGGACATGTAGGAGTAGGCTCCCGCCGCGGGTCAAACGAGGGTAGACTGGTGGAACCATGGGCCTATCCTTGGTTTTCCATGTAGATATGACCTAAACAAGCCTAAACCACCAAGAGAGTGCGTTATTCAACCCTCGTACGGAGAATGCTACGGGGGTAGACCCGCGGGTCCCTCGGATTAGGGTTTCATCGGAAAAGGACTGCCCGAGTGCCGGGATGCCACGGGAACATGCGTGTGGCCTAGCATACATGCACAAGGGTGGTGGATTGCCCCTAGATGGAAAACCTAGCTCCAGGGTGTGACCGTCCATGTTGCATGCGATAACACCTATAGAATTGTGTTGGACATGTACGAGTAGGCTCCCGCCGCGGGTCAAACGAGGGTAGACCGGTGGAACCCTGGGCCTATCCTTGGTTTTCCATGTAGATATGACCTAAACAAGCCTAAACCACCAAGAGAGTGCGTTGTTGAACCCTCGTACGGAGAATGCTACGGGGGTAGACCCGCGGGTCCCTCGGATTAGGGTTTCATCGGAAAAGGACCGCCCGAGTGGCGGGATGCCACGGGAACATGCGTGTGGCCCTAGCATACATGCACAAGGGTGGTGGATTGCCCCTAGATGGAAAACCTAGCTCCCGGGTGTGACCGTCCATGTTGCACGCGATAACACCTATAGAAGTGTGCTGGACATGTACGAGTAGGCTCCCGCTGCTGGTCAAACGAGGGTAGACCGGTGGAACCCTGGGCCTATCCTTGGTTTTCCATGTAAATATGATCTAAACAAGCCTAAACCACCAAGAGAGTGCGTTCTTCAACCCTCGTACGGAGAATGCTACGGGGTAGACCCGCGGGTCCCTCGGATTAGGGTTTCGTCGGAAAAGGACCGCCCGAGTGCCGGGATGCCACAGGAACATGCGTGTGGCCCTAGCATACATGCACAAGGGTGGTGGATTGCCCCCTAGATGGAAAACCTAGCTCCCGGGTGTGACCGTCCACGTTGCATGCGATAACACCTATAGAAGTGTGCTGGACATGTACGAGTAGGCTCCCGCCGCGGGTCAAACGAGGGTAGACCGGTGGAACCCTGGGCCTATCCTTGGTTTTCCATGTAGATATGACCTAAACAAGCCTAAACCACCAAGAGAGTGCGTTGTTCAACCCTCGTACGGAGAATGCTACGGGGGTAGACCCGCGGGTCCCTCGGATTAGGGTTTCGTCGGAAAAGGACCGCCCGAGTGCCGGGATGCCACGGGAACATGCGTGTGGCCCTAGCATACATGCACAAGGGTGGTGGATTGCCCCTAGATGGAAAACCTAGCTCCCGGGTGTGACCGTCCACGTTGCATGTGATAACACCTATAGAAGTGTGCTGGACATGTACGAGTAGGCTCCCGCCGCGGGTCAAACGAGGGTAGACCGGTGGAACCCTAGGCCTATCCTTGGTTTTCCATGTAGATATGACCTAAACAAGCCTAAACCACCAAGAGAGTGCGTTGTGCAACCCTCGTACGGAGAATGCTACGGGGGTAGACCCGCGGGTCCCTCGGATTAGGGTTTCATCGGAAAAGGTCCGCCCGAGTGGCGGGATGCCACGGGAACATGCGTGTGGCCCTAGCATACATGCACAAGGGTGGTGGATTGCCCCTAGATGGAAAACCTAGCTCCCGGGTGTGACCGTCCACGTTGCACGCGATAACAACTATAGAAGTGTGCTGGACATGTACGTGTAGGCTCCCGCCGCTGGTCAAACGAGGGTAGACCGGTGGAACCCTGGGCCTATCCTTGGTTTTCCATGTAAATATGATCTAAACAAGCCTAAACCACCAAGAGAGTGCGTTGTTCAACCCTCGTACGGAGAATGCTACGGGGGTAGACCCGCGGGTCCCTCGGATTAGGGTTTCGTTGGAAAAGGACCGCCCGAGTGCCGGGATGCCACGGGAACATGCGTGTGGCCCTAGCATACATGCACAAGGGTGGTGGATTGCCCCTAGATGGAAAACCTAGCTCCCGGGTGTGACCCTCCACGTTGCACGCGATAACACCTATAGAAATGTGCTGGACATGTACGAGTAGGCTCCCGCCGCGGGTCAAACAAGGGTAGACCGGTGGAAACCTGGGCCTATCCTTGGTTTTCCATGTAGATATGACCTAAACAAGCCTAAACCATCAAGAGAGCGTTGTTGAACCCTCGTACGGAGAATGCTACGGGGTAGACCCGCGGGTCCCTCGGATTAGGGTTTCGTCGGAAAAGGACCGCCCGAGTGCCGGGATGCCACGGGAACATGCGTGTGGCCCTAGCATAGATGCACAAGGGTGGTGGATTGCCCCTAGATGGAAAACCTAGCTCCCGACTGTGACCGTCCACGTTGCATGCGATAACACCTATAGAAGTGTGCTGGACATGTAGGAGTAGGCTCCCGCCGCGGGTCAAACGAGGGTAGACCGGTGGAACCATGGGCCTATCCTTGGTTTTCCATGTAGATATGACCTAAACAATCCTAAACCACCAAGAGAGTGCGTTATTCAACCCTCGTACGGAGAATGCTACGGGGGTAGACCCGCGGGTCCCTCGGATTAGGGTTTCATCGGAAAAGGACTGCCTGAGTGCCGGGATGCCACAGGAACATGCGTGTGGCCTAGCATACATGCACAAGGGTGGTGGATTGCCCCTAGATGGAAAAACTAGCTCCAGGGTGTGACCGTCCATGTTGCATGCGATAACACCTATAGAATTGTGTTGGACATGTACGAGTAGGCTCCCGCCGCGGGTCAAACGAGGGTAGACCGGTGGAACCCTGGGCCTATCCTTGGTTTTACATGTAGATATGACCTAAACAAGCCTAAACCACCAAGAGAGTGCGTTGTTGAACCCTCATACGGAGAATGCTACGGGGGTAGACCCGGGGGTCCCTCGGATTAGGGTTTCGTCGGAAAAGGACCGCCCGAGTGCAGGGATGCCACGGGAACATGCGTGTGGCCCTAGCATACATGCACAAGGGTTGTGGATTGCCCCTAGATGGAAAACCTAGCTCCCGGGTGTGACCATCCACGTTGCACGCGATAACACCTATAGAAGTGTGCTGGACATGTAGGAGTAGGCTCCCGCTGCTGGTCAAACGAGGGTAGACCGGTGGAACCCTGTGCCTATCCTTGCTTTTCCATGTAGATATGACCTAAACAAGCCTAAACCACCAAGAGAGTGCGTTGTTGAACCCTCGTACGGAGAATGCTACGGGGGTAGACCCGCGGGTCCCTCGGATTAGGGTTTCGTCGGAAAAGGACCGTCCGAGTGCCGGGATGCCACGGGAACATGCGTGTGGCCCTAGCATACATGCACAAGGGTGGTGGATTGCCCCTAGATGGAAAACCTAGCTCCCGGGTGTGACCGTCCACGTTGCACGCGATAACACCTATAGAAGTGTGCTGGACATGTAGGAGTAGGCTCCCGCCGCGGGTCAAACGAGGATAGACCGGTGGAACCCTGGGCCTATCCTTGGTTTTCCATGTAGATATGACCTAAACAAGCCTAAACCACCAAGAGAGTGCGTTGTTCAACCCTCGTACGGAGAATGCTATGGGGGTAGACCCGCGGGGCCCTCGAATTAGGGTTTCGTTCGGAAAAGGACCGCCCGAGTGCCGGGATGCCACGGGAACATGTGTGTGGCCCTAGCATACATGCACAAGGGTGGTGGATTGCCCCTAGATGGAAAACCTAGCTCCCGGGTGTGACCGTCCACGTTGCACGCGATAACACCTATAGAAGTGTGCTGGACATGTACGAGTAGGCTCCCGCCGCTGGTCAAACGAGGGTAGACCGGTGGAACCCTGGGCCTATCCTTGGTTTTCCATGTAAATATGATCTAAACAAGCCTAAACCACCAAGAGAGTGCGTTCTTCAACCCTCGTACGGAGAATGCTACGGGGGTAGACCAGCGGGTCCCTCGGATTAGGGTTTCGTCGGAAAAGGACCGCCCGAGTGCCGGGATGCCACGGGAACATGCGTGTGGCCCTAATATACATGCACAAGGGTGGTGGATTGCCCCTATATGGAAAACCTAGCTCCCGGGTGTGACCGTCCACGTTGCACGTGACAACACCTATAGAAGTGTGCTGGACATGTACGAGTAGGCTCCTACCGCGGGTCAAACGAGGGTAGACCGGTGGAAACCTGGGCCTATCCTTGGTTTTCCATGTAGATATGACCTAAACAAGCCTAAACCACCAAGAGAGTGCGTTGTTGAACCCTCGTACAGAGAATGCTACGGGGGTAGACCCGCGGGTCCCTCGGATTAGGGTTTCGTCGGAAAAGGACCGCCCGAGTGCCGGGATGCCACGGGAACATGCGTATGGCCCTAGCATAAAGGCACAAGGGTGGTGGATTGCCCCTAGATGGAAAACGTAGCTCCCGGGTGTGACCGTCCACGTTGCAGGCGATAACACCTATAGAAGTGTGCTGGACATGTACGAGTAGGCTCCCGCCGCGGGTCAAACGAGGGTAGACCGGTGGAACCCTAGGCCTATCCTTGGTTTTCCATGTAGATATGACCTAAAAAATCCTAAACCACCAAGAGAGTGCGTTGTTCAACCCTCGTACGGAGAATGCTTCGGGGGTAGACCCGTGGGTCCCTCGTATTAGGGTTTCGTCGGAAAAGGACCGCCCGAGTGCCGGGATGCCACGGGAACATGCGTGTGGCCCTAGCATACATACACAAGGGTGGTGGATTTCTCCTAGATGGAAAACCTAGCTCCCGGGTGTGACCGTCCATGTTGCACGCGATAACACCTATAGAAGTGTGCTGGACATGTACGAGTAGGCTGCCGCCGCTGGTCAAACGAGGGTAGACCGGTGGAACCCTGGGCCTATCCTTGGTTTTCCATATAGATATGACCTAAACAAGCCTAAATCACCAAGAGAGTGCGTTGTTCAACCCTCGTACGGAGAATGCTATGGGGGTAGACCCGCGGGTCCCTCGGATTAGGGTTTCGTCGGAAAAGGACCCTCCGAGTGCCAGGATGCCACGGGAACATGCTTGTAGCCCTAGCATACATGCACAAGGGTGGTGGATTGCCCCAAGATGGAAAACCTAGATCCCGGGTGTGACCGTCCACGTTGCACGCGATAACACCTATAGAAGTGTGCTGGACATGTACGAGTAGGCTCCCGCCGCTGGTCAAACGAGGGTAGACCGGTGGAACCCTGGGCCTATCCTCGGTTTTCCATGTAGATATGACCTAAACAAGCCTAAACCACCAAGAGAGTGCGTTGTTCAACCCTCGTACGGAGAATGCTACGGGGGTAGACCCGCGGGTCCCTCGGATTAGGGTTTCGTCGGAAAAGGACCGCCCGAGTGCCGGGATGCCACGGGAACATGCGTGTGGCCCTAGCATAAATGCACAAGGGTGGTGGATTGCCCCTAGATGGAAAAACCTAGCTCCCGGGTGTGACCGTCCACGTTGCATGCGATAACACCTATAGAAGTGTGCTGGACATGTACGAGTAGGCTCCCGCCGCGGGTCAAACGAGGGTAGACCGGTGGAACCCTAGGCCTATCCTTGGTTTTCCATGTAGATATGACCTAAACAAGCCTAAACCACCAAGAGAGTGCGTTGTTCAAGCCTCGTACGGAGAATGCTACGGGGGTAGACCCGCGGGTCCCTCGGATTAGGGTTTCATCGGAAAAGGACCGCCCGAGGGGCGGGATGCCACGGGAACATGCGTGTGGCCCTAGCATACATGCACAAGGGTGGTGGATTGCCCCTAGATGGAAAACCTAGCTCCCGGGTGTGACCATCCACGTTGCACGCGATAACACCTATAGAAGTGTGCTTGACATGTAGGAGTAGGCTCCCGCCGCGGGTCAAACGAGGATAGACCGGTGGAACCCTGGGCCTATCCTTGGGTTTCCATGTAGATATGACCTAAACAAGCCTAAACCACCAAGAAAGTGCGTTGTTCAACCCTCGTACGGAGAATGCTATGGGGGTAGACCCGCGGGGCCCTCGGATTAGGGTTTCGTTCGGAAAAGGACCGCCCGAGTGCCGGGATGCCACGGGAACATGTGTGTGGCCCTAGCATACATGCACAAGGGTGGTGGATTGCCCCTAGATGGAAAACCTAGCTCCCGGGTGTGACCGTCCACGTTGCACGCGATAACACCTATAGAAGTGTGCTGGACATGTACGAGTAGGCTCCCGCCGCGGGTCAAACGAGGGTAGACCGGTGGAAACCTGGGCATATCCTTGGTTTTCCATGTAAATATGATCTAAACAAGCCTAAACCACCAAGAGAGTGCGTTCTTCAACCCTCGTACGGAGAATGCTACGGGGGTAGACCCGCGGGTCCCTCGGATTAGGGTTTCGTCGGAAAAGGACCGCCCGAGTGCCGGGATGCCACGGGAACATGCGTGTGGCCCTAGTATACATGCACAAGGGTGGTGGATTGCCCCTATATGGAAAACCTAGCTCCCGGATGTGACCGTCCACGTTGCACGCGACAACACCTATAGAAGTGTGCTGGACATGTACGAGTAGGCTCCTACCGCGGGTCAAACGAGGGTAGACCGGTGGAAACCTAGGCCTATCCTTGGTTTTCCATGTAGATATGACCTAAACAAGCCTAAACCACCAAGAGAGTGCGTTGTTGAACCCTCGTACAGAGAATGCTACGGGGGTAGACCCGCGGGTCCCTCAGATTAGGGTTTCGTCGGAAAAGGACCGCCCGAGTGCCGGGATGCCACGGGAACATGCGTGTGGCCCTAGCATACATGCACAAGGGTGGTGGATTGCCCCTAGATGGAAAACGTAGCTCCCGGGTGTGACCGTCCACGTTGCAGGCGATAACACCTATAGAAGTGTGCTGGACATGTACGAGTAGGCTCCCGCCGCGGGTCAAACGAGGGTAGACCGGTGGAACCCTAGGCCTATCCTTGGTTTTCCATGTAGATATGACCTAAACAAGCCTAAACCACCAAGAGAGTGCGTTCTTCAACCCTCGTATGGAGAATGCTACGGGGTAGACCCGCGGGTCCCTCGGATTAGGGTTTCGTCGGAAAAGGACCGCCCGAGTGCCGGGATGCCACGGGAACATGCGTGTGGCCCTAGCATAGATGCACAAGGGTGGTGGATTTCCCCTAGATGGAAAACCTAGCTCCCGGCTGTGACCGTCCACGTTGCATGCGATAACACCTGTAGAAGTGTGCTGGACATGTAGGAGTAGGCTCCCGCCGCGGGTCAAACGAGGGTAGACTGGTGGAACCATGGGCCTATCCTTGGTTTTCCATGTAGATATAACCTAAACAAGCCTAAACCACCAAGAGAGTGCGTTATTCAACCCTCGTACGGAGAATGCTACGGGGGTAGACCCGCGGGTCCCTCGGATTAGGGTTTCATCGGAAAAGGACTGCCCGAGTGCCGGGATGCCACGGGAACATGCGTGTGGCCTAGCATACATGCACAAGGGTGGTGGATTGCCCCTAGATGGAAAACCTAGCTCCAGGGTGTGACCGTCCATGTTGCATGCGATAACACCTATAGAATTGTGTTGGACATGTACGAGTAGGCTCCCGCCGCGGGTCAAACGAGGGTAGACCGGTGGAACCCTGGGCCTATCCTTGGTTTTCCATGTAGATATGACCTAAACAAGCCTAAACCACCAAGAGAGTGCGTTGTTGAACCCTCGTACGGAGAATGCTACGGGGGTAGACCCGCGGGTCCCTCGGATTAGGGTTTCATCGGAAAAGGACCGCCCGAGTGGCGGGATGCCACGGGAACATGCGTGTGGCCCTAGCATACATGCACAAGGGTGGTGGATTGCCCCTAGATGGAAAACCTAGCTCCCGGGTGTGACCGTCCATGTTGCACGCGATAACACCTATAGAAGTGTGCTGGACATGTACGAGTAGCCTCCCGCTGCTGGTCAAACGAGGGTAGACCGGTGGAACCCTGGGCCTATCCTTGGTTTTCCATGTAAATATGATCTAAACAAGCCTAAACCACCAAGAGAGTGCGTTATTCAACCCTCGTACGGAGAATGCTACGGGGGTAGACCCGCGGGTCCCTCGGATTAGGGTTTCGTCGGAAAAGGACCGCCCGAGTGCCGGGATGCCACAGGAACATGCGTGTGGCCCTAGCATACATGCACAAGGGTGGTGGATTGCCCCCTAGATGGAAAACCTAGCTCCCGGGTGTGACCGTCCACGTTGCATGCGATAACACCTATAGAAGTGTGCTGGACATGTACGAGTAGGCTCCCGCCGCGGGTCAAACGAGGGTAGACCGGTGGAACCCTGGGCCTATCCTTGGTTTTCCATGTAGATATGACCTAAACAAGCCTAAACCACCAAGAGAGTGCGTTGTTCAACCCTCGTACGGAGAATGCTACGGGGGTAGACCCGCGGGTCCCTCGGATTAGGGTTTCGTCGGAAAAGGACCGCCCGAGTGCCGGGATGCCACGGGAACATGCGTGTGGCCCTAGCATACATGCACAAGGGTGGTGGATTGCCCCTAGATGGAAAACCTAGCTCCCGGGTGTGACCGTCCACGTTGCATGCGATAACACCTATAGAAGTGTGCTGGACATGTACGAGTAGGCTCCCGCCGCGGGTCAAACGAGGGTAGACCGGTGGAACCCTAGGCCTATCCTTGGTTTTCCATGTAGATATGACCTACACAAGCCTAAACCACCAAGAGAGTGCGTTGTGCAACCCTCGTACGGAGAATGCTACGGGGGTAGACCCGCGGGTCCCTCGGATTAGGGTTTCATCGGAAAAGGTCCGCCCGAGTGGCGGGATGCCACGGGAACATGCGTGTGGCCCTAGCATACATGCACAAGGGTGGTGGATTGCCCCTAGATGGAAAACCTAGCTCCCGGGTGTGACCGTCCACGTTGCACGCGATAACAACTATAGAAGTGTGCTGGACATGTACGTGTAGGCTCCCGCCGCTGGTCAAACGAGGGTAGACCGGTGGAACCCTGGGCCTATCCTTGGTTTTCCATGTAAATATGATCTAAACAAGCCTAAACCACCAAGAGAGTGCGTTGTTCAACCCTCGTACGGAGAATGCTACGGGGGTAGACCCGCGGGTCCCTCGGATTAGGGTTTCGTTGGAAAAGGACCGCCCGAGTGCCGGGATGCCACGGGAACATGCGTGTGGCCCTAGCATACATGCACAAGGGTGGTGGATTGCCCCTAGATGGAAAACCTAGGTCCCGGGTGTGACCCTCCACGTTGCACGCGATAACACCTATAGAAGTGTGCTGGACATGTACGAGTAGGCTCCCGCCGCGGGTCAAACAAGGGTAGACCGGTGGAAACCTGGGCCTATCCTTGGTTTTCCATGTAGATATGACCTAAACAAGCCTAAACCATCAAGAGAGCGTTGTTGAACCCTCGTACAGAGAATGCTATGGGGTAGACCCGCGGGTCCCTCGGATTAGGGTTTCGTCGGAAAAGGACCGCCCGAGTGCCGGGATGCCACGGGAACATGCGTGTGGCCCTAGCATAGATGCACAAGGGTGGTGGATTGCCCCTAGATGGAAAACCTAGCTCCCGACTGTGACCGTCCACGTTGCATGCGATAACACCTATAGAAGTGTGCTGGACATGTAGGAGTAGGCTCCCGCCGCGGGTCAAACGAGGGTAGACCGGTGGAACCATGGGCCTATCCTTGGTTTTCCATGTAGATATGACCTAAACAATCCTAAACCACCAAGAGAGTGCGTTATTCAACCCTCGTACGGAGAATGCTACGGGGGTAGACCCGCGGGTCCCTCGGATTAGGGTTTCATCGGAAAAGGACTGCCTGAGTGCCGGGATGCCACGGGAACATGCGTGTGGCCTAGCATACATGCACAAGGGTGGTGGATTGCCCCTAGATGGAAAAACTAGCTCCAGGGTGTGACCGTCCATGTTGCATGCGATAACACCTATAGAATTGTGTTGGACATGTACAGTAGGCTCCCGCCGCGGGTCAAACGAGGGTAGACCGGTGGAACCCTGGGCCTATCCTTGGTTTTACATGTAGATATGACCTAAACAAGCCTAAACCACCAAGAGAGTGCGTTGTTGAACCCTCGTACGGAGAATGCTACGGGGGTAGACCCGCGGGTCCCTCGGATTAGGGTTTCGTTGGAAAAGGACCGCCCGAGTGCCGGGATGCCACGGGAACATGCGTGTGGCCCTAGCATACATGCACAAGGGTTGTGGATTGCCCCTAGATGGAAAACCTAGCTCCCGGGTGTGACCATCCACGTTGCACGCGATAACACCTATAGAAGTGTGCTGGACATGTAGGAGTAGGCTCCCCCCGCGGGGCAAACGAGGATAGACTGGTGGAACCCTGGGCCTATCCTTGGTTTTCCATGTAGATATGACCTAAACAAGCCTAAAACACCAAGAGAGTGCGTTGTTCAACCCTCGTACGGAGAATGCTATGGGGGTAGACCCGCGGGGCCCTCGAATTAGGGTTTCGTTCGAAAAAGGACCGCCCGAGTGCCGGGATGCCACGGGAACATGTGTGTGGCCCTACCATACATGCACAAGGGTGGTGGATTTCCCCTAGATGGAAAACCTAGCTCCCGGGTGTGACCGTCCACGTTGCACGTGATAACACCTATAGAAGTGTGCTGGACATGTACGAGTAGGCTCCCGCCGCTGGTCAAACGAGGGTAGACCGGTGGAACCCTGGGCCTATCCTTGGTTTTCCATGTAAATATGATCTAAACAAGCCTAAACCACCAAGAGAGTGCGTTCTTCAACCCTCGTACGGAGAATGCTACGGGGGTAGACCCGCGGGTCCCTCGGATTAGGGTTTCGTCGGAAAAGGACCGCCCGAGTGCCGGGATGCCACGGGAACATGCGTGTGGCCCTAGTATACATGCACAAGGGTGGTGGATTGCCCCTATATGGAAAACCTAGCTCCCGGGTGTGACCGTCCACGTTGCACGCGACAACACCTATAGAAGTGTGCTGGACATGTACGAGTAGGCTCCTACCGCGGGTCAAACGAGGGTAGACCGGTGGAAACCTGGGCCTATCCTTGGTTTTCCATGTAGATATGACCTAAACAAGCCTAAACCACCAAGAGAGTGCGTTGTTGAACCCTCGTACAGAGAATGCTACGGGGGTAGACCCGCGGGTCCCTCGGATTAGGGTTTCGTCGGAAAAGGACCGCCCGAGTGCCGGGATGCCACGGGAACATGCGTGTGGCCCTAGCATACATGCACAAGGGTGGTGGATTGCCCCTAGATGGAAAACCTAGCTCCCGGGTGTGACCGTCCACGTTGCATGCGATAACACCTATAGAAGTGTGCTGGACATGTACGAGTAGGCTCCCGCCGCGGGTCAAACGAGGGTAGACCGGTGGAACCCTAGGCCTATCCTTGGTTTTCCATGTAGATATGACCTAAACAAGCCTAAACCACCAAGAGAGTGCGTTGTGCAACCCTCGTACGGAGAATGCTACGGGGGTAGACCCGCGGGTCCCTCGGATTAGGGTTTCATCGGAAAAGGTCCGCCCGAGTGGCGGGATGCCACGGGAACATGCGTGTGGCCCTAGCATACATGCACAAGGGTGGTGGATTGCCCCTAGATGGAAAACCTAGCTCCCGGGTGTGACCGTCCACGTTGCACGCGATAACAACTATAGAAGTGTGCTGGACATGTACGTGTAGGCTCCCGCCGCTGGTCAAACGAGGGTAGACCGGTGGAACCCTGGGCCTATCCTTGGTTTTCCATGTAAATATGATCTAAACAAGCCTAAACCACCAAGAGAGTGCGTTGTTAAACCCTCGTACGGAGAATGCTACGGGGGTAGACCCGCGGGTCCCTCGGATTAGGGTTTCGTTGGAAAAGGACCGCCCGAGTGCCGGGATGCCACGGGAACATGCGTGTGGCCCTAGCATACATGCACAAGGGTGGTGGATTGCCCCTAGATGGAAAACCTAGGTCCCGGGTGTGACCCTCCACGTTGCACGCGATAACACCTATAGAAGTTTGCTGGACATGTACGAGTAGGCTCCCGCCGCGGGTCAAACAAGGGTAGACCGGTGGAAACCTGGGCCTATCCTTGGTTTTCCATGTAGATATGACCTAAACAAGCCTAAACCATCAAGAGAGCGTTGTTGAACCCTCGTACGGAGAATGCTACGGGGTAGACTCGCGGGTCCCTCGGATTAGGGTTTCGTCGGAAAAGGACCGCCCGAGTGCCGGGATGCCACGGGAACATGCGTGTGGCCCTAGCATAGATGCACAAGGGTGGTGGATTGCCCCTAGATGGAAAACCTAGCTCCCGACTGTGACCGTCCACGTTGCATGCGATAACACCTATAGAAGTGTGCTGGACATGTAGGAGTAGGCTCCCGCCGCGGGTCAAACGAGGGTAGACCGGTGGAACCATGGGCCTATCCTTGGTTTTCCATGTAGATATGACCTAAACAATCCTAAACCACCAAGAGAGTGCGTTATTCAACCCTCGTACGGAGAATGCTACGGGGGTAGACCCGCGGGTCCCTCGGATTAGGGTTTCATCGGAAAAGGACTGCCTGAGTGCCGGGATGCCACGGGAACATGCGTGTGGCCTAGCATACATGCACAAGGGTGGTGGATTGCCCCTAGATGGAAAAACTAGCTCCAGGGTGTGACCGTCCATGTTGCATGCGATAACACCTATAGAATTGTGTTGGACATGTACGAGTAGGCTCCCGCCGCGGGTCAAATGAGGGTAGACCGGTGGAACCCTGGGCCTATCCTTGGTTTTACATGTAGATATGACCTAAACAAGCCTAAACCACCAAGAGAGTGCGTTGTTGAACCCTCGTACGGAGAATGCTACGGGGGTAGACCCGCGGGTCCCTCGGATTAGGGTTTCGTCGGAAAAGGACCGCCCGAGTGCCGGGATGCCACGGGAACATGCGTGTGGCCCTAGCATACATGCACAAGGGTTGTGGATTGCCCCTAGATGGAAAACCTAGCTCCCGGGTGTGACCATCCACGTTGCACGCGATAACACCTATAGAAGTGTGCTGGACATGTAGGAGTAGGCTCCCCCCGCGGGGCAAACGAGGATAGACTGGTGGAACCCTGGGCCTATCCTTGGTTTTCCATGTAGATATGACCTAAACAAGCCTAAACCACCAAGAGAGTGCATTGTTCAACCCTCGTACGGAGAATGCTATGGGGGTAGACCCGCGGGGCCCTCGAATTAGGGTTTCGTTCAAAAAAGGACCGCCCGAGTGCCGGGATGCCACGGGAACATGTGTGTGGCCCTACCATACATGCACAAGGGTGGTGGATTTCCCCTAGATGGAAAACCTAGCTCCCGGGTGTGACCGTCCACGTTGCACGTGATAACACCTATAGAAGTGTGCTGGACATGTACGAGTAGGCTCCCGCCGCTGGTCAAACGAGGGTAGACCGGTGGAACCCTGGGCCTATCCTTGGTTTTCCATGTAAATATGATCTAAACAAGCCTAAACCACCAAGAGAGTGCGTTCTTCAACCCTCGTACGGAGAATGCTACGGGGGTAGACCCGCGGGTCCCTCGGATTAGGGTTTCGTCGGAAAAGGACCGCCCGAGTGCCGGGATGCCACGGGAACATGCGTGTGGCCCTAGTATACATGCACAAGGGTGGTGGATTGCCCCTATATGGAAAACCTAGCTCCCGGGTGTGACCGTCCACGTTGCACGCGACAACACCTATAGAAGTGTGCTGGACATGTACGAGTAGGCTCCTACCGCGGGTCAAACGAGGGTAGACCGGTGGAAACCTGGGCCTATCCTTGGTTTTCCATGCAGATATGACCTAAACAAGCCAAAACCACCAAGAGAGTGCGTTGTTGAACCCTCGTACAGAGAATGCTACGGGGGTAGACCCGCGGGTCCCTCGGATTAGGGTTTCGTCGGAAAAGGACCGCCCGAGTGCCGGGATGCCACGGGAACATGCGTGTGGCCCTAGCATACATGCACAAGGGTGGTGGATTGCCCCTAGATGGAAAACGTAGCTCCCAGGTGTGACCGTCCATGTTGCAGGCGACAACACCTATAGAAGTGTGCTGGACATGTACGAGTAGGCTCCCGCCGCGGGTCAAACGAGGGTAGACCGGTGGAACCCTAGGCCTATCCTTGGTTTTCCTTGTAGATATGACCTAAACAATCCTAAACCACCAAGAGAGTGCGTTGTTCAACCCTCGTACGGAGAATGCTACGGGGGTAGACCCGTGGGTCCCTCGAATTAGAGTTTCATCGGAAAAGGACCGCCCGAGTGCCGGGATGCCACGGGAACATGCGTGTGGCCCTAGCATACATGCACAAGGGTGGTGGATTGCCCCTAGATGGAAAACTTAGCTCCCGGGTGTGACCCTCCACGTTGCACGCGATAACACCTATAGAAGTGTGCTGGACATGTACGAGTAGGCTCCCGCCGCGGGTCAAACAAGGGTAGACCGGTGGAAACCTGGGCCTATCCTTGGTTTTCCATGTAGATATGACCTAAACAAGCCTAAACCATCAAGAGAGCGTTGTTGAACCCTCGTACGGAGAATGCTACGGGGTAGACCCGCGGGTCCCTCGGATTAGGGTTTCGTCGGAAAAGGACCGCCCGAGTGCCGGGATGCCACGGGAACATGCGTGTGGCCCTAGCATAGATGCACAAGGGTGGTGGATTGCCCCTAGATGGAAAACCTAGCTCCCGGCTGTGACCGTCCACGTTGCATGCGATAACACCTATAGAAGTGTGCTGGACATGTAGGAGTAGGCTCCCGCCGCGGGTCAAACGACGGTATACCGGTGGAACCATGGGCCTATCCTTGGTTTTCCATGTAGATATGACCTAAACAATCCTAAACCACCAAGAGAGTGCGTTATTCAACCCTCGTACGGAGAATGCTACGGGGGTAGACCCGCGGGTCCCTCGGATTAGGGTTTCATCGGAAAAGGACTGCCCGAGTGCCGGGATGCCACGGGAACATGCGTGTGGCCTAGCATACATGCACAAGGGTGGTGGATTGCCCCTAGATGGAAAACCTAGATCCAGGGTGTGACCGTCCATGTTGCATGCGATAACACCTATAGAATTGTGTTGGACATGTACAAGTAGGCTCCCGCCGCGGGTCAAACGAGGGTAGACCGGTGGAACCCTGGGCCTATCCTTGGTTTTCCATGTAGATATGACCTAAACAAGCCTAAACCACCAAGAGAGTGCGTTGTTGAACCATCGTACAGAGAATGCTACGGGGGTAGACCCGCGGGTCCCTCGGATTAGGGTTTCGTCGGAAAAGGACCGCCCGAGTGCCGGGATGCCACGGGAACATGCGTGTGGCCCTAGCATACATGCACAAGGGTGGTGGATTGCCCCTAGATGGAAAACCTAGCTCCAGGGTGTGACCATCCACGTTGCACGCGATAACACCTATAGAAGTGTGCTGGACATGTAGGAGTAGGCTCCCGCCACGGGTCAAACGAGGATAGACCGGTGGAACCCTGGGCCTATCCTTGGTTTTCCATGTAGATATGACCTAAACAAGCCTAAACCACCAAGAGAGTGCGTTGTTCAACCCTCGTACGGAGAATGCTATGGGAGTAGACCCGCGGGGCCCTCGAATTAGGGTTTCGTTCGGAAAAGGACCGCCCGAGTGCCGGGATGCCACGGGAACATGTGTGTGGCCCTAGCATACATGCACAAGGGTGGTGGATTGCCCCTAGATGGAAAACCTAGCTCCCGGGTGTGACCGTCCACGTTGCACGCGACAACACCTATAGAAGTGTGCTGGACATGTACGAGTAGGCTCCTACCGCGGGTCAAACGAGGGTAGACCGGTGGAAACCTGGGCCTATCCTTGGTTTTCCATGTAGATATGACGTAAACAAGCCTAAACCACCAAGAGAGTGCGTTGTTGAACCCTCGTACAGAGAATGCTACGGGGGTAGACCCGCGGGTCCCTCGGATTAGGGTTTCATCGGAAAAGGACCGCCCGAGTGCCGGGATGCCACGGGAACATGCGTGTGGCCCTAGCATACATGCACAAGGGTGGTGGATTGCCCCTAGATGGAAAACGTAGATCCCAGGTGTGACCGTCCACGTTGCAGGCGATAACACCTATAGAAGTGTGCTGGACAGGTACGAGTAGGCTCCCGCCGCGGGTCAAACGAGGGTAGACCGGTGGAACCCTAGGCCTATCCTTGGTTTTCCTTGTAGATATGACCTAAACAATCCTAAACCACCAAGAGAGTGCGTTGTTCAACCCTCGTACGGAGAATGCTACGGGGGTAGACCCGTGGGTCCCTCGAATTAGGGTTTCGTCGGAAAAGGACCGCCCGAGTGCCGGGATGCCACGGGAACATGCGTGTGGCCATAGCATACATACACAAGGGTGGTGGATTTCCCCTAGATGGAAAACCTAGCTCCCGGGTGTGACCGTCCACGTTGCACGCGATAACACCTATAGAAGTGTGCTGGACATGTACGAGTAGGCTCCCGCCGCTGGTCAAACGAGGGTAGACCGGTGGAACCCTGGGCCTATGCTTGGTTTTCCATGTAGATATGACCTAAACAAGCCTAAACCACCAAGATAGTGCGTTGTTCAACCCTCGTACGGAGAATGCTACGGGGGTAGACCCGCGGGTCCCTCGGATTAGGGTTTCGTCGGAAAAGGACCGCCCGAGTGCCGGGATGCCACGGGAACATGCGTGTGGCCCTAACATAAATGCACAAGGGTGGTGGATTGCCCCTAGATGGAAAACCTAGCTCCCGGGTGTGACCGTCCACGTTGCATGCGATAACACCTATAGAAGTGTGCTGGACATGTAGGAGTAGGCTCCCGCCGCGGGTCAAACGAGGGTAGACCGGTGGAACCCTGGGCCTATCCTTGGTTCTCCATGTAGATATGACCTAAACAAGCCTAAACTACCAAGAGAGTGCGTTGTTCAACCCTCGTACGGAGAATGCTACGGGGGTAGACCCGCGGGTCCCTCGGATTAGGGTTTCGTCGAAAAAGGACCGCCCGAGTGCCGGGATGCCACGGGAACATGCGTGTTGCCCTAGCATACATGCACAAGGGTGGTGGATTGCCCCTAGATGGAAAACCTAGCTCCCGGGTGTGACCGTCCACGTTGCACGCGATAACACCTATAGAAGTGTGCTGGACATGTACGAGTAGGCTCTCGTCGCGGGTCAAACGAGGGTAGACCGGTGGAACCCTGGGCCTATACTTAGTTTTCCATGTAGATATGACCTAAACAAGCCTAAACCACCAAGAGAGTGCGTTGTTCAACCCTCATACGGAGAATGCTACGGGGGTAGACCCGCGGGTCCCTCAGATTAGGGTTTCGTCAGAAAAGGACCGCCCGAGTGCCGGGATGCCACAGGAACATGCGTGTGGCCCTAGCATACATGCACAAGGGTGGTGGATTGTCCCTAGATGGAAAACCTAGCTCCCGGGTGTGACCGTCCACGTTGCATGCGATAACACCTATAGAAGTGTGGACATGTACGAGTAGGCTCCCGCCGCGGGTCAAACGAGGGTAGACCGGTGGAACCCTGGGCCTATCCTTGGTTTTCCATGTAGATATGACCTAAACAAGCCTAAACCACCAAGAGAGTGTGTTGTTCAACCCTCGTACGGAGAATGCTACAGGGGTAGACCCGCGGGTCCCTCGGATTAGGGTTTCGTCGGAAAAGGACCGCCCGAGTGGCGGGATGCCACGGGAACATGCGTGTGGCCCTAGCATACATGCACAAGGGTGGTGGATTGCCCCTAGATGGAAAACCTAGCTCCCGGGTGTGACCGTCCACGTTGCACGCGATAACACCTATAGAAGTGTGCTGGACATGTACGAGTAGGCTCCCGCCGCTGGTCAAACGAGGGTAGACCGGTGGAACCCTGGGCCTATCCTTGGTGTTCCATGTAAATATGATCTAAACAAGCCTAAACCACCAAGAGAGTGCGTTGTTCAACCCTCGTACGGAGAATGCTACGGGGGTAGACCCGCGGGTCCCTCGGATTAGGGTTTCGTCGGAAAAGGACCGCCCGAGTGCCGGGATGCCACGGGAACATGCGTGTGTCCCTAGCATACATGCACAAGGGTGGTGGATTGCCCCTAGATGGAAAACCTAGCTCCCGGGTGTGACCGTCCACGTTGCACGCGATAACACCTATAGAAGTGTGCTGGACATGTACGAGTAGGCTCCCGCCGCGGGTCAAACGAGGGTAGACCGGTGGAAACCTGGGCCTATCCTTGGTTTTCCATGTAGATATGACCTAAACAAGCCTAAGCCATCAAGAGAGCGTTGTTGAACCCTCGTACGGAGAATGCTACGGGGTAGACCCGCGGGTCCCTCGGATTAGGGTTTCGTCGGAAAAGGACCGCCCGAGTGCCGGGATGCCACGGGAACATGCGTGTGGCCCTAGCATAGATGCACAAGGGTGGTGGATTGCCCCTAGATGGAAAACCTAGCTCCCGGCTGTGACCGTCCACTTTGCATGCACTCAATGTAATGACCTCAGCCCCGCATAGGAAAGCATGCTCGTCAAATTCCTTCGTGAGCGCTGGGAAATCTTCGCCTGGTGTCCTGCGGACATTCTAGGAGTTACCAGGGAATTCGCCGAGCAAGCACTCAATGTGTTTCTGGATGCCAAGCCCGTCAAACAATCCATCCGACGATTGTCCGATCCACGAGCCAAAGCCTTCGGAGTCGAAGTCAACAGACTGCTCGACGCCTACTTCATCCGGGCAATCAAGCTGAGCGAGTGGCTAGCCAACACCGTGCTGGTCCCCAAAAAAGACACGGACATCCTCCAGATGTGCGTGGACTTCACGTCGCTCAACAAGCACTGCCCAAAAGACCACTTCCCTCTCCCTCGGATCGGTCAGATCATCGATTTGACTACAGGATGCGAGAAACTCTCCTTCCTCGATGCCTACTCAGGCTACAATCAGATTTGACTAAAGGTCAAAGATCAGGAGAAAACGGTGTTCATCACGCCGTTCGGAGTATTCTGCTACAACACAATGCCCTTCGGGCTGAAGAACGCAGGTGCCACGTACCAGCGATGCATGCAAGCGTGCCTGAAAAGCCAGATAGACCGCAACATACAGGTCTATGTCGACGACATAGTCATCAAGACAAGGGAGGCCAAGACATTGATCGACGACCTCCGCGAGACGTTCGACAACCTCGATCGCTACAGGATCAAGTTGAATCCAGAAAAATGCGCCTTCGGCATCCCATCTGGATAACTACTTGGCTACTTCATCTCCCAGCGAGGGATCGATGCGAACCCAAAGAAAAGCCGCCATACTGGCCATGGAGAAGCCAAATAACATCAAAGGTGTCCAGCAGCTAGCTGGGCACATCGCGGCGATGAGCAGATTCACCAGCCGCATGGGTGAGAAGGCTCGTCCTTTCTACCAGCTGCTACGCAAATCTGACAAATTCGAGTGGACACCCGAAGCAGACGACGCATTCGAAGATCTGAAATGACTAATCTCCACCTTGCCTGTCCTGGTCACGCCAAAGGAACGCGAGCCTCTGCTGCTATACATAGCAGCCACACATCAAGTGGTAAGCACAGTACTCATGGTCGAATGACCTGAAGAAGGCAAGACCCATGGGGTCCAACGCCCAATTTACTACCTCAGTGAGGTATTGACGCCAACAAAATAGAGGTACTGTGGCATCCCGCAAAAACCACTACTAGAAAATCGCGTTGTTTTTGTGCATTGCATCATCATGACTGCATGCTCATGTCATCATGCCTCATTGCATTTGAACATTGCCATCATCTTGCATTTGTTCGCGTAAAACTATTTTCGAAAACGCCTAGTTTTGTTTTCTAAATAACCCCCGTCTTTATTTCAAATTAAAACATCGGTCTGTTCAGATCTTTTATTTGTCTAAAAAGTATTTACAAAAATGTTTTACAAATAAAATAAATAATAAAATGTTTTGTCCGGGGAGGCAGTCCGATCAGTCAGGCCAGAGGCCAACCTGACCAGACTACCTACTACCCGGCCCAAAAGAAAACCCTAAACCTTTTTCCTACCCAGTCCTATTCTACCCACCCTTCAGCCACCTCACTCCCTCCAATCCCCTCTCTCCACCTCACCTCTCATCTCTCCTCCACCCACTCCCCCAGGCTCCCGCCGTGGGTCAAACGAGGGTAGACCGGTGGAACCCTGGGCCTATCCTTGGTTTTCCATGTAGATATGACCTAAACAAGCCTAAAACACCAAGAGAGTGCGTTGTTCAACCCTCGTACGGAGAATGCTATGGGGGTTGACCCGCGAGTCCCTCGGATTAGGGTTTCGTCGGAAAAGGACCGCCCGAGTGCCGGGATGCCACGGGAACATGCGTGTGGCCCTAGCATACATGCACAAGGGTGGTGGATTGCCCCTAGATGGAGAACCTAGCTCCCGGGTGTGACCGTCCACGTTGCATGCGATAACACCTATAGAAGAGTGCTGGACATGTAGGAGTAGGCTCGCGCCGCGGGTCAAACGAGGGTAGACCGGTGGAACCCTGGGCCTATCCTTGGTTTTCCATGTAGATATGACCTAAGCAAGCCTAAACCACCAAGAGAGTGCGTTGTTCAACCCTCGTACGGAGAATTCTACGGGGGTAGACCCGCGGGTCCCTCGGATTAGGGTTTTGTCGGAAAAGGACCCCCCGAGTGCCAGGATGCCACGGGAACATGCTTGTAGCCCTAGCATACATGCACAAGGGTGGTGGATTGCCCCAAGATGGAAAACCTAGATCCCGGGTGTGACCGTCCACGTTGCACGCGATAACACCTATAGAAGTGTGCTAGACATGTACGAGTAGGCTCCCGCCGCTGGTCAAACGAGGGTAGACCGGTGGAACCCTGGGCCTATCCTTGGTTTTCCATGTAGATATGACCTAAACAAACCTAAACCACCAAGAGAGTGCGTTGTTCAACCCTCGTACGGAGAATGCTACGGGGGTAGACCCGCGGGTCCCTCGGATTAGGGTTTCGTCGGAAAAGGACCGCCCCAGTGCCGGGATGCCACGGGAACATGCGTGTGGCCGTAGCATAAATGCACAAGGGTGGTGGATTGCCCCTAGATGGAAAACCTAGCTCCCGGGTGTGACCGTCCACGTTGCATGCGATAACATCTATAGAAGTGTGCTGGACATGTAGGAGTAGGCTCCCGCCGCGGGTCAAACGAGGGTAGACCGGTGGAACCCTGGGCCTATCCTTGGTTTTCCATGTAGATATGACCTAAACAAGCCTAAACCACCAAGAGAGTGCGTTGTTCAACCCTCGTACGGAGAATGCTACGGGGGTAGACCCGCGGGTCCCTCGGATTAGGGTTTCGTCGAAAAAGGACCGCCCGAGTGCCGGGATGCCACGGGAACATGCGTGTTGCCCTAGCATACATGCACAAGGGTGGTGGATTGCCCCTAGATGGAAAACCTAGCTCCCGGGTGTGACCGTCCACGTTGCACGCGATAACACCTATAGAAGTGTGCTGGACATGTACGAGTAGGCTCTCGTCGCGGGTCAAACGAGGGTAGACCGGTGGAACCCTGGGCCTATCCTTGGTTTTCCATGTAGATATGACCTAAACAAGCCTAAACCACCAAGAGAGTGCGTTGTTCAACCCTCATACGGAGAATGCTACGGGGGTAGACCCGCGGGTCCCTCAGATTAGGGTTTCGTCAGAAAAGGACCGCCCGAGTGCCGGGATGCCACAGGAACATGCGTGTGGCCCTAGCATACATGCACAAGGGTGGTGGATTGCCCCTAGATGGAAAACCTAGCTCCCGGGTGTGACCGTCCATGTTGCAGGCGATAACACCTATAGAAGTGTGCTGGACATGTAGGAGAAGTCTCCCGCCGCGGGTCAAACGAGGGTAGACCGGTGGAACCCTGGGCCTATCCTTGGTTTTCCATGTAGATATGACCTAAACAAGCCTAAAACACCAAGAGAGTGCGTTGGTCAACCCTCGTACGGAGAATGCTACGGGGGTAGACCCGCGGGTCCCTCGGATTAGGGTTTCGTCGGAAACGGACCGCCCGAGTGTCGGGATGCCACGGGAACATGCGTGTGGCCCTAGCATACATGCACAAGGGTGGTGGATTGCCCCTTGATGGAAAACCTAGCTCCCGGGTGTGACCGTCCACGTTGCATGCGATAACACCTATAGAAGTGTGCTGGACATGTAGGAGAAGTCTCCCGCCGCGGGTCAAACGAGGGTAGACCGGTGGAACCCTGGGCCTATCCTTGGTTTTCCATGTAGATATGACCTAAACAAGCCTAAACCACCAAGAGAGTGTGTTGTTCAACCCTCGTACGGAGAATGCTACGGGGGTAGACCCGCAGATCCCTCGGATTAGGGTTTCGTCGGAAAAGTACCGCCCGAGTGCCGGGATGCCACGGGAACATGCGTGTGGCCCTAGCATACATGCACAAGGGTGGTGGATTGCCCCTAGATGGAAAACCTAGCTCCCGGGTGTGACCGTCCACGTTGCATGCGATAACACCTATAGAAGTGTGCTGGACACGTACGAGTAGGCTCCCGCCGCGGGTCAAACGAGGGTAGACCGGTGGAACCCTAGGCCTATCCTTGGTTTTCCATGTAGATATGACCTAAACAAGCCTAAACCACCAAGAGAGTGCGTTGTTCAACCCTCGTACGGAGAATGCTACGGGGGTAGACCCGCGGGTCCCTCGGATTAGGGTTTCATCGGAAAAGGACCGCTCGAGTGGCGGGATGCCACGGGAACATGCGTGTGGCCCTAGCATACATGCACAAGGGTGGTGGATTGCCCCTAGATGGAAAACCTAGCTCCCGGGTGTGACCGTCCACGTTGCACGCGATAACACCTATAGAAGTGTGCTGGACATGTACGAGTAGGCTCCCGCCGCTGGTCAAACGAGGGTAGACCGGTGGAACCCTGGGCCTATCCTTGGTTTTCCATGTAAATATGATCTAAAAAATCCTAAACCACCAAGAGAGTGCGTTGTTCAACCCTCGTACGGATAATGCTACGGGAGTAGACCCGCGGGTCCCTCGGATTAGGGTTTCGTCGGAAAAGGACCGCCCGAGTGCCGGGATGCCACGGGAACATGTGTGTGGCCCTAGCATACATGCACAAGGGTGGTGGATTGCCCCTATATGGAAAACCTAGCTCCCGGGTGTGACCGTCCACGTTGCACGCGATAACACCGGTAGAAGTGTGCTGGACATGTACGAGTAGGCTCCTACCGCGGGTCAAACGAGGGTAGACCGGTGGAAACCTGGGCCTATCCTTGGTTTTCCATGTAGATATGACCTAAACAAGCCTAAACCACCAAGAGAGTGTGTTGTTGAACCCTCATACAGAGAATGCTACGGGGGTAGACCCGCGGGTCCCTCGGATTAGGGTTTCGTCGGAAAAGGACCGCCCGAGTGTCGGGATGCCACGGGAACATGCGTGTGGACCTAGCATACATGCACAAGGGTGGTGGATTACCCCTAGATGGAAAACGTAGCTCCCGGGTGTGACCGTCCATGTTGCAGGCGATAACACCTATAGAAGTGTGCTAGACATGTACGAGTAGGATCCCGCCGCGGGTCAAACGAGGGTAGACCGGTGGAACCCTAGGCCTATCCTTGGTTTCCCATGTAGATATGACCTAAACAATCCTAAACCACCAAGAGAGTGTGTTGTTCAACCCTCGTACGGAGAATGCTACGGGGGTAGACCCGTGGGTCCCTCGAATTAGGGTTTCATCGGAAAAGGACCGCCCGAGTGCCGGGATGCCACGGGAACATGCGTGTGGCCCTAGCATACATACACAAGGGTGGTGGATTTCCCCTAGATGGAAAACCTAGCTCCCGGGTGTGACCGTCCACGTTGCACGCAATAACACCTATAGAAGTGTGCTGGACATGTACGAGTAGGCTGCCGCCGCTGGTCAAACGAGGGTAGACCGGTGGAACCCTGGGCCTATCCTTGGTTTTCCATGTAGATATGACCTAAACAAGCCTAAACCACCAAGAGAGTGCGTTGTTCAACCCTCGTACGGAGAATGCTACGGGGGTTGACCCGCGAGTCCCTCGGATTAGGGTTTCGTCGGAAAAGGACCGCCCGAGTGCCGGGATGCCACGGGAACATGCGTGTGGCCCTAGCATACATGCACAAGGGTGGTGGATTGCCCCTAGATGGAGAACCTAGCTCCCGGGTGTGACCGTCCACGTTGCATGCGATAACACCTATAGAAGAGTGCTGGACATGTAGGAGTAGGCTCGCGCCGCGGGTCAAACGAGGGTAGACCGGTGGAACCCTGGGCCTATCCTTGGTTTTCCATGTAGATATGACCTAAGCAAGCCTAAACCACCAAGAGAGTGCGTTGTTCAACCCTCGTACGGAGAATTCTACGGGGGTAGACCCGCGGGTCCCTCGGATTAGGGTTTTGTCGGAAAAGGACCCCCCGAGTGCCAGGATGCCACGGGAACATGCTTGTAGCCCTAGCATACATGCACAAGGGTGGTGGATTGCCCCAAGATGGAAAACCTAGATCCCGGGTGTGACCGTCCACGTTGCACGCGATAACACCTATAGAAGTGTGCTGGACATGTACGAGTAGGCTCCCGCCGCTGGTCAAACGAGGGTAGACCGGTGGAACCCTGGGCCTATCCTTGGTTTTCCATGTAGATATGACCTAAACAAACCTAAACCACCAAGAGAGTGCGTTGTTCAACCCTCGTACGGAGAATGCTACGGGGGTAGACCCGCGGGTCCCTCGGATTAGGGTTTCGTCGGAAAAGGACCGCCCCAGTGCCGGGATGCCACGGGAACATGCGTGTGGCCGTAGCATAAATGCACAAGGGTGGTGGATTGCCCCTAGATGGAAAACCTAGCTCCCGGGTGTGACCGTCCACGTTGCATGCGATAACATCTATAGAAGTGTGCTGGACATGTAGGAGTAGGCTCCCGCCGCGGGTCAAACGAGGGTAGACCGGTGGAACCCTGGGCCTATCCTTGGTTTTCCATGTAGATATGACCTAAACAAGCCTAAACCACCAAGAGAGTGCGTTGTTCAACCCTCGTACGGAGAATGCTACGGGGGTAGACCCGCGGGTCCCTCGGATTAGGGTTTCGTCGAAAAAGGACCGCCCGAGTGCCGGGATGCCACGGGAACATGCGTGTTGCCCTAGCATACATGCACAAGGGTGGTGGATTGCCCCTAGATGGAAAACCTAGCTCCCGGGTGTGACCGTCCACGTTGCACGCGATAACACCTATAGAAGTGTGCTGGACATGTACGAGTAGGCTCTCGTCGCGGGTCAAACGAGGGTAGACCGGTGGAACCCTGGGCCTATCCTTGGTTTTCCATGTAGATATGACCTAAACAAGCCTAAACCACCAAGAGAGTGCGTTGTTCAACCCTCATACGGAGAATGCTACGGGGGTAGACCCGCGGGTCCCTCAGATTAGGGTTTCGTCAGAAAAGGACCGCCCGAGTGCCGGGATGCCACAGGAACATGCGTGTGGCCCTAGCATACATGCACAAGGGTGGTGGATTGCCCCTAGATGGAAAACCTAGCTCCCGGGTGTGACCGTCCATGTTGCAGGCGATAACACCTATAGAAGTGTGCTGGACATGTAGGAGAAGTCTCCCGCCGCGGGTCAAACGAGGGTAGACCGGTGGAACCCTGGGCCTATCCTTGGTTTTCCATGTAGATATGACCTAAACAAGCCTAAAACACCAAGAGAGTGCGTTGGTCAACCCTCGTACGGAGAATGCTACGGGGGTAGACCCGCGGGTCCCTCGGATTAGGGTTTCGTCGGAAACGGACCGCCCGAGTGTCGGGATGCCACGGGAACATGCGTGTGGCCCTAGCATACATGCACAAGGGTGGTGGATTGCCCCTTGATGGAAAACCTAGCTCCCGGGTGTGACCGTCCACGTTGCATGCGATAACACCTATAGAAGTGTGCTGGACATGTAGGAGAAGTCTCCCGCCGCGGGTCAAACGAGGGTAGACCGGTGGAACCCTGGGCCTATCCTTGGTTTTCCATGTAGATATGACCTAAACAAGCCTAAACCACCAAGAGAGTGCGTTGTTCAACCCTCGTACGGAGAATGCTACGGGGGTAGACCCGCAGATCCCTCGGATTAGGGTTTCGTCGGAAAAGTACCGCCCGAGTGCCGGGATGCCACGGGAACATGCGTGTGGCCCTAGCATACATGCACAAGGGTGGTGGATTGCCCCTAGATGGAAAACCTAGCTCCCGGGTGTGACCGTCCACGTTGCATGCGATAACACCTATAGAAGTGTGCTGGACACGTACGAGTAGGCTCCCGCCGCGGGTCAAACGAGGGTAGAACGGTGGAACCCTAGGCCTATCCTTGGTTTTCCATGTAGATATGACCTAAACAAGCCTAAACCACCAAGAGAGTGCGTTGTTCAACCCTCGTACGGAGAATGCTACGGGGGTAGACCCGCGGGTCCCTCGGATTAGGGTTTCATCGGAAAAGGACCGCCCGAGTGGCGGGATGCCACGGGAACATGCGTGTGGCCCTAGCATACATGCACAAGGGTGGTGGATTGCCCCTAGATGGAAAACCTAGCTCCCGGGTGTGACCGTCCACGTTGCACGCGATAACACCTATAGAAGTGTGCTGGACATGTACGAGTAGGCTCCCGCCGCTGGTCAAACGAGGGTAGACCGGTGGAACCCTGGGCCTATCCTTGGTTTTCCATGTAAATATGATCTAAAAAATCCTAAACCACCAAGAGAGTGCGTTGTTCAACCCTCGTACGGATAATGCTACGGGAGTAGACCCGCGGGTCCCTCGGATTAGGGTTTCGTCGGAAAAGGACCGCCCGAGTGCCGGGATGCCACGGGAACATGTGTGTGGCCCTAGCATACATGCACAAGGGTGGTGGATTGCCCCTATATGGAAAACCTAGCTCCCGGGTGTGACCGTCCACGTTGCACGCGATAACACCGGTAGAAGTGTGCTGGACATGTACGAGTAGGCTCCTACCGCGGGTCAAACGAGGGTAGACCGGTGGAAACCTGGGCCTATCCTTGGTTTTCCATGTAGATATGACCTAAACAAGCCTAAACCACCAAGAGAGTGTGTTGTTGAACCCTCATACAGAGAATGCTACGGGGGTAGACCCGCGGGTCCCTCGGATTAGGGTTTCGTCGGAAAAGGACCGCCCGAGTGTCGGGATGCCACGGGAACATGCGTGTGGACCTAGCATACATGCACAAGGGTGGTGGATTACCCCTAGATGGAAAACGTAGCTCCCGGGTGTGACCGTCCACGTTGCAGGCGATAACACCTATAGAAGTGTGCTAGACATGTACGAGTAGGATCCCGCCGCGGGTCAAACGAGGGTAGACCGGTGGAACCCTAGGCCTATCCTTGGTTTCCCATGTAGATATGACCTAAACAATCCTAAACCACCAAGAGAGTGTGTTGTTCAACCCTCGTACGGAGAATGCTACGGGGGTAGACCCGTGGGTCCCTCGAATTAGGGTTTCATCGGAAAAGGACCGCCCGAGTGCCGGGATGCCACGGGAACATGCGTGTGGCCCTAGCATACATACACAAGGGTGGTGGATTTCCCCTAGATGGAAAACCTAGCTCCCGGGTGTGACCGTCCACGTTGCACGCAATAACACCTATAGAAGTGTGCTGGACATGTACGAGTAGGCTGCCGCCGCTGGTCAAACGAGGGTAGACCGGTGGAACCCTGGGCCTATCCTTGGTTTTCCATGTAGATATGACCTAAACAAGCCTAAACCACCAAGAGAGTGCGTTGTTCAACCCTCGTACGGAGAATGCTACGGGGGTTGACCCGCGAGTCCCTCGGATTAGGGTTTCGTCGGAAAAGGACCGCCCGAGTGCCGGGATGCCACGGGAACATGCGTGTGGCCCTAGCATACATGCACAAGGGTGGTGGATTGCCCCTAGATGGAGAACCTAGCTCCCGGGTGTGACCGTCCACGTTGCATGCGATAACACCTATAGAAGAGTGCTGGACATGTAGGAGTAGGCTCGCGCCGCGGGTCAAACGAGGGTAGACCGGTGGAACCCTGGGCCTATCCTTGGTTTTCCATGTAGATATGACCTAAGCAAGCCTAAACCACCAAGAGAGTGCGTTGTTCAACCCTCGTACGGAGAATTCTACGGGGGTAGACCCGCGGGTCCCTCGGATTAGGGTTTTGTCGGAAAAGGACCCCCTGAGTGCCAGGATGCCACGGGAACATGCTTGTAGCCCTAGCATACATGCACAAGGGTGGTGGATTGCCCCAAGATGGAAAACCTAGATCCCGGGTGTGACCGTCCACGTTGCACGCGATAACACCTATAGAAGTGTGCTGGACATGTACGAGTAGGCTCCCGCCGCTGGTCAAACGAGGGTAGACCGGTGGAACCCTGGGCCTATCCTTGGTTTTCCATGTAGATATGACCTAAACAAACCTAAACCACCAAGAGAGTGCGTTGTTCAACCCTCGTACGGAGAATGCTACGGGGGTAGACCCGCGGGTCCCTCGGATTAGGGTTTCGTCGGAAAAGGAACGCCCGAGTGCCGGGATGCCACGGGAACATGCGTGTGGCCCTAGCATAAATGCACAAGGGTGGTGGATTGCCCCTAGATGGAAAACCTAGCTCCCGGGTGTGACCGTCCATGTTGCAGGCGATAACACCTATAGAAGTGTGCTGGACATGTAGGAGAAGTCTCCCGCCGCGGGTCAAACGAGGGTAGACCGGTGGAACCCTGGGCCTATCCTTGGTTTTCCATGTAGATATGACCTACACAAGCCTAAACCACCAAGAGAGTGCGTTGTTCAACACTCGTACGGAGAATGCTACGGGGGTAGACCCGCGGGTCCCTCGGATTAGGGTTTCGTCGGAAAAGGACCGCCCGAGTGCCGGGATGCCACGGGAACATGCGTGTGGCCCTAGCATACATGCACAAGGGTGGTGGATTGACCCTCAATGCAAAACCTAGCTCCCGGGTGTGACCGTCCACGTTGCAGGCGATAATACCTATAGAAGTGTGCCGGACATGTACGAGTAGGCTCCCGCCGCGGGTCAAACGAGGGTAGACCGGTGGAACCCTGGGCCTATCCTTGGTTTTCCATGTAGATATGACCTAAACAAGCCTAAACCACCAAGAGAGTGCGTTGTTCAACCCTCGTACGAAGAATGCTACGGGGGTAGACCCGCGGGTCCCTCGGATTAGGGTTTCATCGGAAAAGGACCGCCCGAGTGGCGGGATGCCACGGGAACATGCGTGTGGCCCTAGCATACATGCACAAGGGTGGTGGATTGCCCCTAGATGGAAAACCTAGCTCCCGGGTGTGACCGTCCACGTTGCACGCGATAACACCTATAGAAGTGTGCTGGACATGTACGAGTAGGCTCCCGTCGCTGGTCAAACGAGGGTAGACCGGTGGAACCCTGGGCCTATCCTTGGTTTTCCATGTAAATATGATCTAAACAAGCCTAAACCACCAAGAGAGTGCGTTGTTCAACCCTCGTACGGAGAATGCTACGGGGCTAGACCCGCGGGTCCGTCGGATTAGGGTTTCGTCGGAAAAAGACCGCCCGAGTGCCGGGATGCCACGGGAACATGCGTGTGGCCCTAGCATACATGCACAAGGGTGGTGGATTGCCCCTAGATGGAAAACCTAGCTCCCGGGTGTGACCGTCCACGTTGCACGCGATAACACCTATAGAAGTGTGCTGGACATGTACGAGTAGGCTCCCGCCGCGGGTCAAACGAGGGTAGACCGGTGGAAACCTGGGCCTATCCTTGGTTTTCCATGTAGATATGACCTAAACAAGCCTAAACCACCAAGAGAGCGTTGTTCAACCCTCATACGGAGAATGCTACGGGGTAGACCCGCGGGTCCCTCGGATTAGGGTTTCGTTCGGAAAAGGACCGCCCGAGTGCCGGGATGCCACGGGAACATGCGTGTGGCCCTAGCATAGATGCACAAGGGTGGTGGATTGCCCCTAGATGGAAAACCTAGCTCCCGGGTGTGACCGTCCACGTTGCACGCGATAACACCTATAGAAGTGTGCTGGACATGTACGAGTAGGCTCCCGCCGCTGGTCAAACGAGGGTAGACCGGTGGAACCCTGGGCCTATCCTTGGTTTTCCATGTAGATATGACCTAAACAAACCTAAACCACCAAGAGAGTGCGTTGTTCAACCCTCGTACGGAGAATGCTACGGGGGTAGACCCGCGGGTCCCTCAGATTAGGGTTTCGTCGGAAAAGGAACGCCCGAGTGCCGGGATGCCACGGGAACATGCGTGTGGCCCTAGCATAAATGCACAAGGGTGGTGGATTGCCCCTAGATGGAAAACCTAGCTCCCGGGTGTGACCGTCCACGTTGCATGCGATAACACCTATAGAAGTGTGCTGGACATGTAGGAGTAGGCTCCCGCCGCGGGTCAAACGAGGGTAGACCGGTGGAACCCTGGGCCTATCCTTGGTTTTCCATGTAGATATGACCTAAACAAGCCTAAACCACCAAGAGAGTGCGTTGTTCAACCCTCGTACGGAGAATGCTATGGGGGTAGACCCGCGGGTCCCTCGGATTAGGGTTTCGTCGAAAAAGGACCGCCCGAGTGCCGGGATGCCACGGGAACATGCGTGTTGCCCTAGCATACATGCACAAGGGTGGTGGATTGCCCCTAGATGGAAAACCTAGCTCCCGGGTGTGACCGTCCACGTTGCACGCGATAACACCTATAGAAGTGTGCTGGACATGTACGAGTAGGCTCTCGTCGCGGGTCAAACGAGGGTAGACCGGTGGAACCCTGGGCCTATCCTTGGTTTTCCATGTAGATATGACCTAAACAAGCCTAAACCACCAAGAGAGTGCGTTGTTCAACCCTCATACGGAGAATGCTACGGGGGTAGACCCGCGGGTCCCTCAGATTAGGGTTTCGTCAGAAAAGGACCGCCCGAGTGCCGGGATGCCACAGGAACATGCGTGTGGCCCTAGCATACATGCACAAGGGTGGTGGATTGCCCCTAGATGGAAAACCTAGCTCCCGGGTGTGACCGTCCACGTTGCAGGCGATAACACCTATAGAAGTGTGCTGGACATGTAGGAGAAGTCTCCCGCCGCGGGTCAAACGAGGGTAGACCGGTGGAACCCTGGGCCTATCCTTGGTTTTCCATGTAGATATGACCTAAACAAGCCTAAACCACCAAGAGAGTGCGTTGTTCAACACTCGTACGGAGAATGCTACGGGGGTAGACCCGCGGGTCCCTCGGATTAGGGTTTCGTCGGAAAAGGACCGCCCGAGTGCCGGGATGCCACGGGAACATGCGTGTGGCCCTAGCATACATGCACAAGGGTGGTGGATTGACCCTCAATGCAAAACCTAGCTCCCGGGTGTGACCGTCCACGTTGCAGGCGATAATACCTATAGAAGTGTGCCGGACATGTACGAGTAGGCTCCCGCCGCGGGTCAAACGAGGGTAGACCGGTGGAACCCTGGGCCTATCCTTGGTTTTCCATGTAGATATGACCTAAACAAGCCTAAACCACCAAGAGAGTGCGTTGTTCAACCCTCGTACGAAGAATGCTACGGGGGTAGACCCACGGGTCCCTCGGATTAGGGTTTCATCGGAAAAGGACCGCCCGAGTGGCGGGATGCCACGGGAACATGCGTGTGGCCCTAGCATACATGCACAAGGGTGGTGGATTGCCCCTAGATGGAAAACCTAGCTCCCGGGTGTGACCGTCCACGTTGCACGCGATAACACCTATAGAAGTGTGCTGGACATGTACGAGTAGGCTCCCGTCACTGGTCAAACGAGGGTAGACCGGTGGAACCCTGGGCCTATCCTTGGTTTTCCATGTAAATATGATCTAAACAAGCCTAAACCACCAAGAGAGTGCGTTGTTCAACCCTCGTACGGAGAATGCTACGGGGCTAGACCCGCGGGTCCGTCGGATTAGGGTTTCGTCGGAAAAAGACCGCCCGAGTGCCGGGATGCCACGGGAACATGCGTGTGGCCCTAGCATACATGCACAAGGGTGGTGGATTGCCCCTAGATGGAAAACCTAGCTCCCGGGTGTGACCGTCCACGTTGCACGCGATAACACCTATAGAAGTGTGCTGGACATGTACGAGTAGGCTCCCGCCGCGGGTCAAACGAGGGTAGACCGGTGGAAACCTGGGCCTATCCTTGGTTTTCCATGTAGATATGACCTAAACAAGCCTAAACCACCAAGAGAGCGTTGTTCAACCCTCATACGGAGAATGCTACGGGGTAGACCCGCGGGTCCCTCGGATTAGGGTTTCGTTCGGAAAAGGACCGCCCGAGTGCCGGGATGCCACGGGAACATGCGTGTGGCCCTAGCATAGATGCACAAGGGTGGTGGATTGCCCCTAGATGGAAAACCTAGCTCCCGGGTGTGACCGTCCACGTTGCACGCGATAACACCTATAGAAGTGTGCTGGACATGTACGAGTAGGCTCCCGCCGCTGGTCAAACGAGGGTAGACCGGTGGAACCCTGGGCCTATCCTTGGTTTTCCATGTAAATATGATCTAAACAAGCCTAAACCACCAAGAGAGTGCGTTCTTCAACCCTCGTATGGAGAATGCTACGGGGTAGACCCGCGGGTCGCTCGGATTAGGGTTTCGTCGGAAAAGGACCGCCCGAGTGCCGGGATGCCACGGGAACATGCGTGTGGCCCTAGCATAGATGCACAAGGGTGGTGGATTGCCCCTAGATGGAAAACCTAGCTCCCGGCTGTGACCGTCCACATTGCATGCGATAACACCTTTAGAAGTGTGCTGGACATGTAGGAGTAGGCTCCCGCCGCGGGTCAAACGAGGGTAGACTGGTGGAACCATGGGCCTATCCTTGGTTTTCCATGTAGATATGACCTAAACAAGCCTAAACCACCAAGAGAGTGCTTTATTCAACCCTCGTACGGAGAATGCTACGGGGATAGACCCGCGGGTCCCTCGGATTAGGGTTTCATCGGAAAAGGACTGCCCGAGTGCCGGGATGCCACGGGAACATGCGTGTGGCCTAGCATACATGCACAAGGGTGGTGGATTGCCCCTAGATGGAAAACCTAGCTCCAGGGTGTGACCGTCCATGTTGCATGCGATAACACCTATAGAATTGTGTTGGACATGTACGAGTAGGCTCCCGTCGTGGGTCAAACGAGGGTAGACCGGTGGAACCCTGGGCCTATCCTTGCTTTTCCATGTAGATATGACCTAAACAAGCCTAAACCACCAAGAGAGTGCGTTGTTGAACCCTCGTACGGAGAATGCTACGGGGGTAGACCCGCGGGTCCCTCGGATTAGGGTTTCGTCGGAAAAGGACCGTCCGAGTGCCGGGATGCCACGGGAACATGCGTGTGGCCCTAGCATACATGCACAAGGGTGGTGGATTGCCCCTAGATGGAAAACCTAGCTCCCGGGTGTGACCGTCCACGTTGCACGCGATAACACCTATAGAAGTGTGCTGGACATGTAGGAGTAGGCTCCCGCCGCGGGTCAAACGAGGATAGACCGGTGGAACCCTGGGCCTATCTTGGTTTTCCATGTAGATATGACCTAAACAAGCCTAAACCACCAAGAGAGTGCGTTGTTCAACCCTCGTACGGAGAATGCTATGGGGGTAGACCCGCGGGGCCCTCGAATTAGGGTTTCGTTCGGAAAAGGACCGCCCGAGTGCCGGGATGCCACGGGAACATGTGTGTGGCCCTAGCATACATGCACAAGGGTGGTGGATTGCCCCTAGATGGAAAACCTAGCTCCCGGGTGTGACCGTCCATGTTGCACGCGATAACACCTATAGAAGTGTGCTGGACATGTACGAGTAGGCTCCCGCCGCTGGTCAAACGAGGGTAGACCGGTGGAACCCTGGGCCTATCCTTGGTTTTCCATGTAAATATGATCTAAACAAGCCTAAACCACCAAGAGAGTGCGTTCTTCAACCCTCGTACGGAGAATGCTATGGGGGTAGACCAGCGGGTCCCTCGGATTAGGGTTTCGTCGGAAAAGGACCGCCCGAGTGCCGGGATGCCACGGGAACATGCGTGTGGCCCTAATATACATGCACAAGGGTGGTGGATTGCCCCTATATGGAAAACCTAGCTCCCGGGTGTGACCGTCCACGTTGCACGTGACAACACCTATAGAAGTGTGCTGGACATGTACGAGTAGGCTCCTACCGCGGGTCAAACGAGGGTAGACCGGTGGAACCTGGGCCTATCCTTGGTTTTCCATGTAGATATGACCTAAACAAGCCTAAACTACCAAGAGAGTGCGTTGTTGAACCCTCGTACAGAGAATGCTACGGGGGTAGACCCGCGGGTCCCTCGGATTAGGGTTTCGTCGGAAAAGGACCGCCCGAGTGCCGGGATGCCACGGGAACATGCGTGTGGCCCTAGCATAAAGGCACAAGGGAAACCTAGCTCCCGGGTGTGACCGTCCACGTTGCACGCGATAACACCTATAGAAGTGTGCTGGACATGTACGAGTAGGCTCCCGCCGCGGGTCAAACGAGGGTAGACCGGTGGAAACCTGGGCCTATCCTTGGTTTTCCATGTAGATATGACCTAAACAAGCCTAAACCACCAAGAGAGCGTTGTTCAACCCTCATACGGAGAATGCAACGGGGTAGACCCGCGGGTCCCTCGGATTAGGGTTTCGTTCGAAAAAGGACCGCCCGAGTGCCGGGATGCCACGGGAACATGCGTGTGGCCCTAGCATAGATGCACAAGGGTGGTGGATTGCCCCTAGATGGAAAACCTAGCTCCCGGGTGTGACCGTCCACGTTGCACGCGATAACACCTATAGAAGTGTGCTGGACATGTAGGAGTAGGCTCCCGCCGCGGGTCAAACGAGGATAGACCGGTGGAACCCTAGGCCTATCCTTGGTTTTCCATGTAGATATGACCTAAACAAGCCTAAACCACCAAGAGAGTGCGTTGTTCAACCCTCGTACGGAGAATGCTATGGGGGTAGACCCGCGGGGCCCTCGAATTAGGGTTTCGTTCGGAAAAGGACCGCCCGAGTGCCGGGATGCCACGGGAACATGTGTGTGGCCCTAGCATACATGCACAAGGGTGGTGGATTGCCCCTAGATGGAAAACCTAGCTCCCGGGTGTGACCGTCCACGTTGCATGCGATAACACCTTTAGAAGTGTGCTGGACATGTAGGAGTAGGCTCCCGCCGCGGGTCAAACGAGGGTAGACTGGTGGAACCATGGGCCTATCCTTGGTTTTCCATGTAGATATGACCTAAACAAGCCTAAACCACCAAGAGAGTGCTTTATTCAACCCTCGTACGGAGAATGCTACGGGGATAGACCCGCGGGTCCCTCGGATTAGGGTTTCATCGGAAAAGGACTGCCCGAGTGCCGGGATGCCACGGGAACATGCGTGTGGCCTAGCATACATGCACAAGGGTGGTGGATTGCCCCTAGATGGAAAACCTAGCTCCAGGGTGTGACCGTCCATGTTGCATGCGATAACACCTATAGAATTGTGTTGGACATGTACGAGTAGGCTCCCGTCGTGGGTCAAACGAGGGTAGACCGGTGGAACCCTGGGCCTATCCTTGCTTTTCCATGTAGATATGACCTAAACAAGCCTAAACCACCAAGAGAGTGCGTTGTTGAACCCTCGTACGGAGAATGCTACGGGGGTAGACCCGCGGGTCCCTCGGATTAGGGTTTCGTCGGAAAAGGACCGTCCGAGTGCCGGGATGCCACGGGAACATGCGTGTGGCCCTAGCATACATGCACAAGGGTGGTGGATTGCCCCTAGATGGAAAACCTAGCTCCCGGGTGTGACCTTCCACGTTGCACGCGATAACACCTATAGAAGTGTGCTGGACATGTAGGAGTAGGCTCCCGCCGCGGGTCAAACGAGGATAGACCGGTGGAACCCTGGGCCTATCCTTGGTTTTCCATGTAGATATGACCTAAACAAGCCTAAACCACCAAGAGAGTGCGTTGTTCAACCCTCGTACGGAGAATGCTATGGGGGTAGACCCGCGGGCCCCTCGAATTAGGGTTTCGTTCGGAAAAGGACCGCCCGAGTGCCGGGATGCCACGGGAACATGTGTGTGGCCCTAGCATACATGCACAAGGGTGGTGGATTGCCCCTAGATGGAAAACCTAGCTCCCGGGTGTGACCGTCCACGTTGCACGCGATAACACCTATAGAAGTGTGCTGGACATGTACGAGTAGGCTCCCGCCGCTGGTCAAACGAGGGTAGACCGGTGGAACCCTGGGCCTATCCTTGGTTTTCCATGTAAATATGATCTAAACAAGCCTAAACCACCAAGAGAGTGCGTTCTTCAACCCTCGTACGGAGAATGCTATGGGGGTAGACCAGCGGGTCCCTCGGATTAGGGTTTCGTCGGAAAAGGACCGCCCGAGTGCCGGGATGCCACGGGAACATGCGTGTGGCCCTAATATACATGCACAAGGGTGGTGGATTGCCCCTATATGGAAAACCTAGCTCCCGGGTGTGACCGTCCACGTTGCACGTGACAACACCTATAGAAGTGTGCTGGACATGTACGAGTAGGCTCCTACCGCGGGTCAAACGAGGGTAGACCGGTGGAAACCTGGGCCTATCCTTGGTTTTCCATGTAGATATGACCTAAACAAGCCTAAACCACCAAGAGAGTGCGTTGTTGAACCCTCGTACAGAGAATGCTACGGGGGTAGACCCGCGGGTCCCTCGGATTAGGGTTTCGTCGGAAAAGGACCGCCCGAGTGCCGGGATGCCACGGGAACATGCGTGTGGCCCTAGCATAAAGGCACAAGGGAAACCTAGCTCCCGGGTGTGACCGTCCACGTTGCACGCGATAACACCTATAGAAGTGTGCTGGACATGTACGAGTAGGCTCCCGCCGCGGGTCAAACGAGGGTAGACCGGTGGAAACCTGGGCCTATCCTTGGTTTTCCATGTAGATATGACCTAAACAAGCCTAAACCACCAAGAGAGCGTTGTTCAACCCTCATACGGAGAATGCAACGGGGTAGACCCGCGGGTCCCTCGGATTAGGGTTTCGTTCGAAAAAGGACCGCCCGAGTGCCGGGATGCCACGGGAACATGCGTGTGGCCCTAGCATAGATGCACAAGGGTGGTGGATTGCCCCTAGATGGAAAACCTAGCTCCCGGGTGTGACCGTCCACATTGCACGCGATAACACCTATAGAAGTGTGCTGGACATGTACGAGTAGGCTCCCGCCGCTGGTCAAACGAGGGTTGACCGGTGGAACCCTGGGCCTATCCTTGGTTTTCCATGTAAATATGATCTAAACAAGCCTAAACCACCAAGAGAGTGCGTTCTTCAACCCTCGTATGGAGAATGCTACGGGGTAGACCCGCGGGTCCCTCGGATTAGGGTTTCGTCGGAAAAGGACCGCCCGAGTGCCGGGATGCCACGGGAACATGCGTGTGGCCCTAGCATAGATGCACAAGGGTGGTGGATTGTCCCTAGATGGAAAACCTAGCTCCCGGCTGTGACCGTCCACGTTGCATGCGATAACACCTTTAGAAGTGTGCTGGACATGTAGGTGTAGGCTCCCGCCGCGGGTCAAACGAGGGTAGACTGGTGGAACCATGGGCCTATCCTTGGCTTTCCATGTAGATACGACCTAAACAAGCCTAAACCACCAAGAGAGTGCGTTATTCAACCCTCGTACGGAGAATGCTACGGGGATAGACCCGCGGGTCCCTCGGATTAGGGTTTCATCGGAAAAGGACTGCCCGAGTGCCGGGATGCCACGGGAACATGCGTGTGGCCTAGCATACATGCACAAGGGTGGTGGATTGCCCCTAGATGGAAAACCTAGCTCCAGGGTGTGACCGTCCATGTTGCATGCGATAACACCTATAGAATTGTGTTGGACATGTACGAGTAGGCTCCCGCCGTGGGTCAAACGAGGGTAGACCGGTGGAACCCTGGGCCTATCCTTGCTTTTCCATGTAGATATGACCTAAACAAGCCTAAACCACCAAGAGAGTGCGTTGTTGAACCCTCGTACGGAGAATGCTACGGGGGTAGACCCGCGGGTCCCTCGGATTAGGGTTTCGTCGGAAAAGGACCGTCCGAGTGCCGGGATGCCACGGGAACATGCGTGTGGCCCTAGCATACATGCACAAGGGTGGTGGATTGCCCCTAGATGGAAAACCTAGCTCCCGGGTGTGACCGTCCACGTTGCACGCGATAACACCTATAGAAGTGTGCTGGACATGTAGGAGTAGGCTCCCGCCGCGGGTCAAACGAGGATAGACCGGTGGAACCCTGGGCCTATCCTTGGTTTTCCATGTAGATATGACCTAAACAAGCCTAAACCACCAAGAGAGCGTTGTTCAACCCTCGTACGGAGAATGCAACGGGGTAGACCCGCGGGTCCCTCGGATTAGGGTTTCGTTCGAAAAAGGACCGCCCGAGTGCCGGGATGCCACGGGAACATGCGTGTGGCCCTAGCATAGATGCACAAGGGTGGTGGATTGCCCCTAGATGGAAAACCTAGCTCCCGGGTGTGACCGTCCACGTTGCACGCGATAACACCTATAGAAGTGTGCTGGACATGTACGAGTAGGCTCCCGCCGCTGGTCAAACGAGGGTAGACCGGTGGAACCCTGGGCCTATCCTTGGTTTTCCATGTAAATATGATCTAAACAAGCCTAAACCACCAAGAGAGTGCGTTCTTCAACCCTCGTACGGAGAATGCTATGGGGGTAGACCAGCGGGTCCCTCGGATTAGGGTTTCGTCGGAAAAGGACCGCCCGAGTGCCGGGATGCCACGGGAACATGCGTATGGCCCTAGCATAAAGGCACAAGGGTGGTGGATTGCCCCTAGATGGAAAACGTAGCTCCCGGGTGTGACCGTCCACGTTGCACGCGATAACACCTATAGAAGTGTGCTGGACATGTACGAGTAGGCTCCCGCCGCGGGTCAAACGAGGGTAGACCGGTGGAACCCTAGGCCTATCCTTGGTTTTCCATGTAGATATGACCTAAACAATCCTAAACCACCAAGAGAGTGCGTTGTTCAACCCTCGTATGGAGAATGCTTCGGGGGTAGACCCGTGGGTCCCACGTATTAGGGTTTCGTCGGAAAAGGACCGCCCGAGTGCCGGGATGCCACGGGAACATGCGTGTGGCCCTAGCATACATACACAAGGGTGGTGGATTGCCCCAAGATGGAAAACCTAGCTCCCGGGTGTGACCGTCCATGTTGCACGCGATAACACCTATAGAAGTGTGCTGGACATGTACGAGTAGGCTCCCGCCGCTGGTCAAACGAGGGTAGACCGGTGGAACCCTGGGCCTATCCTCGGTTTTCCATGTAGATATGACCTAAACATGCCTAAACCACCAAGAGAGTGCGTTGTTCAACCCTCGTACGGAGAATGCTACGGGGGTAGACCCGCGGGTCCCTCGGATTAGGGTTTCGTCGGAAAAGGACCGCCCGAGTGCCGGGATGCCACGGGAACATGCGTGTGGCCCTAGCATAAATGCACAAGGGTGGTGGATTGCCCCTAGATGGAAAAACCTAGCTCCCGGGTGTGACCGTCCACGTTGCAGGCGATAACACCTATAGAAGTGTGCTGGACATGTACGAGTAGGCTCCCGCCGCGGGTCAAACGAGGGTAGACCGGTGGAACCCTAGGCCTATCCTTGGTTTTCCATGTAGATATGACCTAAACAATCCTAAACCACCAAGAGAGTGCGTTGTTCAACCCTCGTATGGAGAATGCTTCGGGGGTAGACCCGTGGGTCCCACGTATTAGGGTTTCGTCGGAAAAGGACCGCCCGAGTGCCGGGATGCCACGGGAACATGCGTGTGGCCCTAGCATACATACACAAGGGTGGTGGATTGCCCCAAGATGGAAAACCTAGCTCCCGGGTGTGACCGTCCATGTTGCACGCGATAACACCTATAGAAGTGTGCTGGACATGTACGAGTAGGCTCCCGCCGCTGGTCAAACGAGGGTAGACCGGTGGAACCCTGGGCCTATCCTCGGTTTTCCATGTAGATATGACCTAAACAAGCCTAAACCACCAAGAGAGTGCGTTGTTCAACCCTCGTACGGAGAATGCTACGGGGGTAGACCCGCGGGTCCCTCGGATTAGGGTTTCGTCGGAAAAGGACCGCCCGAGTGCCGGGATGCCACGGGAACATGCGTGTGGCCCTAGCATAAATGCACAAGGGTGGTGGATTGCCCCTAGATGGAAAAACCTAGCTCCCGGGTGTGACCGTCCACGTTGCATGCGATAACACCTATAGAAGTGTGCTGGACATGTACGAGTAGGCTCCCGCCGCGGGTCAAACGAGGGTAGACCGGTGGAACCCTAGGCCTATCCTTGGTTTTCCATGTAGATATGACCTAAACAAGCCTAAACCACCAAGAGAGTGCGTTCTTCAAGCCTCGTACGGAGAATGCTACGGGGGTAGACCCGCGGGTCCCTCGGATTAGGGTTTCGTCGGAAAAGGACCGCCCGAGTGGCGGGATGCCACGGGAACATGCGTGTGGCCCTAGCATACATGCACAAGGGTGGTGGATTGCCCCTAGATGGAAAACCTAGCTCCCGGATGTGACCGTCCACGTTGCACGCGATAACACCTATAGAAGTGTGCTGGACATGTAGGAGTAGGCTCCCGCCGCGGGTCAAACGAGGATAGACCGGTGGAACCCTGGGCCTATCCTTGGTTTTCCATGTAGATATGACCTAAACAAGCCTAAACCACCAAGAAAGTGCGTTGTTCAACCCTCGTACGGAGAATGCTATGGGGGTAGACCCGCGGGGCCCTCGGATTAGGGTTTCGTTCGGAAAAGGACCGCCCGAGTGCCGGGATGCCACGGGAACATGTGTGTGGCCCTAGCATATATGCACAAGGGTGGTGGATTGCCCCTAGATGGAAAACCTAGCTCCCGGGTGTGACCGTCCACGTTGCACGCGATAACACCTATAGAAGTGTGCTGGACATGTACGAGTAGGCTCCCGCCGCGGGTCAAACGAGGGTAGACCGGTGGAAACCTGGGCATATCCTTGGTTTTCCATGTAAATATGATCTAAACAAGCCTAAACCACCAAGAGAGTGCGTTCTTCAACCCTCGTACGGAGAATGCTACGGGGGTAGACCCGCGGGTCCCTCGGATTAGGGTTTCGTCGGAAAAGGACCGCCCGAGTGCCGGGATGCCACGGGAACATGCGTGTGGCCCTAGTATACATGCACAAGGGTGGTGGATTGCCCCTATATGGAAAACCTAGCTCCCGGATGTGACCGTCCACGTTGCACGCGACAACACCAATAGAAGTGTGCTGGACATGTACGAGTAGGCTCCTACCGCGGGTCAAACGAGGGTAGACCGGTGGAAACCTGGGCCTATCCTTGGTTTTCCATGTAGATATGACCTAAACAAGCCTAAACCACCAAGAGAGTGCGTTGTTGAACCCTCGTACAGAGAATGCTACGGGGGTAGACCCGCGGGTCCCTCGGATTAGGGTTTCGTCGGAAAAGGACCGCCCGAGTGCCGGGATGCCACGGGAACATGCGTGTGGCCCTAGCATACATGCACAAGGGTGGTGGATTGCCCCTAGATGGAAAACGTAGCTCCCGGGTGTGACCGTCCATGTTGCAGGCGATAACACCTATAGAAGTGTGCTGGACATGTACGAGTAGGCTCCCGCCGCGGGTCAAACGAGGGTAGACCGGTGGAACCCTAGGCCTATCCTTGGTTTTCCATGTAGATATGACCTAAACAAGCCTAAACCACCAAGAGAGTGCGTTGTTCAACCCTCGTACGGAGAATGCTACGGGGGTAGACCCGCGGGTCCCTCGGATTAGGGTTTCGTCGGAAAAGGACCGCCCGAGTGCCGGGATGCCACGGGAACATGCGTGTGGCCCTAGCATAAATGCACAAGGGTGGTGGATTGCCCCTAGATGGAAAAACCTAGCTCCCGGGTGTGACCGTCCACGTTGCAGGCGATAACACCTATAGAAGTGTGCTGGACATGTACGAGTAGGCTCCCGCCGCGGGTCAAACGAGGGTAGACCGGTGGAACCCTAGGCCTATCCTTGGTTTTCCATGTAGATATGACCTAAACAATCCTAAACCACCAAGAGAGTGCGTTGTTCAACCCTCGTATGGAGAATGCTTCGGGGGTAGACCCGTGGGTCCCACGTATTAGGGTTTCGTCGGAAAAGGACCGCCCGAGTGCCGGGATGCCACGGGAACATGCGTGTGGCCCTAGCATACATACACAAGGGTGGTGGATTGCCCCAAGATGGAAAACCTAGCTCCCGGGTGTGACCGTCCATGTTGCACGCGATAACACCTATAGAAGTGTGCTGGACATGTACGAGTAGGCTCCCGCCGCTGGTCAAACGAGGGTAGACCGGTGGAACCCTGGGCCTATCCTCGGTTTTCCATGTAGATATGACCTAAACAAGCCTAAACCACCAAGAGAGTGCGTTGTTCAACCCTCGTACGGAGAATGCTACGGGGGTAGACCCGCGGGTCCCTCGGATTAGGGTTTCGTCGGAAAAGGACCGCCCGAGTGCCGGGATGCCACGGGAACATGCGTGTGGCCCTAGCATAAATGCACAAGGGTGGTGGATTGCCCCTAGATGGAAAAACCTAGCTCCCGGGTGTGACCGTCCACGTTGCATGCGATAACACCTATAGAAGTGTGCTGGACATGTACGAGTAGGCTCCCGCCGCGGGTCAAACGAGGGTAGACCGGTGGAACCCTAGGCCTATCCTTGGTTTTCCATGTAGATATGACCTAAACAAGCCTAAACCACCAAGAGAGTGCGTTCTTCAAGCCTCGTACGGAGAATGCTATGGGGGTAGACCCGCGGGTCCCTCGGATTAGGGTTTCGTCGGAAAAGGACCGCCCGAGTGGCGGGATGCCACGGGAACATGCGTGTGGCCCTAGCATACATGCACAAGGGTGGTGGATTGCCCCTAGATGGAAAACCTAGCTCCCGGATGTGACCCTCCACGTTGCACGCGATAACACCTATAGAAGTGTGCTGGACATGTAGGAGTAGGCTCCCGCCGCGGGTCAAACGAGGATAGACCGGTGGAACCCTGGGCCTATCCTTGGTTTTCCATGTAGATATGACCTAAACAAGCCTAAACCACCAAGAAAGTGCGTTGTTCAACCCTCGTACGGAGAATGCTATGGGGGTAGACCCGCGGGGCCCTCGGATTAGGGTTTCGTTCGGAAAAGGACCGCCCGAGTGCCGGGATGCCACGGGAACATGTGTGTGGCCCTAGCATATATGCACAAGGGTGGTGGATTGCCCCTAGATGGAAAACCTAGCTCCCGGGTGTGACCGTCCACGTTGCACGCGATAACACCTATAGAAGTGTGCTGGACATGTACGAGTAGGCTCCCGCCGCGGGTCAAACGAGGGTAGACCGGTGGAAACCTGGGCATATCCTTGGTTTTCCATGTAAATATGATCTAAACAAGCCTAAACCACCAAGAGAGTGCGTTCTTCAACCCTCGTACGGAGAATGCTACGGGGGTAGACCCGCGGGTCCCTCGGATTAGGGTTTCGTCGGAAAAGGACCGCCCGAGTGCCGGGATGCCACGGGAACATGCGTGTGGCCCTAGTATACATGCACAAGGGTGGTGGATTGCCCCTATATGGAAAACCTAGCTCCCGGATGTGACCGTCCACGTTGCACGCGACAACACCTATAGAAGTGTGCTGGACATGTACGAGTAGGCTCCTACCGCGGGTCAAACGAGGGTAGACCGGTGGAAACCTGGGCCTATCCTTGGTTTTCCATGTAGATATGACCTAAACAAGCCTAAACCACCAAGAGAGTGCGTTGTTGAACCCTCGTACAGAGAATGCTACGGGGGTAGACCCGCGGGTCCCTCGGATTAGGGTTTCGTCGGAAAAGGACCGCCCGAGTGCCGGGATGCCACGGGAACATGCGTGTGGCCCTAGCATACATGCACAAGGGTGGTGGATTGCCCCTAGATGGAAAACGTAGCTCCCGGGTGTGACCGTCCATGTTGCAGGCGATAACACCTATAGAAGTGTGCTGGACATGTACGAGTAGGCTCCCGCCGCGGGTCAAACGAGGGTAGACCGGTGGAACCCTAGGCCTATCCTTGGTTTTCCTTGTAGATATGACCTAAACAAGCCTAAACCACCAAGAGAGTGCGTTCTTCAACCCTCGTATGGAGAATGCTACGGGGTAGACCCGCGGGTCCCTCGGATTAGGGTTTCGTCGGAAAAGGACCGCCCGAGTGCCGGGATGCCACGGGAACATGCGTGTGGCCCTAGCATAGATGCACAAGGGTGGTGGATTGCCCCTAGATGGAAAACCTAGCTCCCGGCTGTGACCGTCCACGTTGCATGCGATAACACCTGTAGAAGTGTGCTGGACATGTAGGAGTAGGCTCCCGCCGCGGGTCAAACGAGGGTAGACTGGTGGAACCATGGGCCTATCCTTGGTTTTCCATGTAGATATGACCTAAACAAGCCTAAACCACCAAGAGAGTGCGTTATTCAACCCTCGTACGGAGAATGCTACGGGGGTAGACCCGCGGGTCCCTCGGATTAGGGTTTCATCGGAAAAGGACTGCCCGAGTGCCGGGATGCCACGGGAACATGCGTGTGGCCTAGCATACATGCACAAGGGTGGTGGATTGCCCCTAGATGGAAAACCTAGCTCCAGGGTGTGACCGTCCATGTTGCATGCGATAACACCTATAGAATTGTGTTGGACATGTACGAGTAGGCTCCCGCCGCGGGTCAAACGAGGGTAGACCGGTGGAACCCTGGGCCTATCCTTGGTTTTCCATGTAGATATGACCTAAACAAGCCTAAACCACCAAGAGAGTGCGTTGTTGAACCCTCGTACGGAGAATGCTACGGGGGTAGACCCGCGGGTCCCTCGGATTAGGGTTTCATCGGAAAAGGACCGCCCGAGTGGCGGGATGCCACGGGAACATGCGTGTGGCCCTAGCATACATGCACAAGGGTGGTGGATTGCCCCTAGATGGAAAACCTAGCTCCCGGGTGTGACCGTCCATGTTGCACGCGATAACACCTATAGAAGTGTGCTGGACATGTACGAGTAGGCTCCCGCTGCTGGTCAAACGAGGGTAGACCGGTGGAACCCTGGGCCTATCCTTGGTTTTCCATGTAAATATGATCTAAACAAGCCTAAACCACCAAGAGAGTGCGTTCTTCAACCCTCGTACGGAGAATGCTACGGGGTAGACCCGCGGGTCCCTCGGATTAGGGTTTCGTCGGAAAAGGACCGCCCGAGTGCCGGGATGCCACAGGAACATGCGTGTGGCCCTAGCATACATGCACAAGGGTGGTGGATTGCCCCCTAGATGGAAAACCTAGCTCCCGGGTGTGACCGTCCACGTTGCATGCGATAACACCTATAGAAGTGTGCTGGACATGTACGAGTAGGCTCCCGCCGCGGGTCAAACGAGGGTAGACCGGTGGAACCCTGGGCCTATCCTTGGTTTTCCATGTAGATATGACCTAAACAAGCCTAAACCACCAAGAGAGTGCGTTGTTCAACCCTCGTACGGAGAATGCTACGGGGGTAGACCCGCGGGTCCCTCGGATTAGGGTTTCGTCGGAAAAGGACCGCCCGAGTGCCGGGATGCCACGGGAACATGCGTGTGGCCCTAGCATACATGCACAAGGGTGGTGGATTGCCCCTAGATGGAAAACCTAGCTCCCGGGTGTGACCGTCCACGTTGCATGTGATAACACCTATAGAAGTGTGCTGGACATGTACGAGTAGGCTCCCGCCGCGGGTCAAACGAGGGTAGACCGGTGGAACCCTAGGCCTATCCTTGGTTTTCCATGTAGATATGACCTAAACAAGCCTAAACCACCAAGAGAGTGCGTTGTGCAACCCTCGTACGGAGAATGCTACGGGGGTAGACCCGCGGGTCCCTCGGATTAGGGTTTCATCGGAAAAGGTCCGCCCGAGTGGCGGGATGCCACGGGAACATGCGTGTGGCCCTAGCATACATGCACAAGGGTGGTGGATTGCCCCTAGATGGAAAACCTAGCTCCCGGGTGTGACCGTCCACGTTGCACGCGATAACAACTATAGAAGTGTGCTGGACATGTACGTGTAGGCTCCCGCCGCTGGTCAAACGAGGGTAGACCGGTGGAACCCTGGGCCTATCCTTGGTTTTCCATGTAAATATGATCTAAACAAGCCTAAACCACCAAGAGAGTGCGTTGTTCAACCCTCGTACGGAGAATGCTACGGGGGTAGACCCGCGGGTCCCTCGGATTAGGGTTTCGTTGGAAAAGGACCGCCCGAGTGCCGGGATGCCACGGGAACATGCGTGTGGCCCTAGCATACATGCACAAGGGTGGTGGATTGCCCCTAGATGGAAAACCTAGCTCCCGGGTGTGACCCTCCACGTTGCACGCGATAACACCTATAGAAATGTGCTGGACATGTACGAGTAGGCTCCCGCCGCGGGTCAAACAAGGGTAGACCGGTGGAAACCTGGGCCTATCCTTGGTTTTCCATGTAGATATGACCTAAACAAGCCTAAACCATCAAGAGAGCGTTGTTGAACCCTCGTACGGAGAATGCTACGGGGTAGACCCGCGGGTCCCTCGGATTAGGGTTTCGTCGGAATAGGACCGCCCGAGTGCCGGGATGCCACGGGAACATGCGTGTGGCCCTAGCATAGATGCACAAGGGTGGTGGATTGCCCCTAGATGGAAAACCTAGCTCCCGACTGTGACCGTCCACGTTGCATGCGATAACACCTATAGAAGTGTGCTGGACATGTAGGAGTAGGCTCCCGCCGCGGGTCAAACGAGGGTAGACCGGTGGAACCATGGGCCTATCCTTGGTTTTCCATGTAGATATGACCTAAACAATCCTAAACCACCAAGAGAGTGCGTTATTCAACCCTCGTACGGAGAATGCTACGGGGGTAGACCCGCGGGTCCCTCGGATTAGGGTTTCATCGGAAAAGGACTGCCTGAGTGCCGGGATGCCACAGGAACATGCGTGTGGCCTAGCATACATGCACAAGGGTGGTGGATTGCCCCTAGATGGAAAAACTAGCTCCAGGGTGTGACCGTCCATGTTGCATGCGATAACACCTATAGAATTGTGTTGGACATGTACGAGTAGGCTCCCGCCGCGGGTCAAACGAGGGTAGACCGGTGGAACCCTGGGCCTATCCTTGGTTTTACATGTAGATATGACCTAAACAAGCCTAAACCACCAAGAGAGTGCGTTGTTGAACCCTCATACGGAGAATGCTACGGGGGTAGACCCGGGGGTCCCTCGGATTAGGGTTTCGTCGGAAAAGGACCGCCCGAGTGCAGGGATGCCACGGGAACATGCGTGTGGCCCTAGCATACATGCACAAGGGTTGTGGATTGCCCCTAGATGGAAAACCTAGCTCCCGGGTGTGACCATCCACGTTGCACGCGATAACACCTATAGAAGTGTGCTGGACATGTAGGAGTAGGCTCCCGCTGCTGGTCAAACGAGGGTAGACCGGTGGAACCCTGTGCCTATCCTTGCTTTTCCATGTAGATATGACCTAAACAAGCCTAAACCACCAAGAGAGTGCGTTGTTGAACCCTCGTACGGAGAATGCTACGGGGGTAGACCCGCGGGTCCCTCGGATTAGGGTTTCGTCGGAAAAGGACCGTCCGAGTGCCGGGATGCCACGGGAACATGCGTGTGGCCCTAGCATACATGCACAAGGGTGGTGGATTGCCCCTAGATGGAAAACCTAGCTCCCGGGTGTGACCGTCCACGTTGCACGCGATAACACCTATAGAAGTGTGCTGGACATGTAGGAGTAGGCTCCCGCCGCGGGTCAAACGAGGATAGACCGGTGGAACCCTGGGCCTATCCTTGGTTTTCCATGTAGATATGACCTAAACAAGCCTAAACCACCAAGAGAGTGCGTTGTTCAACCCTCGTACGGAGAATGCTATGGGGGTAGACCCGCGGGGCCCTCGAATTAGGGTTTCGTTCGGAAAAGGACCGCCCGAGTGCCGGGATGCCACGGGAACATGTGTGTGGCCCTAGCATACATGCACAAGGGTGGTGGATTGCCCCTAGATGGAAAACCTAGCTCCCGGGTGTGACCGTCCACGTTGCACGCGATAACACCTATAGAAGTGTGCTGGACATGTACGAGTAGGCTCCCGCCGCTGGTCAAACGAGGGTAGACCGGTGGAACCCTGGGCCTATCCTTGGTTTTCCATGTAAATATGATCTAAACAAGCCTAAACCACCAAGAGAGTGCGTTCTTCAACCCTCGTACGGAGAATGCTACGGGGGTAGACCAGCGGGTCCCTCGGATTAGGGTTTCGTCGGAAAAGGACCGCCCGAGTGCCGGGATGCCACGGGAACATGCGTGTGGCCCTAATATACATGCACAAGGGTGGTGGATTGCCCCTATATGGAAAACCTAGCTCCCGGGTGTGACCGTCCACGTTGCACGTGACAACACCTATAGAAGTGTGCTGGACATGTACGAGTAGGCTCCTACCGCGGGTCAAACGAGGGTAGACCGGTGGAAACCTGGGCCTATCCTTGGTTTTCCATGTAGATATGACCTAAACAAGCCTAAACCACCAAGAGAGTGCGTTGTTGAACCCTCGTACAGAGAATGCTACGGGGGTAGACCCGCGGGTCCCTCGGATTAGGGTTTCGTCGGAAAAGGACCGCCCGAGTGCCGGGATGCCACGGGAACATGCGTATGGCCCTAGCATAAAGGCACAAGGGTGGTGGATTGCCCCTAGATGGAAAACGTAGCTCCCGGGTGTGACCGTCCACGTTGCAGGCGATAACACCTATAGAAGTGTGCTGGACATGTACGAGTAGGCTCCCGCCGCGGGTCAAACGAGGGTAGACCGGTGGAACCCTAGGCCTATCCTTGGTTTTCCATGTAGATATGACCTAAAAAATCCTAAACCACCAAGAGAGTGCGTTGTTCAACCCTCGTACGGAGAATGCTTCGGGGGTAGACCCGTGGGTCCCTCGTATTAGGGTTTCGTCGGAAAAGGACCGCCCGAGTGCCGGGATGCCACGGGAACATGCGTGTGGCCCTAGCATACATACACAAGGGTGGTGGATTTCTCCTAGATGGAAAACCTAGCTCCCGGGTGTGACCGTCCATGTTGCACGCGATAACACCTATAGAAGTGTGCTGGACATGTACGAGTAGGCTGCCGCCGCTGGTCAAACGAGGGTAGACCGGTGGAACCCTGGGCCTATCCTTGGTTTTCCATATAGATATGACCTAAACAAGCCTAAATCACCAAGAGAGTGCGTTGTTCAACCCTCGTACGGAGAATGCTATGGGGGTAGACCCGCGGGTCCCTCGGATTAGGGTTTCGTCGGAAAAGGACCCTCCGAGTGCCAGGATGCCACGGGAACATGCTTGTAGCCCTAGCATACATGCACAAGGGTGGTGGATTGCCCCAAGATGGAAAACCTAGATCCCGGGTGTGACCGTCCACGTTGCACGCGATAACACCTATAGAAGTGTGCTGGACATGTACGAGTAGGCTCCCGCCGCTGGTCAAACGAGGGTAGACCGGTGGAACCCTGGGCCTATCCTCGGTTTTCCATGTAGATATGACCTAAACAAGCCTAAACCACCAAGAGAGTGCGTTGTTCAACCCTCGTACGGAGAATGCTACGGGGGTAGACCCGCGGGTCCCTCGGATTAGGGTTTCGTCGGAAAAGGACCGCCCGAGTGCCGGGATGCCACGGGAACATGCGTGTGGCCCTAGCATAAATGCACAAGGGTGGTGGATTGCCCCTAGATGGAAAAACCTAGCTCCCGGGTGTGACCGTCCACGTTGCATGCGATAACACCTATAGAAGTGTGCTGGACATGTACGAGTAGGCTCCCGCCGCGGGTCAAACGAGGGTAGACCGGTGGAACCCTAGGCCTATCCTTGGTTTTCCATGTAGATATGACCTAAACAAGCCTAAACCACCAAGAGAGTGCGTTGTTCAAGCCTCGTACGGAGAATGCTACGGGGGTAGACCCGCGGGTCCCTCGGATTAGGGTTTCATCGGAAAAGGACCGCCCGAGTGGCGGGATGCCACGGGAACATGCGTGTGGCCCTAGCATACATGCACAAGGGTGGTGGATTGCCCCTAGATGGAAAACCTAGCTCCCGGGTGTGACCATCCACGTTGCACGCGATAACACCTATAGAAGTGTGCTTGACATGTAGGAGTAGGCTCCCGCCGCGGGTCAAACGAGGATAGACCGGTGGAACCCTGGGCCTATCCTTGGGTTTCCATGTAGATATGACCTAAACAAGCCTAAACCACCAAGAAAGTGCGTTGTTCAACCCTCGTACGGAGAATGCTATGGGGGTAGACCCGCGGGGCCCTCGGATTAGGGTTTCGTTCGGAAAAGGACCGCCCGAGTGCCGGGATGCCACGGGAACATGTGTGTGGCCCTAGCATACATGCACAAGGGTGGTGGATTGCCCCTAGATGGAAAACCTAGCTCCCGGGTGTGACCGTCCACGTTGCACGCGATAACACCTATAGAAGTGTGCTGGACATGTACGAGTAGGCTCCCGCCGCGGGTCAAACGAGGGTAGACCGGTGGAAACCTGGGCATATCCTTGGTTTTCCATGTAAATATGATCTAAACAAGCCTAAACCACCAAGAGAGTGCGTTCTTCAACCCTCGTACGGAGAATGCTACGGGGGTAGACCCGCGGGTCCCTCGGATTAGGGTTTCGTCGGAAAAGGACCGCCCGAGTGCCGGGATGCCACGGGAACATGCGTGTGGCCCTAGTATACATGCACAAGGGTGGTGGATTGCCCCTATATGGAAAACCTAGCTCCCGGATGTGACCGTCCACGTTGCACGCGACAACACCTATAGAAGTGTGCTGGACATGTACGAGTAGGCTCCTACCGCGGGTCAAACGAGGGTAGACCGGTGGAAACCTAGGCCTATCCTTGGTTTTCCATGTAGATATGACCTAAACAAGCCTAAACCACCAAGAGAGTGCGTTGTTGAACCCTCGTACAGAGAATGCTACGGGGGTAGACCCGCGGGTCCCTCAGATTAGGGTTTCGTCGGAAAAGGACCGCCCGAGTGCCGGGATGCCACGGGAACATGCGTGTGGCCCTAGCATACATGCACAAGGGTGGTGGATTGCCCCTAGATGGAAAACGTAGCTCCCGGGTGTGACCGTCCACGTTGCAGGCGATAACACCTATAGAAGTGTGCTGGACATGTACGAGTAGGCTCCCGCCGCGGGTCAAACGAGGGTAGACCGGTGGAACCCTAGGCCTATCCTTGGTTTTCCATGTAGATATGACCTAAACAAGCCTAAACCACCAAGAGAGTGCGTTCTTCAACCCTCGTATGGAGAATGCTACGGGGTAGACCCGCGGGTCCCTCGGATTAGGGTTTCGTCGGAAAAGGACCGCCCGAGTGCCGGGATGCCACGGGAACATGCGTGTGGCCCTAGCATAGATGCACAAGGGTGGTGGATTTCCCCTAGATGGAAAACCTAGCTCCCGGCTGTGACCGTCCACGTTGCATGCGATAACACCTGTAGAAGTGTGCTGGACATGTAGGAGTAGGCTCCCGCCGCGGGTCAAACGAGGGTAGACTGGTGGAACCATGGGCCTATCCTTGGTTTTCCATGTAGATATAACCTAAACAAGCCTAAACCACCAAGAGAGTGCGTTATTCAACCCTCGTACGGAGAATGCTACGGGGGTAGACCCGCGGGTCCCTCGGATTAGGGTTTCATCGGAAAAGGACTGCCCGAGTGCCGGGATGCCACGGGAACATGCGTGTGGCCTAGCATACATGCACAAGGGTGGTGGATTGCCCCTAGATGGAAAACCTAGCTCCAGGGTGTGACCGTCCATGTTGCATGCGATAACACCTATAGAATTGTGTTGGACATGTACGAGTAGGCTCCCGCCGCGGGTCAAACGAGGGTAGACCGGTGGAACCCTGGGCCTATCCTTGGTTTTCCATGTAGATATGACCTAAACAAGCCTAAACCACCAAGAGAGTGCGTTGTTGAACCCTCGTACGGAGAATGCTACGGGGGTAGACCCGCGGGTCCCTCGGATTAGGGTTTCATCGGAAAAGGACCGCCCGAGTGGCGGGATGCCACGGGAACATGCGTGTGGCCCTAGCATACATGCACAAGGGTGGTGGATTGCCCCTAGATGGAAAACCTAGCTCCCGGGTGTGACCGTCCATGTTGCACGCGATAACACCTATAGAAGTGTGCTGGACATGTACGAGTAGCCTCCCGCTGCTGGTCAAACGAGGGTAGACCGGTGGAACCCTGGGCCTATCCTTGGTTTTCCATGTAAATATGATCTAAACAAGCCTAAACCACCAAGAGAGTGCGTTATTCAACCCTCGTACGGAGAATGCTACGGGGGTAGACCCGCGGGTCCCTCGGATTAGGGTTTCGTCGGAAAAGGACCGCCCGAGTGCCGGGATGCCACAGGAACATGCGTGTGGCCCTAGCATACATGCACAAGGGTGGTGGATTGCCCCCTAGATGGAAAACCTAGCTCCCGGGTGTGACCGTCCACGTTGCATGCGATAACACCTATAGAAGTGTGCTGGACATGTACGAGTAGGCTCCCGCCGCGGGTCAAACGAGGGTAGACCGGTGGAACCCTGGGCCTATCCTTGGTTTTCCATGTAGATATGACCTAAACAAGCCTAAACCACCAAGAGAGTGCGTTGTTCAACCCTCGTACGGAGAATGCTACGGGGGTAGACCCGCGGGTCCCTCGGATTAGGGTTTCGTCGGAAAAGGACCGCCCGAGTGCCGGGATGCCACGGGAACATGCGTGTGGCCCTAGCATACATGCACAAGGGTGGTGGATTGCCCCTAGATGGAAAACCTAGCTCCCGGGTGTGACCGTCCACGTTGCATGCGATAACACCTATAGAAGTGTGCTGGACATGTACGAGTAGGCTCCCGCCGCGGGTCAAACGAGGGTAGACCGGTGGAACCCTAGGCCTATCCTTGGTTTTCCATGTAGATATGACCTACACAAGCCTAAACCACCAAGAGAGTGCGTTGTGCAACCCTCGTACGGAGAATGCTACGGGGGTAGACCCGCGGGTCCCTCGGATTAGGGTTTCATCGGAAAAGGTCCGCCCGAGTGGCGGGATGCCACGGGAACATGCGTGTGGCCCTAGCATACATGCACAAGGGTGGTGGATTGCCCCTAGATGGAAAACCTAGCTCCCGGGTGTGACCGTCCACGTTGCACGCGATAACAACTATAGAAGTGTGCTGGACATGTACGTGTAGGCTCCCGCCGTTGGTCAAACGAGGGTAGACCGGTGGAACCCTGGGCCTATCCTTGGTTTTCCATGTAAATATGATCTAAACAAGCCTAAACCACCAAGAGAGTGCGTTGTTCAACCCTCGTACGGAGAATGCTACGGGGGTAGACCCGCGGGTCCCTCGGATTAGGGTTTCGTTGGAAAAGGACCGCCCGAGTGCCGGGATGCCACGGGAACATGCGTGTGGCCCTAGCATACATGCACAAGGGTGGTGGATTGCCCCTAGATGGAAAACCTAGGTCCCGGGTGTGACCCTCCACGTTGCACGCGATAACACCTATAGAAGTGTGCTGGACATGTACGAGTAGGCTCCCGCCGCGGGTCAAACAAGGGTAGACCGGTGGAAACCTGGGCCTATCCTTGGTTTTCCATGTAGATATGACCTAAACAAGCCTAAACCATCAAGAGAGCGTTGTTGAACCCTCGTACAGAGAATGCTATGGGGTAGACCCGCGGGTCCCTCGGATTAGGGTTTCGTCGGAAAAGGACCGCCCGAGTGCCGGGATGCCACGGGAACATGCGTGTGGCCCTAGCATAGATGCACAAGGGTGGTGGATTGCCCCTAGATGGAAAACCTAGCTCCCGACTGTGACCGTCCACGTTGCATGCGATAACACCTATAGAAGTGTGCTGGACATGTAGGAGTAGGCTCCCGCCGCGGGTCAAACGAGGGTAGACCGGTGGAACCATGGGCCTATCCTTGGTTTTCCATGTAGATATGACCTAAACAATCCTAAACCACCAAGAGAGTGCGTTATTCAACCCTCGTACGGAGAATGCTACGGGGGTAGACCCGCGGGTCCCTCGGATTAGGGTTTCATCGGAAAAGGACTGCCTGAGTGCCGGGATGCCACGGGAACATGCGTGTGGCCTAGCATACATGCACAAGGGTGGTGGATTGCCCCTAGATGGAAAAACTAGCTCCAGGGTGTGACCGTCCATGTTGCATGCGATAACACCTATAGAATTGTGTTGGACATGTACAGTAGGCTCCCGCCGCGGGTCAAACGAGGGTAGACCGGTGGAACCCTGGGCCTATCCTTGGTTTTACATGTAGATATGACCTAAACAAGCCTAAACCACCAAGAGAGTGCGTTGTTGAACCCTCGTACGGAGAATGCTACGGGGGTAGACCCGCGGGTCCCTCGGATTAGGGTTTCGTTGGAAAAGGACCGCCCGAGTGCCGGGATGCCACGGGAACATGCGTGTGGCCCTAGCATACATGCACAAGGGTTGTGGATTGCCCCTAGATGGAAAACCTAGCTCCCGGGTGTGACCATCCACGTTGCACGCGATAACACCTATAGAAGTGTGCTGGACATGTAGGAGTAGGCTCCCCCCGCGGGGCAAACGAGGATAGACTGGTGGAACCCTGGGCCTATCCTTGGTTTTCCATGTAGATATGACCTAAACAAGCCTAAAACACCAAGAGAGTGCGTTGTTCAACCCTCGTACGGAGAATGCTATGGGGGTAGACCCGCGGGGCCCTCGAATTAGGGTTTCGTTCGAAAAAGGACCGCCCGAGTGCCGGGATGCCACGGGAACATGTGTGTGGCCCTACCATACATGCACAAGGGTGGTGGATTTCCCCTAGATGGAAAACCTAGCTCCCGGGTGTGACCGTCCACGTTGCACGTGATAACACCTATAGAAGTGTGCTGGACATGTACGAGTAGGCTCCCGCCGCTGGTCAAACGAGGGTAGACCGGTGGAACCCTGGGCCTATCCTTGGTTTTCCATGTAAATATGATCTAAACAAGCCTAAACCACCAAGAGAGTGCGTTCTTCAACCCTCGTACGGAGAATGCTACGGGGGTAGACCCGCGGGTCCCTCGGATTAGGGTTTCGTCGGAAAAGGACCGCCCGAGTGCCGGGATGCCACGGGAACATGCGTGTGGCCCTAGTATACATGCACAAGGGTGGTGGATTGCCCCTATATGGAAAACCTAGCTCCCGGGTGTGACCGTCCACGTTGCACGCGACAACACCTATAGAAGTGTGCTGGACATGTACGAGTAGGCTCCTACCGCGGGTCAAACGAGGGTAGACCGGTGGAAACCTGGGCCTATCCTTGGTTTTCCATGTAGATATGACCTAAACAAGCCTAAACCACCAAGAGAGTGCGTTGTTGAACCCTCGTACAGAGAATGCTACGGGGGTAGACCCGCGGGTCCCTCGGATTAGGGTTTCGTCGGAAAAGGACCGCCCGAGTGCCGGGATGCCACGGGAACATGCGTGTGGCCCTAGCATACATGCACAAGGGTGGTGGATTGCCCCTAGATGGAAAACCTAGCTCCCGGGTGTGACCGTCCACGTTGCATGCGATAACACCTATAGAAGTGTGCTGGACATGTACGAGTAGGCTCCCGCCGCGGGTCAAACGAGGGTAGACCGGTGGAACCCTAGGCCTATCCTTGGTTTTCCATGTAGATATGACCTAAACAAGCCTAAACCACCAAGAGAGTGCGTTGTGCAACCCTCGTACGGAGAATGCTACGGGGGTAGACCCGCGGGTCCCTCGGATTAGGGTTTCATCGGAAAAGGTCCGCCCGAGTGGCGGGATGCCACGGGAACATGCGTGTGGCCCTAGCATACATGCACAAGGGTGGTGGATTGCCCCTAGATGGAAAACCTAGCTCCCGGGTGTGACCGTCCACGTTGCACGCGATAACAACTATAGAAGTGTGCTGGACATGTACGTGTAGGCTCCCGCCGCTGGTCAAACGAGGGTAGACCGGTGGAACCCTGGGCCTATCCTTGGTTTTCCATGTAAATATGATCTAAACAAGCCTAAACCACCAAGAGAGTGCGTTGTTAAACCCTCGTACGGAGAATGCTACGGGGGTAGACCCGCGGGTCCCTCGGATTAGGGTTTCGTTGGAAAAGGACCGCCCGAGTGCCGGGATGCCACGGGAACATGCGTGTGGCCCTAGCATACATGCACAAGGGTGGTGGATTGCCCCTAGATGGAAAACCTAGGTCCCGGGTGTGACCCTCCACGTTGCACGCGATAACACCTATAGAAGTTTGCTGGACATGTACGAGTAGGCTCCCGCCGCGGGTCAAACAAGGGTAGACCGGTGGAAACCTGGGCCTATCCTTGGTTTTCCATGTAGATATGACCTAAACAAGCCTAAACCATCAAGAGAGCGTTGTTGAACCCTCGTACGGAGAATGCTACGGGGTAGACCCGCGGGTCCCTCGGATTAGGGTTTCGTCGGAAAAGGACCGCCCGAGTGCCGGGATGCCACGGGAACATGCGTGTGGCCCTAGCATAGATGCACAAGGGTGGTGGATTGCCCCTAGATGGAAAACCTAGCTCCCGACTGTGACCGTCCACGTTGCATGCGATAACACCTATAGAAGTGTGCTGGACATGTAGGAGTAGGCTCCCGCCGCGGGTCAAACGAGGGTAGACCGGTGGAACCATGGGCCTATCCTTGGTTTTCCATGTAGATATGACCTAAACAATCCTAAACCACCAAGAGAGTGCGTTATTCAACCCTCGTACGGAGAATGCTACGGGGGTAGACCCGCGGGTCCCTCGGATTAGGGTTTCATCGGAAAAGGACTGCCTGAGTGCCGGGATGCCACGGGAACATGCGTGTGGCCTAGCATACATGCACAAGGGTGGTGGATTGCCCCTAGATGGAAAAACTAGCTCCAGGGTGTGACCGTCCATGTTGCATGCGATAACACCTATAGAATTGTGTTGGACATGTACGAGTAGGCTCCCGCCGCGGGTCAAATGAGGGTAGACCGGTGGAACCCTGGGCCTATCCTTGGTTTTACATGTAGATATGACCTAAACAAGCCTAAACCACCAAGAGAGTGCGTTGTTGAACCCTCGTACGGAGAATGCTACGGGGGTAGACCCGCGGGTCCCTCGGATTAGGGTTTCGTCGGAAAAGGACCGCCCGAGTGCCGGGATGCCACGGGAACATGCGTGTGGCCCTAGCATACATGCACAAGGGTTGTGGATTGCCCCTAGATGGAAAACCTAGCTCCCGGGTGTGACCATCCACGTTGCACGCGATAACACCTATAGAAGTGTGCTGGACATGTAGGAGTAGGCTCCCCCCGCGGGGCAAACGAGGATAGACTGGTGGAACCCTGGGCCTATCCTTGGTTTTCCATGTAGATATGACCTAAACAAGCCTAAACCACCAAGAGAGTGCATTGTTCAACCCTCGTACGGAGAATGCTATGGGGGTAGACCCGCGGGGCCCTCGAATTAGGGTTTCGTTCAAAAAAGGACCGCCCGAGTGCCGGGATGCCACGGGAACATGTGTGTGGCCCTACCATACATGCACAAGGGTGGTGGATTTCCCCTAGATGGAAAACCTAGCTCCCGGGTGTGACCGTCCACGTTGCACGTGATAACACCTATAGAAGTGTGCTGGACATGTACGAGTAGGCTCCCGCCGCTGGTCAAACGAGGGTAGACCGGTGGAACCCTGGGCCTATCCTTGGTTTTCCATGTAAATATGATCTAAACAAGCCTAAACCACCAAGAGAGTGCGTTCTTCAACCCTCGTACGGAGAATGCTACGGGGGTAGACCCGCGGGTCCCTCGGATTAGGGTTTCGTCGGAAAAGGACCGCCCGAGTGCCGGGATGCCACGGGAACATGCGTGTGGCCCTAGTATACATGCACAAGGGTGGTGGATTGCCCCTATATGGAAAACCTAGCTCCCGGGTGTGACCGTCCACGTTGCACGCGACAACACCTATAGAAGTGTGCTGGACATGTACGAGTAGGCTCCTACCGCGGGTCAAACGAGGGTAGACCGGTGGAAACCTGGGCCTATCCTTGGTTTTCCATGCAGATATGACCTAAACAAGCCAAAACCACCAAGAGAGTGCGTTGTTGAACCCTCGTACAGAGAATGCTACGGGGGTAGACCCGCGGGTCCCTCGGATTAGGGTTTCGTCGGAAAAGGACCGCCCGAGTGCCGGGATGCCACGGGAACATGCGTGTGGCCCTAGCATACATGCACAAGGGTGGTGGATTGCCCCTAGATGGAAAACGTAGCTCCCAGGTGTGACCGTCCATGTTGCAGGCGACAACACCTATAGAAGTGTGCTGGACATGTACGAGTAGGCTCCCGCCGCGGGTCAAACGAGGGTAGACCGGTGGAACCCTAGGCCTATCCTTGGTTTTCCTTGTAGATATGACCTAAACAATCCTAAACCACCAAGAGAGTGCGTTGTTCAACCCTCGTACGGAGAATGCTACGGGGGTAGACCCGTGGGTCCCTCGAATTAGAGTTTCATCGGAAAAGGACCGCCCGAGTGCCGGGATGCCACGGGAACATGCGTGTGGCCCTAGCATACATGCACAAGGGTGGTGGATTGCCCCTAGATGGAAAACTTAGCTCCCGGGTGTGACCCTCCACGTTGCACGCGATAACACCTATAGAAGTGTGCTGGACATGTACGAGTAGGCTCCCGCCGCGGGTCAAACAAGGGTAGACCGGTGGAAACCTGGGCCTATCCTTGGTTTTCCATGTAGATATGACCTAAACAAGCCTAAACCATCAAGAGAGCGTTGTTGAACCCTCGTACGGAGAATGCTACGGGGTAGACCCGCGGGTCCCTCGGATTAGGGTTTCGTCGGAAAAGGACCGCCCGAGTGCCGGGATGCCACGGGAACATGCGTGTGGCCCTAGCATAGATGCACAAGGGTGGTGGATTGCCCCTAGATGGAAAACCTAGCTCCCGGCTGTGACCGTCCACGTTGCATGCGATAACACCTATAGAAGTGTGCTGGACATGTAGGAGTAGGCTCCCGCCGCGGGTCAAACGACGGTATACCGGTGGAACCATGGGCCTATCCTTGGTTTTCCATGTAGATATGACCTAAACAATCCTAAACCACCAAGAGAGTGCGTTATTCAACCCTCGTACGGAGAATGCTACGGGGGTAGACCCGCGGGTCCCTCGGATTAGGGTTTCATCGGAAAAGGACTGCCCGAGTGCCGGGATGCCACGGGAACATGCGTGTGGCCTAGCATACATGCACAAGGGTGGTGGATTGCCCCTAGATGGAAAACCTAGATCCAGGGTGTGACCGTCCATGTTGCATGCGATAACACCTATAGAATTGTGTTGGACATGTACAAGTAGGCTCCCGCCGCGGGTCAAACGAGGGTAGACCGGTGGAACCCTGGGCCTATCCTTGGTTTTCCATGTAGATATGACCTAAACAAGCCTAAACCACCAAGAGAGTGCGTTGTTGAACCATCGTACAGAGAATGCTACGGGGGTAGACCCGCGGGTCCCTCGGATTAGGGTTTCGTCGGAAAAGGACCGCCCGAGTGCCGGGATGCCACGGGAACATGCGTGTGGCCCTAGCATACATGCACAAGGGTGGTGGATTGCCCCTAGATGGAAAACCTAGCTCCAGGGTGTGACCATCCACGTTGCACGCGATAACACCTATAGAAGTGTGCTGGACATGTAGGAGTAGGCTCCCGCCGCGGGTCAAACGAGGATAGACCGGTGGAACCCTGGGCCTATCCTTGGTTTTCCATGTAGATATGACCTAAACAAGCCTAAACCACCAAGAGAGTGCGTTGTTCAACCCTCGTACGGAGAATGCTATGGGAGTAGACCCGCGGGGCCCTCGAATTAGGGTTTCGTTCGGAAAAGGACCGCCCGAGTGCCGGGATGCCACGGGAACATGTGTGTGGCCCTAGCATACATGCACAAGGGTGGTGGATTGCCCCTAGATGGAAAACCTAGCTCCCGGGTGTGACCGTCCACGTTGCACGCGACAACACCTATAGAAGTGTGCTGGACATGTACGAGTAGGCTCCTACCGCGGGTCAAACGAGGGTAGACCGGTGGAAACCTGGGCCTATCCTTGGTTTTCCATGTAGATATGACGTAAACAAGCCTAAACCACCAAGAGAGTGCGTTGTTGAACCCTCGTACAGAGAATGCTACGGGGGTAGACCCGCGGGTCCCTCGGATTAGGGTTTCATCGGAAAAGGACCGCCCGAGTGCCGGGATGCCACGGGAACATGCGTGTGGCCCTAGCATACATGCACAAGGGTGGTGGATTGCCCCTAGATGGAAAACGTAGATCCCAGGTGTGACCGTCCACGTTGCAGGCGATAACACCTATAGAAGTGTGCTGGACAGGTACGAGTAGGCTCCCGCCGCGGGTCAAACGAGGGTAGACCGGTGGAACCCTAGGCCTATCCTTGGTTTTCCTTGTAGATATGACCTAAACAATCCTAAACCACCAAGAGAGTGCGTTGTTCAACCCTCGTACGGAGAATGCTACGGGGGTAGACCCGTGGGTCCCTCGAATTAGGGTTTCGTCGGAAAAGGACCGCCCGAGTGCCGGGATGCCACGGGAACATGCGTGTGGCCATAGCATACATACACAAGGGTGGTGGATTTCCCCTAGATGGAAAACCTAGCTCCCGGGTGTGACCGTCCACGTTGCACGCGATAACACCTATAGAAGTGTGCTGGACATGTACGAGTAGGCTCCCGCCGCTGGTCAAACGAGGGTAGACCGGTGGAACCCTGGGCCTATGCTTGGTTTTCCATGTAGATATGACCTAAACAAGCCTAAACCACCAAGATAGTGCGTTGTTCAACCCTCGTACGGAGAATGCTACGGGGGTAGACCCGCGGGTCCCTCGGATTAGGGTTTCGTCGGAAAAGGACCGCCCGAGTGCCGGGATGCCACGGGAACATGCGTGTGGCCCTAACATAAATGCACAAGGGTGGTGGATTGCCCCTAGATGGAAAACCTAGCTCCCGGGTGTGACCGTCCACGTTGCATGCGATAACACCTATAGAAGTGTGCTGGACATGTAGGAGTAGGCTCCCGCCGCGGGTCAAACGAGGGTAGACCGGTGGAACCCTGGGCCTATCCTTGGTTCTCCATGTAGATATGACCTAAACAAGCCTAAACTACCAAGAGAGTGCGTTGTTCAACCCTCGTACGGAGAATGCTACGGGGGTAGACCCGCGGGTCCCTCGGATTAGGGTTTCGTCGAAAAAGGACCGCCCGAGTGCCGGGATGCCACGGGAACATGCGTGTTGCCCTAGCATACATGCACAAGGGTGGTGGATTGCCCCTAGATGGAAAACCTAGCTCCCGGGTGTGACCGTCCACGTTGCACGCGATAACACCTATAGAAGTGTGCTGGACATGTACGAGTAGGCTCTCGTCGCGGGTCAAACGAGGGTAGACCGGTGGAACCCTGGGCCTATACTTAGTTTTCCATGTAGATATGACCTAAACAAGCCTAAACCACCAAGAGAGTGCGTTGTTCAACCCTCATACGGAGAATGCTACGGGGGTAGACCCGCGGGTCCCTCAGATTAGGGTTTCGTCAGAAAAGGACCGCCCGAGTGCCGGGATGCCACAGGAACATGCGTGTGGCCCTAGCATACATGCACAAGGGTGGTGGATTGTCCCTAGATGGAAAACCTAGCTCCCGGGTGTGACCGTCCACGTTGCATGCGATAACACCTATAGAAGTGTGGACATGTACGAGTAGGCTCCCGCCGCGGGTCAAACGAGGGTAGACCGGTGGAACCCTGGGCCTATCCTTGGTTTTCCATGTAGATATGACCTAAACAAGCCTAAACCACCAAGAGAGTGTGTTGTTCAACCCTCGTACGGAGAATGCTACAGGGGTAGACCCGCGGGTCCCTCGGATTAGGGTTTCGTCGGAAAAGGACCGCCCGAGTGGCGGGATGCCACGGGAACATGCGTGTGGCCCTAGCATACATGCACAAGGGTGGTGGATTGCCCCTAGATGGAAAACCTAGCTCCCGGGTGTGACCGTCCACGTTGCACGCGATAACACCTATAGAAGTGTGCTGGACATGTACGAGTAGGCTCCCGCCGCTGGTCAAACGAGGGTAGACCGGTGGAACCCTGGGCCTATCCTTGGTGTTCCATGTAAATATGATCTAAACAAGCCTAAACCACCAAGAGAGTGCGTTGTTCAACCCTCGTACGGAGAATGCTACGGGGGTAGACCCGCGGGTCCCTCGGATTAGGGTTTCGTCGGAAAAGGACCGCCCGAGTGCCGGGATGCCACGGGAACATGCGTGTGTCCCTAGCATACATGCACAAGGGTGGTGGATTGCCCCTAGATGGAAAACCTAGCTCCCGGGTGTGACCGTCCACGTTGCACGCGATAACACCTATAGAAGTGTGCTGGACATGTACGAGTAGGCTCCCGCCGCGGGTCAAACGAGGGTAGACCGGTGGAAACCTGGGCCTATCCTTGGTTTTCCATGTAGATATGACCTAAACAAGCCTAAGCCATCAAGAGAGCGTTGTTGAACCCTCGTACGGAGAATGCTACGGGGTAGACCCGCGGGTCCCTCGGATTAGGGTTTCGTCGGAAAAGGACCGCCCGAGTGCCGGGATGCCACGGGAACATGCGTGTGGCCCTAGCATAGATGCACAAGGGTGGTGGATTGCCCCTAGATGGAAAACCTAGCTCCCGGCTGTGACCGTCCACTTTGCATGCACTCAATGTAATGACCTCAGCCCCGCATAGGAAAGCATGCTCGTCAAATTCCTTCGTGAGCGCTGGGAAATCTTCGCCTGGTGTCCTGCGGACATTCTAGGAGTTACCAGGGAATTCGCCGAGCAAGCACTCAATGTGTTTCTGGATGCCAAGCCCGTCAAACAATCCATCCGACGATTGTCCGATCCACGAGCCAAAGCCTTCGGAGTCGAAGTCAACAGACTGCTCGACGCCTACTTCATCCGGGCAATCAAGCTGAGCGAGTGGCTAGCCAACACCGTGCTGGTCCCCAAAAAAGACACGGACATCCTCCAGATGTGCGTGGACTTCACGTCGCTCAACAAGCACTGCCCAAAAGACCACTTCCCTCTCCCTCGGATCGGTCAGATCATCGATTTGACTACAGGATGCGAGAAACTCTCCTTCCTCGATGCCTACTCAGGCTACAATCAGATTTGACTAAAGGTCAAAGATCAGGAGAAAACGGTGTTCATCACGCCGTTCGGAGTATTCTGCTACAACACAATGCCCTTCGGGCTGAAGAACGCAGGTGCCACGTACCAGCGATGCATGCAAGCGTGCCTGAAAAGCCAGATAGACCGCAACATACAGGTCTATGTCGACGACATAGTCATCAAGACAAGGGAGGCCAAGACATTGATCGACGACCTCCGCGAGACGTTCGACAACCTCGATCGCTACAGGATCAAGTTGAATCCAGAAAAATGCGCCTTCGGCATCCCATCTGGATAACTACTTGGCTACTTCATCTCCCAGCGAGGGATCGATGCGAACCCAAAGAAAAGCCGCCATACTGGCCATGGAGAAGCCAAATAACATCAAAGGTGTCCAGCAGCTAGCTGGGCACATCGCGGCGATGAGCAGATTCACCAGCCGCATGGGTGAGAAGGCTCGTCCTTTCTACCAGCTGCTACGCAAATCTGACAAATTCGAGTGGACACCCGAAGCAGACGACGCATTCGAAGATCTGAAATGACTAATCTCCACCTTGCCTGTCCTGGTCACGCCAAAGGAACGCGAGCCTCTGCTGCTATACATAGCAGCCACACATCAAGTGGTAAGCACAGTACTCATGGTCGAATGACCTGAAGAAGGCAAGACCCATGGGGTCCAACGCCCAATTTACTACCTCAGTGAGGTATTGACGCCAACAAAATAGAGGTACTGTGGCATCCCGCAAAAACCACTACTAGAAAATCGCGTTGTTTTTGTGCATTGCATCATCATGACTGCATGCTCATGTCATCATGCCTCATTGCATTTGAACATTGCCATCATCTTGCATTTGTTCGCGTAAAACTATTTTCGAAAACGCCTAGTTTTGTTTTCTAAATAACCCCCGTCTTTATTTCAAATTAAAACATCGGTCTGTTCAGATCTTTTATTTGTCTAAAAAGTATTTACAAAAATGTTTTACAAATAAAATAAATAATAAAATGTTTTGTCCGGGGAGGCAGTCCGATCAGTCAGGCCAGAGGCCAACCTGACCAGACTACCTACTACCCGGCCCAAAAGAAAACCCTAAACCTTTTTCCTACCCAGTCCTATTCTACCCACCCTTCAGCCACCTCACTCCCTCCAATCCCCTCTCTCCACCTCACCTCTCATCTCTCCTCCACCCACTCCCCCAGGCCCCACCTGCCACCTCCCACCTGCCTTCCCACCCACACCGCACACCACACAGCGTCGCACGCCTGCTCCCTGGCCCACCCCGCACCTTCCCCCTTCCTCGCCATCTCACCCGGCCCCACCACCCCTTCTCCTCTCTCCCGCACGCCCCGTAACCACCCCGATCCCCGCCACCGGCGCGCCCTGCTCGCCCCTCCTCACCTTCGGCGCCTCCCTCTTCTCCTTCCCGAGGTCGCCCCTTCCTCGCCTTGCGCGCTTGCCCCCGAACCTCCATCGGCCTCCCCGCCCCGCCGCTCGAGCTCACCGCCCCGCCACCGGACACGTCCTCCGCCCCCTCTCCCACGCGTCCTGCTTCCCCTCTGGCAACAGCCACCGCCACAGGAGCCCCCAGCCTCGCCGGTCTTCTCCACCTCTCCACCTCGCCGCCGAGCTCTCCCCGCCGTCGACAGCGCCCCGCCACCGCCTCCTTCCTCCTCTGCCTCGCCCCGCATCCCCATCCCCGCCGTGCCGCCTTCCTCGGGACCCGCCGCGCCCGCCCCGTGGATCCACGCCGACGACGGCCACCTCCTGAGAACGCCGGCCTCCGCCCGGACCCGACCTCCGCCCGCTCACCCCTCTGCGTCTGGCCACCCTGCTCGGCTCCCGTCGTCCCGGTCCCTGCTCTGCTCCGGCCAGAGGCCGCCTCGCCGAACTGCCTCTCTCTCTCTGCCCGGGCCCCTCTGTCGTCCTCCTCGCCTCCATGCCGGCCCGCGTCCTCGCCGTCGTTCCTCCCTGAATCGCCTCGGCCACCGTCTCGCATCGTCTTCCCGTGCACCCAGATACACCTCCAAGCCAAGTGGAGGCTCCTGCCCGTGCACCAAGGTCGCTCCTGTGAGCGTCACCACCATCCACTCGGCGCCGCCCTGGTCCCCTCTGCCCCGCTCGGCGTCGCCAGCCGCATGGGTGAGAAGGCTCGTCCTTTCTACCAGCTGCTACGCAAATCTGACAAATTCGAGTGGACACCCGAAGCAGACGACGCATTCGAAGATCTGAAATGACTAATCTCCACCTTGCCTGTCCTGGTCACGCCAAAGGAACGCGAGCCTCTGCTGCTATACATAGCAGCCACACATCAAGTGGTAAGCACAGTACTCATGGTCGAATGACCTGAAGAAGGCAAGACCCATGGGGTCCAACGCCCAATTTACTACCTCAGTGAGGTATTGACGCCAACAAAATAGAGGTACTGTGGCATCCCGCAAAAACCACTACTAGAAAATCGCGTTGTTTTTGTGCATTGCATCATCATGACTGCATGCTCATGTCATCATGCCTCATTGCATTTGAACATTGCCATCATCTTGCATTTGTTCGCGTAAAACTATTTTCGAAAACGCCTAGTTTTGTTTTCTAAATAACCCCCGTCTTTATTTCAAATTAAAACATCGGTCTGTTCAGATCTTTTATTTGTCTAAAAAGTATTTACAAAAATGTTTTACAAATAAAATAAATAATAAAATGTTTTGTCCGGGGAGGCAGTCCGATCAGTCAGGCCAGAGGCCAACCTGACCAGACTACCTACTACCCGGCCCAAAAGAAAACCCTAAACCTTTTTCCTACCCAGTCCTATTCTACCCACCCTTCAGCCACCTCACTCCCTCCAATCCCCTCTCTCCACCTCACCTCTCATCTCTCCTCCACCCACTCCCCCAGGCCCCACCTGCCACCTCCCACCTGCCTTCCCACCCACACCGCACACCACACAGCGTCGCACGCCTGCTCCCTGGCCCACCCCGCACCTTCCCCCTTCCTCGCCATCTCACCCGGCCCCACCACCCCTTCTCCTCTCTCCCGCACGCCCCGTAACCACCCCGATCCCCGCCACCGGCGCGCCCTGCTCGCCCCTCCTCACCTTCGGCGCCTCCCTCTTCTCCTTCCCGAGGTCGCCCCTTCCTCGCCTTGCGCGCTTGCCCCCGAACCTCCATCGGCCTCCCCGCCCCGCCGCTCGAGCTCACCGCCCCGCCACCGGACACGTCCTCCGCCCCCTCTCCCACGCGTCCTGCTTCCCCTCTGGCAACAGCCACCGCCACAGGAGCCCCCAGCCTCGCCGGTCTTCTCCACCTCTCCACCTCGCCGCCGAGCTCTCCCCGCCGTCGACAGCGCCCCGCCACCGCCTCCTTCCTCCTCTGCCTCGCCCCGCATCCCCATCCCCGCCGTGCCGCCTTCCTCGGGACCCGCCGCGCCCGCCCCGTGGATCCACGCCGACGACGGCCACCTCCTGAGAACGCCGGCCTCCGCCCGGACCCGACCTCCGCCCGCTCACCCCTCTGCGTCTGGCCACCCTGCTCGGCTCCCGTCGTCCCGGTCCCTGCTCTGCTCCGGCCAGAGGCCGCCTCGCCGAACTGCCTCTCTCTCTCTGCCCGGGCCCCTCTGTCGTCCTCCTCGCCTCCATGCCGGCCCGCGTCCTCGCCGTCGTTCCTCCCTGAATCGCCTCGGCCACCGTCTCGCATCGTCTTCCCGTGCACCCAGATACACCTCCAAGCCAAGTGGAGGCTCCTGCCCGTGCACCAAGGTCGCTCCTGTGAGCGTCACCACCATCCACTCGGCGCCGCCCTGGTCCCCTCTGCCCCGCTCGGCGTCGCCTGGCCTCGCCTCTGGCGGCCACCGCACGTCCTCGTCTCCTCCAAGTGTGTCTCCTAGGTCGCCGCTGTCAGCTTGGGTGCTGACCCCTTTTTCTCGCCCACGTTTGAGCAGGCAGAAGCCTCTGTTGTTTTGAGCTAGACCTACCTGTGCCTTCTTGTGTTCCACTAGGTACCACGGATCCTTTCAGGCAAGGGTATCAAGTTGGTAAGAAGATCAGAGGTTCACGTGGCACGATTCTAATCATCTCTCGCTTGGATCCGATGGTCGAACCCTGAAGCCTCGTGTCCGAAGACCGATCCCGTACCCGGCGCCACGCCAAGTGCTCCTTCCCGAACCCGAAGACCATCGGTCAAGTTCACCACCGACAAAAGACGGACGACAAGTTCTACTTCACAGGCACCGAGCGTCAAGATCAGCTTCACGGGAAAACCGCAAGACATCCTTCCCGGGTTTTGAAGACCGAACCCTCGGCACGCCAAGATCTTCTCCTCGGAACGCCATGATCTCCTTCACAGATCCGAAGACCCTAAATCCAGGAGTCCGAACCTCGTTTCCGTCGAACCGATCCCCGACGAACCCTGTCGAACCCCGAACACCCCCGGAGCCCAAGTTTGCCGAACCCCAAAGTGTGACCTCTTTTCCGTGACCTATATTTTATAAATAATATAACTTGTTGCATTAAATCATTCATCTCGCATGCATATTTGTGTGGTTTGGGGGCCTTATGCCGATTCACCTTATAATTAAATATGGGATCCATATGCGGACAAATCTAGTCTCATATTGGTTCCATTTAAATTTGTGTAGCGAACCGGTGATATAATTTTGCCTTGTTAAGACAACATTTAAATTGCGGGGTAGCTAAATCACATGAACCACCTAAATATTTGTCGGGACCCCCGTTTCTGCTTAATCTTGCCTAATTGCATCGCACCTTGCCATGTCATACATCATACATGCATCATGCCCGATCTTTTGCCGTAGTATTAAATATTGCATCCGATGTTTATTCTAGTGTTTTGGTTCTTCGCGGATAAGGCCGTTGAGTTGATGCGAGTGTCGACCCGATCTTCGGTTGAACCTTCGGCAATGTTTTTAGGCGAGCATCTCCCCCTTTCTACCTATCTTACTTTTATAGTATTTATTCCCTCCTGTTGATCTATTGCTATCTGTGTTGCAATGCTCTAGTTGTCGTACCCGTGATATCTCTTGCAGCCTTATATTGCCTTGGACACCTCCTATTACCTGTTGTTTGGTAGATAGTTGGACCTGCGCGTCGTAGTCGCTTGCTCAATTGCTGTAGCGTGTCGTCAAGTACCACAATTGTTGGAATATTGCCGTGTGTTTATTGTTGGAGATGATCAAGACTTTAATTACTGTTTAACAACTAAAAATTGAAGTAGGTAAATGCAGAGGCATAGGTGGGCAATAGATGTCATTTGGTTGTTAACCGTCCACTTGTGTCCCGTAGGACCCCGAGTACTTGATACCTGTTCCTTGAATATTCGCGCTATCCACATCCGGGAGGATTATGGGACCCCCCTGAGCCAGAGCTTTATTCATTCTTATTTCTTGGGGCCACAAACTAGTTTGAGGTTTTATTTACTATCTTGTACTTATGCCATGCTTTACTGCTTTATTTACGATTGTGCGAGGAGCACCTGTACTGTTTAGGGAAGCGGAGTGTTTTCGCGGTATCGACAAGCCCAGTCACATTTTCGGGTTCCCAGTCGTTTACAGCCACTGACGCAAACCTTGAGTCCGTCTCGGAGTCAGCTAACTTCGTTGCGCGTGTACTCAATGGGGTGGCCCCCTGAAATATTTCTGAATCCTGTGATTGCTTTGTCGTGAAGGCCTCGTTGGGTTTTGATTTGGTTTTTCCGAGGTTGATCGAGTGTGTGTTGCTATTTGTGCACCCCTGCAGGGTAAAACTTTCTGAAAGCCGTGTCCGCGGTTATGGACGACTTGGAGCACAGTATCTCGATCATAGACAACTATAACTAAAGTAGTGCTATAAATTTGACTTTATAATGACTAGTAATCAGCTTCACTATAATAGAATCGCTAAATAAAACTGCCAACAATTGCTTGTTTGGGTTGTCGCTTGCGACCATTGTATCTGACTAGTAAGTATTGCAACTACGACGGAATGGCTAAATAAAAGTACCAACAACTGCTGGGTTTCGGGATATCTCATGCTAATTGTATCTGACTAGTAAGTGTTGCAACTATAACGGAATGGTTAACTAAAAGTGCCCACTGCTTATTATATCAGGATTGCTATCTATACCTGACTAGTAATTGCTGCAACAATAACTGAATAGATAAAACTGCCAATGGTGTGAATTCCTCGGTTGACTTCCTCGTTTGGTCTTGAGGGGGAAATACCAGGATGGGTATGTTTGGTGGTAGTATCAGGATGGTTCCGAATAGGTCTTTCTTACCTCTCTCTGATAGCCGCTAGTTGTATCGAGTCTCTATAGGTTGTTTAGTGCATGCTGCGCTACCGCTTCAGTCCACCATACCTATGTAGGCGAGGACCGCCGAATTCTAGCCTCGCCGTGTACTGGCCTCAGTACTGACCGCTCTCTCTTTTTCCTTTGCCCTTTGTCGGCACCCCTTTTGTTTAAGCAAGTTTTGAGATCGACGTCGTTAGCAGGGTTACCCTTCCGGCTTGGCCTGGGCAGGGTTATGGACGCCATTGGTTATTCTTCAGGGCTCTTAGCTCAATTTGCATCTTGTCCGTACTCAGACGCTATATCGTTTTAAAGGTGATTTGGATATTTGTATTGTATATCTGTATTCTTGACTCTTTGAGTCGCTGTTGTATATATATCTGTTCTGTGGGTCCCATCGAGGACTGTTGTGTAATGTTATTACTTTGTTTTCCACCCGCACGAAAGTGCCTGGTGGGCACATTTGAATCGTTTCTATGCGGGTTTGGCGGGAATCGCTGAAACTTGCATAGGGTCGATTCTGAGGGTGTTACAGAGTGGTATCAGAGCTCAGCAGTTGCGATACCCCACAAGTCCAGCCTGTAGGATAACCTAGCTAACGGCCGAAGTAGAGTGTCAAAACTATTTTTGCAAAATCGGTGGGATAGTTCTGATTAGGTCTGATTTTACTCCTTACCCCTCTGCTGCTCTCCTCTCACCTCTGCGTGTTTTGAATCCGCTCTCTTCTCTCTCTTCGAGTCCAGGATTTCTCGTGGTTGGGTTTCTGTCGTACCTTCAGGGTTTCGCTTTCTCCCTTTTATAACGGAGGTGCTACGATCATCAAAACTGCAACTTGTCTGTTGTAACCTTCATCCAATCTTTTGTTCTTGAACTCTTTATCTATATGTGTACCTTGCTGGATATCCGTGTCGTGGAAAAACATATGAGAAGGACGAGCATTGGTGAAGTTGGGGTATACCTTGAACATGTGTTGTTCATGCCAATGGAACCATTGTGAAACCTAATCGTTATGTATTTTCATAAAAATTTCTTTGGTATCTTCCGGTGTTTTCCGATGTGATGACCTCATCTACATCAGATCCAATGCAGAGCTGGAATCACCCCTTTGTTCCGAATACCGCTTATGAAGATCTTCATTCTAAATTTCGAGAGTTGAGTTGCCTGATTTTCCTATTCATGTATATAGATGATAGTTTGGGTACGGGATGGACTGATCACCCTACCCGACTCTTACTGTTCACTCTTGTACATCGAACTGGTGGATCAATGTACCTTTTCCCTCTTCTCATGGAAGTTAGAGGTGGCCTTATCTTTTGATACCTCTACCTTCGTCCTTTGTTTCTCCGGAGTGTTCTCTTAACGAACGTGAGCACCGACCTTTGTTGGTGGTGTCGCCGATTTCAAGATGGAGAAGGAATCTCTGTTAGTGGTGTCGCGAGGATCTACACGATGCGAGAAGGTTCAGATTGCCGCCCTTCTTCCCGGTACCATGAGGCGGATCTCGAGGGCGAGATCCATTGTTAGTGGTGTCGAATTGTGGCATCCCGCAAAAACCACTACTAGAAAATCGTGTTGTTTTTGTGCATTGCATCATCATGACTGCATGCTCATGTCATCATGCCTCATTGCATTTGAACATCGCCATCATCTTGCATTTGTTCGCGTAAAACTATTTTCGAAAACGCCTAGTTTTGTTTTCTAAATAACCCCCGTCTTTATTTCAAATTAAAACATCGGTCTGTTCAGATCTTTTATTTGTCTAAAAAGTATTTACAAAAATGTTTTACAAATAAAATAAATAATAAAATGTTTTGTCCGGGGAGGCAGTCCAATCAGTCAGGCCAGAGGCCAACCTGACCAGACTACCTACTACCCGGCCCAAAAGAAAACCCTAAACCTTTTTCCTACCCAGTCCTATTCTACCCACCCTTCAGCCACCTCACTCCCTCCAATCCCCTCTCGCCACCTCACCTCTCATCTCTCCTCCACCCACTCCCCCAGGCCCCACCTGCCACCTCCCACCTGCCTGCCCACCCACACCGCACACCACCCAGCGTCGCACGCCTGCTCCCTGGCCCACCCCGCACCTGCCCCCTTCCTCGCCATCTCACCCGGCCCCACCACCCCTTCTCCTCTCTCCCGCACGCCCCGCAACCACCCCGATCCCCGCCGCCGGCGCGCCCTGCTCGCCCCTCCTCCCCTTCGGCGCCTCCCTCTTCTCCTCCCCGAGGTCGCCCCTCCCTCGCCTTGCGCGCTTGCCCCCGAACCTCCATCGGCCTCCCCGCCCCGCCGCTCGAGCTCACCGCCCCGCCACCGGACCCGTCCTCCGCCCCCTCTCCCACGCGTCCTGCTTCCCCTCTGGCAACCGCCACCGCCACAGGAGCCCCCCGCCTCGCCGGTCTTCTCCACCTCGCCGCCGAGCTCTCCCCGCCGTCGACAGCGCCCCGCCACCGCCTCCTTCCTCCTCTGCCTCGTCCCGCATCCCCATCCCCGCCGTGCCGCCTTCCTCGGGACCGGCCGCGCCCGCCCCGTGGAGCCGCGCCGACGACGACCACCTCCTGAGCACGCCGGCCTCCGCCCGGACCCGACCTCCGCCCGCTCACCCCTCTGCGTCCGGCCGCCCTGCTTGGCTCCCGTCGTCCCGGTCCCCGCTCTGCTCCGGCCAGAGGCCGCCTCGCCGGACTGCCTCTCTCTCTCTTCCCGGGCCCCTCCGCCGTCCTCCTCGCCTCCATGCCGGCCCGCGTCCTCGCTGTCGTTCCTCCCAGAATCGCCTCGGCCACCGTCTCGCATCGTCTTCCCGTGCACCCAGATACACCTCCAAGACAAGTGGAGGCTCCTGCCCGTGCACCAAGGTCGCTCCTGTGAGCGTCACCACCATCCAATCGGCGCCGCCCTGGTCCCCTCTGCCCCGCTCGGCGTCGCCTGGCCTCGCCTCTGGCGGCCACCGCACGTCCTCGTCGCCTCCAAGTGTGTCTCCTAGGTCGCCGCTGTCAGCTTGGGTGCTGACCCCTTTTTCTCGCCCACGTTTGAGCAGGCAGAAGCCTCTGTTGTTTTGAGCTAGACCTACCTGTGCCTTCTTGTGTTCCACTAGGTACCACGGATCCTTTCAGGCAAGGGTATCAAGTTGGTAAGAAGATCAGAGGTTCACGTGGGACGATTCTAATCATCTCTCGCTTGGATCCGATGGTCGAACCCTGAAGCCTCGTGTCCGAAGACCGATCCCGTACCCGGCGCCACGCCAAGTGCTCCTTCCCGGACCCTAAGACCATCGGTCATGTTCACCACCGACAAAAGACGGACGACAAGTTCTACTTCACGGCACCGAGCGTCAAGATCAGCTTCACGGGAAAACCGCAAGACATCCTTCCCGGGTTTTGAAGACCGAACCCTCGGCACGCCAAGATCTTCTCCTCGGAACGCCATGATCTCCTTCACAGATCCGAAGACCCTAAATCCCGGAGTCCGAACCTCGTTTCCGTCGAACCGATCCCCGACGAACCCTGTCGAACCCCGAACTCCCCCGGAGCCCAAGTTTGCCGAACCCCAAAGTGTGACCTCTTTTCCGTGACCTATATTTTATAAATAATATAACTTGTTGCATTAAATCATTCATCTCGCATGCATATTTGTGTGGTTTGGGGGCCTTATGCCGATTCACCTTATAATTAAATATGGGATCCATATGCGGACAAATCTAGTCTCATATTGGTTCCATTTAAATTTGTGTAGCGAACCGGTGATATAATTTTGCCTTGTTAAGACAACATTTAAATTGCGGGGTAGCTAAATCACATGAACCACCTAAATATTTGTCGGGACCCCGGTTCCGCTTAATCTTGCCTAATTGCATCGCACCTTGCCATGTCATACATCATACATGCATCATGCCCGATCTTTTGCCGTGGTATTAAATATTGCATCCGGTGTTTATTCTAGTGTTTTGGTTCTTCGCGGATAAGGACATTGAGTTGATGCGAGTGTCGACCCGATCTTCGGTTGAACCTTCGGCAATGTTTTCAGGCGAGCATCTCCCCCTTTCTACCTATCTTACTTTTATAGTATTTATTCCCTCCTGTTGATCTATTGCTATCTGTGTTGCAATGCTCTAGTTGTCGTACCCGTGATATCTCTTGCAGCCTTATATTGCCTTGGACACCTCCTATTACCTGTTGTTTGGTAGATAGTTGGACCTGCGCGTCGTAGTCGCTTGCTCAAGTGTTGTAGCGTGTCGTCAAGTACCACAGTTATTGGAATATTACCGTGTGTTTATTGTTGGAGATGATCAAGACTTTAATTACTGTTTAACAACTAAAAATTGAAGTAGGTAAATGCAGAGGCACAGGTGGGCAATAGATGTTATTTGGTTGTTAACCGTCCACTTGTGTCCCGTAGGACCCCGAGTACTTGATACCTGTTCCTTGAATATTCGCGCTATCCACATCCGGGAGGATTATGGGAGCCCCCCTGAGCCAGAGCTTGATTCATTCTTATTTCTTGGGGCCACAAACTAGTTTGAGGTTTTATTTACTATCCTGTACTTATGCCATGCTTTACTGCTTTATTTACGATTGTGCGAGGAGCACCTGTACTGTTTAGGGAAGCGGGGTGTTTTCGCGGTATCGACAATCCCCAGTCACATTTTCGGGTTCCCAGTCGTTTACAGCCACTGACGCAAACCTTGAGTCCGTCTCGGAGTCAGCTAACTTCGTTGCGGGTGTACTCAATGGGGTGGCCCCCTGAAATATTTCTGAATCCTGTGATTGCTTTGTCGTGAAGGCCTCGTTGGGTTTTGATTTGGTTTTTCCGAGGTTGATCGAGTGTGTGTTGCTATTTGTGCACCCCTGCAGGGTAAAACTTTCTGAAAGCCGTGTCCGCGGTTATGGACGACTTGGAGCACAGTATCTCGATCATAGAGAACTATAACTAAAGTAGTGCTATAAATTTGACTTTATAATGACTAGTAATCAGCTTCACTATAATGGAATGGCTAAATAAAACTGCCAACAATTTCTTGTTTGGGTTGTCGCTTGCGACCATTGTATCTGACTAGTAAGTATTGCAACTACAACGGAATGGCTAAATAAAAGTACCAACAACTGCTGGGTTTCGGGATATCTCATGCTAATTGTATCTGACTAGTAAGTGTTGCAACTATAACGGAATGGTTAACTAAAAGTGCCACTGCTTGTTATATCAGGATTGCTTTCTATACCTGACTAGTAATTGCTGCAACGATAACTGAATAGATAAAACTGCCAACGGTGTGAGTTCCTCGGTTGACTTCCTCGTTTGGTCTTGAGGGGGAAATACCAGGATGGGTATGTTTGGTGGTAGTATCAGGATGGTTCCGAATAGGTCTTTCTTACCCCTCTCTGATAGCCGCTAGTTGTATCGAGTCTCTATAGGTTGTTTAGTGCATGCTGCGCTGCCGCTTCAGTCCACCATACCTATGTAGGCGAGGACCGCCGAATTCTAGCCTCGCCGTGTACTGGCCTCAGTACTGACCGCTCTCTCTTTTTCCTTTGCCCTTTGTCGGCACCCATTTTGTTTAAGCAGGTTTTGAGATCGACGTCGTTAGCAGGGTTACACTTCCGGCTTGGCCTGGGCAGGGTTATGGACGCCATTGGTTATTCTTCAGGGCTCTTAGCTCAATTTGCATCTTGTCCGTACTCGGACGCTATATCGTTTTAAAGGTGATTTGGATCTTTGTATTGTATATCTGTATTCTTGACTCTTTGAGTCGCTGTTGTATATATATCTGTTCTGTGGGTCCCATCAAGGACTGTTGTGTAATGTTATTACTTCGTTTTCCACCCGCACGAAAGTGCCTAGTGGGCACCTTTGAATCGTTTCTATGCGGGTTTGGCGGGAATCGCTGAAACTTGCATAGGGTCGATTCTGAGGGTGTTACAGGTACCCTCACTACCAGAAGCTCGCCTACGGCGTGTTCATGACGGCTCGTCGGCTGAGCCACTACTTCCAGGAGCATCATATAATGGTCGTCCATGAGGCGCCAATCTCCAACATCTTGAACAACCCTGAAGCCACGGGACCGTAGCCCTGTGGGGCATCGAGCTATACCCTCTAGACATAGTCTACGAGCGGCGTAAGGCGATAAAATCTCAGGTCCTCCCGGACTTCCTCGTCCACTGAATGGAGCTCCAGTTGCCGGACACCCCGGACATGACGCAATCGTGGACAATGCCCTTCGATGGCTCCAAACGTGAGGCTGGAGTGGGAGCTGGTGTCATACTGACGTCACCACAAGGTGACAAGATGAAATACGTACTTTGGATGAAATTCCTCAAAGATATTATCTTAAGATATGGGTACCCGCACAGTGTTATTACAGATAACGGCACAAACTTTGCAGAAGGAGCTTTCGCTAGGTTTTTCCAAGAGAAACACATAAGATTAGATGTTGCCTCTGTAGCTCACCCAGCATCTAATGGGCAAGTGGAAAGGTCTAATGGACTAGTATTGTCCGGAATAAAACCACGACTCGTCGAACCATTGCAAAGGTCGGCAGGATGTTGGATTGAGGAATTACCAGCAGTATTATGGAGCCTCAGGACTACTCCGAACAGATCAACAGGTTATACACCATTCTTTTTGGTATACGGCACAGAGGCCGTACTTCCAGCTGACATAATACATGACTCACCAAGAGTTACTCAATATACAACTTCAGAGGTAAATGAAGTAGCTCGGCAAGATACTGTTGATCTGCTAGAAGAAGCCAGAGAGCTGCTGCTATCACGATCAGCTATTTATCAGCAGAACTTGCGACGATATCACAACAAGAAGGTGAATCCAAGAGTGTTCAAAGAAGGGGATTTAGTTCTCCGACTGGTGCAACGCATGGCCGGCATGCACAAGCTGTCACCTCCATGGGAAGGACCATTCGTCGTGAGCAAAGCATTGCACAATGATGCCTATTACCTAATCGATGCTCAATCCCCTGGAAAGAACAGGGCAGACAAAGCCGGCGAAGAAACGAAAAGGCCATGGAACGTAGTTTTACTTCGTCCATTTTACTCGTAGCATAGTATCTCAAGATCATGCACCAATTATGTATTAGACCTCGGCATCCATAGCAGTGACTCGGGGACTGCCATATGTTATTTTAATTTCATCTTATGTATTAAACCTCGGCATCCAGAGCAGTGACTCGGGGACTGCCATGTGTTATTTCAATTTTGGGTTATGTATTAAACCTCGGCATCCAGAGCAGTGACTCGGGGACTGCCATGTGTTATTTCAATTTTGGGTTATGTATTAAACCTCGGCATCCAGAGAAGTGGCTCAGGGACTGCCATATGTGATTCCAATTTCATGTTATGTACTAAACCTCGGCACCTTGAGCAGCGACTCGGCAACCGTCTTATATTATTTCTGAAATTTGGTTTACACACTAGACTTCGGCGCTATAGGCAGTGACTCGGGGACTGCCATATATTGTTCCGAAGTAGTGGTTAGCCTTTGATACAAGGAAGGTATCAAACTTCGCCACTCAAAGTAAGAACATCTCAATCTCGTATGATATTCGAAGCCCACACCCAGATTAATTGGCTAAACCACGGGAATACAAAGGCAAAGATATATCCCAAAATCAAGAAATCGCAGGCCACCAAAGCAAGGATTCGGACGAACAAGACCACTTAAACAATGTAATAACAATTACAAACATATATGTCTCAGCGGCACACGGCAAAAGAAATTCATGCCATACATAAGACGGACAAATGTTCCACGTACACCATACGCCAGGCATACCAGGGATAAGAAATGACTTAAAGGTTTTTAGCTGGAGAGGCAATAACTTGGTCAGGGGCTGGGCACTCCGAGGTAGGCGGAGCTTCGGCCGAGGTTGCCTCGCCCTCCAGAGACTCAGGTGCGACTTCGGCGGAAGCCCGAGGCTGCTGAGGAGCATCAGTTTGTGCAGTTGAATGCCCAGTACCTTTGGAGGAGGAACGCGCGTCGCCGTTGCCATCCGAGCTCGAACTGGAATCACCAGAAGTAGCCGAGTCATCCTCATCTTCCCCTTGTTCAGCTGAGTTGTTATCCGACGCATCCTCGACTACGACCTCGTCGTCCGGGTTCAGAAGGAAACTCGGACCTTCATTCCAGGCATGCATGTCGGCATACTCAACGAGCTGGAAGGCGCGAGCTTGCCGAAGAGCGACGAAGGTGGGATCCTCAACCCAACGGGAACCAGTGCACAAATTTCTTGGGGATATCAAGAGAAATATCTTCATACCATGACATGATACAGTGAGAGCCATATCAGCGCCAGCTCGTCCGGCTGATTCCCTCCAAAGACTTAGTTTCCTCTCGGACGCCATTAATCTTTTCACCAGCAATTGGACCTCATTGATATCAGGAGTCCCAGAAGTATTCGGCCAGAGAACATGGTACGCTCGGATAGCTGTCTGCACCAAATCCCTGCCCATAATCTTCATCGGACCAACTACAGCGCCAACAGCAACCAGAAAATCTTCCATCGAGTACTCCGAGTCCGCGTCAACAGGGACACCTCGGCGCACACGAGCAGCAAGAACGGCTTTAGAACTCACAGGCTTAGCTTCTGGAAAATGATCTGCGCAAAACACGAATGCGTCAGGGGGCAGCAGGAAAAAAGAAAAAGATAATCCGGTCGTGCTAAGAAACTTACGATGAATATAACTCATCATTATCTGAAGGTCTTTAGACCAGTCAATCTTGCTCTTCTCGAAGCGAGCGATCTCCTCGCTCATTCCCCGAGTTTTCAGTTCGGCAGCCTCGAGGAGCTCTTTATTTTTCTGCAGTTGCAGAGCTAGCCGATTTTTCTCCTTGGAGAACTCCTGGTCGAACTTTTCTAGTTCGGACTTCTGAGAGAGCTTAAGGGCCTCCACCTCGGCACGCAGGCGAGCTATTTCATCGTCTTTTTCTTTTAGCTGCGCCGAATGAGTAGCGCTTTGTTCTAAAAAATGCAGCATCACGTCAGGCATGGGCGTGCAATCTTGGTGAGATGCTGCAAAGGTTTGTAACTCGGCTTTACCAAAGCCAAATGAGATAAAAGAAACTTAGCGCACATTTTAAAGCGGGAAAGGTATAAGGTAAAAAGGAACTAACCTTCCAGGCTCTTGACTTTCTTCTCAAGACGGATGTTGAGATTATTGATGTTACCTGTTCAACAACAAAGTGAACCGACATCTCGCATACAAAACAATAAGAATGTCGGAGATGACGAAAATAACTGTCGACTTACCAGCTTTTTTCACCACAGGAATAACTTTCTCATATTTTTCTTCCAATTTTCTGTACGAAAAAAGCAATCTTTGAAATTCAGCAGTCCGCCAGTCATGTGCAACCTGAGCAATAGAGCAAACGATGAGTGGATATTCAAACCAGAACAGATCCGAGTCAAGCAAAACTTAACCCGGATCTAGGTGGCTGGATATTCAAAGCCAGAATAGATCCGAGTCAAGAAAAACTTAACCCGGATCTAGGTGGCTAGATATTCAAAGCCAGAACAGATCTGAGTCAAGCAAAACTTAACCCGGATCTAGGTGGCTGGATATTCAAAGCCAGAACAGATCCGAGTCAAGCAAAATTTAACCCGGATCTAGTTGGCTGGATATTCAAAGCCAGAACAGATCCGAGTCAGGTAAAGCTTAACCCGGATCTAGGTGGCTAGATATTCAAAGCCAAAACAGATCCAAGTCAAGAAAAACTTAACCCGGATCTAGGTGGTTGGATATTCAAAGATCAGCTAGACAAAAATCAAGCAAATTTTAAGGCAGATCTAGTCGGATATAGGTTCAGACCCTAAAGTTAAATCAAATTAAGTAGAGCGTCATAAAACTTCCAAGCGAATAACAAGTTATTTGCTTGCAAGTTTCGGGTACTAGAGTATATATAGTAGCATATGGAGAATTAATCAGAACTCCGTAAAACAACAATTACCTCATTCATCCTGTTACTATCAAGGACGATCTTGGCGGCTTGATCCAAGTGGCTGGTAATGTCGGAAAGCTGGAACGGCTGACTGCTGGGATTACCCTCAAACTGATCGGTAGCATTCCAGTTATTGGCATATTCCACCAGTGAGCCGAGGCTGTTCCCACTTGCTGTCCGAGTTAGGACTTTACCCCGGACATGCTGTGTAACCAGCGCGGCCGCAGGGCTTTTATGAAGAGCAAGTTGGGTACCGGTGGCCGGAGTAACGGAGGTTTTGGTGGAGGCAGTTCCTTTGCGCAGCACATCGGCGATACTCGGCTGAGAAGAGCCGACAAGACCTTTCTGGGAAGTGGAAGCCTTGGTGGCGACAGCTTTTCTTGCTTTAGAAGAGGCATCGGCAGGAGCTGATACCTCGGAAATGGGAACAGTATCTTTAGGAGCCAAAGGGGTCACAGTCGCAGAGGGCACCGATATATTGACGTCCTCGGCCGGGGTTGGAGTTACTGTAGAAACCGCGGGGGTAGAAAGAGGCTCGGTAGAGACGCTAGGATTCACAGAGGAGGCAACGGGTTCGGTGGAAATCTCACGGGGCCGAGTGGAATCAACATCAACAAGAGGAGTCTCAGGCACATCGTGGCGAGGGGGAGATCGATTCAGAACTGGAGGAGATGCAGCATGAGCAGGACTGGGAATCCTGGTATCTTCCGCAGGCGGAGGAGACGGCTACCGAGTCACACAGCTAGTCATGCTAGGACCGCCGGGCTTAACAGAAAGTGGAGCACTGCGAAAATAAAGAAAGAAAGAAGGGTGTCAGGTTGAAAAGCAGAAAGAGAGAAACAGGAAATACGAGCAAAAAGAACTTACCCTGCGACTCCAGGCATGGTCTTGCGCCTGGGGGGATTCGGAGCGGATTTCTTCATTCGTTTCTTGGGGGCCGCCTCTGAGGCACCGGCAGGAGCCCCACGTTTCCCTGAGGTAACAGGGGGCCGGGAAGCAATAGGCTCGGCGTCGTGAACCTGACCGGCCGGATTAGCTGGGAAAGTAGAAGCCGAAAATGCATAAGACATGGGCATTGCGGCAACTACCTCTAGAACTTGGACCTCGTCCGAATCACCTTCCTCCTCGTGGGACGAGGTCTTGCCACGAGCACGAGCCAGGGCGAGATCCGACTTGGGGACGAACTCTACCAAGTCCGGCTCCCCAATGTCCAGGGTATTCCGGTCTGCAGGCCACAGAAGCGACAGAACCTCGGCATCCTCGCCCTTCTGCTCTGCGAACCTCTGTAAGACAAGAAAGAGGAAAATTAGCGAAAACAGTTACGAAAACAATTGGAAAACAAAGCGTTAGTGGTTAAGCTTACTTTGGGAGGGGGACGCTCGCGGGTGAACGGCTTCAATCCCCAAGCCCAGTCCTCAGGCATCTCCGTCTTGAAGATAGCTCAGACACGCTTAAAAATGAGATAGTTGTCCAGCTCCACGGTCGAGACTCGGTTGGGGTCAAGAGGACCGCTCATGTAGCAGAGTTTGTGTGTCCGTTTCTAGAATGGGCAGATTCGGCTACTGATAAAGGTAGCCATCAAATCCTCGCCGTGTAACCCGGCGCGGATCAGCTCCTTAAGCCGAATCTCAAAAGCCTCGGCCAAGGCGTGACTCTTCCTCGGATTATAAGTCCAATTCACCTTGGAGGGAGTACCAATGGAGAATGCAGGGAGCCGAATCTTGTCCTCCGTTCCCGTGTTCTTGACATAGAAGAAGGACTTGTGCCACTTCTTGTAGGACTCTAGCCCCGTAACACGAGGAAATATGGATTTCCTCCGAGGTGTAATGGACGCTGCTCCACATTGAGTAAGCAGTTTCTCGGAAGGGTGTAGAGACTTGTCAAGAACAACGTTAGAACGAATCTGGAAGAACTTCGACCAGACATGCATGGACGGCCATAGGCCGAAGTATCCCTCCGAGGCAGAGATAAAAGCAGAGAGAGAGGCGATGGCATTTGCAGGAAGGTGATGCGGCTGAAGGCCGAAGTAGTCGAGAAATTCCCTAGAAAGTCGCTTAGAGGGAGACCAAAGCCGCGCAAGAAATGCGACATGAAAACTACATACTCGCCCTCCCTAAGATCCAGAGAGGACTCGCTGTCGGGTAAGCGACAGGAGACCTCGGCGGGAATCCTCCGAGTCCGGATAAGCCACTCGATCTCGGGGCGAGTAACGGAGGAGCCCTACCACGAGCCTCGCTCGGGCCCAGAGCCAGCATCGTCATCCTCTATCAGGGCACCGCTAAAGGAGCTAGACATGGGCTCGCCGGAGAAATCAGCGGAGGAAGAACTAGCGGCGGAGGAAAGTTTAGAACTACAGGGCCCCGTCGTGATTCTACACAGAAACGGCGGCGGAGCAGCAAAGGAACCACCGCACGAAAACGAAAGGGAAACAGAGGAATCTAGAGGAAAGCCTAGGCGACGGGACCGGAAAGAACTCACCGGCGACGACGCCAGAGCTAGCCAACAAGGACGAGGCAGACAGAGCAACGGGGCGGAGTCCTCGCCGTCGGAGGTTCAGATGAACGCGCGGCGGCGGAGTCGCGAACGGGCGCAGAAGCGAGAGGAATAAGAAGGGCGCGGGCGAGCGGAAAGGGGAAAGTGAATTCCCCAGCGCCGCGCCCCTCTTTATAATCGAGCCACAAGCGAGGTAGTGGGATCGTGGGTGTGGCGGTTGACCGTGTAGATCGTGTGCGCCGCACGACCGCACGTTGTTGAGCGGAACCGCACCAAGGGCCACACGGTAGCAAAGAAGGTCACGATCCCCAACGGCAACGGCACACGAGGCGTCGCAGCGCCGGCGCGATAGGCGCAATAGTAACTGTAGCCTGTCAGTAAAGACTGTAGAGGAACAAAAAACTAGAGAAACAATGATGGGGATGACATGTAGGACAAGGCGTACGCGAGAAGATACGTTGATACCTCGAACAAGAAAGAAATAACTCGGAAACAATGCGGAATGAGTGTCATAAAACTGATACGCCCCGGCCGAGGTTCTCGGCGGCGCCATACCAGCTTCGGGGACTAATGTTGGGGAGGTAACCCCGAATAGGGTAAAGACGGGGAAAGACGAAAGGATGTCCCCCGTCTAGTTTCCGAGTTACAGTCTGAATCGGCCGAATCCTGTAGAAGTCGGCCGAGATAGGAAAGGGCAGGACCCTTATAATGATGGCAAAGCATTAACCGGCCGAGATACTGCGTGAGTCGGCCGGGTTAGCCCGAGTAATCTTGATGCAGGTGAAGGACAAGCCGAGTTACGCGAGGCAGGGCCGAATGATACGAAGCTTGCAGGAGAAGGAGAAGCCTAAAGTCAAACTCTAGCCGTAGGCTAGGGAGAATCTGAGCGGAGCCAAGCACTAGGGACAAAGGCGCAGAGCGACAGAGAGGCAGAAGGAGGTCACGGAGGTGACAATCCTGAAGCCCGAGGCGCACAGGAGAGGCCCTCTGGAACCTTGCCGTCATTAGAGGAGCGACAGGGAAAGTGGGGCGCCGAACTACTATATTGGGACAAGCATATTCCTCGAATATGCTTGCCACATCAGCCCTAAAGGAACCCAAGGCTCTCCTTTATAAGGGGAGGCTTGGACCCTGAGGAGGGGATCGGCTCATTTTTAGTACCCTTAGGCTAGTAAAGTTCTTCCTTCTGGAGCACAGTTCAAGGAGCACTTGTAGCCCAAGGAAGGAGAAATAAAGATCTAGGCATTTGACTTTTGTGTGTAGAATCAACTGCATCTTCCCTCCCCAAATCCCTCTAGCATCCATTGGCCCCATAGTTTAGCCTACCCATGGCATCTGTCGTGCCACCACCACGACATCCATGGAAAGTGGTATAGTATTTTGAAAAATGAAGTGGTACCTTTTTTAAACATTCATTTGATGGTTTCTTCACAAAATACCATGTTTTTGACACTTGAAAAAATAAAAATGGGTTTTTGGTGCGATAAAAAGGAAAAGTTCCTCATGCGACATTATTTACCATCCCAAGATGCATATGTATGCATAATATGGGCTCATTATCACAAAGTATATCACTATTCTAGGCATAACATTGGTCGTATCGCCTGACAGCCATGAAACCTCAAACATGATAACTCATTTCTAAGAAGATATATTTTGAGATATTTGCAATATCCCAAGTTTGATATTTTTCCTTGCAACTATGTCACATAATATGACACAACGTGAAGGTTTACATTCTTTGGATTGTTTTTGATTTTTTATGTCTATTTCAAACTATGGTCAAAATGGTGGGCATGAAGATCCTTAGGTCGGGGCCGAGCCTCGCTAAACATGGAGTGGATTTCTGATGAAATAGTATATTGTGAATATAAAAATGATATTTCCAAAAAATCATGAGCATTAGATTATGTACCTGTAGTTCAAATCTAACCTACTTCTTACCGATTAGGCAGGAATTTGTGTTTTTCACAAGGTGTGGATGGAAAGGTTTAAGATATCCTAGTTGGGACATTGTCAAAGTAAGGTGATATAGTATTATTTATAAAATTGAGGTGGTATCATTTAAAACTTTCATTTGGTAGTTGCTTCCTAAAACAACCTGTTTTCACACTTGGAAAATGTCTTTGTAGTGCGAGGAAAGATAAAACTTTCTCCTACAATATTATTCGTCATCCCAAAATGCATATGTTTGCACAATATGGGCATATTTTCGAAAACTGTACCGCGATTCTAACCATAACATTGGTCATTTTTCCTAAAAACCATAAAACCTCGAGCATGATAGCTCATTTCTGAAAAGGGTTTTCTGAGATACTTGCAATATTTCATGTTTGATATTTTTTCCTTGCAACTATGTCACATAATATGACACCATGTGAAGCTTTTACATTGTTTAGATTGTTTTTGAATTTGTTATGTTTATTTCAAACTATGGTCAAAGCGGCTGACATGGTTATACCCAACGGGTACACGACATTAGCATATACGGTCCAGCCCAAGGACGGCCCACTACGAGCAACGCAGCCCATGGAGCTTTCGGGTGGCCTAAGCCTGTGACGTTTCCGGATACTTGGAGAACAAGACTATAGTAGATAGAATATTCAAAGGCGTAAACCCTAACTTGTAACCGACTCGATATCTGCCCGAGACCTTCCTATCTCTATATAAAGGCTAGGCGGGCACGGCGAGAAGGGCCTCTCACCTCACCGCATACACACCTCACGCCAGATTGCATCTGCGCACCCCTGTACTCTTCGGTTCCGCCGTAATCAAGAGCAGACAAGTAGGAATAGGGTTTTCCCTCCGGGGGCCTGAACCTAGGTAAATCTCGCCCCTGGTTGCTTGTCTGTTAACCGTTCCGTGATCTCCAGCATCCCCACCTTCTCCAAAACCCAAGCTCATAACAATGGGCATTGATGAGATCGATCCTCGTCAATTGGCGTCGTCTGGGGAATAGGGGCGCTGATTGTGCGATCGTGACAGTCCCAACCAAAGCGATCTACAACTCTTCGGCGATGGAGATCCATCTCATCTTCGGCGCTTTCAACTTCACCACCCACTCGCCAGCCACCATGAAGGATTTGGAGCCCGTAGGCAACGGGCTCGAGATTCTATTCGGAAACTTCTGCTTCCAGGTGGGACAGACCGGCAATTTCCGCCTCCCAGAGCGGGTGCCACTGCCATCCATCAGGCCTGCCTCGTGGGCCCCGCATCCCAGCGTGCTACGCACGTCAACGCTGACAGACGAGTCGTACGACAACAACAGCTGTAACTCAGATCTGTGTGGCCCCCCTTCGGATGAGGGAACCTATGGTTCCGGATCCGAAAGCTGCGGCAGCAGCGATCCAATCCGTAGGCGCTACCAGTGCATCGTGGTCATACAGAGCGACGTGGAACAACAACCACCAGGTTCGAGTGCCCATGTACAACCACCCAACCCATAGGGTGAAAACGTCGGAAACAGGAGGTAACCATCCCTCCCGCCCAACGAGGGCGACGCTGCCGCCTATCAGAAAATCAACCTCGACGATGTTGGATGGCGCCAGGCACGCGAAGCCGTGGTGGGCAACAAGATCTTACTTGTGAATTCTTCACGGGACCTGCTGATGGCATACCACCTCCTTCTCATCGGCGAGCACAACAGGTAGGTGAAGCTGCAGGAAGAGCTCGACAAACGCAAGCAAGTTGCTTCGGAGTCTAGCGTGCAACGAGCTGCGCTCTCCGCCGCTGGCGGCTCCAGCTCACACGGCAACAATGCCAACAAGCATCGCTCTCGCATGGATAACATGGACCCCGCTGCACGTCGCGAGGTCACCCGAACCCTCAACACGTCCTTCATGGAGATGGACATCAACGGCAATGTCATACCAAAGACACCGCAAGCTGCGATCATGGCAGCCACCACATATCTCGCGTCCCATCCACCTCCGGTGGGGGACCCGAAGAGAGCTATGCACCAGTCCGCACTAGCCAGACTCGGACTCGTCGGAGCTGTGCTCCACGATGAGGCTCCTGCGGAGTCAAAAAGAAGGCTACGGTTAGATTCAACCGCAGCCCCACGCCCTCATTCGAAGAGGAGGAAGACGAGCATGATCTACCTCGACGACGCAAGAGTCCGCGACGTCATAGCCGCGACTACAGCGCTTGAAGCAACCTCGCTCGGCGCAAGGTCGACAAGGCACGCGCCAAACATGCGTGCTCAATCGAATCCGAAGAGGATGACGACGGAGAACTCTGTGGAGCAAGATGCTTCAGCAGATCTTTTCGGCGAACGCGGATGCCGAGAAATTTCAAGCTCCCTTCGGACACTCCGAAATTCGACGGGACACAGGACCCGAAATCCTGGCTCAGCGACCACTTGTCGTCCGTCAAGCTGCATGGTGGTAGGAAAAACACTGCCCTACAATGCCTTCAGCTGCAGCTGACAGGCGCAACTCGAATCTGGCTCAGCAGCCTGTCTTTAGGATCAATCCAAAACTGGGAGGAGCTGGCATACAGTTTCATCCGAAACTTCAAGGGCACCAGCAAGAGGCTAGCATCAATTGAGGAGCTTCGGGCCTATACAACGTACAGGTGAATCCATTCGCTCGTACATACTACGCTGGTCCAACATCAAGAACTCCGCGGTGCACATCTCCGAGGAGAAAATGGTCGACGCCTTCAAGGACGGTGTCAAGCGCCCTGACTTCAAGGAGGAACATGGGCGCGTCAAGCCCAAGACACTTGACCACCACATGGACATCGCCAACAGGTGGGCCGACGACGAGGATTCCCTCCACCGAGCACATTAGGATGAGGAGGATGAGTACGGCCACAGACGTGAACGCTGTAGAAAACGAAGATCGTGCGTCTACGACAATCGCGATGGACCCGACATGGTTGCGGCTGGCTACGCCGAATGCCGCAACGACAACAACCACAGCAGCGGAGGATACCGTGGAGGCAACTTCCGTGACGGAGGACGCCCCGCACAGACGTGGCAACGTCACAACCGCGATGACGAGCCCTCGGCATACGACAAGTTGTCGGGCCCCTACACCATCCACTTTTACATCGACAAGCAGGATGGCAAAAGGAAGGCTAGCCACATGCTGAAGGATTGCCGCGAGTTCCAAAAACTCAGCGAGGGCTTCACCTATATGCGATGACAGATCCTGAACCCTGGGTTCGGGCCCGCACCCGCACTAGGCGATATCGCCCACGGAGCTCCTCCACCACCAGCCATGGGACCTCCGAATCAAGCAATCGCACTTGTGCAAAACAACGGCGTAAACAGGTACCCCGCACCAAAAGGATCCCTGATGATCCAAAAAGGGCGCCCAACAAAAATAGGGTGCAAAAGAAGAGCACCCGCCAAGTTAGCCTGGCTGTGACCGCTCTGCCTGCCATCCCTGAGTACCTCAGCGGCTCGGAGTCTTGCATCACATTCAATCATTCGGATCACCCCTGCCAGATCCCTCGCCCAGGACATGCTGCCCAGGTTCTTGAGGCACAGATCGGAGGGTTCGAGATGACCCGCGTCTTCATGGACGGCGGTAGCGGCATCAACCTGATGTTCGTCAGCACCCTAGAAGCGATGCGGATCCCGCTGTCCAGCCTGGAACAATCCGACACAACGTTCCACGGCATCATCCCAGGGAAGGGCATATACCCCCTGGGAAAGATATGGCTCAGCATCATCTTCGGCAAGCCCGACAACTTTCGGTGCGAGCGGCTAGAGTTCGAAGTGGTGGACTGGCCATCATAGTACCACGCCATCCTCGGGCGCATGGCATTCACAAGATTCCTGGCAGTACCACACTAAGCGTACCTGCTACTCAAGATGCCATGACCTAGGGGCGTCATCACATTCTAGGGCAGCTTCACCCGATCGGACCACTCTGACAAAGACTTCAACAGAATCTCCCAGTCGTTTGACATGCAGGAGGAACTCACGCGGCTTCGAGAAATGACAGACAATGGGGCACCCCCAGTCTCCAAGGAAAACGCACCCGACATGTCGTTCGACTCAACAGTCAACACGAAAAAGGTGCAGGTCCACCGACGGACGCCTCGAAGACGGCGTTGATCACCAATGACCTTAGCCCCGCATAGGAAAGCATGCTCGTCGAATTCCTTCGTGAGCACTGGGAAATCTTCGCCTGGTGTCCTGCGGACATGCTAGGAGTTACCAGGGAATTCGCCGAGCATGCACTCAATGTGTTTCTGGATGCCAAGCCCGTCAAACAATCCATCCGACGATTGTCCGATCCACGAGCCGAAGCCGTCGGAGTCAAAGTCAACAGACTGCTCGACGCCGACTTCATCCGGGCAATCAAGCTGAGCGAGTGGCTAGCCAACACCGTGCTGGTCCCCAAAAAAGACATGGACATCCTCCAGATGTGCGTGGACTTCACGTCACTCAACAAGCACTGGCCAAAAGACCACTTCCCTCTCCCTCGGATCGATCAGATCATCGATATGACTACAGGATGCGAGAAACTCTCCTTCCTCGATGCCTACTCAGGCTACAATCAGATTTGACTAAAGGTCAAAGATCAGGAGAAAACGGTGTTCATCACGCCGTTCGGAGTATTCTGCTACAACACAATGCCCTTCGGGCTGAAGAACGCAGGTGCCACGTACCAGCGATGCATGCAAGCGTTCCTGAAAATCCAGATAGGCCATAACATACAGGTCTATGTCGACGACATAGTCATCAAGACAAGGGAGGCCAAGACATTGATCGACGACCTCCGCGAGACGTTCGACAACCTCGATCGCTACAGGATCAAGTTGAATCCAGAAAAATGCGCCTTCGGCGTCCCATCTGCCTAACTACTTGGCTACTTCATCTCCCAGCGAGGGATCGATGCGAACCCAAAGAAAAGCCGCCATACTGGCCATGGAGAAGCCAAATAACATCAAAGGTGTCCAGCAGCTAGCTGGGCACATCGCGGCGATGAGCAGATTCACCAGCCGCATGGGTGAGAAGGCTCGTCCTTTCTACCAGCTACTACGCAAATCTGACAAATTCGAGTGGACACCCGAAGCAGACGACGCATTCGAAGATCTGAAATGACTACTCTCCACCTTGCTTGTCCTGGTCACACCAAAGGAACGCGAGCCTCTGCTGCTATACATAGCAGCCACACATCAAGTGGTAAGCACAGTACTCGTGGTCGAACGACCTGAAGAAGGCAAGACCCATGGGGTCCAACGCCCAATTTACTACCTTAGTGAGGTATTGACGCTAACAAAATAGAGGTACCCTCACTACCAGAAGCTCGCCTACGACGTGTTCATGACGGCTCGTCGGCTGATCCACTACTTCCAGGAGCATCATATAATGGTCGTCCATGAGGCGCCAATCTCCAACATCTTGAACAACCCCGAAGCCACGGGACCGTAGCCCTGTGGGGCATCGAGCTATACCCTCTAGACATAGTCTACGAGCAACGTAAGGCGATAAAATCTCAGGTCCTCCCGGACTTCCTCGTCCACTGAATGGAGCTCCAGTTGCCGGACACCCCGGACATGACGCAATCGTGGACAATGCACTTCGATGGCTCCAAACGTGAGGCTGGAGTGGGAGCTGGTGTCATACTAACGTCACCACAAGGCGACAAGATGAAATACGTACTTTGGATGAAATTCTGCGCCTCCAACAACAAGGCCGAATATGAGGCCCTCATCCACAACATGAGGATGGCCAAGATCTACGGCGCAACGCGCCTAGTCATCTGCGGTGACTCGAATCTCGTCGTCCAGTAGACGATGAATGAGTGCGACGCACACGCCGTTAACATGATCGCGTACCGCTCACTCTACAACTCACTCAAAGGAGACTTCGACGGCTGCGAGCTTCGGCACGTTGGAAGGAAAAGCAATGAGGAAGCTGATAGACTCGCCAACATCGGCTCCACTTGCGCACGGGTGCCACCACGTGTGTTCCTCGAACAAATCTGTGTGCCTTCTATCAAGAGAAAATTCCCCAAGGGATCACCCGAAGAAGCAGAGCACTCGGGGGCTGCGTTACCCGAAGGACAGGAAGGACCCTAAAAGCTCGACACGGAGGTCGCGTTGGTCAACCTGATGCATGTCATGTCAATCAAAGAAACATGGATGCGGCCATATCTTCGGTACCTGATAAACAAAGAACTTCCCGATGACCCGACAGATGCCTGGCGCATATCTCGCAGGTCCAAGGCCTTCACTGTGACACCCCCGAGATCAGGGCTAAACAAATCCCAGACCTCCCTCTAACATAAGCTTAACCTTGAGCTCGAGGATATCCAGTGAGGAATCGATAACACAGCAGTGACCCTACGACACAAAATTTATTACAGCAAGCTCATAACCGAGCAGAGAACGAAATTATTACAAGCAGAGGTCACTAACCACAAACATCAAACAACGTAAGGCAAATTATGCTATTAAGTATAGCATACTTAACAAATGGCCTAAGAGGCTTGAAGCATAACGATGACGTCCCAGCCCATAGATTCCAGGCTGCCGGCCGGGAACCCCAAGCTACTCGTCGATGTCGATGTAGAACCAAACTCATCTTCAGGGGAACACTTACTCTGCCAAAAGTATCAACAAAGCAAGGGTGCGTACATGGTGTACTCCGCAAGACTTATGGATGGTGGAGTTGTTTTGCATAAAGCCACTTTTGTGTATAAAACAAGAGAGAGAAGAAGCTCGTCTAGTCAGAGTATTTTAAAAGGGGATAAGAGAGTGACATCTCCGGAATATTGATCAACATCTTTTGATATCCACCAAGTCATCATTTGAACCCTATATAGGATCACCCCATCGTACCCATGAGGAAGCATCCTTAATCACACGTTGATCTGCTAAGTTTTACGATTAGGTTATAGTTCTCTATGATCTTGAGTCCGGTCGCCAAGTCGTTCATAACCATGAACACGGCTTTTCGAAAAGATTATTACCCTGCAGGGGTGTACAACTTTACCCACACGTACTAACCTTCTTTTAATGCCACATGATTAGCCCTCTTCCTTGGAAGGCCGACAGAGGGTGGTTAGACACGACCTTTCCCTTGCTTTCGCCAAGACCATGAGTCACGCAACAAGTATGGTTCTGCCGTAACGGATCAAATCCCGAAGCCGGTACTTAAAGATGTGAGGCGAGGTTGGTTTACTAGGGGCGCTATCTACCCCAAGCAACCTCGGCCACACTTACCTACCTGTTATGAATGCACCTTCACCCGACAATTCTTTCAAAAGGTTTTCTATGCATATGTCGAATGGAACGCCCAAACTATGTGACTCATGGAATCTACTAGGCAAGTTAGTTGGTCATGAGGTTGTCCAGGCCCCGTATGGTTGTACGCTCGTCTTGGTTCCAAAGGCAAGAACTCAGGTCCTAGTGGTGGCGAGCATGGGACTAGAAAAACCACATCCCACCGTGGCCTCCCATACAAGCCTTAGCATGTTTAACTCATATCACTGATCTCATCTCATCACGATCTCCTGTCATACTATATTATCTGCATCTGATACATCATCTGGATGAACCAGACTCAACAGCTATGCATGGCTAAGCAGGACACAGATATAAGCTCTTGCAGTGCACACAAGCCAAACCTAGTTATGCTAGGAGCAGTTGATCAGGTAATATAAGCTCAAGGGAAGTAATGCAATAGATAGGATACTCTATCTTTCAATAAAAGACCACAATAGAACCATATGCATCATGGCAGGAATTGAAATGCTTTCGAAATCATAGGATTATATCATGGTGGGGCTATGCTTGCCTTTGCCAGTTGATAACCGATAAGCAGATCTTTGGGAGCCTTGTACTTGACTTGTCTACAATTGTTCAAGTATTGTTCGTCGATCTTCTATCTTCAATGATCTTGATCTTGGTCGTCGATCTCGATCTCGATATCGTATTCTAGGAAGAACCAAATACCGGAAAGAAAGGGAAATAATCAACACATGGCATCGATGCAATGCTCAAGCAAGGATGATGACATGACAAGTTAATTTGTATTAAAATGTAACCCTAAAGCATGCTCGACAATTTAATCGGGGTTCCGAGGGGTGAAAACCCTAACTTGGGGAAACTCCGGATGTACATGAGAGGGGTTACTACGTTCTTCTAATTAAACTTGTCATTTAAGTTGCTTAAAAATGCATGATTATAGCTTAAAGAGGTAGATTTCATTTTTTTGAACATTTTGATATATTATTTGTATTTTTCTGACTTATAAATAATTAGTTATTGAATTTATAAGTTTAAACCATTTTCTGGAATTATTTAAAGAAATTTAAATCGGTTTATTACGTCATGCTGACAGAGGGCTGACATCACACAGGTGGGAGGGTCATTTCGTACTGGGACTGCATCTAGCCCCAGTCACTGACTGCTGGACCCTCGGGCTAGGTCACCTTGCCACGCTGGCGAAGGTTGCTGGTGCCACGCGAGCCACACATCAGCACCACACGGGGCCACTTCGGCACCACGTGGACACCACGTTGGCACGCCGGCGAACCCTGCAGACGGCGGCGGCAGGCGGCGATAGGGGCGAGTGACGACGTGCGGAGCGGCTGGTTTGACGCACTGAAGCACGACGAGCCTAAGGTTGGCGGCGCCACCAGATTTTGGTCACCGGAGCCGCATTTACGGCAAGCGGCGGCGAGGCTCACAGGTCTACGGTGCACGGCGCATACAGCAAGCGACCTCAATAACTGAAGGTGTTGTGAGCACCGGAGGCTCACTCTAGGGATGCTGGTGAAGTCGAGTTGGCCGTAGGAGGTCAGAGTCGACAGTAATGGCGAAGGGCGAGCAGCGTCGCTGACGAGGAAGACGACGAGGATGCTATCGATCTAAGGCGCCTGCGCTCGATTCCGTTAACAGGGAAGACCGGCTCGGCGAGGAGGAGCTCGTGGTGGCCTCGGTTGGGCAAGGGGAACATGGCAACGGCATGACGCCGGCGGCATCTGGAGCTAGGGTTCAGGCTCTCGCAAACGGGGAGGGATTAAGGAGGAAGAGGGGAAACTGGGCATGGAAGGGATCCTCGAGGTGGCGATGGGGTACTTGTAGGCCCTCCAATTGGCGGCGAGCATCTCAGTGCACGGCGTGCATCGCGGCGGCGGTGGGCGGCGGAGGCTGCGACACGGAGGAGCTTGGCATCGGGGACGAAAACGACAACTGCGAAGCGGTATCGGGCCGGGCGACATGGGCCAGCTGGTAGGCTGCGGGGCGCTGCGCTAGCGGCAGATAGGGAAAGGACAGAGGGAGGAAACCTGGGCTGCGGCCTAGTAGGGTTAGGGGTAGTTTTTATTTCTGAAAACCTTTTCTATTTCCTGTTTTATCTTTTCCATTTATAAAACCATTTCAAATCTGTTTTAGATTATCTCAAAAATACCAGAAGGTGTATAAAATATTTGAAACACTGCAGAGACCTTATAATCCATTTGGGCTCCAACATTTTTGTACTTTTCAAAATATTCAAAACCCTTTTTAATAGATTTGCAAATAGAAAGAGAGGGATTAGGGTTTAGGTTTTTTGCATTTCTATTTTATTCAATGCATTTTTAAGAGATGATGCTTATGCAATGCACAATCAAAACCCTAATATATAATTAGCTAAAAGTGGGGTGTTACATTCACCATCATTAATGGCGAGCTATACAAGCGCAGCATTTCGGATGTACTCCAACGGTGCGTTACCATCAGTGACGGCAAGACCATCCTCCAAGACATCCACGAGCGCATCTGCGGCCATCACGCGGGCAGCCGCGCCCTCGTCGCCAAAGCTCTACGAGCTAGATTCTACTGGCAACGTCCATGAACGATGTCAAGGACATCGTCCAGAGATGCAACGGCTGCCAGAGGTTTGCAGATAAAACACACGCACCAAGGTCGAAGATCAGGCCCATACCCTTGGCATGGCCCTTCGCCCAATGGGGCCTCGACATGATCGGCAAACTACCCAAATCTTTGAAAGGAGGCCACGTCTACCTCCTGTTCGCAGTCGACAAATTTACCAAGTGGGTCGAGGCCATGCCTGTCACTAACCAAAAGGGCAAGACAGCAGTAAAATTCTTCGAGTCCATGGTTTACAGGTTCGGCGTGCCACAAAGCATCATCACGGAAAACGGGTCAAACATCATCTCAAAAGAATTCTAGGAATTCAGCGAAGGCCTAGGAATCAAGATATCGTACGCCTCTGTGGCGCACCCGTACACCAATGGGCAGGTCGAAAAGGCCAATGGACTCGTAGGCGCTAGCATCAAGAAACGCCTACTCATCCCACTCGAACGGCTTGCGGGAGCCTGGACAGAAGAGCTACCCTCCGTCCTCTGGAGCATGTGTACAACGCCAAACAACTCAACTGGTTACACGCCATTCTTCATGGTGCACGGATCCGAAGCCGTGCTACCTGCAGAAGTACCTCATAAGGCCCCACGGGTCGTCACCTACAGCGAAGCCGAACCAACGGCCGCACTCGAAGACGTCGTCGACACACTCGACGAGGCACGCGACATCGCCGCGGATCACTCGGCGGTCTACCAGCAGAGCCTCCGCAACTATCACAGCCGTCGGCTATGCCCAAGGTCCTTCGTCGAAGCAGACCTCGTCCTACGACTGAAGAAAGAGCGGCCAAAGAAGCTCGAGTCGCACTGGGAAAGACCATACATCGTCACCGAAGTCATCCTTGGTGGTGCCTACCGCCTCAAGGACGTCGAGTTAGGAGTCACATACTCCAACCCATGGAACGTCACACAACTGTGACGCCTCTACCCCTATCTATCCCTCTTTACTTTCAATAAGGCTATTCAGCCAAGGTCACTCAGCCGAACAATGTACCCCCTCGATACGATATGAATAAAGCTTAGTCCCCAACCCGAAAATCTCTTTTCCTTGCATTATTTTCTGATTACAACACACTCGAGGGCTCCGCCTCACCTCACGACTTCGTCAACTGAGAATAATGCATGAACACCTGAGTAGCTGACCGCGTCAGGCTAACGAAAAGGACATGCATACAATAAAAGCACCACGTGCTAACACAAATAATCTTATAGCACAAGGCATACAAAGCCCACTCAAACATATACAAGTTTTACATCTACCTTTTATAGGGTCTACCTATTCTGAAGAATCACATGCTCCCGATGATCAAAGAGGTCAACAATCTCCTCGACATACTGCCTAACAGCCGCATAATGCGGGCGCATATCCCAGAGATTACCATCTGGACGAAGAGGTGGCCCAGTCACCACAGCAGCAAGGTCGACATCCGGACGATGCAGCCGAACAAGGGAGAGGGCGGCTTTCACCCCCGCAACCAGTTGATGCCGCACCAACTCCCTCACATGACCCACGTTTCGAAACTTTGATAGCAAGCCCCAAAGGGTGGATGGAGCCTCATCTAGAGGAAACATGATGTACATAACAGACGCAAGGGAGGTCTTCACCTGCCTCAGCACCCGTGACACCTGATGAACACGATCCTGCACCGTCGCAAGGACAGTGGCCCGGTCGTGGTCCATCTAGAAGAAGCCTCCGGCTTCCATATCCTGTTGGGTCAGGCAGTTGATCCGAACTGCAACGCGCTCCTTCTCCTCCCTCGGAACAAGGTTGGCACCTGCAGAAAATTCAGAGTAAGATGACACGCAAACAAGGCGCATCCGAAGACAAGCAACAGCTCGAGGAAACTTACACTGCAACTGCTCGGCTAACTACCGTAGCTCCCCCATCAGATACTCCTCCCTAGTGGTAGCTCACTCCGCCTTCTACTTCCACATGTCCACGTGGCCTCAGATGCCAAGTATCTCCTTCTCAAGGCAACGGACGCGGTCACGAAGGAAAACAAGCTGCGAAGCATCATCCAACGATGGTCGCGACTGATGGACAGACGAAGCATCAATGGGAGCCTCACCCGAAGGACCCTAAAGGCAAGCAAGCAAGAATATGAACAACACATTTCTTGGGCAACAGCTCAAAGCATCATTTATATACATTAAAAGGCCACTGCATGGCACAAGGAAACTGTTCGACAAACATTACAGCAAAAGAAGAAGACAACTATCCTAAAACTACAGCAACAAATCCTAGGCACCTGTATCCGGAGTGGCCTCAGAGCCAGACTGCCTTCTCTTGACCTCCTCCTGCTGCTTCGCCGTGTACTCCACAAGAAGGTTAATGAGCTTCGGCCCATAACTCTTATAGCGGGAAGCAAAGAGAGCAAAAGCTACCTCTGAGCCATCGGTAGCCGTTGGCATCTGGGAGGTGATATGCGGCAGGTCCAGCTCCGCCCCGGATGCCATGGCCATGGCCAACCCGATCGAGGCGCCGAGGCCCTTCTGCTTGCGCTTGTAGGTGGTAGGTGCATCCTCTGACAGCGCATCCGCCAAAGAAGCAACATCCTCAAGGGCAGCGCCCTTGGGAACGATCTCCTTGTAGAAGCGCCCTAGGACCTCCTTGGCCTTAGCAAGGGAGCCAGCAGCAGTACCACATCGGTCTTCGACCGCCGCGGTGGCATCGTCCAGAGCGCTCCCGTGTTCCAAGGCGCCGCGATCGAACGCAATGCCCGAAGCATATGGAGCAAAGAAGACAAAGCAATAATCGAATAAGGGTTTGAAGACAATGCAGCCGAAAAACCAAAATTAGGCCAAGCACTTACCATAAACGGCCTTGGCAGCAGCCATCAGCTTCTCAGCCACCTCCTTCTCGCGTGCAGCCGCAACAGTTGCAAGCTGCTCCTCGCGATCTGAAGCCTCCCGCTGCAAGCGCTCCTTGGCCTTAGCGGCAGCAGCCAACTCTTGCTGCAGGCGCTCCTTCGCCTCCACGACGTCAGCAGCCTGCTTATCCGCGTGAGCGAGAATCTTTTGAAGCGTCTCCAGCCAGCGAAGAGCAGCGTTATTTTCATCTTCAAAAAACATCAAGATCACACATGAGCAACACAAGTTACATTCAGGCGAGCAGACGAAAAAGGACAGGATCAAGAAGTGCACGTACCACGGAGGTGCTGCATACTGGCCTCCAGCGCCAGATGTTGCTGGATGAGCAGGTTCACATTACGCACAAAGGGCTATGGGAGCAGAATCAAAACAATCAAGAAAACATCAAGAAAAGGGCTCGGGGGCTACGCCCCGAAACAAGCAAAACACCAAAGAAAATGACCCGAAAAAGGCTCGAGGGCTCCCTCCAGGACACACCAAAAGTAACTTACATGATCAGAAGGGGAATCCGAAGGTCTGGGTCAGTCTTCTGCGCGACGATCACTCAAGCCTCATGTGGAGAAGGGATCGGAGCATCGCCAGCAGAGTTGGCCACCGTCTGAGAGCGCGGAGCCGTCGGCTTTGACTCCCCTACGTTCTCCTGGGCGCTCTCACTAAGAGAACCCTCCGAGGAGTGGCTACAACGACAAATATTCATCAAGGAAAGAAGAACAGTGCAGACGCAAAAAATAAGTGAAAGCACCCAAAAAACACTTACGAGTCAATGTCACTCAAATTGAAGACGGGTGGCGCCTTCCCCTTCATCTTCTTCATCGGCGGCTGCGGCGCCACCGCCTGTAGAGGCACAGCTGGGAACGACAAGGAAGAAGCGTCGTCATCCTCGCCGTGGCGCACGAGGAAGGATGGGTCCCTAGGCGTCGACGGAGTCGAGGCATCCGAAGAATCGCTCGAGCTTCGTACACACTTTCGGGTCTGCCCCTCGCTTGCCTCGGGGGCTTCGTGAGTGGGCGACTGCACGGCGGCATCTCGAACTTGGAGTCTGCCTCCTTATTGTCTGGCGCCTCCCCATATTTCTTAGGCAGATGGGGCATGGACCCCGTAACCTTGAGGCGCTGCAAACAAAGATAACAAACAGATGTCAGAAACTACAGCAAGCAAAAAACATACAGCAAAGCGGAACGCGCATGAGCATTTTTCACCTTCGAGGCCCCTTTACTGGCGCTAATAAGGGGGTCAGCGATTCCCCCGGCAGGTCCTCACCAGCCTTATACTTCAGCAGCGGACGGAGGGCCCTATCGAGATCACCCGAAGATAATTCCGCAGATGACACTCTCGTGGGATCACTAGGGTCAGCGTAGAGAAACATCGGGTGCGCCCTGGCTTGGAGCGGCTGCACCCGACACTTGAGGAAGGTGCGGATTATGTCAACCCTGTTGACCTCCTTGCCTGGCACCAGTTGGAGAGCCTCCACCCGCTGGTAGAGCATCTCCACCTCCGCCACTTCGCCCTCCAAGATGTGGTTCTTCCACGATCTTTTTCGGACGATCTCTTGCTCGGAGTCAAAGGGGGCAAGACCAAAATGCTGAACGTCCAGCTTGACATTGTGGATGTAAAACCACTTGCGATGCCAATACTGAACGGACTCGCAAATAGAGAGGGAGAAAAATTGGACAAAGGGACGAAGAGAAATGATACAACCGCCAAGAGGATAGACTCCGCCGGAGCCGAACTGCCTCTTCACGGAATAGAGTTTCTGGAAGAGACCAAAGTGTGGCTCGATTTCGAGCCAGCACTCGCAAAGCGTGATGAAACACGCAATGTTAAGAAGAGAATTGGGAGACAGATGATGAATCTGAATCCCATAGAGGAAAGAAGCCCACGAAGGAATTCGTGGGCAGGAAGCGACAAACCGCGTAGAATAAAGGAAACGAAGATCACCCGAAAACCCACGGGTGGGCGAGGGATTACCTCATCGCCGGGGATCTTCACATCCTCCTTGTTTTGCGGGATTAACCCCGTGTCGTGCAGCTTGCGCAAGTCGGTGTCGCGCACGTCAAAGCGCCTCCACTTTCCATCGTGTTGCGCGCAGGGGCGGAAACCTTCTTGCCGCCAGCGGCAGCGCTCGAACCTGCTCCGACTGAGGCTTTCTTCGACTTCACCATCATGGCGCGTTGAAGGCGGCGGTGTGCGCGCAAGAACGAAGAAGGGAAAGATCGAAGAGCGTCCAGTGCGCGCAAAGATGAGCTCACGAAAATGGAGGCTGTGAAAGCAAATGGCAAAGGGTGAAAACAAACTACTATTTTCCCCACGGTTATAAGGATGAAGACGACGAACAGGAACCATTCATCCAGAAGCCCTAAAGCTAGGGTCAGATCCAACCGTCCACGTGTCAACACGGTAGCGAACCGTCGCCTGCACGCCGTCCACTACGCATGGAAACCAAGGAGACGCCGTAATTCTCGTCTTCGTGCACGACCGGTCAACTCCAAGTCAGGAAGTGGGACCCACGCTCGTCCTATTACATCGCCTCTGGCGCCGCACACGGTTGAGGTCATCGATCGTCAGCACTAACGTCATCAAGAAGCCTAGCAACGACTAGAATTTTTCGACTAAGTACTTCCTCGAATCTATGATTCGAACAACTACTCGGGGGGCTACTCGTATCAGGAGCGCTGGCCGCGCACCCGAGAGAAGAATGAAGAAAAACAGTTCTTAAAATTCCGATTCCTACGTCGAGTCTATGACTCCACTATGGACTCGGGGGCTACTCCCATAGGGAGGACTAGTCAAGCATCCGAAAAAATTTTGTCCTACCGACCTGAAGCTCAATCAACTGAACTAAAGTCTCTGCTCGAGTCTATGACTCGAACAGGCACTCGAGGGCTACTCCCATAGGGAGCGCTGGCCGCGCACCCTATGAATTTTTCGACTGCGATCATTCGGATCAAACACAACAAAACCCTACTTTCAGGCAACTTTGCCCAAATCAATGTTGAGGGAGAAACATCCTCCTTGGCCACCCGAAACACCTCCGCGGTGATACAATTTCGGATGCTGTGTCTATGACGCAAAGATAAGACCTACGAATATCATCCGATGGCCTGGTAACGCACTTGACTGTGCTCTTCTAGTAAAAATACGTGTCAACAGGCACGATAAAAATCCAGACGGGCGCGTTAGGTGCACTACTCAAAAACTACTGGGATTCGACTCCTATAAGACTTTCAACGGCCTGAATCAAATTACGCCAACATCCGTTCCAGATTCGAGCCAGTGGCCTCGAGTTTGAAGAAAGATCGTGTTGTTTTGTCCTACGATAGTTAACTGGCCCTGATCTGTTAGGAGAGTCAGACACACGCATCAACTATCCCCACGAACTAAAATCCTTTCCTTTACTCATATACAGGACCATCAGCATCCAAAAGATTTAAGGATTCGACTGAGTACTCGGGGGCTACTAACATGGTTATACCCAACGGGGACACGATATTAGCATATACGGTCCAGCCCAAGGAATGCCCACTATGAGCAACGCAGCCCATGGAGCTTTCGGGTGGCCTAAGCCCGTGACGTTACCGGATACTTGGAGAACAAGACTATAGTAGATAGAATATTCAAATGGGTAAACCCTAACTTGTAAACGACTCAATCTCTGCCCGAGACCTCCCTATCTCTATATAAAGGCTAGGAAGGCACGACGAGGAGGGCCTCTCACCTCACCGCATACGCACCTCATGCCAGATTGCATCTGCGCACCCCTGTACTCTTCGGTTCCGTCGTAATCAAAAGCAGACAAGTAGCATTAGGGTTTTTCCTCCGGGGGCCTGAACCTGGGTAAATCCCGTGTCTCCTGGTTGCTTGTCTGTTAACCGTTTCGTGATCTCCAGCATCCCCATCTTCTCCAAAACCCAAACTCATAACAATGGGCATTGACGAGATCGATCCTCGTCAGCGGTGGGAATGAAGATCCTTAGCTCGGGGCTGAGCCTCGCTAAAATTGCAGTGGATCTCCGATGAAATAGCATATCGTGAATATAAAAATTATTTTTCTAAAAACATCTTGAGCATTAGATCATGCACATGTAGTTCAAATCTATCGGTCTAGAATTTTACTAACTGCTACCGTGTGTATGTGAACATGGTCACACCAGTGAGTTATATATTGCCTCTATCCACATTGGACCATACTTGTACACATATGTTAAAGTCACATGCAAGTTTTTTGGTATTTCTGCGCTCTGATGGTCGGTTTCCATGAAAACCCTAGACCCGGGGTCTCGTTAATATATCCCTTTGACCGGGCTCCAACGATGGTTGGCCAATGGACTTACATCTTCATTTTTGTTTGTTTAGTCCATACCTACATGGAAACCAAAGGGTGTGACAATTTTACCACAAGATTCACTCCGGTTTCCCGTAGCGAGAGTTTTTGAGGTATTCCACCATATTTTCTATTTTGAATATATTTTAAAATGTGTTATACGAAAGTATATATAATTTTTTTATGTTTTACTTAATTTTTATTCAACACAAATGTGTCATATATGAGTGTAGATACATAGATCATAGTTTTCTACGAATTGTGATATATTATTTGTATTTTTATGAATTAAAATGATTTAGTTATAATTTTTTTAGGATTAATGTGGTAAAAGGGAAAAGAGCTATGCCGACGGCTGCCGTTAGTGTAGCTGCAGATACGCCAATGGCTAAAACCTACACCGACGGCTGCCGTCGACATAGACGATTCTACGCCGATGGTTTAACCGGGACGACGGACGTTATGCTAGGCTTCCCGGCTCGTGCCCTACACCGACAACCCCAACTAAGACTGTGTTTGTTACCGCTTCAGCTACAAATTTTGGGTTCTAGAATCTGTATGCGAAACAAATAGCCAAATTCTGCAACATGCTGGCGAGAAGCGGCACCGAAAACCTTCCTATCGAGCGTGGGTGGCTGAAAGCAGGACGAGAGCAGCTTCTTCCGCTTTTTAGCGCTTCCCGAGTTGCAACAGACTAGATTGCCCTCTAGTCTTCGACGAAATCACAAGGTACCTTCCACTGCACCGAGGAAAAGGACCTGACGCGAAGACCAGTCTCGTTCGGCCCCGACCTTCTTTCCCCTTGCCATGGATAGGGTTAGGGATTCCGCCGCCGCCCTCCCTGCCGCCGGTCGCCATTGCCTCCATCGAAGGTCTCCTCCACCGATCGTCCTCGGCTCTGTTCTAGACCTCCCACCCTCTCAATCGACGAGGGAACAACCCAGGACGAGTCGGGCTCGTCCCCGTCACCAGCCAGAGACCGGAGCTCGAGCAGCCAACGCCTCGCCGTACTACGTGCTCTGGCGTCCCTGTCACCTACTCTGACGAGCCCAACTCTAGCTCCAATCTCGACGCCTATTCTCCGACCCGAGTTCCAGCGACAGGTGAGGGACGGTGTGGGGAGGCGACGGCTGTGCCTGCGCGTGGGGGTGCGGCGGCGCTGCCTGGGCGTGGGGCGGCGGGCGGTGGTTCCTGGCGTTCGGTGGGGTGACGGCTATTTCTGGGCGTCCAAATAATGTAGACCAAATTCTAAAATAAAGCCTAACCAATTACTTCAAACTTATTCCGCAGCAAAGCGTGTTAAAAAATATTTTAACAAAAAACATGTAAATGTAGATAATTCATCTCCTAAGCATGTATTTTATAAAAAATATGTAAATGTAGACAAGCCATTTGTGTACAACTATTTTACAAAAATAAAATAGAAAATTTGAGGTCTTCGGTGACCATATTTCAGTAAAAAGATTGTCAGAAAGGTAATTCATTTTAAATTAATACTTATAAAATATTAACTGCATTGGGGTATTTTAGACATTTTTTGTCCTAAAACCAGCAACATCAGTCATCAAAAGCACTTTTGCCAAAAACCAAATCTTTATTTATAACAGCTGCTTTCTACCACTGATTCTCTACAACTGATTTTTCACTGCTGATTTTCAACCGCTGCAACCTAAACAAACACAACCTAAAAGCTGTTGGCATAGGAAAAGATCGTCGGCGCTTGTAGGCGTGTGCTTAAGATTAAAGTAATGATGTCAAGCTTTATCCGATGGTGTTGAAATAGGTAATGCTGAGGTATCACTGGATAGTTAAATTCATGTTCTTTTAGGCGACCTTAAAGTTTATTTACACGGGGTCTCGTGGCTGCAACAGCGATGCAGCGAGATACGGTAATCATCACTTCTCCCTGATGTCTGCGTTGTTGACATGACCTGGAGGCTGAAGATAAAGGAGTTCTCAAGAATTTTAATGTAATTTTTGTTTTTATTGAGATGTTCTGTATTGTTCGATATTTCTTTTAATGCTAGAGTCCTATTCGCAAAAAAAAAGATCTACTCTTATCCTTTTGGGATTTTTTTTTGCTATGGCACGTTCATGTAATCAGACAAGAAATTTTGAAATTTTGCTATGTTCAGCTGATCAACTGGAAGGAATTGGTTACCATTTGTTGAAAATATAGCAACGAAGAAGGTGGAAACTAAACTAAAACTCACAGCTATAGCAAGGACAACTTGGCCAAGTTCATGCACACTAAGAACACTTTATTTTTGGAAAGGATCATATATTAATATCATAAGATACCTACGCATTGCTCTAGCGGCCATAAGGATGCACACAGCTAAAAAGGAAAGAAAAATTATATAGAAAAAGTCCCGCTACAGTGACTCATTCATTAAAACAGCTGTACTAACACCACCAAGATAGCACCAAAAGTTCAGCTTCTCAAAAAACGGCGCCTTCAAGAAGGAAATAGTGCACAAACACCGTCATCGTCCGATCATAGATCTTAGATTTTCACCCTAAAGAAAGTTCACGCTCTTAAACAATATCTTTAACAAGGTCATTGATAGGCACAACCAATTAAGGTCAGGCCCTGGGTTCTCACCCTGAAAAGTCGGACTATGAACCTCTCATATACAGTCGCCCCCACTTGCATGCCACTACTCTAAATCACGAGTCACCAAGTCAAATGTTCATCACCACCTAGACTCGAACCACCATTGTCAGTCTTTAGATATCGATCTTCATGAAATTCTTTGTCAGCACCATGGAACGAAAACATGCCCCATGATATTAACAGCCAACAGAGCTTCGAAGCGCACCCTCTGAACCCAAACGGTCAGAAAAAACATGGGTACGCACGACCGAATACCTTCTGATCCAGAAATCTCCAGACATGATACGCCCATGAGAGTTCGCCGGTGGAGCCTTCAGGAACTCGACACTCCGACCAGATCAATGAGGGCAGACATTAAACAGATCTTCATCTTGTACAAGAAAAACGCTAAAATCACCTCATTTATTAGGCAGAGCGGCCACCCCTCCCGTGGCTGCAGGTCATGTCCTTATCGCCAAGAGCCACTTAGGCCAATCCTTGCGAGGGATGCTGCATGCGATCTTCACATGCGGATTGGGTGGAGAAATAACAACGAACTAGCCGTAGTTGGCATCTCTCCTCTCGATTGGATCTGAACCAGCGGATGATCTTCTGGACCTACTCTTGAGGAGAAATAACCGGCGGTCCAGCTGCAGTATGCATCTCCTCACGCGAGTAGATCTGAAGTTCTGAATCGATGCATGATTTGAAGGGAATATGCCCTGAGAGGCAATAATAAAGTGTTTATTATGTGTATTCCAAGTATATGATAGATGTTTATTTTGCATTCTATAATTGTATTAATACGGAAACGTTAATACATGTGTGTTTAATAAACAAACAGAAAGTTCCTAGTTATGCCTCTCTCATAAACTAGCTCGTTGATTAACAAGATGATCAAGGTTTCCTGATCATGGACATTGGATGTTGTTAATAACGGGATCACAACATTAGTGTAATGGTGTGATGAACATTCATCCGAACTATAGCATTACGATCAAAGTCATTGAGTTTATATTAACAACTTACGAAGTGATCCTAATCCTTATACCATGAGATCATATCAATCACTAACACCGGAAGAGTTTCTTGATAACATCAAACGTCACACCGTAACAGGGTGATTATAAAGATGGATTCAGAACTAATAAAGTGTTATGTTGAGGCTCATGGATCGAGAGTGGAATTTGTTCATCCCGATGACGGATAGATATACTCTGGGACCTCTCGGTGATATCACATTGATTAGCTTGCAAGCAAGTGATTTGATCACTAGAATGTTATATCACAGGAACGAGAAAAGAGTGCATGTCGGTAACGAGATCAAACTAGGTATGGAGATACCGATGATCGAATCTCGGACATGTAATATATCGTGAAACAAAGGGATTAAGATACTAGCGTAATAGGTTCCGACGATCACAAGAAAGTCATCGTTGAATGTGTGGGAGTCAGTATGGGTCTCCAGATCCCGCTTCTGATTATTGATCCGAGAGGGGTCTCGATCATGTCCGCATTATTCACGAACCGTAGGGTGACACACTTAAGAGACACCGACATCCAATTGGAGCAAATTTTTCATGCCGAAAGAATGAACAAGCGCAGGAATTTATTTCACTAGATACCGAAACAGGTTTTCAGGTGAAATTGCATAAAGTGGTTATGCATGTGAAATAGAATTCTAGCAATGGGTTATTTTTGAATGTTTGTCATTAAAGTAATTGACAAAATTCTGAATAAAATAAAAGAGTTTTATTTAATGAGAGTTTGCATTAAATTTGGTGGAAATTTAATGGGAATTTGAGTGGAATTTTGAGTGGAGGGAATTTAAAGGGCATTTTGTGAGTGGAGTGTCCACCCACATGAATGAAGGAGGGGAGGGGGCAGCCCCCATGGCCGGCGGCCACCCCCTTGGGTGCCCCCCTCCTCCTATAAAAGGAGCCCCCCTCCTCACTTGTCTCTCACACCTCCTCGTGAAGGATCTCTCTCCCCCTCTAGAATTTATCCCCCATGGTCTCGGACTAGAGAGATACATGTTCCCGGTGGCTATTCGGTAAGAAAGAGTTGTGCTTCCGCTGCATCGCTGGAGCGAGGAGGCGGAGGTTGCTCGGTGCCTCGAACGTGTGTGCGAGCACGGATGCGCTGCTGATTTGCGGCGCTAGGACTTCCTTTCGATCTTGAGATCGGCAAGAGATCGTCTACATCAACCACGAGTTGAACTCGTTAAGCTTTGTCGGTCTTCAAGGGTATGTTCTCTACGGATATACATCCGCCCGTTGTTTGTATCTAGTAGATAGATCTTGGTATATAGTTCACATCGTAGGAAATTTTTTTGTTTTCTATGCTGCGAACCCTACAGTGGTATCAGAGCCGGATCTATGCGTAGATACTTTACACGGGTAGTACACATATGAGTATGTGGGCGATGATGATCATGTTGTTGCTCCTTTGTTGTAATTTTGGATATTGGTGGCATAGTGGGATGAAGCGGCCCGGACAAACTTTACATGTCCTCGCACATGAGACATGTTCCACGCTTAACATGCAACTAGTTTTCATAAGTGGCTAGCGGGTGTCTGTCTCTCCTACTATAGTCAATATCTATTTTGCAAGCGAGTTGTCAACAATTTGATTATCCTCGTTGTGGTTCATGTTCGTAGGTAAGAACGGTTCTATCTCGAAAGCCCTAAGCCACGTAAAACTTGCAATGGATAAATTAGAGGAGTCTAGTTTAGATTGTTGCTGGGCCAGTGTTATGATATGGTAGTGTTTAAGTAGAAGTATGAGATGATACTCTTACAACACACATAGCGTGTAAAATCCATAGACCTTGGATTTACACATATAGGTATCATAGTGTTCATACCACGATGCACATGATAGAGATCATCTGCTGGAACCATATAATTTCACTAATAAACATATGATGTTTGATTGCATCTTATATTGCTTGTTTAGCGCTTTGTTAGCATAATAAGATGATCCCTCATTTAAATATCAAGATAAGAATGTGTTCTTCCTTTAGTATGCACCGATTATGTTTTCGTCGCTCCAAGACATCACGTGATGATCGGGTGTTCTTGGATCCACGACCATATTTCGGGTGTAAAACAGTTACACACGCGAATACTAAGGTTCTAACTTGGCAAGCCTAGCATGTACAGACATGGCCTCGGAACACGGACCGAAAGGTTACGCATGAGTCATATAGTTGATATGATGCCCATTTGATGTTCGCCTTTGAAGCTATACCGACTCACGTGATGATCGGACTTGGTGTAGTGGATTTGGTTCATGTAATCACCAAAAAGGCACGAGGGATGTCGTTTTTGAGTGGGAGTTCATTCGTAATATAGATTAGTTGAACTCAATCTATCATACACTTAGTCTAAACTTTACAAATTCTGTTGCAGATGGCACCACCTGCTTTTAATTTCAATATGTTCATGGAGAAAGAGAAACTAGCAACGAACGGTAGCAACTTTATCGAATGGGCCATGAATTTGAGGATTCTCCTCTCTGCTGCACAAAAGCAATATGTGCTAGAAGCGCCGTTAGGCCCCCCTGATGGGTTTCGCGGCATAGTAAATCAAAATTTTCTACGGATGCGAACAGAGGGAAAGCCAAGATCTAATCTAGGAGATGCAATCAACGAGAGAGATTGGATTATATCTTCATACCCTTGAAGATTCGCACAGCGGAACGTTCGTCGGAACGTGGGTGATGTAGTCGTACTCGCTTCTCCTCCTCGCGATCCGATCCGATCTAGCACCACAAGTGGCGGTGCCTCCGTGAGATGCACACGTGCAGCACCTCGACGTCTCCTCCTTCCTCGGACCAGCAAGTATGGTGGAGAGATAGATTGGATCTACAACACGACGGCGTGGTGTATATGGTGGAGAATTTCTGCAGCAGGGCTTCGTCTACAAACAGTCGGGAGGGAGAGAGGAGGGCAGCAGGGCAACTAGGGTTGGAGGCAAGGTGTAGGGGGGAGGGGGCGCACCAGCCCTCTATATATAGAGGGGGGAAGCCAACCCTTGCCCCTCCTCCAAGCCTTGGGCCGGCGGCCAAGGGAGGGAGAAGTTGGGGGCAAGGACTCTCCCCTCTTCTAGAAACCCTATCTCTAGTTTAAACGAATTTAAACCCTATAGGATCGGCTGGGCCCTATGGGGCCTTGTTCCCTTGGCACAATGCGGCCAGGACACTCCCTCATAGGCTCTTGCCCCCTCCCGGAAGGTGGGGCCACGTTGGTCCCCTTCCGGAAGGTTCTAGAAGCTTCCGGTACAATACCGATTAACCCGGAACAATTCCGAACTCCAAAAACTGCACTGCCTTATATGAATCTTATTCTCCGGACCACTCCGGAACCTCTCGTGATGTCCCGGATCCCATCCGAGACTCCGAACAAAAACTCATAAACCAATTATCCAATCTATCCTAGCGTCGAGACACGTTAAGTGTGTGACCCTGCGGGTTCGAGAATATGCAGACATGATCTTCTATCAATAATCAACAGCGGGGTCTAGGCACCCATATTGACTCCCACACATTCATCGATGATCATATCGGATGAACCACGATGCCAGGATTCAATCAATCCCATATATATATTACCTTCGTCTCGCGATATTTTACTTGCCCGAGATTCGATCGTCGGTACCGTCATACCTAGTTTAATCTCGTTCACAGCAAGTACTTTACTCGTTCCGTAATCCGATATCACTTTGTGATTAACTGTGGCATCCCGCAAAAACCACTACTAGAAAATCGCGTTGTTTTTGTGCATTGCATCATCGTGACTGCATGCTCATGTCATCATGCCACCTTGCATTTTAGCATCGTCATGTCAACTTGCCTATGTTTGTTCAAAACTATTTTTGAAAAGCCTGGTTTTGTTTTCTAAATGCCCCGTCTTTAATTCAAATTAAAATTAAAACCCGGGTCTCCGGATTATTTTGTTTCGTCTACCAATGGATTTCAAAAGCCCCGTTTTAAATAAATAAAATGTTTAATTATTTTTAGGGGCCAGCCGTACCGGGCCGATCCGACCCAGTCGGCCACCCCCAGTACAAAAACCAGACTACCTAAACCCTTTTCCTACCCCAACCTAATCTACCCAGCCCCCTCCACCTCACCCTGACCAATCCCCTCCCTCCACCTCACACCTCCACCTCACCCCAGCCTATCACCGCTCGCCACCTCATCTTCCCTGCCCCAACTCCCTGCCACCTGAGAACCACCCCACCTGTGCCTACCTGGCCCACAGTCCCCACTCCCCCTGGCCGCCCGACCCCACCCTGGGTGTTGACCCGTTCCGGGCCCCATTCGCAGGCACACATCCACCTCCCTGTCGCCTTCTCCCTCTCCTCGCGAGGCAGCGCCGCCCCCTGAACCGATCCCCGCCGCCAGGACCCCCTCGCCCTGGCGCCCTGCTCGCCCCTCCTCCCCGTCGCCTACACCCCGAACCCCCCGTCTCTCCTCTGCAGGGCCTCGGCCTCTCGGTCCCCAACCTCGCCGCCGCTTTCCTCTCCTCCTTGCCTCGCCGCCGCTCCTTCCCGCTGCTGGCGCGGCCCCGCCTCCTTCCGCCTCTGCTTCGCCTCGCGAGCTTCCACCCCACCGCCGAGCCGCTCAACCGCTTTCTCCCCACCAACCTCTGCTCCCTCCTCTCTCCGTCGGTCCTCCTCCTTCCTCGTCGGGCCGTCCGCCTTCGCCGGCCTCCTCCTTCCGCCGCTCAGGATCGCCCCGCCGTCCTTCGCCGCGCCTTCCTCTCGCCTCTCTCGGCTCTCCTCTCCGCGCGTGGCCCCACCTCTGCCGGCCTCCCGTCCACCGTCGCCCGCAGCGCCCGCCTCGCTCCGGCCGCTGCCGTGCCTCGTCTCCGCTTCCCCCGACGCGACCCCGAGCTCCGTGACGGCCTCCTTCTTCGCCGACCTGCGCGTCCTATCCGCTTCCCTCGGCCGCAGACGCCACCCGCGACCCTGGCCGCGCCTGCCTCGCCTGGTGCCGCCGCCCTGGACGGTCCCCTCCTCCTCCTCTGCGTGTTGCACGATGCCCAGATGATCTCCAACGTCCTTCCTCGCCTCGTCGTTTCATCGTGTTGCTTGGGTGTCTCCAGCGCCCTATGTCTGTCTCTGTTTGACACTAATATGGTTGCGTACCTTGCTCGAGTGACCTTGCTGCTTAAGTGCCATAGTGTCAGTATAAGCACCATCGACGAGAACTTCTACTTGGATGCCGCATCATCTGAAGATCTCCGGTGACTCGTGGAACACCAAGTCCAGCATCTGGCGCCGACATGAAGAACTACTCCGAGAACCGCTGACCCAGACACGCCAAGTTCTTCCTCTCGGATCCGAGGACACCGAGACCCCGGTGCGACAAGTACTCCTTCTCGGACGCCGAGCTCGCCGAGAACCCGGATGCCAAGGTCACCGACATGGAACGACAAGATCTCCCACACGGACTACCCTGAAGCCTGATCCCCGTCGAACCCTGAGACCGAACCCCGAACCCCCGGAACCAAGATCTTCCGAACCCAGATGTGTGAACCTTTTCCTGAGCCCCTATTTTATAAATGCTTTATATAAAACTTGTTGCATATTAATTGTTCATCTCGCATGCATATCATGTGGGTTGGGGGCCTTATGCCGATTAACCGCATAATTAAATAGGGAGTCGATATGCGGAATAACTTTGTCTTATTCCGGACTCCATTTAAATTTGTGTAGCGAACCGATGCTATGTTTTGCCATGTTAAGACAACATTTAAATTGCGGGGTATCTAAACAACATGAACCATTCAATAAATTGTCGGGACCCCGGTTCCGCTTAAAATGGCCTAATGCATCGCACCTTTGCCATGACATACATCATACATGCATCATGCCCGATCTTCTGCCGTAGTATTAAATAGTGCATCCGGTGTTTGTGCTAGTGTTTTGCTTCTTCACGGACTAGGCCGATGAGTTGATGCGAGTATCGATCCGATCTTCGGATGAACCTTTGGCAATGTTTTTCAGGCGAGCACCTCCCCCCTTTCTACCTATCTTACTTTTATAGTATTTATTCCCTCCTGTTGATCTATTGCTATCTGTGTTGCGATGCTCTAGTTTTCGTACCCGAGATATCCCTTGCAGCCTTATATTGCCTTGGACACATCCTATTACCTGTTGTTTGGTAGATAGTTGGACTTGCGCGTCATAGTCGCTTGCTCAAGTGCTGTTGCGTGTCGTCAAGTACCACAGTTGTTGGAGTATTGCCGCATGTTTAATGTTGGAGATGATCATGGCTTTAATTAATGTTTAATAACTAAAATTGAAGTAGGTAAATGCAGAGGCACCGGTGGGTAATAGACAATATTTGGATTTTAACCGCTCACTGGTGTCCTGTAGGACCCCGAGTTCTTGACACCTGTTCCGAGATTGAGCGCGCTAACCACAGGTGGGGTGTATGGGCACCCCCATCGATTAGTACCTGATTTCAAAGTACTGTACCAGGGGCCACAATTAGTTTGGGGCTTTATTACTATCCTGTACTTATGCCCTGCTTTACTGCTTAATTTAAAATTGTGCGAAGTACTGCACCTGTACTGTTTTGGAAGCGGAGTGTTTTCGCGGTATCGACAAGCCCAGTCACATTTTCGGGTTCCCAGTCGTTTACAGCCACTGACGCAAACCCTGAGTCCGTCTCGGAGACCGGCCGACTTCGTTGCGGGTAGCTTAGTGGGGTGGCCCCCATGTACTTGCTTTGGGTCTGGGAAACGTCATGACTTAGGCCCCGCCGACATACCAATGGGTGTATGTTAACCGATCTGGCAAAAAGGGTCGAAGTGCGTGTGGATACTTTGGTGCACCCCTGCAGGGTTAAATCTTTTCGAAAAGCCGTGTCCGCGGTTATGGACGACTTGGAGCACAGTTCTCGATCATAGACAACTATAACTAAAGGTTACTGTTATAATTTGATTTGTATCTGATATGACTAGTAATCAGCTTCACTACAACGGAATGGCTAAATAAAAGTACCAACAACTGCTGGGTTTGGGGATATCTCATGCTAATTGTATCTGACTAGTAAGTGTTGCAACTACAACGGAATGGTTAACTAAAAGTGCCCACTGCTTATTCTATCAGGATGACTATCTATACCTGACTAGTAATTGCTGCAACGATAACTGAATAAATAAAATTGCCAACTGTGTGAGTTCCTCGGTTGACTTCCTCGTTTGGTCTCGAGGGGGAAACACCAGGATGGGTATGTTTGGTGGTAGTATCAGGTTGGTTCCGAATAGGTCTTTCTTACCCCTCTCTGATAGCCGCTAGTTGTATCGAGTCTCTATAGGTTGTTTAGTGCATGCCGCGCTGCCGCTTCAGTCCACCATACCTATGTAGGCGAGGACCGCCGAATTCTAGCCTCGCCGTGTACTGGCCTCAGTACTGACCGCTCTCTCTTTTTCCTTTGCCCTTTGTCGGCACCCCTTTTGTTTAAGCAGGTTTTGAGATCGACGTCGTTAGCAGGGTTACCCTTCCGGCTTGGCCTGGGCAGGGTTATGGACGCCATTGGTTATTCTTCAGGGCTCTTAGCCCCATTTGCATCTTGTCCGTAGTCGGACGCTGTATCATTTTCAAGGTGATTTGGATCTTTGTACTGTAAATCTGCATTCTTGACTCTTTGAGTCGTTGTTGTATATATCTGTTTTGTGGGTTCCATCGAGGAATATTGTGTAATGATATTACTTCGTTTTCCACCCGCACGCAAGTGCCTGGTGGGCACCATTGAATCGTTTCTATGCGGGTTTGGCGGGAAGCGCTGAAACTTGCATAGGGCCGATTCTGAGGGTGTTACAGAGAGGTATCAGAGCTCAGCAGTTGCGATACCCCACAAGTCCAGCCTGTAGGATAACCTAGCTAACGGCCGAAGTAGAGTGTCAAAACTATTTTTGCAAAATCGGTTGGATAGTTCTGATTAGGTCTGATTTTACTCCTTACCCCTCTGCTGCTCTCCTCTCACCTCTGCGTGTTTTGAATCCGCTCTCTTCTCTCTCTTCGAGTCCAGGATTTCTCGTGGTTTGGTTCCATCGTACCTTCAGGGTTTCGCTTCCTCCTTTGGTAACGGTGTTGCTACATCTGGTCTTCATGCTATCCGAGGAATCCTTCGTCTGATGGACTTCTCTTTGTTCCTTCTTGTGCCTTCCGGTGCTTTCTGACGCGACGACATCGTCTACGCCAGATCCGATGCAGAGTCTGCATCAATCCTTTGCTCCTGAACCTCGATTGTCAAGATCTTTAGTCTGATTCCGAGAATGGTTGTACGCTTTTCTACTGATTGTGCAGAGTAATAGTTTGGGTGCGTGATGGATTGGCCCCCATGCCGACTACCCCTTCTATTCGCTTTTGTACATTGAAGTGGATGAGAATGCATCGGTTCCCTCTTTCTATCGAAGCTAGAGGTGGCTTTATTTGTTGATACCTCTACCTTCGACCTTTTGTTCCCGGAGTGTTCTCGCGACGATCATGGACAACGACCTCTTGTTAGTGGTGTCGCGAGGATCTACACGAAGCGAGAAGACGCAGATCGCCGACCTTCCCTCCGGTACCATGAGGCGGATCTCGAGGGCGAGATCCATTGTTAGTGGTGTCGAATTGTGGCATCCCACAAAAACCACTACTAGAAAATCGCGTTGTTTTTGTGCATTGCATCATCATGACCGCATGCGCATGTCATCATGCCACCTTGCATTTTAGCATCGTCATGTCATCTTGCCTGTGTTTGTTCAAAACTATTTTTGAAAAGCCTGGTTTTGTTTTCTAAATGCCCTGTCTTTAATTCAAATTAAAATTAAAACCCGGGTCTCCGGATTATTTTGTTTCGTCTACCAATGGATTTCAAAATCCCTGTTTTAAATAAATAAAATGTTTAATTATTTTTAGGGGGCAGCCGTACCGGGCCGATCCGACCCAGTCGGCCACCCCTAGTACAAAAACCAGACTACCTAAACCATTTTCCTACCCCAACCTAATCTACCCAGCCCCCTCCACCTCACCCTGACCAATCCCCTCCCTCGACCTCACACCTCCACCTCACCCCAGCCTATCACCGCTCGCCACCTCATCTTCCCTGCCCCAACTCCCTGCCACCTGAGAACCACCCCACCTGTGCCTACCTCGCCCACAGTCCCCACTCCCCCTGGCCGCCCGACCCCACCCTGGGTGTTGACCCGTTCCTGGCCCCATCCGCAGGCGCACATCCACCTCCCTGTCGCCTTCTCCCTCTCCCCGCGAGGCAGCGCCGCCCCCCTGAACCGATCCCCGCCGCCAGGACCCCCTCGCCCTGGCGCTCTGCTCGCCCCTCCTCCCCATCGCCTACACCCCGAACCCCCCGTCTCTCTTCTGCAGGGCCTCGGCCTCCGGGTCCCCAACCTCGCCGCCGCTTCCCTCTCCTCCTTGCCCCGCCACCGCTCCTCCCCTCTGCCGGCGCGGCCCCGCCTCCTTCCGCCTCTGCTTAGCCTCGCGAGCTTCCACCCCACCGCCGAGCCGCTCAACCGCTTTCTCCCCAGCAACCTCTGCTCCCTCATCTCTCTCCGTCGGTCCTCCTCCTTCCTCGCCGGGCCGTCCGCCTTCGCCGGCCTCCTCGTTCCGCCGCTCGGGCTCGCCTCGCCGTCCTTCGCCGCGCCTTCCTCTCGCCTCTCTCGGCTCTCCTCTCTGCGCGTGGCCCCAACTCCGCCGGCCTCCCGTCCGCCGTCGCCCGCAGCGCCCGCCTCGCTCCGGCCGCCGCCGTGCCTCGTCTCCGCTTCCCCCGATGCGACCCCGAGCTCCATGACGGCCTCCTTCTTCGCCGACCTGCGCGTCCTATCCGCTTCCCTCGGCCGCAGACGCCACCCGCGACCCTGGCCGCGCCTGCCTCGCCTGGTGCCGCCGCCCTGGACGGTCCCCTCCTCCTCCTCTGCGTGTTGCACGATGCCTAGATGATCTCCAACGTCCTTCCTCGCCTCGTCGTTTCATCGTGTTGCTTGGGTGTCTCCAGCGCCCTATGTCTGTCTCTGTTTGACACTAATATGGTTGCGTACCTTGCTCGAGTGACCTTGCTGCTTAAGTGCCATAGTGTCAGTATAAGCACCATCGACGAGAACTTCTACTCGGCTGCCGCATCATCTGAAGATCTCCGGTGACTCGTGGAACACCAAGTCCAGCATCTGGCGCCGACATGAAGAACTACTCCGAGAACCGCCGACCCCGACACGCCAAGTTCTTCCTCTCGGATCCGAGGACACCGAGACCCCGGTGCGACAAGTACTCCTTCCCGGACGCCGAGCTCGCCGAGAACCCGGATGCCAAGGTCACCGACATGGAACGACAAGATCTCCCACACGGACTACCCTGAAGCCTGATCCCCGTCGAGCCCTGAGACCGAACCCCGAACCCCCGAAACCAAGATCTTCCGAACCCAGATGTGTGAACCTTTTCTCGAGCCCCTATTTTATAAATGCTTTATATAAAACTTGTTTCATATTAATTGTTCATCTCGCATGCATATCATGTGGGTTGGGGGCCTTATGCCGATTCACCGCATAATTAAATAGGGAGTCGATATGCGGAATAACTTTGTCTTATTCCGGACTCCATTTAAATTTGTGTGGCGAACCGATGCTATGTTTTGCCATGTTAAGACAACATTTAAATTGCGGGGTATCTAAACAACATGAACCATTCAATAAATTATCGGGACCCCGGTTCCGCTTAAAATGGCCTAATGCATCGCACCTTTGCCATGACATACATCATACATGCATCATGCCCGATATTCTGCCGTAGTATTAAATAGTGCATCTGGTGTTTGTGCTAGTGTTTTGCTTCTTCACGGACTAGGCCGATGAGTTGATGCGAGTATCGATCCGATCTTCGGATGAACCTTCGGCAATGTTTTTTAGGCGAGCACCTCCCCCCTTTTTACATATCTTACTTTTATAGTATTTATTCCCTCCTGTTGATCTATTGCTATCTGTGTTGCGATGCTCTAGTTTTCGTACCCGAGATATCCCTTGCAGCCTTATATTGCCTTGGAAACATCCTATTACCTGTTGTTTGGTAGATAGTTGGACTTGCGCGTCGTAGTCGCTTGCTCAAGTGTTGTTGCGTGTCGTCAAGTACCACAGTTGTTGGAGTATTGCCGCATGTTTAATGTTGGAGATGATCATGGCTTTAATTACTGTTTCATAACTAAAATTGAAGTAGGTAAATGCAGAGGCACCGGTGGGTAATAGACAATATTTGGATTTTAACCGCTCACTGGTGTCCCGTAGGACCCCGAGTTCTTGACACCTGTTACAAGATCGAGCGCGCTAACCACAGGTGGGGTGTATGGGCACCCCCATCGATTAGTACCTGATTTCAAAGTACTGTACCGGGGCCACAATTAGTTTGGGGCTTTATTACTATCCTGTACTTATGCCCTGCTTTACTGCTTAATTTAAAATTGTGCGAAGTACTGCACCTGTACTGTTTTGGAAGCGGAGTGTTTTCGCGGTATCGACAAGCCCAGTCACATTTTCGGGTTCCCAGTCGTTTACAGCCACTGACGCAAACCCTGAGTCCGTCTCGGAGACCGGCCAACTTCGTTGCGGGTAGCTTAGTGGGGTGGCCCCCATGTACTTGCTTTGGGTCTGGGAAACGTCATGACTTAGGCCCCGCCGACATACCGATGGGTGTATGTTAACTGATCTGGCAAAAAGGGTCGAAGTGCGTGTGGATACTTTGGTGCACCCTTGCAGGGTTAAATCTTTTCGAAAAGCCGTGTCCGCGGTTATGGACGACTTGGAGCACAGTTCTCGATCATAGACAACTATAACTAAAGTTTACTGTTATAATTTGATTTGTATCTGATATGACTAGTAATCAGCTTCACTACAACGGAATGGCTAAATAAAAGTACCAACAACTGCTGGGTTTGGGGATATCTCATGCTAATTGTATCTGACTAGTAAGTGTTGCAACTACAACGGAATGGTTAACTAAAAGTGCCCACTGCTTATTCTATCAGGATGACTATCTATACCTGACTAGTAATTGCTGCAACGATAACTGAATAAATAAAATTGCCAACTGTGTGAGTTCCTCGGTTGACTTCCTCGTTTGGTCTCGAGGGGGAAACACCAGGATGGGTATGTTTGGTGGTAGTATCAGGTTGGTTCCGAATAGGTCTTTCTTACCCCTCTCTGATAGCCGCTAGTTGTATCGAGTCTCTATAGGTTGTTTAGTGCATGCCGCGCTGCCGCTTCAGTCCACCATACCTATATAGGCGAGGACCACCGAATTCTAGCCTCGCCGTGTACTGGCCTCAGTACTGACCGCTCTCTCTTTTTCCTTTGCCCTTTGTCGGCACCCCTTTTGTTTAAGCAGGTTTTGAGATCGACGTCGTTAGCAGGGTTACCCTTCCGGCTTGGCCTGGGCAGGGTTATGGACGCCATTGGTTATTCTTCAGGGCTCTTAGCCCCATTTGCATCTTGTCCGTAGTCGGACGCTGTATCATTTTCAAGGTGATTTAGATCTTTGTACTGTAAATCTGCATTCTTGACTCTTTGAGTCGTTTTTGTATATATCTGTTTTGTGGGTTCCATCGAGGACTATTGTGTAATGATATTACTTCGTTTTCCTCCCGCACGCAAGTGCCTGGTGGGCACCTTTGAATCGTTTCTATGCGGGTTTGGCGGGAAGCGCTGAAACTTGCATAGGACCGATTCTGAGGGTGTTACATTAACTCCTTAACCACATGCTTGCAAGCGGTGGTGATATCGATTACCGAGTGGGCCCGAAGTATATCTCTCCAACTTGGGAGGGACAAATCCCATCTCGATACATACAACCCAACAGATACTTTCCGATCACCTGAGAGACACCTTTATGATCACCCTCTCATAGGATGACGTTTGATGAACTCAAAGCTTTCTTCCGATACCAGGGAGTTGTATTATCTCATGGTCTAAGGAATACAATATTTGACATAGGAAAAGCTTCGCAAAGATGAACACGATGATACGATCTAATTGCTTTGCTTAGTTTGGGTTTGTCCATCATATCATTCTCCAATGATATGATCTCATTATCAATTGACAACTCATGTCTATGGTTAGGAAACCTTAACCATCATTGATCAATGAGCTAGTCCATAGAGGCGTACTAGGGACACGGTGTTGTTTACAAACCACACAAGTATTAAAGTTTCCGCTTAATACTATTCTATCATGGAATATAAACTTTATCATGAACAAGAATTATAATAATAACATCTTTATTATTGCCTCTAGGGCATAATTCCAACACCCCCACCTTTTGATGATGCCCCTGACAAGGAGAAGAATGTCTATCAGACTCGTCAGGAGGACCACAACTTAGTTCATTGCGGCATATTGTATGGGCTAGAGCCGGAACTTCGAAAGCGTTTCGAAAACGACAATGCATTTGATACAATGGGTGAGTTGAAAATGATTTTCGACACACATGCTGCTGTAGAGAGCTACGATGCTTCAGAAAAGTTCTTTAGTTGCATGATGGAAGAGCATAGCTCCGTTAGTGAGCGTGTACTCAAGATGTTGGGTTACGCCGATAAGCTTATGTCCTTGGGAATATCGATTCCCATTGAATTAGGCATCCATCGTGTTCTGCAGTCTCTGCCACCTAGCTATAAGAGCTTCGTGATGAACTATAATATGCAAGGCATGAAGAAGTCTCTCCCCGAGCTTCTGTCAATGCTTAAAACTACAGAAGTGGAGATCAAAAAGGAACATCAAGTGTTGATGATCAATAGGAACACTGGTTTCAAGAAAGACAAGAAGGCAAAACGGAAGGGAAGTAAGGGCGGCAAGCCTGTTGCCGCGCCTGAAAAGAAACCCCGAGTTGGACCTAAGTCTGATTCCGAGTGCTACGATTGTAAGGGGACTGGCCACTGGAAGCGCAACTGCCCCAAGTATCTGGCAGACAAGAAGGCCGGCAAGGCAAACAAAGGTATATATGATATACATGTTATTGATGTGTACTTGACTAGTGCTCGCAGTAGCACCTGGGTATATGATACCGGTTCAGTTGCTAATATTTGTAACTCGGATCAGGGGCTGCAGAACAAGCGACCACTAGCAAGGGGTGAGGTCAAGATGCATGTCGGCAATGGATCAAGCGTTGATGTGATCGCCATCGGAACGCTGCCTCTCCACTTACCGTCGGGATTAGTTATAAACTTGAATAAATGTTATCTGGTGCCTGCACTGAGCATGAACATTTTATCTAGATCGTGTTTGATGCGAAGTGGTTATTCATTTAAATCCGAGAACAATGGTTGTTCCATTTATATGAATGAAATCTTTTATGGTCATGCACCGATGATGAATGGTTTATTTCTATTAGATCTCGATGATAATGTTACACATATTCATAATGTTGATGCTAAAAGGATTAAACTTAATGATGATATATCCGCATATATGTGGCACTGCCGTCTAGGTCATATTGGCGTTAAACGCATGAAGAAGCTCCATTCGGATGGACTTTTGGAATCACTTGATTATGAATCATTTGATACATGTGAGCCATGCCTTATGGTCAAGATGACTAGAACGCCGTTTTTCGGTTCAATGGAACGGGCGACAGATTTATTGGAAATCATACATTCTGATGTATGTGGTCCAATGAGTGTGTCGGCGCGAGGTGGATATCGTTATTTTGTTACTTTCACGGATGATTTGAGTAGAAATGGTTATATATACTTGATGAAACACAAGTCTGAAACCTTTGAAAAGTTCAAGGAATTTCAGAATGAAGTGGAAAATCATCGTAATAGAAAGATCAAATTTCTACGGTCCGACCGTGGAGGTGAGTATCTAAGTTACGAATTTAGCACTCACATGAAAGAGTGTGGAATTGTTTCACAACTCACACCTGTCGGAACACCACAGCGAAATGGTGTGTCGGAACGTCGTAATCATACTTTATTAGATATGGTTCGATCTATGATGTCTCTGACGGACTTGCCGTTGTCATTTTGGGGTTATGCACTAGAAACTGCTGCATTCACTTTAAATCGGGCACCATCTAAATCCGTTGAAAAGACACCGTATGAATTGTGGTTTGGAAACAAACCTAAGCTGTCATTAGTTAAAGTTTGGGGATGCGATGTTTATGTGAAGAAACTTCAACCGGATAAACTCGAACCCAAAGCGGAAAAATGCGTCTTCATAGGATACCCTAAAGAAACTATTGGGTATTCCTTCTATCACAGATCTGAGGGCAAGGTTTTTGTTGCCAAGAATGGATCCTTTCTAGAGAAAGAGTTTCTCGCGAAAGGTGTGAGTAGTCGGAATGTAGAACTCGAAGAGGTTGTGGAACCTTCTCTTCAAAGTATGGCGAGTAGCGCAGCGCCGGAAGTTGTTCCGGAGTTGGCTCCACCTGTTGAAGAGGGAACTAATGATAATGATCATGAAACTCCGAAAGAGAGTACTACCGAACCTCGCAGGTCAAACAGGACGCGTGCAGCTCCCGAGCTGTACGGAAATCCTGTCATGAATTTCATGGTTGATGAAAATGATGACCCCGCGACGTATGAAGAAGCGATGATGAGCCCGGATTCCAACAAATGGTTAGAAGCCATGAAATCCGAGATGGAATCTATGTATGAAAATCAAGTTTGGAACTTGGTGGAATTACCTCACGACCGAAAGGCCGTGGAGAACAAATGGATTTTCAAAAGGAAAACTGATACTGATGGTAATGTGACCGTATATAAAGCTCGACTTGTCGCAAAGGGGTTTCGACAAATTCAAGGAGTTGACTACGATGAGACTTTCTCTCCCGTGGCGATGCTAAAGTTAGTTAGGATTATGTTAGCAATTGCTGCATATTTCGATTATGAGATATGGCAGATGGATGCCAAAACCGCGTTTCTCAATGGTAATATTGAAGAAGAGTTGTATATGATACAACCAAAGGGTTTTGTCGATCCTAAGGATGCTAACAAGGTGTGCAAGCTTCAGCGGTCCATCTATGGATTGAAGCAAGCATCACGAAGTTGGAATCTCCGCTTTGATGAAGCAAGCATCACGAAGTTGGTATTTACAAGAAAGTGAGTGGGAGCAATGTGGCATTTCTGATATTATATGTGGATGACATATTATTGATCGGAAATGATATAGATCTTTTAAACAGTGTTAAAAGTTATCTAAACATCAAATTTTCAATGAAGGACCTAGGTGAAGCGTCATACATATTAGGCATAAAGATCTATAGAGATAGATCTAGGCGCCTAATAGGGCTATCGCAAAGTACATACCTTGATAAGATTTTAAAGAAGTTTAAAATGGACGGAAGTAAGAAGGGGTTCTTACCTATGTTGCAAGTCAAGACATTGAGTAAGACTCAAAGTCCGGATTCGGCGGAAGAAAGAGAGATAATGGACAAAGTCCCCTATGCTTCAGCCATAGGCTCTATAATGTACGCCATGCTATGTACAAGACCGGATGTGGCACATGCTATTAGTTTGACTAGTAGGTACCAATCGGATCCAGGTTCGTAACACTGGATAGCGGTCAAGAATATCCTTAAGTACTTACGAAGAACTAAGGATATGTTTCTTGTATACGGAGGTGAAGAAGAGCTCGTCGCTAAGTGTTATGTCGACGCTAGCTTTGACACCGATCCGGATGACTCTAAGTCTCAATCCGGATACGTATTTCTCATGAATGGCGGAGCGGTTAGTTGGAGGAGTTCCAAACAACCTGTGGTAGCGGGATCAACAACGGAGGCCGAATATGTTGCTGCTTCAAAAGCGGCTCAGGAAGCAGTTTGGATGAAGGAGTTCATATCCGAACTAGGAGTGGTGGCAAACGCGTTGGAACCAATGGTGATCTATTGTGACAACAATGGTGCTATTTCCAATGCCAAAGAGCCAAGGTCTCACAAGCATTCCAAGCATATTAAGCGCCGGTTTCACTCCATCCGCGAGCATGTCAAGGATGGAGATATAAAGATTTGTAAAGTACATACGGATCTCAATGTAGCAGAACCGTTGACTAAAACTCTCCCTAGAGCAAAACATGATCAACACCAGAACTCAATGGGTGTTAGATTTATCCCGATGTAACTAGATTATTGTCTCTAGTGCAAGTGGGAGACTGAAGGGAATATGCCCTGAGAGGCAATAATAAAGTGTTTATTATGTGTATTCTAAGTATATGATAGATGTTTATTTTGCATGCTATAATTGTATTAATACGGAAACGTTAATACATGTGTGTTTAATAAACAAACAGAAAGTTCCTAGTTATGCCTCTCTCATAAACTAGCTCGTTGATTAACAAGATAATCAAGGTTTCCTGATCATGGACATTGGATGTTGTTAATAACGGGATCACAACATTAGTGTAATGGTGTGATGGACATTCATCGGAAGTATAGAATTACGATCAAAGTCATTGAGTTTATATTTATATAACAACTTACGAAGTGATCCTAATCCTTAGACCATGAGATCATGTCAATCACTAACACCGGAAGAGTTTCTTGATAACATCAAACGTCACACCGTAACAGGGTGATTATAAAGATGGATTCAGAACTAATAAAGTGTTATGTTGAGGCTCATGGATCGAGAGTGGAATTTGTTCATCCCGATGAGGGATAGATATACTCTGGGCCCTCTCGGTGATATCACATTGATTAGCTTGCAAGCAAGTGATTTGATCACTAGAATGTTATATCACAGGAACGAGAAAAGAGTGCATGTCGGTAACGAGATCAAACTAGGTATGGAGATACCGATGATCGAATCTCGGACATGTAATATATCGTGAAACAAAGGGATTAAGATACTAGCGTAATAGGTTCCGACGATCACAAGAAAGTCATCGTTGAATGTGTGGGAGTCAGTATGGGTCTCCAGATCCCGCTTCTGATTATTGATCCGAGAGGGGTCTCGATCATGTCCGCATTATTCACGAACCGTAGGGTGACACACTTAAGAGACACCGACATCCAATTGGAGCAAATGTTTCATGCCGAAAGAATGAACAAGCGCAGGAATTTATTTCACTAGATACCGAAACAGGTTTTCGGGTGAAATTGCATAAAGTGGTTATGCATGTGAAATAGAATTCTAGCAAGGGGTTATTTGTGAATGTTTGTCATTAAAGTAATTGACAAAATTCTGAATAAAATAAAAGAGTTTTATTTAATGAGAGTTTGCATTAAATTTGGTGGAAATTTAATGGGAATTTGAGTGGAATTTTGAGTGGAGGGAATTTAAAGGGCATTTTGTGAGTGGAGTGTCCACCCACATGAATGAAGGAGGGGAGGGGGCAGCCCTCATGGCCGGCGGCCACCCCCTTGGGTGCCCCCCTCCTCTTATAAAAGGAGCCCCCCCTCCTCACTTGTCTCTCAGACCTCCTCGTGAAGGATCTCTCTCCCCCTATAGAATTTATCCCCCATGGTCTCGGACTAGCGAGATACATGTTCCCGGTGGCTATTCGGTAAGAAAGAGTTGTGCTTCCGCTGCATCGCTGGAGCGAGGAGGTGGAGGTTGCTCGGTGCCTCGAACGTGTGTGCGAGCACGGATGCGCTGCTGATTTGCGGTGCTAGGACTTCCTCTCGATCTTGAGATCGGCAAGAGATCGTCTACATCAACCACGAGTTGAACTCGTTAAGCTTTGTCGGTCTTCAAGGGTATGTTCTCTATGGATATACATCCGCTCGTTGTTTGTATCTAGTAGATAGATCTTGGTATATAGTTCACATCGTAGAAATTTTTTTTGTTTTCTATGCTGCGAACCCTACATGATTTTCCAAGACAATGCATACGTCCGGCCGCTGACCATGCACGTCAAGAATGATGCAACGAACTTGCAACCGGTCAGCATCACCATCAAATCATACGCCTCTACAAGCCATCCGCCTCCGCCTGATCCTTACCCCCACCGGCACTACAGAAAATAACTAAGGCACCGACGGCCGGCCGGCTACGCCGACGGCCAAATGTCGGGACCGTCGTCATAGCTGCCTTCCTGGCGAGCTGACCAGCCTGTCCGTCAGCGTAGCTGATGGTGCCGAGGGTAGCCATGGGCGTAGCGTGGCCGTCGGCGTAGTAGAGAGGGTTGTGCCGACGGTGGCCCTCGGCGTAGGTACAGCCCTCGGCGTAGCCCCAGTTTAGACACGGCAATGGAAACGGCGTTAGGCAGAAAGGCTGTGCCGACGGCCTGTGCCGTCGGCACAGCTCTTTGGAAATTTTGTTTGGTATGTGCCGACGGCACAACTCTTTGGAAAATTTTGTTTGGTCTGTGCCGACGGCTAGGCCGTCGGCGTAGGCCTCCGGATTTTTTTTCCTTTTATCTCATTATTTTTTGAAAAATCATAACTAAATCATTCTAATTCAGAAAAATACAAATAATATATCAAAATTTGCAAAAAAAAATAAGATCTATCTATCTACACTCAAATATTACACATTTATAAAAAAGTAAGTGAAACATAAAACATTATATATAGTTTAAAACATGCGTCATAAATTTAAAAATGATCCAAACAACGTGAAACCTTCGAGTGGTGTCATATTATGTGACATAGTTAGAAGCAAAAATATCAAACTTGGTATATTGATTATGTCTCAAAAAAACCTTCACAAAATGACATATCTCGTTCGAGGTTTCTAGGCTTTCAGGTCAAATGACCAATGTTATGGCTAGAATGAATGCATAGTTTGTGATAATGTGTCCATATTGTGCATAAGTGTGCATCATGGGATGGCGAACAATGTTTCAGGAGGAAGTTTTCCTTTTCGTCACACCAAAAAGGCGTTTTCCATTTATCGAGTGCAAAAAAGGACGGTTTTGTGAAGCAACCACCAAATGACTAATTCAAAATACTACCGTCACATTTTTCAAAAAATAGTAGACCACCTTACATGGATAATGTCATAATAGGGGGATCTCAAACATTTCCGTCTATCCCTGGTGAAAAAGACAAATTCATGCTGAATCGGTAGGAAGTGGGTCAGATATGAACTATAGGTACATGGATGCTCATGATTTTTTACAAAAATCATTTTTAGGTTCAAAATATGTTGTTTCATCATAAATCCACTTCAAGTTTAGCGAGTCTCAGCCCCGAGCTAAGAATCTTCATGCCCGCCCTTCGACAAAGTTTAACGATAGTTTAAAACGGGCATCATAAATTCAAAAATGATCCAAACAACGTGAAACCTTCGCGTGCTGTCATATTATGTGACATATTTAGAAGGAAAAATATCAAACTTGGTATATTGATTATGTCTCAAAAAAACCTTCACAAAATGACCTACCTCGTTCGAGGTTTCTTGCCTTTCGGATCAAATGAGCAATGTTATGGCTAGAATGAAGGCATAATTTGTGATAATGTGTCCATATTGTGCATAAGTGTGCATCATGGGATGGCGAACAATGTTCAGGAGGAAGTTTTCCTTTTCGTCGCACCAAAACGCTGTTTTTCATTTACCGAGTGCAAAAAACGGACAGTTTTGTGAAGCAACCACCAAATGGCTAATTCAAAATACTACCGTCACATTTTTCAAAAATACTAGACCACCTTACATGGATAATGTCATAACAGGGGGATCTCAAACATTTCCGTCTATCCCTGGTGAAAAAGACAAATTCCTGCCGAATCGGTAGGAAGTTGGTCATATATGAACTATAGGTACATGATCGGATGCTCATGATTTTTAAAAAAAATCATTTTTAGGTTCAAAATATGTTGTTTCATCATAGATCCACTTCAAGTTTAGCGAGTCTCAGCCTCGAGCTAAGAATCTTCATGCCCGCCCTTCGACAAAGATTAACGATAGTTTAAAACAGGCATCATAAATTCAAAAACGATCCAAACAACGTGAAACCTTCGCGTGATGTCATATTATGTCTCAAAAAAAACCTTCATAAAATGACCTATCTCGTTCGAGGTTTCTTGCCTTTCGGGTCAAATGACCAATGTTATGGCTAGAATAAAAGCATAGTTTGTGATAATGTGTGCATATTGTGCATAAGTATGCATCATGGGATGACGAACAATGTTTCAGGAGGAAGTTTTCCTTTTCGTCGCACCAAAAAGCCATTTTCCATTTACCGAGTGCAAAAAACGGACGGTTTTGTGAAGCAACCACCAAATGGCTAATTCAAAATACTACCGTCACATTTTTCAAAAATACTATACCACCTTACATGGATAATGTCATAACAAGTGGATCTCAAACATTTCCTTCTATCCATGGTGAAAAAGACAAATTCCTGCCGAATCGGCAGGAAGTGAGTCAGATATGAACTATAGGTACATGATCGGATGCTCGTGATTTTTTACAAAAAATCATTTTTAGGTTCAAAATATGTCGTTTCATGATAGATCCACTTCAAGTTTAGCGAGTCTCAGCCCCGAGCTAAGAATCTTTATGCGTGCCGTTTTAAACGGGCAAATGAAATTATGATAAGAATCATAGCATAGTTTGTGATAAGTTGATATTGATATCATATTTGGATTCCTCTCATTTTTCTAATCAATTTAGACATATTATTTGCCGAATTCCGATTTACATATTTAAAGATATTAATTATTCCATATTAAATAAAAAATACAAAATAAAATAAAATCAATATATTTTTATTTGAATTCAATAATATTTTTACTTATTCATTGTTGTTTACTTAAATAATTGCTTGTAATTTCAAAAAATACAACCATGTGACATGATGATATAAGAGTTAATAGGAATGATATCATAATATTGACAACAATGAGTAAATTGCTTTGTGGGAAGAGATTCTGAAGGAACGAGGAAGTTAAGCGTGCTAGAGCTGGAATAGTGCTACGATGGGTGACCGATCGGGAACTTTGACTAAGACTGCAATTTAATCAATTATTAACTATGAATAGTGTTAAAATGATTAAAGCGAAAGATTAAGGAGTCAAACAATTCAAAGATTTAAAAAAATAAAATCGGTATCTCTATACCTAGTTTGATCTCGTTACCGACATGTACTCTTTTCTCTTTCCCGTGATATAACATTCTAGTGATCAAATCACTTGCTTGCAAGCTAATCAATGTGATATCATCGAGAGGGCCCAGAGTATATCTATCCGTCATCGGGATGAACAAATTCCACTCTTGATCCATGGGCCTCAACATAACACCTTAGTAGTTCTGAAGCCATCTTTATAATCACCCAGTTACGGTGTGATGTTTGATGTCATCAAGAAACTCTTCTGGTGTTAGTGATTAACATAATCTCATGGTCTAAGGATTAGGATCACTTCGTAAGTTGTTATAGCAATATAAACTCAATGACTTTGATCGTATTGCTATACTTCGATGAATGTTCATCACACCATTACACTAATGTTGTGACGTTGTTATTAACAACATCCAATGTCCATGATCAGGAAACCTTTGATCATCTTGTTAATCAACGAGCTAGTTTATAAGAGAGGCATAACTAGGAACTTTCTTTTTGTTTATTAAACACACATATATTAAAGTTTCTGTATTAATACAATTATAGCTAGCAAAATAAACATTAATAAGGAATACGATAATAACCACTTTAGTATTGCCTCTCGGGCATATTCCCTTCAGTCTCCCACTTGAAATAGAGACAATAATCTAGTTTAGAAACTTTGCGTATTAAACACCTATGGCTTTCTGGTGTTCCATATACACAACTGCAAGAGGTTAACATAATCTACGGATCTGACACTTTCAGGTCCGTGTGTATTTGCATGTCTTTGCGTCTTCATGCATCACTCATTCTCCAATGAGATGGCATTGTATAAATTTGGTCTTTTGGTGAGACCTTTAGTTCCTTGGGGTTAAATCATGTCGATACTATTGGCATACAATATATCTTTAGTGTTAGCCCATTGCAAACCACACCTTAGTTTTATAACAAACTACTTGACACAAATGCCCTTCTTTGCTGCTACTATAGCAATCATATACTTAGCCCTTTTGTTGTACTATTCGTCAGAATGTCTTAACTTTGGAATACATCCAAATCCATCATGGAAACTCCTTTCCATTTCATTGTGCCACCCATAGTTTAAATTGAGATAAACTTAATTTTGTATCTTGTGACAAAACTAGTATCAATATAACGCTTTACAATGAACTATTTGTAATTGTTTGTCACCTCTGCACAAATATATTCTTAGTTCTTCCAAAAATTGTTGGAGATATGCCCTAGAGGCAATAATAAATGTAGTTATTATTATATCTTTGTGTTTATGATAAATGTTTACATTCATGCTATAATAGTATTAACAAGGAAACATTGATACTTGTGTGATTTGTAAACTTAATTTGAAGTCCCTAGTATAGCCTCTATACATCACTAGCTTGTTGGTTGATAAATGATTGTGGTTTCCCTATCATGAACATTGAGATGTTATCAACAACAAGATCATATCGTTAGGAGAATGATATGGTGGACATACTCCTATAGATAAGCGTAGCATAAAGATCAAGTCATTTCAATAGTTCAATTGCTATATGCTTTCTGATACATAGTAACCTAATTCCTTCGACCATGAGATCATGCATATCACCTTTACCGGATGGATGCTTTGATGACATCAAACACCACACCGTAACTGGGTGGCTATAAAGGTGGCATTGAGTGTTCGGAAAGTATTGGTTGAGACACATGGATCAAGAGTGGGATTTGTCCATCCATATGACGGATATATATACTCTGGGCCCTCTCGGTGGAATGTCATCCAATTGGCATGCAAGCATGTGACTGGCTCACAAGGGATCACATATCACGGGAACGAGAAAAGAGTACTTATTGGTAACGAGGTTGAACTAGGTATGCAGAGATACTGACGATCATAACCTCGGATAAGTAAACTATCGTGAGACAAAGGGAAATTGGTATCGTATGTAGGTGGTTCATTCGATCACAAAGTAATAATAGAAATATGTGGGAGCCATATGAATTTCCAGATTCCTATATTGGTTATTGTTCGGAGAAGTGTCTCGATCATGTCCGCATAATTCACGAACCGTAGGGAGACACACTTAAGGATTCGACGTTGTTTGAGTAGTTATGGTATTATGAGAAAGAGACCGAGTGTTGTTCGGAGTCTCGGATGGGATCCGGGATATCACGAGGTGATCCGGAATGGTCCGGAGAATAAGATTCATATAAGGAAAGTCCCGTTTCGGAGTTCGGGAATGATTCCGGTGTTTTCATCGGGAATGTTCTAGAAGGTTCCGGAATGTCCGGCACTCCGGAGGGGAAGGGGTACATGAATGTGTCATTGCATATTGGAAAGATTGCATCATGTACTAAGTGTCCTCGCTGTTCCAAATAAATGATTAAATTGAATCCTAAATTGAAAAGTCAAATAGCTAGTTTGAAAAGTCAAACGGCTAAAATTGGAAAGAGGAAAAGAGGAAGGAGTGGGAAACCGAGTTGGGGAGGGAATCCCTCCTCCAACCGGCGGCGCCCCCTCCAAGCCGAGTTGGGGAGGGACTCCCCTCCCTCCCCTTGGCGTGGCCGGCCCCTCCACCTATATAAGGAGGGGCAGGGCTCCCTCCTCTAGACACACAAGTCCCTCACCTCAAACCCTAGAAAGCTGCAGCCCTCCATAGTCGCCGCCATCACCTAGGGTTTTGCCCTAGCCGCCGATTTGGGGGTCCCCGGAACCCTAGCCGCCGGCTCTAGCCCCTCCTCCTTGGTGTGTCTAAACCCTAGATCGCCGAGGAGCTCTCTCATACTCCACCATACTCGCTCCGGCTTAAGGCGAAGCCCTGCGAGATTTCCCCTCTACTTCCGGTACCATGCCGTTGTGCTGCCGGAATCTTGAGGAGAGTGCTACAACCTCCGCTGCCTGCTGGAACAAGGGAGAGGAAGGTCTTCGTCGAGTACCGAACGTGTGACCGACTGCGGGAGCGCTGCCGGAACGCAGCGCCGAAAGGATCGTCTACACGATCTTGAGATCGGGAAGAGTACGACTACATCACCCACGAGAATCCGCTCTCGTTAAACACTTTGGAATCTTCGAGGGTAAGTTATTCCATCGACTTGTTGCTACAATCTAGTAGATAGATCTTGGCTTGTTTGTTTGTATGCGATAGAAAATTTTTGTTTTCCATGCTACGAAACCCTACAGTGGTATCAGAGCCGTGTCTATATGTAGATCTGTTGCACGAGTAGAACACAATGGTCATTGTGGGCGTTGATGCTTTTATTGTCGATTGCTTCTTGTGTACTTTGCATCTTGCGGTATGTTGGGATGAAGCGGCCCCGGCTAACCTTACATGACATTGTTCATGAGACTTGCTCCACGCTTGACATGCAACTTGTATTGCATAAGTGGCTTTGCGGGTGCCAGTTTCTCCTAGCATAGTTAAGATCCAATTTACAACGGGTGATCAACAATGCTAGTATCAATGTTGTGGTTCTTGTTCGTAAGTTAGAACGACACTTATTGAAAGCCCCAAACCACATAAAATATGCAAAGAGAGTAGAGGCGTCTAACTTTGTTTTGCAGGGGTGTGCTGTGATGTGATATGGCCATGATTGTGATTATATTTGATGTATGCAATGTTCCTTATTGTAAGTTGGCACCGGCAGGAGCCAGATGGTTGTCTTTAATTTATGTTAAGACCCGCGTGTCTGTTCAAAGTAGTTGTAATAGTTGAAGACCGGTGGACGACAACCATGGAGAAGTGTCATTGACCTTGATGCAATGCCGGTGATGATGGAGATCATGTTCGTGCTTGAAGATGGAGATCGGAAGCACAAAGAAGAAAGGCCATATCATATCACATATTATTGAATTGCATGTGATGTTAATCCTTTATGCATCTTGTATTGCTTAGTAGACGACGGTAGCATTATAAGATGATCCCTCATGCACATGAATTTCAAGTCATAAAGTGTTCACCCTTAGTTAGCAACGTTGCTAAAGCTTGTTGTTTCGAAGCACCACGTGATGATCGGGTGTGTTAGATTCTGCAAGTGTATACAACATGAGCAAGCCAGATTTGCTCATGCGGAAACTAAGGTTTGATCTTGACGAGCCTAGCATGTACAGACATGGTCTCGGAACACGGATCACCGAAAGGTAAAGCATGAATCATATAGTAGATATGATGAACATGATGATTGTTCGCCATTGAAACTATATCAACTCTCGTGATGATCGGTGTTGATGTAGTAGATTTGGTTCATGTGATCACTAAAACAATGTGACGGATGTTGTTTTGAGTGGGAGTTCACCTAGGTTAATTTTATTATTAATTTGAACTCAATTTGTCATAAACTTAGTCTAAACTATTGCAAATATGTTGTAGATCAATGGCAGCCCCTACCATCAATTTTAATGCGTTCCTAGAGAAAGAAAAGTTGAAAAACAATGGAAGCAACTTCGCGGATTGGTTCCGCAATTTGAGGATTGTCCTCACAACTGGTAATTTGACCTATGTGCTGGATGCACCGCTGGGTGACCCACTTGCAGCTGATGCTTCCGATGAAGTAAAGAATGTTTACCTCGCTCGGAAGAATCAGTACTCCATAGTTCAGTGCGCTATCTTGTATGGTTTGGAATCGGAGCTTCAGAAAAGGTTTGAGAATTCAGACCCATATGATATTGTCGAGGATCTCAAATTGATTTTTGAGACTCATGCGGCAACTGAAAGCTATGAGGCTTCTGAAAAGTTCTTTAACTGCAAGATGGAAGAGGGCAGCTCAGTCAGTGAGCATGTGCTTAAGATGGCTGGGCACGCAAACAAACTTCAAAGCTTGGGGTATAGTGATTCCTAATGCTTTGGGGATGTACCGTGTCCTCCAATCACTACCACCAAGTTACAAGAACTTTGTGATGAACTACAACATGCAGAACATGAACAAGCAGTTGCCAGAACTGTTTGCTATGTTAAAGTCTGCAGAAGTGGAGATCAAGAAAGAGCACCAAGTGTTGTTGGTCAATAAGACCACCAAATTCAAGAAAGGCAAGTCCAAGCAGAAGGGACACTTCAAGAAGGGTGGTAAGAAAGTTACCACGCCGGCGAAGAAGACCAAGGCTGGACCCAAGCCTGATACTGAGTGCTTTTACTGCAAGGGAGAAGGTCACTGGAAGCGGAATTGCCCAAAGTACTTGGCGGATCTGAAGAACGGCAACATCAAGAAGAAAGGAATATCTGATATACATGTTATTGATGTGTATCTCACTAGTACTCGTAGTAGTGCCTGGGTATTTGATACTGGTTTGGTTGCTCATATTTGTAACTCGAAACAGGTGCTGCAGAATAAACGGAAGCTAGCGAAGAACGAGGTGACGATGCGCGTGGGAAACGGATCAAAGGTTGATGTGATCGCGGTCGGCACGCTACCTCTTCATCTACCATCGGGATTAGTTTTATACTTAAATAATTGTTATTTGGTGCCTACGTTGAGCATGAACATTATATCGGGATCTTGTTTATTGCGAGACGGTTACTTGTTTAAGTCCGAGAATAATGGTTGTTCGATTTATATGAGTAATATGTTTTATGCACATGCACCTTTGATAGATGGTCTATTCTTATTGAATCTCGATAGTGGAAATACACATATCAACAACATTGAGGCAAAACGTTTGAAATCAAGCGATAATTCGACCTATATGTGGCACTGTCGTCTTGGTCACATTGGAGTGAAACGTATGAAGAAACTCCATTCCGATGGACTTCTTGAATCAATTGATTTTGAATCACTTGAAAGATGCGAAGCATGTCTAATGGGAAAAATGACTAAGACTCCATTTTCTGGTATGATGGAGCGAGCTACGGACTTATTGGAAATCATACATACCGATGTGTGTGGCCCAATGAGTGTAGCATCGCGCGGTGGTTATCGTTATGTTCTTACCTTCACGGATGACTTGAGTAGATATGGGTATATCTATTTTATGAAACATAAGTCCGAGACTTTTGAGAAGTTTAAGGAGTTTCAAAGTGAGATAGAGAATCAACGTAACAAGAAGATTAAATTTCTACGTTCTGATCGTGGAGGTGAATATCTTAGTTACGAGTTTGGCGAGCATTTGAAGAAATGCGGAATACTTTCACAGTTGACACCGCTGGGAACACCACAGCGTAATGGTGTGTCCGAACGTCGTAATCGAACTCTCTTAGATATGGTTCGTTCTATGATGTCACTTACAGATTTACCGCTATCATTTTGGGGTTATGCATTAGAAACAGCCGCATTCACTTTAAATAGGGCACCGTCTAAATCCGTTGAAACGACACCGTATGAATTATGGTTTGGGAAGAAACCTAGATTGTCGTTCCTTAAAGTTTGGGGTTGCGAAGCCTATGTAAAGAAGTTACAGCCGGACAAGCTTGAACCCAAAGAGGAAAAATGCGTCTTCATAGGATACCCAAAGGAAACTATTGGGTATACCTTCTATCATAGATCCGAAGGCAAAATCTTCGTTGCCAAGAATGGATCCTTTCTAGAGAAGGAATTTCTCTCGAAAGAAGTGACTGGAAGGAAAGTAGAACTCGACGAGGTTGTCGAACCTTCTCTCGAAATTGCGAGTAGCGCAGCACCGGAAGAAGTTCCTGTGGTGCCTGCACCAATAAGAGAGGAAGCTAATGATGATGATCATGAAACTTCGGTTGAAGTTGCTACAGAGCCTCGGAGGTCAACGAGAACTCGTACCACTCCAGATTGGTATGATCCCGTTATGAGTGTCATGTTGGTGGATAACACCGATGACCCCGAGACATATGAGGAAGCGATGATGAGCCCAGATTCCAATAAATTGCAAGAAGCCATGAAATCCGAGATTGGATCCATGTACGAAAACCAAGTATGGACCTTGGTGGACTTACCGGATGGCCGGAAGGCTGTCGAGAACAAATGGATCTTCAAGAAGAAAACAGATGCTGATGGTAATGTTACTGTCTATAAAGCTCGACTTGTCGCAAAAGGGTTTCGACAAATTCAAGGAGTTGACTACGATGAGACTTTCTCACCGGTAGCGAAGCTAAAGTCTGTGAGGATTATGTTAGCAATCGCTGCATATTATGATTATCAGATATGGCAGATGGATGTCAAAACAGCATTCCTCAATGGAGATATTGATGAAGAGTTGTATATGATGCAACCCAAAGGTTTTGTCGATCCTAAAGATGCTAACAAGGTATGCAAACTTCAACGATCCATCTATGGATTGAAGCAAGCATCCCGAAGTTGGAATCAACGATTTGATAAGGTGATCAAAAGTTTTGGTTTTATACAAACTTATGGAGAAGCTTGTATTTACAAGAAAGTGAGTGGGAGGTCTGTAGCATTCTTAATACTATATGTGGATGACATATTGTTGATTGGGAATGATGTAGACCTTCTTAATAGTGTCAAGGAATATTTGAATAATAGTTTTTCAATGAAGGATCTTGGCGAAGCAGCTTACATATTAGGCATAAAGATTTATAGAGATAGATCGAAACGCCAAATATCATTGTCACAGAGTACATATTTGGACAAAGTTCTAAAGAGGTTTGGAATGGAAGAAAGCAAGAAAGGGTTCTTGCCCATGTTGCCCAATACGACCTTGAGTAAAACTCAAAGTCCGACATCGGCAGAAGATAGAGAAAGAATGAGTAAGACTCCCTATGCCTCAGCCATAGGATCTCTAATATATGCCATGCTATGTACTAGACCCGACATTGCATATGCTGTTAGTTTAACTAGCAGATATCAAAGTGATCCAGGAGTGGATCATTGGGCAGCGGTCAAAAACATCCTTAAGTACTTGAGAAGAACTAAGGATATGGTTCTTTCTTATGGAGGTGATGAACAACTCGTTGTTAACGGTTACACCGATGCTAGTTGGAACACCGATCCGGATGATTCTAAATCACAATCTGGATACGTATTTATTTTGAATGGTGCAGCAGTTAGCTGGAGGAGTGCAAAGCAAAGCGTTGTGGCGAGATCTTCAACTGAATCGGAATACATGGCTGCTTCGGAGGCTTCACAAGAAGCGATATGGATGAAAGAGTTCATTACAGAGCTGGGTGTGGTTCCTAGTGCGCTGGACCCAATGTCTATCTACTATGATAACATGGGTGCCATAGCCAATGCGCAAGAACCAAGGTCACACAAGAAGCTGAAGCACATCAAGCTACGTTTTCACGCTATTCGAGAACATATCCAGGATGGGGATATAAAGATTTGCAAAGTACACACAGATCTGAATGTGGCGGATCCGTTGACTAAACCTCTCCCGAGGGAAAAACATGACCAACACCAGACTGTCATGGGTGTTCGGTATATTACCATGTAATCTGGATTAGATGACTCTAGTGCAAGTGGGAGACTGTTGGAGATATGCCCTAGAGGCAATAATAAATGTAGTTATTATTATATCTTTGTGTTTATGATAAATGTTTACATTCATGCTATAATAGTATTAACAAGGAAACATTGATACTTGTGTGATTTGTAAACTTAATTTGAAGTCCCTAGTATAGCCTCTATACATCACTAGCTTGTTGGTTGATAAATGATTGTGGTTTCCCTATCATGAACATTGAGATTTTATCAACAACAAGATCATATCGTTAGGAGAATGATATGGTGGACATACTCCTATAGATAAGCGTAGCATAAAGATCAAGTCATTTCAATAGTTCAATTGCTATATGCTTTCTGATACATAGTAACCTAATTCCTTCGACCATGAGATCATGCATATCACCTTTACCGGATGGATGCTTTGATGACATCAAACACCACACCGTAACTGGGTGGCTATAAAGGTGGCATTGAGTGTTCGGAAAGTATTGGTTGAGACACATGGATCAAGAGTGGGATTTCTCCATCCATATGACGGATAGATATACTCTGGGCCCTCTCGGTGGAATGTCATCCAATTGGCTTGCAAGCATGTGACTGGCTCACAAGGGATCACATATCACGGGAACGAGAAAAGAGTACTTATCGGTAACGAGGTTGAACTAGGTATGCAGAGATACTGACGATCATAACCTCGGATAAGTAAACTATCGTGAGACAAAGGGAAATTGGTATCGTATGTAAGTGGTTCATTCGATCGCAAAGTAATCATAGAAATATATGGGAGCCATATGAATTTCCAGATTCCTCTATTGGTTATTGTTCGGAGAAGTGTCTCGATCATGTACGCATAATTCACGAACCGTAGGGAGACACACTTAAGGATTCGACGTTGTTTGAGTAGTTATGGTATTATGAGAAAGAGACCGAATGTTGTTCGGAGTCTCGGATAGGATCTGGGATATCAGGAGGTGATTCGAAATGGTCCGGAGAATAAGATTCATATAAGGAAAGTCCCGTTTCGGAGTTCGGGAATGATTCCGGTGTTTTCATCGGGAATGTTCTAGAAGGTTCCGGAATGTCCGGCACTCCGGAGGGGAAGGGGTACATGAATGTGTCATTGCATATTGGAAATATTGCATCATGTACTAAGTGTCCTCGCTGTTCCAAATAAAGGATTAAATTGAATCCTAAATTGAAAGTCAAATAGCTAGTTTGAAAAGTCAAACGGCTAAAATTGGAAAGAGGAAAAGAGGAAGGAGTGGGAAACCGAGTTGGGGAGGGAATCCCTCCTCCAACTGGCGGCGCCCCCTCCAAGCCGAGTTGGGGAGGAAGGCCCCTCCACCTATATAAGGAGGGGCAGGGCTCCCTCCTCTAGACACACAAGTCCCTCACCTCAAACCCTAGAAAGCTGCAGCCCTCCATAGCCGCCGCCATCACCTAGGGTTTTGCCCTAGCCGCCGATTTGGGGGTCCCCGGAACCCTAGCCGCCGGCTCTAGCCCCTCCTCCTTGGTGTGTATAAACCCTAGATCGCCGAGGAGCTCTCTCATACTCCACCATACTCGCTCCGGCTTAAGGCGAAGCCCTGCGAGATTTCCCCTCTACTTCCGGTACCACGCCATTGTGCTGCCGGAATAGCGAGGAGAGTGCTACAACCTCCGCTGCCTGCTGGAACAAGGGAGAGTAAGGTCTTCGTCGAGTACCGAACGTGTGACCGACTGCGGGAGCGCTGCCGGAACGCAGCGCCGGAAGGATCCTCTACACGATCTTGAGATCGGGAAGAGTACGACTACATCACCCACGAGAATCCGCTCTCGTTAAACACTTTGGAATCTTCGAGGGTAAGTTATTCCATCGACTCGTTGCTACAATCTAGTAGATAGATCTTGGCTTGTTTGTTTGTATGCGATAGAAATTTTTTGTTTTCCATGCTACTAAACCCTACAAAAATATCATAAGAATATCCTCACTATCATCCAATGATCATTTTATGATTCATTCTGGTATATGCTCATAACACTTAGAGCACAGGACATATCTGGATGTGTACATATCATGGTATGATTGATCAAAACATCCTTGTGATTTCACTCATCAAGTGTCAAAACACTTGAATCTTGTTTCACTTATCAAGTGTCGATACACTTGAATCTTGATTCAATTCCTTTCCATGCGACAAGAACCTTTTATTGTCGTTTCTATATTGAACTCCTTCAATATCTCATATATGTACGTTTGGTACAACCATATTAGCGTCACAGTCTATCCACTATAGACATTCATGCTAAATATTCGGGTTTTTCCTAAGTCTTTCATCGAAATGAAATTCTTAACCTTTGTCAATAAAAATTACATCATTTCTAATCAACAAGATGTCCTCCACATAATGTATTAGAAATATGTCTCAGCGCTCCCACTTAATTTCTTGCAAATGCTAGCATCTTCATCGTCTCCAGATGAAAACTCCTTTTTTCATCACGGTGAAGATTCCAACTCTGCGATGCTTACTTCAACCATTAAAGTTTGCATGTCCCTTTTAGCATCCTTTGAATTAACAAAAACCCTTTGGATCGTGTCATGTACACGTCCTAGGTAACCATTCTATTAGAAGAACTTTGTTTTGTTTATTCATCTACCATATACCAAATTATATGTAGTGGTTGCTACTTTAATCCGTCCAGACTAAATATCGCTATGAAAGATCAAATCTTGTCATATTCAACTCCTTGAACATTGTCATAAAATACTTTATGACATGTCGACCATTTCATAGATGTAAAACATCAATGTCTGTTTCTTTATAGATCCAAATATGACCGATAGGTTTTTACACCTTTCCGGAGGGTCTTCCAAGTTCAAAACTTGAATTATCATGTATGGAACTATCACAGATTTTATGGCTTCAAGCCATTTGACGGAGTCAGGGCCCATCATCGCTTCTTTGCATGTAGTCGGTTCATCATTGTCAAATAATAATGATTTACTCTCAAATCTCAGTATTTGATTGTTTATCCGACCGACTTGGTTCAATAAGAACTTAGACCTCCGTGACAACAACCTTTGAGGCACGTGAGCCATGAGCATTCTGGCTGCCTCCAGAACATTTTCCGGCGCTGCGCAACTCATCACATATAGCTAAGGTCCGCTAACCTTATCAAAGTTCTATTGTCCTCCCACTTAACATTTATGAAAAATTCCCTTTTCAAGAAACTTCACGTTTCAATTGACAAACTCTTTTGTCCTCGATGTTATGGAGAATAACCAATTGTTATTCGAAATAACCTACAAAGACATGCTCATCTGACTTCGGTTGTAAACATCTTACTTATGTTTAGCATACCAAAATTTAAGAAATGATAACTTGGGTTTTACCCCAAACCATAATTTCCATGGTGTGATTTCAACGGATCAAGATGGAGCTATTTTCGGTGTAAAAGCGGTAGTTTTATACTAAAGCTCTTTTAAAACTTTGGATTTACTAAAGACCTTTTATACCCCAAACCATAATACTAAAACTCTTTTAAAACATAATGGTAGTTTTATAAATAACACCTTTGATCCAACCATGTCAAACTAGGTTTTATTACAAATCTCAAACACTCCATACTCCTATGGTGTTTCGGGAGATGTAAATCTAGGTGTTTTGCTAAACTTGCAACTCAAATAAATCCCTTTATGATAAAATCATAATTCATTTATTTTCTTGTTACACTTGTAACTCAAAAAAATCCCTTTATGATAAAATCATAAATCATTTATTTTCTTGTTATAATGATTTTCCACTTCATTTTGAAAGTCTTTGAACATTTTCAAATATTTCATACTTCTTTCTCATTAAGTGAATATTCACTCAAATTTCCGGAAAAAGCATATGAAGTTGAAATCCATCGCTTACGACTATACATAATGGACTACATACATCGATATGTATAAATTCCAATATTTTAGTCATTTGTTTTTCTTTAGCCTTTGAACGAAGTTTTAATTATCCTGAGGAAAGTCTCACAAGCGTCACTTGATGAAATCAAAGACTCCAAAAATCCATGAATATGGAGATTCTTCATGTTTTCTTTCCAATATAATTTAAACGCCGATGTCACTTCATAAGTGATCTTTTAATCATTTGTCTTGCGACATTTTAGCATTAGATTTTATGGATGTGATTTCTCCAACTAGATTTGTAAATCAACCATCTTATATGGAATACGGTAATTATTTGAACAACCTTTGTTCTCATAATACTTTATTTAAATAACAATTATTAAAACAAATCTTGAAGTCAAGCTTTGATGTCAATGAGAAATACAAATAACAGTTTGTTTATTTTCGATGAACATCATCACATATTCTCTTGCCAGTTACTTATTAGGCCATTGTGGTTCATGAATTGCGTCGTTCCGTATGAAATTTCATACCAACCAATTCGGTATCCAATACCCAAGAACCACATTGTTTAACAAGCAAAGAATACAACCATAACATGTATATCATCCATATACCTAAATTGGATATTTCCAATCTTTTATTTTCTGCCAAATATATTTTATAGATTCTCTTTCAGCATTTCCTTTTTCCTTTTTAAAGGAATCTATCAATATTAAAAGTGGCGCCATCTACATGACACATAGTCCAAAGCATGTATATTCAAATAATAATACCTTTGGACTTGCACTTTGAAGTAGATCACCATCATCAATATGATCGACATTGTTTAAAAATCCATTCTTTAGTAATCTTTTAGTGTAGTAAACACTTTACATACATCTTCTATTCATCCTTATCATGACGACTTTCATGATCAAGCTAATGTAGCTTATAAAGACGAATCGTGAGTATAACGTTAGTTTTCAAAACCCTTTTAGATGATTAGGATGTCTAGCATCTCCAACCTTTGTAAATTCTCATCCAATATGAGAACATACATTATAATCTATCATATTGCAACCAAAACATTGTTACAGATATCGTTATATCTATCACACATGATGGTTTCTGAAACAATTCTTTTAGCTCCTAGATAAACTTGATATTAAAACATTCAAGAATCATGGAGGCAAACATGATGCTTAAGATACTAACGCTGGAATTTTTACTCTCGATTTAATACCAATTATTAAATTTCATAGAGTAAACAGCGTTTTCTGAAAGTTTGCAATAGGAATTTAAACTTTAGATTGACACTCAACACAATACGATACCAGTTCGTAAAGTAAATTTCCAGAATTCTATAGTTCTATTATCTCAATTACAACTATGCATAAGGTGGTGAACGAATGCCAATGACTACAACAAATTATGCAAATTCATTTTGATTTAATTTATGATAAATTGAGTTATACTAATCCAAATTAGAAATGAACTCCCACTCAAAAACGACATCCCTCGTTTCTTTTTGGTGATTACATGAACCAAATCCACTACACCAAGTCTGATCATCACGTGAGTCGGTGTAGCTTCAAAGGCGAGCATCAAATGGGCATCATATCTACCATATGACTCATGCTTAACCTTTCGGTCCGTGTTCCGAGGCCATGTATGTATATGCTAGGCTAGCCAAGTGAGAACCTTAGTATTTGCGTGTGTAACTGTCTTACAACCGAGATATGCTCGTGGATTCAAGTACACCCGATCATCACGTGATGTCTTGAAGCGACGAAACATTGTCGGTGTATACTTAATGAAGAACACATTTTTATTTTGATATTTAAATGAGGGATCATCTTATTATCCTAATAAAACGCCAAACAAGAAATATAAGATGCAATCAAACATAACATGTTTGTAAGTGAAAAGATATGGTTCCCGCATATGATCTCTATCATGTGCACCATGGTATGATCTCTACCATACCTCTATGTGTAAAGCCAAGGTCTATGGAACCTGCACTTTATGTGTGTTGTAAGAGTATCATGTCATACTTCTACTTACAACATCACCATATCATAACACTAGCCCAGCAACATTCTAAACTAGACGCCTCTAATTTATCCATTGCAAGTTTTACGTGACTTAGGGCTTTCGAAGAAAGAACCGTTCTTACCTACGAAAATAAACCACAACGAGGATAACCAAATTGTTGACAAATCATTTCAAATTAGATATTGACTATAGTAGGAGAGACAGACACCCACTAGCCACTTATGCAAAACTAGTTGCATGTCAAGCGTGGAACAGGTCTCATGTGCGAGGACATGTAAAGTTTGTCCGGACCGCTTCATCCCACTATGCCACCAATATCCAAAGTACAACTAAGAAGCAATAAAATGATCATCATAGCCCACATACTCATATGTGTACTACCCGTGCAAAGCATCTATGCATAGATCCGGCTCTGATACCACTGTAGGGTTCGCAGCATAGAAAACAAAAAAAAATCCTACGATGGGAACTATGTACCAAGATCTATCTACTAGATACAAATAACGGGCGGATGTATATCCGTAGATAACATACCCTTGAAGACCGACAAAGCTTAACGAGTTAAACTCGTTGTTAATGTAAACGATCTCTTGCCGATCTCAAGATAGAGAGAAAGTCCTAGTGCCGCAAAACAGCAGCGCATCCGTGCTCGCACACACGTATAAGACACCGAGCAACCTCCGCCTCCTCGCTCCAGCGATGCAGCGGAAACACAACTCTTTCTTACCAAATAGCCACCGGGAACATGTATCTCGCTAGTCCGAGACCATGGAGGATAAATTTTAGAGGGGGAGAGAGATCCTTCACGAGGAGGTGTGAGTGAGAGAGAGGGAGGGGGGCATCCAAGGGGCCATGCGCCCAGCCATGGGGCTGCCCCCTCCCCTCATTTCATTCATGTGGGTGGACACTCCACTCACACAAAAGCCTTTCAATTTCCTCCACTCAAAAGCCCACTCAAATTCCCATTAAATTTCCATCAAATTTAATGCAAACTCTCATTAAATAAAACTCCTTTTATTTATTCAGAATTTTGTCAATTACTTTAATGAAAAACATTCTCATATAACCTCTTGCTAGTATTCCATTTCACATGCAAAAACACTTTCTGCAATTTCACCCAAAAACCTATTTCGGTATCTAGTGAAATAAATTTCTGCGCTTGTTATTCTTTCCGGCATGAAAATTTTGCTCCAATTGGACGTCGGTGTCTCTTAATTGTGCCACCCTACAGTTCGCGAATAATGCGGACATGATCGAGACCCTTCTCCGATCAATAATCAAAAGCGGTACCTGGAGATCCCTACTTACTCCCACACATTCAATGCTGACTTTCCTGTGATCGTCGGAACCTTTTACGCTAATATCTTAATCCCTTTGTTTCACGGTATATTACATGTCCGAGATTCGATCATCGGTATCTCCATACCTAGTTTGATCTCGTTACCGACATGCACTCTTTTCTCATTCCCGTGATATAACATTCTATTGATCAAATCACTTTCTTGCAAGCTAATCAATGTGATATCACCGAGAGGGCCCAGAGTATATCTATCCGTCATCGGGATGAACAAATTCCACTCTCGATCCATGAGCCTCAACATAATACTTTAGTAGTTCTGAAGCCATCTTTATAATTACCCAGTTACGGTGTGATGTTTGATGTCATCAAGAAACTCTTCTGGTGTTAGTGATTGACATGATCTCATGGTCTAAGGATTAGGATCACTTCGTAAGTTGTTATAGAAATATAAACTCAATGACTTTGATCGTATTGCTATACTTCGAATGAATGTTCATCACACCATTACACTAATGTTGTGACCTCGTTATTAACAACATCCAATGTCCATGATCAGGAAACCTTTGATCATCTTGTTAATCAACGAGCTAGTTTATAAGAGAGGCATAATTAGGAACTTCTTTTTTGTTTATTAAACACACATGTATTAACGTTTCCGTATTAATACAATTATAGCATACAAAATAAACATTTATCATAAATAATAAATACGATAATAACCACTTTATTATTGCCTCTCGGGCATATTCCCTTCAGTCGCCCCCAGGGAGATCAATCTCCTCGGGGGCGCGGCACCCGGTCTCGATCAAAGATCGGATCGGTTCTTTAGACTATATTAGATCCAAGATCAATTTTAGTTCTTAGATTAGATCCAAATTACCAAAATTTCCAATTCCATAGATTAGATCCAATTAGCCAATAAAAGCCTAAATCCTACAATGAGTCCGGCGGAAAACAGTACTTACAAGATTGCTCTCACCGCCGGTACTTTGACTCACCGCCTGTACTTCGACTTCAACGCGTGCATCACGCGCAGCCTACCACGACTCCATGCCCCTGCGAATGGCCACCGGACCAGCGCACGCCACCAAGTGCTCGACGAGTCTCTACAGGAGCCATTTGGATGCAAAGAGTGCCGTCGACCACTCCAACCAACAGATGCACGGGCAACAGTGCAGCCCTGCGTCATCGGCCAAAGGCAGCTCAAGGAAACACGCGCACAACGCCAAGGACAGTGACCCGGCTACAAGTGTGCACATGGCAGCCAGCGGAGAGAATTCTTCATCGTGTCATGTCCACATCACATGCAATCCCAACATCACTAGTGCAGACTCCCCCCTCTACCACCGGTTGGGAGGGCCCTCTAACAGCGGTTGTAGAACCGCTGTTGAGGGTTCGGTGTTAGAGGGGGGCCCCCTTTAACACCGTTTCTTATACGAACCGGTGTTAAAGGGTGGCGCACGTGGGGCTACCGCAGGGCTCAGCCCCCCCCCCTTTAACACCGGTTCGTGTTCTTTGCCGCGGCAGGAAAACGGCCTAAATCTCTACCACGGCAGAGTTCTGCCTCTGCCCCGTTCTAGGCGTATTTCTGCGGGAGGGGGGAGGGGGAATCGATCGGGAGCGGTATACACATACATCGTCATCGGTACATACGAGTACATGAATAATTAATCAACTATTATTATACACAAACATCGTCATCGGCACATACATCGTCATCGTTAATTTTGGTGGATATCTAAAGAGTTCTCCGCCAGGCGTGATGACCTCATCAAGTATGAACCCCGCCAATTCCTCTTGAATGGCTCGTATGCGGTCAAATGGTAGGAGTTGGTCCCGCAACCGTTCGATTTGAATATATATGAAGAATGGGGTCAACATATATATAAGAATAAAACTCAACACAATTGATGGTAATAAAATAATGTTGTGGACTTTGTTTACTTACTCTAAGTTGTTCTAGTGCGGCTTGGCCCGTCGCACATATCGTGTTGCGAATGTACTCGCAAACATAGTATCCACATAAGTTATTGCCGGGTCCCTGATGTGCGCACTTTACGAGAATAGAGAGTTCAATCAAAATAATAATCAATAAAGCATGATATAATGGAATTGGAAGCATAATCAAAGAGATACGCAGACCTATCTAGCTAGTATTACTTACATTTTGGTCTACAAATTTTAGTTCTTCTGACCATTCACCCACGGCCCTGCCCGTGAACCTTTTCCAAACCCTGTCCGGCAAAGAAAATGGATAAAAGAGTAATTAATTACTTGTTGTCATGAAAGTTGCCGATCTAGTGCGATAATATGATTGAAATTACCTCTGGAGCATCTCTCTAAAGTCTGCCATAGCTCTTTTTCTTTTCGTAACGAGTCCATGACAAGGACTTTTACTGAGTCGGGTTGAATGACTAGCAGAATAAAGTGGAACCTACGCACGCATAACTCATCATCAGTTACACTTAACATCGAGTAAGCCGAAACAGAATGTGTACAAGAGAGAGGGTAACAGTACTCACGAGAAGTTGTAGGGCAATAGTATTTCCCTTTTGGTTTGTTCTCTCAGTAAAGACCTTAGCAAGTAATCTTCTGTTTGCCCGGGTTTGGTTCTTACCACTTCTTCATGAACTCTATTTGGGTCAATGAACCCAATGTCAAAAGGGCCTCCTTTCATGCATTCCATAACCTTTTTCCTGCATAATAGTATATACATATATGGTGAGCATATATATATACATGCAATTAATGAAGTGAATGAGATGAGATATAAATTACAGAAATAGTACTTACACACAATAAAGGCTGATGGCAGCTTTGTCGAGTTCCTTCTGATTGAATAGAAAATGCAAGTCTTGAATGTTGAAGTCGATCGCGTCGTCTCCACACAAGAAAATCTGATCTCTTATATGCGCCGTGATCCATTGTTCCTTTCTCGTCTTGCAGAAATCAAGGTACCACTTGTGCAATCTTCGCATCTTTGTTGGTAGATTCTTGAGCTCCTCTTTCTTGACGAGATTCTTCCCATACTTCCATGGCTGTATGGGGTTGGCATCGCATTTGGGCAAGTTGTCTCCCATGATGTTCAAGTATGCAATGTAAGTCATCCCCATCTCATTGGCCTTTCTTTGTAGCTCTGCCTCGTAATCATTTACGGGAGGAGCGTCCCGTGTGTCGAACACTTGGAGCGGGGCGCATGATTGGTTTTCCTGCTCTCCGAGCATCGGAACTGTTTTCTGGGGTGCCGCACGACTGCTACTTTCAGTGTCCCTACGGCGCCTTGCATCCCCCTTCAATCTGGCGCTCGTAGTCCGGCACAAGTGGGGTTTCAGGTTTCAAAAGATTTTTGTAAAACTTCTCCACCACCGCCGGATCTATTTTCTCCTTTGGCTCGACCCGTCTAGGTGCAAAGAATTTCTTGACCTCTTCTTCCGAGATCCTATTGGTCTCCTCGTCGCTGCGATTCCACGGTAAAACCGGCAATGGCTTGGCGGTAGGCTGCAGACGTAGTTTTTTGAACTCTTTGGCGTACGGTTTCCTGCGGATTTCTTTGTGGCAGTGCTAGTGATGCTCTTCGTGGCAGTGCTCTTCTGCTTACGCTGAGGAGATGGCTGAAGCACCGGAGATGGCTGACGGGCAGGAGATGGCTGGCGCGCCGGAGATGGCTGCCGCGCAGGAGATGGCTGAAGCGCCGGAGATGGCTGCCGCGCAGGAGATAGCTGAAGAGACTCAGACTGCTGACGCTGCGGAGACGGCGGGGGTGCCAGTGGCCTCCAATTTGGAAGCACGATGTGTTCCTTCTTCCAAAGAATGGTTGTTTTCACTGCAAATTTGAGTTGAGTTTCCCCTTCACCTGTAGCATGGTCAAGCTGTGCTTCCTCATATTCCTTCACAACCTCATCCACCCCGACAATAGCATAGCCATCTGGAATTGGTCGGCAGTGGTAAGTTCCACCAGCTACAGGAGGTAAGGCATAGCCGACAGCCACCTTAATGGATCAGCCCATTAATCTCACATGCAGCTCAGCGTGTTCGCTCTCCGTGATCTCATCCACGGGGTATCGACGACCCTCCATTTCAAGCATGGGCTGCAAGTTCTCCGTGGAAGCCACGCTGCTTTTCCGCGCAGAGTCTGGGCCGCCGACAGCTTCCAATGCAGGCTCTTCATGCCGCTGAGATGGGCCGGTAGCTTGATGACTCTGTTGTGCATTGACTTGCGCCTGCAGCGCCACAAGTGAATGTTCTATCTGTGTCATCCGCTCTGTACGCTCTTTTTCTTTTCTGCCGCGCCATCTGTAAGAGTTGCTCCACTCGGCAAACCCATCCTTCCACGTCATACCCCCAGTGCCTCGTGCATGTCCAGGGTGTTCTTTTTTACCGATGGCGCGTGTGAGCTGGTCATTCTCTCTGTCGGGATGGAAGGTCCTGGCGGCTGTTTCCTCTTATGCCGTGATGAGTTCAATGACCGGTTTGGCAAAGAGGGTTGGGAAGATACACAATCCTGTTTCTGGGTTTAACCTTGCCCCGATTCCGTAGAACCAAGTCTTTGCACGTAGGTCCCACGCATCTGTCTAGGGTGTGATCTCTCTAGCGCGCAGGGCCTTCTCAACTTCCTCCCACTTAGGCCTCTGAGATATGTAGCCACTTGACCACGTCCTCTGGTGATATTCCTTCTTCTGGGCATTAAGCGTATTGGTTTCTGACCTCTTTTTAGCTATAGCACCTTTTTTATATGTCACAAATTCGGGCCAGTGAAGTCTTATCTTCGCATAATATGCATCTTCGAAATTTGGAGTCTCGCCAGCTTTGACAAATTTGTTCAATTTTGTCTTCCAGTTGCGGAAAGCGTCAGCCATCTTCTTTAGAGTCCACTCTTTGACCTTTTCCTTTATAACCAGGTTGTTTTCATCCTCCACTGGCGAAAGGGTGAAATTTACCAACAACGAATTCTAAAGCGTTTCTTTGGATCTTTCATCGACAAAGGAACCGTCGCCCTTCTTTGGATTATTCCAATATTCAATTATGATTGGGATTTTTTCCCTAACAAGAACTCCAGCCTGACGTACAAATTTGTCTGCGGCCTTCTTGGGCTCCATCGGCCTGCCATCAACACGGACTGCTTCGATCGTGAACTTTGCACGATCTTTCAACCATGGCGGAGAGCGCAGCTCGTCGCGCGCTGGACTCAGAGGCTGCTTGCTTGCGTTTGTCGAGCGTCTCCTGCATCTTGACTTGCTTCTTATGCACCTCGATGAGGAGGTAGTGGTATGCCATCAGTAGCTCGCGTGGGGAGTCCACAGGCAGGACTATGTCGCCTGCGACGGCACGGCGTGCCTGGACCCATCCTTCTTTGCTAAGTTGGATGAGGTGGTCGTTGTTTTCCCCGTTGGATGGGGGGACTGGCTTCTTCTGTTCCCGCCGTTTTCGCCGTTTCTGTCCTGCGGGTTGGGGTTCGTGTTGGGCGGCGGGTTAGGCGTTTGCTGCTCCTGGATCACTGCGACGCATTGGTAGCACTCGTAGATCGGTCCGCTGCTGCCGCAGCTTTCGGATCCGGAACCGTAGGTCCCTTCATCCGAAGGTGGATCGCACAGATCGGAGTTGCATTTGTTGTTGTCGTAGAACTCATCTGTCGATGGTGATGTGCGCAGCATGGGGTGTGGAGCCCACGAGGCGGGCATGATTGATGGCACGGGCACCTGCTCAGGAAGGCGGAGGGTGCCAGTTTGTCCCACCTGGAAGCAGAAACTCCCGAACAAAATTTTGAGTCCGTCGCCTACGGGCTCGAAATCCATCATGGTGGCCGGCGAGTGGGCGGTGAAGTCGAAAGCGCCGAAGAGGAGGTGATTCTCCGTCGCCGCGGAGTTGTAGATCGATCGGGTCGGGACCGTCACGATCGCACAATCAACAGCCCCGATTCCCACAAACAGCGCCCATTGACGAGGTTTAATCTCATCAATGCCCATTGTTATGGGCATGGGTTTTGGAGAAGATGGGGATGCTGGAGATCGTGGAACGGTTAACAGACAAGCAACCAGGGGACACGAGATTTACCCAGGTTCAGGCCCCCGAGGGAAAACCCTACTCCTGCTTGTCTGCTCTTGATTACGGCGGAACCGAAGGTTATAGGGTGCGCAGATTCGATCTGGCGTGGAGGTACGTGTGCGAAAGTATGAGTCAAGAGATCTAGGACGTGCCCTCCTGGCCTTTATATAGACTTAGGCAGGTCCCGGGCATAGTCCTGGTCGGTTACAGGTTCTAGGGTTTTACCCCTTTAAATTTCCTATCTATGCTAGTCTTGCTCTCTAAGGATCCGAAGGCGTCATGGGCCATGGCCACCCGAAAATCTTCATGGGCCAGCGTATGTCTGCTGTGGGCCTTCCTTGGGCTGGACCAGGTATGCTGAAGTTACGTACCCGTAGGGTATACCATGTCACGCGCCTCGCTTGCTCTTTTTCGTAGAAGAAGATGGTTGCTGGCTGGTCGATCTAGAGGGCTAAAAGAAGAAAGAAGCGTTAATTAATACATGTAGAAGAAGATTGTTGGTGGAAGTCAGCAGAGGCTTAATCAATGCATATACCTCGCCGGACTTTGTAATCATTAAATTGCGTTCACCGGAGTCTTCATCTTCTCCATGACTACTTGAGCTGTCATCATGTCCCTCCAAGTTCAGATATTGTGAGGTGTCCTCATCAATAATGTTCTCCATTATTTCTTCTTCTTCAAGGTTTCTACTAAGTGGATCCATAGTTTCTAAAACAATAATATTATCTAGAGTAAGAGAGTAAACATTCAAGTGGACTTGGATTCATACACAAATATACATATTATTCATACAAAAATACACAAATAAATACACAAACCAAATTAAAACCCTAAGGATGCTTGATCATTTTAAACGAGTTCCATGGGGTCCAAACCCTAATTCGGAGAAATCCCGGATGCATATGAGAGGTTCTAGCTACAGTGGCTGACCGGAGGCTGGCAGCGTTGGAGAGCAACCTAGGGCGCGCGAGGTAGCGTGATGCGGCCTACCTAAAACGGGCGTTGTTCGAAAGAGGAGGCCGAGGCAAACATTATAGCGACGGCAAACAACTTGGCAGAACAGATACAATGTGGAGGGGGACAACATTGCATCGCAGATAAAATGTGGAGGGGGACAACATCGCATCGCAGAACAGATACAATGAGGCAAACAACATCGCATCGCCGAAGAGAGGGACGTCGTGTCGTCGTTTCCAGCGGACACACCTGCAAACCGAGAAGGACCATGCATACACCCCGACATCGCTGGCATAACGCGCGAGCTCGCACCCCATGGCCACCACCGGAGCTCGCACCCTACCTAGGCCGCCCCCACAGCCGAGAGGGGAGGCCGTCCCCGTACCGCGCCTGGGCCCTGGGCCTCCCCGACGAATCCGCCTCCCTGACCCATCCCCTCCACATCCCTGTCGTTGGCCCCAATCCGTGGACGCGCTCGCGTAGCCGCTCCTGCCCGCCACACCCGATGACGCGAGCTACCACCGACAATGCGAGCTCGAAATCAGGTTTGGTCTTCCCCTTTTCTCTCTCCAAATCAAGCTCGAGGCCTTTCTGGTGTTAATTGTGCGCATTGCACACCGACATTGTGTGCATTGCATTGATGTGCGGGTGGTCGAGGAGGGGACAATGAGGACCAGGACAATGCAGGGAAGACGCGGGTGGCAGCGGCAGCGCCTGCTTCCTCGAACGACGCAGAGGCGTGGACGGAGTGGCGCCACCGCGCGAGCTCCACTAAAAACTGCCGGCCGGCGGTGCCACCGCGCGAGCTCCACACCGCCGCCAAAGAGAGGAAACAGAAGGGAGGAAACAGAGGGGACGACCAGGCGGTCCGCTAGCTCACCACGGCGTCGGGGTTCTTGTAGGCGCCGGCGTCGTCGTCGGCTTCGGTGGCGCGCGCGCGGTGGCGGTGGCGGTGTTGGCGCACGCGAGGGCGACGGCGGCTCCGATCGAGTTGGCGGTGGCAGCCGACACGAGGGCGACGACGGCGAGGGCGAGGGCGTGCGGCGACGGCGAGGGCTGGACGGCGCCGGCGGCTGCTCCCTGTAGTTTTTCTCTGCGCGGCGGCGGGTTCGATCTGGCTCTGGGGGAAGAAAGGAAGGGGAGGCGCGCATTTAATACCCCCCCCCTTTAACACCGGTTCGTGGCTGGAACCGGTGTTAAAGGGGGGGAATTCGTTTCGCGTGCGCATTTATTACCCCCCCTTTAACACCGGTTCCAGCCACGAACCGGTGTTAAAGGGGGGTGCGCGTGCGAAACGAAATAAATGCGCCCCCCCTTTAACACCGGTTCATGTCTGGAACCGGTGTTAAAGGGGGGGCATTTATTTCATGCATTAAAGGGGCATTTTTAATTCAAAAAATAGGATATGAATTTAGAAAATTCATATCTTTTTCATTTCAACTCAGAAAAATATGAATAATATATCATAATTTTCAGAAAAAATAATATCCATCCATTCATGTAAAAACATTTTATATTTACTTTAGATGAAAATTTTCTAAAATGATTAATACACTTACATATAAATTTTGATTATTCAACTCAAACAAAAATAAATTGTCAAATCCTAAAACTTTGAACATAAGAAATATTAAGCATCTAAAAAGGAATCTAACCCTATTTTATTAGAGCAAATCATATTTTAATGTCGCATCTTTTGTATTAACATTTTTGAATTGATTGGATATTTAAATGCCGCATCTTTTGTATACACTTGAATCTGACCAAGCCTCGCTCAACTTGCATTGGTTTTTTGATAAAATAGCATATTGTGAACCTAAAAATGATTTTTGTAAAAAATCATAAGCATCATATCATGTACCTGTAGTTCATATCGGACCCACTTCCTGCCGATTCGGAAGAAATTTGTCTTTTTCACCAGAGGTGGACGGAAAGATTTCATATCCCCCTGTTGGTACATTGTCCATATAAGGTGGTCAAGTATTTTCGTAAAATGTGTTGGTGGTTTTTTGAATTAGCCATTTGGTGGTTGCTTCACAAAGCCGTCTGTTTTTTATGCTCAGAAAATGGAAAATGCCTTTTTGGTGCGATAAAAAGGAAAACTTCCTCTTGCAACGTTGTGTGCCATGCCATGATGCACATACATGCACAATATGTCCATATTATCTCAAACTATGCCTTGATTCTAGCCATAACATTGGTCATTTGACCCGAAAGCCAAGAAACCTCGAATGAGATAGGTCATTTTGTGAAGGTTTTTTTGAGACATAATCAATATAACAAGTTTGAGATTTTTCCTTCTAACTATGTCACATAATATAACACCACGCGAAGGTTTCGCACTGTTTCGATCTTTTTTTATTTTTTTATCCCCATTTTAAACTATTGTCAAACTTTGTCGAACAACGGGCATGAAGATTCTTAGCTCGGGGCCAAGCCTCGCTCAACTTGCATTGGTTTTTTGATAAAATAGCATATTGTGAACCTAAAAATGATTTTTGTAAAAAATCATGAGCATCGTATCATGTACATGTAGTTCATATCTGACCCACTTCCTGCCGATTCGGCAGGAATTTGTCTTTTTCACCAGAGGTGGACGGAAAGGTTTCAGATCCCCCTGTTGGTACATTGTCGGGCAGATAACATTCTTTGCTTGGTATGTACTATCGGGCAACTCATTATTTCTTGGAAGAAGATTCTTCATTTTTACCAACAACTTTGAAAATGCGCTGTCAGTCACACCGTTCTCTGCCTTCCATTGCAGCAAATCCAGTGTGGTACCTAGCTTTTTGTGGCCATCTTCGCAAGTTGGATACAACAATGTTTTGTGATCCTTTAACATCTGCTCCAGCTTCTCCTTCTCCTTTTCAGTTTCACATTCTTCCTTTGCATCAGTAATGGCCCGACCAAGATCGTCATCAGCGGGCCCATCTGCTGCCTCTTGATCTTCATTATCTACCCCCGTTGCAGTATCATCATATTCAGGATACATATTATGATAGTTGTCATCATTCTCTTCTTCTTCGTTTTCTTCCATCACAACCTCTTTTTCTCCGTGCTTGGTCCAACCATTATAGCTGGGCATGAAACCGGATCGAAGCAGGTGGGCGTGAATGGTTCTGGTATTTGAGTAGTCTTTCTTGTTCTGACAGTGAACACACGGACATCACATAAAACCATTGTGACCACGGTTTGGATTAGCCACAAGGATGAAATTTTGGAGGCCCGTAATGTACTCGGAAGTGCGGCGGTCACCGTACATCCATTGCCGGTTCATCTGCATTAATATGTAGTATATATCAAAAATTAATAGGGAGATGACCATTTATATATATAGTACATCAATGACACATGAAAGGATAGTTGCCGACCTCGACCGAGAAGGAAAGAGCAACGAGAAAACTTTTTTTGAGCTCTCGGGCATTTCACCGAACACCTCTTGTGCATATGAAAAAAACACAAACTAGCACTCTTCACACCCTCTTGCTAGGCTCCAAAATGAGATAGTGAAAAAATGGAAGAGTTGGGTGTGGGCAGCGGTGTCTTATATAGCCCCCCCCCCTTTAACACCGGTTCAAGCCACGAACCGGTGTTAAAGGGGGAGGGCTGCGCGGGCCACTGTTGCAGGGTCCTTTAACACCGGTTCGTGGCATGAACCGGTGTTAAAGGGGGCTCCTTTTTTGCCGCACGGGCCACGCTGGTACGGCCCCCCCTTTAACACCGGTTCGTAGAAGAACCGGTGTTAAGGCCCTTTTCCAGGATCAACGAAAAGCCTCGTTTCCACTAGTGCATCAAGGTAATTATCCACAATCTGATGCAAGGATATACGTACCACTAGGATTCATGCGCGACTCGGACAACTACGCCATGACTGACATGGCTGACGACCAAGACTCGCCGCCCTCTAGATTTTCGCCGGTCCGGCTCGCACCACTGGACACCGGGAGGGTCCGTGGATCTTCATCGACCGTCCACGTGCCAGCACACCATCTACATCGATATTAAGATCTGCACTTCATCAAGCCGGACTACATCGACCCAAACCATTACGTAGATGTACGACTACGCCAGGCTACAAGCCAAGATCTTTGTTGAGCACATCCATGAAGAAGCGATATCAACATCATCCACACGCCAGGCCAGTGTGGAACACTACTACGTCGACATATCCAATATCAAGGCTTCGACATCATCGCCGCCACAAGGGACGCCTTCGAGCGACGATCATCACCGACACATCATCGTCAAGGTCTACATCTACATGGTCTTTATCAACATCTTCGTCAACACATCGCCGCCGCTATACCCGTCCACATGATGGACATACAATTACGACGCGTTCTGACAGTATAACTGCAAGGCACGACGACGACATCGCCGCGTCCACGACCCTGACGACTACATCAATAAAACGGCATCACAATTGTGACGCCCCTACGACCGCGCATACAGTTCTGGAAAAACCGTGTTTGCTCGGTGACTTCCTCCAGTCCTGGCAAAACTGGTGGTCTCACTTATGACCGCGTCCAAGAGACGCCCGACGGTACCTCTACAAGGTGCAAAACGTCAACAACCGCAGCTCCGTCAACAACAACAACGACGACAACAACAACAACGACAACAACAACAACGACGACCACAACAACGACGACCACAACAACGACGACGACGACCACAACAACGACGACCACAACAACAACAACAACAACAACAACAACAACAACAACAACAACAACAACAACAACAACAACAACAACAACAACAACAACAACAACAACAACAACAACAACAACAACAACAACAACAACAACAACAACAACAACAACAACAACAACAACAACAACAACAACAACAACAACAACAACAACAACAACAACAAAACGCGTATTTTTCCGCGCCTCCAGCAATGGCGGCCACACCACTACGACGACTACAACATCGACCACACCTACATCGACTACGGCTCCATCACGATCGGCTACTTCGACATCGACATCCACAACAGCGTCCGTCGTCACTTGCGTCCACGCCACTCCCGCTGTGACTGCGGCAGGGAAGAGAGGCACTAGAAAGGGACGCTGTCACCGGCCCTAGGTGCCAGCAATGATCATGTTCACACAGGTGATGATGACAAGGAGGAGAAAACGATGAAAGCGCAAGACTTCAAATCAGTCGCAAGCATTCACTTCACTCCCGCTCTGACTGAAAGGGATGTTAGAATACGTATACAACTAGAGATAGACTAGGACTTTAGAGATCATCTTGTATTCCAAATCATAGGCTTATTGTCCTCCAAGTTTGTACGTATATATATATATTCTCCATGAGGATCAAATCAATACACCAAAATATTAGGGATTCAATATTTTTTCTACGTTCATGATTTTTTATGAATTTATTTTTAATATTTTAAAAACAATTCATGAGTATTCTCACTCGGCCAAAGAATCTTTTTTTCTAGATATCGTTGTTTGAGAATTATTCGGAGTTCAAAATACAAAAAAAAGGAAAATGAAACAATAAAGAAAAAGAGAACACGCCTCACTGGCCGGCCCAACAGGGGGTGTGTGATGTGTCCTGTGCGGCGCCGCGCTGCCAGCGGGCGGCATATAGCACCTCCCAAAAGATATGGCGAGTAGAAACGTTACATGGGCAGGGCTGCCACGATACAGCTTAAACCCTTATTACTACATGGCCTGTAAAAAGAAAGCAAATTCAAAAGACTCGGGCATATTATGTCCAGGGTGTTCTTTTTTACCGATGGCGCGTGTGAGCTGGTCATTCTCTCTGTCGGGATGGAAGGTCCTAGCGGCTGTTTCCTCTTATGCCGTGATGAGTTCAATGACCGGTTTGGCAAAGAGGGTTGGGAAGATACACAATCCTGTTTCTGGGTTTAACCTTGCCCCGATTCCGTAGAACCAAGTCTTTGCACGTAGGTCCCACGCATCTGTCTAGGGTGTGATCTCTCTAGCGCGCAGGGCCTTCTCAACTTCCTCCCACTTAGGCCTCTGAGATATGTAGCCACTTGACCACGTCCTCTGGTGATATTCCTTCTTCTGGGCATTAAGCGTATTGGTTTCTGACCTCTTTTTAGCTATAGCACCTTTTTTATATGTCACAAATTCGGGCCAGTGAGGTCTTATCTTCGCATAATATGCATCTTCGAAATTTGGAGTCTCGCCAGCTTTGACAAATTTGTTCAATTTTGTCTTCCAGTTGCGGAAAGCGTCAGCCATCTTCTTTAGAGTCCACTCTTTGACCTTTTCCTTTATAACCAGGTTGTTTTCATCCTCCACTGGCGAAAGGGTGAAATTTACCAACAACGAATTCTAAAGCGTTTCTTTGGATCTTTCATCGACAAAGGAACCGTCGCCCTTCTTTGGATTATTCCAATATTCAATTATGATTGGGATTTTTTCCCTAACAAGAACTCCAGCCTGACGTACAAATTTGTCTGCGACCTTCTTGGGCTCCATCGGCCTGCCATCAACACGGACTGCTTCGATCGTGAACTTTGCACGATCTTTCAACCATGGCGGAGAGCGCAGCTCGTCGCGCGCTGGACTCAGAGGCTGCTTGCTTGCGTTTGTCGAGCGTCTCCTGCATCTTGACTTGCTTCTTATGCACCTCGATGAGGAGGTAGTGGTATGCCATCAGTAGCTCGCGTGGGGAGTCCACAGGCAGGACTATGTCGCCTGCGACGGCACGGCGTGCCTGGACCCATCCTTCTTTGCTAAGTTGGATGAGGTGGTCGTTGTTTTCCCCGTTGGATGGGGGGACTGGCTTCTTCTGTTCCCGCCGTTTTCGCCGTTTCTGTCCTGCGGGTTGGGGTTCGTGTTGGGCGGCGGGTTAGGCGTTTGCTGCTCCTGGATCACTGCGACGCATTGGTAGCACTCGTAGATCGGTCCGCTGCTGCCGCAGCTTTCGGATCCGGAACCGTAGGTCCCTTCATCCGAAGGTGGATCGCACAGATCGGAGTTGCATTTGTTGTTGTCGTAGAACTCATCTGTCGATGGTGATGTGCGCAGCATGGGGTGTGGAGCCCACGAGGCGGGCATGATTGATGGCACGGGCACCTGCTCAGGAAGGCGGAGGGTGCCAGTTTGTCCCACCTGGAAGCAGAAACTCCCGAACAAAATTTTGAGTCCGTCGCCTACGGGCTCGAAATCCATCATGGTGGCCGGCGAGTGGGCGGTGAAGTCGAAAGCGCCGAAGAGGAGGTGATTCTCCGTCGCCGCGGAGTTGTAGATCGATCGGGTCGGGACCGTCACGATCGCACAATCAACAGCCCCGATTCCCACAAACAGCGCCCATTGACGAGGTTTAATCTCATCAATGCCCATTGTTATGGGCATGGGTTTTGGAGAAGATGGGGATGCTGGAGATCGTGGAACGGTTAACAGACAAGCAACCAGGGGACACGAGATTTACCCAGGTTCAGGCCCCCGAGGGAAAACCCTACTCCTGCTTGTCTGCTCTTGATTACGGCGGAACCGAAGGTTATAGGGTGCGCAGATTCGATCTGGCGTGGAGGTACGTGTGCGAAAGTATGAGTCAAGAGATCTAGGACGTGCCCTCCTGGCCTTTATATAGACTTAGGCAGGTCCCGGGCATAGTCCTGGTCGGTTACAGGTTCTAGGGTTTTACCCCTTTAAATTTCCTATCTATGCTAGTCTTGCTCTCTAAGGATCCGAAGGCGTCATGGGCCATGGCCACCCGAAAATCTTCATGGGCCAGCGTATGTCTGCTGTGGGCCTTCCTTGGGCTGGACCAGGTATGCTGAAGTTACGTACCCGTAGGGTATACCATGTCACGCGCCTCGCTTGCTCTTTTTCGTAGAAGAAGATGGTTGCTGGCTGGTCGATCTAGAGGGCTAAAAGAAGAAAGAAGCGTTAATTAATACATGTAGAAGAAGATTGTTGGTGGAAGTCAGCAGAGGCTTAATCAATGCATATACCTCGCCGGACTTTGTAATCATTAAATTGCGTTCACCGGAGTCTTCATCTTCTCCATGACTACTTGAGCTGTCATCATGTCCCTCCAAGTTCAGATATTGTGAGGTGTCCTCATCAATAATGTTCTCCATTATTTCTTCTTCTTCAAGGTTTCTACTAAGTGGATCCATAGTTTCTAAAACAATAATATTATCTAGAGTAAGAGAGTAAACATTCAAGTGGACTTGGATTCATACACAAATATACATATTATTCATACAAAAATACACAAATAAATACACAAACCAAATTAAAACCCTAAGGATGCTTGATCATTTTAAACGAGTTCCATGGGGTCCAAACCCTAATTCGGAGAAATCCCGGATGCATATGAGAGGTTCTAGCTACAGTGGCTGACCGGAGGCTGGCAGCGTTGGAGAGCAACCTAGGGCGCGCGAGGTAGCGTGATGCGGCCTACCTAAAACGGGCGTTGTTCGAAAGAGGAGGCCGAGGCAAACATTATAGCGACGGCAAACAACTTGGCAGAACAGATACAATGTGGAGGGGGACAACATTGCATCGCAGATAAAATGTGGAGGGGGACAACATCGCATCGCAGAACAGATACAATGAGGCAAACAACATCGCATCGCCGAAGAGAGGGACGTCGTGTCGTCGTTTCCAGCGGACACACCTGCAAACCGAGAAGGACCATGCATACACCCCGACATCGCTGGCATAACGCGCGAGCTCGCACCCCATGGCCACCACCGGAGCTCGCACCCTACCTAGGCCGCCCCCACAGCCGAGAGGGGAGGCCGTCCCCGTACCGCGCCTGGGCCCTGGGCCTCCCCGACGAATCCGCCTCCCTGACCCATCCCCTCCACATCCCTGTCGTTGGCCCCAATCCGTGGACGCGCTCGCGTAGCCGCTCCTGCCCGCCACACCCGATGACGCGAGCTACCACCGACAATGCGAGCTCGAAATCAGGTTTGGTCTTCCCCTTTTCTCTCTCCAAATCAAGCTCGAGGCCTTTCTGGTGTTAATTGTGCGCATTGCACACCGACATTGTGTGCATTGCATTGATGTGCGGGTGGTCGAGGAGGGGACAATGAGGACCAGGACAATGCAGGGAAGACGCGGGTGGCAGCGGCAGCGCCTGCTTCCTCGAACGACGCAGAGGCGTGGACGGAGTGGCGCCACCGCGCGAGCTCCACTAAAAACTGCCGGCCGGCGGTGCCACCGCGCGAGCTCCACACCGCCGCCAAAGAGAGGAAACAGAAGGGAGGAAACAGAGGGGACGACCAGGCGGTCCGCTAGCTCACCACGGCGTCGGGGTTCTTGTAGGCGCCGGCGTCGTCGTCGGCTTCGGTGGCGCGCGCGCGGTGGCGGTGGCGGTGTTGGCGCACGCGAGGGCGACGGCGGCTCCGATCGAGTTGGCGGTGGCAGCCGACACGAGGGCGACGACGGCGAGGGCGAGGGCGTGCGGCGACGGCGAGGGCTGGACGGCGCCGGCGGCTGCTCCCTGTAGTTTTTCTCTGCGCGGCGGCGGGTTCGATCTGGCTCTGGGGGAAGAAAGGAAGGGGAGGCGCGCATTTAATACCCCCCCCCTTTAACACCGGTTCGTGGCTGGAACCGGTGTTAAAGGGGGGGAATTCGTTTCGCGTGCGCATTTATTACCCCCCCTTTAACACCGGTTCCAGCCACGAACCGGTGTTAAAGGGGGGTGCGCGTGCGAAACGAAATAAATGCGCCCCCCCTTTAACACCGGTTCATGTCTGGAACCGGTGTTAAAGGGGGGGCATTTATTTCATGCATTAAAGGGGCATTTTTAATTCAAAAAATAGGATATGAATTTAGAAAATTCATATCTTTTTCATTTCAACTCAGAAAAATATGAATAATATATCATAATTTTCAGAAAAATAATATCCATCCATTCATGTAAAAACATTTTATATTTACTTTAGATGAAAATTTTCTAAAATGATTAATACACTTACATATAAATTTTGATTATTCAACTCAAACAAAAATAAATTGTCAAATCCTAAAACTTTGAACATAAGAAATATTAAGCATCTAAAAAGGAATCTAACCCTATTTTATTAGAGCAAATCATATTTTAATGTCGCATCTTTTGTATTAACATTTTTGAATTGATTGGATATTTAAATGCCGCATCTTTTGTATACACTTGAATCTGACCAAGCCTCGCTCAACTTGCATTGGTTTTTTGATAAAATAGCATATTGTGAACCTAAAAATGATTTTTGTAAAAAATCATAAGCATCATATCATGTACCTGTAGTTCATATCGGACCCACTTCCTGCCGATTCGGAAGAAATTTGTCTTTTTCACCAGAGGTGGACGGAAAGATTTCATATCCCCCTGTTGGTACATTGTCCATATAAGGTGGTCAAGTATTTTCGTAAAATGTGTTGGTGGTTTTTTGAATTAGCCATTTGGTGGTTGCTTCACAAAGCCGTCTGTTTTTTATGCTCGGAAAATGGAAAATGCCTTTTTGGTGCGATAAAAAGGAAAACTTCCTCTTGCAACGTTGTGTGCCATGCCATGATGCACATACATGCACAATATGTCCATATTATCTCAAACTATGCCTTGATTCTAGCCATAACATTGGTCATTTGACCCGAAAGCCAAGAAACCTCGAATGAGATAGGTCATTTTGTGAAGGTTTTTTTGAGACATAATCAATATAACAAGTTTGAGATTTTTCCTTCTAACTATGTCACATAATATAACACCACGCGAAGGTTTCGCACTGTTTCGATCTTTTTTTATTTTTTTATCCCCATTTTAAACTATTGTCAAACTTTGTCGAACAACGGGCATGAAGATTCTTAGCTCGGGGCCAAGCCTCGCTCAACTTGCATTGGTTTTTTGATAAAATAGCATATTGTGAACCTAAAAATGATTTTTGTAAAAAATCATGAGCATCGTATCATGTACATGTAGTTCATATCTGACCCACTTCCTGCCGATTCGGCAGGAATTTGTCTTTTTCACCAGAGGTGGACGGAAAGGTTTCAGATCCCCCTGTTGGTACATTGTCGGGCAGATAACATTCTTTGCTTGGTATGTACTATCGGGCAACTCATTATTTCTTGGAAGAAGATTCTTCATTTTTACCAACAACTTTGAAAATGCGCTGTCAGTCACACCGTTCTCTGCCTTCCATTGCAGCAAATCCAGTGTGGTACCTAGCTTTTTGTGGCCATCTTCGCAAGTTGGATACAACAATGTTTTGTGATCCTTTAACATCTGCTCCAGCTTCTCCTTCTCCTTTTCAGTTTCACATTCTTCCTTTGCATCAGTAATGGCCCGACCAAGATCGTCATCAGCGGGCCCATCTGCTGCCTCTTGATCTTCATTATCTACCCCCGTTGCAGTATCATCATATTCAGGATACATATTATGATAGTTGTCATCATTCTCTTCTTCTTCGTTTTCTTCCATCACAACCTCTTTTTCTCCGTGCTTGGTCCAACCATTATAGCTGGGCATGAAACCGGATCGAAGCAGGTGGGCGTGAATGGTTCTGGTATTTGAGTAGTCTTTCTTGTTCTGACAGTGAACACACGGACATCACATAAAACCATTGTGACCACGGTTTGGATTAGCCACAAGGATGAAATTTTGGAGGCCCGTAATGTACTCGGAAGTGCGGCGGTCACCGTACATCCATTGCCGGTTCATCTGCATTAATATGTAGTATATATCAAAAATTAATAGGGAGATGACCATTTATATATATAGTACATCAATGACACATGAAAGGATAGTTGCCGACCTCGACCGAGAAGGAAAGAGCAACGAGAAAACTTTTTTTGAGCTCTCGGGCATTTCACCGAACACCTCTTGTGCATATGAAAAAAACACAAACTAGCACTCTTCACACCCTCTTGCTAGGCTCCAAAATGAGATAGTGAAAAAATGGAAGAGTTGGGTGTGGGCAGCGGTGTCTTATATAGCCCCCCCCCCTTTAACACCGGTTCAAGCCACGAACCGGTGTTAAAGGGGGAGGGCTGCGCGGGCCACTGTTGCAGGGTCCTTTAACACCGGTTCGTGGCATGAACCGGTGTTAAAGGGGGCTCCTTTTTTGCCGCACGGGCCACGCTGGTACGGCCCCCCCTTTAACACCGGTTCGTAGAAGAACCGGTGTTAAGGCCCTTTTCCAGGATCAACGAAAAGCCTCGTTTCCACTAGTGCATCAAGGTAATTATCCACAATCTGATGCAAGGATATACGTACCACTAGGATTCATGCGCGACTCGGACAACTACGCCATGACTGACATGGCTGACGACCAAGACTCGCCGCCCTCTAGATTTTCGCCGGTCCGGCTCGCACCACTGGACACCGGGAGGGTCCGTGGATCTTCATCGACCGTCCACGTGCCAGCACACCATCTACATCGATATTAAGATCTGCACTTCATCAAGCCGGACTACATCGACCCAAACCATTACGTAGATGTACGACTACGCCAGGCTACAAGCCAAGATCTTTGTTGAGCACATCCATGAAGAAGCGATATCAACATCATCCACACGCCAGGCCAGTGTGGAACACTACTACGTCGACATATCCAATATCAAGGCTTCGACATCATCGCCGCCACAAGGGACGCCTTCGAGCGACGATCATCACCGACACATCATCGTCAAGGTCTACATCTACATGGTCTTTATCAACATCTTCGTCAACACATCGCCGCCGCTATACCCGTCCACATGATGGACATACAATTACGACGCGTTCTGACAGTATAACTGCAAGGCACGACGACGACATCGCCGCGTCCACGACCCTGACGACTACATCAATAAAACGGCATCACAATTGTGACGCCCCTACGACCGCGCATACAGTTCTGGAAAAACCGTGTTTGCTCGGTGACTTCCTCCAGTCCTGGCAAAACTGGTGGTCTCACTTATGACCGCGTCCAAGAGACGCCCGACGGTACCTCTACAAGGTGCAAAACGTCAACAACCGCAGCTCCGTCAACAACAACAACGACGACAACAACAACAACGACAACAACAACAACGACGACCACAACAACGACGACCACAACAACGACGACGACGACCACAACAACGACGACCACAACAACAACAACAACAACAACAACAACAACAACAACAACAACAACAACAACAACAACAACAACAACAACAACAACAACAACAACAACAACAACAACAACAACAACAACAACAACAACAACAACAACAACAAAACGCGTATTTTTCCGCGCCTCCAGCAATGGCGGCCACACCACTACGACGACTACAACATCGACCACACCTACATCGACTACGGCTCCATCACGATCGGCTACTTCGACATCGACATCCACAACAGCGTCCGTCGTCACTTGCGTCCACGCCACTCCCGCTGTGACTGCGGCAGGGAAGAGAGGCACTAGAAAGGGACGCTGTCACCGGCCCTAGGTGCCAGCAATGATCATGTTCACACAGGTGATGATGACAAGGAGGAGAAAACGATGAAAGCGCAAGACTTCAAATCAGTCGCAAGCATTCACTTCACTCCCGCTCTGACTGAAAGGGATGTTAGAATACGTATACAACTAGAGATAGACTAGGACTTTAGAGATCATCTTGTATTCCAAATCATAGGCTTATTGTCCTCCAAGTTTGTACGTATATATATATATTCTCCATGAGGATCAAATCAATACACCAAAATATTAGGGATTCAATATTTTTTCTACGTTCATGATTTTTTATGAATTTATTTTTAATATTTTAAAAACAATTCATGAGTATTCTCACTCGGCCAAAGAATCTTTTTTTCTAGATATCGTTGTTTGAGAATTATTCGGAGTTCAAAATACAAAAAAAAGGAAAATGAAACAATAAAGAAAAAGAGAACACGCCTCACTGGCCGGCCCAACAGGGGGTGTGTGATGTGTCCTGTGCGGCGCCGCGCTGCCAGCGGGCGGCATATAGCACCTCCCAAAAGATATGGCGAGTAGAAACGTTACATGGGCAGGGCTGCCACGATACAGCTTAAACCCTTATTACTACATGGCCTGTAAAAAGAAAGCAAATTCAAAAGACTCGGGCATATTATGTCCAGGGTGTTCTTTTTTACCGATGGCGCGTGTGAGCTGGTCATTCTCTCTGTCGGGATGGAAGGTCCTAGCGGCTGTTTCCTCTTATGCCGTGATGAGTTCAATGACCGGTTTGGCAAAGAGGGTTGGGAAGATACACAATCCTGTTTCTGGGTTTAACCTTGCCCCGATTCCGTAGAACCAAGTCTTTGCACGTAGGTCCCACGCATCTGTCTAGGGTGTGATCTCTCTAGCGCGCAGGGCCTTCTCAACTTCCTCCCACTTAGGCCTCTGAGATATGTAGCCACTTGACCACGTCCTCTGGTGATATTCCTTCTTCTGGGCATTAAGCGTATTGGTTTCTGACCTCTTTTTAGCTATAGCACCTTTTTTATATGTCACAAATTCGGGCCAGTGAGGTCTTATCTTCGCATAATATGCATCTTCGAAATTTGGAGTCTCGCCAGCTTTGACAAATTTGTTCAATTTTGTCTTCCAGTTGCGGAAAGCGTCAGCCATCTTCTTTAGAGTCCACTCTTTGACCTTTTCCTTTATAACCAGGTTGTTTTCATCCTCCACTGGCGAAAGGGTGAAATTTACCAACAACGAATTCTAAAGCGTTTCTTTGGATCTTTCATCGACAAAGGAACCGTCGCCCTTCTTTGGATTATTCCAATATTCAATTATGATTGGGATTTTTTCCCTAACAAGAACTCCAGCCTGACGTACAAATTTGTCTGCGACCTTCTTGGGCTCCATCGGCCTGCCATCAACACGGACTGCTTCGATCGTGAACTTTGCACGATCTTTCAACCATGGCGGAGAGCGCAGCTCGTCGCGCGCTGGACTCAGAGGCTGCTTGCTTGCGTTTGTCGAGCGTCTCCTGCATCTTGACTTGCTTCTTATGCACCTCGATGAGGAGGTAGTGGTATGCCATCAGTAGCTCGCGTGGGGAGTCCACAGGCAGGACTATGTCGCCTGCGACGGCACGGCGTGCCTGGACCCATCCTTCTTTGCTAAGTTGGATGAGGTGGTCGTTGTTTTCCCCGTTGGATGGGGGGTCTGGCTTCTTCTGTTCCCGCCGTTTTCGCCGTTTCTGTCCTGCGGGTTGGGGTTCGTGTTGGGCGGCGGGTTAGGCGTTTGCTGCTCCTGGATCACTGCGACGCATTGGTAGCACTCGTAGATCGGTCCGCTGCTGCCGCAGCTTTCGGATCCGGAACCGTAGGTCCCTTCATCCGAAGGTGGATCGCACAGATCGGAGTTGCATTTGTTGTTGTCGTAGAACTCATCTGTCGATGGTGATGTGCGCAGCATGGGGTGTGGAGCCCACGAGGCGGGCATGATTGATGGCACGGGCACCTGCTCAGGAAGGCGGAGGGTGCCAGTTTGTCCCACCTGGAAGCAGAAACTCCCGAACAAAATTTTGAGTCCGTCGCCTACGGGCTCGAAATCCATCATGGTGGCCGGCGAGTGGGCGGTGAAGTCGAAAGCGCCGAAGAGGAGGTGATTCTCCGTCGCCGCGGAGTTGTAGATCGATCGGGTCGGGACCGTCACGATCGCACAATCAACAGCCCCGATTCCCACAAACAGCGCCCATTGACGAGGTTTAATCTCATCAATGCCCATTGTTATGGGCATGGGTTTTGGAGAAGATGGGGATGCTGGAGATCGTGGAACGGTTAACAGACAAGCAACCAGGGGACACGAGATTTACCCAGGTTCAGGCCCCCGAGGGAAAACCCTACTCCTGCTTGTCTGCTCTTGATTACGGCGGAACCGAAGGTTATAGGGTGCGCAGATTCGATCTGGCGTGGAGGTACGTGTGCGAAAGTATGAGTCAAGAGATCTAGGACGTGCCCTCCTGGCCTTTATATAGACTTAGGCAGGTCCCGGGCATAGTCCTGGTCGGTTACAGGTTCTAGGGTTTTACCCCTTTAAATTTCCTATCTATGCTAGTCTTGCTCTCTAAGGATCCGAAGGCGTCATGGGCCATGGCCACCCGAAAATCTTCATGGGCCAGCGTATGTCTGCTGTGGGCCTTCCTTGGGCTGGACCAGGTATGCTGAAGTTACGTACCCGTAGGGTATACCATGTCACGCGCCTCGCTTGCTCTTTTTCGTAGAAGAAGATGGTTGCTGGCTGGTCGATCTAGAGGGCTAAAAGAAGAAAGAAGCGTTAATTAATACATGTAGAAGAAGATTGTTGGTGGAAGTCAGCAGAGGCTTAATCAATGCATATACCTCGCCGGACTTTGTAATCATTAAATTGCGTTCACCGGAGTCTTCATCTTCTCCATGACTACTTGAGCTGTCATCATGTCCCTCCAAGTTCAGATATTGTGAGGTGTCCTCATCAATAATGTTCTCCATTATTTCTTCTTCTTCAAGGTTTCTACTAAGTGGATCCATAGTTTCTAAAACAATAATATTATCTAGAGTAAGAGAGTAAACATTCAAGTGGACTTGGATTCATACACAAATATACATATTATTCATACAAAAATACACAAATAAATACACAAACCAAATTAAAACCCTAAGGATGCTTGATCATTTTAAACGAGTTCCATGGGGTCCAAACCCTAATTCGGAGAAATCCCGGATGCATATGAGAGGTTCTAGCTACAGTGGCTGACCGGAGGCTGGCAGCGTTGGAGAGCAACCTAGGGCGCGCGAGGTAGCGTGATGCGGCCTACCTAAAACGGGCGTTGTTCGAAAGAGGAGGCCGAGGCAAACATTATAGCGACGGCAAACAACTTGGCAGAACAGATACAATGTGGAGGGGGACAACATTGCATCGCAGATAAAATGTGGAGGGGGACAACATCGCATCGCAGAACAGATACAATGAGGCAAACAACATCGCATCGCCGAAGAGAGGGACGTCGTGTCGTCGTTTCCAGCGGACACACCTGCAAACCGAGAAGGACCATGCATACACCCCGACATCGCTGGCATAACGCGCGAGCTCGCACCCCATGGCCACCACCGGAGCTCGCACCCTACCTAGGCCGCCCCCACAGCCGAGAGGGGAGGCCGTCCCCGTACCGCGCCTGGGCCCTGGGCCTCCCCGACGAATCCGCCTCCCTGACCCATCCCCTCCACATCCCTGTCGTTGGCCCCAATCCGTGGACGCGCTCGCGTAGCCGCTCCTGCCCGCCACACCCGATGACGCGAGCTACCACCGACAATGCGAGCTCGAAATCAGGTTTGGTCTTCCCCTTTTCTCTCTCCAAATCAAGCTCGAGGCCTTTCTGGTGTTAATTGTGCGCATTGCACACCGACATTGTGTGCATTGCATTGATGTGCGGGTGGTCGAGGAGGGGACAATGAGGACCAGGACAATGCAGGGAAGACGCGGGTGGCAGCGGCAGCGCCTGCTTCCTCGAACGACGCAGAGGCGTGGACGGAGTGGCGCCACCGCGCGAGCTCCACTAAAAACTGCCGGCCGGCGGTGCCACCGCGCGAGCTCCACACCGCCGCCAAAGAGAGGAAACAGAAGGGAGGAAACAGAGGGGACGACCAGGCGGTCCGCTAGCTCACCACGGCGTCGGGGTTCTTGTAGGCGCCGGCGTCGTCGTCGGCTTCGGTGGCGCGCGCGCGGTGGCGGTGGCGGTGTTGGCGCACGCGAGGGCGACGGCGGCTCCGATCGAGTTGGCGGTGGCAGCCGACACGAGGGCGACGACGGCGAGGGCGAGGGCGTGCGGCGACGGCGAGGGCTGGACGGCGCCGGCGGCTGCTCCCTGTAGTTTTTCTCTGCGCGGCGGCGGGTTCGATCTGGCTCTGGGGGAAGAAAGGAAGGGGAGGCGCGCATTTAATACCCCCCCCCTTTAACACCGGTTCGTGGTTGGAACCGGTGTTAAAGGGGGGGAATTCGTTTCGCGTGCGCATTTATTACCCCCCCTTTAACACCGGTTCCAGCCACGAACCGGTGTTAAAGGGGGGTGCGCGTGCGAAACGAAATAAATGCGCCCCCCCTTTAACACCGGTTCATGTCTGGAACCGGTGTTAAAGGGGGGGCATTTATTTCATGCATTAAAGGGGCATTTTTAATTCAAAAAATAGGATATGAATTTAGAAAATTCATATCTTTTTCATTTCAACTCAGAAAAATATGAATAATATATCATAATTTTCAGAAAAATAATATCCATCCATTCATGTAAAAACATTTTATATTTACTTTAGATGAAAATTTTCTAAAATGATTAATACACTTACATATAAATTTTGATTATTCAACTCAAACAAAAATAAATTGTCAAATCCTAAAACTTTGAACATAAGAAATATTAAGCATCTAAAAAGGAATCTAACCCTATTTTATTAGAGCAAATCATATTTTAATGTCGCATCTTTTGTATTAACATTTTTGAATTGATTGGATATTTAAATGCCGCATCTTTTGTATACACTTGAATCTGACCAAGCCTCGCTCAACTTGCATTGGTTTTTTGATAAAATAGCATATTGTGAACCTAAAAATGATTTTTGTAAAAAATCATAAGCATCATATCATGTACCTGTAGTTCATATCGGACCCACTTCCTGCCGATTCGGAAGAAATTTGTCTTTTTCACCAGAGGTGGACGGAAAGATTTCATATCCCCCTGTTGGTACATTGTCCATATAAGGTGGTCAAGTATTTTCGTAAAATGTGTTGGTGGTTTTTTGAATTAGCCATTTGGTGGTTGCTTCACAAAGCCGTCTGTTTTTTATGCTCGGAAAATGGAAAATGCCTTTTTGGTGCGATAAAAAGGAAAACTTCCTCTTGCAACGTTGTGTGCCATGCCATGATGCACATACATGCACAATATGTCCATATTATCTCAAACTATGCCTTGATTCTAGCCATAACATTGGTCATTTGACCCGAAAGCCAAGAAACCTCGAATGAGATAGGTCATTTTGTGAAGGTTTTTTTGAGACATAATCAATATAACAAGTTTGAGATTTTTCCTTCTAACTATGTCACATAATATAACACCACGCGAAGGTTTCGCACTGTTTCGATCTTTTTTTATTTTTTTATCCCCATTTTAAACTATTGTCAAACTTTGTCGAACAACGGGCATGAAGATTCTTAGCTCGGGGCCAAGCCTCGCTCAACTTGCATTGGTTTTTTGATAAAATAGCATATTGTGAACCTAAAAATGATTTTTGTAAAAAATCATGAGCATCGTATCATGTACATGTAGTTCATATCTGACCCACTTCCTGCCGATTCGGCAGGAATTTGTCTTTTTCACCAGAGGTGGACGGAAAGGTTTCAGATCCCCCTGTTGGTACATTGTCGGGCAGATAACATTCTTTGCTTGGTATGTACTATCGGGCAACTCATTATTTCTTGGAAGAAGATTCTTCATTTTTACCAACAACTTTGAAAATGCGCTGTCAGTCACACCGTTCTCTGCCTTCCATTGCAGTAAATCCAGTGTGGTACCTAGCTTTTTGTGGCCATCTTCGCAAGTTGGATACAACAATGTTTTGTGATCCTTTAACATCTGCTCCAGCTTCTCCTTCTCCTTTTCAGTTTCACATTCTTCCTTTGCATCAGTAATGGCCCGACCAAGATCGTCATCAGCGGGCCCATCTGCTGCCTCTTGATCTTCATTATCTACCCCCGTTGCAGTATCATCATATTCAGGATACATATTATGATAGTTGTCATCATTCTCTTCTTCTTCGTTTTCTTCCATCACAACCTCTTTTTCTCCGTGCTTGGTCCAACCATTATAGCTGGGCATGAAACCGGATCGAAGCAGGTGGGCGTGAATGGTTCTGGTATTTGAGTAGTCTTTCTTGTTCTGACAGTGAACACACGGACATCACATAAAACCATTGTGACCACGGTTTGGATTAGCCACAAGGATGAAATTTTGGAGGCCCGTAATGTACTCGGAAGTGCGGCGGTCACCGTACATCCATTGCCGGTTCATCTGCATTAATATGTAGTATATATCAAAAATTAATAGGGAGATGACCATTTATATATATAGTACATCAATGACACATGAAAGGATAGTTGCCGACCTCGACCGAGAAGGAAAGAGCAACGAGAAAACTTTTTTTGAGCTCTCGGGCATTTCACCGAACACCTCTTGTGCATATGAAAAAAACACAAACTAGCACTCTTCACACCCTCTTGCTAGGCTCCAAAATGAGATAGTGAAAAAATGGAAGAGTTGGGTGTGGGCAGCGGTGTCTTATATAGCCCCCCCCCTTTAACACCGGTTCAAGCCACGAACCGGTGTTAAAGGGGGAGGGCTGCGCGGGCCACTGTTGCAGGGTCCTTTAACACCGGTTCGTGGCATGAACCGGTGTTAAAGGGGGCTCCTTTTTTGCCGCACGGGCCACGCTGGTACGGCCCCCCCTTTAACACCGGTTCGTAGAAGAACCGGTGTTAAGGCCCTTTTCCAGGATCAACGAAAAGCCTCGTTTCCACTAGTGCATCAAGGTAATTATCCACAATCTGATGCAAGGATATACGTACCACTAGGATTCATGCGCGACTCGGACAACTACGCCATGACTGACATGGCTGACGACCAAGACTCGCCGCCCTCTAGATTTTCGCCGGTCCGGCTCGCACCACTGGACACCGGGAGGGTCCGTGGATCTTCATCGACCGTCCACGTGCCAGCACACCATCTACATCGATATTAAGATCTGCACTTCATCAAGCCGGACTACATCGACCCAAACCATTACGTAGATGTACGACTACGCCAGGCTACAAGCCAAGATCTTTGTTGAGCACATCCATGAAGAAGCGATATCAACATCATCCACACGCCAGGCCAGTGTGGAACACTACTACGTCGACATATCCAATATCAAGGCTTCGACATCATCGCCGCCACAAGGGACGCCTTCGAGCGACGATCATCACCGACACATCATCGTCAAGGTCTACATCTACATGGTCTTTATCAACATCTTCGTCAACACATCGCCGCCGCTATACCCGTCCACATGATGGACATACAATTACGACGCGTTCTGACAGTATAACTGCAAGGCACGACGACGACATCGCCGCGTCCACGACCCTGACGACTACATCAATAAAACGGCATCACAATTGTGACGCCCCTACGACCGCGCATACAGTTCTGGAAAAACCGTGTTTGCTCGGTGACTTCCTCCAGTCCTGGCAAAACTGGTGGTCTCACTTATGACCGCGTCCAAGAGACGCCCGACGGTACCTCTACAAGGTGCAAAACGTCAACAACCGCAGCTCCGTCAACAACAACAACGACGACAACAACAACAACGACAACAACAACAACGACGACCACAACAACGACGACCACAACAACGACGACGACGACCACAACAACGACGACCACAACAACAACAACAACAACAACAACAACAACAACAACAACAACAACAACAACAACAACAACAACAACAACAACAACAACAACAACAACAACAACAACAACAACAACAACAACAACAACAACAACAACAACAACAACAACAACAACAACAAAACGCGTATTTTTCCGCGCCTCCAGCAATGGCGGCCACACCACTACGACGACTACAACATCGACCACACCTACATCGACTACGGCTCCATCACGATCGGCTACTTCGACATCGACATCCACAACAGCGTCCGTCGTCACTTGCGTCCACGCCACTCCCGCTGTGACTGCGGCAGGGAAGAGAGGCACTAGAAAGGGACGCTGTCACCGGCCCTAGGTGCCAGCAATGATCATGTTCACACAGGTGATGATGACAAGGAGGAGAAAACGATGAAAGCGCAAGACTTCAAATCAGTCGCAAGCATTCACTTCACTCCCGCTCTGACTGAAAGGGATGTTAGAATACGTATACAACTAGAGATAGACTAGGACTTTAGAGATCATCTTGTATTCCAAATCATAGGCTTATTGTCCTCCAAGTTTGTACGTATATATATATATTCTCCATGAGGATCAAATCAATACACCAAAATATTAGGGATTCAATATTTTTTCTACGTTCATGATTTTTTATGAATTTATTTTTAATATTTTAAAAACAATTCATGAGTATTCTCACTCGGCCAAAGAATCTTTTTTTCTAGATATCGTTGTTTGAGAATTATTCGGAGTTCAAAATACAAAAAAAAGGAAAATGAAACAATAAAGAAAAAGAGAACACGCCTCACTGGCCGGCCCAACAGGGGGTGTGTGATGTGTCCTGTGCGGCGCCGCGCTGCCAGCGGGCGGCATATAGCACCTCCCAAAAGATATGGCGAGTAGAAACGTTACATGGGCAGGGCTGCCACGATACAGCTTAAACCCTTATTACTACATGGCCTGTAAAAAGAAAGCAAATTCAAAAGACTCGGGCATATTATGAGATTCTACGGAGGAACGACACATGTTGCCAATTATGTAATCTACGAACAGTCAGAGTCTACCGATCTTCTTAATAGACGACCCATCAAAACCAATTTTGCTATGAACCTATAGGATACTAGTAGATACTCCACGGTCCTTGTAAGAAACACGCACAAAGCACACGTCGACAAAGAGAAAGGTAAAAAAGCAAAGAAAAAAAAAGCAGTGTCTTGTTCCAAGTCCCAACCACATCTTCCAATCCCACGGATTAGATCGCACTGGCACAACCTGCACACGTTGCACTGCAGCGACTTCATGTCACTTTGTGTGGTTCGTTACCAGAAAAAAATCATTCCATGCATGTCGCAGTACAACTTTGTTCGTTAGAGCATCTCCCACCTACTATGAAAAATCTTTATAACAGACATTTTTCTAGTGGCTTTTCAAATATAATAAACGCCATTACTTGTAGGAAATATAGTAATGGCGTTGAGACTATTCAGAATGCTACAACTAAATCATAGTAGCGGCGTTCGAGGATAACTAAACACCACAAACAGATACCCCTACACAGCTGGACCAAAAGGTTATAGTGGCGTTCCTAGCTAGAGAACGCCACAAATATTAATTATAGTGGTGGCGTTGGAGCCAGGGAAACACCACGGTTACTCACCACCCCGCACGCCGACACCCTTAATTATCGATCTTTTTCTTCTTCTTCTTCTTTTTCTTCTTCTTCTTCTTCTTCTTCTTCTTCTTCTTTCACAACGCCAATCATTCACACACCCTCCACCATGTCTCTCCCTGCTGTCGCCCTGCATCTGCTCCTCACACCTGCGACTGCGCCTGACCGCGCTCATCCGCCTCTCCCCGCATCGGACGCCTGGATCCTCTCCCACAACCGTGCCCAACCATGTGCATCCGCCACCACCCCGGCTGCATCTGATGACGCCCCTCGATCTACCGCCGTCGGTCGCCACAACCTCCCCCTCGTCGAGATGCCGTTCATCACAACCTTCTCGTCTGAGCCCCGTCCACGACCTCGCGGTGAGCGACCCGCCGCGCCTCCCCTTTTTGCTAGTTGTACATATGGTAGATAATGATCCTACAAATTCTATACATAGGAATGTTAGATAGTATTTTAGAGATAGTGTTTAGATACTAAACTTGGGCTCAAACTCTAGATATATGAATGTTAGATAGAGTTTTAGAGATATTAAATTTGGGCTCAATTTCTAGATATAGGAATGTTTGATAGTGATAGTAAAGGTTGACATTTCTCTCTACTTGATGTTTATTTTGGTTGTTTTTTCTTCCAACAATCAATGATTACACTATGAAACAATCTAATTTGAAAAGGTGTCTATAAGACCTTCTCATATGTCCATGAATATCTTGCACATTTGATTTGTTCTTATAGGCACTATTTTTGGCTTGTGTGTCTTTATATGAGACCTTCAGTTCAGGTGTGACACCTTGTATTTGTAAGATCACTTGTTTGCCTTTATGTTTGAGTTTCATATAACTTTTAATACTCGAACATATTATATTAGATAAACATGGAGCAAATGCATCCCTGCATCAACTGCGGTCATGAAAGTTGTCAGGATAAGAAGTTTATCATAATGCTTCCAAGAGATTTTGAGACTATGGCGGTATGTTTAGCATAGTTATGATTTTCATCCTTGCATGCATTTTAATCGAAACTAATTAATTATTGTTTGCATATAAATTTTTCTCAGACCATCCTTTTCCACGCAAGAAATGACTTTATTGACCATGTGAACAGACGTGCCAATCACTAGGGATAATTTGAGGTAACTTTGGTGCAAGAGACAATACCTAACAAGAGCTACAAAATTCTAGTCGTCAACGAGGCGAACCGAACTTATTTTATAGGACCACTTTGGATAAAATTGGTAGAAATGTTTGGATGGATGCCGGGATGAGGTTGAGAATCTACCTCGAAAAAACTTGTGGAGTCATATTTTTCTTGTACAAGATCCTTGACTCAGAGTCTTCTGACTTTGAAGATCATTCCCTTAGGTAGAACTAGTCTTCTAAATTTGAAGACCATGCCCTAAGTAAAACAAGCTAGATAGTCTTCTAAGTTAGATGTTGTTTGTATCATTGTATTCTGAATGCTATCCAGTAAACTTTGTTCTATTCTGAATGATGTTTAGTATTGTTGTATTTTGTTATTTGATATTGCTGATCGGAGAACGATGTTGCGTGCCGACCGGTACATGCAACTTGCAGAGAAATAACAGCGCCCGATGATTGCCGTGTCACCCGTACTAGAGGCAGCATATCGATCTCTCTGACGCGACCGAAGTTATATTTTCTCCACCATATCTTTGCTTGCTATAGCTAGGCTTGATTTGACCTAGCACTGCGCTCGCTAAAGCTGTGGTGCTAGTTTGCCTTGATTTTACCAGACGGAGATGGAAGCTGTGCACTGCCGTCGACGGCAAGGGGAAGTTGCACATAAGTTGTAAGTTCTAGCATGGGAGGAGATAGAAAAGAAGAAGATAACTCATTTTGCGAGGAAAAAGAGATGCCACCCTGAGTGAGTGACCAAAATAGATAGGCTTGGAGAACCAGAGCGGCGATGGCTTTTTTGTCAAGTTTAGGTGCCAATTTACTAATTCGATCGGATGGATGGGTGCTGAACCGAGATAGACTGGTTTACAGGGAAGCTTGGAATTAGTCATTCTCTTTGTGTATTAGTTAAACACCGTGCTTTTGGAGGCGGAAATCAAGGGGAAATAGGCGGGGGTGCATCGGTCTTAAGAGCATCTCCACTCACGTTTCCAGAACGCTCAGGACGAAAAATAGGTTTGGACGTCGAAATTTGGCTCAGTTGCGTTTTCAGGAACCTCTTTTCGTTCGAATTTAGGCCAACTTTGGTCTGGACTTTTCAGGCCATTCCAAGGATCCCGGGAAAGCCCTGAAAATGCCGGACGAAGCGAATTCGCCGAGTGAACCAGGCATGTCAGCGACAGAAGCCGAGTCGTCGTCACCCTTTCCGCCGTTTCCCTTTTTCCCGCTCTCGGCGCCGGCCTCGACCTACAAAAGCCGCACATCTCGCCGTCTTCCTTCACACTCTCTCACACCGCTCCCAACTCCGGCGAACTCCAAACGTTTACACCTTTCCACCTCCACAACTCTGCCGAAAAGCCATGGCCGAGAGATTCCCCGGCGACGGCGAACGGCCGCCGCACGCTGCATACGTGGGAGGCCCGGCTGCTCCACGACGCGGGCTATACGGCGCCGCCGGACTTTCGCCTCCCCCTAGTCTGGAATGTTAGCGCCGGCGGGATCCCTATTCCGCCAGTGCCGATCGACGAGGACATCGCCGGCGAGATCCTAGCGGCTATTGCCGCCATGGAAGACCCGGATCTCGCCGAGGATTCTGGCAACCTGGTCTTTTGGGAGCAGTTCTTCGCCGATAGGAGCTCGCCCGACACGAGGGACCGCCGGGCTCACCGCCGACGCGTCACAATGCGGCGTTTCGCCGCCGCTGGTGAAGCGCTCCAGGGCGAACGCTCACCGCCGTGCTGGAGCACATCCAGGCCGGCAACCACCCCCGTTTCGGCATGTTGAAGCTCCGGCATCGGCCACGGCGGCGGCCTTTTTCTAGTTTAAATGTAATGTTTTCATAGTTTAAATTCGATGTAATATATGGGTCCTCGTCCTAATTAATGAAATTTGCCTATATTCGTCCAAATTTCGCCGTGTATAACTGAATTTAGCCGAATGTGGGAACTCGATCTGGGAACGTGAGTGAAAAACTCGGCGATCCCAGACCCAAAACGAGTTCATCCGGCCCAAAGTTGGTCCGGATTCGGCTTGGGTTCGCCTATCGAGTAGGGATGCTCTAATGGTCTTGGGGTCGTTCTTCATCGGCTCATGTCCAATAAGCAGAATAATAATATAGAGGGTGAGCGTGGTGTGCACTACGAACTTACGAAGGGTTGGTAGTGGTAGACCGGCTCTTCCGAATGAGTCTCAACACAATAGTTTCTATTGTTTATTCCCTTCATGGAATATATGCAAATATGAGCAGCGGTCGGTGACAAATTCTTGCTTTGGTTTTTGTCACGTTGAGCCTGACAAACAAACCGCAGCTGCTTTAGCGAGATAGATCGTACTGTACATGTCAAGTGTGTCAGAGTTGAATAAGCAAAGCTGTCTGTGATGATGATGATTGGGCTGGCCCAAATAATGCAATGGAATTGACGATTCGGCCGTGGATCGTGAGCACATAGATATAAGTGGTTGCGGTGTGGCGCACGGAGGGTTGCTCCACCGTTTCCGTTTATTTTCTGTTTGGAAGAACGTGGGAGCTTGCGTCTGGAACATGTAGAAAATAAGCAATCAGCAGGTCATTCACATCGTGCGCTGGTGGCGATGCTGTTCAAGAGAAAGAAAAGCTGTACCAATCGTCTCCAATTAGAACCGATGCCATCTGCATATGACCTATACTAGTACTGATTGTACTACTAATGCAGTGCAGTAGGGAATCCGGTCAGCAGATCGCGGCAGCGCTGTCTGACTTTGCACACAGTCTCGGAAAAAGAGTTCGTTCTGGATTATTTTGTTATGTGCCATATGTCCTTGTTGAGAGTTACATATATGCAATTTCATATGGAACATGTGTCGATGAAGCCTTCGTATCTGATCATGGTGGAGACGGCTACGTAAACAAATGACTATCGTGCAGGAGCTAGCACTCGAATGAGAAAGAGATGCACAATGGAAACGAGATGAAACTCCTAATATATACGCTCTGATCTAGAGTCTAGACCTTCCAGACATGAGACCATGTCCTGGCGTTTGAATTTGTAATCCAATGGCTTTAGAAACGGTTGCCTAGTTCTACCCATTTAGTCACCGGTCAACACGATACGCCGTGAACCGAGAGAACAAACTGAAAAAGAGGACTCGTCCAAAAAAGAGAGTCGCCAAAAATGGAAAGATTCAAAACTAGGTGTCCTTGCAGAGAACCTTTTTTTCTTCCTTTTTGATGTGTCGCTTGTACATGCCACGGGCATCGATCTCTCCGATGCGACCTCCCACATGTCTCTCCTATCTAGAACCTGATTCATTGACGCATTGTCAACTGTAGCGTGCCATTTTTATTGCAGGCGACCGGTAAAATCTGGCGGGTCGCACGGTCTGGCCCACCAACCGGCACTACTAGGAAAATGGTTATAGGTAATCAGCACATCCGTGGCTCACATGGTTGAAGTGTCCTACGGTTAAAACAGGCCTGGCTCATCTATGGGCAGTGCCCTACTAGTAACTAAAACAACCGTGGCGCACATGACTATAGTGCGCCACAGATATGTGTGGGCCAGTGCCCTGTTGGCCGCATGCCAAACATCTGTAGCGCACATAGGGCTGGTGCTCTACGGTTGTTAGTGTCAACCGTGGCGCACATGGGGGGTGCGCTTTCCCTAAGCGCATTGCCCCCTCTGTTGTGAAACGGCTAGAAACATCTATGGCGCACTCTGCCTAGTGCGCCACAGGGAGTAGGAACATCTGTGGCGCACATGGCATAGTGCGCCACGGATGTTCCTACTCCCTGTGGCGCACTAGGGCAGAGTGCGCCACGGATGTGTCGATTTTTTTTTACAGCACTTTATGTGCACATGTGTGACCACATCCACCACCCCACACTTCACTTTCCCCTTCTTCTTCCTCCTTAGATCTAGTCGGTATCTTCTCCTTCCCACCTCAATTTCTCTACCCATTCACCATTTTTAGCATGTAGAACTTGCTTTGGATGTTACATAAGTAATAGAGGAAGTTCTCCGGTCTCTCATCTCCTTCTCCGGTCGACACGCGCACCTCTCCTTTCCATCTTTCTCGCGATCGGTACTCTCATCTCGGTAAGTTGTCCATGTAAGGATGTGTTCATGTGTATATGGATGATATGCTCATATGTATGTAGATGATCGATGCTCATGATGTGTGTATGGAGAGGATCGATCAATGGTCATATGTGTGTGTATATGGAGAGTATCGATGATGCTCATGCATGTGTGTATGGAGAGGATAATGATATGTTCATGTGTGTATGGATCGGTCTCTCTCTCTCTTGTGTTTGTATGTGAACAAGTTGCCATTTGTTTTGCCAAAATGTTGATTCACTTCCATTTTGGCAAGACTTTGGCATTTCGCAAAGGTCCTAATTTTAGGATAGGTCATGCCGAAATTTTCTATCTATCGACCATTGCATACATGCATTCATTATGTGGTTCTAATAGACTTCTAATTGTAGCGTGTACACCGTGCAGGCAAAAATGGTCCGCATAATGAGCGAAGGCATTGTGGCTAGATTTTTGAAATGTGCGACGACCGACATGATACGAAATAACAAGACGGATATAAGATGTCCGTACAGAAGATGCAAACTCAACTGGGTGATCGACCCAGATTCCGGGAATCTGCAGGCGCACCTGCTCCGCCATGGTTTCATGGATGGATACACTCGTTGGATAAGCGATGACGAAGACGATGGAGACGGTGAAGGTGCCAACATGACGATGATCATCATCACGGCGAGAACGGGCGATATGATGAAGAGTCTCCTGGAGATGGTGAAGGTGTGGAAGCAGACCGGGATGATGATGATCTAGATGCCGGAGGAGCACACGACGATGGAACAACGTCAGGCTGGGTGCGGGACCCTTATGTGCAAGAGCTGCTTCTCAAGCAGACGAGTAACGCCAGGGCTGCCGATAGAGAGAAAGCCAAGCTTGCTCAACTTGAGAAAGACACGGTTACTCCATTGTATAAAGGATGCAGGCCCGATGATACCCGGTTTAATGTAACGCTCAAGGCTATGGAGATGAAGGCAAAACACAAATTAAGCGACGCAAGCTTCGACGATATGATGGCATTCTGGCACGATCGTCTCCCGGAGGGGAACACATGTCCAACTAGTATCGAGGACGCCAAGAAAATCTTCTGTCCTCTTGATCTACCGCACGTTAGATATCACGTATGCATCAACGATTGCATCATTTATCGGGGCGAGGACGCGGATAAAACCACATGTCCGGTGTGCGGCGTGAGTCGATACAAGAAAGGGAAGAAAGCACCTCGAAAAGTGGTATGGTACTTTCCTATCACTCCTCGTCTGCAGCGCTATTTCGCGGACCCTAAGGAAGTGAAGCTCATGCGATGGCATGTGGAAAGGAAGAAGCCAGGAGATGATGATGATGACCCCGAAAAGGATGAGCTGCTGACGCACCCTTCAGATGCTAGCCAGTGGAAAGCATTGGACCTCGAATTCCCAGAATTCGGTGGAGATTCGAGGAACATCAGGCTTGGTGCGAGCACCGATGGACTCAATCCGTTCGGTATCCAGAGCAGCACGCATAACACTTGGCCTGTGTTTGTATGGATGTACAACCTCCCTCCATGGTTGTGCATGAAGAAGAACTACATACAAATGAGTATGCTAATTCAAGGGCCGAAACAACCTGGTACCGACATCAATCTGTATCTCGGGCTGTTGAAAGAGGAGCTAGCCACGTTATGGGAACCTGGAGCCAATACTTACGACGCCGTCGCACAAGATTATTTCACTATGAGAGCCGCGTTGGTCACTACGGTACAAGACTATCCAGGTTGCGGGTATATCTCGGGGTAGGTTATCCAAGGATTCTGCGCATGCGTTAGGTGCATGGATAACACAAGCTATCTCCAACTAGAGAAAGATCCAGGGTCATCGAAAACCGTGTTCATGGCGCACCGTAGGTGGCTCGGCAAGAATGATCCATGGAGAAAACGTGGATACCTGTTCGATGGCAAATCAGAGACCCGAGGAATCCCAGAGCGTAGGAGCAGCGAAGAAGTGGAAGAGTTGCTGAAAAACTGGAAAGATTGTCCTAAGCCTGGAAAGAAGTGAAAGAGGCAGCAACAAGACAAGCCGCTGATGAAGGTATGGAAAACAAGGTCTGTTTTCTGGGAGTTGCCATACCGGAAGTTTCTTCGCACGCCTCATAGCCTCGACATCATGCATATCACGAAAAACGTGTGCGAGAGTCTGGTCGCCACCATAATCAACATGCCAGATAGGAAGAAAGATGGTCCGAAAGCAAGGCACGACCTGATATGCTTGGGTATCTGGAAGGAGCTTCACGGAGGACGCACTACTCCTGATGATCAGGAAGATGACGATGATCATGAGTCGGAGACGACACAAGGTCGTCGGAAGGGTAAAAAGTTCAGAAGAACGAATATTACTGCCCTCCTTCTTGCTTCACTCTAATCCAGGATGAGATCAAACAGTTTTTCAAGTGCCTTCTAGGAGTCAAATTTCCTTACGCCTACGCGGGCAAGATAAGCAGATACCTAGACGAGGCGAAGCACAGGTTCAGTGGCATGAAGTCTCACGACTGTGTCGTGCTAATGACGCAGGTACTTCTGGTCGCACTAAGAGGGATAATGGACGAGCACGTCCGTGAAACGTTATTTGGCCTATGCAAGTTTTTCGACGTCATCTCTACGAAGTCGATTGGCGTGAATCAGCTCGGGAGGCTACATGAGGAGATCCTGGTGATACTATGTGAGCTTGAGGTCTACTTCGCACCCGCATTCTTCGACATTATGGTGCATCTGCTGGTCCATGTCGTGGAGGACATCGTACAACTCGGGACGATGTTCCTCCGTAGCATGATGGCGTTCGAAAGGATCAACGGACGTATCAAAGGATACGTTCGCAACAGGTCCCGTGCAGATGGAAGCATAGCCAAGGGCTTTCTGGCCGAAGAGTGCATCTCTTTCTGCACGAATTATCTAGACATCGAGAACCCTGTCGGTCTTCCCATCAACAGGCACCTTGGCAAGCTCGACGGATCTGGTCACCGAGAGGGTCGTCGCATACTGCATGCAGACTTCGATTTTCGACGCGCAGACTTTGATCGAGCTAACCTCGTCGCGCTACAGCATTTAGAACTGGTCGATCCTTGGGTACAGAAGCACAAAAGGTTAATCGAGAAGAAGTACAGTGACCGGGGCATAAAGAGGATGCAGTGAGAAATAATCAAAGAGCACAACTCAGATTTCACGCGTTGGTTTAGGCAGACGCTCCTTGATAATCCCCCGCGATCGCATTCTTCTGACACAGAAAAGATCATATTCACCTTGTCACAGGGACCGATGCAAAACCTGGTGACCTATCAGGCGTATGATATCAACGGTACACATTCTACACGGAGGAAAAGGACAACAAGTGTGATTATCAGAACTCAGGCGTAACGTCGGAATTCTACACCGATGACAACGTGAAGGAAAGATTCTACAGAAGAATCGAGGAGATATGGGAGCTTGACTATTGTGGAGAAAAGGTGCCGATGTTCCGTGTCAGATGGGCAAAGAGCGTCGAAAGAGAAGACCGGTATTTCACAACCATGGTTATACCCGAAGCAGCCAAATCCAAGGCCGCCGGTGCAAACGTGGCCGCGAAAAATGAACCGTGGGTACTGGCTACCAAAGTCCAGGAATTGTGCATCCTACTTGGCTAACTGTTCCGTCATAGAATATTCCTGTGTCCAACGACCTAGCTAGTTATATATGAGGCATTCTTTTCAAGCTACTTTGGTCTTTTTCGAGAATAATGTCGATGATTGAAATGTCGTGGCACACTATATATGTGAATGTGCTACGATGGGATTGTACGCCTTGTGCTATGCACAAGTCCAGGTGTTGTGCATCCTACTTGGCGTACGGTTCCATCATAGCATATTCCTATGTCCAATGACCTATGTATATATATGAGGCATGCTTTTTGAGTTACTTTGGTCTTTTTCGAGAATAATGACGATGATTGAAATGTCGTGGCACACTATATATGAATGTGCTGCGATGGGATTGTTCGCCTTGTACTATGCACAGGTCCAGGTGTTGTGCATCCTACTTGGCGAACAGTTTCATCGTAGCATATTCCTGTGTCGAACAACCTAGTTATATATGAGGCATGCTTTTTGAGTTTGGTCTTTTTGATTTAGGAGTACTTTCTATAAGTGTATCTTCATATGCAACTTTAATTATATATGTTTTTTTCAATCACCGGTTAATTATTATTGTCAACTTATAGATGACGTGGTACGTCGTGTACAAGGGACGTGTTCCCGGAGTCTACGATGATTGGGAAGACTGCCGGAGACAGGTGCACCATTTCAGCGGCAATAGCTACAAAGGGTATAACACTATGGCGGAGGCGGAAGCTAGATACACGCGCTATCTAGCGAGAGTTAGGACAAGGAACCGGATAAAGACCTACACCTTCGTCGCGGCGGTGATCATGCTTATCTTCTTTGGTTGTTTATCCCGCGTTTGTGTCTAACTAGTTTAGATGTCTAGGCGAGCTTCTGAGCTCTAACTTGTTTGATAGACACATGTATTCGCATATCACCAACTACTACTTTGTAACTTGATCGAAACAATGCAACTTATACTATGTATTCATGTATGAGACTTATCTATATGTATTTGTTTTAATCTTGTTTTTCATATTGTGTATTTATATATATAATTGTATATCTTGTATCTCTATGTGTATATCTGCTGTAATATTGTATATAATCTGGTTCGGAAATTAAAAAAAACAAAAAACACATCTGTGGCGCACATGATCTACCTTCTGTGGCGCACTACACCTAAAGCGCACTACACCTAAAGCGCACTATAGAATCTTAGTGGCGCACTAGGAAGTGCGCCACAGAAGATCCTCGGCGTAGCGCACCTGCCCACACATCTGTGGCGCACTAGCAGGTGCGCTACGCCTATCTCTACACAACCGTGGCGCACTAGGCAGTGCGCCACGGCTGAGAGATAGCCGTAGCGCGAGGCACATGGCGCACTGCCACGGATGATGTTTTCAGGTGCGCCACTAAAAGCCGTTTTCCTAGTAGTGCGGTGGCGACGTGATGTTTATGCCGCGAGTGATACGCACATACGGGTGACCAGTGGTGGATCCAAAATTCCACTAAACCCAAGGCCAAGATCATATTATATGCTAAAATTAGGCTAAATCCTAAAAAAATAGTACATTTTTACTAATATATAGCTAAAATTTTTGTCTACACCCCCGGCCATGGCCCGGGTTGCCCGGGGCGTAGATCCGCCCCTGCCGGTGGCGTTCACTATGTTGACAAGCTGCTGATATTTTCCCCTAATAACAACGGTGTTATATTTTGCACACTACTATTCGACACCTATAAGATTTTCTCTCTACTATTGAAAATATGCAGCCGTCAACGTTTGTTGAGTTTTTTTTAAAGGCACTCGGCAAAGTATCAGTCTTAAATTTGCATTCACTATTAAGTGTAAATTCTCATGGAAACCAACACTTTTTTTATGTTATGTTGGTAATAGGCCTTATTTTAACATTCATGATGAGTAAAGTGTACCAATAGTACTAAAAAATATTTAAATTAGGTTAGTTTAGTCCTAAAAATATTATAGTTCTAAACCTAACTCAAGTGAGTCATGTGTTGTCCTAAATGGTGTGATGCAACAGTGACCCGCGCACATCAATACAGTACCATATCCACGTCGACAAGATCGAGTTAGTATGGAGATAACAGATGCCCTCTCAATTATGCATGTTGGACAAAAATAAATTCCTTTCTTTTACACATGAAAAGAAGAGCGGTGACAAGTCAATACACTAAATTAAATTGGTATTTTTAGTAGTTTTAGTCATTATCTCTTGTGAAGGCAATAGGTTTCCCGCTGGTCTGCTGATCTTATACTATTTTTAGCACCTAAATACATATATTACAAACTTAAATTATGCAAAATTATATGAAATTATTACAATCCATCCTTTTAACATTCTAACATCTATAATTTTTTAGTGATTAGGCACTTGAGGTGAAGAATTTTTGTTTGTTAATTTGTATCAACATTTGTCATATATGAATATGCATAATATGTTATCTGGTAGCTCACAATAGTACCGAGACAGAATGTTATCACAAAGACAATGAATTATTTTAGGGATTGTTGGACTCTAATCCATCAAGTGCTAATTTTCATGATTTGATTTTAGAAAATAGGGTTGACAAACTAGGTTGCAGAGCAAGTACTCAATAAGCTAGGGATTTTTATTAAACTTCTTGATGACTACCCTATCTTTGCCCATTGCACACACATGGCCACACCTAGGACTCTCATACATGGTAGAGCTTCAATGGTTCATGCAAATAGATGGTAGACCTATATTGTTGGATAAGTGGAATGTTACAACCATCAAGAACATGCAATATAAACAATCTTCACCTTAGAGTACTCTTTATAAATATCTTATAGCTTTTCCTATTTAGCATCATGGATATCTATATATGTATTCTCGGATGTCCCCGAAGGGACTCTATATATGTATTCTAGAACCTTAGAAAAAAATCTCCTCATTCGTAAATGGATAGTGCTTAACTGTGTTCATGAGTCACCTGCCACGTGAAGAATTCATAGAATTGCTAACAATGCTTGATAAACAACATGGAAATGGTTTCGCAAGATGGAAAACTAGAATGTATGCATTACCTCATCGTAAATTTTACACTTATTAATCCTAAAACCAAAGTGCATGTACAAATAACCCAAGTCATGTGATCAATTATTCTGGCATGTTCACTTGGTGTCTATGTTGAGAACGTGGGTTATATCTATAATAAATATTGGTCTTCTCTAATGGCCAAACCTCTCAATTTGATATGCATACCTATGTATTAGATATTCCCATTCAATATTCATATTATATGTCTAGAGAACTAGAATTTTTTCCTTCATTGGAATTCCATAGCTGCACACTCAAAGCATGTACTTTACCGAATAAATTCTCGTCACTTCCATTCCGTATAACCAAACATTGAGCTCTCCTCTCAAGGTTCTTTTTTTGGAAATAGGCACTTTATTACTTATTAAAGTAACGATTACACCTGGCGTCTGCATAACTAGGATGCGCACAGCCGATCAACCACAAAAGTAAATAACAAAGAAACTAGGCCAACATTAAATCAAGCAATGTTTTAATAAAAGGCCTAGAGCTATGAAGGATCAATCCGCGGATCATGCGGACATCCATATCGAGAGAAAATATCCCTCGCCGTATCCTTCAATCGCATACACCCCTACGTAAGAAGTCTCGAAACTCCACTCGTTGTAGAGTAGTCCATAAGCGAAGAGTAGTCGTGGCTTGATAAATAACCTGCAAGTTAGAAGAAATTTTGTTATAAAATATTTTCATTTCTATATAGCCATAGTGATCAAATAATGACAAGCGCTCTCGTCCTAATCAAAGTCCTATATTTATCATCCATCTCATGCAACCAATTACCAAATACATTGGCAACCGAACATGGAAGAGATAAACCAGAGGCTACTTGGATGATTGACCACATAGAGCAAGAAAATTTAAAATGGAAGAATAAATGCCAAATTTTCTCCTCATGATGAAAAAAAACTCATTTTGTACTTCGATTCCAATTCCTCTTTACAAGATTATATTTTATAAGAATAACCCCTTTACAAAGATACCAGGCGAATATCTTCAATTTAAGAGGTATCTTTATCTTTCAAATTTTATTATTATTATCGAATGGAATATCAGGTTGTATCAAAGCTTTATACATCGAGTCAACAAAAAATTTACCACTCTCTAATAATTGTTATTTAAACTCGTCTATACCATCTAACAACTGTATCATGGATAATTTTAGTAATAAATTATTTCAAGATACTAATCGAGGGCCAATGAGATCTCTTCGGAAAGCCATATTCAGAGGATTAAATTCCACTACGGTGGGAAGTGTGTCCTACTTATGCCTCACAATAGGATATGAAGCTGGATATTGTTCATAAAGAGTAGTATCGCCAAGTCACCTATCTTTCCATAATCTAATCTGATCCATCCATGATATTAAAAGCAACAAATCAGAACAAATGTTTTTTGGATGTCATTAGTTCAGCCCAAAAATGTGAATCACCTGGATTCCAAACCACTTTAAACACAACTTTCGAGCCAACATATTTCCTCCACATAATGGTTTTCCAAACACCATATTCTATAAGTAGCATGAAAAGCCAATTACCCAGAAGCACAGTAATTTTAACTTGCAAATCGTGAATCTCAAGTCCACCATATTATTTCCAGCGGCAAACCACATTCCATCTGGTCAGTCGATATTTCTTTTTTTATCTCCCTGCCAAAAGAATCTTGAATGGAAATAATCCATTTTGTTCAACACACCTTTCAGAAATTGGAAAAACAAGATCATATACAGTACCATATCAGTGAGTACTGAATTTATGATGACAAGTCTTCCCACAAGAGATAGTAATTTATCCTTCTAACTATTAAGACGTTTTTTATTTTTTTTCTCAAGGAGCTTCCATTCAACATTTGTGAGACGCCGATAATGTATCGGATTTCCCAAATAGTTGATTGAAAATTTCCCCTGGCCACAATATATATGTGGGTGTCATTTTTAGCCTCTCCAAAACGATATAAGTCGCTCTTATGGAAATTTATCTTCAATCTAGACAAACTTCTTGAATACTGAAAAAATTAATTTCAGCTTATTCGCTTTCTGCAAATCGTGTTCCATAAATAAGATTGTATCATTGGCATATTGAAGAATTGAGAGTCTACCATTAATAAGATGTGAAACTAAACCTTCAATCTGGCCATCGCCTTTTCTCTCTCGATAAGAATTGTCAGCATGTTTGCCACTATATTATATAGTATAGGCGATATTGGATCTCTCTATCTCAATCCTTTCTTAGTCTGAAAATAATTGTCAGTGTCATTATTAACTTTTATAGCAACACTATCTCAAGACACAAAGGATTGTATGAGAGCACGCCACTCATCTAAAAAGTCTTTCATATGGAGCCTTTGCTAAAGGAAAGACCAGTTAGCGTTATCATACACCTTCTTAAAGTCAATTTTGAACAATACTCTATTTAAATTCTTGGAGTGTTATTTATGAATTGCTTCATGTAAAATTACTACACCATCAAAGATGTTTTCTTCCTTGCATATGCAGTTTGAAAAGGACGGATAACATGGTCAGCTACATAATTCAGTCCCACTAGAGGAAAAAGGGCCATCCGTTCGGAGCATTAGTCCCGGTTGCGCCAGCAACCGGGACTAATGTTGGCACGCGTCCCGGTTGGAGCGGGCACGGGGCCAGGGGGCATGGATCCCGGTTGGTAAGGGGGCATGCGTCCCGGTTGGAGCCACCAACCGGGACTAAAGGTTTGGCCACAGCCACGTGGCCTGGCACGCACCTTTAGTCCCGGTTGCTGGCTTCAACCGGGACTAAAGGCCCCTTGCCCTCTATAAATGCAACGCCCCAGCCCCCTCTGCCTCCACTCTGTTTTTTCGAATGGTGTAAGGTGTGAGGGTGTGTGCTAGTTTTTTTTCATGCATGCATTGAAGGTGTTTGTTGAAATGTTTGAGTGAAAAATCCCGTTGAATTTCTCATAGAACAAAAATATAGAAGGTGTTCGAGACGCACTTGAGCTTTCTCCTCTTTATTTCCCTCGATCGAGGTTAGCAATCTTATCTTTTCTAGGTCATTGATACAATTCATGTGTCGGTGTGAATTGGTTATTTCACTATTTATGATGTCCTGTTTTTTGATAAACTTACTTATATGATGCAGATGAACGGTCGGGAATGGATGTACGGTGACCGGCGGGTAGCCGGGTATATCAAAGGCGTGGATAAATTTATCGATGTGGCTACAGCAAACAAAGAGAATGGATTTATACGTTGTCCATGTGTTCAATGTCGGAACAACAAGGAGTACTCTTCCTCGAAAATCATTCGCGGCCACCTGATTATGAAAGGTTTCATGCCCAACTATAATTGCTGGACCAAGCACGGGGAAAGAGGGGTTATGATGGAAGATGGTGAAGAAGAAGATGATGATAACAACTATCATCATATGTTTCCTGAATACAGTGATACTGCAATGGAAGACAATGGAGAGGAAAAAGGTGAAGAACGGGCATCAGATGAGCCGGCTGATGAACTTGGTAGGGTCATTTCTGATGCAAAGCGAGACTGTGAAACAGAAAATGAGAAGTTGAAGTTAGAGGGCATGTTAGAAGATCAAAAGAAATTGTTGTACCCAAATTGTGAAGATGGCAGCACAAAGCTCGGTACGACACTGGAATTGTTGCGATGGAAGGCAGAGTGTGGTCTAACTGACTCCTCATTTGAAAAGATGCTGAAAATAATGAAGCCGAAGTTTCCAAAACATAACGAACTTCCCGATAGTACCTACGAAGCAAAGAAGACTCTCTGTCCTCTGGGATTAGATGTGCAAAAGATACATGCATGCATTAATGACTGCATCCTCTACCGCGGTAAGGAGTATGAGAATTTAGATAAATGCCCGGTATGCAACGCGTTGCGGTATAAGATCAGACGAGATGACCCTGGTGATGTTGAGGGAGAGCCCCTCCGGAAGAGGGTTCCTGCTAAGGTTATGTGGTATGCTCCTATAATACCAAGGTTGAAACGCATGTTCAGAAACAAAGAGCATGCCAGGTTGTTGCGATGGCACAAAGAAGACCGTAAGAAAGACGGAGAGTTGAGACACCCTGCTGATGGGTCACAGTGGAGAAAAATCGAGAGAGACTTCCCAGACTTTGCAGGTGACGCAAGGAACTTATGGTTTGGTCTAAGTACGGATGGCATGAATCCTTTTGGGGAGCAGAGCTGCAGTCACAGCACCTGGCCCGTGACTCTATGTATCTACAACCTGCCTCCTTGGTTGTGCATGAAGCGTAAGTTCATTATGATGCCAGTGCTCATCCAAGGCCCGAAGCAACCGGGCAACGACATTGATGTGTACCTTAGGCCATTAGTTGAAGAACTCTTACAGTTGTGGGGCAAACCAGGTGTACATGCGTGGGATGAGAACAAACAGGAGCCATTTAATCTACGAGGGTTGTTATTCGTAACCATCAATGATTGGCCTGCTCTTAGTAACCTTTCAGGACAGACAAACAAAGGATATAAGGCATGCACCCACTGTTTAGATAAGACCGAAGGTACATATTTGCATAAATGCAAGAAGGTTGTGTACCTAGCGAATCGACGATTTCTTCCGACCAATCATCCCGTAAGAAAGAAAGGCAAGCATTTCAAAGGTGAGGCAGATCACCGGAAGAAGCCTGAACTCCCAGCTGGTGATGATGTATTTGGTATGGTCAAGGACATAGAAGTAATCTTTGGAAAGGGTCCCGGCGGTCAATCAGTTCCGAACGACGTCGCTACAGGACACGCACCCATGTGGAAGAAGAAATCTATATTTTGGGAGCTGCCATATTGGAAAGTCCTGCGTGTCCGCTCTTCAATCGACGTGATGCACGTGACGAAGAATCTCTGCGTGAACCTGCTAGGATTCCTAGGCGTGTATGGGAAGACAAAAGATACACCTGAAGCACGGGAGGACCAACAAATTATGAAAGACCCAAAGAACATGCATACAGATAACAAGACGGATAAAGGGCGTCACTTAAGTCGTGCCAGCTATGCTCTTACCAAAGTAGAGAAGGAAATCTTTTTTGAAGTCCTTTACAGTATCAAGGTGCCGTCGGGCTTCTCATCTAATATAAAGGGGATAATAAATATGGCAGAGAAAAAGTTCCAAAACCTGAAGTCTCATGACTGTCACGTGATTATGACGCAGTTGCTTCCGATTGCATTGAGGGGGCTTCTACCAGAAAATGTTCGAGTACCCATTGTGAAGCTGTGTGCATTCCTCAATGCAATATCTCAGAAGGTAATCAATCCAGATATTCTGCCAAGGTTACAGAAGGATGTGGTACAATGTCTTGTTATTTTTGAATTGGTGTTCCCACCATCCTTCTTCAATATTATGACGCATCTCCTGGTTCATCTAGTGGAAGAGATTGCCATTCTCGGTCCGGTATTTCTGCACAATATGTTCCCCTTTGAGAGGTTCATGGGAGTCTTAAAGAAATATGTTCATAACCGTGCTAGACCAGAAGGAAGCATCTCCAAGGGATATGGAACAGAGGAGGTCATTGAGTTTTGTGTTGACTTTATTCCTGACCTTAAGCCGATTGGTGTTTCTGACTCGCGGCATGAGGGAAGACTAAGTGGAAAAGGCACGCTGGGAAAGAAAGCACTGATATGTAGGGACGGGGATTCTTTCACAAAAGCACACTACACAGTTCTACATAATTCCACCTTGGCAGCTCCGTATATGGAGGAACACAAGAATATTGTACGCTCCAAAAACCCGGGGAAGCCTGAATCATGGATTACAGATGAACACATGAAGTCTGTCGGTGGTTGGATGCGGACACATCTCTTGAATGACACCACTGTTGGAGATCAGCTATACTTGTTGGCCGCGTCACCATCTTCTACTGTATTGAATTTCCAAGGGTACGAAATAAATGGGAATACATTCTACACGATCGCCCAAGATAAAAAGAGCACCAACCAAAATAGTGGTGTCCGCTTTGATGCAATAGACGAGAATGGACAAAAGGACACATATTATGGTTACATAGAGGAGATATGGGAACTAGACTATGGAGTCTCTTTTAAGGTCCCTTTGTTTCGCTGCAAATGGGTCAACCTGAATGGGGAAGGGGTAAAGATAGACCAGTTGTACGGAATGACAACAGTGGATCTCAGCAATCTTGGTTATAGAGATGAACCATTCGTCCTAGCCAATGATGTGTCTCAGGTTTTCTATGTGGAGGACATGTCCTCCAGACCGAAAAAAAGAAAAAATATGCAAACGAATACATCATATGATGAGCCAAAGCGTCACATAGTTCTTTCAGGGAAAAGAAACATCGTGGGAATCGAGGACAAGACAGACATGTCAGAAGATTATAATAAGTTTGATGAAATTCCGCCCTTCACAGTGAAAACTGACCCAAGCATTCCGTTAAGTAAAGAAGATGCTCCATGGTTACGTCTGAAGCGGTCATAAGGAATGACATATGCCAAGAAGTTCATGCTCATATTATGTAACTCTAGTTCATGTCTTTCGCGGTTTGTGGCTTGACCGAAGGATATCTTTCACGGTTTGTGGCCTTTAGTCCCGGTTTTGTAGTCTCAGCTTTTAATATTAATAAATGTCTTGAGTGTTAGTCCCGTTTTGTGGCTGGACCGGGAGTGCCTCTATGACCAGTTTCTTGGAGATGCCGGAGGACTGGGCTCCGTCGGCATCTCCCTGAAACTGGTCGTAGTGGTGTCCCTGCTCTCGAAAACCATCTTGCAGCTTGTAACTTCACTAACTAGATCAATACGCCTCGGAGCTAACTAATTTCACATATTAGGGAGTGCCTCTATGACCAGTTTCTTGGAGATGCCGGAGGACTGGGCTCCGTCGGCATCTCCCTGAAACTGGCCGCAGTGGTGTTCCTGCTCTCGAAAACCATCTTGCAGCTTGTAACTTCACTAACTAGATCAATACTCCTCGGATCTAACTAATTTCACATATTAGGGAGTGCCTCTATGACCAGTTTCTCGGAGATGCCGGAGGACTGGGCTCCGTCGGCATCTCCCTGAAACTGGCCGCAGTGGTGTCCCTGCTCTCGAAAACCATCTTGCAGCTTGTAACTTCACTAACTAGATCAATACGCCTCGGAGCTAACTAATTTCACATATTAGGAAGTGCCTCTATGACCAGTTTCTCGGAGATGCCGGAGGACTGGGCTCCGTCGGCATCTCCCTGAAACTGGCCGTAGTGGTGTCCCTGCTCTCTAAAACCATCTTGGAGATGCCTCAAACTGGCTGGAGGACTGGACTCACAAGGATGCATATTTATAGTACAAGCAGCTCGGCATAATGTCGACACTCACGACATAATGTCGACACTCACCCCTATTATTAGTGCTGACTCATCTTTAGTCCCGGTTGGTGTCTCCAACCGGGACTAAAGGTTCATCTTTAGTCCCGGTTGGTGACACCATCCGGGACAAGGTACAAGCCGCACGACATAATGTCGACACTCACCCCTATTATTAGTGTTGTCTGGCCCACTCTGCCGCAATCCCTTCAGGGCGGGAAAACTTGGCGTGAAGCTTTGGGAAATGGCGGGAAATATCTTTAGTCCCGGTTAGTGACTACATCCGGGACTAAAAGCTCTATTAGAAAGGAAAGGGCGGGAAAACTTGGCGGGAAGAGGTGGGAAATGGCGGAAAATATTTTTAGTCCCGGTTTGTGACTACATCCGGGACTAAATGTGTGCCGAACAATCCGAACAATGAAAATCCTTCGCGTGGTGTCATATTATGTTACATAGTTGAAAGGAAAAATACCAGACTTGGTATATTGATCATGTTTCGAAAAAACCTTCACAAAATGACCTATCATGTTCGAGGTTTCATGGCTTTCGGTCCAAATGACCGATGTTATGTGCTGAATCACGGCATAGTTTGTGATGTTGTGCCCATATTATGCATGTGTGTGGACATTGGTATGGAGAACAATGTTGCAGGAGGAAGTTTTCCTTTTTGTCGCACGGAAAAACCCTTTTCCATTTTCCGAGCGCAAAAAACGGGTCGTTTTGTGAAGTAACCACCAAAATGCCGTTTCAGAATGCTACCGTCCTATTTTCCTAAAATACTAGACCACCTTACATGGACTATATCCCAACCGGTACATCTCAAACCTTTTCGTCCATCCCTGCTAAAAAGGACAAATGTTTGCCGAATCGGCAGGAAGTGGGTCCGGTTTGTACTACAGGTACATGATCTACCGCCCGTGATTTTTTGAAAAAAATCATTTTTAGACTCGCAATATGTGGTTTCTACAGAGATCCAATGCAAGTTCTAACAATGCCCGTCCCCTATCTTCATGCACACCGGTTCGACCATAGTTAGAAATTCAAATAATTCAAAACGGGCATAATAAATTCAAAAAAAATCCGAACAATGAAAATCCTTCGCGTGGTGTCATATTATGTTACATAGTTGAAAGGAAAAATACCAGACTTGGTATATTGATCATGTTTCGAAAAAACCTTCACAAAATGACCTATCATGTTCGAGGTTTCATGGCTTTCGGTCCAAATGACCGATGTTATGTGCTGAATCACGGCATAGTTTGTGATGTTGTGCCCATATTATGCATGTGTGTGGACATTGGTATGGAGAACAATGTTGCAGGAGGAAGTTTTCCTTTTTGTCGCACGGAAAAGCCCTTTTCCATTTCCCGAGCGCAAAAAACGGGTCGTTTTGTGAAGTAACCACCAAAATGCCGTTTCAGAATGCTACCGTCCTATTTTCCTAAAATACTAGACCACCTTACATGGACTATATCCCAACCGGTACATCTCAAACCTTTTCGTCCATCCCTGGTAAAAAGGACAAATGTCTGCCGAATCGGCAGGAAGTGGGTCCGGTTTGTACTACAGGTACATGATCTACCGCCCGTGATTTTTTGAAAAAATCATTTTTAGACTCGCAATATGTGGTTTCTACAGAGATCCAATGCAAGTTCTAACAATGCCCGTCCCCTATCTTCATGCACACCGGTTCGACCATAGTTAGAAATTCAAATAATTCAAAACGGGCATAATAAATTCAAAAAAAATCCGAACAATGAAAATCCTTCGCGTGGTGTCATATTATGTTACATAGTTGAAAGGAAAAATACCAGACTTGGTATATTGATCATGTTTCGAAAAAACCTTCACAAAATGACCTATCATGTTCGAGGTTTCATGGCTTTCGGTCCAAATGACCGATGTTATGTGCTGAATCACGGCATAGTTTGTGATGTTGTGCCCATATTATGCATGTGTGTGGACATTGGTATGGAGAACAATGTTGCAGGAGGAAGTTTTCCTTTTTGTCGCACGGAAAAGCCCTTTTCCATTTCCCGAGCGCAAAAAACGGGTCGTTTTGTGAAGTAACCACCAAAATGCCGTTTCAGAATGCTACCGTCCTATTTTCCTAAAATACTAGACCACCTTACATGGACTATATCCCAACCGGTACATCTCAAACCTTTTCGTCCATCCCTGGTAAAAAGGACAAATGTTTTTGAATTATTTATTTAAATCCAAACACTTTTTATGTTTAAATTTTTCTAAATTCCAAATTAATATTCAAAAATATAAGTTAATTCATTTTAAAAGGTTATATTAATTATTTTTTAAAAATAGAATATATTTTTGAATTATTTATTCAAATCCATACACTTCTTATGTTTAAAGTTTTTCTAAATTCCAAATTGATATCAAAAAAATATAAGTTAATTCATTTTTAATTGTAAATGGTTCATATTTTAAATGGTTAAATTAATTGTTTTTTAAAACAGAAAATGGTTTTGAATTGTTTATTCAAATCCAAACACTTTTTATGTTTAAAGTTTTTCTAAATTCCAAATTAATATTCAAAAATATAAGTTAATTAATTTTAAATGGTTACATTAATTATTTTTTAAAAATAGAAATTGGTTTTGGATTATTTATTCAAATCCATACACTTCTTATGTTTAAAGTTTTTCTAAATTCCAAATTAATATTTAAAAAATATAAGTTATTTCATTATTAATTTTAAATGGTTCGTTGTTTAAATGGTTACATTAATTATTTTTCAAAACAGAAAATGGTTTCGAATTAGTTATTCAAATCCAAACACTTTTTATGTTTAAAGTTTTTCTAAATTCCAAAGTAATTATCATTTAAAAAACATTACAAATTTAAACCCCAAAATAAAAAATAAGGCGGGAACAGAGAGAAAATAACTGAAAAAATTTGAAAACAGGGGAATACGTCCCGGTTGGAGCCACCAACCGGGACGAAAGAGCCCCCTGCGCGCGCGCCCTTCAACTGCTGAAAATTTGGACTATAGGTCCCGGTTGGTGGCTCCAACCGGGACGTATGCCCCTTTAGTCCCGGTTGGAGCCACGAACCGGGACTAAAGGCCCTTTAGTTATAAGGGCGTGTGCCTCCTCTTCTTCTTCCCTTCCCCACTCTGCCTCTGCCCGCGCCATCGCCGACGACGACGCCGCCAGGCTGCCCCCGCCACCGTCGCGCGCTCACCGTAGCGGCTCCGTCGTCAACGCCTCCGCCTCCGGCCGCCACCCGCGTCTCTTCCCGCGCGCCGACGACCGCGCCGCCCGCGCGTCTCCTTCCCCCGACGACCGCCGGCCGCCCGCTTCTCTGCCTCCCGTCGACGACCGCGCCCTTCCCCCACCGCCGCGCGTCAGGTACGGCGCCGCCCCTCCCTGCCCCTCTCTGTCCTCCCCCTCCCTGGTGGGCGCCGCTGCTGGTGCTGGGCGCCGCCGCGCGCGCCGTTTCCTCCATCGTCGTGCTGGTGGTGGTACGGGCCCGCTGACGTGGCCCTCTCTGTCCTCCCCCTCCCTGGTGGTGGTGCTGCTGGGCGCCGCTGCTGGTGCTGGGCGCCGCCGCGCACGCCGTTTGCTGGTGGTGGTAGGCCCGCGGACGTGGCCCACGGTGGTACAGGCCCGCTGACGTGGCCCACGGTGGTACGGGCCCGCTGACGTGGCCCACGGTGGCTTGCTGACGTGGCCCACAGTAATTCAATTTTAAATGATTTAATAATTCCAGAAATTGATATAAACTTGTAAATTCAATATCTTTTTATTTATAAGTCAGAAAATTACAAATAATATATCAAATTGTTCAGAAAAATGAAACCTATCTATTTAACCTATAATCATGCATTGTTCAACAATTTAAATGACAAGTATAATTATAAGAACAAATGCACCCCTCTCATATGTTCCGGAGTTTCCCCGAGTTAGGGTTTTCACCCGTCGGAACCCCGATTAAATCGTCGAGCATGTCTTAGGGTTACATTCCAATGCAAATTAACTTGTCATATCATCATACTTGCTTGAGCATTGCATCGATGCCATGTGTTGATTGTTTCCCTTTCTTTTCGGTGTTTCGATTATTAGGTTTATTATTAGTTAGGTATTATTAGGTTTATTAATTAGTTTGGTATTATTGGTCTTCGGCCCCACTGGTCAGTCAATGTGGGTAGCCCCAGACCCGATTCACATTGCCAGTCACTGTGGTTAGATAAGGAATCATTAATACCCCTTAGGTGCATGTGGGTTCCCCTCTCATATGCATCGGAGGTTTCTCCGAACTAGGTTACACCGTGGGTTCCCCTCTCATTAATATTGATAACCGTTGATTTTAGCTAGAGTTACCTATCTACTACACGGTTTCCTTTTTGTAGCTAGGTTTAGGGTTTCTCTTCATTTTTATTATTGTGTATGTATATATCAGGGTTTCTCCTTAACTTTCTCCTTTAGCCGCTTTGACTTATTCGTTTTTCCACCTATGCAGAAAATATGGATCCACACGTCAGAGACGAAGAAAAGGAAGAGTTGATCCAAGGTGTGATCCGTGGGGAAGATAATTTAGACGTATCAACGTTTCTGAACAACTCCGGTGAGGGTGATCCTCTTTTTACCGGAGTAGACAACTTGTTTGAGGTTGAAGGTGTTGCCTTCCGCGAGGGAGAAGGCGATGCCTTGTGTAATCGACAAGACGACCGCTCCGGCAAGGTGCATGTAATATAAATCAATTCATTAATTAATCATCTGCTATCTATATAGAAATAGTAACGGCGATCTTTCTTCTTTTAGCCCTCCGGATCGAAGGAATCTACTGAAAAGAGCAAACGAGGCCCAACCAAAAAGTTGGAAGACCATGAGAGGTTCAGGATCGAAGATGTCGCTGAAGACGGCAGACCGACGGCTCCCGAAGTTGTCGCAACCAAATTTGTGGCACAATGCGGAGTAATCGTTAGGGACTTAATCCCGATCACCATTAGAAATTGGAATAGGCCTGCTAATGCGGATGAAGAGGGAACATGTTTATTTGTCCCTAACCACGCCAAAGATTTACTGTGGAAGAGGCTCATGGTTAATTTCAAACTACCGAAGATAGAGCTGGATCCAAATGCGGAGGATCCAGTTGAGGACGCCTTACAACATGGGAGAGCCATGGAGGCTAAGGTCAGGGAGTGGGCTTTGAAGAAGATGGCCCAGTGTTTCACCAACTGGAAGAAAAGATTGCACCTTGACTATGTCGTGAAAAAGAAGACTCCCGATTTCAAGAATATTCGGTTTGAGAAGATAAAACCATTCTGGGATGAGTTTGTGGAATACAAGAAATCAGAAAAAGCTAAGAAAATGTCTGAAACGAATAAGCTGAATGCTGCTAACAAGAAGTATCACCATACTATGGGGCAAGGTGGCTACAGGGCTGGCATTCCTAAGTGGGAGAAACTTGAGCAGGAACTGCGTGATAAAAATATCACCCCAGAGACAGACGATTGGGTAGAACGTGCAAGGAATTGGTTTTACGGGCATGGGGGCACGTTGGACTCGGAAGGGAGGTGTATATATACCATACGACATAAAGAAGACCCCTTGCCAATCGAGAGGATGAGAAAAGCAGTAAAGGCTGTTAAAGATGGGGACTTCATTTCCGATAGAGAGAATGATGAGCTCACACTCGCCCTTGGAAATAAGGAACATGATGGACGAACACGAGGCACAATAGGCTCCCAATCATGGAGGACTGGGTTTCCCGAAGAGAGGAAGAAATATCCTGATAGAAGCCGTCAGAGGAGTAAGGACAGGGCGGCAGTTGAAGCAGAAAGTCAGAAAGAGCGAATGCGTTTAATTGAAGAACGATTAAAGCAACAACAAGATGAAATTAACTCACTTAAAGAGCAAAGTACTACCGGCGCCCCATCTCAGCAGCACACTGCATTCGATGCTACCGGCCTATCGAATAATCGAAAAAGCAGTGTGGCTTCCACCGAGGTCCCGGGTGATGACAATGGCGATGCCGATGATGCACCGACGATGGCTCCTGTTGGCTACCCAGTGGATGATATCACAGAGATGACACACTGCGAGCTACATGTCAAAGCTGTGAACATATCAATGAAGGTGGCGGTCGGCTATGCCTTACCAATTGGACCCACACCAACTTACCACAGTCGTCCGGTTCCAGAGGGCTACGCTGTTGTCGGCGTGGATGAAATCATGCCCACCTTTGAGGTTTTGGATCTTCACTACCCTGCTGGTGAAGGGGATGTGACTGTGCTGGGTGACGCAAAAAACGTCACCATTCTATGGCCGAAGGATTGTATCGTGCTTCGAAATCACACGCCAAGGCCATCTTCGCCGCCGTCTCACCCGTCTCCAGCGAGGTCGTCGCCGCCGCGGCAGCCGTCTTCGTCGCCTCACCCGGCTCCGTTGCCTCACCCGTCTCCGGTGCAGCCATCGCCGCGGGAGCCATCGCCGGCGCCTCAGGATAAAAAGCGTAAGCGTACCGCTACTGTGCGTCGTAAGCGATCGCCGAAACGTAAACAAGAGCCTCTTCCAAAAGTACCAACGGTTCCTCCCAAGAGAGCTTATGACTGTACTGAAGAGGAGACTGCGGCGATCGTTGATGCGGAAACGGCAGCGTTTTTCGCTAAGCTGAGGCGGCCGAAAGAGCCAGAGTTCCCCAGCACCAAAGAAGAAAAAGCCAAAGTGTTGAAAATGCTAAAGACTCTTCATCAACCCGAGCCAAAGCTGTCATCAGACTATGAGCGTTCTATTCTCAAGTCACATGCGGAACAACAAGCCTCGAAGAGCAGTACTGATGCAAGCGGGAAATCTGTTGCCCAGCTCGGAGAACAAGCAAAACAGTCTTGCGCCCCTCTCAAGGTGATTTCTCAAACCAATGTGGGGTCGAGCAAATATGGGGCCGAAGAGCAGTATGATCCAGAGGTAGTTGCACAATACGGAGAAGCTGCCGCTGCTCAAGGTATGAGTATTGCCCAGTACTTATCCCAGTTAGAGTTCTTCCCCGTGAGTGAAGTAGCATACAAATACCAGTACGGCAAACCTCTCGTCAAACCTGAGGAGGTAAATAATCTTTCAACAAAAATGCGAAGATTGCATAACTGGTATGCACGCCACAAGTGCCGGGGCTAACTGGATAGTGCTGAGGGTTACAAAAAAGCATCATGGGAAAGAAAGTGATGACATGATATCCATTGAATTTGTTGAGCTATTTCAATTATTCAATCAAGACGCCTTGGACAAATCGCTCATCAGTGCCTATTGTCTGTAAGTACTAATTCTGTAATTAACTTAGTCTCCAGCTATCTCACTTTGTTTATTGCATGTATATAATCATACTGTAATATGCAGAATGAAGATTCTCGAATGCAGCAGAGGACAAATCTATGATATTGGCTTCATTGACCCATATTGGGTTCATGAAGCTAATCTCAAAATAAGCCCCCAGGATACGGAGGATAATATAGTACACGCGTTAAGGTTTCAAGAAACCAAAAGGGAAATACTTTTTCCTTACAACTTCGAGTGAGTGTTATTGTCTTGTATACACTTTCTATTTCGCTTACTCGATGTTAAGTATATAATTGATTAGTTATGCATTCGCAGCTTCCACTATATTCTGTTAATCATTCAACTTGACAAAGGGCGTGTACTAGTCATGGACTCGAAACATAAACCCCTTGAGACGTGGAAGGACATGCAGATACTTCTCCAGCGGTAATTCTAATCATTACGACACTATATCGGCAACGTTCGTGAATTTTATGATATCAAGTACTTAATAACTTCTTTTATTCGTTTTCTTCGCCGGGTAGCGCTTGGAAACGGTTCACCAAGAAGGCTAGGGGTGTTTGGAAAGAGGAGCTTACATTTCAACCACTAGATGTAAGCACCACTAGCTATATCCGCGCATCTCTTTGATTCTAGTTTTGATACAGTTATTATCATGCTTGATTATTATTTTGATTGAACTATGTTCTGGTGAAGTGCCTGACGCAGGGACCAGGTAACAATCTATGTGGATACTATGTATGCGAGTTCATCCGGCAGACGTGCGATGAGAAGGGCAGAAATTTAGAGCAACTCCACGTATGTAAACAATTTATATAGTTTTATTTTCAAACAAATTGTGTTTAGTTTCATTCATATAGACTGACTCCTTTTTTAAATCAGATCGAACGTCTACGGGACGGTCTTCTGCCAAAGGATCGCGTACGAGCAATTCAGGAGGAATTGGCGGGATTCTTGGATGCAGAAGTCCTAGACCCGAAAGGGGAATACTATTCTGATGTGTATAGACAATAGGGATTGTAAAAATAGCAACTCGATCCGTGTATAGACAAGGGGAATACTTTTGTATGTAGTGCATGAACTCGATCCGTGTATTGTCATGATGATCTTGTTTAATACAAGGTTCCTTCATTGATAAGTGCAAAACACTAAATAAACAATAAAACAACCTAAATGAATTCTCTGCCGCGGCACAAAAAGTGGCGAAAATGCTGCCGCGGCAACAAAATGTGCAAAAATGAATTCTCTGCCGCGGCAGAGAAATGGACCAAATCTCTGCCGCGGCAGAAGGTTATTAGTCCCGGTTCGTGTTACGAACCGGGACTAATGCTCCACCCCCCCTCGCGCTTTGCTGCTGCCACGTGTATGATCTTTTGTCCCGGTTGGTGGGGCAACCGGGACTAAAGGTTGGGGCTTTAGTCCCGATTGCCCCGTCCCGGTTGGGCAACCGGGACTAATGCCCCTTACCAACCGGGATCAATGGGGTGTTTTCTACCAGTGTCCAATCGTAGCAACTTTCGTGAATATTTTAAAGCTAACATTAAAAAGACAAATTGGACGATACTATTGTACACGTTCTATGTCATTAACTTCAGGCAATAAAATAAGTTGCCAAAATTGAGTCTAAATATCTAATTGTCTGACCTGCAGAAATGCAAACAAGTTCTTCAGATCATCCTTGATGACATCCCAGAAATTTTGATAAAATTCCGCAGAAAAGCCACCAGAGTCTGGCGCTTTGTTATGTTTCATCTAGAAAATAGCTTTCTTGACCTCCTCCTTTGTAAAAGGAGTGGTTAGAAACTTGTTTTCATCTTCTGAAACCTGGGGATGTCCGCATTTTGGGATTCATCCATAGAAAAGAAATTTTTCGGAGGTGCCCTGAAGAAGCATTTGTAGTATTTTGTGAAATAAGACTTGAGATGCTCATGTCCCTCAATCGTATATTCATCTTGTGTTAGAGGGTGAATAAGTTTCTTCTTGTGCTTGCCATTGTTCATGGCGTGGAAGTATCTTGTATACGCATCTCCTTCGAGAATGAACTTTTCTTTAGAGTATTGATACCACTTGAGTTCCTCCTCTCGCAGTAGTCGCGCAATTTCCGCATTCGATTGGCTTTTTAGCTCAACCTCATTGCGGATAATGATCTGACTTCTGCGTGAGCCTCTAAGTCATTAATGATAGATGAAAGGCACATTTCCTCTCTTTTTAAGATACCAGCAGTATGTCTAGCCCAACCATATAGGAATTTGTGCAGAGCATATATTTTATTATTTTATCATTATATAGGCGTTTGACCATTAACCAGTTTTTCCCAAATGACTTCACCATCTCATGGAAGCGATCCTAAAGCAACCAACCGAGTTACAATTTAAAGTCGTGCTTATGTTTTGGCGGGGGCGACCCAACAAACAAAAGTAAAGGATCATGATAAAAAAAAACCAATACGCTCAACAACACGAACAATTACCATAGAAAACTTTTCTTTCCACTCGGTATCCATAAGTACTCTATCTAACTTCTCGTATGTTGGCTCAAGTAAACTGTCTTCCTAACAAGGTGACTTCTCTTAAATCTAACCTATCAATGACAACATTAAACAAAAAAGGTCAATGTTCATCGAAACTCCCTGACTTTTCTCGTGAGAATCTTAGAAAATTGAAATCCCCAAATATGAGCATAGAATACGGATTATCTTTTGACAGATTAACCAACTCTCTGAGAAAGTCGGATTTATAAACATACTGAGCAGCAGCTATGTGCAACGCTGAGAGCACACAAAAGGGAGGGATGTTTTCCTCCATGACAATGACATGCGGGCTAACCAGAACATGTAGCACCACAATAAATTGATACACTCACCTAGGAACACACACAGGCGCACCAAAGGACATGTGTGATCGATAAACAAATCGAACCACCTCCTCAAAAATCTGAGAAAAAAGAGATGTTAGTTGGTTTAGGATACGTATATATAAAGGAAAGATTCAAAGCTAGGCATGCAGCGACAGATACTCAAAGCTGCAAAGAGGACCATTCTTCTTTTCTGACGTGTTGCGTCTACCTGCCGCGGCATCTATCTCGCTCCGACGTGACCGCCGCGAGCCAAGTAGGTATCTCCGATGTCTTCCACATATATTTTCCCGATTCGCTCAAGCAAACCTGCAGTTCACAGCGTTTCAGGGCAAGGGATGACTGCAGGTGCAAGGGAGCATCGGAATTCAGAGGCCAACAAGTTGCAATGGTGGGGAAAGGAAAGAGATGCAGCTCGGCTTCTGGACCTAGAGCCGACCGGTGCCTTTTCTGTCTAGTTTAGATTCGCGTTGGATGGCACTAACCGGCCGGCATCGACGGACGGCTTTTCAGGCAAGCTTAATTAGCATAGTCGTTGCTTGCGCCGGAGGTAGAAATCAAAGGGGAAATGGTCGGATGATTCATCATCAACAGAGGCAGGACATAGGGAATGGATGTCAAGCGTGTCAGAGTGGGGGGCTGGAACTAAATCATTGCTACTATCACGGGAGCGGGCTAAGTGCACCATGATCTCTGGTCGGGTACGCGCGTGAAATGCTCTCATACTTACTCCGTACTCCTCCGTCCGCTAATTAGTGTACATCTAGCTTTTACCTAAGTCAAAGGTAACTAAATTTAACTAACTTTATAGAGAAATATAGAAACATATATTACATTAAATTGATATATTATGAAACTATATAAATTTAAAAATAAATCTAATGATATCAATTTAGTGTCATAAATATTGTTTTAAAAAGTTAGTCAAATATAGTAAAGTTTGACTTACAACAATACTAGAAGTACACTTATTTGCGGACGGAAGGAGTACTCACTCGAGCATGGCAGCACGCCAGCACTACCCAGCATACCTAAACTATTCCTTAGGTCGTATTTTCTCCATTCAGAAATATAAGATATTTTTGCTATATGAAATGAATGTATTTGGACGTCTTTTAATGTATAGGTTTATTCAGAACCTTTATAAACTTGTACATTAAAATATGTCTAGACACATTCTATTTACAAAGCTAAGACGTCTTATATTTCTAAACAAGGGAGTAGTAATTGATATCTTGACAAGGATTACCGAAAATCTTTCCGACTACGATGAGACAGAAGACTGATCCACTAGTAAAAGGAGTTCAATTAATCTCTCAAGATGACTAAATTACAGGGCTGGTGCAGCATCTATCACCTCAGACCGTGCATTTAACCTGTGCCACTCCTTTTATTCTCTAGGTGTTTTAATAGTGCTCGATCCCATTTTGTCAACGGATACTTTTGTCTGGAGCACAAGACACTTTTGCATCTTTCTTCGGCTTATCTACAGATGCGTGAGCATGATTGAATGCGCTTTTAGCGGATCAATTCAGATCAGTCCCGGGTCTGAAAAAATCCTGATGCCTCCTGTCTATCTTTGTCTCTTTTTTTCTTCCATAGTTGCCAACACCATGGCTTTCATTTGTCTCTCGATCGACCACTAGCTAGCGCAAGACAAGGCCGGTCCACGTCAGTGGCCTGAATTATCAGAGCAGAAATAGTGGCGAATTGGCGAATTGGCGATCGATCTTATCCTCCAAGATCACGGCGATCCTGACCGGCCGGTACGTCGAAGGAACACTGCGACTTCCATATATGCGAAAGAGTCAATTACTCTACAATTTCATCCCAGCTCCGAGCATTGCTTGAACTCGCCATGAGGAATGAGACTTTTGAGTGCGCGTGTTCGCAGGAGTGTTGAAGGACGAGAGCTTGGTTTTGATGGAGCGACTGCGCGTTTAATTTGTTTATGTGATTGTTGTTGTTGGCTCCGTTTTTATGTGATTACTGTTTGTTGGCGATCTTTCATCTCTTGGTTTAGTCACGGGGTGTGCTCGTCGGGGCTAAATAGATTCCGATGAATCATGCTTTATTTTACGAAGGAATCTGGCAGAATATATTTTTGTTAAATAAATATCAAGCAACTTAGATGTATCGTATTCTAGCAACGCACTCAAACGTGCTTAATGAAAACCGGGGCTGCCAAGGGCTGTAAGATGAAGAAGTCACTGCCTGCACCTCACGCCGTGTCACACACAATATATTGAACATAAAGTAAGAATACATAGATCGATGACGGCAAGTTCACCTAAAAGTTCACCTAAAAGTCGGAATACATAGATCGATGACGGCCATTCTGCTTTTGGCGACGGAAATCAAGGGGGGAAGTGTTTGGATGATGCATCATCAATGATCAAAAACAGCAGTCAGCAGCTTGGACACGCACGAGATCCATGTCGAAGTATGCCAGGCTGGATTAAGCAGCAAGCTGTCTAGCTGTGACGGTGAGTGGGACGGGCCCCGAATAATAGATCGTCGGATGGGTCCAGTCGCCCATAATCTTTGGTCTATTCGTCTCGCGGCTGCACGTATGGTCATCCGTAAGCACTAGCTACACTAGTGCAGAGCTCCCCCTTTAACTCCGGTTGGGAGGGCCCTCTAACAGCGGTTCCCCAACCGCTGTTGAGGGTTCGGTGTTAGAGGGGGGCCCCTTTAACACCGGTACGAACCGGTGTTAAAGGGTGCCGCACGTGGGGCTGACGCAGGCCTCAGCCCCCCCCCCTTTAACACCGGTTCGTGGTTCTTCTGCCGCGGCAGAGATTTAGGCTGTTTTCCTGCCGCGGCAGAGTTCTGCCGCGGCAGGAAAACGGCTTAAATCTCTGCCGCGGCAGACTTCTGCCTCTGCCCCGTTCTGGGCGTATTTCTGCGGGAGGGGGGGGGGGGAGCGAGGGGAAATCGATCGGGAGCGGTATACTTATAAATCGTCATCGGTACATACGAGTACATGAATAATTAAGCAACTATTATTATACACAAACATCGTCATCGGCACATACATCGTCATCGGCACATACATATCGTCATCGGCACATACATCGTCATCGTTCATTTTGGTGGATATCTAAAGAGTTCTCCGCCAGGCGTGACGACCTCATCAAGTAGGAACCCCGCCAATTCCTCTTGAATGGCTCGTATGCGTTCAAATGGTAGGAGTTAGTCCCGCATCCGTTCGATCTGAATATATATGAAGAATGGGCCGTCAATATATATATAAGAATAAAACTCAACACAATTGATGGTAATAAAATAATGTTGTGGACTTTGTTTACTTACTCTAAGTTGTTCTAGTGCGGCTTGGCCCGTCGCACATATCGTGTTGCGAATGAATTCGCAAACATAGTACCCACATAAGTTATTGCCGTGTCCCTGATGCGCGCACTTTACGAGAATAGAGAGTTCAATCAAAATAATAATCAATAAAGCATGATATAATGGAATTGGAAGCTAGCTAGTATTACTTACATTTTGGTCTACAAATTTTAGTTCTTCTGACCATTCACCCACGACCCTGCCCGTGAACCTTTTCCAAACCCTGTCCGACAAAGAAAATGGATAAAGGAGTAATTAATTACTTATTGTCACGAAAGTTGCCGATCTAGTACGATAATATGATTGAAATTACCTCTGGAGCATCTCTCTAAAGTCTGCCCATAGCTCTTTTTTTTCGTAATGAGTCCATGACAAGGACTTTTCCTGAGTCGGGTTGAATGACTAGCAGAATAAAGTGGAACCTACGCACGCATAACTCATCATCAATTACACTTAACATCGAGTAAGCCGAAACAGAATGTGTACAAGAGAGAGGGTAACAGTACTCACGAGAAGTTGTAAGGCAATAGTATTTCCCTTTTGGTTTGTTGTCTCAGTAAAGACTTTAGCAAGTAATCTTCTGTTTGCCCGGGTTTGTCTCTTACCCCTTGTTCATGAACTCTATTTGGGTCAATGAACCCAATGTCAAAAGGGCCTCCTTTCATGCATTCCATAACCTTTTTCCTGCATAATAGTATATACATATATGGTGAACATATTGTGTAGAAATACAGGACCGAGAATGGCAATCTCTTCTACTAGGTGAACCAGGAGATGCGTCATAATATTGAAGAAGGATGGTGGGAACACCAACTCAAAGCTGACAAGACATTGGGCCACATCTGTTTGTAACCCTGGTAGGCTTTCTGGATCGATTACCTTCTGAGATATTGCATTGAGGAATGCACATAGCTTCACAATGGGTACTCGAACATTTTCAGGTAGAAGCCCCCTCAATGCAATCGGAAGCAATTGTGTCATAATCACGTGGCAGTCATGAGACTTCAGGTTTTAGAATTTTTCTCTGCCATATTTATTATTCCCTTTATATTCGACGAGAAGCCAGACGGGACCTTGATACTGCTCAGACATTCAAAAAAGATTTCCTTCTCTGCTTTGGTAAGAGCGTAGCTTGCAGGAGTTAAGTGGCATCGTTTACCCTTCTCGTTCTTAGGATGCATAGGCTCTTCAGGGGCCTTCAGACGTTGCTGGTCCTGTCGTGCTTCCGGTGTATCTTTTGTCTTCCCATACACTCCTAGAAAGCCTAGCAGGTTTACGCAAACATTCTTCATCACGTGCATCACGTCGATTGAAGAGCGGACCTCTAAGACTTTCCAATAGGGTAGGTCCCAAAATATAGATTGCTTCTTCCACATGGGCGCGTGTCCGGCATCGTCATTCGGAACAGATAGACTGCCAGGACCTTTTCCAAAGATTACTTCTAGGTCCTTGACCATACCAAATACCTCCTCACCGGTACGGAGGACAGGCTTCCTCCGGGGTTCTGCCAGACGTTTGAAATGCTTGCCTTTCTTTCTTACTGGATGCAGGTTCGGAAGAAATCGGCGATACCCTAGGTACACAACCTTCTTACATTTATCCAAATATACACTTTCAGTATCATCTAAACAGTGTGTGCATGCATTGTATCCCTTGTTTGTATGCCCTGAAATGTTACTAAGAGCAGGCCAATCATTGATGGTTACGAAAAGCAATGCTCGTAGGTCAAATGGCTCCCCTTTATGCTCATCCCACATACGTACACCTGGTTTGGCCCACAGCTGTAAAAGTTCTTCAACTAATGGCCTTAGGTACACATCAATGTCATTGCCGGGTTGCCTCGGGCCTTGGATGAGCACTGGCATCATAATGAACTTCCTCTTCATACACAATCAAGGAGGAAGGTTATAGATACATAGGTTCATAGGCCAGGTGCTATGACTGCAGCTCTGCTCACCAAAAGGATTCATGCCGTCTGTACTTAGACCAAACCTTAAGTTCCTTGCGTCACGTGCGAAGTTCGGGTACTCTCGCTCGACTTTTCTCCACTGTGACCCATCAGCGGGGTGTCTCAACATCGCGTCTTTCTTACGGTCTTCCATGTGCCATCGCAATAACTTGGCATGATCTTTATTTCTGAAGAGATGTTTTAACCGTGGTATTATAGGAGCATACCACATAACCTTGGCGGGAACCTTCTTCCTAGGGGCCTCGCCCTCAACATCGCCAGGATCGTCTCGTCTGATCTTATACCGCAGTGCAGTGCATACCGGGCATGCATCCAAATTCTCGTACTTCTCACCGCGGTAGAGGATGCAGTCATTAATGCAGGCATGTATCTTCTGCACGTCTAATCCCAGAGGGCAGACAACCTTCTTTGCTTGGTATGTACTGTCAGGCAACTCATTATTTCTTGGAAGAAGATTCTTCATTTTTACCAACAACTTTGAAAATGCGCTGTCAGTCACACCATTCTCTGCCTTCCATTGCAGCAAATCCAGTGTGGCACCTAGCTTTTTGTGGCCATCTTCGCAAGTTGGATACAACAATGTTTTGTGATCCTTTAACATCTGCTCCAGCTTCTCCTTCTCCTTTTCAGTTTCACATTCTTCCTTTGCATCAGTAATGGCCCGACCAAGATCGTCATCAGCGGGCCCATCTGCTCCCTCTTGATCTTCATTATCTACCTCCGTTGCATTATCATCATATTTAGGATACATATTATGATAGTTTTCATCATCCTCTTCTTCTTCGTTGTCTTCCATCACAACCCCTTTTTCTCCGTGCTTGGTCCAACAATTATAGCTGGGCATGAAACCGGATCGAAGCAGGTGGGCGTGAATGGTTCTGGTATTTGAGTAGTCTTTCTTGTTCTGACAGTGAACACACGGACAACACATAAAACCATTGTGACCACGGTTTGCATTAGCCACAACGATGAAATTTTGGAGGCCCGTAATGTACTCGGAAGTGCGGCGGTCACCGTACGTCCATTGCCGATTCATCTGCATTAATATGTAGTATATATCAAAAAATAATAGGGAGATGACCATTTATATATATAGTACATCAATGACACATGAAACTATAGTTGCCGACCTCGACCGAGACGGAAAGAGCAACAAGAAAGCTTATTTTGAGCTCTCGGGCATTTCACCGAACACCTCTAGTGCATATGAAAAAAACACAAACTAGCACTCTTCACACCCTCTTGCTAGGCTCCAAAATGTGAAAGAATGGAAGAGTGGGGTGTGTGTGGGCTGGGGTGGTGTCTTATATAGCCCCCCCTTTAACACCGGTTCATGCCACGAACCGGTGTTAAAGGGGGGGGTGCGCGGGCCACCAGTGCAGGGACCTTTAACACTGGTTCGTGGCACGAACCGGTGTTAAAGGGGGGGCTCCTTTAATGCCGCAGGGGCCACGCTGGTACGGCCCCCCCTTTAACACCGTTTGTAGAAGAACCGGTGTTAAAGCCCCTTTTGGAGATCAACAAAAGACCTCTTTTCCACTTGTGCTAGCTACTCTTGGATTAGCTAGTTGTCTTGGCTAGTGATATTATCTTAGGTATCGAATCAAGTTTGTGGATCGATGGTTAGGTTCTCTTTTCTTGACATGATAACTGGGGACATCAAATAGTGGTGATATCTGGTTAGGGTTGATAACGGAACGGAAACGGATATAAATATATGTTATCATTTTTATTTCCGCTTGTCCCACTGTAACAGAACCAAAAAATCCGGAAAAAAATATGGAATCGAAAATGACTAGGTATAGATATGGAATGGATACGGAACGAATACAATAAGAAAATGGACATTTATCAGAATATAAGATTGATATAATATCCTTGTCTATACACCAAAAGAAATACTAACAGAGAAGGAATAGCTCACAACTTCAAGAAGCAACAATTAAATATAAAATAACACATATAATTCAGCACTTCGACAAGCACATAAGTTGACCTAAATAGTTTCACGTAGACGTCAACACACTCACGGTTGGTTGCACATCTTACGTAGACCCTGCATATATCCAATGGCCTGAAAAGAGCAAAAGTAATCACCGATGCAAAATACTATTTCATACATGGACTTGGTTGGTTATATATTCGGAAAGTTCCCGTATTTTTCCCAAAATTTCCTTATTGTTTCCATTCCACCCGGAAATGGCTCCCCCGTTTCCTTTTCGGTTTATGTTTAGATTATTTTATTTCTGTTTCTTTTCTGCAAATTGCGCTTTCATTTCTTTTTTTAACTCCTCGTTTCCTTTTTCTTTGAAAACTAACCAAAAGTTTCCTTATTGTTTTCAATCCTATTTCTGGTGGTGCTCTTTTAGTCTTAGTTTCTGCTGTACGTCCGATCTTCATTGGTTGTACATGGCAATGTCAACTATCTATCTATTTTTTTGTTGGATGCATTGTCTACATATTGGACATTCTCTAGGGTAAAATCCCATGATCTAACTATGGTTGTTAGACCAAGCAACGACAACGTTTGTGCACTACGTTTCTCGAAATCAAGGTGTTGTTGATGCACGCGGTTTTTTCATGTTGTTGCGAATCTCTGATCGCTTTAGCGGGATTTTTTGTTTGTGTTGTGCATAGCTAATGTTTAGACTACATCTTGATATTATGTAGCCATAGAGGATGAGTGTAATTAATATTATCATGGTATTGATATATTTTTCTATCAAAATAAGTTAGGGCCACCAAAAGAGTGTGAAAAAGCCTGCTCAATTTATTATATATAATTCCCACAATGTTCATAGATTTGATCAGTTCAAGTATATTGGATGCTTGTTGGATGTAAAGGAGAAACCGTCGATGGTTATGCTATGAAGTATAACACATTGTGTTTTTATTACAATACAAAAGTTAAACATGGCATGCCAGGATCGTTATGCACAATGTGGTCATTGTTCGTCATATTTTTCAACATCTATCATCATGATTCACCATAATGCTCGACATGGTGAAAAATGAATGGACAACATTGGATTTTTTTTGCGTAATAAACACTTAAATACATCTATTACAATCTTAAAGTATAATAAATAATAATAAAATATTTTAATTTTACACTTTAGCATCTGTAATAATTAGTGATTACACATTGTGTGAGGATTTTATTTTGTGTAGTTAGTCTTATATGTATAAATGCCTTCAATGTATCATGTTTTATGCTTTTTTCTACGAATAATAAACACTAGGAGAATAAATTCCATGCCAACTCACAATAAGAATAGTCATGTAAAATATAATGTAAAACAAATGAGGATTGTAACCAAGGATGGTTTACATGTCAGTTTTCTGACGGTTAACCCGTTCTCTATCTATGTCTCTTTTATGGCTACAACTAGGACACTCATACTTGTCTTTGTTTCATGGTGACGGTTTACAAACCCAGATGACAACCATTGGAACCTAAAATACAAAAAAAATTATCCATTAGTACTCTCCATAAGTATATTATATCTAGAAGTGTAAACCCTTCGACATCAATGATAGCTGGTTTTTTTTCTAGAACCTTCATAGAAAAAAGATGGTCATTCGCAAATGACAGTACTTAGCCAACATGTGCACATTGATCTCCTCCCACTAGAGAAAAGTTTGAACAGAGCCTCGTCGTAAACAAAGAGAAATGGTTTCCGCCGAGGAACTAAACAAAAGGAAGCTAGCTCGTGTTGCAACTACATATGGGACTCGTGTTGATGACTCAGCTTTGGTACGTGATCATGATCATACAGCTACTTAAATAAACTGCATATGTAAACACTCAATAAGCAATCAATACATCATATTGGATGCAAGGCTCATGTAATCAAGTTCTCGCACATCCTGGTCTAGAGTCTTGAACATTCAAATATGAGAGCATCTCCACCGCACGACCGAACAAGTCCGAACACATCCACGCGGGCGTGCGGGGACGTATGCGGCCTCTTCAGCGGCATGTTCTATCCGGCTCGACCTATCGGCCTATTAAACTTGCGTTGTTGATGCGTCGGACGCAGATGTAGGCGGATCGAGGGTGTGTCCTCCCACACGTGCCACATTATACACATATTGTTCTATTGACCAACCGCGAATAGATGGGTCAACAGCCAACCGCGGAATGATGGGTCGATATAAACGACCTTTTGAGTCGCCTGTTTAAGTGCCCCAAGACCGCTTCACCTGTCTCTGTTAGAGTATATCACGGTTTACACTTGTAATCCAATCCTATCTCTAGTAGTCTTCTTGCCCTCCAAGTCTTCTAATACTATATAAACAGCCCAAGGGCTCACGATTGCAATATCAATACAAATAATATTCCACAATTTTACATGGTATCAGAGCGGTTCACTCCATATAGGGTTTAGCCACTACCGCTTCCGTCGCGCCGCCCTCGGGGAGATCGTTCTCTGCCGGGGGCCGCGCAATAGTAGATTAGATCTTTCTTCGCCAAAATTTTCTCGTCGGTCGCTTGACCGACGTTTCTTCTTCTTTCGCCGATCATAGATCGGATTGCGTCGTCCACAACCGGATGTCATCATCACACGCCGCTACTTCAACCTCGGCGTCGACTCATCTTCGGCAAATTATCGCCAATGATCATGCAAAGGAGGCTCCGCGCGGCGTCCCAAGGGACGCCTTCACGCGCTGCGTCGGCTTCTCCGTCCTTACGTCATCACCACGCCGACCCGTCTTCGCCAACACCGACCGGGATGCACGTCCCCGAGTACACGCCTCGCCATCAACAAAGGGCTGCACCTTCATCACTCGTGGTCATCATCACCGACAACCATCTACACCAACAACATCGTCGCATCATCGTCGCCATCACCAATCATGGTCATGTAGGGGTTCGTAGCATGGAAAACAAAAAATTTCTACCGCATGCAAACAAACAAGCCAAGATCTATCTACTAGATTGTAGCAACGAGTCGTTAGAGGAACTCACCCTCGAAGATTCCAAAGCGGTTAACGAGAGAAGATTCTCGTGGGTGATGTAGTCGTACTCTTGCCGATCTCAAGATCGCGTAGATGATCCTTCCGGCGCTGCGTTCCGGCAGCGCTCCCGCAGTCGGTCACACGTTCGGTACTCGACGAAGACCTTCCTCTCCCTTGTTCCAGCAGGCAGCGGAGGTTGTAGCACTCTCCTCGCGATTCCGGCAGCACGACGGCGTGGTACCGGAAGTAGAGGGGAGATCTCGCAGGGCTTCGCCTTAAGCCGGAGCGAGTATGGTGGACTATGAGAGAGCCTTGGTGATCTAGGGTTTATACACACCAATTAGAAGGGGCTAAACCAGCGGTTAGGGCAATTAGAAGCTCTAACTCGGCGGCTTGGGAGAAATCCCTAGGCTGTGGCTAGGGTTTAGGTTTAGAGGGAGGCCACTTGTGTGTCTAGGAGGAGGCCACTTTCCTTATATGAATCTTATTCTCCGGACCATTCCGAATCTCCTCGTGATATCCCGGATTCCATCCGAGACTCCGAACAACATTCGGTCTCTTATTCATCATTCCATAACTACTCAAACAACGTCGAATCCTTAAGTGTGTCTCCCTACGGTTCGTGAATTATGCGGACATGATCGAGACACTTCTCCGAACAATAACCAATAGAGGAATCTGGAAATTCATATGGATCCCACATATTTCTACGATTACTTTGCGATCGAATGAACCACTTACATACGATACCAATTTCCTTTTGTCTCACGATAGTTTACTTATCCGAGGTTTTGATCGTCGGTATCTCTGCATACCTAGTTCAACCTCGTTACCGATAAGTACTCTTTTCTCGTTCCCGTGGTATGTGATCCCTTGTGAGCCAGTCACATGCTTGCAAGCTAATTGGATGACATTCCACCGAGAGGGCCCAGAGTATATCTATCCGTCATATGGATGGACAAATCCCACTCTTGATCCATGTGCCTCAACACATACTTTCCGAACACTCAATTCCACCTTTATAGCCACCCAGTTACGGTGTGGTGTTTGATGTCATCAAAGCATCCTTCCGGTGATGGTGATTAGCATGATCTCATGGTCGAAGGAATTAGGTTACTATGTATCAGAAAGCTTATAGCAAATGAACTATATTAAATGACTTGATCTTTATGCTACGCTTAACTATAGGAGTATGTCCATCACATCATTCTCCTAATGATATGACCCTGTTGTTAATAACATCTCTATGTTCATGATCAGGAAACCATGATCATATATTAACCAACAAGCTAGTTTAACAAGAGGCTTTACTAGGGACTCTTTTATGTTTACAAATCACACAAGTATTAATGTTTCCGGTTAATACAATTATAGCATGGTATGTAAACATTTATCATAAGTATGAAGATATGATAATAACCACTTTATTATTGCTTCTTGGGCATATCTCCAACAGTCTCCCACTTGCACTAGAGTCAATAATCTAGTTTCAAACCTTTGTGTATTCAACACCTATGGCTTTCCGGTGTTGTATGTACACGATTGCTAGTGGTCAACTGATCTCCGGATCTGACACTTCCAGGTCCGTGTGTAATTGTATGTCTTTGCGTCTCTACGCATCACTCATTCTCTAATGAGATGGCTTCGTACAAATTTGGTCCTTTGGTGTGACCTTTAGTTCTTTGGGGTTAAAAACATGTTGATAATATTGTCGTACAATATATCTTCATAGTATTATCCCACTATGAACTACACCTAGTTTGATAACAAACTACTTGACACAAATGCCCTCTTTCGCTGCTAAAATAGCAGTCATACACTTAGCCTTTTGTTGTAGTATCTGTCACAATGTCTTAACTTTGGAACTCATCCAAATCCATTATGGAACTTACTTTCCATTATATTGTGCCACCCTTAGTTTAGATTGAGATAAACTTAATTTGTACTTTGTGACAAAACTAGTATCAATGTAGTACTTTTACAATAAACTAACCATTTATTTGTCACTCTACAAACAATATATTCTTAGTTCTTCCAAAAGATCATAAGAATATCCTTACTATTGTCCAATGATCATCTTATGAATCATTCTAGTATATGCTCACAACATTTAGAGCATAGGACATATCTGGATTTGTACATATCACAGTATGATTGATATAAATACTCTTTGTGATCAAGTATCAATCTATACTTGAATCTTGTTTCACTTACCAAATGTCAATACATTTGAATATATCATCAATATTGAACTCATTCAATCCTTTCTGTGCGACAAGAAACTTTCTTGTAGTTTCTATATTGAACTCATTCAATATCTCGTCTATGTACTTCTGGCACAACCATATTAGCGTCTATTCATGCCAAATATTTGGGTTTTGCCTAAGCCTTTCATCGAGATGAAATTCTTATCTTGTATTAATAAAAGATACATTATTTCCAATCAACAATATGTCTTCCACATAATGTATTAGAAACATGTCTTAGCGCTCCCACTTAATTTCTGGCAAATGCAAGCATCTTCATCATCTCTGATGAATTTAAACTCTTTTAACATTTTCATCATAGTGAAGATTCCAACTCCGCAATGCTTACTTCAACCATTTAAGTTTGCATATGCATTTAGCATCCTTTGAACTAACAAAACCCTTTGGACCGTGTTATGCAGACATCCTAGGTAACCCTTCTATTAGAAGAATTTGTTTTGTTTATCCAACACATAACAAAATTATATGTCGTGGTTGCTACATTAATCCGTCTAGACTAAATATCGCTATGAAAGATCAAATCTTGTCATAGTCAACCCTTGAACATTGTTGTGAACTCTTTCCCAACATGTCGACCATATTCATGTCTATTTCTTTATAGATCCAAACACAACTGTAAGGTCTTACACCTTTCTCGAGGTTCCTTCAAGTTCAAAACTTGATTTCTCGTGTATGGAACTATCACGGATTTTATGGCTTCAAGCCATTTGATGGAGTCAGGGCTCATCATCGCTTCTTTGCATGTAGTCGGATCGTTATTGTCAAATAATGATTTAACTCTCAAATCTTGGTATTCGGTTGTTCATCCGACCTACTTGTTTCAATAGGAACTTGGATCTCCGTGACCACAACCTTTGAGGTACGTGAGCCATGAGCATTGTTGCTACCTCCGGAACATTTTTCGGTGTTGCGCAACTTTGCACATATAGCTAAGGTTCTTTTAACCTTATCAAAGTTCTATTGTCCTCCCACTTAACTTTTCACGAAAAATTCCTTCTCAAAGAAACTTGAAGTTCTAAGCAACAAACACTTTTGTCTCCGGTGTTTATGGAGGAATACTTAACAGTTATACAAAGACAGGTTCATCCGACTTTGGTTGCACACATCTTTCTTATGCATAGCATACCAATGTTTTAAGAAAGGACTACTTGGGTTTTATCCCAAACCATAACTTTATATGGTGTCATTTCAACGGATTATGATGAAGCTCTTTTCAGTGGAAAAACGGTAGTCTCTAAAGCTTTTAATCTTTAAAATATAATGGCAGTTTTATGAATTATACCTTTGATGTTACCATGTCAAAGAAGGTTTAATTACATATCTCGAATGCTCCATACTCTTATGGTGTTTCGGGAAATGCAAATCCACGGAACGATTCCATAAATCTTAGGTATTATGCTAAACTTTGTAACTCAAATATCTTCCTTTATGATCTTTATCATAAACTGTTTATATTCTTGTTACAATGATTTTGCACTTCATCTTTAAAGTCTTTGAACTTTTCAAATGTTTCATACTTCATCCTTATTTAGTAAATATTCATATATTCACTCAAATTTTCGGAGAAAGCATATGAAGTTGAAATCCATCGCTCTTGACTACACATAATGGACTTCGTACAACAATATGTACAAGTTCCAATAAGCTAGTCATTCGTTCCCTTTTGGCCTATGAACGAAGTTTTAATTATTTCTAGGAAAGTTTCACAAGCGTCATGTGATCAAAATCAAAAGACTCCAAAATTCCATCCACATGGAGTTTCTTCATGTTTTCTTTCAAATATAATTTAAACGGCGATGTCACTTCCTAAGTGATCTATCAATCAATTTGTCTTTCGACATTTTTAGCACTAGTTTTATGGATGTGATTTCTCCAACGAGATTTGTGAATCATCCATCTTTTATGGATTACGGCAATTATTTGAACAACCCTTTTGTTCTCATAATACCTGATAAAACAAATCTTTGAAGGCAAGCTTTGATGTTTAACGAGCAACACAATAACCCTTTATTTGTTCTCGATGAACATCATCACATATTCTTTAGTTACTTAGGCCACTGTAGTTCATGAATTCTGTTGTTTCGTATGACGATTCACACCAACAAATTCAGTATCAAATACTTAAGAACCGCTTTGTTTAATAAGCAAAGAATATAGCCATAACATGTATATCATCTATATACTTAAGCTGAACAATTCTAGTCTTTTCTTTTCTGCCATATACTTATGAGATTCTCTTTCAGTATTTCCTTTTCTGTTTGAAAGAATCTATCAACATAAATAGTGGAGCCATACACATGACACATAGTCCAAAGCGTGTATAGTTAAATACCAATGTCTTTGGACTTGCACTTTGAAGTAGATCACCATTATCAAATGTTTGGTGTTCTTTCAAATTCCTTTCTTTAGTAATCTCTTGATGTAGTAAACATTTTACCTACATCAAATATTCACCCTTATCATGGAATCGTCCATGATCAAGCTACTTTTGGCTTATAACGATGAATTACGAGTATAATGTTGCTATCCAAAACCTTTTGGAGGATTAGGACAACAAGTGTCTCCAACCCTTTGCAAATTCTCATCAAAATATGAGAACATGAACTTTGCCATATTATACTCTATCATGGTGTAACCAAAACTTCGTTTCAGATATCACAACATCTTCCACACATCATGGTTTCTGAAACAACTCTTTCAGATCCTAGATAACCTTGATATTAAGATAATCCTTTGAATATCAAGAATCATGGAGACAAACATGATACTCATACACTAACACTTGGAATTGTCACTCTTGATTTAATACCAATTATTAAACTTCATGGAGTGACCGGAACTTACTGAAAGTTTGCAATAGGACTTTTAAACTTTAGATTAACACTTCAAAATAATATGATACCAGTTCGTAAAGCAACTAACCAGAATTCTATAGTTCTATCATCTCAATTAAAACTAAGCGCAAGGTGGTAAACGGATGCCAATGACTACAACAATTATGCAAATTCACTTTGATTTAATTTATGATAAATAGTGTTCAACTTTTAATCATATTGTCGTTGAACTCCCACTCAAAACAATATCCCTCACATTGTTTTAGTGATCACACGAACCAAATCCACCATATCAAAACCGATCATCACGAGAGTTGATATAGCTTTAATGGACAATAAAAGCATCAACGCCCACATACCGCTTCATCCCAACATACCGCAAGATGCAAAGTACACAAGAAGCAATCGACAATAAAAGCATCAACGCCCACAATGACCATTGTGTTCTACTCGTGCAACAGATCTACATATAGACACGGCTCTGATACCACTGTAGGGGTTCGTAGCATGGAAAACAAAAAATTCTACCGCATGCAAACAAACAAGCCAAGATCTATCTACTAGATTGTAGCAACGAGTCGTTAGAGGAACTCACCCTCGAAGATTCCAAAACGGTTAACGAGAGCAGATTCTCGTGGGTGATGTAGTCGTACTCTTGCCGATCTCAAGATCGCGTAGATGATCCTTCCGGCGCTGCGTTCCGGCAGCGCTCCCGCAGTCGGTCACACGTTCGGTACTCGACGAAGACCTTCCTCTCCCTTGTTCCAGCAGGCAGCGGAGGTTGTAGCACTCTCCTCGCGATTCCGGCAACACGACGGCGTGGTACCGGAAGTAGAGGGGAGATCTCGCAGGGCTTCGCCTTAAGCCGGAGCGAGTATGGTGGACTATGAGAGAGACTTGGTGATCTAGGGTTTAGACACACCAATTAGAAGGGGCTAAACCAGCGGCTAGGGCAATTAGAAGCTCTAACTCGGCGGCTTGGGAGAAATCCCTAGGCTGTGGCTAGGGTTTAGGTTTAGAGGGAGGCCACTTGTGTGTCTAGGAGGGGAGCCCTGCCCCTCCTCTTATAGGTGGAGGGAGGCGTGCCTGGGGAGGGGAGTCCCTTCCCAACTCGGACCCAAGGTGGGCTGGCGGTGGGAGGAGGAACTCCTCCCCCAAGTCGGTTTCAAACCTCCTTCTCCTCTTTCCCAAAACTAGTCGTTTGACTTTCAAACTAGCCGTTTGACTTTTTCAAACTAGGATTTGAATAAACCCTCTATTTTGGTACAGCGATGACACCTAGTACATGATGCAATCACATCAACTTGATATAACACATTCATGTACCCTTTCCCCTCCGGAGTGCCGGACATTCCGGAACCTTCTAGAACATTCCCGATGAAAACACCGAAACCATTCTCCAACTCCGAAACATGACTTTCCTTATATGAATCTTATTCTCCGGACCATTCCGGATCTCCTCGTGATATCCCGGATTCCATCCGAGACTCCGAACAACATTCGGTCTCTTACTCATCATTCCATAACTACTCAAACAACGTCGAATCCTTAAGTGTGTCTCCCTACGGTTCGTGAATTATGCGGACATGATCGAGACACTTCTCCGAACAATAACCAATAGAGGAATCTGGAAATTCATATGGCTCCCACATATTTCTACGATTACTTTGCGATCGAATGACCCACTTACATACGATACCAATTTCCTTTTGTCTCACGATAGTTTACTTATCCGAGGTTTTGGTCGTCGGTATCTCTGCATACCTAGTTCAACCTCGTTACCGATAAGTACTCTTTTCTCGTTCTCGTGGTATGTGATCCCTTGTGAGCCAGTCACATGCTTGCAAGCTAATTGGATGACATTCCACCGAGAGGGCCCAGAGTATATCTATCTGTCATATGGATGGACAAATCCCACTCTTGATCCATGTGCCTCAACACATACTTTCCGAACACTCAATGCCACCTTTATAGCCACCCAGTTACGGTGTGGTGTTTGATGTCATCAAAGCATCCTTCCGGTGATGGTGATTAGCATGATCTCATGGTCGAAGGAATTAGGTTACTATGTATCAGAAAGCTTATAGCAAATGAATTATATTAAATGACTTGATCTTTATGCTACGCTTAACTATAGGAGTATGTCCATCACATCATTCTCCTAATGATATGACCCTGTTGTTAATAACATCTCTATGTTCATGATCAGGAAACCATGATCATATATTAACCAACAAGCTAGTTTAACAAGAGGCTTTACTAGGGACTCTTTTATGTTTACAAATCATACAAGTATTAATGTTTCCGGTTAATACAATTATACCATGGTATGTAAACATTTATCATAAGTATGAAGATATGATAATAACCACTTTATTACTGCCTCTTGGGCATATCTCCAACAGGTCAACGTCAACGTCATCAAAAAGTTCTTCTCCACGAGCAACACCGTGCTCATACAAGTGAAAAATACGGGTCTAATCCCCGAAATTGAATACCACAACAATTCAATCGTCATCAATAAACCTCATCGTCTTCGTCTACCACGACCTCGCCGCCAGATTCGTAGTCTAATTTTTATTTTTTACTAAATTTATTTTCTTCTTGCAACTACTTCATCTACTCCGATAAATCAGCGGACAACTTCTATGCACCGGCCGTTCATGGAGAATTTCTCTCCTGCTCCCTCCGGCTCTGGCTCGTATGGCTTGTGTTGGTCCCTGTCTTCGCACGACCGATATTGGCAACATCGACGCGTGCCTTCGTCCCCTGCATGCTTCCGAGTTTGGCAAGCTCGGCAACGCATGTCTCCTAGCTCAACTACTCCAATTCAAACTACATCTACCTCAACTACTACGGTGAATTCTTCAGGCTCAACGACGACATCGACCACAACACAACGGCATCATCAAATTCATGACTTCATCAACGGCGACTACATCATCATTGGCATCATCGACCACGACTACAACGCCCTACTTCTGACTATATCGACATCCTCTCCAATCTCCGCCTTCGGATTATGCTTCAGTCAGACCGTTCGTGTCACTATCGATCCGACTGCGGGGAGTGTTAGAGTATATCACGGTTTAGACTATATTTCGTAGTTTAAGTTTGTAATCAAATTCTATCTCTAATAGTCTTCTTGTCCCCCAAGTCTTCTAATACTATATAAACAGCCTAAGGGCTTACGATATAATCACCTTTTGTAATATCAATACAGATAATATTCCGCAATTCTACAGTAGCTATCCATCTGAAATTCTGATCGGACCACGCCCACACGAGTCCGTTCCCTTGTGTGGCCACCGATCAACACGTGCCCTTGAAAGCCCAAAGGCAGAGTATAGCAAAGAAAGAGAAGATTCAAAGACATGGTAGATACGAGAACGACTTAAGCAGAGAACCATTTTTCTTTTTTTTTCTTTGATGTGCCGTGCCTACCTGCCGCGGCATCAATCTTTCCAATGCGACCTCTGCGCCAACTGCAAAGGTATCTTCGTCCCTTCCACATATATTTCCCAGCCAAGATATGGTTGGGCGACTGAAGGTATATTTTTTCCATGATATATTTGCTTGCTATAGCTAGGCTTGATTCGACCTAGCACTGCGCAATGGTGCTAAAGCTGTGGTGCTAGTTTGTCTTGATTTTACCTAACGGAGATGGGAGCTGTGCACTGCCGATGACGACAAGGAAAGTTGCAGTGAAGTCGCAAGTTCCAGAATGGGTGGAGAATGAAAAGAAAAAAAAATGACTTTTTGAGAGGAAAAAGAGATGCCACCCTGAGTGAGTGACCAAAATAGATAGGCTTGGAGAAACACAGCTAACGGAGATCGCTTTTCTGAACCGATCGGATGGTTGTTGTCACGTTGAGCCTGATAAACAAACCGCTACATTTTTAGGGATCAACGTACAAGTTGTTGTTGTCAAGTTGAGCCACCTGCCACATATCTCTCCTATTAGAACCTGATTCTTAGACGCATTGTTAACTATAGCGTGCAATTTTGGTTGCAGGCGACCGGTAAAATTTGGCGCGGTCGCACGGGCTGGCCCACCAACCGTGGCGACGTGATGTCTGCGCCACGGTACTGCTAATATTTTTCCCTAATAACAATGGTGTTATATTTTACTGGCACGCTACTACCGTCGTTCGACGTCTATAAGACTTTCTCCACTGGTGAAAATATGCAGCCGTCGTTGAGTGTTTCGTAAAGGCACACGGCAAAGTATCACTCTTAAATTTGCATTCACTATGAGGTGTCAATTCTCATGGAAACCAACACATTTTGAGGTTATCTTGGTAATTGGACTTATTTTAACATTGGTAATGAGTCATGCGAGTAAAAGAGTAAAATGCACCAATAGTACTAAAAATATTTATATTAGGTCAGTTTAGTCCTAGAAACTTAGAAGTTCTAAACTTACCTCAAGTGAGTCATATGTGTCGTCCTAAACGGTGTGATGCAATACTGACCCATTCCACGTCAACAAGGAACCACGCCGACGTCGACAAGATCGAGTTAGTATGGAGATAACATATGTCATGTAAATTATGCATATTGGACAAGAACAAATTACTCTTTTTTATGCACGACAAGAAGAGCGGCGACAACACCGAGACAATAACGAGTGATCCCACTTGGGATAATCATGACACCTAGCTTCTTTAACTCTCTTCTTCCTACCATTGAGGAAACGTATGAACTTCTGGGCATGGATGAACATAACAAAGAACTAACGGAGGAAGTCAAATGTTCATACTTATAATAAAAGGACAGAATGCAACAAAAAAAACTTATATAGAAAAATATCCTGCCATAGGCACCCAGGTAGACAAAGCAAGTCAGCAACACTCACTTGTACTACTTTTAGTATTTACATGTGCAGATTGAAACTTTTAGTGCTAAACCATCTATTCTCGGTACTTTTAGGACCGTGACTGCATATAAGAGCAATGTTTTACCAATTTCTAGATGAATTGTAAAATGAAATAAAATGTAAAACTTGTCAGAAAATACTTTTTTGGCGTGAAGTAATTATATTAGTATATATGTTGGGATAAATAGGACAAGTCAATATGCTAATTTAAATTGAATTTTTTGGTAGTTTTTAGTCATTTTCCTTTGTGAAGGCAACCCGCTGGTATGCTTATCTTATATTATTTTTAGCAGCAAAATGAACAAAAACACATAAATACATTTATTACAAGCTTAAATTATGCCAAATTATATGAAATTATTACAATCCATCTTTCTAACATTCTAAAATCCACAATTTTAAGTGATTAAGCACTTGAGGTGAAGAATTTTTGTTTGTTAGTTTCTATCAACATTTGTCATATATGAATATGCATAATATATTATGTTGTAGCTCAGAATAGTACTGAGCCAAAATGTTTTCACAAAGACACAAATAAATTATTGTAGGCGTTGTTGGACTCTAATCCATCAAGTGCAAATTTTCATGTTTTGATTTTAGAAAATAGGGTTGACAAACGAGGTTGCAAACCAAGTATTCCATAAGCTGGGAATTTTTATTACACTTTTTGACGACTATCCTATCTTTGCCTATTGCACACTCATGGACACACCTAGGACTCTCATATATGGTAGAGCTTCAGTGGTTCATGCAAATAGATGGCATACCTATATTGTTGGATAAGTGTCATGTTACAACCATCAAGAATAAGTAATGTAAACAATCTTCATCTTAGAGTACTCTTTATAAATATCTTATATCTTTTTTTCTATTTATCATAAAGGATATCTATATAGTATTCTAGAAACTTAGGGGGAAAAATCTGCGTGACTTTGCAAATGGTCTCAAAAGAAAGACGGACAGTTGTTCGATCGTGGGATTATTTTGTAACAAGGCCGCAAATATGTAAATATGTTGATGTTTACAGATACTCAATTACATATGGAACATGTGTCATGATACCTTGGTGATGATGAATTGATGATCACAGCCAAACAGTCAGCATGATACACGCAAGATGGAAACGAGAGGTCCTCGCAGGCCCTGGTCTAGGCCATTCAGTCACGAGACCTTTTCCTTGTGATCAACAAGTGCTAGAAAGCCAAGAGGGATAGTAGCAAATAAAGGAAAGATTCAAAGCTAGGCATGCAGCGACAGATATTCAAAGTGGCAGAGAAGACCATTCTTGCTTCGGTCCCCCACCTTAAATGGAAAGTTTTGGTGGGCTAGTTGGCGGACGGGTTGTGAGCGGGTCAAAGAGTCTCATATTGTTCATTTATATAGTTGTATATTATACGCAGACTCTAGTAAAAAAGACAAATCGATCGGCTAATATGTTTATGTACGGAACATGAATTCAAAGACAAATCGGTTAGCTGATACGTGTATGTACGGGACATGAATTAAAATGCAGATCGTGATATATGTACGTACGGGACATAAATTAAAAGGAAAATCGGTCAGCTGATATTTGTATGTACGGGCCCGAATTGGAACAGGGAGCTGACTCGGACCTGGTACCAACGATCAGGCCTGAAGATGTGGTCGTTGGCGGCGGCGACCGTGTCGCCTGAGTAACCGACCATGCGGTCGTCGGGCTTGCCGGTGCCGGAGGGCGGCCGTTCGCCGACGAGGAACTCGACGCAGTGCGGGACGTGGTGGCCCATCGTGATATTGACGGCGTGGTAGGCGAGCTCGATGCGGTCGAAGGCCTCGGTCTGAGAACGCACCGCTCACGTCTCCCTGTACAGACGGAGTACACGTGTATGTATTTGCAGATGAACAAACGAGTAATACGGGACAGATTTGGGGCCACGCGAAAAGGAGGTGGGCTTAAGAGCCAATTGCTAGGTGATAAACGGACAGATAAGGCTGCTCATAGTGGGAGTAACATAGGTAGTAGCATACATGCCACCTAGGCAAAAAGAGTGATGTGGCAAACAATTAATAAGGAGAGAGGCAAATGGAGTAACATAATATGTTACCATCACATCACACTTCTCAATACAAAGTGAGTTTACAAATCAATTAATGAAGCTTTCTATATTACCACACATATGACACTCTTCACTATGGAGGTAGTAACTTAGACTAATAACATAAGCATGTTACTAGTCTAAGTTACTCCCCACTATGACCAGCTTAAGGCATCGATGCAAACGCAGGGTGGGAGACCGAAGCAGAAGTGCCATTCTTATTTTTCTAATGTGTTGCGTTTACCTGCCGGGGCATCTATCTCGCTCCGAGGCAACCCCCGCGCGCCAAGGTATCTCCGATGTCTTCCACATATATATTTTCCCGATTCGCTCAAGCAAACCTGCAGTTCACAGCGTTTCCGCTTCAAGAGCTGACTACAAGTGCAAGAGAGCATCGGAATTCAGAGGCCAAGTTGCAATAATGGGGGAAAGTAAAGAGCGATGCCACGCCGAGAGAACAAAGCAGCTAGGCCTCTGGAACTAGAGCCGGTGCCTTTTCTGTCGAGTTTAGATTCGTGTATTGGATTGGCACTAACCTGTCGGGATCGACGGACGGTTTTTCAGACAAGCTTAATTAGCACTAGTCCTTGCGCTTGTGAGGAAAGCCAAAAAATAATTTTGTTTTTAGCTTTATCGAAAGACTATATTAGGGCTCAAGGTGCATCGTGGATAGGCAACCGTGGCTGGTGTCCACTCCGTTTTTGGAGGCAGAAATCATGGGGAAATGGTCGGATGAAGCATCATCAACAGAGGCATGACATAGGGATTGGATGTCAAGCCTGTAGTTTGAACGGCCTAGCTGAGGTATATTCACCAGAGTACAAACCTTAAATTTGACGTTTTGGTGTCTTATTAAAGGCGGAATATTATTTAGTGGGAGTTGATGCTAGTAGAAAAAGGGTTTTTACTTCGGTCCAGAGTCTAACACTAGTCCCGATTACGGAACGGGACTAGTATGAGCAATAGTCCTGTTTCGTACCTTTTTGGTGGCTAGGACCCGAGGAAACTCTAGTCCCGGGTCGTTTCGGATCTTTAGTCCCGGGTCATGATACGCCCGGGACTAAAGGGATCCAGGCATGGACAACACACTTTAGTCTCGGGCCGTGTGAGAGCCGCGGCAGGAAAAACTTAAAATGGCTATATCTTTTGCGTACAATATCGAAAAAAATGTACAACCTTTCAAAATGTGCGGAAAAAATTGTGAGATCGATTTCAACAGCCTTAGGCTAATTTAGATTTTAAAATTCGAAAAGGAAAAACGTTATTTAAAAAAATAATTGTTTTTGCAATTTTATTTATTCCATATTTGGATTTCTCACATTTTTATGATAATTATTGATATATTATTTGTCAAATTTCGATTTACAGATTTAAAGATATTATTTATGCCATATTAAATGAATAAATGGCAAAAAATGAATAAAATATTATTTTATTTAGTTTTTTACTTTCATTGGATTAAAATATTATTATTACTTCTTTATTATTGTTTACTAAAATAGTTATTTGTAATTTCAAAAAATAAAGATATATGGCATATTGATATGGCTAATAGGATTGATATGGTAGTGTTGACAACAAGGTGTAAATGGGCTTCGCGCAAAAACATCCTGATGGAACAAAGAAGTTAAGAGCGCTGATGGTGGAATAGTGCTAGGATGGGTGACCGACTGAGAAGTTTGATCATAATGTAATTTGACCTAAGATTAAATATGCTTAGTGCTAAAAATGTTCCAAGTAAGAGGATTACGAGTCAAACAATTCGAAAATTCAAGAAAAAAATAGAAAACAAAATTCGAAAAATAAATTAAAAAAATTGAAAAAACAAATATTTAGTCCAGACCCGGGACTAAAGGTCCTTCGTGCCCCGTTGCAAAAAAGATCATGCAAAAACGTTCATACGATGGCCTCTAGTTCCGGATTGTAAAGTTACGGGCGTTTAGTCCCGATTTCGTAGTCCCGGGTGCAAAATCGGGACTATATGTCATTTTTCCACCGGTATGACATTCTCGTCGATAGTAAGTCGTCTGTGATGAGAGTTTATCAATCTCAAGACCCGACGTTCATTCTTTCAGAATCGGTCTTCAAGAGATGCTCATGTATTTATATTGCCTTTTTGCCAGTGTTCACGTCGCTGTCGCTAGAATAGGTGCACAAGATATATATTCCAGTGTGTTCGGATGTAAAGGGCCAAATTTTCCACGGTTAAACAATGACGTGCCGCGTGCGTCACCATGGCCATTGTGTTTTCATTAATTGGCTTAAACATGACATCTCTAGGGCAATCAGTACTAGCAGCACCACACTACTTGCAGCGGTAGGTCAAGCAGGGGTCCGTCCTATTCGGAAAACACACGTAGTCACGTAAAAGTACCAATTCTATTCGTAGTGAAGTACAAACATACTCCCTCCAATTTAAAATATAAGATATTTTATTTTTTGTGAAATTAATAAATTTAGATATTTGTTAGCGAATAGATTTGAAGTGAACTTATACACTAAAAGAAGGCTAGATATATTTGTTTCATAAAAGGTAAAACATCTTATATTATGGAACGGAGGAAGTACAAGCTAGTAATTTTTTTCCCCATCAGGTCGGAAAAAACCTTATACTGTCAACGCTGATTCGATATCTTGACAAGGATTACCGAGAATCTTTCCGTCTAAGATCAGGCAGAAGACTTCCACTAATAAAAGCAGTTCAATTGATCTCTCCAAATACAGGGCTAGGGCATCCCGTTTTGTCACCAGATACTTTTGTCTAGAACACAAGACACTTTTCCATCTTTCTTCGGCTTATCTACAGACTAGGGAATGTGGCGCGGCGTGAAGATAATTTATTTTAAACTGAATGCATAATTAAGCACGATGTTGATCTGGTGCAAGACAATGGACGGCATGAAGATTATAAAGTAATTGATGGATATATTCACAACGGTTGGTTAGAATAAACCGCTGAACACGGTGAGCAGGGTTGCCTACTCTAAACTAAGCTACTGCTGGTGAGTAGAGCTATCCAGACTACATCAGTTTATACTAAATAGGGGGACGCTAATTCTAACATATACCTATCCTTCTATTTCTTGAGTTCTTCCTGTCCTTGATCTTCAGCTGCACTGCGAAGGTGAGGATTGCTCGACCATATATAGAACTTCGCCTTCCAGACCGGTGTCATCATCGCCCTGTGCTTGTCATACATTGTACATCCAAAAACATTCATATGGAAATAATAATATCTCAAGATAAATAAATAACACGCGTGCACAAAGATGCATAAAATCTAGCTATGCCACCTGCGTAGTGAAGAAAGACAACAATTTATGAAAACAACTACACCATACCAGAGCTTTTGCAGGAGCTATAGCTTAGTACCTTATCCAAATCACTACACACGATTTTCAGTTCTGGCTTAATCATTTGAGATAAGAACCGCTGAAGTCAACTGAACAAAGAGTAGATGGCACACAATCTAGTGCGAAGCACAGTTAATTATTTAAACTCTGATGAAATCAGAGTAATCCACCTGAATAAAATTCACAACAACACATCAAGTAATTCAGCTTGCATACTTGTCCCACATATTACTTCAACACAATACAGTATGTACCATCTTCAAGGAAAATTTCACCAATTAGTGGACAAATCTAGAGGTTGAGATTTGACTTATCAACACGAACCCAGTTGGCAAGAACACGGAGTGCTAAAAAGAGCTATTCTTCTCATAGAGCCTAAAAATAGCTAGAGTTCTAAGCCATATGGAGAAAAACAAAGTAGGAAAACTAGAGCAACTTTAGTCGAATCCTAGTTACTAATCCATTTATGCTATTTTAATTTAAGAGGTGCCTCTAAACAATAGGTATCTATCTTTATGTATGCTATTCACATCAGTTTCTCTATGGTAAGACAAAGATTTTCAATTACAGAGAATAAATGATAATGAAATAGCCCTTTAGTTGGGAGTCTTGGACCATCCAAAGTCAAGTGTTCTTGGCCGATTAAATTACTAAAAGGGGCAGCCAGAAGATATGACTTATTCACATGAAGAAGGGTTAGAAAGTGACAAACATACCTCGAATAATTTACACTTCACATAGAGAAACATTTTATAGTGAAGACTGCAGAACACATAATTACCATTCCATAGCTATAAATAGCTTCAGCCATCTGTGAACTCTGTAAAACTCGTGTTGCTTACATCCACTCCTGGAGAAAATATTTGTCCCTATAAATAACAGAAGCATGAGCCCTGCTAATGTCGCCTCTCCACAATAACTTCCAAACTATAGGAGTAAGCATATAGATTCATCTGTGTATATGGCAAGCTATGACGTTGACATGAGTTCAAGCAGTTTTTGGATGCTAGCCAACACACGCATATAACAGAAGTAGTTCACATATTAACACACGCTTGTACAGTAGAAATATATGTCTATTTTAATTCACTTTTGCTTCGGTCCCCCACCCCCTCCTCCTCCCTCTTTCAAATTTTGACAAATAAAAACTTGATTCCGATTGTTTAGAGGATCGTACGAACCCACCCGAACTCTGTATGGTCCTATTAGACATATACTCACCATATATGTATGCTCATGTGCCTGCGGAAGACGAAAATCAGAAGTTATATAACAACAACAAAAAAAATTAAAATATGACATACAAAGACGTAGATCGCGATAATAGGAGGTGAGATCAGCCGGTCGAAACGTGGATTATACACAGTTCGACCGAGTACACATATACAAAGATAGACGTGATCTCGATATAGGTTTCGACCGGTCAAAAAAAACGGCCTATATAGCTTAAGTTTAGGGGTGGGGGACCGAAGCACTCCTCATTTTAATTTGCTAATCAACATGTAAGTTACATAATTTACTTTTTGTTTTACGTATATATAATCGGCATCAAATAAAATAATCTCGTTTGCTTAATCTAGAAAACATTATCTTTCTCAGGAAAATTTCTCCTTTGTAGCCAATCTTCAAGAATTCAGATGACCAGATATTGTCACGTAAACTTCTACAACATGATCAAAATCATGGAAAATATACACATATGAACTCTTAAATTAAGCAAAACTTCAGGATTCTGTGAAATTCTTATGCACAAAATATTTGAAGTCATTCTTAGCAATAGGATACATTCAGTGCATTTGGCCTATTGTGGATTGGGTTAACTAACGTTACCCTGACATGCCTCCTTGCCGAACCTCTGGATGCACAAATAAGCCAGCTAAAGTTGCAAAGCCGATCTAGCCAGCTCGCTATGGACTGAAGATCAGACTGCTAAACTGAACCTGATGCTAGCCAAGAAAAAAACCTGAACTTGATGCAAAACGAAGGTACAGAAAGTTGACACTAAAGATTGAAGTGAACCCTGAAATTTAACCAAGTGAGATGTCCAAGTTGGTATAAAATCATCGAAATCTTAAACCAAGTGGAGTCTGAATATCAACAGTGTCAATATATGCATAGTCCGCAAGTTACAAAAAATTCAAAATCTTAAGCCAAGTCCCCTTTACCGTTCTTGTTTAAATTTTCGTTGATCTGTTTCTCCATCAGATGAACTAAAGGATGTTAGAGGCAAATTAAATACTCAAGCCTACAAAAGAAATACCAATAGATGAAAGTTAGCAAAATCAATCAACCTGAATTGAAGCTAATTCATAATACCATGATCTGTGAGTGAGAAAGAAGTAAGAAGTGCCCAGAATTTGGAAAAAAAAAATATATGTGAAAACATACAACCTTATTGTAGCACCTCAAGAAACAAATATGATTCAGTATTACTGAAACCAGGATCACCTACACATAAGAACAAAGATATCTAGTAAGTCTTACATGAAAGGAACAAAGAAAATCACAAAGCAGAAGAGAAAGAAACATACCTATCGAACTTGGTACCTGCAGAGACGAATTTCATGTCTCCGAGCATCCATACCAATGGAAAGCTGAGACCTGCATCAACATCTGAGGAAACAACCAAGATAGACAAACCGGCAATTCTGCAGCTGAGTCGGCAAGTGAAATGGACGCAACACTCTCAGGAAGAACAGTCATATGACCTTCCCCGGACAATGGACGTGGAAGACATGCCAGTATGCCACCACTGTCGAGCAGGAAAAAACTGGCCACCGCCCCAACCTGCACAAACAGACGGAAACTGGCCCCATCGTCCACATGGTCCCAACAACACCGCTGGCACATAGGCCTACCACGAAAACCAGAAGAAGCAAGAAGCATACAACGCAGTTTTTCTTCCACTACGTGGGGTACCAGGCTTATCTGCACCATACATATTGAGATCCGTGTTGCCTAATTTGCACACACAACCTTGACATTGTCCACTTCTCCTCCCTATAGGCAACAAAGTGTACGAGTCCATCTTGCTTGCTCTGCTCAGCTCGTACCCCAACACATGTCGTCCAGTTTGTCTCTTCGTTGATATCGCCGGTTCCAACCTCTTCCCCGTTGCTGCATCGCACCGACCCGTGCTCCCGGTCAGGAAGGAAGACAATGGGACAAACGGCGCCGGTGGCCTGGTCCTGGGAGCTGCCGATGCTGGGGGCCTCGACAACGAGGCGGACACCGCTGGATCGAGCACCACCACACTTTGTGGCCACATCAAGGCCATGGACGTCACCGAGGACCGCGGCATCAAGGCCTGTCTGTGCCCAGGCTCGTCAAGCTCGCTAACCAACTTGTGTGCAGCGTTTTCCCGATGGAAAGCTTAATGTGCCGATGGGACCTCGCCAGATCCGTTATTGATTAATTTTCCTAAAGGATCTTTCTTGATTGTTCTTCTTTGAATTGTTCTGAAGGAGTTGTTGTACATGAATCCGTGGTCCAGATCCATACATGGACATGTATTGCTGCAGAAATTGTTGTTGATTTCTTCAAGCAGATCCTAAATTTTCTGCGTCAAACAGATAGATTACGTAATGTCAGGAGGGCTTGCTAACAAGAAAGTAATATAGTCTAGGGAGCTTGTTGTAAATAAGCAACATGAATCTCAAAGTAAAAAAGACGAGACGAATGGCTGTAATATGCCCGGAAAATCCTCATATATGTAGAGTTGTATTTCCGAGAAGCATACCAGACTCTAGAGACCAGCGACATCCAGCAAGCCACGGATCGATCAGACACGTACAACCACGTATGAACAACCTATAGACAAAGACCAATGCATAATCGAAAATATAGCCAGATATCAATATACTCTGAATGAAAAATAGCGGTTTAACACAAAACTAGGAGAATTATTTTATACTGGCTAAATTCATAGACTATCAAAAGAATTTAGGGAGGCTTTCAGTTGCACTGGGACATCGTGCAATTAAATTCTCTGCCCAGTCTAAAGAGAGGGAGGACCCGGCATGTAAACGGAAGAATATTAGTTTGGTGCAAATTCAGTAGAAAAAACAGTGCATAGCAGAATGGCAATGCAATACCTTGAGGTAATCATATCCATCTTTCCACACTCCCACCCGTATCTTTCTCCGCTACTCTGTAATCATCTCTGACCATGTATCTGCATTAGAAACTAATTCCAACTAAGAAGGATAGTGCACAAATATATTGGACATGGTTGATTTTAACACTCCTACGTAAGTTCAAGAATTTGAGTCCAATGAATGAGAAGCGAAGAATGATCATCGGTGTGTCAAAGCAAACAAAACTAAACAGCACAATATGACCCCCAATTGACGACCACGGCGGCGAGCAGTAGTACCTTAGGTGGCTGGCCAAGAGAGAGAAGGACCATCCTGCCGGCTCTGGCGCAGCCTCGGGGGACGGTTTCGTCTGCCTCTTCCAGGAATACGGGTAGGAGGTCGACGATAAGGATTGGCGGAGGGAATCGAGACCACCCGCCTCTACCATGAGAATAGGCGCGAGGTCAACGGCAAGGATCAGCGGCATCGACTTCCAGCTTTCCTCCGGCGTCTAGGCTTTCCCGCTGCTCTCCGCCGGTGTCGCGGCTCTCCCGTTCCTCCTTCTGATGGTGTTGGCAGGCGGCGTGGAACAGCTGGATGGTGCTTGACGTGGAGCACTTCGATGGAAACCCCAAGAGCAAGGTGTGATGAGCACAGCAGCAAGTCTTCCCTCAGTAGAGACCGAGGTTATCGAACCAGAAGGAGGAATAAAACGTCACACAGGTGTTGCAAGCAACGCGGAGACCTGCACAACAAAAACTCAAGACTTTGCCCCAACGAATCAATGAGGTTGTCAAGCTCACCGGTTTGCTGTAACAAAGGATTAAACATATGGTGTGGAAGGTAATGATTTGCAGCAAGTAAATAAGTAACAGTGAAGGATGTATCAATGGTAAAGATTGTACCGGGGTCCATAGTTCACTAGAGATGCTCTCCTTAGATAAACAACATGGCATGAAGGGTAAACAAATTATAGCAGGACAATTGATAGGAACTGAGCAAGGCATAACAGTGCAATTACTATTCAGAAATATCCTATGAGATTCGATTGGAAAATACAACAAGATACATAGACCGCCATCCAACTGCATCTATGACTATAAGTCCACCTTCAGGTTATCATCCGAACCCCCTCCAGTATTAAGTTGCAAGCAACAGACAACTGCTTTAAGCAAAGTGTGTAAGGTAAACAGTCCACATGTTCCATGAACAAGAGACCATTGTTTTCTCCCTAGTGGCAACGACACATCTACAACCGAAGAGATTATTGTCACTTCCCTTGGAAACTAGAGGCATGAACCCACTATCGAGCATAAATACCCCCTGTTGGAGTCACTAGCAACTACTTGGCCAAGATAGCTACTAACAACGGAGAGCATGCAAGATCACAAACAACACAGACATGATAGAATCATAAAAACAAAACCATTAATCAAACCAACATAATGATCTCAATATCCATCGGATCCCCGCAAACACAACATGCATGATTACAAATAGATTAGATCTTGATCATGACGGAGCTCACAAGATCTATACATAAAGCACAAAAGACGAGATACAACCATCTAGCTACTACATGGACCCATAGTCCAAGGTGGAACTACTCACGCATCATACCAGAGAGAAGGCCTCCGGGATGATCTCCCCTCCGGCAGGGTGCCGGGAAGAACTTTAGATCCCCCCGATCTAGGGACGATGGTGGCGGCGGCTACCGACGGTTTCGTGGAGATTTGATCGGGTGCTTAGGGTTTCTGCATCGGGGGCTTCTGTTGGAGATATGCCCTAGAGGAAATAATAAATGTAGTTATTATTATATCTTTGTGTTTATGATAAATGTTTACATTCATGCTATTAACAAGGAAACATTAATACTTGTGTGATTTGTAAACTAAATTAGAGTCCCTAGTAAAGTCTCTTTATAATACTAGCTTATTGGTTAATAAATGATTGTGCTTTCCCTATCATGAACATTGAGATGTTATTAACAACAAGATCATATCGTTAGGAGAATGATATGATGGACATACTCCTATAGATAAGCGTAGCATAAAGATCAAGTCATTTTAATAGTTCAATTGGTATATGCTTTCTGATACATAGTAACCTAATTCCTTCGACCATGAGATCATGCTTATCACCATCACCGGAAGGATGCTTTGATGACATCAAATAGCACGCTGTAACTGGGTGGCTATAAAGGTGGCATTGAGTGTTCAGAAAGTATTGGTTAAGACACATGGATCAAGAATGGGATTTGTCCATCCATATGACGGATAGATATACTCTGGGCCCTCTCGGTGGAATGTCATCCAATTAGCTTGCAAGCATGTGACTGGATCACAAGGGATCACATATCACGGGAACGAGAAAAGAGTACTTATCGGTAACGAGGTTGAACTAGGTATGCAGAGATACCGACGATCAAAACCTCGGATAAGTAAACTATCATGAGACAAAGGGAAATTGGTATCGTATGTAAGTGGTTCATTCGATCGCAAAGTAATCATAGAAATATGTGGGAGCCATATGAATTCCAGATTCCTCTATTGGTTATTGTTCGGAGAAGTGTCTCGATCATGTCCGCATAATTCACGAACCGTAGGGAGACACACTTAAGGATTCGACGTTGTTGAGTAGTTATGGAATGATGAGTAAGAGACCAAATGTTGTTCGGAGTCTTGGATGGGATCCGGGATATCACGAGGAGATCCGGAATGGTCCAGAGAATAAGATTCATATAAGGAAAGTCCTGTTTCGGGGTTGGAGAATGGTTTCGGTGTTTTCATCGGGAATGTTCTAGAAGGTTCCGGAATGTCCGACACTCCGGAGGGGAAGGGTACATGAATGTGTCATAACAAGTTGGAATGGTTGCATCATGTACTAGGTGTCATCGCTGAACAAAATAAAGGGTTAAATCAAATCCTAGTTCGAAAAGTCAAACGCCAATTTGAAAAGTCAAACGGCTATTTTGTTTGATGGAGGGAGAGTAGGAAACCTACTTGGGGAGGAAGTCCCTCTCCCTCCACCGTCGGCCTTGGAAGACGAGTTGGGGAGGGACTCCCCTCCCCTTGGCGCGCCCCCTCCACCTATATAAGGAGGGACAGGGCTGCCTCTCCAAGACACACCTTGCCCTCTCTAAACTCTAACCCTAGCCGCCGCCGCCCACCATAGCCGCCTCCGCCCTAAGGGTTTCTCCCAAGCCGCCGAGTTGGGGCTTCTAGTTGCCCTAGCCACCGGCCTAGCCCCTTCTACTTGGTGTGTATAAACCCTAGATCACCGAGGCTCTCTCATAGTCCACCATACTCGCTCCGGCTTAAGGCGAAGCCCTGCGAGATCTCCCCTCTACTTCCGGTACCACGCCGTCGTGCTGCCGGAACCGCGAGGAGAGTGCTACAACCTCCGCTGCCTGCTGGAACAAGGGAGAGGAAGGTCTTCGTCGAGTACCGAACGTGTGACCGACTGCGGAAGCACTGCCAGAACGCAGCGCCGGAAGGATCGTCTACACGATCTTGAGATCGAGAAGAGTACGACTACATCACCCACGAGAATCTGCTCTCGTTAAACACTTTGGAATCTTCGAGGGTGAGTTAGTCTATTGACTCGTTGCTACAATCTAGTAGATAGATCTTGGCTTGTTTGTTTGTATGTGGTAGAATTTTTTTGTTTTCCATGCTACGAACCCCTGAAGTGGTATCAGAGCCGTGTCTATATGTAGATCTGTTGCACGAGTAGAACACAATGGTCATTGTGGGCGGTGGTGCTTTTATTATCAATTGCTTCTTGTGTACTTTGCATCTTGCGGTATGATGGGATGAAGCGGCCCGGGCTAACCTTACATGACATCGTTCATGAGACTTGCTCCACGCTTAACATGCAACTAGTATTGCATAAGTGGCTTTGCGGGTGTCTGTCTCTCCCATTATAGTATAGATCTAATTTACAACGGGCACTTGATAGTTCAAACATCAACGTTGTGGTTCTTGTTCATAAGTTATATCGACACTTATTGAAACCCCCAAACCACGTAAAACATGCAAAGAAATTAGAGGCGTCTAACTTTGTTTTGCAGGGGTGTGCTGTGATGTGATATGGCCATGATTGTGATTATATTTCATGTATGCAATGTTCCTTATTGTAAGTTGGCAACCGGCAGGAGCCATATGGTTGTCTTTAATTTATGTTAAGACCCGCGTGTCTATTCAAAGTAGTTGTAAAAGTTGAAGCCGGTGGACGACAACCATGGAGCAGCGTCATTGACCTTGATGCAATGCCGGTGATGATGGAGATCATGTTCGTGCTTGAAGATGGAGATCGGAATCACAAAGAAGAAAGGCCATATCATATCACATATTATGAATTGCATGTGATGTTAATCCTTTATGCATCTTGTATTGCTTAGTTAATGACGGTAGCATTATAAGATGATCCCTCATGCACATGAATTTCAAGTTCTAAAGTGTTCATCCTTAGTAAGCACCGTTGCTAAAGCTTGTTGTCTCGAAGCACCACGTGATGATCGGGTGTGTTAGATTCTGCAAGTGTATACAACGTGGGCAAGCCAGATTTGCTCATGCGGAAGCTAAGGTTTGATCTTGATGAGCCTAGCATGTACAGACATGGTCTCGGAACACGGATTACCGAAAGGTAAAGCATGAATCTTATAGTAGATATGATGAACATGTCGATTGTTCGCCATTGAAGCAACATCAACTCTCGTGATGATCGGTTTTGATGTGGTGGATTTGGTTTGTGTGATCACTAAAACAATGTGAGGGATATTGTTTTGAGTGGGAGTTCACCTAGATTAATTTAACTATTAATAAGAACTCAATTTGTCATAAACTTAGTCTAAACTATTGCAAATATGTTGTAGATCAATGGCGGCCCCTACCATCAATTTTAATGCGTTCCTAGAGAAAGAAAAGTTGAAAAACAATGGAAGCAACTTCGCAGATTGGTTCCGCAATTTGAGGATTTTCCTCACAGCTGGTAATTTGACCTATGTGCTGGATGCACCGCTGGGTGACCCACCTGCAGCTGATGCTCCCGATGAAGTAAAGAATGTTTACCTCGCTCGGAAGAATCAGTACTCCATAGTTCAGTGTGCTATCTTGTATGGTTTGGAATCGGAGCTTCAGAATAGGTTTGAAGAGTCAGACCCATATGATATTGTCGAGGATCTCAAATTGATTTTTGAGACTCATGCGGCAATTGAAAGCTATGAGGCTTCTAAAAAGTTCTTTAACTGCAAGATGGAAGAAGGAAGCTCCGTCAGTGAGCATGTGCTTAAGATGTCTGGGCACGCAAACAAACTTCGAAGCTTGGGTATAGTGATTCCTAATGCTTTGGGGTTGACCGTGTCCTCCAATCACTACCACCAAGTTACAAGAACTTTGTGATGAACTACAATATGAAAAGCATGAACAAGCAGTTGCCAGAACTCTTCTCCATGTTAAAATCTGCAGAAGTGGAGATCAAGAAAGAGCACCAAGTGTTGATGGTCAATAAGACCACCAAATTCAAGAAAGAAAAGTCTAAGCAAAAGGGACACTTCAAGAAGGGTGGTAAGAAAGTTACCGCACCGACGAAGAAGACCAAGGCTGGACCCAAGCCTGATACAGAGTGCTTTTACTACAAAGGAGAAGGTCACTGGAAGCGGAATTGCCCTAAGTACTTGGCGGATTTGAAGAACGGCAACATCAAGAAGAAAGGTATATCCGATATACATGTTATTGATGTGTATCTCACTAGTACTCGTAGTAGTACCTGGTTATTTGATACTGGTTCGGTTGCTCATATTTGTAACTTGAAACAGGTGCTGCAGAATAAACGGAAGCTAGCGATGAACGAGGTGACGATGCGCGTGGGAAATGGATCAAAGGTTGATGTGATCGCAGTCGGCACGCTACCTCTTCATCTACCGTCGGGATTAGTTTTATAGTAAAATAATTGTTATTTGGTGCCTGCGTTAAGCATGAACATTATATCGGGATCTTGTTTATTGCGAGACGGTTACTTGTTTAAGTGCGAGAATAATGGTTGTTCGATTTATATGAGTAATATGTTTTATGAACATGCACCTTTGATAGATGGTCTATTCTTATTGAATCTCGATACTGGAAATACACATATTAATAAGATTGAAGCTAAACGTTTGAAATCAAGCGATAACTCGAACTATATGTGGCACTGTCGTCTTGGTCACATTGGAGTGAAGCGTATGAAGAAACTCCATTCCAATGGACTTCTTGAAACACTTGATTTCGAATCACTTGAAAGATGCAAAGCATGTCTGATGGGTAAAATGACTAAGACTCCATTTTCTGGTATGATGGAGCGAGCTACGGACTTATTGGAAATCATACATACCGATGTGTGTGCTCCAATGAGTGTAGCATCGCGCGGTGGTTATCGTTATGTTCTTACCTTCACGGATGACTTGAGTAGATATGGGTATATCTATTTCATGAAACATAAGTTCGAAACTTTCGAGAAGTTTAAGGAATTTCAAAGTGAGGTTGAGAATCAACGTAACAAGAAGATTAAATTTCTGCGTTCTGATCGTGGAGGTGAATATCTAAGTTACGAGTTTGGCGAGCATTTGAAGAAATGCGGAATACTTTCACAATTGACACCGCCGGGAACAACACAGCGTAATGGTGTGTCCGAACGTCGTAAACGAAATCTCTTAGATATGGTTCGTTCTATGATGTCACTTACAGATTTACCGCTATCATTTTGGGGTTATGCATTAGAAACAGCCGCATTCACTTTAAATAGGGCACCATATAAATCCGTTGAAACGACACCGTATGAATTATGGTTTTGGGAAGAAACCTAAATTGTCGTTCCTTAAAGTTTGGGTTTGCGAAGCCTATGTAAAGAAGTTACAGCCGGACAACCTTGAACCCAAAGAGGAAAAATGCGTCTTCATAGGATACCCAAAGGAAACTATTGGGTATACCTTCTATCATAGGTCCGAGGGCAAAATCTTCGTTGCCAAGAATGGATCCTTTCTAGAGAAGAAATTTCTCTCAAAAGAAGTGACTGGAAGGAAAGTAGAACTCGACGAGGTTGTCGAACCTTCTCTCGAAATTGCGAGTAGCGCAGCACCGGAAGAAGTTCATATGGTGCCTGCACCAATAAGAGAGGAAGCTAATGATGTTGATCATGAAACTTCGGTTGAAGTTGCTATAGAGCCTCGTAGGTCAACGAGAACTCGTACTACTCCTGATTGGTATGATCCCGTTATGAGTGTCATGTTGGTGGACAACACCGATGACCCTGCGACATATGAGGAAGCGATGATGAACCTAGATTCCAATAAATGGCAAGAAGCCATGAAATCCGAGATTGGATCCATGTACGAAAACCAAGTATGGAATTTGGTGGACTTACCGCATGGCCGGAAGGCTGTCGAGAACAAATGGATTTTCAAGAAGAAAACAGATGCTGATGGTAATGTTACTGTCTATAAAGCTTGACTTGTCGCAAAAGGGTATTGACAAATTCAAGGAGTTGACAACGATGAGACTTTCTCACCAGTAGCGAAGCTAAAGTCTGTGAGGATTATGTTAGCAATCGCTGCATATTATGATTATGAGATATGGCAGATGGATGTCAAAACAGCGTTCCTCAATGGAGACATTGATGAAGAGTTGTATATGATGCAACCCAAAGGTTTTGTCGATCCTAAAGATGCTAACAAGGTATGCAAACTTCAACGGTCCATTTATGGATTGAAGAAAGCATCACGAAGTTGGAATCAACGTTTTGATAAGGTGATCAAAAGTTTTGGTTTTATACAAACTGATGGAGAAGCTTGTATTTACAAGAAAGTGAGTGGGATATCTGTAGCATTCTTAATACTATATATAGATGACATATTGTTGATTGGGAACGATGTAGACCTTCTTAATAGTGTCAAGGAATATTTGAATAATAGTTTTTCAATGAAAGATCTTGGCGAAGCAGCTTACATATTGGGCATAAAGATTTATAGAGATAGATCGAGATGTCTAATATCATTGTCACAAAGTACATATTTGGACAAAGTTCTAAAGAGGTTTGTAATGGAAGATAGCAAGAAAGGGTTCTTGCCCATGTTGCCCAATACGACCTTGAGTAAAACTCAAAGTCCGACAACGGCAGAAGATAGAGAAAGGATGAGTAAGACTCCCTATGCCTCAGCCATAGGATCTCTAATGTATGCCATGCTATGTACTAGACCCGACATTGCATATGCTGTTAATTTGACTAGCAGATATCAAAGTGATCCAGGAGTGGATCATTGGACAGCGGTCAAAAACATCCTTAAGTACTTGAGAAGAACTAAGGATATGGTTCTTTCTTATGGAGGTGATGAATAACTCGTTGTTAATGGTTACACCGATGCTAGTTGGAACACCGATCCGGATGATTCTAAATCACAATCCGGATACGTATTTATTTTGAATGGTGCAGCAGTTAGCTGGAGGAGTGCAAAGCAAAGCGTTGTGGCGAGATCTTCAACTGAATCGGAATACATGGCTGCTTTGGAGGCTTCGCAAGAAGCGATATGGATGAAAGAGTTCATTACAGAGCTGGGTGTGGTTCCTAGTGCGCTGGACCCAATGTCTATCTACTGTGATAACATGGGCGCCATAGCCAATGCGCAAGGTGGTAAACGGATGCCAATGACTACAACAATTATGCAAATTCACTTTGATTTAATTTATGATAAATAGTGTTCAACTTTTAATCATATTGTCGTTGAACTCCCACTCAAAACAATATCCCTCACATTGTTTTAGTGATCACACGAACCAAATCCACCATATCAAAACCGATCATCACTACAAGGAATCTAGCTATATATGACCCTCCATTTTCGTCACGAAATCGTCATAGTAGTCTGTTTATGACGATTCTATGACGATTTTGAGATCGTCGAAAGCTGAGCGTCGCAAATGAACTATAACGACGATTTTGGTGAAATCGTCATAACCGTCTATGACGATATTGGATCGTCATAACCGTTATGACGATCCCATATCGTCACGGGCGGTCTAGCCTCGCCAGGTCAGATCCTATGTGGCTGATCCGACGTGGCAAAATTATGATGAAACTAAACCGTCTTAAATCAAAATCAGCCCAGTCCACTTTGATGGTGTATATGGGCCTAGCCCAGCAAATTCTGGCTTGTTTATGTTTTTTCTATCAATTCACGTCCGTTACATGGGCACAGCCCATCAATTATTTTCTAATTTTAGGCCTTTTTACAGACTATTTATTTCTATTTTCGGCCTTTTTGTCAAGCGGGTCCAAATTGTCAGTTCCTTCCAGAGTTGGTCCCAGTTGTCAGTACCTTCGAGAGATGGTCCCAATCGTCAGGTTTTGGTTTTTTCACAGCTAATTAACAATCAATATTCCAATCAGAAAGCAGAAAGAAAATAGATGAAAATTTTTAAATAGGAGACAATACACAGTATGATAGTCAGCACAGTATGATATTCCAATCCGAGAATACACACATGGAATTCCCACTTTACATCACAACCAATTCAACCATCGAATCTTTCATACCCTGGAATCTACAAATTAAACTCTTAGCAGGTACTCTTGAACTTCTTCAGCACATAGCTCTTGTAAACAAGATGATGTTCTTTGTGTACTCGACCTCGGCCGTCTTTCGGCAGGTCAACCAATCAACAGCCTTGCATTTCAAACAGCTAAGTACCATTAGCACAGGAACAAATCACCAAAATGCGCATGTACAAAGCAATGGAAACGATGGAATTTGTACTTGGGGATAACAAGGAATCTTCCAAATTTATTGTGTTCGATTGATGAAGTTATAACATCAAAGTGTCCTATATGAGTCATGATAGTAATCATGATAGAATGAGCACACAAATGGCAAACATGCCGAATTAGAAGATCAAAAATGGATAAAATAAGCATGTACTAGAATTTCTGGAGCTTGCATAGATGGAACATTTTGAGAAGGAACTATGATTAAGCAGCATCAATTTAACTGGGAATACAACATTTCATTGATATTTTATAGAACTAAGTGTTCTGCAGAAACAGTAGTGGCAATACATAAAACAAACTTAACTAGCTAGAGAAAAAAGACGATTCATTATGATACAACATAGTATGAATGAATGATCCCAAGAAACAGTACATGAGAACAAAGCATGGCTGAAGAAAAGAAAGATGACATACTATTGTACAATATGGAACCAGGAGCTACCACATAAGACATTGCACTACTTCGGGAATTGTAAGATTTGTGCTGCTGCACGCCCGACTAGAGTTGCCCTGCAGCATTTTGTTCTTGACCGTTAGGACACAATATAAATCACGGGAATCAATATAAATCACCACTTTCACTCATTTTGAGGATCACTGAGAAGAAAGCTTCACCAGGCCTCAAACAAGAAGGCGCACTGGTTTCTGAGCTAACAGAGCTTCTAAGCCACACCCAATTCATGTTTTAGTTCAGCTTATCTCAACACTATGAGTTTATAAGATAAAATGGACTCATTTTCACAATTCAGTGCAAAGTAGAGCTGCACAGGGACCATGTTTTCTATCAGGGAGGATGGAAAAAATTTATCAGGAGCCCAGTAGCCTGCCCCACCATTTCACAATCCAACCCAATTGCATCTACTAACTAAAAATACCCCAGGAGAATCTCACCTTTCCTATCCTAGCCACAGCCCAACCCAAGCAGAGGAGAGCATCCGAGTCAGGCAAGCAACCACTATCCAGTACACCGAACAGCAGAGTCTCAGACGGTTGGCAGAGGATGAGGAGGAGGAACAGTACCTACGACCGGACATGGATTCGGCCGGGCTGGAACCGAAAGGCGACATCCGCGCGAGCGCGCCATAGCCCCCTCCCTCGTACGCCGACGGGCTCGGCGATGCCAGAGGCTGGCGGTTCTCCGCGCACCCGTCCCGCTCCTCCACCTTCACCGCTGCCATCGCGCCCATCACCATCACTCACCGCTGCCGCCGCCGCCTGAAACCACCACAGCAACATCCACATCAGAGAATCCCCCCACGGGAACGTGTCGAGAAAGCACAAAAACCGAAGGGTCGGCAGCGACGGTGAGTTGAACCTAACAATACATAGCTGAACCTGATCAGATGTTACTGGAAGTTTCTCTTTTTAATAAAGAAGTGCATATTATAAGTCCCAACATGCAAGTATAGTTCAATGGTAACCAACGTTAAGTTTTAATAAGTGATATTATCAACCTGATGTGCTTTTACTCTTTACTAGCCTGGAACATAATAAATCATGGTAAAAAAGCACAAGGCATCTATCAAAAGCATCAAAGTAACTGTACATGCCCATTACAGAAATTCATAAAAGCTGGCCCCAGCACTGTTGCATCAAGAAGGAACTCTGCATGTATTCACTCTCAAATCTAGCATTCTTTGACAAATACAGGAATACATAGGCCTGAGACATCTAAATTTGTATCAAGCAGTCAACGACAGGGATTCTCTGAATACTTAACAGTACCTTAATATGACCACTCTTATCATTAAAGCAAGGATCGTAAATAAGGCACTAAAAGAAGTCAGGAATACACTACCCAGGTCTTTGAGAAGAAAAACAATAATTGCGTAGTAGATAAAATGCTAAAAGAAACATGAAAGCAGGCCTCATAAAGAAGACAGGGCCAGGAACACGCTGCCTAGGTCTTCCAGAGAAAAGGAATACATACCCACTAAATGAACTGCCAAAGGAACATAAATAAGATACTTCCAGAAATACACTGCATTCTAAATAAATGACAAATTCTGCTGTACCAGTAACACGTGGCCTAATCCAACTAGAAATCTAATGACAATCCGATACAGATTGCGCATACATCAAAACAGCCAGACATGCCAAGAAAAGTCAATAGAGGTGCATAATATGTGAAGAAGCCCAGAGAATAACCACCCAAAATCGGATAAGAACGCAGTACATGAGTACAGATTCGCTGCACGTCGCCCAAACACATAAATGGCAAAATAGTCATGCCACTTTCCAGATTCCACATGACATTATTTACCAAGAACTGCAAAGGATAACTACTGTAAGAAGTGGCATCCAAATCTATCAAAACAAGGAAAGGATAATCAAAAGTTGCAACACGGTGGTATCCAGTATCCACCTGCTCCCAACGCCATCCCATGTTATGCTATGATCTCATTCCTGCTACCGTTTTGTCCCAATTTGAACAGCGCGCATGCCTGATACACAACCCGAAACCTAAACTGAGCGATCGTGATATCCAGTATCAGAAACGTGCCGAGATGACATCAAAACTAATCAACAGGTGAAGGAACTCTTAGCGGAAGATTTATCAGAGACTAGGGATGGAGGGCCGTACGGACGAGGGATCATCACAGGCAGAGGAAGGTGCAAGTGCTGGGATGGATCCGTGTGCTGACCTGATGATCGATGTTGGAGACGTAGACCGTCCGGCGGATCACCTCATCGCGCTGCGCCTGGCTGGTGCGGCTGTTGACCTGCCGCTTTCCCCCGTGGGGGTAGCCATCGCCGCCCCCGTACCCTCCAAACTGCTTCTGCGCGCAGGAACAAGGAAGATCAGACGGACACCGGCGACAGAAACAGAGGGGTCTGCGATGGGGCCGTCATCGCTGGATCCCCCTGCACAGGGCCGCCATCGACGGCGTAGACGAGCAGCGGGACCCGGCCCACCTTGATGCCGTCAGATTCCTCGTAGCCGCCTCATCTTCTCTGGCCACTTCCTTTCGATCGCGTCCGGAACTGGGGGAGGTCACCGAGGCTGTGCCGGGGGGGGGGGGGGCGGAGCTGAGCTCAGCGGGGGAGAGGGGTGGTAGACGGTGGATCGGCTGGAGGGGAGAGGGTGGTGGCTGTGTTGTGAATCAGGGAGTGGAGAGAATCGGCGGCGCAGAGATACGGCAAGGAAAGGGGCGGCGCGAGGGGGTGATCTAGGTTAGGGTTGGTGAGGCCGTGGGCATGGTGGGGTGGTGTGCTTCTTCGGGTGAGCTACCAACCATTGGATCGACTTTGAACGGTCCATATAACGCACATAAGGTTGATCCATGGGAGGCAGTTTCCCGTGTTTTGATTGGTTGGTTCAGAAAACACCTCAATTTTTGGATGGGTCTGCCATATTATGACGATTTCAACCAACAAAATTACGACGATTCTGAGCCTATCGTCATAATTTTGAAGGGGTTTGGCCCTCCTGGAGTGTCTAGCGACGACCTGGTGCAAATCGTCATAAAATTTATGACGATTTTTGCCATTGTCAAAATGGGAACGTCACAAGTTGACACATTTCTTGTAGTGCATCACGAGAGTTGATATAGCTTCAATGGCGAACAATCAACATGTTCATCATATCTACTATATGACTCATGCTTTACCTTTCGGTGATCCGTGTTCCTGAGACCATGTCTGTACATGCTAGGCTCGTCAAGATCAAACCTTAGCTTCTGCATGAGCAAATCTGGCTTGCCCACGTTGTATACACTTGCGGAATCTAACACACCTGATCATCACGTGGTGCTTCGAAACAACAAGCTTTAGCAACGGTGCTAACTAAGGGTGAACACTTTATGACTTGAAATTCATGTGCATGAGGGATCATCTTATAATGCTACCGTCGTCTACTAAGCAATACAAGATGCATAAAGGATTAACATCACATGCAATTCATAATATGTGATATGATATGGCCTTTCTTCTTTGTGCTTCCGATCTCCATCTTCTAGCACGAACATGATCTCCATCATCACCGACATTGCATCAAGGTCAATGATGCTTCTCCATGGTTGTCGTCCACCGGCTTCAACTATTACAACTACTTTGAATAGACACGCGGGTCTTAACAGAAATTAAAGACAACCATATGTCTCCTGCCCGTTGCCGACTTACAATAAGGAACATTGCATACATCATATATAATCACAATCATGGCCATATCACATCACAGCACACCCCTGCAAAAAAAAGTTAGACGCCTCTAATTTCTTTGCATATTTTACGTGGTTTGGGGCTTTCAATAAGTGTCGATCTAACTTACGAACAAGAACCACAACATTGATACTAGTATTGTTAATCACCCGTTGTAAATTGGATCTTAACTATGCTAGGAGAAACAGGCACCCGCAAAGCCACTTATGCAATACAAGTTGCATGTCAAGCGTGGAGCAAGTCTCATGAACGATGTCATGTAAGGTTAGCCCGGGCCGCTTCATCCCAACATACCGCAAGATGCAAAGTACACAAGAAGCAATCGACAATAAAAGCATCAACGCCCACAATGACCATTGTGTTCTACTCGTGCAACAGATCTACATATAGACACGGCTCTGATACCACTGTAGGGGTTCGTAGCATGGAAAACAAAAAAATTCTACCGCATGCAAACAAACAAGCCAAGATCTATCTACTAGATTGTAGCAACGAGTCGTTAGAGGAACTCACCCTCGAAGATTCCAAAGCGGTTAACGAGAGCAGATTCTCGTGGGTGATGTAGTCGTACTCTTGCCGATCTCAAGATCGCGTAGATGATCCTTCCGGCGCTGCGTTCCGGCAGCGCTCCCGCAGTCGGTCACACATTCGGTACTCGACGAAGACCTTCCTCTCCCTTGTTCCAGCAGGCAGCGGAGGTTGTAGCACTCTCCTCGCGATTCCGGCAACACGACGGCGTGGTACCGGAAGTAGAGGGGAGATCTTGCAGGGCTTCGCCTTAAGCCGGAGCGAGTATGGTGGACTATGAGAGAGCCTTGGTGATCTAGGGTTTAGACACACCAATTAGAAGGGGCTAAACCAGCGGCTAGGGCAATTAGAAGCTCTAACTCGGCGGCTTGAGAGAAATCCTAGGCTGTGGCTAGGGTTTAGGTTTAGAGGGAGGCCACTTGTGTGTCTAGGAGGGGAGCCCTGCCCCTCCTCTTATAGGTGGAGGGAGGCGTGCCTGGGGAGGGGAGTCCCTCCCCAACTCGGACCCAAGGTGGGCCGGCGGTGGGAGGAGGAACTCCTCCCCCAAGTCGGTTAAAACCTCCTTCTCCTCTTTCCCAAAACTAGCCGTTTGACTTTCAAACCAGCCGTTTGACTTTTTCAAACTAGGATTTGAATAAACCCTCTATTTTGGTACAACGATGACACCTAGTACATGATGCAATCACATCAACTTGATATAACACATTCATGTACCCTTTCCCCTCCGGAGTGCCGGACATTCCGGAACCTTCTAGAACATTCCCGATGAAAACACCGGAACCATTCTCCAACTCTGAAACAGGACTTTCCTTATATGAATCTTATTCTCCGGACCATTCCGGATCTCCTCGTGATATCCCGGATTCCATCCGAGACTCCGAACAACATTCGGTCTCTTACTCATCATTCCATAACTATTCAAACAACGTCGAATCCTTAAGTGTGTCTCCCTACGGTTCGTGAATTATGCGGACATGATCGAGACACTTCTCCGAACAATAACCAATAGAGGAATCTGGAAATTCATATGGCTCCCACATATTTCTACGATTACTTTGCGATCGAATGAACCACTTACATACGATACCAATTTCCTTTTGTCTCACGATAGTTTACTTATCCGAGGTTTTGATCGTCGGTATCTCTGCATACCTAGTTCAACCTCGTTACCGATAAGTACTCTTTTCTCGTTCCCGTGGTATGTGATCCCTTGTGAGCCAGTCACATGCTTGCAAGCCAATTGGATGACATTCCACCGAGAGGGACCCGAGTATATCTATCTTTCATATGGATGGACAAATCCCACTCTTTATCCATGTGCCTCAACACATACTTTTCGAACACTCAATGCCACCTTTATAGCCACCCAGTTACGGTGTGGTGTTTGATGTCATCAAAGCATCCTTCCGGTGATGGTGATTAGCATCATCTCATGGTCGAAGGAATTAGGTTACTATGTATCAGAAAGCTTATAGCAAATCAACTATATTAAATGACTTGATCTTTATGCTACGCTTAACTATAGGAGTATGTCCATCACATCATTCTCCTAATGATATGACCCTGTTGTTAATAACATCTCTATGTTCATGATCAGGAAACCATGATCATATATTAACCAACAAGCTAGTTTAACAAGAGGCTTTACTAGGGACTCTTTTATGTTTACAAATCACACAAGTATTAATGTTTCCGGTTAATACAATTATAGCATGGTATGTAAACATTTATCATAAGTATGAAGATATGATAATAACCACTTTATTCTCTTGGGCATATCTCCAACAGGTCAACGTCAACGCCAACAAAAAGTTCTTCTCCACGAGCGACACCGTGCTCATACAAGTGGAAAATACGGGTCTAATCCCCGAAATTGAATACCGCAACAATTCAATCGTCATCAATAAACCTCGTCGTCTTCGTCTACCACGACCTCGCCGCCAGATTCGTAGTCTAATTTTTATTTTTTACTAAATTTATTTTCTTCTTGCAACTACTTCATCTACTCCGATAAATCAGCGGACAACTTCTATGCACCGGCCGTTCATGGAGAATTTCTCTCCTGCTCCCTCCGGCTCTGGCTCGTATGGCTTGTGTTGGTCCCTGTCTTCGCACGACCGATATTGGCAACATCGACGCGTGCCTTCGTCCCCTGCATGCTTCCGAGTTTGGCAAGCTCGGCAACGCATGTCTCCTAGCTCAACTACTCCAATTCAAACTACATCTACCTCAACTACTACGGTGAATTCTTCAGGCTCAACGACGACATCGACCACAACACAACGGCATCATCAAATTCATGACTTCATCAACGACGACTACATCATCATTGGCATCATCGACCACGACTACAATGCCCTACTTCTGACTATATCGACATCCTCTCCAATCTCCGTCTTTGGATTATGCTTCAGTCAGACCGTTCGTGTCACTATCGATCCGACTGCGGGGAGTGTTAGAGTATATCACGGTTTAGACTATATTTCGTAGTTTAAGTTTGTAATCAAATTCTATCTCTAATAGTCTTCTTGTCCCCCAAGTCTTCTAATACTATATAAACAGCCTAAGGGCTTACGATATAATCACCTTTTATAATATCAATACAGATAATATTCTGCAATTTTACAGTAGCTATCCATCTGAAATTCTGATCGGACCACGCCCACACGAGTCCGTTCCCTTGTGTGGCCACCGATCAACACGTGCCCTTGAAAGCCCAAAGGCAGAGTATAGCAAAGAAAGAGAAGATTCAAAGACATGGTAGATACGAGAACGACTTAAGCAGAGAACCATTTTTCTTTTTTTTTCTTTGATGTGACGTGCCTACCTGCCGCGGCATCAATCTTTCCGATGCGACCTCTGCGCCAACTGCAAAGGTATCTTCGTCCCTTCCACATATATTTCCCAGCCAAGATATGGTTGGGCGACTGAAGGTATATTTTTTCCATGATATCTTTGCTTGCTATAGCTAGGCTTGATTCGACCTAGCACTGCGCAATGGTGCTAAAGCTGTGGTGCTAGTTTGTCTTGATTTTACCTAACGGAGATGGGAGCTGTGCACTGCCGATGACGACAAGGAAAGTTGCAGTGAAGTCGCAAGTTCCAGAATGGGTGGAGAATGAAAAGAAAAAAAAATGACTTTTTGAGAGGAAAAAGAGATGCCACCCTGAGTGAGTGACCAAAATAGATAGGCTTGGAGAAACACAGCTAACGGAGATCGCTTTTCTGAACCGATCGGATGGTTGTTGTCACGTTGAGCCTGATAAACAAACCGCTACATTTTTAGGGATCAACGTACAAGTTGTTGTTGTCAAGTTGAGCCACCTGCCACATATCTCTCCTATTAGAACCTGATTCTTAGACGCATTGTTAACTATAGCGTGCAATTTTGGTTGCAGGCGACCGGTAAAATTTGGCGCGGTCGCACGGGCTGGCCCACCAACCGTGGCGACGTGATGTCTGCGCCACGGTACTGCTAATATTTTTCCCTAATAACAATGGTGTTATATTTTACTGGCACGCTACTACCGTTCGTTCGACGTCTATAAGACTTTCTCCACTGGTGAAAATATGCAGCCGTCGTTGAGTGTTTCGTAAAGGCACACGGCAAAGTATCACTCTTAAATTTGCATTCACTATGAGGTGTCAATTCTCATGGAAACCAACACATTTTGAGGTTATCTTGGTAATTGGACTTATTTTAACATTGGTAATGAGTCATGCGAGTAAAAGAGTAAAATGCACCAATAGTACTAAAAATATTTATATTAGGTCAGTTTAGTCCTAGAAACTTAGAAGTTCTAAACTTACCTCAAGTGAGTCATATGTGTCGTCCTAAACGGTGTGATGCAATACTGACCCATTCCACGTCAACAAGGAACCACGCCGACGTCGACAAGATCGAGTTAGTATGGAGATAACATATGTCATGTAAATTATGCATATTGGACAAGAACAAATTACTCTTTTTTATGCACGGCAAGAAGAGCGGCGACAACACCGAGACAATGACGAGTGATCCCACTTGGGATAATCATGACACCTAGCTTCTTTAACTCTCTTCTTCCTACCATTGAGGAAACGTATGAACTTCTGGGCATGGATGAACATAACAAAGAACTAACGGAGGAAGTCAAATGTTCATACTTATAATAAAAGGACAGAATGCAACAAAAAAAACTTATATAGAAAAATATCCTGCCATAGGCACCCAGGTAGACAAAGCAAGTCAGCAACACTCACTTGTGCTACTTTTAGTATTTACATGTGCAGATTGAAACTTTTAGTGCTAAACCATCTATTCTCGGTACTTTTAGGACCGTGACTGCATATAAGAGCAATGTTTTACCAATTTCTAGAGTAATTAATTGTAAAATGAAATAAAATGTAAAACTTGTCAGAAAATACTTTTTTGGCGTGAAGTAATTATATTAGTATATATGTTGGGATAAATAGGACAAGTCAATATGCTAATTTAAATTGAATTTTTTGGTAGTTTTTAGTCATTTTCCTTTGTGAAGGCAACCCGCTGGTATGCTTATCTTATATTATTTTTAGCAGCAAAATGAACAAAAACACATAAATACATCTATTACAAGCTTAAATTATGCCAAATTATATGAAATTATTACAATCCATCTTTCTAACATTCTAAAATCCACAATTTTAAGTGATTAAGCACTTGAGGTGAAGAATTTTTGTTTGTTAGTTTCTATCAACATTTGTCATATATGAATATGCATAATATATTATGTTGTAGCTCAGAATAGTACTGAGCCAAAATGTTTTCACAAAGACACAAATAAATTATTGTAGGCGTTGTTGGACTCTAATCCATCAAGTGCAAATTTTCATGTTTTGATTTTAGAAAATAGGGTTGACAAACGAGGTTGCAAACCAAGTATTCCATAAGCTGGGAATTTTTATTACACTTTTTGACGACTATCCTATCTTTGCCTATTGCACACTCATGGACACACCTAGGACTCTCATATATGGTAGAGCTTCAGTGGTTCATGCAAATAGATGGCATACCTATATTGTTGGATAAGTGTCATGTTACAACCATCAAGAATAAGTAATGTAAACAATCTTCATCTTAGAGTACTCTTTATAAATATATTATATCTTTCTTTCTATTTATCATAAAGGATATCTATATAGTATTCTAGAAACTTAGGGGGAAAAATCTGCGTGACTTTGCAAATGGTCTCAAAAGAAAGACGGACAGTTGTTCGATCGTGGGATTATTTTGTAACAAGGCCGTAAATATGTAAATATGTTGATGTTTACAGATACTCAATTACATATGGAACATGTGTCATGATACCTTGGTGATGATGAATTGATGATCACAGCCAAACAGTCAGCATGATACACGCAAGATGGAAACGAGAGGTCCTCGCAGGCCCTGGTCTAGGCCATTCAGTCACGAGACCTTTTCCTTGTGATCAACAAGTGCTAGAAAGCCAAGAGGGATAGTAGCAAATAAAGGAAAGATTCAAAGCTAGGCATGCAGCGACAGATATTCAAAGTGGCAGAGAAGACCATTCTTGCTTCGGTCCCCCACCTTAAATGGAAAGTTTTGGTGGGCTAGTTGGCGGACGGGTTGTGAGCGGGTCAAAGAGTCTCATATTGTTCATTTATATAGTTGTATATTATACGCAGACTCTAGTAAAAAAGACAGACCGATCAGCTAATATGTTTATGTACGGAACATGAATTCAAAGACAAATCGATTAGCTGATATGTGTACGTACGGGACATGAATTAAAATGCAGATCGTGATATATGTACGTACGGGACATAAATTAAAAGGAAAATCGGTCAGCTGATATTTGTATGTACGGGCCCGAATTGGAACAGGGAGCTGACTCGGACCTGGTACCAACGATCAGACCTGAAGATGTGGTCGTTGGCGGCGGCGACCGTGTCGCCTGAGTAGCCGACCATGCGGTCGTCGGGCTTGCCGGTGCCGGAGGGCGGCCGTTCGCCGACGAGGAACTCGACGCAGTGCGGGACGTGGTGGCCCATCGTGATATTGACGGCGTGGTAGGCGAGCTCGATGCGGTCGAAGGCCTCGGTCTAAGAACGCACCGCTCACGTCTCCCTGTACAGACGGAGTACACGTGTATGTATTTGCAGATGAACAAACGAGTAATACGGGACAGATTTGGGGCCACGCGAAAAGGAGGTGGGCTTAAGAGCCAATTGCTAGGTGATAAACGGACAGATAAGGCTGCTCATAGTGGGAGTAACATAGGTAGTAACATACATGCCACCTAGGCAAAAAAAGTGATGTGGCAAACAATTAATGAGGAGAGAGGCAAATGGAGTAACATAATATGTTACCATCACATCACACTTCTCAATACAAAGTGAGTTTACAAATCAATTAATGAAGCTTTCTATATTACCACACATATGACACTCTCCACTATGGAGGTAGTAACTTAGACTAATAACATAAGCATGTTACTAGTCTAAGTTACTCCCCACTATGACCAGCCTAAGGCATCGATGCAAACGCAGGGTGGGAGACCGAAGCAGAAGTGCCATTCTTATTTTTCTAATGTGTTGCGTTTACCTGCCGGGGCATCTATCTCGCTCCGAGGCAACCCCCGCGCGCCAAGGTATCTCCGATGTCTTCCACATATATATTTTCCCGATTCGCTCAAGCAAACCTGCAGTTCACAGCGTTTCCGCTTCAAGAGCTGACTACAAGTGCAAGAGAGCATCGGAATTCAGAGGCCAAGTTGCAATAATGGGGGAAAGTAAAGAGCGATGCCACGCCGAGAGAACAAAGCAGCTAGGCCTCTGGAACTAGAGCCGGTGCCTTTTCTGTCGAGTTTAGATTCGTGTATTGGATTGGCACTAACCTGTCGGGATCGACGGACGGTTTTTCAGACAAGCTTAATTAGCACTAGTCCTTGCGCTTGTGAGGAAAGCCAAAAAATAATTTTGTTTTTAGCTTTATCGAAAGACTATATTAGGGCTCAAGGTGCATCGTGGATAGGCAACCGTGGCTGGTGTCCACTCCGTTTTTGGAGGCAGAAATCATGGGGAAATGGTCGGATGAAGCATCATCAACAGAGGCATGACATAGGGATTGGATGTCAAGCCTGTAGTTTGAACGGCCTAGCTGAGGTATATTCACCAGAGTACAAACCTTAAATTTGACGTTTTGGTGTCTTATTAAAGGCGGAATATTATTTAGTGGGAGTTGATGCTAGTAGAAAAAGGGTTTTTAGTTCGGTCCAGAGTCTAACACTAGTCCCGATTTGCTACGGAACGGGACTAGTATGAGCAATAGTCCTGTTTCGTACCTTTTTGGTGGCTAGGACCCGAGGAAACTCTAGTCCCGGGTCGTTTCGGATCTTTAGTCCCGGGTCATGATACGCCCGGGACTAAAGGGATCCAGGCATGGACAACACACTTTAGTCTCGGGCCGTGTGAGGGCCGCGGCAGGAAAAACTTAAAATGGCTATATCTTTTGCGTACAATATCGAAAAAAATGTACAACCTATCAAAATGTGCGGAAAAAATTGTGAGATCGATTTCAACAGCCTTAGGCTAATTTAGATTTTAAAATTCGAAAAGGAAAAACGTTATTTAACAAAATAATTGTTTTTGCAATTTTATTTATTCCATATTTGGATTTCTCACATTTTTATGATAATTATTGATATATTATTTGTCAAATTTCGATTTATAGATTTAAAGATATTATTTATGCCATATTAAATGAATAAATGGCAAAAAATGAATAAAATATTATTTTATTTAGTTTTTTACTTTCATTGGATTAAAATATTATTATTACTTCTTTATTATTGTTTACTAAAATAGTTATTTGTAATTTCAAAAAATAAAGATATATGGCATATTGATATGGCTAATAGGATTGATATGGTAGTGTTGACAACAAGGTGTAAATGGGCTTCGCGCAAAAACATCCTGATGGAACAAAGAAGTTAAGAGCGCTGATGGTGGAATAGTGCTAGGATGGGTGACCGACTGAGAAGTTTGACCATAATGTAATTTGACCTAAGATTAAATATGCTTAGTGCTAAAAATGTTCCAAGTAAGAGGATTACGAGTCAAACAATTCGAAAATTCAAGAAAAAAATAGAAAACAAAATTCGAAAAATAAATTAAAAAAATTGAAAAAACAAATATTTAGTCCAGACCCGGGACTAAAGGTCCTTCGTGCCCCGTTGCAAAAAGATCATGCAAAAACGTTCATACGATGGCCTCTAGTTCCGGATTGTAAAGTTACGGGCATTTTTTTCCCGATTTCGTAGTCCCGGGTGCAAAATCGGGACTATATGTCATTTTTCCACCAGTATGACATTCTCGTCGATAGTAAGTCGTCTGTGGTGAGAGTTTATCAATCTCAAGACCCGACGTTCATTCTTTCAGAATCGGTCTTCAAGAGATGCTCATGTATTTATATTGGTTACCTCTATAAACAGTGTAATCTCTGATTTCCATTATGCCTTTTTGCCAGTGTTCACGTCGCTGTCGCTAGAATAGGTGCACAAGATATATATTCCAGTGTGTTCGGATGTAAAGGGCCAAATTTTCCACGGTTAAACAATGACGTGCCGCGTGCGTCACCATGGCCATTGTGTTTTCATTAATTGGCTTAAACATGACATCTCTAGGGCAATCAGTACTAGCAGCACCACACTACTTGCAGCGGTAGGTCAAGCAGGGGTCCGTCCTATTCGGAAAACACACGTAGTCACGTAAAAGTACCAATTCTATTCGTAGTGAAGTACAAACATACTCCCTCCAATTTAAAATATAAGATATTTTATTTTTTGTAAAAATAATAAATTTAGATATTTGTTAGCGAATAGATTTGAAGTGAACTTATACGCTAAAAGAAGGCTAGATATATTTGTTTCATAAAAGGTAAAACATTTTATATTATGGAACGGAGGAAGTACAAGCTAGTAATTTTTTTCCCCATCAGGTCGGAAAAAACCTTATACTGTCAACGCTGATTCGATATCTTGACAAGGATTACCGAGAATCTTTCCGTCTAAGATCAGGCAGAAGACTTCCACTAATAAAAGCAGTTCAATTGATCTCTCCAGATACAGGGCTAGGGCATCCCGTTTTGTCACCAGATACTTTTGTCTAGAACACAAGACACTTTTCCATCTTTCTTCGGCTTATCTACAGACTAGGGAATGTGGCGCGGCGTGAAGATAATTTATTTTAAACTGAATGCATAATTAAGCACGATGTTGATCTGGTGCAAGACAATGGACGGCATGAAGATTATAAAGTAATTGATGGATATATTCACAACGGTTGGTTAGAATAAACCGCTGAACACGGTGAGCAGGGTTGCCTACTCTAAACTAAGCTACTGCTGGTGAGTAGAGCTATCCAGACTACATCAGTTTATACTAAATAGGGGGACGCTAATTCTAACATATACCTATCCTTCTATTTCTTGAGTTCTTCCTGTCCTTGATCTTCAGCTGCACTGCGAAGGTGAGGATTGCTCGACCATATATAGAACTTCGCCTTCCAGACCGGTGTCATCATCGCCCTGTGCTTGTCATACATTGTACATCCAAAAACATTCATATGGAAATAATAATATCTCAAGATAAATAAATAACACGCGTGCACAAAGATGCATAAAATCTAGCTATGCCACCTGCGTAGTGAAGAAAGACAACAATTTATGAAAACAACTACACCATACCAGAGCTTTTGCGGGAGCTATAGCTTAGTACCTTATCCAAATCACTACACACGATTTTCAGTTCTGGCTTAATCATTTGAGATAAGAACCGCCGAAGTCAACTGAACAAAGAGTAGATGGCACACAATCTAGTGCGAAGCACAGTTAATTATTTAAACTCTGATGAAATCAGAGTAATCCACCTGAATAAAATTCACGACAACACATCAAGTAATTCAGCTTGCATACTTGTCCCACATATTACTTCAACACAATACAGTATGTACCATCTTCAAGGAAAATTTCACCAATTAGTGGACAAATCTAGAGGTTGAGATTTGACTTATCAACACGAACCCAGTTGGCAAGAACACGGAGTGCTAAAAAGAGCTATTCTTCTCATAGAGCCTAAAAATAGCTAGAGTTCTAAGCCATATGGAGAAAAACAAAGTAGGAAAACTAGAGCAACTTTAGTCGAATCCTAGTTACTAATCCATTTATGCTATTTTAATTTAAGAGGTGCCTCTAAACAATAGGTATCTATCTTTATGTATGCTATTCACATCAGTTTCTCTATGGTAAGACAAAGATTTTCAATTACAGAGAATAAATGATAATGAAATAGCCCTTTAGTTGGGAGTCTTGGACCATCCAAAGTCAAGTGTTCTTGGCCGATTAAATTACTAAAAGGGGCAGCCAGAAGATATGACTTATTCACATGAAGAAGGGTTAGAAAGTGACAAACATACCTCGAATAATTTACACTTCACATAGAGAAACATTTTATAGTGAAGACTGCAGAACACATAATTACCATTCCATAGCTATAAATAGCTTCAGCCATCTGTGAACTCTGTAAAACTCGTGTTGCTTACATCCACTCCTGGAGAAAATATTTGTCCCTATAAATAACAGAAGCATGAGCCCTGCTAATGTCGCCTCTCCACAATAACTTCCAAACTATAGGAGTAAGCATATAGATTCATCTGTGTATATGGCAAGCTATGACGTTGACATGAGTTCAAGCAGTTTTTGGATGCTAGCCAACACACGCATATAACAGAAGTAGTTCACATATTAACACACGCTTGTACAGTAGAAATATATGTCTATTTTAATTCACTTTTGCTTCGGTCCCCCACCCCCTCCTCCTCCCTCTTTCAAATTTTGACAAATAAAAACTTGATTCCGATTGTTTAGAGGATCGTACGAACCCACCCGAACTCTGTATGGTCCTCTTAGACGTATACTCACCATATACGTATGCTCATGTGCCTGCGGAAGACGAAAATCAGAAGTTATATAACAACAACAAAAAAAATTAAAATATGACATACAAAGACGTAGATCGCGATATTAGGAGGTGAGATCAGCCGGTCGAAACGTGGATTATACACAGTTCGACCGAGTACACATATACAAAGATAGACGTGATCTCGATATAGGTTTCGACCGGTCAAAAAAAAACGGCCTATATAGCTTAAGTTTAGGGGTGGGGGACCGAAGCACTCCTCATTTTAATTTGCTAATCAACATGTAAGTTACATAATTTACTTTTTGTTTTACGTATATATAATCGGCATCAAATAAAATAATCTCGTTTGCTTAATCTAGAAAACATTATCTTTCTCAGGAAAATTTCTCCTTTGTAGCCAATCTTCAAGAATTCAGATGACCAGATATTGTCACGTAAACTTCTACAACATGATCAAAATCATGGAAAATATACACATATGAACGCTTAAATTAAGCAAAACTTCAGGATTCTGTGAAATTCTTATGCACAAAATATTTGAAGTCATTCTTAGCAATAGGATACATTCAGTGCATTTGGCCTATTGTGGATTGGGTTAACTAACGTTACCCTGACATGCCTCCTTGCCGAACCTCTGGATGCACAAATAAGCCAGCTAAAGTTGCAAAGCCGATCTAGCCAGCTCGCTATGGACTGAAGATCAGACTGCTAAACTGAACCTGATGCTAGCCAAGAAAAAAACCTGAACTTGATGCAAAACGAAGGTACAGAAAGTTGACACTAAAGATTGAAGTGAACCCTGAAATTTAACCAAGTGAGATGTCCAAGTTGGTATAAAATCATCGAAATCTTAAACCAAGTGGAGTCTGAATATCAACAGTGTCAATATATGCATAGTCCGCAAGTTACAAAAAATTCAAAATCTTAAGCCAAGTCCCCTTTACCGTTCTTGTTTAAATTTTCGTTGATCTGTTTCTCCATCAGATGAACTAAAGGATGTTAGAGGCAAATTAAATACTCAAGCCTACAAAAGAAATACCAATAGATGAAAGTTAGCAAAATCAATCAACCTGAATTGAAGCTAGTTCATAATACCATGATCTGTGAGTGAGAAAGAAGTAAGAAGTGCCCAGAATTTGGAAAAAAAATATATGTGAAAACATACAACCTTATTGTAGCACCTCAAGAAACAAATATGATTCAGTATTACTGAAACCAGGATCACCTACACATAAGAACAAAGATATCTAGTAAGTCTTACATGAAAGGAACAAAGAAAATCACAAAGCAGAAGAGAAAGAAACATACCTATCGAACTTGGTACCTGCAGAGACGAATTTCATGTCTCCGAGCATCCATACCAATGGAAAGCTGAGACGTGCATCAACATCTGAGGAAACAACCAAGATAGACAAATCGGCAATTCTGCAGCTGAGTCGGCAAGTGAAATGGACGCAACACTCTCAGGAAGAACAGTCATATGACCTTCCCCGGACAATGGACGTGGAAGACATGCCAGTATGCCACCACTGTGGAGCAGGAAAAAACTGGCCACCGCCCCAACCTGCACAAACAGACGGAAACTGGCCCCATCGTCCACATGGTCCCAGCAACACCACTGGCACATAGGCCTACCACGAAAACCATAAGAAGCAAGAAGCATACAACGCAGTTTTTCTTCCACTACGTGGGGTACCGGGCTTATCTGCACCATACATATTGAGATCCGTGTTGCCTAATTTGCACACACAACCTTGACATTGTCCACTTCTCCTCCCTATAGGCAACAAAGTGTACGAGTCCATCTTGCTTGCTCTGCTCAGCTCGTACCCCAACACATGTCGTCCAGTTTGTCTCTTCGTTGATATCGCCGGTTCCAACCTCTTCCCCATTGCTGCATCGCACCGACCCGTGCTCCCGGTCAGGAAGGAAGACAATGGGACAAACGGCGCCGGTGGCCTGGTCCTGGGAGCTGCCGATGCTTGGGGCCTCGACAACGAGGCGGACACCGCTGGATCGAGCACCACCACACTTTGTGGCCACATCAAGGCCATGGACGTCACCGAGGACCGCGGCATCAAGGCCTGTCTGTGCCCAGGCTCGTCAAGCTCGCTAACCAACTTGTGAGCAGCGTTTCCCCGATGGAAAGCTTAATGTGCCGATGGGACCTCGCCAGATCCGTTATTGATTAATTTTCCTAAAGGATCTTTCTTGATTGTTCTTCTTTGAATTGTTCTGAAGGAGTTGTTGTACATGAATCCGTGGTCCAGATCCATACATGGACATGTATTGCCGCAGCAATTGTTGTTGATTTCTTCAAGCAGATCCTAAATTTTCTGCGTCAAACAGATAGATTACGTAATGTCAGGAGGGCTTGCTAACAAGAAAGTAATATAGTCTAGGGAGCTTGTTGTAAATAAGCAACATGAATCTCAAAGTAAAAAAGACGAGACGAATGGCTGTAATATGCCCGGAAAATCCTCATATATGTAGATTTGTATTTCCGAGAAGCATACCAGACTCTAGAGACCAGCGACATCCAGCAAGCCACGGATCGATCAAACACGTACAACCACGTATGAACAACCTATAGACAAAGACCAATGCATAATCGAAAATATAGCCAGATATTAATATACTCTGAATGAAAAATAGCGGTTTAACACAAAACTGGGAGAATTATTTTATACTGGCTAAATTCATAGACTATCAAAAGAATTTAGGGAGGCTTTCAATTGCACTGGGACATCGTGCAATTAAATTCTCTGCCCAGTCTAAAGAGAGGGAGGACCCGGCATGTAAACGGAAGAATATTAGTTTGGTGCAAATTCAGTAGAAAAAACAGTGCATAGCAGAATGGCAATGCAATACCTTGAGGTAATCATATCCATCTTTTCACACTCCCACCCGTATCTTTCTCCGCTACTCTGTAATCATCTCTGACCATGTGTCTGCATTAGAAACTAATTCCACCTAAGAAGGATAGTGCACAAATATATTGGACATGGTTGATTTTAACACTCCTACGTAAGTTCAAGAATTTGAGTCCAATGAATGAGAAGCGAAGAATGATCATCGGTGTGTCAAAGCAAACAAAACTAAACATCACAATATGACCCCCAATTGACGACCACGGCGGCGAGCAGTAGTACCTTAGGTGGCTGGCCAAGAGAGAGAAGGACCATCCTGCCGGCTCTGGCGCAGCCTCGGGGGACGGTTTCGTCTGCCTCTTCCAGGAATACGGGTAGGAGGTCGACGATAAGGATTGGCGGAGGGAATCGAGACCACCCGCCTCTACCATGAGAATAGGCGCGAGGTCAACGGCAAGGATCAGCGGCATCGACTTCCAGCTTTCCTCCGGCGTCTAGGCTTTCCCGCTGCTCTCCGCCGGTGTCACGGCTCTCCCGTTCCTCCTTCTGATGGTGTTGGCAGGCGGCGTGGAACAGCTGGATGGTGCTTGACGTGGAGAACTTCGATGGAAACCCCAAGAGCAAGGTGTGATGAGCACAGCAGCAAGTCTTCCCTCAGTAGAGACCGAGGTTATCGAACCAGAAGGAGGAATAAAACGTCACACAGGTGTTGCAAGCAACGCGGAGACCTGCACAACAAAAACTCAAGACTTTGCCCCAACGAATCAATGAGGTTGTCAAGCTCACCGGTTTGCTGTAACAAAGGATTAAACATATGGTGTGGAAGGTAATGATTTGCAGCAAGTAAATAAGTAACAGTGAAGGATGTATCAATGGTAAAGATTGTACCGGGGTCCATAGTTCACTAGAGATGCTCTCCTTAGATAAACAACATGGCATGAAGGGTAAACAAATTATAGCAGGACAATTGATAGGAACTGAGCAAGGTATAACAGTGCAATTACTATTCAGAAATATCCTATGAGATTCGATTGGAAAATACAACAAGATACATAGACCGCCATCCAACTGCATCTATGACTATAAGTCCACCTTCAGGTTATCATCCGAACCCCCTCCAGTATTAAGTTGCAAGCAACAGACAACTGCTTTAAGCAAAGTGTGTAAGGTAAACAGTCCACATGTTCCATGAACAAGAGACCATTGTTTTCTCCCTAGTGGCAACGACACATCTACAATCGAAGAGATTATTGTCACTTCCCTTGGAAACTAGAGGCATGAACCCACTATCGAGCATAAATACCCCCTCTTGGAGTCACTAGCAACTACTTGGCCAAGATAGCTACTAACAACAGAGAGCATGCAAGATCACAAACAACACAGACATGATAGAATCATAAAAACAAAACCATTAATCAAACCAACATAATGATCTCAATATCCATCGGATCCCCGCAAACACAACATGCATGATTACAAATAGATTAGATCTTGATCATGACGGAGCTCACAAGATCTATACATAAAGCACAAAAGACGAGATACAACCATCTAGCTACTACATGGACCCATAGTCCAAGGTGGAACTACTCACGCATCATACCAGAGAGAAGGCCTCCGGGATGATCTCCCCTCCGGCAGGGTGCCGGGAAGAACTTTAGATCCCCCCGATCTAGGGACGATGGTGGCAGCGGCTACAGACGGTTTCGTGGAGATTTGATCGGGTGCTTAGGGTTTCTGCATCGGGGGCTTCTGTTGGAGATATGCCCTAGAGGAAATAATAAATGTAGTTATTATTATATCTTTGTGTTTATGATAAATGTTTACATTCATGCTATTAACAAGGAAACATTAATACTTGTGTGATTTGTAAACTAAATTAGAGTCCCTAGTAAAGTCTCTTTATAATACTAGCTTATTGGGTAATAAATGATTGTGCTTTCCCTATCATGAACATTGAGATGTTATTAACAACAAGATCATATCGTTAGGAGAATGGTATGATGGACATACTCCTATAGATAAGCGTAGCATAAAGATCAAGTCATTTTAATAGTTCAATTGGTATATGCTTTCTGATACATAGTAACCTAATTCCTTCGACCATGAGATCATGCTTATCACCATCACCGGAAGGATGCTTTGATGACATCAAACAGCACGTTGTAACTGGGTGGCTATAAAGGTGGCATTGAGTGTTCAGAAAGTATTGGTTAAGACACATGGATCAAGAATGGGATTTGTCCATCCATATGAAAGATAGATATACTCTGGGCCCTCTCGGTGGAATTTCATCCAATTAGCTTGCAAGCATGTGACTGGCTCACAAGGGATCACATATCACGGGAACGAGAAAAGAGTACTTATCGGTAACGAGGTTGAACTAGGTATGCAGAGATACCGACGATCAAAACCTCGGATAAGTAAACTATCATGAGACAAAGGGAAATTGGTATCGTATGTAAGTGGTTCATTCGATCGCAAAGTAATCATAGAAATATGTGAGAGCCATATGAATTCCAGATTCCTCTATTGGTTATTGTTCGGAGAAGTGTCTCGATCATGTCCGCATAATTCACGAACCGTAGGGAGACACACTTAAGGATTCGACGTTGTTGAGTAGTTATGGAATGATGAGTAAGAGACAGAATGTTGTTCGGAGTCTTGGATGGGATCCGGGATATCACGAGGAGATCCGGAATGGTCCAGAGAATAAGATTCATATAAGGAAAGTCCTGTTTCGGGGTTGGAGAATGGTTTCGGTGTTTTCATCGGGAATGTTCTAGAAGGTTCCGGAATGTCCGACACTCCGGAGGGGAAGGGTACATGAATGTGTCATAACAAGTTGGAATGGTTGCATCATGTACTAGGTGTCATCGCTGAACAAAATAAAGGGTTAAATCAAATCCTAGTTCGAAAAGTCAAACGCCAATTTGAAAAGTCAAACGGCTATTTTGTTTGATGGAGGGAGAGTAGGAAACCTACTTGGGGAGGAAGTCCCTCTCCCTCCACCGTCGGCCTTGGAAGACGAGTTGGGGAGGGACTCCCCTCCCCTTGGCGCGCCCCCTCCACCTATATAAGGAGGGACAGGGCTGCCTCTCCAAGACACACCTTGCCCTCTCTAAACTCTAACCCTAGCCGCCGCCGCCCACCATAGCCGCCGCCGCCCTAAGGGTTTCTCCCAAGCCGCCGAGTTGGGGCTTCTAGTTTCCCTAGCCACCGGCCTAGCCCCTTCTACTTGGTGTGTATAAACCCTAGATCATCGAGGCTCTCTCATAGTCCACCATACTCGCTCCGGCTTAAGGCGAAGCCCTGCGAGATCTCCCCTCTACTTCCGGTACCACGCCGTCGTGCTGCCGGAACCGCGAGGAGAGTGCTACAACCTCCGCTGCCTGCTGGAACAAGGGAGAGGAAGGTCTTCGTCGAGTACCGAACGTGTGACCGACTGCGGAAGCACTGCCAGAACGCAGCGCCGGAAGGATCGTCTACACGATCTTGAGATCGAGAAGAGTACGACTACATCACCCACGAGAATCCGCTCTCGTTAAACACTTTGGAATCTTCGAGGGTGAGTTAGTCTATTGACTCGTTGCTACAATCTAGTAGATAGATCTTGGCTTGTTTGTTTGTATGTGGTAGAATTTTTTTGTTTTCCATGCTACGAACCCCTGAAGTGGTATCAGAGCCGTGTCTATATGTAGATCTGTTGCACGAGTAGAACACAATGGTCATTGTGGGCGGTGGTGCTTTTATTATCAATTGCTTCTTGTGTACTTTGCATCTTGCGGTATGATGGGATGAAGCGGCCCGGGCTAACCTTACATGACATCGTTCATGAGACTTGCTCCACGCTTAACATGCAACTAGTATTGCATAAGTGGCTTTGCGGGTGTCTGTCTCTCCCATTATAGTATAGATCTAATTTACAACGGGCACTTGATAGTTCAAACATCAACGTTGTGGTTCTTGTTCATAAGTTATATCGACACTTATTGAAACCCCCAAACCACGTAAAACATGCAAATAAATTAGAGGCGTCTAACTTTGTTTTGCAGGGGTGTGCTGTGATGTGATATGGCCATGATTGTGATTATATTTGATGTATGCAATGTTCCTTATTGTAAGTTGGCAACCGGCAGGAGCCATATGGTTGTCTTTAATTTATGTTAAGACCCGCGTGTCTATTCAAAGTAGTTGTAATAGTTGAAGCCGGTGGACGACAACCATGGAGCAGCGTCATTGACCTTGATGCAATGCCGGTGATGATGGAGATCATGTTCGTGCTTGAAGATGGAGATCGGAATCACAAAGAAGAAAGGCCATATCATATCACATATTATGAATTGCATGTGATGTTAATCCTTTATGCATCTTGTATTGCTTAGTTAATGACGGTAGCATTATAAGATGATCCCTCATGCACATGAATTTCAAGTTCTAAAGTGTTCATCCTTAGTAAGCACCGTTGCTAAAGCTTGTTGTTTCGAAGCACCACGTGATGATCGGGTGTGTTAGATTCTGCAAGTGTATACAACGTGGGCAAGCCAGATTTGCTCATGCGGAAGCTAAGGTTTGATCTTGATGAGCCTAGCATGTACAGACATGGTCTCGGAACACGGATTACCGAAAGGTAAAGCATGAATCTTATAGTAGATATGATGAACATGTCGATTGTTCGCCATTGAAGCAACATCAACTCTCGTGATGATCGGTTTTGATGTGGTGGATTTGGTTTGTGTGATCACTAAAACAATGTGAGGGATATTGTTTTGAGTGGGAGTTCACCTAGATTAATTTAACTATTAATAAGAACTCAATTTGTCATAAACTTAGTCTAAACTATTGCAAATATGTTGTAGATCAATGGCGGCCCCTACCATCAATTTTAATGCGTTCCTAGAGAAAGAAAAGTTGAAAAACAATGGAAGCAACTTCGCGGATTGGTTCCGCAATTTGAGGATTTTCCTCACAGATGGTAATTTGACCTATGTGCTGGATGCACCGCTGGGTGACCCACCTGCAGCTGATGCTCCCGATGAAGTAAAGAATGTTTACCTCGCTCGGAAGAATCAGTACTCCATAGTTCAGTGTGCTATCTTGTATGGTTTGGAATCGGAGCTTCAGAATAGGTTTGAAGAGTCAGACCCATATGATATTGTCGAGGATCTCAAATTGATTTTTGAGACTCATGCGGCAATTGAAAGCTATGAGGCTTCTGAAAAGTTCTTTAACTGCAAGATGGAAGAAGGAAGCTCCGTCAGTGAGCATGTGCTTAAGATGTCTGGGCACGCAAACAAACTTCAAAGCTTGGGTATAGTGATTCCTAATGCTTTGGGGATTTACCGTGTCCTCCAATCACTACCACCAAGTTACAAGAACTTTGTGATGAACTACAATATGCAAAGCATGAACAAGCAGTTGCCAGAACTCTTCTCCATGTTAAAATCTGCAGAAGTGGAGATCAAGAAAGAGCACCAAGTGTTGATGGTCAATAAGACCACCAAATTCAAGAAAGAAAAGTCTAAGCAAAAGGGACACTTCAAGAAGGGTGGTAAGAAAGTTACCGCACCGACGAAGAAGACCAAGGCTGGACCCAAGCCTGATACAGAGTGCTTTTACTACAAAGGAGAAGGTCACTGGAAGCGGAATTGCCCTAAGTACTTGGCGGATTTGAAGAACGGCAACATCAAGAAGAAAGGTATATCCGATATACATGTTATTGATGTGTATCTCACTAGTACTCGTAGTAGTACCTGGTTATTTGATACTGATTCGGTTGCTCATATTTGTAACTTGAAACAGGTGCTGCAGAATAAACGGAAGCTAGCGATGAACGAGGTGACGATGCGCGTGGGAAATGGATCAAAGGTTGATGTGATCGCGGTCGGCACGCTACCTCTTCATCTACCGTCGGGATTAGTTTTATAGTAAAATAATTGTTATTTGGTGCCTGCGTTAAGCATGAACATTATATCGGGATCTTGTTTATTGCGAGACGGTTACTTGTTTAAGTCCGAGAATAATGGTTGTTCGATTTATATGAGTAATATGTTTTATGAACATGCACCTTTGATAGATGGTCTATTCTTATTGAATCTCGATACTGGAAATACACATATTAATAAGATTGAAGCTAAACGTTTGAAATCAAGCGATAACTCGAACTATATGTGGCACTGTCGTCTTGGTCACATTGGAGTGAAGCGTATGAAGAAACTCCATTCCAATGGACTTCTTGAAACACTTGATTTCGAATCACTTGAAAGATGCAAAGCATGTCTGATGGGTAAAATGACTAAGACTCCATTTTCTGGTATGATGGAGCGAGCTACGGACTTATTGGAAATCATACATACCGATGTGTGTGCTCCAATGAGTGTAGCATCGCGCGGTGGTTATCGTTATGTTCTTACCTTCACGGATGACTTGAGTAGATATGGGTATATCTATTTCATGAAACATAAGTTCGAAACTTTCGAGAAGTTTAAGGAATTTCAAAGTGAGGTTGAGAATCAACGTAACAAGAAGATTAAATTTCTGCGTTCTGATCGTGGAGGTGAATATCTAAGTTACGAGTTTGGCGAGCATTTGAAGAAATGCGGAATACTTTCACAATTGACACCGCCGGGAACAACACAGCGTAATGGTGTGTCCGAACGTCGTAAACGAAATCTCTTAGATATGGTTCGTTCTATGATGTCACTTACAGATTTACCGCTATCATTTTGGGGTTATGCATTAGAAACAGCCGCATTCACTTTAAATAGGGCACCATATAAATCCGTTGAAACGACACCGTATGAATTATGGTTTTGGGAAGAAACCTAAATTGTCGTTCCTTAAAGTTTGGGTTTGCGAAGCCTATGTAAAGAAGTTACAGCCGGACAACCTTGAACCCAAAGAGGAAAAATTCGTCTTCATAGGATACCCAAAGGAAACTATTGGGTATACCTTCTATCATAGGTCCGAGGGCAAAATCTTCGTTGCCAAGAATGGATCCTTTCTAGAGAAGAAATTTCTCTCAAAAGAAGTGACTGGAAGGAAAGTAGAACTCGACGAGGTTGTCGAACCTTCTCTCGAAATTGCGAGTAGCGCAGCACCGGAAGAAGTTCATATGGTGCCTGCACCAATAAGAGAGGAAGCTAATGATGTTGATCATGAAACTTCGGTTGAAGTTTCTATAGAGCCTCGTAGGTCAACGAGAACTCGTACTACTCCTGATTGGTATGATCCCGTTATGAGTGTCATGTTGGTGGACAACACCGATGACCCTGTGACATATGAGGAAGCGATGATGAACCTAGATTCCAATAAATGGCAAGAAGCCATGAAATCCGAGATTGGATCCATGTACGAAAACCAAGTATGGAATTTGGTGGACTTACTGGATGGCCGGAAGGCTGTCGAGAACAAATGGATTTTCAAGAAGAAAACAGATGCTAATGGTAATGTTACTGTCTATAAAGCTCGACTTGTCGCAAAAGGGTATTGACAAATTCAAGGAGTTGACAACGATGAGACTTTCTCACCAGTAGCGAAGCTAAAGTCTGTGAGGATTATGTTAGCAATCGCTGCATATTATGATTATGAGATATGGCAGATGGATGTCAAAACAGCGTTCCTCAATGGAGACATTGATGAAGAGTTGTATATGATGCAACCCAAAGGTTTTGTCGATCCTAAAGATGCTAACAAGGTATGCAAACTTCAACGGTCCATTTATGGATTGAAGAAAGCATCACGAAGTTGGAATCAACGTTTTGATAAGGTGATCAAAAGTTTTGGTTTTATACAAACTGATGGAGAAGCTTGTATTTACAAGAAAGTGAGTGGGATATCTGTAGCATTCTTAATACTATATATAGATGACATATTGTTGATTGGGAACGATGTAGACCTTCTTAATAGTGTCAAGGAATATTTGAATAATAGTTTTTCAATGAAAGATCTTGGCGAAGCAGCTTACATATTGGGCATAAAGATTTATAGAGATAGATCGAGACGTCTAATATCATTGTCACAAAGTACATATTTGGACAAAGTTCTAAAGAGGTTTGTAATGGAAGATAGCAAGAAAGGGTTCTTGCCCATGTTACCAAATACGACCTTGAGTAAAACTCAAAGTCCGACAACGGCAGAAGATAGAGAAAGGATGAGTAAGACTCCCTATGCCTCAGCCATAGGATCTCTAATGTATGCCATGCTATGTACTAGACCCGACATTGCATATGCTGTTAATTTGACTAGCAGATATCAAAGTGATCCAGGAGTGGATCATTGGACAGCGGTCAAAAACATCCTTAAGTACTTGAGAAGAACTAAGGATATGGTTCTTTCTTATGGAGGTGATGAATAACTCGTTGTTAATGGTTACACCGATGCTAGTTGGAACACCGATCCGGATGATTCTAAATCACAATCCGGATACATATTTATTTTGAATGGTGCAGCAGTTAGCTGGAGGAGTGCAAAGAAAAGCGTTGTGGCGAGATCTTCAACTGAATCGGAATACATGGCTGCTTTGGAGGCTTCGCAAGAAGCGATATGGATGAAAGAGTTCATTACAGAGCTGGGTGTGGTTCCTAGTGCGCTGGACCCAATGTCTATCTACTGTGATAACATGGGCGCCATAGCCAATGCGCAAGGTGGTAAACGGATGCCAATGACTACAACAATTATGCAAATTCACTTTGATTTAATTTATGATAAATAGTGTTCAACTTTTAATCATATTGTCGTTGAACTCCCACTCAAAACAATATCCCTCACATTGTTTTAGTGATCACACGAACCAAATCCACCATATCAAAACCGATCATCACGAGAGTTGATATAGCTTCAATGGGGAACAATCAACATGTTCATCATATCTACTATATGACTCATGCTTTACCTTTCGGTGATCCGTGTTCCTGAGACCATGTCTGTATATGCTAGGCTCGTCAAGATCAAACCTTAGCTTCTGCATGAGCAAATCTGGCTTGCCCACGTTGTATACACTTGCGGAATCTAACACACCTGATCATCACGTGGTGCTTCGAAACAACAAGCTTTAGCAACGGTGCTAACTAAGGGTGAACACTTTATGACTTGAAATTCATGTGCATGAGGGATCATCTTATAATGCTACCGTCGTCTACTAAGCAATACAAGATGCATAAAGGATTAACATCACATGCAATTCATAATATGTGATATGATATGGACTTTCTTCTTTGTGCTTCCGATCTCCATATTCTAGCACGAACATGATCTCCATCATCACCGACATTGCATCAAGGTCAATGATGCTTCTCCATGGTTGTCGTCCACCGGCTTCAACTATTACAACTACTTTGAATAGACACGCGGGTCTTAACAGAAATTAAAGACAACCATATGGCTCCTGCCGGTTGCCGACTTACAATAAGGAACATTGCATACATCATATATAATCACAATCATGGCCATATCACATCACAACACACCCCTGCAAAAAAAAGTTAGACGCCTCTAATTTCTTTGCATATTTTACGTGGTTTGGGGCTTTCAATAAGTGTCGATCTAACTTACGAACAAGAACCACAACATTGATACTAGTATTGTTAATCACCCGTTGTAAATTGGATCTTAACTATGCTAGGAGAAACAGGCACCCGCAAAGCCACTTATGCAATACAAGTTGCATGTCAAGCGTGGAGCAAGTCTCATGAACGATGTCATGTAAGGTTAGCCCGGGCCGCTTCATCCCAACATACCGCAAGATGCAAAGTACACAAGAAGCAATCGACAATAAAAGCATCAACGCCCAGAATGACCATTGTGTTCTACTCGTGCAACAGATCTACATATAGACACGGCTCTGATACCACTGTAGGGGTTCGTAGCATGGAAAACAAAAAATTTCTACCGCATGCAAACAAACAAGCCAAGATCTATCTACTAGATTGTAGCAACGAGTCGTTAGAGGAACTCACCCTCGAAGATTCCAAAGCGGTTAACGAGAGCAGATTCTCGTGGGTGATGTAGTCGTACTCTTGCCGATCTCAAGATCGCGTAGATGATCCTTCCGGCGCTGCGTTCCGGCAGCGCTCCCGCAGTCGGTCACACGTTCGGTACTCGACGAAGACCTTCCTCTCCCTTGTTCCAGCAGGCAGCGGAGGTTGTAGCACTCTCCTCGCGATTCCGGCAACACGACGGCGTGGTACCGGAAGTAGAGGGGAGATCTCGCAGGGCTGCGCCTTAAGCCGGAGCGAGTATGGTGGACTATGAGAGAGCCTTGGTGATCTAGGGTTTAGACACACCAATTAGAAGGGGCTAAACAGGCGGCTAGGGCAATTAGAAGCTCTAACTCGGCGGCTTGAGAGAAATCCCTAGGTTGTGGCTAGGGTTTAGGTTTAGAGGGAGGCCACTTGTGTGTCTAGGAGGGGAGCCCTGCCCCTCCTCTTATAGGTGGAGGGAGGCATGCCTGGGGAGGGGAGTCCCTCCCCAACTCGGACCCAAGGTGGGCCGGCGGTGGGAGGAGGAACTCCTCCCCCAAGTCGGTTAAAACCTCCTTCTCCTCTTTCCCAAAACTAGTCGTTTGACTTTCAAACCAGCCGTTTGACTTTTTCAAACTAGGATTTGAATAAACCCTCTATTTTGGTACAACGATGACACCTAGTACATGATGCAATCACATCAACTTGATATAACACATTCATGTACCCTTTCCCCTCCGGAGTGCCGGACATTCCGGAACCTTCTAGAACATTCCCGATGAAAACACCGGAACCATTCTCCAACTCCGAAACAGGACTTTCCTTATATGAATCTTATTCTCCGGATCTCCTCGTGATATCCCGGATTCCATCCGAGACTCCGAACAACATTCGGTCTCTTACTCATCATTCCATAACTATTCAAACAACGTCGAATCCTTAAGTGTGTCTCCCTACGGTTCGTGAATTATGCGGACATGATCGAGACACTTCTCCGAACAATAACCAATAGAGGAATCTGGAAATTCATATGGCTCCCACATATTTCTACGATTACTTTGCGATCGAATGAACCACTTACGTACGATACCAATTTCCTTTTGTCTCACGATAGTTTACTTATCCGAGGTTTTGATCGTCGGTATCTCTGCATACCTAGTTCAACCTCGTTACCGATAAGTACTCTTTTCTCGTTCCCGTGGTATGTGATCCCTTGTGAGCCAGTCACATGCTTGCAAGCTAATTGGATGACATTCCACCGAGAGGGGCCAGAGTATATCTATCGTTCATATGGATGGACAAATCCCACTCTTTATCCATGTGCCTCAACACATACTTTTCGAACACTCAATGCCACCTTTATAGCCACCCAGTTACGGTGTGGTGTTTGATGTCATCAAAGCATCCTTTCGGTGATGGTGATTAGCATGATCTCATGGTCGAAGGAATTAGGTTACTATGTATCAGAAAGCTTATAGCAAATCAACTATATTAAATGACTTGATCTTTATGCTACGCTTAACTATAGGAGTATGTCCATCACATCATTCTCCTAATGATATGACCCTGTTGTTAATAACATCTCTATGTTCATGATCAGGAAATCATGATCATATATTAACCAACAAGCTAGTTTAACAAGAGGCTTTACTAGGGACTCTTTTATGTTTACAAATCACACAAGTATTAATGTTTCCGGTTAATACAATTATAGCATGGTATGTAAACATTTATCATAAGTATGAAGATATGATAATAACCACTTTATTCTCTTGGGCATATCTCCAACAGGTCAACGTCAACGCCAACAAAAAGTTCTTCTCCACGAGCGACACCGTGCTCATACAAGTGTAAAATACGGGTCTAATCCCCGAAATTGAATACCGCAACAATTCAATCGTCATCAATAAACCTCGTCGTCTTCGTCTACCACGACCTCGCCGCCAGATTCGTAGTCTAATTTTTATTTTTTACTAAATTTATTTTCTTCTTGCAACTACTTCATCTACTCCGATAAATCAGCGGACAACTTCTATGCACCGGCCGTTCATGGAGAATTTCTCTCCTGCTCCCTCCGGCTCTGGCTCGTATGGCTTGTGTTGGTCCCTGTCTTCGCACGACCGATATTGGCAACATCGACGCGTGCCTTCGTCCCCTGCATGCTTCCGAGTTTGGCAAGCTCGGCAACGCATGTCTCCTAGCTCAACTACTCCAATTCAAACTACATCTACCTCAACTACTACGGTGAATTCTTCAGGCTCAACGACGACATCGACCACAACACAACGGCATCATCAAATTCATGACTTCATCAACGGCGACTACATCATCATTGGCATCATCGACCACGACTACAACGCCCTACTTCTGACTATATCGACATCCTCTCCAATCTCCGCCTTCGGATTATGCTTCAGTCAGACCGTTCGTGTCACTATCGATCCGACTGCGGGGAGTGTTAGAGTATATCACGGTTTAGACTATATTTCGTAGTTTAAGTTTGTAATCAAATTCTATCTCTAATAGTCTTCTTGTCCCCCAAGTCTTCTAATACTATATAAACAGCCTAAGGGCTTACGATATAATCACCTTTTATAATATCAATACAGATTAGCTATCCATCTGAAATTCTGATCGGACCACGCCCACACGAGTCCGTTCCCTTGTGTGGCCACCGATCAACACGTGCCCTTGAAAGCCCAAAGGCAGAGTATAGCAAAGAAAGAGAAGATTCAAAGACATGGTAGATACGAGAACGACTTAAGCAGAGAACCATTTTTCTTTTTTTTTCTTTGATGTGCCGTGCCTACCTGCCGCGGCATCAATCTTTCCGATGCGACCTCTGCGCCAACTGCAAAGGTATCTTCGTCCCTTCCACATATATTTCCCAGCCAAGATATGGTTGGGCGACTGAAGGTATATTTTTTCCATGATATCTTTGCTTGCTATAGCTAGGCTTGATTCGACTATAGCTAGGCTTGATTCGACCTAGCACTGCGCAATGGTGCTAAAGCTGTGGTGCTAGTTTGTCTTGATTTTACCTAACGGAGATGGGAGCTGTGCACTGCCGATGACGACAAGGAAAGTTGCAGTGAAGTCGCAAGTTCCAGAATGGGTGGAGAATGAAAAGAAAAAAAAATGACTTTTTGAGAGGAAAAAGAGATGCCACCCTGAGTGAGTGACCAAAATAGATAGGCTTGGAGAAACACAGCTAACGGAGATCGCTTTTCTGAACCGATCGGATGGTTGTTGTCACGTTGAGCCTGATAAACAAACCGCTACATTTTTAGGGATCAACGTACAAGTTGTTGTTGTCAAGTTGAGCCACCTGCCACATATCTCTCCTATTAGAACCTGATTCTTAGACGCATTGTTAACTATAGCGTGCAATTTTGGTTGCAGGCGACCGGTAAAATTTGGCGCGGTCGCACGGGCTGGCCCACCAACCGTGGCGACGTGATGTCTGCGCCACGGTACTGCTAATATTTTTCCCTAATAACAATGGTGTTATATTTTACTGGCACGCTACTACCGTTCGTTCGACGTCTATAAGACTTTCTCCACTGGTGAAAATATGCAGCCGTCGTTGAGTGTTTCGTAAAGGCACACGGCAAAGTATCACTCTTAAATTTGCATTCACTATGAGGTGTCAATTCTCATGGAAACCAACACATTTTGAGGTTATCTTGGTAATTGGACTTATTTTAACATTGGTAATGAGTCATGCGAGTAAAAGAGTAAAATGCACCAATAGTACTAAAAATATTTATATTAGGTCAGTTTAGTCCTAGAAACTTAGAAGTTCTAAACTTACCTCAAGTGAGTCATATGTGTCGTCCTAAACGGTGTGATGCAATACTGACCCATTCCACGTCAACAAGGAACCACGCCGACGTCGACAAGATCGAGTTAGTATGGAGATAACATATGTCATGTAAATTATGCATATTGGACAAGAACAAATTACTCTTTTTTATGCACGACAAGAAGAGCGACGACAACACCGAGACAATGACGAGTGATCCCACTTGGGATAATCATGACACCTAGCTTCTTTAACTCTCTTCTTCCTACCATTGAGGAAACGTATGAACTTCTGGGCATGGATGAACATAACAAAGAACTAACGGAGGAAGTCAAATGTTCATACTTATAATAAAAGGACAGAATGCAACAAAAAAAACTTATATAGAAAAATATCCTGCCATAGGCACCCAGGTAGACAAAGCAAGTCAGCAACACTCACTTGTACTACTTTTAGTATTTACATGTGCAGATTGAAACTTTTAGTGCTAAACCATCTATTCTCGGTACTTTTAGGACCGTGACTGCATATAAGAGCAATGTTTTACCAATTTCTAGAGTAATGAATTGTAAAATGAAATAAAATGTAAAACTTGTCAGAAAATACTTTTTTGGCGTGAAGTAATTATATTAGTATATATGTTGGGATAAATAGGACAAGTCAATATGCTAATTTAAATTGAATTTTTTGGTAGTTTTTAGTCATTTTCCTTTGTGAAGGCAACCCGCTGGTATGCTTATCTTATATTATTTTTAGCAGCAAAATGAACAAAAACACATAAATACATTTATTACAAGCTTAAATTATGCCAAATTATATGAAATTATTACAATCCATCTTTCTAACATTCTAAAATCCACAATTTTAAGTGATTAAGCACTTGAGGTGAAGAATTTTTGTTTGTTAGTTTCTATCAACATTTGTCATATATGAATATGCATAATATATTATGTTGTAGCTCAGAATAGTACTGAGCCAAAATGTTTTCACAAAGACACAAATAAATTATTGTAGGCGTTGTTGGACTCTAATCCATCAAGTGCAAATTTTCATGTTTTGATTTTAGAAAATAGGGTTGACAAACGAGGTTGCAAACCAAGTATTCCATAAGCTGGGAATTTTTATTACACTTTTTGACGACTATCCTATCTTTGCCTATTGCACACTCATGGACACACCTAGGACTCTCATATATGGTAGAGCTTCAGTGGTTCATGCAAATAGATGGCATACCTATATTGTTGGATAAGTGTCATGTTACAACCATCAAGAATAAGTAATGTAAACAATCTTCATCTTAGAGTACTCTTTATAAATATCTTATATCTTTTTTTCTATTTATCATAAAGGATATCTATATAGTATTCTAGAAACTTAGGGGGAAAAATCTGCGTGACTTTGCAAATGGTCTCAAAAGAAAGACGGACAGTTGTTCGATCGTGGGATTATTTTGTAACAAGGCCGCAAATATGTAAATATGTTGATGTTTACAGATACTCAATTACATATGGAACATGTGTCATGATACCTTGGTGATGATGAATTGATGATCACAGCCAAACAGTCAGCATGATACACGCAAGATGGAAACGAGAGGTCCTCGCAGGCCCTGGTCTAGGCCATTCAGTCACGAGACCTTTTCCTTGTGATCAACAAGTGCTAGAAAGCCAAGAGGGATAGTAGCAAATAAAGGAAAGATTCAAAGCTAGGCATGCAGCGACAGATATTCAAAGTGGCAGAGAAGACCATTCTTGCTTCGGTCCCCCACCTTAAATGGAAAGTTTTGGTGGGCTAGTTGGCGGACGGGTTGTGAGCGGGTCAAAGAGTCTCATATTGTTCATTTATATAGTTGTATATTATACGCAGACTCTAGTAAAAAAGACAGATCGATCGGCTAATATGTTTATGTACGGAACATGAATTCAAAGACAAATCGGTTAGCTGATACGTGTACGTACGGGACATGAATTAAAATGCAGATCGTGATATATGTACGTACGGGACATAAATTAAAAGGAAAATCGGTCAGCTGATATTTGTATGTACGGGCCCGAATTGGAACAGGGAGCTGACTCGGACCTGGTACCAACGATCAGGCCTGAAGATGTGGTCGTTGGCGGCGGCGACCGTGTCGCCTGAGTAGCCGACCATGCGGTCGTCGGGCTTGCCGGTGCCGGAGGGCGGCCGTTCGCCGACGAGGAACTCGACGCAGTGCGGGACGTGGTGGCCCATCGTGATATTGACGGCGTGGTAGGCGAGCTCGATGCGGTCGAAGGCCTCGGTCTGAGAACGCACCGCTCACGTCTCCCTGTACAGACGGAGTACACGTGTATGTATTTACAGATGAACAAACGAGTAATACGGGACAGATTTGGGGCCACGCGAAAAGGAGGTGGGCTTAAGAGCCAATTGCTAGGTGATAAACGAACAGATAAGGCTGCTCATAGTGGGAGTAACATAGGTAGTAGCATACATGCCACCTAGGCAAAAAGACTGATGTGGCAAACAATTAATAAGGAGAGAGGCAAATGGAGTAACATAATATGTTACCATCACATCACACTTCTCAATACAAAGTGAGTTTACAAATCAATTAATGAAGCTTTCTATATTACCACACATATGACACTCTCCACTATGAAGGTAGTAACTTAGACTAATAACATAAGCATGTTACTAGTCTAAGTTACTCCCCACTATGACCAGCCTAAGGCATCGATGCAAACGCAGGGTGGGAGACCGAAGCAGAAGTGCCATTCTTATTTTTCTAATGTGTTGCGTTTACCTGCCGGGGCATCTATCTCGCTCCGAGGCAACCCCCGCGCGCCAAGGTATCTCCGATGTCTTCCACATATATATTTTCCCGATTCGCTCAAGCAAACCTGCAGTTCACAGCGTTTCCGCTTCAAGAGCTGACTACAAGTGCAAGAGAGCATCGGAATTCAGAGGCCAAGTTGCAATAATGGGGGAAAGTAAAGAGCGATGCCACGCCGAGAGAACAAAGCAGCTAGGCCTCTGGAACTAGAGCCGGTGCCTTTTCTGTCGAGTTTAGATTCGTGTATTGGATTGGCACTAACCTGTCGGGATCGACGGACGGTTTTTCAGACAAGCTTAATTAGCACTAGTCCTTGCGCTTGTGAGGAAAGCCAAAAAATAATTTTGTTTTTAGCTTTATCGAAAGACTATATTAGGGCTCAAGGTGCATCGTGGATAGGCAACCGTGGCTGGTGTCCACTCCGTTTTTGGAGGCAGAAATCATGGGGAAATGGTCGGATGAAGCATCATCAACAGAGGCATGACATAGGGATTGGATGTCAAGCCTGTAGTTTGAACGGCCTAGCTGAGGTATATTCACCAGAGTACAAACCTTAAATTTGACGTTTTGGTGTCTTATTAAAGGCGGAATATTATTTAGTGGGAGTTGATGCTAGTAGAAAAAGGGTTTTTAGTTCGGTCCAGAGTCTAACACTAGTCCCGATTTGCTACGGAACGGGACTAGTATGAGCAATAGTCCTGTTTCGTACCTTTTTGGTGGCTAGGACCCGAGGAAACTCTAGTCCCGGGTCGTTTCGGATCTTTAGTCCCGGGTCATGATACGCCCGGGACTAAAGGGATCCAGGCATGGACAACACACTTTAGTCTCGGGCCGTGTGAGGGCCGCGGCAGGAAAAACTTAAAATGGCTATATCTTTTGCGTACAATATCAAAAAAAATGTACAACCTATCAAAATGTGCGGAAAAAATTGTGAGATCGATTTCAACAGCCTTAGGCTAATTTAGATTTTAAAATTCGAAAAGGAAAAACGTTATTTAAAAAAATAATTGTTTTTGCAATTTTATTTATTCCATATTTGGATTTCTCACATTTTTATGATAATTATTGATATATTATTTGTCAAATTTCGATTTACAGATTTAAAGATATTATTTATGCCATATTAAATGAATAAATGGCAAAAAATGAATAAAATATTATTTTATTTAGTTTTTTACTTTCATTGGATTAAAATATTATTATTACTTCTTTATTATTGTTTACTAAAATAGTTATTTGTAATTTCAAAAAATAAAGATATATGGCATATTGATATGGCTAATAGGATTGATATGGTAGTGTTGACAACAAGGTGTAAATGGGCTTCGCGCAAAAACATCCTGATGGAACAAAGAAGTTAAGAGCGCTGATGGTGGAATAGTGCTAGGATGGGTGACCGACTGAGAAGTTTGACCATAATGTAATTTGACCTAAGATTAAATATGCTTAGTGCTAAAAATGTTCCAAGTAAGAGGATTACGAGTCAAACAATTCGAAAATTCAAGAAAAAAATAGAAAACAAAATTCGAAAAATAAATTAAAAAAATTGAAAAAACAAATATTTAGTCCAGACCCGGGACTAAAGGTCCTTCGTGCCCCGTTGCAAAAAAGATCATGCAAAAACGTTCATACGATGGCCTCTAGTTCCGGATTGTAAAGTTACGGGCGTTTAGTCCCGATTTCGTAGTCCCGGGTGCAAAATCGGGACTATATGTCATTTTTCCACCGGTATGACATTCTCGTCGATAGTAAGTCGTCTGTGATGAGAGTTTATCAATCTCAAGACCCGACGTTCATTCTTTCAGAATCGGTCTTCAAGAGATGCTCATGTATTTATATTGCCTTTTTGCCAGTGTTCACGTCGCTGTCGCTAGAATAGGTGCACAAGATATATATTCCAGTGTGTTCGGATGTAAAGGGCCAAATTTTCCACGGTTAAACAATGACGTGCCGCGTGCGTCACCATGGCCATTGTGTTTTCATTAATTGGCTTAAACATGACATCTCTAGGGCAATCAGTACTAGCAGCACCACACTACTTGCAGCGGTAGGTCAAGCAGGGGTCCGTCCTATTCGGAAAACACACGTAGTCACGTAAAAGTACCAATTCTATTCGTAGTGAAGTACAAACATACTTCCTCCAATTTAAAATATAAGATATTTTATTTTTTGTGAAATTAATAAATTTAGATATTTGTTAGCGAATAGATTTGAAGTGAACTTATACACTAAAAGAAGGCTAGATATATTTGTTTCATAAAAGGTAAAACATCTTATATTATGGAACGGAGGAAGTACAAGCTAGTAATTTTTTTCCCCATCAGGTCGGAAAAAACCTTATACTGTCAACGCTGATTCGATATCTTGACAAGGATTACCGAGAATCTTTCCGTCTAAGATCAGGCAGAAGACTTCCACTAATAAAAGCAGTTCAATTGATCTCTCCAAATACAGGGCTAGGGCATCCCGTTTTGTCACCAGATACTTTTGTCTAGAACACAAGACACTTTTCCATCTTTCTTCGGCTTATCTACAGACTAGGGAATGTGGCGCGGCGTGAAGATAATTTATTTTAAACTGAATGCATAATTAAGCACGATGTTGATCTGGTGCAAGACAATGGACGGCATGAAGATTATAAAGTAATTGATGGATATATTCACAACGGTTGGTTAGAATAAACCGCTGAACACGGTGAGCAGGGTTGCCTACTCTAAACTAAGCTACTGCTGGTGAGTAGAGCTATCCAGACTACATCAGTTTATACTAAATAGGGGGACGCTAATTCTAACATATACCTATCCTTCTATTTCTTGAGTTCTTCCTGTCCTTGATCTTCAGCTGCACTGCGAAGGTGAGGATTGCTCGACCATATATAGAACTTCGCCTTCCAGACCGGTGTCATCATCGCCCTGTGCTTGTCATACATTGTACATCCAAAAACATTCATATGGAAATAATAATATCTCAAGATAAATAAATAACACGCGTGCACAAAGATGCATAAAATCTAGCTATGCCACCTGCGTAGTGAAGAAAGACAACAATTTATGAAAACAACTACACCATACCAGAGCTTTTGCGGGAGCTATAGCTTAGTACCTTATCCAAATCACTACACACGATTTTCAGTTCTGGCTTAATCATTTGAGATAAGAACCGAAGTCAACTGAACAAAGAGTAGATGGCACACAATCTAGTGCGAAGCACAGTTAATTATTTAAACTCTGATGAAATCAGAGTAATCCACCTGAATAAAATTCACAACAACACATCAAGTAATTCAGCTTGCATACTTGTCCCACATATTACTTCAACACAATACAGTATGTACCATCTTCAAGGAAAATTTCACCAATTAGTGGACAAATCTAGAGGTTGAGATTTGACTTATCAACACGAACCCAGTTGGCAAGAACACGGAGTGCTAAAAAGAGCTATTCTTCTCATAGAGCCTAAAAATAGCTAGAGTTCTAAGCCATATGGAGAAAAACAAAGTAGGAAAACTAGAGCAACTTTAGTCGAATCCTAGTTACTAATCCATTTATGCTATTTTAATTTAAGAGGTGCCTCTAAACAATAGGTATCTATCTTTATGTATGCTATTCACATCAGTTTCTCTATGGTAAGACAAAGATTTTCAATTACAGAGAATAAATGATAATGAAATAGCCCTTTAGTTGGGAGTCTTGGACCATCCAAAGTCAAGTGTTCTTGGCCGATTAAATTACTAAAAGGGGCAGCCAGAAGATATGACTTATTCACATGAAGAAGGGTTAGAAAGTGACAAACATACCTCGAATAATTTACACTTCACATAGATTTTATAGTGAAGACTGCAGAACACATAATTACCATTCCATAGCTATAAATAGCTTCAGCCATCTGTGAACTCTGTAAAACTCGTGTTGCTTACATCCACTCCTGGAGAAAATATTTGTCCCTATAAATAACAGAAGCATGAGCCCTGCTAATGTCGCCTCTCCACAATAACTTCCAAACTATAGGAGTAAGCATATAGATTCATCTGTGTATATGGCAAGCTATGACGTTGACATGAGTTCAAGCAGTTTTTGGATGCTAGCCAACACACGCATATAACAGAAGTAGTTCACATATTAACACACGCTTGTACAGTAGAAATATATGTCTATTTTAATTCACTTTTGCTTCGGTCCCCCACCCCCTCCTCCTCCCTCTTTCAAATTTTGACAAATAAAAACTTGATTCCGATTGTTTAGAGGATCGTACGAACCCACCCGAACTCTGTATGGTCCTATTAGACATATACTCACCATATATGTATGCTCATGTGCCTGCGGAAGACGAAAATCAGAAGTTATATAACAACAACAAAAAAAATTAAAATATGACATACAAAGACGTAGATCGCGATAATAGGAGGTGAGATCAGCCGGTCGAAACGTGGATTATACACAGTTCGACCGAGTACACATATACAAAGATAGACGTGATCTCGATATAGGTTTCGACCGGTCAAAAAAAACGGCCTATATAGCTTAAGTTTAGGGGTGGGGGACCGAAGCACTCCTCATTTTAATTTGCTAATCAACATGTAAGTTACATAATTTACTTTTTGTTTTACGTATATATAATCGGCATCAAATAAAATAATCTCGTTTGCTTAATCTAGAAAACATTATCTTTCTCAGGAAAATTTCTCCTTTGTAGCCAATCTTCAAGAATTCAGATGACCAGATATTGTCACGTAAACTTCTACAACATGATCAAAATCATGGAAAATATACACATATGAACTCTTAAATTAAGCAAAACTTCAGGATTCTGTGAAATTCTTATGCACAAAATATTTGAAGTCATTCTTAGCAATAGGATACATTCAGTGCATTTGGCCTATTGTGGATTGGGTTAACTAACGTTACCCTGACATGCCTCCTTGCCGAACCTCTGGATGCACAAATAAGCCAGCTAAAGTTGCAAAGACGATCTAGCCAGCTCGCTATGGACTGAAGATCAGACTGCTAAACTGAACCTGATGCTAGCCAAGAAAAAAACCTGAACTTGATGCAAAACGAAGGTACAGAAAGTTGACACTAAAGATTGAAGTGAACCCTGAAATTTAACCAAGTGAGATGTCCAAGTTGGTATAAAATCATCGAAATCTTAAACCAAGTGGAGTCTGAATATCAACAGTGTCAATATATGCATAGTCCGCAAGTTACAAAAAATTCAAAATCTTAAGCCAAGTCCCCTTTACCGTTCTTGTTTAAATTTTCGTTGATCTGTTTCTCCATCAGATGAACTAAAGGATGTTAGAGGCAAATTAAATACTCAAGCCTACAAAAGAAATACCAATAGATGAAAGTTAGCAAAATCAATCAACCTGAATTGAAGCTAGTTCATAATACCATGATCTGTGAGTGAGAAAGAAGTAAGAAGTGCCCAGAATTTGGAAAAAAAAAATATATGTGAAAACATACAACCTTATTGTAGCACCTCAAGAAACAAATATGATTCAGTATTACTGAAACCAGGATCACCTACACATAAGAACAAAGATATCTAGTAAGTCTTACATGAAAGGAACAAAGAAAATCACAAAGCAGAAGAGAAAGAAACATACCTATCGAACTTGGTACCTGCAGAGACGAATTTCATGTCTCCGAGCATCCATACCAATGGAAAGCTGAGACTTGCATCAACATCTGAGGAAACAACCAAGATAGACAAACCGGCAATTCTGCAGCTGAGTCGGCAAGTGAAATGGACGCAACACTCTCAGGAAGAACAGTCATATGACCTTCCCCGGACAATGGACGTGGAAGACATGCCAGTATGCCACCACTGTCGAGCAGGAAAAAACTGGCCACCGCCCCAACCTGCACAAACAGACGGAAACTGGCCCCATCGTCCACATGGTCCCAGCAACACCGCTGGCACATAGGCCTACCACGAAAACTAGAAGAAGCAAGAAGCATACAACGCAGTTTTTCTTCCACTACGTGGGGTACCAGGCTTATCTGCACCATACATATTGAGATCCGTGTTGCCTAATTTGCACACACAACCTTGACATTGTCCACTTCTCCTCCCTATAGGCAACAAAGTGTACGAGTCCATCTTGCTTGCTCTGCTCAGCTCGTACCCCAACACATGTCGTCCAGTTTGTCTCTTCGTTGATATCGCCGGTTCCAACCTCTTCCCCGTTGCTGCATCGCACCGACCCGTGCTCCCGGTCAGGAAGGAAGACAATGGGACAAACGGCGCCGGTGGCCTGGTCCTGGGAGCTGCCGATGCTTGGGGCCTCGACAACGAGGCGGACACCGCTGGATCGAGCACCACCACACTTTGTGGCCACATCAAGGCCATGGACGTCACCGAGGACCGCGGCATCAAGGCCTGTCTGTGCCCAGGCTCGTCAAGCTCGCTAACCAACTTGTGTGCAGCGTTTCCCCGATGGAAAGCTTAATGTGCCGATGGGACCTCGCCAGATCCGTTATTGATTAATTTTCCTAAAGGATCTTTCTTGATTGTTCTTCTTTGAATTGTTCTGAAGGAGTTGTTGTACATGAATCCGTGGTCCAGATCCATACATGGACATGTATTGCTGCAGAAATTGTTGTTGATTTCTTCAAGCAGATCCTAAATTTTCTGCGTCAAACAGATAGATTACGTAATGTCAGGAGGGCTTGCTAACAAGAAAGTAATATAGTCTAGGGAGCTTGTTGTAAATAAGCAACATGAATCTCAAAGTAAAAAAGACGAGACGAATGGCTGTAATATGCCCGGAAAATCCTCATATATGTAGAGTTGTATTTCCGAGAAGCATACCAGACTCTAGAGACCAGCGACATCCAGCAAGCCACGGATCGATCAGACACGTACAACCACGTATGAACAACCTATAGACAAAGACCAATGCATAATCGAAAATATAGCCAGATATCAATATACTCTGAATGAAAAATAGCGGTTTAACACAAAACTAGGAGAATTATTTTATACTGGCTAAATTCATAGACTATCAAAAGAATTTAGGGAGGCTTTCAGTTGCACTGGGACATCGTGCAATTAAATTCTCTGCCCAGTCTAAAGAGAGGGAGGACCCGGCATGTAAACGGAAGAATATTAGTTTGGTGCAAATTCAGTAGAAAAAACAGTGCATAGTAGAATGGCAATGCAATACCTTGAGGTAATCATATCCATCTTTCCACACTCCCACCCGTATCTTTCTCCGCTACTCTGTAATCATCTCTGACCATGTGTCTGCATTAGAAACTAATTCCAACTAAGAAGGATAGTGCACAAATATATTGGACATGGTTGATTTTAACACTCCTACGTAAGTTCAAGAATTTGAGTCCAATGAATGAGAAGCGAAGAATGATCATCGGTGTGTCAAAGCAAACAAAACTAAACAGCACAATATGACCCCCAATTGACGACCACGGCGGCGAGCAGTAGTACCTTAGGTGGCTGGCCAAGAGAGAGAAGGACCATCCTGCCGGCTCTGGCGCAGCCTCGGGGGACGGTTTCGTCTGCCTCTTCCAGGAATACGGGTAGGAGGTCGACGATAAGGATTGGCGGAGGGAATCGAGACCACCCGCCTCTACCATGAGAATAGGCGCGAGGTCAACGGCAAGGATCAGCGGCATCGACTTCCAGCTTTCCTCCGGCGTCTAGGCTTTCCCGCTGCTCTCCGCCGGTGTCGCGGCTCTCCCGTTCCTCCTTCTGATGGTGTTGGCAGGCGGCGTGGAACAGCTGGATGGTGCTTGACGTGGAGCACTTCGATGGAAACCCCAAGAGCAAGGTGTGATGAGCACAGCAGCAAGTCTTCCCTCAGTAGAGACCGAGGTTATCGAACCAGAAGGAGGAATAAAACGTCACACAGGTGTTGCAAGCAACGCGGACACCTGCACAACAAAAACTCAAGACTTTGCCCCAACGAATCAATGAGGTTGTCAAGCTCACCGGTTTGCCGTAACAAAGGATTAAACATATGGTGTGGAAGGTAATGATTTACAGCAAGTAAATAAGTAACAGTGAAGGATGTATCAATGGTAAAGATTGTACCGGGGTCCATAGTTCACTAGAGATGCTCTCCTTAGATAAACAACATGGCATGAAGGGTAAACAAATTATAGCAGGACAATTGATAGGAACTGAGCAAGGCATAACAGTGCAATTACTATTCAGAAATATCCTATGAGATTCGATTGGAAAATACAACAAGATACATAGACCGCCATCCAACTGCATCTATGACTATAAGTCCACCTTCAGGTTATCATCCGAACCCCCTCCAGTATTAAGTTGCAAGCAACAGACAACTGCTTTAAGCAAAGTGTGTAAGGTAAACAGTCCACATGTTCCATGAACAAGAGACCATTGTTTTCTCCCTAGTGGCAACGACACATCTACAACCGAAGAGATTATTGTCACTTCCCTTGGAAACTAGAGGCATGAACCCACTATCGAGCATAAATACCCCCTGTTGGAGTCACTAGCAACTACTTGGCCAAGATAGCTACTAACAACGGAGAGCATGCAAGATCACAAACAACACAGACATGATAGAATCATAAAAACAAAACCATTAATCAAACCAACATAATGATCTCAATATCCATCGGATCCCCGCAAACACAACATGCATGATTACAAATAGATTAGATCTTGATCATGACGGAGCTCACAAGATCTATACATGAAGCACAAAAGAGGAGATACAACCATCTAGCTACTACATGGACCCATAGTCCAAGGTGGAACTACTCACGCATCATACCAGAGAGAAGGCCTCCGGGATGATCTCCCCTCCGGCAGGGTGCCGGGAAGAACTTTAGATCCCCTCGATCTAGGGACGATGGTGGCGGCGGCTACAGACGGTTTCGTGGAGATTTGATCGGGTGCTTAGGGTTTCTGCATCGGGGGCTTCTGTTGGAGATATGCCCTAGAGGAAATAATAAATGTAGTTATTATTATATCTTTGTGTTTATGATAAATGTTTACATTCATGCTATTAACAAGGAAACATTAATACTTGTGTGATTTGTAAACTAAATTAGAGTCCCTAGTAAAGTCTCTTTATAATACTAGCTTATTGGTTAATAAATGATTGTGCTTTCCCTATCATGAACATTGAGATGTTATTAACAACAAGATCATATCGTTAGGAGAATGATATGATGGACATACTCCTATAGATAAGCGTAGCATAAAGATCAAGTCATTTTAATAGTTCAATTGGTATATGCTTTCTGATACATAGTAACCTAATTCCTTCGACCATGAGATCATGCTTATCACCATCACCGGAAGGATGCTTTGATGACATCAAATAGCACGCTGTAACTGGGTGGCTATAAAGGTGGCATTGAGTGTTCAGAAAGTATTGGTTAAGACACATGGATCAAGAATGGGATTTGTCCATCCATATGACGGATAGATATACTCTGGGCCCTCTCGGTGGAATGTCATCCAATTAGCTTGCAAGCATGTGACTGGATCACAAGGGATCACATATCACGGGAACGAGAAAAGAGTACTTATCGGTAACGAGGTTGAACTAGGTATGCAGAGATACCGACGATCAAAACCTCGGATAAGTAAACTATCATGAGACAAAGGGAAATTGGTATCGTATGTAAGTGGTTCATTCGATCGCAAAGTAATCATAGAAATATGTGGGAGCCATATGAATTCCAGATTCCTCTATTGGTTATTGTTCGGAGAAGTGTCTCGATCATGTCCGCATAATTCACGAACCGTAGGGAGACACACTTAAGGATTCGACGTTGTTGAGTAGTTATGGAATGATGAGTAAGAGACCAAATGTTGTTCGGAGTCTTGGATGGGATCCGGGATATCACGAGGAGATCCGGAATGGTCCAGAGAATAAGATTAATATAAGGAAAGTCCTGTTTCGGGGTTGGAGAATGGTTTCGGTGTTTTCATCGGGAATGTTCTAGAAGGTTCCGGAATGTCCAACACTCCGGAGGGGAAGGGTACATGAATGTGTCATAACAAGTTGGAATGGTTGCATCATGTACTAGGTGTCATCGCTGAACAAAATAAAGGGTTAAATCAAATCCTAGTTCGAAAAGTCAAACGCCAATTTGAAAAGTCAAACGGCTATTTTGTTTGATGGAGGGAGAGTAGGAAACCTACTTGGGGAGGAAGTCCCTCTCCCTCCCCCGTCGGCCTTGGAAGACGAGTTGGGGAGGGACTCCCCTCCCCTTGGCGCGCCCCCTCCACCTATATAAGGAGGGACAGGGCTGCCTCTCCAAGACACACCTTGCCCTCTCTAAACTCTAACCCTAGCCGCCGCCGCCCACCATAGCCGCCTCCGCCCTAAGGGTTTCTCCCAAGCCGCCGAGTTGGGGCTTCTAGTTGCCCTAGCCACCGGCCTAGCCCCTTCTACTTGGTGTGTATAAACCCTAGATCATCGAGGCTCTCTCATAGTCCACCATACTCGCTCCGGCTTAAGGCGAAGCCCTGCGAGATCTCCCCTCTACTTCCGGTACCACGCCGTCGTGCTGCCGGAACCGCGAGGAGAGTGCTACAACCTCCGCTGCCTGCTGGAACAAGGGAGAGGAAGGTCTTCGTCGAGTACCGAACGTGTGACCGACTGCGGAAGCACTGCCAGAACGCAGCGCCGGAAGGATCGTCTACACGATCTTGAGATCGAGAAGAGTACGACTACATCACCCACGAGAATCTGCTCTCGTTAAACACTTTGGAATCTTCGAGGGTGAGTTAGTCTATTGACTCGTTGCTACAATCTAGTAGATAGATCTTGGCTTGTTTGTTTGTATGTGGTAGAATTTTTTTGTTTTCCATGCTACGAACCCCTGAAGTGGTATCAGAGCCGTGTCTATATGTAGATCTGTTGCACGAGTAGAACACAATGGTCATTGTGAGCGGTGGTGCTTTTATTATCAATTGCTTCTTGTGTACTTTGCATCTTGCGGTATGATGGGATGAAGCGGCCCGGGCTAACCTTACATGACATCGTTCATGAGACTTGCTCCACGCTTAACATGCAACTAGTATTGCATAAGTGGCTTTGCGGGTGTCTGTCTCTCCCATTATAGTATAGATCTAATTTACAACGGGCACTTGATAGTTCAAACATCAACGTTGTGGTTCTTGTTCATAAGTTATATCGACACTTATTGAAACCCCCAAACCACGTAAAACATGCAAAGAAATTAGAGGCGTCTAACTTTGTTTTGCAGGGGTGTGCTGTGATGTGATATGGCCATGATTGTGATTATATTTCATGTATGCAATGTTCCTTATTGTAAGTTGGCAACCGGCAGGAGCCATATGGTTGTCTTTAATTTATGTTAAGACCCGCGTGTCTATTCAAAGTAGTTGTAATAGTTGAAGCCGGTGGACGACAACCATGGAGCAGCGTCATTGACCTTGATGCAATGCCGGTGATGATGGAGATCATGTTCGTGCTTGAAGATGGAGATCGGAATCACAAAGAAGAAAGGCCATATCATATCACATATTATGAATTGCATGTGATGTTAATCCTTTATGCATCTTGTATTGCTTAGTTAATGACGGTAGCATTATAAGATGATCCCTCATGCACATGAATTTCAAGTTCTAAAGTGTTCATCCTTAGTAAGCACCGTTGCTAAAGCTTGTTGTTTCGAAGCACCACGTGATGATCGGGTGTGTTAGATTCTGCAAGTGTATACAACGTGGGCAAGCCAGATTTGCTCATGCGGAAGCTAAGGTTTGATCTTGATGAGCCTAGCATGTACAGACATGGTCTCGGAACACGGATTACCGAAAGGTAAAGCATGAATCTTATAGTAGATATGATGAACATGTCGATTGTTCGCCATTGAAGCAACATCAACTCTCGTGATGATCGGTTTTGATGTGGTGGATTTGGTTTGTGTGATCACTAAAACAATGTGAGGGATATTGTTTTGAGTGGGAGTTCACCTAGATTAATTTAACTATTAATAAGAACTCAATTTGTCATAAACTTAGTCTAAACTATTGCAAATATGTTGTAGATCAATGGCGGCCCCTACCATCAATTTTAATGCGTTCCTAGAGAAAGAAAAGTTGAAAAACAATGGAAGCAACTTCGCCGATTGGTTCCGCAATTTGAGGATTTTCCTCACAGCTGGTAATTTGACCTATGTGCTGGATGCACCGCTGGGTGACCCACCTGCAGCTGATGCTCCCGATGAAGTAAAGAATGTTTACCTCGCTCGGAAGAATCAGTACTCCATAGTTCAGTATGCTATCTTGTATGGTTTGGAATCGGAGCTTCAGAATAGGTTTGAAGAGTCAGACCCATATGATATTGTCGAGGATCTCAAATTGATTTTTGAGACTCATGCGGCAATTGAAAGCTATGAGGCTTCTGAAAAGTTCTTTAACTGCAAGATGGAAGAAGGAAGCTCCGTCAGTGAGCATGTGCTTAAGATGTCTGGGCACGCAAACAAACTTCAAAGCTTGGGTATAGTGATTCCTAATGCTTTGGGGATTTACCGTGTCCTCCAATCACTACCACCAAGTTACAAGAACTTTGTGATGAACTACAATATGCAAAGCATGAACAAGCAGTTGCCAGAACTCTTCTCCATGTTAAAATCTGCAGAAGTGGAGATCAAGAAAGAGCACCAAGTGTTGATGGTCAATAAGACCACCAAATTCAAGAAAGAAAAGTCTAAGAAAAAGGGACACTTCAAGAAGGGTGGTAAGAAAGTTACCGCACCGACGAAGAAGACCAAGGCTGGACCCAAGCCTGATACAGAGTGCTTTTACTACAAAGGAGAAGGTCACTGGAAGCGGAATTGCCCTAAGTACTTGGCGGATTTGAAGAACGGCAACATCAAGAAGAAAGGTATATCCGATATACATGTTATTGATGTGTATCTCACTAGTACTCGTAGTAGTACCTGGTTATTTGATACTGGTTCGGTTGCTCATATTTGTAACTTGAAACAGGTGCTGCAGAATAAACGGAAGCTAGCGATGAACGAGGTGACGATGCGCGTGGGAAATGGATCAAAGGTTGATGTGATCGCGGTCGGCACGCTACCTCTTCATCTACCGTCGGGATTAGTTTTATAGTAAAATAATTGTTATTTGGTGCCTGCGTTAAGCATGAACATTATATCGGGATCTTGTTTATTGCGAGACGGTTACTTGTTTAAGTCCGAGAATAATGGTTGTTCGATTTATATGAGTAATATGTTTTATGAACATGCACCTTTGATAGATGGTCTATTCTTATTGAATCTCGATACTGGAAATACACATATTAATAAGATTGAAGCTAAACGTTTGAAATCAAGCGATAACTCGAACTATATGTGGCACTGTCGTCTTGGTCACATTGGAGTGAAGCGTATGAAGAAACTCCATTCCAATGGACTTCTTGAAACACTTGATTTCGAATCACTTGAAAGATGCAAAGCATGTCTGATGGGTAAAATGACTAAGACTCCATTTTCTGGTATGATGGAGCGAGCTACGGACTTATTGGAAATCATACATACCGATGTGTGTGCTCCAATGAGTGTAGCATCGCGCGGTGGTTATCGTTATGTTCTTACCTTCACGGATGACTTGAGTAGATATGGGTATATCTATTTCATGAAACATAAGTTCGAAACTTTCGAGAAGTTTAAGGAATTTCAAAGTGAGGTTGAGAATCAACGTAACAAGAAGATTAAATTTCTGCGTTCTGATCGTGGAGGTGAATATCTAAGTTACGAGTTTGGCGAGCATTTGAAGAAATGCGGAATACTTTCACAATTGACACCGCCGGGAACAACACAGCGTAATGGTGTGTCCGAACGTCATAAACGAAATCTCTTAGATATGGTTCGTTCTATGATGTCACTTACAGATTTACCGCTATCATTTTGGGGTTATGCATTAGAAACAGCCGCATTCACTTTAAATAGGGCACCATATAAATCCGTTGAAACGACACCATATGAATTATGGTTTTGGGAAGAAACCTAAATTGTCGTTCCTTAAAGTTTGGGTTTGCGAAGCCTATGTAAAGAAGTTACAGCCGGACAACCTTGAACCCAAAGAGGAAAAATGCGTCTTCATAGGATACCCAAAGGAAACTATTGGGTATACCTTCTATCATAGGTCCGAGGGCAAAATCTTCGTTGCCAAGAATGGATCCTTTCTAGAGAAGAAATTTCTCTCAAAAGAAGTGACTGGAAGGAAAGTAGAACTCGACGAGGTTGTCGAACCTTCTCTCGAAATTGCGAGTAGCGCAGCACCGGAAGAAGTTCATATGGTGCCTGCACCAATAAGAGAGGAAGCTAATGATGTTGATCATGAAACTTCGGTTGAAGTTGCTATAGAGCCTCGTAGGTCAACGAGAACTCGTACTACTCCTGATTGGTATGATCCCGTTATGAGTGTCATGTTGGTGGACAACACCGATGACCCTGCGACATATGAGGAAGTGATGATGAACCTAGATTCCAATAAATGGCAAGAAGCCATGAAATCCGAGATTGGATCCATGTACGAAAACCAAGTATGGAATTTGGTGGACTTACCGGATGGCCGGAAGGCTGTCGAGAACAAATGGATTTTCAAGAAGAAAACAGATGCTGATGGTAATGTTACTGTCTATAAAGCTTGACTTGTCGCAAAAGGGTATTGAAAAATTCAAGGAGTTGACAACGATGAGACTTTCTCACCAGTAGTGAAGCTAAAGTCTGTGAGGATTATGTTAGCAATCGCTGCATATTATGATTATGAGATATGGCAGATGGATGTTAAAACAGCGTTCCTCAATGGAGACATTGATGAAGAGTTGTATATGATGCAACCCAAAGGTTTTGTCGATCCTAAAGATGCTAACAAGGTATGCAAACTTCAACGGTCCATTTATGGATTGAAGAAAGCATCACGAAGTTGGAATCAACGTTTTGATAAGGTGATCAAAAGTTTTGGTTTTATACAAACTGATGGAGAAGCTTGTATTTACAAGAAAGTGAGTGGGATATCTGTAGCATTCTTAATACTATATATAGATGACATATTGTTGATTGGGAACGATGTAGACCTTCTTAATAGTGTCAAGGAATATTTGAATAATAGTTTTTCAATGAAAGATCTTGGCGAAGCAGCTTACATATTGGGCATAAAGATTTATAGAGATAGATCGAGACGTCTAATATCATTGTCACAAAGTACATATTTGGACAAAGTTCTAAAGAGGTTTGTAATGGAAGATAGCAAGAAAGGGTTCTTGCCCATGTTGCCCAATACGACCTTGAGTAAAACTCAAAGTCCGACAACGGCAGAAGATAGAGAAAGGATGAGTAAGACTCCCTATGCCTCAGCCATAGGATCTCTAATGTATGCCATGCTATGTACTAGACCCGACATTGCATATGCTGTTAATTTGACTAGCAGATATCAAAGTGATCCAGGAGTGGATCATTGGACAGCGGTCAAAAACATCCTTAAGTACTTGAGAAGAACTAAGGATATGGTTCTTTCTTATGGAGGTGATGAATAACTCGTTGTTAATGGTTACACCGATGCTAGTTGGAACACCGATCCGGATGATTCTAAATCACAATCCGGATACGTATTTATTTTGAATGGTGCAGCAGTTAGCTGGAGGAGTGCAAAGCAAAGCGTTGTGGCGAGATCTTCAACTGAATCGGAATACATGGCTGCTTTGGAGGCTTCGCAAGAAGCGATATGGATGAAAGAGTTCATTACAGAGCTGGGTGTGGTTCCTAGTGCGCTGGACCCAATGTCTATCTACTGTGATAACATGGGCGCCATAGCCAATGCGCAAGGTGGTAAACGGATGCCAATGACTACAACAATTATGCAAATTCACTTTGATTTAATTTATGATAAATAGTGTTCAACTTTTAATCATATTGTCGTTGAACTCCCACTCAAAACAATATCCCTCACATTGTTTTAGTGATCACACGAACCAAATCCACCATATCAAAACCGATCATCACTACAAGGAATCTAGCTATATATGACCCTCCATTTTCGTCACGAAATCGTCATAGTAGTCTGTTTGTGACGATTCTATGACGATTTTGAGATCGTCGAAAGCTGAGCGTCGCAAATGAACTATAACGACGATATTGGATCGTCATAACCGTTATGACGATCCCATATCGTCACGGGCGGTCTAGCCTCGCCAGGTCAGATCCTATGTGGCTGATCCGACGTGGCAAAATTATGATGAAACTAAACCGTCTTAAATTAAAATCAGCCCAGTCCACTTTGATGGTGTATATGGGCCTAGCCCAGCAAATTCTGGCTTGTTTATGTTTTTTCTATCAATTCACGTCCGTTACATGGGCACAGCCCATCAATTATTTTCTAATTTTAGGCCTTTTTACAGACTATTTATTTCTATTTTCGGCCTTTTTGTCAAGCGGGTCCAAATTGTCAGTTCCTTCCAGAGTTGGTCCCAGTTGTCAGTACCTTCAAGAGATGGTCCCAATCGTCAGGTTTTGGTTTTTTCACAGCTAATTAACAATCAATATTCCAATCAGAAAGCAGAAAGAAAATAGATGAAAATTTTTAAATAGGAGACAATACACAGTATGATAGTCAGCACAGTATGATATTCCAATCCGAGAATACACACATGGAATTCCCACTTTACATCACAACCAATTCAACCATCGAATCTTTCATACCCTGGAATCTACAAATTAAACTCTTAGCAGGTACTCTTGAACTTCTTCAGCACATAGCTCTTGTAAACAAGATGATGTTCTTTGTGTACTCGACCTCGGCCGTCTTTCGGCAGGTCAACCAATCAACAGCCTTGCATTTCAAACAGCTAAGTACCATTAGCACAGGAACAAATCACCAAAATGCGCATGTACAAAGCAATGGAAACGATGGAATTTGTACTTGGGGATAACAAGGAATCTTCCAAATTTATTGTGTTCTATTGATGAAGTTATAACATCAAAGTGTCCTATATGAGTCATGATAGTAATCATGATAGAATGAGCACACAAATGGCAAACATGCCGAATTAGAAGATCAAAAATGGATAAAATAAGCATGTACTAGAATTTCTGGAGCTTGCATAGATGGAACATTTTGAGAAAGAACTATGATTAAGCAGCATCAATTTAACTGGGAATACAACATTTCATTGATATTTTATAGAACTAAGTGTTCTGCAGAAACAGTAGTGGCAATACATAAAACAAACTTAACTAGCTAGAGAAAAAAGACGATTCATTATGATACAACATAGTATGAATGAATGATCCCAAGAAACAGTACATGAGAACAAAGCATGGCTAAAGAAAAGAAAGATGACATACTATTGTACAATATGGAACCAGGAGCTACCACATAAGACATTGCACTACTTCGGGAATTGTAAGATTTGTGCTGCTGCACGCCCGACTAGAGTTGCCCTGCAGCATTTTGTTCTTGACCGTTAGGACACAATATAAATCACGGGAATCAATATAAATCACCACTTTCACTCATTTTGAGGATCACTGAGAAGCAAGCTTCACCAGGCCTCAAACAAGAAGGCGCACTGGTTTCTGAGCTAACAGAGCTTCTAAGCCACACCCAATTCATGTTTCAGTTCAGCTTATCTCAACACTATGAGTTTATAAGATAAAATGGACTCATTTTCACAATTCAGTGCAAAGTAGAGCTGCACAGGGACCATGTTTTCTATCAGGGAGGATGGAAAAAATTTATCAGGAGCCCAGTAGCCTGCCCCACCATTTCACAATCCAACCCAATTGCATCTACTAACTAAAAATACCCCAGGAGAATCTCACCTTTCCTATCCTAGCCACAGCCCAACCCAAGCAGAGGAGAGCATCCGAGTCAGGCAAGCAACCACTATCCAGTACACCGAACAGCAGAGTCTCAGACGGTTGGCAGAGGATGAGGAGGAGGAACAGTACCTACGACCGGACATGGATTCGGCCGGGCTGGAACCGAAAGGCGACATCCGCGCGAGCGCGCCATAGCCCCCTCCCTCGTACGCCGACGGGCTCGGCGATGCCAGATGCTGGCGGTTCTCCGCGCACCCGTCCCGCTCCTCCACCTTCACCGCTGCCATCGCGCCCATCACCATCACTCACCGCTGCCGCCGCCGCCTGAAACCACCACAGCAACATCCACATCAGAGAATCCCCCCACGGGAACGTGTCGAGAAAGCACAAAAACCGAAGGGTCGGCAGCGACGGTGAGTTGAACCTGACAATACATAGCTGAACCTGATCAGATGTTACTGGAAGTTTCTCTTTTTAATAAAGAAGTGCATATTATAAGTCCCAACATGCAAGTATAGTTCAATGGTAACCAACGTTAAGTTTTAATAAGTGATATTATCAACCTGATGTGCTTTTACTCTTTACTAGCCTGGAACATAATAAATCATGGTAAAAAAGCACAAGGCATCTATCAAAAGCATCAAAGTAACTGTACATGCCCATTACAGAAATTCATAAAAGCTGGCCCAGCACTGTTGCATCAAGAAGGAACTCTGCATGTATTCACTCTCAAATCTAGCATTCTTTGACAAATACAGGAATACATAGGCCTGAGACATCTAAATTTGTATCAAGCAGTCAACGACAGGGATTCTCTGAATACTTAACAGTACCTTAATATGACCACTCTTATCATTAAAGCAAGGATCGTAAATAAGGCACTAAAAGAAGTCAGGAATACACTACCCAGGTCTTTGAGAAGAAAAACAATAATTGCGTAGTAGATAAAATGCTAAAAGAAACATGAAAGCAGGCCTCATAAAGAAGACAGGGCCAGGAACACGCTGCCTAGGTCTTCCAGAGAAAAGGAATACATACCCACTAAATGAACTGCCAAAGGAACATAAATAAGATACTTCCAGAAATACACTGCATTCTAAATAAATGACAAATTCTGCTGTACCAGTAACACGTGGCCTAATCCAACTAGAAATCTAATGACAATCCGATACAGATTGCGCATACATCAAAACAGCCAGACATGCCAAGAAAAGTCAATAGAGGTGCATAATATGTGAAGAAGCCCAGAGAATAACCACCCAAAATCGGATAAGAACGCAGTACATGAGTACAGATTCGCTGCACGTCGCCCAAACACATAAATGGCAAAATAGTCATGCCACTTTCCAGATTCCACATGACATTATTTACCAAGAACTGCAAAGGATAACTACTGTAAGAAGTGGCATCCAAATCTATCAAAACAAGGAAAGGATAATCAAAAGTTGCAACACGGTGGTATCCAGTATCCACCTGCTCCCAACGCCATCCCATGTTATGCTATGATCTCATTCCTGCTACCATTTTGTCCCAATTTGAACAGCGCGCATGCCTGATACACAACCCGAAACCTAAACTGAGCGATCGTGATATCCAGTATCAGAAACGTGCCGAGATGACATCAAAACTAATCAACAGGTGAAGGAACTCTTAGCGGAAGATTTATCAGAGACTAGGGATGGAGGGCCGTACGGACGAGGGATCATCACAGGCAGAGGAAGGTGCAAGTGCTGGGATGGATCCGTGTGCTGACCTGATGATCGATGTTGGAGACGTAGACCGTCCGGCGGATCACCTCGTCGCGCTGCGCCTGGCTGGTGCGGCTGTTGACCTGCCGCTTTCCCCCGTGGGGGTAGCCATCGCCGCCCCCGTACCCTCCAAACTTCTTCTGCGCGCAGGAACAAGGCAGATCAGACGGACACCGGCGACAGAAACAGAGGGGTCTGCGATGGGGCCGTCATCGCTGGATCCCCCTGCACAGGGCCGCCATCGACGGCGTAGACGAGCAGCGGGGCCCGGCCCACCTTGATGCCGTCAGATTCCTCGTAGCCGCCTCATCTTCTCTGGCCACTTCCTTTCGATCGCGTCCGGAACTGGGGGAGGTCACCGAGGCTGTGCCGGGGGGGGGCGGAGCTGAGCTCAGCGGGGGAGAGGGGTGGTAGACGGTGGATCGGCTGGAGGGGAGAGGGTGGTGGCTGTGTTGTGAATCAGGGAGTGGAGAGAATCGGCGGCGCAGAGATACGGCAAGGAAAGGGGCGGCGCGAGGGGGTGATCTAGGTTAGGGTTGGTGAGGCCGTGGGCATGGTGGGGTGGTGTGCTTCTTCGGGTGAGCTACCAACCATTGGATCGACTTTGAACGGTCCATATAACGCACATAAGGCTGATCCATGGGAAGCAGTTTCCCGTGTTTTGATTGGTTGGTTCAGAAAACACCTCAATTTTTGGATGGGTCTGCCATATTATGACGATTTCAACCAACAAAATTACGACGATTCTGAGCCTATCGTCATAATTTTGAAGGGGTTTGGCCCTCCTGGAGTGTCTAGCGACGACCTGGTGCAAATCGTCATAAAATTTATGACGATTTTTGCCATTGTCAAAATGGGAACGTCACAAGTTGACACATTTCTTGTAGTGCATCACGAGAGTTGATATAGCTTCAATGGCGAACAATCAACATGTTCATCATATCTACTATATGACTCATGCTTTACCTTTCGGTGATCCGTGTTCCTGAGACCATGTTTGTACATGCTAGGCTCGTCAAGATCAAACCTTAGCTTCTGCATGAGCAAATCTGGCTTGCCCACGTTGTATACACTTACGGAATCTAACACACCTGATCATCACGTGGTGCTTCGAAACAACAAGCTTTAGCAACGGTGCTAACTAAGGGTGAACACTTTATGACTTGAAATTCATGTGCATGAGGGATCATCTTATAATGCTACCGTCGTCTACTAAGCAATACAAGATGCATAAAGGATTAACATCACATGCAATTCATAATATGTGATATGATATGGCCTTTCTTCTTTGTGCTTCCGATCTCCATCTTCTAGCACGAACATGATCTCCATCATCACTGACATTGCATCAAGGTCAATGATGCTTCTCCATGGTTGTCGTCCACCGGCTTCAACTGTTACAACTACTTTGAATAGACACGCGGGTCTTAACAGAAATTAAAGACAACCATATGTCTCATGCCCGTTGCCGACTTACAATAAGGAACATTGCATACATCATATATAATCACAATCATGGCCATATCACATCACAGCACACCCCTGCAAAAAAAAGTTAGACGCCTCTAATTTCTTTGCATATTTTACGTGGTTTGGGGCTTTCAATAAGTGTCGATCTAACTTACGAACAAGAACCACAACATTGATACTAGTATTGTTAATCACCCGTTGTAAATTGGATCTTAACTATGCTAGGAGAAACAGGCACCCGCAAAGCCACTTATGCAATACAAGTTGCATGTCAAGCGTGGAGCAAGTCTCATGAACGATGTCATGTAAGGTTAGCCCGGGCCGCTTCATCCCAACATACCGCAAGATGCAAAGTACACAAGAAGCAATCGACAATAAAAGCATCAACGCCCACAATGACCATTGTGTTCTACTCGTGCAACAGATCTACATATAGACACGGCTCTGATACCACTGTAGGGGTTCGTAGCATGGAAAACAAAAAATTTCTACCGCATGCAAACAAACAAGCCAAGATCTATCTACTAGATTGTAGCAACGAGTCGTTAGAGGAACTCACCCTCGAAGATTCCAAAGCGGTTAACGAGAGCAGATTCTCGTGGGTGATGTAGTCGTACTCTTGTCGATCTCAAGATCGCGTAGATGATCCTTCCGGCGCTGCGTTCCGGCAGCGCTCCCGCAGTCGGCCACACGTTCGGTACTCGACGAAGACCTTCCTCTCCCTTGTTCCAGCAGGCAGCGGAGGTTGTAGCACTCTCCTCGCGATTCCGGCAACACGACGGCGTGGTACCGGAAGTAGAGGGGAGATCTCGCAGGGCTTCGCCTTAAGCCGGAGCGAGTATGGTGGACTATGAGAGAGCCTTGGTGATCTAGGGTTTAGACACACCAATTAGAAGGGGCTACACCAGCGGCTAGGGCAATTAGAAGCTCTAACTCGGCGGCTTGAGAGAAATCCTAGGCTGTGGCTAGGGTTTAGGTTTAGAGGGAGGCCACTTGTGTGTCTAGGAGGGGAGCCCTGCCCCTCCTCTTATAGGTGGAGGGAGGCGTGCCTGGGGAGGGGAGTCCCTCCCCAACTCGGACCCAAGGTGGGCCGGCGGTGGGAGGAGGAACTCCTCCCCCAAGTCGGTTAAAACCTCCTTCTCCTCTTTCCCAAAACTAGCCGTTTGACTTTCAAACCAGCCGTTTGACTTTTTCAAACTAGGATTTGAATAAACCCTCTATTTTGGTACAACGATGACACCTAGTACATGATGCAATCACATCAACTTGATATAACACATTCATGTACCCTTTCCCCTCCGGAGTGCCGGACATTCCGGAACCTTCTAGAACATTCCCGATGAAAACACCGGAACCATTCTCCAACTCCGAAACAGGACTTTCCTTATATGAATCTTATTCTCCGGACCATTCCGGATCTCCTCGTGATATCCCGGATTCCATCCGAGACTCCGAACAACATTCGGTCTCTTACTCATCATTCCATAACTATTCAAACAACGTCGAATCCTTAAGTGTGTCTCCCTACGGTTCGTGAATTATGCGGACATGATCGAGACACTTCTCCGAACAATAACCAATAGAGGAATCTGGAAATTCATATGGCTCCCACATATTTCTACGATTACTTTGCGATCGAATGAACCACTTACATACGATACCAATTTCCTTTTGTCTCACGATAGTTTACTTATCCGAGGTTTTGATCGTCGGTATCTCTGCATACCTAGTTCAACCTCGTTACCGATAAGTACTCTTTTCTCGTTCCCGTGGTATGTGATCCCTTGTGAGCCAGTCACATGCTTGCAAGCTAATTGGATGACATTCCACCGAGAGGGACCAGAGTATATCTATCTTTCATATGGATGGACAAATCCCACTCTTTATCCATGTGCCTCAACACATACTTTTCGAACACTCAATGCCACCTTTATAGCCACCCAGTTACGGTGTGGTGTTTGATGTCATCAAAGCATCCTTCCGGTGATGGTGATTAGCATCATCTCATGGTCGAAGGAATTAGGTTACTATGTATCAGAAAGCTTATAGCAAATCAACTATATTAAATGACTTGATCTTTATGCTACGCTTAACTATAGGAGTATGTCCATCACATCATTCTCCTAATGATATGACCCTGTTGTTAATAACATCTCTATGTTCATGATCAGGAAACCATGATCATATATTAACCAACAAGCTAGTTTAACAAGAGGCTTTACTAGGGACTCTTTTATGTTTACAAATCACACAAGTATTAATGTTTCCGGTTAATACAATTATAGGTATGTAAACATTTATCATAAGTATGAAGATATGATAATAACCACTTTATTCTCTTAGGCATATCTCCAACAGGTCAACGTCAACGCCAACAAAAAGTTCTTCTCCACGAGCGACACCGTGCTCATACAAGTGGAAAATACGGGTCTAATCCCCGAAATTGAATACCGCAACAATTCAATCGTCATCAATAAACCTCGTCGTCTTCGTCTACCACGACCTCGCCGCCAGATTCGTAGTCTAATTTTTATTTTTTACTAAATTTATTTTCTTCTTGCAACTACTTCATCTACTCCGATAAATCAGCGGACAACTTCTATGCACCGGCCGTTCATGGAGAATTTCTCTCCTGCTCCCTCCGGCTCTGGCTCGTATGGCTTGTGTTGGTCCCTGTCTTCGCACGACCGATATTGGCAACATCGACGCGTGCCTTCGTCCCCTGCATGCTTCCGAGTTTGGCAAGCTCGGCAACGCATGTCTCCTAGCTCAACTACTCCAATTCAAACTACATCTACCTCAACTACTACGGTGAATTCTTCAGGCTCAACGACGACATCGACCACAACACAACGGCATCATCAAATTCATGACTTCATCAACGGCGACTACATCATCATTGGCATCATCGACCACGACTACAACGCCCTACTTCTGACTATATCGACATCCTCTCCAATCTCCGTCTTCGGATTATGCTTCAGTCAGACCGTTCGTGTCACTATCGATCCGACTGCGGGGAGTGTTAGAGTATATCACGGTTTAGACTATATTTCGTAGTTTAAGTTTGTAATCAAATTCTATCTCTAATAGTCTTCTTGTCCCCCAAGTCTTCTAATACTATATAAACAGCCTAAGGGCTTACGATATAATCACCTTTTGTAATATCAATACAGATAATATTCCGCAATTCTACAGTAGCTATCCATCTGAAATTCTGATCGGACCACGCCCACACGAGTCCGTTCCCTTGTGTGGCCACCGATCAACACGTGCCCTTGAAAGCCCAAAGGCAGAGTATAGCAAAGAAAGAGAAGATTCAAAGACATGGTAGATACGAGAACGACTTAAGCAGAGAACCATTTTTCTTTTTTTTCTTTGATGTGCCGTGCCTACCTGCCGCGGCATCAATCTTTCCGATGCGACCTCTGCGCCAACTGCAAAGGTATCTTCGTCCCTTCCACATATATTTCCCAGCCAAGATATGGTTGGGCGACTGAAGGTATATTTTTTCCATGATATCTTTGCTTGCTATAGCTAGGCTTGATTCGACCTAGCACTGCGCAATGGTGCTAAAGCTGTGGTGCTAGTTTGTCTTGATTTTACCTAACGGAGATGGGAGCTGTGCACTGCCGATGACGACAAGGAAAGTTGCAGTGAAGTCGCAAGTTCCAGAATGGGTGGAGAATGAAAAGAAAAAAAAATGACTTTTTGAGAGGAAAAAGAGATGCCACCCTGAGTGAGTGACCAAAATAGATAGGCTTGGAGAAACACAGCTAACGGAGATCGCTTTTCTGAACCGATCGGATGGTTGTTGTCACGTTGAGCCTGATAAACAAACCGCTACATTTTTAGGGATCAACGTACAAGTTGTTGTTGTCAAGTTGAGCCACCTGCCACATATCTCTCCTATTAGAACCTGATTCTTAGACGCATTGTTAACTATAGCGTGCAATTTTGGTTGCAGGCGACCGGTAAAATTTGGCGCGGTCGCACGGGCTGGCCCACCAACCGTGGCGACGTGATGTCTGCGCCACGGTACTGCTAATATTTTTCCCTAATAACAATGGTGTTATATTTTACTGGCACGCTACTACCGTTCGTTCGACGTCTATAAGACTTTCTTCACTGGTGAAAATATGCAGCCGTCGTTGAGTGTTTCGTAAAGGCACACGGCAAAGTATCACTCTTAAATTTGCATTCACTATGAGGTGTCAATTCTCATGGAAACCAACACATTTTGAGGTTATCTTGGTAATTGGACTTATTTTAACATTGGTAATGAGTCATGCGAGTAAAAGAGTAAAATGCACCAATAGTACTAAAAATATTTATATTAGGTCAGTTTAGTCCTAGAAACTTAGAAGTTCTAAACTTACCTCAAGTGAGTCATATGTGTCGTCCTAAACGGTGTGATGCAATACTGACCCATTCCACGTCAACAAGGAACCACGCCGACGTCGACAAGATCGAGTTAGTATGGAGATAACATATGTCATGTAAATTATGCATATTGGACAAGAACAAATTACTCTTTTTTATGCACGGCAAGAAGAGCGGCGACAACACCGAGACAATGACGAGTGATCCCACTTGGGATAATCATGACACCTAGCTTCTTTAACTCTCTTCTTCCTACCATTGAGGAAACGTATGAACTTCTGGGCATGGATGAACATAACAAAGAACTAACGGAGGAAGTCAAATGTTCATACTTATAATAAAAGGACAGAATGCAACAAAAAAAACTTATATAGAAAAATATCCTGCCATAGGCACCCAGGTAGACAAAGCAAGTCAGCAACACTCACTTGTGCTACTTTTAGTATTTATATGTGCAGATTGAAACTTTTAGTGCTAAACCATCTATTCTCGGTACTTTTAGGACCGTGACTGCATATAAGAGCAATGTTTTACCAATTTCTAGAGTAATTAATTGTAAAATGAAATAAAATGTAAAACTTGTCAGAAAATACTTTTTTGGCGTGAAGTAATTATATTAGTATATATGTTGGGATAAATAGGACAAGTCAATATGCTAATTTAAATTGAATTTTTTGGTAGTTTTTAGTCATTTTCCTTTGTGAAGGCAACCCGCTGGTATGCTTATCTTATATTATTTTTAGCAGCAAAATGAACAAAAACACATAAATACATCTATTACAAGCTTAAATTATGCCAAATTATATGAAATTATTACAATCCATCTTTCTAACATTCTAAAATCCACAATTTTAAGTGATTAAGCACTTGAGGTGAAGAATTTTTGTTTGTTAGTTTCTATCAACATTTGTCATATATGAATATGCATAATATATTATGTTGTAGCTCAGAATAGTACTGAGCCAAAATGTTTTCACAAAGACACAAATAAATTATTGTAGGCGTTGTTGGACTCTAATCCATCAAGTGCAAATTTTCATGTTTTGATTTTAAAAAATAGGGTTGACAAACGAGGTTGCAAACCAAGTATTCCATAAGCTGGGAATTTTTATTACACTTTTTGACGACTATCCTATCTTTGCCTATTGCACACTCATGGACACACCTAGGACTCTCATATATGGTAGAGCTTCAGTGGTTCATGCAAATAGATGGCATACCTATATTGTTGGATAAGTGTCATGTTACAACCATCAAGAATAAGTAATGTAAACAATCTTCATCTTAGAGTACTCTTTATAAATATATTATATCTTTCTTTCTATTTATCATAAAGGATATCTATATAGTATTCTAGAAACTTAGGGGGAAAAATCTGCGTGACTTTGCAAATGGTCTCAAAAGAAAGACGGACAGTTGTTCGATCGTGGGATTATTTTGTAACAAGGCCGTAAATATGTAAATATGTTGATGTTTACAGATACTCAATTACATATGGAACATGTGTCATGATACCTTGGTGATGATGAATTGATGATCACAGCCAAACAGTCAGCATGATACACGCAAGATGGAAACGAGAGGTCCTCGCAGGCCCTGGTCTAGGCCATTCAGTCACGAGACCTTTTCCTTGTGATCAACAAGTGCTAGAAAGCCAAGAGGGATAGTAGCAAATAAAGGAAAGATTCAAAGCTAGGCATGCAGCGACAGATATTCAAAGTGGCAGAGAAGACCATTCTTGCTTCGGTCCCCCACCTTAAATGGAAAGTTTTGGTGGGCTAGTTGGCGGACGGGTTGTGAGCGGGTCAAAGAGTCTCATATTGTTCATTTATATAGTTGTATATTATACGCAGACTCTAGTAAAAAAGACAGACCGATCAGCTAATATGTTTATGTACGGAACATGAATTCAAAGACAAATCGATTAGCTGATATGTGTACGTACGGGACATGAATTAAAATGCAGATCGTGATATATGTACGTACGGGACATAAATTAAAAGGAAAATCGGTCAGCTGATATTTGTATGTACGGGCCCGAATTGGAACAGGGAGCTGACTCGGACCTGGTACCAACGATCAGACCTGAAGATGTGGTCGTTGGCGGCGGCGACCGTGTCGCCTGAGTAGCCGACCATGCGGTCGTCGGGTTCGCCGACGAGGAACTCGACGCAGTGCGGGACGTGGTGGCCCATCGTGATATTGACGGCGTGGTAGGCGAGCTCGATGCGGTCGAAGGCCTCGGTCTGAGAACGCACCGCTCACGTCTCCCTGTACAGACGGAGTACACGTGTATGTATTTGCAGATGAACAAACGAGTAATACGGGACAGATTTGGGGCCACGCGAAAAGGAGGTGGGCTTAAGAGCCAATTGCTAGGTGATAAACGGACAGATAAGGCTGCTCATAGTGGGAGTAACATAGGTAGTAACATACATGCCACCTAGGCAAAAAAAGTGATGTGGCAAACAATTAATGAGGAGAGGCAAATGGAGTAACATAATATGTTACCATCACATCACACTTCTCAATACAAAGTGAGTTTACAAATCAATTAATGAAGCTTTCTATATTACCACACATATGACACTCTCCACTATGGAGGTAGTAACTTAGACTAATAACATAAGCATGTTACTAGTCTAAGTTACTCCCCACTATGACCAGCCTAAGGCATCGATGCAAACGCAGGGTGGGAGACCGAAGCAGAAGTGCCATTCTTATTTTTCTAATGTGTTGCGTTTACCTGCCGGGGCATCTATCTCGCTCCGAGGCAACCCCCGCGCGCCAAGGTATCTCCGATGTCTTCCACATATATATTTTCCCGATTCGCTCAAGCAAACCTGCAGTTCACAGCGTTTCCGCTTCAAGAGCTGACTACAAGTGCAAGAGAGCATCGGAATTCAGAGGCCAAGTTGCAATAATGGGGGAAAGTAAAGAGCGATGCCACGCCGAGAGAACAAAGCAGCTAGGCCTCTGGAACTAGAGCCGGTGCCTTTTCTGTCGAGTTTAGATTCGTGTATTGGATTGGCACTAACCTGTCGGGATCGACGGACGGTTTTTCAGACAAGCTTAATTAGCACTAGTCCTTGCGCTTGTGAGGAAAGCCAAAAAATAATTTTGTTTTTAGCTTTATCGAAAGACTATATTAGGGCTCAAGGTGCATCGTGGATAGGGAACCGTGGCTGGTGTCCACTCCGTTTTTGGAGGCAGAAATCATGGGGAAATGGTCGGATGAAGCATCATCAACAGAGGCATGACATAGGGATTGGATGTCAAGCCTGTAGTTTGAACGGCCTAGCTGAGGTATATTCACCAGAGTACAAACCTTAAATTTGACGTTTTGGTGTCTTATTAAAGGCGGAATATTATTTAGTGGGAGTTGATGCTAGTAGAAAAAGGGTTTTTAGTTCGGTCCAGAGTCTAACACTAGTCCCGATTTGTTACGGAACGGGACTAGTATGAGCAATAGTCCTGTTTCGTACCTTTTTGGTGGCTAGGACCCGAGGAAACTCTAGTCCCGGGTCGTTTCGGATCTTTAGTCCCGGGTCATGATACGCCCGGGACTAAAGGGATCCAGGCATGGACAACACACTTTAGTCTCGGGCCGTGTGAGGGCCGCGGCAGGAAAAACTTAAAATGGCTATATCTTTTGCGTACAATATCGAAAAAAATGTACAACCTATCAAAATGTGCGGAAAAAATTGTGAGATCGATTTCAACAGCCTTAGGCTAATTTAGATTTTAAAATTCGAAAAGGAAAAACGTTATTTAAAAAAATAATTGTTTTTGCAATTTTATTTATTCCATATTTGGATTTCTCACATTTTTATGATAATTATTGATATATTATTTGTCAAATTTCGATTTATAGATTTAAAGATATTATTTATGCCATATTAAATGAATAAATGGCAAAAAATGAATAAAATATTATTTTATTTAGTTTTTTACTTTCATTGGATTAAAATATTATTATTACTTCTTTATTATTGTTTACTAAAATAGTTATTTGTAATTTCAAAAAATAAAGATATATGGCATATTGATATGGCTAATAGGATTGATATGGTAGTGTTGACAACAAGGTGTAAATGGGCTTCGCGCAAAAACATCCTGATGGAACAAAGAAGTTAAGAGCGCTGATGGTGGAATAGTGCTAGGATGGGTGACCGACTGAGAAGTTTGACCATAATGTAATTTGACCTAAGATAAAATATGCTTAGTGCTAAAAATGTTCCAAGTAAGAGGATTACAAGTCAAACAATTCGAAAATTCAAGAAAAAAATAGAAAACAAAATTCAAAAAATAAATTAAAAAAATTGAAAAAACAAATATTTAGTCCAGACCCGGGACTAAAGGTCCTTCGTGCCCCGTTGCAAAAAGATCATGCAAAAACGTTCATACGATGGCCTCTAGTTCCGGATTGTAAAGTTACGGGCATTTTTTTCCCGATTTCGTAGTCCCGGGTGCAAAATCGGGACTATATGTCATTTTTCCACCAGTATGACATTCTCGTCGATAGTAAGTCGTCTGTGGTGAGAGTTTATCAATCTCAAGACCCGACGTTCATTCTTTCAGAATCGGTCTTCAAGAGATGCTCATGTATTTATATTGGTTACCTCTATAAACAGTGTAATCTCTGATTTCCATTATGCCTTTTTGCCAGTGTTCACGTCGCTGTCGCTAGAATAGGTGCACAAGATATATATTCCAGTGTGTTCGGATGTAAAGGGCCAAATTTTCCACGGTTAAACAATGACGTGCCGCGTGCGTCACCATGGCCATTGTGTTTTCATTAATTGGCTTAAACATGACATCTCTAGGGCAATCAGTACTAGCAGCACCACACTACTTGCAGCGGTAGGTCAAGCAGGGGTCCGTCCTATTCGGAAAACACACGTAGTCACGTAAAAGTACCAATTCTATTCGTAGTGAAGTACAAACATACTCCCTCCAATTTAAAATATAAGATATTTTATTTTTTGTAAAATTAATAAATTTAGATATTTGTTAGCGAATAGATTTGAAGTGAACTTATACGCTAAAAGAAGGCTAGATATATTTGTTTCATAAAAGGTAAAACATTTTATATTATGGAACGGAGGAAGTACAAGCTAGTAATTTTTTTCCCCATCAGGTCGGAAAAAACCTTATACTGTCAACGCTGATTCGATATCTTGACAAGGATTACCGAGAATCTTTCCGTCTAAGATCAGGCAGAAGACTTCCACTAATAAAAGCAGTTCAATTGATCTCTCCAGATACAGGGCTAGGGCATCCCGTTTTGTCACCAGATACTTTTGTCTAGAACACAAGACACTTTTCCATCTTTCTTCGGCTTATCTACAGACTAGGGAATGTGGCGCGGCGTGAAGATAATTTATTTTAAACTGAATGCATCATTAAGCACGATGTTGATCTGGTGCAAGACAATGGATGGCATGAAGATTATAAAGTAATTGATGGATATATTCACAACGGTTGGTTAGAATAAACCGCTGAACACGGTGAGCAGGGTTGCCTACTCTAAACTAAGCTACCGCTGGTGAGTAGAGCTATCCAGACTACATCAGTTTATACTAAATAGGGGGACGCTAATTCTAACATATACCTATCCTTCTATTTCTTGAGTTCTTCCTGTCCTTGATCTTCAGCTGCACTGCGAAGGTGAGGATTGCTCGACCATATATAGAACTTCGCCTTCCAGACCGGTGTCATCATCGCCCTGTGCTTGTCATACATTGTACATCCAAAAACATTCATATGGAAATAATAATATCTCAAGATAAATAAATAACACGCGTGCACAAAGATGCATAAAATCTAGCTATGCCACCTGCGTAGTGAAGAAAGACAACAATTTATGAAAACAACTACACCATACCAGAGCTTTTGCGGGAGCTATAGCTTAGTACCTTATCCAAATCACTACACACGATTTTTAGTTCTGGCTTAATCATTTGAGATAAGAACCGCTGAAGTCAACTGAACAAAGAGTAGATGGCACACAATCTAGTGCGAAGCACAGTTAATTATTTAAACTCTGATGAAATCAGAGTAATCCACCTGAATAAAATTCACGACAACACATCAAGTAATTCAGCTTGCATACTTGTCCCACATATTACTTCAACACAATACAGTATGTACCATCTTCAAGGAAAATTTCACCAATTAGTGGACAAATCTAGAGGTTGAGATTTGACTTATCAACACGAACCCAGTTGGCAAGAACACGGAGTGCTAAAAAGAGCTATTCTTCTCATAGAGCCTAAAAATAGCTAGAGTTCTAAGCCATATGGAGAAAAACAAAGTAGGAAAACTAGAGCAACTTTAGTCGAATCCTAGTTACTAATCCATTTATGCTATTTTAATTTAAGAGGTGCCTCTAAACAATAGGTATCTATCTTTATGTATGCTATTCACATCAGTTTCTCTATGGTAAGACAAAGATTTTCAATTACAGAGAATAAATGATAATGAAATAGCCCTTTAGTTGGGAGTCTTGGACCATCCAAAGTCAAGTGTTCTTGGCCGATTAAATTACTAAAAGGGGCAGCCAGAAGATATGACTTATTCACATGAAGAAGGGTTAGAAAGTGACAAACATACCTCGAATAATTTACACTTCACATAGAGAAACATTTTATAGTGAAGACTGCAGAACACATAATTACCATTCCATAGCTATAAATAGCTTCAGCCATCTGTGAACTCTGTAAAACTCGTGTTGCTTACATCCACTCCTGGAGAAAATATTTGTCCCTATAAATAACAGAAGCATGAGCCCTGCTAATGTCGCCTCTCCACAATAACTTCCAAACTATAGGAGTAAGCATATAGATTCATCTGTGTATATGGCAAGCTATGACGTTGACATGAGTTCAAGCAGTTTTTGGATGCTAGCCAACACACGCATATAACAGAAGTAGTTCACATATTAACACACGCTTGTACAGTAGAAATATATGTCTATTTTAATTCACTTTTGCTTTGGTCCCCCACCCCCTCCTCCTCCCTCTTTCAAATTTTGACAAATAAAAACTTGATTCCGATTGTTTAGAGGATCGTACGAACCCACCCGAACTCTGTATGGTCCTCTTAGACGTATACTCACCATATACGTATGCTCATGTGCCTGCGGAAGACGAAAATCAGAAGTTATATAACAACAACAAAAAAAATTAAAATATGACATACAAAGACGTAGATCGCGATAATAGGAGGTGAGATCAGCCGGTCGAAACGTGGATTATACACAGTTCGACCGAGTACACATATACAAAGATAGACGTGATCTCGATATAGGTTTCGACCGGTCAAAAAAAAACGGCCTATATAGCTTAAGTTTAGGGGTGGGGGACCGAAGCACTCCTCATTTTAATTTGCTAATCAACATGTAAGTTACATAATTTACTTTTTGTTTTACGTATATATAATCGGCATCAAATAAAATAATCTCGTTTGCTTAATCTAGAAAACATTATCTTTCTCAGGAAAATTTCTCCTTTGTAGCCAATCTTCAAGAATTCAGATGACCAGATATTGTCACGTAAACTTCTACAACATGATCAAAATCATGGAAAATATACACATATGAACGCTTAAATTAAGCAAAACTTCAGGATTCTGTGAAATTCTTATGCACAAAATATTTGAAGCCATTCTTAGCAATAGGATACATTCAGTGCATTTGGCCTATTGTGGATTGGGTTAACTAACGTTACCCTGACATGCCTCCTTGCCGAACCTCTGGATGCACAAATAAGCCAGCTAAAGTTGCAAAGCCGATCTAGCCAGCTCGCTATGGACTGAAGATCAGACTGCTAAACTGAACCTGATGCTAGCCAAGAAAAAAACCTGAACTTGATGCAAAACGAAGGTACAGAAAGTTGACACTAAAGATTGAAGTGAACCCTGAAATTTAACCAAGTGAGATGTCCAAGTTGGTATAAAATCATCGAAATCTTAAACCAAGTGGAGTCTGAATATCAACAGTGTCAATATATGCATAGTCCGCAAGTTACAAAAAATTCAAAATCTTAAGCCAAGTCCCCTTTACCGTTCTTGTTTAAATTTTCGTTGATCTGTTTCTCCATCAGATGAACTAAAGGATGTTAGAGGCAAATTAAATACTCAAGCCTACAAAAGAAATACCAATAGATGAAAGTTAGCAAAATCAATCAACCTGAATTGAAGCTAGTTCATAATACCATGATCTGTGAGTGAGAAAGAAGTAAGAAGTGCCCAGAATTTGGAAAAAAAAATATATGTGAAAACATACAACCTTATTGTAGCACCTCAAGAAACAAATATGATTCAGTATTACTGAAACCAGGATCACCTACACATAAGAACAAAGATATCTAGTAAGTCTTACATGAAAGGAACAAAGAAAATCACAAAGCAGAAGAGAAAGAAACATACCTATCGAACTTGGTACCTGCAGAGACGAATTTCATGTCTCCGAGCATCCATACCAATGGAAAGCTGAGACGTGCATCAACATCTGAGGAAACAACCAAGATAGACAAACCGGCAATTCTGCAGCTGAGTCGGCAAGTGAAATGGACGCAACACTCTCAGGAAGAACAGTCATATGACCTTCCCCGGACAATGGACGTGGAAGACATGCCAGTATGCCACCACTGTGGAGCAGGAAAAAACTGGCCACCGCCCCAACCTGCACAAACAGACGGAAACTGGCCCCATCGTCCACATGGTCCCAGCAACACCGCTGGCACATAGGCCTACCACGAAAACCATAAGAAGCAAGAAGCATACAACGCAGTTTTTCTTCCACTACGTGGGGTACCGGGCTTATCTGCACCATACATATTGAGATCCGTGTTGCCTAATTTGCACACACAACCTTGACATTGTCCACTTCTCCTCCCTATAGGCAACAAAGTGTACGAGTCCATCTTGCTTGCTCTGCTCAGCTCGTACCCCAACACATGTCGTCCAGTTTGTCTCTTCGTTGATATCGCCAGTTCCAACCTCTTCCCCGTTGCTGCATCGCACCGACCCGTGCTCCCGGTCAGGAAGGAAGACAATGGGACAAACGGCGCCGGTGGCCTAGTCCTGGGAGCTGCCGATGCTTGGGGCCTCGACAACGAGGCGGACACCGCTGGATCGAGCACCACCACACTTTGTGGCCACATCAAGGCCATGGACGTCACCGAGGACCGCGGCATCAAGGCCTGTCTGTGCCCAGGCTCGTCAAGCTCGCTAACCAACTTGTGAGCAGCGTTTCCCCGATGGAAAGCTTAATGTGCCGATGGGACCTCGCCAGATCCGTTATTGATTAATTTTCCTAAAGGATCTTTCTTGATTGTTCTTCTTTGAATTGTTCTGAAGGAGTTGTTGTACATGAATCCGTGGTCCAGATCCATACATGGACATGTATTGCCGCAGAAATTGTTGTTGATTTCTTCAAGCAGATCCTAAATTTTCTGCGTCAAACAGATAGATTACGTAATGTCAGGAGGGCTTGCTAACAAAAAAGTAATATAGTCTAGGGAGCTTGTTGTAAATAAGCAACATGAATCTCAAAGTAAAAAAGACGAGACGAATGGCTGTAATATGCCCGGAAAATCCTCATATATGTAGAGTTGTATTTCCGAGAAGCATACCAGACTCTAGAGACCAGCGACATCCAGCAAGCCACGGATCGATCAGACACGTACAACCACGTATGAACAACCTATAGACAAAGACCAATGCATAATCGAAAATATAGCCAGATATCAATATACTCTGAATGAAAAATAGCGGTTTAACACAAAACTGGGAGAATTATTTTATACTGGCTAAATTCATAGACTATCAAAAGAATTTAGGGAGGCTTTCAGTTGCACTGGGACATCGTGCAATTAAATTCTCTGCCCGGTCTAAAGAGAGGGAGGACCCGGCATGTAAACGGAAGAATATTAGTTTGGTGCAAATTCAGTAGAAAAAACAGTGCATAGCAGAATGGCAATGCAATACCTTGAGGTAATCATATCCATCTTTCCACACTCCCACCCGTATCTTTCTCCGCTACTCTGTAATCATCTCTGACCATGTGTCTGCATTAGAAACTAATTCCAACTAAGAAGGATAGTGCACAAATATATTGGACATGGTTGATTTTAACACTCCTACGTAAGTTCAAGAATTTGAGTCCAATGAATGAGAAGCGAAGAATGATCATCGGTGTGTCAAAGCAAACAAAACTAAACAGCACAATATGACCCCCAATTGACGACCACGGCGGCGAGCAGTAGTACCTTAGGTGGCTGGCCAAGAGAGAGAAGGACCATCCTGCCGGCTCTGGCGCAGCCTCGGGGGACGGTTTCGTCTGCCTCTTCCAGGAATACGGGTAGGAGGTCGACGATAAGGATTGGCGGAGGGAATCGAGACCACCCGCCTCTACCATGAGAATAGGCGCGAGGTCAACGGCAAGGATCAGCGGCATCGACTTCCGGCTTTCCTCCGGCGTCTAGGCTTTCCCGCTGCTCTCCGCCGGTGTCGCGGCTCTCCCGTTCCTCCTTCTGATGGTGTTGGCAGGCGGCGTGGAACAGCTGGATGGTGCTTGACGTGGAGCACTTCGATGGAAACCCCAAGAGCAAGGTGTGATGAGCACAGCAGCAAGTCTTCCCTCAGTAGAGACCGAGGTTATCGAACCAGAAGGAGGAATAAAACGTCACACAGGTGTTGCAAGCAACGCGGAGACCTGCACAACAAAAACTCAAGACTTTGCCCCAACGAATCAATGAGGTTGTCAAGCTCACCGGTTTGCTGTAACAAAGGATTAAACATATGGTGTGGAAGGTAATGATTTACAGCAAGTAAATAAGTAACAGTGAAGGATGTATCAATGGTAAAGATTGTACCGGGGTCCATAGTTCACTAGAGATGCTCTCCTTAGATAAACAACATGGCATGAAGGGTAAACAAATTATAGCAGGACAATTGATAGGAACTGAGCAAGGCATAACAGTGCAATTACTATTCAGAAATATCCTATGAGATTCGATTGGAAAATACAACAAGATACATAGACCGCCATCCAACTGCATCTATGACTATAAGTCCACCTTCAGGTTATCATCCGAACCCCCTCCAGTATTAAGTTGCAAGCAACAGACAACTGCTTTAAGCAAAGTGTGTAAGGTAAACAGTCCACATGTTCCATGAACAAGAGACCATTGTTTTCTCCCTAGTGGCAACGACACATCTACAATCGAAGAGATTATTGTCACTTCCCTTGGAAACTAGAGGCATGAACCCACTATCGAGCATAAATACCCCCTCTTGGAGTCACTAGCAACTACTTGGCCAAGATAGCTACTAACAACGGAGAGCATGCAAGATCACAAACAACACAGACATGATAGAATCATAAAAACAAAACCATTAATCAAACCAACATAATGATCTCAATATCCATCGGATCCCCGCAAACACAACATGCATGATTACAAATAGATTAGATCTTGATCATGACGGAGCTCACAAGATCTATACATAAAGCACAAAAGACGAGATACAACCATCTAGCTACTACATGGACCCATAGTCCAAGGTGGAACTACTCACGCATCATACCAGAGAGAAGGCCTCCGGGATGATCTCCCCTCCGGCAGGGTGCCGGGAAGAACTTTAGATCCCCCTGATCTAGGGACGATGGTGGCGGCGGCTACAGACGGTTTCGTGGAGATTTGATCGGGTGCTTAGGGTTTCTGCATCGGGGGCTTCTGTTGGAGATATGCCCTAGAGGAAATAATAAATGTAGTTATTATTATATCTTTGTGTTTATGATAAATGTTTACATTCATGCTATTAACAAGGAAACATTAATACTTGTGTGATTTGTAAACTAAATTAGAGTCCCTAGTAAAGTCTCTTTATAATACTAGCTTATTGGTTAATAAATGATTGTGCTTTCCCTATCATGAACATTGAGATGTTATTAACAACAAGATCATATCGTTAGGAGAATGGTATGATGGACATACTCCTATAGATAAGCGTAGCATAAAGATCAAGTCATTTTAATAGTTCAATTGGTATATGCTTTCTGATACATAGTAACCTAATTCCTTCGACCATGAGATCATGCTTATCACCATCACCGGAAGGATGCTTTGATGACATCAAACAGCACACTGTAACTGGGTGGCTATAAAGGTGGCATTGAGTGTTCAGAAAGTATTGGTTAAGACACATGGATCAAGAATGGGATTTGTCCATCCATATGACGGATAGATATACTCTGGGCCCTCTCGGTGGAATTTCATCCAATTAGCTTGCAAGCATGTGACTGGCTCACAAGGGATCACATATCACGGGAACGAGAAAAGAGTACTTATCGGTAACGAGGTTGAACTAGGTATGCAGAGATACCGACGATCAAAACCTCGGATAAGTAAACTATCATGAGACAAAGGGAAATTGGTATCGTATGTAAGTGGTTCATTCGATCGCAAAGTAATCATAGAAATATGTGGGAGCCATATGAATTCCAGATTCCTCTATTGGTTATTGTTCGGAGAAGTGTCTCGATCATGTCCGCATAATTCACGAACCGTAGGGAGACACACTTAAGGATTCGACGTTGTTGAGTAGTTATAGAATGATGAGTAAGAGACCGAATGTTGTTCGGAGTCTTGGATGGGATCCGGGATATCACGAGGAGATCCGGAATGGTCCAGAGAATAAGATTCATATAAGGAAAGTCCTGTTTCGGGGTTGGAGAATGGTTTCGGTGTTTTCATCGGGAATGTTCTAGAAGGTTCCGGAATGTCCGACACTCCGGAGGGGAAGGGTACATGAATGTGTCATAACAAGTTGGAATGGTTGCATCATGTACTAGGTGTCATCGCTGAACAAAATAAAGGGTTAAATCAAATCCTAGTTCGAAAAGTCAAACGCCAATTTGAAAAGTCAAACGGCTATTTTGTTTGATGGAGGGAGAGTAGGAAACCTACTTGGGGAGGAAGTCCCTCTCCCTCCACCGTCGGCCTTGGAAGACGAGTTGGGGAGGGACTCCCCTCCCCTTGGCGCGCCCCCTCCACCTATATAAGGAGGGACAGGGCTGCCTCTCCAAGACACACCTTGCCCTCTCTAAACTCTAACCCTAGCCGCCGCCGCCCACCATAGCCGCCGCCGCCCTAAGGGTTTCTCCCAAGCCGCCGAGTTGGGGCTTCTAGTTTCCCTAGCCACCGGCCTAGCCCCTTCTACTTGGTGTGTATAAACCCTAGATCACCGAGGCTCTCTCATAGTCCACCATACTCGCTCCGGCTTAAGGCGAAGCCCTGCGAGATCTCCCCTCTACTTCCGGTACCACGCCGTCGTGCTGCCGGAACCGCGAGGAGAGTGCTACAACCTCCGCTGCCTGCTGGAACAAGGGAGAGGAAGGTCTTCGTTGAGTACCGAACGTGTGACCGACTGCGGAAGCACTGCCAGAACGCAGCGCCGGAAGGATCGTCTACACGATCTTGAGATCGAGAAGAGTACGACTACATCACCCACGAGAATCCGCTCTCGTTAAACACTTTGGAATCTTCGAGGGTGAGTTAGTCTATTGACTCGTTGCTACAATCTAGTAGATAGATCTTGGCTTGTTTGTTTGTATGTGGTAGAATTTTTTTGTTTTCCATGCTACGAACCCCTGAAGTGGTATCAGAGCCGTGTCTATATGTAGATCTGTTGCACGAGTAGAACACAATGGTCATTGTGGGCGGTGGTGCTTTTATTATCAATTGCTTCTTGTGTACTTTGCATCTTGCGGTATGATGGGATGAAGCGGCCCGGGCTAACCTTACATGACATCGTTCATGAGACTTGCTCCACGCTTAACATGCAACTAGTATTGCATAAGTGGCTTTGCGGGTGTCTGTCTCTCCCATTATAGTATAGATCTAATTTACAACGGGCACTTGATAGTTCAAACATCAACGTTGTGGTTCTTGTTCATAAGTTATATCGACACTTATTGAAACCCCCAAACCACGTAAAACATGCAAATAAATTAGAGGCGTCTAACTTTGTTTTGCAGGGGTGTGCTGTGATGTGATATGGCCATGATTGTGATTATATTTGATGTATGCAATGTTCCTTATTGTAAGTTGGCAACCGGCAGGAGCCATATGGTTGTCTTTAATTTATGTTAAGACCCGCGTGTCTATTAAAAGTAGTTGTAATAGTTGAAGCCGGTGGACGACAACCATGGAGCAGCGTCATTGACCTTGATGCAATGCCGGTGATGATGGAGATCATGTTCGTGCTTGAAGATGGAGATCGGAATCACAAAGAAGAAAGGCCATATCATATCACATATTATGAATTGCATGTGATGTTAATCCTTTATGCATCTTGTATTGCTTAGTTAATGACGGTAGCATTATAAGATGATCCCTCATGCACATGAATTTCAAGTTCTAAAGTGTTCATCCTTAGTAAGCACCGTTGCTAAAGCTTGTTGTTTCGAAGCACCACGTGATGATCGGGTGTGTTAGATTCTGCAAGTGTATACAACGTGGGCAAGCCAGATTTGCTCATGCGGAAGCTAAGGTTTGATCTTGATGAGCCTAGCATGTACAGACATGGTCTCGGAACACGGATTACCGAAAGGTAAAGCATGAATCTTATAGTAGATATGATGAACATGTCGATTGTTCGCCATTGAAGCAACATCAACTCTCGTGATGATCGGTTTTGATGTGGTGGATTTGGTTTGTGTGATCACTAAAACAATGTGAGGGATATTGTTTTGAGTGGGAGTTCACCTAGATTAATTTAACTATTAATAAGAACTCAATTTGTCATAAACTTAGTCTAAACTATTGCAAATATGTTGTAGATCAATGGCGGCCCCTACCATCAATTTTAATGCGTTCCTAGAGAAAGAAAAGTTGAAAAACAATGGAAGCAACTTCGCGGATTGGTTCCGCAATTTGAGGATTTTCCTCACAGATGGTAATTTGACCTATGTGCTGGATGCACCGCTGGGTGACCCACCTGCAGCTGATGCTCCCGATGAAGTAAAGAATGTTTACCTCGCTCGGAAGAATCAGTACTCCATAGTTCAGTGTGCTATCTTGTATGGTTTGGAATCGGAGCTTCAGAATAGGTTTGAAGAGTCAGACCCATATGATATTGTCGAGGATCTCAAATTGATTTTTGAGACTCATGCGGCAATTGAAAGCTATGAGGCTTCTGAAAAGTTCTTTAACTGCAAGATGGAAGAAGGAAGCTCCGTCAGTGAGCATGTGCTTAAGATGTCTGGGCACGCAAACAAACTTCAAAGCTTGGGTATAGTGATTCCTAATGCTTTGGGGATTTACCGTGTCCTCCAATCACTACCACCAAGTTACAAGAACTTTGTGATGAACTACAATATGCAAAGCATGAACAAGCAGTTGCCAGAACTCTTCTCCATGTTAAAATCTGCAGAAGTGGAGATCAAGAAAGAGCACCAAGTGTTGATGGTCAATAAGACCACCAAATTCAAGAAAGAAAAGTCTAAGCAAAAGGGACACTTCAAGAAGGGTGGTAAGAAAGTTACCGCACCGACGAAGAAGACCAAGGCTGGACCCAAGCCTGATACAGAGTGCTTTTACTACAAAGGAGAAGGTCACTGGAAGCGGAATTGCCCTAAGTACTTGGCGGATTTGAAGAACGGCAACATCAAGAAGAAAGGTATATCCGATATACATGTTATTGATGTGTATCTCACTAGTACTCGTAGTAGTACCTGGTTATTTGATACTGGTTCGGTTGCTCATATTTGTAACTTGAAACAGGTGCTGCAGAATAAACGGAAGCTAGCGATGAACGAGGTGACGATGCACGTAGGAAATGGATCAAAGGTTGACGTGATCGCGGTCGGCACGCTACCTCTTCATCTACCGTCGGGATTAGTTTTATAGTAAAATAATTGTTATTTGGTGCCTGCGTTAAGCATGAACATTATATCGGGATCTTGTTTATTGCGAGACGGTTACTTGTTTAAGTCCGAGAATAATGGTTGTTCGATTTATATGAGTAATATGTTTTATGAACATGCACCTTTGATAGATGGTCTATTCTTATTGAATCTCGATACTGGAAATACACATATTAATAAGATTGAAGCTAAACGTTTGAAATCAAGCGATAACTCGAACTATATGTGGCACTGTCGTCTTGGTCACATTGGAGTGAAGCGTATGAAGAAACTCCATTCCAATGGAATTCTTGAATCACTTGATTTCGAATCACTTGAAAGATGCAAAGCATGTCTGATGGGTAAAATGACTAAGACTCCATTTTCTGGTATGATGGAGCGAGCTACGGACTTATTGGAAATCATACATACCGATGTGTGTGGTCCAATGAGTGTAGCATCGAGCGGTGGTTATCGTTATGTTCTTACCTTCATGGATGACTTGAGTAGATATGGGTATATCTATTTCATGAAACATAAGTTCGAAACTTTCGAGAAGTTTAAGGAATTTCAAAGTGAGGTTGAGAATCAACATAACAAGAAGATTAAATTTCTGCGTTCTGATCGTGGAGGTGAATATCTAAGTTACGAGTTTGGCGAGCATTTGAAGAAATGCGGAATACTTTCACAATTGACACCGCCGGGAACAGCACAGCGTAATGGTGTGTCCGAACGTCGTAAACGAAATATCTTAGATATGGTTCGTTCTATGATGTCACTTACAGATTTACCGCTATCATTTTGGGGTTATGCATTAGAAACAGCCGCATTCACTTTAAATAGGGCACCATATAAATCCGTTGAAACGACACCGTATGAATTATGGTTTGGGAAGAAACCTAAATTGTCGTTCCTTAAAGTTTGGGTTTGCGAAGCCTATGTAAAGAAGTTACAGCCGGACAACCTTGAACCCAAAGAGGAAAAATGCGTCTTCATAGGATACCCAAAGGAAACTATTGGGTATACCTTGTATCATAGGTCCGAGGGCAAAATCTTCGTTGCCAAGAATGGATCCTTTCTAGAGAAGAAATTTCTCTCAAAAGAAGTGACTGGAAGGAAAGTAGAACTCGACGAGGTTGTCGAACCTTCTCTCGAAATTGCGAGTAGCGCAGCACCGGAAGAAGTTCATATGGTGCCTGCACCAATAAGAGAGGAAGCTAATGATGTTGATCATGAAACTTCGGTTGAAGTTTCTATAGAGCCTCGTAGGTCAACGAGAACTCGTACTACTCCTGATTGGTATGATCCCGTTATGAGTGTCATGTTGGTGGACAACACCGATGACCCTGTGACATATGAGGAAGCGATGATGAACCTAGATTCCAATAAATGGCAAGAAGCCATGAAATCCGAGATTGGATCCATGTACGAAAACCAAGTATGGAATTTGGTGGACTTACTGGATGGCCGGAAGGCTGTCGAGAACAAATGGATTTTCAAGAAGAAAACAGATGCTAATGGTAATGTTACTGTCTATAAAGCTCGACTTGTCGCAAAAGGGTATTGACAAATTCAAGGAGTTGACAACGATGAGACTTTCTCACCAGTAGCGAAGCTAAAGTCTGTGAGGATTATGTTAGCAATCGCTGCATATTATGATTATGAGATATGGCAGATGGATGTCAAAACAGCGTTCCTCAATGGAGACATTGATGAAGAGTTGTATATGATGCAACCCAAAGGTTTTGTCGATCCTAAAGATGCTAACAAGGTATGCAAACTTCAACGGTCCATTTATGGATTGAAGAAAGCATCACGAAGTTGGAATCAACGTTTTGATAAGGTGATCAAAAGTTTTGGTTTTATACAAACTGATGGAGAAGCTTGTATTTACAAGAAAGTGAGTGGGATATCTGTAGCATTCTTAATACTATATATAGATGACATATTGTTGATTGGGAACGATGTAGACCTTCTTAATAGTGTCAAGGAATATTTGAATAATAGTTTTTCAATGAAAGATCTTGGCGAAGCAGCTTACATATTGGGCATAAAGATTTATAGAGATAGATCGAGACGTCTAATATCATTGTCACAAAGTACATATTTGGACAAAGTTCTAAAGAGGTTTGTAATGGAAGATAGCAAGAAAGGGTTCTTGCCCATGTTGCCAAATACGACCTTGAGTAAAACTCAAAGTCCGACAACGGCAGAAGATAGAGAAAGGATGAGTAAGACTCCCTATGCCTCAGCCATAGGATCTCTAATGTATGCCATGCTATGTACTAGACCCGAAATTGCATATGCTGTTAATTTGACTAGCAGATATCAAAGTGATCCAGGAGTGGATCATTGGACAGCGGTCAAAAACATCCTTAAGTACTTGAGAAGAACTAAGGATATGGTTCTTTCTTATGGAGGTGATGAATAACTCGTTGTTAATGGTTACACCGATGCTAGTTGGAACACCGATCCGGATGATTCTAAATCACAATCCGGATACGTATTTATTTTGAATGGTGCAGCAGTTAGCTGGAGGAGTGCAAAGCAAAGCGTTGTGGCGAGATCTTCAACTGAATCGGAATACATGGCTGCTTTGGAGGCTTCGCAAGAAGCGATATGGATGAAAGAGTTCATTACAGAGCTGGGTGTGGTTCCTAGTGCGCTGGACCCAATGTCTATCTACTGTGATAACATGGGCGCCATAGCCAATGCGCAAGGTGGTAAACGGATGCCAATGACTACAACAATTATGCAAATTCACTTTGATTTAATTTATGATAAATAGTGTTCAACTTTTAATCATATTGTCGTTGAACTCCCACTCAAAACAATATCCCTCACATTGTTTTAGTGATCACACGAACCAAATCCACCATATCAAAACCGATCATCACGAGAGTTGATATAGCTTCAATGGGGAACAATCAACATGTTCATCATATCTACTATATGACTCATGCTTTACCTTTCGGTGATCCGTGTTCCTGAGACCATGTCTGTACATGCTAGGCTCGTCAAGATCAAACCTTAGCTTCTGCATGAGCAAATCTGGCTTGCCCACGTTGTATACACTTGCGGAATCTAACACACCTGATCATCACGTGGTGCTTCGAAACAACAAGCTTTAGCAACGGTGCTAACTAAGGGTGAACACTTTATGACTTGAAATTCATGTGCATGAGGGATCATCTTATAATGCTACCGTCGTCTACTAAGCAATACAAGATGCATAAAGGATTAACATCACATGCAATTCATAATATGTGATATGATATGGACTTTCTTCTTTGTGCTTCCGATCTCCATCTTCTAGCACGAACATGATCTCCATCATCACCGACATTGCATCAAGGTCAATGATGCTTCTCCATGGTTGTCGTCCACCGGCTTCAACTATTACAACTACTTTGAATAGACACGCGGGTCTTAACAGAAATTAAAGACAACCATATGGCTCCTGCCGGTTGCCGACTTACAATAAGGAACATTGCATACATCATATATAATCACAATCATGGCCATATCACATCACAACACACCCCTGCAAAAAAAAGTTAGACGCCTCTAATTTCTTTGCATATTTTACGTGGTTTGGGCTTTCAATAAGTGTCGATCTAACTTACGAACAAGAACCACAACATTGATACTAGTATTGTTAATCACCCGTTGTAAATTGGATCTTAACTATGCTAGGAGAAACAGGCACCCGCAAAGCCACTTATGCAATACAAGTTGCATGTCAAGCGTGGAGCAAGTCTCATGAACGATGTCATGTAAGGTTAGCCCGGGCCGCTTCATCCCAACATACCGCAAGATGCAAAGTACACAAGAAGCAATCGACAATAAAAGCATCAACGCCCACAATGACCATTGTGTTCTACTCGTGCAACAGATCTACATATAGACACGGCTCTGATACCACTGTAGGGGTTCGTAGCATGGAAAACAAAAAATTTCTACCGCATGCAAACAAACAAGCCAAGATCTATCTACTAGATTGTAGCAACGAGTCGTTAGAGGAACTCACCCTCGAAGATTCCAAAGCGGTTAACGAGAGCAGATTCTCGTGGGTGATGTAGTCGTACTCTTGCCGATCTCAAGATCGCGTAGATGATCCTTCCGGCGCTGCGTTCCGGCAGCGCTCCCGCAGTCGGTCACACGTTCGGTACTCGACGAAGACCTTCCTCTCCCTTGTTCCAGCAGGCAGCGGAGGTTGTAGCACTCTCCTCGCGATTCCGGCAACACGACGGCGTGGTACCAGAAGTAGAGGGGAGATCTCGCAGGGCTTCGCCTTAAGCCGGAGCGAGTATGGTGGACTATGAGAGAGCCTTGGTGATCTAGGGTTTAGACACACCAATTAGAAGGGGCTAAACCAGCGGCTAGGGAAATTAGAAGCTCTAACTCGGCGGCTTGAGAGAAATCCCTAGGCTGTGGCTAGGGTTTAGGTTTAGAGGGAGGCCACTTGTGTGTCTAGGAGGGGAGCCCTGCCCCTCCTCTTATAGGTGGAGGGAGGCATGCCTGGGGAGGGGAGTCCCTCCCCAACTCGGACCCAAGGTGGGCCGGCGGTGGGAGGAGGAACTCCTCCCCCAAGTCGGTTAAAACCTCCTTCTCCTCTTTCCCAAAACTAGCCGTTTGACTTTCAAACCAGCCGTTTGACTTTTTCAAACTAGGATTTGAATAAACCCTCTATTTTGGTACAACGATGACACCTAGTACATGATGCAATCACATCAACTTGATATAACACATTCATGTACCCTTTCCCCTCCGGAGTGCCGGACATTCCGGAACCTTCTAGAACATTCCCGATGAAAACACCGGAACCATTCTCCAACTCCGAAACAGGACTTTCCTTATATGAATCTTATTCTCCGGACCATTCCGGATCTCCTCGTGATATCCCGGATTCCATCCGAGACTCCGAACAACATTCGGTCTCTTACTCATCATTCCATAACTATTCAAACAACGTCGAATCCTTAAGTGTGTCTCCCTACGGTTCGTGAATTATGCGGACATGATCGAGACACTTCTCCGAACAATAACCAATAGAGGAATCTGGAAATTCATATGGCTCCCACATATTTCTACGATTACTTTGCGATCGAATGAACCACTTACATACGATACCAATTTCCTTTTGTCTCACGATAGTTTACTTATCCGAGGTTTTGATCGTCGGTATCTCTGCATACCTAGTTCAACCTCGTTACCGATAAGTACTCTTTTCTCGTTCCCGTGGTATGTGATCCCTTGTGAGCCAGTCACATGCTTGCAAGCTAATTGGATGACATTCCACCGAGAGGGACCAGAGTATATCTATCTTTCATATGGATGGACAAATCCCACTCTTTATCCATGTGCCTCAACACATACTTTTCGAACACTCAATGCCACCTTTATAGCCACCCAGTTACGGTGTGGTGTTTGATGTCATCAAAGCATCCTTCCGGTGATGGTGATTAGCATGATATCATGGTCGAAGGAATTAGGTTACTATGTATCAGAAAGCTTATAGCAAATCAACTATATTAAATGACTTGATCTTTATGCTACGCTTAACTATAGGAGTATGTCCATCACATCATTCTCTTAATGATATGACCCTGTTGTTAATAACATCTCTATGTTCATGATCAGGAAATCATGATCATATATTAACCAACAAGCTAGTTTAACAAGAGGCTTTACTAGGGACTCTTTTATGTTTACAAATCACACAAGTATTAATGTTTCCGGTTAATACAATTATAGCATGGTATGTAAACATTTATCATAAGTATGAAGATATGATAATAACCACTTTATTCTCTTGGGCATATCTCCAACAGGTCAACGTCAACGCCAACAAAAAGTTCTTCTCCACGAGCGACACCGTGCTCATACAAGTGGAAAATACGGGTCTAATCCCCGAAATTGAATACCGCAACAATTCAATCGTCATCAATAAACCTCGTCGTCTTCGTCTACCACGACCTCGCCGCCAGATTCGTAGTCTAATTTTTATTTTTTACTAAATTTATTTTCTTCTTGCAACTACTTCATCTACTCCGATAAATCAGCGGACAACTTCTATGCACCGGCCGTTCATGGAGAATTTCTCTCCTGCTCCCTCCGGCTCTGGCTCGTATGGCTTGTGTTGGTCCCTGTCTTCGCACGACCGATATTGGCAACATCGACGCGTGCCTTCGTCCCCTGCATGCTTCCGAGTTTGGCAAGCTCGGCAACGCATGTCTCCTAGCTCAACTACTCCAATTCAAACTACATCTACCTCAACTACTACGGTGAATTCTTCAGACTCAACGACGACATCGACCACAACACAACGGCATCATCAAATTCATGACTTCATCAACGGCGACTACATCATCATTGGCATCATCGACCACGACTACAACGCCCTACTTCTGACTATATCGACATCCTCTCCAATCTCCGCCTTCGGATTATGCTTCAGTCAGACCGTTCGTGTCACTATCGATCCGACTGCGGGGAGTGTTAGAGTATATCACGGTTTAGACTATATTTCGTAGTTTAAGTTTATAATCAAATTCTATCTCTAATAGTCTTCTTGTCCCTCAAGTCTTCTAATACTATATAAACAGCCTAAGGGTTTACGATATAATCACCTTTTATAATATCAATACAGATAATATTCTGCAATTTTACAGTAGCTATCCATCTGAAATTCTGATCGGACCACGCCCACACGAGTCCGTTCCCTTGTGTGGCCACCGATCAACACGTGCCCTTGAAAGCCCAAAGGCAGAGTATAGCAAAGAAAGAGAAGATTCAAAGACATGGTAGATACGAGAACGACTTAAGCAGAGAACCATTTTTCTTTTTTTTTCTTTGATGTGACGTGCCTACCTGCCGCGGCATCAATCTTTCCGATGCGACCTCTGCGCCAACTGCAAAGGTATCTTCGTCCCTTCCACATATATTTCCCAGCCAAGATATGGTTGGGCGACTGAAGGTATATTTTTTCCATGATATCTTTGCTTGCTATAGCTAGGCTTGATTCGACCTAGCACTGCGCAATGGTGCTAAAGCTGTGGTGCTAGTTTGTCTTGATTTTACCTAACGGAGATGGGAGCTGTGCACTGCCGATGACGACAAGGAAAGTTGCAGTGAAGTCGCAAGTTCCAGAATGGGTGGAGAATGAAAAGAAAAAAAAATGACTTTTTGAGAGGAAAAAGAGATGCCACCCTGAGTGAGTGACCAAAATAGATAGGCTTGGAGAAACACAGCTAACGGAGATCGCTTTTCTGAACCGATCGGATGGTTGTTGTCACGTTGAGCCTGATAAACAAACCGCTACATTTTTAGGGATCAACGTACAAGTTGTTGTTGTCAAGTTGAGCCACCTGCCACATATCTCTCCTATTAGAACCTGATTCTTAGACGCATTGTTAACTATAGCGTGCAATTTTGGTTGCAGGCGACCGGTAAAATTTGGCGCGGTCGCACGGGCTGGCCCACCAACCGTGGCGACGTGATGTCTGCGCCACGGTACTGCTAATATTTTTCCCTAATAACAATGGTGTTATATTTTACTGGCACGCTACTACCGTTCGTTCGACGTCTATAAGACTTCCTCCACTGGTGAAAATATGCAGCCGTCGTTGAGTGTTTCGTAAAGGCACACGGCAAAGTATCACTCTTAAATTTGCATTCACTATGAGGTGTCAATTCTCATGGAAACCAACACATTTTGAGGTTATCTTGGTAATTGGACTTATTTTAACATTGGTAATGAGTCATGCGAGTAAAAGAGTAAAATGCACCAATAGTACTAAAAATATTTATATTAGGTCAGTTTAGTCCTAGAAACTTAGAAGTTCTAAACTTACCTCAAGTGAGTCATATGTGTCGTCCTAAACGGTGTGATGCAATACTGACCCATTCCACGTCAACAAGGAACCACGCCGACGTCGACAAGATCGAGTTAGTATGGAGATAACATATGTCATGTAAATTATGCATATTGGACAAGAACAAATTACTCTTTTTTATGCACGGCAAGAAGAGCGGCGACAACACCGAGACAATGACGAGTGATCCCACTTGGGATAATCATGACACCTAGCTTCTTTAACTCTCTTCTTCCTACCATTGAGGAAACGTATGAACTTCTGGGCATGGATGAACATAACAAAGAACTAACGGAGGAAGTCAAATGTTCATACTTATAATAAAAGGACAGAATGCAACAAAAAAAACTTATATAGAAAAATATCCTGCCATAGGCACCCAGGTAGACAAAGCAAGTCAGCAACACTCACTTGTGCTACTTTTAGTAGTTACATGTGCAGATTGAAACTTTTAGTGCTAAACCATCTATTCTCGGTACTTTTAGGACCGTGACTGCATATAAGAGCAATATTTTACCAATTTCTAGAGTAATTAATTGTAAAATGAAATAAAATGTAAAACTTGTCAGAAAATACTTTTTTGGCGTGAAGTAATTATATTAGTATATATGTTGGGATAAATAGGACAAGTCAATATGCTAATTTAAATTGAATTTTTTGGTAGTTTTTAGTCATTTTCCTTTGTGAAGGCAACCCGCTGGTATGCTTATCTTATATTATTTTTAGCAGCAAAATGAACAAAAAAACATAAATACATCTATTACAAGCTTAAATTATGCCAAATTATATGAAATTATTACAATCCATCTTTCTAACATTCTAAAATCCACAATTTTAAGTGATTAAGCACTTGAGGTGAAGAATTTTTGTTTGTTAGTTTCTATCAACATTTGTCATATATGAATATGCATAATATATTATGTTGTAGCTCAGAATAGTACTGAGCCAAAATGTTTTCACAAAGACACAAATAAATTATTGTAGGCGTTGTTGGACTCTAATCCATCAAGTGCAAATTTTCATGTTTTGATTTTAGAAAATAGGGTTGACAAACGAGGTTGCAAACCAAGTATTCCATAAGCTGGGAATTTTTATTACACTTTTTGACGACTATCCTATCTTTGCCTATTGCACACTCATGGACACACCTAGGACTCTCATATATGGTAGAGCTTCAGTGGTTCATGCAAATAGATGGCATACCTATATTGTTGGATAAGTGTCATGTTACAACCATCAAGAATAAGTAATGTAAACAATCTTCATCTTAGAGTACTCTTTATAAATATATTATATCTTTCTTTCTATTTATCATAAAGGATATCTATATAGTATTCTAGAAACTTAGGGGGAAAAATCTGCGTGACTTTGCAAATGGTCTCAAAAGAAAGACGGACAGTTGTTCGATCGTGGGATTATTTTGTAACAAGGCCGTAAATATGTAAATATGTTGATGTTTACAGATACTCAATTACATATGGAACATGTGTCATGATACCTTGGTGATGATGAATTGATGATCACAGCCAAACAGTCAGCATGATACACGCAAGATGGAAACGAGAGGTCCTCGCAGGCCCTGGTCTAGGCCATTCAGTCACGAGACCTTTTCCTTGTGATCAACAAGTGCTAGAAAGCCAAGAGGGATAGTAGCAAATAAAGGAAAGATTCAAAGCTAGGCATGCAGCGACAGATATTCAAAGTGGCAGAGAAGACCATTCTTGCTTCGGTCCCCCACCTTAAATGGAAAGTTTTGGTGGGCTAGTTGGCGGACGGGTTGTGAGCGGGTCAAAGAGTCTCATATTGTTCATTTATATAGTTGTATATTATACGCAGACTCTAGTAAAAAAGACAGACCGATCAGCTAATATGTTTATGTACGGAACATGAATTCAAAGACAAATCGATTAGCTGATATGTGTACGTACGGGACATGAATTAAAATGCAGATCGTGATATATGTACGTACGGGACATAAATTAAAAGGAAAATCGGTCAGCTGATATTTGTATGTACGGGCCCGAATTGGAACAGGGAGCTGACTCGGACCTGGTACCAACGATCAGACCTGAAGATGTGGTCGTTGGCGGCGGCGACCGTGTCGCCTGAGTAGCCGACCATGCGGTCGTCGGGCTTGCCGGTGCCGGAGGGCGGCCGTTCGCCGACGAGGAACTCGACGCAGTGCGGGACGTGGTGGCCCATCGTGATATTGACGGCGTGGTAGGCGAGCTCGATGCGGTCGAAGGCCTCGGTCTAAGAACGCACCGCTCACGTCTCCCTGTACAGACGGAGTACACGTGTATGTATTTGCAGATGAACAAACGAGTAATACGGGACAGATTTGGGGCCACGCAAAAAGGAGGTGGGCTTAAGAGCCAATTGCTAGGTGATAAACGGACAGATAAGGCTGCTCATAGTGGGAGTAACATAGGTAGTAACATACATGCCACCTAGGCAAAAAAAGTGATGTGGCAAACAATTAATGAGGAGAGAGGCAAATGGAGTAACATAATATGTTACCATCACATCACACTTCTCAATACAAAGTGAGTTTACAAACCAATTAATGAAGCTTTCTATATTACCACACATATGACACTCTCCACTATGGAGGTAGTAACTTAGACTAATAACATAAGCATGTTACTAGTCTAAGTTACTCCCCACTATGACCAGCCTAAGGCATCGATGCAAACGCAGGGTGGGAGACCGAAGCAGAAGTGCCATTCTTATTTTTCTAATGTGTTGCGTTTACCTGCCGGGGCATCTATCTCGCTCCGAGGCAACCCCCGCGCGCCAAGGTATCTCCGATGTCTTCCACATATATATTTTCCCGATTCGCTCAAGCAAACCTGCAGTTCACAGCGTTTCCGCTTCAAGAGCTGACTACAAGTGCAAGAGAGCATCGGAATTCAGAGGCCAAGTTGCAATAATGGGGGAAAGTAAAGAGCGATGCCACGCCGAGAGAACAAAGCAGCTAGGCCTCTGGAACTAGAGCCGGTGCCTTTTCTGTCGAGTTTAGATTCGTGTATTGGATTGGCACTAACCTGTCGGGATCGACGGACGGTTTTTCAGACAAGCTTAATTAGCACTAGTCCTTGCGCTTGTGAGGAAAGCCAAAAAATAATTTTGTTTTTAGCTTTATCGAAAGACTATATTAGGGCTCAAGGTGCATCGTGGATAGGCAACCGTGGCTGGTGTCCACTCCGTTTTTGGAGGCAGAAATCATGGGGAAATGGTCGGATGAAGCATCATCAACAGAGGCATGACATAGGGATTGGATGTCAAGCCTGTAGTTTGAACGGCCTAGCTGAGGTATATTCACCAGAGTACAAACCTTAAATTTGACGTTTTGGTGTCTTATTAAAGGCGGAATATTATTTAGTGGGAGTTGATGCTAGTAGAAAAAGGGTTTTTAGTTCGGTCCAGAGTCTAACACTAGTCCCGATTTGCTACGGAACGGGACTAGTATGAGCAATAGTCCTGTTTCGTACCTTTTTGGTGGCTAGGACCCGAGGAAACTCTAGTCCCGGGTCGTTTCGGATCTTTAGTCCCGGGTCATGATACGCCCGGGACTAAAGGGATCCAGGCATGGACAACACACTTTAGTCTCGGGCCGTGTGAGGGCCGCGGCAGGAAAAACTTAAAATGGCTATATCTTTTGCGTACAATATCGAAAAAAATGTACAACCTATCAAAATGTGCGGAAAAAATTGTGAGATCGATTTCAACAGCCTTAGGCTAATTTAGATTTTAAAATTCGAAAAGGAAAAACGTTATTTAAAAAAATAATTGTTTTTGCAATTTTATTTATTCCATATTTGGATTTCTCACATTTTTATGATAATTATTGATATATTATTTGTCAAATTTCGATTTATAGATTTAAAGATATTATTTATGCCATATTAAATGAATAAATGGCAAAAAATGAATAAAATATTATTTTATTTAGTTTTTTACTTTCATTGGATTAAAATATTATTATTACTTCTTTATTATTGTTTACTAAAATAGTTATTTGTAATTTCAAAAAATAAAGATATATGGCATATTGATATGGCTAATAGGATTGATATGGTAGTGTTGACAACAAGGTGTAAATGGGCTTCGCGCAAAAACATCCTGATGGAACAAAGAAGTTAAGAGCGCTGATGGTGGAATAGTGCTAGGATGGGTGACCGACTGAGAAGTTTGACCATAATGTAATTTGACCTAAGATAAAATATGCTTAGTGCTAAAAATGTTCCAAGTAAGAGGATTACAAGTCAAACAATTCGAAAATTCAAGAAAAAAATAGAAAACAAAATTCAAAAAATAAATTAAAAAAATTGAAAAAACAAATATTTAGTCCAGACCCGGGACTAAAGGTCCTTCGTGCCCCGTTGCAAAAAGATCATGCAAAAACGTTCATACGATGGCCTCTAGTTCCGGATTGTAAAGTTACGGGCATTTTTTTCCCGATTTCGTAGTCCCGGGTGCAAAATCGGGACTATATGTCATTTTTCCACCAGTATGACATTCTCGTCGATAGTAAGTCGTCTGTGGTGAGAGTTTATCAATCTCAAGACCCGACGTTCATTCTTTCAGAATCGGTCTTCAAGAGATGCTCATGTATTTATATTGGTTACCTCTATAAACAGTGTAATCTCTGATTTCCATTATGCCTTTTTGCCAGTGTTCACGTCGCTGTCGCTAGAATAGGTGCACAAGATATATATTCCAGTGTGTTCGGATGTAAAGGGCCAAATTTTCCACGGTTAAACAATGACGTGCCGCGTGCGTCACCATGGCCATTGTGTTTTCATTAATTGGCTTAAACATGACATCTCTAGGGCAATCAGTACTAGCAGCACCACACTACTTGCAGCGGTAGGTCAAGCAGGGGTCCGTCCTATTCGGAAAACACACGTAGTCACGTAAAAGTACCAATTCTATTCGTAGTGAAGTACAAACATACTCCCTCCAATTTAAAATATAAGATATTTTATTTTTTGTGAAATTAATAAATTTAGATATTTGTTAGCGAATAGATTTGAAGTGAACTTATACACTAAAAGAAGGCTAGATATATTTGTTTCATAAAAGGTAAAACATCTTATATTATGGAACGGAGGAAGTACAAGCTAGTAATTTTTTTCCCCATCAGGTCGGAAAAAACCTTATACTGTCAACGCTGATTCGATATCTTGACAAGGATTACCGAGAATCTTTCCGGCTAAGATCAGGCAGAAGACTTCCACTAATAAAAGCAGTTCAATTGATCTCTCCAGATACAGGGCTAGGGCATCCTGTTTTGTCACCAGATACTTTTGTCTAGAACACAAGACACTTTTCCATCTTTCTTCGGCTTATCTACAGACTAGGGAATGTGGCGCGGCGTGAAGATAATTTATTTTAAACTGAATGCATCATTAAGCACGATGTTGATCTGGTGCAAGACAATGGATGGCATGAAGATTATAAAGTAATTGATGGATATATTCACAACGGTTGGTTAGAATAAACCGCTGAACACGGTGAGCAGGGTTGCCTACTCTAAACTAAGCTACCGCTGGTGAGTAGAGCTATCCAGACTACATCAGTTTATACTAAATAGGGGGACGCTAATTCTAACATATACCTATCCTTCTATTTCTTGAGTTCTTCCTGTCCTTGATCTTCAGCTGCACTGCGAAGGTGAGGATTGCTCGACCATATATAGAACTTCGCCTTCCAGACCGGTGTCATCATCGCCCTGTGCTTGTCATACATTGTACATCCAAAAACATTCATATGGAAATAATAATATCTCAAGATAAATAAATAACACGCGTGCACAAAGATGCATAAAATCTAGCTATGCCACCTGCGTAGTGAAGAAAGACAACAATTTATGAAAACAACTACACCATACCAGAGCTTTTGCGGGAGCTATAGCTTAGTACCTTATCCAAATCACTACACACGATTTTTAGTTCTGGCTTAATCATTTGAGATAAGAACCGCTGAAGTCAACTGAACAAAGAGTAGATGGCACACAATCTAGTGCGAAGCACAGTTAATTATTTAAACTCTGATGAAATCAGAGTAATCCACCTGAATAAAATTCACGACAACACATCAAGTAATTCAGCTTGCATACTTGTCCCACATATTACTTCAACACAATACAGTATGTACCATCTTCAAGGAAAATTTCACCAATTAGTGGACAAATCTAGAGGTTGAGATTTGACTTATCAACACGAACCCAGTTGGCAAGAACACGGAGTGCTAAAAAGAGCTATTCTTCTCATAGAGCCTAAAAATAGCTAGAGTTCTAAGCCATATGGAGAAAAACAAAGTAGGAAAACTAGAGCAACTTTAGTCGAATCCTAGTTACTAATCCATTTATGCTATTTTAATTTAAGAGGTGCCTCTAAACAATAGGTATCTATCTTTATGTATGCTATTCACATCAGTTTCTCTATGGTAAGACAAAGATTTTCAATTACAGAGAATAAATGATAATGAAATAGCCCTTTAGTTGGGAGTCTTGGACCATCAAAAGTCAAGTGTTCTTGGCCGATTAAATTACTAAAAGGGGCAGCCAGAAGATATGACTTATTCACATGAAGAAGGGTTAGAAAGTGACAAACATACCTCGAATAATTTACACTTCACATAGAGAAACATTTTATAGTGAAGACTGCAGAACACATAATTACCATTCCATAGCTATAAATAGCTTCAGCCATCTGTGAACTCTGTAAAACTCGTGTTGCTTACATCCACTCCTGGAGAAAATATTTGTCCCTATAAATAACAGAAGCATGAGCCCTGCTAATGTCGCCTCTCCACAATAACTTCCAAACTATAGGAGTAAGCATATAGATTCATCTGTGTATATGGCAAGCTATGACGTTGACATGAGTTCAAGCAGTTTTTGGATGCTAGCCAACACACACATATAACAGAAGTAGTTCACATATTAACACACGCTTGTACAGTAGAAATATATGTCTATTTTAATTCACTTTTGCTTCTGTCCCCCACCCCCTCCTCCTCCCTCTTTCAAATTTTGACAAATAAAAACTTGATTCCGATTGTTTAGAGGATCGTACGAACCCACCCGAACTCTGTATGGTCCTCTTAGACGTATACTCACCATATACGTATGCTCATGTGCCTGCGGAAGACGAAAATCAGAAGTTATATAACAACAACAAAAAAAATTAAAATATGACATACAAAGACGTAGATCGCGATAATAGGAGGTGAGATCAGCCGGTCGAAACGTGGATTATACACAGTTCGACCGAGTACACATATACAAAGATAGACGTGATCTCGATATAGGTTTCGACCGGTCAAAAAAAACGGCCTATATAGCTTAAGTTTAGGGGTGGGGGACCGAAGCACTCCTCATTTTAATTTGCTAATCAACATGTAAGTTACATAATTTACTTTTTGTTTTACGTATATATAATCGGCATCAAATAAAATAATCTCGTTTGCTTAATCTAGAAAACATTATCTTTCTCAGGAAAATTTCTCCTTTGTAGCCAATCTTCAAGAATTCAGATGACCAGATATTGTCACGTAAACTTCTACAACATGATCAAAATCATGGAAAATATACACATATGAACTCTTAAATTAAGCAAAACTTCAGGATTCTGTGAAATTCTTATGCACAAAATATTTGAAGTCATTCTTAGCAATAGGATACATTCAGTGCATTTGGCCTATTGTGGATTGGTTTAACTAACGTTGCCCTGACATGCCTCCTTGCCGAACCTCTGGATGCACAAATAAGCCAGCTAAAGTTGCAAAGCCGATCTAGCCAGCTCGCTATGGACTGAAGATCAGACTGCTAAACTGAACCTGATGCTAGCCAAGAAAAAAACCTGAACTTGATGCAAAACGAAGGTACAGAAAGTTGACACTAAAGATTGAAGTGAACCCTGAAATTTAACCAAGTGAGATGTCCAAGTTGGTATAAAATCATCGAAATCTTAAACCAAGTGGAGTCTGAATATCAACAGTGTCAATATATGCATAGTCCGCAAGTTACAAAAAATTCAAAATCTTAAGCCAAGTCCCCTTTACCGTTCTTGTTTAAATTTTCGTTGATCTGTTTCTCCATCAGATGAACTAAAGGATGTTAGAGGCAAATTAAATACTCAAGCCTACAAAAGAAATACCAATAGATGAAAGTTAGCAAAATCAATCAACCTGAATTGAAGCTAGTTCATAATACCATGATCTGTGAGTGAGAAAGAAGTAAGAAGTGCCCAGAATTTGGAAAAAAAAATATATGTGAAAACATACAACCTTATTGTAGCACCTCAAGAAACAAATATGATTCAGTATTACTGAAACCAGGATCACCTACACATAAGAACAAAGATATCTAGTAAGTCTTACATGAAAGGAACAAAGAAAATCACAAAGCAGAAGAGAAAGAAACATACCTATCGAACTTGGTACCTGCAGAGACGAATTTCATGTCTCCGAGCATCCATACCAATGGAAAGCTGAGACGTGCATCAACATCTGAGGAAACAACCAAGATAGACAAACCGGCAATTCTGCAGCTGAGTCGGCAAGTGAAATGGACGCAACACTCTCAGGAAGAACAGTCATATGACCTTCCCCGGACAATGGACGTGGAAGACATGCCAGTATGCCACCACTGTCGAGCAGGAAAAAACTGGCCACCGCCCCAACCTGCACAAACAGACGGAAACTGGCCCCATCGTCCACATGGTCCCAGCAACACCGCTGGCACATAGGCCTACCACGAAAACCAGAAGAAGCAAGAAGCATACAACGCAGTTTTTCTTCCACTACGTGGGGTACCGGGCTTATCTGCACCATACATATTGAGATCCGTGTTGCCTAATTTGCACACACAACCTTGACATTGTCCACTTCTCCTCCCTATAGGCAACAAAGTGTACGAGTCCATCTTGCTTGCTCTGCTCAGCTCGTACCCCAACACATGTCGTCCAGTTTGTCTCTTCGTTGATATCGCCGGTTCCAACCTCTTCCCCGTTGCTGCATCGCACCGACCCGTGCTCCCGGTCAGGAAGGAAGACAATGGGACAAACGGCGCCGGTGGCCTGGTCCTGGGAGCTGCCGATGCTTGGGGCCTCGACAACGAGGCGGACACCGCTGGATCGAGCACCACCACACTTTGTGGCCACATCAAGGCCATGGACGTCACCGAGGACCGCGGCATCAAGGCCTGTCTGTGCCCAGGCTCGTCAAGCTCGCTAACCAACTTGTGTGCAGCGTTTCCTCGATGGAAAGCTTAATGTGCCGATGGGACCTCGCCAGATCCGTTATTGATTAATTTTCCTAAAGGATCTTTCTTGATTGTTCTTCTTTGAATTGTTCTGAAGGAGTTGTTGTACATGAATCCGTGGTCCAGATCCATACATGGACATGTATTGCTGCAGAAATTGTTGTTGATTTCTTCAAGCAGATCCTAAATTTTCTGCGTCAAACAGATAGATTACGTAATGTCAGGAGGGCTTGCTAACAAAAAAGTAATATAGTCTAGGGAGCTTGTTGTAAATAAGCAACATGAATCTCAAAGTAAAAAAGACGAGACGAATGGCTGTAATATGCCCGGAAAATCCTCATATATGTAGAGTTGTATTTCCGAGAAGCATACCAGACTCTAGAGACCAGCGACATCCAGCAAGCCACGGATCGATCAGACACGTACAACCACGTATGAACAACCTATAGACAAAGACCAATGCATAATCGAAAATATAGCCAGATATCAATATACTCTGAATGAAAAATAGCGGTTTAACACAAAACTGGGAGAATTATTTTATACTGGCTAAATTCATAGACTATCAAAAGAATTTAGGGAGGCTTTCAGTTGCACTGGGACATCGTGCAATTAAATTCTCTGCCCGGTCTAAAGAGAGGGAGGACCCGGCATGTAAACGGAAGAATATTAGTTTGGTGCAAATTCAGTAGAAAAAACAGTGCATAGCAGAATGGCAATGCAATACCTTGAGGTAATCATATCCATCTTTCCACACTCCCACCCGTATCTTTCTCCGCTACTCTGTAATCATCTCTGACCATGTGTCTGCATTAGAAACTAATTCCAACTAAGAAGGATAGTGCACAAATATATTGGACATGGTTGATTTTAACACTCCTACGTAAGTTCAAGAATTTGAGTCCAATGAATGAGAAGCGAAGAATGATCATCGGTGTGTCAAAGCAAACAAAACTAAACAGCACAATATGACCCCCAATTGACGACCACGGCGGCGAGCAGTAGTACCTTAGGTGGCTGGCCAAGAGAGAGAAGGACCATCCTGCCGGCTCTGGCGCAGCCTCGGGGGACGGTTTCGTCTACCTCTTCCAGGAATACGGGTAGGAGGTCGACGATAAGGATTGGCGGAGGGAATCGAGACCACCCGCCTCTACCATGAGAATAGGCGCGAGGTCAACGGCAAGGATCAGCGGCATCGACTTCCGGCTTTCCTCCGGCGTCTAGGCTTTCCCGCTGCTCTCCGCCGGTGTCGTGGCTCTCCCGTTCCTCCTTCTGATGGTGTTGGCAGGCGGCGTGGAACAGCTGGATGGTGCTTGACGTGGAGCACTTCGATGGAAACCCCAAGAGCAAGGTGTGATGAGCACAGCAGCAAGTCTTCCCTCAGTAGAGACCGAGGTTATCGAACCAGAAGGAGGAATAAAACGTCACACAGGTGTTGCAAGCAACGCGGAGACCTGCACAACACAAACTCAAGACTTTGCCCCAACGAATCAATGAGGTTGTCAAGCTCACCGGTTTGCTGTAACAAAGGATTAAACATATGGTGTGGAAGGTAATGATTTGCAGCAAGTAAATAAGTAACAGTGAAGGATGTATCAATGGTAAAGATTGTACCGGGGTCCATAGTTCACTAGAGATGCTCTCCTTAGATAAACAACATGGCATGAAGGGTAAACAAATTATAGCAGGACAATTGATAGGAACTGAGCAAGGCATAACAGTGCAATTACTATTCAGAAATATCCTATGAGATTCGATTGGAAAATACAACAAGATACATAGACCGCCATCCAACTGCATCTATGACTATAAGTCCACCTTCAGGTTATCATCCGAACCCCCTCCAGTATTAAGTTGCAACCAACAGACAACTGCTTTAAGCAAAGTGTGTAAGGTAAACAGTCCACATGTTCCATGAACAAGAGACCATTGTTTTCTCCCTAGTGGCAACGACACATCTACAACCGAAGAGATTATTGTCACTTCCCTTGGAAACTAGAGGCATGAACCCACTATCGAGCATAAATACCCCCTCTTGGAGTCACTAGCAACTACTTGGCCAAGATAGCTACTAACAACGGAGAGCATGCAAGATCACAAACAACACAGACATGATAGAATCATAAAAACAAAACCATTAATCAAACCAACATAATGATCTCAATATCCATCGGATCCCCGCAAACACAACATGCATGATTACAAATAGATTAGATCTTGATCATGACGGAGCTCACAAGATCTATACATGAAGCACAAAAGAGGAGATACAACCATCTAGCTACTACATGGACACATAGTCCAAGGTGTAACTACTCACGCATCATACCAGAGAGAAGGCCTCCGGGATGATCTCCCCTCCGGAAGGGTGCCGGGAAGAACTTTAGATCCCCCCGATCTAGGGACGATGGTGGCGGCGGCTACAGACGGTTTCGTGGAGATTTGATCGGGTGCTTAGGGTTTCTGCATCGGGGGCTTCTGTTGGAGATATGCCCTAGAGGAAATAATAAATGTAGTTATTATTATATCTTTGTGTTTATGATAAATGTTTACATTCATGCTATTAACAAGGAAACATTAATACTTGTGTGATTTGTAAACTAAATTAGAGTCCCTAGTAAAGTCTCTTTATAATACTAGCTTATTGGTTAATAAATGATTGTGCTTTACCTATCATGAACATTGAGATGTTATTAACAACAAGATCATATCGTTAGGAGAATGATATGATGGACATACTCCTATAGATAAGCGTAGCATAAAGATCAAGTCATTTTAATAGTTCAATTGGTATATGCTTTCTGATACATAGTAACCTAATTCCTTCGACCATGAGATCATGCTTATCACCATCACCGGAAGGATGCTTTGATGACATCAAACAGCACACTGTAACTGGGTGGCTATAAAGGTGGCATTGAGTGTTCAGAAAGTATTGGTTAAGACACATGGATCAAGAATGGGATTTGTCCATCCATATGACGGATAGATATACTCTGGGCCCTCTCGGTGGAATGTCATCCAATTAGCTTGCAAGCATGTGACTGGCTCACAAGGGATCACATATCACGGGAACGAGAAAAGAGTACTTATCGGTAACGAGGTTGAACTAGGTATGCAGAGATACCGACGATCAAAACCTCGGATAAGTAAACTATCATGAGACAAAGGGAAATTGGTATCGTATGTAAGTGGTTCATTCGATCGCAAAGTAATCATAGAAATATGTGGGAGCCATATGAATTCCAGATTCCTCTATTGGTTATTGTTCGGAGAAGTGTCTCGATCATGTCCGCATAATTCACGAACCGTAGGGAGACACACTTAAGGATTCGACGTTGTTGAGTAGTTATGGAATGATGAGTAAGAGACCGAATGTTGTTCGGAGTCTTGGATGGGATCCGGGATATCACGAGGAGATCCGGAATGGTCCAGAGAATAAGATTAATATAAGGAAAGTCCTGTTTCGGGGTTGGAGAATGGTTTCGGTGTTTTCATCGGGAATGTTCTAGAAGGTTCCGGAATGTCCGACACTCCGGAGGGGAAGGGTACATGAATGTGTCATAACAAGTTGGAATGGTTGCATCATGTACTAGGTGTCATCGCTGAACAAAATAAAGGGTTAAATCAAATCCTAGTTCGAAAAGTCAAACGCCAATTTGAAAAGTCAAACGGCTATTTTGTTTGATGGAGGGAGAGTAGGAAACCTACTTGGGGAGGAAGTCCCTCTCCCTCCACCGTCGGCCTTGGAAGACGAGTTGGGGAGGGACTCCCCTCCCCTTGGCGCGCCCCCTCCACCTATATAAGGAGGGACAGGGCTGCCTCTCCAAGACACACCTTGCCCTCTCTAAACTCTAAGCCTAGCCGCCGCCGCCCACCATAGCCGCCGCCGCCCTAAGGGTTTCTCCCAAGCCGCCGAGTTGGGGCTTCTAGTTGCCCTAGCCAACGGCCTAGCCCCTTCTACTTGGTGTGTATAAACCCTAGATCACCGAGGCTCTCTCATAGTCCACCATACTCGCTCCGGCTTAAGGCGAAGCCCTGCGAGATCTCCCCTCTACTTCCGGTACCACGCCGTCGTGCTGTCGGAACCGCGAGGAGAGTGCTACAACCTCCGCTGCCTGCTGGAACAAGGGAGAGGAAGGTCTTCGTCGAGTACCGAACGTGTGACCGACTGCGGAAGCACTGCCAGAACGCAGCGCCGGAAGGATCGTCTACACGATCTTGAGATCGAGAAGAGTACGACTACATCACCCACGAGAATCCGCTCTCGTTAAACACTTTGGAATCTTCGAGGGTGAGTTAGTCTATTGACTCGTTGCTACAATCTAGTAGATAGATCTTGGCTTGTTTGTTTGTATGTGGTAGAATTTTTTTGTTTTCCATGCTACGAACCCCTGAAGTGGTATCAGAGCCGTGTCTATATGTAGATCTGTTGCACGAGTAGAACACAATGGTCATTGTGGGCGGTGGTGCTTTTATTATCAATTGCTTCTTGTGTACTTTGCATCTTGCGGTATGATGGGATGAAGCGGCCCGGGCTAACCTTACATGACATCGTTCATGAGACTTGCTCCACGCTTAACATGCAACTAGTATTGCATAAGTGGCTTTGCGGGTGTCTGTCTCTCCCATTATAGTATAGATCCAATTTACAACGGGCACTTGATAGTTCAAACATCAACGTTGTGGTTCTTGTTCATAAGTTATATCGACACTTATTGAAACCCCCAAACCACGTAAAACATGCAAAGACATTAGAGGCGTCTAACTTTGTTTTGCAGGGGTGTGCTGTGATGTGATATGGCCATGATTGTGATTATATTTGATGTATGCAATGTTCCTTACTGTAAGTTGGCAACCGGCAGGAGCCATATGGTTGTCTTTAATTTATGTTAAGACCCGCGTGTCTATTCAAAGTAGTTGTAATAGTTGAATCCGGTGGACGACAACCATGGAGCAGCGTCATTGACCTTGATGCAATGCCGGTGATGATGGAGATCATGTTCGTGCTTGAAGATGGAGATCGGAATCACAAAGAAGAAAGGCCATATCATATCACATATTATGAATTGCATGTGATGTTAATCCTTTATGCATCTTGTATTGCTTAGTTAATGACGGTAGCATTATAAGATGATCCCTCATGCACATGAATTTCAAGTTCTAAAGTGTTCATCCTTAGTAAGCACCGTTGCTAAAGCTTGTTGTTTCGAAGCACCACGTGATGATCGGGTGTGTTAGATTCTGCAAGTGTATACAACGTGGGCAAGCCAGATTTGCTCATGCGGAAGCTAAGGTTTGATCTTGATGAGCCTATCATGTACAGACATGGTCTCGGAACACGGATTACCGAAAGGTAAAGCATGAATCTTATAGTAGATATGATGAACATGTCGATTGTTCGCCATTGAAGCAACATCAACTCTCGTGATGATCGGTTTTGATGTGGTGGATTTGGTTTGTGTGATCACTAAAACAATGTGAGGGATATTGTTTTGAGTGGGAGTTCACCTAGATTAATTTAACTATTAATAAGAACTCAATTTGTCATAAACTTAGTCTAAACTATTGCAAATATGTTGTAGATCAATGGCGGCCCCTACCATCAATTTTAATGCGTTCCTAGAGAAAGAAAAGTTGAAAAACAATGGAAGCAACTTCGCGGATTGGTTCCGCAATTTGAGGATTTTCCTCACAGCTGGTAATTTGACCTATGTGCTGGATGCACCGCTGGGTGACCCACCTGCAGCTGATGCTCCCGATGAAGTAAAGAATGTTTACCTCGCTCGGAAGAATCAGTACTCCATAGTTCAGTGTGCTATCTTGTATGGTTTGGAATCGGAGCTTCAGAATAGGTTTGAAGAGTCAGACCCATATGATATTGTCGAGGATCTCAAATTGATTTTTGAGACTCATGCGGCAATTGAAAGCTATGAGGATTCTGAAAAGTTCTTTAACTGCAAGATGGAAGAAGGAAGCTCCGTCAGTGAGCATGTGCTTAAGATGTCTGGGCACGCAAACAAACTTCAAAGCTTGGGTATAGTGATTCCTAATGCTTTGGGGATTTACCGTGTCCTCCAATCACTACCACCAAGTTACAAGAACTTTGTGATGAACTACAATATGCAAAGCATGAACAAGCAGTTGCCAGAACTCTTCTCCATGTTAAAATCTGCAGAAGTGGAGATCAAGAAAGAGCACCAAGTGTTGATGGTCAATAAGACCACCAAATTCAAGAAAGAAAAGTCTAAGCAAAAGGGACACTTCAAGAAGGGTGGTAAGAAAGTTACCGCACCGACGAAGAAGACCAAGGCTGGACCCAAGCCTGATACAGAGTGCTTTTACTACAAAGGAGAAGGTCACTGGAAGCGGAATTGCCCTAAGTACTTGGCGGATTTGAAGAACGGCAACATCAAGAAGAAAGGTATATCCGATATACATGTTATTGATGTGTATCTCACTAGTACTCGTAGTAGTACCTGGTTATTTGATACTGGTTCGGTTGCTCATATTTGTAACTTGAAACAGGTGCTGCAGAATAAACGGAAGCTATCGATGAACGAGGTGACGATGCGCGTGGGAAATGGATCAAAGGTTGATGTGATCGCGGTCGGCACGCTACCTCTTCATCTACCGTCGGGATTAGTTTTATAGTAAAATAATTGTTATTTGGTGCCTGCGTTAAGCATGAACATTATATCGGGATCTTGTTTATTGCGAGACGGTTACTTGTTTAAGTCCGAGAATAATGGTTGTTCGATTTATATGAGTAATATGTTTTATGAACATGCACCTTTGATAGATGGTCTATTCTTACTGAATCTCGATACTGGAAATACACATATTAATAAGATTGAAGCTAAACGTTTGAAATCAAGCGATAACTCGAACTATATGTGGCACTGTCGTCTTGGTCACATTGGAGTGAAGCGTATGAAGAAACTCCATTCCAATGGACTTCTTGAATCACTTGATTTCGAATCACTTGAAAGATGCAAAGCATGTCTGATGGGTAACATGACTAAGACTCCATTTTCTGGTATGATGGAGCGAGCTACGGACTTATTGGAAATCATACATACCGATGTGTGTGGTCCAATGAGTGTAGCATCGCGCGGTGGTTATCGTTATGTTCTTACCTTCACGGATGACTTGAGTAGATATGGGTATATCTAGTTCATGAAACATAAGTTCGAAACTTTCGAGAAGTTTAAGGAATTTCAAAGTGAGGTTGAGAATCAACGTAACAAGAAGATTAAATTTCTGCGTTCTGATCGTGGAGGTGAATATCTAAGTTACGAGTTTGGCGAGCATTTGAAGAAATGCGGAATACTTTCACAATTGACACCGCCGGGAACAGCACAGCGTAATGGTGTGTCCGAACGTCGTAAACGAAATCTCTTAGATATGGTTCGTTCTATGATGTCACTTACAGATTTACCGCTATTATTTTGGGGTTATGCATTAGAAACAGCCGCATTCACTTTAAATAGGGCACCATATAAATCCGTTGAAACGACACCGTATGAATTATGGTTTGGGAAGAAACCTAAATTGTCGTTCCTTAAAGTTTGGGTTTGCGAAGCCTATGTAAAGAAGTTACAGCCGGACAACCTTGAACCCAAAGAGGAAAAATGCGTCTTCATAGGATACCCAAAGGAAACTATTGGGTATACCTTCTATCATAGGTCCGAGGGCAAAATCTTCGTTGCCAAGAATGGATCCTTTCTAGAGAAGAAATTTCTCTCAAAAGAAGTGACTGGAAGGAAAGTAGAACTCGACGAGGTTGTCGAACCTTCTCTCGAAATTGCGAGTAGCGCAGCACCGGAAGAAGTTCATATGGTGCCTGCACCAATAAGAGAGGAAGCTAATGATGTTGATCATGAAACTTCGGTTGAAGTTGCTATAGAGCCTCGTAGGTCAACGAGAACTCGTACTACTCCTGATTGGTATGATCCCGTTATGAGTGTCATGTTGGTGGACAACACCGATGACCCTGTGACATATGAGGAAGCGATGATGAACCTAGATTCCAATAAATGGCAAGAAGCCATGAAATTCGAGATTGGATCCATGTACGAAAACCAAGTATGGAATTTGGTGGACTTACCGGATGGCCGGAAGGCTGTCGAGAACAAATGGATTTTCAAGAAGAAAACAGATGCTGATGGTAATGTTACTGTCTATAAAGCTCGACTTGTCGCAAAAGGGTATTGACAAATTCAAGGAGTTGACAACGATGAGACTTTCTCACCAGTAGCGAAGCTAAAGTCTGTGAGGATTATGTTAGCAATCGCTGCATATTATGATTATGAGATATGGCAGATGGATGTCAAAACAGCGTTCCTCAATGGAGACATTGATGAAGAGTTGCATATGATGCAACCCAAAGGTTTTGTCGATCCTAAAGATGCTAACAAGGTATGCAAACTTCAACGGTCCATCTATGGATTGAAGCAAGCATCCCGAAGTTGGAATCAACGTTTTGATAAGGTGATCAAAAGTTTTGGTTTTATACAAACTGATGGAGAAGCTTGTATTTACAAGAAAGTGAGTGGGATATCTGTAGCATTCTTAATACTATATATAGATGACATATTGTTGATTGGGAACGATGTAGACCTTCTTAATAGTGTCAAGGAATATTTGAATAATAGTTTTTCAATGAAAGATCTTGGCGAAGCAGCTTACATATTGGGCATAAAGATTTATAGAGATAGATCGAGACGTCTAATATCATTGTCACAAAGTACATATTTGGACAAAGTTCTAAAGAGGTTTGTAATGGAAGATAGCAAGAAAGGGTTCTTGCCCATGTTGCCCAATACGACCTTGAGTAAAACTCAAAGTCCGACAACGGCAGAAGATAGAGAAAGGATGAGTAAGACTCCCTATGCCTCCGCCATAGGATCTCTAATGTATGCCATGCTATGTACTAGACCCGACATTGCATATGCTGTTAATTTGACTAGCAGATATCAAAGTGATCCAGGAGTGGATCATTGGACAGCGGTCAAAAACATCCTTAAGTACTTGAGAAGAACTAAGGATATGGTTCTTTCTTATGGAGGTGATGAATAACTCGTTGTTAATGGTTACACCAATGCTAGTTGGAACACCGATCCGGATGATTCTAAATCACAATATGGATACGTATTTACTTTGAATGGTGCGGCAGTTAGCTGGAGGAGTGCAAAGCAAAGCGTTGTGGCGAGATCTTCAACTGAATCGGAATACATGGCTGCTTCGGAGGCTTCACAAGAAGCGATATGGATGAAAGAGTTCATTACAGAGCTCGCTCTGGTTCCAAGTGCGCTGGACCCAATGTCTATCTATTGTGATAACATGGGCGCCATAGCCAATGCGCAAGAACCAAGGTCACACAAGAAGCTGAAGCATATCAAGCTACATTTTCACGCTATTCGATAACATGTTCAAGATGGTGACATAAAGATTTGCAAAGTACACACAGATCTGAATGTGGCAGATCCGTTGACTAAACCTCTCCCGAGGGCAAAACATGACCAACACCAAACTGCCATGGGTGTTCGGTATATTACCATGTAATCTAGATTAGTTGACTCTAGTACAAGTGGGAGACTGTTGGAGATATGCCCTAGAGGCAATAATAAATGTAGTTATTATTATATCTTCGTGTTTATGAGAAATGTTTACATTCATGCTATTAACAAGGAAACATTAATACTTGTGTGATTTGTAAACTAAATTAGAGTCCCTAGTAAAGCCTCTTTATAATACTAGCTTGTTGGTTAATAAATGATTGTGGTTTCCTTATCATGAACATTGAGATGTTATTAACAACAAGATCATATCGTTAGGAGAATGATATGATGGACATACTCCTATAGATAAGCGTAGCATAAAGATCAAGTCATTTTAATAGTTCAATTGTTATATGCTTTCTGATACATTGTAACCTAATTCCTTCGACCATGAGATCATTCTTATCACCATCACCGGAAGGATGCTTTGATGACATCAAACACCACACCGTAACTGGGTGGCTATAAAGGTGGCATTGAGTGTTCGGAAAGTATTGGTTGAAACACATGGATCAAGAATGGGATTTTTCCATCCATATGACGGATAGATATACTCTGGGCCCTCTCGGTGGAATGTCATCCAATTAGCTTGCAAGCATGTGACTGGCTCACAAGGGATCACATATCACGGGAACGATAAAAGAGTACTTATCGGTAATGAGGTTGAACTAGGTATGCAGAGATACCGACGATCATAACCTCGGATAAGTAAACTATCATGAGACAAAGGGAAATTGCTATCGTATGTAAGTGGTTCATTCGATCGCAAAGTAATCGTAGAAATATGTGGGAGCCATATGAATTTCCAGATTCCTCTATTGGTTATTGTTCGGAGAAGTGTCTCGATCATGTCCGCATAATTCACGAACCGTAGGGAGACACACTTAAGGATTCGACGTTGTTTGAGTAGTTATGGTATTATGAGAAAGAGACCGAATGTTGTTTGGAGTCTCGGATGGGATCCGGGATATCACGAGGTGATCCGGAATGGTCCATAGAATAAGATTCATATAAGGAAAGTCCCGTTTCGGAGTTCGGGAATGATTCCGGTGTTTTCATCGGGAATGTTCTAGAAGGTTCCGGATTGTCCAGCACTCCGGGGGGGAGGGTACATGAATGTGTCATTACATATTGAATGATTGCATCATGTATTAAGTGTTCTTGCTGTTCCAAAAACTGAAAAGTCAAACTGCCAGTTTGAAAGTCAAACGGCTAAAACAGGAAACTGTGGGAAACAGGAAACTGTGGGAAACAAGCAAGAGGTGGTTGGAACCGACTTGGGGGAGGAGTCCCTCCAAGACGGCGCGCCAGCCAAGGCCGACTTGGGGAGGGACTTCCCTCCCCTTGGCCGCCCCTCCCACCTATAAACGGAGGGGCAGGGCCTCCTCCTCTAGACACACAAGTTCCTATCCTGTAATCTCCGGTTTAGAGCCGTTTTGGTTTAGAGCTTCTAATTGCTCTAGCCTGCGGTTCAGAGCCTTCTAATTGGTGTGTCTAATCCATAGAACACTAAATATCTCTCTCTCATACTCCACCATACTCGCTCCGGCTTAAGGCAAAGCCCTGCGGGATCTCCCCTCTACTTCCGGTACCACGCCGTTGTGCTGCCGGAATCGCTAGGAGAGTGCTACAACCTCCGCTGCCTGCTGGAACAAGGGAGAGGAAGGTCTTCGTCGAGTACCGAACGTGTGACCGACTGCGGAAGCGCTGCCGGAACGCAGCGCCGGAAGGATCGTCTACATGATCTTAAGATCGGAAAGAGTACGACTACATCACCCACGAGAATCCGCTCTCGTTAAACACTTTGGAATCTTCGAGGGTAAGTTATTCCATCGACTCGTTGCTACAATCTAGTAGATAGATCTTGGCTTGTTTGTTTGTATGCGATAGAAATTTTTTGTTTTCCATGCTACGAACCCCTACAGTGGTATCAGAGCCGTGTCTATATGTAGATCTGTTGCACAAGTAGAACACAATGGTCATTGTGGGCGTTGATGCTTTTATTGTCGATTGCTTCTTGTGTACTTTGCATCTTGCGGTATGTTGGGATGAAGCGGCCCGGGCTAACCTTACATGACATCGTTCATGAGACTTGCTCCACGCTTGACATGCAACTTGTATTGCATAAGTGGCTTTGCGGGTGCCTGTTTCTCCTAGCATAGTTAAGATCCAATTTACAACGGGTGATCAACAATGCTAGTATCAATTTTGTGGTTCTTGTTCGTAAGTTAGAACGACACTTATTGAAAGCCCCAAACCACGTAAAATATGCAAAGAAAGTAGAGGCGTCTAACTTTGTTTTGCAGGGGGTGTGCAGTGATGTGATATGGCCATGATTGTGATTATATTTGATGTATGCAATGTTCCTTATTGTAAGTTGGCAACCGGCAGGAGCCATATGGTTTTCTTTAATTTATGTTAAGACCCGCGTGTCTATTCAAAGTAGTTGTAATAGTTGAAGCCGGTGGACGACAACCATGGAGAAGCGTTATTGACCTTGATGCAATGCCGGTGATGATGGAGATCATGTTCGTGCTTGAAGATGGAGATCGGAAGCACAAAGAAGAAAGGCCATATCATATCACATATTATTGAATTGCATGTGATGTTAATCCTTTATGCATCTTGTATTGCTTGGTAGACGACGGTAGCATTATAAGATGATCCCTCATGCACATCAATTTCAAGTCATAAAGTGTTCGCCCTTAGTTAGCACCGTTGCTAAAGCTTGTTGTTTCGAAGCACCACGTGATGATCGGGTGTGTTAGATTCTGCAAGTGTATACAACGTGAGCAAGCCATATTTGCTCATGCAGAAACTAAGGTTTGATCTTGACGAGCCTAGCATGTACAGACATGGTCTCGGAACACGGATCACCGAAAGGTAAAGCATGAATCGTATAGTAGATATGATGAACATGATGATTGTTCGCCATTGAAACTATATCAACTCTCGTGATGATCGGTGTTGATGTAGTGGATTTGGTTCGTGTGATCACTAAAACAATGTGAGGGATGTTGTTTTGAGTGGGAGTTCACCTAGTTTAATTTCATTAATTAATTTGAACTCAATTTGTCATAAACTTAGTCTAAACTATTGCAAATATGTTGTAGATCAATGGCAGCCCCTACCATCAATTTTAATGCGTTCCTAGAGAAAGAAAAGTTGAAATACAATGGAAGCAACTTCGCGGATTGGTTCCGCAATTTGAGGATTGTCCTCACAGATGGTAATTTGACCTATGTGCTGGATGCACCGCTGGGTGACCCACCTGCAGCTGATGCTCCCGATGAAGTAAAGAATGTTTACCTCGCTCGGAAGAATCAGTACTCCATAGTTCAGTGTGCTATCTTGTATGGTTTGGAATCGGAGCTTCAGAATAGGTTTGAAGAGTCAGACCCATATGATATTGTCGAGGATCTCAAATTGATTTTTGAGACTCATGCGGCAATTGAAAGCTATGAGGCTTCTGAAAAGTTCTTTAACTGCAAGATGGAAGAAGGAAGCTCCGTCAGTGAGCATGTGCTTAAGATGTCTGGGCACGCAAACAAACTTCAAAGCTTGGGTATAGTGATTCCTAATGCTTTGGGGATTTACCGTGTCCTCCAGTCACTACCACCAAGTTACAGGAACTTTGTGATGAACTACAACATGCAGAACATGAACAAAGAGTTGCCAAAACTGTTTGCTATGTTAAAATCTGCAGAAGTGGAGATCAAGAAAGAGCACCAAGTGTTGTTGGTCAATAAGACCACCAAATTCAAGAAAGGCAAGTCTAAGCAAAAGGGACACTTCAAGAAGGGTGGTAAGAAAGTTACCACGCCGGCGAAGAAGACCAAGGCTGGACTCAAGCCTGATACTGAGTGCTTTTACTACAAGGGAGAAGGTCACTGGAAACGGAATTGCCCAAAGTACTTGGCGGATCTGAAGAACGGCAACATCAAGAAGAAAGGTATATCTGATATACATGTTATTGATGTGTATCTCACTAGTACTCATAGTAGTGCCTGGGTATTTGATACTGGTTCGGTTGCTCATATTTGTAACTCGAAACAGGTGCTGCAGAATAAACGGAAGCTAGCGAAGAACGAGGTGACGATGCGCGTGGGAAATGGATCAAAGGTTGATGTGATCGCGGTCGGCACGCTACCCCTTCATCTACCATCAGGATTAGTTTTATACTTAAATAATTGTTATTTAGTGCCTGTGTTGAGCATGAACATTATATCGGGATCTTGTTTATTGCAAGACGGTTACTTGTTTAAATCAGAGAATAATGGTTGTTCGATTTATATGAGTAATATGTTTTATGCACATGCACCTTTGATAGATGGTCTATTCTTATTGAATCTCGATAGTGGAAATACACATATCAACAACATTGAGGCTAAACGTTTGAAATCAAGCGATAATTCGACCTATATGTGGCACTTTCGTCTTGGTCACATTGGAGTGAAGCGTATGAAGAAACTCCATTCCGATGGACTTCTTGAATCACTTGATTTTGAATCACTTGAAAGATGCGAAGCATGTCTGATGGGAAAAATGACTAAGACTCTATTTTCTGGTATGATGGAGCGAGCTACGGAGTTATTGGAAATCATACATACCGATGTGTGTGGTCCAATGAGTATAGCATCGCGCGGTGGTTATCGTTATGTTCTTACCTTCACGGATGACTTGAGTAGATATGGGTATATCTATTTCATGAAACATAAGTCCGAAACTTTCGAGAAGTTTAAGGAGTTTCAAAGTGAGGTAGAGAATCAACGTAACAAGAAGATTAAATTTCTACGTTCTGATCGTGGAGGTGAATATCTAAGTTACGAGTTTGGCGAGCATTTTAAGAAATGCGGAATACTTTCACAGTTGACACCGCCGGGAACACCACAGCGTAATGGTGTGTCCGAACGTCGTAATCGAACTCTCTTAGATATGGTTCGTTCTATGATGTCACTTACAGATTTACCGCTATCATTTTGGGGTTATGCATTAGAAACAGCCGCATTCACTTTAAATAGGGTACCATCTAAATCCGTTGAAACGACACCGTATGAATTATGGTTTGGGAAGAAACCTAAATTGTCGTTCCTTAAAGTTTGGGGATGCGAAGCCTATGTAAAGAAGTTACAGCCGGACAAGCTTGAACCCAAAGCGGAAAAATGCGTCTTCATAGGATACCCGAAGGAAACTATTGGGTATACCTTCTATCATAGATCCGAAGGCAAATTCTTCGTTGCCAAGAATGGATCCTTTCTAGAGAAGGAATTTCTCTTGAAAGAAGTGACTGGAAGGAAAGTAGAACTCGACGAGGTTGTCGAACCTTCTCTCGAAATTGCGAGTAGCGCAGCACCGGAAGAAGTTCCTGTGGTGCCTGCACCAATAAGAGAGGAAGCTAATGATGGTGATCATGAAACTTCGGTTGAAGTAGCTACAGAGCCTCGGAGGTCAACGAGAACTCGTACCACTCCAGATTAGTATGATCCCGTTATGAGTGTCATGTTGGTGGACAACATCGATGACCCCGAGACATATGAGGAAGCGATGATGAGCCCAGATTCCAATAAATGGCAAGAAGCCATGAAATCCGAGATTGGATCCATGTACGAAAACCAAGTATGGACTTTGGTGGACTTACCGGATGGCCGGAAGGCTGTCGAGAACAAATGGATTTTCAAGAAGAAAACAGATGCTGATGGTAATGTTACTGTCTATAAAGCTCGACTTGTCGCAAAAGGGTTTCGACAAATTCAAGGAGTTGACTACGATGAGACTTTCTCACCAGTAGCGAAGCTAAAGTCTGTGAGGATTATGTTAGCAATCGCTGCATATTATGATTATGAGATATGGCAGATGGATGTCAAAACAGCATTCCTCAATGGAGATATTGATGAAGATTTGTATATGATGCAACCCAAAGGTTTTGTCGATCCTAAAGATGCTAACAAGGTATGCAAACTTCAACGGTCCATCTATGGATTGAAGCAAGCATCCCGAAGTTGGAATCAACGTTTTGATAAGGTGATCAAAAGTTTTGGTTTTATACAAACTTATGGAGAAGCTTGTATTTACAAGAAAGTGAGTGGGAGCTCTGTAGCATTCTTAATACTATATGTGGATGACATATTATTGATTGGGAATGATGTAGACCTTCTTAATAGTGTCAAAGAATATTTGAATAATAGTTTTTCAATGAAGGATCTTGGCGAAGCAGCTTACATATTAGGCATAAAGATTTATAGAGATAGATCGAAACGCCAAATATCATTGTCACAAAGTACATATTTGGACAAAGTTCTAAAGAGATTTGGAATGGAAGAAAGCAAGAAAGGGTTCTTGCCCATGTTGCCCAATACGACCTTGAGTAAAACTCAAAGTCCGACATCGGCAGAAGATAGAGAAAGGATGAGTAAGACTCCCTATGCCTCAGCCATAGGATCTCTAATGTATGCCATGCTATGTACTAGACCCGACATTGCATATGATGTTAGTTTAACTAGCAGATATCAAAGTGATCCAGGAGTGGATCATTGGACAGCGGTCAAAAACATCCTTAAGTACTTGAGAAGAACTAAGGATATGGTTCTTTCTTATGGAGGTGATGAACAGCTCGTTGTTAATGGTTACACCGATGCTAGTTGGAACACCAATCCGGATGATTCTAAATCACAATCTGGATACGTATTTATTTTGAATGGTGCAGCAGTTAGCTAGAGGAGTGCAAAGCAAAGCGTTGTGGCGAGATCTTCAACTGAATCGAAATACATGGCTGCTTCGGAGGCTTCACAAGAAGCGATATGGATGAAAGAGTTCATTACAGAGCTGGGTGTGGTTCCTAGTGCGCTGGACCCAATGTCTATCTACTGTGATAACATGGGAGCCATAGCCAATGCACAAGAACCAAGGTCACACAAGAAGCTGAAGCATATCAAGATGCGTTTTCACGCTATTCGAGAACATATCCAGGATGGGGATATAAAGATTTGCAAAGTAAACACAGATCTGAATGTGGCGGATCCGTTGACTAAACCTCTCCCGAGGGCAAAACATGGCCAACACCAAACTGCCATGGGTGTTCGGTATATTACCATGTAATCTAGATTAGATGACTCTAGTGCAAGTGGGAGACTGTTGGAGATATGCCCTAGAGGCAATAATAAATATAGTTATTATTATATCTTTGTGTTTATGATAAATGTTTACATTCATGCTATAATAGTATTAACAAGGAAACATTAATACTTGTGTGATTTGTAAACTTAATTTGAAGTCCCTAGTATAGCCTCTATACTTCACTAGCTTGTTGGTTGATTAATGATTGTGGTTTCCCTATCATGAACATTGAGATGTTATCAACAACAAGATCATATCGTTAGGAGAATGATATGGTGGACATACTCCTATAGATAAGCATAGCATAAAGATCAAGTCATTTCAATAGTTCAATTGCTATATGCTTTCTGATACATAGTAACCTAATTCCTTCGACCATGAGATCATGCATATCACCTTTATCGGATGGATGCTTTGATGACATCAAACACCACACCGTAACTGGGTGGCTATAAAGGTGGCATTGAGTGTTCAGAAATATTGGTTGAAACACATGTATCAAGAGTGGGATTTGTCCATCCATATGACGGATAGATATACTCTGGGCCCTCTCGGTGTAATGTCATCCAATTATCTTGCAAGCATGTGACTGGCTCACAAGGGATCACATATCACGGGAACGAGAAAAGAGTACTTATCGGTAACGAGGTTGAACTAGGTATGCAGAGATACCGACGATCATAACCTCGAATAAGTAAAGTATCGTGAGACAAAGGGAAATTGGTATCGTATGTAAGTGGTTCATTCGATCGCAAAGTAATCGTAGAAATATGTGGGAGCCATATGAATTTCCAGATTCCTCTATTGGTTATTGTTCGGAGAAGTGTCTCGATCATGTCCGCATAATTCACGAACCGTAGGGAGACACACTTAAGGATTCGACGTTGTTTGAGTAGTTATGGTATTATGAGAAAGAGACCGAATGTTGTTCGGAGTCTCGGATGGGATCCGGGATATCATGAGGTGATCCGGAATGGTCCGGAGAATAAGATTCATATAAGGAAAGTCCCGTTTCGGAGTTCGGGAATGATTCCGGTGTTTTCATCGGGAATGTTCTAGAAGGTTCCGGATTGTCCGGCACTCCGGGGGGGGGGAGGGTACATGAATGTGTCATTATATATTGAATGATTGCATCATGTACTAAGTGTTCTTGCTGTTCCAAAAACTGAAAAGTCAAACTGCCAGTTTGAAAGTCAAACGGCTAAAACAGGAAACTGTGGAAAACAGGAAACTGTGGGAAACAGGAAACTGTGGGAAACAAGCAAGAGGTGGTTGGAACCGACTTGGGGGAGGAGTCCCTCCAAGCCGGCGCGCCAACCAAGGCCGACTTGGGGAGGGACTCCCCTCCCCTTGGCCGCCCCTCCCACCTATAAAAGGAGGGGCAGGGCCTCCTCCTCTAGACACACAAGTTCCTATCCTCTAATCTCCGGTTTAGAGCCGTTTTGGTTTAGAGCTTCTAATTGCTCTAGCCTGCGGTTTAGAGCCTTCTAATTGGTGTGTCTAATCCATAGACCACTAAATAGCTCTCTCTCATACTCCACCATACTCGCTCCGGCTTAAGGCGAAGCCCTGCGGGATCTCCCCTCTACTTCCGGTACCACGCCGTTGTGCTGCCGGAATCGCGAGGAGAGTGCTACAACCTCCGCTGCCTACTGGAACAAGGGAGAGGAAGGTCTTCGTCGAGTACCGAACGTGTGACCGACTGCGGAAGCGCTGCCCGAACGCAGCGCCGGAAGGATCGTCTACACGATCTTGAGATCGGAAAGAGTACGACTACATCACCCACGAGAATCCGCTCTCGTTAAACACTTTGGAATCTTCGAGGGTAAGTTACTCCATCGACTCGTTGCTACAATCTAGTAGATAGATCTTGGCTTGTTTGTTTGTATGCGATAGAAATTTTTTGTTTTCCATGCTACGAACCCCTACACTATGATCATTTATTCCTTGACTTGTAGTACCACTCTTTGCTTAGATTAGTATGCTCTGTTGCATTGCATGATTATGGCCATTATGCTCTCTTAGTTGGTTGCTCCCAATCTTTTGCTATCCTCCACTTGTATGAGTAAGTTCTACTCATGCTTCCAAATACCAAGAAACCAAGTTTTTCCAAAGTGTCCACTATAAACTCCTATGCATGGTGTGTTACACCATTCCAAGTATATTCTTGTTTTCAATTATCTTCCAATTAAAAACTGTTTTGTTATGTGAAAAATTAGTGATTAAATCCCTCACGAACTTGATGGCCCACTTTATATTCTTTGACCCTAATAAACTTGAACCATTGTGACAACTTTGTTGTATATGCTTGCACTTATAAGTTGGAATTAGCAGAACCGTGCTGTCATGGGGAACGTTTTCAACATTGCACTTGTACTTTGTACTCACTTGATATCATGCTATTTTGTCTATGGATGTCACCGGTGTGAAATAAAGAGGGAACTTGTAAGTCCATGGAGTTTGTATTCTATGTTAGATAAACGCCTGACCTGCTAGCCTAAGCCATGCCTAGTCATGGTGGAAACTTGTAGCATCACCATTGTGAGCTATTTATGAAGCATCCTCAATAAAAAGCTATGCACATAGTAAATAAAAAGATCGCTGAGATGCTCATTGTCTGCTTGCCTTGTCATTTTGGTTATGGGATAGCTCCTGTACCATGTGCAAGGGGTACCTCGTTGGCGGTTCTCTATGATATGCAAATACTTACAATGAAAAGAACTTACAGGTGACTGAAGTTGAGTAGAATGAGGTGTGTCCCTCGTATTCAAGGGACTTGAGATTGCCAACTTATACTTTGTCAAGTATATACTCCATAGTTTGTTCACTTTAACCTTAACCACTTTAAGATGCTTATGATAGTGGCAATGAGGGCTGAAAGCTAACAAGTACCATAATATTTGGAAGCTCTTTTTGAAACTTGTATTTCCTATTTCCTTTATAAAAAAAGTCCTTTCTTCCACCATTATTTGATTCTCCACCTTCTACCTTTAGGCACCATTAAGAGAGCATAGTTGTCATTCTGTGTGCAGTGTTCCAAAACTTATTAATTGATGCATATTATGTTACTACTTGTTCTTGTGCTATTTGTTTCTAGTCACCCTTGTGAACTTTGAAGGTGTCCTATGCATCTATATTGCTACTCTATGAGGGACAAGCTGATTACCACTATGCTATGTTTTCTGTATGTGAAACAAACAAATGTTTTTCAATGCATGTTATTCATGATCTTTGTTTGTAGCTTGCCATGTTGCATGCATAGTTACTATGTCCTACTGTTAGAACTCCATTCTTTCATGCACATGTTGAGAGTTCTTTGATCCCAGCTTTCAATGCTTGCAAATGGTTGGATCTTTATTGTAAGAGTGCATGTTCACCTCAAAAATTATTCTGTTTATCACTTACCTACTCGAGGACGAGCAGGAGTTAAGCTTGGGGATGTAAGCTTGAGGATGTTGATACGTCGGAAACGTATCTATAATTTTTGATGTTACATGCTTGTTTAGTATCTACTTTGCTTTACTTGTCTACACTTTGAGGTACTTTTTACATGTTTTCTAGTACTAACCTACTAACAAGTTGCAACAGTGCCAGATTCCCATTTTCTGTTGTTTTTCGTTTCAGAAAAGTTAGTAAAGAAATATTCTCAGAATTGGATGGGACAAACGTCAAAGTCAATTACTTTCCGTGGGGAACAAGAAGTCCAGAGGGGAGCCGGGGAGGCGAGCTAGAGGGGTCAACCCCCTCCACCCCCAGGCACGGCCACAGGTGGGCCTGTGCCTGGTTAGGGTTTGGTGCCCCTGGCCGGCTCCTCGACCACCCCCTTCGCCTATAAGAATCCCCCGATGTAGAAACTTTGAGATCTCATAAACATCCACGAAAACCTCCACAGCGCCGCCTCCACTGAAGGGGAGATTCGAGGGACAGAAAGTCTCTGTTCCGGCACCCTGCCGGGACGGGGAAGTGCCCCCGGAGCCATCTCCATCGATCTCCATCACCATCTTCATCACCATTGCTGATTCCCATGATAAGGAGGGAGTAGTTCTTCCTCAGGACTAAGGGCTCTACCGGTAGCTAAGTGTTCATCTCTCTCTATGCATGATCTTGTTGTGGTCATGAGCTTTGTAATCTAGTAGATCTACCTTGCTACTCAAGTGCTTCAATAGATCTCTGCTCTCCCCATGTGTGTGAAAGTGACAGCGTGCATGCCATGGTGGCACTTAGGCTTGAGTGTACATAAATACTCTTTGTGCTTTAATAGATCTATGCTTTTCCCCACATGTGTGAAAGTGACAGCTGGCATATCGTGTGTGGCACTTTGGCTAGATTGAATATTTGTTATGAGTTATATTTCGAGTTGGATGTCTTTATGAAATTGTTGTGTTTGTTGGAACCATCTAGTGCTCAAGGTGACAGTGTGGGGTTATCTAGATTGGGAAAGGCACACTTTGAGGTGTGCTGTTATAGCCCTACCATGGATTAGAGTGTCCAACCATAGAGTAGTTAAGAGTAGTATCATGAAGAGAGGATATTTATATGAGGGAGTGTTCACTAGTGAAAGTATGATCCCTAGGCCTTGTTTGTAAGCATTGAAACACCTTTTGCTACTAGATCTGTTGCATGTTTGCTTACTTCCTTCTTGTTGCCTTTAGTCTTTGTCTCACTGTCAAGCTCTTTTCTGGCACCGTTACCACTTGTATTTCACTATCTCTTCACCAAACTAGTGCACCTATATTGGGTGTGTTGGGGACACAAGAGACTTCTTGTATCTTGATTGCAGGGTTGCTTGAGAGGGAATACCTTTGACCACTTACTCCCTAAGTTCGATAAACCTTGGGTAATCCACTTAAGGGAAACTTGCTGCTATTCTACAAACCTCTGCACTTGGAGGCCCAACAATTGTCTACATGAATAGAAGTGCATAGACATCACCGCCGCGCAAGCCACCGTTGCAGGTGCCGTAGCTGCGACGGCCCAGCCCCGCCGCCCAAGCCCCCGCCGGAGCTGCCCTAGCTGCCCCAGCTGCGACGGCCCAGCCCCTCCGCCCAAGTCCCGCCACCGACTGCGCTTCCCTAGCCCCGCCACCGCCCGCGCAAGCCCCCGCCTGCGACGCCCTAGCCTCGCCACCGCCCGCGTTGCCCTAGCCTCGCCACCGCCGCCTTGCCGTCGTTGAAGCTAGCAGGACCTATGCCGCCTTGCCGGCCAACGGGTATGTCGTCTTCCTCACGCCTTCCACTGCCGTCTCCGCCAGGATTTCGTGTCGTCTCCACTCCTCTACTACTGATGAAGGCTCAACTGAATCAGTTGATGAACATACGACTGTAAGCATGGAAAATGCCTCCGATCTTTTAGATACACTCATATATACCTAGATGCTATTAATTATTATTTGTCTCCCCATATGACTGTGGATTTCAAGTAATGCAATAGAACCATGAACACACTTGTTTCTTTTACTGACGGTGCTAAAAAGATTATCTGCTATTGCAACAGGGTAGTGTACCTCATAACTTCATCATTTCTCCTTAAGGCGGGGACACATTGAAATCATGCTAGTGTATGTATTTTTATCTTTACTTTATCGGTGTTCCTGCTATTTATTTATTTTCAAAATTTGGCAAGAGCTATGTCGTTTCTGTTAGCCTGCGGAGAAAATTCACTATTCACAGGCCAAGAAGAGCTAAGAATGAGGATAAAGGGGAGAAAAGAAAGGAACTGCATAAAAACATAAACCACAATCAGGATTGACTCTTGTGAATGCCCTTTTCCTTGATTGGACCTGACATTGTTCTAGAAACAAAAACCATCAACCACCACCGTTAAACCTTGCTTCTAATAACCTTGTTGTAACATGTTATTAACTAGATCATGATCATGCAAGATGTTTTGAAGTATTGTTTTCCTACTCAGGTTGTTGTCATTTTTTCTTTTAGTTATGTATTACTCTACTAATTGTGAGATGGGTATAAAGTTAAACTAAGGATACTCAGACCTATAGCTGATATCACTAAAGATGTGCCACCGGCAGGTCATGCAATCAAAATGATGATATATAATTCATCCCAGTTATTATCATCAAGCCAAGCTTAATATTTCTTCCCTCATGATCCTCCAATTGTAAGTTTTTGGTGGCTAACTGGTACACCCTCTGTTTGGGATTACTAGTCACGAGAGATTTTTCAGATATTTCTGGATTATTAGTCCAGAGTCTTAAATATCCTAGTTTGTGGTACCGTACTAAATGCATTACCTAAATCCTAGCGCCCACGTCACTTTTTTCTCTAGAGAATAACTGCAGCGATGCATGGAAACCATTGCATGCGCAAGCTGATTGGCCACTTATTCCTTTTGGCGTGTGAGTTGAAAAAGAAAAGGAGGAGAGGAAATTACGGGGACATTAATCAAGGCAGTTGGAAGAACCCATAATTTTTCTTGGTATCAGCGATATGGCCCTCCGGCCTAGTAATCCCCTGCAGCATTCGGATAATCATTCGTACTACCGATGCAGGTAAATTTCAATGGTTCAGGTCAAAAGATGGGCCGCCAGACTTCTAGAGCCAAGCCTATGGATTGACTACAGCTGTCATATAGGGCACCAGCAAAAACAACATTAATAATTCACATTCTTATAGCTCCAAGAGTGAGGAAAGGTTGCCCCCAAAATTGCATGTTTCAACGGCCTCTCTTGTTACACGGTTCACTTTTTTTTTGTCATGGGCTGTCATGATTGAGTTTCTAGAAACACTAATGTCAAAATCATTGCAGAGACCAAATTACTTAGGTCAACGACCTCTCTTGTTCGGTTGCTGCCTTGCTTGTTGATCCAATGAAGATATATGTTATTGGCTCCAAGATGGGGGCATGAGTTAACCGGAAGGTATACAACGGTAACTGAATGATATAGCGGTACAATCAGCAATATCATGCTTTTCGAATTTGTCATATATTGGATCTTATAAATCGTTTTTCTTATGCTCGATAGTCCATGGTCCCATACAAGTTATCTTATGTATTCTGTGGAACTTAAGAGAAATGTGTTGCCTATAATATTGTGTACCCATTGGAGAAGGTAAAAAGAAGGTCCCAAACAAGTTATCTTCTGTGTTCTGTGGAAGACATAGAAGTGTGCTGCATATAAGAATATTATGTACCCATTGGAGAAGGCAAAAATAAAAATATTCCCTTTGATGATCAACTTTAATACATGGTTGCTTGGCCTGCAAAACTGCTCCAACTTTGTGCATACTTTTGGAATAGTGAGAGCACTAATGCCACCGAGTACAAGAATCTTCATGGAGGGGCAACAATGGTGAGAGCCATATCCTGTTGAGACTTCGTTTTATATCTCCAGTGGTGCAACTTTGGAATTAGTCCTTTCCTTTTGTAAATCATCATGAAGCAACATAATACATGTTTATTTACTTGATTTCATACTATGATACTTTTATTTCAAATTTATTTATGGGAACTATGTTTGAGAGTAATGAATAACTGACTGCAATATGTTTCATTTTACTAGATGGGAAGGGATCTTGTAGTATCTTAATTTTTTTGCGTCATCACTCAGAGCTAGCCCTTTTTGGTATGTGCGGGTACGGTACAGTGCAAAAATAATTAAAAAGATTTAGTTCCCTTGTACTCCATTGCAAGAAAAATGGAGTGCTAGATAGGAAGGGATCATGACGTTCCTTGTGACACTGGAACATTTTCTCTACATAGATCAAAAGCTGAAACCTTGAAACCATTGCATGGTTTTGTGTCTCTAAAGTAAAATGTATACACATCATCATTATTTATTTTAGATTGAAAATGAATCGAAAACCATTATCGTGAGCGGCATCCGAAACCAATAGCGAGAGCGAGGCTTCCTTAATAGCACCGAGCACGAAACGTGTTATCTAATATGCACAATACTTTTCATTGTGTTACTGTAGTCAATACGTGCATGTGCACCTGCCCCATTACTAGTATAGGTAGTAATGCGCGAGCATGATTGCATTCACTTTTACCATATCAATTCAGATCACTTCCAAAATCCTTTTCCGTCTTTAGTTTGTCTATCTCCGTTTCTGTCTTTTCTTTGTCTATGGACTCTGGATCTTAGGATCTGTTTGGTTGCCAGCCACACTTTGCCAAGCCAAACTTTAGCTAGCCACACTTTAATAGGCATGTGTTTGGTTTGTGCCAAACTTTGTGTTGCTATATTTTATTACTCCTATGGCCCATTTGTCATAGAGTCATCATTTTTGCCAACTCTTGCCAAAGTTTGGCTTCAAAATTTGAAGCCATACTTTTTATGGCTGCCACACTTTTATGTATTGCCACACTTTGGCTTGGAAAAATGTGGCTGAGAACCAAACAAGCCCTTAATGAGCCCGTTTTGACCCCCGGTGAGTTGGTGGTATAAGTACAACCACAGTCCTAGCATTTTACGAAACATGTTACCTTGAAGTTTGAACAGCTCTTGAATCAACATGTATTACCTTTCATGTGGTCTTTGTTTTTGGTTCTTTTTCCATCTTGTTAATGCGAAATCATGAGATCAATAAATACCAATATTTATTTTCTCCAAAATAAATAAAAAGATAATATATGAGTTCTTGTACTTAAGAAACTCAAGGGCAGCATTGAGAGAAACATAATGAAAACATTGCCATTGGTACACCTCGGCAAGAGCAGTTCGACCTAACGAGCCCCATATCTAAGGCTCACTCGAACACTAGTTTCATGTCCGAAGCCCATCCCAAAATCATGTAAAAGAAATCCTATTTTTTAAAAGTGTGTTCCACCAATTCATTTATTATTAAAAATATTAAATTAATAGTACGTCCAAATGTGCAAAACATGACATAAACCAATCTGGCCTAGGCTATTCACGTGACCCGCCACCGTGAGCATTTACGTCGGTTCCTATGGCGTCTGCTAGCCCACACGACACTGGAAAATAGGGGAAACCACAAATCAACGTTGCATTATTGTATAATTTTCTTCTATTTTCCGTTGTCATGTCATTTCCTACAACTTGTGTACTCTATTGGCATGAAAATCATGGTGGAGATGATTTACATCAAAGAGTCTGTGGTGCTTTTTCTTGAGCTTGGTCTCTTATTATTTGGGGTTGATCATCTCACATATCATCAGAAATTGGCGACAGTAGCAATAAAAGTGATATGAAGTAGGTTTTTGATTGTTTTTTATACATAATTTTTGTTGTTCATGTTGCCAAAGTGATCTTATAACATGTCCAGTAGCAAATCAAGTCATAGAAAACACCTAAATACGTCTATTACAAGCTTAAATTATGCTAAACTGTATGAAATTATTACACTTCATCTTTATAACACTATAACTTTAATAATTTTTAGTAACTAAACACTTGCCGTGAAAAAAATTGTCGTTTGTTTTGAAAATATGTATCAACAATAGCTTATGTGATAGTTCATAATGCTTAGCGATCTAGAATATCGACACAAAGCCCTGAAAACAATGACTCCGAGCATTGTTGGATTGTAAGCCATCATGTACCAATTTGTACGATTTGCTAAAACAATAGGGCTCGCGAATGGGTTACAAACTAATCATTCCATAAGTACGGAGTGCTTATTTCACCTTTGTGGGGACTACCTCGTATCTGCTTATTGCACACTCATGGCTATATCTAGTAGTCTCATACAAGGTGCCTCTTATATGCAATTAGATGGCAGGCCGATATTGTTGGATAAATGCCAGGTAACAAATCATCTTTACCTTATATTACTCTTTACAAATATCTGATCTCGGTAATTTTTTACCATTTTTCATCAGAGATATCTATATGCCTATATTCTAGAACCTTGTTGATGCTAACAATCTACTCATTCGTAAATGGATAGTGCTTGGCGGCATGCATGGGTCGAGGTTGACCCGGGCTTAGTTGCTAGCACACGCCTTGGCATGCCGGGTAGCTAGAGTTCGAGACTTCCATCTATCTATCTATTCTTTACTATTAAAAGGATGTTGGTGATCATAGGTCGTCCTCAAACATCAAACATTGAAGCAATCTAGGTCCTACAATTTACATCCTACGGAAGGCACATATACACATCGTCCCTTACGGAAGGCAATCAATGCTACAATTAAGGAAAATCAAAAAAAAATCTATACAATTAATCACATATCCTTTACCGGAAAATCAAAAACAATCTTTACAATTAATCACACATCCTCACGGGAAGGCTAATTAAATGGAAAGCTACAATCAAATCGTTACAATTAATCACACACCATCACGGGAAGGCTACAAACAGACTCAACCCCGTTGGTTGTTTACTTCTTGACTTTGTCGACAGACTCAACCTCGTGTTCAATTGATAACAAAGGCTGAATACAAGTAGATCACGTACACGTAGCTATGATTTCTATTTTTTATTATATGTTGGATAGATCTTAAAGGAAAACTTATACAATGTCAGTATGTATTGTTCAACAAAAATTGACACAAATCTAGATTCATAATGGTCCAGATGTCATTCAGTTGTATATAATATGGAAGTATTCGAATCTGTTAATCAATATAGCATAATCCCGTATCAAAATGAAACGAAAATATCTTTTGGCCCAACAACTACCAATATAAATAGAGAAAATAGAGATTACCTGTTACTTTTCTCGCTATTCAACCCTAATCACCAGTCCACACAACGACGAATCCCCATTGGCGACAAGGTATGATCCGAGTCCACGCGCACTCAAATTCCTCACCAAGGCCTCTGTCTCCCTCTATCCCATGCCCATCAACGCCGCATCCTAGAATCCATCATGCTAGGGAAGCAGGGGATCCGCAGCTACGACATTGCGTGACACATAGGGGATTGCGGCTGCGATGGAGAGCAGGCGCCGCTAGCCCCGGTTGTGGCAGAAACTAGGTCCTCGCGAAAGGCAGTGGTTGCCTGGCTTGATATGCGCCATCGCCCGGTCCTTCGACGGCAACGCGCCAGCGGCTGTGCTGAGGACCAACGCCGATTCAGGACTGCATGCGATGGGGATGTGTGGGAATAGGTGGATGGGGCACAGGATCGGCTGATTTTGGGAGTTGGTGGACGTCGGCGGCCGGAATCATGCGGTAATATCATGGGAGACGAGACAACTAGGTGTCGGGGCTATGGGAGACGAGGCGAAGGGGTGAGCAACGAGAGGGTAGAGCAGGCGGCAGGGCAAAACTGAGGTCGTGGGACAGTGAGAGCAGCCAGCGGCGAAGGAGACAATGGATTGTAGATAGGAATTGGGGAACGACACGAGCAGAGAGAGAGAGTGAGAGGATTTTGGTCTATTTTCTGTTGCGCTAGCGTATTTTACTCCCGTAGTCCATCCTTGCGAGTTGCGTCACGCCGTGAAAAGATCGACATGTACGTGAGCTGGCTAACAAACCCGCATCGGTGCAGCATTAGCATACATCTAGAATTAGCTCTCACGTCAGTCCATAAATCTAATTTACACAGAGGTAGGTTCGTCCTACAAAAATTTCGTTCCGATTTTATTTGGACTATTTTGCCCATGGTTGTTCGAGAATATTACAAGAGGCGCCACCGCTAAGTGACAAACCCTGCCTCCAGATGGCGCCCGTAGGCCTCGCCTCCTCTGGCTTGAGCGCTGCACGCTCACGACCTTGAACGCCTAGGCCCATGGTCCTTGCCGCTGCGAAGCTCCTCCGGTCCCCGCCGCCAAGGACCGCCGCCAAAACTCGCCTTCACGCGCTCCTCTGACTCCTCTCGCCTCCAATCGCCATCACACCAGCCACGCTACTCGACCCCGACCCTACAGGATACAAAGATGAGGCGTCTGGTGGTGGGGTCCGGGTCGACGAGGACGTGCTCCTAGCGGCAGCGTCTGGTGGCAGGGTCCGGGTCGATGAGGACGTGCTCCTGGCGTCGGTGGCTGGCAAGGTTCGAGCGAGGCGAGGCGAGTCATGAGGGCGAGGGGATCTCGGGCGCGTGCTCGCGTGAAGAGGGGATTCGCTTGGGGAAGACGCGGATTTGCGCGAGGTTGGAGGCGGCGAGGAGGCGCTCGGGTAAGAGAGGAGGCGGACAGGCGGTGGATCACGAGCGAGGAGGCAGGCGTCAGATTGGAGATTGAAGAAGAGGAGGGAGAAGGTGCGGGATCGATCGGTGTGTGTCCTCGTGTGTGTGGTGTGTGTCTAATAGACTGAAATTTTCCCTCGGTGAAACCTTCTGTCTGCAAAATTTACTGATTCATCACTCTGAACCGTCATCTATTTCGTCTTCAATTCCTCCCATGTTTCCTGTCGGCGACTCCGCTTTCCCCTTCCGGTGGTGGTGGACACGAGAAGCATGCGAACGCGGCCACCCAGTGCCGGTGCCGGTGTGTGAGAACCTGAGATCCGACGGATCGACATGCACGCGACAGACGCAAAGGTCGACGCTAGCCTAAGATGGCCATTAATGTGGCACATGCTACGAACATGCCATATTTCCATGGGATGCAATGATATTGGGACTGTTCTTCTACATTTGGAAGAGAGTACTGTCAAAATATCAATAATTAGGTGGGGGCCGTATAATAACTAATTTAAGGGAAGAAAGGATGAAGCATGCATTTTCTGTTCAATATCGTAGTAATGTAATTTTGATTTAAGATAGGTGCACTTATGATAAAGAGTACGCATACTATATCTCTTCTCTTTTAAGTAAGTTTAATGTGTATATACCATCAACAAAAAAGATTGATCTGTCGTGTCATTTTCTTGCTATCTAATTTTTAATAGCACTGTTTGCTGAATAACGAACGGTGAATGAACATTCTTAAGGTGTCATGTACTCATATGAAGTCGGTACCCGGGCCTCGCATCGTTCCCAGGGGAGCGGCTCACGGAAAATCCTAGCCACCGCTGCCACTCCCCCATCCACCTCCGATCATCCCCGTCTCCATCAAACGACGTCGCCGGCAAAGACTGTGTGGCTAACGACGGTGTCAGGATTTCAACCGGTCGCGAGGCGGCGTCGGCAGGGGCCTCCTCTCCTCGCGTGTTGGCAACTCCTAGCTGGTGCAGCACGGAGGCCCTGGACGGAAAGCCGTGGCCGGAGGAGAAGGTAGTCGGCGCGACGACCCTAGAATCTTGGCAGAGACAAGAGCCGGGGCGGCGACCCTGGATCCCGCGGTTAGGCTGCTGAAGTGGCCGTGAGGACGGCATGGTAGCCTCTTCTAGGTGCTCCCACTTGTAGCCATCGGCTAATTGACCCCGCGCCAACCGTGGCGTTGACGGCCCCGGTGGTCTGGTCGATGGCAGGTGGGCATCCTTGGGATGACACAATGACTTGTAACTTGTGATCTTTATATAATAAGTTGCTTGCAGAGATATCACCATTCTTGTAGTTTTGCTTTAGTATAGTTAAGGTGCCGATGAATGAAGTTGGCGACTGAATAGCTATTTGTCGTTGTATGAATGGAAATCATGTGGCTTCATGTTTAATATCATTTTTAAATTTAGAATAGTTATTTAAAATATGTGTATGGATTTTTAATTTTATTCCGTAGCAACGCACGGACATTTAGCTAGTATATACTAAAAGTAATATTCAGATGTCTAATAAAGCCACCATGTTAAGCCACATCATCTGAATTAATTTTGATAGTTAGATCTATTATTTATGGTTAGGATTTAACGAAAGTTTTATAGTTACATAATCACGTAATTCCATTTGACAACCTGTTTGACACAATCGGTATTGGAACCCTTTCACACAATCAGATATATGCTCAGGAAACCTGTTTGATATAGTCGGTATTATATATTTTTTTCGTGGTCACGATAAATCTCTTATGGTTCCCATTAAGATTCGTTGCCCCAATAAATAAAAAACGCTTCGCGGCATCTCCCTTGACGCAATAAAAAGCCTCACAACTTTTTTTAATCAATACAGGGGTGATTCCTAGGTGAAGCGCCGCCGGGAGCAATATTGGCATGGAGAGAGGCTTTCCGGATTCCATCTTCAGCCAGCAGTCTGTGCTAATAGCATCAGATGGCAATATGTGTTATGGGGGCCTATACATGTCATGCTTTATCCCTCAGCGGCAATCTAGGGCATGACATAAACATGGACATATGGTCGATTAGAGTGCCTGCAATGTCTTCAGAGGCGAAGATTAAAAGGAGGATCATTGTAAAAGGAGAATCATGGGATTAGCGTCCGTTGTCCATAGCTATGTAGCACGAGCTAGACAAGGCCTCAAACGATCTGCTATGAGAAGCTGATTGGTTTTGCTAAAAGAATTCTAGATTCATTTTCTTCACAAACCTAAAACATCTTATATTTTAAAACGGAGGGAGTATAAAGGATGGCTAGATACGCAAGCAAGATGGCCCTCATCGATTTGTTGAGAGTGCGATTAATTTCGTTGGCTTGGTAGTACTCCTTCCGATTCAAATTAATTGACTTGAATTTTCTAGATTCGGATGTATCTAGACTTGTTTTAATAATAAATACATTCGAATTTAGACAAATCTAAGTCAATTAATTTGGATCGAAGGAAGTACCAACATGGGAAGGCAGAAACATGTATAGCAGTACAAATGACAAGACTAATTCTTAGTCGCATGAAAATTAAACGCACTATTTTCTTATTAGTCATCAATTAGTGGTTGATTAAGGTTTCTATCCAACCTATTAGTTATTAGTTCTTTGTAATATTTCAACGGCGCTGCGTGCTGTTTGCTGTCGTGCTGACACTTGCACATATTTCTAGCACGGTTATGAACATATTTCTTTAAGACTCTCATGAACCTCTCAAAGGGGAACATATTATGCAGAAATACCGGACCGAGAATGGCAATCTCTTCCACTAGGTGAACCAGGAGATGCGTCATAATATTGAAGAAGGATGGTGGGAACACCAATTCAAAACTAACAAGACATTGTACCACATCCTTCTGTAACCTTGACAGAATATCTGGATTGATTACCTTCTGAGATATTGCATTGAGGAATGCACACAGCTTCACAATGGGTACTCGAACATTTTTCGGTAGAAGCCCCCTCAATGCAATCGGAAGCAACTGCGTCATAATCACGTGACAGTCATGAGACTTCAGGTTTTGGAACTTTTTCTCTGCCATATTTATTATCCCCTTTATATTAGATGAGAAGCCCGACGGCACCTTGATATTGTAAAGGACTTCAAAAAAGATTTCCTTCTCTGCTTTGGTAAGAGCATAGCTGGCACGACTTAAGTGATGCCCTTTATCCGTCTTGTTATGTGTATGCATGTTCTTTGGGTCTTTCATAATTTGTTGGTCCTCCCGTGCTTCTGGTGTATCTTTTGTCTTCCCATACACGCCTAGGAATCCTAGCAGGTTCACACAAAGATTCTTCGTCACGTGCATCACATCGATTGAAGAGCGGACACGCAGGACTTTCCAATATGGCAGCTCCCAAAATATAGATTTCTTCTTCCACATGGGTGTGTGTCCTGTAGTGACGTCGTTCGGAACTGATTGACCGCCGGGACCCTTTCCAAAGATTACTTCTATGTCCTTGACCATACCAAATACATCATCACCAGCAGGGAGTTCAGGCTTCTTCCAGTGATCTGCCTCACCTTTGAAATGCTTGCCTTTCTTTCTTACGGGATGATTGGTCGGAAGAAATCGTCGATTCGCCAGGTACACAACCTTCTTGCATTTATGCAAATATGTACCTTCAGTCTTATCTAAACAGTGTGTGCATGCCTTATATCCCTTGTTTGTCTGTCCTGAAAGGTTACTAAGAGCAGGCCAATCATTGATGGTTAAGAATAACAACCCTCGTAGATCAAATGGCTCCTGTTTGTTCTCACCCCACGCACGTACACCTGGTTTGCCCCACAACTGTAAGAGTTCTTCAACTAATGGCCTAAGGTACACATCAATGTCGTTGCCCGGTTGCTTCGGGCCTTGGATGAGCACTGGCATCATAATGAACTTACGCTTCATGCACAACCAAGGAGGCAGGTTGTAGATACATAGAGTCACGGGCTAGGTGATGTGACTGCAGCTCTGCTCTCCAAAAGGATTCATGCCATCCATACTTAGACCAAACCATAAGTTCCTTGCGTCACCTGCAAAGTCTGGGAAGTCTCTCTCGATTTTTCTCCACTGTGACCCATCAGCAGGGTGTCTCAACTTTCCGTCTTTCTTACGGTCTTCTTTGTGCCATCGCAACAACCTGGCATGCTCTTTGTTTCTGAACATGCGTTTCAACCTTGGTATTATAGGAGCATACCACATAACCTTAGCAGGAACCCTCTTCCGGAGGGGCTCTCCCTCAACATCACCAGGGTCATCTCGTCTGATCTTATACCGCAACGCATTGCATACCGAGCATTTATCTAAATTCTCATACTCCTTACCGCGGTAGAGGATGCAGTCATTAATGCATGCATGTATCTTTTGCACATCTAATCCCAGAGGACAGAGAGTCTTCTTTGCTTCATAGGTACTCTCGGGAAGTTCTTTATGTTTTGGAAACTTCGGCTTCATTATTTTCAGCATCTTTTCAAATGAGGAGTCAGTTAGACCACACTCTGCCTTCCATCGCAGCAATTCCAGTGTGGTACCGAGCTTTGTGCTGCCCTCTTCACAATTTGGGTACAACAATTTCTTGTGATCTTCTAACATGCCCTCTAACTTCAACTTCTCATTTTTTGTTTCACAGTCTCGCTTTGCATCAGAAATGACCCTACCAAGTTCACCAGCTGGCTCATCTGATGCCCGTTCTTCACCTCTTTCCTCTCCATTGTCTTCCATTGCAGTATCACTGTATTCAGGAAACATATGATGATAGTTGTTATCATCATCTTCTTTTTCACCATCTTCCATCATAACCCCTATTTCCCCATGCTTGGTCCAGCAATTATAGTTGGGCATGAAATCTTTCATAATCAGGTGGCCGCAAATGATTTTCGAGGAAGAGTACTCCTTGTTGTTCCGACATTGAACACATGGACAACGTATAAAACCATTCTCTTTGTTTGCCGTAGCCACATCGATAAATTTATCCACGCCTTTCATATACCCGGCTACGCGCCGGTCACCGTACATCCATTCTCGACCGTTCATCTGCATCATATAAGTAAGTTTATCAAAAAACAGGACATAATAAATAGTGAAATGACCAATTCACATCGACACATGCATTGTATCAATGACAGAGAAAAGATAAGATTGCTAACCTCGATCAAGGGAAATAAAGAGGAGAAAGCTCAAGTGCGTCTCGGACACCTTCTATATTTTTGTTCTATGAGAAATTGAACGGGATTATTCACTCAAACATTTCATCAAACACCTTGAATGCATGCATAGGAGAGAAAAAGCTAGCACACCCCTCACACCTTCCACCAAGAGAAAAAACATAGTGGAGGCAGAGGGGGTTGGGGCGTTGCATTTATAGAGGGCCGGAGCATACGTCCCGGTTGGAGCCACCAACCGGGACTAAAGGTGTGTGCCACGCCACGTGGCTGTGGCCAAACCTTTAGTCCCGGTTGCTGGCTCCAATCGGGACGTATGACCCGTTACCAACCGGGACGCATGCCTCCGGGCCCCGTGCCCGCTCGAACCGGGACGTGTGCCAGCATTAGTCCCGGTTGGTGGCGCAACCGGGACTAATGCTATGAGGGGGCGCAAACGGATGGCCTGTTTTCTACTAGTGAAGCAAAAGTAGATGAGACTCTACCACAATCATCAAGATGGACCGGGCACTGCAAATCGATTGAGTACCTAATATCCTTAATAATTGGGAAGACAAAGAGCCCCAGTCACCCTGATTACTACCTTTGGACTGTAAATCCTTGACGAGGACTTTTGTGTAAGGAGGTGCGCACGGAATTCCCCCTCGCGACCCGCTCCCGCTTGCAGACGGGGGCCCTTGCGTCGCCGCCGCCGGCCAGTTCTCCTCCCCCTCGTCTCCCTCCCCTCGCCGCCGCTAGAGGGCGCGCCCAGGCGAAGCCCGACCGGCGGCGGCGGGGATCTCGCACCCCTCGCACGGTAGGGGCTGGCGCGGGCCGGCGCCACCGCTCCGAGGCTCTGCGCGGCGTGGGTCGCAGGGGCGCGACCGTAACTTGCCGCGGCGACGCCGGCAGGTGATGGTGGCGCGGTGGGCTGCGTGGTGGGTGGCCGGCGCTGGTGGTTCTTCTGGCCGGGCCGGCGGCGTGGTGCGGCGTTGCTTGTCGATCTTGTTCCGGCGGTGGTGGCCGGTCGCGGCGGTGACGATGGGCGGGCGTGGTGACGAAGCACGGGGAGGCAGCGGGCGGCGGTGTGCACAACAGCGGCCGGGTGACGCACCAGATCTGGGCCGGGAGGGCCCGATCTGGGTCTTGCGGGCTAGATCTAGGCCAGTGAGGGCCCGATCTAGGCCTTGTAGGGCCCTGGCTGCCACGTCCTGGCTCTGGCCGGGAGGCTGCTGCGCACCACCCTGGACGCTGGTCGGGGCTAGATCCGGACCAGGTGGGTCTAGATCTGGAGGCTGTTCATGGGCTCCGACTTGCAAGCAGTCCGACCGGGACTGTGTTGCTTGTCGTGCGTGTGCTAGTTCACGTGGTCCCCCACATCATGTCGTCGGTCTCGGTTTGGTGATTGGTTCTGCCCCGTTGGTGCGAGATCGTGGTTCTGCTCAGACCGATAATGGATCGGCAAGTCCGGGTGAGCATAGTGGCGACGGTGCTGCCGCTTGGTGGCGGGGATCTGCGGTGGTAGTAGATTCACTGGTGGACGGAGGAGTAGGGACTAAGGCTAGGTTTGGCGTCGACAGTGACACCCTTGCTGCAGTGTGGCGGCGGGGCTTCACGAGTCCTTTTGGGCTCGGCCAGGCCAGAGAGGGCCAGGTTTGCCCATGCTGCTGCACTCGGTCGGCTATCGCCCTCCGACGGTGAAGGTAGTTCCCTCCCGCGTGTTCCTGTATCGTCAATTCCCGCCGGAGTGTTTTCCTTTCGGTCTTACCAGCCTCGCATCGTGGGTCACGGTGAGACGGCGATGGTGACTGCAAAACCGTGGTGGCGTGTGTTGGTGGGCGGTGTGTTTGGTGGAGCATTACAAAGCGTCCGGGAGTGTGGTTTTTTGAGGGGTCGGGAGAAATCCTTGTCGTCTAGACACCGACGTGGTGGCGCCTGCGGGTGTCGCCGTCCTTCCTGAAGGGCGTTGGGTGAATCTCTTCCCCACCTCTCGTAGTGTATCGGGGGAAACCCTAGGACCAGTCCGGGCAGTAGCGTCGTTGTCGTCGTTGTCCTTCTTGGAGGTGATGCTTGATACACGATGCTTTGGAGCGCTAGGAGCGGGGTGGCATTTCTTTGGAGGGCGCAGCGGTTGTGGGTCATCGTCGTTTTTGTTAAGCCTCTGTTGTTGGCTTTATTTTCTCTGCTCTTTCTTTTTTATTTTGTCTGTTGTTTCTTTGGGCGTTGTGCTGTCTGGCCCAACAGCTGTCTCAACCGTTGCTATATTAATATAGCTGGGCGTATGCCTGTTTCGAGGACTGTAAATCCTTTGCCTCCAGAATGATATAGTTTGTTAATAGTTCATCAAATACATGCAAGGTAATCATAGTATAGTATAGGATCATCTCTCTTTGAGGCAACAAGGAGTATATAATTTGTTTGGTCGTTAAATTATATTAATGTTGTTATGTACAATGCAGATATCCTTAAGGCTGGTCATAGTGGGAGTAACATACTCGCTCCGTCCGCAAATAAGTGTACTTCTAGCTTTTGCTTAAGTCAAACATTATCAAATTTGACCAACTTTATAGATAAATATAGTAATATATATTATATCAAATTGACATATTATAAAAGTAAATTTGAAAACATATCTACTAGTACCAATTTAGAGTCATAAATGTTGCTATGTTTTTCTATAAAGTTAGTCAAACTTTACTAACTTTGACTTAAGACAAGGCTAGAAGTACACTTATTTACGCACGGAGGGAGTAGGTGGTAACATGCATGCCACCTAGGCAAAAAAGTGATGTGGCAAATAATTAATAAGGTGAGAGACAACTGAAGTAACATAAGAGTAAGTTTAATAGTGTAGCCGGCTGTTGGCTATAAGTTATTGTCACATCATCTATAGTTAGTCATATAGCTAACATATACAATAGTTGGGCAAAATAATGTACTATTTTATTAAAGTGTCGCCCATATTTCACTCTCACAAAGCACCTAGGAGCACGTGCTAAAGCTGGCTCTTAACTTAGAGCCGGCTTATCTTCTCTCTCATCTTCTCTCTTTTCCAACTCAGCACAAATACTATATTTTATTTCTTATATCCAGTTGACATGACTCTATTATACTTGCTCTTATATGTTACCATCATATCACACTTTTCAATACAAAATGAGTCTAACTGAAGCTTTCTATGTTATCACACATATGACACTCCCCATTATGGAGATAGTAACTTACACTAGTAACATAAGCATGTTACTAGTCTAAGTTACTCCCTACTATGACAAGCCTAAAGGGATAAAATTTATGGTAGGATTGTATGGTAGACATTGTGAGCCAACGTGTACAAGATGATGTAACAATGCAGCTAAATGGTGAGTGCGACTAAAGAATATACTATATATATTTTCTCGAATAGAATTTCGAGAATTTGTTAGCTATCAAATATACAAAATAGAAATCGATGCAGGGGTTGCAGTAATGTGCCTGAAAATTCCTTGATAGGAGTCATTTAGTGAAATAACTTCTGGTAGTTCAAATGTAATAATGACATGAGTTTTCTGATGGAAAAAATCTAGGGCTTATAATGTTTTACAAAGTATCGGCTTATTCACATCATTTAAATTGCATTAATACCTTTAAAATTCTCTTTACTCTCAATAATTTAGTTTATCTCCTCAATATTTCATTTTTTCTTAGAGAGATCCCTATATAGAATGAAACTATCCCACCTTAACAAAATTATCTCCACCTAATTTTGAATTTATGAAAAAAAAGGGAATGAAAAATGTATTCCGTGCAATTGCAGAAGCAACATAAATAATGAAAACACGAATTTCTAACAAGAAAAACCATGCCGATTAATCTGGTGGACCCATTTTTAAGATGAATCATAACCAATATATCTTCATAATTATATCTAAAAAACCATGAGAGTTGAAGTAAATATGTAGATATTATCCAACCTCCAATTCAAAACAAATGATCATCTAAAAATAAAGGAAACGCAAATTTCTAACAAGAAAAAACATGCCGATTAATCTGGTGGACCCCTTTTATAGGTGAATCATAGACGATATATATTCATAACTATATCTAAAAAATCATGAGAGTTGAAGTAAATACATAAATATTATCCAACCTGCAATTCAAAACAAATGACAATCTAAAAAACTCCACTCGGACTTCTCTAGCTATGATTATAGGTATATAAACATATATTAAAATAGTACAAATGAAAATCATATCTTTTAATTAGTGCTAAAACATATTTTTTATGTTTAGTGGTCAAAGGTGCATCTTGGAGCCATGTCACAAATATCATGTATTTTGGAAAAGTTAGAGAACATCATGTACATTAGAACAAATGGATTAAATGAGAAGAAGAAAGGTCCAGAGAACCAAATAGAATTCCTATTCAGTTGCCTTTTTAAAATGATAGATTCTTTTCATTAACTCTATGGATCTAAATGGTCTTGCTACCCATTCCAAAGAGACCATCTAAAGTTGACCCGGCAATAGCTCGGATAGATCCTAACCATTATTTGGACCATGACATATAGATTTTAATAAATGCACTTGTAATGCGAGGGATCCACATACAATTAATTGATACGACTTAATATCACATAAAATTTATTGGGTACCTTAGAGTAGCATACAAATGGTATAATCATATTTACCAACAAAATCATGAAATGACTCAATTCTGTTTATAAACATGTGATATATTCCTTAGCATTAATGTTAAAGTGGTCGTGGAACAATATTCGTATTTCTTAAAAAATGATATCCATCAAAGCATAAATTTATTTCTTTGTCATTTCGATAGAGTAAAGTGATGCCCTCGCATTTGCGAGGGCCACCATTAGTTACCTTAATAAAACACAAAGAGGGTTCCTGCTCCCGTTGGTTTGCAAAACACAAATAAAGCATGCATAGGTTCACAACTACTTGAAAAAATCATAAAACTTCTGAACATTCTTCATAAACAAAGGAAAAAATGGTTTATCCGGAAGGAACACAAGCATATATGTGCGAGCCTCATTGAAAATTGGGCATTTGTTGATGCTAAAACATAAATTCATGTAAAAAGATCCCATGCCATCAGATTATTCTCCCAAGTCCAATATGTGTGAATATCAAGAAGGTGAGAAATAACGTGTAAAAATCGCACTTGGTCAATGGTCAAACCTTTAGAGTCGATTCCAATACATTTGTATTGATAGTCTTATTTGTGAAATAGCATTTTTTTTCCTTCAAATTTCTATAGATGCACCCAGAAAGCGTGTACTTCACTGGATCAGTTCCGATCCAAATTATCTAATTGCCATGTGCCTAAAAATGTTGGTCTCTATCTTCCCGAATGCCAAGACCTTTTTTTTTTGTCAAGGAGGATCAGGACTCTGCAGGGGCAGAGCCGGAAACATCCCAAGACCGGTGCTAACAAGGCCTTAGTGGTGCTACTTTCATAGAATTTTCATATTTATAGCCTTCAAATTAATCGTATACATGTTGAACTGCAACTGCTAGGGTGGTGCTACAACACAGCTGGTAGCACCATGCCCAGTTCCGCCCCTGGGCCTCTGCATGAATATATGTACTTAAAAATATTATTAAGAGCAAGACAAAGCCAACTGAAGTAGTTTAAGAAAAATTGACCAAAAAACCGAGATAGTAAACTCAACTAGGCTACCACTAACCCTATGGTTTAAGAAGGATCGCGGCATGTGCACCAATATAATTAATGAGGAGTCCAAGTGTCACTTGATCTCGGGAATTTCATCTCAAGGCCGAGCTTCAAGATACCACCTTCAACAAGTGCACGATGCAGGCACGGGTTAACATGGACTGATCACAGATCTTGTGTTTGCACCGCACTGCATATAGTACTCATGGCTGAAGCCGCATCTACCATCATTACTTGACTAGCTAACGTCGACACCTTGCTGGATGACCTCCAATACCACGTCGTCGCTAGCCATCTGAAACTGTGACCCACTGCAGAAACCCAAGTCCGTTAGTTCCCCACTTCCCCTCGTGTGGCGACCGATCAACACGTGCCAAAGAAACGCCAAACAGCAGGGATAGCAATTGAAGGAAAGATTCGAAGCGACGCAGCGATAGATATAGAGAGGACCATTTTCCTTTTTTTTAACGTGTCGCCCCTAGCTGCGGGGGCATCAATCTTTCCGATGGGATCTCGGTGCGCGCCAAGGTATCTTCATCTCTCCCACATACTTCCTCCGTCCCAAATTACTTGGCGTTTTAGGTTTAGTCAAAGTCAAACTTCATAAACTTTGACTACGAATACATAAAAAAATATCTAAAATATGTAATAAATATAGTTAGACTTGTCATTAAACATACTTTTATATTATAAACAATTTATATTATCTATCTACTAATTTAAGCTGAGGTAGGTACGTCCCAAGTTTTCCGTCCGCCAGAAAAAGACGGTGTTGCCCGTAATGTTTCGGTGATATTACAGCCCCTGCCACCACCTAAGTCAACAAGTCCAATATCGGTTCGTCTTCATACTTTATTTCCTCCGCCCGTGCCTTCGTTCCCCTTCCTCCGCCTGCCTCCCCGTCCCCTCCTCTATTTCGCTGCCGCCCTGCTCTCCCGCCTCCGCCTGGGCTCCTCCGCAGCTTCCCCCTGCCCCATATTACCAATCCCGCGCTGACGGTGGCCGCACACACAGAGCAGGGGCGGAGGGTCCTCCCAAACTGAACAGAGTGCTCCTCCCTCTCGCCCCATTCTCCTCCTCCGGCGAGCACCACAGGCTGAGGGACATGGAGTGGGTGGACAGGTGTTGCGCGACGGAGGAGGATTCATTCAGGAGTCGCTTACGGAGTTCACCGAGTTGTGCGAGATCCCGACTCTCATACCGCTTCCGCCGTAGCTACCCATGGCCCCTCCGTCAGATCCACCGCCCCCGAATCCAACTACGACGCGTGCAGTGAAGGCGTCCTTTTCATGTTCCTCAAAAATCGCTGCTGCTGGCCGGCCGCATTCCTCGATTTGGACGATTTTGTCTGTCAATTTTGGGTTCAGTTTACTGTTACAGTTTGTCAGTGACCGCATTCCTCGATCGGACTACGCACATGGCATCTTCAGTAACCTCAGTTTCAGAAAAATCATGACATGAAATGAGATGATAGTAGATTAAAGCCAATACAGTTATTCAGAAGATGCAATAAGGCTCTTCCGCAATATCGAGCTATGGAGAAAGACAAGATGAGTTTACCGATTGAGCTATTTTGTCATAGGGAGGCAGTTGTTGTACAAGGTCTAAAGCTAGCCTTTTTTTCTAGGTGAACCTTCTCGTAACTGAATCTGATTGTAGTTCCTGTGTGTCAGTTTTCTCCAATTGAAAGGAAGACCGATCTGTAATTGCTAGCATTGCAACCGAGTTCTACAAAATGAAGACAACTGTTGATCTACATCTGTGTTTCGTGAAAAAAAATTGGAAATAATTCAGTGCCGCATGCCTTGGCTGTTGGCTCAGGTAGGTAGTACAGTACTGCTATAATAGAACTACTTTTCAAAGAAAAGCAGCCTAATCGTACTCCACAATCATAAATCTAACTATGTCCAACGCAAAGTGATTATAGTGTCTCCGGGACCATTTAAATTCAGGCCATTCCATGTTCAAAAGTTATTGGAATAAATTCTTTATGCAGCACGTCGTACTATAAATTCTTCTTATATATTGGTTGTTCAACACTTGTATCAGTGATGGTGATATCTCTGCCTAGAATCCTAACATGAAAAATACCTTCAAAACGAAGTTATACTGATCGCATTGGCTATTGTTATGATGTATAGATATTTGACTTCAGTATGTCCAACTTCATTTCCTTTTATGTACACATTTGTCAGGAACTAAGAAGGTCAAGAGTTTTATCCTAGAGATTTATCTCCTCTTAGGTTAAGTTTCAGCATAATGCATTCTTATCCTTACTTGGAATAATTAACCAAGTCTAAATTAAGAAACTAAAGATTAATACAATGATAGCCACACGATAGGGGATAGATTAAACAATATTTTATTCATATATGGATACATTTTTGTGTAGCCACAGATTTATTCACGCCCTAGATTCTGCCTTCACCTTCAAAGGGAGGTGGTTGTTGGTGAGGGAACCAAGTTTGTGCACCACAATTTCGACAACTAACGGTCGTTCATCATCACGAGGGACAAATAAAGGTTGACAAAACAAAATTCGTGCAACAAGAGTCGAATTGTGTGAAGCCTCACAAATCGCGAGGGAAAAAATAGTCCCGTGGCAACGCACGGGCATTCAGCTAGTAAATATTATTATTCTATCAAAAATGTTTAATTAAGTTTTAACATGTTTGACTTTGACCAAACCTAAAACACAGAGTAATTTGAGACAGATGGTATATATTTCATTTCTCAATGAAACCAGATTCGCTAGAACAAAGCTAGACGGAAGCATCGGAATTTACAGACCAAGTTGCAGCAGGTTCCATCACAATGGGGATATGAAAAAAGAAAAGAGAAGCCACAGCGAGAGAACAAAGCAGCTAGACTTCTGTCTACTTTAGGTCCGTGTTGGATCGGCCCGGGGATGGACGGCTTTTCAAACAAGTCTGCTATTTTTGAGTTAGCAAAGCGAACTCTTAAAGCAAGTCTTATTTTTATTTTGTGTTTTAGCTTATAAAAAGACTAGATCGGACAAGTGTGTGGTCGAAGATGTCTCTAGGCAGAAATCAAGGGGTGAATAGTCTGATAATGCATCATCAACGATTAGCAACAGCAGCAAAGGAAGCTCAAGTATGTCAGAGTTAATCAAGCAAACTGTCGACGAGCGGGGGATGGTCCCAAATAGAGTAAATGGCATCGAGAGTCACACGGTTTGTTTCGTATATATACTTAAGTCACAGAATTGCAAATTGAATAATAAGTTACACAACTTGCGAGCCCATGCACACATGATCACAAAACTGGTTAACTGTGTGGTTTTTTACCAAAACCGGTCATAAACAGACTAAACTTTTACAAAGAAAATTCTAACCTTATATTTTTATGTTGTCAAGTGTATATGGAAGAAAACTCTCTTTGAAAAAAAATTAAAAAGGGCATTTATAAGACTCCAAAAAATCTGAAAATAATTAAGCACAAATATGTTTACATTCCTAAGGTATGCAAAAAAATTCAAACAAAAGAATGTTTTATTTTGTGAAATATAAAAAAGACAAATCTCTGATAGAAATACATGGTTTTTTTATACGATATATAGCTGGGAATTACTTTTTTGTAGCCCAAAATAAAATGATTTTTTCACCGAAACTTGCCACATTCATTCAGTCCACACATATGTATTTCCGGAAAAAATGGATTTCTTTGAAATGAAAAGGTCCATATTTCAAAATTTTCAAATACCAAGCTTGGGAGCCACAAATCCTCTCTTATGCGCACAAAGCATAAATAGTATTTGATAACAAAATATGTTTATTCTGGGACATACAAATTTGAATTATAGATCCACACATTTGTTATTTACTATGTGGATGGTGTGCTGATATTTATTTTTTACTGAAATTTGTACTTGTATATATTCCCTCTATTATTAAATTATGGTTATAATACTTTTACCTGAAGTTGATATATATAAGAAAGACCAAGTCTACAGAAAAACATGCTAACATCTAGTCTTACCTATATAGGGTAAAAATTTGTTCTGAATATGAGGGGGTTATTGTAAAATTTAGTACCTATGACCGGTTTTGGTCAAAAACCACCAAAACCGATTTTGTGACCATAGGTGCACAGGTCCGCAAGTTGTGTGACTTATTAGTCCAGTTTTCAAATTTTGTAACTTAAATACACACGTAAAACAACTCGTGTAACTCCCCGATGCAATTTACTCGTCCCGAAATCCAAATACCAACATGCTCCGGCACTAGTGCAGAGCCCCCCCTTTAACTCCGGTTGGGAGGGCCCTCTAACAGCGGTTCCCCAACCGCTGTTGAGGGTTCGGTGTTAGAGGGGGGGCCCCTTTAACACCGGTTCCTATACGAACCGGTGTTAAAGGGTGGCGCACGTGGGGCTGCCGCAGGCCTCAGGGCCCCCCCTTTAACACCGGTTCGTATCTGGAACCGGTGTTAAAGGTTCTTCTGCCGCGGCAGAGATTTAGGCCGTTTTCCTGCCGCGGCAGAGTTCTGCCGCGGCAGGAAAACGGCCTAACTCTGCCGCGGCAGGAAAACGGCCTAAATCTCTGCCGCGGCAGACTTCTGCCTCTGCCCCGTTCTGGGCGTATTTCTGCCGGAGGGGGGGGGGAGAGCGAGGGGAAATCGATCGGGAGTGGTATACTTATAGAATCGTCATCGGTACATACGAGTACATGAATAATTAAGCAACTATTATTATACACAAACATCGTCATCGGCACATACATCGTCATCGGCACATACATCGTCATCGTTCATTTTGGTGGATATCTAAAGAGTTCTCCGCCAGGCGTGACGACCTCATCAAGTATGAACCCCGCCAATTCCTCTTGAATGGCTCGTATGCGTTCAAATGGTAGGAGTTGGTCCCGCATCCGTTCGATCTGAATATATATGAAGAATGGGCCGTCAATATATATATAAGAATAAAACTCAACACAATTGATGGTAATAAAATAATGTTGTGGACTTTGTTTACTTACTCTAAGTTGTTCTAGTGCGGCTTGGCCTGTCGCACATATCGTGTTGCGAATGAATTCGCAAACATAGTACCCACATAAGTTATTGCCGTGTCCTTGATGCGCGCACTTTACGAGAATAGAGAGTTCAATCAAAATAATAATCAATAAAGCATGATATAATGGAATTGGAAGCTAGCTAGTATTACTTACATTTTGGTCTACAAATTTTAGTTCTTCTGACCATTCACCCACGGCCCTGCCCGTGAACATTTTCCAAACCCTGTCCGACAAAGAAAATGGATAAAGGAGTAATTAATTACTTATTGTCACGAAAGTTGCCGATCTAGTGCGATAATATGATTGAAATTACCTCTGGAGCATCTCTCTAAAGTCTGCCCATAGCTCTTTTTCTATTCGTAACGAGTCCATGACAAGGACTTTTCCTGAGTCGGGTTGAATGACTAGCAGAATAAAGTGGAACCTACGCACGCATAACTCATCATCAGTTACACTTAACATCGAGTAAGCCGAAACAAAATGTGTACAAGAGAGAGGGTAACAGTACTCACGAGAAGTTGTAAGGCAATAGTATTTCCCTTTTGGTTTGTTGTCTCAGTAAAGACTTTAGCAAGTAATCTTCTGTTTGCCCGGGTTTGTCTCTTACCACTTCTTCATGAACTCTATTTGGGTCAACGAACCCAATGTCAAAAGGGCCTCCTTTCATGCATTCCATAACCTTTTTCCTGCATAATAGTATATACATATATGGTGAGCATATATATATACATGCAATTAATGAAGTGAATGAGTTGAGATAAAAATTACAGAAATAGTACTTACACACAATAAAGGCTGATGGCAGATTTGTCGAGTTCCTTCTGATTGAATAGAAAATGCAAGTCTTGAATGTTGAAGTCGATCGCGTCGTCTCCGCACAAGAAAATCTGATCTCTTATATGCGTCGTGATCCATTCTTCTTTTCTCGTCTTGCAGAAATGAAGGTACCACTTGTGCAATTTTCGCATCTTTGTTGGTAGATTCTTGAGCTCCTCTTTCTTGACTAGATTCTTCCCATACTTCCATGGCTGTATGGGGTTGACATCGCATTTGGGCAAGTTGTCTCCCATGACGTTCAAGTATGCAATGTAAGTCATCCCCATCTCATTGGCCTTTCTTTGTAGCTCTGCCTCGTAATCATCTACGGGAGGAGCGTCCCGTTTGTCAAACATTTGGAGCGGGGCGCATGATTGGTTTTCCTGCTCTCCGAGCATGGGAACTGTTTTCTGGGGTGCCTCACGACTGCTACTTTCAGTCTCCCTACGGCGCCTTGCATCCGCCTTCAAAATCTGGCGCTCGTAGTCCGGCACAAGTGGGGTTTCAGGTTTCAAAAGATTTTTGTAAAACTTCTCCACCACCGCCGGATCTATTTTCTCCTTTGGCTCGGCCCGTCTAGGTGCAAAGAATTTCTTGACCTGTTCTCCCGAGATCCTATTGGTCTCCTCGTCGCTGCGATTCCACGGTAAAACCGGCAATGGCTTGGCGGAAGGCTGGGGGACGTAGTTTTTTGAACTCTTTGGCGTACGGTTTCCTGCGGATTTCTTTGTGGCAGTGCTACTGATGCTCCTCGTGGCAGTGCTCTTCCGCTTACGCTGAGGAGATGGCTGAAGCACCGGAGATGGCTGACGGGCCGGAGATGGCTGCCGCGCAGGAGATGGCTGACGGGCCGGAGATGGCTGCCGCGCAGGAGATGGCTGAAGCGGCTCAGACTGCTGACGCTGCGGAGACGGCGGGGGTGCCAGTGACCTCCAATTTGGAAGCACAATGTGTTCCTTCTTCCAAAGAATGGTTGTTTTCACTGCAAATTTGAGTTGAGTTTCCCCTTCACCTGTAGCATGGTCAAGCTGTGCTTCCTCATATTCCTTCACAACCTCATCCACCCCGACAATAGCATAGCCATCTGGAATCGGTCGGCAGTGGTAAGTTCCACCAGCTACAGGAGGTAAGGCATAGCCGACAGCCACCTTAATGGATAAGCCCATTAATCTCACATGCAGCTCAGCGTGTTCGCTCTCCGTGATCTCATCAACGGGGTATCGAGGACCCGTCATTTCAAGCGTTGGCTGCACGTTCTCCGTGGAAGCCACACTGCTTTTCCGCGCAGAGTCTGGGCCGCGGGCAGCTTCCAATGCAGGCTCTTCATGCCGCTGAGATGGGCCGGTAGCTTGATGGCTCTGTTGTGCATTCACTTGCGTCTGCAGCGCCGCAAGTGCATGTTCTATCTGTGTCATCCGATCTGTACGCTCTTTTTCTTTTCTGCCGCGCCATCTGTAAGAGTCGCTCCAGTCGGCAAACCCATCCTTCCACGCCATACCCCCTGTGCCTCGTGCATGTCCAGGGTGTTCTTTTTTACCGATGGCGCGTGTGAGCTGGTCATTCTCTCTGTCGGGATGGAAGATCCTGGCGGATGTTTCCTCGTATGCCGTGATGAGTTCAGTGACGGGTTTGGCAAGGATGGTTGGGAAGATACACAATCCTGTTTCTGGGTCCAACCTTGCCCCGATTCCGTAGAACCAAGTCTTTGCACGTAGGTCCCACCCATCTGTCTGGGGTGTGATCCCTCTCTCGCGCAGGGCCCTCTCAGCTTCCTCCCACTTAGGCCTCTGAGATATGTAGCCACCTGACCCCGTCCTCTGGTGATATTCCTTCTTCAGGGCATTAAGCGTATTGGTTTCTGACCTCTTTTTAGCTATAGCACTTTTTTTATATGTCTTAAATTCGGGCCAGTGAGGTCTTATCTTCGCATAATATGCGTCTTCGAAATTTGGAGTCTCGCCAGCTTTGACAAATTTGTTCAATTTTGTCTTCCAGTTGCGGAAAGCGTCAGCCATCTTCTTTAGAGTCCACTCTTTGACCTTTTTCTTTATAACCGGGTTGTTTTCATCCTCCTCTGGCGGAAGGGTGAAATTTACCAACAACGAATTCCAAAGCGTTTCTTTGGATCTGTCATCGACAAAGGTACCGTCGCCCTTCTTTGGCTTATTCCAATTTTCAATTATGATTGGGATTTGGTCCCTAACAAGAACTCCAGCCTGACGTATAAATTTGTCTGCGGCCTTCTTGGGCTCCATCGGCCTGCCATCAACACGGACTGCTTCGATCGTGAACTTTGCACGATCTTTCAACCGCTGGCTCGCGCCTCGCTTGCTCTTTTTCGTAGAAGAAGATGGTTGCTGGCTGGTCGATCCAGAGGGCTAAAAGAAGAAAGAAGCGTTAATTAATACATGTAGAAGAAGATTGTTGGTTGAAGTCAGCTGAGGCTTAATCAATGCATATACCTCGCCGGACTTTGTAACCATTAAATTGCGTTCACCGGAGTCTTCATCTTCTCCATGACTAGTACTTGAGCTGTCGTCGTCATGTCCCTCCAAGTTCAGATATTGTGAGGTGTCCTCATCAATAATGTTCTCCATTATTTCTTCTTCTTCAAGGTTTCTACTAAGTGGATCCATAGTTTCTAAAACAATAATATTATCACACAAATATCAGTAATACATATATTGAAATGCTCAAGCAAGGACGATGATATGACAGGTTAAAAGTATTGAAATGTAACCCTAATACATGCTTGGTCATTTCAAACCCTAATTCGGAGAAACCCCGGATTCATATGAGAGGGTACATTTACTTCTTCTAATTAACTTGTCATCAAAGTTGATTAACATAGCATGGTTATTATAATGCTATATTGACAACGAGAGGTGGCGACGCTAGGGCGAGAGCGGGGCCGGGGTGCGTGGGGGTGTGCGTTCGAACCAGCACGACGTGATGGTCTACCTAAAATGGGCGACACACCCTCGACGCGTGTGTAGGCTCAGCGAGGACAGAGGAGGTCAGGGTCGACGGCATAATGGTGGCGGTGGTCGTCGGCGTGGCACAAAATATACAAATGCATATACAATACACATACAATACAATATACATATATACATACACATACAAATATACATACACATATGCCACTTGTTCTACTGCATATACAATACACATACAATACAATATACATAGCCTGGAACGCGTCGGACGCCGTGGCCTCTGAGAAGAAGTACTACAACTATGCCACCAACACCTGCTCGGCGCGAGATCGAGGGGGGAGGGGGCGGATATATTTTTTATTTTTAGTGGTGTTCACATGGATCAATCATGGATGATAACACTTTGAAACATTAAACAATGAACAACACAAAACAAACAACCACCATAGGAAATTTTCCTATGCAATCTAAGAAAGAGCTTTGGGTGGTGTTAGATTTCCTATGCAATCTAGTGCAAAGGATTTCCTAGGAAAGTTTCCTATAGGAATCAATCCTACAAATCAAACAACCACCATAGGAAAATTTCCTATAGGATTTATTCCTACAAATTTCCTATACAAATCCTTTGAATCAAACATGCCCTTACTTATATCCCGCGGGATGGCGACGGCGAGGGCGACGACGAGGGTGGTGTGGGCGAGGGCGACGGCGAGGGCTCCCGCGCGACGAGGGGGGCGACGGCGCTCCCGCGGGATGGCGACGGCGAGGGCGGCGACGGCGAGGGCTGGACGGTGAGGGCGTGAGCGGGACGAGCGAGACGGCGCCCAGCGAGGTCGAGCTGGAGAGGCGAGGCCGGCGATGCAGAGAGGCGGCCGGGCGGTGGAGGAAGGCGAGGGCGACGGCGGGTGCTAGCTAGAGGTCGACGGCGGCGGTCCTTGGGCGGAGCGGCCGCGGGGTCGACGGAGCTCGCCGGGAGGCGCGCAGGACGGCGGGGAGCCTGGACGCGGCTCGCGCACGGCGAGGGGGTGCGACGACGCTCCCGCGGGATGGCGACGGCGAGGGGGGCGACGGCGCTCCCGCGGGATGGCGACGGCGAGGGCGGCGACGGCGAGGACTGGACGGCGACGGCTCTGCGCGCTTTTCGATCTGGCTGGGGGGAGAAGGAAGAGGGAAGGTGCGAGTTATAAACCCCCCCTTTAACACCGGTTCGTGGCTGGAACCGGTGTTAAAGGGGGGGGGTTTCCCGCGCGCATTTAATACCCCCCCTTTAATACCGGTTCCAGCCACGAACCGGTGTTAAAGGGGGGGTGTTTCCCGCGCGCATTTATTACCCCCCCCTTTAACACCGGTTCGTGGCTGGAACCGGTGTTAAAGGGGGGGTGTGCGCGCGGGAAACGAAATAAATGCCCCCCCCCTTTAACACCGGTTCGTGTCTGGAACCGGTGTTAAATGGGGGGCATTTATTTCATGCATTAAAGGGGCTTTTTTAATTCAAAAAATATGATATGAAATTTAGAAAATTCATATCTTTTTCATTTCAACTCAGAAAAATATGAATAATATATCATAATTTTCAGAAAAATAATATCTATCCATTCATGTAAATCATTTTATATTTACTTTACATGAAATTTTTTAAAATAAATAAACACTTATTTCATGCATTAAAGGGGCTTTTTTAATTCAAAAAATATGATATGAATTTAGAAAATTCATATCTTTTTCATTTCAACTCAGAAAAATATGAATAATATATCATAATTTTCAGAAAAATAATATCTATCCATTCATGTAAATGATTTTTATATTTACTTTACATGAAATTTTTTAAAATAAATAAACACTTATTTCATGCATTAAAGGGGCTTTTTTAAGATATATAAAAGAACTGAAAATTAAGATACATGGCCAGATTAAGTAACAATCGGCCGAACTGGAACTGAAAATTAAGATACATAAAAGAACTGAAAATTAAGATACATGGCCAGATTAAGTAACAATCGGCCGAACTTGTTTCGGAATGTTGGAGTGATTTAGTCATGCTCCTGCCTAATAGAGTATCTTTGGCCATGCATGCTCCGTGTGGCAGAATATGTACACCATAAAAAAAATATTGTATCGATAGTCAAAGAGAAATGAAAATAAAAGGCGAGCTACTAGAGAAAATTTGATCGTGGCTGGACAACTCGTGTTTCTCATTCAGTGTGGCTAGCGTCCACTCTGCTTGTGGAGGCAGCCAGAAATCAAGGCGGAAATTGGTCGGATGATGCATCATCGTACGTCAAGGCTTAGAGCATCTCCACTCTCTATCCAGTACGTGATCCGGACACCGAAATTAGGTCCGAACGCCGAAAATCGGCCCAATCGCATATCTAGGGACTTGTTTTCGTCCGGATTTCGGCATGTTTTGGTCCGGCCTACCCAGGCTGTACCCAGGATTCCGGGTACGTCCTGAGAACGCCGGACTCAGCGAAAACGGGCGTGGCCAGCTCTGTCGGAGAGAGAAGGCGCCACTCCCGCCACTTCGCCGAGCTCCCGCCCTTTTCTTCCCCCTCTCGCCTTTCTTCCCCATTCCCCCACTCCCGCCACTCCGCCGAGCCCGACGCCCGACATGCCGCCCAAGAGCTTCGTCCAACCCAGATCGATCCTCGGCGAGGGTCCGGCGGAGAAGAAGGCGAGGAAGCCGAGAGCGCCGCCGACGAAGCCGGAGGGCATGTCCTCAGCCGAGTGGGAGAAGAGGGAGCACGCCAGGCAAATCTCGTCGGCCGAGCGGAAGGACAGGAAGGAGAGGGCGAAGCTCCGGCAACAGCAGGCGGCGGAAGAGCAGGCCATGGTGAAGGCAGTGGCGGAGGAGCAGGCGATGGCGGAGGAGCAGGCGATGGCCAAGGCGAAGCAAGCGGCGGCGACACGTTCGGCGTTGATGGCGGCACCGTACCCACCACACTGGGGAAGCCAGGCGAGCGTGGGCTCACCCGCCGGATTCTCGCCGATCTCTCCGTCAGGCTTCCAGGAGAGACAGGCGACAGCTCGGCAGATGTAATCCTTGTCGCCCGAGTTCGACGGCGGGTTCAACCCCAACGTGATCTTCCCCTGCCCGGTACCGCGCCCTCCTTCGGCCTTTGGCGTGGACACCAACCTCCCCTACTCCACCTCTCCGGTGTACGCAAGCCCCGCTCTGTGCCGCGGACCGCTACCTTTCGGCGGAAGCTCGACGCCCTTCGGCGAGGCCGACGCACGCAACCTGTTCGGCGGAATGCCGGGCGCACTTCCGGCCGACATGACGCCCGAGGCATACATGGAGGACTTGATCGCAACAGGCTCGGCCTCCAACCACCCCTCCTTCTTCACGGAAGAGCAGATCTGGGCCGACGCCGAGCACGACATCGAGTCCCAGGACCTCGCCGACATCGATGCCTAGGATACGCAGGCTGAGCAGACGCAGCCAGAGGACGCCGAGACTGAGGCGAAAGGCAAGAAGGGGAAGAAGAAGCCGGGCACTTTGACGGACGCTCGGCTCAAATGGACCATGGCCGAGGACACCTGCCTCGCCGAAGCTTGGAAAACGATGAGCATGGATCCGATCACCAGTGCGGACCAAAATTTCGACAATTATTGGCGGCGCGTGAAGGAAGCATTCGACGAGCGTAGCATGTGCGACCCAAAGTATCGCAAAATCCACATGGAGCGAGGGGAAAAGGCTATTACCAATCATTAGACGATCATTCAGACTTCCTGTAGCAAGTGGCACAGCTGCGTGGAAGAGGTTAACCGCACACATGTTGGAATTATGCCCTAGAGGCAATAATAAAGATGTTATTATTATAATTCTTGTTCATGATAAAGTTTATATTCCATGCTAGAATTGTATTAAGCGGAAACTTTGATACTTGTGTGGTTTATGAACAAAACCGTGTCCCTAGTACGCCTCTATGGACTAGCTCATTGATTAATGATGGTTAAGGTTTCCTAACCATAGACATGAGTTGTCTATTAATAATGAGATCATGTCATTAGGAGAATGATATGATGGATAGACCCAAATTAAGCAGAGCAACTAGATCGAGTCATCGTGTTCATCTTTGTGAAGCTTTTTCCTATGTCAAGTATTGTATTCCTTAGACCATGAGATAATACAACTCCCTGGTATCGGAAGAAAGATTTGAAGTCATCAAACGTCATCCTATGTGAGGGTGATCATAAAGGTGTCTCTCAGGTGATCGGAAAGTACTTGTTGGGTTGTATGTATCGAGATGGAATTTGTCCCTCCCGAGTCGGAGAGAAATACTTCGGGCCCACTCGGTAATCGATATCAACACCGCTTGCAAGCACGTGGTTAAGGAGTTAATAACAAAGTGATATCGGATTACGGAACGAGTAAAGTACTTGCTATGAACGAGATTGAACTAGGTATGCCGATACCAACTATCGAATCTCGGGCAAGTAAAATATCGTGTGACGAAGGGAATACATATAGGGATGGCACCCGCCGGGTTCGGGGCCGGGTCCAGCCCCTCCATACCCGCCCCATTTAAGTTATCGGGTCTTATTTTTTACCAGACCCACGACCCAGCCGGGTTCGGGGACCCAACGAGTACCCGCCAGCGCGTGAGACGGGAGAAAAGCCGGCGCATGCAAGAAGAAAACGATGGTGGCGTTGGTGAAAATGGACGCGTTTGTGCGTGTGTTGTCTCTAGGACTCCATATTCCTTCGAGTGCATGTGATGTGTCCTGTGTGTGTGCGTGGTCGCGTCAGGCGTGTGGTTAGACATATGATTATTAGGGATAGGATTAAGACTTAGAACGGGTTTGCGGGTCTGCGGGTACGGGTTTTCCATCCCCAGACCCTCCCCATTAAACTTGGCGGGTCTAAATTTTTATCAAACCCTCCCCGTTTAAGACGGGTACCCATCGGGTTTGCGGGTTTCGGGGCCCCGTTGCCATCCCTAAATACATATATGGGATTAATTGAATCATGGCATCGTGGTTCATCCGATATGATCATCGATGAGTATGTGGGAGTCAATATGGGTTTCCAGATCCCGCTGTTGATTATTGATAGAAGATCATGTCTGCATATTCTCGAACCCGTATGGTCACACACTTAACGTGCATCGACGCTAGGATAGAATGGATAATTGGTTTATGAGTTTTTGTTCGGAGTCTCGGATGAAATTCAGGACATCACAAGAAGTTCCGGAATGGTCCGGAGAATAAGATTCATATAAAGAAAAGCAGTTTTTGGATTTCGGAATGGTTTCGGAGTTTATCGGTATTGTACTGGAAGGTTCTAGAAGGTTCCGGAGTGGGACCAACATGGGCCCACTTGTCGGAGGCCTGCGTGGGCCTAAGGGGAAGTGCCCTGGCCACTTTGGGCCAGAGGCACAAGGCCCCAAAGGCCCAACCGGCCAGCCCTAGGGGAAACCCTAGGGGAGCCTTCTAGAAGGAAGGGGGAAACTTGCCCCCCACTCCACCCTTGGGGCCGCCGCCCTAGGGCTTGGAGGAGGGGCCCAGGAGGCCGACCATCCCCCTATATAAGGTGGGCAGGGGCGCACCCTCCCCCTCCCCTACTCCTCCAACCCTAGCCGCCATCCTGCTGCCCCTCCACCTCTCTCTCTCCCGACTGCGCGTAGGCGAAGCCCTGCCACAGAAACTCTCCACCATAGCACCACGCCGTCGTGCTGCAGATCCAATCCATCTCTCCACCCCACTTGCTGGACCAAGGAAGGAGGAGATGTCGCGGCACCGTACGTGTGCATCTCTCGGAGGCACCGCCACTTGCGGCGTAGGATCAGATCGGATCGCGAGGAGGAGACGGCGAGTACGACTACATCAACCACGTTCTGTTGAATGTTTCCGCTGTGCGATTTCTTCAAGGGTATGAAGATCTCATCCATCTCTCTCGTTGATTGCATCTCCTAGATTAGATCTTGGCTTTCTTGTTCGCATCCATAGAATTTTTTTGATTTACTATGCTGCGAAACCCTTTTAGTGGTATCAGAGCTAGATCTATGCGTAGATGTGTTTCACGAGTAGAATGCAACATGCTTGTTGCGGGCGTTGATGTTTTCTATTGCAAGCCACTTGTTGTGTGTTTCTTATCGCGCGGCATAGTGAGATCGAAGCGGTCCAGGCCAACTTTACGCGACCTCGTTCGCGAGACCGGCTCTGCACTTGACGTGTGGCTTGTTCCACACATGCGGCTGGTGGATGCCAGTTTCTCTCACTATAGTAGTCATGGGATTTACACCGGATGTTAGCAACCATAATATCACTGTTGTGGCTTTCCGTAGGTAAGAATCGTTCTTAGCTTGTTACTCCCATAAGCCACGTAAAACATGCAACAACAAAGTAGAGGCGTCTAACTTGTTCTTGCAGTGAGTGTTTTGTGATATGGTATGTGAAGGAAATATGCCCGAGAGGCAATAATAAAGTGGTTATTATCGTATTCCTTATTTAGTTCCTAGTTATGCCTCTCTTATAAACTAGCTCGTTGATTAACAAGATGATCAAAGTTTCCTGATCATGGACATTGGATGTTGTTAATAACGGGATCACAACATTAGTGTAATGGTGTGATGAACATTCATCCGAAGTATAGCATTACGATCAAAGTCATTGAGTTTATATTGCTATAACAACTTACGAAGTGATCCTAATCCTTAGACCATGAGATCATGTCAATCACTAACACTGGAAGAGTTTCTTGATAACATCAAACGTCACACCGTAACAGGGTGATTATAAAGATGGATTCAGAACTAATAAATTGTTATGTTGAGGCCCATGGATCGAGAGTGGAATTTGTTCATCCCGATGACGGATAGATATGCTCTGGGCCCTCTCGGTGATATCACATTGATTAGCTTGCAAGCAAGTGATTTGATCACTAGAATGTTATATCACGGGAACGAGAAAAGAGTGCATGTTGGTAACGAGATCAAACTAGGTATGGAGATACCGATGATCGAATCTTGGACATGTAATATATCGCGAAACAAAGGGATTAAGATACTAGCGTAAAAGGTTCCGACGATCACAAGAAAGTCATCGTTGAATGTGTGGGAGTCAGTATGGGTCTCCAGATCCCGCTTCTGATTATTGATCCGAGAGGGGTCTCGATCATGTCCGCATTATTCGCGAACCGTAGGGTGACACACTTAAGAGACACCGACATCCATTTGGAGCAAAAGTTTCATGCCGAAAAGAAAGGGAAAGCGCAGGAATTTATTTCACTAGACACCGAAACTGTTTCGGTTGAAATTGCTGAAACTGGTTCTGCATGTGAAATGGAATACTAGCAAGGGGTTTTATGTGAATGTTTGTTAATTAAAGTAATTAACAAAATTCTGAATAAATAAATAAAAGAGTTTTATTTAAATGAGAGCTTGCATTAAATTTGGTGGAAATTTAATGCATGTGAGTGGATTTTTGAGTGGAGGCTTTTTAATGGGAGTGGAGGCTTTTCATTTTGAGTGGGAGCTCCACCCACATGAATGTGGAAGAGGTGGGGGCAGCCCCATGGCTGGGCGCCATGCCCCTTGGGTGCCCCCCTCTCCCCTATAAAAGGCCCCCCTCTCCTCCTCTCACACCACACCTCCTCGTGAAGGATCTCTCTCCCCCTCTAGAATTTATCCCCCATGGTCTCGGACTAGCGAGATACATGTTCCCGGTGGCTTTTTGGCAAGAAAGAGTTGTGCTTCCGCTGCATCGCTGGAGCGAGGAGGCGGAGGTTGCTCGGTGCCTCGAACGTGTGTGCGAGCACGGATGCGCTGCTGTTTTGTGGCGCTAGGACTTCCTCTCGATCTTGAGATCGGCAAGAGATCGTCTACATCAACCACGAGTTTGGACTCGTTAAGCTTTGTCGGTCTTCAAGGGTATGTTCTCTACGGATATACATCCGCCCGTTGTTTGTATCTAGTAGATAGATCTTGGTACATAGTTGTTCCCATCGTAGGAAAAATTTTGTTTTCTATGCTGCGAACCCTACAGTGGTATCAGAGCCGGATCTATGCGTAGATGCTTTGCACGGGTAGTACACATATGAGTATGTGGGCGATGATGATCATTTTATTGCTTCTTAGTTGTACTTTGGATATTGGTGGCATAGTGGGATGAAGCGGCCCGGACAAACTTTACATGTCCTCGCACATGAGACCTGTTCCACGCTTAACATGCAACTAGTTTTGCATAAGTGGCTAGCGGGTGTCTGTCTCTCCTACTATAGTCAATATCTAATTTGCAACGAGTTGTCAACAATTTGGTTATCCTCGTTGTGGTTCATGTTCGTAGGTAAGAACGGTTCTATCTTCGAAAGCCCTAAGCCACGTAAAACTTGCAATGGATAAATTAGAGGCGTCTAGTTTAGATTGTTGCTGGGCTAGTGTTATGATATGGTGATGTTGTAAGTAGAAGTATGAGATGATACTCTTACAACATACATAACGTGTAAACTCCATAGACCTTGGATTTACACATAAAGGTATGATAGTGATCATACCACGATGCACATGATAGAGATCATATGCGAGAACCATATCATTCCACTAATAAACATGTGATGTTTGATAGCATCTTATATTGCTTGTTTGGCGTTTTATTAGCATAATAAGATGATCCCTCATTTAGATATCAAGATAAAAATGTGTTCTTCCTTAAGTATGCACCGACAATGTTTCGTCGCTTCAAGACATCACGTGATGATCGGGTGTTTTTGGATCCACGACCATATTTCGGGTGTAAGACAGTTACACACGCGAATACTAAGGTTCTTACTTGGCGAGCCTAGCATGTACAGACATGGCCTCGGAACACGGACCGAAAGGTTAAGCATGAGTCATATAGTAGATATGATGCCCATTTGATGCTCGCCTTTGAAGCTACACCGACTCACGTGATGATCGGACTTGGTGTAGTGGATTTGGTTCATGTAATCACCAAAAAGGCACGAGGGATGTCGTTTTTGAGTGGGAGTTCATTTCTAATTTGGATTAGTAGAACTCAATTTATCATAAATTAAATCAAAGTGAATTTGCATAATTTGTTGTAGTCATTGGCATTCGTTCACCACCTTATGCATAGTTGTAATTGAGATAATAGAACTATAGAATTCTGGATATATACTTTACGAACTGGTATCGTATTGTGTTGAGTGTTAATCTAAAGTTTAGAGTCCTATTGCAAACTTTCAGCAAAATTCTATTTACTCCGTGAAATTTAATAATTGGTATTAAATCGAGAGTAACAATTCCAGTGTTAGTATCTTAAGTATCATGTTTGCCTCCATGATTCTTGATTTAAACATCAAGTTTATCTAGGAGCTGAAAGAATTGTTTTAGAAACCATCATGTGTGGCAGATATAACGATATCTGAAACAATGTTTTGGTTGCAATATGATAGAGTATAATATATGTTCTCATATTGGATGAGAATTTGCGAAGGTTGGAGATGCTAGACATCTTAATCATCCAAAAGGATTTTGGAAAGTAATGTTATACTCACGATTCTCCTTTATAAGCTAAATTGGCTTGATCATGAAAGTCGTCATGATAAGGATGAATAGAAGATGTATGTAAAGTGTTTACTACACTAAAAGATTACTAAAGAATGGATTTTGAAAGAATACCGATCATTTTGATGATGGTGATCTACTTCAAAGTGCAAGTCCAAAGGTATTATTATTTGAATATACACGCTTTGGACTATGTGTCATGTATATGGCGCCACTTTTGATGTTGATAGATTCTTTTAAAAGGAAAAGGAAATGCTGAAAGAGAATCTATAAAATATATTTGGCAGAAAAGAAAAGATTGGAAATATCCAATTTAGGTATATGGATGATATACATGTTATGGTTGTATTCTTTGCTTGTTAAACAATGTGGTTCTTAGGTATTGGATACCGAATTGGTTGGTATGAAATTTCATACGGAATGACGCAATTCATGAACCACAATGGCCTAAGTAACTAGCAAGAGAATATGTGATGATGTTCATCGAAAACAAACAAACCGTTGTTTGTATTTCTCGTTGACATCAAAGCTTGACTTCAAGATTTGTTTTAATAATTGTTATTTGAATCAGGTATTATAAGAACAAAGGTTGTTCAAATAATTACCGTATTCCATATAAGATGGATGATTTACAAATCTAGTTGAAGAAATCACATCCATAAAACCTAATGCTAAAATGTCGCAAGACAAATGATTGAAAGATCACTTACGAAGTGACATCGCCGTTTAAATTATATTGGAAAGAAAACATGAAGAATCTCCATTTTCATGGATTTTTGGAGTCTTTGATTTGATCAAGTGACGCTTGTGAGACTTTCCACGTGATAATTAAAACTTCGTTCAAAGGCCAAAGAAGAACGAACGACTAAATTATTGGAATTTATACATATCGATGTATGTAGTCCATTATGTATAGTCGTAAGCGATGGATTTCAACTTCATATGCTTTCTTCGAAAATTTGAGTGAATGTTCACTTAATGCGAGAGAAGTATGAAATATTTGAAAATGTTTCAAAGACTTTCAAGATGAAGTGCAAAATCATTTTAAACAAGAAAATAAATGGTTTATGATTTTATCATAAGGGATTTGTTTGAGTTACAAGTGTAACAAGAAAATAAATGAATTATGATTTTATCATAAAGGGATTTATTTGAGTTACAAGTTTAGCAAAACACCTAGATTTACATCTCCCAAAACACCATAGGAATATGGAGTGTTTGAGATTTGTAATGAAACCTTGTTTGACATGGTTGGATCAAAGGTGTTATTTATAAAACTGCCATTATGTTTTAAAAGATTAAAGCTTTAGAGACTTCCGCTTTTACACTGAAAAGAGCTCCATCTTGATCCGTTGAAATGACACCATCGAAGTTATGGGTTGGGGTAAAACCCAAGTTGTCATTTCTTAAATTTTGGTATGCTAAACATAAGTAAGATGTTTTACAACCAAAGTCGGATGAGCATGTCTTTGTAGGTTATTTCGAATAACAATTGGTTATTCCTCCATAACACCGAGGACAAAAGGGTTTGTCGCTTGAAATGTGAAGTTTCTTGAAAAAGGAATTTTTCGCAAAAGTTAAGTGGGAGGACAATAGAACTTTGATAAGGTTAACGAACCTTAGCTAAATATGCTGAGTTGCGCAGCGCCAGAAAATGTTCCGGAGGCAACCAGAATGCTCATGGATTACGTGCCTCAAATGTTGCGGTCACGGAGATCTAAGTTCCTATTGAACCAAGTCGGTCGAATAAACAATCAAATACTGAGATTTGAGAGTAAATCATTATTGTTTGACAATGATGAACCGACTATATGCAAAGAAGCGATGATGGGCCCTGACTCCGTCAAATGGCTTGAAGCCATAAAATCCGTGATAGTTCCATACACGAGAAATCAAGTTTTGAACTTGGAAGACCCTCCGGATAGGTGTAAAAACCTATCGGTCGTATTTGGATCTATAAAGAAACAGACATGGATGTTTCACATCTATGAAATAGTCGACATGTCGTAAAGTATTTTATGACAATGTTCAAAGAGTTGACTATGACAAGATTTGATCTTTTCATAGCGATATTTAGTCTGGACGGATTAAAGTAGCAACCACTACATATAATTTGGTATATGGTAGATGAATAAATAAAACAAAGTTCTTCTAATAGAATGGTTACCTAGGACGTGTACATGACACGATCCAAAGGGTTTTGTTAATTCAAAGGATGCTAAAAAGGGCATGCAAACTTCAATGGTTGAAGTAAGCATCGCGGAGTTGGAATCTTCACCGTGATGAAAAAGAGTTTTCATCAGGAGACAATGAAGATGCTTGCATTTGCAAGAAATTAAGTGGGAGCGCTAAGACATATTTCTAATACATTATGTGGAGGACATCTTGTTGATTAGAAATGATGTATCTTTTATTGACAAAGGTTAAGAATTTCATTTCGATGAAAGACTTAGGAAAAACCCGAATATTTAGCATGAATGTCTATAGTGGATAGACTGTAACGCTAATATGTTTATGCCAAACGTACATATATGAGATATTGAAGGAGTTCAATATAGAAACGACAAGAAACAGTTCTTGTTGCATGGAAAGGAATTGAATCAAGATTCAAGTGTATCGACACTTGATAAGTGAAACAAGATTCAAGTGCTTTGACACTTGATGAGTGCAATCACGAGAATGTTTTGATCAATCATACCATGATATGTACACATCCAGATATGTCCTATGCTCTAAGTGTTATGAGCATATACCAGAATGAATCATAAAATGATCATTGGACGATAATGAGGATATTCTTATGATCTTTTGGAAGAACTAAGAATATATTTGTGTAGAGGTGACAAACAATTACAAATAGTTCATTGTAAAGCGTTACATTGATACTAGTTTTGTCACAAGATACAAATTAAGTTTATCTCAATTTAAACTATGGGTGGCACAATGTAATGGAAAGGAGATTCCATGATGGATTTGGAAGAGTTCCAAAGTTAAGACATTGTGACGAATACTACAACAAAAAGGCTAAGTATATGACTGCTATAGTAGCAGCAAAGGAGGGAATTTGTGTCAAGTAGTTTGTTATCAAACTAAGGTGTGGTTCGCAACGGGCTAACACTAAAGATATATTGTACGACAATAGTATCAATGTGTTTTAACCCCAAGGAACTAAAAGGTCTCACCAAAAGACCAAATTAATACAATGCCATCTCATTGGAGAATGAGTGATGCGTGAAGACGCAAAGACATGCAAATACACATGGACCTGAAGCGTCAGCTCCGTAGATTATGTTAACCACTTGCAATTGTGTATATGGAACACCAGAAAGCCATAGGTGTTCAATACACAAAGTTTTCAAACTAGATTATTGTCTCTAGTGCAAGTGGGAGACTGAAGGAAATATGCCCGAGAGGCAATAATAAAGTGGTTATTATCGTATTCCTTATTTATGATAAATGTTTATTTTACATGCTATAATTGTATTAATACGGAAACGTTAATACATGTGTGTTTAATAAACAAAAAGGAAGTTCCTAGTTATGCCTCTCTTATAAACTAGCTCGTTGATTAACAAGATGATCAAAGTTTCCTGATCATGGACATTGGATGTTGTTAATAACGGGATCACAACATTAGTGTAATGGTGTGATGAACATTCATCCGAAGTATAGCATTACGATCAAAGTCATTGAGTTTATATTGCTATAACAACTTACGAAGTGATCCTAATCCTTAGACCATGAGATCATGTCAATCACTAACACCGGAAGAGTTTCTTGATAACATCAAACGTCACACCGTAACAGGGTGATTATAAAGATGGATTCAGAACTAATAAAGTGTTATGTTGAGGCCCATGGATCGAGAGTGGAATTTGTTCATCCCGATGACGGATAGATATGCTCTGGGCCCTCTCGGTGATATCACATTGATTAGCTTGCAAGCAAGTGATTTGATCACTAGAATGTTATATCACGGGAACGAGAAAAGAGTGCATGTTGGTAACGAGATCAAACTAGGTATGGAGATACCGATGATCGAATCTCGGACATGTAATATATCGCGAAACAAAGGGATTAAGATACTAGCGTAAAAGGTTCCGACGATCACAAGAAAGTCATCGTTGAATGTGTGGGAGTCAGTATGGGTCTCCAGATCCCGCTTCTGATTATTGATCCGAGAGGGGTCTCGATCATGTCCGCATTATTCGCGAACCGTAGGGTGACACACTTAAGAGACACCGACATCCATTTGGAGCAAAAGTTTCATGCCGAAAAGAAAAGGAAAGCGCAGGAATTTATTTCACTAGACACCGAAACTGTTTCGGTTGAAATTGCTGAAACTGGTTCTGCATGTGAAATGGAATACTAGCAAGGGGTTTTATGTGAATGTTTGTTAATTAAAGTAATTAACAAAATTCTGAATAAATAAATAAAAGAGTTTTATTTAAATGAGAGCTTGCACTAAATTTGGTGGAAATTTAATGCATGTGAGTGGATTTTTGAGTGGAGGCTTTTTAATGGGAGTGGAGGCTTTTCATTTTGAGTGGGAGCTCCACCCACATGAATGTGGAAGAGGTGGGGGCAGCCCCATGGCTGGGATCCATGCCCCTTGGGTGCCCCCCCTCTCCCCTATAAAAGGCCCCCCTCTCCTCCTCTCACACCACACCTCCTCGTGAAGGATCTCTCTCCCCCTCTAGAATTTATCCCCCATGGTCTCGGACTAGCGAGATACATGTTCCCGGTGGCTTTTTGGCAAGAAAGAGTTGTGCTTCCGCTACATCGCTGGAGCGAGGAGGCGGAGGTTGCTCGGTGCCTCGAACGTGTGTGCGAGCACGGATGCGCTGCTGTTTTGCGGCGCTAGGACTTCCTCTCGATCTTGAGATCGGCAAGAGATCGTCTACATCAACCACGAGTTTGGACTCGTTAAGCTTTGTCGGTCTTCAAGGGTATGTTCTCTACGGATATACATCCGCCAGTTGTTTGTATCTAGTAGATAGATCTTGGTACATAGTTGTTCCCATCGTAGGAAAATTTTTGTTTTCTATGCTGCGAACCCTACAGTATGGCCCAAGACATGATGTGTATGATGTATGCAATGATCATGTTTTGTAATATTTCACGACTTGCATGTCGATGAGTTCACAACCGGCAGGAGCCGTATGGTTGTCTTTATAATTGTGTATGACCTGCGTGTCAACTTCTTATACGCCATGTAATAGCTTTACTTTATCGCTAAGTAATTAGCAATAGTTGTAGTTGCTATTCGTGGTGGAGGCAATCATGGTGGAGTGATGGAGATCATGCTGGCGCGCACAAGATGAAGATCATTGCGCGGAGATTGGCTATGCCATGTCACATAAAATTATATGCATGTGATGTTTATCCTTTTATGTATCTTATTATGCTTAGATCACGACGGTAGAATTATAAGATGATTCCTCACTTAAAGATCAAGATAAAATTGTGTTCTCCCCATGTATGCACCGTTGCGAAAGTTCGTCGTGTTCAAGCACCTCGTGACGATCGGGTGCTATAAACTCTATGTTTACATACAACGGATGCAAGCCAGTTTTGCACACGCGGAAATACTTGGGTTTGACTTGACGAGCCTAGCATGTACATACATGGCCTCGGAACACACGAACCGAAAGGTTAAACATGAGTCATATGAATGATATGATCGACACTTTGTTGTCCACCATTGAAACCACATCTCTTCTCGTGAAGATCGGATTAGGTGTGGTGAATTTGGATCGTGTTCACTAAAACAACTTGAGGGATGTTGAATTTAGTAGGAGTTCATCTAGTAATTTGATTAAGTTGAACTAGTTATCATGAACATAGTCTAAATTGTATTTGCAAATTTTGTAGATCAAATGGCTAAGTCCAACTTCAACTTCAACGTTTTTGCTGAGAAAGAAAAGCTTAAGAACAATGGGTCTAACTTTACCAACTGGTTCCGCAATCTGAGAATCATTCTCGCTGGCGGACAAAAGGACTATGTACTAGAGAAAGCGCTAGGTGACGCCCCTGCTACTGATGCGCTGGATGATGAAAAAGTTGTTTATCAGTCACGCAAAGATGATTATGGAGTAATTAAGAGTACCATGTTGTTTGCTATGGAACCGGACCTTCAAAATCGTTTTGAGGAGTTCGCCGGGCCCTTTGAGATACTTGAGGAACTGAAAACCATGTTTCAAACTCAGGCCCGTTCTGAGAGATATGAGATCTCTAAGAAGTTCTTTAACTGAAAGATGGAGGAAGGGAGTTCCGTTAGTGAGCACGCCATTAAGATGTCGGGCTACACTCAACGTCTTGAGCAACTGGACTGCAAGATTCCAGAAGAACTCAAGATTGACAGAGTTCTGCAATCACTCCCTCCCAGCTACAAAGGTTTTGTAGTTACTCACAATCAAATTGGTTCCACTGATACAATCACTGAGCTCTTCGCTCAGCTGAAAGATGCAGAGGTCGATATCAAGAAAGATAATCATGTGTTGATGGTCAACAAGACCCCTAGCTTTAAGAAAGGTAAGGGTGCAAAGAAATCCTTAAAGAAAGGCAGCGGCAAGCGCGTTGCCCCTGCTGAGAAGAAGCTCAAGTCTGGACCTAAGCCAGACACTAAGTGCTTCTATTGCAAGGACAAGGGTCACTGTAAGCGCAACTATCCGAAGTACTTAGCGGACAAGAAGGCTGGCACCATCAAAGGTATATTTGATATACATGTTATTGATGTTTACCTTACTAGCGCTCGTTGTAGTGCCTGGGTATATGATACTGGTTCAGTTGCTAATATTTGTAACTCGAAACAGGAGCTACGGAATAGACGGCGGCTAGCAAGGGATGAGGTGACGATGCGCGTTGGCAATGGATCAAAAGTTGATGTGATGGCCGTCGGCACGCTCTCCTTAGTTTTACCTTCGGGATTAGTTTTAAACCTTAATAAGTGTTATTATGTGCCTGCGTTGAGCGTGAACATTATATCTGGATCGTGTTTATTGCAAGACGGTTATTCATTTAAATCGGAGAATAATGGTTGTTCTATTTATATGAATAACATCTTTTATGGTCATGCACCTGTTGTGAATGGTTTATTTCTTCTGAATCTCGAAAGCGATGAAACGCACATCCATAACATTGAGGCTAAGAGATGCAAAGTAGATAGTGATACTCCAACTTATTTGTGGCACTGTCGTCTAGGTCATATTGGTGTAAAACGCATGAAGAAACTCCATTCTGATGGACTTTTGGAGTCTCTTGATTTTGAATCATTTGACACGTGCGAGCCATGCCTCATGGGCAAGATGATCAAAACCCCGTTCTCCGGTATTGTGGAGCGAGCAACAGACTTATTGGAAATTGTAGGGTTTTGTAGCATGGAAAACAAAAAATTTCTACCGCATACAAACAAACAAGCCAAGATCTATCTACTAGATTGTAGCAACGAGTCGATAGAATAACTCACCCTCGAAGATTCCAAAGTGTTTAACGAGAGCGGATTCTCGTGGGTGATGTAGTCGTACTCTTCCCGATCTCAAGATCGCGTAGACGATCCTTCCGGCACTGCGTTCCGGCAGCGCTCCCGCAGTCGGTCACACGTTCGGTACTCGACGTAGACCTTCCTCTCCCTTGTTCCAGCAGGCAGTGGAGGTTGTAGCACTCTCCTCGCGATTCCGGCAGCACAACGGCGTGGTACCGGAAGTAGAGGGGAGATCTCGCAGGGCTTCGCCTTAAGCCGGAGCGAGTATGGTGGAGTATGAGAGAGTCCCTCGACGATCTAGGGTTTAGACACGCCAAGGAAGAGGTGCTAGAACCGCCGGCTAGGGCTTGGAATTATGCCCTAGAGGCAATAATAAAGATGTTATTATTATAATTCTTGTTCATGATAAAGTTTATATTCCATGCTAGAATTGTATTAAGCGGAAACTTTGATACTTGTGTGGTTTATGAACAACACCGTGTCCTAGTACGCCTCTATGGACTAGCTCAATGATTAATGATGGTTAAGGTTTCCTAACCATAGACATGAGTTGTCGATTAATAATGAGATCATGTCATTAGAAGAATGATATGATGGACAGACCCAAATTAAGCAGAGCAACTAGATCGTGTCATCGTGTTCATCTTTGCAAAGCTTTTTCCTATGTCAAGTATTGTATTCCTTAGACCATGAGATAATACAACTCCCTGGTATCGGAAGAAAGCTTTGAGGTCATCAAACGTCATCCTCTGTGAGGGTGATCATAAAGGTGTCTCTCAGGTGATCGGAAAGTACTTGTTGGGTTGTATGTATCGAGATGGAATCTGTCCCTCCCGAGTCGGAGAGATATACTTCGGGCCCACTCGGTAATCGATATCAACACCGCTTACAAGCACGTGGTTAAGGAGTTAATCAAAAAGTCATATCGGATTACGGAACGAGTAAAGTACTTGCTGTGAACGAGATTGAACTAGGTATGCCGATACCAACGATCGAATCTCGGGCAAGTAAAATATCGCGTGACGAAGGGAATACATATATGGGATTAATTGAATCCTGGCATCGTGGTTCATCTGATATGATCATCGATGAGTATGTGGGAGTCAATATGGGTTTCCAGATCCCGCTGTTGATTATTGATAGAAGATCATGTCTGCATTTTCTTGAACCCGTAGGGTCACACACTTAACGTGCATCGACGCTAGGATAGAATGGATAATTGGTTTATGAGTTTTTGTTCGGAGTCTCGGATGAGATCCAGGACGTCACTAGAGGTTCCGGAATGGTCCGGAGAATAAGATTCACATAAAGGAAAGCAGTTTTTGGATTTCGAAATCGTTTCAAAGATTCTAAACCTGAGTGAACGTACTAAAAAAAAATCTATATACATTTATTTTATAAAGTTAAAACATCTTATATTTTAAATAGATAGAGGAAGTAGATGTGACGAAGAATGGGACGGGCCCAAATCATGCTGTCATGGGAAAACACACGTAGTCACGACGTACTCTGTTTTTTTCCCGTCAGGTAGGAAAAGAACTTGTGCTGTCAGCGCTGATGCATATCTTGACAAGGATTACCGAAAATCTTCCGTTCTATGATCACACAGCTGACTGATCCACTAGTAAAAGCAGTTCAATTAATCTCTCCTGATGACTAAATTAGAGAGCCAGGGCAGCATCTATCACCCTGAGACCGTGCCTTTAACCTGTGCCGCTACTTTTCTTCTCTAGGTGTTTCAGTAGTGCTCCATCCCATTTTGTTACCAAATACTTTTGTCTAGAACACAAGACACTTTTCTGTCCTTCTTTGGCTTATCTGCAGATGCGCGAGCATGATTGCATGCGCTTTTACAATATCAATTCAGATCAGTTCCGGTCCGAAAAATCCTGACGCCGCCTGCCTTTCTTCGTCTATCTTCGGCCTGTAGATCACGTCAGGGGCCTAAATTATTGGAGCGCAAACACATGGAGCAGATTCTGGCGCTTGGAATGTCTAGAGCGTCACAAAAGAAAAGACAATTCCACGCGCTAATCTGTATGATCGTATCCAAGAAAAGAAAGGTAAAATATGCAGGAATATAATGTCTACAAGCTACTGTAGTGGTGATCAATCGTTTCAACTTGGCGTGTCGCAGCGGATGTTTGGCCGCGCGTGAATATCACGATCGATTCGGACAAGTGGAACGAACACCGCGACCTCCATACGCGAAAGAGACAGCCGATTACTTTGCTTTTTTTTTTCATCCCGGCGCTGAGCATAGCTAGAACTGACCGTGATTAGTGAGACTTTTTTGTGCATGTGTTTGGAGGCGTGTAGAAGAACGAGAGCTCGGTTTTGATGGAGCGACGACTCGTTTGATCAGTTTATATGATTGTTGGTGTTGGCTCAATCAGACTCGATAGTCGATCAGGCCAGGCTACCGATGATCTTTCACCCCTGTAATTTGTATGGTCACTGCATGGCACCGCCCTAGGAAACGACATTTTTTCCAACGTCCTGATGTTTGCAAGTGTTTTTAGTCAAACATTTAGTAAAGGGCGTACCTAAATCTCAGTCGCCTGACGTCACACTGAGAATTCCAGCCCAGTTCCATCGCTACAGCCGCTTTCCACCTTGTCCGTGTGTGCCTAAACTTTTTTTGGCCTTTTCTTGTTCTTTTTTGGATTTTTGTGTTAAAACTTTTGTTGTATGTTTTGTAAGGCTTTTTTTGGGCTTTTGTCTTCTATCTGGAAGAAGCATCCGGAATCAGCTGGGATCTAAAGAAAGTACCCCATCCTCCTTCCTCCCTTCTTTCTCCTTCCTCTCGACAACCACCTCCCAGTCGAGAAAAGAAAGTCCATGGAACAAATAGATAACAAGAAATCAAAATCATGAACAATGATGTAATCCAGGGGTTCGAATTCAGATGAAATCGGTGGATGAGCTTCCCAAACATACCCTGGTTAGCATCAGAGAACTTTTTCCTCTCTGCTTTATTGCATCTTCCTAAACTTCTTCAAGGAAAACAGATCAAGTTTCCTAAGTTAACCAATGTCTCAAACCAATTCAGCTAAGACAAGGTTTTATCTACTATAGATAGACTCTTTATAAAATAAGTAGTGTAGCGCTTTTCCTTTAAACTAGCATGGTGGCCCTCGCATTTGCGAGGGCATCATATTTACTGTGTAAAAATTGTTAAGTTTTAATATTTGTGATGAATTTTGTCCTCATATTTACAATATTCATCATGAAATACAAAATATTTTAAATTTTGATAAATTATTTATGATACAACTTTGAACTTTATTTTACAATGATAATAATAATTGTGAAAAATGTTAGTCAAAAATCAAGTGACATTGCTTCTTCGTATACTATTTATATACTCAAGTATTGAGTTGCGAAGACACAAACTAATTATATGGAATTTGCATGTCCTTTAGATTAGTTCCAGATGTGCTCTCTATAATATATCTATATCTATAGCTCTAACTCAGTGTCATTATACATGGTTTCATGGAACAATTGGTCCATATGTTCATACTTTTCTCATCATATGCTCCTTGTAGAGATACTTCATGTATGCACAACTGGATACACAATATTTTAACTACTTATGCATTATTACTGATGTAATGTAACCTTTATTTGAATTCTATATAAACTAATTATGAAATATATTTTACAAAATATCCAGTAACAGTTTTATTCTATATAGAGAGTTTGTATAGGAATGCATATAGTTGCATAGACAGAAAGAACTATCCCGTAATCTGCATGTCCGCTACTTTAATTTTTGTGTGCTCTCAAAACACGGTTCCACATCTCTAACTCTTTGTCATTTTGTGCATGCTTGTACACAAAAATCTTGTATTTCTGTTCATATCCTCCTTATACAGATACTTGCTTGTATGTACAATTGGATTTTAACAAACCAATGGTTGACATGCCCATCAGGCTTCGATTCTAGCAATCAATGGCCATGCATGTACTCCTGCACCATTGCTCATGTTCATGCCTAAACACTAATTGACCATATTTTATGGATTAGCATATGGTAAAAAGAAATTTTATATTGTCCAAGGTTTTATTGGGTCTGAATCATGTATATATTATGATTTGGATTGTCTCCTTGTTGTTTCCAAAAACTATGTAATAAAAGCAATAGAATGATTATAAATAAAGATGGTCAAGTTATGGCTTTTCTAATGTAAAACAGAATGGGAAATAATCATAGAGTATGTGCTTACCAACTCATTTTTTATTCCGTATGTTGTGATAGGAATTATGAAAGTACATTAGAAGATACTGCGAAGATTATACACATTTTGAAACTCCACTTAGGGATAGGAGTTCTCGTTAAGTGAGAAAATGCATAAACATACTATAATAAATACTACTACATTATTTTGAAAGCATACCCAACATTTTTTTGGTAATGTAAAGTAATTTACATTTTGAATGGTTCTCCCTCTATTTATTTGATCTCTAATAGAATGTTGTTAACTTTAGTAATTTTCAAAAGCATGTCCGATTTAACACCAGTATTTTACCAGAAAATAGCTTGTGTAACCTTTGTGTAGTTTCATTGATGGTTTTGTCCAACTGATTTCTCTTTTGAACAAAAACCAACTCCACCATTATATTTTTGTACAGAATATAAAAGTAAATTAAATTTAAAAAGTGGAGTAAGTGTACATTCAATTACTTTTTAATCAAGAACTTACATACAAAACCTTTTTTACCTTACAAAAAAGCGAGGTTTTACAATATGCAATATAGTGCACTCGATGGACTCACAAAGTATATATAGCATGTTAATCTAGGAAAAATGATATGATTCGTACCAAAAGAACTTACACTACCTATAACACATAGCTATGTCATCGTATTTACATGGAGTAAGAAATGTAATGCCTTTGAACCTATTGCCTAGTAGATATGTCCATCACAAATATGAAGAATGTAGCAACGTTTTATTAACAGGAAACCCTGATCTACCACAGGGATGATAGGCCTATCTTCTGACACCACCAGAAAATAAGAAGGTATTGTCTACCTGAATAACTGTAACACCCTCAGAATCGACCCTATGCAAGTTTTAGCGAAACCCGCCAAACCCGCATAGAAACGATTCAAAGGTGCCCACCAGGCACTTTCGTGCGGGTGGAAAACGAAGTAATAACATTACACAACAGTCCTCGATGGGACCCACAGAACAGATATATACAACAGCGACTCAAAGAGTCAAGAATACAGATATAATATACAAAGATCCAAATCACCTTGAAAATGATAGAGCGTCCGACTACGGACAAGATGCAAATAGGGCTAAGAGCCCTGAAGAATAACCAATGGCGTCCATAACCCTGCCCAGGCCAAGCCGGAAGGGTAACCCTGCTAACGGCGTCGATCCCAAAACCTGCTTAAACAAAAGGGGTGCCGACAAAGGGCAAAGGAAAAAGAGGAGCGTCAGTACTGAGGCCAGTACACGGCGAGGCTAGAATTCGGCGGTCCTCGCCTACATAGGTATGGTGGACTGAAGCGGCAGCGGCAGCAAGCACTGAACACCCTATAGAGACTCGATACAACTGACGGCTATTAGAGAGGGGTATGAAAGACCTAGTCGGAACCAACCTGATACTACCTTCAAACAAACCCATCCTGGTGTTTCCCCCTCGAAACCAAACGAGGAAGTCAACCGAGGAACTCACGCGGTTGGCAGTTTTATTTATTCGGTTATCGTTGCAGCAATTACTAGTCAGGTATAGATAATCATCCTGATAAAATAAGCAGTGGGCACTTTTAGTTAACCATTCCGTTATAGTGGCGACTCTTACTAGTCAGATACAATTAGCATGAGATAACCCGAAACCCAGCAGTTGATAGTACTTTTATTTAGCCATTACGTTGTAGTTGTAATACTTACTAGTCAGGTACAATGGTCGCAAGCGACAATCCAAACAAGCAATTGTGGGCAGTATTATTTAGCCATTCCATTATAGTGAAGCTGATTACTAGTCATTATAAAGTCAAATTTATAGCAGTAAACTTTAGTTATGCTTGTCTATGGTCGAGATACTGTGCTCCAAGTCGTCTATAACCGCGGACACGGCTTTCAGAAAGTTTTACCCGGCCGGGGTGCACCAATAGCAACACACACTCGATCAACCTCGGAAAAACCAAATCAAAACCCAACGAGGCCTTCACGACAAAGCAATCACAGGATTCAGAAATATTTCAGGGGGCCACCCCATTGAGTACACCCGCAACGAAGCTAGCTGACTCCGAGACGGACTCAAGGTTTGCGTCAGTGGCTGTAAACGACAGCAAATCCCCAAACAGGGACTGTTGATACCGCGAAAACACTCCGCTTCCTAAACAGTACAGGTGCTATCTGTCGCACAATTTAAATAAAGCAGTAAAGCATGGCATAAGTACAGGATCGTAAATAAAACCTCAAACTAGTTTGTGGCCCCAAGAAATAAGACTGAATCAAGCTCTGGCTCAGGGGGGTCCCATATACCTCCCGGATGTGGATAGCGCGATAAATCAAGGAACAGGTATCAAGTACTCGGGGTCCTACAGGACACAAGTGGGCGTTCGGAAACCAAATATTATCTATCACCCACCGATGCCTCTGCTTACTTCAATTTTAGTTGTTAAACAGTAATTAAAGTGAACGATAAGTAAAACTATGATCATCTCCAACAACAACATGCGGCAATACATCAACAACTGTGGCACTGGACGACACGCAACAGCACTTGAGCAAGCGACTATGACGCGCAAGTCCAACTATCTACCAAACAACAGGTAATAGGATGTGTCCAAGGCAATATAAGGCTGCAAGGGATATCACGAGTACGAAAACTAGAGCAACGCAACACAGATAGCAATAGATCAACAGGAGGGAACAAATACTATAAAAGTAAGATAGGTAGAAAGGGGGAGATGCTCGCCTGAAAACATTGCCGAAGGTTCAACCGAAGAACGGACGGCACGCACATCAACTCAACGGCCCAATCCGCGAAGAACCAAAACACTAGAAGAAACACCGGATGCACTATTTAATACAACGGCAGAAGATCGGCATGATGCATGTATGATGCATGGCATGGCTAGGTGCGATGCAATTAGGTCACATTAAGCGGAACCGGGGTCCCGACAATATTTAGGTGGTTCAAGTTGTTTATCTACCCCGCAAATTAAATGTTGTTTAACAAGGCAGAAGATAGCACCGGTTCGCTACACAAATTTAAATGAGGCCAATATGAGACTAGATTTGCCCGCATATGGGCCCCATATTTAATTATGCAGTGAATCGGCATAAGGCCCCCGAACCACAGACAAGGATGCATGCATGAACAATTAATATGCAACAATTTATATAGTTGGCAAATTATAAAATAGGGTTCTCGGGTAAGGGTCACACATTGAGGGGTCTCGACGGTCTTGGGGTTCCGGGGTTCGGGGTCGGTCTCAGGGTCCAGGGTTCGACGGAAACGTTCTCGGACTCCGGGATCGTTCTCGGATATCGGGGGTAGTTCTTGTCGCCTCCGGGAAGCAGGACTTGGGTCGGTGTCGGGGCGCATCGGATGCTTCCGGGTCGGTGCCGGTCTTGTCGGTTCAGCGGTTTCGATTGTCGGTGTCGGACTCGGGTCTCGGTACTGGAAGATCTTGGTGTTCTATGCGGTCGATCCTGCCGTTCCGGGATGGAGAACTTGTCGTCCGGGGGAGTACTTGGCGTTCTGGACTCTCGACGAACCTCGGCGTCCGAGAAGAAGATCATATCGGTCCGCAGCGTAGATCTTGGGGAGGTTCGGGTTCCACGGGTTCGGCTCGACAACTGGACTCCGGGAACGGTTCCTGGCGAACTTGGCGTGTCGAGGGTTCGGCGGGGTTCAGTGTTCCGTGTCGAAGGCCTTGGCGTTCCGTGACGGTCTCGAGGTTCCGCAGTCTCCTGTGGACGGTCTTTAGCGGAACTGGGTGTGGATTATCCAGGAAGATCTTGGCAGCTTCAGATGGCCGGATCGAGCAAGCCTCCACTTGGCACCCTATCAGCACATCTCTGGTGGCGACTATGCCCTGCTCGGGGTCATCGGAGGGCGGCGACTGGGCGATGAGGACGCGGCCAGGGCCACGCGGGGGCGACGAAGGGCGTTCCATGGCGCGCGTCTGCGAGGCGGCACCGGAGGGAAGGGAGGACACGGCCGGCGAGCGAGGCACTGAGAGGGGGCCGGCGGCGAACGGGTGGTGCTTGGCGGCGATGCTTGGCAGGGGCGGTGGCCAGACGCGACGGCGGCGGGCCGGCGAGCTGCTGCTGCCAGGGGAGATGGCCGGCGCGAGCGGGGAGGAAGGGCGAGCGGCGGTTGCGGGCGCGCACGCGGTAGGCGGAGGCGCTGGCGGCGATGGCGCAAGCGGGCGCGCGCGCGGAAGGGGTCACCGGCGGGAGGAGGCGGGTGCAGCGCGGAGCTCGAGGTGGGGGGCGACGCCGAGACGGGCGGCTACGCTGCTGGCGGCCGGACGCTGAGGAGAGGGCGGGCGGAGGCCGCCGGCGACGCGGAGGGGGAGCGGTGCCGGGGAGGAAGCGAGGTCGGGCTCGCGGGAGGTTGGGGAGGAACGCGGTGGGGCGGCGACGAACGGCGGTCGCGGCCGCGGGCGGAGGAGGGGGCCGGCGAGGAGATGGAGGCGAGCTCTGGGGGCGGCGCGCAAGCAGCGGCCGGCGGCGGAGGCGCTGGCCCGGCCGGAGGTGCGGAGGGTCGGGGCTAGCGGAGAGGCGGCGGTGGTCGACGGAGAGGGGAGCGGCCGCAGCAGAGGGTGGAGGCGTGCTCTGCCGCGGCCGGGGCGAGGTGGGCGGCGCGGCCAGGGGAGGTGGGAGGAGGCTGTGTGCGCGCGGGGAGAGGAGGGAGAAGGAAGAGGGAGCGGGGCGTGTGTCTGCGGGGGCGCGTGGTGGGGCCAGTGTGGGCCAGCAGGGAGGGTGGGGATCCGGTGTGGGGAGAGTGGCTGCGTGCGTCGTGTGTGGTGTTGTGTGGTGGAGGCAGGGTGAGTGTGAGGGAGTGGGGTGAGGGGGTTGGACAAGTGGCAGCCCGGGATAGGCTAGGGGGAAAGGGTGAGGTGAGGTGGCGTATGGCGATTGGCCAGGGTGAGGTGGAGGCTGGGTGTGGGTAGGTAGGTTGGGTAGGGAATAGGATTTAGATGTGGACCGTTTGTATTTTTCTGGGGTGGTCGTTCGGGTCATTCGGCCCGTTCGACTGCCCCACTAAAATAATATAATTAAATTATTTATTTCAACCAGCGCTTTTGCAATCCGACAGCGGACAAAACAAAATAATCCGGGGACCCGGTTTTGATGTTTGAATAAAGATGGGGCGTTTTAGAAAAACAAAACGGGCTATGTGAAAATAGTTTTATGCAAACAATGCATGATGATGACGATGCAATGCACAAATTCAACGCGATTTTCTAGTAGTGGTTTTGCGGGATGCCACAATTCGACACCACTAACAAGGGATATCGCCCTCGAGATCCGCCTCATGGTTCCGGAAGGAAGGTCGGCGATCTGAATCTTCTCGCTTCATGTAGATCCTCGCGACACCACTAACAAGAGGTCGTTGTCCGTGATCGTCGAGGGAACACTCTGGGAACAAAAGGTCAAAGGTAGAGGCATCAACAAATAAAGCCACCCCTAACTTCCGTGGACGGAGTAAAATTGCTGGACCAACTGATTCGACGTACAAGAGCGAATGATAAGGGTAGTGGTATGGTAGCTACTCCATCCCGCACTCAAACCATTACTCTGCACACGAATAGGCGGATTATGCAACCAACTCTCGGAATTAGACTGAAGATCTCGACAAACGAGGTTCGGAAACCAAGGAGTGATGCAGACTCTGCATCGGATCTGGCGTAGAGGATGTCGTCGCGACGGAAACACTGGAAGATACAACGGAAATCGTATGAAAGACACAATGATTAGGTTTCGCGATGGTTCCATTGGCATGAACAACACATGCTCAAGGTATACTCCAACTTCACCAATGCTCGTCCTTCTCATATGTTTTTCGACGACACGGATATCCAGCAAGGAACACATATGGATAAAGAGCTCAAGAACAAAAGATTGGAGGAAGGTACAACAGACAAGTTGCAGATTGATGATCGTAGCACCTCCGTTACAAAAGGGAGAAAGCGAAACCCTGAAGGTACGACGGAAACCCAACCACGAGAAATCCTGGACTCGAAGAGAGAGAAGAGGGCGGATTCAAAACGCGTAGAGATACGAGGAGAATAGCAGAGGGGTAAGGAGTAAAATCAGACCTATTCAGAACTATCCAACCGATTTTCAAAAATAGTTTTGACACTCTACTTCGGCCGTTAGCTAGGTTATCCTACAGGCTGGACTTGTGGGGTATCGCAACTGCTGAGCTCTGATACCACTCTGTAACACCCTCAGAATCGACCCTATGCAAGTTTTAGCGAAACCCGCCAAACCCGCATAGAAACGATTCAAAGGTGCCCACCAGGCACTTTCGTGCGGGTGGAAAACGAAGTAATAACATTACACAACAGTCCTCGATGGGACCCACAGAACAGATATATACAACAGCGACTCAAAGAGTCAAGAATATAGATATAATATACAAAGATCCAAATCACCTTGAAAATGATAGAGCGTCCGACTACGGACAAGATGCAAATAGGGCTAAGAGCCCTGAAGAATAACCAATGACGTCCATAATCCTGCCCAGACCAAGCCGGAAGGGTAACCCTGCTAACGGCGTCGATCTCAAAACCTGATTAAACAAAAGGGGTGCCGACAAAGGGCAAAGGAAAAAGAGGAGCGTCAGTACTGAGGCCAGTACACGGCGAGGCTAGAATTCGGCGGTCCTCGCCTACATAGGTATGGTGGACTGAAGCGGCAGCGGCAGCAAGCACTGAACACCCTATAGAGACTCGATACAACTGACGGCTATTAGAGAGGGGTAAGAAAGACCTAGTCGGAACCAACCTGATACTAACTTCAAACAAACCCATCCTGGTGTTTCCCCCTAGAAACCAAACGAGGAAGTCAACCGAGGAACTCACGCGGTTGGCAGTTTTATTTATTCGGTTATCGTTGCAGCAATTACTAGTCAGGTATAGATAATCATCCTGATAAAATAAGCAGTGGGCACTTTTAGTTAACCATTCCGTTATAGTGGCGACTCTTACTAGTCAGATACAATTAGCATGAGATAACCCGAAACCCAACAGTTGATAGTATTTTTATTTAGCCATTCAGTTGTAGTTGTAATACTTACTAGTCAGGTACAATGGTCGCAAGCGGCAATCCAAACAAGCAATTGTGGGCAGTATTATTTAGCCATTCCATTATAGTGAAGCTGATTACTAGTCATTATAAAGTCAAATTTATAGCAATAAACTTTAGTTATGCTTGTCTATGGTCGAGATACTGTGCTCCAAGTCGTCCATAACCGCGGACACGGCTTTCAGAAAGTTTTACCCGGCCGGGGTGCACCAATAGCAACACACACTCGATCAACCTCGGAAAAACCAAATCAAAACCCAATGAGGCCTTCACGACAAAGCAATCACAGGATTCAGAAATATTTCAGGGGGCCACCCCATTGAGTACACCCGCAACGAAGCTAGCTGACTCCGAGACGGACTCAAGGTTTGCGTCAGTGGCTGTAAACGACAGCAAATCCCCAAACGGGGACTGTCGATACCGCGAAAACACTCCGCTTCCTAAACAGTACAGGTGCTATCTGTCGCACAATTTAAATAAAGCAGTAAAGCATGGCATAAGTACAGGATCGTAAATAAAACCTCAAACTAGTTTGTGGCCCCAAGAAATAAGACTGAATCAAGCTCTGGCTCAGGGGGGGTCCCATATACCTCCCGGATGTGGATAGCGCGATAAATCAAGGAACATGTATCAAGTACTCGGGGTCCTACGGGACACAAGTGGGCGTTCGGAAACCAAATATTATCTATCACCCACGATGCCTCTGCTTACTTCAATTTTAGTTGTTAAACAGTAATTAAAGTGAACGATAAGTAAAACTATGATCATCTCCAACAACAACATGCGGCAATACATCAACAACTGTGGCACTGGACGACACGCAACAGAACTTGAGCAAGCGACTACGACGCGCAAGTCCAACTATCTACCAAACAACAGGTAATAGGATGTGTCCAAGGCAATATAAGGCTGCAAGGGATATCACGGGTACGAAAACTAGAGCAACGCAACACAGATAGCAATAGATCAACAGGAGGTAACAAATACTATAAAAGTAAGATAGGTAGAAAGGGGGAGATGCTCGCCTGAAAACATTGCCAAAGGTTCAACCGAAGAACGGACGGCACTCGCATCAACTCAACGGCCCAATCCGCGAAGAACCAAAACACTAGAAGAAACACCGGATGCACTATTTAATACAACGGCAGAAGATCGGCATGATGCATGTATGATGCATGGCATGGCTAGGTGCGATGCAATTAGGTCACATTAAGCGGAACCGGGGTCCCGACAATATTTAGGTGGTTCAAGTTGTTTATCTACCCCGCAAATTAAATGTTGTTTAACAAGGCAGAAGATAGCACTGGTTCGCTACACAAATTTAAATGAGGCCAATATGAGACTAGATTTGCCCGCATATGGGCCCCATATTTAATTATGCAGTGAATCGGCATAAGGCCCCCAAACCACAGACAAGGATGCATGCATGAACAATTAATATGCAACAATTTATATAGTTGGCAAATTATAAAATAGGGTTCTCGGGTAAGGGTCACACATTGAGGGGTCTCGACGGTCTTGGGGTTCCGGGGTTCGGGGTCGGTCTCAGGGTCCAGGGTTCGACGGAAACGTTCTCGGACTCCGGGATCGTTCTCGGATATCGGGGGTAGTTCTTGTCGCCTCCGGGAAGCAGGACTTGGGTCGGTGTCGGGGCGCATCGGATGCTTCCGGGTCGGTGCCGGTCTTTTCGGTTCAGCGGTTTCGATTGTCGGTGTCGGACTCGGGTCTCGGTACTGGAAGATCTTGGTGTTCTATGCGGTCTATCCTGCCGTTCCGGGATGGAGAACTTGTCGTCCGGGGGAGTACTTGGCGTTCCAGACTCTCGACGAACCTCGGCGTCCGAGAAGAAGATCATGTCGGTCCACAGCGTAGATCTTGGGGAGGTTCGGGTTCCACGGGTTCAGCTCGACAACTGGACTCCGGGAACGGTTCCTGGCGAACTTGGCGTGTCGGGGGTTCGGCGGGGTTCAGTGTTCCGTGTCGAAGGCCTTGGCGTTCCGTGACGGTCTCGAGGTTCTGCAGTCTCCTGTGGACGGTCTTTAGCGGAACTGGGTGTGGATTATCCAGGAAGATCTTGGCGGCTTCAGATGGCCGGATCGAGCAAGCCTCCACTTGGCACCCTATCAGTACATCTCTGGTGGCGACTATGCCCTGCTCGGGGTCATCGGAGGGCGGCGACTGGGCGATGAGGACGCGGCCAGGGCCACGCGGGGGCGACGAAGGTCCTTCCATGGCGCTCGTCTGCGAGGCGGCACCGGAGGGAAGGGAGGACGCGACCGGCGAGCGAGGCACTGAGAGGGGGCCGGCGGCGAACGGGTGGTGCTTGGCGGCGATGCTTGGCAGGGGCGGTGGCCAGACGCGACGGCGGCGGGCCGGCGAGCTGCTGCTGCCAGGGGAGATGGCCGGCGCGAGCGGGGAGGAAGGGAGAGCGGCGGTTGCGGGCGCGCACGCGGCAGGCGGAGGCGCTGGCGGCGATGGCGCAAGCGGGCGCGCGCGCGGAAGGGGTCACCGGCGGGAGGAGGCGGGTGCAGCGCGGAGCTCGAGGTGGGGGGCGACGCCGAGACGGGCGGCTGCGCCGCTGGCGGCCGGACGCGGAGGAGAGGGCGGGCGGAGGCCGCCGGCGACGCGGAGGGGGAGCGGTGCCGGGGAGGAAGCGAGGTCGGGCTCGCGGGAGGTTGGGGAGGAACGCGGTGGGGCGGCGACGAACGGCGGTCGCGGCCGCGGGCGGAGGAGGGGGCCGGCGAGGAGATGGAGGCGAGCTCTGGGGGCGGCGCGCAAGCAGCGGCCGGCGGCGGAGGCGCTGGCCCGGCCGCAGGCGCGGAGGGTCGGGGCTAGCGGAGAGGCGGCGGTGGTCGACGGAGAGGGGAGCGGCCGCAGCGGAGGGTGAAGGCGTGCTCTGCCCAGGCCGGGGCGAGGTCGGCGGCGCGGCCAGGGGAGGTGGGAGGAGGCTGTCTGCGCGCGGGGAGAGGAGGGAGAAGGAAGAGGGAGCGGGGCGTGTGTCTGCGGGGGCGCGTGGTGGGGCCAGTGTGGGCCAGCAGGGAGGGTGGGGATCCGGTGTGGGGAGAGTGGCTGCGTGCGTCGTGTGTGGTGTTGTGTGGTGGAGGCAGGGTGAGTGTGAGGGAGTGGGGTGAGGGGGTTGGACAAGTGGCAGCCCGGGATAGGCTAGGGGGAAAGGGTGAGGTGAGGTGGCGTATGGCGATTGGCCAGGGTGAGGTGGAGGCTGGGTGTGGGTAGGTAGGTTGGGTAGGGAATAGTATTTAGAGGTGGACCGTTTGTATTTTTCTGGGGTGGTCGTTCGGGTCATTCGGCCCGTTCGACTGCCCCACTAAAATAATATAATTAAATTATTTATTTCAACCAGCGCTTTTGCAATCCGACAGCGGACAAAACAAAATAATCCGGGAATCCGGTTTTGATGTTTGAATAAAGATGGGGCGTTTTAGAAAAACAAAACGGGCTTTGCGAAAATAGTTTTATGCAAACAATGCATGATGATGACGATGCAATACACAAATTCAACGCGATTTTCTAGTAGTGGTTTTGCGGGATGCCACAATAACCATGTCACAATCTTCAATGAAAGAATAGTGAGCCATGCAAATTCTACTTTTTGTATTTTCTACATACTTAAATAGACATATTATCAAATACGACAAAAGGGAATGAAGCGAACAACATTATGATATGAGAAAATGACAAAATCCTAATATTTCTTAAATTCAAATCAAAAGCAGGCTGCGGAAGCTATGGTTTTTTTGGTGGGAGAAATATGTACCTATAATTTAGCAGGAAAACAGATGAAAAATAAATATATCTATACAAATTTAATCAATATTGTCCTCTACATTTTTTCTCAAAGCTGATATGTGCATATATCATCCAAAACATGTATTGAACGTGATACTCTTTCTCATATTCTAGATGACCTATGTGAAACCTGTAAAAAGGTGGTTTACATACTGAATGTTCATGTGTTGGAAAGCTCATATAAACAATCTAATGGCCACTGAACAAAGTTTTAATTTATTCTTTATTTTTCTAAATCCTAATTAAATTGACAAACTATTTGTACAGCAATGTCCATCCACACTTCCATATATCACACTGTGATTAGTTCAGTATATTAATTTATTCCTTACTTACTTAATCCTAATTAAAATATTTTTTTTACTCTTTTTTACAGCAAAGTCTAAACACTCTCTTAGATATATAGATCCCGGTAAAAAACTGTGATTAGTTCAATGTATGAATTTGTTCCTTACTTACCACGTACTGTAACGTCTGATCCGCGTGCCACGCTGCAAGGGAGAGGCGAGCGAATATTCATGTTGTGAGCTACTCGGAAGGGGTGGATTAGGTAAAATAGTTTTGCCCCGAGTTTGTGAATCTAGGTCGTCCATTCTGCCGCAGAATCGTTGCGAGAGATACTGGCGCCATGTTCGAATCCAGATGGTGAGCAGTCCTTGTCGCAGCCTGCGCCTGCCTGTACAGTACAGCATGCTGATGGTGGATGGAGCTCCTGCCCCTTTTGTCCAGGCGCTGCAGCGGCTGCATGCGTGCGCGCGAGTGCTGCCGCGGCAGGCATCTATCGGCTTGCGAGCCCGTGTCTGCCTTGGATTCGGCAGGCATCTACCGTACCGTACAAGCCAAAAGGTTAAAAAAAAACTGAGCTAGCAGTAACAAAGATCATGATTTCATATCGGGGTGGTGTCGTCGGCAAAGGAACAAAACCGTGTTACTATAGAAGAGAGGAAAAGTATCAGTGAATTTTTTTTTTTTTTCAAAGAAAGTAGTATCAGTGAATTGAGGACGAAGAACACATGTAAAGTAACCTGGACCCAACGGCGGATCCAGAATTTTGACGCGGGGTGGTCCACCTTCAATTCTTTTAGCACAACTACAACAAGACCAAAACACTAGCATATAATTTAACTATAACACTATGGTCTTAGAACATGTAGGAAGTCTCAGTAAAGTTTGAATTTTGCATAAGATACATATTTGAAATGATGGGTATTCTTTCCACGGAAACTTGTGGAAGCCGATTAATATCATAAAATGGTGGCGGTAGAGAAGATGGCATGAGATTCACAACTTCTTCAATAACTTCCTGTTGCATCTATTTTTCAATTTGGTCTTCCATCACAACCTCTTCAATTCGCTCTTCCACCACATCCGCTGCTTAGGAAGGAGATGAAGAAGTCGTCATATTTGCCGCATGTTCTTCAACATTTTTACAACAAAATTGTCTAATTTATTTTAGTAATTGGCTACAATCGGACATCAATCCTAAACAATCAATCAGTTCAAATGTCAAATTTGTATAATTTTTTGTCGAATTCACCTTTGTGTCTTGGGGGAAACGATGGGATCAGGAGGGCGCTGCGCCGCAGCCGCCCTCCCTACTCTAGGCCTAGGTTTAGACAAGCAGGGAATGGGGAAGGGGAATGGAGTCTGTGAGCCTGGGGGAGTGCCGGAGGCTGGACCGCGTGAGGGAGGAGCAATGGGGAGGAGTTGCGCCAGCCACTGAGAGTTGACGAGGCGGGGCGACAGGCAGTGGTTTTGTTGGTCTGTATCAAACAGGAATAGAGGAAGGTAGAAACGAACTACTCAAGGTATGAACCAAGAGTCCAACTCGGTATTTTCCGTTGGATCGACTCGTTGCTCACGTCTTATAAAAATAGGCTTTTTCCATTTTTTTCTGGTGGGTATATGGGCCGAACCAAAATTTCAGGGTGGTCCAAGCACCACCCTGTCCACCCTATGGATCCGCCTATGCCTGGACCCACATCTACTCCACGAACACAACAAATAGCCTCTACTCGGCAGGAACACTACACTTTGCTTTATCATTTCGCGGGAAAATATATGCTTTGCTTTACGAGATGGACGAGGAAACTTTGCTGTCGACAGAGGTGACAGACCTACCATGCATGCCAATTCCCTGGAGAGAATAGAAAAAATCGAAAGATCCCGTCTCACGTTGCCCATGTTCACTGGGACCGACATGGATGTGCGCCGGACGCCCTATCTCCTCCACCACCCAACCCCATTCTCAAAAAAAACGAATTTTTTTTTGAACAGAAAAAAGAAAAACCTAATTGGGGTGCAATATGTCATGACAGTTCCTCGAACATCTGCTTTGCCATAGCAGGATCTTTGACAAATATGGAGAATGCTTTCCATGTTGAAGCTTTGGCACTGTCAAATGCCAACGAGGTTGCATTCCATGTTGAAGCTTTGACACTGTCAAATGCCAACGAGGTTGCAAACAGTGGCGGACCAAGGCAAAAATGGGACTGGGGGCACACATGTATATAAAAATGACCAAAAAAAAATTTGACAAAGAAAAATCACCAGATATACATGTTCAAACATGGTATATATATAGTAGTCTTCGTATAATGCATACAATACTTCATCCCACGACAATATGACAAGTTCACTAAAACAAGAAACAAACCTTTTTGGACAAAAAGATAGATATCCAAATAATTCATAGGTTGCAAAATGGTAAATATTATTTGTCTTCCAGATAAATGTTGTTACCTGAAAATGGAACGCACATGTTAGGATCAGTTATGCAAATATTAATGGAGGTGATAAACATAGACAAAGTGTAAGTTATTAAATCATTACATTTCATCTCTCCCACTGCGATTTTTCATCTTATGGAAACGATCAACAATCACTTCATTAGTAACAGCCTCCAGCAATCCCTTTTCCACATAGCAAATCAGGCTATGGCTCAAATAATCATCACCAATTTTGTTACGCAAAGCATTCTTCATAATCTTCATAGCTGAAAAACATCTCTCTACGGTGGCAGTGGCAACATGAAGTGTTAGTACTAACTTCAAAAGCCTAAACACCAAAGGATATGAGAGATGCTTCCTTGTATCAACCATGAGTTTAGCTAAATCACAAATATTGTCCAGGTTAGCAAACCTTGTATCATGCAGTATATTATCTATACACGGAGCAAGTTCATGCTCGAGAGTCACCATCTCTTTGTGATTGAAGTCGCCAGGATAAAACTTAGCTAACTTCAACAGCTTCTCCTTATCAAACTGACCAAATAGATCACTTGGGCTCAAAGCGGACATACATCGAAGCAACTCGGAATTTACCTCGTTGAATCTATCATCAAACTCTTTTCCTAACATATCCAAAACAGCAAAGAAACAATCAACACGGTATGCTGTTCATTGTTAATGCCGGTCATCTGTCTTGGTTTTTTTGGGTTCACATAGTCATTTTTCATATCGAGTATGGAGATTTCATGCTTCTCACAGAAGCGGGTTGCCTTCTCCATAAGAGGATTCCACCCCTCATTTGTTATAAGCTTTTCTAGTTCACACTTAGTGGATTTCACATCTGAAATAGCATTTACAATATCTTTATCCTTTATCTGTAAGGCTTTTGATAGACCATTTGCGAAATCTAATATCATCATCATATGTAAGAAAAATGCATAATCAAAAGTTTGGAAGTATTTGAGAAGACCATTATCTTGACGCCTCTTTCCGGAATCTGTACCATCTTTCTAACATATTCTAGTACTTCAACCGCCGATGAGAACATCTTTGAAAGACCCAACAATGTTCTATAATGGGAATTCCATCGAGTTTCGCCTGGTCTTTGAAGTGATAGCTCCTGATTTAGTCCAGTTCATGTACCAATCTCTCCACAACCAATTGATTTCCTTAATTCATCTCGATGGTGTTCCCTAAGTTGGTATTTTCTCTTGCAAGATGCTCCCACAACATTCAACAAAACTGAGATCATATAAAATAAATCTCCGACATCAAATATGTTCTTCGCAATAGCGACAACAACCAAGTTGAGTTTATGGGCAAAACAATGTATATAATATGTTGATTTGTTCTCACTCATAATTTTTGCTTGTAACCATTAAACTCATCTGACATGTTGCTTTCCCCGTCATATCCTTGGCCTCTAACTTTCTTTAGACTTAAACCAAGTTCTGAAAATAATAAATTTATGCAAGACTTGAGATGAGAAGCTGTTGTCTCCTCCACATGAACAACACCGACAAACTTTTCTTGGACCAACCCACATTTATCAACATACCGGGGAACTACTGCCATTTGTTCTTTGTCAGAAACATCTCGACACTCATCTACCAATAAGCTGAACAAACCATTGCCAATTTCTTCCATCATATAACCCAACATATCTTTTGCAAAGCACTCAACAATATCTTTCTGAATTTTTGGAGACATCATTTAATTATTATCTGGAGCATTTTTTAAAGCCTTGGCAACAACATCATTCAGCTTAATAGTATAGTCAATCATCTCCTTTAAATTTCCTTTATTTTCGGAATCTTTTGATTCATCATGGCCACAGAAAGACTGACCTTGATGCAACAAGTGTCGGCAAACATCAATTGCAACATTTAAGCGGATGAGATGCTCATTCTTTTCCATTTCACTTTGTCTATGCAAGGCTGCATGGATAGATTGCTCTTGTTTTAATAGATCATCACAGTCCTTTAGTGCCCTATTGTGAAAGATATTGCGGTCACCAACATGAGTCACCAATCTCTCTGAATTCTTCCAAGTGTTCCATCCTTCTACTACAAATGCATCATGCCCATGATGATTGTCTTTAACATTGTCCCTAAATAGATAACAACATAAGCAATAGGCTTTGTCCGTCTTCTCGTTGTACTCTATCCAATTAGCATACTGATCAAACCAATGAGAATTAAATCTTCTCTTTATCTTATTATTCTTCCTAATCAGCTTGTATGGAAACTTAAAACTGTGAGGCTGATGAAGTCCCCAAGTTCTGGCCGGTTATTTTTTTTACTGGGCTTAGACAAAGAATGAAACAAGGCTCGGACAGGGCTGACCGGGGGCATGGTTACTAGGCTGACCAGGGGCATCACCTTAATCTTATCTGACATGTATAGGCAAGACTGAAAATTGAGTGAGGTCCAGTGCCCACACTGAGCCTAACGTGCGTCCACCCCTGGTTGCAGATCAAATGGGAGTGGGGCGAGTTATGTTTGAAATAGCCTGCACTAATTTGAAGACTGTCATGACAAGCTTGGACTATGACCTCAGTCCTTTAGGTATCCTTTCGGTGATTTGAGGTATTAGTTATCTCTTAATTTCATTGACACCGGTGTGATGTACACCCCACAGGGTTGTAATAAGCCTGCTCATGAGCTTGCAGCTTTGGGTGGTAGTGTAGCTCGGGGAGACCATATTCTGTGGACATCAGGCTACCCTACTTCTGTAACCCGTCTGGTGATCGACGATTGTGCCATGTCTTAATGGAATACGAGTGTTGCATGTAAAAAAACCATTCTCACCTACAAGACTGACACGCGGGCCAGCACACAAGCAGGACCCACGTCTATCACGTACGGCTAAGTACGGACGTGTGCCGCGAGGCAAGCGCGGTGGCCCACGATGACACAATACCATCCATGTGGCCCACAGCGGTCCCCCACGGGCAGCCGCGCATCAAAAATGATGAGAGTAACCCTTTCGGTCTGTCTCCTCTGGACTGCGGAATACGAGTACGACCTGCTTGTGCTTCCATATTCAAAACGGTGCGACACCCTCGAGGCTTCACTAAGTCAGCCAACACTTGATCGAGCAGCGTATGGTCATATTTCTGAATCATATCACCTGGGTCGGTCCATAGATTTCAAGAGGACCTAGGGCAACATGACACCAAGGAACCCTCATTTAAAGTGGAGAAGTTTCACTGAGTCAAGGGGAGGGGGCAATGGCCCCCCTAATTCAAAAATATTTCTTAAATATATCTTTAATATATATGCTAAAAATTAGTATTACTTAAAGTTTAAGCATAATTAGGATTCTTAGGCCTCTAAATAATAATAAAATCTGTACATTTGATAAATCCCTGATCTTTGGAATCTCGGTGAAGAGATTCAAAACTACTCATTTGTATTGATCAAGCAAAGTATTTACCGTGATACTCATTCCTATTAATTGCTCCTTGTGTACACGTGTTATACATATGTACCTCTAGAATTAATCATGGAACAAAATTATAAAAGTAACAAATTCATATGCATGTGCAAAAAATGAGTAGAAGCATAGACACATTAGGCACTAAAATAACAAGAGAATAAAATAGTATTTAGAACAGGGATGATAGGGACAAGTAGACCCGCTGGGAATTGGTGAACAATTATTTGTGGAATGATATAGTTATGTGCTTGCGTCGTTATTCTTAGTAATGAATATTAGCAACTTTGTAGAGACACATGGGGGTTGGTATTGTTCTGCATATTTGGAGAGGCCACCAAAATGATGGCATCGAGAAAATATTCATAAATGTGAGAATATTTGCTGGGAATTATGTTGATGTTGTTTCCCACGATCAAAACTAAATGATGCATCTCTATGGATTTTTTAAATAAAACTTGTGCTTCCCTCTTTATTATACAATATTTTGGAGTATTTTTGTGTAAAGAGAAGTTGGAGTAGAGACATAGTAGGTTGTAGCTTAGGTAATCTATATTTTTTAGAATTATTTTACTCTGTTGGGTCTCAAGAGTAGAAATAAATATAGATACACATACATGTCTCGGACCGGGACCCCTAACTCCTTGGGCCCAGGGCGAGTGCCCCTTTGCCCCGCCCTATGGGCTCGCCCTGCATATCACATGAGACAGCCCACAGAATATCTCTTCGAGTTGGAGGGGCAAATTCCGTCTTGGCTGATCCATGTCACGCAACTTGCTTTGAAGTCTCTCGAGACCACCCTTACGACTCCCAGTTATGGTGAGCGTTAGATTTTTTTCGAAAATGGAATATAGCCCCGGCCTCTGCATTAGTTGATGCACACAGCCTTTAGTTAAAATCATCCAACATTCAGCAAAAATATCAGCCAGCGAAAAATAGTGAACATATGAAAACTAATCATCTTGTAGTCAACTAAGCGGCTGCCAGCACGACTGGTCGAAAATGTGGTGGGCGATCGTCAGCAAATGGCTGCACCCAGTAGCCATAGTATCCCGCTAGTCGGGTGTAGATAGGTGCTCTCATAGTTGTACCCAATATGCCACCATGTGGATAACCTGCAAAAAATTGAAACATGCTATTTTATTAAAGATAATGTCATTTCTGCATCTCCAAATAGACCAACATATGGCAAAAACACCAATACGAATTCTAGCCTTAGATGAATTATCAAATCCATTCAACCAATTCCCAAACGTATTTGTTATATTAGTTGGAGCGGGTAGATCAAAAGCAAAATTAACAATGCGACACACAAGACGAGCAAAAGGGCATGATATAAACATATGCTCTATAGTTTCCGGCGATCCACACAACCAACAATTTTTACATACTACCCAATTCCTCTTAACCAGGTTATCCTTAGTAAGAAGCAATTTATTTTGAAAGAACCACATAAAAAAATTTATCTTAAGAGGGATCTTCAATTTCCAAATATATTTATGTAGGAAGACCGTACGATCATTCAACGGATCTTCATACATGGATTTTACTAAGTACACACTAGACGTGGTTAAGTTCCACATAAATTTATCATGTTCAACCGACAACTGTATCATCATAAGTCGTTGGCATAAGTGTAACCACACAGTCCACTTATTAACATAAAGTACCCTCGTGAAGCCAATGTTAAGTGGTACTTGAGCTAATACATGTGCCACAGTAACATTTCTCCATTGTACAATATTGTATATTGATGGATATTGTTGTGCTAGCGGTGTATCTCCCAACCATATATCCTCCTAAAACCTAGTATTATTGTCATCGCCGATCTTAAAATGACCTTTAGCAAAGAACTCATTCTTTACCCGCATAATTCCTTTTCAAAATGGAGAATCAGTCGGTTTTACTTGGACTTCGAATAACGTTTTCTGACTTAAATACTTATTATGTCGTAGCTCTTGCCACACACCTTCTTCATACATTAATTTATAAAGTCATTTGCTTAACAAACATCTATTTTTGAGTTCCAACACCTCAATACCCGCCGCACTATTCTTTAGGTCTACAGATTATGTTCTATTTTGTTAGTCTATATTTTTTCTTATTCTCATCACATTGCCAGAAAAAGCGAGACCTGTAAAAATCCAGTCGTTTCCTTACCCCTTTAGGTATTTCAAGAAATGTCAGCATAAACATAGGTAAACTTGTTAATACATAATTGATTAGGACCAAGGAATCCCCATAAGATAATAGCTTGCCCTTCCAGCAACCCAATTTTTCTTCACATCGAGTTTCTACTGGATACCAATCTGAAATTTTAAGTTTTCTATAGTGGATGGGTACACCCAGATATCTAATAGGCAATGACCCAGCCTTGCAACCAAATATTTGTTTATATTGCTGCTCTTCATCTTTTGCTTTACCAAAACAGAAAATCTCGCATTGATGGATATTAATCTTTAACCCTGACAATTGTTCAAAGATGCATAATATTAATTTCATGTTCACGGCCTCATGTAGATCGTGTTCCATGAACAGAATAGTATCATCCGTGTATTGTAGAATTGAAACCCCTCCGTCAACAAGATAAGGGATGAGGCCACCAACTTGACTGTCCTATTTTGCTCTAGCAATAAGGATGGCTAGCATGTCTACAACGATATTAAAAAGCGTTGGGGACAGTGGATCTCCTTGTCGTAGACCTTTTCTAGTTTGGAAATAATATCCAATATCATCATTGACCCTTATGCCCACACTACCTCCCTGAACAAACTGCTCGACTACTCGATCAAATTGCACCACTCAGGTGTGAATCCTTTCATGCACAATGTTTGTTATAGAAAAGACCATTTGACCTAGTCATCTGCCTTTTCGAAATTCATTTTAAATAAGACTCCATCCATTTTCTTCTGATGAATCTTATGAATTGTCTCATGAAGGACAACTACTCCTTCTAGTATATGTCTCCCTGGCATAAAGGAAGATTGAGCAGGTCTAATTGCCTTTGGAGCAATACCTGTGATACGATTAGTCCCTATTTTAGTGAAAATTTTGAAACTGACATTCAATAAACATATGGGTCTATATTGTTGTATCGGTACCGCATTTTCTTTCTTGATAAAGTGATGACCCCAAAATTCAATTTAAACAGGGGTAAATCCCCAGAATAAAGTTGATTAAAAGTGCCATAAGATCAGGTTTGATCACTTTCCAGAACTTTTGAAATTCAGCGGAAACTCATCCAGACCCGACGACTTATTATGCTCCATCCGAGAGATAGCCTTATAAACTTCCTTTTCGGTAATAGGATTGTAAGGATACTATTCTCCTCCACTGTGAGTTGCCGAATATCGTGGACATAATCCTCCCTCATCGAAATATTTGATGGTGTTGGCGGCCCAAACAACTTTTAATAATATTCGGTAATATATACTTTTAAATTATGTTCTCCTACCTGGTTCCTTCATCATGTTTTAGCTGAAAGATTTTTTTCTTCCTGTGTTAGCCATTTGCAATCAAATGGAAGTATTTTGTGTTATCCCCCCCCCTTTAAACATGCTTAACTTTAGCTCGTTGAGCCCATTTGGTATCCTCATCTCTTTTAAGGTTTGTAATGCGATCATTATCATTCCTTAGAGTCTCACGCTCATCAATACTCAAAGCATAGGCGGATCCATAGGGTGGACAGGGTGGTGCTTGGACCACCCTGAAATTTTGGTTCGGCCCCCCACCAGAAAAAAAAGGAAAAAGCCTATTTTTATAAGACGTGAGCAACGAGTCGATCCAACGGAAAATACTGAGTTGGACTCTTGGTTCATACCTTGAGTAGTTCGTTTCTACCTTCCTCTATTCCTGTTTGATACAGACCAACAGAACCACTGCCCATCGCCCCGCCTCGTCAACTCTCAGTGGCTGGCGCAACTTCTCCCCATTGCTTCTCCCTCACGGTCCAGCCTCCGGCACTCCCCAAGGCTCACAGACTCCATTCCCCTTCCCCATTCCCTGCTTGTCTAAACCTAGGCCTAGAGTAGGGAGGGCGGCTGCGGCGCGGTGCCCTCCTACTCCCATCGTTTCCCCAAGACACAAAGGTGAATTCGACCAAAAATTATACAAATTTGACATTTGAACTGATTGATTGTTTAGGATTGATGTCTGATTGTAGCCAATTACTAAAATAAATTAGACAATTTTGTTGTAAAAATGTTGAAGAATGAAGAGGGCTGGAGACATGCCGACGATTGCTTCTCTTTGTCGGAGACATGCGGCAAATATGACGGCTTCTTCATCTCCTTCCTAAGCAGCGGATGTGGTGGAAGAGCGAATTGAAGAGGTTGTGATGGAAGACCAAATTGAAAAATAGATGCAACAGGGAGTTATTGAAGAAGTTGTGAATCTCATTCCATCTTCTCTACCGCCACCATTTTATGATATTAATCGGCTTCCACAAGTTTCCGTGGAAAGAATACCCATCATTTTAAATATGTATCTTATGCAAAATTCAAACTTTACTGAGACTTCCTACATGTTGTAAGACCATAGGACGTGTTTGTTTTGTTGCTTTGTAACGTAACCTGAAAGCATCGTTAATAGGTCTCGTTAAATCTTGTTTGTTTTCGTGTGTCCGTTATCTGATAACAGGGCTATCTGATACCGTGTAATACAAATCTGATACCGGCCAGAAACCTGTGTTATCGTATAACGATACAACGCTTGGTCGCGGGTCGCGAAATACACTCCGCCCGCTCGCCTGATGGCCTACCTATTTCCACCTGGTCGTGACTCGTGAGCTGTTTTTTCTTTTGAGATTCTCGTGAGCTGTTTACATTACATAACCGAACCAAACACAAGTGCAATTTGTTCATTACACCGGTGATACACCATGTGATCTGATTGCATTTGCATTACCGTTACCATTTCTAAACCAAACACGTCCATAGTGTTATAGTTAAATTATATGCTAGTGTTTTGGCCTTGTTGTAGTTGTGCTAAAAGAATTGAAGGTGGACCACCCTGGGTCAAAATTCTGGATCCGCCGTTAACTCAAAGGTCCTCTCTCCGCCTTCACATCAAGTTCATCAATGATCCAGAGTAATCTTTCTTTCTTTTTTGTATTTTCCACTTAATTTTTTTGCCCACCCTTTTAAGAACCTCCTCATATGGCGTATTTTATTTAATCATCGTTCCATAGGATTTACGCCCATCATTTATGACGTTTCATTATTTTGTGACCATATCATAAAACCCTTCATGTCGCAACCAATGCAACTCAAAGGAAAACCGTGGCTTATTCCCTAAGTGCGCAACTCGAATCGTGTGATCTCATCAGATCTAAGGATTTCATTGTGTTAGTCGGAGCGTACGACGATGTGTTCACATCCTACAAACATTTGGATAGGTCCGGCTATCGTGCATGTTTCGACTAGCCAATGTAAAAGGCGGATAGCATCTCTATGCTCATGACACGTAAAATATTGTTATCTTCCGACTCATAAATTGGTCTTGATAGTGCGTTTCCTCCCAACCTCAAACGACTATGAACAGACTAGCTAGAGCTAATACAAGTATATGATTTTACGGCTGCGCGTGTACTGTTAAATTTCACAGGTCCTGGTCTAGAGTCAAGAGTCTAGAGTCTACTACATACAGGCATGAGGCCTTCCCTAATTTCTGCTGCCTCGACCAGTCCTAGCAATCTGAATTTCTAATCCAGCTGCTGTGTAAACACACACCGGTTACCCTGTTTCGGCGACCGATCAACACGTACACCATTTTTCTCTTCTGATGTGTCGCGTCTGACCATCTATCTGCCATGGCACCGATCTCTCCTATGTGATCTTGCCGCGCGGCAAGGTATCTCCCTCTCTTCACTTGTAACCCAATTGCTGAAACAAACCTGTGGCTCAGGGCGTATCCGTGCAAGAGCTGACCGTCTACCTGCCATGGCACCGACCTCTCTCCTGTGTGTGGCTTGCCAAATCTGACATAGTGACAGAATATGGCATGATGCTAAATTGCTAAATTTTTACAACGTAGTGGTTGCCAAATAACTGTTACATGGGACCCGCTACAAGATAGATGTAGCTAAAATATTTCATTCTCTCTCCCTCCTATCCTCATATGACCCTCCACGTACACAGGTTGCATGCAAAGAATCTTAATTTTACTCACCATCCCAATTTAGCATCGGAGCAAGAGAATGCTCCGGTTCCATATTTTGTAGCTTTTGAAACTACCCTCACAATGTATGAAACTAGTTCCAAAAGCCAAAAAGACAATTTAGAACTACATTTAGCTACACATTGTGGGTGCCAGACACCCACAATGTTGCCATTGCCAAATCTGATACAAAGGTAAATTTGGCTACGATATGAAATATAGCAACAGCTCTACAATGTAGTGGTTCCAAATATTTATAACGTGGGTCCCATCATCAAGCTAAAACAACACATGAAACAAATATAGAACTACCCTCACAGTGTAGGGAACTAGTTCCAAAAGCCAAAAGAGAAATTTAGCATCGGAGCAACTACTTGCTCCGGTTTCCAGTTTTCTCCCATTTAGAACCACCTCCACAATGTAGGAAACTAGTTCCAAAAGTCCAAAAGCAAAAATGGAACCATTTTTGGCTATAGATTGTGGGTGCCCACCAAGTTGCAGCAGGTTCCATTCCAAGTTGCAGGTTTCAGCTAGGCTTCAGGGACTAGTGTCCACGGCTTTTCTTTCTACTAGATTAGGTTCGTCCGCGCTGGATGGGGATGTGTAAGCACTAACCGGCCAGGATAGACGTCTTTTCAGAGGAGGTTAATTAGCACTAGTAGTCAATAGATAAAGTAATTTTGGGTTAGTAGCTTATTAAGACTATACTAGATGAGACTAGGCTTGATAGTGGCTAGGCAACTCGATCGTGTTACTCATTCGGCCGTAGCTGACGACCACTCTGCTTTTGGCGACAGAAATCAAGGGGAAAGTGGTCGGATGATGCATACAGATACAATCAACAACAGCAGCAGCATTGGCAGGACACAGGAGATACATGTCAAAGTATGCCGCAAGCTATCTGCAGTAGTTTTGACGGTGAATGGGACGGGCCGGAATAATAGATCATCGATGGGCCCAGTCGCCCATAATCTTTGGTCTCGATCGGGCCATCCCTAAGCACTACCTAGCCACTTCTTGGATTAGCTAGGAGTATATATCTTGGCTAGTGGATCTTATCTTAGGTACAGCTTGAATCTACTTTGTGGGCCGATGGATAGGTTCTCTTTTCGTGACATGATAGTTAGGGCCACCGATTTCTGGTGCCTGGTGGTGCTCTTTGAGCTAGCAGCGTGTCTCAGTTAATGGGGCACGTCCATCTATTATTTTTTTTAATAATTGTCGACCTTCTCGAGGAGAAAAACCCATGACCTAGCTATGGTTGTTAGACCGAACAATCACGGTGTTTGTGCACTATATTTCTTGAAATCTAGGATGTTAGATCAGACGAGGGTTATGCTTGCTCTATTATAAAACTAGCTATACATAGACGGTTATACTGTGCCGCATATTGTGTGGCATGCGCCATAGAATAGTGGCGTACGTCAATAGAATGCGCAACAGAAATCTCGCCACCAAATATGGATGGTCAACATTCCGTGGCGTATATATCTAAATGCGCAAGAGAAATTTGTTTTTTTATAGCGCATATAACAATATGCGTCACATAAAATTAAATGGGGCCCACCACAGAATTTGATTAACCCAGTTCCAATGGTGATATGCACCGCACAAAGAGATGATCATATGCATCATAGAAAGTGAAAGTAGAAAAGGTCGTTCTACATTTTATAGAATCCTCAAATTCGAAAAGAGTAAAAAGAATATTTTTCCTACAAAAAAAGTAGAAAAGGTGAGACATTTCTGTGGCGCATTTGAAAATATGCGCCACATAAATTTGGGCAGTATTCAAATTTTCAATCCCGTCGGCACCCTTCTCCCTCTCTTTTCTCCTTCTATCTTCCCCTCTCCTCCACACTTCTACTCGCATCCACTTCTTCTCCCTATCTCCTCCCCTTCTCCACTCTCCGACGACCCCCACCTTCGACCATGGCCTCATCCACCACCCCGGTGACCTCCTCCTCCTTCGACGACCTCCTCCTCCTTCTCCTCCTCCACCTCCGACAATGGCCTCCTCCTCCTCCTCCTCCTCCACCACTACCACCACCTTCGTACATGGCCTCCTCCTCCGGCGACCTCCTCCTCCTACTCCACCACATCCGGCAATCCCTTCCTCCACCTCCGCCAGCCTCCTCCTCCTTCTTCTCCTCCGGCTACCTCCTCCTCCTTTAGCCACCACCTCCGACGACCCCCCCCCCCCTCGTCCTAGCCCTCCTCTGTTGAGACCCACCTCCGACCAAGATCTGTCCTGCTTTAAAAAAATTGAAACAAATTATGTGGCGCATATTGCAATATATCAATATGCGCCATAGAAAAAATTAGTGGCGAGGTATGGCGCATCCAATATGCGCCACTGATTAGTTGTTTCCTAGTAGTGTTGTGCTCTACCTTTCTTGAAATCTAGTTGTTGTCGATGGCGGTGGTTTGTTCGTGCACTGCCTTTCTCGAAATCTAGGTGTTGTCGATGGATGTGGTTTGTTCATGTTGTAGCGAGTCTCTGACCACTTCGTCAGGATTTTTTTTCTTTGTACATTGTTAATGTTTGGACTATATCTTGATATTATGTTGGCATAGAGGCTGAGTGTAGTTAAAATTATCTTGATATTTCTAACTTATGTTTATCAAAATCATTTAGGGACACGAGTAGTCTGTAAAAAAGAATGCTCGATTTATTGTAAACTTCCCACAATGTTCATAAATTCGATCAGTTCAAGTAGGTTGGATTCTTGTTGGATGTAAAGGTAAAACTGTCGATGGTTATGCTATGACGTACGCTACCTTGTGTTTTAACTCAAACATGGCATCTTTAGGCAATCAGTACTGTTAGACTAGTAGCCAGTAGGTTACGTTGGTCAAGTAGGTATCCGTCCTATTCGAAAAACCAGGGCTCCCTTGGCAAGCACATACTAGTGCTTTCATTCGTCATATAAGTACTGATATAGAACTAAGTTTTTTTTCCATCATGTCCAAAAAGAACTTATGCTGACAGCGCTGATGCATATCTAGACAAGGCTTACCGAAGATCTTTCCGTCTATGATCAGACAGCAGACTGATCCACTAGAAAAAGCTGTTCAATTAATCTCTCCAGATGACTAAATTACAGGGCTGGGGCAGCATCTATCACCTGATACCGTGCCTTTAACCTGTGCCGCTCCTTTTTCCTCTATGTGTTTCACGGGTGCTCGATCCTGTTTTGTTTTGTCACCACTCACCAGATACTTTTGTGTAGAGCACAAGACACTTTTCCATCTTTCTTCAGCTTATCTGCAGATGCACGAGCATGATTGCATGCACTTTTACCAGATCAATTCAGATCAGTTCCGGTCCGAAAAATCCTGACGCCGCCTGCCTTTCTTTGTCTATCTTCCGCAAGTGCCGGGCCATGGCTTTGGAGTGCCTGAAGATCACTAGTGAAAGACAAAGCCAGTCCACATCAGTGGCCTAAATTATTGGAGAGCAAACATTGGAGCAGATTCTGGCACTTGGCATGCATGTCTAGAACGTCACAAAAGAGAAGAAAATTCCACGGTCTAATCCGTATGATCTTATACCCAAGAAAAGAAAGGGGAAAATGTAGGAATATAATGTCTACAAGCTACTGTAGTGGCGATCAATCCTATCAACTTGGCATGTCGCGGCAGATTCGAACATGTGGAACGAACACCGCGAGACCTCCATACGCGAAAGAGACGGCCGATTACTTTTCATATTTTTCCCTCTCGGCGCTGAGCAACGCTAGCTAGAACTGACCGTGATGAATGAGACTTTTGCGTGCATGTGTTTGCAGGCGTGTAGAAGAACAAGAGCTCGGTTTTGATTAGCGTGTCAAGTGGTATACCACCAAAATCCCACTTCTAGTTTATTTGCCAAATGTAGTTCAAATTTTGACGGTATTTCACTTGACACCCTAGTTTAGATGGGGCGACAATTTATTTGATTTGCTTTATATTTTTTTATGATTGTTGTTGTTGTTGTCTCCGTTAGACTCGATAGTAGTCGGTCAGCCCAGGCATACCGATGATCTTTCATCTCTTTAATTTGTCTGGTCACTCCATGGCACCACCGGAAACTAAATTTTACCAACGTCCAAATGTTTGCCAAGTATATGTTGTCACACATTAGTTAAACCGCTATCCTAAATCGAGTGTATTTTGTCAAACACTCGGTAAAGCCTATGTGCTAAATGCAAAAACACTCGGCATAGCCGCCACTTTGATGAGATTTTGACCGGCGACGCTCCAAAAAGAGCCTTGCCGCATGTCCCTTCTCACCTGGTTTACAGAGGGTTGATGGCGTGTTCATGTATTCCACGTGTTCCACTCACACACTTGGAAAAAATATGCACCCCTTAGTGTTTGTCCAGTGTTATGTCAAGGCACTGGACGGAGTATTGTATTCAAATTTGCAATCGCAGTTAGGTGTAAGTTTTGATAGAAATCGCCACTTTTTAGTTGATCTTGAAACTAGGCCTTACTTTAATGTTTAAAAATGAAGAGTGCGATTAAAATTGTCAATTTTAATGTAAAACAAACATTTACTATTACCATACTTGTGTAATAAAAAATAAAAAATTTGTAAAACTTGTCATAAAATAAATAGGACAAGTCAAATATCAAAATGCTAAGGTTTGTGCTTCCTATATCATTTTTTTTATCCACGATATATTTCACAATCCAGGTATGGAACACGAAAATGAAATAAAAATGTCTAAATATGTTTTTTACAAGATTAAATTATGTTAAATCATATCAGATTATTACACTAGATCTTTTTTAACACTCTAAGATTCATAATTGTTAGTGATCATACACTTGATGTGAACAAAACTGTTGTTTGCTTTCATTATTTGTATCAACAATTACCTTTTATATGAAACATTTTATGCTTATATATTGTTTTCTATGAGTTAAAAAAATACTAGAGCATAGTGATCCTGGAACATCGTAACAAATACACGAAAACATTGGTTTTAGGCATTAATGAACACTAATCCATCAATTCAAGCGCTCATAATCTGATTGGCTTAAAAGTAGGGTTGGAAAATGGTGTCGCAAACCAAGCATTACATGACTTGGAGTTTTTATTACACTTTTGATGCCTTCCTTATCTATGACTATTGCACGCTCATGGCCAAACCTAGGACTCTCATACATAGTAGCTTTTCTATGATTCTTGCAAATAGATGACAACCCTATATATAGTTGGATAGTGTAATGTTTCAACCATCAAAACATGTACTATGAACTATCTTTATATTGGCGTAGTCTATATAAATATCTTATATCTACTTTTCCCCATTAATCATCAAGTATATCTATATATTTAATCTAGAGCCTTTATTGGAAAATCTAGTCATCCGTAATTGGATAGTGCTCAGCGGCATATATTCGTGAAATTTTTGAACAAGCTTGATAAACAAAGGAAAATTGGATTCACAACAAGGAAAATTAGAATGTATGCACTACCCTTATTGTAAATTTTGCATTTATAGTTGCCCGTGTCATCTAATTCTTTGTTCTTTCATGTTCGATTAGTGTGTATGTCGAGAAAGTAGGAAATATAGAATAAAGCTTTTTCTTTTCTAATGGACAAACCTCGATCTCCATACATTTGCATATTTAGATATTTCTATCTGATATTCATATTATTTGTCTATATAATTGGTATTTTTCTCCTTCATCGAATTTCTATAAAGGCACAGGCAAAGCATGTACTTTATTGTAGCAATTTGGACCAGTTTTGTGCCAGAAAATCACAACGTTGCAAGATTCGGGTCAACAAGGATCAATTTGCCGCATTTGCCGATCTGAAAGTCTAGGCGCATAATGAAACACAAAGTTAGCTGACGGATTATATATGGGAGACATGCTATAGCGACAAAATGTATTCAATTGAAATGACTTCAACGGTCTCTTATATGCACCAGCTCAGGACGAAACAAGATGCCACATCTTGTTTGAATGTTGTGTCGGTGCCTATTGTTGGGATGTCATTGGGAATCAATGGGGCTTGAAGTTGACTCTCCAAGAGATGTTAGTTTTAGCAAAGCTTGATTGGGCCAAGCCGTTATCCATCGAGGTGGTTATTGGGGGGGAGGGGGGGGGTATATGGAAGCAACAGTAGTGTTTACTTTGAAAAATATCCCCCCCTAGTTTTCAGTCCCGGCCCCTATGAATTTCTTGTTGCCTTTATACTAGAGTCGCCTCTGAATTCTTTGGTTCACTTATCCTACACCAAAATGGTATAAGGATCTATCTGTAATTATGTACCTTTATATTTTAATTTAAAGAATAGTAGAATCATCTCTAAGTTCGTCAAGAAAAAGTCACGAGCCTACTTATATTGTTCTTGCTCTTCCACAGTGCCAACTCCTTACTTTCGTTCGGCTCTAGATCACCACTGAAAGACAACTTCGGTTCACATCAGTGATTTCAATTATTTGAGGGACACTAGAGTAGATACGTGCACTTGACATATCTACAACTTTATAACACTGCCACGGTTTGTTAGTGAGGTCAATACAACCAAAGAAACGAATGGTAAAACAAAGAAAATTATATCTACTAGCACTTTGATTTGTGCCCTCGTTTTTTTAGTACCATGCATTCTGAGTTTAGTTAAAATCAAACTTTGTAAAATTCAAGAAAATATATAGAACAAAGTTAGACTAAACTCAGAACGCAAAAAACAAAGGGAATCTATAAGAAAAAAAGTTGATCACGTGCATCTATGATGTAGATAGCGGAAACAGTAGAGCTTCCATTATTGAGAAATAGAAAAAGGCAACATGTGTTGTCAATTGATTTTGAATAATTAACTTGCTTGCAAAACGTTCCTCCTGATCTTATATCCACAAACCATCTATCGCTTTCCCGCCCTGCATTTCTCTCTCTGGAATCCACGATTGTCCATAGACAACTGGCGGTAATTCTAGAGATAAAGCCGTCGACGTGTAACTTTCTGCTTTCAAGCAATAAACCCAAGCAACAACTTGTATCGTATAGTAATAATTTCTTCTGCAAACTTCCCTGTATGTGGACGTATGTACGACTTGGTGTCTGCTTGTTAGGCTTACGCGATAGATGCATGTTGTGCCGCGTGGGACGTCCAAGATCACGTCGATCCGGACTTTGAAGGAGCGCTACAACTTTTATACACGAGGGAGACGGCACATTATCTTGCAAACTTTTCCCAGCTCCGGGCATCACGTGTAATGACCGTGAATGAGACATTTTTGTGCAGGCGTGTCGAAGGATAAATTAAGTTTTGATAGAACAACTCGTTGGATTTGTTTATTTTATTTTTACTTAACTCCTTTGATTTGTTTATTTGCTTGTTGTTGATGATTCGGACTGGGGAGCCGGTGAGGCGTATGGTCTGATCGTCTGACCCACTTTCATCCCTTGACTCTGTTTGGTCACACTGATGCGTGTGCTCGCGGCTGAACATGCATACCCATATGTTTGATTCGGACGGAACATGTTTTCCAGCAGGAAGCAGCCGGGTCATGCATGCTACTTTTCAAGTTTGAACCGCTCTTGAAGCAACTTGACTTTTCATGTGGATATTTGTTCCATGTTCTTCAGCTGAAGTACTGACATCAAGAGCTTCCCGTGCTGTTCAAAGAAAAAGAGCCTCGATCATTTCTTCCCGCAGAGAAAACATCTGAAGTAAAAAATATGGGTTCTGGTGATTACGAATTCTTTTTGCGAAATTTCACTGATTTGTTAATATTCATCAACAGCAGTACAAAAAATCCTAAAAATTACTACACGTTTGGTGATTACCAAATTTGACTTCAAAGAAAGGTATGGCCAGCAAGGTGGCCAAATTTGGTGATAATTCATTGATTTTCAAAAGCACTAAACTTTGTCTTTTTATTGAAGAAACATACATGTAGATTTTTTACATGAAATTTTAGACCATAGTGCCAAAAACAAGTACACAAAATATTGATTTTTTATATTTTTTTTACTTATTTTCGAATTTAACGGGACCATATGCCCCCGGCACCCAAAACTCCAAGCCCAAAAAAAAGGTACCAACTCACTTAAATTGCAGGCTAGGTTTGTAGGTTCACAACTCTAGTCCAGCGGACAAATATAGAGTTGTTTGTAGCTTTTGTCACTCTATTACTTAGTTGCACTTAGTTGTAGTGTATAACTCTAGTTATGTACTCCCTCGGTTCCAAAATATAAGTCACCTAAGGATTGGTTAAAGGTCAAATTTTACTAACTTTGACCAAATATTTAGGGGAAAATATGTACATTACATTATGGAATAGACATATTAAGAAAATAAACTTTATGATAAATCTATTGATATCGATTTGGTATTGTAAACATTTATATTTTTATATATAATCTTGGTCAAACTTATAAAACATTGACTTTTGACTAAACCTTAGACGACATATATTTTGGGACGGAGCTTATTTCAATACTCTTAGGCTACATTTCCTTTCAAGGAGAGTGGACGAACGACATAGGAACAGAAATTTTTGTATGATGACACTATTCATCCATTTAATTGAAAAGAATGGAGCAGAAAAATAGCATAGAAAAATCTCCTTTGTCTCGGCTCCATAGGAAAAACACAAAATTTAACGATTCAATTGCACCTTGTTTTCAAATTCCTATGCACACACAAAAAGAACCTTGAGGCATTTTGTGCTATAATAATATCCAAATTATTTTTCATGGGTTTTGACTTTGATTTGACCATGTTTATAGGATTTCTATGTTTTTTCCTATTTCAGTAAAACAGTCATCCAAGATTACAAAATCAAACCAACCTAGTGGCGTGTATACGGTGCCTTTTGCCAAGCAATGTGCTACGTACCGTGCACTGGCCGGTCGATCTCCTCATAATGCGCGTTACTACCAGCCGTACGTTACTCCTATCGTACTAGAGCTCGATCGAAGATGGGCATGGCAGGGCCTTGACGTCGATGCCGTTGTCGATCCACATGGCTCGTCGGTTTGAAAACAGTTAATGCCATAGTGTTTTTTTCTTGGAGCACTCCATTCGTTCTAAATTATTTGACTTGAATTTATTTAAATTCAGATATATTTAGACATATTTTAATACTAGGTATATTCAAATTTAGACAAATTTAAGTCAATTAATTTGGATAAAAGTAAGTACGTGAATTAATGATGTTGCGAGCATGCATCGCAAATTCATGTAGTACTAGGAGTTTTATTCAGAGAGACTATTTTATTTTGCGACTATAAGTATTACTCTCTCCTGTTAAAAATATAAGTATTACAGTCTATAGGCTCACTCTGAATATCTACCAACATATACACGAAAATACATGAATTTGCTATGCATATATTTGTGAGAGTAGGTATGAGAGAGACTGTGACGCGTCTAAAAAGGAAGCGTGGCGACGTGACACGGTGTGGAACGCTCGCTAGCTTCGGATCGAAGAGGGCCGGGGCCGGCGGCAATGGGTAGCGGTTTTAATTAAGATCGATCTGAAACTTTGTCAGTTCCCGTTTGAAAATCTGGTTTGTCTAATGTGCAGTACTCCGACCTAATGAGTAATGACGTGGAGAGACATTATATGGCCGCTAGCCGGTGGATGGGGCTGCAGCATCAGCCGTGGCCCAAATCCTCGAATTGACGCCCTGATGAAATTCAAAGCCAAGAGAAGACATACATACATACATACATACATACATACATACATACATACATACATACATACATACATATATATATATATATATATATATATATATATATATATATATATATATATATATATATATATAAGGGAGCGTGTTCTGGAAATTTTCAATGAAAACTTGAGAAATTTTTTCCACCGAGCTAATCCCATTTCAGTGTTCATCTCCAACGCGCACAGGGTGGTGCACGGCACGATCTCGACGTTTGCACTGTGCTTGTGTGGCGCATGGCCTCGTGCATCTCCGGGGTCCGATGAACGGCGAAATATAGTATCCACGGCGGCCGGTGGGTGGGGAGTCGTCGTCGGTGGCAGCCTGCCGGTGCCGCCCCGTCCGGCTTTCCGATGTGCGCGCGCGCGTGTGCCCGGCTGCGTTGGCGCCGTGCCTTCTGTCCTCCCTGGCAGCGCATGCTCCGTGCGCAAGTGGGCGGGCGGCATGGCATCTAGCTACGCAAGTTGCGTGTGTGTGTGGATTCGAAAGCAAAATCCCCGGGGTGCCGTACTGGCCAACTATAACGAGAGATGTTGATACCGGGAGGGTGGCGTCCGGAGACGGAACAAATACGTTCTAGACAATATCATTTTTCTTTGGACAGTCCTCGATGGGACCAAAAAACGCGTCGCTGCAAAACACCTCGGTTTGCTGCAAATGTTCCTTTTTGTTTTCGAAAAAAAAACGGTTCGTTTCAGAAATAGAACACCTCGCCGGAGACCTCGCCGCAGACCATGCAGCAAAAGAAATGTTCTAACGTAGCAACAACTTCGCCGGAAATATCGTCGAAAAAACTCGCCGGTGACTCTCGCCGGAGACCTTGTAGCAAATACTTGACACTGTTGTAGCAAAATCACAAGACAATTGTAGCAAAAAAAAATTCTTCTAATGTAGCAAAACCCTACTTCATTAGAGACATCGCCGGAAAAATTTAGCCGGAAGATCTCATCGGTAAACTTGTAACGAAAGCCGGCCGACACTCGAAGCAACCACGGTCGCCCATGGCAGCGACCAAGGCTGCCCATGGAAGCAAGCTTGGCCATCGCTGGAAGCAAACTCGGCTGTGGTGGCGGCTACCAAGATGGCCATGGAAGCGAAATTGGCCGCCCATGGCAGCGACCAAGGCTGCCCATGGAAGGAAGCTTGGCCACCGCTGGAAGCAAACTCGGCCGCCGTGGCGGCGACCAAGCTGGCCATGGAAGCGAAATCGGACGCCCATGGCAGCGACCAAGGCTGCCCATGGAATAAAGCTTGGCCACCGCTGGAAGCAAACTCGAACGTCATGGCGGCGACCAATCTAGCCATGGAAGCGAACTCGGCCGCCGCTGGAAGCAAGCTCGACCGCCCGTGGAAGCAAGCTCGGACACCGCTGGAAAGCAAGTTCGGTCGCTGTTGGTAGCAACCACGGCCACCCGTGGCAGCAAGGTCGGCCGCCGCAGCTTCGACCGCGGGTGCTTGTGGTAACAGCTCCATGCCGCGTGGAGGGTGCTCGGCGCTGGAAGCAAGCTCCATGGTGGGTGGAGGGAGCTCAGTCTTGGGAATTGGCAGGAAGAGATAAGATAGGAAGGGAGAAGAAAAGGAACGCACATGTGGGTGGGCCCATGCCTGTGTGGTGGAGCCGCGTCCACGCGGAAGAAAGGCGCGACCCGGATGATGCCAGGGTGATTGCCATCATTTTCCTTTTTTCTTTTGCGTAAAGGCCATCGAGGGCATTTTTTGTTACCCAAAAAATTTTAAACAAACTCTAGAGAGTCAAAAATCCCTTGAGCTACATCGCATGGTACACTTCATAAAGCAGCCCAAATGTTAACCGTCAAATTGGCTGTATCCATCCAGTCATCCTCCATCGTTCGCAACATGCACTTGAAAGCACGTGTAATATCCCAGCATTAGAGCTTAAAAATAATCTAAACACAGATGTGTGCATTGCATTCATGCATAGAAAATCTGAATAATTTTCACGCTTTTGAACAAAACTTGTCAAAGTGATTGAAGTTTCTCTTACCTTGATGGAATTGAAGTAGATCTTCAAGTTGACTGCGATAAGTTTCAATATGACCTCTGCTAAAACCTTATTTTGGGTAAAGGAGATTTGATCTAAGGGTAGATCAAATGTAATAAAATTAAACCCTAATACAATGCTTAATGATTAATATCAGATCCTTAATTGATCACATCATAGTGTTCATTACAACAACCCATGAATGCCAAGCTATTGATATAATTCAAGTAACAAGAATGTAATAACTAACTCTTGACCTATTTTATCTTTATCTATTTCTACCATGAGGATCATGGTAATACTTCACTCTAACTCTTTGGTTATATGGAGTAGGAAGGTAACTAGGTCAAGACCATTTACCATATATCTTTCCTTCCATATCTGTCGTGGTGGTATCACGGCATATGCCATGGGTAGGCTAAAGTTAGGGCCGATGGACGTGGAGGAATCCGGGGAGGGATGATGCAGTGAAGACCGCACTTGTATGAACAAAGTGAAATGCAATGTATATTGGATTGAAGCTCTCAAGTGGAGATCACACCCCACTCTATACATCTAATCTCTTATAATCTTGCCATACTTGTGGCTACAGTCATGCTCCTTGATCTGTATCTCCTATGCTTCTATCTAGATCTCTCTGTGAGAGTAGAGGAAGAGGAAGAAGGAGAACTCCTAGTGAGCGGAGAGGGGAGGAGCCCTTCGGGGCCTCTCATAGAACGATCCCCCTGGTGATCCTTATAAAGGGGAGCCCAGGGGACAAGACTTGTTCCCCATGCTAGGCATCTATGTAGCATATTCCTGGCATCTATCTAGATGCTCAACATATGCCTTGTCATCTTTGGAGATGCCATGGCATATTCCTTAGCATATCCCTGGTGCCAAGGGCATATTCCCTAGCATCTTCTTGATGCCAAGGGCATATTCCAAAGGGCCTTGTGCCAGTCTGATCCATGGGCGTCCCAAGACTGGCACGAGACTTGCTTGTCTTGTCCTGGGTCGATGTTGAGTCGTTGTAGATGGCGTAAAGTCATCCTGAGGTGAATAATGGGGCGTTTGGGTCTTTATATCTCGGCCCAAACGTCCTGGGGTTAGTGGAAATTCGGCCTAGCAAAGGGTTAATTCGGCCTGGGGGAACTTGGGCCTAATCCGGATTGAATCTGCTCCCTGCTGAGCTAATTCATAGCCCAGCCGGGTTACAAAGCGGCCCAGCCGGGGTGGCTCTCATTCGGCCTGGAGGGGAGATCCTGCGTTGGGCCGAGATGGCCGAAGCCGGCCCATCCGGGAGAGGCGGTTGGGTCGATGGAGCCTGCTGGCGCGCTAGCGTCCTCGCGGTGGGCCGAATCTGGCCCACCCGGGGGATGCGGACGTCACGACACGGAACGTCGCTTGGCGGGAGCAGACGGAGCGAGTCCCTGGCGGAGTGTTGGCGGGAGCAGGTGGCGTCGGCGGAAGTTGATTCGGCGGGAGCGACGAGGTGGGCGAGATGACGCTGGAGACCCGCGGTGGGCCGACTTTGGCCCAGGTCGGCCCATCCGGGGTGGGGGCATTTTGGCTGGAGCTTATCAGAGTAAGTGAGATGGGCCGAACCAGAGATAATTCAGCCCAGTGTCCCCGAATTTATGTTAATTCGGACTGATATGTTGTTTAGGCCTGGAAAGATTCAATGGGGACTGGACCGAATTACTTTTAGCTCGGCCCAGTCTGGTTTCCTCCTTTATCTCTTTCTAGTTAGCTTTTATATTTACATCAAGCATCCTTTTGGTATACATGTCTCTTATTGACTTATTTATAGACCAACTCTGGGGTACCTGGGGTTATATCCCCGACATTAGTCCCCGAGGCCATGTGGGATTCGTAGAATCGCTCATGGGCTTTATATCTAAAATATCCCCAGAGTTGTTTTCTCACATACAACTTCTTTGTCATACATCTCTTGGTCGCATAATCCCTTTGGGTAAGTTTGTGACTTCGGCCTTCTTGGGCTCTGCTCATAACCTTTCTGGGATAGTTTTTTGACTTCTGGCCTTCTCGGGCACTGGTCATAACCTCTTCGGGTAAGTTTTTTGACTTCTAGTCTTCGTGGGCTCAGGTCATAACCCCGTTGGGTAAGTTTCTTGATCTCTGGCCTTTGTGGGCTCAGGTCATAACCCCGTTGGGTAAGTTTCTTGATCTCTGGCCTTCGTGGGCTCAGGACATAACCCCTTTGGGTAAGTTCCCGGACTTCTGGCCTTCATGGGCACTGGTCATAACCTCTTTGGGTAAGTTATGAGTTCCTGCCTTCTTGGGCATTGCTCTTTTAACCCCATTGGGTAAGTTATGAGTTCCTGCCTTCTTGGGCTTTGCTCTTTTAACCCCATTGGGTAAGTTATGAGTTCTTGCCTTCTTGGGCATTGCTCTTTTAACCCCATTGGGTAAGTTATGAGTTCTTGCCTTCTTGGGCATTGCTCTTTTAACCTCATTGGGTAAGTCATGAGCTCTGGCCTCATCGGGCACTGCTCTTTTAACTCCTTTGGGTAAGTTATGAGCTCTGGCCTTATTGGGCACTGCTCTTTTAACCTCTTTGGGTAAGTTATGAGTTCTGGCCTTCTTGAGCACTACTCTTTTAACCTCTTTGGGTAAGTTATGAGTTCTGGCCTTATTGGGCACTGCTCTTTTAACCTCTTTGGGTAATTCATGAGTTCTGGCCTTCTTGGGCACTGCTCTTTTAACCTCTTTGGGTAAGTTATGAGTTCTGGCCTTCTTGGGCACTGCTCTTTTAACCTCTTTGGGTAAGTTATGAGTTCTGGCCTTATTGGGCACTGCTCTTTTAACCTCTTTGGGTAATTCATGAGTTCTGGCCCTCTTGGGCACTGCTCTTTTAACCTCATTGGGTAAGTTATGATCCGAGTCATCTGTTTCCAAATCTGAGTTACTTTACTCAAAATTGACTTAGGTCTTGAGTCTGAGTCCTCCGACTCAAATCCGAGGTATACGACTTAAATCCGAGTTATCTCATTCCAAATCCAAGTTACTTTATTCAATTTTGACTTACTTCCCAAACCTGAGTCATCTGTCTCAAATCCGAGTTAACTCATCCCAAATCCGAGTTACTTTACGCAATTTTGACTTACATCCCAAATCTGAGTCATCTGATTTAAATCCGAGTTAACTCATCCCAAATCCGAGTTACTTTACTCAATTTTGACTTATATGTCTTAAGTCTGAGTCATGTGGCTCAAATCTGAGTTATATTACTCAAATCTGAGTTTACTCATCCCAAATCCGAGTTACTTTTTACATCCCAAATCTGAGTCATCTGACTCAAATCCGAGTTAACTCATCCTAAATCCGAGTTACTTTACTCAATTTTGACTTACATCCCAAATCTAAGTCATCTAACTCAAATCCGAGTTAGCTCATCCCAAATCCGAGTTACTTTACTCAAAATTGACTTATACGTCTTAAGTCTGAGTCATCTGGCTCAAATCTGAGTTATATTACTCAAATCTGAGTTAACTCATCCCAAATCCGAGTTACTTTACTCGATTTTGACTTACTTCCCAAATCTGAGTCATCTGGCTCAAATCCGAGTTAACTACTTGCCACGATATAGCTTGATTTGGCGTGATGATGATAATTTGCCTTTGATATGGATCCGAGATATAGATCCGAGATTAAGCTTTGGGATATGATAATAAGGCTAACCGCTGAGAGATCTGATTCGAGATGTAGATATGAGATATAGATTCGAGATATGATAAGCTGGCCAATAGTCATCCGAGTTATGGGATAACCTGGCAAAATGGTGAGATATCAATCCGAGTCATAACATAACCTGGCAATCTGGTGAACTGAATAAAGCTTCGGCCTGAGTCTGAGATATGATTAGTGCGCCGAGTCTGAATATCAATCCAAATTATAATATACCCTGGCAAGCTGAATCAAATGTTAGTCCGAATCAGAGACAATCTACTGAGCCGAGTTAAAGGTTAATTCAAAGCATAAACAAATTGACTTCAAGTTATATCCGAATCACCAATAAGCTGGCTGCTAAGCTGAGTTAAAGGACAATCCAAAGCATAAATAAACTGACTCAAGTTTTATCTGAATCACAAATAAGCTGATTCAATTTATGGCCGAGTTAACCGATAAGCTGGCTGGTGAGCTGAGTTAATGTGTAACATCCCAAAAATCATAGTTTCAAAACTCATTCATATCACTTTGCATCATTCATTCAATTAGGTTCTTATCAAAAAAATCACTTAGTGATGGAATATGAGTTATGATTTCATGTGGTCAAATTGTCCCAAATAAAACATCATCCTTTTGAAGTTGAATGTTTAAATACTTGAATGTTTGCCTTCATTGTTGGAAAGGTTAGGTGAAGCTTTTAACCAGGATTTAAAATTTAGAAATGATTTCAAAACCCTGACTCAAATATTTGCAAACTGGAGCAACTCTCTGTTTATTTTGGGAAACCAAGTTTGAACCAGCCTTGCAGGATAAACACTTAGTGAGAATGAATGTTTTTGAACACATAAAACCTTGCAAAAAGTCCCCAAAACAATTGAACTTCAAAAAGATTTGAATTCATATTAAATTCATATCAGAAAATGGAAATAGAAAAAGAAAAGAGCATCTGAATAGAAAAGGGCCACGCGGCCAGAATCTGGCCCAGCAACCGATCGAGCCCAGCAAGCCCACCCGGGGAATTCTTTTTCTCCTCTCACGCGCGAGCACACACACTGAGCCACTGACGGCCAGACCCCACACTCACCTCGCGCACATCGCTGACGAGTGGACCCTGGACACGCTGTCATCGTCTTCCCCAAAACTCGCCCGCGACCACGTCGTAGCTGCAGTGACTGCCGGTGATGGCGCGGCTTAATTGGGCAATTAAACGCAGGCGTTTCCTGTCGAGGCACCAGCTATAAGATCCCCACCTCCCCACGACCATTTTCCCCCAGTCAATCGCACACTCACGCCCCCAGGCTGCCCTCAATCCTCCGCGAATCACCACTGACAGAGCCCACTCCGGCGACCGATTCAGGTGAGCCTCGAGTTCCCCTCTGTCTCTCAATCACACTATCTTGTTCAGTGATCTTATACGCATCTTCTGACACTCGCCGTTTGCCTTCGCATGACCCCTAGCTTCGGCAACGTCGACGACTGACCGCCACCGTCTCCTGCAGGAACTCCGGCGACCTCCCTCCGTAAGTAGCCACCGCCCCTTGCCCTCTGAGTAATAAACATAGAATCCTCATCATCGTGCGCATCTGACAGTGTCCCTACTTTGGCCTAGCACGACGAGGAACCTCGCCAACGTCGACAACTGACCGTGGGTGACGCTTTCGCGAACTCCGGCGAGCAATCTCAGTAAGTTTCGAGCGCCCCTTGCTTTCTTGTTCACCCGAGCGTGATCGCAGTTGTCCTGCGCATCTTCTAAACCCATTGGTTCGTGCTCAGGCGACGCAGAACTCCGGCAACGACTCCGACAACCCCACTTGACGCCAGACGCAACTCCGACGAGGTCTAGAGCCCATCTCCGAGCGCCCCTCCACAAGCCAGTACCACGACGAGCTTCAGCAGCCTCCGGCGAACCTGGTAATACCCCTCTCCCTCTCGCGGACAATGTAGAACGCCGGCGCCGCCGTAGTCAGACGCGCCGCCGCCAGTCAGCATCGCCAGCGCCGCCCGTTTCTGGTTTGATGATGTGGACCGTTGGATCTACATCGCAACGCTAGGATAGATTCACTTAAACCGAAGAGGTACGCGATCTGAGCCGTGCAGCGTTAGTTAGATCCAACGGCACAGAAGGGTGATCCGGTGCGAACCGGTACGCGCCAGTAATAACGCGACGCGTGGCAAGGTTAAATTAAAAACAGAATTTAAAACCTGATTTAGATTCAAACTTCAAATGCTTATAACTTTTGAATCCCACGTTGGTTTTTTACAAACTTTATACCGTTGAATTCAGTGAAACAAGGCCTTTCTGAATATCCACTTTATTTAGCATATAGTAACAGTAAAAGTGATTTTATTTGTGGAACAAGTGTGGGGCTAGTTTAGATATAGTTTTATTCTTGTTTATTATTTTGAGACCAAATAGGTGTAATTGGCAAACTTGTGACATATTAGGTTTCTGTACTCATGAACATACTTGATATAATTTTCAAAAATCACCATATAGTAAATTCTTGCATGCATACATTCATATTATTTTTGGTTGTATTTAAATTGTGTGTAATTGTATGCTTTGATCTCTTGTGTAGATTTTGCTAGTGATTGTGATTGTGAAGAGTGCTACTCTCCACACTACCAAGGCAAGTGATATTTTCATAAAATTCCTATTTTTAGATTCTATACTTGCATTAGATATTTTGCTGAAGTAAAATGCATGATATTTTGCTTAGTACTAAGATGGGAAATCCTAAGTAGAGTGAAATAGTAGAATTGCTAGGGAAATTTCTCCTAAGATAAGGTACCATACTTTGCTTAGCATAGCCTATAGTAAACAAGGGTGGTGAACATCTATTTACTCTATGATAAAAATATTCTAAGTCAAAGGGACTTATATTTTCTTAATAAAACAACTAAGTCAAATGAAACTCCTGGGTGGAATGGAAAGATTGGGTTATGTTGAGTGGTTACACAAGGCCATGGACTTGGGTTGTGTATCTCACTTGTGGAATGCCACCCAGGCACAAAGGGATTTGGAGGCCAAGTGTTGAGAAAGCTTACAGTGCAACCACTTGGCAATATGGGCTCTGCCATGATCGTATAGGTTGCTAGAACTTAGTCATTTTGGACAGATGGTGGTAGTTGGGTTGATAGGTTGGAGCGCGTCCATTTTGACTAAGGAAAAGCTTCTGAAAGGTCCTGTCTTGGGAAACCAAGTCTGGTGGGGAAAGTGCACAACCTCTGCAGATGGAAAAACTAAGTACTTAGCCTAGTCCAAGGAAATGGACACTTTGAGCATCAAGACATGGAAGCTACAAGAATCTCATCACTCCAACTTCTACAATAAAAATTTGTGGGTGAACAAGGGTGAAGGACCCCAATGTCTATTGGTGGTTTCCTTGGGAATGTTTTTGACAAAGAAAAACTTAGCATTTTCAACTAATAGGAAAAATCTATTTTCAAGCAAAAGCAAGCCAAGCTACACTTAACCAAAATGCATATAGCTGTATAGTCCACTTAAAATATACCAAGGTATCACTTGCCAATACTATTCCAAAGTATTGACCCTCTGTGGCTGTAACTTGTGATGTTGCAGGTTACTCCGATGATGAATAGGAGTCATGAGTCTACACTCAACATGCTTGCCTGTGGCACATGAAGATGAAGACTTGTGTTTATTTATTTGTTCCTTAAAACTCTTGTATTAGGCTTATGGCCATGAGTTGTAAAAGACTATATTTTATCTCTGGAATGAATGTAATAAACGACCTTTGTATCTGTGTACTTCATCTTAAACTGTGGATGCTAGCATTGATCCAGGGACTAGCATTGCAATCACAGGGATCCTTTCCTCTATAAAGGAGGGGTCTAACAGATGGTATCAGAGCACTGTGTTGCCTGTAGGATTATGACCCTAGGATTGGAAAACCACTAAGGAAAAAGTTTTTCAACTACCTCTACACTTGTCTATTCTTCTCGTAGAACTTTTCTAATCTCTTTCAACTTCCTTGTAGATGAACTCCATCAACGAAGCCGTGAAGAAGGGACCACTCATGACCATGACCTTGGAGTGTGAGACTGAGTTTCCCAACATTCTCAAGGACCTCATGGAGGCAATGGATGCACATGGTGAAGCCGTGTACAAGGGCTTTCCGGTGATGGATGAAGGAGTGGAGTATTGGTGGGTGCAACTTCACTTGTACAAAAACAAGGAAGACAACCACAAAGAAAGGGGATTCTGCATGTACACCAACACAACAATGCACACCACATTCTTTGAGTCAGCCAGGGATGCAGCTTGGAGGACTATCAAGGAACTAAGTGCTAGAGTCAAATGCAGAATGCTCAACCTCCAAAAGGACTTAGAAAAAGAGAAGGAGCTTACTCAAGAGTTGGAGGACAACAACCAAGAAATAAGGGGAGATGTTATAGACTTAGTGATTGAGTCAAGAGAACAAGATTGGTGGATTGCCTCTAGGAACATTGTGTTTAATAATAGATCCCGTGAGATTGGACTGTAAGAGATATCGTTAGATGGACCACCACCTATCACCTTATTTCCAAAATATTCTAATTAAGTTTGGACCTTGATTAATGTAATAGACTTATGTATGCATGATTTGTGTGATGAATGTATTCCATGGATATGTATGAATATTTGTCTCGATTTACCTTGATTTGTGTTGTTCTAACTTTATCATTCTTATAAATAGATGCCTATTGCCATCAGCACTATCGAGGAGTTTCGGGTTACTCGTTTTGGTTCCCGTATCATTGAGCTTACCACTCTGCTTGATCTCCCTCTTCCTACCATTACGGTGTACCCACTCACCAAGTTCGAGAGGAAGGACCTCTGGGGCTTCAAAGTGAATCAGCCCGGACGCCAGACTGAGCCTACTACTGAGGCCATCATCTTCAAGCTGATGCACGATGACAGGGAGAGAGGCATGGAGGTAGTCATGCAGGATCTGATAGGACGACTGTTAGGCCGTCATTCCCGTCAGGTTAGAGGCACTCACTTCCACGTCTTTGGAAGACGTGATGTTGACGGAGAGTCCATCGACTTCGAGGACGACTCGAGGAACACCGCAGAGCCGATACGCCTTTATCTTCAGGACTTAGAGACTCTTCTCAGGCACGTAGATACGGACAGGATGAACGTCATGCTAGGAAATGACGAGCTTCAGGTGCAGCTTCGCGAGAAGGACAAGCTTTTTGCGCAGCAGGATGAGATGATCAAGGAAATGGAGACAAAGTTCGAGGCTCAGGACCGCAAGTTCAAGAGTCAAGAGAAACGCGTCCAGGATAGGAACAAAAGAATCCGGGACATGACCGAGGAACTGAAGTCCAAGGACTTCGAGCTTGAGCAGCAGCAGATGGTTATTGAGAGGCTTCGCTCCCAGAAGAGGGCTCTCAAGGCTAAGGTCGATTCCTTGACCACTACGATTGAGGAGAACAAGACCGCGATGGAGAACGCAGGTCTTACCTTCGTCGAGGAGGAGATTGACGCTGATGAGTAGGCTTGACTACTCGTTTATCTTTTTATTCATACTTGTTTTTGTGAACTTGTTATTGGACCATCCGACATGTGGATGGCTTGCCACTTGTGTGTATCACTTCATGAGCTTGATTATGTGGTTGTTGAATTTTTATGTTGCCTGTTATGTGTTTGCTTATGTTGTATTATGCATAAAACATCTATGGGTATCTCATTCTTATCTATTTGAACAAACCACAGATGCCTCCCCGTCGCGCAAACCCCAACCCCAACAACATCACCCCGGAAATGCAACAAATGATGAATGCGCAAACCCAGCTTATGCAAATGATGACAACGTTCATCCAAAACCAGAATAACAACAACAACAACAACAACAACGACCCCAACAACAACAACAACAACAACAACAACAACAACAACAACAACAACAACAACAACAACAACAACAACAACAACAACAACAACAACAACAACAACAACAACAACAACAACAACAACAACAACAACAACCCTCCGGGTTTTGATATGCTCACCAGATTTCTACGTCTGAGGCCAGCAAAGTTTTCAGGAACAACTGATCCCATGGTAGCCAATGACTGGTTACGTTCTGTGAACAAAGACTTAGTGACCGTGGGCTGCACGGATGCTGAAAAGGTCAGGTTCGCAGCACATCTGCTGGAAGGACCAGCCGCCACATGGTGGGACAACTTCCAAATCACCACTCCTATTGATGAGGTGACTTGGGCTATCTTTGAGGATGGCTTTCGCACTGCTCATATCTCATCAGGAATGATGAGTCTGAAAAAGGAGTTTCACAACCTGAAACAGCGCCACCGCAGTGTGGCAGAATACATAGAAGAGTTCAACAATCTGGCGCGCTATGCACCGGATGAGGTTGATACAGATGCCAAGAGAAAAGAAAAGTTCTTGGAAGGTTTGAATGATGAGCTGAATCTGCAGTTGGCTGTGGCATATGTTCCAACTTATTAGTCTTTGTGTGACAAGGCTGCTATTTTGGAGAGTAAGATAAAGCAAGTCGAGAGTAGAAAGAGGAAACACTCCGACAAGCACAGCTCGGGATCGTCTCACAAACGATCTCACTATGATGACAGTGGCAGTTCAGGATCCCATAAAAATGGGAAATTCAGCAAGCACAACCACAACCGTCATGACAACAAACATCACCGCAGTCATGACAAGGACAAGTACAAGAACCACAAGGGTGGACATAAGAGCCATTATGGTGGAAATGGTAGTGGTAGTGGAGGCCAACCTCCTAAAAAGGACATCAGTCAGGTTGAGTGCTTCAAATGCAAAAAGCTAGGGCATTATGCAAATGAGTGCCCTGAAAAGAAAGTTGAAGGACCTATCAAGCCAAATCCTTTCCAGAAAGGACAGGTTAACCACATCAATGTGGAGGAGGTCTATGAGGAGCCTGATGCCGTGGCTGGTAAGTTCAGACTCAATTCAATTTCAGCATTTGTACTATTTGATACCGGTGCATCTCATTCATTCATATCAAAGGCATTTGTTGATAGAAATGGGTTTGCATCAGAAAACATTGGGTGTCCGATAAAAGTTAGTTCTCCGGGGGGAGACATGATAGTAAGCCTTGGATGCCGGGATCTCACCATAGAGTTTGGTAAACATAAATTTCCAGTAAGCCTGATAATCCTAGATTCCCAAGGACTAGACGTAATTTTGGGAATGGACTGGATGGCTAAGAATGAAGGAGTATTAGACTGTGCCAATCGTACCGTTACACTCACAACCCCCGAAGGAAAAAGAATAAAATTTAAGTCAAACTTTGAATCCAAGGGAAGTAAGCTGAATTCTCTTAAGGGGGTTAGCATGGATAGTGTACCAATAGTATGTGATTATCCGGATGTGTTTCCGGAAGAGCTACCAGGAATGCCACCGGATAGAGATGTGGAGTTTCTGATAGATTTGGTGCCAGGATCTGGACCAATAGCTAAGAGACCGTACAAAATGTCTGTGGATGAATTGAAAGAGCTCAAGAAACAGCTAGGAGAACAATTACAGAAAGGGTTTATTCAACCAAGTTCTTCATCTTGGGGAGCCCCAGTGTTGTTCGTGGAAAAGAAGGATAGAACACAAAGGTTATGTATTGACTACCGTTCACTCAACGAGGTTACTATCAAGAACAAATATCCTTTGCCAAGAATCAACGACTTATTTGATCAGCTAGAAGGAGCATGTGTGTTCTCGAAGATTGATCTCCGGTCAGGTTATTTTCAACTCAAGATACGAGAGCAAGACATACCAAAAACAACATTCACCACAAGGTATGGATTATATGAGTATACCGTGATGCCTTTTGGTTTAACCAACGCTCCAGCATACTTCATGAATATGATGAACAAAGTGTTCATGGAATTTCTTGACAAGTTCGTTGTCGTTTTCATCGATGATATCTTGGTCTACTCCAAGAGCAAGGAAGAACATGAAAGACACTTGCGCTTGATACTTGAGAAACTGAGGGAACATAAACTTTATGCCAAATTCAGCAAGTGTGAGTTTTGGTTAGAAAAAGTTGGTTTTCTTGGTCATGTGATGACAAAAGATGGTGTGGCAGTTGACCCTGCTAAGGTTTCAGCTGTGACAGATTGGGAATCACCCAAGAATGTGAAAGAAGTTCGTAGTTTCCTCGTCTTAGCAGGTTACTACAGAAGGTTCATAGAAAATTTCTCGAAAGTTGCTAAGCCTATGACAGAATTACTAAAGAAGGACAAGAAGTTTGCTTGGACTGAAGGTTGCGAAGTCAGTTTCCAAGAATTGAAGAAGAGACTTGTAACAGCACCAGTTTTATGTCTGCCAGATTTGGAAAAGGATTTCCAAGTGTATTGTGATGCTTCTCATCAAGGTTTGGGTGCCGTACTTATGCAAGATGGTAAAGTCGTAGCTTATGCTTCGAGACAACTCAAAACTCATGAAGTAAACTATCCTACTCATGATTTGGAATTAGCCTCTGTCGTCCATGCACTCAAAACATGGAGACATTACCTTTTGGGAAAACGTTGTGAAGTGTTCACCGATCATAAGAGTTTGAAGTATATCTTCACCCAGAAGGAAATCAACATGAGACAAAGAAGATGGCTAGAACTTATCAAGGATTACGACTTAAGTTTGCAATACCATCCCGGTAAAGCAAATGTAGTAGCGGATGCTCTAAGTCGTAAGACATTTGTAAATGGCCTTACAAAAGGGGAATTGCCAGATGACTTGTGTAAGCAATTCAAAGAACTCAGATTGGAGATTGTACCAGAAGGACATCTCATGTCCTTAGATGTTCAACCCACTCTGTTGGACAAGATCCGAGAAGTCCAGAAGACTGATGAGGAAATTGAAAAGATTAAAGTAAACATTGGTTTAGGGAAAGCTAAGAGTTTTCATGTTGATGAAAAGGGTACTTTATGGCACGGGAAACGTATATGTGTTCCACAAGACCCAGAATTGCGGAAACTGATCTTACAGGAAGGTCACAACTCCCCGTATTCTATTCACCCGGGAAATACCAAGATGTACATGGACATGAAGGAAAGGTTTTGGTGGAACAATCTCAAAAGGGACATCGCCGAACATATTGCTTTGTGTGATGTGTGTAGCAGAGTCAAAGCAGAGCACCAAAAACCGGCAGGGTTGCTTCAACCACTGCCTATTCCTGAATGGAAGTGGGAAAACATTTGTATGGATTTTATTACCGGATTACCAAGGACTAGATCGGGATATGATTCCATATGGGTAGTGGTAGATCGCCTAACAAAAGTGGCTCATTTTATACCTGTGAAAACAACTTATACCAGTGCTAAGTTAGCAAAAATATACATGAGCAGAATCGTATGCCTTCACGGTGTGCCAAAGAGTATTGTGTCAGATAGAGGAACCCAGTTCACTTCTCACTTTTGGAGACAGCTTCATGAATCCTTAGGAACGAGATTGGAATTTAGCACTGCTTTTCATCCCCAAACGGATGGACAGACAGAAAGGACCAATCAAATTCTTGAGGACATGTTGAGAGCCTGTGCATTAGATTATGGAGCAAGTTGGGATGAAAGTTTACCTTACGCAGAGTTCTCCTACAACAATAGTCATCAATCTAGTATTGGAATGGCACCATTTGAGTTACTCTACGGAAGGAAGTGTACCACCCCATTGTTATGGAATGGTGTGGGCGAAAGGAGCTTATTTGGACCTGATCTTATCAAGGACGCCGAAGAGAAAGTTAAATTGGTTAAGGACAGGTTGAAGATAGCACAATCCCGACAGAAAAGCTACGCGGATTCTAAACGTAGAGAAGTCACCTACGAAGTTGGGGATAGAGCTTATCTCAGGGTATCACCACTTCGTGGAGTGAAAAGATTTGGAGTCAAAGGTAAGTTGGCACCAAGATATGTTGGGCCATTCAGGATTCTAAGTCGCAAAGGAGAAGTTGCATATGAAGTTGAATTGCCAGAATCTCTATCAGCAGTCCATAACGTATTTCATGTGAGTCAGCTTAAGAAATGTCACCCAGAAATGGAAGAGTCTTCTTTGAAGGATACCATACCTTTGGAAGAAGTTCAGCTGGAAAGTGATCTCACTTATGAGGAAAAGCCTGTCAAGATTTTAGAGACCGCAGAAAGAGTCACCAGGACCAAGACTATCAAATTATGTAAAGTACAATGGAACCATCACTCCGAAGAGGAAGCAACATGGGAAAGAGAAGATGATCTTCGGAAAGACCACCCTCACCTATTTGCTAGCCAAACCGAATCTCGAGGGCGAGATTCATCTTAAGGGGGTTAGATTTGTAACATCCCAAAAATCATAGTTTCAAAACTCATTCATATCACTTTGCATCATTCATTCAATTAGGTTCTTATCAAAAAAATCACTTAGTGATGGAATATGAGTTATGATTTCATGTGATCAAATTGTCCCAAATAAAACATCATCCTTTTGAAGTTGAATGTTTAAATACTTGAATGTTTGCCTTCATTGTTGGAAAGGTTAGGTGAAGCTTTTAACCAGGATTTAAAATTTAGAAATGATTTCAAAACCCTGATTCAAATATTTGCAAACTGGAGCAACTCTCTGTTTATTTTGGGAAACCAAGTTTGAACCAGCCTTGCAGGATAAACACTTAGTGAGAATGAATGTTTTTGAACACATAAAACCTTGCAAAAAGTCCCCAAAACAATTGAACTTCAAAAAGATTTGAATTCATATTAAATTCATATCAGAAAATGGAAATAGAAAAAGAAAAGAGCATCTGAATAGAAAAGGGCCACGCGGCCAGAATCTGGCCCAGCAACCGATCGAGCCCAGCAAGCCCACCCGGGGAATTCTTTTTCTCCTCTCACGCGCGAGCACACACACTGAGCCACTGACGGCCAGACCCCACACTCACCTCGCGCACATCGCTGACGAGTGGACCCTGGACACGCTGTCATCGTCTTCCCCAAAACTCGCCCGCGACCACGTCGTAGCTGCAGTGACTGCCGGTGATGGCGCGGCTTAATTGGGCAATTAAACGCAGGCGTTTCCTGTCGAGGCACCAGCTATAAGATCCCCACCTCCCCACGACCATTTTCCCCCAGTCAATCGCACACTCACGCCCCCAGGCTGCCCTCAATCCTCCGCGAATCACCGCTGACAGAGCCCACTCCGGCGACCGATTCAGGTGAGCCTCGAGTTCCCCTCTGTCTCTCAATCACACTATCTTGTTCAGTGATCTTATACGCATCTTCTGACACTCGCCGTTTGCCTTCGCATGACCCCTAGCTTCGGCAACGTCGACGACTGACCGCCACCGTCTCCTGCAAGAACTCCGGCGACCTCCCTCCGTAAGTAGCCACCGCCCCTTGCCCTCTGACTAATACACATAGAATCCTCATCATCGTGCGCATCTGACAGTGTCCCTACTTTGGCCTAGCACGACGAGGAACCTCGCCAACGTCGACAACTGACCGTGGCTGACGCTTTCGCGAACTCCGGCGAGCAATCTCAGTAAGTTTCGAGCGCCCCTTGCTTTCTTGTTCACCCGAGCGTGATCGCAGTTGTCCTGCGCATCTTCTAAACCCATTGGTTCGTGCTCAGGCGACGCAGAACTCCGGCAACGACTCCGACAACCCCACTTGACGCCAGACGCAACTCCGACGAGGTCTAGAGCCCATCTCCGAGCGCCCCTCCACAAGCCAGTACCACGACGAGCTTCAGCAGCCTCCGGCGAACCTGGTAATACCCCTCTCCCTCTCGCGGACAATGTAGAACGCCGGCGCCGCCGTAGTCAGACGCGCCGCCGCCAGTCAGCATCGCCAGCGCCGCCCGTTTCTGGTTTGATGATGTGGACCGTTGGATCTACATCGCAGCGCTAGGATAGATTCACTTAAACCGAAGAGGTACGCGATCTGAGTCGTGCAGCGTTAGTTAGATCCAACGGCACAGAAGGGTGATCCGGTGCGAACCGGTACGCGCCAGTAATAACGCGACGCGTGGCAAGGTTAAATTAAAAACAGAATTTAAAACCTGATTTAGATTCAAACTTCAAATGCTTATAACTTTTGAATCCCACGTTGGTTTTTTACAAACTTTATACCGTTGAATTCAGTGAAACAAGGCCTTTCTGAATATCCACTTTATTTAGCATATAGTAACAGTAAAAGTGATTTTATTTGTGGAACAAGTGTGGGGCTAGTTTAGATATAGTTTTATTCTTGTTTATTATTTTGAGACCAAATAGGTGTAATTGGCAAACTTGTGACATATTAGGTTTCTGTACTCATGAACATACTTGATATAATTTTCAAAAATCACCATATAGTAAATTCTTGCATGCATACATTCATATTATTTTTGGTTGTATTTAAATTGTGTGTAATTGTATGCTTTGATCTCTTGTGTAGATTTTGCTAGTGATTGTGATTGTGAAGAGTGCTACTGTAACACCCTCAGAATCGGACCTATGCAAGTTTGAGCAAAATTCGCCAAACCCGCATAGAAACGATTCAAAGGTGCCCACCAGGCACTTTCGTGCGGGTGGAAAACAAAGTAATAACATTACACAACAGTCCTCGATGGGACCCACAGAACAGATATATATAACAGCGACTCAAAGAGCCAAGAATACAGATATACGGTACACAGATCCAAATCACCTTGAAAAGACGGAGCGTCCGACTACGGACAAGATGCAAATGGGGCTAAGAGCCCTGAAGAATAACCAATGGCGTCCATAACCCTGCCCAGGCCAAGCCGGAAGGGTAACCCTGCTAACGACGTCGATCTCAAACCTGCTTAAACAAAAGGGGTGCCGACAAAGGGCAAAGGAAAAAGAAGGAGCGTCAGTACTGAGGCCAGTACACGGCGAGGCTAGAATTCGGCGGTCCTCGCCTACATAGGTATGGTGGACTGAAGCGGCAGCGGCAGCATGCACTAAACAACCTATAGAGACTCGATACAGCTGGCGGCAATCAGAGAGGGGTAAGATAGACCTATCCGGATCCAACCTGAAGCTAACACCAAACAAACCCATCCTGGTGTTTCCCCCTCGAGACCAAACGAGGAAGTCAACCGAGGAACTCACTCAGTAGGCAGTTTTATTTATTCAGTTATAGTTGCGGCACTTTACTAGTCAGGTTTAGATAATCGTCCTGATAAAGTAAACAGTGGGCACTTTTAGTTAACCATTCCGTTATAGTGGCAGCACTTACTAATCAGATATGAATAGCACGAGATAACCCTTAACCCAGCAGTGGTTGGTACTTTTATTCAGCCAATTCGTTGTAGTTGCAATACTTACTAGTCAGATACATTTGTCGCAAGCGACAACCAAACAAGCAATTGTGGGCAGTATTAATTAGCCATTCCATTATAGTGAAGCTGATTACTAGTCATTATAAGTCAAATTTATAGCAGTAAACTTTAGTTATGCTTGTCTATGATCGAGATACTGTGCTCCAAGTCGTCCATATCCGCGGACACGGCTTTCAGAAAGTTTTACCCGGCCGGGGTGCACCAATAGCAACACACGCTCGATCAACCTCGGAAAAACCAAATCAAAACCCAACGAGGCTTTCACGACTGAACAATCACAGGATTCAGAAATATTTCAGGGGGGCACCCCTTGGAGTACACCCGCAACGGAGTAAGCAAGCTCCGAGACGGACTCAAGGTTTGCGTCGATGGCTGTAAACGACAGCAGGTCCCCAATCGGGGACTGTCGATACCGCGAAAACATCCCGCTTACCTAAACAGTACAGTGTGCTCCTCGCACAATCGTAAATAAAGCAGTAGCATGGCATAAGTACAGGATCGTAAATAAAACCTCAAACTAGTTTGTGGCCCCAAGAAATAAGACGGAATCAAGCTCTGTCTCAGGGGGGTCCCATATACCTCCCGGATGTGGATAGCGCGATAAAACAAGGAACAGGTATCAAGTACTCGGGGTCTTACGGGACACAAGTGGGCGTTCGGAAACCAAATATTTGCTATCACCCACCGATGCCTCTGCTTATTTCAATTTTAGTTGTTAAACAGAAATTAAAGTGACGATAAGTAAAACTAGAATCATCTCCAACTTCAACATGCGGCAAAGCATCAGCAACTGTGGCATATGACGGCACACATCAGCACTTGAGCAAGCAACTACGACGCGCAAGTCCAACTATCTACCAAACAACAGGTAATAGGATGTGTCCAAGGCAATATAGGGCTGCACGGTATACCACAGGTACGGAAACTAAAGCATCGCAACACAGATAGCAATAGATCAACAGGAGGGAATAAAGACTATAAAAGTAAGATAGGTAGAAAGGGGGAGATGCTCGCCTGAAAACATTGTCGAAGGGTTCAACTGAAGATCGGGGCGAAGCTCACATCAACTCAACGGTCTTATCCGCGAAGAAGCAAAACACTAGAAGAAACACCGGATGCAATATTTAATACAACGGCAGAAGATCGGCATGATGCATGAATGATGCATGGCATGGCAAAGGTGCGATGCAATTAGGTCATATTAAGCGGAACCGGGGTCCCGACAATTAATTAGGTGGTTCAAGTTATTTAGAACCCCCCGCAATTTAGATGTTGGATTAACAAGGCAAGATGAGTTACCGGTTCGCTACACAAATTTAAATGAGGCCAATATAAGGCTAGATTTGCCCGCATATGGGCTCCATATTTAATTATTAGGTGAATCGGCGTAAGGCCCCCAAACCACAGATATGCATGCAAGGATGGCAATTCAATATGCAACAAGTTGTTATTATGTTTTAAAATAGGGTTCTCGGATAAGGGTCACACTTTAGGGTTCTCGACGATCTTGGGGGTTCCGGGGTTCGGGGTCGGTCTCGGGGTCCAGGGTTCGACGGGTTCGGACTCGGCGGGATCGTTCTCGGTAGCGGGGGGGTAGTTCTTGTTGTTCGGGATGAAGCACTTGTCGCATCCATGTGGAATCCCTGACGATCTGTGGCGATGATCTCAGGTTCGGTCTCAGGGGTCGATCTTGCCGTTGCGACGGTCTTGTCGGGCTCGCGCCATCGAGTCGGTCTTAGCATCTGGCTGAAGTTCTTGGCGTATCCGAGATGAAGCGCTTATCGCTCCATGTGGCGGTCTTGTCGTCCGAGCGACGATCTTGTCGCATCCGCGGTCATCGGTCCCTGTCGTCGGTCTTGTCGTTACACCGTGGAGATCTGGTCGTCGGCGCACTCAGTTTTTTCCGGGGATCGGTCCTTGGTCGAGGGATCGACGATCTTGGTTAGGGTTCGGTCTCAGATCCTTGTAGGAGTGCTTGATGGCGCGAGAGGGAGAACACGGGTCGGCGTTTGCATAGCCGGTGTCGTTCTTGGGTCTGTGGAGGAGAGCATGAAGTCGATGTCGGGGTTCTTAGGACCTTCGGGTCCCTCTTGTCGTACTGGTTCACGGCGGTTCTTGATTAGCCACGGTCGGGATCTGCGGGAGGCCGGCAGGGGCCGTCGGTGCCCGCGAAACGACGAGACCGCAGCGGAGAGAGGTTGCAGGGGCAGCAGCGAGGGTCGGCAGCACGAGGCCAGGGACCGGTGGCGCTCCAGGGAGGCGCCAAGGCGAGGAGGCGGCTGCCGCGGGGCCCGACGGTGCTGGAGGAGGCTCGGCTTGCTGCGGGGCGAGCTGGACGCGGCCAGGGACGAGCTTGAAGGCGAGGTGCGGGGTCCGCCGGGGCTAGGCAGAGGTCGGCGAGCTCGAAGGCGCGCGGCGGCAGCTACGGTGCGCAGGCGGCGGACGCGGGACGCCGGCGAGGAGGGGCCTGGCGGCGAGCTGGCTCTGCGGAGGCAGGTCCGGGCGCGGCGCGCGGCAGGGATGGACCGGGGAGGGAGCGGACGGCGCGGGCGGACGACGGCGGCGACAACGCAGAGCTCGTGCGGGCCGGCGGGCGGAGACGCGGTGGCGGCTGCTCGGAGGCCTGGGCGCGTAGACACGGCGGAGGGAGGACGGGGAAGGCCGGCGGTTGGGGGCGGGCCGAGGCCGGCTCCTGGGCGCGGGCGGAGGGGCCGGCGCGTCGCGCGCGCGCGGAGATGAGGGTGGGCGCCGGCGACGGTGGGCCTGGGGAGAGGCGACCGGCGTCGGGGTAGCTGCGGGGTCGACGACGGTGGGAGGTTGAGGGGCGCCGGGGCGCAGGCGGAGGACTAGGGGGCGCGGAGGAGCTCGGGCGAGGTCGGGGGCCGGCGGACGAAGCTGGCCGGAGCGGAGAGGCAGACGGGAGGAGGCGGAGCGGGTGGTGGAGGCCGGGCGGCGGGGGCGCCGGAGGGGAGAGAGGAGCAAGGGCGGAGGGGGGGTCGCGTCGGGCTAGGAGGGAGCCAGAGGAGGAAGGTTCGTGCGCGTGCGGGAGGTTGGGGAAGAGGAGGGCCAGGCGGGGTGGACCGGGGAGGTGGGACCGCGGGGAGGGCCCAGGGGCAGGCGGGTCCCAGGAGACAGGGGAGGCAGGGGTTGGTGGCCGGCGCGGGTCAGTGGGGATGTGGCGCGTGAGTGTGGGGTGTGTGGTGGGCAGGTGAGAGAGAGGGGAGAGAGTGATGGGGTGAGGGAGTGACGTGTCAGCTTCTGGTTGGTGGGGGAAAGAGGAGAGGGCGAGGTGGCAGGATACTATTGGAGGGAGTGAGGTGGAGGGATGGGTTGGGTAGTTTCTCTGGTAGGAATAGGATTTAGAAGGGCGGGTACAGCTGGACCGTTTAATTTCTGGGGTGGTCGTTCGGGACAATCGGCCCGTTCGACTGCCCCGCTAAAATAATTTAACTTTTTATTTAATTTAATTGGACCATTTGCAATCCGATAGCAACAAAACAAAATACTCCGGAGCCCCGGGGTTTGGCGTTTGAATAAAGATGGGGCGTTTTAGAAACAAAACGGGCCTTGCAAACATAGTTTTTATGCAAACAATGCATGCTGATGTCGATGCAATGCACAAATTCAACGCGATTTTCTAGTAGTGGTTTTGCGGGATTCCACAATTCGACACCTCTAACAATGGATCTCGCCCTCGAGATCCGCCTCATGGTACCGGAAGGAAGGTCGGCGATCTGCGTCTTCTCGCTTCGTGTAGATCCTCGCGACACCACTAACAAGAGTTCATCCTCCATCTTGAAAACGGCGACACCACCAACAAAGGGTCGTTGCTCCTGATCGTCGAGAGAGCACTCCGGGGAAAACAAGGGACGAAGTTGAAGGTAAGGCCACCTCTAACTTCCATGGATAGAGTAAAACTGCTGGATCCACTGATTCAACGTACAAGAGCGAATGATAAGAGCAGTGGTAGGGTAGCTACTCCATCCCGCACTCAAACCATTACTCTGCATGCGAATAGACGGATTATGCAACCAACTCTCGGAATTAGACTGAAGATCTTCAGAGGCGGTATCCGGAACAAAGGAATGATGCCAGCATAAATCGCATGAAAGACACAATGATTAGGTTCCGCGATGGTTCCATTGGCATGAACAACACATGCTCAAGGTATACTCCAACTTCACCAATGCTCGTCCTTCTCATATGTATTTCAACGACACTGATACCCAGCAAGGAACACATATGGATAAAGAGCTCAAGAACAAAAGATTGGAGGAAGGGTACAACAGACGAGTTGCAGATTGATGATCGTAGCACCTCCGTTACAAAAGGGGAGAAAGAGAAACCCTGAAGGTACGACGGAGACCCAACCACGAGAAATCCTGGACTCGAAGAGAGAGAAGAGAGCGGATTCAAAACTCGTCGAGATAAGAGGAGAATAGCAGAGGGGTAAGGAGTAAAATCAGACCTAATCAGAACTATCCAACCGATTCTTCAAAAATAGTTTTGACACTCTACTTCGGCCGTTAGCTAGGTTATCCTACAGGCTGGACTTGTGGGGTATCGTAACTGCTGAGCTCTGATACCACTCTGTAACACCCTCAGAATTGGACCTATGCAAGTTTGAGCAAAATTCGCCAAACCCGCATAGAAACGATTCAAAGGTGCCCACCAGGCACTTTCGTGCGGGTGGAAAACGAAGTAATAACATTACACAACAGTCCTCGATGGGACCCACAGAACAGATATATATAACAGCGACTCAAAGAGCCAAGAATACAGATATACGGTACACAGATCCAAATCACCTTGAAAAGACGGAGCGTCCGACTACGGACAAGATGCAAATGGGGCTAAGAGCCCTGAAGAATAACCAATGGCGTCCATAACCCTGCCCAGGCCAAGCTGGAAGGGTAACCCTGCTAACGACGTCGATCTCAAACCTGCTTAAACAAAAGGGGTGCCGACAAAGGGCAAAGGAAAAAGAAGGAGCGTCAGTACTGAGGCCAGTACACGGCGAGGCTAGAATTCGGCGGTCCTCGCCTACATAGGTATGGTGGACTGAAGCGGCAGCGGCAGCATGCACTAAACAACCTATAGAGACTCGATACAGCTGGCGGCAATCAGAGAGGGGTAAGATAGACCTATCCGGATCCAACCTGAAGCTAACACCAAACAAACCCATCCTGGTGTTTCCCCCTCGAGACCAAACGAGGAAGTCAACCGAGGAACTCACTCAGTAGGCAGTTTTATTTATTCAGTTATAGTTGCGGCACTTTACTAGTCAGGTTTAGATAATCGTCCTGATAAAGTAAACAGTGGGCACTTTTAGTTAACCATTCCGTTATAGTGGCAGCACTTACTAATCAGATATGAATAGCACGAGATAACCCTTAACCCAGCAGTGGTTGGTACTTTTATTCAGCCAATTCGTTGTAGTTGCAATACTTACTAGTCAGATACATTTGTCGCAAGCGACAACCAAACAAGCAATTGTGGGCAGTATTAATTAGCCATTCCATTATAGTGAAGCTGATTACTAGTCATTATAAGTCAAATTTATAGCAGTAAACTTTAGTTATGCTTGTCTATGATCGAGATACTGTGCTCCAAGTCGTCCATATCCGCGGACACGGCTTTCAGAAAGTTTTACCCGGCCGGGGTGCACCAATAGCAACACACGCTCGATCAACCTCGGAAAAACCAAATCAAAACCCAACGAGGCTTTCACGACTGAACAATCACAGGATTCAGAAATATTTCAGGGGGCCACCCCTTGGAGTACACCCGCAACGGAGTAAGCAAGCTCCGAGACGGACTCAAGGTTTGCGTCGATGGCTGTAAACGACAGCAGGTCCCCAATCGGGGACTGTCGATACCGCGAAAACATCCCGCTTACCTAAACAGTACAGTGTGCTCCTCGCACAATCGTAAATAAAGCAGTAGCATGGCATAAGTACAGGATCGTAAATAAAACCTCAAACTAGTTTGTGGCCCCAAGAAATAAGACGGAATCAAGCTCTGGCTCAGGGGGGTCCCATATACCTCCCGGATGTGGATAGCGCGATAAAACAAGGAACAGGTATCAAGTACTCGGGGTCTTACGGGACACAAGTGGGCGTTCGGAAACCAAATATTTGCTATCACCCACCGATGCCTCTGCTTATTTCAATTTTAGTTGTTAAACAGAAATTAAAGTGACGATAAGTAAAACTAGAATCATCTCCAACTTCAACATGCGGCAAAGCATCAGCAACTGTGGCATATGACGGCACACATCAGCACTTGAGCAAGCAACTACGACGCGCAAGTCCAACTATCTACCAAACAACAGGTAATAGGATGTGTCCAAGGCAATATAGGGCTGCACGGTATACCACAGGTACGGAAACTAAAGCATCGCAACACAGATAGCAATAGATCAACAGGAGGGAATAAAGACTATAAAAGTAAGATAGGTAGAAAGGGGGAGATGCTCGCCTGAAAACATTGTCGAAGGGTTCAACCGAAGATCGGGGCGAAGCTCACATCAACTCAACGGTCTTATCCGCGAAGAAGCAAAACACTAGAAGAAACACCGGATGCAATATTTAATACAACGGCAGAAGATCGGCATGATGCATGAATGATGCATGGCATGGCAAAGGTGCGATGCAATTAGGTCATATTAAGCGGAACCGGGGTCCCGACAATTAATTAGGTGGTTCAAGTTATTTAGAACCCCCCGCAATTTAGATGTTGGATTAACAAGGCAAGATGAGTTACCGGTTCGCTACACAAATTTAAATGAGGCCAATATAAGGCTAGATTTGCCCGCATATGGGCCCCATATTTAATTATTAGGTGAATCGGCGTAAGGCCCCCAAACCACAGATATGCATGCAAGGATGGCAATTCAATATGCAACAAGTTGTTATTATGTTTTAAAATAGGGTTCTCGGATAAGGGTCACACTTTAGGGTTCTCGACGATCTTGGGGGTTCCGGGGTTCGGGGTCGGTCTCGGGGTCCAGGGTTCGACGGGTTCGGACTCGGCGGGATCGTTCTCGGTAGCGGGGGGGGGTAGTTCTTGTTGTTCGGGATGAAGCACTTGTCGCATCCATGTGGAATCCCTGACGATCTGTGGCGATGATCTCAGGTTCGGTCTCCGGGGTCGATCTTGCCGTTGCGACGGTCTTGTCGGGCTCGCGCCATCGAGTCGGTCTTAGCATCTGGCTGAAGTTCTTGGCGTATCCGAGATGAAGCGCTTATCGCTCCATGTGGCGGTCTTGTCGTCCGAGCGACGATCTTGTCGCATCCGCGGTCATCGGTCCCTGTCGTCGGTCTTGTCGTTACACCGTGGAGATCTGGTCGTCGGCGCACTCAGGTTTTTCCGGGGATCGGTCCTTGGTCGAGGGATCGACGATCTTGGTTAGGGTTCGGTCTCAGATCCTTGTAGGAGTGCTTGATGGCGCGAGAGGGAGAACATGGGTCGGCGTTTGCATAGCCGGTGTCGTTCTTGGGTCTGTGGAGGAGAGCATGAAGTCGATGCCGGGGTTCTTAGGACCTTCGGGTCCCTCTTGTCGTACTGGTTCACGGCGGTTCTTGATTAGCCACGGTCGGGATCTGCGGGAGGCCGGCAGGGGCCGTCGGTGCCCGCGAAACGACGAGACCGCAGCGGAGAGAGGTTGCAGGGGCAGCAGCGAGGGTCGGCAGCACGAGGCCAGGGACCGGTGGCGCTCCAGGGAGGCGCCAAGGCGAGGAGGCGGCTGCCGCGGGGCCCGACGGTGCTGGAGGAGGCTCGGCTTGCTGCGGGGCGAGCTGGACGCGGCCAGGGACGAGCTTGAAGGCGAGGTGCGGGGTCCGCCGGGGCTAGGCAGAGGTCGGCGAGCTCGAAGGCGCGCGGCGGCAGCTACGGTGCGCAGGCGGCGGACGCGGGACGCCGGCGAGGAGGGGCCTGGCGGCGAGCTGGCTCGGCGGAGGCAGGTCCGGGCGCGGCGCGCGGCAGGGATGGACCGGGGAGGGAGCGGACGGCGCGGGCGGACAACGGCGGCGGCGACGCAGAGCTCGTGCGGGCCGGCGGGCGGAGACGCGGTGGCGGCTGCTCGGAGGCCTGGGCGCGCAGACCCGGCGGAGGGAGGACGGGGAAGGCCGGCGGTTGGGGGCGGGCCGAGGCCGGCTCCTGGGCGCGGGCGGAGGGGCCGGCGCGTCGCGCGCGCGCGGAGATGAGGGTGGGCGCCGGCGACGGTGGGCCTGGGGAGAGGCGACCGGCGTCGGGGTAGCTGCGGGGTCGACGACGGTGGGAGGTTGAGGGGCGCCGGGGCACAGGCGGAGGACTAGGGGGCGCGGAGGAGCTCGGGCGAGGTCGGGGGCCGGCGGACGAAGCTGGCCGGAGCGGAGAGGCAGACGGGAGGAGGCGGAGCGGGTGGTGGAGGCCGGGCGGCGGGGGCGCCGGAGGGGAGAGAGGAGCAAGGGCGGAGGGGGGGTCGCGTCGGGCTAGGAGGGAGCCAGAGGAGGAAGGTTCGTGCGCGTGCGGGAGGTTGGGGAAGAGGAGGGCCATGCGGGGTGGACCGGGGAGGTGGGACCGCGGGGAGGGCCCAGGGGCAGGCGGGTCCCAGGAGACAGGGGAGGCAGGGGTTGGTGGCCGGCGCGGGTCAGTGGGGATGTGGCGCGTGAGTGTGGGGTGTGTGGTGGGCAGGTGAGAGAGAGGGGAGAGAGTGATGGGGTGAGGGAGTGACGTGTCAGCTTCTGGTTGGTGGGGGAAAGAGGAGAGGGCGAGGTGGCAGGATACTATTGGAGGGAGTGATGTGGAGGGATGGGTTGGGTAGTTTCTCTGGTAGGAATAGGATTTAGAAGGGCGGGTACAGCTGGACCGTTTAATTTCTGGGGCGGTCGTTCGGGACAATCGGCCCGTTCGACTGCCCCGCTAAAATAATTTAACTTTTTATTTAATTTAATTGGACCATTTGCAATCCGATAGCAACAAAACAAAATACTCCGGAGCCCCGGGGTTTGGCGTTTGAATAAAGATGGGGCGTTTTAAAAACAAAACAGGCCTTGCAAACAGAGTTTTTATGCAAACAATGCATGCTGATGTCGATGCAATGCACAAATTCAACGCGATTTTCTAGTAGTAGTTTTGCAGGATGCCACAGCTACTCTCCACACTACCAAGGCAAGTGATATTTTCATAAAATTCCTATTTTTAGATTCTATACTTGCATTAGATATTTTGCTGAAGTAAAATGCATGATATTTTGCTTAGTACTAAGATGGGAAATCCTAAGTAGAGTGAAATAGTAGAATTGCTAGGGAAATTTCTCCTAAGATAAGGTACCATACTTTGCTTAGCCTAGCCTATAGTAAACAAGGGTGGTGAACATCTATTTACTCTATGATAAAAATATTCTAAGTCAAAGGGACTTATATTTTCTTAATAAAACAACTAAGTCAAATGAAACTCCTGGGTGGAATGGAAAGATTGGGTTATGTTGAGTGGTTACACAAGGCCATGGACTTGGGTTGTGTATCTCACTTGTGGAATGCCACCCAGGCACAAAGGGATTTGGAGGCCAAGTGTTGAGAAAGCTTACAGTGCAACCACTTGGCAATATGGGCTCTGCCATGATCGTATAGGTTGCTAGAACTTAGTCATTTTGGACAGATGGTGGTAGTTGGGTTGATAGGTTGGAGCGCGTCCATTTTGACTAAGGAAAAGCTTCTGAAAGGTCCTGTCTTGGGAAACCAAGTCTGGTGGGGAAAGTGCACAACCTCTGCAGATGGAAAAACTAAGTACTTAGCCTAGTCCAAGGAAATGGACACTTTGAGCATCAAGACATGGAAGCTACAAGAATCTCATCACTCCAACTTCTACAATAAAAATTTGTGGGTGAACAAGGGTGAAGGACCCCAATGTCTATTGGTGGTTTCCTTGGGAATGTTTTTGACAAAGAAAAACTTAGCATTTTCAACTAATAGGAAAAATCTATTTTCAAGCAAAAGCAAGCCAAGCTACACTTAACCAAAATGCATATAGCTGTATAGTCCACTTAAAATATACCAAGGTATCACTTGCCAATACTATTCCAAAGTATTGACCCTCTGTGGCTGTAACTTGTGATGTTGCAGGTTACTCCGATGATGAATAGGAGTCATGAGTCTACACTCAACATGCTTGCCTGTGGCACATGAAGATGAAGACTTGTGTTTATTTATTTGTTCCTTAAAACTCTTGTATTAGGCCTATGGCCATGAGTTGTAAAAGACTATATTTTATCTCTGGAATGAATGTAATAAACGACCTTTGTATCTGTGTACTTCATCTTAAACTGTGGATGCTAGCATTGATCCAGGGACTAGCATTGCAATCACAGGGATCCTTTCCTCTATAAAGGAGGGGTCTAACATAATGGATAATCCAAAACATAAATAAACTGACTCAAAATCTATCTGAACCACAAATAAGCTGATTCAACTTATGGCCGAGTTAACCGATAAGCTTGCTGACGTACAGATCTAAATCAACATGATGTTCTCTTAATCTAAAGGTGACTCCATGGATAAGTTGACTAGTCCCCGAGTTAAGTTATTTTCTCCCCGGGATGAAGGATTGAGTGTAGTTGGCTGAGTTATCTGGCACTTACAGTATACTTGGAGAAGTGTTTGGGTGAGTCTTGCTAGGTCTTACTTGCCCTGCTGAGTTACTTGGTACTTACAGTAAGCTTGGAGTAGTGCTTGAGTCCTTCTTGCTGAGTCTTACCTGCTTTGATGAGTTAGACTTGGAGAGTCTCTGCGCTTACCTCTTTGTTCTCTGTTTACTTGGTGAAGCTGAATGAGCCCTGTGAAGAAGAAGTTGATGAAGATGTTCCCGTCCGGATGGAAACCCAACCAACGCCACTAAAAGGCCCCACGGTGAGCGCCAAATGTCGTGGTGGTATCACGGCATATTCCATGGGTAGGCTCAAGTTAGGGCCGATGGACGTGGAGGAATCCGGGGAGGGATGATGCAGTGAAGACCGCACTTGTATGAACAAAGTGAAATGCAATGTATATTGGATTGAAGCTCTCAAGTGGAGATCACACCCCACTCTATACATCTAATCTCTTATAATCTTGCCATACTTGTGGCTACAGTCATGCTCCTTGAGCTGTATCTCCTATGCTTCTATCTAGATCTCTCTGTGAGAGTAGAGGAAGAGGAAGAAGGAGAACTCCTAGTGAGCGGAGAGGGGAGGAGCCCTTCGGGGCCTCTCATAGAACGATCCCCCTGGTGATCCTTATAAAGGGGAGCCCAGGGGACAAGACTTGTTCCCCACGCTAGGCATCTATGTAGCATATTCCTGGCATCTATCTAGATGCTCAACATATGCCTTGTCATCTTTGGAGATGCCATGGCATATTCCTTAGCATATCCCTGGTGCCAAGGGCATATTCCCTAGCATCTTCTTGATGCCAAGGGCATATTCCAAAGGGCCTTGTGCCAGTCTGAGCCATGGGCGTCCCAAGACTGGCACGAGACTTGCTTGTCTTCTCCTGGGTCGATGTTGAGTCGTTGTAGATGGCGTAAAGTCATCCTGAGGTGAATAATGGGGCGTTTGGGTCTTTATATCTCGGCCCAAACGTCCTGGGGTTAGTGGAAATTCGGCCTAGCAAAGGGTTAATTCGGCCTGGGGGAACTTGGGCCTAATCCGGATTGAATCTGCTCCCTGCCGAGCTAATTCATAGCCCAGCCGGGTTACAAAGCGGCCCAGCCGGGGTGGCTCTCATTCGGCCTGGAGGGGAGATCCTGCGTTGGGCCGAGATGGCCGAAGCCGGCCCATCCGGGAGAGGCGGTTGGGTCGATGGAGCCTGCTGGCGCGCTAGCGTCCTCGCGGTGGGCCGAATCTGGCCCACCCGGGGGATGCGGACGTCACGACACGGAACGTCGCTTGGCGGGAGCAGACGGAGCGAGTCCCTGGCGGAGTGTTGGCGGGAGCAGGTGGCGTCGGCGGAAGTTGATTCGGCGGGAGCGACGAGGTGGGCGAGATGACGCTGGAGACCCGCGGTGGGCCGACTTTGGCCCAGGTCGGCCCATCCGGGGTGGGGGCATTTTGGCTGGAGCTTATCAGAGTAAGTGAGATGGGCCGAACCAGAGATAATTCGGCCCAGTGTCTCCGAATTTATGTTAATTCGGACTGATATGTTGTTTAGGCCTAGAAAGATTCAATGGGGACTGGACCGAATTACTTTTAGCTCGGCCCAGTCTGGTTTCCTCCTTTATCTCTTTCTATTTAGCTTTTATATTTACATCAAGCATCCTTTTGGTATACATGTCTCTTATTGACTTATTTATAGACCAACTCTGGGGTACCTGGGGTTATATCCCCGACAATATCACTCCCATCATCTCTACTGAATCATATTCTAATATATGTTGTTCATCAATGTTGAGTAATTAACTATTGATTCACCAGTTCTTAATCTATCAATTCTTGACCTATCAACTCTTGTCCTTATCATAGCATTCAATTAGGTCCGATAAAGAAAGAAGTAAGAAGAGGTAAGTAGTAATCCTAGTTTTAGATATCATCTTTAGGATGGGAGTGTTGGAAGTGAATAAGAACCATGTGATAACTGATGGAGTTAACTCACTCCTGAAATGATAGAAGAGTTATTTGGAATATATATTTGTATGGTAACAAAGAGGATCATAAGGATAAATATTGAAGTTAGTTACCAGGAGTAATCCTATTGGTTCAAGTAGGAATAATCAATGAATGACATCTCTTAATCCAATAGAGATATTCATAAGATAATTATATACAATTGTAATGTTATAATGATAAAGCCTTGATTAGCCAACTGGAAACCTCAGCATAAATGATCAAGGGATTATAATGATCATACTGAAGTCACTAAGAGTGAAAGATTATATCATGTATAAGTGACATTGGTGGATAGAATATGATTAAACCCTAGTATAGATCTATCATTCTAGATTAGTCATGACAAGTCACATTAATATAATGTGAGGTTGGAGTATGAGTTACTGGAGTTAAGTTAAGATAAGATATTGTGAATAAGATGTTGCTAGAGAAGCATTAAGTTGTTGAAGTAGTTCCTCTTAGAGAATATTAAACACTTGAAGGAAGCAGAAATTGATATATACATCAAGATTGGATGATTAAGGAAGAGTATGAATGGAGTTAGAAGTAACTACTTGTTGGATTGGAGGTTATCAGCAATAGAGTAGTTGGTCTGACTCAGTATAGGAATGAGAATATTAAGAAAACCTTCAGTGACAAGCTTCTAAGATTTATAAGTAAGATTACAAAGTAATGTGTGAAGTAAGAGAATAATTATTCAAATGGATTTGGAGTTATTAGAAGCATTCTAGAAGTGGGAGATATTCATATGAGGACAGTATTTAGAGCTTTAGTGTCAAGCTCGTTGGATTTACAAATGGATTTAGGAGGAGAATTTATTGATAAGAGTATTCTTGTGAAGTAAAGCTCATCATGTTAACACATGATGATGGACATGAAGGAGTAGTATATCTAGGAAATAAATTCCTTAATTAAAAGTCTAGAATTATGAAGGATAGAAGCTAGGAATTCTTGGTAAACACTCAACCTTAAATCTATAATCAAATTTAATATCTATCTCGTCTGTTGGATCAATCATCTTATTTCCCAATGCCTTATAGGAATATTTTCCTATAGAAAATCACTTAAGAATATCTTGCCACTTCAAAACATTAAAATCATATGTGCCCAGAAACTATAATTATCAATTCTATCTCTTAAGCCATCCTAGTGATTAACCCCACTATTGTATTTTGGATGGTGATATCATTCAAGAACACAAGCATGAAGACCATATGATTTAACCATTAAATTCTATCCATGCCTATAGAAGAATATGAGTGTATTAAGTTTCCTACAAACTTATGGTAAGTATTGACAATTTGAATCCTAACTCTTATGTTGATTATAATAAAATATAAACCTTAGTATTTCCTAGATTCATGGGAATGATATTAACCATATTGATTCCTTAGAATATCATGCATCAAATAATGATATAGGATCATTATATATAAAAGTTTCCCTCCAAACTATAAGTTAACTAGAAGTAAGTTTTATAATTAAATAAGGAAATATCATATAATAAATCCATGGTTTATTATGGAAAGAATATTCATCACAAAGCTTATTACAAAATAGTAAAAGGTAAAGTACTTATAAAAAGAAAATAAAGGAACTATAACATTACATAATAAAAGCACCCAAAATGAATCTAAGTACACTTCATTATTACTGCAGATATTTAACAAATAAAGTTTACAAAGAAAGTTGTAAACAAATTGTTAAATACAAGAATAGAAATGAAAACAGAAAATAGAAAAAAAAATCTTGGGGGAAAAGAAAAATGCAACCAGGCCGCAGCCCATCTCTCCTCTCCATTATCTACCGCCCACGTGCAGCCCGCTTTGGCCCAATAGCAAGCCCAGCTCGTCACCACAATGACTGACGGCTAGGACGCTGCCAGGGATCCCGAGTTGAGACAGAATGTTTTCTAGTGGGTTTTCTGCAAAATTGCGGTCGTCGTCTTCCTCGCCTACTGGAAGCACCTCGATGGTCGTCTCTTCGCCGTCCGTCGTCGTCGCGATGCCCGCAGACGCCAAGATCCGCGTCGCTGTTGTTCGTTGCCTATAAGAAGACCACCATCGCGCCGGAGAGCCTTATCTTCTTATCCTCCCTATTTTCCTCTCTGCCCGAACCCTAGCTCTGGTCAGAGACGTCCGTCGCCGATGTTTCCAGTCATCCCGAGCCTCGCCGTGATGTCAAGAAGCTTTGCCTCATTTGACTCTGTCGTTTGCCCCGGTCAGTGCGAGCCGAAGGAGCCTCGAGCGCTGTAATTGGCACCTCCGTCCCGAACTCCGGTCGCTGCCCTCGTCGTTGATTTCGGCTACCCCGAGTCTTCCCAAGCCCACCAACAGCATCCTGGTGAGCTCACGGTGCTCTGGCACCTCTCTGTTGCTTTCCTTTCTTCCTCTGTAGTGCCTGCATCGCACACCTCTGTCCGCCACCGCAGATGCTCGTCGGAGCTAGTGCTCCGGTGACCATTCCGGGGCGGCGCGGCCATAGTTCAACTCGCCATCGCGCGCTCTTTCTAATGCACCTAGCCACAGCTCCGCGCACGCAACGAATCCATGGATTCTGTCATGATCTGAGGATCATCCATGGATGATGTCAGCGTGACATCACGCAGATGTCATATTGCTATTTTTATCATTTTAGAAATTGTGTTAATGTTTTGTGTAATAAATAAAACATTATAGATGTCATGGCAAAGGCCCCACCAGTCACTGACTCGGCCTAGGTGTGTGTGCGGTATAAAAAGGTCATTGTCTATTTAGAAAATAAATAAAACAATATACATTCAAACACAAAGAAATTCCAGAAATTAAATAAAATGATTAAACCTTAGAAATTCAATAACTTTTGTTTTATAATTCAGAAAAAAATTGTTTAATATATGAAAATTTTCAGAAAAATAAAATCTATAATATAACCTTATTATCAAACATTGTTAAATGATCACAAAAATTCATATTTGAATGATCACAAAAATTTATATTTAAATGATCACAAAAATAACCTTATTATTTAAATTATTATTATTTAATAAAGATTTTAAAGTAATAAAACTTTGAAAATTCATATTTAAATATTAGTAAGTGATAAAATACAAATAATATATCAAAATTCTTAGAAAAATAAGAACTAAAATTTAATACTATAATCATGTATTATTATATCACTTAACTAAATATTTTTTATTCATTAAGTGTTTATAAAATAATAAACCTTGTAAAAATCATATCTTATTATTTATAAATCACAAAAATAAATGTAACATACCAAAATGATCACAAAAATAATACCTACATGTTAAAAATAAAATATTTAACTTTTGAGGTAAATAAAAATTAAACACTTTAATAACTTGAATTTAAACCTATTTCCTTAGTTGATAATTCATATAAGGGTAAATAAAAATTGCTAATATTTCTAAAATTTGCCAATTGAGTCTAAAAAGTAGTATTAGTCTTAAATATTGATAATACGAAGTCAAAATGGTTCGATACATTTTAAATACAATTTTATTGGATTATCATTCAATCATAAATGTAGATTATTTCTAAAAAGATCCTTATCAAATATAAAATCTTCAAGAATAATTTGTGACTAAATAAAATCTTTTCCATTACTTCAACCACAAGTTTATAAACATATCAAAACACTATAGTGAATCCATAAGTAGTTAAGTAATATTATTTCCTTGTTTATAAACTATAACCACTCATTTGTAAAAAGGTAAATGATTCTATTCCATTATAATATTGGAAAAAACACTACTCAAATAAAAGTAGTACCATCCCTAGTTAACTTTGAAGAAACATTATGAAAAGAACAAAGTAGAAATACCATTAGCATTAGATCTTAAGTCCATGAATGTTCTTAAAGTTAACTTTAGTCTACAGGATTTTAAATATAATGCTAAAGACTTCATTATATGTTTTATAGTTAACTTTGGTCTATTTTAATTAAGAAGTAAAGCATATCAAATACAAACTATCCAGGCAAGTGTAAACAACATCAATCACATTCTATCAATCATATTCTAAAAGCTATCAGGATTGCTTAAACCTTAGTAAAGAAACCTTTTCTTCAAATGTTATTCTTTCTGCCACTTCGACCAACAAATCTAAAGTTAATATCTTTAAATCTTAACAAATAAATTCAAGGACTTTCATCGTAGTGAATACATGACAATTAATCATAATCACATTGCTTTAAACTTTATTTGTATACTCCCTCTGTCCTAAAATACCCTGCATTCTGGTTTAGTCAAAGTCAAACTTTATAAAGTTTGGTAGAGTATATAGAAAAAACTATAAACATCTATAGCACCGAATGTATATATTATGAAAATATATTTTATGACGATTCTAATGGTACTTATTGTAACTACCTCGGTGAATTACCCTCCTAGATACAAGCCTGGATGAGCGGAAATGGTTGAAATAGTACGGTGGGGCCCAAAAGCCACTCACGGGTAGACCTTTCGGCCGTCCCAACCATTTCCAGTCATCGGGACAAGTACGGGCGGCGTAATCGGCAGGCGAAGGGATCAACTACATACACAAGTGAGTATGTATGCAAGCCACCATACAATAGTACATCAAAGCCACACCATCTAGAAAGAAAGGAAATATAGCAACGCCATACGACAAGATTCAAATGATCTAGATAGATATAATATTTTAGGATATTTCCTCATACATCACACATCAGAGTATCAGGCGGAAGCGGCAAACAAGGTCCGAGTACGGATAAGAAGCAAATCGGCATAATATGCCCAGAAATAAGCACATCCCGTCCATAGATCTCACGGATCCCCGTTCCCGGAATCTCTACACCGAACGATCGTTGCCCACATCATCAGTCTCTTCCACCCAGTATCCGTCCTGCGAGTGTACCTGTTCATCTGAACCAATAATTTATCGTGTGAGACCCTAAGGGTGCTCAGCAAGTCTTTATGCCTCTAAAGGGGACACAACCTGGGGTGACGCAATTGCAGCAAAAGATAAACCCTAACAGTTCTATAGATAAACGCTAACCATCCGCCTAACCAAAGATAGACGGATGTCCGTGAATTAATGACAACAGTTATAACAGTAATATCCACAGATCCATCCTCCTCCTCGATTACCAACGAGGAAGCGGACGAACAACCCCCCATCCGTTGGCAATTTTATTAACCATTCCATGAGTGTTGCACTATTTACTAGTCAATTACTTAGTCAGATTAAAGCGGTACTTTATTTATGCTTGTCTATGATCGAGAAACTGTGCTCCAAGTCGTCCATAACCGCGGACACGGCTTTCAGAAAGTTTTACCCTGCAGGGGTGCACAAATAGCAACACACACTCGATCAACCTCGGAAAAACCAAATCAAAACCCAACGAGGCCTTCACGACAAAGCAATCACAGGATTCGGAAATATTTCAGGGGGCCACCCCTTAAGCAGACCCGCAACAAAGCCGGCCGGCTCCGAGACGGACTCAAGGTTGTGGGGACGGCTGTAAACGACTGGGAACCCAAAACTGGGCTTGTCGATACCGCGAAATTGTGCCACGATCCTAAACAGTACAGGTGCTCCTCGCACAATATTAAATAAAGCAGTAAAGCATGGCATAAGTACAGGACAGTAAATAAAACCTCAAACTAGTTTGTGGCCCCAAGAAATAAGACGGAATCAAGCTTTGGCTCAGGGGGTCCCATAAGCCTCCCGGATGTGGATAGCGCGAATAATCAAGGAACAGGAATCAAGTACTCGGGGTCCTACGGGACACAAGTGAGCAGGAAAAACCAAATAGCAGATGTTGCCCACCGGTGCCACTTTCATTAGTTATCCCATTACTACTCAGGTTAAGTTGTTTAGGTACCTCGTTATCCATCAGACTCTCACATACCCTACACATGCTGTTCTACGACTCGCATGGCTCAAACAACTCCTGTAGTAATGGCTCATGGGACGGAGGAACAATCTTGGTGGGGTTTAAATGTAAAGGCTATGCAATACTTGGGATTCAGTTTAATGCAATCGGGACTCAATGATGCAAGAATAAGATAGAGGCAATAGGTACTGTATGTATGCAAGCATGTGGTAGTGCTTGCCTGGCAACTCAGTTGAAGCGAGAGACGGATCTGGGTAGTGCTCCTGGTTCTCTTGATATATCCCCTGCTCAGTGTCTATTCGAAGAAGAACCAAACAAACAAGGGCCAACATGAATAAAATGCACAAGCATAGGAATAAAATGCGTCAAGCAAACAATCATGCCATGATGAATGGTGCACAAGTTGCATGGCAATAATGTAGCATGGCATGGGTGAGGTGTAGAATACCAGAAATAACATTTTTATTGGGTTTTGGTCACATTTTATTGTCATAATAGTTGCTGTATACTCTATATTTATATGATGCATGCTGCAATATTTACATGGATAGCATAAACAGAAAGGTCTCGTCGAGCTGATCATTTTAGACATATCATTTGCTTAATTCGGAGTTATAAATCCAAAGTTATTAATTAATTAAGGTGAATGGCATTTTATTGTAATTTAATTCAACTTGAAATTTAAAGTGTTCAAATAATATTTTGAATGGCATATTTGAAATCCTCACATATTTGGAATTATGAATTTAAATTTATTAAAAGTCAAAATTATTAATTAGGGTCAAAGTCAAAGGTTTGACTAGATAGAGTCAAACTTGGTCAAATTCGAAAACATGGTTGAATTCATATTTGGAAAACATTTACTTTTCATTTTGAAAGTTTTTACAAATTCGAGTTATTTCAAAAGATATGAATTTAATTAGATTTAAACATTTACTGAATTTTATTTGATTTCAGAAAACTCGGGCGACTTTTCTCACTCGGGGACATTCTACCCCCCGTCATTGACATGTGGGCCAGAGGGCGAGAAGGGCCACCGCGCGTGAGCGGCCGACGCGGCGCTGACACGTGTGCACGGCGGGGATCGCGGGTTGAGGCTGGAAAACTCTGGGAGCCTTTTTACAAAAAGCATCTGACGCTGAATGTGGGTCCAGGGGGACTGCGGTCTAGGAAAAGAAAAACGCAGGGCGGTAAGCGGAAAAGGGCGGCCGCGGTACTGTTTTTCTTCCACGTGCGCAGCGAGCGAGCGTTTGCGCGACAGAGGACGGTCGCGTCGCACGGGGGCTCGATCCCGCGACCTGGGGCTTGCGCTTGGCGGCGGCTGCCGCTGCGGTGGGTAGGGGTTGTCGTTTGGTAAGGGAGGCGCGGCTAGATAGGGTCTGCGCGGAGCGCGTGCGTGCAGACGCCATCGAGCGGCGGCGCGCGCAGGCTGCTCGACAAAACTACCGGCGCGAACGGGAAGCGGCGCAGGATCTAGGCATGTCTAGGAAGTTCGTGGGATCACCGTGATGGCGTCGGTGCAGGAGGATCGGCTCGAGGCGGTCACGATCGGCGGCGAGGCTGGCGCACCGGCGGCTAGGGTTTGCGTCGGGTGGTAGCGGTGTCCTTCGGGTCCAGGGCTCCTCCTCCTCGCTGGAGCGTGCAGGGCGAAGCAGGGGAACGCTGAAACCCTAGCTCCTCGCCCGCCTCCTGGATCGGTGTGTACGAGAGTGAGCCGATGGTGGTGGCCGGCGTCGGAGTATGGCGGCGGTGGAGAAAGAGGGAGAAGAGGAGAGGCGAGGCAGGGCCTCTAGGGAGATCTGGGAGAGGCCAGAGGTAGGAAGGGAGGTAGATAAGGACGGGTGAGGTGGGGATGGCGTGGGGGAGGGGAAGGTGGCTTCGGCCACCTTTTTCCTTTCCACCCTCACGTGCTTGCGCGGCCAGGCATGGGCAGGGGAGGGGGCTGCCAGGTGGGGGCGTCGTGAGTGCAAAGAGGCAGGGCAAGCTCGGCTGGTGGGGCCCTTGTGGCATAGAGAGGAAAAAGAGAGGGGGAAGATGGCGTCGGGTTAGAGCTAGGGCTAGAGGGGAGAGAGGTAGGGCTCGGCTAGGGTTTTGTTTGGGTGGGTAGCTAGGGGGTATGGTGGGGGCCAGCTAGGAGGGAGAGAGAGGCCGAGAGAGAGGGGGGTTAGGGCTTAAGCATGCAAACATCATCACACGTGGATGGGGATGGTTTAGAGAGGGGGTAGGGTTTAGGGTTAGATGGGGTATGGTCATTAGGGGGTAGGTTTTAGAGATAGCTAGAGAGGTAGAGAGAGGAGGGGTGAGGTTGAGTGTTTGACAAGTCAAAGCAAGATCAAGCAAAGGAAAAGAGTGATCCATGCAAAAGAAAACAACTAAAATTTAAATGACAAGCAAAAAGGTGGTACTTGCATGGCTCAAGCTAGATCAAGCAAAAGAAGGAGAGAGAGATGAGAGAAAGACCCACTCCAAGACTTTCAAATAAAAACCAAATGACTAGATGTGGTGGTTCTGCATGGCCCATGCAATAATAAATGCCATGTATTCATATTGTGAAAACAACATCAAATCACATGGCATTATTCCATGCATTCCCAAAAGGTGGAATAAGGCCAAGCAAAAAGGGACTAGTATTGGATCCACCCAACCCACATGAGCTAGGTAAACTCAAATAAATTCCAGCTCATATTAATTGGATGGTGGAATTATAAGGTGGTGAAGAAAGGTGGTGGAGTTTAATAAAGATATGCCCCCAACTCAACTTGGGCATTTAACAATATATCAAGAACCAAATACAATATCAAGAGGCAACTACAATTAATAATGTATATGAGACAAGAACCAAAACACAAGGGTTTTATATGATGCTCAAATGCAAGGTGGCATGATGACATGAGCATGATATGATGATGAAGCAACAAATATATGTAGGAAGGGGCCATTTTATTACTAGATCCAGTAGCATTACAGTTGTTAGACAAATGGGATGCTACACTTATGTTGTATGATAGGTGTACATAAATTTTTCAATATGTTTGGTAAAACTTTACAAAGTTTGACCTTGACTAAACCCATAATGCAAGGTATTTCAAGACAGAGGGAGTACTTAGGATTGTTAACACTTAACCTCCTTACAAATGTCATTACTTGTAAAGTAAAATGTGAAGATAGAACAATTCTTATATAAGCAGTCTTTGAGTAGCATTCCACATTTGGGTATCTTATTATTGTATGATACTATAATTACATATTGTTTCACACACACTCACAAGCCTTAATAAGAAGCACAAATGTGAAACTTATCTAAAAGTATAACACATTTTACAGGAACCATTTCCAGCATCCAAACCCTAGATCGACGCTTATTCCGGGGATTCGAGTTTATCAAATTGCATTACATTACTATGCACAATAGCATCTTGCTTGTTTAAACATCAGTCCTTATCAGACCAATGATGCTGATTTCAGATATTGGATCTTATATTGTCTCGAAGACTGTGAGTGCATAATCTTGCAATCACAAAAGTCAAGTCCACACTTGCTCATGTCCTTTGGTTATTTTCTGTAAAGTATTTTGCAAATCCAGTGGTGTCATCACCTGCATTTTAAAAAGGTCAGATAACACTATTTTCATAATAATGTGATTATAGGTTATTTACCATGAGGTAATAACCTACTATGAAAGTTCTGGTGGTAAAGGAACATATTATCTAGGACTTAACAACCAATGTCACCAGTGATTCTTGCGCTGTATATCACGATTTAACCATGAGATTTGGAATGGGACAGAGAAGTCAGGTGTATCTTCTTCCTCTCGCATGTAGCCGGATGTGCAGGTTGTGGCTGTTATCCTCGTATAGTGCATTTAATTGGTAATTCGTAGAGGATATGCATCATATGGGTGGGAACCCTCAATATCCCATGATAGTTCTGGCATCTAACGGTCTGTACAAACCATTGTCGTAATTCAATGGGTGGGCATGAAGTTGTTGGAGATATGCCCTAGAGGCAATAATAAATGTAGTTATTATTATATCTTTGTGTTTATGATAAATGTTTACATTCATGCTATAATAGTATTAACAAGGAAACATTGATACTTGTGTGATTTGTAAACTTAAATTGAAGTCCCTAGTATAGCCTCTATACTTCACTAGCTTGTTGGTTGATAGATGATTGTGGTTTCCCTATCATGAAAATTGAGATGTTATCAACAACAAGATCATATCGTTAGGAGAATGATATGGTGGACATACTCCTATAGATAAGCGTAGCATAAAGATCAAGTCATTTCAATAGTTCAATTGCTATATGCTTTCTGATACATAGTAACCTAATTCCTTCGACCATGAGATCATGCATATCACCTTTACCGGATGGATGCTTTGATGACATCAAACACCACACCGTAACTGGGTGGCTATAAAGGTGGCATTGAGTGTTCGGAAAGTATTGGTTGAGACACATGGATCAAGAGTGGGATTTGTCCATCCATATGACGGATAGATATACTCTGGGCCCTCTCGGTAGAATGTCATCCAATTAGCTTGCAAGCATGTGACTGGCTCACAAGGTATCACATATCACGGGAACGAGAAAAGAGTACTTATCGGTAACGAGGTTGAACTAGGTATGCAGAGATACCGACGATCATAACCTCGGATAAGTAAACTATCGTGAGACAAAGGGAAATTGGTATCGTATGTAAGTGGTTCATTCGATCGCAAAGTAATCGTAGAAATATGTGGGAGCCATATGAATTTCCAGATTCCTCTATTGGTTATTGTTCGGAGAAGTGTCTCGATCATGTCCGCATAATTCACGAACCGTAGGGAGACACACTTAAGGATTCGACGTTGATTGAGTAGTTATGGTATTATGAGAAAGAGACCGAATGTTGTTCGGAGTCTCGGATGGGATCCGGAATATCACGAGGTGATCCGGAATGGTCCGGAGAATAAGATTCATATAAGGAAAGTCCCGTTTCGGAGTTGCAGAATGATTCCGGTGTTTTCATCGGGAATGTTCTAGAAGGTTCCGGAATGTCCGGCACTCCGGGGGGGGAGGGTACATGAATGTGTTATATCAAAGTTGGTATGATTGCATCATGTACTAAGTGTCATCGCTGTCCGAAATAAAGGGTTAATTCAAATCCTAGTTTGAAAAGTCAAACGGCTAGTTTGAAAAGTCAAACTGCCAGTTTTCGGAAAGAGGAGAAGGAGGATTGGTGGAGGCCGACTTGGGGGAGGAGTCCCCTTGGCCGGCGCGCCACCCAAGGCCGACTTGGGGAGGGACTCCTCCCCTTGGCCGCTGGCCCCTCCCATCTATATAAGGAGGGGCAGGGCTCCCCTCCTAGAACACACAAGTTCCTATCTTCTACCTCCGGTTTAGAGCCGTTTCGGTTTAGAGCTTCTAATTGCTTTAGCCTTCGGTTTAGAGCCTTCTAATTGGTTTAGAGCCTTCTAATTGGTGTGTCTAATTACTAGACCACTAATAGCCCCTCTCATACTCCACCATACTCGCTCCGGCTTAAGGCGAAGCCCTGCGGGATCTCCCCTCTACTTCCGGTACCACGCCGTTGTGCTGCCGGAATCGCGAGGAGAGTGCTACAACCTCCGCTGCCTGCTGGAACAAGGGAGAGGAAGGTCTTCGTCGAGTACCGAACGTGTGACCGACTGCGGGAGCGCTGCCGGAACGTGGCGCCGGAAGGATCGTCTACACGATCTTGAGATCGGAAAGAGTACGACTACATCACCCACGAGAATCCGCTCTCGTTAAACACTTTGGAATTTTCGAGGGTAAGTTATTCCATCGACTCGTTGCTACAATCTAGTAGATAGATCTTGGCTTGTTGGTTTGTATGCGATAGAAATTTTTTGTTTTCCATGCTACGAAACCCTACAGTGGTATCAGAGCCGTGTCTATATGTAGATCTGTTGCACGAGTAGAACACAATGGTCATTGTGGGCGTTGATGCTTTTATTGTCGATTGCTTCTTGTGTACTTTGCATCTTGCGGTATGTTGGGATGAAGCGGCCCGGGCTAACCTTACATGACCTCGTTCATGAGACTTGCTCCACGCTTGACATGCAACTTGTATTGCATAAGTGGCTTTGCGGGTGCCTGTTTCTCCTAGCATAGTTAAGATCCAATTTACAACGGGTGATTAACAATACTAGTATCAATGTTGTGGTTCATGTTCGTAAGTTAGAGCGACACTTATAGAAAGCCCCAAACCACGTAAAATATGCAAAGAAAGTAGAGGCGTCTAACTTTGTTTTGCAGGGGTGTGCAGTGATGTGATGTGGCCATGATTGTGATTATATTTGATGTATGCAATGTTCCTTATTGTAAGTTGGCAACCGGCAGGAGCCATATGGTTGTCTTTATTTTATGTTAAGACCCGCGTGTCTATTCAAAGTAGTTGTAATAGTTGAGACCGGTGGACGACAACCATGGAGAGGCGTCATTGACCTTGATGCAATGCCGGTGATGATGGAGATCATGTTCGTGGTTGAAGATAGAGATCGGAAGCACGAAGAAGAAAGGCCATATCATATCACATATATATATTGAATTGCATGTGATGTTAATCCTTTATGCATCTTGTATTGCTTAGTAGACGACGGTAGCATTATAAGATGATCCCTCATGCACATGAATTTCAAGTCATAAAGTGTTCACCCTTAGTTAGCACCGTTGCTAAAGCTTGTTGTTTCGAAGCACCACGTGATGATCGGGTGTGTTAGATTCCGCAAGTGTATACAACGTGGGCAACCCAGATTTGCTCATGCGGAAACTAAGGTTTGATCTTGACGAGCCTAGCATGTACAGACATGGTCTCGGAACACGGATCACCGAAAGGTAAAGCATGAATCATATAGTAGATATGATGAACATGACGATTGTTCGCCATTGAAACCATATCAACTCTCGTGATGATCGGTGTTGATGTGGTGGATTTGGTTCGTGTGATCACAAAAACAATGTGAGGGATATTGTTTTGAGTGGGAGTTCACCTAGATTAACTTTATTAATTAATTTGAACTCAATTTGTCATAAACTTAGTCTAAACCATTGCAAATATGTTGTAGATCAATGGCAGCCCCTACCATCAATTTTAATGCGTTCCTAGAGAAAGAAAAGTTGAAAAACAATGGAAGCAACTTCGCGGATTGGTTCCGCAATTTGAGGATTGTCCTCACAGCTGGTAATTTGACCTATGTGCTGGATGCACCGCTGGGTGACCCACCTGCAGATGATGCTCCCGATGAAGTAAAGAATGTTTACCTCGCTCGGAAGAATCAGTACTCCATAGTTCAGTGTGCTATCTTGTATGGTTTGGAATCGGAGCTTCAGAAAAGGTTTGAGGATTCAGACCCATATGATATTGTCGAGGATCTCAAATTGATTTTTGAGACTCATGCGGCAATTGAAAGCTATGAGGCTTCTGAAAAGTTCTTTAACTGCAAGATGGAAGAAGTCAGCTCCGTCAGTGAGCATGTGCTTAAGATGTCTGGGCACGCAAACAAACTTCAAAGTTTGGGTATAGTGATTCCTAATGCTTTGGGGATTTACCGTGTCCTCCAATCACTACCACCAAGTTACAAGAACTTTGTGATGAACTACAACATGCAGAACATGAATAAGACGTTGCCAGAACTCTTTGCCATGTTGAAATCTGCAGAAGTGGAGATCAAGAAAGAGCACCAAGTGTTGTTGGTCAATAAGACCACCAAATTCAAGAAAGGCAAGTCTAAGCAAAAGGGACACTTCAAGAAGGGTGGTAAGAAAGTTACCACGCCGGCGAAGAAGACCAAGGCTGGACCTAAGCCTGATACTAAGTGCTTTTACTGCAAGGGAGAAGGTCACTGGAAGCGGAATTGCCCAAAGTACTTGGCGGATTTGAAGAACGGCAACATCAAGAAGAAAGGTATATCTGATATACATGTTATTGATGTGTATCTCACTAGTACTCGTAGTAGTGCCTGGGTATTTGATACTGGTTCGGTTGCTCATATTTGTAACTCGAAACAGGTGCTGCAGAATAAACGGAAGCTAGCGAAGAGCGAGGTGACGATGCGCGTGGGAAATGGATCAAAGGTTGATGTGATCGCGGTCGGCACGCTACCCCTTCATCTACCATCGGGATTAGTTATATACTTAAATAATTGTTATTTGGTGCCTGCGTTGAGCATGAACATTATATCGGGATCTTGTTTATTGCGAGACGGTTACTTGTTTAAGTCCGAGAATAATGGTTGTTCGATTTATATGAGTAATATGTTTTATGCACATGCACCTTTGATAGATGGTCTATTCTTATTGAATCTCGATAGTGGAAATACACATATCAACAACATTGAGGCTAAACGTTTGAAATCAAGCGATAATTCGACCTATATGTGGCACTGTCGTCTTGGTCACATTGGAGTGAAACGTATGAAGAAACTCCATTCCGATGGACTTCTTGAATCACTTGAAAGATGCGAAGCATGTCTGATGGGTAAAATGACTAAGACTCCATTTTCTGGTATGATGGAGCGAGCTACGGACTTATTGGAAATCATACATACCGATGTGTGTGGTCCAATGAGTGTAGCATCGCGCGGTGGTTATCGTTATGTTCTTACCTTCACGGATGACTTGAGTAGATATGGGTATATCTATTTCATGAAACATAAGTCCGAAACTTTTGAGAAGTTTAAGGAGTTTCAAAGTGAGGTAGAGAATCAACGTAACAAGAAGATTAAATTTCTACGTTCTGATCGTGGAGGTGAATATCTAAGTTACGAGTTTGGCGAGCATTTGAAGAAATGCGGAATACTTTCACAATTGACACCGCCGGTAACACCACAGAGTAATGGTGTGTCCGAACGTCGTAATCGAACTCTCTTAGATATGGTTCGTTCTATAATGTCACTTACAGATTTACCGCTATCATTTTGGGGTTATGCATTAGAAACAGCCGCATTCACTTTAAATAGGGCACCGTCTAAATCCGTTGAAACGACACCGTATGAATTATGGTTTGGGAAGAAACCTAAATTGTCGTTCCTTAAAGTTTGGGGATGCGAAGCCTATGTAAAGAAGTTACACCCGGACAAGCTTGAACCCAAAGCGGAAAAATGCGTCTTCATAGGATACCCGAAGGAAACTATTGGGTATACCTTCTATCATAGATCCGAAGGCAAGATCTTCGTTGCCAATAATGGATCCTTTCTAGAGAAGGAATTTCTCTCGAAAGAAGTGACTAGAAGGAAAGTAGAACTCGACGAGGTTGTCGAACCTTCTCTCAAAATTGCGAGTAGCGCAGCACCGGAAGAAGTTCCTGTGGTGCCTGCACCAATAAGAGAGGAAGCTAATGATGGTGATCATGAAACTTCGGTTGAAGTTGCTACAGAGCCTCGGAGGTCAACAAGAACTCGTACCACTCCAGATTGGTATGATTCCGTTATGAATGTCATGTTGGTGGACAACACCGATGACCCCGAGACATATGAGGAAGCGATGATGAGCCCAGATTCCAATAAATGGCAAGAAGCCATGAAATCCGAGATTGGATCCATGTACGAAAACCAATTATGGACTTTGGTGGACTTACCGGATGGCCGAAAGGCCGTCGAGAACAAATGGATTTTCAAGAAGAAAACAGATGTTGATGGTAATGTTACTGTCTATAAAGCTCGACTTGTCGCAAAAGGGTTTCGACAAATTCAAGGAGTTGACTACGATGAGACTTTCTCACCAGTAGCGAAGCTAAAGTCTGTGAGGATTATGTTAGCAATCGCTGCATATTGTGATTATGAGATATGGCAGATGGATGTCAAAACAGCATTCCTCAATGGAGACATTGATGAAGAGTTGTATATGATGCAACCCAAAGGTTTTGTCGATCCTAAAGATGCTAACAAGGTATGCAAACTTCAACGGTCCATCTATGGATTGAAGCAAGCATCCCGAAGTTTGAATCAACGTTTTGATAAGGTAATCAAAAGTTTTGGTTTTATACAAACTTATGGAGAAGCTTGTATTTACAAGAAAGTGAGTGGGAGCTCTGTAGCATTCTTAATACTATATGTGGATGACATATTATTGATTGGGAATGATGTAGACCTTCTTAATAGTGTCAAGGAATATTTGAATAATAGTTTTTCAATGAAGGATCTTGGCGAAGCAGCTTACATATTAGGCATAAAGATTTACAGAGATAGATCGAAACGCCAAATATCATTGTCACAGAGTACATATTTGGACAAAGTTCTAAAGAGGTTTGGAATGGAAGAAAGCAAGAAAGGGTTCTTGCCCATGTTGCCCAATACGACCTTGAGTAAAACTCAAAGTCCGACATCGGCAGAAGATAGAGAAAGGATGAGCAAGACTCCCTATGCCTCAGCCATAGGATCTCTAATGTATGCCATGCTATGTACTAAACCCGACATTGCATATGCTGTTAGTTTAACTAGCAGATATCAAAGTGATCCAGGAGTGGATCATTGGACAGCGGTCAAAAACATCCTTAAGTACTTGAGAAGAACTAAGGATATGGTTCTTTCTTATGGAGGTGATGAACAGCTCGTTGTTAATGGTTACACCGATGCTAGTTGGAACACCGATCCTGATGATTCTAAATCACAATCCGGATACGTATTTATTTTGAATGGTGCAGCAGTTAGCTGGAGGAGTGCAAAGCAAAGCGTTGTGGCGAGATCTTCAACTGAATCGGAATACATGGCTGCTTCGGAGGCTTCACAAGAAGCGATATGGATGAAAGAGTTCATTACAGAGCTGGGTGTGGTTCCTAGTGCGTTGGACCCAATGTCTATCTACTGTGATAACATGGGTGCCATAGCCAATGCGCAAGAACCAAGGTCACACAAGAAGCTGAAGCATATCAAGCTGCGTTTTCACGCTATTCGAGAACATATCCAGGATGGGGATATAAAGATTTGCAAAGTACACACAGATCTGAATGTGGCGGATCCGTTGACTAAACCTCTCCCGAGGGCAAAACATGACCAACACCAAACTGCCATGGGTGTTCGGTATATTACCATGTAATCTAGATTAGATGACTCTAGTGCAAGTGGGAGACTGTTGGAGATATGCCCTAGAGGCAATAATAAATGTAGTTATTATTATATCTTTGTGTTTATGATAAATGTTTACATTCATGCTATAATAGTATTAACAAGGAAACATTGATACTTGTGTGATTTGTAAACTTAAATTGAAGTCCCTAGTATAGCCTCTATACTTCACTAGCTTGTTGGTTGATAGATGATTGTGGTTTCCCTATCATGAACATTGAGATGTTATCAACAACAAGATCATATCGTTAGGAGAATGATATGGTGGACATACTCCTATAGATAAGCGTAGCATAAAGATCAAGTCATTTCAATAGTTCAATTGCTATATGCTTTCTGATACATAGTAACCTAATTCCTTCGACCATGAGATCATGCATATCACCTTTACCGGATGGATGCTTTGATGACATCAAACACCACACCGTAACTGGGTGGCTATAAAGGTGGCATTGAGTGTTCGGAAAGTATTGGTTGAGACACATGGATCAAGAGTGGGATTTGTCCATCCATATGACGGATAGATATACTCTGGGCCCTCTCGGTAGAATGTCATCCAATTAGCTTGCAAGCATGTGACTGGCTCACAAGGGATCACATATCACGGGAACGAGAAAAGAGTACTTATCGGTAACGAGGTTGAACTAGGTATGCAGAGATACCGACGATCATAACCTCGGATAACTAAACTATCGTGAGACAAAGGGAAATTGGTATCGTATGTAAGTGGTTCATTCGATCGCAAAGTAATCGTAGAAATATGTGGGAGCCCTATGAATTTCCAGATTCCTCTATTGGTTATTGTTCGGAGAAGTGTCTCGATCATGTCCGCATAATTCACGAACCGTAGGGAGACACACTTAAGGATTCGACGTTGTTTGAGTAGTTATGGTATTATGAGAAAGAGATCGAATGTTGTTCGGAGTCTCGGATGGGATCCGGAATATCACGAGGTGATCCGGAATGGTCCGTAGAATAAGATTCATATAAGGAAAGTCCCGTTTCGGAGTTGCGGAATGATTCCGGTGTTTTCATCGGGAATGTTCTAGAAGGTTCCGGAATGTCCGGCACTCCGGGGGGGAGGGTACATGAATGTGTTATATCAAAGTTGGTATGATTGCATCATGTACTAAGTGTCATCGCTGTCCGAAATAAAGGGTTAATTCAAATCCTAGTTTGAAAAGTCAAACGGCTAGTTTGAAAAGTCAAACTGCCAGTTTTCGGAAAGAGGAGAAGGAGGATTGGTGGAGGCCGACTTGGGGGAGGAGTCCCCTTGGCCGACGCGCCACCCAAGGCCGACTTGGGGAGGGACTCCTCCCCTTGTCCGCCGTCCCCTCCCATCTATATAAGGAGGGGCAGGGCTCCCCTCCTAGAACACACAAGTTCCTATCTTCTACCTCCGGTTTATAGCCGTTTCGGTTTAGAGCTTATAATTGCTTTAGCCTTCGGTTTAGAGCCTTCTAATTGGTTTAGAGCCTTCTAATTGGTGTGTCTAATTACTATACCACTAATAGCCCCTCTCATACTCCACCATACTCGCTCCGGCTTAAGGCGAAGCCCTGCGGGATCTCCCCTCTACTTCCGGTACCACGCCGTTGTGCTGCCGGAATCGCGAGGAGAGTGCTACAACCTCCGCTGCCTGCTGGAACAAGGGAGAGGAAGGTCTTCGTCGAGTACCGAACGTGTGACCGACTGCGGGAGCGCTGCCGGAACGTGGCGCCGGAAGGATCGTCTACACGATCTTGAGATCGGAAAGAGTACGACTACATCACCCACGAGAATCCGCTCTCGTTAAACACTTTGGAATCTTCGAGGGTAAGTTATTCCATCGACTCGTTGCTACAATCTAGTAGATATATCTTGGCTTGTTGGTTTGTATGTGATAGAAATTTTTTGTTTTCCATGCTACGAAACCCTACAGAAGTATACCAAGGAGACATGCGGGGTCGCGAAGGGGGCAGTGATTGGCTTGGATCTTAGACTGGGCCCCATACCAAGGAAGTATGGACAAGGTCATGAATTGGTTGTGCAACAAGGATAAGGTCTCTCATGGTAAAGTAACGCACCTCTGCAAAGTGTAAGAACTGTAACTTGTTACTCCCTGTTCCGGGAAGGAGCTGCGAACGCGGCGAGAAAGGAACTTCATGAAAGTTCTGGTAAACCCGTGAAGGCTGACTAACATGCCTTTTTAGAATAAAATCAACCTTTGAAGAAATGTTTACGAAAACTTGCATTGCCTATGACCTATGGTCTGTGGCTGTAGATATAGTTCATCAAACACTCCTTTCTATTGAACTTGCTGAGTACGCTCATACTCAACGTATCTTCTTAACCCTTGCTAGATTCTGAAGCCAATACAGACGATGTCTACATCAACTTATGCTCAAGGAAATCTTCATTAATAGTTCAAGCTCTTCATTAAAGTCGAGGAAGTCAACATATACATCAACTCAAGTGAAGACGAAGTTGTTGATTAGATAGGAATATAATCTCTAGCCATAAAACCTACTTCTGTAGAGTATTGCAATAGCAACAATGCAAGCCTCATTAGTTCAGATACTAGTCTATTAGTGTATTAGTTATGAGTTGGTTATTCCTGATTCTTCTTTGTAAGGAGTTTCTTTCTCTCTCCTTGACCTAGAATGTTCTCCGGATCTTATGTAAAGAGTCGAGTTATAACCTATAGTCATGTCTTGGACCTGATGTATTTCTTTTGTACCACTCTGAGGGATGTAATACTAGTGAACGGTGTTTCATTGGTGTTATGTCAACGACTATAGTGTACTACATCCTGCAATGGTATGCTGGGTCACCGTAGCACGGGACACAAGAAGTTTTGTCATAACTTTCCACTATACTCCGGTCGACGTCACAAAACCCAATCTCTCACCTCATTCATATTCATTAACCTTATGCCGACATTACAAAATATATTTGAGACAAAAATATTTTCATCTAGGTTCTTCAGGAGTTTATCATCTTCTACCTCTAGTACGGGTCAATAAATTCCTAGCCACGGCATATGCACTATCAGAGCCAAGCTGACGCTTCACTTTGTTGCGATAGGTTGGAAAGTCATTGAGGCTACAATCCATCTGGATCAACGAAATCGGAGGAGAAACATGCATATAAAGCGGTGAAGGATCCAGCCACCACCTACCATCGGCGTGGCGCCACACGAAAGAGCCTCTGCATGCTTGACTCATGTGCATTATGTATGACGCTCACTGGCATCGTCGGCACCATTGTTGGAGCAGGCCTAAGACAGAGATTAGAAAACCGAGATGTTGTCTTTGCTGCTAACCCTATGTCAACACAAAGCCAAACCAAAATCATCGCCTCAAATGAGCACCAGAAGACAAGTCCCCTCACAAGCTCCTCGAGCACACCTCTTAGGGTGTCGTCGAGATGGAACAAGGAATATGAAGATTCCATTCCAACCGATGACATTGACATCATCAAAAAACTACCGATTGAGTCACAACTAACATAACAATAAACTACTAAACACAGTTGGGCCAACGTCCCGGGTTCCCCCATCCAACTACCGACACAACAACCATAGGATCTGAGAGGAGACCAAAATTTCTTCGTTCGTAACGAGACTTCTTATTCGACAGAAATCATATTCACATTGTTATAACGTGGATGATTGTGTTTCTTCTCTCTTGAAGCACACGCGACATGCCAAATCTAGGATCGTTTATTATTAATTGGTTATGAAAACATTTTGACACTCTGATCCAGTGACATTGCCAGGTATATATGGAATGATGTGACATAATTGTTAGATTTGATTTGTGCATTAGTTCATCTTAAACATAATTGATCACCTAATGGTGCACCTAATGATCATTAGAAGCGAGATTAGGGTCGACTTATGAGTGATTAAACTTGACATCTTAGGTGGTTTTGATGAAGAGGTTGTTGCAGACGAACTAGGGATTCTACTGATCCCCTCTGGCCGCCACCTGGACTAGCATGGACCTGTCGGTTTTGCGCTCCCCCTATATCAATAGGGTGGTTTGGGAATATTGGGATGGAAAAAAACGTCAACTGGTGAATCGTTTGCAATGGGGACTCCCTCCCCCCTTTATTCTAATGTTGCACGATTAGGGACCTGAACCATGAGTTGGTTAGGCACCCCCGATGAAGGCGTAGTTGTTACGTACGGGTGAGGTCCCAAACGTTGGTCCGTGGGCCTCCGTTTTTAACGTTCTATTTGACTTGATCCTTTTATCTATTAAACTTACAGATCAATCCAACAATAATATGGACTTAAGAATACAAGTTATAGTGTAATAAAGTTGACAGAGGATGAGATTATTCTTCTGCATCTCAAACATCATATTGCAAGTAGGCATCACACCGCAAATCATATTCAAAAGCTTATTACAAGAATATATGTCGGATATACTCTTTATCCAATAAGTTACACTACTATCGGTCTAATAACAAAAAATGTTATGTTGGTTAAAGGATTCCTCCTGAAGGGTTATGGATTTCCTCAGCGTCAATGTATTATTTTCCTAATGAATACGTAAATACATCTATTACAAGCATAAATTAGAATAACCATATGGATAAATCTTATGTTTTCCTTGTGTAGGGTTCAACATATAATCTTATAGATTAAATTATTGTGGTAAACAGAAAAATTATTTTCTTCTTATGATGATTTGTATCAACAATTTCCTTGTGTGAATCATTTAAATCATGTATTCTCTTGTATATTTTGTATGAATAATAGATACTACTCGTATTAGTAATATCTTATGTGCTAGCTCGTAAATCTTAGCTAGAACCTACAAATGGAGCCATACAAGTAAACTTATTTATAAAATTATCAGTGAACATTCCCTCATTTAGCAGTTTGCATGGGCTTGCCGAACAACAATGACTGAAAAAGATCTACAAACCAAGTATTGCATAATTGGGAAGTTTATAAGACATTTTCACGAATATTATCCTATCTCTTCCTATGACACGCCTAACCATGCCATAGATCATCTTTGTTTCATGGGGACATATGGCACCCCCGAACTTTTGGATTGGTGCCATGTATGGACCAACATACTGTTGGAATTTGAGACATATTTGATGTTGGGTTTTTGGCCCATAACAAATACAAATTCTGAAATTCTCTTTGGCCATTATCATGACAGCTCATGTGTGCTACTGGTGCCAAAGTTTAGTCCCACATTGCTAGTGGAAGGGGAGTTGGACCACCTTATATAATAGAGTGTTGCACCACTCACTAAGATGTGAGAAGAAGAGAAGCCCTCGCGCACTCCTCCTCCGACACCGCCCGCCTCGCCACGGCGCGCGCGCGCCGCGTGTTGCGGGTAAGCAGGCATACGCAAACCGTAGCGGTTACCAGCAATTAGATTGCATTTGCATCTGCCTACTTGCGCATCGCCGTTCCATCTCTCCGTGCTGCCCTCTGCTACTTCATCCCGCCGGCTGCGTGCACGGTCGTCCGAGAGAGCAGGCCTCCAGAACCCCGTCTCTCTGATCCTGCACCGGGAGAGAGGCGATAAGGTTTTTGGGGAGCGTCTAGACGCGACTGCTCAAGCTCTTCCTCGACTTCATCGCCATGTCTGACGACGATGCCGCTGGTGGTGTCTCCACTTCTGTTGCGCCACTGGTCATACCGTCGACGAACTCGTACGTGTTCTTTGTCCTCCAGCTATTTCCTATGATGATCACTAGTATTGCAGTATGCGCAGATGTGTTAGGTTTTCACTTGCCTGTATGGTGCATGTCTACTATGCGTATGCTAGTTAGTCTTGAAAATTGTTTTGTCATGATTTATACTTGGATTAAATTAATGTGAAAACTGCTAATTATTTCAACACATACTAGTATCTTGTCTCACAGTATCTATCTCCAAATTTCTATATCATTTGTCATGAAGGATATTTGCACATCTATTCTAGAACATTTGCGACAAAATATAGTCATTTACAAATGGGTAATGCTTATCTAGCATGCATGGATCTCCTGTGGTAGGAGGAATTAGTTAAGTTCTATAGAACCGTGATCGATAGGAAAAAATGAATAAGGGTTTTTGTATAGGCAATAAATAAAGAGTGTATGCACAACACTCATAAGTCAATTTTGTCATGTGTTGATGAATGTCCTAAGAATGTGTTGAGATCTGATGAAACCTGGTTATGTCATGTCAAATTAGCGTGGATGTGGAGGATATACCATTATCAAAATCGTTCGACTTAATGTGGAGAATATGCCTTGGAGGCGTTTTATCTTGACCAAATTGCCATACTTAGGGCATCTCTATCGGAAGACGCAAACGGTCGGCGCGTGTCCGAAACAGTCTGCACGGACGCGCGGGGCATGCGCTGTGCCTTAGTGGGGCGACCCATCCGGATTAAATCGGACGGACCGACCCATCCGTGGCCCAAATCTAAGTGACAGATGGATCTGTCCAGATGCGGACACAGACTAGCTCAGATGCAGGCGCACAAATTGTCTGTGGACTGGCCTATCCGTTTTCGTCTGTTTTGTGTCGCGCTGCTGTGAGCGGTCGGCCAAACAGGCAAGACCACGGATCCAAATCGTTTGTGGCACGACCCAAACGGCAGAATTGCACGTCCATATATGTCTTCCGGTAGAGATGCCCTTAGACTGGTCATAGTGGAGAGTAATATAGACTAGTAACACTTACAAGTTACTATCCTATGTTACTACCTTCATAGTAGAGAGTAACATATAAATGATATCATACAAAGTATTATTTATTAGGTGATAGACTCATCTTGCATTGTTATGTGTGATGTTATATAGTATCTAAATATGTTACTCCATCTTCCTCTTCATTAATTCACTACCAAATAAGCAATTTAGCTGAGTTGGACCTTTAATTATTCTTGAAGTTACTTGCACTATGACCAGCCTTAGACTGGTCCTAGTGATGATACTAGTGTATGATATTATCTCCATAGTGCATGGTATTATATGCTAGTATTATACTAGAACTATATTTAATGATTTGTAGCATCTCAATACAAAATTATGTATAAGATTTATTTATATGATAATTTTCTAATTTTATGTGCTATGATACGGTATCTACCTATAATACTCTAAGAGCATCTCCAAGAGCATTTGTATATTGGATTGCTAAAAATCAGGTATAGGAAGAGGAGAGAGGAGGTTTAGCAATCCAAACACAAATATGCTTTCCCAGCCTTCCTATAATAGTAATTGCCAAAATTGTAGGACCCATCTGTCAATGGGTCTCTCTTTTAGTATAGATACATGTATATAGTTATAGCATTGTACACAGACGCATACACATGTATAAGTACATGACTACATAAATACACGGTTGCACATACCTGTATATAAACACCACACACGTATACGGCCACACGTATACACACGTACGCACATACATGGCACACACAACACGCGTGTACACGGCCATGTATACACACGCACGCACGCACGCAACACACACTTACACATGCACGCATACACTACATCAGGCACGTACACTACACATGTACTAGTACACTTCAAATTGCCAAAAAAGTTGGTCCCACATGTCAATGGAACAAATGGAAGGCAGAGGACCACTTTAGAGGGTTGCTAAAAAATTTACAATTTGGCATTGGATTGGCAAATATACAAAGTTGGCCATAACTTATAGGAGGTTTGCTAAAAAATTTCAGTGGGGGACCACTTATAGAAAGGCTGTTGGAGCATTTTTTTAGCTTAATTGGTAAATTGTAATTGGGGCAAAATATAGCAATGCTTTTGGAGATGCTCTAACCATCTTGTTCTTTATTAATTGTTATGTCACATCAGTTTTTTTGCCAACATGGCATTTATGATAAAAGATATGATACTCACAGTAAGACCAGGCTTAGGCTTTACAAAGCGTAGGGACGGCGGCGGCGAGACATAGGGACGTGGATGACGACCAAATATGGGCGAGTCGTGGCTGTGACGCTGAACTGCCGTCGCCGGTTTCAAAGCACCGATGAGGCGAGTAAAGTTTGTGATCGCGCCTGGCAAATAATTAAACAAACTCGTAATTAATCGAGTCGACGCGGCGCGGCTGGGAACGCTCGCTTTGGATCGATCGAGGCGGGGCCCGGCCATTGTAGGCGGACAGACAGCGGTTTTAAATGCCTGATTTTGAGCGTATCGGAAACTTTTGTCTGTTTCGTTTTCAACACCGTGGCTCCATTCGAACGTGCAGCTAATAATGTGGTGATATTGTATGACCGGTGGCTGGCTGGTGGATGCGACGGGACGGGAGCATCATCGATCACGATCAGGCGGCAGGCCCCACGTCCCTGAATTGAATTGATATACTCTACTGGTACGTGGATTGGAAACCGATCGAAAAGCAATGTCAAGCACTACAGGTGCGTCTGTTGTAATTAGTACGTTTTTTTTTTTAAGAATCTTGGAACGAACTTGATCACGGAAATGTAGTAATTCCAGCTCACCCGTACGTGGGCACGCAGCGCTTCGGAAGACAGGACAGCTCTCGCATACGAGCTGCATGTCCTAGCTACCGCCCTGGGACAGACAGTTGGCCAGCAAGGTCTGTGAGCGGCACGTAGAATCGTCTCAAGATACTGGCCCTCTCTGTTCGTATCCAGAGGGTGACTAGTCGTTTTCGCAGCCTTCGCCTGCGCCTGCGCCTGCCTGTACATCATGGAAATGGCGGATGGAGCCGGCTTTCGTCCTGGCGCGTGCGCGTGCGCCACCGGCTGCCGTCGGTGCGGGGCCGGCCGTGGCGTTGTATGCTTGTAGCGCCTGCATGCGTGCGCCGCGGCATCTATCGGCTTGCGCGCCTCGCGTCGGATTCCGGAAGGGAAACCGGAGAACCGCACCCTGCGTGCGAAAACGTAAAAAATGAGCTCGCGGTAAAAGATCATGATTTGCTATGTTGGGATTTGCTATTGGCTGGTGGTGTTTTTTTCTTTTCTTTTTTTGAACAGGGGGTGCTGGGTGTCGTCGCCGAAGGAACAACGCGCCGTGTTAGACCATCTCCACTCGCCTACCCACGACCGCCGAATTTCGGTCTAGAGTTGAAAATTGTCTAGTCGCGTACTTAGGGACTTGTTTTCGTCCGAATTTTGACGTGTTTGGGTCCGGACTATCCAGGCCGTACCCAGGACCCTGAATACGCCCGTGGAACGCCGGACTCAGCGAAAACGGGCGTGAGACAGCTCTGTCGGCGAGAGAAGGCACCACTTCCGCCATTTCGCCGAGCTCCGCCCTTTTCTTCCCCCCTCCCGCCTTTCTTCCCCATTCCCCCACCCCGCCGCTCCGCCGAGCTCCCCGCCCGACATGTCGCCCAAGAGCTTCGTCCAACCCAGATCGATCCTCGGCGAGGGTCCGACGGAGAAGAAGGCGAGGAAGCCGAGAGCGCCGCCGACCAAACCGGAGGGCATGTTGTCCGCCGACTGGGAGAAGAAGGAGCAGGCCAGGCAGATCTCGTCGGCCGAGCGGAAGGACAGGAAGGAGAGGGCGAAGCTCCGGCAACAGCAAGCGGAGGAGGAGAAGGCGATGGTGAAGGCGGCGGCGGAAGAACGGGCGATGGTGAAGGCGAAGCAGGCGGCGGCGACGCGTTCGGCGTTGATGGCCGCGCCGTACCCACCACACTGGGGAAGCCAGGCGAGCGTCGGCTCACCCGCCGGATTCTCGCTGATCTCTCCGGCTGGCTTCCAGGAGAGCTAGGAGACCGCTCAGCAGACGTACTCCTTGTCGCCAACGGCGGCTTCAACCCGAACGTGATTTTCCCCTGTCCGGCGCAGCGCCCTCCTTCGGCCTTCGGCATGGACATCAACCTCCCCTACTCCACCTCTCCGGCGTACGAATGCCCCGCTCTGTGTCGCGGACCACTGCCTTTCGGCGAGGCCGACGCGCGCAACCTGTTCGGCGGAATGCCGGGCGCACTTTCGGCCGACATGACGCCCGAGGCAGCTGCTGTCAGCGAAGGAAGACCTGAGATCGGCCAGAAGAAGACGAAGTTGCTCACGGCCGCCGGACCTCCCGCCGAGCGTCTGCAGGCTTCGATCGAGAAATGCATCGCCGCGAGGGCGCAGGCCCAGAAGAGCGAGGAGCGCTGGAAGAAGCTGATCGAGGTGGCCCTCATTAAGGCCAACCTCGCCGTGAAGAAGGCCAATCTCACCGTTTTATGTTCGTCTGGGTACTCGGCCTGGTTACACGAGTGGAAAACTAAGCGTATAACCGAAAACCTGCACTATTCTGCCAGAAAAAGATCCAGATTTCGGGCTGAATTCGCCTAACCAAACGAGTGGAGATGCTCTTACTGTTACTACCACTACTCGGCAGGAATACTACTAGAAAAGCTGAAAAGTTTCAACGGATCAACAGGATGAATAACGCAAGCAAGTAGCCTGGACCCCGTCTATACTCCACGAACAAAATAAGTTGCATGTACTACTCGGCAGGAACACTTTGCTTTATCATTTCGGAGAAAAAAATATGCTTTGCTTTATTCGACGGATGGACGATGAAACTACTAGTCCGGTCCGAACCTGTGAACTTTGTCTGTCGACGGAGGAGGCGGCGGACCTACCACGCCAATTCTCGCGCGAGAGAGAGAAAAAACAACAAAACAGAGCGAAAGATCCCATCTCTTCTCGTCCCGTCCACAGGGACTGACGTGGATACCCGAGCACGACGCCCGCTCTATCTCCTCCGCCACCGGCCAACCCAACCCATCACCGTACCCATCTGTATTTCCCTACTGACACGCGGGCCAGCGCTTAAAAGGACCCACGTGCACGAAGTACGAGTTAAGTCCGGACGTGCACCACGAGGCAGGCGCGGCGGCCCGCGATGACACGATTCCATCAATGTGGCCCGCCTCGGTCCCCCACGGGCAGCCGCACAATCGGAAATGACGAGACTGCCCCCTGCTGTCTGTCTCCTCCGGAGTACGACCGGCCCGTGCTTCCATGTTTAATTTATTTAATTAATGCGGTGCGGCACCATCACCGAGGTTCACCTCCCTTGGTGCGCCCGGCTCACGTGGACCTCCTCTACTCAAGCACCGATCACCGACTAGCTTAGCCGTACTAATCGCCATTACTAAACAGCTGCCACCAGCGCTTAGTGCGGAGCCACGTCACGTCGTGGGTGCGTGCAGAGGCGAATAAACTAAACTAGTACGGCCCCGACAGCGCCATGTTGCGGAATAGCTCAACAGCTGCACGGCCCGTGGAGTTGGAGTGGAGAGAGAGAAGGGGGAAGGGGAGATCGACCTGCCTGCCCGCCCACCGTGCCGGCCCAGAAAAACGATCCCTCGTCTCGTCTCGTCTCGTCGTCATGCGGAGAATATGACGGAACCGCCCTCGCAACGTGGACGTCTGGCAAGGGCGTCGTGAGGGCCAAGGCGTCATTCGCGACAAGGGAAAACCCGGGCCGGAATTTAGTACGGCGCGCGGCACCGCCGCGGCTGGCGGGTCCCACGCTTGGATGCCCGGCGCGGCGTACTAGGAGCCGGGGCCACAAGGCAGCGGTCTCGACGGGGCACGTCTCGCTCCCGAGGCGGTGAACTCACGGATGCCGCTGGCGTGTGGGCCGACACGTGGGGACGAAGGCCATACCGTCTCGGCTAAGCTCGGCTCTGCAAGTGCGTGGCTCGTGCCCGAGCGAGCCGCTGCTGCAGCGACAACTATGGATACCTAAACCTCGCGCCGGATCTGGATCCGACCCGAGGTGCACGCCACGCCATGCCCTTTGGCCCCCACCTGTAGTACTCCCCGGCCCCCACCTGTGCCGTTTGAATCGTACAGGTCCCAAGTTACGACGCGTCGGCTCGTGCGCCACTGAATCCAGGCAATTCAGCCGAGGAACTTTTCCATTTCCACGGCGGTGCCGTGTGCGCCTCGCCACATACTCCGTCACGGCAAACGAATGGTGCGATGGAGCTACGCACAGAGAGAGACACGTCCAAGTTGCCGGAAACGCAACAGGGTCTCTAGCACTCTAGCAGCCGGCCGGCAGCGGCGACACGGAATTATCGCTTGCTTGCGTGGACGACGTCGACACCATCCCGGCACGTACGTGCGTGCGTGCACGACGAGGACTCTTCTTCGTCTCCGACCTGTCGGTGCGATCACGCGGATCTCGTCCGTCGTGCGGGAGCGGGCAGGCAGGTCGAGCCCAGCGTCAAAAGCAGGCAAAAAAATCGGATCGGTTCCATGGAACACGCTACACGTACGTACTGTATGTAGTAGTATGTACGCACGGGACTAGTAGACGACTGGTGGAGTCGATGCCAAGTGTAGGAGTACTCCGTATGAGCGCGCGACTAGGTCGAGCCGGACCCTACCCTAGCTAGCTCGGATTAATGGTCGCGCGTCTAGCCTTGCCCGCCGTTCCAAGTCGATGAGAATCTTGGGCCGTAGACTTGACTAAACACAGTCACAACGGGGGTTGCGCTACGCCACACGGGAAAAAGACCGCCCTGATGCTACGTTTTTATACGTCTGGTGGTTGACCTAGCCTGCTAAACAAGCAGCCACGGTCGGTTGGACATGTCCATCCATTTGCTTACACCACGGGGAAATTCAAGGTCGACCATCAACGCTTATATAATTTACTTTGCAGTGGTTGCTCACTTTCCTTATTTACGTACAGTTTGATGGAGGAAAGTAGTAGTAGTAGCAGCAATGAAACCATGAAAAATATATGTTACCAAACAAGAAAAACATGGTAACCTAGAAAAATTTATCAGAATGATTGCCACACCCAGCCTAGTTGCAACAACGGTAGTACTCTCTCCGCTCCGGTATAAAAGGCCTCTAGCAAATCGCAGCAGAACCAAGGCGTACATCCATTGGCTCTAGAGGAATGAGGGAGATTGATGGCAGGACCAACCAGCTAACTAGAATACGAACGAGGAGTGCATGCGAGACTCGGTTTCCGTGGTAGTTATTAAGGAGGAACTGCATGCACGAGAGAAGGAGAGGACGAGAGCGTTTTTAGGAGGGCAATTAAACAACAATTAATTCTTTCGGGCCTGCAAAAAAACACTAGAGGCCCTTTATACCGGAGCTGAGGGAGTATTCAACATCCAAGCATTCAACAAAATATTTGTAAGAGCATATACAGCGGCGCCTCAAAATGGCTCGGAGAGATCATCGCCATTGAGAAGATCATTCATGGTTTCCTCTCGAAGGGGAGAAAGGATGTACATGGCGGGCACTGCTTGGTGGCATGGGACACGGTGTGTATGCCCAAAGAGCTTGGTGGACTTGCCATCCCCGATCTGCGCCTTTTGAACGTCGTGCTGAGAGCCAGGTGGCTATGGTTGAAGCGAGTGGATGTGGATAAGCCGTGGCATGATCTGGACATCCGGGTACCTAAGCTTGCGAAATAGCTTTTTGAGGCAGCAACAACCTCGGTGCTGGGAGATGGGGCATCTACCTTCTTCTGGACAGACAAGTGGTTGCCATGTGGACGCATCAGAGACGATGCGCCGAACCTCTTCGCAGTGGTCCCGGCGAGCGCGGTCGCGACCCGCCGGGTGCGAGAAGGCCTAGCAGGAGCCTGGCTACACGATGTTACCCCCTGACCTAAGTGCGATTGCTATCAGAGAGATCCTCGAAGTTGCAGATCGGTTGGAGGAGATCGCCCTTATAGTAGGGACGCAGGACGGCTTCAAGTGGAACTGGGACCCGACCAACTGTTACAACACGAAGTCGTGCTATCGGGCCCTGTTTGCCAGACGGACCTCGATGGTGGGAGCACTGCAGATCTGGCGCTCCCGAGCTCCTGCCAGTTGCAAGGTCTCGCTTTGGTTGGCCGTGAGAAACAGATGCTGGACTGCCGACAGGTTGATTCGGCGTGGTCTGCAGCACCCAGCAACATGCCTTTTCTGCGATCAATGTGGAGAAACTATTGACCACCTTCTCATGGGTTGTGTATTAGCTAGGGAAGTTTGGATGATCTGCCTTGGATGGTGGGGCAAGAGCCAGTGGATGCCGGATCACGAGACAAAACCCGTCGTCTGGCTTTAGGACAGGCGTGGTGGCAAAGGCCGCGAGCGAGACCTCTGGAAGGGGATCGCCCTGGTCTGTTGGATGCTCTAGCGACACCGAAACAATGTTGTCTTTGAAGGAGTCACCCCATATCCCGCAAGGGTCATCGAGAAGATTTTGGCTGAGGAAGGTCTGTGGAGAGCCGCTCGGTTATTCCGTGACTGTTTAAGTCAGGTGGACAAGTCGAGATGTCGCGAGTAGTTGGTTAGTGTGTGTGTGTGTGTGCGCGCGCGTGTGCGTGTGCGTGTGCGGGTGTGTGTGTGTCCCTAGGGCAGCATGGGTTGTGTTCGAGGCGTCTGTGCCACACCGTGTTGTAAAACTGGCCTCTTGGCCCTCCTTCTATGAAAACAATACGTCTCCTAAGACATATCCTTGACAAAAAAAGGCTCAGAACGACGCAACCCAATATTGTGTCTAGAACTCCCACAATGGCTCTAACCCACAGAACCAGCATAGGAGCACTACCACTTGAAACCACATATGATCTAATGGCCACTGCACCTAGGCAGATGAAAGGATACGGATGTCGCCTAGAGGGGGGTGAATAGGCGATTAAACTTTTCCTAGCGCGGCTCAACAAATGCGGAATAAAACTAGTGTTTACTTTGTTAAGAACAACCTAGAACAACTAAGGTTCACCTATGTGCACCAACAACTTATGCTAAGCAATACAAGCAACAAAGTGATAGCAAGATATATATTACTTCAAGCACGAAAGCTATCACAATGTAAAGTGCATAAGTAAAGAGCTCAGGTATAGAGATAACCGAGGCACGCGGGGACACCGATATTTTACCGAGTTCCTCCCAACATGGAGTACGTCTCGTTTGGAGAGGGGGTGGTATCTGTAGGGTTCGCAGCATAGAAAACAAAATTTTTCCTACGATGTGAACTATATACCAAGATCTATCTACTAGATACAAACAACGGGCGGATGTATATCCATAGAGAACATACCCTTGAAGACCGACAAAGCTTAACGAGTTCAACTCGTGGTTGATGTAGACGATCTCTTGCCGATCTCAAGATCGAGAGGAAGTCCTAGCGCCGCAAATCAGCAGCGCATCCGTGCTCGCACACACGTTCGAGGCACCGAGCAACCTCCGCCTCCTCGCTCCAGCGATGCAGCGGAAGCACAACTCTTTCTTGCCGAATAGCCACCGGGAACATGTATCTCGCTAGTCCGAGACCATGGGGGATAAATTCTAGAGGGGGAGAGAGATCCTTCACGAGGAGGTGTGAGAGACAAGTGAGGAGGGGGCTCCTTTTATAGGAGGAGGGGGGGCACCCAAGGGGGTGTCCGCCGGCCATGGGGGCTGCCCCCTCCCCTCCTTCATTCATGTGGGTGGACACTCCACTCACAAAATGCCCTTTAAAATCCCTCCACTCAAAAGTCCACTCAAATTCCCATTAAATTTCCACCAAATTTAATGCAAACTCTCATTAAATAAAACTCTTTTATTTTATTCAGAATTTTGTCAATTACTTTAATGACAAACATTCACAAATAACCCCTTGCTAGAATTCTATTTCACATGCATAACCACTTTATGCAATTTCACCCGAAAACCTGTTTCGGTATCTAGTGAAATAAATTCCTACGCTTGTCCATTCTTTCGGCATGAAACATTTGCTCCAATTGGATGTCGGTGTCTCTTAAGTGTGTCACCCTACGGTTCATGAATAATGCGGACATGATCGAGACCCCTCTCGGATCAATAATCAGAAGCGGGATCTGGAGACCCATACTGACTCCCACACATTCAACGATGACTTTCTTGTGATCGTCGGAACCTTTTACGCTAGTATCTTAATCCCTTTGTTTCACGATATATTACATGTCCGAGATTCAATCATCGGTATCTCCATACCTAGTTTGATCTCGTTACCGACATGCACTCTTTTCTCGTTCCCGTGATATAACATTCTAGTGATCAAATCACTTGCTTGCAAGCTAATCAATGTGATATCACCGAGAGGGCCCAGAGTATATCTATCCGTCATTGGGATGAACAAATTCCACTCTCGATCCATGAGCCTCAACATAACACTTTATTAGTTCTGAATCCATCTTTATAATCACCCTGTTACGGTGTGACGTTTGATGTTATCAAGAAACTCTTCCGGTGTTAGTGATTGACATGATCTCATGGTCTAAGGATTAGGATCTCTTCGTAAGTTGTTATAGCAATATAAACTCAATAACTTTGATCGTAATGCTATACTTCGGATGAATGTTCATCACACCATTACACTAATGTTGTGATCCCGTTATTAACAACATCCAATGTCCATGATCAGGAAACCTCGATCATCTTGTTAATCAACGAGCTAGTTTATGAGAGAGGCATAACTAGGAACTTTCTGTTTGTTTATTAAACACACATGTATTAATGTTTCCGTATTAATACAATTATAGCATGCAAAATAAACATCTATCATATACTTGGAATACACATAATAAACACTTTATTATTGCCTCTCAGAGCATATTCTCTTCAGTCTCCCACTTGCACAAGAGACAATAATCTAGTTACATAGTGATAAATCTAACACCCATTGAGTTCTGGTGTTGATCATCTTTTGCTCTAGGGAGAGTTTTAGTCAACGGGTCAACGGATCTGCTACATTGAGATCCGTATGTACTTTACAAACCTTTATATCTCCATCCTTGACATGCTCGCGGATGGAGTGAAACCGGCGCTTAATATGCTTGGAATACTTGTGAGACCTTGGCTCTTTGGCATTGGCAATGGCACCGTTGTTGTCACAATAGATCACCATTGGGTCCAACGCGTTTGCCACCACTCCTAGTTCGGATATGAACTCCTTCATCCAAACTACTTCCTGAGCCGCTTCCGAAGCAGCAACATATTCGGCCTCCGTTGTTGATCCCGCTACCACAGGTTGTTTGGAGCTCCTCCAACTAACCGCTCCGCCATTCATGAGAAATACGTATCCGGATTGAGACTTAGAGTCGCCCGGATCGGTATCAAAGCTAGCGTCGACATAACACTTAGCAACGAGCTCTTCTTCACCTCCGTATACAAGAAACATATCCTTAGTTCTTCGTAAGTACTTAAGGATATTCTTGACCGCTATCCAGTGTTCCGAACCTGGATCCGATTGGTACCTACTAGTCAAACTAATAGCATGTGCCACATCCGGTCTTGTACATAGCATGGCGTACATTATAGAGCCTATGGCTGAAGCATAGGGGACTTTGTCCATTATCTCTCTTTCTTCCGCCGAAGCCGGACTTTGAGTCTTACTCAATGTCTTGCCTTGCAACATAGGTAAGAACCCCTTCTTACTTCCGTCCATTTTAAACTTCTTTAAAATCTTATCAAGGTATGTACTTTGCGATAGCCCTATTAGGCGCCTAGATCTATCTCTATAGATCTTTATGCCTAATATGTATGACGCTTCACCTAGGTCCTTCATTGAAAATTTGCTGTTTAGATAACTTTTAACACTGTTTAAAAGATCTATATCATTTCCGATCAATAATATGGCATCCACATATAATATCAGAAATGCCACATTGCTCCCACTCACTTTCTTGTAAATACAAGCTTCTCCATAAGTTTGGACAAATCCAAACTCTTTGATCACCTCATCAAAGCGGAGATTCCAACTTCGTGATGCTTGCTTCAATCCATAGATGGATCGCTGAAGCTTGCACACCTTGTTAGCATCCTTAGGATCGACAAAACCCTTTGGTTGTATCATATACAACTCTTCTTCAATATTACCATTGAGAAACGCGGTTTTGACATCCATCTGCCATATCTCATAATCGAAATATGCAGCAATTGCTAACATAATCCTAACTGACTTTAGCATTGCTACGGGAGAGAAAGTCTCATCGTAGTCAACTCCTTGAATTTGTCGAAACCCCTTTGCGACAAGTCGAGCTTTATAGACGGTCACATTACCATCAGCATCAGTTTTCCTTTTGAAAATCCGTTTGTTCTCCACGGCCTTTCGGTCGTGAGGTAATTCCACCAAGTTCCAAACTTGATTTTCATACATGGATTCCATCTCGGATTTCATGGCTTCTAACCATTTGTTGGAATCCGGGCTCATCATCGCTTCTTCATACGTCGCAGGGTCATCATTTTCATCAACCATGAAATTCATGACAGGATTTCCATACAGCTCGGGAGCTGCACGCGTCCTGTTTGACCTGCGAGGTTCGGTAGTACTCTCTTTCGGAGTTTCATGATCATTATCATTAGTTCCCTCTTCAACAGGTGGAGCCAACTCCGGAACAACATCCGGCGCTGCGCTACTCGCCATACTTTGAAGAGAAGGTTCCACAACCTCTTCGAGTTCTACCTTCCGACTACTCACACCTTTCGCGAGAAACTCTTTCTCTAGAAAGGATCCATTCTTGGCAACAAAAACCTTGCCCTCGGATCTGTGATAGAAGGAATACCCAATAGTTTCTTTAGGGTATCCTATGAAGACGCATTTTTCCGCTTTGGGTTCGAGTTTATCCGGTTGAAGTTTCTTCACATAAACATCGCATCCCCAAACTTTAAGAAATGACAGCTTAGGTTTGTTTCCAAACCACAATTCATACGGTGTATTTTCAACGGATTTAGATGGTGCCCGATTTAAAGTGAATGCAGCAGTTTCTAGTGCATAACCCCAAAATGACAATGACAAGTCTGTCAGAGACATCATAGATCGAACCATATCTAATAAAGTACGATTACGACGTTCCGACACACCATTTCGCTGTGGTGTTCCGGCAGGTGTGAGTTGTGAAACAATTCCACACTCTTTCATGTGAGTGCTACGGTCGGACCGTAGAAATTTGATCTTTCTATTACGATGATTTTCCACTTCATTCTGAAATTCCTTGAACTTTTCAAAGGTTTCAGACTTGTGTTTCATCAAGTAGATATAACCGTATCTACTCAAATCATCCGTGAAAGTAACAAAATAACGATATCCACCTTGCGCCGACACACTCATTGGACCACATACATCAGAATGTATGATTTCCAATAAATCTGTCGCCCGTTCCATTGAACCGGAAAACGGCGTTCTAGTCATCTTGCCCATAAGGCATGGCTCACATGTATCAAATGATTCATAATCAAGTGATTCCAAAAGTCCATCCTAATGGAGCTTCTTCATGCGTTTAACGCCAATATGACCTAGACAGCAGTGCCACATATATGCGGATATATCATCATTAAGTTTAATCCTTTTAGCATCAACATTATGAATATGTGTAACATTATCATCGAGATCTAATAGAAATAAACCATTCATCATCGGTGCATGACCATAAAAGATTTCATTCATATAAATGGAACAACCATTGTTCTCAGATTTAAATGAATAACCACTTCGCATCAAACACGATCCAGATACAATGTTCATGCTCAGTGCAGGCACCAGATAACATTTATTCAAGTTTATAACTAATCCCGACGGTAAGTGGAGAGGCAGCGTTCCGACGGCGATCACATCAACGCTTGATCCATTGCCGACACGCATCTTGACCTCACCCCTTGCTAGCGGTCGCTTGTTCCGCAGCCCCTGATTCGAGTTACAAATATTAGCAACTGAACCGGTATCAAATACCCAGGTGCTACTGCGAGCACTAGTCAAGTACACATCAATAACATGTATATCATATATACCTTTGTTTGCCTTGCCGGCCTTCTTGTCTGCCAGATACTTGGGGCAGTTGCGCTTCCAGTGGCCAGTCCCCTTACAATAGTAGCACTCGGAATCAAACTTAGGTCCAACTCGGGGTTTCTTTTCAGGCGTGGCAACAGGCTTGCCGCCCTTACTTCCCTTCCGTTTTCCCTTCTTGTCTTTTTTGAAACCAGTATTCCTATTGATCATCAACACTTGATGTTCCTTTTTGATCTCCACTTCTGCAGTTTTAAGCATTGACAGAAGCTCGGGGAGAGACTTCGTCATGCCTTGCATATTATAGTTCATCATGAAGCTCTTATAGCTAGGTGGCAGAGACTGCAGAACACGATGGATGCCTAAGTCAATGGGAATCGATATTCCCAAGGACACAAGCTTATCGGCGTAACCCGACATCTTGAGTACATGCTCACTAATGGAGCTGTGCTCTTTCATCATGCAGCTAAAGAACTTTTCTGAAGCGTTGTAGCTCTCTACAGCAGCATGTGTGTCGAAAATCATTTTCAACTCACCCATTGTATCAAATGCATTGCCGCTTTCGAAACGCTTTCGAAGTTCCGGCTCTAGCCCATACAATATGCCGCAATGAACTAAGTTGTGGTCCTCCTGACGAGTCTGATAGACATTCTTCTCCTCGTCAGGGGCATCATCAAAAGGTGGGGGGCCTAACGGCGCTTCTAGCACATATTGGTTTTGTGCAGCAGAGAGGAGAATCCTCAAATTCATGGCCCATTCGGTAAAGTTGCTACCGTTCGTTGCTAGTTTCTCTTTCTCCATGAACACATTGAAATTAAAAGCAGGTGGTGCCATCTACAGCAGAATTTGTAAAGTTTAGACTAAGTGTATGATAGATTGAGTTCAACTAATCTATATTACGAATGAACACCCACTCAAAAACGACATCCCTCGTGCCTTTTTGGTGATTACATGAACCAAATCCACTACACCAAGTCCGATCATCACGTGAGTCGGTATAGCTTCAAAGGCGAGCATCAAATGGGCATCATATCAACTATATGACTCATGCTTAACCTTTCGGTCCGTGTTCCGAGGCCATGTCTGTACATGCTAGGCTCGCCAAGTTAGAACCTTAGTATTCGCGTGTGTAACTGTTTTACACCCGAAATATGGTCGTGGATCCAAGAACACCCGATCATCACGTGATGTCTTGGAGCGACGAAAACATAATCGGTGCATACTAAAGGAAGAACACATTCTTATCTTGATATTTAAATGAGGGATCATCTTATTATGCCAACAAAGTGCTAAACAAGCAATATAAGATGCAATCAAACATCATATGTTTATTAGTGAAATTATATGGTTCCCACAGATGATCTCTATCATGTGCATCGTGGTATGATCACTATCATACCTATATGTGTAAATCCAAGGTCTATGGATTTTACACGCTATGTGTGTTGTAAGAGTATCATCTCATACTTCTACTTACAACACTACCATATCATAACACTAGCCCAGCAACAATCTAAACTAGACGCCTCTAATTTATCCATTGCAAGTTTTACGTGGCTTAGGGCTTTCGAGATAGAACCGTTCTTACCTACGAACATGAACCACAACGAGGATAATCAAATTGTTGACAACTCGCTTGCAAAATAGATATTGACTATAGTAGGAGAGACAGACACCCGCTAGCCACTTATGCAAACTAGTTGCATGTCAAGCGTGGAACAGGTCTCATGTGCGAGGACATGTAAAGTTTGTCCGGGCCGCTTCATCCCACTATGCCACCAATATCCAAAATTACGACAAAGGAGCAACAACATGATCATCATCGCCCACATACTCATATGTGTACTACCCGTGTAAAGTATCTACGCATAGATCCGGCTCTGATACCACTGTAGGGTTCGCAGCATAGAAAACAAAATTTTTCCTACGATGTGAACTATATACCAAGATCTATCTACTAGATACAAACAACGGGAGGATGTATATCCATAGAGAACATACCCTTGAAGACCGACAAATCTTAACGAGTTCAACTCGTGGTTGATGTAGACGATCTCTTGCCGATCTCAAGATCGAGAGGAAGTCCTAGCGCCGCAAATCAGCAGCGCATCCGTGCTCGCACACACGTTCGAGGCACCGAGCAACCTCCGCCTCCTCGCTCCAGCGATGCAGCGGAAGCACAACTCTTTCTTGCCGAATAGCCACCGGGAACATGTATCTCGCTAGTCCGAGACCATGGGGGATAAATTCTAGAGGGGGAGAGAGATCCTTCACGAGGAGGTGTGAGAGACAAGTGAGGAGGGGGGCTCCTTTTATAGGAGGAGGGGGGGCACCCAAGGGGGTGGCCGCCGGCCATGGGGGCTGCCCCCTCCCCTCCTTCATTCATGTGGGTGGCCACTCCACTCACAAAATGCCCTTTAAAATCCCTCCACTCAAAAGTCCACTCAAATTCCCATTAAATTTCCACCAAATTTAATGCAAACTCTCATTAAATAAAACTCTTTTATTTTATTCAGAATTTTGTCAATTACTTTAATGACAAACATTCAAAAATAACCCCTTGCTAGAATTCTATTTCACATGCATAACCACTTTATGCAATTTCACCCGAAAACCTGTTTCGGTATCTAGTGAAATAAATTCCTACGCTTGTTCATTCTTTCGGCATGAAACATTTGCTCCAATTGGATGTCGGTGTCTCTTAAGTGTGTCACCCTACGGTTCGTGAATAATGCGGACATGATCGAGACCCCTCTCGGATCAATAATCAGAAGCGGGATCTGGAGACCCATACTGACTCCCACACATTCAACGATGACTTTCTTGTGATCGTCGGAACCTTTTATGCTAGTATCTTAATCCCTTTGTTTCACGATATATTACATGTCCGAGATTTGATCATCGGTATCTCCATACCTAGTTTCATATCGTTACCGACATGCACTCTTTTCTCGTTCCCGTGATATAACATTCTAGTGATCAAATCACTTGCTTGCAAGCTAATCAATGTGATATCACCGAGAGGGCCCAGAGTATATCTATCCGTCATCGGGATGAACAAATTCCACTCTCGATCCATGAGCCTCAACATAACACTTTATTAGTTCTGAATCCATCTTTATAATCACCCTATTACGGTGTGACGTTTGATGTTATCAAGAAACTCTTCCGGTGTTAGTGATTGACATGATCTCATGGTCTAAGGATTAGGATCTCTTCGTAAGTTGTTATAGCAATATAAACTCAATGACTTTGATCGTAATGCTATACTTCGGATGAATGTTCATCACACCATTACACTAATGTTGTGATCCCGTTATTAACAACATCCAATGTCCATGATCAGGAAACCTTGATCATCTTGTTAATCAACGAGCTAGTTTATGAGAGAGGCATAACTAGGAACTTTCTGTTTGTTTATTAAACACACATGTATTAACGTTTCCGTATTAATACAATTATAGCATGCAAAATAAACATCTATCATATACTTGGAATAGACATAATAAACACTTTATTATTTCCTCTCAGGGAATATTCTCTTGAGTATCAAACCACCGACGCCACAAAAGGCCTCCCTTATTCTCCGGTGAATCTCACCCAAATGGGATCGATCCATGCTTCCACTATCGGTGCACTTGTCGGTGGCAACCGGAACCTCTCACAAGGTTGGGGCACTTCTCCACAACTTAATTGGAGGCTTCCAACAAACGCCACTAAGGCCACAATGCCACCAAGGCCACAACCTGCAACACCAACAGACCGTCTAGGGTTCCAAGAACCCAAGAGTAAAAAGCTTCTCAACTTTCACTCACCAAATCCTCCGGGTAGAACTCAAACCGATGCACCAAATGCAATGGCAAGAACACAAGTAGTGCTCAAATCCTTCTCTCCCAAATTCCACCAAAGCTACAAAAGCTTGTGGGGGAATAAGAGAGGAAGAAAAATGGAGGAAATCCACAAAAGACTCAAAGATCTAGATCCCAAGATGTTCCCCTCACTTAGAGGAGAGATGGATTGGTGGGATTGTAGATCTAGATCTCCTCTTTCAAATCCCTAAAGTATATGCAAGAATCAAGGGAGGGATTGAAGGGGGAGAAAGCTTAGGAGGGTCAAGAATGGAGGAGAAAGCCTGTGAAAACTCGAGAGTTGCATTGGGGAAGAAGGGCCCCTTTTAATAGGCCCACAGATTTCTGACCGTTTTATGCCCGTTGGGGAAAAGTCAGACCGGAGACTCCGGTCTAAACCGGAGACTCCGGTCTATACCGGAGATTCTGGCCCAACCTCCGGGCAAGCCTCCGGACCACCCATCTGAATGACCTGGGCCATCCCTGACCCAACAAGACCGGAGACTCCGGTCTTCCAACACCGGAGACTCCGGGGTAACCTCCGGACCCCCATACAGTATGTCCCAGCCCTGATTCTATAGTCACCACCAGAGACAGTTCCGGAAACTCTGGACTAAACCGGAGACTCCGGTCTAGACCAAATAAGAGGCAAACTTCAAATGGCGATATCTAAAGTTTGGAAACTCCGATTGACCCGAAACCAATTTTGTTGGAAAGAGGACAACAAGAGGTACTCAACAAAAAGTGAAAATATTGGATACCACCAAGATAGAACATTTCATGTATTATAAAGTGAGATACCTCTCTTGGTGAGAAACCGGAAAACCTCAAAGATCAAAAACGCAATAAGATATAAAGGGGAAATCCGTTTTTGATGAACTAGGGCTTGTTATGAATATTGCCACAAGCTCTAGAACCTCACATGGATAAGATCCAAATAACAACCAAGAAAGGATGATGCAAAGTATGCAAAGGTTTGAGCTCTCTCTGAAAGATATGATCGAGTTACTCACTTGAGAGCCCCTCTTGATAGTACGGTTGTCTATCCTATAAACCGGTCTCCCCAACTAACATCCCGAGACCGGTAAGAGAGAAACCCTATCAAGATCATACCTTTGACTTGCACATATTCCACTTGATTATGATGTAGACGGTCTTGTCCTTCTCAAGATGTAACACCTTTCTTGATTGCTCTTGTACGCACTTTCTTGATGAAGACTTGCAAGTTACTCCCACATACAACATGGGGAAACCTTTACTTTGACCTTGTATTCATCGATCCATGATCACCGAGGATGGAAAGCTTCAACCATGAGATCTTCTAGATATTTCACATCATTTCTTCTTTTCTTCATTATGTTGATGCCTTGAAGGTGCACCAGAGATATTAATCCATCTTATTCTTCAAGACATACTTGCCATAGGTTTAACTCTCACATGACCAATCTGTGGATCACTCTTTGAACACCTTGGTCACCACTTGATCTTCTTCACTTTCTTCTTCTCCAAACCTTGAAGCCAACATATGGTTCAAGCATTGCCTATGGACAATTACTACAAGTACAACTTGATACAAGCATTAGTCCATATAGATTGTCATTAATTACCAAAACCACACATGGGGGCCCACATGTTATTTCACCAGCGAAACAACTAAAAACCCTACCCCTGTCATAAAAAAGCCACACAAGAAGAAAGTAAAAGGTACAACGGAGGGGATGGCGGATGATACTTGGGTGACGGATTTGGCCTAGTGGAATGATCCTTACTTCTTTCTGCAAGGGCCGCCGTCAAGTAAGCGATGTCACCAAGAGGTTGGTTGCAGCGGCGGTGGATTTCATCGCATCCCAATGCGAAAGCTGAGGCGACTGTAGTGTCGCGGGCAACGGAGGAACCCAAGGGAGCACACCCTCTAGCCCTTCAAGGACCACCTTGTTGTGTTCGCCGGCCTATTTCAACAAGAGCTACGAGGATACGTCGTGCTTGCAATCTGGGTTCTTCTACCCCGAGATTGACGAGAGCGACCCCGCCACACATTGTACTAGCCAAAATGAAGGACTGGTTGAAGAAGTTGATGGCCAGCAAGTCAGCCAACTCTCGGTACATGATAAATCCCGCGATATGAAGGTTTCCCAAGCTTCCAAGCATCAACGACATTGGCGGCTTTCGTAATGCCAACAACAAAAATTGACGGTTACGAAGCAGCCCACGGTGATGGAGCAGATGTATGTAAAGAAGGTTTTGCCACCCTTCATTTGATCTTTATGCACGTGATATGTTATTTTGGTAGCCGAACTTTGTTGGGGACATAGTGGCTAGACATGGTGCCCTAGAACTTGCGTATGAGATGCGGAAACTCATGTAGCCATGATTGGTCGTGTTACTTCCCTTTCGTGGCAGAGTAGCCACCAGTTGGAATAATCATCTTCCTTTGTCAATCCTAAACATGCCTAGTCCTAAAAAAAAGGTTGCTACTTCATTAGTGTACATATACTTCATGCCTTTGAAAATTATATGTATATTGTGAACTTTAAGGAAGGGGCCTCAGTGTGACCAATCCGGTCGGTGAGTTGTGCGGACTAGCTTGGAATTTGCTCAGTCAGGTCGAGAGAAGCTACGAAGGGCATCGGAGAAGAAGGATTGGTAGAAACCACCTGATGAACGGATGATCGATATACATAATAATGCTAGTTCCCACAAGAACTCTATGTCAGGTAGTATGAGAATGGTGGTACTTGATTAGTTTGGGACAATGATCATAAATCAAATCTTATGGTTTAAACATGTTGCGAGTGCCTTGTCAAATGAGGCGATAGCGATCCACGAAGGAACGAGTTTAGCAGAGGAGATAGGATATCCACAAATTATCATTGAGAGTGACTCTCCGTTGGCCATCAATTTTTATAACCTTGACGATGATAATAGGTTAGAATTAAGGGCAATCAGTCAAGATATTAGAGAGATTAGGAGGACCTTTTCTAGATTTAGCATTGGACGTGACGCAAACATTGTTGCTCATTTATGTGCTAAACAAGTTAGTAGTGATAGGAGGAGATGCTTCTGGATCAACTGTAACCCGGTCTTTCATGCTGACACTCTCGCGAGTGATTTTAATCGAGCTAGTTAATATATAAAGCCATTGTTTCGCAAAGAAAAGTGTTATATAATTTTAATGCTATCTATTTTCTATATCCTTTTTTTGGAGAAACTGCATAAACACATGCTTGTCACGGTTGTTGTAAGAAAAGCACGACTATATGCGTTTGTAAGCAAAAGCATGATTAGGAGTACATTTGTTACCGGTGGTCTCAATTGCCGGTGGTCTCATTACAAAGCCCTAAAGGCAGGGTTCTATTTTTCACTATGTGTGTGTGTTTGTTCAATTTACTTATTTCTCAGACGGAGAAAACACTTTTCTCTGTTACGAGTCAAGGATTGTGTCCTGGGCTGCGGCTAATACTACGGTCGATTTAGTCTAGTCTTCCATGTGGTTCCTCTTTTGGGATGTACCTTTCACTATGGTTGGTGCTACCACGGAGGAGATAGTTAAATCTAATTAATTGCATTGATACTTGGATTTGGTTTCATGTCCCCTTTAACAAGTCACAAGGGAAAGTTGTCTGCTAGCTTCTAGTCCATACTTCGTCCAGGCAAAAAGGGCGACAATGACTCCTGGCAAAGAAAAATATGGACGGAAAATACGAAACTGTGTTATGGCATGGTAGCTGCCATACCTAGTCCATGTTTGGTTATCCGTCCCCGGAGGTCGCTGCATAATAACGCCTACACAAGTTGACGTGCCAAACAAAGTCCGTCTTCCCCATGCTTACTCTAGAAGACTTTGCGCAGGCACATTTGAAATGGTTTGAAAGCTTAGGGCGCACTGCCGTGTGTCTCCTAAATCAAATCAGAGGTAAGTAAGATACTCCCTCACTCTATGCCAAAATGCAGGTAGCCATGATTTTAGGTAAAATCAAACTGTGTAAACTTTGGCCAAGTATATAGAAAATAATATCAACATATGCAACACCAAATAAATCTCCCAGAACGTTGAGATCATGCAACTCGGAAGTAGTACTGCCATAGCACGCTAGTTGCAACTTGCAAGCCTGGTGTTCTTCCTCTGTCATGAATTATTTTTCACAGATTTGTTCAGATACACATGTATTTAAATCTTTGACATCTGATTCGGAGAGGGAATAAAAAAATTTATTATTCAACAAAACTCACAGATATCTTGCGTCCGGTGTAAAAGATGTTGCAAGGGGTCATGCATTTCCGAACGAAGTTGCACTTGAATTATTTCGAGTCAAAAAGTATGTCCTAGGCTGCGGCTATACAGCTGAGCTAGTCTAGTCTTCCCTCGTTTTTTTAGTTTTCAGATAGATGGATGGATCAGTCATCGTGGTTGGTGCTTGTATACATCGTCACGGAGGAGAGGGTTAGACCTAATCTAGTTGCATTATCACTAGTACTTGGATTTGATTACGTGTCTCCGTTAAAAACAAGCACTAGCAAAAAAAGCTCTAGCCGTACTTTCCGTGGACCAGTGTGGCACTAGCTAATTGCATTATCATTACGTACTTGGCTTCCATACCTAGTCCGCGTTTGGTTAACGGTCCTCCTGGAGGCCGGAGGTCACATTGCATAACGCGTACTCCAGTCGAGGGATTGACGACGTACTACGTCCAACAAGGAAAAGTCCTTCCCGTGCTTAGTTTTTCCCAAGACTTTTCGTGAGCGGGGAACACCGAAACATATCTTTGAAGCAGTACGATGATTGTTTCAAAACTTATTAAAGATCAGGGCCCACTGCTCGGGCACCCAACGATGTGCCTTGCTCCAGACAAGGTCAACAGTTTGCGGCTTGCACAAGTGCTTGGCCGAGGCTGAGCAACTCACAGGTAGTAGTATTGTCACAGCACGCCAACTTGCAACTTGTAAGCTTTGGTAAACCATATGTATCTACGGTGCAACATGTAAAAAATGTACTCACTACTCCGATCAAAAAGTCAAATACAAGCTGGAGTAGATATTACCCAAACCAAACTACTGCCAGTAATACATGGAGTAGTACGCCATAGTACTACTATGTACTACGTCACCGGACAGAAGAGCCGGCTAACCCCAGCAGCTCTAGCCGCCCCTAGAGCCAGGGAAGACTCGCTATCGGCTCTCGCGGACTCCAAACTCCTCCGTCCCGGGCATGAAACCCAGCGGATAGCGGACTCCAAAATTTAATCTGGGAAAATAAAACCGAGAGAGAGAGAGAGAGCTGCGAAAAGGCGACACGCCCGTGACCGCATGGCCCCCGACCCACCCTCCGCACCTTTCACGCTTACACCCCCGCGAACAGACGCTCTGGGAGGAAAAGATTCCCTAGCTATTGCAGGCCTACCTCCGCGTGGCCCCACGTGCACCTTTTGCGTCCAGGGCCCTGGAGTTCTCCGGTTTCTCGCGGACAGCCTGGACGGTTGGGGTCACACTCACATTCACATGCTTGGTGCTTCCTCGGGAGCGTGGCCGATCCGTCCCAATTCCCAAACGAAGGTGGTTGGGCTGGCGCTCTTTCTCCCCGTCCGTCCCCACCGCGGCTGGCCCACCCGTATTTGCGTACGGCGTTTAATGAGATGTTGTTCGTGGGAAACAAAATTTCGGCGAGAGGCAGGGGTATTTTTAGGTAGGCAGGCGTTGCGTCCAGTCCAGTACATCCCCACTGTACGCTGACACTTGCTGGTATGGAAAAACGCCGCATCAACAACTGGTGGTAATTAATTAAGAAAAATGATAGGACTCCCTCGGGGGATACGATCCCCCGGTTCGGTCTGGCTGCCTTTTTCCTGGGTCACGTCGTAGCGTGCCTGTGGACCTCACTTCCGTGGCCTTATCTTCTCACCGTCTCCACCACAAAATTAGATCGGGCAAATCCTCCGCTCGCTGTTCAGCCGGAGACATCGCTGCTAGGCCGGAGCAGCCACACCCCCTGCACTCCTATACTTCTCCGGCGTCGCGACACCTCTCCTCCCCTGCCTCTGTTCCTCTCCCCCTTCTCCATCACCGTGGGCGCTTTAGCCTGTCATCGGGGCGTCCTCCGGTGAAGCACCGCCGTTGGCGCCACCGTCGCCGCAGTCAAAGGTTGTGAGGCAAGAAACTGCCTCTCCGCACTGCTGTCACCCAAGCACGCGCCGCCGCCTCCGACCCCTCAGGATGTTGCTGCTCCTGCGAGGGAACGGCAGCACTGCACACAATGGCGCCTGATGCCGTGCTACAGAGGCCGCGGCGGCGACCTGCTACAAGCGCGGCGGCGCTTTGCTAGAGATGCGGCAGCGGCGACCTTCTACAAGCGCGGCGGCTTTTGCTAGAGATGCATCGACTGTTTTGCTACAGAGGCGGCGGCCGTGCTACAGAGGCGACGACGACCTGCTACAAGCGCGGCGGCGCTTTGCTACGGAGACGTTGGCTGCTTTCTACAACTGCGTCGGCCGCTTGCTACAACGGCATCAGGCGCTTGCTACCACAGGCCGGGGGACCTGCTACATATGACTTGTGGTGTTGCTACATGCAGCGAGCGGTGCTGCTATAATGGCATATCTTTTGCTACAATTTTTGCTCCGACAATGTCTCCGGCGAAGTCAGCTTTTGCTACATTAGCATAATCATCTTGCTACATATGTTTTCTGAGTTTGCTACAATAGCGCAAACTTCTTGCTACGAGGTTTTCGGCGAGATCTCCGGCGAAATTCTCCGGCGAAATTCTCCGGTGAGTCTAAGACGGAGTCAGTTTTGCTACATTAGCACAAATATTATGCTACATAGTCTCGGACGAGGTCTCTGGCGAAGTCTCCGACGAGATCTGTCTTTTTTATTTGTCTCGTGGGCGAACCGTTTTTTGCTACAGTGTAGCAAAAGCGGGGCATATGTAGCAAATGTTGGTCTGAGTGTAGCAAAAAGGGGATTTAGGTGGACACGCGTCAGCAAGAGGACCCGGGGGATCAGAAATTTTTATCCCCCGAGGGACGCGTAGTACGACCCATTAATTAACCCTGTCCATGACCAGAGAAGTTCGGTTAGAGTAGCATCCGTATTGGCGACTGGCACTTTGTTGGTCACAAGCAAAGGCATCAACTTGGTTTATTCGGCGTTAAAGTGGAGGACATGGCATCACGTCAATGCTTGTATGGCTTACACTTGCTTTCTATTATTAGACTTTTTTAAAACATTTTTTCTGATAACTACTAGTACACGGTAGGCTTTATTTAAAGCCGGCCTGAACTAATTTACTTTTTATACATTTCTATCACAAAATCGTCCCATTCGCCTCCTCCAAGAGAGAGCCATGCGACTAGGGATACTCGTCTCCCACCGACAGATCTGCCCCGTCTCGACTTCTTTGGCAACTAAGGTAGGCTTTAAGACTGCCTGAACCATTTTCCGGTATCATTAAAACACAACAACTAACAAAAAAAATAAAAAATGGGAACTAGCAAAGTCATAGACAACTCAGAGCATTACACTCAGAGCATCTCGAGAGGAACTCCCCAAATGCTACCCATTAGATGCATAAAGAAGATATAAACACAACGGGCTAACAAAGAACTAAAAAAGAAAAGAAATTGGGAACTAGCAACGTCGTAGACAGCATAGAGCAATACACTTAGCACCCAACACCACGGGAACCAACCAAAGAGAGCGGGAAAGAGTGTTGTTGGATTGGTCGACGTGAATCCTAAAGTCGGGAGAAGCAGAAATTCATCTCCCCGCTTGCCCACACCAAGCACATACTGCATGTCCACTTGGCTCTCCTGCACAAACCCCTCTAGGGTTTCTCTCACTCGAGCGGCCCCGGTGACCCTCAAACCTTAGGAACTACACCCTTCCACCCGCCAAACAATGCTTGGCCATGCTAGTGGTGGAACCTAGGACATGGAAGACGGAGGGCGGAAGATGGTGCACCACAGCGCCGCTTGAGGGTGGAGAAGTGACGTTCACTGGCGACGTCGGGTGGCGCGGTGCTGAGTGGTCGACACTTACAGGAACAACGAACGAAGTGGGGGTGCGCAGCTGCAGCCGCTAGGGCGTCGGTGTGGCTGCACGTGGGGGGTCTGATTTGGGATAGAAGGGTTTGATTAGCGGCCATGTGGAGCTGGTACTAGGCACTTCATGCAGCTAGTCGTGCAATACAGGCAACGGCTCCTTGCGCAGTGGCGTCTGCAAGGTGAGTGTGCAGCAACCCTTATGCTCGGCGCCGGTCCAAGTCTGTGAAGTTCACCGGCACGACGTGGATGCGGAGACCGTGTAGGTGCTCTCCATTCTTCTTCAACGACGACATGCACGTCTCCTCGCCGCGGTGGTGAGCTCCCCAACTTCTTGATAGCCCTTTGTTGGACCTTAAGGGAGTCCTGGTTGGTGGAGAAACCCCTACTTTGGTCTGGAGAAGCCTACACCATGGGTGTCGTCCCCTTCTTGAAGGCGTCGTCATTGTCGGGATGGGCACTCGCTTCCTTTAGCAAAATGAGTAATCCTAGGTCGAGTTTGCCAGACCAGGCGACGTCAATGTCTTGGCGTTGCTCTGTTGTCAGAGGCATAGCATTTGCTACTCAAAGTAGGGGTGGGCGTTCGGTCATGACCGAAAATTCGGTCTTTGCATATCGGTCTATTTTGAAATCGGTCTTTACATAAATAAAGACCTAAATTTACTTGTTATTTTTACTAACCGACAAATTCGGTTACCCGATAATTCGGGTTCGGTTTCGGTCATGATCGAATTGTGTAGTAGATATAATCAAATACAAAAGTTTGATAATATTTCGTAAACCATTTGGTACTATGTAAGTTATAATTTGAATATAAAATACACTTCATATAATCATATTATTTTGTGGAAACTAACATTCAATAATACTAAATTTGGCTTAACCGAGAAAGATAAATCTATAGTTATGCTCAACTAGGGCTTTGGAACTATGCCACTCTCACCTAAAATTCGGTTAGTTTGGTCTATTCGGTTACCAAAAACTAATGACCGAATTAACCGAACTAAATTCGGTCTACAAAATTTGCTACCCAATTTTTTGATCGGTCCTTTCGGTCTTGGTCTATTCGGTTTTGGTCTCGGTCATTTCCGGTTTGGTTTTCGGTTTTCGTTTTTTCTGCCCACCCCTAACTCAAAGAGTCATCCGATGTGGCTGCCACAGTTGGTGTGTGCCACTTCCAAGGCGTGGGCTTTTGGGGTGTGATGTTGACAATTATAAGGCATCGTCTTCTTTAGGGTCGATCGGATCGTGTCGCCTACTTGTTGACTTCTTCTAGGCATACAGGTGGTCGGCATATCGCTCTGAGCTGCTTGGAGAGATGGTCGCGCTTCGGATTGATGTGATCTCATCGGTGACGTGCCCTTCTTTGCTTTCGAAGTCTTGATCCTAAGTGTTTGTTTCGTGGTAGTGTTGTGTGCTCAGCTGTGGATCATCGAGCGGACAACTTGTGGAACATATGAGTTGTACTTCGAACTCCTCTATCTTAATACATAGACACACAAATCTCCTACGATTTTCATAAAAAAGAATATCCTGCTTGCCCAACATCACTCTACACCATGCAGAACTAGGAAACGGTGGCGCTAGCGGAGGGCATCACACCGCCGAGGCGACGTAGCGGCCCCGAGAGCCGCCAATGCTACGGAAGTGTCGTATGGCACCGAGATGACCGCCACATCTCCTCCTGGCGTCGAACTTGAGAGACACTATGAAATGAGCAATCCGTGCACTATGCGAGACGACCTCAATGTCGTACCTGGTTGAAAGACCTTAGTCAACCTAGACTTCACCAAGTACACCGATATCACTCAATGGGAGGTCAACCCGTAGCGGATCAATTCTTGCCGCCGCCAGGGAGCTTTGTCGTGCGGCGTGTGCCGTCGGCGACGAAGGGAGGTGGTTGAGGAGGGGCGGGGTCTAGTGGTGGCTAGGGTTCCCACCCCCGAGGGAGACGCCGGTGTGTGTGTGGGGGGGGGGGGGGAGGGAGGGGGAGGGGTGGTTCACAATTTTGGAACTTTATCTTAAAAAAAGAGTATACCTTGGAGAAATATGAAGAACATCTATACCAATAAGCAAGACAATTTTTTGAGATCCAATAAAGAAGACTAGAAAAGTCAATCACCAGCAAATTCGGAGACAACTGGATAAACTAGAGCCAGCCAGATGCAAATCTCTCTGCTTAACTAAAACGAGCCACGTCGAAAGGCCAGCACTCGCCCAATCAGGCCATGGCCAACGCATCCAGATAGATATAGTAGATATTAGTGGAGTATTTTTATTTTGGTGGCAGGAAAATATCAGGTCAGGTTTAGCCGTCGCCGTTCAAACAGCACCACCTCACGCGCGCGGCCCGATCTATCCACCCACCCACCCCCATCCGTCCAACGGCACGCCCGCACCGCTCCCTCCGCACCACACGACGCGACGAAATCCCCACACCGCATCGCCTCCTCCACATGCCACCAAACGTGATCCCCCCACCCCCAAATACGTAGAGGCTTAGCTTGCGAGTGTTCCTGTCAAAAAAAGAGTAGGTTAGCGAGGGAGAAAAGCAACGCGCACGCACGCACGCATATGCCCGCCCGCCCGCCCACATGGGGCACGGGCCCGGTCGTACCGCGCAGGCAGGCATGCGGGCAGTTCCGCGCCGCGCCGCGCCACCCGCACCGCACTCCTTCCTCATCCTCACCCAACAAAGAAAAGAAACCGCGAGCGCAGGAGCTCCTCGTTTTGCGGAAACAACCCCTGGAGAGTCCGGTTATTCCAGAAAACTCCACCGGGGCCAGCGCTATATAACCCGGCACCCAACTCGGCGTCGCTGCCCAACACAGCACCCCACCGTGTTTTCTTATCCTACTCTCTTCTTTCCCTCCCACCCAGCAGCGCGCCCCTCGCGTTTCCTCACCCGTCCGTCCGCATCGCACCGCATCAGAGCGCACGTACTATACAAACTCTACTATACGAATAGCTTTCGTCATGGAGAGCTCTACCTCTCTGTTGAGCTCCTACCCCGGCAGCAGCAAGCGGGCCAGGGAAGCCGACCTCGCCGCCGCCGCCGGCGGGGAGGGACCGGAGGCGGAGGCCAAGAGGCTGAGGCCGGAGGACCTGCTCGACATGCTGGACGACGTCGTTGACACGGACGCCGCCGAAGCCGGTGACCTGGCCTCCGTCATGCGGAGCCTCGAGGAGGAGATATCCGCCGGCGAGCTGGAGCTGGACGTCGGCCCGCCGCAGCCGGAGCTCGGCTTCCTGCTCGAGGCCTCCGACGACGAGCTCGGCCTGCCGCCCGCCGGGGGCTCCTACACCTCCTCCGACGACTACGCCGGCGCCGGCGAGCCGGAGGACGCCGCCGCCGTGTTCGGCGCGCAGATCTGGGGCTTCGAGGACGAGATCGACGGGGCAGCCGACTACGGGTTCGGCGCCGTCACGTCCTCGCCGGAGGCCGCCGCGGCGGCAGCCGCGGCCGCCGCCGAGTGGGGCGACGACGGCTTCGACGCCGGCCTCTTCGGCTTCACGGACGACTCCTTCGGCCCGTCGGATCTCGCCGCGCTGCGCCAGGAGACCATGCCAGCCGTCTGATCGGCGGATCGTTAGCCTTATTTTTTTGTGTTATTTTTTTTCGCCGTTGGCTAACCTTAGCGCTACCCCTTTTTTTAACCTTGGATGTAAAGTTTCTAGAAGGAAGGGTTAAAAAAAATGCGATGTGGAAGTAAAACCTGGGAAATGTTTTACTACTATATACTCCTTTGGTATGGAGCGAGAAGGAAAAAAAAGGGCATGAATTCATTAAAAAAATTCGGAAAAAAAGATTTACGTATATCTCAGGAAATTCCTGGAGAAGTTTCTCCATATGTTATTCGAACTTGTCCCACCACCTTTTTGTGGCGAACCGGAATAATAAATATGAAATGAGAAGACGAGTGTACGAGTCAAAAGTAGATGCCGGATTTGTCGCGTGGAAGGAAATGCTTAAGTTGATGCGGTGCCTACACGTTGGACGTTGACCTAATGAAGTGACGAAGCCGAATAATAATAAGGGGGAAAAACCACACCATCCCACGATTCAACCGTCCACACGAAATGGGGGTCGAAATCAGAAGCTTCTGGTGCCCGTCTTAGATAGTACCTTTTATTTTAGAAAAAGAAAGGCCAACGTTTATTCCCGAGGAAAAAAAACATGTACTAAATGGATAATTCAGGCTGGAAAGGTTGACCTGTAAAACGAAGGCATCCTGCAAATTGACGCAATTATTTTCGGTGCAGATGTTGGGATACCGCAAGATATTCAGGCTTTTTTTAAGGAAGATATTCAGGTTTGCCGTCCTCGTGAGGTCACGCAGAGGCACCGAGCGAGTTTCTCGCGATATTGTCGTGGAAGTATATAGCATACCGTGGGAAATCGCTTGAACGCTCTGTTTGGGAAGATAAATGACAGTTGGTCGAAACTATGTTCCGAGGATTATTGACTGTTGAAGCAGTCAGACATGAAAATTTAAATTATATAATGCCTTTTTTAATGGGTGTTTCTTAGCACGGTATTATAGACAAATTGCTTATGTGATATTATATTTAATAAAGAGAGAAGGTGAGGTTGTATCTTAGCTTAGCTACAAGCCTTACATGATATCATATGCAAAATACATGGTTAGTCCAATCACATGCATGCATGTATCCAAAATCATTAAAAATAGATACAACTTTTATGATACAATCCATTATACTAGTTGTTTTTTTAAGATACACCACTACTATCTAAAATAACGAGTTAAGAAAAAACCCATTATAAAAGCCTAAATAGTGGTAGCAGGGGTTGTCGCCGAAGCTGTTCGACGGCTAGTTTGTCAATGGCACATGAAAAATAAATAAGCGTAACGTGAAAGTGCGAGCGAAATTGACTGGGATTTAAGTTTCTTGTGTTTATTTATTTATTATTAGTAGGGCACCGAGCTTGACGTGGCTGCTCGTCTGCTCTGCTATGCCGCGCGGAGCTTTCGGGATTGTTCCCTCCCTCCCATGACGGGTCGTCGTCTAGTCGTGCAATAATGTCGACGATATTTTCTTGGAATATACTACTTCTAGTAGTATTATCGTGCTCATGTCATATGAGTAGTTTTATTTCTGGAGCTGGGGTGGAGAGTTGGGCGGTCGAGACGGGGAGCGGATTTGCCGTGGAGGGCTCGACCGCTGCCGCGTAATTTCAGAAAGCTGTCCGTAGCAATTTCCCTGTGCGAAACGGAACAGGCCTGCGTCCTGCCTTTGCCTGTGAGGTGTGAGTATGTTTCACACAAAGCATGGAAATAAAGGGGAGGCGGCGACGTGTGAGCAAGCGACTGAACAAGAGCATCTCCACTCGTCGTTGGCCTTTCTTAGATCGAAATCCAGACGTATTTTGGATCGGAGGAAAGTAGTTTTCGGCGTGAAAACGCTGACTTTTTTTCAGACCGACTTTCCGTGTTTGGGTAAATTTAATCAAATCTGGCAAAATTTAGGCTAATATACGCGTACTTCATCAATTTAAGGCGAATTCTTAAATATTACATAGAAAATACCCGAATTTAAACTACAAAAACTTAAAAAGACCGTCGTCGCCGCCAATGTCGGGCGCCGCTTATACATGCCAAAGTTGTTGTAGAAGCCGGCGTAGCCGGGGTCGGCCTTACCGTCGTCTTCGCGGTCATCGTTACTCGACGGCTGCGATAGGCGGTTGCTGTCCTGGCATTCGTCGTCGCACCTCTAGGGCCGGTAGGAGGGGCCAGCCTCTTCATCGTTGTCGAGGACGACGAGCGGCGCGCCCTTGTGGGCGAGCTCGTGGCCAGCCTAGGCCTGGCGTTCGGCCTGCTCTTGCTAGTGCTGGACACGACGCCGCTCCTCCTTCTCCCAGCCCGCCCTAGAGCAGGCAAGTATGTCCGGCGACCGGAGGCTCCAGCGAGGGCGTAGCGTCGCGGAGGGATTGCTCCATCGCCATTCTCATGGCGAAGGCATCCTCGTCGATGGGCACCGCCCATTCTGTCGACTCCGGCTTCGGCTGGCAAAGGCGGAGACAGCCAGTGGGCGTCGAGGGCGCGCGAGGCTCGTTGATGACGATGCCCCGTGCCCTTGTCCTCGGGGGCGAGCGGACCCGCTTGACCGGTCGAGTGGAAGTGACGCCGCCGGCGCGGACCCGGTGGAGCGGGAGGCCGAGGCTACGGAGGAGGGGGTGCTGAGGCTGGCCATCCTCCTCGCCAGCCAATTGGCCGGAGGATGGCGCCTTGCCCTTGTTGCCGGCGTCGGGTTGCGGTGGAAGCCGAGGCGAGGGTTGTTGCCGGCGTGGATGTGCTCCAGCACAGCGGCGAGCGTTCATCCGGGATCGCTCCACCATCGTCCTCGCACCGCCGTGTTTAAATTGTTGCGCTTCAGTGGCGACCCTGGCGGTCCCTCGTGGCGGGCGAGCACCCGGAGCCGCCTCTCGGCGAAGAACTCGTCCTAGAAATGCAAGTTGACCGGATCCTCGGCAAGATTCGGGTCCTCCATGGCCGCGATGGTGGCCTGGATCTCGTCGATGAGCTCCTCATCGGCCGGCACCGGCATCACTGGGATCCCGTCGGCGCTGAGCTTCTAGCCGGACAGGACCCGGTTGTCCGGCGATGCCATGTAGCCCGCGTCTTGAAGCATCCGGGCCTCCCACGGCTGGAGCGTGCAGCGGACGAAGCCGTTCGCCGCCGCGGGATCGCTGGGAAACCTGTCGGCCATGGGGAAGTGGCAAGGCTATGAGATCAAAGTTCGCTGGAGTTTGGAGTTTGTCGGAGTTGGCAGAGCGGAAAAAGCTGCGAGAGTGTGAAGGGAGCCGGCGAGGGGTACGACTTATATAGGCCAAGGCTGGCGGCAAGGACGGGAGGGTGTAGATGCGAGTGTCGAAAATGGGAAATCGACGGGAAGTTATTGCCCGCTGGTTCGTCGCGAGAGACGAGGCGGCGATGGCGCGCCATTACGGCGACGCGTGGTCGACGAGACGGATAGTTAATGTCTTGTGGTCCGTCGCGGGGTTCCGAGGTGGGCGATGTCGACGACTCGTCTTCTCTCGCTGACTGGGCGGGTCCACACGGCCGAACGGTTTTTTCTCGCTGAATTCGTTTCGTTTGGCGTTCCAGGGCATTCCCGGCGCCCTGAGAATGGACTAGAAAGTCTGGATCAAATTTAATTAAAATTTAAATGAAACCGTGGTCTTAAAAACACGAGTAAAGCAATTTTGTACTCGTGTTGTTAGGACCACGAGTATTGCCGAACAAAAAACGTCTTGAAAACGCCATGCAGAGAAGGCGAGTGGAGGTGCTCTAGATGAGCAGCGGGAGGGGGGCATGATTTGGGCACGGAACTGCGTGACGCGGCGCATGTGGTCACGGTGCATCTGAAGTCTGAACAGCCGCGGCGTGGTGCCTCGCGCATCACGCCGGGCCGAGGACCCGTCGAACTCATGAATGGACGCCGTTCCTCTCCCACTCGCGAAACACAGCTGCAGCAGGCGTTTAATTATTATTTTTGCTTTGCTTATTATATAAACCTCGTCTGCTTTGGTTATTATTATTATATAAAGCTCGTCGGATCGGATGCAGCACCGTGTTTTCCCTGTCAAGTGGTTTCGGACGAATCATGAGGCATGTACGGTGGCTGTCTAAATGATACGCACAACAACTTGCCGGTCGGCGAGGCTTTCTGGTCACCCTGTCACGTGGTTTCTCTTGTGTGTGGCTCCCTCTCTCCTCTCGGTTGTGTGTTGTTCAGCCTGAACTCCGAAGAATGGCGCGGCAAAACCAGCTGCGAGGTGTGTACTACTGGTCGTCGTCCCGGCACGGTACGTCCGTTGGAGCTGCGAGGTGGTTGGATCCGTCGAGCCGTCACATGCCGTGCGCGCGGCACACCGACCGGACGGAGTTTGCGAACGCAAGCAAGAGAATAGGAGGCCCATAATAATGGGCGGGTGGTGCAGCGGATCACAGGAGATCTGAATCTGGCGGGTGGTGCGCGCGCGCGAGAGAGAGAGATCTCGAGGAGGAGAACCACTGGCGGTTTGTCAGCTATAAACTCTACTACTACTCCGGTCCACGTGTACGTGCATGCAGCGGAGCAGAGCAGAGCAGATGGTGGCACATGGAGCGGGGCCCGTCTGGGGATGGTGGTGGTGGCGGTGGTTGGATCCGAATTGAACCCACCGATCCTGCAGCGCCACCAGTCATGGTGTCATGGTGTTCAGGTCGGCTGCCCCGGACGTGGGCCAGGTGCGCTTTCCTTCTGCTTCTGCTGTTTCAGCTCTCTGGGTAGGCGCCATGAGTGCGTGTGTCGTGCTCCATACGAGTCCCGTCGACTGCCAAGGCCAACCCTGAAGAATGACTGAATGCTCGACGGCGACCTGGATCTTGCTTGCGTTTGTCCCAACGACCAAACTTTACCTCACCATTAAGTACTACCTCCGTCCATGAATAGAATAGATGTTTTAGTTTTTTTAAATTTTGAATGAATCTATATACTAAATGGTGTCTAGATTCATCTAAATTTTGACAAATTTGAATTAACTAATATCATTAATGTCAACGATCCGTTAATCCAATGGACCCCTCTGAATGTTGCAGGTGCAGGCCGCACAATGCTTCATGTTAAATATGAGAAAATTGGTTATTTTTGTGATGTATGCGGTATTATGGGACATGATCTTGAGGAGTGTGGTGATGGTGTGCATAAACTGGAAGATTTATAGTTTGGGAAGTGGACGTTAGCAAAGAGGAGGTCCCAGTCTAATACGTTACCGAGCTTCAGAGGCTCTTTTCCGACAAGGGGAGGTGGTCGCGCGCGAGGGCGCGGCAGGAGTGACAACAACCCGTTCTCCATCCCGCGGAAAAGATTTTGGGTGATGCAAACCTGGACAAAGATGACCTATCGGACACAGCTGTGAGTCCGATAAAAACTAATGACAATGCTATAGGAGGGGGCAAGGAGCCTACCGAGGAACATGATGGGGAATCGCTAGCATGGAAAAACCTGGAATTCGAGAGTATGATAGAGGACACAGATAATGGGGCTACAATAGTTGAAGGTGGGGATACTGGCCCTACAGTTCCTCCAATGCCTCCTGCGTATGTGAAGAATAAGGACAGGACAAAGCTAAGGAAAACCAACAATTCTAAAAAACCTTTGGCACCATTGGCGGCCTCCTTTGAGGAGGACCGCCGGGCCCACTGAGTATTATAGGCTGTAACGGCCGGAGAGTAGGGCAACCCGCGACCGCTCAAGAGCTAGTCTGCCTTGTGCAATCAGAGGTGCGTGTGAAGAATCTACGGTTCCGAATAGGCATGAAACACTGTTTTCATGTCAAAGGTAGAGGGTCAGGAGGTGGCATTGCTCTCTATTACCAAGAGGACATTATTGTTGATTTGCTATACTATGGTGAGCGACAAATTGATGCAAACATTAGCGGTGGTCCATTTGAGACCAAATGGCGGGGCACCTTTGTATATGGAGAACCGAGGCCTAGTGATCGGCATCTTATGTGGACGCTTCTGAGAGATCTAAAACCTCGATCTAATGAACCTTGGCTCATGCTAAGGGATTTTAACGAGGCTATGTGGCAAGAGGAGCATTTCTCAAGGACAAAAAGGTCTGAAAGATTGATGAAGGACTTCAGGGAAGTGTTGTCGCATTGTGACTTGCATCATCTTGGGTTTTCTGGAGTTCCATGAACTTATGACAATAAGCAAAAAGGTGATCGCAATGTGAAGGTAAGGCTGGATCGAGCTGTGGCGTCCCCGGCCTGGTCTACTCTGTTCCCAAGCATGCGTGTGCACCACCTAACCTCGTCACGTTCAGACCACTGCCCACTTCTCCTCGTAGTGGACAGAGATACTAGCGCGCCTCATGGCAGGCCGCAGCGGCGGTATGAGGTGATGTGGGAGAGAGAACCTTCTCTCACAGCGGCTGTAGAGGAAGCATGGTCGAAACGTGTTGTTGTCCAGGATCTTGGTGATGTTGCGGGATCGATGAAATCTATAATGAGTAGACTTTATAATTGGAAATCAATTCATTTTAAATCGGTTCCGAAAGAATTGGATAAAAAGAGGAAGGAACTGGATAACCTGGGAGCTCTCCAAGATGAAGAAAGTATGGCCAAGAAAGCCCAGCTTAATAAGGAGATGGATGAACTTTTATACATGGAAGAAATAATGTGGTTACAGCGCTCTAGAATTTCTTGGCTTCGCGAGGGTGACTGCAATACCAAATACTTCCGTCCTAGCATCGAAAAAAGAATCTTATATTCAAGCTTAAACGGCCAGATGGCACTTGGACAATGGACACGGGTGAGATGGAGGGCATGACTAAGAAATTTTTTCAAAAGCAATTCACGTCTGAAGATGATGTTGACCCTAGTATTATTATTGACATGCTCCATCAGTGTATTGACGATGGTGACAATGAAAAGCTCTGTGCTCCATTCTCTGGAAAGGAAATTAGTGATGCTCTATTCCAAATTGGCCCTTTGAAGGCCCGTGGTCCTGATGGGTTTCCAGCTCGTTTCCTACAGCGAAACTGGGACTTGTTTAGAGATGATGATGTTCAGGCTGTAGAGCGCTTCTTTGCAAATGGCATTATGCTAGAGGATGTCAACGATACAGCTATTGTTTTGATTCCGAAGAAGACTAACCCGAAGGAGCTCAAGGATTATCGTCCCATAAGCCTTTGCAATGTGATCTATAAGGTGATTTTTAAATGCCTAGTGAAAAGATTAAGGCCTCTGCTTCAGGATATCATATCACCAATGCAAAGTGCCTTTATTTCAGGTCGGTTAATTACGGATAATGCCTTCATTGCTTTTGAGTGTCTTCACGCTATTCAGAACGGGACTCAGGCTCGGAAGAATTTTTGTGCTTATAAATTGGATATGGCCAAGGCGTATGACCGCGTGGATTGGAGTTTTTTGAAAGGAGTTTTAGCGAAGTTGGGCTTTCACAGTCAATGGATACAGTGGGTGATGGCGTGTGTCACCACTGTGCGCTATTCGATTCGCTTTAACGGACATTTGTTGGACTCCTTCACACCAACTCGTGGGCTGCGCCAAGGTGATCCACTTTCACCTTACCTATTCTTATTTGTTGCTGATGGCCTCTCGTCCTTAATCAGGAAAGAAGTGCATTCTGGAGCTTTGCGGAAGCTTCATATATATAGGCGTGGCCCGGGAATTTTCCATTTATTATTTGCAGATGATTGCCTCCTTTTCTTTGAAGGCAATGTTGAGCAGGCCACTGTGGTAGAATCAATTTTGGATAAGTATGAGAAGAGCACGGGGCAACTAGTTAGTCTTGGCAAGTGTTTAGTTCTTTTTTGGGATCAATGTTCTCCTCAGATATAGGATGAGATAAAAAGTATCCTGCATTATGAGACGGTCTGTTTTGAAGAGAAATATCTTGGTCTACCAGTCCCTGAAGGAAAGTTGAAAAACAGTAGACTTAAATCAGTAAAAGAGAAGTTCACCAAGAGAGCAAATGATTGGTGCGAGAAGTATATGTCTGGTGCAGCTAAGGAGATTCTTATTAAGGCTGCTCTGCAGTCCCTTCCTACATATGCTATGGGTATTTTTAAGTTTTCAGTAGGGCTCGTGGATGATCTTTCCCAGATAGTCAGAAACTTCTGGTGGGGCGACGAGGAAAATCGATGCCGTATTCATTGGATATCTTGGGAGAAAATGACCAGACCAAAATCACAAGGAGGAATTGGTTTTCATGATCTCCGGATTTTTAATCAAGCACTAGTTGCGCGACAAGCATGGCGGTTCATTCATAATCCAGATAGCTTGTGCGTTCGCCTTTTGAAAGCAAAATACTACCATGTAGGTAATCTCTTTGATACGGCTTTTGTTTAGAACACTTCGTAATCTTGGAAGGGTATTATGCATGGTCTTGAGTTGCTAAAAAAGGTATTATTTGGAGGATCGGTTCGGGTACACAGGTTCGCATTTTCAGAGATAACTGGCTTCCCCGTCCTGATGGTCCCAAAGTTGAGGTCCGAATTGGTAGATCAAGGCGTCGTTGGGTCTCAGAATTAATTGATCATGACTCACACTCCTGGAATGAGGAGGCTGTCCATTCATGTTGTTCTTCTTGGGATGCGTCAGCCATCTTGGAAATCACCCTCCCCAACGGCAATGTGATGACTTTGTTGCCTGGCTACATGAGAAGAACGGCCTTTTTTCCGTAAAATCTGCGTATAGATTGGACATGCAACCATCTGTAGCGGCACTCAGTCCTGGACAGTCGAGTTCAGAACCTACCGGTGACAGAGGTGTGTGGAACCTTGTGTGGAAATCCAAAACTACCTAACAAGCTACGTGTTTTTGCATGAAGGCGGCAACCGCTACACGCGCCGTCCGTGTTGGATTGAACCGCATGATGAGCGATGTGGATCCTACATGCACGATCTACGGCACTGAGGCTGAAGACGATCACCACGCATTAGTCCGTTGCACTATGGCTCGGGCACTACGTGCAGAGATGAGGCACGTGTGGCATTTACCCTCGGAGGAAACGTTTCTTGCAGGGGGACGCGAATGGCTTCTTAATCTCCTACAACATGCATCGCCCGGAACCAGATTAAAAATCATTTTTTTTTTGTTATGGAGAGTCTGGCACCACCGAAACAATATCGTTCATGGTGACGGTAAGGCGTTAATTGTGGCTTCGTCGAGTTTTATTACTAACTACCTGCAAACCTTCTCTGAGCTTCCACGGAATAATTCGAAGGAGGCGTGGGTACAACTAGTGTCACAAGAATCGAAAGGAAAAGCACATGTTCTCTCTGAACCGCAACCAAATGGGTTTGATGCTCCTTCCGGGTGGTCAGCACAAACTGATGGACTTGTAAAAATCAATGTAGATGCCGGCTGGGACCCAAGTACGAAGAGAACTGGAATTGGTGTTATCGCGAGAGATCATAAAGGACAAGTGTTATTGTTAGAATGGAAATTCATACCATCCTGTGCAAGTGCAGAAGAAGCGGAGGTTTTAGCCTGCCTAGAGGGCCTCGGGCATTTAACTAGGAATTTTGGAGGGGGGGCAAGGTGTTCTTAGTCTGACTGCTTACGGGCTGTTCAGGCTATTAATGATCCAGGGAAGAAGAGATCTAGCTGCTGGAGCCTATATCTAGAGGCACAGGACATCCTCAGGGTTTATGGTGGTATCATAGTAGTAAAAGTTGGTCGTTTATACAATGTCGCCACGCATGGCTTAGCTCAATTAGGCAAGTGAGGTGATAGTGATTCTCTCTGTAATGCAGCCCCATCCTGTGTGGGGGCGATCGTTGCAAACGATGTAACCAAACTTTGATTGTGACAGCAAGTTTCAGACACACTATTTTCCTTACCAGGATATCTAAGAGGATCGGAAGGTTTTTAATGAGCTGTGTTTATCTTTAAAAAAAATGAAAAATTTGAGACATCTATCCTGATTTGATTGAGTATAATATACTACCCTGATGTTGGTGGTTAATGGTTAAGCAAATGCCCTTATGCATTGGATTAACTGTTGCCTGCCATTAACTGCTGGAGTACAGTATTATGCTGGCAATGTCATCTTTTTTCCGCTGACAGACATCCTGGCAATATTTGGTACTCATTGGATTGGAGTCAGGCTAGTAGCTGGACCGGCTTTGCTAAGCGGCTTCCCATAAGCCCAACTTCCTCTGTGAACCGAACTGGGTGAAGTGAAGGCCGCTAGGTTGGGCCGGCATCGTGGTGCTGCGCCTGGTACCACGATCACGATATGGATGGCCCATGCTACCGCAGCACATCGATATATAAATCCAAGGGGACACATTTTAGTACTGTATCATTTTCACTTGTTCTGTCCTAGTGTTTTTTCTTTTTTTCCTTTAATAACGGGTTCACTTGCTCGGTACTAGTTTTGCTAAAACAATCATTGTTAGGACTGCAAGGCTGCGATCCTACCTTCATAGATTTTTAAAACACGAAGGTGATCGATCCCTGGTTCTGTTAGCAGATAATGTACACCTGAAGCATAAAACACCATATTTTATGACTGATTGCTACATTAGTTTGTCAAAACTAGCAACATAAAGTAAATACAAAAGGTTCTTCGGAACAAAAGTATAACACCCGAAATTTAAAACCTTTCTCTAGATGCATCATTTGACTGGAAGGAGAATCACAGCAGGCTAGACAGAATTACTCTCTAGGTAAAGAACTCCGGTGCAGGAAGAAAATTAATTTCCCAAAATTGTAGACATTTCAACAGTGAGGCAAATTTAATCTCCATTTACTCTCGCAGCAGGGGTAAGCAGTAAGCTGACGTTACCTGTACCACGTGTTCAAGTGACGCAAGCAAAAGCCTATTTAATGTATATTCTCAATTATTTATTTTCTAATACATTAATGTTACGTTGTGCACGGATCGCAAAGCAAACAATAAACGACCAGATATGAGGAAGGTGTGTCCCCAGGTTCCAAAAGTGCGGGTTAGGGGAGGGTATCTATTGTTTTCCATGTGTTCTGATATTTTCACATACTGTAGATAGGTTTAAAGCCCATAATATTGACTCTAAAGTTATCTCAATTCATCATCACGGGTATAGGTTCGTAACGATCGATTAGTCCTCTCTATCTGTGAGCATGTGCACTCTCTTCTATTGTGATTCTCTCCTTCCAAGACGCGCAACATCCCCCACTCAATATTCTTCTTCTACTACTAATCATTCTTCTTCTTCTTCACTCACATGACCCCTATTTGTCTGTGGTACAGCTCGTCTCACCTCTCCCGCACTCTTCCTCTCTATATCCAACTAGCGTGATCGGTGACGAGGCCAAAATCAAGGAGATTAACATCATTGCGTGTCAAAAAAGTTGTTGCGTCCAGTAATCTAAACATGAGTGGGTCTATTGCTCCCCTTAATAGGTTTTACTGATTGTATTTGACAAGGTCGGGTAGGTAAGGCCCTGAACACATCCGAGTTGACCCTTTTGCTTTGTTTGCTAGGTATGATGATCCCTTGGAGTGGAGTTGCCAAAAATAAAGCAGTCACGAAGAGGATAAGGCGTAAACACTACAAGAAATGTGCTATCATGTGACCCTTAATATTAGTCACTGAAAGGTCATAGTTGTCCATCTATGAAGTTTCTATGACCTAAACCAGTTGGTCACATACCGAGCGTTGGTCTAGTTCGGTGCTTTGCATGGGCCAAACTCAACAATGCAACCTTTTCCTTTCTAGGATTTTGGACTTTTAGCGGCCATTTAAGTTATGTATTATCACTAAACCTAGTAAACAGCAAGATCTACTGGACAACTATAGTATCATTTATGAAATCATTTACAATATGATTCATCGTGGTACTACCGATTTTATGAGGTATCAATATAACATGCTAACATCATAGAATCATAATATGATAGACAAAATCATAATTAGCCACTAGAGAGTCGCAACTAGATAATACAAAATTGCTAGACATACTATAAAGGAAGGTATGAATGCATCACCCAGGAATTTGAAAGAATAATTGAACAAAAACACCATGTACATTGTTCCACCTCAAGCTTCTCATAGGAACATAAAAATGAAAGTACAAATTGAAACAATATATGAAGATGGGGAGGGGAAACGTAGCAACATAGATTGAACATTGAAGAAATAGAAAGTTGCCACAACACAAAACTAGACACTCCTTATTAAGAAGTAAATTATTTAGATCACACAACTGTATGGCAAGAGACTTTACATAACAACCACTAATTAGTATATGACCTAGTTGATCAAAGTTGAGCATCTAAGAAGGCACATGAAAAAATAAACACATAGTGACATGCCATAGTATATAAATCCTAAGATTCAATTACAAGAGAACTTAGCTCATTGTTGAACATGTTCATTAAGTCCTCAGTTAATATCGATTTGAACAGTGAAAGGGCATGTATGCCCCCATGTGTGGTTTTGGTAATTAATGACAATCTCTATGGACTAATGTGTAAATTAAGTTTCACTTGTAGGTTTGTCCATTGGCATCGCTTGGGCCATGTGTTGGTCTCAAGGTTGGAAGATGAAGAAATGTCCAAGGGCTTTGTGCCCATTGGAATCATGAAGAAAGAAGGAGCTTGAAGGTCGATCAAGGCATGTGCAAAGAGTTGCATCAAGATGGATCAACCTCAAGTAAGGATGAAGAAGGACGAGCTCAAGATGCGCCATCTCTAGCAGATCTCATGCTTGAAGCTTGCCATCCTCGTGCTCATGGAATGCAAGTTCAAAGAAGAGGTTTCTCCATGGAATATGGGGGAGCATTTTGCAAGTCTTCATCAAGCAAGAGCGAGCAAGAGCAAACAAGAAAGGTGTTCCCACTATAGAAGAACAAGACGGTCTACATCAAGTTCAAGTGGGACGCTCAAGGCAAAGGTATGTTGATAGGGCTTCTCTTTTGCCGGTCTCGTGTTGTTAGTTGGGAGACCGGGTTTAGGATAGATAGCCGTACTATCAAGAGGGGCTCTCAAGCGGGTGTCTCGTTTGCATCGTTCAGAGAGAGCTCAAACCTTTGCATTCATAGCATCATCTTTCTTGGTTGTTATTTGGTTCTTGTCCATGAGAGGATCTAGAGCTTGTGGTCATCATCATAACAAGCTCTAGTTCATCATCTAAGGATTTCACTTGCATATCTTATTGCGGTTTTTGATCTTGCGAGTTTTCCGGCTCCACACCTTGGGGGATACTTCACATATATATTTATGATATTTTCTCCCAAGGTGATACCCAATATTTCGACCCACCTTGTTGGATTCTATTCGTCGTTATCTTTCCAACAAAATTGGTTTCATCCCATTTGGAGTTCGGATGCAAAAGTTATTGCGTTTCTGGTATTCTGGTTTCTGGAATTTCTCTGACCGGAAGTTCCGGCTTCCCACCGGAAGTTCCGCTAGGGCATCTTTGCCGCCGAAAGTTCCGGTGGAAGTTCCGGGTCTTCTTCCGCTCACGCTCAGTAACCTTCTGTTTTGAAGCATTCTATTTGCCGGAACTTTGTCGGAACTTGCTCGGAAGTTCACCGAAACTTCCGGTCTGTTTTGACCGGAACTTCCGGTTGCACTTCTAGAGCGGGCGTCAACGGTCTGATGACCGTTGGAGCCAGGCTTGGCGGAACTTCCGCCCCAGAGCCGGAAGTTCTAGCCATGTTTCGTTTTTTTCAGTTTCTCGCTCCGCAGTTTTCGTCCGTTGGCTGGGTGCCACCGGAACTTCCGGCCTCCCACCGGAAGTTCCGGCCAGGTGTCGCGAATGCCCATAACGGGCAGATCTGGGAGCCCTTTAAAAGGGGCTCCTCTTCCCCTTCGTGGGCACTAGCTTTTCTTCTTGGTTCTTGGCTTTCTCTGTCTCCTCCATTGTCAACCTTGAAGAAGCTTTCCCTCTCCCTTTCCCCTCCTATGATTCTTGCATCTTTTTGAGGGATTTGAGAGAGGAGATCTAGATCTACAATCCCCCAAGTCAAATCCCTTCTTTGTGAAGGAATCATTGGGATCTAGATCTTGGAGAGTTTTGTGTTCTCCTCTTGTGTTCTTCCTCCCTTATTCCCCCAATAGCTTTTGTAGCTTTGTTGGAATTTGGGAGAGAAGGACTTGCCCTTGCATTTGGTGCATAGGTTTGAGTTCTACTCTTGTGTTCTTCCTCCCTTATTCCCCCAAAAGCTTTTGTAGCTTTGTTGGAATTTGGGGGAGAAGGACTTGCCCTTGCATTTGGTGCATAGGTTTGAGTTCTCCTCGGAGATTCGGCGAGTTCAAGCTTGTGAGCTTGTTTCTCTTGGGTTCCTTGGAACCCTAGACGGTTGTGTGGTTGGATTGTTGACCTTCTGTGGTCTTGTTGACCTTTTGTGGTCTTATAGCCTTTTGTGGCGTTGTTGGCCTTTTGTGGCATTGTTGGCCTTTTGTGGCTTTGTTGTTGGGAGCCTCCAATTGAGTTGTGGAGTTAGCCCCAATCTTGTACGGGTTCGGTGACCGCCCTCAAGCGTTCCATAGTGGAGCAAGTGCCCGCCTTTTGTGGTGCGCACTTGGGAGAATAGGGTGAGCCTTTTGTGGCGTCGGTGAGTTGCGTGCTTCCGCATCCGGGGTGAGGCCTTGTGTGGCGTTGGGTGAGCATCGAGCCACCACACCTCGAGGTGATCCATTTGTGGCGTTCGGAGAGCATTGCGCCATCGCACCTCTCCAACGGAGACGTAGCTTCTTTGGAAGTGAACTTCGGGAAACAAATCTTCGTCTCCGCGTCCATCGGTTATCTCTCAACCGAACCCTTTACTTATGCACTTTACATTGTGATAGCCATCGTGCTTGAAGTACTTATACCTTGATATCACCTTGTTGCTTGTATTGCTTAGCATAGGTTGTTGGTGCACCTAGGTGAACTTAGTGGCTAGGTTTTGTGCTCAATAAATTAAACGTTAGTTTTATTCCGCATTTACTTGAGCCTAAACCGTAATATTTTTAAAATCCTATTCACCCCCCTCTAGGCGACTTCCTTTGTACTTTCAAACAGGAACAAGTGAACTTGGATTGAGATGGAGCTTACACGAGCATGAAACCAACGACGCTGGAGGGAGATACAAGCTTACAAGAGCAACAGGGAATGTAGACATGGTGCGACTAGTGGGGCGTCGATGGAGGGCAAGGGAGTTGCCGGCATCACAGCTGTTGATATCGGGTGCCACCTCCTCAGTGTCCTCCATATAGATTTATTTCAGCTTGTTTGTCACGTGGAATCACCGGTACAATAGATGGGCGATTGATACGTCGGAAACGTATCTATATTTTTGATGCTCCATGCTTGTTTAGTATCTACTTTGCTTTGCTTGTCTACACTTTGAGGTGCTTTTTACATGTTTTCTGGTACTAACCTATTAGCAAGTTGCCACAGTGCCAGTTGCCTGTTTTCTGCTGTTTTTGGTTTCAGAAAAGTTAGTAAAGAAATATTATCGGAATTGGATGGGACAAACGTAAAAGTCAATTACTTTCCGTGGGGAACAAGAAGTCCAGAGGGGAGACGGAGAAGCGGGCCAGGGCAGCCAGACCCCCTAGGCGCGGCCAGGGGTGGGCCCACTCCTAGGAGGGGTGTGGCCCCTTCGGCCGCCTCCTCGGACTCCCCCTTCGCCTATAAGAAGCCCCGATGCAGAAACCCTAAGCACCCGATCAAATCTCCACGATAACCGTAAGTAGCCGCCGCCACCATCGTCCCCAGATTGGGGGGATCTGAAGTTCTTCCCGACACCCTGCCGGAGGGGAGATCATCCCGGAGGCCTTCTCTCCGGTATGGTGCGTGAGTAGTTCCACCTTGGACTATGGGTCCATGTAGTAGCTAGATGGTTATATCTCCTCCTTTGTGCTTTCATGTATAGATCTTGTGAGCTCCGTTCATGATCAAGATCTAATCTATTTGTAATCATGCATGTTGTGTTTGCGGGGATCCGATGGATATTGAGATTATTATGTTGGTTTGATTAATGGTTTTGTCTTTATAATTCTATCATGTATGTGTTGTTTGTGATCTTGCATGCTCTCCGTTGTTAGTAGCTATCTTGGCCAAGTAGTTGCTAGTGACTCCAAGAGGGAGTTTTTATGCTCGATAGTGGGTTCTGAAGGGTTTCGCGACATAGTAAATCAAAATTTTCTACGGAGCGAACAGAGGGAAAGCCAAGATCTAATCTAGGAGATGCAAACAACGAGAGAGATTGGATTAGATCTTCATACCCTTGAAGATTCGCACAGCGGAACGTTCGTCGGAACGTGGGTGATGCAGTCGTACTCGCTTCTCCTCCTCGCGATCAGATCCGATCTAGCACCACAAGTGGCGGTGCCTCCGTGAGATGCACACGTGCAGCACCTCGACGTCTCCTCCTTCCTCGGACCAGCGAGTATGGTGGAGAGATAGATTGGATCTACAACACGACGGCGTGGTGTATATGGTGGAGAATTTCTGCTGCAGGGCTTCGCCTACAAACAGTCGGGAGGGAGAGAGGAAGGTAGCAAGGCTGCTAGGGCTTGTAGGAAGGTGTGTGTGGGGGAGGGGGCGCACCACCCCTCTATATATAGAGGGGGGCGGCCAGCCCTTGCCCCTCCTCCAAGCCTATCTCTAGTTTAAACAATTTAAACTCTCCCTTATCTAGAAATCCTATCTCTAGTTTAAACGATTTAAACTCTCCCTTATCTAGAAATTCTATCCCGAGATTTAAACGAGTCAAATCTCTCTAAAATTGGCTGGGCCCTATTGGGCCTTGTGCCCCTGGCCCAATGCGACCAGGACACTCCCTCATAGGCCCATGCCCCCTCCCGGAAGGTGGGGCCACGTTGGTCCCCTTCCGGAAGGTTCTAGAAGCTTCCGGTACAATACCGATTAACCCGGAACAATTCTGAACTCCAAAAACTGCACTGCCTTATATGAATCTTATTCTCCGGACCATTCCGGAACCTCTCGTGATATCCCAGATCCCATCCGAGACTCCGAACAAAAATTCTTAAACCAATTATCCAATCTATCCTAGCGTCGAGATACGTTAAGTGTGTGACCCTGCGGGTTCGAGAATATGCAGACATGATCTTCTATCAATAATCAACAGCGGGGTCTGGGCACCCATATTGACTCCCACACATTCATCGATGATCATATCGGATGAACCACGATGCCAGGATTCAATCAATCCCATATATATATTCCCTTCGTCTCGCGATATTTTACTTGCCCGAGATTCGATCGTCGGTACCGTCATACCTAGTTCAATCTCGTTCACAGCAAGTACTTTACTCGTTCCGTAATCCGATATCACTTTGTGATTAACTCCTTAACCACATGCTTGCAAGCGGTGTTGATATCGATTACCGAGTGGGCCCAAAGTATATCTCTCCGACTTGGGAGGGACAAATTCCATCTCGATACATACAACCCAACAGATACTTTCCGATCACCTGAGAGACACCTTTATGATCACCCTCTCATAGGATGACGTTTGATGACCTCAAAGCTTTCTTCCGATACCAGGGAGTTGCATTATCTCATGGTCTAAGGAATACAATATTTGACATAGGAAAACCTTCGCAAAGACGAACACGATGACACGATCTAATTGCTCTGCTTTGTTTGGGTCTATCCACCATATCATTCTCCCAATGATATGATCTCATTATCAATTGACAACTCATGTCTATGGTTAGGAAACCTTAACCATCATTGATCAATGAGCTAGTCCATAGAGGCGTACTAGGGACACGGTGTTGTTTACAAACCACACAAGTATTAATGTTTCCGATTAATACAATTCTAGCATGGAATATAAACTTTATCATGAACAAGAATTATAATAATAACATCTTTATTATTGCCTCTAGGGCATAATTCCAACAGTCTCCCACTTGCACTAGAGTCAATAATCTAGTTTACATCTAGCAACAATCTCACACCCATGGCACTGAGGTGTTGATCATGTTTTACACGTGGAAGAGGTTTAGTCAATGGATCTGCGACATTCAGATCCGTATGTACTTTTCTAATCTTCAGATCTCCATCTGCTATATAATCTCGGATTATATGAAACTTGCGGTTGATATGCTTGGTCTTTGGATGATATCTTGGTTCCTTAGCGAGTGCTATGGCGCCAGTGTTGTCACACAATATCTCCAGTGGGTCCAATGCACTTGGAACCACGCCAAGCTCAGTGATGAAGTTTCTGATCCAAACTCCTTCACATGACGCTTCTGCAGCAGCCATGTATTCCGCTTCTACTGTAGATCCCGCGATCACGCTTTGCTTGCAGCTTCTCCAGCTCACAGCTCCTCCATTCAAAATATAAACGTATCCTGTCTGAGATTTAGAATCATCCTTGTCGGTGTCGAAACTAGCATCGACGTAACCTTTTACGACAAGCTGTTCATCACCCCCATAGACTAAGAACATTTCTTTAGTTCTATTTAGGTACTTTAGGATGTTCTTCACGGCTGTCCAGTGTTCCACTCCTGGATCACTTTGATATCTGCTCGGCAAACTAAGAGCATTGGACACATCCGGTCTAGTACACAGCATGGCATACATGATGGAACCTATGGCCGAGGCATAAGGCACTTTGCTCATAGCTTCCCTATCATTTACCGTAGCTGGACACTGAGCCTTGCTCAATATCTTACCTGACAACATAGGCACTGAACCTTTCTTTGCCTTATCCATTCTGAACCTTTTCAGAACTTTGTCTAGGTATGTACTCTGGCTTAAAGCTATCAGGCGTCTTTGTCTATCTCTATAGATCTTGATGCCCAATATATAAGCAGCTTCACCTAGGTCTTTCATTGAAAAACACTTGTTCAAATAACTCTTCACATCGTTAAGCATGTTGATGTCATTTCCGATAATCAATATGTCATCCACATACAGTACCAGAAACGTCACCGAGCTCCCACTCACTTTCTTGTAGATGCAAGCTTCGTAGCAATTTGGAACAAATCCAAAGCTCTTGATCACTTGATCAAAACAAAGGTTCCAACTCCGTGATGCTTGCTTCAGCCCATAAATGGAACGCTGAAGTTTGCATACTTTACTAGCATCCTTAGGATCGACAAAACCTTCGGGTTGCATCATATACAACTCTTCATCAATGTTGCCATTGAGGAAAGCAGTCTTGACATCCATCTGCCATATTTCATAATCATGAAACGCAGCAATTGCTAATAAAATCCGAATGGACTTAAACATTGCTACGGGAGAGAAAGTCTCATCGTAGTCAACACCTTGAACTTGTCGAAAACCTTTTGCGACAAGTCGTGCTTTATAGACGGTAACATTACCATCCGCGTCCGTTTTCTTCTTGAAAATCCATTTGCACTCAACGGCCTTTCGGTCGCTAGGAGGTCCACCAAAGTCCATACTTGGTTTTCGCTCATGGATCCCAATTCGGATTTCATGGCTTCCAGCCATTTCTCAGAGTCTGGGCTCATCATCGCTTCCTCATAGTTCGTAGGTTCACTGTCTTCTACCAACAAGACAGTCAAGACAGGGTTGCCGTACCACTCAGGAGGGGCACGCGACCTTGTCGACCTGCGACGTTCAGTAGCAGCATCGTCCGAAGCTTCATGATCCTTGTCATTAGCTTCCTCTATTGTTGGTGCAGGCGGCACTGGAACAATTTCAGGTGTTGCGCTACTCTCCAATTCAAGAGAAGGTTCAATAACCTCGTCTAGCTCTACTTTCCTCCCACTCACTTCTTTCGAGAGAAACTCCTTCTCAAGAAAGGAACCGTTCTTTGCGACAAACACTTTGCCTTCGGTTCTGTGATAGAAGGTATACCCAATAGTTTCCTTAGGGTATCCTATGAAGACGCATTTCTCCGCTTTGGGTTCGAGCTTGTCCGGCATCAACTTCTTGACGTAAGCTTCGCATCCCCAAACTTTAAGAAACGACAACTTAGGTTTAGCACCAAACCACAGTTCATACGGTGTCATCTCAACGGATTTAGATGGAGCCCTATTTAAAGTGAATGCAGCGGTTTCTAATGCATAACCCCAAAATGATAACGGCAAATCAGTAAGAGACATCATCGATCGGACCATATCTAATAGGGTTCGATTCCGGCGTTCAGACACACCATTGCGCTGTGGTGTTCCGGGTGGCGTGAGTTGCGAAACAATTCCGCTTGCTTTAAGATGCGTGAGAAAATCATAACTCAAATATTCGCCCCCACGATCGGATCGTAGAAACTTAATCTTTCTGTTACGATGGTTCTCCACTTCATTCTGAAATTCTTTGAACTTTTCAAACGTTTCAGATTTATGTTTCATTAAATAGATATACCCATATCTACTTAAGTCATCGGTAAAAGTGAGGAAATAGCGATATCCACCGCGCGTCGAAACACTCATCGGTCCGCATACATCGGTATGTATGATTTCCAACAAGTCCGTTGCTCGCTCCATCATACCGGAGAACGGGGTTTTGATCATCTTGCCCATGAGGCATGGTTCGCATGTGTCAAATGATTCAAAATCAAGAGACTCCAAAAGTCCATCAGAATGGAGTTTCTTCATGCGCTTTACACCAATATGACCTAGACGACAGTGCCACAAATAAGTAGTATTATCACTATCTACTTTGCATCTCTTAGCCTCAATGTTATGGATGTGTGTTTCATCCCTTTCGAGATTTAGAAGAAATAAACCATTCACAAGAGGTGCATGACCATAAAAGATGTTACTCATATAAATAGAACAACCATTATTCTCCGATTTAAATGAATAACCGTCTTGCAATAAACACGATCCGGAAATAATGTTCATGCTCAACGCAGGCACATAATAACATTTATTAAGGTTTAAAAATAATCCCGAAGGTAAAACTAAGGAGAGCGTGCCGACAGCCATCACATCAACTCTTGATCCGTTGCCAACGCGCATCGTCACCTCATCCCTCGCAAGCCGCCGTCTATTCCGTAGCTCCTGTTTCGAGTTACAAATATTAGCAACTGAACCGGTATCAAATACCCAGGCACTACAACGAGGGCTAGTAAGGAAAACATCAATAACATGTATATCAAATATACCTTTGATGGTGCCAGCCTTCTTGTCCGCTAAGTACTTCGGACAGTTGCGCTTCCAGTGACCCTTGTCCTTGCAATAGAAGCACTCAGTGTCCGGCTTGGGACCAGACCTGAGCTTCTTCTCAGCAGGGGCATTGCGCTTGCCGCCGCCCTTCTTGAAGGGCTTCTTTTCTCCCTTACCTTTCTTAAAGGAGGGCTTGTTGACCATCAACACATGATTATCCTTCTTGATGTCCACATCCGCAGCCTTCAGCTTTGCGAAGAGCTCGGTGATCGTATCAGTGGAACCAATCTGATTATGAGTCACTACAAAACTTTTGTAGCTGGGAGGGAGTGATTGCAGAACCCTGTCAATCTTGAGCTCCTCTGGAATCGTGCATTCCAGTTGCTCAAGGCGTTGAGTGTAGCCCGACATCTTTATGGCGTGCTCACTAACGGAACTCCCTTCCTCCATCTTGCAGTTAAAGAACTTCTCAGAGATCTCATATCTCTCAGAACGGGCTTGAGTCTGAAACATGGTTTTCAGCTCCTCGAGAATCCCAAAGGGCCCGGGATAGGTTTCAAAACGATTTTGAAGCTCCGGTTCCATAGCAAACAACATGGTGCTCTTAATCACACCATAATCATCTTTGCGCGACTGATAGACAGCTTTCTCATCAGCCGGCGCAGTTGCAGCAGGGGGGTTACCTAACGCTTTCTCAAGGACATAGTCCTTTTGTCCGCCAGACAGAATGATTCTTAGATTGCGGAACCAGTTGGTGAAGTTAGACCCATTGTTTCTAAGCTTTTCTTTCTCAGCAAAAACGTTGAAGTTGAAGTTGGACTTGGCCATTGGATCTACAGTATTTGCAAGTACAATTTAGACTATGTTCATGATAAATAGTTCAACTTAATCAAATTACTAGATGAACTCCCACTAAATTCAACATCCCTCAAGTTGTTTAGTGAACACGATCCAAATTCACCACACCTAATCCGATCATCACGAGAAGAGATGTGATTTCAATGGTGGACAACGAAGTGTCGATCATATCATTCATATGACTCATGCTTAACCTTTCGGTTCTTGTGTTCCGAGGCCATGTCTGTACATGCTAGGCTCGTCAAGTTAGACCCAAGTATTTCCTCGTGTGCAAAAACTGGCTTGCACCCATTGTATGTGAGCGTAGAGTCTATAGCACCCGATCATCACGTGATGCTTGGACACGACGAACTTTCGCAACGGTGCATACTTGGGGAGAACACAGTTTTTTTATCTTGATCTTTAAGTGAGGAATCATCTTATAATGCTACCGTCGCGATCTAAGCATGATAAGATACATAAAAGGATAAACATCACATGCATATAACTTTATGTGACATGGTATAGCCAATCTTCGCACAATGATCTCCATCTTGTGCGTTCCGGCATGATCTCCATCACTCCACCATGATTGCCTCCACCACGAATAGCAACTACAACTATTGCTAACTACTTAGCGATAAAGTAAAGCTATTACATGGCGTATAAGAAGTTGACTCGCAGGTCATACACAATTATAAAGACAACCATATGGCTCCTGCCGGTTGTGTACTCATCGACATGCAAGTCGTGAAACATTACAAAACATGATCATCGCATACAATATACACATCACATCTTGGGCCATACCATATCACAGAAAACACTCCCTGCAAAAACAAGTTAGACGCCTCTACTTTGTTGTTGCATGTTTTACGTGGCTTTATGGGAGTAGATGCTAAGAACAATTCTTACCTACGGAAAGCCACAACGGTGATATTATGGTTGCCAAACTCCGGTGTTAATCCCATGACAACTATAGTGAGAGAAACTGACATCCACCAGCCGCATGTGTGGAACAAGCCACACGTCAAGTGCGGAGCCGGTCTCGCGAACGACGTCGCGTAAGGTTGGCCTGGACCGCTTCAATCTCACTATCCCGCGTCATAAGAAGAACACAAACAAGAGGCTTGCAACAGAAAACATCAACGCCCGCAACAACCATGTTGCGTTCTACTCGTGAAACACATCTACGCATAGATCTAGCTCTGATACCACTGAAGGGTTTCGCGACATAGTAAATCAAAATTTTCTACGGAGCGAACAGAGGGAAAGCCAAGATCTAATCTAGGAGATGCAAACAACGAGAGAGATTGGATTAGATCTTCATACCCTTGAAGATTCGCACAGCGGAACGTTCGTCGGAACGTGGGTGATGTAGTCGTACTCGCTTCTCCTCCTCGCAATCAGATCCGATCTAGCACCACAAGTGGCGGTGCCTCCGTGAGATGCACACGTGCAGCACCTCGACGTCTCCTCCTTCCTCGGACCAGCGAGTATGGTGGAGAGATAGATTGGATCTACAACACGACGGCGTGGTGTATATGGTGGAGAATTTCTGCTGCAGGGCTTCGCCTACAGACAGTCGGGAGGGAGAGAGGAAGGTAGCAAGGCTGCTAGGGCTTGTAGGAAGGTGTGTGTGGGGGAGGGGGCGCACCACCCCTCTATATATAGAGGGGGGCGGCCATCCCTTGCCCCTCCTCCAAGCCTATCTCTAGTTTAAACAATTTAAACTCTCCCTTATCTAGAAATCCTTTCTCTAGTTTAAACGATTTAAACTCTCCCTTATCTAGAAATTCTATCCCGAGATTTAAACGAGTCAAATCTCTCTAGAATCGGCTGGGCCCTATGGGGCCTTGTGCCCCTGGCCCAATGCGACCAGGACACTCCCTCATAGGCCCATGCCCCCTCCCGGAAGGTGGGTCCACGTTGGTCCCCTTCCGGAAGGTTCTAGAAGCTTCCGGTACAATACCGATTAACCCGGAACAATTCCGAACTCCAAAAACTGCACTGCCTTATATGAATCTTATTCTCCGGACCATTCCGGAACCTCTCGTGATATCCCGGATCCCATCCGAGACTCCGAACAAAAATTCTTAAACCAATTATCCAATCTATCCTAGCGTCGAGATACGTTAAGTGTGTGACCCTGCGGGTTCGAGAATATGCAGACATGATCTTCTATCAATAATCAACAGCGGGGTCTGGGCACCCATATTGACTCCCACACATTCATCGATGATCATATCGGATGAACCACGATGCCAGGATTCAATCAATCCCATATATATATTCCCTTCGTCTCGCGATATTTTACTTGCCCGAGATTCGATCGTCGGTACCGTCATACCTAGTTCAATCTCGTTCACAGCAAGTACTTTACTCGTTCCGTAATCCGATATAACTTTGTGATTAACTCCTTAACCACATGCTTGCAAGCGGTGTTGATATCGATTACCGAGTGGGCCCGAAGTATATCTCTCCGACTTGGGAGGGACAAATTCCATCTCGATACATACAACCCAACAGATACTTTCCGATCACCTGAGAGACACCTTTATGATCACCCTCTCATAGGATGACGTTTGATGACCTCAAAGCTTTCTTCCGATACCAGGGAGTTGCATTATCTCATGGTCTAAGGAATACAATATTTGACATAGGAAAACCTTCGCAAAGACGAACACGATGACACGATCTAATTGCTCTGCTTTGTTTGGGTCTATCCACCATATCATTCTCCCAATGATATGATCTCATTATCAATTGACAACTCATGTCTATGGTTAGGAAACCTTAACCATCATTGATCAATGAGCTAGTCCATAGAGGCGTACTAGGGACACGGTGTTGTTTACAAACCACACAAGTATTAATGTTTCCGATTAATACAATTCTAGCATGGAATATAAACTTTATCATGAACAAGAATTATAATAATAACATCTTTATTATTGCCTCTAGGGCATAATTCCAACAGGTTCATGCCTCTAGTTTCCAAGGGAAGTGACAATAATCTCTTTGGGTGTAGATGTGTTGTTGCTACTAGGGATAAAACAACGGTCTCTTGTTCATGGAACATATGGACTGTTTACCTTACACACTTTGCTTAAAGCAGTTGTCTGTTGATTGCAACTTAATACTGGAGGGGGTTCGGATGATAACTTGAAGGTGTACTTCTAGTCATAGATGCAGTTGGATGGCGGTCTATGTATCTTGTTGTGTTTCCCAATCGAATCTCAGAGGATCTTTCTGACTACTAATTGCATTGTTATGCCTTGCTCAGTTCCTGTCAATTTTCCTGCTGTAATTTGTTTACCCTTCATGCCATGTTGTTTATCTAAGGATAGCACCTCTAGTGAACTATGGACCCCGGTTCAATCTTTACCATTGATACATCTTCCACTGTTATTTATTTACTTGCTGCAAACCATTACCCTTCACACCATACGTTTAATCCTTTGTTACAGCAAACCGGTGAGCTTGACAACCTCACTGATTCGTTGGGGGCAAAGTCTTGAGTTTGTGTTATGCAGGTCTCCGCGTTGCTTGCAACACCTGTATGACGTTTCCTTCCTCCTACTGGTTCGATAACCTCGGTTTCTTACTGAGGGAAACTTGCTGTTGTGCTGCTTCATACCTTGCTCTTGGGGTTTCCAACGAAGTGTCCCACGACAAGTGTTGGGCGCCATCAAGCTATTTTCTGGCGCTGTTGCCAGGGAGGCTAAGGACGTATTCACTATGGGAGTCCTTCACTTCCTTTCTCTTTACTTTGTGTTTTTGGTTGCTTTGTTTCTTTTGCTTGGTTTTGTTTGCCTCTTTCCAAAAAAAAACCCAAAAAATTAGTATAGTTTGGTTTTCTTTATTCAGAAACACAAAAAATTAGTTCCTACTATAGTTGCCACCTTGCTCTAGCTCACCATGTTGCTCCCCAAGTTTGCCCTGAAAGATCTTGTGATAGGTAGTGGCTCCATAATGGGGGAAGATAATATTGAAGAATTCTTTAATCATGTTTGCAAGCATGAGGATATTGAGGATAAATCTATAGCAGAGCTTGCTTCTAATTATGAGATTACTGCAGCTTCTTTAGTTCATATGTTGGAGGCTATTTGTTAGCCTTAACCCCTTCATACAATTCTTGTTCCTAAAACTAAAAGAAGAAAAGAATGCTGAAAAGAGAGAATTCATCCTTAAAACTTTATTAAAAGAATTCCATGATGTTGCTAGGGAAGCCAAAAAGGTATTTGAGCGTTTCAATATGCTAGGCTCAAGTGTAGATATTGTGGGTACTTCTGATAAGACTAAGCCCAGATAGGAATTTAAAATACCCATACCCTTTAAGCTTGTTGGAATGCATGAAGCCTTTGAAAAGAATTTTGATTGGATTGCTCCTGAAAATCTTTTTGATAAAAGTAGTAGACAAAAGAGAGATGAGAAGGGATCCTCCAAAACCCATTTGGACGAGATACCTTTCATAGTTGAAGACTTTGCAAGTATTGATGTTAATGCTTCCTCATTTGAAAATACTTGATTCTTCTTGCTTCTTGTGCCTAACTTAAAGGCGTGAAAGAAAAATACTTGTTGAGAGATAACCCAAGAGTTTACATACCATATGCGTACTAATGTTTCCTATTGATATAGTTATAGCATGGTATAAAATATTATAAACTAATGAGATATGATAATAAACATCATTACCCCTATCATTACATCAAAGTATTCTCCTATGAGCCTATATAGGTGAAGTAATATGCAGTCGACGTTCGCATAAAACTATCATAGAATAATATAAAATATAAAAACTGGACCACATACTCAGTGCTTATTATATGAAAATCATAGCCAATTCATCCTATGCCCTCAGGAACATGGGGATCTACTCACAAGTGGAAAACATGATATGACTAAGTAGCATATGGGATATAAACACAATATGAAAATATAATCTCTCCACCAAATAAATACAAGATGTCAATCACAAACATGTAAATAGCCCTTAAAACAATATTCGGGTTTCAATCAATGACAAACTATGAGGAGAACGAGATGGATCTTGGAGATGGTGATGGTGATGATGATGGTGTTGGTGGAGATGTTGATGGCGAGGCCCCCTATGCCTAGGAGGAGTGGTGATAACGATGGCGTCGATTTCCCCCTCACCGGAGGCTACGGTGCAACAGGATCTTCCCCTCCCGAAGTAGGAGAGCACTTTCGCCTCCGCCGTCGCCTCTGTCAATCGTGGGAAAAATATGGCGTAGGTTTTCTGGCGATATGGATACATCTGTAAAAAGGAGGGGCCGAGACGATGCTCGAGGGCCAAAAGAGCATAGGTGGTGGCCTAGAGGGGTGGGCGCGCCACCTGTCCTCTTTCAGGCCTCGTGGCTCCCCTCGCTTCATTCTTTGGCCCAAGTTGACTCTCTGGGTGAAAAACTCATTAATTAAATACCTATAAAAGGGACTTTATAGGAAAATCTCGTAAATCATTTAAATATACATAAATAATTATGAATGAAAGTAAATATGATTCTAAACAATGAATAAAGGTCCTAAAAATGATGATGCAAAATGCAAGTATCACCTTCAATAAATTCGCAAATATGCTAACTCTGAGTGAATTTTTGGAGTGGTTCATGAAGAGAATCGAGGAGAATATCCGAGATGAGTGGGTTTAGCTGATAATGATTTCGTGGATGACATATGATGATCAGTAGAGCTAGTGATATCAATCTCTTATCTTCTTTTAAAATATTCCGAGCAGTCGAGTTTTCCCTCTTACTTGTTTTGTTAATAAAGCTTGGCTTATGCAAAGTAACTCCTCAGAAAGCTTGGCTTGTGCATGTAGCTAATAGGTTATCTGAGCCTTACGAAGTTCAACCTATACTCAGACTTGATTCGCTAATATTTCTACTGTTGAGTAAGTAATTCCATCGAAAGTATGTTCTGCCTGAAGATCAACTTTGACAATAAACTTGGGGTTCCCACACATCAGCTTGGTGTTGTGAAATGGGACATTGTTGTTATGCTTTTGGCCTCTTAGTTCTTATGTTAACCTTGTTATATCTAATAGCATAACTTCACTTTCACTGATTGATGCAATATTGGATCAGTGACCTCTCCTTGTAATACTTTGTTTCTTTGCTCCGTTGAAAGCTTGGCTATATTGCTTCTTGAGTCGTAGATGTAGGCGTTCGTAGCATGGAAAACAAAAAAAATTCTACCGCATACAAACAAACAAGCCAAGATCTATCTACTAGATAGTAGCAACGAGTCGATGGAATAACTCACCCTCGAAGATTCCAAAGTGTTTAACGAGAGCGGATTCTCGTGGGTGATGTAGTCGTACTCTTACCGATCTCAAGATCGCGTAGACGACCCTTCCGGCGCTGCGTTCCGGCAGCGCTCCCGCGGTCGGTCACACGTTCGGTACTCAACGAAGACCTTCCTCTCCCTTGTTCCAGCAGGCAGCGGAGGTTGTGGTACTCTCCTCGCGATTCCGGCAGCACGACGGTGTGGTACCGGAAGTAGAGGGGAGATCTCGCAGGGCTTCGCCTTAAGCCGGAGCGAGTATGGTGGACTATGAGAGAGCCCTCGGTGATCTAGGTTTTAGACACACCAAGGAGAAGGAGCTAGGCCGGCGGCTAGGGCAACTAGAAGCCCCAACTCGGCGGCTTGGGAGAAACCCTAGGGCGGCGGCGGCGGTTTGGTGGCCAGCGGCTAGGGTTAGGGTTTAGAGGGGTGGAGTTGTGTCTTTGGAGGGGCAGCCCTGCCCCTCCTTATATAGGTGGAGGGCGGCGGCCAAGGGGAGGGGAGTCCCTCCCCAACTCGGCTTCCAAGGCCGGCGGTGGAGGGAGAGGGATTTCCTCCCCAAGTAGGTTTCCTACTCTCCCTCCACCAAACAAAATAGTCGTTTGACTTTTCAAATTGGCGTTTGACTTTTCAAACTAGGATTTGATTTATCCCTTTATTTTGTTCAGAGATGACACCTAGTACATGATGCAACCATTCCAACTTGTTATGACACATTCATGTACCCTTCCCCTCCGGAGTGCCGGACATTCCGGAACCTTCTAGAACATTCCCGATGAGAACACCGGAACCATTCTCCAACCCCGAAAGAGGACTTTCCTTATATGAATCTTATTCTTTGGACCATTCCGGATCTCCTCGTGATACCCCGGATCCCATCCGAGACTCCGAACAACATTCGATCTCTTACTCATCATTCCATAACTACTCAACAACGTCGAATCCTTAAGTGTGTCTCCCTACGGTTCGTGAATTATGCGGACATGATCGAGACACTTCTCCGAACAATAACCAATAGAGGAATCTGGAAATTCATATGGCTCCCACATATTTCTACGATTACTTTGCAATCGAATGAACCACTTACATACGATACCAATTTCCCTTTGTCTCACGATAGTTTACTTATCCGAGGTTTTGATCGTCGGTATCTCTGCATACCTTAGTTCAACCTCGTTACCGATAAGTACTCTTTTCTCGTTTCCCGTGATATGTGATCCCTTGTGAGCCAGTCACATGCTTGCAAGCTAATTGGATGAAATTCCACCGAGAGGGCCCAGAGTATATCTATCTGTCATATGGATGGACAAATCCCACTCTTGATCCATGTGTCTCAACCAATACTTTCCGAACACTCAATGCCACCTTTATAACCACCCAGTTATGGTGTGGTGTTTGATGTCATCAAAGCATCCTTCCGGTGATGGTGATAAGCATGATCTCATGGTCGAAGGAATTAGGTTATTATGTATCAGAAAGCATATAGCAATTGAACTATTAAAATGACTTGATCTTTATGCTACGCTTATCTATAGAAGTATGTACATCATATCATTCTCCTAACGATATGATCTTGTTGTTAATAACATCTCAATGTTCGGAAACCACAATCATTTATTAACCAACAAGCTAGTATTATGAAGAGGCTTTACTAGTGACTTCAATTTAAGTTTACAAATCACACAAGTATTAATGTTTCCTTGTTAATACTATTATAACATGAATGTAAACATTTATCATAAACACAAAGATATAATAATAACTACATTTATTATTGCCTCTAGGGCATATCTCCAACAGTAGAGTCACTATCATGTCACCGGTTGTGGTTACCCATCTCGTGCATGATGTGTGTATGGATATAAAGTGCATGCGAGGGTTTAAGTCACCCGGGCTCATTTTTTGCAGGTTTGGTTATTCTTAGTATGTTGCGCTTAGAGGAGTTGTAGTGACTATGTTGTTCCGGCATGCATGCCAATGTGTTTCAGTTTGGGAGTGGTAACCCAATAACCCGCTTTGCTAACATGACTACTACATATAACATATCTGCATAGCTCTATCATGGGGATCGACAGCTTTGCTCGGGCAAAAAACTTATATTTCTACTATGATAGTAAAAAAGTGGGGTCATGGTATGTTTTATGGAGTAGTCTTTTTGTCGTGACAAACATACACCATATACATATAATTCGCAAGTGAATTGTTATACCCCGCTCGACGCGAGTAGAGGGTGGTTCCGAGTGCACAAACTTAATAGGCTCCTCCCCAACTCGGCGTCTTTTTAGTTTTATATAAATTATTATATATTAATATTTTCATGAAATATATTTCAAAAATTTGAAATATATTCAAATTTAGAAATTGTTCGGATTATAAAAAACAAATTTAGAAATTATTCATATTTAGAAAATCAAAGTTGTAACATTTTAGATTTGAGAAAAGCATATAAGAAAAAACAGAAATAAAAAAGTATAAAAAATGAAAAAAAAGAGAAACAATGTTACCTAGGCCAGCCCGTCAGCGCATAGCAACATGAGCGATTAGCGGCCGATAGGGAAAGCCGTGTACTTTTCAGGACAAACACTTATTCATAGGGGTGGAGTGCTTGAAGGCGTTCCCTGTGGGCCGGCCCACTTGAACGGGTTTTTTTGCTTCTTTTTTTCTAATCTTTTTACTGTAAATTTTGTGATATTAGTTCTAATAAAAATATTCATATTTTAAAAACATTGAGATCTGAAAAATATTTAGTTTCAAATATTCTCAATTCTTTTAGAAAATAATATTTAATATTTGTGCTTAAATTTAAATTGTTGAGAACTAAAACTATTCGAGAATTTAAAAATATTTAATTTTTAAAAAGGAAAGAAGGAAAAAAGAAAAGGGAAAGAAAAAGTTAAAATTAAAGGGGGAACCTCGTTTCTCTTTGTTTTGTAGTGTAGGTGTGTGCAGGTACCAGCCGGCGGTGTCGGGAAGATGGCGGCGCGACCGGAGTGGTGTTTTGGGGCGGCGGCCTTCGTCTTTGGTGGTGATGTTCTGCGGGGCATCGTCGCCGGCCGCATGCTCGTCTCTCGGCCGCAGGTCCTCGGAGTTGCGGTGGGATTTCCCCGAGCTAGATGCCGAGTAGCGACGGATCTGGCGCGGTTGAAGAACCAAGCTGATGTTGTTTGCTGCTTCGATGCTGGCGATGGCGCAAGGTGGAGGATCTTCGGATCTGAGGGACGTCGACTTCCTGTCCGTTCAGGGGAGGCTCCTGTTCAGGGGAGGTTGTGCGGCGGCGCGCCGACACAGCGTCTTGTTCGTCGTCCATGGCATCGAGGTCCAGAAGAACTTTCTTGTAATTACATCTTTGTTCTGGATTGATCGATCTGCAGTTAATACAAATCAGTTTCTCGAAAAAAAACAGAAAAAGACGAAAACGAAAAAAAAAAATCAAAACGTATTTAGGCCGGCGCGTGAAGGTTTTGCAGAGTGAGCTACTGGCGTCCGTTAGGGATCGCACCTTTTCAGCTGTGGTCTACGAAATTCTGTGTAGCAAAGGCGGTAGAGTGAAGAACTAGAATCAGCGAGGCCGGTTGTTGGCCCATCGCGAGGTCATGGCGCTTGTGGGCCTTTTTTTTCCTTTGCTCTGTCCAAGTCACCAGAAATTCGAGATTGCCTCAAAAAAAAATCGAGAATGAAAAAGTTCAGCAAAGCGTTCACCTCGCCGGAAGGTTTTAACCGAGCGCGGTGCGTTGCGGCAGGATCCCGTTTCCCAAGTCAAACGAGGAGCCGCCCCTACTATTGGCTGGTCCACGCCTATCCTATCCCAACGGTAACCGCGGTGGAAAGTTGCGCTGCCATGCACTGGCACTGCACCTCCGATCCGCAGCCTCCGGGTTTTTTTTTTACTTTTATTACAGCCGGTCAGTGACACAGTATGTACGCCGTCCACACTGCGCTCTCCGTCGGAACGGCTCCCGTCCGAGTGGCCGAGCGAGCGACAAGAAAGGGGATCTCGTGTCAGCAGGGCTGAAGAAAAATCTGTGCACGGCACGGGAGAGAGTGAGGACGTCCAGGTGCGCCGCGTCTGATCCCCGGCCGGGGTCACGTGGCGCGCATGCCTACATACGTGTGCGCCACTGGCCTCTGCTCCCATGCCTGCTCGCCAACACGGAAAAAAAAACTCAGTAGTAATAAAATGTTTAACGCAGAGTCCCACCTCGTGTGACTACCGTGTACACTTCTACTATAGTAGTACTATATCTATTTTAAATAAAAGGCGAAGCCTGTACACTGTACTCCATACTCGTAGTCGTACCCTACAGCGAACCTTAAACAAATCTCGCACGCACGTGCACGAGCATGGCACGTGACGGCCGGCGGGACGGCGTGCGCGGGCTGGGGGAAAAGGGCGGGAAAGAATACTCGCAGTTCCCGCGCAACGCGCCACCTACCGACAAGGGCCTCCCGGCTGGGTCCCGCCGGAGAGCACACTAGTACTCCTCCACTACGGACAGCTTTGTCTGTCTGCGTGGCCGTTGGCGGGATCGATCGGCTGCGCGCCTGCCAGCTGCGGCTGCTGCTGCAAAGTGCACGCAGAGAGGCCCATACGCTACGACGGAATCGTAGGTGCCCTTGTCCCGATGCCAAGACGGAATTCCGATTCGATTCCCAGATTACTAATCATGTGGAAACAAACCCAGGTCCTGGCAGCATTTTCTTTTTCTGCTACGGAATATCACATGAAACTTTTTCGATAAAAAATGGAATATCACAAGAAATGATTACGATCATCATCGTGAGAGTCAACCGAAAATGCCAGCTGCAGCGACAGGCCCATACTCTACGAGGCCTAGGCCTTTGTCCCATTGCCTCAACGGAACATTACTACTAGTACCCCGCTCTTTATTATTGGCCTTAATAATTCGCACACGACTTAGTCATGCGGAATCAAACCGTGCTAACAAAATTAATTTTTTTTGGACAAGGAGATGTTTTAGGTTTGTAAAGAAAATATATTTAAACTTATTTTAATGTATAGATTCATTTCAAACTTAAGTAAACCTACGTACTAAAAGAAGTTCACAAAACTAAAATATCTTACATTTTTAAATGAAGGGAGTACTAACCGAAACCGCAACTAGATCACGATTTTAGGTAAACAGCACAAACGAAACCCAAAAAAACCCAGAAAAAAATTTAAAAAAAGAATGAGAGAAAACAAAGAGATAACGGTGGCTCGACGAAAATGAAAATGAGTAGCAACCGCTGTGATCTCCGAAGAATTACCATCACACTCATAGTGTTCCAAAGTGTCGCATACCAATTAACACAAGAAGGAAAGCGATAGCGACGACACTGTTGCCCGAACTGGTCTTAGGGTTTTCCCCGATATGCTACATGAGGTGGGGAAGAGATACACATGACGCCCTTTAGAAAAGACGGCGACACCCGCAGGCGTCACCACATCAATGTCTAGATGGCAAGGATTTCTCTCGACCCCTCGAAAAACCACGCTTCCGGACGCTTCGTATTGCTCCACCAAGCTTGCCGCCCACTAGCACACAACAACATGGTCAGTCACCACCGTCGTTTCTCCATGACCCACGTTGTGTGGCCGATAATACCACAACGGGAGGATGGTACATCAACATGTGGGGGGAGTTGCTTCCACCGCCCGAAGGTGGTAACCGGCCGGATGCAATAGAAGGTGCAAACCAGGCCCTTATTAGCCCGGATGACCCCGAATGGGCCCGTGAAGCCCCGTCGTCGCACTACAGTAAGGGTGCCACTGTCATTGCCAACCCCATCCTAGTTTATACTCATCCGTCCTCTAGAGGTCCCCAACCGTAGATCTCTGTTGCTAAACAGCACCTCCATCGCCACCGAGCTCACACAGGCCTGCCAGACCGCCACTGGTCTGAGGAAAAGCCATCTCGCACTTAACAACAACACCATACGCATCTTACAGCTGGCTCGCCGCCGGAACATGCCCACCTGGCCAGATCTAGTGTCCCATACGCCTCGCATCCATGAGAAGTGCTCAGGGTACCGACGCGAAAAGCACCGACATGCTTCGACCATGGCAAGACCGTCCCATATCGGGCCCGACCTAGCCTAGATCTAGGCTTGTGACATCGGAGACATATCTTCCCGCACCACCGGTCATCGCCCCTCATGCTGCCTCGCACCACCACGCCTCGTCCACGTCGTTAGGTCACCGGTGCGCCACGCCATCTTGCGGGCCAAGAACGCACTGCCTCAATCTGCACCACCACCTGACGAAGCCTACCCCATGAGCCCTCCCCCCACGCGGGTAGAAGAGAACTCGTTGTCACTGTTGGGTTCACAACATAGAAAACAAAAAATCTACGATGGGAACTACTAAGCACCACCATCTACCTAGATATAATCAACGGGTGGATATACATCCATAGAATACATACCCTTAAAGAACAACAAAGCTTTATGAGGTTAGACTTGTGGATTATGTAGGCATACGCTTGCCGATCTCAAGATCGAGTAGAAGTCCGGCAACACCACAACTTAGTGGAGCATCCGTGATCGCACACATGTCCAGTCTTCTGACAACCTCCACGACTTCGATCCAGCAATGCAGCGAAAGTAGCAAGCGCTCCAGAAAAAATCCACCAGGAACATGTATCTCGCTAAGTCGAGACCATGGGGGAATAGTACTAGAGGGGGAGAGAGATCCTTCACGAGGAGGTGTGAGTGAGAAGTGAGAGGAGGGGTTGAAGGGATACGGGTAGGCTACACTAGCGCAAATCAAAAAAATTCTACCGTGTATATCAGGATTACTGTTGTCGTAGATCACGGGATTACCACTAGACGCGCAGTTGCGGAATCAATGAAGCGCGTCGAGGCAGTGTAGACGTTCCACGTCTCCTCCTTGTCCTCGTCCCATGAGCAGCTCGCCTTGTGCGGCTCGTCCAAGCGCTACAGATGCAGCGCCTCCGAGGTATCCACATGTACAGGGTGGAAGCGTCAAACGCCAGACTGCTAGGTCCGCGCGTGCAACACAGGCGTGAGGAGTGGCGGCTGGGTGAATGGTCTGAGGTCTAACCCTGGTCAGCTCGCCCCACCCTCTCTTATATAGGCGTCCCTAGTGGGCTTCTACATTAGCAGACCATTAGTAGCCTAAGCCTGGTCTAATTCGGATCCAATCCGCATTAGGCTTCCAACCCCTGAAGTGTGTGACCCTATAGGTTCATATACGTGTAGACATGACACGAATACACTTATTCTGTCAATAGTTGGTAGCGGCCTCTAGCAAGACGTGCCAACTCCTAAACGCATACAAAGATCATATCGGACGAACCATCACAAGATTTAGTACATGTCTTTCCCTTTGCCTCACGATATTTGGTCTAGATCCAAGCTGACCTCTCTTTCTCGATACCCTAACTCGGAATCCCTTTACTAGGTTAACTCTTAACCTTATGTAGCTTGGCCATCTCATTTCTGGATCCGATCACTCGAGGGGCCTAGAGATATCTCTATCAAGTAGAGAGGGGGAAATCCCATCTTGATTGACCATGCCTTGCAGCATGTTTCAGGACAAACCCGAAAGCTACATTTATAACTACCCAGTTACGGAGCAGCGTTTGATAGCCCCAAAGTAGGTCGATCCACATCTCAAGTACATGCGACAATCTCAGGTCTAAGGACAAAACGTACACGATGTGTAGAGAGAGAGCTGCAACAAATTGTCAGTCTCAAGTTGGGTCAGTCCAACCCCATGTTCATAACATGTGCCCACATCATTGGTTTGACATCTCCATGTCTATGACTTGCGAAACATAGTCATCAACCAATCGATGTGCTAGTCTAATATTCACGTGTCCTCGCATAAACTCCGACTAGGGACAACTCTTAAATAACCATACAAGTAAAGAGTTTCACAAACAATTCAAATAATTGCCAATCAATACAAGTTTCCTGATATGGATATTCAAGGAACACTACAATAAATCATGGATACATAAGAAATATAATCATCTCTATGATTGCCTCTAGGGCATATTTCCTTCAGGGGTGCCTTTTATAGGGGGAGGGGCAGCCCCTCCCATGGTCGGCGCCCAAGGTGGTGCCCCCACCTCTTCCCTCATTCATGTGGGTAGAGATCCCACTCACACAAATGCCCTTCCATTTTCTCCACTCAAAATCCTACTCAAAATCCATTAAATTTCCACCAAATTTAATGCAATCTCTCATATAATAAAACTCTTTTATTTATTTATTCGGATTTTTGTTAATTATATTAATTAACAAACATTCACATAAAACCCCTTACTACATTTCAATTTCACATGCAGAACCAATTTAAGCAATTTTACCCGAAACAATTTCGGTGTCCATTGAAATAATTACAGCGCTTTGATATTCTTTCTCTAGCATTTTATTTCCTCCAAATTGTTTTGGTACACCTTAACTATGTAACTGTATAGTTCGCGAATAGTGCAGACATAATCGAGACCCCTCTTCGATCAATAATCAGCAGCGGGACTTGGAGATCTGTATTGACTCCTACATATTCAACGATGACTTCTTGCGATCATGTGAACCTTTTAACATTGTAACTAAATCCCTTTGTCTAACGATATTTTACATGACAAATATTCGATCATCGGTATCCCCATGCCTAGTTTGGTCTTGTTACCGACATGTACTCTTTTCTCGTTCCCATGATATAACATTGTAGTGATCTCCATCACTTGCTTGCAAGCTATATCAATGTGATATCACCAAGAGGGTATCTCTCCATCATTTGTATGGACAAATATCACTCTTGTTCCGTGAGCCTCTACATAGCACTATCAGAGCATCTGAACCAACCTTTATAGTCAACCTGTTACGGTGTGACGTTTGATGTTATCAAGCTACTCTTCCTGTGTTAGTGACTGGCATGATCTCATGGTCTAAGGACTAAATTTACTTGTAATGATGTTATAGCAATTTAAACATAATGAATTTGAGCGTATTACTATACGTCAGATGAATGGTCATCACATCATTCCACCAATGTTGTGATCTCGTAATTAACAACATTCAATGCCCATGATCAGGAAACCTTGATCATCTTATTAACCAACGAGCTAGTTTATATGAGATACATAACTAGGAACACATATTCTACTCCGATGTTACATATGTTGGGAAACTCATAGCATTTATGCATTTATGCTACATATGCTACTCTGGTGTTTGCACACCGGATACTCCGGTCTGGAATTCCCTGAAAGTTCCAGAATATTGCAGGGACATATCCATAGAGTTATGGGCTTTTCACTTTTCGGTATATAATCATGTAAACATTATCACACTGTAAAATGATCTCCAAGTTGTTAATGAACACCAAAACTATTAAGACAATAAATGTCCTTTCAATCTCCCTATTTTTGGTGCTCAATGACAACAAGTGATTTTGCATGGAAATATTTGAATTGACATACAACATTGCTCCCCCTAACGAAGTGTAGTAAGATAAATGAGTAAAGCATGCACGACAGGTAATAGATACTGATGACCCACAAGTATAGGGGGTGTATCGTGGTACTTTCGATGAATAGGAGTGTCGATCCTAACGAGGAGCAGAAGGTGCTGAGTAGTGATACTGGCTCAAGAATTCTTTGTAAATACTAGCAAACGGATTTTTAGGGGGTTTTGATAATGCAGATAAATAAAGTGCAAGTAAATAAAGACAACAAGAATAACTACAGCGAGTGGCCCAATCCTTTCTTAGCAAAGGACAAGCCGGTGATATTACTTATGAGGACCAAATGTTCTCGAGGACACATGGGAATACTGTCAAGTGCTTTCTCTTCATATAGTTGAATAATCTTCTTTGGTTGGGTAAGTGTTGTGTGGGTGAACCTGTGCTAATGTACTGACTGAAGGGAATATGCCCTGAGAGGCAATAATAAAGTGGTTATTATGTGTATTCCAAGTATATGATAGATGTTTATTTTTTATGCTATAATTGTATTAATACGGAAATCTTTAATACATGTGTGTTTAATAAACAAACAGAAAGTTCCTAGTTATGCCTCTCTTATAAACTAGCTCGTTGATTAACAAGACGATCAAGGTTTCCTGATCATGGACATTGGATGTTGTTAATAACGAGGTCACAACATTATTGGAATGGTGTGATGAACATTGATCCGAAGTATAGCATTACGATCAAAGTCATTGAGTTTATATTGCTATAACATCATACGAAGTAATCCTAATTCTTAGACCATGAGGTCATGTCAATCACTAACACTCGAAGAGTATCTTGATAACATCAAACGTCACATCGTAACAAGGTGATTATAAAGATGGGTTCGGTACTACTAAAGTGTTATGTTGAGGCCCATGGATCAAGAGTGGGATTTGTTCATCCCGATGATGGATAGATATACTCTGGGCCCTCTCGGTGATATCACATTGATTAGCTTGCAAGCAAGTGATTTGATCACTAGAATGTTATATCACGGGAACGAGAAAAGAGTACATGTCAGTAACGAGATCAAACTAGGTATGGAGATACCGATGATTGAATCTCGGACATGTAATATATCACGAGACAAAGGGATTAAGATTCTAGCGTAAAAGGTTCTCACGATCACAAGAAAGTCATCGTTGAATGTGTGGGAGTCCGGAGTCAGTATGGATCTCCAGGTCCCGCTTCTGATTATTGATCTCAGAGGGGCCTCGATCATGTCCACATTGTTCGCTAACCGTAGGGTTACACACTTAATAGACACCGACACCATTTGGAACAAATAGTTTCATGCTGAAAAGATTAACAAAGCACAGGAATTTATTTCACTAGACACCGAAACTATTTTTGGGTGAAATTGTTGAAAGTATTTCTGCATGTGAAATGAAATACTAGCAAGGGGTTATATGTGAATGTTTGTCATTAAGATAATTGACAAAATTCTGAATAAATAAAAGGAGTTTTATTTAAAGAGAGATTGCATTAAATTTTATGGAAATTTAATGGGAATTTTGAGTGGAGAAATGAAGGGCCAATTTGTGAGTGGAGCTTCCACCCACATGAATGGAGGAGGGGAGGGGCAGCCCCCATGCTCCGTACACCCCCTTGGGGTGCCCCCTACCTCCTATACAAAGCCCCCTTCTCCCTCTCTCTCACTCACACCTCCTCGTGAAGGATCTCTCCCCCTCTAGTTTAACCCCCATGGTCTCAGACTAGCAAGATACATGTTCCCGGTGGATTTTCGGAAAGAAAGAGTTGTTGCTTCCGCTGCATCACTGGAGCGAGGAGGCGGAGGTTGCTCGGTGCCTTGGACGTGTGTGCGAGCACGGATGCGCCACTGATTTGTGGCGCTAGGACTTCCTCTCGATCTTGAGATCGGCAATCGTCTACATCATCCACAAGTACAACCTCGTTAAGCTTTGTCGGTCTTTAAGGGTATGTTCTCTACGGATGTATATCCGCTCGTTGCTTGTATCTAGTAGATAGATCTTGGTACATAGTTGTGCCCACTATAGGAAAAATTTTGTTTTCTATGTTGCGAACCCTACAGTGGTATTAGAGTCGGATCTATGCGTAGATGCTTTGCACGGGTAGTACACATATGTATATGTGGGAAATGATGATCATGTTATTGTTTCTTAGTTGTACTTTGGATATTGGTGGCATAGTGGGATGAAGCGGCCCGGACAAACTTTACATGTCCTCGCACATGAGACCTGTTCCACGCTTGACATGGAACTAGTTTTGCATAAGTGGCTAGCGGGTGTCTGTCTCTCCTACTATAGTCAATATCTAATTTGCAACGAGTTGTCAATAATTTGGTTAGCCTCGTTGTGGTTCATGTTCGTAGGTAAGATATGGTTCTATCTTCGAAATCCCTAAGCCACGTAAAACTTGCAATGGATAAATTAGAAGCGTCTAGTTTAGATTGTTGTTGGGCTAGTATCATGATATGGTGATGTTATAAGTAAAAGTATAAGTCGATACTCTTACAACACACATAACGTGTAAGTTCCATAGACCTTGGCCTTACACATAGAGTAATGATGAAGATCATACCACGATGCACATGATGGAGATAAAGTGCAAGAACCATATCATTTCACTTTTTCACCTGTGATGTTTGTGGCATCTCATTTGCTTGTTTGGCATTTTATTAGCATAATAAGATGATCCCTCATTTAGATATCAAGATAAAAATGTGTTCTCTTAAGTATGCACCGATTATGTTTTGCCGCTCCAAGATATTACGTGATGATCAGGTGTTCTTGGATCCACGATCATATTTTGGGTGTAAGACAGTTTACACACGCGAATACTAAGGTTCTTACTTGGCGAGCCTAGCATGTGCAGACCTTGCCTCAGAACACAGACCGAAACGTTAAGCATGAGTCATATGAAAGATATGATGCCCATATGGATGCTCGCCTTTGAAGCTACACCGACTCACGTGATGATCGGACTTGGTGTAGTGTATTTGGTTCATGTAATCAACAAAAAGGCACGAGGGGTGTCGTTTTTGAGTGGGAGTTCATTATTAATTTTGGATTAGCTGAACTTAATCTATCATAAACTTAGTCTAAGCTTTACAAATTCTGCTCATGGAGAAAGAGAAACTTGCAACAAACGGTAGCAACTTTACCGACTAGGCCATGAATTTGAGGATTCTCCTCTCTTTTGCACAAAAGCAATATGTGCTAGAAGCGCCGCTAGGCCCTCCACCACTTGATGATGCCCCTGACGAGGAAAAGAACGTCTATCAGACTTGTCAGGAGGACCACAATTTAGTTCATTGCGGCATATTGCATGGGCTAGAGCCAGAACTTCGAAACCGTTTCGAAAACGGCAATGCCTTTGATACAATGGTTGAGTTCAAAATGATTTTCGATACCCATGCTACTGTAGAGAGTTATAATGCTTCAGAAAAGTTCTTTAGTTGCATGATGGAAGAGAACAACTCTGTAAGTGAGCATGTACTCAAGATGTCGGGTTACACCAGTAAGCTTGTGTCCTTGGGAATAACGATTCCCATCGTGTTCTACAATCTCTCCCACCTAGCTATAAGAGCTTCGTGATGAACTATAACATGCAAGGCATGAAGAAGTCTCTCCCCGAGCTTATGTCAATGGTTAAAACTGCAGAAGTGGAGATCAAGAGGGAACATCAAGTGTTGATGATCAATAAGACCACCGGTTTCAAGAAAGACAGAAAGGGAAACAGAAGGGAAAGAAGGGCGGCAAGCCGGTTGTCGTACCTGAAAAGAAATCCCGAGTTGGCCCTAAGTCTGATACCGAGTGCTATTATTGCAAAGGGACTGGCCACTGGAAGCGCAACTGCCCCAAGTATTTGGCACACAAGAAGGCCGACAAGGCAAATAAAGGTATATTCGATATACATGTTATTGATGTGTACTTGACTAGTACTCGTAGTAGCACCTGGGTATTTGATACCAGTTCAGTTGCTAATATTTGTAACTCGAATCAGGGGATGCGGAACAAGCGACCGCTAGCAAGGGGTGATGTCAAGATGTGTGTCGGCAACGGATCAAGCGTTGATGTGATCACCGTCGGAACGCTACCTCTCCACTTACCATTGGGATTAGTTATAAACTTGAATAATTGTTATCTGTTGCCAGCACTGAGCATGAACATTGTATCCGGATCATGTTTGATGCATAGTGGTTATTCATTTAAATCTGAAAACAATGGATGTTCGATTTATATGAATGATATCTTTTATGGTCATGCACCGATGATCAATGGTTTATTTCTGCTGGATCTCGATAATAGTGTTACACATATTCATAATGTTGATGCGAGAAAGGATTAAACTTAATGATAATTTATCCGCGTATATGTGGTACTGTCGTCTAGGTCATATTGGCGTTAAACGCATGAAGAAGCTCCATTCAAATGGACTTTTGGAATCACTTGATTTCGAATCATTTGATACATGTGAGCCATGCCTTATGGGCAAGATGACTAGAACGCCGTTTTCCGGTTCAATGGAACGGGCAACAGATTTATTGGAAATCATACACTCTGACGTGTGTGGTCCAATGAGTGTGTCGGCGTGAGGTGTATATCATTATTTTGTTACTTTCGCGGATGATTTGAGTAGATAAAGTTATATACTTGATGAAACACAAGTCTCAAACCTTTGAGAAATTTAAGGAATTTCAGAATGAAGTGGAAAATCATCGTAATAGAAAGATCAAATTTCTACGGTCTGACCGTGGAGGTGAGTATCTAAGTTACGAGTTTAGCACACATATGAAAGAGTGTGGAATAGTTTCACAACTCATACCTTCCGGAACACCACAGCGAAATGGTGTGTCGGAACGTCGTAATCGTACTTTACTAGATATGGTTCGATCTATGATGTCTCTGACGGACTTGCCACTGTCAATTTGGGGTTATGCACTAGAAACTGCTGCATTCACTTTAAATCGGGCACCATCTAAATACGTTGAAAAGACACCATATGAATTGTGGTTTGGAAACAAACCTAAGATGTCATTTCTTAAAGTTTGGGGATGCGATGTTTGTGTGAAGAAACTTCGACCGGATAAACTCGAACCCGAAGCGGAAAAATGTGTCTTCATAGGATACCCTAAGGAAACTATTGGGTATTCCTTCTATCACAGGTCCGAGGGCAAGGTTTTCGTTGCCAAGAATGGATCCTTTCTAGAGAAAGAGTTTCTCGCGGAAGGTGTGTGTAGTCGGAAGGTAGAACTCGAAGAGGTTGTAGAACCTTCTCTTCATAATATGGCGAGTAGCGCAGCGCTAGAAGCCGTTCCGGAGTTGACTTACACCAAATGAAGAGGGAACTAATGATAATGTTCATGAAGCTCCGAAAGAGAATACTACTGAACCTCGCAGGTCTAGCAGGACGCGTGCAGCTCCCGAGCTGTACGAAAATCCTATTACGAATTTCATGGTCAACGAAATTGATGACCCTGCAAAATATGAACAAGCGATGATGAGCCAGGATTCCAACAAATGGCTAGAAGCCATGAAATCGGGGATGGAATCCATGTACGAAAACCAGGTTTGGACCTTGGGAGACTTGCCTCACGACTGAAAGGCCATGGAGAATAAATGGATTTTCAAAATGAAAACTGATGCTGATGGTAATGTAACCATCTATAAAGCTCGACTTGTCGCAAAAGGGTTTTGACAAATTCAAGGAGTTGACTATGATGAGACATTCTCTCCCGTAGCAATGCTAAAGTCAGTTAGGATTATGTTAGCAGTTGCTGCATATTTCAACTATGGGATATAGCAGATGGATGTCAAAACCGCATTCCTCAATGGAAACATTGAAGAAGAGTTGTATATGGTATAACCAAAGGGTTTTGTCGATCCTAAGGATGCTGACAAGGTATGCAAGCTTCAGCGATCCATCTATGGACTGAAGCAAGCATCCCGGAATTGGAATCTCCGCTTTTATGAGGTGATCAAAGAGTTTGGATTTTGTCCAAACTTATGGAGAGGCTTGTATTTACAAGAAAGTGAGTGGGAGCAATGTGGCATTTCTTATATTATATGTGGATGAAATATTATTGATTAGAAATGATATAGATCTTTTAAATAGTGTTAATAGTTATCTAAACAACAAATTTTCAATGAAGGACCTAGGTGAAGCAGCATACATATTAGGCATAAAGATCTATAGGGATTGATCTAGGCACCTAATAGGGCTATCACAAAGTACATACCTTGATAAGATTTTAAAGAAATTTAAAATTGACTGAAGTAAGAAAGGGTTGTTACCTATGTTGCAAGGCAATACATTGAGTAAGACTCAAAGTCTGGCTACGGCGGAAGAAAGAGAGATAATGGACAAAGTCCCCTATGCTTCAGCCATAGGATCTATAATGTACGCCATGCTATGTACAAGACCGGATGTGGCACATGCTATTAGTTTAACTAGTAGATACCAATCTGATCCAGGATCAGAAAAAATGGATAGCGGTCAAGAATATCCTTAAGTACTTGCGAAGAACTAAGGATATGTTTCTCATGTACGGAGGTGAAGAAGAGCTCGTCACTAAGTGTTATGTCGACGCTAGTTTTGACACCAATCTGGATGACTCTAATCTCAATCCGAATACATATATATCATGAATGGTGGAGCAGTTAGTTGGAGGAATTCCAAACAACCCGTGGTGGCGGGATCAACAACGGAGGCCGAATATGTTGCTGCTTCGTAAGCGGCTCAAGAAGCAGTTTGGATGAAGGAATTCATAATAGAACTACGTGTGGTTACGAGCGTGTTGGACCCAGTGGTGATCTATTGTGACAACAATGGTGCCATAGCCAATGCCAAAGAACCAATGTCTCACAAGAATTCCAAGCATATTAAGCGCCGGTTTCACTCCATCCTCGAGCATGTCAAGGATAGAGATATAAATATTTGTAAAGTACACACGGATCTACATGTAGCGGATCCGTTGACTAAAACTCTCCCTAGAGAAAAACATGATCAACATCAGAACTCCATGGGTTTTAGATTTATCACTATGTAACTAGATTATTGTCTCTAGTGCAAGTGGGAGACTGAAGGGAATATGCCCTGAGAGGCAATAATAAAGTGGTTATTATGTGTATTCCAAGTATATGATAGATGTTTATTTTTCATGCTATAATTATATTAATACGGAAACGTTAATACATGTATGTTTAATAAATAAACAGAAAGTTCCTAGTTATGCCTCTCTTATAAACTAGCTCGTTGATTAACAAGATGATCAAGGTTTCCTGATCATGGACATTGGATGTTGTTAATAATGAGGTCACAACATTATTGGAATGGTGTGATGAACATTCATCCAAAATATAGCATTACGATCAAAGTCATTGAGTTTATATTTCTATAACATCATACGAAGTAATCCTAATCCTTAGACCATGAGATCATGTTAATCACTAACACTGGAAGAGTATCTTGATAACATCATACATCACACTGTAACAGGGTGATTATAAATATGGGTTCAGTACTACTAAAGTGTTATGTTGAGGCCCATGGATCAAGAGTGGAATTTTTTCATCCCGATGACGGATAGATATACTCTGGGCCCTCTCGGTGATATCACATTGATTAGCTTGCAAGAAAGTGATTTGATCACTAGAATGTTATATCATGGGAACGAGAAAAGAGTACATGTCAGTAACAAGATCAAACTAGGTATTGAGATACCGATGATCGAATCTCGGACATGTAATATATCGCGAGACAAAGGTATTAAGATTCTAGCGTAAAAGGTTCTCACGATCACAAGAAAGTCATAGTTGAATGTGTGGGAGTCCGGAGTCAGTATGCATATCCAGGTCCCGCTTCTAATTATTGATCTGAGAGGGGCCTCGATCATGTCCACATTATTCGCTAACCGTAGGGTTACACACTTAATAGACACTGAAACTGTTTTCGGGTGAAATTGCTGAAAGTGTTGATGGTGCTCGAAGTGGCACTTTGTTGGTAACCCCAAGCGCAGGGTGTGAAGAGCAAGCAGCAAGTTTTCCCTCAGTTGAGACCGAGGTTATCGAACCATAAGGAGGAAGTAAACGTCACACAGGTTTGGAAACAACATGGAGACCTGCACAACACAAACTCAAGACTTTGCCCCAACGAATCAGTGAGGTTGTCAAGCTCACCAGTTTGCTATAACAAAGGATTAAACGTATGGTGTGGAAGGTAATGGTTTGCAGCAAGTAAACAAGTAATAGTGGAAGATGTATCAATGATAAAGATTGGATCGGGGTAGTAGAGGTGCTCTCCTTAGATAAACAACATGGCATGAAGGGTAAACAAATTACAGCAGGGCAATTGACAGGAATTGAGCAAGGCATAACAATGCAATACTAGTCAGAAAGATCCTATGAGATTCGATTGGGCAATACAACAAGATACATAGACCGCCATCCAACTGCATCTATGACTATAAGTCCACCTTCAGGTTATCATCCGACCCCCCTCCAGTATTAAGTTGTAAGCAACAAACAACTGCTTTAAGCAAAGTGTGTAAGGTAAACAGTCCACATGTTCCATGAACAAGAGACCGTTGTTTTCTCCCTAGTGGCAACAACACATCTACAACCGAAGAGATTTCTGTCACTTCCCTTGGAAACTAGAGGCATGAACCCACTATCGAGCATAAATACTCCCTCTTGGAGTCACTAGCAACTACTTGGATAAGATATCCACTAACAATAGAGAGCATGCAAGATCACAAACAACACAGACATGATAGAATCATAAAGACAAAACCATTAATCAATCCAACATAATAATCTCAATATCCATCGGATCCCCACAAACACAACATGCATGATTACAAATAGATTAGATCTTGATCATGAACGGAGCTCACAAGATCTATACATGAAAGCACAAAGGAGGATATACAACCATCTAGCTACTACATGGACCCATAGTCCAAGGTTGAACTACTCACGCATCATACCGGAGAAGAAGGCCTCCGGGATGATCTACCCTCCGGCAGGGTGCCGGGAAGAACTTCAGATCCCCCCGATCTAGGGACGATGGTGGCGGCGGCTACAGACGGTTTCATGGAAATTTGATCGGGTGCTTAGGGTGTAGGCATCAGGGTCTTCTTATAGGCGAAGGGGGAGGCCGAGGAGGTAGCCAGGGGGCCCACACCCTGCCTAGGCGCGGGCCCACCCCTGGTCGCGCCTAGGGGGGTGTGGCCGCCCTGGCATGCCTCTCTGTCTCCCTTCTGGACTTCTTGTTCCCCACGGAAACATATTGACTTTGACGTTTGTCCCGTCCAATTCCGAGAATATTTCCTTACTAGCTTTTCTGGAACCAAAAACAGCAGAAAACAGGCAACTGGCACTATGGCAACTTGTTAATAGGTTAGTACCAGAAAACATATGAAAAGCACCTCAAAGTGTGGACAAAGAAAAGTAAAGTAGATACTAAACAAGCATGGAACATAAAAAATTATAGATACGTTTCCGACGTATCAAGTGTTTCTGCATGTGAAATGAAATAATAGCAAGGGGTTATATGTGAATGTTTGTCATTAAGGTAATTGAAAAAATTCTGAATAAATAAAAGAAGTTTTATTTAAAGAGAGATTGCATTAAATTTGGTGGAAATTTAATGGGAATTTTGAGTGGGATTTTGAGTGTAGAAATGAAGGGCCAATTTGTGAGTGGAGCTTCCACCCACATGAAAGGAGGAGAGGAGGGGGCATCCCTCATGTGCCGGCCACCCCCTTGGGGTTCCCCTCCCTCCTATATAAAGCCCCCTTCTCCCTCTCTCTCACTCACACCTCCTCGCGAAGGATCTCTCTCCCCCTCTAGTTTATCCCCCATGGTCTCGGACTAGCGAGATACATGTTCTTGGTGGCTTTTCGGCAAGAAAGAGTTGCTTCCGCTACATCGCTGGAGCGAGGAGGAGGAGGTTGCTCGGTGCCTCGGACGTGTGTCCGAGCACGGATGCGCTGCTGATTTGCAGCGCTAGGTGATACGTCCAATTTGCATCACCATTATATATCATAATTTGCCTCTATTCATTGATATATTTAATATTAAGAGGTGTTACTTATGTCTTTTCATCTATTTTTGTATGTTGGATGATTCTTAGAGGATGGACTGCCGGAGTCAGGATTCTGACGTAAAAAGAGGTGTTTTGATGCAATTTCGTGAAGATCAGAAAAATACAAGAAAATTTATGGAAAATCATATTTTCCCAGAAGACGAACGAAGCCAGAAGGGGAGGCGGAGATGGGCCATAGGCCCCCCTCCCCCAGGCGCGGGCCACCCTTGGCCACGCCTACAGGGGGTGTGGCCCACCTGGCCCACCTCTGGCTCCGCCATCTCGCATATATCTTCCCCTCGGAACCCTAAAACATAGGGAGCGACCATATAAAGATTTTGCCGCCTCTGTGGGGCTGAAAACACCGAGAGATAAAGAGCTCTCCAGCAGACAGATTTCTGCCAGGGAAATTCCTTCCTGGAGAGGGTAGATCGTCGCCATCAACACTGTCGTCAAGCTAGGCTTCATCGGGGTCATCATCATCATCCACACCATCATCTCCCCCAGCACCATCATCACCACTCAATCCCGCTGTAACAATTGTGTTGAATACTTGCATAGTTCTTAGGGGAAACTTTCCCGGTGTTGATTACTATTGTAGTTGATGCTTGTGAGTGGAACCATTGGATTATTGTTTATGTTCAGATTGTTATCCATCACCATATCATCTTTGATCTTGATCCATATGATGTCTCATGAGTAGTTCGTTTAGTTCTTGAGGACATGGGAGAAGTCATGTTGTTAGTAGTGGATTTGTGTTGACATATTATTCAATGGTTTAGTATTTAAGTTGTGGTGCTATTCTTCTAGTGGTGTCATGTGAATGTTGACTACATGATACTTCACTATTTATGGGCCTAGGGGAATGCATTGTGTATTTGGCTACTAATTGTGGGGTTGACGGAGTGACAGAAACCTGAACCCCCGTTAGGACACCATTGCATAAGGGAGCGTAGGATCTCGGAGTTTAAGGCTATGGTTAGGTTTATATCTTAATTACTTTCCTATAGTTGTGGATGCTTGCAGGGGGTTTAATCACAAGTATGTATTACTCCAAGTAAGGTCGGTACATTAGCACAGGTTCACCCACACAACACTTACAACACCAAAGAAGGGTACTCAGCTATTTGAAGCGAAAGCACTTGACAGAATTCCCATGTGTCCTCGAGAATGTTTGGTCCTTATAAGTATTTCCACTGGCTTGTCCTTTGCTAAGAAAGGATTGGGCCACTTGCTGCAGTTATTCGTTGTCTTTATTACTTGCACTTTGTTTCTTTGCTTTATTAGAAAACCTCTAAAAATATGTTTGCTAAGTATTTACAGAGATTTCCCTGCTCCATAACACTGGTTAGCACCTTCTGCTCCTCGTTGGGATCGACGCTCCTATTTATCGAAAGTACTACGATACACCCCCTATACTTGTGGGTCATCAAGACTATTTTCTAGCTCCGTTGCCGGGGAGTGAAGCGCTATTGAAGAGTGGAACTGGTAAAGGAAACTTCTACTGTGAGTATTGCTTTTTATTTTTGTTTGTTACTTTGTTTCCAATATCGATAACCCACTTGGTTTTCTGTTTGGGAAAACTACTACCACTGTTAGGGTAGTAGATGAACCACCGCCTATTGAGATAGATCCTTTTAAGATACCTACAAGTATTGTTGGTCGTGTTATGGATAATTATTATTTAGGGGATGGAACTGTCCATCCTGGTGATCATTTGCTTTTTATCCATAAATTATGCGGGTTGTTTAAGTGTGCAAGTGATAGGCCCAATTTGCATCACCTTTCTATATCATAATTTACCTATATTCATTGATATATTTCTTATTATGAGGTATTACTTATGGATTTTCATTTGTTTATGCATGTTGGATGATTCTTGGAGGATGAACTACCGGAGTCTGGATTCTGATGGAAAGCGTTTCAGTGCAATTTTGCGATCAGAAAAATACCAGAAAAATATGGGAAGTTATTATTTTCCCAGAAGACGAAGGAAGCCAGAAGGAGGAGCGAAGAGGGGCCACAGGGGGGGCCACATCCCCTAGGTGCGGGTCCCCCTGGGCCGCGCCTAGGGCAGGTGTGGCCCACCTACCCAACTCCCAACTCCGCCCCTTCGCCTATATCTTCCCTGTAGAACCCTAAGACTGGGGGAGCGACTAGAGATAGATTCCCGCCGCCTCTAGGGGGCGGTAAACACCGAGAGAGAAAGATCTCTCTGGCAGACAGATTTCTGCCAGGGGGATTCCTTCCCAAAGAGGGGAGACCATAGCCATCAACACCATCATCAATCTAGGCTTCATCGGGATCATAATCGTCATCCACACAATCATCTCCACCAGCACCATCATCACCACTCCATCCCGTTGTAACAATTGTGTTGGATATTGCTTTAGTTCATTAGGGGAAACCTTCCCGGTGTTAATTACTATTGTAGTTGATGCTTGTGAGTGGAACCATTGGATTATTGTTTATGTTCAAATTGTTATGCATTACCATATCATATTTGATCCTGATCCGTATGATGTCTCGTGAGTAGTTCGTTGTGTTCTTGAGGACATGGGCAAAGTCATGTTGTTAGTAGTGAATCTGTGTTGAGTTATTATTCAATGGTTTAGTATTTAAGTTGTGGTGCTATTCTTCTAGTGGTGTCATGTGAACGTCGACTACATGATACTTCACCATTTATGGGCCTAGGGGAATGCATTGTGTATTTGGCTACTAATTATGGGGTTGCCGGAGTGACAGAAACCTGAACCCCCGTTAGGACACCTTTGCACAAGGGAGTGTAGGATCTCAGAGTTTAAGGCTATGGTTAGGTTTATATCTTAATTACTTTCCTATAGTTACGGATGTTTGCAAGGGTTTAATCACAAGTATGTATTAGTCCAAGTAAGGTCGGTATGTTAGCACAGGTTCACCCACACAACACTTACAACACCAGAGAAGAATACTTAGCTATTTGAAGCGAAAGCACTTGACAGAATTCCCATGTGTCCTCGAGAACATTTGGTCATTATAAGTATTTCCACCAGCTTGTCCTTTGCTAAGAAAGGATTGGGACACTTGCTCCGTTTGTTCGTTACCTTTGTTACTTGCTCTTTGTTTTGTTGCCTTATCAGAAAACCACTAAAAATCCGTTTGCTAAGTATTCACGGGGATTTCCTGCTCCACACCACTGTTCAGCACCTTCTGCTCCACGTTGGGATTGACACACTGTGTTACACCCCCTATACTTGTGGGTCATCAAGACTATTTTCTGGCGCCGTTGCCGGGGAGTGAAGCACTATTGAAGAGTGGAACTGGTAAAAGAAGCTTCTACTGTGAGTATTTTTTTTTGTTTCTATTTGTTGCTTTGCTTCCATTATGGATAACCCACTTGGTTTTCTGTTTGGGAGAACTACTACCGCTGAAAGGGTAGTAGAGGAACCACCACCTGTTGAGATAGATACTTTTAAGATACCTACAAGTATTGTTGATCGTGTTATGGATAATTATTATTTAGGGGATGGAACTGTCCATCATGGTGATCATTTGCTATTTATACATGAATTATGCGGGTTGTTTAAGTGTGTAGGTATCACAACTGAACAAGTGAAGAAGAAGTTACTCTCCATATCCTTGAAAGAGAGAGCTGAAGAATGGTATAAGTTGCTGAAGAATGGACACTCCATGGAATGGGAGGAGATGGTAGCTCTCTTTTACTCTAAATTTTATCCTCCCAGTGAGATTCATAAGGATAGAAATATTATATATAACTTTTGGACTCGTAATGGAGAGATTACAACTCAAACTTGGGGGAGATTGAAGTTACTAATGCTTAAATGTCCTATTCATGAACTCCCTAACAATATTATTATCAATAACTTTTATGCTAGGCTTTCTCTTCATGATAAAGATTTACTAGATGCTTCTTGTGCTGGATCATTCACACGTATGAAGGAAGAAGCTAAATGGGATCTACTAGACCATATTCAAGAGAACACTGAAGCTTGGGAGAATGACGAAGGAAGAAAGTCATGTATAAACTATGATTATGAATGCATTAAATCCTTTATGGGAACTGATAGCTTCCGTGATATTAGTAATGAGTTTCGTCTAGACTCTCAAGTTTTTGCAAAATGCTTTGAGGCTTTTGCCTCTTATATAGAAATTCCTAAAAAGGAGTCGGACAAGTACCATGCTCCTTTTAAAGACATTGTTACTCATGTTCCTGCTAGTTTAGAAGTTTGAACTGTTGATCCTATTTTGCCTGAGCCTTATGTTGAGAAATTCCCTTTTCCGGCAAAGGTAAAGGAACATTCTATCATAGCTAATGTGGTTAGCAAAAGTGCAAAGAAAACTGTGGAGCCTGATGAGCAAATTAATATTGAGCCTGTGGTAGCTATTGTGAAAGATCTGGTCACTAGGAATTAGAGGATGAGCATATTTTCTTCTGTGAAGACGCTACTAATATTGTTTCTCATCCTAAAAAGCTAGAAAAGCTAGTGTTCCTGTGCTTTCTGTTAGAATTGATAATCATAGCTATTATGGTTTATGTGATATTGGTGCTAGTTCTAGTGCCATTCCTTGTGAGCTTTAATGGGAAATTATGCATGAAGTTGGTCCTTGTGAGCTTGAAGACATTGATGTGGTTATTCACCTTGCTAATAGAGAAAAAGCTTACAGGTATTTTGTATCATTTATTTTATTTCTTGATTGGCTCATAAGCTTAGTATTCTTTATTTTAAGATCTTTTGTGTCTTCAAGGAAGTTTGCATGTTTGGCTTTATTACTTGTATGTTTGCTTATTTCCTTCAACTCTTTTGCTTGCTACCCAGCCTTGCTAGCCAAAAACTTGTTTTGAGAAGGCATACTTCTCATGCTTCCAATCCCTTTGAACCAAAACATGTGCCATTTGTGTCCACCATATCTACCTATTAGCATTATTGTTATTCCAAGCAAATTCTCAAGCTTCATCTATCTTTCGAATTAAAAATCATTTTGTTATGTGAAAACTAGTTAGTAAAGCTCTCACGAACTTGATGGCACACCTTATTTTCTTGCCCCTAATAAACTTGAACCATTGTGTCATCGAAGTTGTATATGCTTGCATATATACGTTGGAATTAGCAGAACCATAATGTCATGGGGAACGTTTTCAACATTGCACTTGTACTTTGTACACAATTGATATCATGCTCTTTTGTCTATGAATGTCGCCGGTGTGAAATACAAAGGGAGCTTGTAAGTCCATGGAGTTATGTTTTTTGTGTTAGAGAAACGCCTGGGCCGCTAGCCTAAGCCATGCCTAATCATGGTGGAAACTTGCAGCATAACTATAGTGAGCATTCTGTGAAGCATCCTCAATAAAAACCTATGCAAATAGCAAATAAAAAGATCACTGATATGCTCACTGTCTGCTTGCCTTGTCATTTTGATTATGGGATAGCTCCTGTATCATGTGCAAGGGGTACCTGGTTGGCGGTTATTTATGATACACATGTACTTACAATGACAAGAACTTACCGGTAACTAAAGTTGAGTAACACGAGCGGAGCTGCCCTCGTACTCAAGGGACATGAGATTGCCAACTTATATTTCGTCAAGCATATACTCCATCCTTGTTCACTTTAACCTTAATCACTTCAAGATGATTATGATAGGGGCAATGAGGGCTCAAAGATAGTAAGTACCATAATATTTTGGAAGCTCTTTATGAACTTGAAATCACTGTTTCCCTCTATGAAGGGTCTTTCTCCTATTTCTAAGTTGAGTCAGTAAACCTATTTCCTCTCTATCGCCAGCAAGCATTTGAGTTGTTGCGTTTCAAGCATTCATATGGTGATTTATTCAATCATGTTATTTATCTTCCTTGTTTGCACAAGACTCTTATCTATTGAGTACTACTTTGAAAGCCATCATTGTGAAGAACCTTTTATGTTTGAGCAAAGAGTACTCTTGTTGTGAAACTTCTTCTATAAAAGTTTTTTGTGGAACTGTTTGCCAGCTGTTCTCTGACCAAGAACAAAAGTTTGCCAATTCCAATTATGATTTATCTTTATGCATCTCTACTGTGACTCATGTACTTGTTGTAAGTTAAGTTATATAATGGTGAGTTGCTTTTTTTTTGAGCAACCAGCAGGAGCTCTGCCTTTTCTATTAGAAGAAGAGACTTGGCCGGTTTGGAAAGGGAAACCGGCCGAAACCCGATACAGACGTATATACACACGAGTCCGGTTAAAAGGGGAACCAAACCAAAAAAAACCAAACGGCACAGTTTTAAGGAAAAACCGGCAAAACCAAGACGAGACCACACTACCTAGCTCGACTAGGTCTGGAGCACAGCCGAACGACACAAGCACAACGGCAGTAGCGGGCGCCACGAAACACCTGGTCCACGTCCCCGAAGAGGAAGTCAGAGCCGAAGGAAACGACTAGGCCTCTCAGGCTTCATGGCGAGAGGCAGGCCGCAACAGACCCGCCAGCGGCACTCGCACGCCGACAAAATCCGAAGACATCGACACAGCCAGTAGCACAAGCAATCCCGAGAAAAGCTTCCTACATTCCAAAAAATGACGCCTCCAGCGAGGTGACTACGTGCAACAGACGCCGTCGTCATCCAATCTGGCAAGCCAGATTTAGGTTTTCACCTAGGAATGAGGAACGCAGGGGGGTCGGGTCTCCACGACAGCGCCCCCAAGAGGGAAAACGGCGCCCTCGGACGCCGCCGCTATCGGCACCGACCAAGTCAGGCAATACTTTCGTCCGGAGACCTGCGACCACAACCTCCAATGGTCAGTCACAAGAACATCCCATGCCGCTCGACAAAGCACGGCCACCAGCGAGAGGAGATGCCCACTCCAAAAGCAGACTGTCCCACCACCCACGCGGCCAGGCCAAGCAACCACACCACCTCGCTCCGGAGCTGCCGCTCCGGCCTCCTCGCATAGCAGGGGAGCACCTCATGCTAGCCTGCCATCGACCGCGAGACGCCGGGACCGACGCCTCGCCTACCCAAAGCGACGCCGCCGCGCCGCCGTCCTTATTCCATGGCACACCTCCTCCACGGACCTGCACTGCCAGCCCGGGCCACCGAGACCCAACCAGCATGCCACCCACGTCGGCCCTCAAGAGCCGCCAAGACACCGACGAAGCTAGGCGCAGCCTCCACGAGACCATCGCGCCGAGGCACCCCAAAACTCGCCGTCCTCCATGCCACTGCCACGTTGAGGGAAAGTCTGACCGCCAACCATCCAACTGCCACCGCGTCCCCGGGGCCGCCGCCCCGGCATCCTCAGCTCCGACAAACGGACGGCTCCGATACCGGAGCAACGGCACGGCCACCCCTGCCGCCCGCCCGTGGTCGAGGGGCACCGCCTAGACCTCCTCCATGCCCGAGCCCGCCGGCTCGGCGTCCCTGACAACCGCCATGGCCACGGCCCGCTCAGCCCGACCAGGGCCCAGATCGAGCCCGGGCACCACCCCGCCCCCCGCATCCGCGCCGACCAGGCTGCCTCCACGAGCCTCCGACCGGCGCTGAAGCAGCCAACCGCCCCCGCCCCCCGCCAGAAGACCTCCGCCGCAGGCGCAGACCCACCGCCACAGAACACAACTGGGCCCGCAGCTCCGAGCAACCACGACTAGAACGAATTCCTGCTGCCACCGGCACCTCCCAGGCTTTGCCCGGACGGCCCACGCCGGCGGCGACGAGGAGAAGGGGCGGAGGGGGCGTACGGACGGGGGAGAGGCGGCGCGCCGCCCGTGTCGCCAGGGAGGCGACGCGGGGGCCTTTTTTCTTCGCACTTCAGAAGAGTTGTTGCTTTGTTCTATGAGTTATGCATATGCATTGGTAAGTGTGATGCTTCTTGTCCGTATTCTTTTATCGACACTTCACTCCATGAACCTGTGGACATGTTTAGTGAGCTTAGTTTTTGCTTGGGGACAAGCGAAGGTCTAAGCTTGGGGGAATTGATATGTCCAATTTGCATTACCATTCTGTATCATAATTTGCCTCTATTCACTGATATATTTCATATTAAGAGGTGTTACTTATGTATTTTCATCTGTGTTTGCATGTTGGATGATTCTTGGAGGATGGACTGCCAGAGTCAGGATTCTGACAGAAAAAGAGGTGTTTTGATGCAATTTCACGAAGATCAGAAAAATACCCGAAAAAATATGGAAAATATTTTCCCAGAAGACGAAGGAAGCCAGAAGGGGAGACGGAGATGGGCCACAGAGGGCCCACACCCCCTAGGCGCAGGCCACCCCTGGTCACGCCTATAGGGGGTGTGGCCCACCTAGCCTACCTCTGGCTCTGCCCTCTCGCCTATATCTTCCCCTCGGAACCCTAAAACACAGGGAGCGACCACGGAAAGATTCCACCGCCTCTACGGGGCGGAAAAAACCGAGAGAGAAAGAGCTCTCCGACAGACAGATTTCTGTCGGGGAAATTCCTTCCCGGAGAGGGGAGATCGTCGCCATCAACACCATCATCAAGCTAGGCTTCATCGGGATCATCAGGCTAGCTCTTTCTCTCTCTGTAGTTTCCACCCCATAGAGGCGACGGAATATTTCCGTGGTCCTCCTCGTGTTTTAGGGTTTTGGTATCAATTTATAGGCGAAGGGGCGGAGCAGGAGGTGGACCAGGGTGGCCACACCCCCGGTGGCGCGACGTAGGGTGTCCCACGCCTAGGGGTTGTGGGCCTCCTATGGACCAACTCCACCTCCCCTTCTGGATTCCTTCGTCCTCTGGAAAAATAGGATTTTCCATGTATTTTCTGGGATTTTTTTGATCTTCGCAAAAATTGCATCCAAACACCGCTTTTTCCATCAGAATCCTGACTCCGGCAGTTCATCCTCCAAGAATCATCCAACATGCAAAAATAGATTGAAATGACATAAGTAACACCTCTTAATATGAAATATATCAATGAATAGCAATAAATTATGATATAGAATAGTGATGCAAAATGGACGTATCAGAAACTAAACATAGTTATCACACAGATTACAATGGCATATGAGCATAACATAAACATGTCATCACACAAATAGTATCTCGTGAACCAAAGAAGCAAATCAAGCAAATGTTCAAATTTTAATAAGCATAAAAGAAGACAAATTCCTAGCCCATGAAAATCCCGATGACAATGTCTTCTCCCCCTTTGGCATCGAAATGCCGAAAAGGTAAAAGACCTAAGCTATCGCCCCAAAGGATAACTCATAGTCATCGTCGTCATCATCCTCATCCATGTCCTCATCCTCATCATCCTCATAGTCATCATCACCATTGGGAGCAACAGGACCTTTGACGTGAGGGATACAAGACGATGTGCCATGAGAAGCAAACCTAGAAGTGACCTCAGAAAAAAGTCTTCCAGTCCACTTGGCTGTCCTGCTGGGCATTCCATGCCCCAAGTGAGAGTGTGTAATCAGACTCAGTGGATGGTTGCGTCATGCTCATCTGTGTACTCATCACCTCCTTCCTCTTCATCCTGTTCTCCCTGAGACTTAATCTCTTTGAGGAGCTTCTCAATCCGACAGTTGCTCTTGTAGGAGGAATGTTGCTCCTTGCGGATGTCCACATTCATGCAACAGAGGATCTTCTGCTAGAATGAGGCCTTCTTGACCATGTCATGAACATACTCGCAAGTCATGTGTGGCATGGGTGCATTGGAGGAACTCTTCCTCCAAGCCCTAGGAGGAGTGGGAGCCCGCTTGGTCTCTGAAATCTCATCCTCATCCTAAGAATATGAGCGTCTAGGGGCTGGCCCCATGTGTCCTTTATTCTGGAGAGACACAAGTGCATGCTCCAGATTGGGAGGCATAGCAAGAGGTGAGCCGTGAGCCTGGGTGTTGATGAGCCTCATGCCAAGTGGTGCATATGGAGGATACTTCTTGTAGAGAATGGCATGATGCATCTCCTCAAAGATGGAATCCATGATGTCTATAGCAACACCTTCTGCTTCTGGGCTAGCGCAGTAAACCTTGTGAGTGTGACAACATCAGATTGTAGAGGAGCTTGAGGCCCTTGTACTCACCCACAACCCCCTCGTTGCCATACAATGGTGCTATCTTGTTCTTGTTCTCACCTAGAGATGTAGAATGCATGCGATGCCCAACATGGGTGGACACACCCTGAAAAGTCTCATGGATGACATTGGCAAATTCAAAGAAAGTTGCAGTACAACGGTGATCTCCTGTCATTCAAGTCATTGTCCTTGCCTGGTTAGTCACAAACACCACTGTGGCATAGAATTGTTGAACACGAGTGGTGTTGTAATCCTCACGGAGCTCCATTAGTCCGTGCAGCCCAAGCTTCTCAGAAATCCAAATGGCATCAGTGAAGTAAGAGCTAGCACGCATCTGCTCAATATTCATCTACTTCCAAGGACAAACTAGGGACTTGGTGAGCTTGCGGTAAATGTCTTGCATGAATACTAGTTGCTCCTTCCTACAATAACATGGGTCATTGCTGGTCCAGGGCAAGTCATAAAACTACGTCTTGTGCAGCTCACAGTACTCCTTCTTCGGCATACGGGCCAAGGATTGTAGATTATCGTACTTAGCCCTCTTAGCTTGACTCTCTTACTCAATAGGCTCATGGTCCCATCTCATGAATGCTGCATCTCTGGCCTGCTGCCTCCGGTTGGACGAGGGCACAACATACCGACCTTTGACCTCATCATATTGCGGATCAACCCTCCTTGACTTGGACTTGGTGCGAGGGGGACGACGAGAACCAGAGCCACCTATGAAAATAGAAGGAGGGGATAGCAAGGAGGTAAGCATATATGTTCTGGAGATGAAAACAATACCTCAAACCTTTGCTAGATATGACAGAGACAAACCACACCAGAGTCTCCGCAGTGCATACCAGAATCTCTGGTCTGGACAGGAGTCTCCGGCCTGAGGGACCGGAGTCTCCAGCCTAGACCGGAGTCTCCGGCCTGGAGGACCGGAATCTCCGGTCGGGAGATTCAGGTATGCATAAGGAGGCTGCAGGAGGCATTGTATCTAACAGACCGGGCAAGGATTTGAGACTAATGTGATAGTGTGCACGCAAACAAGTGATTCTAGTGGGCAAAATCCGTACAAAACTCTAAAATACACAAAGGGGATGAACCCTAAGTTCAATAGGAGAGAAGAGGTACCAGATCTGTCCATTTGATCAATTCCACCGGTGGGAAGGGCCCACGGATGGATAGGAAGCAGTTGGATGGTGGCACGATGTATCCCGGGGGCTTCATAACCTCCGAGGCAGCGATTTTGAGGAGGAGGCGACGGCTGAGAGAGGAGGGGTCGGGGTGGAAGAAGGAAATTGTTTGTTTTACTTCACCTCGGCCTCCCTTATGTCAGGCCTGAAAACCGTCCAGACCGAAGACTCCGCTCCGCTGGACCGGAGACTCCGGACTGACCGGAGACTTCGGTCCTCTTCGACCAAAAAGCCAGGTATGAGTGTATGGGAACATATATGAGAGATAGAGGGTTTATAGCAGGGGAAAGGCTTGGTTTAAGATGTCAAACTGTGAAGAACCAAGAAAACCATAAAAATTCCGAGAAGATGTTCAACAAAGCTCCAAATAGAACAAACCAAGAACCAATCTCTTCAACAAGAAGAGGGCGGTGGCCGAGGCCACCATGTAAGAGTTTGTGGCAAGACACCGCGAAGAATTATCCTTGGGTTCATAGCCACTACTCATCAATGAAGCTCACATATCACAAAATTATATTAAGAGAATTGTTTTTCTTCAATGTTAGCATTATGGGGGAGGCATATTCCAGTGTATTAGGACCACACTCCCCTATCTCCATGCCTATATCTAAACACAATAAGGGTCAAGACATAAGTGAGTATGCAAGGTAATCAAGTCAAGGTCCTTGAATCAATGATATTTTGTTCATTCTGCAAAGAACAAAATCTTGCTTCATCAAGTGGTTTCGTGAATATATCAGCAAGTTGGTCTTTGGTTGAAACATAGGCTAGCTCAATATCTCCACGAGCAACATGATCTCTAATAAGTGATGGCAGATCTCAATATGTTTTGTACTTGTATGATCCACCGGGTTATAGGCAATCTTGGTGGCACTTTCATTGTCACATAGAAGAGGCACTTTGTCACAATGGACACGGTATTCCTTTAAAGTTTGCCTCATCCGTAGCAATTGAGTGCAAGAACTAGCAGCAACCACATATTCGACATCGGTGGTGGAGAGAGATATGTGATTTTGCTTCTTAGAAGACCAACACACCAAGGACCTACCAAGGAATTGGAAAGTCCTGGAGGTTGATTTTATATCATCCTTATCACCATCCCAATCTGAATCCGTGTACCCACAAAGAGAGAATGTTGAGCCCCTAGGATACCAAATACCATAGTTTGGGGTATGAACCAAATACCAAAAGATTCTCTTGACCATAATCAAGTGGCTTTCTTCAGGAGTCGCTTTATATCTTGCACATAATCCTACACTTAACACAATATCGGGTCTAGATGCACAAAGGTAAAGCAAAGAGTCAATCATAGATCGGTATACCTTTTGACCCACATCTTTACCATTTGGATTTAGTTCAAGATGAGTCTTTGTTGCCATGGGAGTAGGAGATCCATTTAGATCTTTCATGCTAAACCTCTTGAGCATGTCTTGAGTATACTTGGCTTGATTGAAGAAGGTTCCTCCTCTCACTTGCTTGATCTCAAAACCAAGAAATACCCTCAATTCTCCCATCATAGACATCCTGAACCTATTAGTCATAAGCTTTGAGAATTTATCATTAAAAGCCTTGTTAGATGAGCCAAATATAGTATCATCAACATATATTTGTCATACAAAAACTACCCATTAACCTTCTTAGTAAAAAGAGTGGGATCAATTTTCCCAACCTCAAACCCACAGTCTAACAAAACTCTCTGAGGTGCTCATACCACATGTGTGGAGCTTGTTTAAGCCCATAGAGCGCCTTATCAAGCTTGTAGACATGGTTTGGGAAGTTGGGATCCTCGAACCCTGCGGTTGCTTTATATATACCAACTCATGAATGGACCATTTAGAAATGCAATTTCTACATCCATTTGTTGCAATTTAAAGTTTTGATGTGTTGCATAAGCAAGAAGGATACATATGGACTCAAGGCGAGCCACTAGAGCATATGTCTATCCATAATCAATGCCTTCAATTTGAGAGAACCCTTGAGCTACTAATCTTGCCTTGTTCCTTACAACAATACCATGTTCATATTGCTTATTTTTGAATATCCACTTAGTGCCAATAACATTGCGACAATCTTTTGGCTTTTCAACTAACTTCCACACTTTGTTTCTCTCAAAGTTGTTGAGATCTTTATGCATTGCTTCTAGCCAATCTGGATCTTCAAGAGCTTCCCATACTTTCTTTGGTTCCACCATGGATATATATGCTTGATGCTCACCAAAATGCTTCAATTGAGCTCGAGTGGACATTCCTCTCCTTAGATCACCAAGTACATTCTCAAGAGTGTGGTCACTTATTTCGAACATCCTATCCACACTAGCTTTACGACGAGTTCCAATCTCCTTGTTATCTCTTATGGGGATCTCTTCATCATTTTGGTCCTCGTCTTGTCCATCCTTTTGACCTAGATCTTCAATGGGATCATTCTCATCATCATGAGGCATAAATTGACCTTGGTATTGATCAGACACACTTTTGGACAGACGTTGAGATGATATTCTGTATGATTCTATAAATCTGCCTTGAACAATAGACTGAGCAGCGCTAGACAATCTGGAGAGTGGAGAATCCTCTTTATTCTGGCTAGAAGTTTCTGCCTGATAAACTTGTTAACGGTTCTCAGCTTGTCTTTGGCTTGGGTCATCATTTTCCTCAATAGTAGGTGCTTGTTGATGTTGTGAAGATGAGGGCTCCACTTGGGTAGAGCATTGTTCTTCTCGATACGCCACAAGGGGTTCGTCAACGGGGCAGATGAATCCCGCGCCCATTCTTCTTATGGCACCTTGAGGCATTTCATCATCTGCATCACAAACATAAACACAACCTCCTTGGGGACCATCATATTCTTCAAAAACCAAACTACAAGATTCCATGACAACTCCAGAGAGTTTATCATAGATTCTATAAGTGTGGGATTCGAGACCATAGCCAAGAAAAATATCCTCTAATGCTTTGGAATCAAACTTGGACAAACGAACACCCTTAATGCGATAGAATCACTTACAACTGAACACCCGGAAGTATGGAACGTTGGGCTTGTTACCGGTAAGAATTTCAAATGGAGTCTTGATCAATTCCTTGCGGAGGTAGAGTAGGTTTGATGCATGGCATACAATGGAGATTGCTTTAGCCCAAAAGTTGTAAGGGGACTTAAATTCTGCCAACATGGACCTAGCCATATCAATTAGACTTTGGTTCTTCCTCTTAGCTACACCATTTTTTGGAGGGGTATATGCAGCGGAATATTGGTGTTTTATCCCCTCATCACTAAGAAAACTAATCAAGGTGTAGTTCTTGAACTCGGTGCCATTGTCACTCCTTATTACCAATACTGGGACATTGTGTTGATGTTGAACCATGTTGATAAAGTCGATGAAGTTTTCTTGGGTCTCACTTTTCAACTGAATAAGTATACCCATGTGTATCTTGAATAGTCATCAACAATCACCAAACAATACTTCTTCCCACCAAGACTATAATGAGATGGAGGACCAAAGAGATCCACATGAAGGAGCTCCAAGATCCTCTTGGACTTCATGAAGTTATTTGGCTTGTGGGGAGAACCATGCATCTTTCCTTCAACACACGCCCTGCACACACGATCTTTGCCAAAACAAACATTTTCTTTTAGTCCAATAATATGACCACCCTTGTGGAGACTTTGCAAAGTTCTCATGTTGACATGGGCTAGACGGTGATGCCATAGCCAACCCACATCAGCCTTTCTGAATAAGCACATCACACTTGTAGTGGTTTTCCCCGAAAAGTCCACCACATACAAGTCATTTTCGACGTACCCAACAAAATCAACCTTTAGAGACTTGCTCCACAAGAGGACCACAATATCATTATCAATAAAGACGGAAAAGCCCATATTTCCAAGAGCACGAACTAAAAGTAAATTATATCCAAGGGTCTTAACAAGCATGACGTCCACGAGTGTAATATCGTGAGCAACCACAACCTTGCCAAAACCCAATACCTTAGACTTTGATTTGTTGGCATATGTCACGGTTATTTGATCATCATTTGGTCTCATTGAAAGCTCGAGTAAACCGATTGTAGGGTAAGTATAGGGATCGTAGCTCTCAGGCCTACGTCCGTGTCATATATATATCAGGTTAGGAGACAATACAAGGTAAGCTAACTATGGTCGGTTATAGAGTCTGAACCGTGTACATGTAGAGTTAGTCTAGCTATACAATATGTAGTTTATCACCCTCCCTCAATCTCAACAGGGGTACAAAGATTGAGATTGCTCCTACATAACTGAAATAGTGGAAGCGGTAGAGGTTTAGTGAAGATATCTGCTAGCTGATCCTTGGAAGATATGAACCGAATCTGCAACAACTGTAGGGTTCCCAGCATAGAAAACAAAAAATTTCCTACGATGTGAACTATATACCAAGATCTATCTACTAGATACAAACAACGGGCGGATGTATATCCGTAGAGAACATACCCTTGAAGACCGACAAAGCTTAACGAGTTCAACTCGTGGTTGATGTAGACGATCTCTTGCCGATCTCAAGATCGAGAGGAAGTCCTAGCGCCGCAAATCAGCAGCGCATCCGTGCTCGCACACACGTTCGAGGCACCGAGCAACCTCCGCCTCCTCGCTCCAGCGATGCAGCGGAAGCACAACTCTTTCTTGCCGAATAGCCACCGGGAACATGTATCTCGCTAGTCCGAGACCATGGGGGATAAATTCTAGAGGGGGAGAGAGATCCTTCACGAGGAGGTGTGAGAGACAAGTGAGGAGGGGGGCTCCTTTTATAGGAGGAGGAGGGGAACCCCAAGGGGGTGGCCGGCGCATGGGGGCTGCTCCCTTGCCCTCCCCTCTTCATGTGGGTGGACACTCCACTCACAAATCTCCTTTAAATTCCCTCCACTCAAAAGTCCACTCAAATTCCCATTAAATTTCCACCAAATTTAATGCAAACTCTCATTAAATAAAACTCTTTTATTTTATTCAGAATTTTGTCAATTACTTTAATGACAAACATTCACAAATAACCCCTTGCTAGAATTCTATTTCACATGCATAACCACTTTATGCAATTTCACCCGAAAACCTGTTTCGGTATCTAGTGAAATAAATTCCTGCACTTGTTCATTCTTTCGGCATGAAACATTTGCTCCAATTGGATGTCGGTGTCTCTTAAGTGTGTCACCCTACGGTTCGTGAATAATGCGGACATGATCGAGACCCTCTCGGATCAATAATCAGAAGCGGGATCTGGAGACCCATACTGACTCCCACACATTCAACGCTGACTTTCTTGTGATCATCGGAACCTTTTACGCTAGTATCTTAATCCCTTTGTTTCACGATATATTACATGTCCGAGATTCGATCATCGGTATCTCCATACCTAGTTTGATCTCGTTACCGACATGCACTCTTTTCTCGTTCCTGTGATATAACATTCTAGTGATCAAATCACTTGCTTGCAAGCTAATCAATGTGATATCACCAAGAGGGCCCATAGTATATCTATCCGTCAGCGGGATGAACAAATTCCACTCTCGATCCATGAGCCTCAACATAACACTTTATTAGTTCTGAATCCATCTTTATAATCACCCTGTTACGGTGTGACGTTTGATGTTATCAAGAAACTCTTCCGGTGTTAGTGATTGACATGATCTCAAGGTCTAAGGATTAGGATCACTTCGTAAGTTGTTATAGCAATATAAACTCAATGACTTTGATCGTAATGCTATACTTCGGATGAATGTTCATCACACCATTACACTAATGTTGTGATCCCGTTATTAACAACATCCAATGTCCATGATCAGGAAACCTTGATCATCTTGTTAATCAACGAGCTAGTTTATGAGAGAGGCATAACTAGGAACTTTCTGTTTGTTTATTAAACACACATGTAACGTTTCCGTATTAATACAATTATAGCATGCAAAATAAACATCTATCATATACTTGGAATACACATAATAAACACTTTATTATTGCCTCTCAGGGCATATTCCCTTCAGTCTCCCACTTGCACTAGAGACAATAATCTAGTTACATAGTGATAAATCTAACACCCATTGAGTTCTAGTGTTGATCATGTTTTGCTCTAGGGAGAGTTTTAGTCAACGGATCTGCTACATTGAGATCCGTATGTACTTTACAAATCTTTATATCTCCATCTTGACATGCTCGCGGATGGAGTGAAACCGACGCTTAATATGCTTGGAATGCTTGTGAGACCTTGGCTCTTTGGCATTGGCAATGGCACCATTGTTGTCACAATAGATCACCATTGGGTCCAACGCTTTTGCCACCACTCCTAGTTCGGATATGAACTCCTTCATCCAAACTGCTTCCTGAGCCGCTTCTGAAGCAGCAACATATTTGGCCTCCGTTGTTGATCCCGCTACCACAGGTTGTTTGGAGCTCCTCCAACTAACCGCTCCGCCATTCATGAGAAATACGTATCCGGATTGAGACTTAGAGTCATCCGGATCGGTGTCAAAGCTAGCATCGACATAACACTTAGCGACGAGCTCTTCTTCACCTCCGTATACAAGAAACATATCCTTAGTTCTTCGTAAGTACTTAAGGATATTCTTGACCGCTATCCAGTGTTCCGAACCTGGATCCGATTGGTACCTACTAGTCAAACTAATAGCATGTGCCACATCCGGTCTTGTACATAGCATGGCGTACATTATAGAGCCTATGGCTGAAGCATAGGGGACTTTGTCCATTATCTCTCTTTCTTCCGCCGAAGCCGGACTTTGAGTCTTACTCAATGTATTGGCTTGCAACATAGGTAAGAACCCCCTCTTACTTCCGTCCATTTTAAACTTCTTTAAAATCTTATCAAGGTATGTACTTTGCGATAGCCCTATTAGGCGCCTAGATCTATCTCTATAGATCTTTATGCCTAATATGTATGACGCTTCACCTAGGTCCTTCATTGAAAATTTGCTGTTTAGATAACTTTTAACACTGTTTAAAAGATCTATATCATTTCCGATCAATAATATGTCATCCACATATAATATCAGAAATGCCACATTGCTCCCACTCACTTTCTTGTAAATACAAGCTTCTCCATAAGTTTGGACAAATCCAAACTCTTTGATCACCTCATCAAAGCGGAGATTCCAACTTCGTGATGCTTTCTTCAATCCATAGATGGATCACTGAAGCTTCCACACCTTGTTAGCATCCTTAGGATCGACAAAACCCTTTGGTTGTATCATATACAACTCTTCTTCAATATTATCATTGAGAAACGCGGTTTTGACATCCATCTGACATATCTCATAATCGAAATATGCAGCAATTGCTAACATAATCCTAACTGACTTTAGCATCGCTACGGGAGAGAAAGTCTCATTGTAGTCAACTCCTTGAATTTGTCGAAACCCCTTTGTGACAAGTCGAGCTTTATAGACGGTCACATTACCATCAGCATCAGTTTTCCTTTTGAAAATCCATTTGTTCTCCACGGCCTTTCGGTAGTGAGGTAATTCCACCAAGTTCCAAACTTGATTTTCATACATGGATTCCATCTCGGATTTCATGGCTTCTAACCATTTGTTGGAATCTGGGCTCATCATCGCTTCTTCATACGTCGCAGGTTCATCATTTTCATCAACCATGAAATTCATGACAGGATTTCCGTACAGCTCGGGAGCTGCACGCGTCCTGTTTGACCTGCGAGGTTCGGTAGTACTCTCTTTCGGAGTTTCATGATCATTATCATATTTCCCTCTTCAATAGGTGGAGCCAACTCCGGAACAACTTCCGGCGCTGCGCTACTTGCCATACTTTGAAGAGAAGGTTCCACAACCTCTTCGAGTTCTACCTTCCGACTACTCACACCTTTCGCGAGAAACTCTTTCTCTAGAAAGGATCCATTCTTGGCAACAAAAACCATGCCCTCGGATCTGTGATAGAAGGAATACCTAATAGTTTCTTTAGGGTATCCTATGAAGACGCATTTTTCCGCTTTGGGTTCGAGTTTATCCGGTTGAAGTTTCTTCACATAAACATCGCATCCCCAAACTTTAAGAAATGACAGCGTAGGTTTGTTTCCAAACCACAATACATACGGTGTCTTTTCAACGGATTTAGATGGTGCCCGATTTAAAGTGAATGCAGCAGTTTCTAGTGCATAACCCCAAAATGACAACGGCAAGTCCGTCAGAGACATCATAGATCGAACCATATCTAATAAAGTACGATTACGATGTTCCGACACACCATTTCGCTGTGGTGTTCCGGCATGTGTGAGTTGTGAAACAATTCCACACTCTTTCATGTGAGTGCTAAACTCATAACTTAGATACTCACCTCCACGGTCGGACCGTAGAAATTTGATCTTTCTATTACGATGATTTTCCACTTCATTTTGAAATTCCTTGAACTTTTCAAAGGTTTCAGACTTGTGTTTCATCAAGTAGATATAACCGTATCTACTCAAATCATCAATGAAAGTAACAAAATAACGATATCCACCTCGCGCCGACACACTCATTGGACCACATACATCAGAATGTATGATTTCCAATAAATCTGTCGCCCGTTCCATTGAACCGGAAAACGGCGTTCTAGTCATCTTGCCCATAAGGCATGGCTCACATGTATCAAATGATTCATAATCAAGTGATTCCAAAATTCCATCCGAATGGAGCTTCTTCATGCGTTTAACGCCAATATGACCTAGACGGCAGTGCCACATATATGCGGATATATCATCATTAAGTTTAATCCTTTTAGCATCAACATTATGCATATGTGTAACATTATCATCGAGATCTAATAGAAATAAACCATTCATCATCGGTGCATGACCATAAAAGATTTCATTCATATAAATGGAACAACCATTCTTCTCGGATTTAAATGAATAACCACTTCGCATCAAACACGATCCAGATACAATGTTCATGCTCAGTGCAGGCACCAGATAACATTTATTCAAGTTTATAACTAATCCCGACGGTAAGTGGAGAGGCAGCGTTCCGACGGCGATCACATCAACGCTTGATCCATTGCCGACACGCATCTTGACCTCACCCCTTGATAGCGGTCGCTTGTTCCGCAGCCCCTGATTCGAGTTACAAATATTAGCAACTGAACCGGTATCAAATACCCAGGTGCTACTGCGAGCACTAGTCAAGTACACATCAATAACATGTATATCATATATACCTTTGTTTGCCTTGCCGGCCTTCTTGTCTGCCAGATACTTGGGGAAGTTGCGCTTCCAGTGGCCAGTCCCCTTACAATAGTAGCACTCGGAATCAGACTTAGGTCCAACTCGGGGTTTCTTTTCAGGCGCGGCAACAGGCTTGCCGCCCTTACTTCCCTTCCGTTTTCCCTTCTTGTCTTTCTTGAAACCAGTGTTCCTATTGATCATCAACACTTGATGTTCCTTTTTGATCTCCACTTCTGCAGTTTTAAGCATTGACAGAAGCTCGGGGAGAGACTTCTTCATGCCTTGCATATTATAGTTCATCACGAAGCTCTTATAGCTAGGTGGCTGAGACTGCAGAACACGATGGATGCCTAAGTCAATGGGAATCGATATTCCCAAGGACACAAGCTTATCGGCGTAACCCGACATCTTGAGTACATGCTCACTAACGGAGCTGTGCTCTTCCATCATGCAGCTAAAGAACTTTTCTGAAGCTTTGTAGCTCTCTACAACAGCATGTGTGTCGAAAATCATTTTCAACTCACCCATTGTATCAAATGCATTGCCGTTTTCGAAACGCTTTCGAAGTTCCGGCTCTAGCCCATACAATATGCTGCAATGAACTAAGTTGTGGTCCTCCTGACGAGTCTGATAGACATTCTTCTCCTCGTCAGGGGCATCATCTAAAGGTGGGGGGCCTAACGGCGCTTCTAGCACATATTGCTTTTGTGCAGCAGAGAGGAGAATCCTCAAATTCATGGCCCATTCGGTAAAGTTTCTACCGTTCGTTGCTAGTTTCTCTTTCTCCATGAACACATTGAAATTAAAAGCAGGTGGTGCCATCTACAACAGAATTTGTAAAGTTTAGACTAAGTGTATGATAGATTGAGTTCAACTAATCTATATTACGAATGAACTCCCACTCAAAAACGACATCCCTCGTGCCTTTTTGGTGATTACATGAACCAAATCCACTACACCAAGTCCGATCATCACGTGAGTCGGTATAGCTTCAAAGGCGAGCATCAAATGGGCATCATATCAACTATATGACTCATGCTTAACCTTTCGGTCCGTGTTCCGAGGCCATGTCTGTACATGCTAGGCTCGCCAAGTTAGAACCTTAGTATTCGCGTGTGTAAATGTTTTACACCCGAAATATGGTCGTGGATCCAAGAACACCCGATCATCACGTGATGTCTTGGAGCGACGAAAACATAATCGGTGCATACTAAAGGAAGAACACATTCTTATCTTGATATTTAAATGAGGGATCATCTTATTATGCTAACAAAGCGCTAAACAAGCAATATAAGATGCTATCAAACATCATATGTTTATTAGTGAAATTATATGGTTCCCGCAGATGATCTCTATCATGTGCATCGTGGTATGATCACTATCATACCTATATGTGTAAATCCAAGGTCTATGGATTTTACACGCTATGTGTGTTGTAAGAGTATCATCTCATACTTCTACTTATAACACTACCATATCATAACACTAGCCCAGCAACAATCTAAACTAGACGCCTCTAATATATCCATTGCAAGTTTTACGTGGCTTAGGGCTTTCGAGATAGAACCGTTCTTACCTACGAACATGAACCACAACGAGGATAATCAAATTGTTGACAACTCGCTTGCAAAATAGATATTGACTATAGTAGGAGAGACAGACACCCGCTAGCCACTTATGCAAACTAGTTGCATGTCAAGCGTGGAACAGGTCTCATGTGCGAGGACATGTAAAGTTTGTCCGGACCGCTTCATCCCACTATGCCACCAATATCCAAAATTACAACAAAGGAGCAACAACATGATCATCATCGCCCACATACTCATATGTGTACTACCCGTGTAAAGTATCTACGCATAGATCCGGCTCTGATACCACTGTAGGGTTCGCAACATAGAAAACAAAAAATTCCTACGATGTGAACTATATACCAAGATCTATCTACTAGATACAAACAACGGGCGGATGTATATCCGTAGAGAACATACCCTTGAAGACCGACAAAGCTTAACGAGTTCAACTCGTGGTTGATGTAGACGATCTCTTGCCGATCTCAAGATCGAGAGGAAGTCCTAGCGCCGCAAATCAGCAGCGCATCCGTGCTCGCACACACGTTCGAGGCACCGAGCAACCTCCGCCTCCTTGCTCCAGCGATGCAGCGGAAGCACAACTCTTTCTTGCCGAATAGCCACCGGGAACATGTATCTCGCTAGTCCGAGACCATGGGGGATAAATTCTAGAGGGGGAGAGAGATCCTTCACGAGGAGGTGTGAGAGACAAGTGAGGAGGGGGGCTCCTTTTATAGGAGGAGGGGGGAACCCCAAGGGGGTGGCCGGCGCATGGGGGCTGCCCCCTTGCCCTCCCCTCTTCATGTGGGTGGACACTCCACTCACAAATCTCCTTTAAATTCCCTCCACTCAAAAGTCCACTCAAATTCCCATTAAATTTCCACCAAATTTAATGCAAACTCTCATTAAATAAAACTCTTTTATTTTATTCAGAATTTTGTCACTTACTTTAATGGCAAACATTCACAAATAACCCCTTGCTAGAATTCTATTTCACATGCATAACCACTTTATGCAATTTCACCCGAAAACCTATTTCGGTATCTAGTGAAATAAATTCCTGCGCTTGTTCATTCTTTCGGCATGAAACATTTGCTCCAATTGGATGTCGGTGTCTCTTAAGTGTGTCACCCTACGGTTCGTGAATAATGCGGACATGATCGAGACCCCTCTCGGATCAATAATCAGAAGCGGGATCTGGAGACCCATACTGACTCCCACACATTCAACGATGACTTTCTTGTGATCGTCGGAACCTTTTACGCTAGTATCTTAATCCCTTTGTTTCACGATATATTACATGTCCGAGATTCGATCATCGGTATCTCCATACCTAGTTTGATATCATTACCGACATGCACTCTTTTCTTGTTCCTGTGATATAACATTCTAGTGATCAAATCACTTGCTTGCAAGCTAATCAATGTGATATCACCGAGAGGGCCCAGAGTATATCTATCCGTCATCGGGATGAACAAATTCCACTCTCGATCCATGAGCCTCAACATAACACTTTATTAGTTCTGAATCCATCTTTATAATCACCCTGTTACGGTGTGACGTTTGATGTTATCAAGAAACTCTTCCGGTGTTAGTGATTGACATGATCTCAAGGTCTAAGGATTAGGATCACTTCGTAAGTTGTTATAGCAATATAAACTCAATGACTTTGATCGTAATGCTATACTTCGGATGAATGTTCATCACACCATTACACTAATGTTGTGATCCCGTTATTAACAACATCCAATGTCCATGATCAGGAAACCTTGATCATCTTGTTAATCAACGAGCTAGTTTATGAGAGAGGCATAACTAGGAACTTTCTGTTTGTTTATTAAACACACATGTATTAACGTTTCCGTATTAATACAATTATAGCATGCAAAATAAACATCTATCATATACTTGGAATACACATAATAAACACTTTATTATTGCCTCTCAGGGCATATTCCCTTCAACAACTTCTGGGCAACTCTTTCTCGAACGAAAGGAAAATCAACCTCAATGTGTTTAGTACGAGCATGAAATACTGGATTCGAAGAAAGAAACGTCGCTCCAATGTTGCCACACTATAACACTGGTGGACTTCTCTGAGAAACACCAAGTTCAGCTAGGAGAGCTTGTATCCAAATCAACTCTGCGGTAGCATTAGCAAGTGCTTTATATTCAGACTCCGTACTGGAACGGGAGACGGTAGCCTGTTTTCTAGCACTCCATGAAATTATGTTACCTCCATAAAATATAGCATATCCCCCCGTTGATCGCCGATCATCAGAGTTGCCATCCCAATCCGCATCAGAAAAAGCTGAGAGTAGATCAGGAGACGAGACATGTCGCCTTAACAATAAACCATGTGACAAAGTACCATGGACATACCGAAGAATCCGTTTGACTGCAGCCCAGTGAGTAGATCGTGGGGCAAACAAATACTGACAAACCTTATTCACTTCAAATGCAAGATCAGGCCTAGTCATGGTAAGGTATTGCAAACCTCCAATAATACTGCGATAACGAGTAGAATCCTATGCGGCAAGAAGGGTGCCGTCCGTAGAGCACAACTTGTCAGTAGAAGACAAGGGCGTAGTAACCGGAGCACACTTCAATAGACCAGCATGTCTCAGAAGCTCAGAAGCATACTTATGCTGACTCAGATGAAGGTAACCAGGAGAGCGCTTCACCTCTATACCAAGGAAAAAATGCAACTCTCCAAGATCTTTAAGCGCAAAGGAGAAGCCAAGCTGATGAAGAAGACGACGATCGGTAGCTGTGGTGGAGGAGCTCACCACAATAATGTCGTCGACATAGACCAACAAGTATATAGTGATTTCAGGTCTCTGTAATATGAAGAGTGATGTATCAGCAGTAGACGCAGCAAACCCAAGACCATGAAGAACAGAACTTAAACGTGCATGCCAGGCATGGGGAGCCTGTTTCAATCCATAAAGAGCCTTGTCAAGATGACAGATGTACTCAGGACAAGAGGAATCCTCAAAGCCAGGAGGTTGTCGCATGTATACCTCCTCTTCAAGAATCCCATGCAAGAATGCATTCTGAATATCCAGCTGCCTGAGACACCATCCGTGAGTAAGAGCCATGGATAGTAGAAGACGAATCGTAGTGGGCTTGACTACAGGACTGAATGTATCCTCATAGTCAAGTCCGCAGCGTTGCTTAAAGCCTTTTGCAACTAAACGAGCCTTGTATCTCTCAATAGTACCATCTGACTTCTGTTTAATTTTGAATACCCACTTATAGTCAATGATGTTAATACCAGACCGGGGAGGAACAAGCCGCCATGTCTTGTTTGCTTGTAGTGCAGAAAATCCAGTCTCCATGGCCGTACACCAGTGTGGACTTGTCATGGCCTCTTGATGATTACGAGGCTCAGTGCGAACAAGATCAGTCACGCGAGATGTAGCCCAGGCCACCGTACCATCTGTTCGTTGCTTGGGTTGTCGCACACCACGCATCAGGCGAGGGGTGACACCAGGAGCCAGAGCAGGAGGTGGCGTCAGAGTAGGGGACACGGTAGGCCCTGGCAACGTGGAGGACGATGTCGTCCCTGGCGACGTGAATGGGCCAGCAAGGCGCGACCCAGCTGGAGGAGAACCAGGTGGAGATGGGCTGGGGCTAGGGTCGCCGAGGCCGGCCTGGGATGCATGGCCAGCGCCACCGCCATGCATGGAGGTAGCGTGATCGACGTGATCACGTTCCACATGATCCGGCTTGGAGGATGCATGGCCAGCGAGTATGGTGGAGAGATAGATTGGTTCTACAACACGACGGCGTGGTGTATATGGTGGAGAATTTCTGCTGCAGGGCTTCGCCTACAAACAGTCGGGAGGGAGAGAGGAAGGCAGCAGGGCTACTAGGGCTTGATGGGAGATGTGTGTTTTGGGGGAGGGGGCGCACCACCCCTCTATATATAGAGGGGGGCGGCCAGCCCTTGCCCCTCCTCCAAGCCTATCTCTAGTCAAATCTCTCTAGAATCGGCTGGGCCCTATGGGGCCTTGTGCCCCTGGACCAATGCGGCCAGGACACTCCCTCATAGGCCCATGCCCCCTCCCGGAAGGTGGGGCCACGTTGGTCCCCTTCCGGAAGGTTCTAGAAGCTTCCGGTACAATACCGATTAACCCGGAACAATTCCGAACTCCAAAAACTGCACTGCCTTATATGAATCTTATTCTCCGGACCATTCCGGTACCTCTCGTGATATCCCGGATCCCATCCGAGACTCCGAACAAAAATTCATAAACCAATTATCCAATCTATCCTAGCGTCGAGATACGTTAAGTGTGTGACCCTGCGGGTTCGAGAATATGCAGACATGATCTTCTATCAATAATCAACAGCGGGGTCTGGGCACCCATATTGACTCCCACACATTCATCGATGATCATATCGGATGAACCACGATGCCAGGATTCAATCAATCCCATATATATATTCCCTTCGTCTCGCGATATTTTACTTGCCCGAGATTCGATCGCCGGTACCGTCATACCTAGTTCAATCTCGTTCACAACAAGTACTTTACTCGTTCCGTAATCCGATATCACTTTGTGATTAACTCCTTAACCACATGCTTGCAAGCGGTGTTGATATCGATTACTGAGTGGGCCCGAAGTATATCTCTCCGACTTGGGAGGGACAAATTCCATCTCGATACATACAACCCAACAGATACTTTCCGATCACCTGAGAGACACCTTTATGATCACCCTCTCATAGGATGACGTTTGATGACCTCAAAGCTTTCTTCCGATACCAGGGAGTTGCATTATCTCATGGTCTAAGGAATACAATATTTGACATAGGAAAAGCTTCGCAAAGACGAACACGATGACACGATCTAATTGATCTGCTTTGTTTGGGTCTATCCACCATATCATTCTCCCAATGATATGATCTCATTATCAATTGACAACTCATGTCTATGGTTAGGAAACCTTAACCATCATTGATCAATGAGCTAGTCCATAGAGGCGTACTAGGGACACGGTGTTGTTCACAAACCGCACAAGTATTAAAGTTTCCGCTTAATACAATTCTAGCATGGAATATAAACTTTATCATGAACAAGAATTATAATAATAACATCTTTATTATTGCCTCTAGGGCATAATTCCAACACCGGCTTGTCATTGTCGAGTAGTTCAAGACGAGCACCTCTTCCGATACCTGCACCATGGTTAGGCAATAGAGACGGGGTATATGCAGCATCAACAAATTGGTCAAAAGATGGAGGAGTATCAGAAGTGGGCGGTATGGTGGAGTGTTGGGCTAAGTGAGAGAAGGGAAACACTGTTTCGTCAAACACGACGTCATGAGAGATGTAGACTCTATTGGTAGGAATATGTAAGCATTTGTATCCTTTGTGAGCGGAGCTGTAACCAAGAAACACACACTCCTTGGAGCGAAATTCGAGTTTGCGTTTGTTGTAGGGTCGGAGGTGAGGCCAACAAGCACAACCGAACACTTTAAAGAAGGTATAATCGGGTACCTCGCCAAGAAGACGCTCAAGCGGTGTTTCCATGTTAATGTAGGGGTCCCATCTTAGATAAGATAGAGCCTCCTGTGTTTACAATGCTATTCCCTGGATCAATAGCTAGCATCCACAGTTAAGATGTAATATCAAGAAACAAAGGTCATAATATAACTTTATAACCAGGAATAACATAGATTTATTACATCTTACATAGCTCATATGGCTATTACATTACATTGCAGCGGAATAACTATAAGCATGGGGTCCATCATCTTCAAAGTGCCACAGGCAGATGTTGGTTGTAGACTTTGTAATCCTAATCAATCAATCTTCACTAAAATTAATCAAACCTGCAACATACAAGTTACAGCCACAAAGGTCAATACATTTGAATTGTATTGGCAAGTGATACTATGGTAGTATAGTGGAGTCTATCTTCTATATGCATTTGGCTAAGTGGAGTTGAGGCTTGCATTGCTCAAAATAGATTTTTCTTATCATTTTGAAAATACTAAGTTTTGCTTGACAAAATCATTTTTCTCAATCAAAGATTTCAAGATCCTTGTACCAAGCCATCTCTCCATCAATGATTGAAGAATTCAAACAACCCTTGTTCAAACCACAAGATTTTAATTTAGAAATTAGAATGATGAGATTTTTGATTGCTTCCATGTCTTGATGCTCAAATTGTCCTTTACCAGGGACATGGCTAAGTACTTAGGTTTTACACTCTGCAGAGGTGGTGCACTTTCCCCACAAGACTTGGTTTCCCAAGACAAGATCTTTCAGAAGCCTTCCCTTAGACCAAAATGGACGCGTTCCAACCTATCAAACACTACCACCCACTGTCCATATGGCTAAGTTCTTGCAACCTATATGATCATGGCAGAGCCCATATTGCCAAGTGGTTGCACTTGAAGCTTCTCAACATTTGACATCTCAAATCCCTTTGTTTCCTGGGTGGCCATCCACAAGTGAGATACACAAGGTTCCTGGCCTTGTGTAACCACTCAACATAACCCAATCCTTCCATTCCACCCAGGAGGTTCATTAACTTAGTTGTTTTATTAGACAAAATCACAAGTCCTCAGACTTAGAATATTTTTCCATAGTGTGAATATATATTCCACCCATGTTTTCTATTAGCTAGGCTAAGCTTGGTAGTAATAGGAAACTTAACTTAGAAAATCCTACTAAGGATTCATCTACTAGGTTTTCCTATAGCAATATCTATACTTAGCAAAATCCATGCAAGTTTACTTAGCAAAATCACTAATGCATAGTGAAAGTAATGGGATAGAAAGTATGAAGCATCACTTGCCTTTTTGGTAGAGTATAGGTTCACTTCTTGATCTTTGCAACAATCACACTCTTCAAGTCACTACAAATTAATCAAGCAAGGCACAATCTCAATCTACCAATCAAGCAAAACAACACACATAAATAACAAAGTCAAAGAAATGCATGCAAGCATGCCAAGCTTGGTTTTGTTTGAAAAAGTGATTCCTAAGGGGTCATAGACATTTGGGTACATCTAATGGTCATTTCCTAAAGTGGCTAAGTCTTTTGCAAAAGGTTTCACTTTAAAAACCATTTTCAAAACAAAGTGTTATTTTATGTGGTGTAGAAATATTTTTATTAAGGCATTAGTCTATAGGGTTCACCAAATGAGTTGCTATTGCAAAACTTGGTGTCTTTGGGTCAGTAGGTTTGGTCCAAATTATTTTCTCCAAGTTTTCTTTCCATACACATTTTCATAAATAAAACTATTCTTTTTATTTGGCTAGGAAATGACTTAGTTAAATAATTCAACTTAAATTTCACAAAAATCATTTTTAACACTATGGGTTGGTTCCTAGGGTCAGTAGGGTCACAATAAACCAATTGGCAAAGGTTTGATCTCAAAATTCATTTTTAAATGATTTTTCTAATGTTAGCAAGCACATAAAAGAATCTGCAAAATCAAACAATCTATCAAATATTATTTGCTAAACTAAGGGTAGGGTTGGCTAGGGCTTGTTCTCCTGAATCTATTGATATAAAATTTGTCAAATTTGGACGTATGGATCAAAAGTTATAAGGGTTTGAAGTTTGCAAATAATTCTGATTTCAAATTCTAATTTCAATCTATCTGGTGACACGCGGCAGCTTCTCATTCGTTGGTACCGTTTCGGTTGGATCACGCGACGACAGCCGTTGGATTAAGTTAAATCGTGCGGCGCGCAGAGGTTACTTACCGCTTCAGCTAAATTCTATCGTGGCCTTACGATGACGATCCAACGGTGCTAGGCACACCAGCCATAGATGGGCGGCGATATGTTACCGGCGAGCGGCGGAGCGGCCAGTTGGCGGCGGCGCTGGCGATGCAGGAAGCGAGGGAGAGAGGGAGGAAGCTCACTGTGTTCGTCGTGGCACGGGGATGCTCAACTTGCCACTGGTTGATGAAGGGGCGCACGGGGATGAGCAGAATCCCTCGCCGGAGTTGCTACTGGCGACGGGCGGCTCTGGTCGAGGTCGAGGACGTCACCGGAGACCACCCTAAGGCGAAACAGAGGTGTGGTCGGATGCGTGAGGTCAAGGCAACGCTGTGCGCGTGAACGAGAGAGGAAAGGGCGGACGGAAACCATCTGGGGTACTCACCGGAGTGAGGCAGACGCGGCGGCGCGGCCAGATGTTGTCGAGGTCGGTGCTCTGGGGCGCCCGCGGTCAAATGGGTGGTACGGGGAGGAAGGTCTGGGAGTGGGGAAGCTGTCAGGATGATCGGGGAGGCTCGGGGTGGTGGGTGCTGGTCGGATTTCGCTGGAGAAGGTCGCCGGAGTTAGAGGAGGTGCAGAAGGAAATGGCAACAGCCTGGTGGCGGATAGAGGATGGCGTCTGAGGGAAACAGAAGAGGGGAAAGAGGCGATTAAGATGGAGTGGTCACTGGTGGGGATTACTCGGCCAGTAAAGAGGATTTACGCCGGCATTCAACGGCAGTAAACGGCGAGGAACGGGTCGCTGCGGGTGGAGAAGAAGGGGGCCTGTGGTGGGGTCTGGTGGTAGTGAGAGAAAGGGAGAAAGGGAGGGGTCCACTGGTCATAGGCTATGCGGGTGAAAGACTGAGTGAGGAAAACGGTTCGGAAAAATAAGAGGAGGTGGGCTGCGAGTTGGGCTGTTGGGCTGGGGTAGTTGGGCTGCTCTATTTTTTTCTGTCTAAGTCTTTTTCTTTTTCTATTTCTATTTCCTGATTTGTATTTCAAACAAATAATCCAATCAACCATATAAATTCAAACAAACACCACATTTCAATTCTTTGAACTTGGTCATGTTTATCCACTTAAACCAACATTCCAAAATAAATAATATTTTTATTCCTTTTTAGGATCTATTTAATATAAAATAGACCATAGTTATTTAATCAAATATGGTATGATTTATTAAATAAATCTCCATTTAAAGTCCAAAATATTTCTCCAAATCAAATCAGTAGGTATTATTTGGAAATAAAGAATACTTAAAATACTTGTTTTAAAATAAAATAACATTTTATTATAGGGTCCATTAATAATAAAATGGCCTTAGTTATTAAATCAAATAGGGTTTGATTTCATTAATAAAATCTTTATTTGAAACCTAAATATTTACAAAATCAAATTAGTAGGTTTAATTTGGGAAATATATAATATTTGGAAATTTGTTTTAAAACAAAATAACCTTTTATTTTAGTATCCATTATTAATTATTATAATAGATTTTTATTATTAAAATCCAATATAAAGCCAAAACATTTTAGTAGATTTTATTTGTGAATATATAATACTTAGAAAACTTATTTTAAATAATTTAATAAGTTTTGATGTTTCAATTAAATTGGTAAGACCTTTTATTTTAAAAGAGTTTGGATATTAATTATTTTATTTAAGAAATACTTTATTATTATTTTTAATTAAACCTTTGCTATTTTATTTAAAATAAAATGTTTTAATTCAAAAGCTTGGCCAAGTTTTATTTTGGTTTTATAAAATAATCCTTATTTGTAAATCCATCTTTTCTTTTGAATATCAAATCCTTTTATTAAAAGATCCAAAATAGTAATTCAAAAACATCTTAATTTCCTTTATTAAATGTTTATCTTTAAGAATCCCTTTAGGATTTTATTTAATTCAAATGGGTTTGAAGTTCCAATTGAGTTCAAAAAGTTTCTTCTGGCTCTGAAAATCAAACAAAGTTTTATTTTATTAATTTATTTTCACATTACAAGATTTGTAAAATCTTGGGATGTGACAGTTAATAACACGACTAGGAAGACGATTAATGAGAAAGCAAGCCGTGGAAAAAGCATCACTCCAAAACCTATATGGGGCAGAAGCATGCGCTAAGAGAGTCAAGCCAGTTTCGACGATATGTCTATGCTTACGTTCAGCGGTGCCATTTTGTTGATGTGTATGTGGGCAAGAAATTCTATGAGAGATGCCTAGGTCAGTAAAAAAATTGTTTAGCCGGTGGTACTCGCCACCCCAATCTGATTGAACATGTAGAATTTTCTTATTTAGGAGACGTTCAACATGCTTTTGAAACTGAATAAAGACATGAAACACATCAGATTTTCGTTTGAGCAAATATAGCCAAGTAAAGCGACTGTAGGAATCAACAAAGCTAACATAATATTCATGTCCACTTGTAGAAATAGGAGCAGGACCCCAAACATCTGAATATATAATCTCCAAAGGAGAAGTAGTAACACGAGTGGACAAAGAAAAAGGTAATTGATGACTTTTGAATTGCTGACAGGCATCACACACTACAGCTTTATTAACTGACACTGAAGGAAGCTCATGACGATGGAGCACATGCTGAACTATGGGGGTGGCTGGATGACCTAGGCGTGAGTGCCACTGCTCACGGGAAACTCTGACACCACTGAAAACTTGTTTGGCTGAAGACTCATGGACGTTGTAGAGGCCACCACGGGTACCTCCATTAAGAAGAACATTTCTCGAATCCCAATCCTTAATAAGAAAATACCAAGGGTGAAATTCAAAGAAAACGTTATTATCACGTGTGAATTTGTTAACTGATAGGAGGTTACGAGTAATAGATGGAACATGTAGGATGTTTTTAATATGGAGTGGATGTGTTGATGACGGAATAGTAGAATGACCAATATGTGTAATGCGCATACCTGTACCGTTTTCGGCCTGAACCTGGTCCTTGCCGTAGTAGGGCTCCTGAACGTTGAGCTTGGCGAGGTCATTGGTGAAGTGGTCCATGGCCGCTGTATCCGCATACCAAGTAGGATCGATCGAGTAGGACGGTGTAGTGCCGTACTGAGCGTTGTTGACGGAGCGGGAGTTTTTGTTGGTGACGTTGTTGGCGGTGCGAGTAGTGAACGCAGCTAGCTGGCGTTCCTTGTACCTGCCATCATTGCCAGCTCCGAGAAAATCAGGGCATAGCGCTTGAAGCAGCAGGAGGCCACGTGTCCGACCTTGGAGCAGATCTAGCACACGGGCCGACTTCCGCCGCCACCAGAAGAACCGCCACAGAGGAGTTCCCACCGCCTCTTGAAGATCCATCGTCGCTGCGCTGGTTGGAGGGCAGGCTAGGTGGTGTGTAGGAAGGCGGCGGGAAGACACCACCGCGTGTTCTGAAGTTGATGTTCGCCATGTGCACGTCCGCACCGATCTCAGCACGCCGCGCGTTCATGCGCTGCTCGGTGGCAAGGAGCTGTGCATAAACGTCTCGAACAGGCATAGGGTCGCTGAGAGCCCGAGCCGAGACCATCTGGACGAGCGCATCGTAGTCACCATCGAGCCCTGCACACAAGTAACCGGTGAATTCATCAGGGCGCAGGGGTTGGCCTATGGAGGCCAGGACGTCAGCCATCGACTTGATCTTGTTGAAGAACACCGAGGCCGACTTGTCAAGCTTCTTGGCCTTGTTGAGCTCGCCACGGATCTGCATCGCTCGTGCAGTGGACTGCGAGGCGAAGCTGCAGCCTAGGGTTTCCCACGCTTCCCTGGACGTGGAGACCAGCGTCATCATCCCGAGAACGCTCTCATGAAGGGAGCAGACAAAGGCAGAGAGGATTGCCTGGTCCTGTTGATGCCAAGCCGAGAACTGCGGGTTGGGGATGGTAGGAGGAGCACCGGCCGTCGCAGCCGCAGGGTTGGGGATTGTGCTCAATGGGCATGGGAGAGATCCATCAACGAAACCAAAAAGGAGATTGCTCCGGAGTATGGGGACGACATGTGTCCTCTAGTATATGTAATTGTTGGGGGTGAGCCTGACGGTAATCTGGTTCGTCAGGTTGATTGGTGAGGATGGGATCACCGAGGCGGCGCCCGCCGTCGAGGTCGTGGCCTGCGCGAACAGACCTGGGAAGGCGGAGCTGTAGGCGCCGGAGGAGACGCCCGAAGTAGCGCTGGTAGTCATGGCCGGCGGAGGCAAGGGAAACGGCGGCGGCGAGAGGAGGTAGGGTAGGCGGAAGCGGTCTAGATCAAGCCGTCAAAGTTGGCTCTGATACCATGAAAGCTGGAGTAAACCGATTTTAGGGTAAGTATAGGGATCGTAGCTCTCAGGCCTACGTCCGTGTTATATGTATATCAGGTTAGGAGACAATACAAGGTAAGCTAACTATGGTCGGTTATAGAGTCTGAACCGTGTACATGTAGAGTTAGTCTAGCTATACAATATGTAGTTTATCACTCATCTCCTTGACAATGGTTTTGCTCCCGGTCATATGACTTGTGCATCCACTATCAAGCACCCACTTTGACCCTCCGGAAGCATAGTTCTCCGATCCTCTTGCCATTAGTCAAGTGACGTTTTTGTTGGAAATATTCTCATTTGGAGAGTCGAAGAGTGAGAAAGTGGAGGTAGAAGTAGTGGCAAGAGCAGCCACACCATTTGATGTTTAGTATTCTTCATCTTCATCATTTTCATCATCATAGGAGTATTCTTCATGTGTTATCAAGACAATCTCACCCGTCTTTTTGTTGGCGGGATTCTTCTTGATGATGGGTTTCTTGAAAGGAGCCTTGGAGTTTTTCTTTAACACTAGTTTACCACCATGATCTTCTCTTTTCTCATAGGGACAGCCGACAACAAAATGATAGCGGTCACCACAGTTGAACCAAGTTCTCAATTTTGAGTCATTGTCTCTTCTCCCATTTGGGTTGCTTCTTCGTTGCATTTTCATCTTGGCCTTGGCGGGGTCTTTCCAAAAGTTCCTTGCATAAAAGGCCATGTATTCACCATGAGCAACCTTGACATCTTTGGGATGGCTCAAAGATAAGCCTTCATCACTTCCTTCTTCATCCACATACTCCACAACTTTAACTTTCAGGGCAAGATTGACACCACTATTCATTCCAAGGGCTTGAGCACGAGCATATTTGGCAGCAACCTTGAAAGCGGACATCTCTTGCATAACTTCATTGGATTTCATGAGGCGGTAGTTGTGTCTTCTTTGGAGACTCTTCAAGTTAGTGGGCTCGAACGACATGAGTGCACACACATATTTTCTTTTTATCCAAGCATCATCCACACATGAGGCACCAACATTCCTAAACGCGATGGCAGTGTACTTGAGTCTTTGATCCATGTCTTCATTATATTCACCATCCTTCATATAGAAGCCTTCGGCTTCGTTGCTCAGTGCATCATAACAGTTTCTTATCATGCTCTCATTTCCAACATATAACTAAGTGAGAGCATCCCAAGCTTACTTGGAGGTGTTGAGGTGTTCTATGTGAGGGAAATGTTTTGTCCCCAAACCTTGTTGAATCATGTGTAAAGCAGTGGCATTGAGTTGACTATTGACAACTTCTCTTCTTGTCAAGTTGGTTGGATCCACAATTCTGAGTCCTTCCTCAATAATATTCCACAATTCAATGCAAGAGCCGCGGACATGAGATTTCATTAATGATTGCTAATGAGCAAAGGTATGTTTAGCTAGCTTAGGTGGGTCACCCCTATGGTTTATATGTGGGTGAGGGATAGGAGGGTCGGGGGAGTACCAACTGGGAACCTTATGGTACTCTTCCTTCCCATCATCCTTTTTTGGTGGATGGATTATTGTTGTCAGGATCATCCCCCACCACTACAACCGTGGGTGATGTCGAAGAATTCACCTTAGGGAGTGTGGTGGGTTCCTCTAGAGGAGGAGGAGGAGGAGGAAGTGAGGCCATTTTCTCCTTAACAGGTTTCTCAACCAAGTCACGCAACTATTTGATTTTGTTTCCCAGGGAGGAGCTCAAGCTTGATTCCAATTTCTTGAGATCCTCCATGGACACCGTATTACTAGCCTCACTCCCTCCTCCTCCATTTTGGATACCCATATACTCTTAGGTGGTAAAGCCCGAATAAAGAACCGAGGCTCTAATACCAATTGAAATGATCGTATCTGCACCTAGAGGGGGGGTTGAATAGGTGCTACTTAAAATTTTACTCTTTTTCAAGTCAGGGTTTGACACAAAAGGTAAATTCTCTAGATTATGCAACTACGGTGAATTTACCTATATGTCAACCTAGCACAAACACTAAGCAAGAACAAGATAAGTAAAGTGCTATAAGGATAGAAGTAACTAAAGTGGAGCACGCGGAGACACAAGAATTTGTTTCCCGTAGTTCCTTCCTTTTGAGGGGAAGTACGTCTACGTTTGGAGAGGGGGTGGTTTCAGACCACTAACTCCACGAGAGGCCTCCCTTGTTCTCTGATGAACCTCACACCAAAGGGTTCGATTCTCTTCCACTATATCCACAACCTTCGAGGTGGAAGTCGACACCTTTACAACAAGTTCGAGGCACACATCCACAACTGAATTGGAGGCTCCTGAATGCAAGCAAGATGTCACATAATCAAAGACAAGCTTGTAAGAACCAAACCAAGAACTAGGGTTTCCAATGAAACACTAGATCAAGGGTCCCACAAGTGAATGAGGGGTAAATGAGGATCTCTCCTGGTGAAAATATATATCAAGGCCTCCTCCTTCGATTCTCCAAAGATCAATGACTTTGGATGGTTGGATGAAGAGATCTCAGTGATTTGGTGGATCAAATGGTGGGGGTGTTCTTGACTGGCTCGAACAACTGGAGGAAGGGATGACGTCCCCTATATAGAGGCCCACTGTGACTAAACGGTTTTCTCACCGTTGGACCAACTGTCACATCAAAGACTCCAGCCTACACCGGAAACTCTGGCCCATCTTTGGTCAGTCTCCGGACCACCATACAGAGTATCCTAGCCATCTTGGATAAGCCCCCTCTATATATTCTTCAAAGACTCCGGACACAGAATACCGGAGACTCCGGTGTTTCCACACCAAAGACTCCGGTGTTTCCACACCGGAGACTCCGGTGTGGGAGGATGCACCGGAGATTCCGGTATGGCTTCGGTCCATCTCCATACCCCCATATAGAATGTCCCAGGCATGTTTATGAAGGCCCCTCCGAAAACTTTGGGGGAAACTCCGGACCACACCGGAGACTCTGGTGTTTGCACACCGGAGACTCCGGTCTGGAATTCCCTGAAAGTTGCAGAATATTGCAGGGACATATACATAGAGTTATGGGCTTTTCACTTTTCAGTATATCATCCTGTAGACATTAGCACATAGTGTAAAATGATCTCCAAGTTGTTAACAAACACCAAAACTGATTAAGATAATAAATGTCCTTTCAATCTCCCCTTTTTGGTGTTCGATGACAACAAGTGATTTTGCATGGAAATATTTGAATTGAGCTATAACAATGCTCCCCCTAGCGAAGTGCAATAAGATAAATGAGTAAAGCATGCACGACAGGTAATATATACTAAACATAGTTCCCACACATATTACAATAGCATGGGAGCATAACATAAACATGTCCTCATACAAATAGTATCTCGCAAACCAAAAAAGCAAATCAAGCAAATGTCTGATTTTTAATAAGCATAAAAGAAGACAAATCCCCAACCCATGCAAATCTCGATGACAATATTCCCCCCTTTGGCATCAAAACGCCAAAAAGGTAAAAGACCTAAGCTAGCGCCCCAAAGGATCACTCGTAGTCATCGTCGTCATCATCCTCATCCATGTCCTCATCCGCATAGTCATCACCACCACCGGGAGCAGCAAACCCTTTGCCGTGAGGGCGAGAAGATGATGTGCCCTGAGAATCAAACCTAGAAGTGACCTTAGAAAAAGTCTTCCAGTCCACTAGAATGTCCCGTTGGGAATTCCATTCCCCAAACGAGAGTGTGTAATCAGACTCAGTGGATGGTTGAGCGCCATGCTCATCTGTGTACTCATCACCTCCTTCCTCTTCATCCTGTTCTCCCTGATCCTTGCTTCTCAATCCGGTGGTTGCTCTTGTAGGAGGCATGCTGCTCCTTGCGGATGTCCACATTCATGCAATAGAGGGTCTTCTCCCAGAATGAGGCCTTCTTGACCTTGTCATGAACATATTCGCGGGTCATGGGTGGCATGGGTAAATTGGAGGCAATCTTCCTCCGAGCCCTAGGAGGAGTGGGATCCCGCTCGGTCTTTGAAATATCATCCTCATCCTTAGCATATGAGCATCTAGGGGTTGGCCCCATGTGTCCTTTCTTCTGGAGAGACACAAGTGCATGCTCCACAAGATTGGGAGGCATAGCAAGAGGTGAGTCGTGATCCTAGGTGTTGATGAGCCTCATGAAAAGTGGTGCATATGGAGGAGACTTCTTGTAGAGATTGGCATGATGCATCTCCTCAAAGATGAAATCCATGATGTATATAGCAACGCCTTATGCTTCTGGGCCAACACAATAAACCTTGTGAGTGTGATACATCTAGTTGACCAATCCACATCTAATGACACCATTATTTCCAGCACTAGGAGAAATGGTCTAGTGGAAAATCCTCAACATCAGATTGTAGCGGGGCTTGAGGCCCTTGGACTTACCCACAACCCCCTTGCTGCCATACAGTGGTGCCCATCTTGTTCTTGTTCTCACCTAGAGATGTAGAATGCATGCGATGAAGACGCGGAAACACTTACACCCACTGTATGTGAATGTAGGTATGTTTGCCACCTGCTCGTCACGGCCTGTCTCATACCAAAGAACTTTCTGGGTGGTGCACACACAAGGGGAACACTATCATTGGAATTAAGTTGTTTATGGATCAACTTATCAATGCTACCGTCGAGTATCTAATACTAAGTACACAATAACATACACACAACAATCATACATCAAATGTAAGTGCGAGCGATGCGATAAGGTCTTCGCACCGTGATATCCATCTCGGCGCCTCGGATTCGGCGCCAGGAGGACGACGCTCCGGGGCTCGGTGCCAGGGAACTAGCACCTCCGGGTCCTGCGCCATGGCCCTAGTGCCTTCGATGCCTTAGTCCACCATCATGATGACCGTTACTACAACTTAGCAACAGAAAGTAAACTACTTTACCTTGACTACAACCATATCACATCACAACGCCCCTGCAAAACAAATTTAGACGCCTCTACTTTATATTTTGCTAGTTTTACGTGGCTGTATGGGCTTTCTTGCAAGAACCATTTCTTACCTATGACTTTCAACCACAACACTCATTAAATAATTGTCTCTACTAACCCCCCTCTCGGGCCCTCCTTTGTAAATGCTATATCAACTATTTAAAGAGAGACTAACACCCTCTAGCCACTTATACGGAACAAGTCGTATGTCGAGTGTGGAACCAGTCTCGCGTAACATTATGCATATGATCGGTCCATGCCGCTTCATCAATCAATACCGCGATATAAACAAGTAGACATGAGAGGGTAACAATTATACAATCGACGCCCACACATCACAACTCATATGTTCTACCCGTACTAGCAGTACTACGCATAAATCAGATTTGATACTACTATTGGGGTTCGTGGGCAGAATTTTTTCCTACGATCAAAACCCTAATGCTAGGATCTATCTACTAGTAATGCAGTAACGGGAGGGGTACGATATTCATACCTTTGAAGACCAAGCGCGATTAACGTACCATGAGGAACGTGGATGAAAAATATGCCTTGACGCTGACTTCGAGGTCATGATGTCCTGCGGCTCCGACAACTCCTAGTACCAAAAGCACGGTGCCGCCAAAGGGAGTATGTCACATCCCAAAAATTTCCAAATTTTGAAATGTTAAAAAAAATAAACAAAAGAAATAAATGTTGAAATTTAGGGTGAAAAGAAACTTTTTTTCTTCTAAATGGAAACATCAAAAACCCTTCTTGAACAAAATTTGAATAAGAAAGCAGCAAACAAATATTCCAAGGATCAAATGCATTCATGCATGGAAGGATCTTGAATTTAAAACACTTGGGAAAAAGTTAAACCAAAACCCTAATGGAATAAATCTTCTCCAAGATCACTCTAAGACTATGGCTTTGATCCATATAATAATTTATCAACAAACATTTATAAATGATCAAAATTGATAAACAAAAATATTATAAAACCATAAAAAATGGTTTCACTAAATTTGGAGCCATGGATAAAAACTTATGAATTTAATAAGATAAAAGGAAATAATTTCCAAGGCTAATAAATCTCCTAGCTAAATCCATACTAAAATAGTGAGCAAAGTAATCCTAAAAGGATTTGAAAAGATTAAATAATATTAAATAAAAGTATACAAATTGGAATCACCAATTTTGGAACTATAAATAAAAAGATATGAATTTTATAAGACAAAGAAAGAAATAAATAAAGAATATTTAAAGGTCAAATTAAATCTTGGCCAAATCCATAAGCAAATGTAATAAAGATAATCCAAATAAAATAAACGAATAAAGATTATTTAAATAAAATTATATGGGTTAAAACCATATTCAATTTTATTTGAATAAAGACAAAATTGCCTATTATAAATGATTAATCAAATCATGAGAAAAATAAATGAAATTGCTAAAGTGGATTAAAAGTTATCTAGTTAACTTAAAAAGAATAAAAGATTATTTAAATAAAATTATATGGGCTTTTAACCATATTAAATTTTATTTAAATAAAGACAAAGGCCTAATTTAAATAAATAATAAATCATAAGGGATTATTTGGATTACTCCAAGTTGGATTAAATAACACCCTATTAAACAATATAAAAACCTACTGAAAGTTTGGAAAAGTTTTGAAATCAAATGAGTGTTTGAATCATTTGAATAAAATAAAAACAGAAAATAGAAATGGAAAAAAGGAAAAAAAGAATCATAAGAAAAAATAATAAACGATACCAAACCCAACTAACCCCCCAGCAAACCAGGCCCAACTTGGCCCAGCACAGCCCACCCGGGACACTCGCTCTCCCCGTGATCCCCTTTCTCACTCACACCTGCATCCGCACTCTCACTGACTGCATGCCCCCACACTGCCAACTCATCGTCGTCCCCGACGCGCTGAACCTGCCCTCAATTCCCCTCGCCGTTTCTAGTCGTTGATGACTTGCGTAAATTCACATTAACACCGCAATGAATCCGCCCCGCGACCACGCACAATTAAACCTCTTACTCCCCTGTCCATTTCCCCTCAGTCGCCACTGCCAGAAAGCCACCAGGCTGCTTCAATTTCACCTTGTGCAGTTGCTGCTCCGACGAGCCCCAGAGCTAATTCCGGCTAGCCACGACCACCCCCTTGTACCGGATCACACGAGCTCACTCCCCATCGCCGTGCGCACCTGCCAGCACCCTCCGCTTGCCCGCGCGTGCCCCACAGCCTCGCCCCCATCAACGTCTGAGCGCCACCGTAGTCTGCCTCAACTCCGACGAGTAGTATCCGACGAATCAGCGCGCCCCTTTACATCTGGTAGGTACCATCGCAACCCCTGCAAACGTGCACATCTTCCTGACTCTTTTCCTTGCCTTCTTATGCCACAGGAACTCGCCTCGTCGACAAACGTGCGTGCCCGACGCCAGGAGCACCTCCGGCGAGCAATTGTCGTCACGTGCGTGCAACTACTGCCACCTTGAGCACCGCAGCAACCCCGCGAACCCGGTGAGACCCTCCTCCCTCTTCCTTGCTTCCTATTTTTGCCAGACCACCGCCACCAGACACGCCGCCGCCGCTCACCGTCGCTAGCGCCGCAAGTTCGTGGCTAGTTTGATTAGGGCCGTTAGATTCAGATCCTGCGGATAAGATTAGATGACTTAACTGAAGCGGTACGCGTGATCTGAGCCGCACAGATCAACTTAAATCCTGTAGTCTGTATATCACGATCCACACGAATTGGTATCAGCCAATAAGAACATGACGCGTGGCCTAGCTCTTGATTTAAAAACTGGATTTGATATATTAGTTGATTGATTTTGTAAAATTTATAACTTTTGTTCTGCTTGTCCAAAAATTATAAACTTTATATCAATGGATTCAGAAAAATTTAAACTTTGCAATTATGGCCTTAGTTTAGTATTTTTCTTCTGAAAACTTAGGTGTTTTTTAAAAACATTTAGGACTATTTTGGATATAAAAATTGTTTTAAAAATGATTTTTGAGTGAAACCTTTTGAAAATGGTTTGTTTTGAACCCTATGACCATAAACACTAACATTTGTATTTAAAAATAAATTTGGCTAACACAAGGAATTATTACTTTGAATAAAAGCATTTCTAGCAAAACAAAAATGATTTAAAATGACTATTTTCACTAACTTGATTCTAAATGTTTTTCCACTTTTATAAATGACTAGTAGGTGTTCTGAAATGTTTATAACCTTGTTAGAAACCACTTTTTAAATAAAACAATATTTTGCATGCTTGCATGCATTTCCTTGTTTTTACCATTTTATGTGATGAATTGTTTGAATGCTAGTTTTGAATTTGTGCCTTGCTTGATTGATTTGTAGTGAACTGTGAAGAGTGTGACAATTGGAATATCAAGGAGTGTATCTAGTTTCTCTACTAAAAAGTCAAGTGTTGCTTCATATATTTTGTCCTATTATTTTAACTATGCATTAGTGATATTTTGGTAGGACTTGCATGGAATTTTCTAAGTATAAGCTATGCCATGGGAAATCCCAAGTTAGTAATCTTGCATGTTATCATGCTTAGCTTAGATAATAGAAAACAAAGGGTGGATTATTCATGCTATGAAATATTTCTAAGTCGATGACTTGTGTTTTTGCTTAATAAAACAACTATGTGAATGAATCACCTGGGTGGAATGGAAAGAATGGTTTGTATTGAGTGGTTACCCAGGGCCCCATTTCTATGGCCTACCCTGGTGTATCACACTTGTAGAATGCCACCCAGGAACAAAGAGATTTGAGATGTTAAGTGTTGAGAAGCTTCTAGTGAAGCCACATGACATATGGGCTCTGCCTTGATCATATAGGTTGCAATAACTTTGCCAGATGGATAGAAGGTGGTAGGGTGATAGGATGGAATGCGTCCATTTGGTCTAAGGTAAGGCTTCTGAAAGATCTCGTCTCGATGCATGTCGAGTCTTGTGGAAAAATGCACCACCTCTCGAGAAGGAAAAACCTAAGTACTTAGTCGTGTCCCCGACAATGGACAATTTGAGCATCAAAGACATTGAAGTTGTCAAGGATATCCTCATCCCAATTTCCAAGTTAAAAGCTTGTGGTTGAACAAGGGTTTAAGGTTCACCAATGTCTATTGGTGTAGGGGTTCGTAGCATGGAAAACAAAAAAATTCTACCGCATGAACACACAATCAAGATCTAATCTATGATCAGGCCAAGATCTATCTACTAGATTGTAGCAACGAGTCAATAGAGTACTAACCCTCGAAGATCCAAAGCGGTTAACGAGAGCAGATTCTCGTGGATGATGTAGTCGTACACTTCCGATCTCAAGATCGCGTAGACGATCCTTCCGGCGCTGTGTTCCGGCAGCGCTTCCGCAGTCGGTCACACGTTCGGTACTCGATGAAGACCTTCCTCTCCCTTGTTCCAGCAGGCAGCGGAGGTTGTAGCACTCTCCTCGTGATTCCGGCAGCACGACGGTGTGGTACCGGAAGTAGAGGGGGGATCTCGCAGGGCTTCGCCTTAAGCCGGAGCGAGTATGGTGGAGTATGAGAGAGGCCTTGGCGATCTACGGTTTAGAGGGCACCAAGGGGAGGGCTTGGTCGGCGGCTAGGGTTTGGGGAAACCCTAACTCGCCGAGTTAGAGGAGGCCCTAGGCGCCAGTGGCTTGGAGGTGGCCGACGACTTAGAGGCTAGGGTTTGGGTGTGTGAGAGGTGTAGGTAGAGGGGGCACCCCTGCCCCTTCTTTTATAGGTGGGAGGGAGGCGCCTAGGAGGAGGGAGTCCTCCTCCAACTCCTCCTCCTTGGCCGGCGGGTGGAGGGAGTGGGACTTCCTCCCCAAGTAGGTTTCCTACTCTCCCTCCACCAAGCAAAACTGCCGTTTGACTTTTCAAATTGGCGTTTGACTTTTTAAACTAGGATTTGATTTATCCCTTTATTTTGCCCAGCCATGATACCTAGTACATGATGCAATCATTCCAACTTGTTATGACACATTCATGTACCCTTCCCCTCTGGAGTGCCGGACCTTCCGAACCCTTCTAGAACATTCCTGATGAAAACACCGGAATCATTCTCCAACTCCAAAACAGGACTTTCCTTATATGAATCTTATTCTCCGGACCATTCCGGATCTCCTCGTGATATCCCGGATCCCATCCGAGAATCCGAACAACATTCGGTCTCTTACTCATCATTCCATAACTACTCAACAACATCGAATCCTTAAGTGTGTCTCCCTACGGTTCGTGAATTATGCGGACATGACCGAGACACTTCTCCGATCAATAACCAATAGAGGAATCTGGAAATTCATATGGCTCCCACATATTTCTACGATTACTTTGCGATCGAATGAACCACTTACATACGATACCAATTTCCCTTTGTCTCACGATAGTTTACTTATCCGAGGTTTTGATCGTCGGTATCTCTGCATACCTAGTTCAACCTCGTTACCGATAAGTACTCTTTTCTCGTTCCCGTGGTATGTGATCCCTTGTGAGCCAGTCACATGCTTGCAAGCTAATTCTATGACATTCCACCGAGAGGGCCCAGAGTATATCTATCCGTCATATGGATGGACAAATCCCACTCTTGATCCATGTGTCTCAACCCATACTTTCCGAACACTCAATGCCATCTTGACCCAGTTACGGTGTGGTGTTTGATGTCATCAAAGCATCCTTCCGGTGATGGTGATAAGCATGATCTCATGGTCGAAGGAATTAGGTTACTATGTATCAGAAAGCTTATAGCAAATGAACTATATTAAATGACTTGATCTTTATGCTACGCTTAACTATAGGAGTATGTCCATCACATCATTCTCCTAATGATATGACCCTGTTGTTAATAACATCTCTATGTTCATGATCAGGAAACCATGATCATGTATTAACCAACAAGCTAGTTTAACAAGAGGCTTTACTAGGGACTCTTTTATGTTTACAAATCACACAAGTATTAATGTTTCCTGCTAATACAATTATAGCATGGTATGTAAACATTTATCATAAGTATGAAGATATGATAATAACCACTTTATTATTGCCTCTTGGGCATATCTCCAACAATTGGTGGTTCCTTGGGTGATTTTGACAAACAAATACTTAGTGTTTTCAACTAATAAGGAAAACCCTATTTTGAGCAAAGCAAGCCTAAGCTACACCTAGCAAAATTCATAGAGATGTTAGATACTACTATTATACCATAGTATCACTTGCCAATACAGTTCAAATGTATTGACCTTGTGGCTGTAACTTATTATGTTGCAGGTTTGTTTTATATTAGTGAAATTTGTTGAGTAGGGATTACAAGTCTACAACCAACATGATTGTCTGTGGCACTTGAAGATGAAGGACTCCATGCTATATAGATATATCTGCTATGTAAGATGTAATGAATTATTTTATTCCTGATTATTAAGTTGTAATAAGACCTTTGTTTCTCGATATTATATCTTAAACTGTGGATTCTAGCTATTCGATTCGGGGACTAGCATTGTAAACACAGGGATCTCAACCTTATCAGGTTGGGACTTTTACAGAGTAACACACATATAGTGCTTGACGATGACCCCTGCTTCATTTTGATCCAGTCGAGATTGCAGAAGTAGATCTCCCAGCTCTGAATACCGTGGCGCGACGGCCCTCTGCGGTGAAGAAGTCCTTGCTAGCACAACCCTGACAAGGGGGCCACGATCACAGGAGAGATAAGAGATAGACAACACATGCCTTTTATTTATTTCCAGGTGGAAATTGGTGTGTTTTTAATCCTCCTATGGGCACCCATTTATATAGGCGCAGGGAGGGGTCCCCTCCGCCTTAGGGTTCCAATGTGGGACTAAAGATAATAAGGAAAAGGAAATTTTCGGAACCACAGCCGGTTGGGCCCTTGGGGCGACCCGGATGGGCCACCCTGGCCATATCCCATCAACGGGAAGCGAGCAGGCGAGGCGGCCACTAGCCGGGTGGGCCGGCCACACAGCCCACGCAGGCACGCGCGCGTGGCCCTGTGCGGCAGCGGCTTCCCCCCATTGGGTGGGCCGGCCTTCCTTGCCCATTAGCTGCAGCGGTGCGACAGCATGTGTCGCACAGCAGGTTCTGCCCCCGTGCGGCGCACACTAAGTGCCGCCCACGTGGGCTATTTCAAAAACAGCTCTCCTATTGTCTTTTTCGTTCGTTTCTTTTTAGGTAAAATCCCTAACTAATAAGACACCTTTATAAATCATTATTTAAATATTATTTAGAATATATTAATTTACAATTCATATATAATAAACATATATTTAAATCACCATTTATCCAAAAAACATATTCTTTTTCCTTATCCTTTCTTCGAATACCTTCGAATCTCCGCAGAACTTTTCTGGTTCTCTCTTCTTACTTCTTTAGTAATTTCAAGCTATCCATTAATGATCTCCAAGCCTCGTCAAGCCCTTAAGCGTGCTACCCAACAGTTTAAGAATACTACACACATGGTCAAAACCCCTCTTTGACCAATGATCAACAACGGGACTTGGATGCCCATGATGACCACGTGTGTACTCATCGAAATTTTTCATTGAACCGTAAACACTGTGTCTTATTTCTTTTGTCTCTGTGATACTTTATTGTTCGAGACTTGATCAACCTCATTACCGACAATACCTTCTTTACTAGATCCGATAAGTGATATCCTCGTGACCTAGTCACACACTGCGCAGCTTATGAATATAACTTATCCGAGTGGTCCTAAAGTATCTTCCTTCACGCGGATGGACAAATCCCGCTTTTGACGCAGTCGCCTCAACCCGTTCCTCTTGAAACCCAACGACAACCTTATGATCACCGTTCCACCGAGTGACATTAAGTGTCATCAAAGTATCCTCGGGAGATAGTGATTTGATATGGTCTCACCGTCTAAGAAAAGAGTCACTATGTTTCCTAATCATCATAACCTGAACTCTATGACATGATTGTGATATGATGCTATAGATAGGGTATGTTCACCATCTCATTCTCTAATGAAATTACTCCATTGTCAATTAGGGGCCGAGGCTCCAGCATGATCAGGAAACCTTTGATCACCCGTTGACCAATGAACTAGTGACTAGAATTTCACTTGGAACTACTAGTTGTTTATATATCACACGTGTATTGACGTTTCCTAATCAATATAATTATAGCATGATATAAAACTTAATTATAAACTTTATGAAATATGCCATTAAATATTTTTCAATAAGGCATATTTCCTTCATATCTCTCCAACATCGGATGGACAAATCCTACTCTTGATGGAATCAAAGTACTCTTTATAATCATCTTTATATCATCTTTATAAAGATGATTATAATCATCCTGACACGGTGTGCCTCAACTGACACTTTCCAAATACCCGACGACATCTTTATAATCATCCTATTACGGTGTGACGTTTGATGGAATCAAAGTACTCTTCCCGTGAAAGTGATTGACGTGATCTCATGGTCTAAGGATATTGAGTTACTATGAATACGATAGCAATATAAACTTGATAACATGATCGTATTGCTACATATACTGCAGGTGACTGTTCATTATATCATTCTCCAATGATATGACCTGTTATTAACAACATTCTCCAATGTTCATGATCAGGAAATCTTTGATCTTCTGTTAATCAACAAGCTAGTATAAAGATAGGCTTTACTAGGAACCTTTTCTGTTTATAAATCACACATGTGTTAATGTTTTCTACTGGAGCTCTGGTTCCACTTGATCTCTGTTCGAAGCCTTCAATGGCATGTTTTGGCTTTCGTGTTTTTATTTTGCTTATTATCTTGATATGCTTTGAAAGAGGTCTCTCCATGACCTTCTACCGGTTCGACGTTGTGGCTTTATTCATAAAACGGGACAAAAACCTATTTCGAGGAGGTTTATTTTTCTTTAAAACTCTCCAAAATCCATCAAATGAAACCATGCATCTTTTTCAATATAGTTAGAAGTTATGAATGGTTTCATAGTTTAATGTCTAAATCATGTTAAGAGCATCTCTAACAGTAACCGAAAAAGTGGCCGAAACGGAAAAAGTCCGGCGCCAATACGGTTTCAGGCCGTAAGTGGGCCATAACGGAGCCCAAACTCGCGGCCTGGCCCGTAAAACGAGTTCGGGGGCCCAAAAACTTGGCGGCCGCCCCGTATTAAAACGTGCCGCGGAGGGAAGTTAGGTTTTCAAACCCTACTCCCCTCCGCCGCTTCCACTCCCTCCACTGCTGCCAGCTTCCTCTCTGGCGAGCAATCCAGCTCGCAGTAGCCCCCATTCTCCCCAGCTTCGCGACGCGATGGCCTCCCATTGTAGCTTAGCAGGGCGTGGCGCGGGATTGGGCTGTTGGGACTCGCCGCCGTGGCCCCCCGTGTTCCGCACGGACGCGGAACGCCGGAAGTTCAACTAGACGGAGGGCGCGCGCAAGCACAACGGCCGTCGGTGGACGAACTTGGGGCTCACGCCCCCAGGAAAGCTCGCGAAGTACGACAATGGCGGCGAGGGCTCGTCGTCAGGCGGGTGAAGACGCCGTCGACCGCCTCGAGGCTCCGCCACCACCGGCACCGCCGCGCGCAGAGGCCAATTTGGCCGCATTTTGCTTCAAATTAGTTTGCGCGGTTAGGTGTAGTATGTAATTTAGGTTTGCTAATCTGATTATGTAATTATGATGCTGAATCAGAGCATCAAATGCCATCTATATATATATAATCATCGACGAATTTTCACGCGATATTTGAAACACATTTTTTCAGTTTGTGTTTTACGGGTTCTATTCTGTTCTGCGCCAGCTGCAAAATCTTCGCCCCCCACGTTTTCGGAAGACCGAATTCAAATTTTTCGGTTCAAACTTTTTTGGGTTACTATTAGAGATGCTCTAAGAGCCCCTAATGTTCAGATCCAAAATTCTTATTTTGAAATCTATTGTCCAAACGTGCCTTGCACCTGCTTGGTCATACTATTCATTCATATGGAAAACGTTGTGGAGTACTATTCAAGGACAATAATTCTAATTCTAAAAAGAAGGACAGTAATCATATACCGCCAACTATAATGCTGGCGCTCAATAGGAGTAGTACCAGCGGTTTATAGATGGTAGATATTTAATGAGACCAATGCAATATTCATCTTATAAGAATCGACATTTATTTTCCGAATAAAAGGATTCTCCACTTATGGAAACACAATTAATTGGATCCCTGCAATGACTTCCCATTGAAAGGAAACCACGATACGGCCACGGTCCAGATTCATGGAGCGTATATATTTTATTCGGCATATAATTAATAAGAAAGATATCAGGGGATCTTAATATTCCTTCCTGTTTCATCATCATGATATTGCACGAGTCGTGCCACCGTCAGAAGGCAGAAAACCCAGTGTCCCATTGCAATTATATACCGTATTCAGAGGTCACTTTTTTCTTGGCATAATGTATTCCAAGTACTACTAATATCTTATATGCCATGAATCTTGGAACCCCTGGAGCACCTGCCATTTAATAAATATATACTTAGTACTACTTAATATAATCAACCAAGAAAAATAACAAAAGTGATCTGAAAATGTCAACCGTGGGACAGGCAGATCCTGGAATATATTTCCGCACGGAACAACACACATACGCTGCCTCCTAAAAAAATGAGAAAACAACCAAATCTTCCTCCTTTATTTACTTTTTAATCTTCCACCTTTATTTACTTTTTAACCAAAACAGAAAAGATTTCCTTCGGCTCAACCACCCAGATCTCCCACTCCTTTTTACCGTGGCTGTCAAGCCAGCTGAACATTTCCATAACTACCTTTACAGCTCACCCCTCCGAGGTTGACGGCTGGGCCCCGGTTCCGTTACCATTCCAGGAGTATATATCTCATTTATTTCGGTGAAATTATTTCCCACGGCCGTTTGCGGAGACTAATTTGATGGTTAGAGCTGCGTGGTTAGGAGCGCTCGGAGGGATCGCAACCGCACAATGCCCATCCCCCTATGGCTGGACTGGATCTGGGTCACTGTCCAGCATCGTCCAGTCAGTGGGACGGAAAGTACGGGGGACCCGCGTGTCATCGGGCCTCGATGAGAGAGACGGGTAGTCGTGTAGGTGAAGCATTTATCATTTCGCCCAGCCGCCTCCCTCGTCCTCGCCCGTTCACGTCCGTCCCCCCGGTCCGTAAATAAAGCTCCTCCCTGGAACCTACCCCCACCGTTCGCGTTTCTTACCTAAATATGTGCGTGCCATTGACGGGTGGGGCCAGCCTTGATGGGTACGCGTGCATGCCAAAAACCCAGCGTGGATCCAGACTTGGTATTCCATAGTAGTATTACTCCTGGCTGAACACGTTCCCAGCTGACCGTGGGACCAGCGTGGTTACGGGTCCACATGTCATTGAGGATCTCACAGCAGCTGCGTACGGTCTCTAGTACGTACAGCGGCAGAATATCATGCGTTTCCTTTTTTCCTCGCAACGGGAGCTACTCTGACATCTAGGCCCGGGTCGAGGACGGTCCCGCACGTCAGCGGGAAGGGTAAACAAGGAATGCGTGAGGATTGGCGTGGCGGGCAAGTCCTCGTGCAGTGGGAGGGGATTAAATATCGGAGGAGGAGACCAGCCCAACCCCTTTTGCTCCTCTCGCCGCTTTGGGTCGGGGTTTTAGGCGAGCTTCGAGGGAGGCCGGAGGCGACGACGACGCCGCCACCGTCGGGGAGGAAGGAGAAGACGACGCGAGACCCCACCCGCACCATCCCTCGTATATGTCTTCTTGCCCCTTCGCCGATCTGGTGGTAGCCGTACTCCTCGCCGCCGCCATCGTCGTCGCCGTCCTCCTCCTCCACGCACTCGCCTGCGCCCCCCGATCTATGCACCAGGGGCTCCACGGCTGGAACAAGTCCTCGTCGATGCTCAGGTCCGTACGCCTTTCCCCTCCTCCCCGTCAAATTTCTCATCTTTTTGTCCGCCTTTTCCGGTCCGTGGCTCCAGATCTGGGAGGTTCTTGATGGGTTTTGCACGGGGTTTTGATGGATTCTTCTTCTGTGTGCCTGCAGGGACGGGTTCGGGGTGAAGTATTCCGGATTCCTCCACATAAGGCCGTGTTGTTTCTTACGAGGAGACTGACGAAATCCCAGTGATTCGTCCAATTTTTGCACCCAAGACAGAAGAAAAAAGAGTCCCCCTTTCTAGTAGAGTTTCCCCCCCTTCAGTTTTGTCAGAGAGATTTTAGTCTTCCTTCTTGAGTTAGAAGAAGAAGAAGCGCAAGGCATGGCGTCGTTGAGCCAGCACCAGATTCGCCTCAAGAAGGCGCTGGCGACGAGGAAGCCCAAGACCAAGATGCTCACGGGTTTTGGTGTTAAACCCTCTGCTGCTTTCTCCAAGCCCCTGCCGCAGCAGCCATCTGCAGCTTTCTCCAGGCCACAGCCGCAGCAGCTGCCGGCGCCGGCGGCCGTGCAGACCAGGCGCCGCGTCCGTGTCCTGTACGAGGACCCCGACGCCACGGACTCGGACACTGACGACGAGGCGCCTGCCTCGACTTCGTCCAAGCGCTGCTACGAGCTGTTCCTCGGCAAGGCCCCTGCCAAGGTATTCGCCAAGCCCGTCACTCCGACGGCTGCTGCTGCGGCGGCTGCCTGCACAAGCAGCCCGAATGGTGGAGAGGGCTACCGTGGGGTGCGCCTTCGCAAGTGGGGCAAATGGGCGGCAGAGATCCGCAACCCGTTCACCGGCAAGAGGGAGTGGCTCGGCACCTTCGACACCGCTGACTTGGCCTCCGCCGCCTACCAGTCGGCCTCCAGGAACTTCATCGAGGAGAAGCGGCGCCGCCGTGGCCTGCCAAAGTCCGCGGCCAAATCTGCCCCCTCGTCATCGGCCGCTTCCACGCCGACCGCCTCCTCGTCGTCCTCCACCTCGGCCGCTCCGTTCGCGCACCCGTCGCCGTCCTCTGTCCTGGACGCGACCAAGCCGCCTTCAGCGGCGGAGCCCCTGTCGCCTGAGCTGGCACCAGTCCCCGCGGTGGTTTCCACCACCGAAGCCGCGCAGCTGCCGGAAGACCCAGAGTTCTACCAGGACCTCCTCCGCGGGCTCCAGCTGCCGGACATCGACCCGATGGACTTCCGCGCAGGCCTTGACGCCCTGGACGTCTCGGAGCTGCCCGCCTACTTGGACGGCGAGCATGACCTGCTGGTGGGCGACTTCGCGGACGAGGAGCTGGAGCTCGACATCGACCTGGACGACATCGGGGACGACTTCCTGGAGATGCCCGGCTGCGACTTCGGCCGTGGCATGGACGACTTCCTGCAGACGGTGGATTTCTGCGTGTGAATTAAGAGAGGTTTTAAGCTTATTGATGATAATGCTGGTGTGATGATGCAGAAGTGAGTGAGTGTAATCCCCTGTGCGCTGGGAGGGAGGAGACCACATTCTCTTGGGTTTTTCCCCGGGCGATTGAATCGGCTCGTGCCCGAGAGAAGTGGCCTCTGTTTTCCCCTGAATCTCCCAGGCACAATTAGCGTTTGTGAGAGAGTCGAGTAATTTTGATACTAGTAGGTCTCTACCTTGTGATAAGTTATAGCCGTGGCATGCTATGTTCTCCTTCTCTTTCGTGTTAGGTGGTAAAATGTTGGGTCGTCTAAGACATTGTAGCTCGAGATATAAGTCTTGTGGCTATTGCCTAGTAGTACTATGAATTGAAAAGAAAAATAAGTTGGTGTTACATTACACTTGCTCCTGTCGCCAGAGAGTTGTCTGAGCTAATCTAGCAATCTTGGCTTGTGAGGTTTGCTGCAGGATTTCGACAGTCTGGAGGTATTGCTGCTTGAACAGCCGCATAGTAGATGCTTGTTTGCTGTGAAAACCGTCTCGTTTGTGCAGGTGAATCAATCAATCAGGTTTGTGATGTTGTGGAACGCAACTTGCGAGATTCTTGCAAGCACTGCGCATCTAGCTTGGCTATGGTTTGACCGTTGGTCCTTGTTGGGGGTGATGCTTGGGTCGTGCTGCTTAATCTAGCAATCTTTGCACGGCGGTGGGCAGGTCGTGCTGCTTATTCTAGCAATCTTTGCACGGCGATGGGCAGGTCGTGTGGTGGGGGTGAGCCGAGTTAACAAGCCGCCCCATGCCGCTAGATGCGGTACGCTGGCCACGCTCGCTCGTGCCTCTTTGGCTGATGTTCGATGCCGAAGCCGATTTGTTTACCGGCGAGAAGACAAGGAAGAGTGGACGCACGGGCGTGGGCATTACTCTACTTCTCCGTCGCGCTTAGATAGATTCAGGTCCAGCGCATCGTGTACGGGAGTGAGTAAAAGCATCTCCAGTCGCTACACTCAGCACGCCGATACGAACGTAGAATTTAGATCCTAAATCCAGTCGTATACCAAAAACCTGTTTTTGTACGGATTTGGTCCAACTTTGGTCCGGACTATCCAGGCGTTCCCAGGATCCCGGGTACGCCCTAAAAACACAGGACGCAGCGAACTCGGTGAAAAAAAAACGAAGCGGCGCGTGGACCCGCCGAGTCAGCGATGGAAGCCGAGTCGTCGTCATCCTCGAAACCACACGGCGACCGTCAGACAATAACTGCCCGTCGCTTCGGTCACGCATCGCCGAATTGCCACGCCACCGTCGCCGCCTCGGCTCCCGCGACAGACCAGCGGACACTAACTTCCCGTCGTTTTCCCTTTTTCCGCCCTCGCCGCCCATCTCGGCCTTTATAAGCCGTGCCTCTTGCCGGAGTTCCTCGCACTCTCATACAGCTCCCCAGCCCACCAACCCAAAACTCCGGTGAACACACAACTCTCCTTCCCCAGTTAGCCATGGCCGAGCGCTTATCCCGGCGATGGTGCGGCGGCGAACGGCTTCGGCCGGCGCACGTTCCAGGCTTGGGAGGCGCGCCTGCTCTATGAAGCCGGCTACATGGCATCGCCGGACACAAGGGCTCCACCAGGATGGAAGCTTAGCGTCGGCGGCATCCCTATTCCGCCGGCGCCGACGCCGGAGGAACTGCCCGACGAGATCCATGCCTTCATCGCGGCCATGGATGATCCCTCCGACGCCGAGAGCCCCGACAACCTCCTCTACTGGGAGACGTTCTTTGTCGATCGCCGTGCCCAGGAGCTCGCCCGCCACGAGGGGCCGCGAGACGACGCGCCGAAGCGCAACAACGCGGCCGGTTACCGGTGTTTTTGGAGCGCGCCAGGCGGACGCTCGCGTCGGTGCTGGAGCACATCAACGCCGGGAACACGCTGCGTCTCGGGTTCCCGCGCACACCCACGCCGGCGGCCAGGTCGGGGCGGCGCCCTCCGGCGAACTGGATGCCGAGGAGGATTGCCAGCATGAGCTCTTCCTCCTCCGCCTCCCACTTCTCGGGCTCCACGCCGCTCCGTACGCTAGAGGCAGGCGTGGTCCGGGCGCATGTTCTCCTACCAGGGCGTCTCGCTCTTCGTTCTCGATGACGACGAGGTGGACGGCCCTTCTTACCAGCCCTGGAGGTGCGGCGACGCCGGTCAGGGGAGCTCGCGACCGCCACAGCCGCCGAGCAACGACGACGATGACGGCGGCCAGGACGACCGCAGGCCGATCCCGGCTACACGTCCTTCTACGGCAACTTTCGCATGTAAAAGCGGCGACGGCATCGACGAAGGATACGACAGCAGTCTTTTAAATCTTTTAGTTTATTATCTAGTTTAAATTTGATGTAATTCGCTCATCTTAATAAAGTCTGTTTGAACTTGCCAAACTCGTCTGAATTTTAGCCGAACGCGGAAACTCGGGGCTGGGTACGTCAAATTTCGCGTTACCCAGGCCGCCGAAAACTTGTTTCGTCCAGCCAAAATTCGTTCCGAATTTCGGCATGGGTTTGGTTCGGCCAAGGAGAGTCGAGATGCTGTAAGCTTGCGACCGATGGCGGGAGTGTATCTAATCTATCTTTGTCCTGTGATATATACCTGATGATGACCCATGTTTGGAATAAGTTTGGTTCACTCATGTTTGGAATAAATCTACACATTAAAATAAGTCTAGATATATTTTCTTCACAAACGTAAAACATCCTATATTTTAAAACGGAGGAAGTATCTCTGTCGTGTGATATATACCTGATGATGACTAGGCGCTAGCGCTAGGCAGCGTATCCGGGAGCCCGGGCCAGAGTACCTCCGCGATGCCGATGCCTCCCGGCCCGGCGCTTGTCCCTTCCCCGGCGCCATCCTGGACGCGACACACCGCCTTGCGCTAAGCTGGACACTACCGAAACACCCCAACGGCCGAGCCGTGTCACACAGTTGGCAGCACCCAGCGCGCAACAAAACTCACGGCAAGTTGCCCCGCCTATCTGTCCCGTATCTTGCCATCGTACCCCGCCCCAAACAAACGGCCCCACGCCGGTTCGTGTGTGGTGTGGCGACGCCGGGATAAGGTTCCTTCCCGATGAGGCGATGACGGGACGGCAGATCATCCTGCGGCCGCCAGCGCGTCTGTGCGCGTAGACGGTAGCCGCCATGGACGGAAAAAAAGGGGACTGCGGGCGACGTGTACGTCAAACGAAATCAACGGCGGTGCTGAGGTGGTGCCGCTATCCATCCTGTGCGCGCCGCACATCAGAGGGTGTGGCCGATGTATTCTAGGACCGGCCGATCGAGACGTAGTACGTGGACGCGTACCGTGCACGGTGGCCTCTCCCGCTGAGCTTTTTCCCCTTCTTCTTCTTCTTCTTCTTCTTCTTCTCACCAAGTTTTGTTCGTGCTGGGGCAGCGTCGTGTCGCGGCTCGGCGGGGCACGCGTACGTACCTGGCTCCCGAATCTAGTACGCGTGCGTGCCTACGTATACGTGCGCGGCAGCTGGGAAAATGTGAATGCGGCGACGACGAGACGGGCCCTGCTGCTTCGGTTGGGCTCGGGCGTATCCATCCATCGACGCGAGCCGGGCGCGTCAGCCTCAGCTCAGCAGCGCAGGATCGAGCGCGCTTTCTGTGCCGGCTCGTGCACGCCACCGGCAGCTGCTGTGTGTGTGTGTGTGTGTGCGGCCATGTGTGGTTGGGGGCCTTTCGTGGCCGCCATTTCGACCAACGGATTTTGTCTGCTCGCGCGTCGGCCGGCAGCCGCCGCCGCCGCAAGCTCGTGCCGTCACGCCGCGCGTCCCTGGCACACGCTCGCTAGCTAGGTTCAGAGTTCAGACACACACACGGAGGTTCCTTTTGCGCGCGTAGGAGAAGGAGCACGGAGCCGAGCAGGACAACCTCGCTCCTGTCGATTCTACGTCCGACTTGCTATGCTAGGCAGCCTGCATCGGATCGATGCAAGTTGGGGGCACAAGAGATGATTTGCTGTCCTTCTCATTCCCCCAAGTGGCTTGAATTTTCGGCAAAGAAAAAAAAAACGTCACGTCACCACGTGCTCAATAATACTCGTGCGTGCTCCTCCCCCCACGATCCCCTGCCGCCGCCGCCGGGCTACTCGTCAACACTCGCTACTCACCACTCGACCATGTACATGGATGGCAAGCCTGCCGCGGTAGACGCGGACAAAGACTCGAAACAGTTCAGTGCAGAGCGCATGCACGTTGCATGCTGGAGCCTGCAGAGTGGGTGCCGCCGGACATGTAGTAGCGGCTTGCGCTGAATCTTCAGCCCCATCTGCTGCTGCTGCTGTTTATCGATGGCGACGCAGGTGTCCAGCTATGGAGACCGGGAGTATATTACTCCTACATGTCTCAACACTTATTACGGCCTTGAATGCGCTTAATTATCGCAAAAGTTATGCCGATCGATCTGAGGTTACTGAATCCGGCTCCAAAGTAGGAGTAGTAGTACTCCCCAGGAGTATCATCCAAAGAGGTTTGACGCGATCCACGCACGGCTGGTGTCCCCGTCGCACAAGACAGTCCCCCGTCACCAGCGACATCACGTACCGAGTCAAATCCCGGGCGCTGGCGCAAATAGAAAATGAATGATTAGGTGAATTCAGCAGATAAACTCGCGAGCCGGGATGGTACAAAAGTTCCCACCATTGCTTTGTACGACAACGTCGATCTCGCATTATCGCTGCGTTTAACAGCAACAGATGGACAGCGAGGTCAATGTCAGATCGATAAGAGCATCTCGGCTAGCATTCTCAAGAGGTCGTTCTTAGAACATTTTTTTATCTGAATTTGTAAAAAACGTCTCACTAACGTTCCTAGGAGGGGTTGTCAGGCTGATTTTCGTCCAAAATACGCCGGGGGTTTCCATACCGATCCCATGAAGCCGGAAACGCGCTGGGAACGCCTGGATGAAACCGCAGTCACTCCCTCTCGTGTATGTATCCCTCTCTCTTCCATCTCTATGTCCTTTCTCTCCCCACGACGCGTCCTCTTCCACAACGTCGTCGGCGTGTACTTTCTCTCCCCCCACGAGCTCTTCTATAGGGGCAAGCCTCGGATAGAACGGCGTGTCTGGGCCGGCATCTTCCCGAGCCGGATGTTGCAGTAGCACGGCGAGAGGAACGGGTGGACTCCCGCCCTGCCCGGCGGTCGGGGCGCTACCGGCATTCTAAGCGCGAGGTTGTCGACCAGCACATGCACGAACGGGCACGGGTCCATGGCCACGAGCTCTGCTCGGGTCAGGTTGGATTGGTGGCGAGTCATGGATCATGGATGGGTGCATGCGGGACTGGCCACGCAACCCTGCCAGGACGACACAGACTGTCGCCGCCGCGTCTGCTTCTTCGCCCACACCCAGGAACAACTTCGATCCATGTCGGTGCCACAACACTCCCCATAGTCGGCCTCGTCCGTGATCTCCCGCGCCGGCCGGCGGCGAGGTCCCGCGGGTCGGCCCATTCAGATCACTAACAAAGTATCAAGACCAAAGTGTTCGTCCTTGCAGGGGGTCGTTCGGAACCGAGGTTGTTTTTATTTTGCACATCATTATAATGTCATGGTCATATCATCATGACACATTACATTTAAGCATCTCATCAGGACTGCCAACAGGGTCTCGAAACTCGTAATCCGACGGGTACCCGCCTTAAACAGGGAGGGTTTGATAAAAAATTAGACCCTCAAGTCTAATGGAGCGGGTCTGGAGGTGAAAAATCCATACCCGAGCCGCTCTAAGCCATAATCCTATCCATAATAATCCTATGCCTAACCACATATCTGATGCGTACACGCACGCACACATCACATATCACATGCACGTGATGGAATATAGAGTCCTAGAGACAACATATGCACGAACGCGTCCATTTTCACCAACTCCATTCCAATATGCCATCGTGTTTTTCCTGCATACACCGGTGTTGCTCCCATCTCACGCGTTGGTGCCATCTTACTGTTGACATTGCTATTTATAGATCTGTATTCGAGTTTAGATATATTCTTAGATGTATTCGAGTCTTGATCTTGTTCTAGACATTGCAAATGTGTTTCTACATCTAAAATGTGTGTTGTTATTAGATTGTTTCAAGATTGTTTGATGTTCATAGATGGATTCTTCTCAGGTGTTCTAGATCTGAAAATGTTTGATCTTTTTCTACTATAATTATATTTAGAACATTGTTTAATCTGAGATTCAGAATATTTATTCAGGAGTTCACTGCTATAGTTTAGGGTTCTGCTAGATTCTAGCGATGCTAATGCTGATTTTGTTTAGGGTTCTGCTACATTTTGTTTAGGATTCTGCATAGCATGCTAGAGATCTACTAGATTTTGTTTGCTTTGATATTCCACTAGTATGTTGCTAAATATCCTGAATGTTCAGTCTGAAATTATACTTTGCTATGCACTAATCCATGTTAATTTTCATGTTAATGGTCAGATTTTGTTTGCTTTCTGAAATTATACTAGATTTTGCTAATATCCTGAATGTTCATGCCTGTTCCTGCATATGCAATGTTATAGTTCTGTTGATGTTAATGTTCTGCATTAATCCATGTTCTGTTGATGCTATAGTTCTGGAAGTTTTACATGTTCTGAATTTTCAGAAAGTACTGAATGTTCTGAACTTTCTGAATGTTCTGAACTTTCTGAATGTTCTAAATATTCAGAATATAATTATAGACTTTCTAAATATTTTGCTATTTGATCAGGTCCCGAATGTTTTAAATTTTCTGCTATTTCATCTGAATGTTCTGAACTTTCTGGATTTCCTGAATGTTGAGTTAAATGTTCTGAATTTTTAATGCTGTATGTTTTAGCATTATTAATTACATGCTATTTTATACTAGATGGGAACATGTGAGGACTATGCCATTGAGATCTCAGATGACAGTGGCAGTTTGCTCCCCAGTGATAGTGGCAGTGACACCTCTGCAGAGTGGATAGTGCCAGAAGTGGAGGAAGAGCAAGATGATGGCTTTGTTTTAAGGGGTATGTATCTATACAAACTTTGAACTATCTAGTCTGTTACAGCAGTTGAGAAATGGTACCAATATGAATCATATGTGTTCTATTTGTGTTATATCAGGACCAAAAAACAAGGGAACAGATGAGTGGGAAAAGCAGTGTATGTTTGGAAATAACATATTACTGTGTCCATGTCAAATTGAATTTCTGAAAGAATAATGTAATGACAGAAGGCCAAGAATCAGGTACTATGTCTACAAGATGACAGAGTCAGCTATCATTGAGAAGAAATGCAAAATGGTGAGATGCTATTTATTTTATCATGCATAACAGTGTAGTAGATCAGAGTCCAAAAAAATACTAACTGTTGTGTAAACTTGACACTTATACAGGAATTTAATGCTGATTTTACAAGCAAGTACCTGAAGAGATTCCTCACTGAACCAATTACTATAGAAGTTGATTCCATGGCTTTTGATGATCGTGTAGAAGTGAGGATGAAGATGAGTGTTGCTAATAGAGCAATGATAACTAGTGGATGGTGGTCAGCTGTGCAGGCCTTCAACATGCAAAAGAATGATGCTATGTTGTTCTGTTTCTGGGTCAATTCAAAAGGTAAGCTGCATCTGATGCTCGCGGCACTCCCATAAGTGGTTAGATTTGATAGTACTACTGTTGGGTGGAAGTATGTAGAACTTGTGTTAAGAGTTCTACTTCTTTTGAATGTAATTATCTTATGGGCTGCTAAGTTGGACTGCTAAGTACTATGTTCGACTACTAAGTACTACTTTTGTATATGTAAGTATGGACCACTAAGTACTATGTTGGATTATCAGTGTAATATCTGTTTTCTGCTGGTTATTATTTTAGAGGCACACCACAAAGTGCCTCAAATGGATGACCATTTGAGGCACACCTAATAGTGCCCCAAATGGATGACCATTTAGAGATATGTTTGGCAGTGCCTCCAATGATCATCCATTTGAGGCAAATTCAGGTGCCTCAGCTGGTTGGACAATAGAGGCAACAACATAGTGCCTCAGATGAATCATCATTGGAGGCACACCCAAAAGTGCTACAGTTGGTCACTATTTAGAGGCATAATTTAGTGTGTCTAAATGGTAATCAATTGTGACACTTTTAATTGTGCCTCAGTTGATATACTTTTAGTGGCATTATCACAGAAAATGTCTCTAAAAGATATGTCTTTTTGATGCACAGGTCAAAGTGCCATTGATAGTTTAGCATGGAGGCACTAGACTATGCTTATTTTTCAAAACTATGCCTATTTTTCAAAAGGATAAACTATTAGTGACACTTTTAAAACTGCCACTAAAATTTCATATTTTAAGAGACTATTTTTCAAAGTAGTACAAATAGCTACAATTAGAGGCCGTTTGAAAAATTAACTCTGAGAAAAGTGCTTCTGATCCCTAGTGACAGAGGGCGCGTCTAACCCCGCTGATTAAAAACCGCTCGGTTCGGTCCTTGGCGGCGCAACATGTTTTGTTCGTTCGGGCATCGGACGTCACACTCGCTGGCTCGCGGTCGTGGGCGGCATTTCGCCCATATATAGGTTTGCATTGGTTTTGAGCATGTGTGGAGCTAGTATATACTAGTTTTAAAGGCACCAGCCGAAATGGACGAATTCGATCGACTCGAACGATGGGCACGGCAAGCTGTTCGTTTCGCATCGAATTTGCGACTACACCAGCTAGGGCATCCGGTCCCGGATCGGTGGGAAAAACAGATCAGTTGAAGTTTCCGTGAAAGCGCCACGTCACTATTCTCTCGGTGCGGTGGTAGGATCCGTTACCCGTCGATCGGGCCACTCGACTCGGCGATGCGTGCGGACAGTTAGTAGCGGCGGCGGCGGCTGGCAGAGCGCGCACGGTGCGTGTTCGGAGTAGAGTTATTGTCCGCCGGACATGTAGTACTAGTGGCTTCGTTGAATCTTTTTCAACAAGAGAGCGCGCGAGAGAGAGACGCTGTATATCCCAGGCCGGGAAGCTGCAGCTGATCGATGGCGACGCGACCGCACGGCAGATCGAGATCGACGCCGATCGACCGATCGATCGAATTTTATTGCGCGCGCGTACATGATCATTGATCCATCAGCTGGTGGAGCAAACATGATCATTGATCCACCGCCGCGTCGGACTGTCCGGATGCGGATCCAAGGTGGTTTGACGCGGCACTCCTGGCCGGCGCGTGTCCCCGAGCCAGTAGACAGTCCCCATCCCCAGCGAGCGACATCGCGTCCCGAGTCAAATCATAGAGCCACTAGTAATCACAATACGATAATCTCCGCAACAAGTCGCGGGATAGTCCAAGTTCCCGTTCCCGAGAGAGCTTAGCTTTGCACGAGCACGACATGTCGTCGTCGTTCGTATCTTCGCTAATCTTTTAATTAATTAACTAATTAACGGCAACCGTGGTAAACCTGAGCTGGTCGATCGCTACGCACGGTGAAGACAAGACATCACGGTCGCAAGGGCGAGCCACTCGGTTCACACTTCACAGCACGTGCTCGCACAGGGCAAGCTCCCAACATGAAAAGATAAGCCAGTTCAAAAAAATAAATAAATGAGGCCAGGTACGCCGCACGGCTGGCTAATAGTAAACCACGGGCAGGCCGACACGATATTTGCCGCTGCCACCAGGGGCGGGCAGCGAGCGTTCTGACGAGCCTGCCGGTGGACGTACTCCAATGTGCGTGTGTGTGTGTGTGCATGGTAAAACTCCGCCCGTTTCCCCCAACGTTTTCTTCCCTGCCGAGCGGGCAGCGGCGATTAGGCTGTGTATGTCTGCACCGCAGCGTCCAGTTGGGTGGAGTGAAGGTCGCCGGCCCGTCACGTGACGCGCACTGGCAACCCTGGGGTCCTGGGCTCAGTCAAAACGTCCAAGAGATATGCAGTCGTAGTACAGCTGCTACTACTACTACTACACAGAGAGGCGCTTCCGTGCATTATTGGCGTATTTATCCATCATCACGCGCGGAATCAGTCCACCGTCCGCAGTGGCACTGCCACCGGCTGACGCGTCCTGGTTTGTGGAGCTCCCTGTCATCTGTCGGTGTCCTTGCATCATCCCAAACTTTTTTGATCTTTGTTTAACCAGGCGGAGCAGGTGGTTGCTTTGCCCTCACTCCACACTCCACACTCCACAGCCCAGGCCACTACTAGATGACCCGGTGCGTAAATGGCGCCGAGACCGAAAACAAGACAATATTGTATTTATAAGTTTCATCTATGGTTGTTATCCAAGGTTAGGATTCATTCATTTTTAGAAACCGCGAGGCACCAACACATGTATTATGAGCACTAGTAAATTGCACGTGCTTTGCACGTTTATTAGACACTTGGTAGATCGAAGAAAACAACTTTAAATGAGTTAAAATGTATCCATACTGATAACTTGAGTGTTTTACTTTGGTCATTCATTGATTTAATTTATATACAGTTAATGCAATATATTAAATTTTTATGCAATTTCTCACTTAAATGATATTAGGGGTATATGAAAACCTAAGTAAACATTTCATAGACTTTTCACCTTTCTTTGTAAGACTCTCGTCCCTGGATCATTTCATTAATTTTCATCTCAAAAAATAGAAAAATAAAGTGTGACGATATTTTCAATATCTAATAAAATTATATAGCTATATCATACCATTTTCAAGTTTTTCATATTGAACACTATGGTAAAATGTGGAATAAACGGTTTAAATAGGATTACTTGAACATTTTTTTCGTGAAAAGACTGATCTCACCTGAGCACAAATATGAGGTGAAAAAAGAGTGTGGACAAATGCTATGTGGCCCTTTTTGAAAATAAATAAAAGTCATATTTTAAAGTTCAATGGGCTAAAAAATGGACGTAGTTAATGATGCGTCTACAAGTGTGCCAAATCTCATTGCAAAATTCTCATATTCCAAGCTACACAAAATTGACAAAAGAAAAGTTGTAGAGTTTTGAAAACATGCACCGTTCACTAAACTTAGATCCACAACTTTGTCATTTTTATGTAGCATAAAATATATAGTACTTCATATATTATTGACAATTTTCATGTTAGAGTATATATCATAGACTTCATATATAATGTTATAATAATTTTAATATGATTTTAATTTTTAAAACATGTAGCCCGTCCTGCATTTTGTGTCGCCGGTGAAAAAGAGACTATCTTGGAGAGTTTATAATATATTCGTATGACACGGTGGAGTATCTTTCACCTACTCTCTTCAACCCATATTAGTTGGTTTATATTCATCTACTTCCTCCGTTTTAAAATATAAGATGTTTTAGTTTTGTTAAGCAAATGTATCTAGACTTTTTTTATTATCTAGGTTCACTTATGTTTAGAGTGAATCTACACACTAAAGGAAGTCTAGATACGTTTTTTTCACAAACCTAAAGCATCTTATATTTGAAACGGGGGAAGAAGATACGAATATATCTAATCAAAAATTTAGTGCTAGATACATTTATATCTAAATAAATTTAAGTCAAGAAAAATATTGTATATGCAAACCTTCCACTAAACATGCTATAGCATTGCTAACTTGATACTTGATGCACACTGTCAGTACTGAACCTGAGACGTACCGCTACCTATCGCTATCTAGTCTCAACTTTATCTTCTAATATTGGATCTTATGTGTCCATGCGTTGCTCTTCCTACCCAAATTGGCCACGAAAAATCCGGAGAGCTGGGCAACTCACGACACATGTGAACTGTTGTAACATGTAGCCACTGACACAGCAGGAGGATGGTCCAGCCTTTTTGGCTGGAGCGTGGACCTATCCCGAAATTTCCAGAACTTCAGCAGCGGGAGTCACGACCGCGGGACTACAGGGTGGCGAATCCAAGTACTCATAGCCGTTAGATCAAATGAGATTTGGGCCGATGAACGGCACACAGAAGGTCCAACAGGTAAATCAACGGTTTGGATTGCTCCAGTGGTGCATTGGCGGGAAAACTGTGAAACTAAGTGGTACATCTAAATTCAAAAACTCGTGTACTATATAGTGGTATAGATAACAGGTGAAAGGTACCGCTTATGTTTGATATTATAGAGATTACCTTTTCAGAAAAGGTAATGTACCATATGAGAATTATATTAATGGGGTATAGGCCATTGTCTTTAGTATGCTCCATCCATATATGCGTACATTCTTTGATTAATTGCTTCGATAGTAATTCTTATATTCAACAAATTTCAGTAACATAGTCCTCAAAAAATATGATTAGAGGTATTTATATGAGAAAACTTCATGAAAGAATGCATGTCTAATCAATTGACATACCAGGCCCAATCATCATATAATTATGACACCACTCTAAATTCTAATTAATATGCACCAAAATGTACCCACGGATTAGGGCGCAAGCCTATTCTATGGTCCACCGTTTTAGTAATCAAAATGTTTCATATATATTCCTGCCCACAATCCTTCTACACCACTATCTTTGTTCCAGATTATAAAACATTTCCCTTAGCAACACCTTCCTCCGAGATATATGCATCACATACTCTAAACTAAATACACATTAAAAACATATGTATTTAAGGTAAACTGGAGTTGGATAATCTTAAAATCAGTGAGCACAATCACAAAGACAACATTTATTCTTATCTAAACTAAATATACGTCTTATTTCTGTGAAGAGAAAGCATAGAACATCTTAAATAGGTTTAAAGGGGTAATTCATCATGCGATTCACAAGGAAACAAATCGTTATCATTACAAAATTATTATTTTTTGCAAGCAACATAAAAAATGATGTCAATCAATATTCTTAGAACAAACACCGGTAATAGCAATCATGCACCTTAGGTTAATCAAGACAAGGAATTAAGCAATTTTCATGGTCAAGACAGGAGGAAGGTGTACCAAGCTTTACCGGAAAAATAGAAACACAAAACTTGTACAAAGCAGTGAAATAAACATGCAGCTTCATAGAATCCTTGGAACATGAAAACTGCTACAAAGGAGGCATGGATAATTATTAAACATTGGATTACACTAAGAACATTAAGATTAAGGCAGACCGCATCACCCACCATGATGCCTCCCTCCCCGGCGGCTGGCACCTCAATGCCGAGAGGGTGCTAGTGTTGTCGGCCCTCAAACTGGGCACCGAGGAGTTCGAGGAGGAGATGTAGCGCCCCATCGATGCCCTTCCCCCCGTGCTAGCGTTATGAGCGGGGCTACCGGAACCGTCAGTTCAAGGATGACTTCCTCGTGTGGGAGAACAGGGCCCACCGCGCGTCGACTATCCGGTGTCCCTCTAGCCGTGGGAGTTCTAACATGGCGTCCCCACCCAGTTTGTGGATGACTCCGAGGAGGAGGAGGAGGGAGGAAGACGACACGATGGAGGGCTTCGTCCAACAGGAGGCGAACGCCAACGCTGCCCGGTTTATCGGTCAGCTGCCCCACCCTCCGAGTACCAGTCCATCGTCACTGATGGATACACAACACATGGGTTTGTATGGATACGCAACACGACGCTATCTAGGTGCCTGGCCTGTAGGCGCAACACATGGCCGATCTGCCGCCAACACCACCTTTGCCGTCATGGTGCCCCCGATCTCGCCCAACTATCCTGAAGGCCTCGAGATCGCCTATCTCCATTGCTACATGGGGCCAGCACCAGAGCCAGCTTCTTAGGGGCAGGTGATTAACCAGCCGGTGCCCGTGCACCTTGTGCAGCCTGGCCTGTCGCCGGCGAACCTCTGGACCCGCCGGCATGGGTCGACCTCATCTCCGACAATGAAAAGTAAATGGCCACGTCGCCGCCGCCACCGCCAAGTAGATGCTAGGGTTTCCTTTTTTATTTTCTATGTAAATTATGTTTGAATTAATGTAAAGTTTCTTCAATTTCATGCGTTTCTAATTGTGGTTGTAATTAAAATACTTTTTCTATGGGCCAACGCGGATCAGATGGGTCGCGCCGCTGGGTGTCCCGGCCAGACATGCCAAACCACGACCGAAATTGTGTCCGCGGACCGACGCATCCGAACAGAATCGGACCGGATGTGGCGTTGTCGGCCCGCTGTAGATGTCCTAATGAGACACGATGCATGTGTCTTTTGTTTTTTTAGTTGACCGCTAAATTCTAAATATATAGAGTATTTAAATTATTTATTCATAACATTTACACTATTTTAAAATTATACACCGAAGAAGATAAATAAAGGATATCAACAATGAAGAAATGAATTAAAAACACTCAGGCGGTGTTTGTCTCTTGCCATTATAGTAGAGAATGTTAGGAATAGGCAACTTGTATTCCTCAGGGGACAAAGGCTACAACATATAGTACATGTACATGTGGAAATATGCAGGAAGACCCCCTAACAAGTGGGGACATACAATATACAAATATACATCTAATACCCCCCTTAAACTCATGGTGGCTCTACAACACTGAGTTTGGAGAGAAAGAAAGTATGCTGCGCAATGGTCTGTGCCTTCGTAAAAAAATCCGCCAACTGTAACTCTAAAGGCACATACTGAAGCGCAACAACCTGAGAACGTGTATAGAAAGTATCAACACCAATATACTTGGTAAACACATGCTTGACCGGATCACGTGCAATAATAATAGCACTTGTACTGTTAGACAAAACCAGAGTGGGTGTGGTAATAGACACCCAAAATCCGCAAGCAACCACCGTAATCAGGTCACCTCAGCAGTTAACAAGGCCATATCACGCAACTCAGTCTCAACACTCGAACAGGAAACCGCTGTCTGTTTCTTTGTCTTCCAAGCAATGAGCGAACCACCAAGAAACACACAGTAAGCAGAAAGTGAACGACGATCCGAAGGATCACTCGCCCACGTAGAGTCCGAATAGCACTAGAGCTGGAGGGAGTTGGAACGAGGAAAGAAAAGGCGACGAGTGATCGTACCACGAAGATAACGAAGAACACGAAGAAGATGACTATAGTGAACAGTGGTAGGAGCGGAATCAAACTGACTCAGAATATGAACAGGATAAGATATGTCAGGACGAGTGACATCAAGATAAACAAGACTCCCAATAAGATGGCGATAAAGTGTCGGATCAGGAAGAGGATCACCATCAGTAGGGTGAAGCTTAACATTAAGCTCCATAGGGGTCTCAACAGTGCGCTCATCCCCAAGAGCAGCACGAGCAAGAAGATCCTGAATATACTTTTCCTGGGAGATGAAAAACCATCAGAAGTGGAGGAAACCTCAATCCCAAGAAAATATGGAAGAGGACCAAGATCAGTCATAAGAAACTGATCACGAAAACGAGCCTTAACAAAGGCGATATACTCAGGATCATCACCAGTAATGATCATATCATCAACATAGAGAAGAAGAAGAAGAAGAAGACTGCGACCACGAGGAGAAGTGTGAACAAACAGCACTGGATCATGAGCACTAGGAGAGAAACCAGCAGCAGTCACCACAGAGGTACATGATATGTTGCTCATGATTTTTTGAAAAAATCATTTTTAGGTTCACAATATGCTATTTCATCAGAGATCTAATGCAAGTTTAGTGAGGCTCAGCCCCGATCTAAGAATCTTCATGCCCATCGATTTAGAAAGTTTGACGATAGTTTGAAATGGCATAAAAAATTCAAAACGATCGAAACAATGCAAAAACTTCGCGTGGTGTCATATTATATGATATAGTTTAATGGAAAAATATCATACTTGGTATATTCATTGAGTCTCAAAAAAACCTTCACAAAATGACCTATCTCAATCGAGGTTTTCTGGATTTCAGGTCAAATGACCAATGTTATTGCGAGAATCACGGTATAGTTTGCGATAATGTGTCTATATTATGCACACATATGTATCATGGGATGGTTAACAATATTGCAGGAGGAAGTTTTTCTTTTCTTCGCATCCAAAAGGCATTTTTCATTTTCTGAGTGCAAAAAACGGGGTGTTTTTGTGAAATAAGCACCAAATGAAAGTTTCAAAATGAAAATACCACATTTTTAAAAAATACTAGACCATATTGAATGGACAATTTCTCAACCTAGGAATATCAAACCTTTCCGTTCACCTCTCGTGAAAAAGACAAATTCCTGCCGAATCAGCAGGAAATGAGTTAGATTTGAACTACAGGTACATGATATGTTGCTCATGATTTTTTGCAAAAATCATTTTTAGGTTCACAATATGCTATTTCATCAGAGATCTAATGCAAGTTTAGTGAGGCTCAGCCCCGATCTAAGAATCTTCATGCCCATCAATTTAGAAAGTTTGACGATAGTTTGAAATGGACATATAAAATTCAAAAACTTCGCGTGGTGTCATATTATATGACATAGTTGCATGGAAAAATACCAAACTTGGTATATTCATTGAGTCTCAAAAAACCTTCACAAAATGACCTATCTCAATCGAGGTTTTCTGGATTTCAGGTCAAATGACCAATGTTATTGCGAGAATCGCGGTATAGTTTGCGATAATATGTCCATATTGTGCACACATGTGTATCATGGGATGGTGAACAATATTGCAGCAGAAAGTTTTCCTTTTCTTCGCACCGAAAAGCAATTTTTTATTTTTCGAGTGCAAAAAACGGGGTGTTTTTGTGAAACAACCACCAAATGAAAGTTTCAAAATGATAATACAACATTTTTTAAAAATACTAGACCATATTGAATGGACAATTTCCCAACCTGAATATCTCAAACCTTTCCGTTCACCTCTCGTAAAAAAGACAAATTCTTGCCGAATCGGTAGAAAATGAGTTAGATTTGAACTACAGGTACATGATATATTGCTCATGATTTTTTAAAAAAATCATTTTTAGGTTCACAATATGCAAGTTTAGTGAGGCTTAGCCCCGAGCTAAGAATCATCATGCCCCTCGATTTAGGAAGGTTGGCGATAGTATGAAACGGGCATAAAAAATTCAAAAACGATCGAAACAATTCAAAACTTTCACGTGGTGTCATATTATATGACATAGTTGCATGAAAAAATACCAAACTTGATATATTGATTATGTGTCAAAAAAACCTTCACAAATGACCTATCTCAATTGAGGTTTTTTGGATTTCAGGTCAAATGAATAGTGTTATTGCTAGAATCGTGATATAGTTTGCGCTAATGTGCCCATATTGTGCACTCGTATATATCATGGGATGGCGAACAATGTTGCATGAGAAAGTTTTCCTTTTCGCCGCACCAAAAAGACATTTTTTATTTTCCGAGTGCCAAAAACGGGGTGTTTCATGAATCTTGACATAGTTTCAGTTGGTCTAATATTTAAAATTTATGATATATAATTATATATATGATAGGAATGTCATATTTAGATTCGTCTCATTTTTCTGATCGATTTGGATATATTATTTGTCGAATTGTGATTTACGGATTTGTAGATATGAATTATTCAAATTTAAATGAAAAAAAGCAAAATAAATAAAATAAAATTTATTTTTATTTGAATTCAAGATTATTATTACTTATTCATTGTTGTTTACTCAAATAATTGTATGGAATGTAAAAAAATAAATCCTCTCATTTTTTTGATCGATTTGGATATATTATTTGTCGAATTGTGATTTACGGATTTTTAGATATGAATTATTCAAATTTAAATAAAAAAGCAAAATAAATAAAATTTATTTTATTTTTATTTGAATTCAAGATTATTATTACTTATTCATTGTTGTTTACTCAAATAATTGTATGGAATGTAAAAAAATAAATATGTCTAACATTATAGTGTAATGGTTAATAAGTTTGATATGATAATATTCAAAACAAGTTCTAGTTTCTTTGTCGGAAGCTCATGTGGAAGGAATGAAGAAGTTAAGCATGCTGGGGCTTGAGTAGTATTAGGATGGGTGACCGGTTGAGAAGTTTGACTAATTGTGCAATTTGATTTGAGACTAAATATACTTAGAATTAAAAATGTACACATGAGATTAACAAGTTAAACAATTCAAAAATGTTAAAAAAATTGAATTTTTTTTAGAAAAATCTAGGCCGACGGTAAAGCCGTCGGCATAGCCAAATGGTCGTTAGTCATCTAGGTGGACCCCATATGGTCTACGCTGCTATATACGCCGACGGCTTTTCTACGCCGACGGGAGAAGGGGCTGCGCCTACGGGGCTTTACGCCGACGGCCATACACCAACGGCAGCCGTCGGGCCAGGCTACGCCGATGGCATTTAGGGACTACGCCTATGAGACCCGGCCGTCGGCGTATTCAGCTTCTCCTGTAGTGTCCCACCATACCGGTTTAAAAGTACATCACGTAATTCAAGAAAAAAGTTTGACCATATATTTACAAATGAAACATAAATTGTATGCCATAAAAATTATATCATTAAAAAATATTTTAAATATGAATCGAATGGTATAATTTTTGAAAATTATAATTCATATTTTGTTAATCAAACTTGCGATCAAACGTTTTTATTGAACTATGTGCTGACCCTTTAAACCGGTATGGAGGGAGTAATGAAAATTCTAGTCCGGGTATTGATGGCTTTGGATCGGCCTTCTATAAGAAAAAAATGGGATCTCTTCAAAAACAATCTCATGGAATCCCTTCATGACTTTCATAATCTTTCCACCGAACTTCGCCCCATCAACAGATCCCATATTGTTCTTCTGCCCAAAAAAGTGGGCGCCAATAGGCCGAAAAATTTCCGTCCCATCTCCATTCAAAACGCCTGCCTTGAGTTCCACTCGAAAGGCCTCACCTTTTGTCACCTCCGTGACCTCATCCCCTACCTCGTCCACCCGGATCAAACTGGGTTCGTCTCTAGTCGCTCGATTGCCGAGATTTTTGTCTATGCATCAGACATTGTACAAGCATGCGACAGACGTGCGACCGTGGCTGCCGTCTTCCAACTCGACTTCCGCAAAGATTTTGACTCCATCAATTGGGAGTTCCTTGATCGCATCCTTTAGGCCAAGGGGTTTCCTGAGCTTTGGCGTTCCTGGATAAAAATGATGAACACAACTAGCCAAACAGTTGTTCTCCTAAAGAGCGTACCTCGTCGTTGGATCCAATGTCGTAGAGGTCTCTACCAAGGGGACCCCATCTCCCTTCCTTTTCAATATTGTGGTCGATATCCTCCAGCAACTTCTTCTCCAAGCCTCTCGCGATGGCCTTCTTCTCCATCCTCTGGTCGATGATCTCCCTTGCCTCATCCTTCAGTATGCGAATGATACCCTTATCATCGTCCGTGCCATTCCCCAGGATGTTGCTAACCTTAAAAAACTTCTCGATGATTTCTCGACCACCACCGACTTCATTATTAACTACCATAAGTGAAAGGAATATGCCCGAGAGGCAATAATAAAATGGTTATTATTCTATTCCAGGTATGTAATAGATGTTTATTTTCATGCTATAATTTTGTTAATAGGAAACATTAATACATGTATGATTTATAAACAAAAAGGTTCCTAGTAATGCATCTCTTAATACTAGCTTATTGATAACAGTTGATCAAGGTTTCCTGATCACGAACATTGGATGTTGTTAATAACAGGTTCATATCATTGGAGAATTATATGATGAACAGTCACCCGCAGTAGATTTAGCAATTCGATCAAGTCCTCAAGTTTATATTGCTATCGCATTCGTAGTAACTCAATGTTCTTAGACCGTGAGATCACGTCAATCACTTCCACCAGAAAAGTAATTTTATTCCATCAAACGTCATACCATAACTGGGTGATTATAAAGGTGTCGTCAGGTGCTTGGAAAGTGTTAGTTGTGGCGCTTGGATTAAGAGTGGGATTTGTCCATCCAAATGACAGAGAGATATACTCAGTGCCCTCTCGGTGATATCACACTGACATAGATTGCAAGCAAGTGATTTGATCACTAGAATGTTATATCACGGGATCAAGAAAAAGAGTACTTGTTGGTAACGATATTAAACAAAGGTATGGATGATACCAAATAATCAGATCTCGGACAAGTAAAATATCGTGAGACAAAAGGAATTTAATTACAGCAAAATCCTAGTAAGCTTCCAGAAGTGACACCCTCGGGGCCTGGTGGATGGGGTGTTATAAGTGGTATCACAGTCTTGATTTCGATACCCCGCTAGTCCAGCATGTAGGATAACCTAGCTAACGGACGATGTATGGTGTCAAAACTAATTTGCAAATCCGCCAGATGTGTGTTTTGAATTTGTTCTTATCTTTCTTCAAGTCTAGGATTTCTCATGGTTGGATTTCCGTCGTACCTTCAAGATTTCGGTTCCTTCCTTTTGCAATGGTGTTTCTACATCCGGTCTTCATGCTATATGAGGAATCTTTCATCTGTTGTACCACCACGCTTCTAGAACCAAACCATCAAGTACCAAGCAACACCTTTAAGAAGGGAAGCACCGATGCTGCTGGTCGGATTAGAGAATGGTCCTAGTGTTTGCCCCAGCATGTAGAGGGAAGTGGATGACGGGTAGCCACGACGCCCTCTAGGAAAGAATGGTGCTTCCCTCATACGACACCGCAACGGTTCCAACCCTCTTCATTACATTAAAGTGTAGCACATAGAGGGAAGGAATGCAACTCAATATATTGGAAAACGGTTTATGTCATTCAGTCTGTTCCAACCCTCTTTATTACATTAAAGTGCAGCCCTATGAGCCCATATAGGTGAAGTGATATGCATGCAAGGTTTTCACATGACCATTATAGAACAACATAAAAGTTATGAAGTTGACCAAATACACATTGCATATTATACGAAAATCATACCAATTCATCCTATGCACTTAGGAACATAGGGATCTACTCACAAATGTCAAACATGATATGTATCAGTAGCATATGGATGACAACACAATGAAAAATATATAATCTCTCCATCAAATAAAGACAAGTTTCCAATGAAAAACATGTAAATATCACTCAAACAATATCTAGGGTTCAATCAATCACAAACTATGAGGGGAACGACATGGATCTTGGAGATGCAGATGGTGATGATGGAGATGATAATGGAGAGGCTTCCCCCCTACGCCAAGGAGTGGTAATAACGATGGCGTCGATTTCCCTCTCACCGGAGACTTCGGTACAACAGGATCTGCCCTCTTTTGGAGTAGGAGAAGACTTTCGCCTCCGCCGCCGTCTCTGTAAATCATTGAAAAAATATGGCGTAGATTTTTTGGCGAAACGGAGGCATTTGTAAAAAGAGGTTGCCGAGGTGATGCTTGAGGGCCAAATGGGCCCAGGTGGAGTGTGCACCAGGGTGGGCCACACCACCTGGCCTCTTTCGGCCTTCGTGGCTCTCCTCATGTGTTTCTTTCGCTCCAAAGTCCCTCTCTTGATGAAAAACTTATCAGATATTTTCCTCCGATTTATTGACATCCAAAAGGTCACTGAAATAGCAAAATAAGAAAAAAAGGTTTTCTATCTCTGAAAAATTAAATATCAATAAAAGGAACTTTCTAGGAAAATATCATAAGTCATCTAGAAATGCATAAATAATGATAGAACAATGCAAATAACATTCTATAATGATCATATATATTGCTATTATGATGATGCAAAATGCACGTATTAGCCAACTTCACCCCACCACTGCCTGCCGCGTCCGCCCCGCACTTCCGCAAGAAGCATACCGCGCCGTCGTGTTGTCGCCTCTCGGCACGAGCTGGACCACCGTCGCCCTAGTGAGCAGTGGCGAACCTGGAAGAGAAATTAAGGGGGGGCAAGATGCTGGTTAGACCATTTAATAGCAATAACTATTCCCAATTTTCATTAATTTAGTCTTAACAATAGTAGTAATTAGAGAATTTGGGACAATGTTGGGGGGGGAGGGCATGACCTAGTTTAGTCTCCATGAAGGTCCGCCACTGCTAGTGAGCACCGCAACCATGGTGATCGAGCCCCGACCCCAATACCGAGCCGGGGGGGAGAGGAGAACCGTCACCGCCAGCGCCAGCTAGGAGGAGCCCGATGGCCTCTGTCGTCGACGATGCCAGGGTAGGAAGCTAGGGGAGGGTTAGAGGCGGGTGCACGGCGGGAACGACCGTGTCGCTTGAGGGGGCGAGAGGGACCGGGAGTTCTCCAAACAGAAAAATCGAAGGATGGTATTGTCGAGGATGGGAATTGTGGTCTAACAAAGTGTTTGTGTGACATGAGAACGCCACATCACTATTCTCTCGGTGGCGATCTGTTCCCGCCGGGTCACTCGTCAACGCTTACCACTCTTGACTCGATCGCGTACGCATGCCGCAGCCAAAAGGCGCCAGCAGGCAGGTTGCGTGTTGGAACCCGAGTTATTGTCGGCCGGACACGTAGAGGATTAGTAGTATATGTTCGTCGAATCTTGTTCCAGAGAGAGAGAGAGAGAGAGATATCGCGCCGCCGTATGCTGTTGATCGATGGCGACGCGACATGGCAGATCGAGATTGACACCCATCATCATCGACCGCCTCATGTCGCAAACAGTTACTGCAATCTTTGGGGAGATCTAATGCGGGTACACCATCATTGATCCATCAGCTGTAGCCTGGAGCAAACATTACGCCGATGCCGCGTCGGACATCATCGGATGCGGATCCAAGGTGGTTTGACTGCGGCCCCCCGGCCGTCCCGTGGCCGGCGCGTGTCCCCGTGCGTGCCGGTAGACAGTCCCCATCCCGAGCAACATCACATCAGGTCCGAGTGAGCCACTAATCACGGTACTACTAGTATAATCTCCGCAAGATAGACCAAGTTCCCGTTCCCGTTCCCGTTCCCGAGAGAGCTTAGCTTTGCACGACATGTCGTCGTCGTCGTCGTCGTTTATATCTTCGCTAAGCTTAATTAATTAACGGCAACTGTGAAAAGACGTGGTAAAACTTGCGCTGGTGGATCACTACTCTACGCTATACTAGTACATGAGTTGGCCAAGACAAGACAAGACACCAAGATCACAAGTGCGCGCGCGAGCCTCACATTTCACAGCACGTGCTCGCACAGAGAGCAAGCTCCCTACAAGAAAAGATCCGAGGCCAGGCCAGGTACGTCGCACGGATGGCTAGTAGTAAACCAGGGCAGGCCGACACGATATTTGCCCCACCTCTTTTGCCACGGCGGGCAGCGAGCGCTCCGACGAGCGCTGCCTGCCGGTGGACGTACTAGTACGTGCGTGCCTGGTAAACTCCGCCCGTTTCCACAAGGTTTTCTACCCTGCCGAGCGCCGAGCGGCAGAGTCCAGTGGGGTGTGGGGTGGTGTGAAAGGTGCCTCGATCTGCCCGTGTGACACGCACGCACGCACTGGCGAGGCGGCCTGGGTCAATCTGTCGTGTCCTCGCCAGTTGTATCTTTGATCTTTGTTTGACCCCGGTTTGTTAAGCACAGTAGGTGACTCAGACAGCGTGCTTGCTTTACCCTCACTCAAGGCTCCAGGCCAGTGGGTCAAGATGCAGGCGGTTCCTTTGGGAGGAAAGATCGGCGATAATGCTGACGGATCTTCAGATGGGTGACGATGCTTTGCCCCTTTCATCAGAAGCAAGAGTCTCTGAGACAAAAGAGGCCGCACCTGATGCTCTGGATGGAAAGTCGGAATCTTTACCTCCGATAGTGCGGTGTTAGGCCATTTTCACCGGGTTCGATCCACACGGTCATCCCAAACGGACAGGTGTTAGGTCATATCTATCGGGGTCGATCCATTAGGTCACCAAAAATGTCCGTTTGTGTTTGTTTGGTCGAGCTGCGGTCAGTACGAGCAGGAGGTCCGGCCTGTTCGGCCAGCCGCGCCCAGCGACACGAACTACTTGTCCGCGCAGGCGGACGTTGACGCCATGGCTGGACAGAGATGCAAATCAGTTAAAAATAACGTCATCGCTGCCAAAGACACACACAGATCAATGGCAAATAACATGGCATAGGTGCGCTCCGACTGCACATAACCGCAATCGAATTTTCGGGTTTTCCAGTTTGTGGTTAGGTTACAGTTAGCAAAAATACTAACCGAATGGATCTCGGTTAATTCGGTTTATAACTGTAAAACCGTGGTTTAACCGAATAAAACCGAATAGTCTAGCATAACAAAGGATTTATCGTTTTGGGAAGGTCCAACTTCACGTAAATGTATTATATAGTATTTAAAGTGTTTCCAAACAAGAAAAGGGCTTGACCGTGGTGGTTTGCCGTTGCTGTTAATTATCATCTAGTAAGCAAGTTGTGAGTTCAAATCCTAGAGACGCTCATGTTCATGTTTTATATTTTTCTGTAATTTTGTCCTTTCATTTCTTTCCCTTGAAATACATACAGTATAAACCCAAAATAAAATGTTTTTTCAGATCCATATTAATGTTCTTAATTTTATTTAGATTCGTACGTGACTAGACTAGTAAGGTGCCCGTGCGTTGCAACGGAATATATATTATTAAGATCTCTAAATGGAGATGACAAAAGATTAAGGGCGTTTTCAATAATAAGAACTATGGTGAACAAAATGACGGAGCACTTGGAAGTTTTCCTTATAATATGATCCGTTGTACTTGATGATTAATGTTTGTAAATTTAAACCCATTCAAGTGCATGTGTTCTCTAAATAAAGAAAACCAAATTCTAATGGAAGAACTTCCTGCTTGCTTTTTGAGTCATACAAGACCATCTTGAGTCATATAACTATAAGACCACCTTGGATGCAGTCAGAAACGCTAATAGGCCTAAGCAGTATTATAGAAATAAGTACTCTCTACATCCAAAAATAAATGACTTGTATTTTTCTAGATTCGGATATATCTATACAAAAATGTGTCTAGATATATGTGAATCTGGACAAATCAAAGTTACTTATTTATAGATGGAGGGAGTACCATTCTTTTTATCAACACATATTAGTGTTTGCACAACAAAGCGGGTGCACAACTGCTGACAATCGTTGTAAATTAGCATCTCTTCTTCAAGATGGTTGATTGATGGCATTATTGCTGCTCATATTTTTTCTCTTCGTAGACACATTTTGAGCAACACACGGCTCTTTCACCCTGACTCTTCTGCTTGTGTTTTGACGGTGGATCCATGCTACGCTGGTAGATGAATCCATGCTATGCTGGTAGTGACCCAATGCTACGTTGGTAAAGTGACCGCTGATCCTTGGTTTTTGCAGCTCTTCGATGCGTTAGTGAATCGAGAAAATCCTCCTAGAAGAACCTAGAAAGTCATATGCAATGATCAGTGGTGAGAGCTATGGCCTACCATTTTAGTACCATTGAATCTGCATATTGCATATAACAGCAACATTAACACAAGTGGTACATTCCGTGAGGCCACTTTGGTGACATTTTCCATAATATTCATGTATCTATTTGGCATAGTTTACCGGAGGTTTACACTTGCATTGTTGTTCTTTCTCTCCAAATGCCATGGACAACGCCTTCTTTATGTACTTGATTTAGAAATTTTTAGTCCTGACTTGCTTATTTACAGCATTGAGAACATAAAAGTGGCGTTATTTAAATAAATGTTTCTAAAAGAAATGCATGCATATCTCCTAGAATCCTACTGCTAGGAGTAAAGGCTCACAAAACCTGGTTTCTATTTCTCAAATTTCCTGAGGTTCTGTGTAACAAACCAATCAAACTCTGCGTGAAATCTTCCCTACTGGATTTTATTCATTTACTTGTTAGCAAAAAGTTCAATTTGCATACAGACAGCATACGACAAAAATAAATACAAGAGGAAATAGATTGTGTGTGCTCATAACAACATATTTAGTTAAATACATGATATAGTTTTACACTCAAGCTACTTATTCACATAGTTGGAGCATAGATATTACACCAACTTGTTTTCAAAGTACAATTTATGTCATAAAAGTAACAGTGGATAACTGATTCTCTCGAAACTCACAAGAATAGAAGCTTTATTTCTTGATGAAACTTTGTTATCAGTTGGAAAAATAATTTCTTGATCATTGCAGCTGACCATCTCTGGGTAACACAAAAAATGTGCTTAGTGTAATGTATCATACATTGATTCCTATATGGACCATGGTTAACTATGTCAACAAGTATCAAATTCTGAAAGTTTAAGAACGACAATTACATATGTCCTATTTTCTCTTATGGCATATAGAAGTATCATGTGTTTCCAAAGATAACGATCATTTCACTTAAGTAGTTAGTTTAGCTCCTAAAAAACTTCTACATTTGTGGTTTGGAGCGGTACAAAAATATTCAGGCTTTGACGCTCTTGACGTTTCTTCGATGTCCTAACAAGTAACCACCACTTTTATTTGTATCGCTTGTCCTCTAAGCTGTGTGTTCTCAATTTTCAGATAAGGATTTCTTGGTCCTTCTGCATATTTCCTAGACAAGGTTTTCTCGCATGATTGGTTAGTATGTTTTAAACTTAGCTGGAAAAAATCACATTAGAAAACTACGACTAAGGGAAATTGATTGAGATTAAGAGCAGTATGCTTTTGGAACATCATGACCCAACAGTAGCATAGATCTGCATTTGTGATTTGCAAGAAAGCATCCAAATGACAATATGAGGTGTTAAGGTATGGAAAACCGATCATTTCATATTTATTGGACCCGCGGAACAAGGTGGATAGACCTCCTAGGTTCCTCATCCTGTTGTCTATCAGTAATTCAAATGTGCATTCTGCGACAATAGGATTTGCAAATTCTCTATCACGAGGTGAAAAATTGAGTGAAGGGCTTGCAGAAGCAACCATTGCATGCCCAATAATTCAAGAATAAATGTGGAGAACACTACTACCTACTTAAGCTGGTTAACCAAGATCGAGTGGAAGAAGGCTCTTAATCTATCATCAGCATGGAGCAAGACCACCTCCCCAAAGTCGAGTAAGAAGTGCGGAATGGTCTGGATAGAAACAATATAATCCCAAAATCTATTACACCTACCGTCCATAGGTTACATGCAATGTTCCTTTTTAGGCCAACTCCTGATTAAGATAGAAATTCTAAAAGACTGAACCCTTGACATTGAGATATAACTCTGTAAGAACATCCTTTCATAACAATATTTTTAAGAAAGCAGCTAACCTGACACATCTTGAGGAAGCAGCACGCTAGCTACTGTGCCACGCAGAAACAGCTCGCCCTTTATAGAGAACGCCCCAAGCCCCATATTGTCGTTCCGTCCTTGCACATTTCGCACACCCTTCTACCTTCAAAAGCAAGGCACACCAATCTACTCCAGTTACCACACAACATGATAGGGTTACAAATTGGAGAGACATGCGCTTACGTGCCGGAGGAGGTTGAGTTGTTGGTGTCGGATGCGGGATCTCTGGCCGCGGCAGAGAGGAAACAGATGTAGAACATCATAGCTATCGCTACTCCTAGCGAGTCCATCACTGTGTGCTTGCCTGCATTATAGATTCACAAGATTTGGATCGGAAAGGGTTGGTGCGGTCCTCTTGTTTGCCACCACGGCGATGGGCTCGCTGTGGAGTGAGCGCTCCAGAGCAGGTAGAGAAGGAACAAGAGAGAGAAAAACTAACATAGTTCAACATGAAGTGAACCTGCTTGTAGTCATCTCTACTACTTATAGCAATGTGGGAGACGAACAAGCTTTTCAATGTGTATATGGGCATAGCGAGTTGGTGAAACCAATTGCAGCCATTGTTAATTAAATAACAATAATAAGTATTAGGTATCAAAAGTCAGGTTATTATTAAAAAAAACTTAGATCTATTCTGTCCATAACCAAGTACTCCTCTATTGTAAAATACAATACAATTTCTGAAGAAACATATCCACACTTCCTTTTTTAATTTGTCAATTATTACTGCTGTGGTCCAGCCACTGAAAATAAATAATGAAATAGTAAAGAATATCATTGGCAGGGTTTACTTTGCTCATGCTATAGTATTTTTAAAGTGAGGACATTCAATGTTCACGTTAAACATAGGTCATGACACAGTCCTTACAATGTATCTAAGTACCAATAAAATTTCATGCTACAAGCAGTAAGGAATAGTACATGTTCAGGCTTTAGAACGTCACTCTATAAAATTTCATGCACAATGGAAATGCTTTCGCAAGAATCCTGAAATCAAAACCAAAAACGAATTCTTCATCAGGTGTAGCACGATCAAATGTATCTAAGTAACAATTTTTTTTGTCTCAAATGTAATATACTCTAGAGAAATATCACTAAAGAATAGTGAAAATTTTGCGCTTTGGATCAAGTACCCGAAGTTCCTTTATGTTTCTCTTCAAGTATGATCTGATTTTCTCCTAGAGAACCAATCAATAGAAGAACCACTTCTACGAATCACGAATTTCTTGAACCGGGAAGTCGACTTAATCATAGTCTGAAAACTGAGCTTCCCAATTATCTTGAGCCTGTAATCTACAGAAAACAAGTAAATATAAGAAATGAACAAAACACACAAACTCACATATTTGTAATTTAGAACAAATTGGTGTAATATGATATCTATCCTCCAGTGATGTACATATAAGTTCATGAGTGAAAAATTATATCTTGTATTTAACTGTTGACGTGTGTAACCTACAGTAGTTCCATTCTGTTCTTATTTTTAACACAATCACACAAACAGTGTGGGAAAAACAGATTTGTTGCGCTTACTTCACACTGATTTAACAAAAAATTAGGAGTAATACATCAATTATCGGTGATGGTGTTCTTTCCAACTTGTTATGAGCACACAGTGTATTTATTTGTGTCCTATGCTCTCTGCATGCAAATTTGACCTTTTTATTATCAAATAAATGAGTAAACTCCGGTGGGGAAGATTTCACGCAGAGTTTTCTTGGTTCGTGACCATAAACCTCAAGAATTGGAGAAAGAGGAACCAGGTTTCGTGAGCGTCACTCCTAGTAGTATGGGGATACGCAGATATTCCTTTTGAAGATATTTTTTCACTAATGCCACTTTGACAAAATCAGTCGTTTACGTCCGCTTCAATAGTTTTCATTGTTTTCTAAGGACTGTTGAGGTCTCGCCCAAGCTCCAACCATCGGGAGATTTAATGCTTTCTTTGTTTTGTGTGGCAGTAGGAGCCGGATAGGACTCAATGTTTAGTTGATCAGTTAGCTAATTTTGAGTGCTAGCTATAGCAAAAAATAGAAGTCCATTATGGAGGTCGTATTTACTGTTGTCTAGATGTCACGTGTAAGGTAGCAAAAAATTTCATGCTCTTCTATGTATACCGTGAATCAATATCTATAAAGAAAGATAAGAAATTTAAAGACAGCAGAAAACCATTGGCATCTGCTACTTCTGAAAGAAAAAAAGGTGCCAATGAATATTGAAAACAATGGCTTCATTCTTATATTTTGTGATCCCTTTAGACTTGTAACGGGATAACGAAAGAATTATATGGACACATAAATGAAACAATTGCCCAAAATTCATCAAGAAAAAACATGTTGAACGAAGTGACAACATGTGTGGTTTCTATTCATGCTTCGATTGTGGTATCTTTGTAGAAATTCTTATTCTGTCAAGACTTGCAGTTAAGTTAGGAATCTTGAGTAGCGACAAGGAGACTGTTCAACAGGAGCACATTGCGCCGATGCTTGATATGCATGCTTCATCAAGTCGACCGCTCCCCAATAACAGCCAGTAAGATCTCTAGCCCTTTGTTAGTTCACTTGTGTGTCCTTACTTAGACTAAGTTGTCAAACATATTGGTTGTGTGGCTTCTATTCATATAGCAAAAAAATACCAATTCTCTTTTTTCCTCATTGGCACATTGTTTAAATTTTAGCAAATCAAAGAAACTCTAGAACAAATAGGAAGCCTAGCTACCTACGGATCAAAAGGGAAAGAGAGAGAGGGCATCCGAGTGTTATAGGCACCTTGATACAAATGGCAGTCCAATCAAGCTAGGACCATACAGAGGTTGCAGAATAGATAATCCGTTTAGAAGTTTCATGAGTTTTATCTGCCAGATCAATACTATGTGTCCATGGTATCATTAAGCAAGCACACACCATATGCATCGAGAAAAAACACCTGGCCATAAAGCAAACAACCTAGATTGTCAATATATCCAGAAGAAAATTTTACATACGTTAATAAATACCCGAAGCTATCTACGTCCTGAACATATCTTTCTTTCCATTATGTTTATGTCTAGTGCTTAGGCTTTACCAAGGACTGGTAGGATGCAGCTAAAGCATCAGCAAACATTGCAACAATTCCTATTGGAAGTTAATAGTGGCATGCTACAAGCCCCACTTCTACCACTCCGAAGTCTTAAGTTATATGATGTCCTTTTATGGGACTAACTGATCTAACTTCAATTGAACCCAACATCCTAATGCAAATTGGATTAGCTTGTTTACTGAAGGGAACTGTAAGCGACCAATCTTCCTACTCTAAATTGGGAACTACTAACTTTCCAATCTGCCAACTCTAAATTAGGAACCACTACTGAATTTTTTATAATTGCACTTACTGAAATTCACATGATTATACATTGGTTGTCTGCAGATTGACTGATTCAATTGCTTCTTAGTCCCTGAAGTGCTACTATTCAGGACATATTGCTTTGCAATCAATGTCAATCAATATCAAAGAAGTGGTGAAAGTAGGATTGTTTTAGATTCAGGTTGCTCAAGAAGAAAAAACAGTACATGCAAGATCGTATTGACAGCGGAGAGCATAGGTAGACAAGAGAAAACCTTGGTTGGAGTAGGTGGAGCACATGCGGCCGTAGTTTCGGCGAGACGTCAGGAAGATTTTGGTGGTATTGACAGTGAGACGGTGAGATCTCTCTTCTGACGTGATTGAGCAAGGTGTCCTGGTCGAGAGAGCCAGAGTTATTGCCTCCCTCCCTTATTGTCCCCTCCAGCCCTCCCCAACCTGATGAAATCCCATGGCGATCTCAGTCCCACGCATCGGTGCAGCGGCGACGCCCGTCAATTTGGCCACCCGCGGCCGTCGATCTGGCCCCCAAAGTCAGGCGGCAACGCCGATGAGCCCGATAGAAACCAATGCGGCGTCTACGCCCGTGCCGCCACCGGGCGCCCATGACTTCGAGGAGCATCCTGAGATTGTTGCAGGAGGCATCGCCCGCCTTGCCAGCCAGCAGAGACGGCTTCCTGACCTCCTCCCCATCTGTGGCTCCTCGCCTCGCTCCCTGCGGGAGACCCCAGCATCGGCAGGGCACGTTAGCGGCTTTGGATTTGGCTTTGGCTTTAGGGATGTGACGGAAGGGGCGTGGGACGGTGGGATGGCACGGTGAGCCTGGGTGGAGAGAGCTTCAGAGATAGGTGGGGGACTGCGGGTGCGATCAGGGAGGAGAGCGAGGCGGCAGGGAACGAGATCATGGGTGAGGGAGGCGGGGCCGTGGGGGAGACCGGAGAACGTGGCTAGGCAACTTGTGTGTAGTCTATACGCGATGAGGAAGGGATCTCTGCGGTGGCAGTACTTGTAAGTTTTTTCAAGTTGAGAGGCAGGTTTAGAACGACGTACCACCATCTTGTCCTCTTTCCCTTTAATGAATAGTAAAGATATATCCATATCTAGACAAAGTTGAGAACACTAATATGTACCGAAGATAGTATAAAACATAGTTGTTACTTAAAAAATCGCGTCAACTTTGGTTAGTTAGGTTATTATCGAAACCAAACCGAATTTGTTTGGTTATTACCGAAACCGAATCGTATTTTTTATACAAAATCGTATTTACCGAGGTATTAAAATCGTATTTAGCAAAAAACCGTATAAACCGAACCGATTTAACCAAATTAAGGATTAAGATACTAGCGTAAAAGGTTCCGACGATCACAAGAAAGTCATCTTTGAATGTGTGGGAGTCAGTATGGGTCTCCAGATCCCGCTTCTGATTATTGATCTGAGAGGGGTCTCGATCATGTCCGCATTATTCGTGAACCGTAGGGTGGCACACTTAAGAGACACCGACATCCAACTGGAGCACAAGTTTCATGCTGAAAGAATGAACAAGCGCAGGAATTTATTTCACTAGATACCGAAACAGATTTTCGGGTGAAATTGCATAAAGTGGTTATACATGTGAAATAGAATTCTAGCAAGGGGTTATTTGTGAATGTTTGTCATTAAAGTAATTGACAAAATTTTGAATAAAATAAAAGAGTTTTATTTAATAAGAGTTTGCATTAAATTTGGTGGAAATTTAATGGGAATTTGAGTGGGTTTTTGAGTGGAGGGAATTGAAAGGCATTTGAGTGAGTGGAGTGTCCACCCACATGAATATGGAAGAGGTGGGGGCAGCCCCATGGCTGGGCGCATGGCCCCTTGGGTGCCTCCCTCTCCCTATAAAAGGAGCCCCCCTCCCTCTCTCTCACTCACACCTCCTCGTGAAGGATCTCTCTCCCCCTCTAGTATTTATCCCACATGGTCTCGGACTAGCGAGATACATGTTTCCGGTGGCTTTTCGGCAAGAAAGAGTTGTGCTTCCGCTGCATCGCTGGAGCGAGGAGGCGGAGGTTGCTCGGTGCCTCGAACGTGTGTGCGAGCACGGATGCCCTGCTGTTTTGCGGTGCTAGGACTTCCTCTCGATCTTGAGATCGGCAATAGATCGTCTACATCAACCACGAGTTTGGACTTGTTAAGCTTTGTCGGTCTTCAAGGGTATGTTCTCTATGGATATACATCCGCCCGTTGTTTGTATCTAGTAGATAGATATTGGTACATAGTTGTTCCCATCGTAGAATTTTTTTGTTTTCTATGCTGCGAACCCTACAAATTGTCCATCATAAAGCGGCGCGAGCAGTGCACTGGAAACAGCGAAGAAATGTGGAAATCGTACCGTGGCGTCGGCGGCCGGCATTCCGCCAAACAGAATTACTAGCATCGGCATGTTCGCGGCAGAGATGGCCCGCCGCTTTGTCGATGCCTCCGGGGTTGCGTCCGCGGTGGTTGGAGTGCGGTTCAGGTCGATGGCGGACTCTCCCGCCTCCGACAACACCGCGCGGGGATGGTTGAACCGGGACAGCTGGTGGCCTCCAAACGAGGGCGTGCGTGGTCCTGTCGCCCTAGGCTGAGCTGGTGGCTGGCCTATAGGCGTGGTAGTGACGGAGTTGGTAGAGTACGTGCCGGCGTGGACAGGCCAGGAAGAGAGACGGCGCCGGCGAAAATGGTGTCGCACCTCCTGCTTGATCAAGTTGACGACGTGCTTGGCGGCGTTAACTGCCACCTCGTTGGCGTCGACCCTGTTCTTGCTGACGAGGAGGCGCTCCTGCTCGTCCCGACGCTCCGTCTCAAGCCTAGCAGCGGTGCGTCGATCTATCGCCGCCACCTGCCAGCCCTTGCGCTTCTCCGACTCGAGCTTCCGCTCCTGCGGCGTCTGGTCCTTTGTGTGCACAGAGGCTGAAAGTACACACTGTTCTGAGTCTGCAAGTGGTTGTTCTCACAGTGTTCTTCCTCCTCCAGATCAACTAAAAAGTGGCTAGGATATGACTAGCATACGTCTTCTCCTTTCCCTTTTTAGTCTTGACAGGAGACAACACAATGGCATACTTACTCTTATCTATCATCACTGTTAACACTAGTTTCCTTGACTTATCACACAATGGCATACTTACTCTTATCATGCAATCGCTACCCTTTAATTTTCACATAATACATTAAATCACATAGAGCTAATCCTTCCTACTCCATCAGTCCCAACAAATTTAAAAATATAATACCAATCCGGCGCATGGTTGTTGACACAAATTTGACACCATTGATGTACAGTTTCCACATCTCTGAATGTTGCCTAAAGTCAAGTAAAAGCAATTGTTCAGCCCACACTACTTGTTTACTTACCTAAATTCGACAGACAAATCGTAGATCGAAAAATTTCCCAAATTCAGAAAAGGTGAAAGGAAATTGTTCTGACCGTAGTCCAAGAGGTAGTGGCTGAGCAGGTCGGTGCTGCATTGGCTCCCCTAGCCAGCTGCGAGGATCCTTCCTCCCGCGCACCCTCCAGCTCTGGCTCTGACGAGATGTCCATCGACTCGCGATCGTCGTCACTGTCCAAATTAATTCCGCGCATGTTGAACACTCCGACCGTTGTCATGCCCGTTCGGCGAGCCGCCGCCTCCTCTAGTCGCCATGGGAGTTGTGGGATTGTAACTGATGAAAGGTAGTGATGTGTGTACTGGAACAGACCCGCTGCTCCAAACATGCCCTAACGGTCGTCTGATATGTCCGTCCACGCCCCTACCACGTGCGCACTGACAACGGGTCCCACCTGCGAGAAACATGGTTAGACCGCTAACCATGAGAGATCAGTGCTCCGCATCATGACCCCAATAGCGGTATTTATGTGTTGAAAAAACCCAAAGATTGTGGTTTTATGTCATCTCGTGTTCAATTGTGGTAGTTTTTTTTGTCATTTTCTCATTTTGAGGATACGGTTAGTTGTAGGTTTCTCAAAATTTTACTTCTCTAACCCCGCCCCCATTTATTATTGGGGATCGGTTAGAGATGTCCTTAGCTGGTAAAATGTTGGCCTTCTAAGACATTCGTCTAGGATCACACTTTCTTTGTTGTGGAATGCGAGTTGTGAGGTCCTTCTCATGCATGTGCATGTAAACTTTTGTTACGGTTTTGACCATTCCTGGTGTCGGTGGTATCTTATCCTAGTCTTCTGAAAGCACGGCGGTTAGAGATGCTAATGCTTGGGTGGTGTGTGCAATGTTTGCACGGCGGTGGGCAGGTCGTGTATTAAGAAATCCGTTCCATGTCGCTGGATCCGATACGCTGGTATCGCTCGTGCCTCCTAGTCGCTGTTCGGTGCCGAAGCCGATTTGTTTACGGGCACGGGCATTACTCTACTGCTCTGCTCGCTTCGCTTGGATAGATAGATTTATGTCCAGCGCATCGTGTACGGGAGTGACTGATCTGGGGTGATGGCTGAGTGTATCTAATCTATCTTTGTCTTGTGATACCTGAGGCTGACTAGGGTGTTTGTCTCTTGCCGAACGCCCTCCTGGCCAGCGCCCGCACGCGACAGACAGACAGACAGACAGACAGAGGCCCTCGTACGTACGTCGCCTTGCGCTAAGCTGGCAACCAAAACACTCGAACGGCCGTGTCACAAGACACAATTGGCAGCACAGCGCGCAACAAAACTCACGTCTAATAAGAACCACATCCGTCTCGTATCGTCGTACTACCACCTACTGTGCCCCCACGCCGTTTCGTGTGTGGTCTGGCGACGGGGGGTGGAGGCCGGGATAAGGTTCCGTCCTGATGAGGCGATGAGAAGGTAGCCGGGCTGTGCGCGGGGGCTATTTGGACGGTAGCCGGAGGCGACGTGTACGTGGAACGAATACACGACGGCGGTGCTGAGCTGAGGTGGTGCCGCTATCCATCATCCTACCCATGGCCATGGGTATCTGACCCCCGGTGCGCGCCGCTCATCTATTCTAGGACCGGCCGATCGTAACGTGGACGCGTACCGTGCACGGCGCTGCTTTCCGCTGCCACCATCTACGTGCGCCCGGCCTTCTTCTCCTTCTTCTCACCTAGTAGCAGTTTTCGTTCGTGCTGGCAGCGTCGTGTCGCGGCTCGCGGGGGCACGCGTACGTGGCTCCGGATCTAGCTAGTGCGAGTGCGTACGTACGTGCGCGGCAGCACCTGGGAAAAGTGAATGCGGCGACAAGACGGACTGACCCTGGTTTTCGGTTGGGCTCGATCGGGTGGATCCATCCATCGATGGGAACCTTTTAGGTCGGCACTGTTGCCGTAGGGCGCAGCAGAATCGCTGTGCAGATCGATGAACACGAGCGCACGCGCTCTGGGGCGGCTCGTGCACGCCACCACCACCACCACCAGCAGCAGCAGCTGGTGTGTAGTACTACATACATGTGGGGGCGCCGCTGGTTAACCGTGGACGAGTACGTGTGAACCTACTTCCGTGGCCGCCATTTCGACCAACGGAATTTGTCTGCTCGCGCGTCGGCCGCCGCTAAGCTCATGCCGTCACGCCGCGCGCTCGGCTCGCGGCCGACTCTCTCTCTCTCTCTCTCTCTCTCTCTCTCTCTCTCTCTCTCTCTCTCTCTCTCTCTCTCTCTCTCTCTCTCTCTCTCTCTCTCTCTCTCTCTAGCTAGCTAGCTAGGTTAGGGCACACGACCCCACAGCGCATCGTAATGTTCCTTTTGAGCGCGTTAATTGTAGAACTAACGCACCAGTGGAACCAACAGACACGGAGCAGGACAACCTGTCAATTCTACGTCCGACTTGCTATGCTAAAGCTATCTAGCCAGGCTACCTGATCGTCGACCGATTGGTATATATATTAGTTGTCCTTCTCATTCCCCAAGTGGCCTGAATTTCCTGGCAAAGAAAAAAACACGTCACGTCACCACGTGCCAGCTCAATAATACTCGTACGTGCTCCTCCCCCACGATCCCCTGCCGCCGCCGCAGCCGGGCTACTACTACTCGTCAACACTCGCTACGCACCACTCGACGATGGATGGCAAGCCTGCCACGGACAAAAACCCAAAGCAGTGCAGTGGCGGCCGGCAGAGCGCATGGACGTCGCGTGCTGGAGCAAGAGTGATTGCAGTTGCTTCTGTTTACGGCCGATGGCGACCCGAGCCAAGAGCCGCGGAAACAACCAGGGCGCGTGCACGGCCGATCGATCAATGACATGGCTCGCACTTATTACGGATTTTAATGCGATTAATTACGCTATAATGTTATGCTGCTGATCAGAGGTTATTGAATCCGGATCCGACCATCCAAGGTTTGACGCGATCGTTCCACGAACGGCTGGTGTCGCCGTCGCACTAGACAGGCCCTTCCCCAGCGACATCCCGTCCCGAGTCGAGATCTCGGGCCGGCGCTACTGCCACTCCAAGTTACCAGCATTGCTTTGCACGACATGCCCATCTTGTCGCTAGTACAACAGCAACCGATCGACAGCGAGGTCGATACTCAAAAACCAGAGGATGAATGAACTTGTTGTGCCGGTCGATACCGTCAACGTGTTGTACATCTAGGAAAATGCAGGCAGGAAGCTCCACTGCCCATGGTAATCGCATATATATGGACATGCGTACAGACAGAGGAGACAGTGTAGAAGCAGATCCAGCTTGGCCAGCCACAATGCATGGCTACCCATCTTCCCATTTCTGCTCGCACGTCAATCTCAGGTACTACTAGAATCGGAGGCAATTTTTTCGACCGCCTCTAATCATCGTGGCCGGGGAAGGTGGAGTTCCGAACCGCAGCAGCTTCGTCCTCGAGCTTTGGGTGCTGCTTGGCGACATCACAGGCTCGTTCATGGGCTCTCCTCTCTGCTGGCCGGCCATGGTGGCGTAAGGCACAGGGAGGTTCTCAGCGAGGCTGACGGTGACGTTATCCGGCGGGGGCTTTGTTCGGTTAAGGCGTTGTGGTGCGGCGCTTTCCGCTCAGCTCCGATGTGCCTCAGTGTGTTTCCATGGTGGAAGGCTCTGAAGTTTTCTCTGCAGCTGAAGGCCTTGAAGAATAAGCGCCTTTTTTGCTTTGCCGAAGGTAGCAGAAATGGAGTTGTGGTGGTGCTCCTGGCCGGCCGTGGAGGTGAGGAGGAGCGACGCCATGTCCTTCTGGTGGTGCTTGCCGTTTCCCCCTTGGCCGGCCGTGGAGGCGAGGGAGGGGTAAGCAGCGACACACTGGAGCTTGCTTCGGCTGAGCGGTTGGGGCTTTGGATTCTTCTCCGGGCCGTTCTTGTAGCTTTCCATAGCAGTGTCCCATCCACTTGTCATCATTTCTCTGTGTGAAACTTTCATCTTCATCTTAACCTGAAATTTCTCGTTGTTGTGCATGTGCTCAACCTTAACATAAATTGGTTCATAAAGGAGATTGTTTAGGTAATTATATTCCTACGTGTGAACTCAACTCCAAATTCATGTGGAAATACAAAGATTTGAACAATTAGGATCCTTGCAATTAAGTTACTATCACAAGCTGGGCATAATTAAGTAAAGTGTCTCATCATTTTGCATTTCTTTTCCATGACAGGGGACTTGGTGATCCTGTAGGCATAGTACCCGATCGCTATGGAAATACAAAGATTTGAAAAATTAGCACATTTGCAATTAAGTTACTATCACAAGTTGTGCATGACTAAGTAATATCATCTCACCATTTTGCATTTCTTTCCATGATAGATGACTTGGTGATCATGTAGACATAGTACCCAATCCTTGGTGGTTTAAAATGACACCATTCTTCAAGAAATCCCACTTGATATTTTGCCTGATACATGTCATTTCTAAACATGCATTGCTTACCAAAATCATAATGCCCTTATATTTAAGTCCTGATACAACACACATTCAACACACATTCTGAAAAAATAACAGTATTTTACTACTACATTACTCTATTAAAGAGTTTAAATTATGTTTTATCATCATACCTATTAACACCTATTAACAGAAGATACCTGCAACCAACACATTCCAGCTCTTCGTTCCACCGCCATCCTATTTGTTTTGACCTAAAACCTTCAACAAAAAGGGTCCCGGACCGACGCAATCTCCAAACATACCGAGACGGATATAAAAAACATATAAACATAGAGTGCGTAGTCCAACGCTAGCGAGGATCGGAGGGGGAACCCGTGCCAGAATCACCTCTGGTTGGCTCAACCCCTTCCGTCGTGGTCATCATCAACATCTACAATAGCACCCTCTTCATATCCCTACTGTAAAATCTTGACAAACATGATGTGTGATGCAATTTATTATTTTCCCATGATCTATTGTGTCTATATGTCTATGTTTTTGAGTAGTGATCTATTTACGGAAGTATACCACCAACTATGAGAGTACATTCTCTGGAGAGACGATGATATGGAACAGATCGAGAAGATCATTTACTATGAGACAGGATAATGTTGTTAATAGTAATATCACCAGACCCTTATATTTCGTATGAATCCTCAAGACCATCAGAATATCAAGCACCCTCATACCATAAGGTTTGTCCTTGGTCTTGTCTCGACACCTTATTGCAAAGGTGGTAATAACGGATTTTCTGAGATAAGCACAAAAGTATGATTGGGGACTTGGATAGTTCAATAAGTGCGATCTCGCTTATCCTCATGATGGAGATATATTCTCTAGGCCCACTCGATATTACGATGTCAGCCAACCGTCTGTGTAGACATAGTTATGATGAGATCATAAAGGACATCGAAATATAGATACGAGTTAAAGAAAGTGAAATAATAATGAGGATAAGTAGTTTAGTGATCAATAATTGATTCATGAGGATACCAATATCTTGCCTCGGATTATAATACGATTGCCGCGAAGCAGAAGGATCAGTAAATGTATAACGAGCGGGTTAACTCGATGTGATCTTCGCGTAGTGAAGTGGAAACCATCATGGGTGTTCTGGCTCCGCGATTGGTTATTGATCTGATAGTCTTCAGGGTCATATCCACTTACTACCCAACCCAATTGGATCACATACTTAAGGTCTTACGATCAATTTGTGCTTATCACCTACATGGTAGGTAGCAGAGAGACGTACGGAATGGTTTATGTACATACCAGAATAGTTCTTGGATTTATTGAGACACCTCGGAGAGGAATCAAAATTATTTTGGTTACATGACCTAATTCGGTAAAGTTGTTCCGAAATCTTCGGTGGTGATTCCAAGGGTTCATCATAATCATCCCGAGAGGGTGGTTTTGTCGAAGAGATTTCAAAAAGGTTTTGTAATATACATAGGATTGAGGTACCAAGAGCATCTGAGAGATATCAGAATCGATACGGAGTGTCATCAGGGGTTTTGGTGGTCGAAGTGGATAAGAGGAGGCGGGGACACCTATGGTCGGCTCCCAGCCCTCCCAGGGGCGCATGGGACAAGGGGTGCCACCTTTACTTTTCTATTATGGTGCATTGCATAAAAGAGGAAGGAATCCAATCACATCTTTATTTATGGAAAGTATCAATCATATTTTCTAAACTAGGAATGTTCCGATATTACTTGATTGTCAAGATTGTAATATCTCCTAAACCACGAAGGGATGGTCTCTTATTATGGGGAGATCAGATACTTTCCATATGGGGGAGGCGCCATCAAGGCACCTCCTGAGCCGACGGCCCTACGAGGGATCCTAGGGCACGACACCGCTTCCTCTCCTCCTATATAAACCCCCAAGGGATCTCCTCCAAAGACACACCTCAACTCCTCTCTCTCTCTCTCTCTCTCTCTCTCTCTATCTATCTCTCTCGTGCTACACCGTAGTAGTATTTTACGGAAGACTGCGGGACAAGCACTTAGCGTAGAGATCTGCACGATGGAACACTGATGGGTCGGATGACTGTACGTGTGCAATCCACGGTGGGATCATCCGTTCGTTCATTGCATCGAGTGGAAATTCTCCTCATGATTGAGATGGGTACTCCTAGCTGTGGGGATCGACTTGTTCTTCATCAATATCTACATCGACTGATGTCCTCTTTCGCATCAATGTAGGTATGAGATCTCGATTTAATCTTGCTAGTGTCTAAATGGTTAGATCTTTGATGTTCGTGTAGGGAATTTTTTTTGTTTTGCATGAGCGAATTCCAATAAGGCGATGGCAGGAAGAATGTCGCAAACGGAGTTTCGACAATGAAGATTGTATGGGTGGCGCGGCCAGGAGTGTGGTTACGGACAAGCCCCGCCCGTACCATGTGGCGGCCGCTTCGCCTCGTCAAATACTCTCATGACGCGAAGACGGACCTGAGACCCGACATTCGGAGACACTAGAACATGGGCTCAAATGGGCCTCATGCCACCCCTTCGGTAGTCCAAGCACTCTAGTGCCTTGTCTTGACGAAAACTGACCCTTGAAAAATCCCATGTCCATTTAACTTCATTAAGGTCCCTAAAAGTTAAAAGTACGCAAAACAACATTTTTTTGTCCTGCATAGTTATAATCCAAACAAAGGGGGTCATTGGTAAATCCCCCAAACATCAATGTAAAATATGAATATAATATTGTATAAGATGAAAATATGTTGGAATATGTGACAACAAAGTACAAATTCGTGTATACATTATACATGCATCAACACCCGAGTAAGTATTTTGTGTTCACGATTCCGTTTTTCCACTTGGACTTCGTTGCAAAAACGCCTTGTACATTTCTCCAACTGGACTCCTTTCTGATGGATCACAACTCGGTCGCTCCGCCTATTCGTTGCTCTGCCTCTCCGTGTCTCTGACGTCGCAGCTACTGGAGACGACGCTGCAACCAGAGCCTCTCCGTTGTCCCCTCACCGATAGGTCTCCTTCTCTCCCCTTGTATCCACAATCCAAGTCCGCTATATTTAGATATCCGGATACTCTAGGATTAGGGTACAAATTAGTTATCTTTGATTTGGTACTTATTTGGTTTGTTCATCTTTTCTATGCCATAATGAATGCCACCGACGCAACCTTAGTCAGGTCACCGATGGAGGATATCGAATAAAAGATAATTTGTCTTAAAATTTATAAACGTCCACTTATTTGCGAACGGAGGAAGTAGTTCGTATCGGCATGGGGTGTTCGTAGCTCGATTCGGCGGCTGGCGCAACGGATTTTTCAGTTCGACCGTCCGTCGTCGGACGTCACTCTCGCGCGCGTTGCGGCTGGCGGGCGGCACACCCTCGATCTGTAGGCTAACAAGATTTCGGCATCCCGTAGGTTTGCATCGAGTATGAGCATGTGTAGAGGTCGTAAAGGTACCAGTGGCCGCAATGGACCACTTATCAATCGGCTCGTAGAAAGGGCACTGCCAAGTTGCTAACCTGTCCGTTTCACATCGAATTTGCTACGCTGGGTAGGGCATCCGGCTCGATGGGAAAAAACAGCTCCGAGCACCACTCGATCAGTTGAGGTTCCGTGATAGCACCACGTCAATATTCTCTCGGTGGTACGGGCCGTTCCCATCTGCCACTCGACTCGATGCGTGTGGATGGCGTACGCACGCCGCGGCCAAAAGGCCCGAACAGTTGACGGCGGCCGGCCGGCAGAGCGCACCGTTGCGTGTTGGAACCCGAGTTATTGTCGGCCGGACATTCAGTACTCTACTAGCATCTTCGTTGAATCTTCTTGCAGAGATATATATATACGGTTTTGCTATTTCTCAGGCGCCTGAGAAATAGTTATTTCTCAGTCGCCTCTTTCACCGTTTGATTTACCTCGCGATTCGTGCTATACATGAGTTGCAACTCGGGTGTAACTGAGAATTTAATGAGTTGCAACTAGGTTGTAACTGAGAACTAGTACAAATCTTAGGAGTTGCAACTAGGTTGCAACTGAGAATTAGCACAAATATTAGGATGACATCAGCGACTTAGACATAACTAATTCTCAGGCGCCTGAGATCTAGGCACTCCCATATATATATCCCTGGCCGCTACCGTGTCCAAGTTCCCGAGCGAGCATAGCTTTGCACGGCGTGTCGTCGTCGCTCGTATCTTCGCTAGTATAGTAATCTTTAATGAACGGCAACTGTCAGAAGCCGTGGTAAACTCGCGCTGGTCGATCGCCACGCTACGGTGCACATGAGTATGAGTTGGCCAAGACAAGAGAGCAAGCTCCCAGCAGGAACAGATCGATCGGGGCCAGGTACGTCGCACGTACGGCTGGCTGGCTAGCGAAACACGGGCCTGCGCGTGGTAAACTCCGCCCTAATTGCCGCAACGTTTTCTTTCTTTCCTGCCGAGCGGCAGCGTCCAGTGGTGGGGGTCGCCGTCACGTGGCCACCTGAGCGGCATCAGCACTGGCGAGGCGACCTGGGGTGGGTCCTGGGCTCAGTCAAAACCTTCTCCGGTCGACCAGATATGCACAGCTACTCCATACTAGTAGAGCCAGTAGCCCGCCAAGTTGGACTAACGGAGGAAATGAGGCACGCAGTATCATATCATTCGGTCGTCCTCAGTGGCACGTACGGTTTGTGGAGCGCGCTGTCATCTGTCATCAAACTCTGATCCTTTCTTTGACTGGCTGCTTAGTTTCATCCCCGTGCTTGGATGGTGCAGCTTTGTGGCGTGGCAAGCGTGGATGTCAACTCGATCGATCGGCGGCGAATGGATCTGCAGATTCGGCCGACACGTCCTTTGCCCTTCCATCACTAGTTGGGGCCACTCAGAGAAAAGAAAACAGGCACCTGATGCTGCCTGGACGGAAAGATGGAATTTTTTCTTTTACCTCCGGCAGTAGTGCGGTGCTAGTGGTGCTCCTGCGCCAGGTGCTAGGTATCAGTATTCAGGTTCGGCGAGCAGCTCTTCAGGTCTCCCCATTTCCTTGCTACCTCGTGCTCATCCACATGTACGCGGATCTTTAAGGCGAACAATGTTGTAAGGTCCTGCCTGTGTGACAACGATGGAAGTAGTATAATAGTATCGAAATACTACTTTCAGAATTCCGATGGGAAACTTTACTTTTAATTTTCCCCGAATGATATGTGCAGCTTTATCTAAAGTTCTATAGATTATTATTTTTCTGAAGTTTTAGACGTAACACTCTCCAAGCTCATGCAATCAACTCAAGTACCTTGAGATCACCACATTAGCACCTGATTTAAGCACCGAAAAGTGGGACTTGCTTTTTTTTTTCCTCCGAGGAACATCCTAAGAGAATCGTGACGGAGCCGGATATCAAAGAAAGCAAACGCGAACACATCGGCAAGGTCATACGGGTGGGTAGATGATTTCTAAGCAACTGGCTTGCAACAATCAGGTGATAAGAGTGTTTCCGAACATAGGAAGGGTAGTTCATCATGCTAGACAAGTCGCCTCCTTAAGTCCTGATGCCCATCCATGAAACAGGCACATAATAAAACATAAAGTGTCCACGACTGCAGTCGAGACAACAACTCGCACAATTAACAGGCCAAATTAACAGACACGACCAAATTCATATGCTATGTGGCAACATAAGATGTCCTGATGCTTAGAAGATCGTCTACATAATAAATGGATCACATATCTTCACCATATCCATACTGCTTAAATACAAAGATTACATAGGGAACTCTCATGCTGCAAAAACAAAGATTACATCTGACTCAATAGATGATTCGCTAACAATTGCAGGCAGACCAACACCAGGTGCAAATTGAGACGATGGATCACCTGCGTTTCCAGAGGGCAACCGCCATTTGGACGACTAAAGACATTACAAAACAACCGACACAATTCACAGTTTCACAGATTAACAAAGAGACATTCAGTAGACGGTAACTGAACACAAAACTCACAAACCAATTTCCTTTCAACAGTTTCAGCAATCTCCGAGATGTTAAAACAAGCCATGGATACATCCATCGATAGATGCAGAAACACGTAGAATACTACGAGATCTAGACGAGGAACACCCCCCCCCCCCCCCCCCCCCCCCCAATCGGATCTAGGTCAACGACGACATGAAACTAGCTAGAGCAACAGAAACCTGAGACAAAAGGGAGGGACTACGAGAGCTAGACGACCTAGCATGGATACCGGTTCCAGGAGGACAAGTCCAGGGAAGGGGGCAATCGCTTGCTACATGGAAGCCGCTGCCGGTCATGTGGTTGACGATGTTGTTGCCAGACCGGAGGACCATAGGAACGGAGATCGTAGGACGGACGGAGGCCGCCGCCGGAACCAGATCGGAGCACGGGAGGTGGACGCCAATAGCGGCCGAGAAACCATAGGGGGAGGAGAGGAGAAGAGGCGCAGGGAAGGGGACTTGCCGGAGAGAAGGGCTCGCCAAAGCCAGAGGAGGTGCCCGTCGGCGGCGTCCCCAGGTCGACGTTCGCGCCGTCGCTCATGTCCGTACTGTCTCCTTCCTCGACGATACACGAGGATGGACTCGTGTGAGAGAATACACGAGCTGGAAGGGGTTTGGCGTGGAATTTTCGAGATGGGCCGGAAAAAAACTGAAAGAAACCAGAGAGGTAAACGGGCTTGCCGGGAACTTTGGGGATTTGCGATTGGGCCGGTAATTTCTCCTCCCATACCGGAAAAATCCTGAGAAGTAAACGAGGCCTAAGTTAAGTTCATTTTTGACATGGATCCTTTGCGGCTTATGTGCCTTTTGATACGGCTGCCTGATATTACTGGATCGTCTATGTATTGTTGTCTCATCCTGCAATGACTAAATCAACGGCACTTATTATAGATCGGTGGGAGTATCATTTTTGCACATGATTTTTTGTTGTTGTTCTACAAAGAAAATCGGTGTGAAATCCACAGGATCTCACCTAAAATTTTAGTATTGTCATTTTCTATTGATATCCGAATGTTATCCCAAAATCTTCATTTTGTAAAGTCCGCAAAGTGTTTTATGCCTGATTTAGTTGGGATTATACGAAAAATGAGTCACCACGAGTTTAACGGGATCACGCGCCAAGACACACCAGTAAATCTAGTCCAGTTCAAGACACATGTACGTACGCGGCAGCAGGTGGAAAATGAATTGGCGAAAAAAAAAAAAGGAAAATGATACTGTTCCCCCGGGGGATCGAACGATCTGATCCCCCGGGTCGCGCCCTTCCGTTGCATTGCACGCTGAGGACTTGTGGTGGGCTGCGGTTTGACTCGTGGTGGGCCTCACTAATCTTATCTCCTCCCAGCTAGCTCTATCCCGTGTTTTCCCCCACGAACTGGCACAGCCATCGCCGCCGCCTGTACCTCCGACGACGCGCCGCCCTCGTCCTGCTTCGCGCCCAGCGGCCGTCCCTCTCAGTTGCGCGCTGGAGGTTACCACGCTGCCCCGTCTCCACCCGCGATCCGCTCCGCCGCACCATGGGACGCTGAGCCATGGGCAGACCCTCCGCCTCCACCCGTCCAGCTGCTCTGCTACGCCGCGCCATGGGCGGACCCGCTGCTCCGCCCTGCCGCGCCATGGGGGCGCTGGCCGCTCCGCCACGCCATGGCGTCGAGGAGGATGCGTGGCTCGTCCGTCGTTCTTGCTGCAGGGACGGACCCTCTGCCTCCACCACTGCAGCTGTCGCCTGCTCCGCCACCTCCCATGGTGTCGCCCATAAATCTGCGCTTCTCTCCAACGTTGGCAGCATTGCTATGTGCGGACGGCGGGGATGCTACACACCGTGACCGAACATGCTACATACGACTTCTGGTGTTGCTACCTATGGTGACAGTCGTTGCTACCCTGCGGTAAGCGGTGGTGCTACCTTCGGCGAGAGGTCCTGCTACACATGGCGACCGGTCCTGCTACATACGGCTTCTGGTGTTGCTACCTGCGGCGAGCGGCGCTGCTACATGGCATTTTTTTCTTACAAGTTTCTGCTCCGGCGATGTCTCCGGCGAAGTCGGCTTTTTGCTACATTAGTATAATTATTTTGCTACATCTGTTTTCTGAGTTTGCTACAATAGCGCAAACTTCTTGCTACGAGGTCTCCGACGAGATCTCCGACGAGTCTAAGACGGAGTCAGTTTTACTACATTAGCACATATTATGCTACATAATCTCCGGCGAGGTCTCCGGTGAAGTCTCCGACGAGATCTGTCTTTTTTATTTGTCTCGTGGACGAACCGTTTTCTGCTACAATGTAGCAAATCGGGACAAAATGTAGCAAAATCAGGGCAAATGTAGCAAAAGCGAGATTTTGAATCTAAAAAAAGGACACGTGGTTGGCTGGGGACCCGGGATGAAAACCACAAATCACCGGGGGACACTGTCCAAAAAAAAAAAAAAGGATGGAAGATCTCTCTATACTGTGTTGTTGGGTGTTGGGTGGATCGGAGGTGCGCCGGACGTCAGCGCGGTCATGGGACGCAACGCAAGACATCACTACAGGATCCTAGGACACGTGGCGCGTGGGTGCGATCGAGCCAGCCGGTCGGCAGCTCGTGCAGGCCGTGGGCGTGTGTGTGGCGTGGTTCGTATCGGCACGGCGTGTGCGCCGTGAAGTGTGAGCCTAGCCGCTAATTTAATACTACGGAGTAGCTCGATTCGGCGGCTGGCGCAACGGATTTTTGTTCCATGGGACGTCACTCCCGCCGTCTCGCGTTACGGCTCGCCGGCGGCGCAAACTTGATCGGGCTAAGAAGATATCGGCATTCCGTAGGTTTTGCATTGAGTATGTCTATGGTAGAGCTAACAAAAGGTAGTACTAGTAGTGGCCGCAACGGACGACTTGTCAACGCGATCGAAGAAAGGGCACGTCAACATGTCCGTTTCACATCGAAATTTGCTAAACTAGGTATGGGAATCCGGATCGACGGAAAATAAAACAGCTCTTTGCTTGTCTCAATTCCACCACTGCATCAGTTGAAGCTTCCGTGAAGGCGCCACGTCACTGTTCTCTCGGTGGCACGATCGGTTCCCGTCGGGCTACTCGTCATCGTCAACACTGGCCACTGGACTCGATGCGTGTGGATCGCCCGCGGCCAAAAGGCGGGAACAGTTAGCGGCGGGCGGCCGGGCGGCAGAGCGCACGTTGCGTGTTGGAAGTAGAGTTATATACGGAAATGCTGGACTTACGAAACTGAGGCTACGGAAGAATCTTACGGACATATGTGGCCCAAACTGATTGGTGCAATTCTTTGACCACCCGTGATTTCCGGCGCGTGATGTCCCTGGCTGATCTCCACGTACTTCCGTAAACTGAGTCCGTAAAAAAATGCCCGTAGATGTAGCATTACTGAGTTATATATTGTCGGCGGGGTCAAGTAGTTCGTTGAATCTTCTTCCCACAGATATATATATATAGAGAGAGAGATTCATATCCCCGGCCGCTAGCTGCTGATCGATGGCGACGCGACCGCACGGCAGATCGAGATCGACCGCTCCATGCATGGCGCAACAGTTACTGCGATCCTGGGAGTTTTAATGCGCAGACACGATCAATTGATCATTGATCGATCAGCTGGTGGAGTGGAGCAAACATTACGCCGCCGCCGCCGCCGCGTCGGACATCGGATTACGGATCCAAGGCGGTTTTGACGCGGCCGTCCGGTGGCCGGCGCGTGTCCCCGTGCCGGTAGACAGTCCCCATCTCCAGCGACATCACGTCAAATTGTAGCCACCACTAATCCAAACCATTATTGGCCTCAGTCAAAACCTTCTCCGGGGAAGTACTCCACACTACAGAGTAGAGCCAGTAGGCAGCCAAGTTGGACCAACGGAGGAGGAATTGAGGCGCGCTTCCACGCATTATTGGCCTATTTTATTTTATTTTATTTATATGAATCAGTCGATCGGCTGAGGTGTCCGGTTTGTGGAGCTCGCAGCTTGCTGTCATCTGTCGTGTCCTCGCCTCATCGATCCTTCATCTTCGTTTGACCTTTGCCAGGCGGAGCAGGTGGCTCAGCCAGCGTGGTATGCTTGCTTTGCCCTCTCACTCCGGGCTCCAGAAAACTACTCCCTCCTACGGTAGTAGGCTCCCTCCGCCTCTCTCCCCTCCGCCTCTGCAAGAGGACGCGGCCTGGCGAAGCTCGCGCCGCCGACGATGGAGGCGGGAGCTCTCTCCCCCGCGTGCCTCGTCGTGAGGGATCTCGGCCAGGCGATCCATGGCGGCGCGGCGGCGTATGGCGGCGCAGGGAGGTTCGGTCGGTGCGGAGGGCATGGCGCAGACTGGCGCGTGCGGTGGCTGCTCGTTGGCCCCTAGTTCTGCATGGCGGTTGTGCCCGATCTAGGTCCTGGCGGGCCTGTGCGGGTCTCGGTCGGGGCGCTGTGGTGGCGCAGGGAGCTCCTGCTCCGGCGTCCTGCAGCGGCGTGATCGTTGGCGCTGTTGCCGTGCCGGTGGCGAGGCCATTGCGCTGTGACCTAGGCGGCGTTCCTGCGTCGGGGTGGAGATGGCGGTTCCCCGTGGCGGTGATCTGGTGGTGGAGGCGCTGGAATTGGGGATTCCTTTGAAAGACCTAGATCAGCCCTCTAACCCTGATTGACAGATGGGATCAAGGCGTGGCCATGGTGGGCGCCAGCCGGAGCCGCAAAGTGAGGTCGCGGGGCACGATGTGAGATGGGTTCGATCTGGTCCTCTATGTCCGATCTGATACTCATCTCGGCGCTGCCTTGCCTTCTCTTTTGTTGTTCTGTTCGGGGCCGTGGGGGCCTGCTAGTGTGCTTGAATAATGGTGGTGGTCTTAGGGTTCCTCCCGCGCGAAGAATAAGATCTGCTTGATGTTGGCCCTCGTAGATCTTGGCTGGAGATGCGAGTTTCGGAAGGCTCCGCCGACGAACTCCAATGGGCGTATAATGCCTGGAGATTGATGGATCGGAAGGTATTCGGTCGTGCGTTCCTTGTTTTTCTGGCCGTTTGATTTCAGCGGGAGCGTTGCGAAGCTCTGTTGTTTGTTCCCACCAGGCGCCATTCTTCGAGGCATGGTGAAGTCAGATGCGGAGAATGTCAGGAAAGCGGAAATATGAGGGTAGCGATGGTGATTTTAGTTTTTGTGGCGACAGAGAACTGACTGTGTGATCTGTGACTCGTAGCAGCGACTTTAGGTGCGGGAAGACAACACAGGAGGAGTTCGCAGTCTTACCTTGCAGGGTGAAAATCCAAGGTCTGGCCTTAACTGAATGTGCCTGGCAATGGCCTTGTTGAAGACATTGTTTTGCGAGCGAGGACTTTCTCGAGGGTGAAAAACTATGATCTTTGATCGGGCAACGACGTCGCTTGGGCACTGTCTCCTTCTTGAAGGCGTTGTTATTAGAGTGAAAGACTACTGGTGTTGTTCTCAGGGGCGGAGCCAGGCCCCGGGCAACCAGGGCCATGGCCCGGGGCGTAGCAAATCTTTCGGCCCATTACCTAAATAGGTTTTAGAAGTGGCCCGTGCTTCATCTTACTTCCGGTCCAAAACGGAAGCCCATCAGAGCTGCATTTTCCTCCGTATCGCTAGCAAAAGTGAACGAGAGACTTAGCGCCGCCGCTGGCTTGCTTCTTGCCGCTTGCCGCCTTGCCCTCCCCCGCTCGCTCGCCTTCTCGGGGATCTGTTAATCTGCTGCACTTCTCCGCCGTTAACCGCATGTCTGACACCTGGCTGACCTCCCCAGGCTACTGCCGGTCTGTCATCTGTGGTGGTACTGGTGTGGCATTACAGCCTAAGCTGCCGGTCTGCCGCGCCGTGGCCGTCTGCCGTACGCATGTAGCCAAGAAAAGAGAGGTGATTTCTAGAATTTCGATTATTCCTTGAGAACTGAACCGGGTCAGACATTCAGTGAATAAACATTGTTAAGATTTCATATTTTAGGAGTAGATATGAACGTGTGATCACTAATGATGTGGTCACAGGCTTATATTAAGTTATGAATCAAACCATTGATTTCGTACTATCTTTTGTATCTTTGTATTACTATTCATTTTTTTGTAATTTACCATTGTATTGGATCCTTAAGAATCTAAGTTGAAATTATATATTTACCTCTGCAATTGTACCTAAAAAAAATTGTTGATCATAAATTTTTGTTTGCGTTTATTTTTTGGCCCGGAGCTTGGTCTAATCTTGGCTCCGCCACTGGTTGTTCTGATGGTGTCCGTGTTGTTGCTTCGAGGAATAGTTCTTTGTAGGACTTTTTTCTTTTTTGTAATTCTTTTTTCTTTTTTCTTTTTTCTGGGCCGTGTCCATCCGATGGGCCGCTAGGACATACGTTGTTGCAGAGGTTGGATGTAATTGGTATCCCTGTGATATTAATATATACTCTTTTCCAAAAGAAAAATAGTAGGCCAAGATGCATGCAGGAATTCCTCTGGGTGAAAACATCGGCGATAATGCTGCACGACAGGCATATGTTAGTTATCCCCGTGCTTGGATCGTGCAGCTTTGTGGCGTGGCAAGCGTGGATGTCAACTCGATCGATCGGCGGCGAATGGATCTGCAGATTCGGCCGGGTGATGATGCTTACTGCTTTGCCCTTCCATCAGTGGTTGGTTGGGGTCTCTGACAAAAAAATGGCACCTGATGCTGGACGGAAAGATGGAATATTTTACCTCCGGTAGTGCGGTGCTAGTGGTGCTCTACGCATCCGTATTCCTTATTCAGGTTCGGCGACCAGCTCTTCAGCTCTCCCCATTTCCTTCCTACCTCATGCTCATCCACCTGTAGGCGGATCTTAAGGCGAACAATGCTGTAAGGTCCTGTGACAGCGATGGAAGTATATTAGTATCGAAATACTCCCTCCGTCCTAAAATAAATGTCTTAAATTTGTCAAAAAAATAAAATAAATGAATCTAAACACTATTTAGTACTCTCTTTGACCCATATTAATTGACTTGGATTTTTCAAAATTTAGATGAATCTAGACACTATTTAATATAGGTTCATCCAAAATTTGATAAATCAAAGTCAATTAATATGAGCCGGAGGGAGTATATAGATTTATTTAAAATTTAAAAAAATTAAAACATCTATTCTAGGACGGAGGAAATACTACTTTTAGAATTCCGATGGAAAACTTATTTTTTTCGGAATGATATGTGGAGCTTTTTCTAAAGTTCTCCAGATTTTTTTCTCAAGTTTTAGACGTAACACTCTCCAAGCTCATGCAATCAAGTACCTTGAGATCACCACATTAGCACCTGATTTAAGCACGGAAAAGTGTGACATGTGTTTTTTTTTTTTCTCCAAGGATCGTCATAAGAGAATTGAGAATCGGGACGGAGCCAAGAGACCAAACAAAGCAAATGCAAAGCCGAGGAGCAATGCTGCCAGCGAAGATATGGTTTATAGCCGTGGCCGTGTGTACAATGTAGTGGTTGGGGAAGATGTTCACATAGCCTCTGAATCTATCTATCACTTGTTCGCTTGGATACAGGGCGATCCACGACCCCGATGACATGAAATGATTAGAAGACGGTGTGGCGTGACCTGGGGTTGGAGGAGTACACAATGTAGGTTGTAGATGACCCTAGGTCCGGCGATGTTTGGCCTGCAATGTGCCAGAAAGCTTGAGAGCGACGAGGCACTCGAATATACACGTTGAGAATATAAGTGGACCGTCGCATGGACCGTGCCAAAGACGAATAATGTTGTAAGGTCATGTGACAACGATGGAAGTATAATATCGAAACAGAATTTCGATGGGAAACTTTATTTTTATTTTTTCCTGAATGATATGTGGAACGTTGAGATCACCACATTAGCACCTGATTAAAGCACTGAAATGTGTGACTTATGTTTTTTTTCCCGAGGATCATCGTTAGAGAATTGGGACGAAGCCCGTGACCAAAGAAAGCTAATGCGAAGCCAAGAAGCAATGCCCCCAGGCAAGACATGGTATATAGCCGTGGCCGTGTGTACAATGTAGTGGTTGGGGAAGATGATAGCATAGCTTCTGAAACTTTCAGAAGTGGCCTTGGATATATATATAGGGTGATTTGCGATGCTGACGATATGAAATGATTGGAAGACGGCGTGGCGTGACTTGGTCAATAGTAAGACAATCGATGTTGGAGGAGTACACAATGTAGGTTGTAGATGACCCTGGGTCCGGTGACGTGCCACAAAGCATGAGAGCGACGAGACACTCGAATATACATGTGAAGAATATAAGTGGACCATCGCATGGATAAGGTTCAAGAGAGTAGAAGAAAGAGTATAGTTGGACGAGAAAGACGAAGAGACCGGAGACCTTCCCCAGTCAAGTTTGAAGCGAGCATCGATATATTGTCTTCAAACCTAAGATTCAAATCTACCCAAGATACTCCCTCCGGTCCGAATTAATTGACTCAAATTTGTCTAAATTTGAATGTATCTAGATATGTTTTAGTAATAGATACATCCGAATATAGACAAACTTGAGTCAATTAATTTGGATCGAAGGAAATAGTATTTTTCCGCAAATGACAGTATGCCAATGCCATCCCACGGAGCACAACAACAGGGTTTGATATGCTATTTGTAAAAAAAACTTATCTTAGTCGTGCGGGTATTTTGTCATTGTACTTTTTCCGCATTGTATGAGAGATCATTCATATATATTTATTTTTATCGAATATATCTGTAAGTGATACTAAGCCATAAGATTTTTTGTTGTTGCAAAATTAATATAAATGCTGGTCGAGATTAGCAAAAGATTGACATTTCAAAACCGAAGACGATTCCCAGGCAATTGCAATACATTTCTAATTCAGTTTTGCATTGTTCATGCGACATGGTCAGACAGCTCGTCATGCTACAGAATCCTGTGACGAAACGGCGCTGAATTCAGTTCATCAGAGAACAACATACGTGGCCCAATCAGATCGCAGCGAACACGTGGCCCAGCATCGGTCTCGTCCATCGATCTTTGAATCGGACGGCTCCCCGAGCGCGTGTTCGTGGCTCCATCGGCCCCGAAGTAAAACTACTTTCTGTTTGAAAAAAATAAAACTGGTAGAGTAGAGAAAAAGGAAAAGAACCCGAGCGATGCACTCCTGGACGCACCGGCTGCTGGCCGCGGCGACGACGGCCGCCCTCCTCCTCATCGCCACCTGCGCCGCCGCCTCCGCGCTCGACGCCTTCCACGTCCACTCCGTCGAAGCCCAAGCCCATGTACGGCGTCTCTTCTTCGTCTTCGCGTTTCTCTAGTGCATTCTGCAGTTGAATTGGGAAATTTCAACCTGTTGCGATGCGTAATGTTGATCTGCGATTTATCGTAGTACTTTGCCAGCGATGTTGAATTTCTCAGCTAGCTGAAATAAATTATAGGGTTTAGAGTTCTGCGCTGAATCCAGGTGAAGTGGTGGTGGGATGTGAGTGGTTCTAGGATCCTGGGTGGATCTACTGACCAGTCGAGATGCAGTTATTTGCAAGATAGTGTCGTTGTTGGATAAATCAAGTATTTAGACACCAGTGCGTCGATCTAATGTTTAATACGCTGTGAAGTTTGTTTTAGTTTGTACAATTTTGGTAATGGTAAAAGTTTGTTCATTTATCGGTGTATGCTGAACAACAACAGATATCTTACAGGGAAACTTTCTTATTGATATTCTTGTTGCTTATAGGTTACGAAGATAAACCAATTCCGCAAACAGATTAACGGGAACGACAAGGTTTGCGCATTTACTTTACCTCCTTTTCTCCTGTTTCATAGTCTTTCATTACCCGGTTGACAGGTTGCTGATTAACAGTAGCTAATTCTAAAATAGGAAAATATTCAGTTCTATTTTGTTATAGTCTTGTCTGTTTAGTGACATACATTGGTGGTGTTATGGTTTAGCCCTTCTTTCTCATTAAAGAGAAGATTATATCTGCTTTGGATTAATGATATTTCGGTTATATAGGTGAATCTGTAAGCCATAATAAAGCTATTTGCTTCATCGTGTGCTGTGATAGTTTTCCTTGTTAACAAAAAAGATTTCTTAATTAAATTAACCGTGAATGTGGTTTCTCTTCCTTGATGAAAATAGCATTAGGCTCTGGAACCAAACAAAAAAAATTCTAGCCGAAAACCTTTGCCCTGGCTTAACATACAGCTGTACAGCATGATCTACATAAATGTATTTTTTAGATATCATTTTTCCTTTTTATATCTTGAATGGAATCATCTATATAAATTTAGAAAGTTGATTCACAGCTATTGATCTGCACATTTCTTAGACTGCCTTTATGTTCTACAGATGCTATTACCATCATTCCTGCATCTATTATATGATCTGTACCATGGTACTTCCCGTGAAGAGCCTTTGACAAATGTTTAACTCAAAATGCGACAGGTGACGTTAACTTTCACTGTATCTGCAAACTTGGAGTCGCTATTCACATGGAACACAAAGCAGGTGATATTTCATTTCAGTAGGACGTGCAATGCTGTTATTTAACAATGTTCTGAACATGTAGATGCTCAGTAGATTGAGCACATGTAGGTTTCTCTGGGCCTCATCAATGATGTAATAGATGTATACTTCAGGATGCAAGTGGACAGACCGCTGGCGCGTCCGCTTCAGCCTTGTCATCCGCTAACGCTAAGTGGCGGGATTAGCGGCGCCCGCGTCCGCTAATTAGGTTGCCACTGTGGCCGGCGGACGTAGGCGGACCAGCCGCCGCTGCTATGCAGCTAGCCTTTAAACCGCTGCCGCTGATGCTTTTCACAGCTAGCATTGTAAAAGGCCCTAGTCAAACAAGTACGTAGATAAAACTTGAGCATCGATCCCGTTCCTGGAGTAATTAGTTGTAAGTTAACAGACGCAGAGGCTAGAATCCATTGCTGTTACTGTCATTTCATACCCATCTTTGGCCTAGTTAGCACATGATATCTACAGTAAACATCATTCTAGTAGTGAAAAATTCTGATATTAGAAGCCGATTATCAAATGAGAATATATTTTTTTGACACATTCAACATTTTTTACCTGATGTTTACCTGTTTGAGTTCCGCAAGCTACTTATTTTCTGTCACAGTTTGTATAACTCCCATCTCTAGCACTGCAAGTTGGCAATTTGATTATATGAGAGCATTCATCAATAACCAACTATATATTTCACAACCAAACTAGCTATTTAAGTAGTTTGCAAATTAATGCTGCATTATGAAAATTAACCGGAATATCTATGGACTTTGCCATATGTCAGAGTAAAAATGATGTAGAACATGGTTGTGCATATCCTATATATTCATAGCAGACCATTATATAGATGGCAGGTTACAAAGGCTATCACAGGGCAATTTAGACAACCACAACTAATTTATGGGATCCAACAGCAATAACATGCAGAAGTATATCTAGAGTTTAGACAGTGCATGTGTTGATTTGTGCAATGCAACAGCAACAACATGCAGAAGTAGTGCAGTTAGTGCTAGAGTTTAGTCAGATTGTGCGTTATGACTTTTGGTTTATATCATTAGAACCATAATGAAAAATGCATGAGCTTGCACTTTGCCTGCATTTTATATCATTCATGTGTCTCACAATTCATTCATGTAATATTAGTAACCTTTGGTCGTCCCGGACAGCAGTTTCTTCACGACACGCTCTTCCTTGGTAGAGCACCTGCTAGTCAGTGTAACTTTCTTGATAAATACACATGTTTGGTTTTGCTTAGTTGATAGTATTCACTAGATTAGACTAGGCTACTGGTAGATAGGGCTGTAGCCATTAATTAAGGGCATGCCTTCTGCTGAACTGGAGTCAGTAAAATTGGAACCTATAACTCTGTCAATTTGATAGAAATAGACCCGATGTTGTTCTTTAATATGTTTGAGCCTGATGCATATCAGTACATAAAAGATTCAGAAACTGGCAACAAGCTAGTTATACAGTCAAGTACTGAGCTAGACAAGCAGCCGGAGTAGTCAAATGAATTGGCAGGTTAGGCTCTGTCAAGCTGTCATTCGAGGCCAAACTTCAGACTGCCAGACGAAACCTTGCTAGAAGAATGAACTACCATCAAACCAAAATCACAAATTTATTCAACTCATCTTCTTCAAGAAGTTAGCCCCATCTGAAAGAAGGAATATACAACAACCGATAGAGCATGAGCTTGTAATGAGAGGGAAAGAAGGAACATACCTGCTCCTTGCCCTCTGGATTGATGTGGGTGCCGCTGCCCTGTCCTAACTTGTCTCCTCCGTTGGATTCTAATCCACTTCCTCTGGCGGCTTCTTTCTGCCCTCCACCGCCGCCTGTTCCTCTACTGCCTCCACCACGCCCGACATCTCTCTCCACAGGTGGATGATGGAGAGGGCTCTGAGCCTAGGTGCCGCTGCCGGATACAGGAAGAGGCGCGTCGATGGGGCTTGGCCGGGGAGCCGGGCGGCCAGGCGCTGGCGGCGGCGATCTTTTGGTGCTGCTAGACGTGAGGGTGGGAGACGAACGTGGACCTTGGTGGCTAGGTGGACGTTTTCCGCCAGGCCCGCTTTTTTTCTACGGCCTGTCCGCTTAGCCGTTTGGGCTTTTTGGGTGGCGGGGATGGAACGGACAGACAGACATCCGTGTCCTCGATGTATATCGCAAGTAATGTTTCTCAACTGGAACGTATGCAGTAACTGAGCCAACATTAAATGAAGTAAAATATTATCTTTACATTTTACTTCTACGAAGTGTTACCGATTTCTTTTTCAATACCTGAAGCATACTACAGAATGTACATAACAGGAATATGTCATGTATCTTCAGAAGAAACAAGAAAGGAAATACGCCCTCATAGATTATTTTCTCCGTTAGCAGCCAAGCCAATGACTTGAAGGCACATACATCATGTTACGCAATTTATTATCAATGTGCTCAATTCAGGAGCACAACTTGATTACTGCCTGACGCGACACCATGTATAAAATCCTATTGCCAGGACGGTCTTGACAAGCCACTGAATGTTATTGGCTTATATATTTGACTGTGGATAATACACAGTCCATATCAGTACTACCCTGAATATAATTTTCAGATGACGCTGTTAGATATTAGCTCCAGTTCACATCATGAGTAACTACTAACTTAATTTTCTTACCAGGTCTTTGTCTTCGTGACCGCTGAGTATGAAAACTCTAAGAACTCCCTGAACCAGGTATGCTGGTATTCCTATATTATTCTGGTGAACATATTGTTTCTGCCAGTAGCTGTATCTTTCAGGAACAGATAACTTGCTGTAAGAAACTATTGCTTGGCATACCAAGTATTAGTGATAACTGATAAGTGGGTCAACATTAGGTTACCCTTTACCCTCTTTAGTTCAACAAAACGAACTAACTTCTGTGATGACATCATCATTCTGAAAAGGTTAGTTCATTTCTTGAACTGAACCGGGTAAAGGGTACCCTCCTAACGGTGACCCACTTGCATCTTTACCAAGTATACCTTTTGTCACCCTGGAAGAATGAACTGCTTTGACCTGTGCTGTCATCCTTAACTTAGTGGAACCGTGCCATATAATTTGAAACAGAGTCGGTAGTACATTCCTTCTTTGGTGACAAACTGCAGGAGGACAAAAACTCTGAAAAGATGTCTAGGCTTCTGATCAACACATTAGCCCTTTGCATCTTTGCATTGCCTTTTTTTTTATAACAAACATTGGCTTAGGAGCAGGTCTTTTGCTTAGAAATAGGCTTATTTTTTTTAGCATGCACTTCATTCATCAGTCAGAATATGCGCCTTTTCTTTCGCCAAGAAGTAAAGCATCCGACCAAGTTGTACCCAGAAAGAACGCCAGCTGTTGATCGAATCATGCTTATATTCAGGTTTCGCTATGGGACCGCGTAATACCTGACAAAGAGCACGCGGACGTGCAAGTGGAGGTGAAGAGCAAGTACCCTCTGATCGACCAGGTATAGCTTCAGCGTTTCTTGGCTCATTTCTGTCACATTATTATTACATGTAAAAAAAAAGTGTGACCTGAACTCGTCTTGACTTGACGACGCGATCCAAATTTGGTGTGAGCAGGGGAGCAGCCTGCGGGGGAAGAGAGTCCAGCTTGTCCTCCACTGGCACGTGATGCCGAACGCCGGCAGGATGATGCGGGGCAAGATGCCCCTCTCGGAGTTCAGTCTGCCAGACACCTATACTTCCTGATAAATTTTATGTAGGAGGCTCGTGTTTGCAGTGAACACGAGGAGGCGCTCGTTCGCTGCACCCCGGGATGGGACAGTGTCGGTCGTTCTGAATTTGTTGCCATTTCACAATACGGATATATATATGGCTTATAATTTACCAAAGCGATCGATGATGATTCCATGTTAGCCGTGTGATGTCCCCTGACTGAGCAGTGTGGCTACACTGCCATGTCAAACGGTAACGGCACACCGATTGCCTGTTCCTAAATGAAAATGAGGCAAAGGAAATAGGATTTCATCGTTCGTAGCTCATGTTTCCGTGCTCGGTTTCAGTTTCACGCGCGGCGGTGTGTAAACTGCGTACTGCCATGCATCTACTACTACAAGTTCTGCGTCCTTGTCGGACAGGCCGGCACGCGTGATGGAGCCATGCGCCTATCTGTCGGGATCTTATTGTGGAGATCGCAAGTGGACGGGTAGCGACCACAGGGGAGATCTGCGACAGGCAAGACAGCTTATCCATCCTCCTGACACGCACTTCAGAGATCTCTGATCACCACGCCACGCGCAGGTCGATCGATTTACTAACTAACAGAGAGGAATTCAGGTAAAATCCTCGTATAAAAAAGGGATACGTACTTGCCATTTTCATTGATTGAGATCAGAGGATCACTGAGATCTGACTAGCCAGCAATTTCAGCATCAAAGAATCGTACGAGTACGTACCATTTTCCTCGGCCAAGGCTGCAAGGATTAGGATCCCCGTGGCCAGGACGGCCTGCACAACCAGGAGCACCACCAGCGTGCTAATCCTCTTCATCACTGCTAGCTGAGCTTTCTAAACGGTCTCGTAGAAACGATATCTTGAAGTAGTAGCCGTGTCATGTGACGTCCACAGTGTAGAGAGCAACACCATATATATAGGATTTGATATGGAACTCCTTTCGCTTTTAGGGGGATTGGGGTGTTCCTTTTTTTTTAGTATACTTAGTAGTATTATTTTTTCCATTGTGGGAAGGAGCCATACACGTTTTTTTGAATCATGGGCCATGGCTACTGCTTGTGGAATGGGTCCTCGATAGCATGGGCCGAAATGGACTGGCATGAAGCGGTGTTATCATTGTCATAAATTCTATCAATAATTGGGGCCCAAAATAAAAAAAAATCCCGGGTACAGTTAGATGCCTCCTAAAAAAAGTTAGGATGCGTGCAATGATAACAATGATGATGCTATATTGGTAATGCTATGTATAGGAAATTTGTTGAGTTGGAAGAAAGAAAGAGAGTAAGCAAGATATCTCATTTTTCTCTATACTCCCCCATCTCTGTTTGTAATTCTTGCATGTACCCAGGTAATAAATTTGACCAACTTAGTATGAATTATATATTACAAAAAATATATTATTCCCTTCGATCCAAACTAATTAAGTTAGGTTAATATAGATATGAATGTATCTAGACAAATCTAAGTCAAATAATTTGCATAAGAGGGAGTATTAAAAAATTAGATTTTCTATTTTTTAATTATATAATTTTCGTGTTAAAAGATTTATTTTATAAAGGAAAATTGATGACCTAACTACACACAATGGTACAGATCGAGCATTCACACACGAAAGAAACCGACCTTCACACACGATGATCCGAACCGTCGACCCGAGGGTGGGTGATGGGCCTCTGCCGACCACATGGTTTCTCAAACCAACCGTCTGCGAATTACTAGGCCTTCACATACGAGGTTTACTATGTTTATTGTTTGCGATTCTGGATGATTGCACACGACATATTTTGTTTCGTAGTATATGTTTGGCTCTTTTCGCAAACGTTTTTATTTTAAATAAACCAATCGTATGCTAATAGATATTATTGTATATGTTCTCACAATGCATATCTATGCCGAGGTTATGCACTAACACATAATATTACGATATCACTGATATTTGTTTGCATAATTCATAGACACCATATACTTGTATTTACATATGGATTCATTGCTACAAATGAGATAGATATACAAAGTATATAATCTAGTTTTCTTGGTTGTGTCTTTATCACCGTTAGAGGCTTTGCATGCGTTTTCCCGAGACTCGATGGTTTCCCCTTGCAGTCGACTCCTTGAGCTGCAGTTCTTGATTTTCTCACGTGAGGTGCAGTTCGTCACTTTCTTAAATGAAGTGCAATGTCTCTCCTCAAAATAAAACTAAAGATACGCCTAGAGGGGAGCGTGAATAGACATTTAAAACTTTTACGGGACATGCTTAACAAAGGCGAAATAAAACATAAGGTTTGATTTTGTCAAACACAAAGACTGTATATACTATGGTTCATCTATGTGCACCAACAACTTATGCTAATAAAGACAAGCAAAACAGTTGATAGCAAGATAGATTACTTCAAGCACGAAGGCGATCACAGTGTAAAGTGCATAAGTAAAGCGCTCAGGTATAGAGATAACCGAGACACGTGGAGACGATGATGTTTTACCGAGTTCCTCGTTACAAGGGAGTACGTCTCGTTGGAGAGGTGAGCGGTACTAAGACTCCACAAGAGGCCTCACCCTATTCTCCCGAGCACCCGATCCACTATGGAACACTTGAGGGCGATCTCCAAACCCGTACAAGATTGGGGAAATATCCACAACATAATTGGAGGCTCCCAATAATCAACACCAAGGCTACTAACTTAGGGAGATCTCCACAACTTAATTGGAGGCCCTAAAAACTCACCACAAAGGCCAAACAACCGTCTAGGGTTTCAAGAACCCAATAGAAACAAGCTTCTTGATTTCACCAACCAAATCCTCCGAGAAGAACTCAAACCGATGCACCTAATGCAATGGCAAGTCCATCACTCCCAAATTCCATCAAAGCTAACAAGCTACTGGGGAATAAGAGAAGAACACAAGAGGAAAACCACTAAATTCTCCAAGATATAGATCACAATATGTTCCCCTCACTTAGAGGAGAGATGGATTATTGGGATTGTAGATCTAGATCTTCTCTCTCTTTTTCATCAAAAGGATGCAAGCATCATGGGAGGGAGAGGGAGAAAGCAAGCTCAAGGAAATCAACAATGGGGGGGCAAAAGAGCTCAAAGGGATGAAGTCCAATGGAGAAGAAGGGCCCCTTTTATAGGGGGCCCGAAATCTGCCTGTTGGGATGCTACGACGTTCGGTAGTACCGGACTTGGCAGCGGTAGTACCGGAGAATCCTGGTACTACCGGCCTGGTACCGGTGCGAGCAACCATGCGAGCCTGCGAGGAAACTCAATAAGCTAAACCAGCTCAGTAGTCACCGGATCCAAGGGCTGTACTACCACTCACCCCGGTTGTACTGGGTGGGGGTACCGGACGCTCCTAAGGAGGATCCCTAGCTCGCTGCTGGGTTCAGATGTGACCGGTACCGCCAGGGAGTACTCCCGCAGCCGAGTGGTACTACTGGACAAAAGTTTGGTACTACCGAACACGACTGGTAGCAGCAAATGCAATACCTCACGCAACCGAACTCCGAATCAAATGAAACGACCGGCACTTGTTCTTCGAATAACTTGGATCAGGTGGTCTGACACGAGGTGAATGATGAAGGATGCCGATAGGATGGTGAATATGCAATCGGGCTTCGTGCAACGACAGGGTCGTGCGGGCACACACTCTCGTATTCTTGGATCTCTTCGTAGTGGAAAATTCTCCCGCATCCATCATGGGACCACTTGACATGCGCCATCACAACGATATTGTACGGGATGGCTTCCAACGTCATGGCGTCCAACAAACTGGTGTCCATCTAAAGTTTATTAAGAATTACGAGAATTAGTACAAGTGTGTAGTGATGTTACTAAGCAAATATGAGCCTTTTGAAGCTATGGTAATCGGAAACGCACACAAATCTCTGGATCTGCTTACCTAAATAAACGCACACAAATCACGACTGTGTAGTGATGTTACGAATGTTGAACCTGGTGCCGACGGGATCAAAGAGAAGAGTTTATCTATCTAGTTGAGAGGGGTTCGATCTAGTTAGAAAACAACGGACTAACAATAAATGAAAAGGGAAATAAGTGGATGAGTAGAGAAATATGCACGTGTCCAATCTCATCGCACACTCAGAGAGGAGCCGGTCCCACCGTCAACAATTAGTTAGTCTATCCTACGGTCAGCTATAACCGGCCCACTATCAGGTATTTGTTGTTCTCACTTGAGGTATTTGCCTTTGGCGGTCCACCCACATACTCTCACGGGCACCACATGTAATCATTTGAAGGTTTAACTCATGTGAGGTTGTCACGCAAGTAAGGGTCAAGGACCTTGACTCAACGAAAATGCTCCCTGCGTATTCGCGAGACTGGGTTGGAGAGAGGGAAAAAGTTAGGATCTTTTCGAATGTTGGGCCGAACCCAGTAGCACAAGTCTTGGTGAGGCGCAAAAATAGTTATTTCATTTTTAGCGCGATTGAAGGTGAAAAACAACCTCCAGTCTTCTATGCCAAGACAGAGGTCCCCTTACTCTAGCCCAGCTGGCTCCCGGTGCTTAGCGTCAAGTGGTTTCTGTTGGAATTTGAGGCATATTAGATGTTGGGCTTTTGGTCCATAACAAATACAAATTCTGAAATTCTTTTTGGCCCATTATCATGGCAGCTCATGTGTGTGCTAGTGGTGTTAAAGTTTAGTCCCACATTGTTAGTGGAAGGGAAGTTGGACCACCTTATATAGTAGAGTGTTGCACCACTCACTAAGGTGTGAGAAGAAGAGAACCCCTCGCGCACTCCTCCTCCGACGCCGGCCTCCAGAACCCCGTCTCTCTGATCCTGCACCGGGGAAGAGACGATAAGGTTTTTGGTGAGCGTCTAGACGCGACTGCTCAAGCTCTTCCTCGACTTCATCGCCATGTCTGACGACGCTGCTGCTGGTGGTGGCTCCACTTCTGTTGCGCCGTTGATCATACCATCGACGAACTCGTACGTGTTCTTTGCCCTCCTGCTATTTCCTATGATGATCACTAGTATTGCAGTATGCATAGATGTGCTAGATTTTCACTTGCCTGTATGGTGCATGTCTACTATGCGTATGATAGTTAGTCTTGGAAATTGTTTTGTCATGATTTATACTTGAATTGAATTAATGCGAAAACTGCTAATTATTTCAACAATCCAAAAACCTTATTTTAGGTTGTTTTCGCGTCAAGGCTTTGCCGCCTGTCTGAAACCAAACCCGTTTACGAGTGCGCACTTTAAGCGCTGGCAAACCAAGTGTACCCTCTGGCTGATGGCTATGGACGCCTTCTGGGTATCGGCTGGTAATCCTGAAGGAACGATCACTCCTGAACAGGAGAAGACGTTCAAGGAGACCACCATATTCTTTGTGGGCTGTGTCATAAGCGTAATTGGGGACAAGTTGGTGGATGCATATTTACATATGCGCAATGCCAAAGAACTGTGGGATGCACTCGAAACAAAAAATCGGTGCTACTGATGCTGGCAGTGAACTGTATGCCATGGATCAGTTTCATGACTATAGGATGGTTGAAAACCGTTCTGTCGTTAAACAGGCTCATGAGATTCAGTGCATTGCAAAAGAACTTGAGCTCCTGAAGTGTGTGTTGTCCGGCAAATTTGTTGCGGGATGCATCATTGTAAAGCTTCCTCAATCCTGGAGGAGTGTTGCCACTAACCTCAAACACAAGAGGAAAGAGATGTCTGTTGAGAATCTCATTGGGTTTCTGGACCTTGAGGAAAAGGCAAAGGCAAAAGACGCACATCCAAAGGGAGCCGAGGCACCCCAGTCAAGCGCCAATGTGGTGCAGAAGAACTTTCACAACAAGTTCAAGGGGAAGACCAAGGCCGTTCGTACTACCAACTTCAAAAAGAATAAGAAGGACAAGTCACAAGATCCCTGCTTTGTGTGCGGCGAGGTTGGACATTGGGCTCCAAACTGCAAGCAGCGCAAAGGAAGGAAGAATCCAAATGGACAGAACTCTAAGTCTGTCAACATGACTATGAGCAACAATGATAAGGGTGCATCCGGGTATGGTAATTTACCTACTATTTTGTCAATTTGTCAATCTACAGATTGGTGGATCGACACCGGTGCTAATATTCATGTGTGTGCTGATATCTCTTTCTTTTCTTCTTATCAGATCACAAGAGATCTCTCCGTCTTGATGGGAAACGGATCGCATGCTTCTGTTCGTGGTGTTGGCACGGTGGATCTGAAATTTACTTCGGGAAAGATCGTGCAGCTGAAGAACGTGCATCATGTGCCCTCAATAAATAAGAATCTCGTTAGTGGTTCCCTTCTTTGCAAAGAAGGTTTTAAGTTGGTATTTGAGTCCAATAAAGTAGTCATCTCTAAGTATGGAGAATTTATTGGTAAAGGTTATGAGTGCGGCGGTTTGTTCCGTCTTTCCCTATCAGATTTTTGTAATAAGGTTGTGAACCATATTTGTGCCCCTGGCAATGATACCGATATTTGGCATTCACGGCTTTGTCACATTAATTTTGGTTGTATGACGCGGCTAGCTAAGATGAATTTAATTCTGAGTTTCACTTTAGCCAAAGGCTCTAAATGTCAAGAGTGTGTTCAAGCTAAGCAACCGCGCAAGCCTCACAAGCATGTGCAAGAAGCAAGAAACTTGGCACCACTAGAACTTATACATTCAGATCTATGTGAGATAAATGGTGTGTTGACCAAAGGTGGAAAGATATACTTCATGACGTTGATTAATGATTCTACTAGATTTTGCTATGTATATCTTTTGAAAACTAAAGATGAGGCTCTACACCACTTTAAAAACTATAAGGCAGAAGTTGAAAATCAACTTGAGAGAAAGATTAAGAGAGTCCGATCAGATCATGGTGGAGAGTATTTCTCTAATGAGTTTGATTTATTTTGTGCGGAACATGGCATTATTCATGAAAGGACGCCTCCCCATTCTCCCCAATCCAACGGAGTTGCCGAAAGGAAAAAACGTACTCTAACAGACTTGGTTAACACCATGTTAGGTACTTAGGGTTTATCCAAGACATGGTGGGGGGAGGCGATATTGATATCATGTCATGTCCTGAATAAAGTTCCCACAAAAGACAATGAAACTGCTCCCTATGAATTATGGGAGAAGAGAAAACTAACACTCTCGTACTTACGTACTTAGGGCTGTTTGGCAAAGGTGAATTTGCCAATTCCCAAAAAGCGTAAACTTGGACCAAAGACCGTAGACTGTGTCTTTCTTGGCTATGCTCATCATAGCGTTGGATACAAATTTCTAGTGGTAAAATCTGAGGTACCTGACATGAAGGTCGGTACAATTATGGAATCTAAGGATGCTACATTCTTTGAGGTTATTTTTCCGATGAAAGATATGCCTAGTACATCTAGACAGGAATCTGTTGAAACTCCTGAACCTGCTATTCCCATGGAATATTATGAACGAGCACATGATGAAATTCCTGAGGAGGTAGACAATGAAGTTCCTGTAAGGAACAAGAGACAGAGAATTGCAAAGTCCTTTGGTGATGATTTCATTGTCTATATCGTGGATGATACTCCCACCTCTATTTCAGAGGCTTATGCATCCCCTGATGCAGACTACTGGAAAGAGGCTGTTCGTAGCGAGATGGATTCCATCATGGCAAACGAAACTTGGGAGATCACTGATCGTCCTTATGGGTGCAAACCTGTAGGATGTAAGTGGGTGTTCAAAAAGAAGCTTAGGCCTGATGGTACGATTGAAAAGTACAAGGCTCGGCTTGTTGCCAAGGGTTATACCCAAAAAGAAGGCGAAGACTTCTTTGATACTTATTCGCCTGTGGCTAAATTGACCACTATTCGAGTTCTACTCTCATTGGATGCCTCACATGGTCTTATCGTTCATCAAATGGACGTCAAGACAGCTTTCCTTAATGGAGAGTTGGATGAGGAAATTTATATGGATCAACCAGATGGTTTTGTAGTAGATGGTCAAGAAGGCAAGGTGTGCAAGCTATTGAAGTCTTTGTATGGACTGAAACAAGCACCTAAGCAATGGCATGAGAAGTTTAATCAAACTTTAACATCTGCTGGCTTTGTTGTAAATAAAGCCGACAAATGTGTATACTATCACCATGGTGGGGGCGAAGGAGTTATACTTTGTTTGTATGTTGATGACATACTGATTTTTGGGACAAATATGATTGTCATCGAACAGGTCAAGAGTTTCTTGTCTCAAAGTTTTGACATGAAAGACCTTGGAGAAGCTGATGTTATTCTAAACATTAAGCTGCTGAAAGATGAGAATGGCGGAATTACACTTCTGTAATCTCACTATGTGGAGAAGGTGTTGAGTCGCTTTGGCTACTCAGATTGTACTCCTTCACCGACACCATATTATCCTAGTAAGATGCTTCAAAAGAACAAAAGAACAACTAGAGATCAGCTGAGATACTCTTAGATAATTGGCTCGTTAATGTATTTAGCTAGCGCAACAAGGCCTGACATCACGTTTGCTGTGAGCAAACTTAGCCGGTTTGTTTCCAATCCAGGAGATGATCATTTGCATGCTCTTGAGAGAGTAATGCGCTATCTAAAGGGTACATCGAGTTATGGTATTCACTATACCGGAGACCCTGCGGTACTTGATGGGTATAGTGACTCAAATTGGATTTCTGATGCTGATGAGTTGAAAGCCACAAGTGGATATGTATTCACTCATGGTGGTGGCGCTGTTTCATGGAAGTCTTGCAAACAGACCATCTTAACGAGGTCAACAATGGAAGCAGAACTCACAGCACTAGATACAGCTACTGTCGAAGCAGATTGGCTTCGTGAACTCTTGATTGACTTGCCGGTTGTTGATAAACATGTGCCGACTATTCTTATGAACCGCGACAATCAAACTGTGATCGTCAAAGTGAGTAGTTCAAAGGATAATATGAATTCATCAAGATATATAAAGAGAAGATTGGCATCTGTTAGGAAAATGAGAAACTCCGGAGTAATAGCATTGGATTATATCCAAACAGCTAAGAATCTAGCAGATCCTTTCACAAAAGGTCTATCAAGAAATATGATAGATATTGCATCAAAGGAGATGGGTTTGAGACCCACATGAGTTACCATGGTAGTAACCCAACCGATGTGATCGGAGATCTCGTGAATTAGGACCTAGGGAAACAAGCCAGTGGCTAACTGGAGGAGAGTAACTTTTATTAACCCACTCCGCTGAAGATGCATTACTCTCACGATCTGTATGGCAGGTTGACTTATTCTTAATGTGTTCATAGACTTGTATAAGCCAAGATGCTATCCTACAGAGCAGTCTTGAAAGAACGCACCTATGTGAGTCCGACTGCTGGTCACAGTCTATGAGATTGGGTAATCTCTAGGAAGCTTATGAAAAAGGCCAGGAGTGTGACTTATATGCTCCATCCGAGGGGTAGCCTTCGGCAGCCTAGTATCAGTATGACATTAGGTGAAACTCATTTACACAAAACTGGCAATTCAAGGCTTAGTCTATTGACAGTTGTTGATGAGCGTAGTCTAATGCTCTAGGTGGAAGTTCAACTTAACAGTCTCCACTGAAAAACGCTGGTATATCAAAACAGTGATTTGGAACAGAATGGTGTGATGTGCCAATGAGACTTTGTGGGGGATTGTTGGAATTTGAGGCATATTTGATGTTGGGCTTTTAGCCCATAACAAATTCAAATTCTGAAATTCTCTTTGGCCCATTATGATGGCAGCTCATGTGCGTGCTACTGGTGCCAAATTTTAGTCCCACATTGCTAGTGGAAGAGGAGTTGGACCACCTTATATAGTAGAATGTTGCACCACTCACTAAGGTGTGAGAAGAAGAGAAGCCCTCGCGCACTCCTCCTCCGACGCCGCCCGCCTCGCCTCGTCACGACGCGCGCGCGCGCGCGTGTTGCGGGAATCTCGCCGAGCCAAGCTTTATTTTGCTCATTAACCGGCCGTTTCCATATCGTGGGCTGGCACTGACTCGGTCGTGGACTGTTCCCACGTCCTACCCGACCCGCACTATATAGCAGGCAGACACAAACCGTAGCAGTTACCAGCAATTAGATTGCATCTGCCTATGCGTGCACGGTCGTCCGGGAGAGCAGGCCTCCGGAACCCCGTCTCTCTGATCCTGCACCGGGAGAGAGGCGATAAGGTTTTTGGGGAGCGTCTAGACGCGACTGCTCAAGCTCTTCCTCGACTTCATCGCAATGTCTGACGACGCTGCTGCTGGTGGTGGCTCCACTTCTGTTGAGCCGTTGGTCATACCATCGACGAACTCGTACGTGTTCTTTGCCCTCCTGCTATTTCCTATGATGATCACTAGTATTGCAGTGTGCGTAGATGTGCTAGATTTTTATTTGGCTTGTATGGTGCATGTCTACTATGCGTATGCTAGTTAGTCTTGAAAATTGTTTTGTCATGATTTATCCTTAGATTAAATTAATGCGAAAACTACTAATTATTTCAACAGTTCCATCCCCGGTGGCGAGGTTCGTGATCCCGGTGCTTCGCCTCAAATGGTTCCATCCCCGGTGGCGAGGTTCGTGACTGTGTTGTGATGCGGCGAAGTGGTGATTCTGGAGCTAGACCCAATGTCATTTCTTCGGCTACTTTTAAGGTCCTTAGAGAAAAGTCCGGGCTTGTTTATGATTTTATTTTTTATTTGGGCGCATCTTGTAATTGTAATGCCAGAAGTCAATGAAAGCTTCTAGGTCCCTTGGAACCAACCATCCCCTACTCATCAAAAATAAAATAAATGCACGATAGCTAGCGTGCACGGTAGTACGTAGGAAAAATAATGTTCGTTGTCCTCCCCTTAATTAAAAGCCTTGCGTGGCTGCATGGCATGTGCATATATCAATCAATGATCTTCCACATCTCCTCACTGTTGCGACGCAATCAGTACCAGTTCGTCATCAAAGGAGAACAACAGGTGGACGGGCACATGGCACTGGCGGAACTCCGATCACGCGATCGATGCACCGCACCGCACTAGCTACCGGCAGGGGAACCGCCGGGTCGTTGCGCTATAGAACAGCCCGCTGGACATGACCGGAGGAAATCAAGGCGGCACCGCCGTGGACCGTGGTGGAGGTGGAGCCGCGCGCGCTCAGACTCTCGGATGGCGACCGCTCCTCTGTGGCGTGGAATTGGACACGAGGACGTACCAACATACTATACTCTAGCACGTTTGCGGCTCGCTCTCTTCTTGCGTGATTGATGCATGGCGGATCTCGATCGATCGCTTTCACTGCCTGCCAAACCCGGCGATCTGGTCAAAGCATCTGAGACCGTTGCCTTCCCCGTCAACTCGTGTGTACGTGGTTCGCCGGCATGTACATGAACAGTGCAACCGACACCGACACCGACACCGACGCCCTCCTCCATCTAGAATGCTAGTAGATCATCTTATCTTAACCCATGTGCGTATGCTTGTTGGAATATGCTACTAGTGTAGTTAGCTACCAATCAATCCACGCAACATCATCGATCTTATTAATTGGATATATATGTACTCGTACGTACGTACGTGGAGCCTAAGTAGACTTTGAACTTCGAATGGACGCTACAATTTCAACGCGAACCATCCATAGTGGAATATCCTATATAGCGCCCGAGTTTTGAATCCTGCTTAGTCCATCTCTATAGGCCGACCAAAACGGTATGCGCATATCTTAAATTGTCCGCGCGGGTTAAATTTATAGTCAAACATATTTCTTAGACCGTGTGTTAGTCCAATAAACCCGGATGGAGGGAGTACTTGAGTTGGACGCTCTTGAGGCGTCTTCACTCGCTCCGTAGATTACCGTGGATATGCATGGGTGACCATGTATGGAACGGAACACTTTAGTGAGCATGCAAGAGATGAATGGCAGATGGGGATTATGGAAAAGTTGTCGAGGATATTTGGAAGGGTGGCCAACATGAACAAGGCCTACCTGGTTTTCTGTCCTCACTCTCTAATATGCAGAATGGTCTGCAACAGTGGGGGTCGGCGACCTTCGGTAACTTCAAAAAGAAGCTAGCCAACTTGCGAAAAGAATTAGAGAGAGTAAGAAGGCGATCTGTAGGGAGTGGTCCATCAGCTGAAGAGAATAAATTAATGCAGAGATCAATGAGGTGTTGTACCAAGAATAGATATGGGTTAAACAAAAAGCCCGTGTGAATTGGTTGAAGTCGGGGGACAGAAACACAACTTTCTTCCATGCACAAGTTGTGAGGCGTAAACGAGTAAATACGACCTCTCGACTACAACGTTCTTTTGGCACTTGGTGTGAAGAGACGGAGGATATTCATGACGAAATTCAGTCCTTCTACCAGCAACTTTACTTATCACAGGGCACGCCTGTGATGGAGAACTTGTTAAGCATTGTCCCGTCCAGAGTTTATGATCACATGAAAGAATCCATGGACGAGGCGTTTACCGAGGATGAAGTTGAGCGAGCTTTGTTTCAGATGCACCCGTCAAAAGCCCCAGGGGTGGATGGCTTTACGGCGGGTTTCTATCAGCGACACTAGGACCTTCTCCACGAGGATCTGGTGGCGGTTGTTCTTGGGGTGCTAAATGGAGGAGATTTACTGTCACTGCTGAACGAAACGACTATTGTCCTGATTCCTAAGGTGTGGAACGCCCACTCCATTTCTTAATACCGTCCGATCTCCCTATGTATGGTTCTATACAAGATTTGTACCAAGACAATTGCGAATCGCATGAGACCAGTGATGGAGGAAGTTATTAGTGTTGAGCAGAGCGCATTTGTGTCTGGACGTCTAATCACGGACAATGTGTTGGTTGATTTTGAGAGTATTCACTCAATGAGACGGAAGAAGAAGCGGTCAAACTCAATATGATGAAGGCATATGACCGGGTAGAATGACCTTTCCTCCGAGCTATTATGCAAAAGCTAGGTTTTCCCCCAAGGATCATCGAGCTAGTTATGCAATGTGTTAAGTCTGTGCAGTTCTCGGTGAAGATTAATGGAAAATTAATTGAGTCCTTTTGTCCTTCGAGAGGCTTGCGACAGGGTGACCCAATGTCACCGTATATTTTTCTCCTTTGTGGAGAAGGGTTTTCAGCCTTGTTAAATTACTAAAACAATGGCTATGTTGATCGGGGAATGAGGGTGTGCAATAGGTCTCCATGGATTACTCACTTATTGTTTGCGGACAATAGCCTCATCTTCATCAATGCATGTGGTGCGAGTGCAGCTAGGTCGAATGGGATTCTTACCATCTACAACCAAGCATTCGGCCAGCAGGTAAACAGGAATAAGAGCTCGATCTATTTTTCTCCTAATTCTTCCGACACTTTGAGAGAGGAAGTTAAGCAGGAGCTGGAGATTTTGACTGAAGCTTTTTGTGAGAAGGTTCTGGGTCTCCCTACAACGGTTGGGAGGGTTACCGATGAGGCCTTTGAGTATACCACCGATAGTGCCAAGGGTCATATGAATGGCTGGGCAGAGAGATACCTTTCCTACCCGAGCAAAGAAGTTCTTTTAAAGTCAGTCAGCCAGGCAAAACCGATACACGGTATGAGTTGTTTTGAGCTCTCGCTGGGATCTTTCAATAAGTTTACCTCTATGATGGCGATATTCTGGTGGGGAGGCAACCTGGACAAAAGGTCCATGCACTGGACGGCATGGGACAAGTTGGCGGTACCAAAATCATAGGGCAGCATGGGCTTTAGAGACATGCACGCTTTCAATTTGGCGCTCTTAGGGAAACATGGGTGGCGGCTAATCACTCACCCTAACTCTTTGTGTGCGCAAGTACTTAAAGGAAGATACTACCCCGATCGAGGGTTCGTGGAGGATACTACTCCTAGAGCGGCGTCTTGGACATGGCGGGCGATCTTTGCAGGGAGGAAAGCTCTCGAGGTGGGTCTGATTAAAAGAATTGGTACAGGTGACACGGTATCGATTTGGAATGATAGTTGGATTCCTAAACTGAGATCCATGCGCCCAATGGGACGCTTAGTGGATACTAATGTAGAGACGGTGGATGAACTGATCACAGCTGAACATAGTTGGGACGTTGAGAAAATTCGATCCATTTTTCTAGCGCCTGATGCGGAAGCAATCCCGCAAATTCCGTTGAGAGTGCGTGATAGGGAGGACAGAATTGCTTGGGCTAAGGAAAAGTCTGGGGAATATTCAGTTCGTTCTGCCTACAGGGCTCTAGTTCTCTGCAATGAGGATGAGGTGGCTACAGTTTCGAATATATCGGCTTCATCTTCGGGTGAAACTGAGACGTGGAGGAAATTATGGAAGATCAGAGTGGTTCCCAAGGTTCGTACATTTTGGTGGAGGGTTATCAAAGGTTGTATGCCTGACTATATGACCCTCTCCCGGCGCCATATCAGAGACGACAACACCTATGGGATTTGTAAAACTGCTGCTGAAGATCTGATGCATGCACTGATTGAGTGCACCCATGCCCAGTTGTTTTGGGATGCGGCAAAGGAGATTTTAAACCTGAAGCTTCCACGCCTCCATCCTAATACATGGGAGAGAGACATTATATGCTAGTCCTTAATCCTGGAGGTGGACAGACCAAGGATCTTGACGATCATGTATTCCATATGGGACTCGAGAAATAAACTGACTCATGGTGAGAATGGCTACAACCCGGTGATATCCATGGAGTTTGTTAGGGACACTCTTATGTCCCTGGAGCTACCACTGACCCAGCATGGTTCATCCCCAAGAAGGACGGTGGGTAAGTGGCAGAAGCCTATAGATGGTTCTATCAAGATCAACTCTGACGGAGCTCTTGCTGCTAGCGATGGAGTCGCGGGAGGGGGGGGGGGGTGCTGCTCGAGACTGCGATGGGTATAGATGTGCATGGTGCACATTGTATCCAGGACTCTTGGATCCCCTAACGATTGAGGCGTTAGCACTTCGGGATGCTTTTGTGTTCGCGGAGGAAGGAAGGTTTACTCGGGCAGTATTCGAGGTGGACTGCTCTGAGTTGGTTCGTATCTAGAACTTGAGGCCGAGTGCTCCGTCAGTGTCTCTCCAATTTTAGATGATATCTTTGAGCTTAGTTTTTCTTTTCAGTCTTTTAGTTTGTGTTCGATTAGCCATTTTGCCAACAATGTGACTCATAGTTGTGCCAAGTTTGCTTGCACAAACAGTGTGTCACAAAAATGGCCGACGGATTGTCCTCCGTTTTTAGTTCACAGCCTACTGGCTGATTTTAACTCTAGGATTTCTGATTAATAAAGCTCCTGTTTCCCTTAAAAAATACATTAGAAAAAAAAAGTAGAAAAAAACGCTTTTCCGCATGGGAGGTTCACATGCGACACGTGTTACCACCGAAGCATCCCGCGAGATACGGACCATTGAGATTTGATAAGGTCTGTCTTACGCCGTTCCTCTGGTTATATCACTGTCACTTGGTGGGAATTTTTTGGCATATTGCTAGCTAGCTGAGCTCAGGCCGGTCCTAAGATTTTAGGGGCTCGGGGCGAAACTAAAATTCTGGGCCTCTTATTATAAAAAATTTATGCATATATGAGATGATGAAAAATAAATATTTTAAGTATACTCCCAACTATAACATTCATATAAAAATAACAACGTTTGCATGATACCTTAAAATTTCCTTCAAAAATTCCTAGAAGCAAAGTCCGTGACGATGGAATCAATATCAATCTCCTCCACTAACTTCTTCTCTATGCATAGAGTTGCCAAACCATTTAACCTCTCCTGAGAAATTACAGATCTCAAATAGTTCTTCAATAATTTCAACTTTCATAAGCTTCTTTCAGCTTATGCAACAGTCACCGACATAGTAAATAAGATCCGTTAAGCGATAGAAATATTAGGATAACAATATTAGCAGATTCATCATCATGATTACTCACATTGTCATCATGTACATTGATATGAACATCATCCTCAGTACCGGCATTATCTTCTGAATCAACATTAGTGTGTTCCCACACAAGAACTAGCGGCAACTCATATGAATTGCTCGTAGTACTCGTGTTGCTTTTCAAAAGTTTATAAAAAGATCCTCTCTATGATTCTATTAATTTCATCTCTTGTTCTCTTCTTTTTCTTTTCTAACACCGAATTTAGGCGCCATAATCAGTTAACCTCGCTCGCTACAAACAAGAAATCAAGAACAACAATTACTAACAAGAATTAAGAACTAAGAAATAAAAATTAGGGATAGACGAGGGCATACATCAGGCAGATTTGAAAATCGTCGATGGCCTTCCTACATGCGGTGTGCCTAGCGGTCGATCGTAAAGGGCTTGAGGCAGGGCGCTCAGAGGCAATCAGGCGACAGGAGGTGATTAGGCGACGGGACTCGGGAAGTCAGGGCATGGCTGGTACGTGGGAAGACGAAGTGAATAAGCGACTCTAGACCAATTCCTGGAGTCGTCAAGTACTCGAGTAAAGCACATGCCTTGGTCGTGGTCAACCGATGAGCCGATACCTGGGAGTTGTCGAGTCCAGCGATCGCTTCCTTGGCCTGGGAGTCAATCGTCGAGACAGGCGAGCGATCGATGCTTATTTCCTAGTAGCGAGGGAGTCGATATATAGCCCATAAAAATGTCTTTTTTTTACGATATATAGTAGGAAAGTGCTAGGCGTCCCCCGGACGATGAGGAGCTCCCATCGTCCCGCTTCCCGTGTTGACACGTGTCCATTTGCTGCAAAACATCCCGTGTTCGATGCATATGTCCCCGTTTTTGCTTCGGAAGCAAAAAAACGGTTTGTTTCAGAAATAGAACGTCTCGCCGGATACCTCGCCGGAGACCATGCAGCAAAATCGACTTCGCCGGAGACATCGTCGGAAACAACTCGTTGATACCCTCGCCGGAGACCATGCAGCAAAAAAAAATCCGGCGAAATCGGTTTTGCTGCATTAGCATAATTTTTTTGCTGCATGATCTCCGGCGAGGTCTCCGACGAGACGTTCTATTTCTAAAACGAACCGTTTTTTTTTTGCTTCGAAAGCAAAAGCGGGAACATATATAGCAAAAGCAGACCGTTTTATAGCAAAAACGAAATTTGGAGCGATTTTAAGAATAAACGCATGGGAGAAGGACGATGGGAACCCATCGTCAGGGGATCCTGATCATTTCCCTATGTAGTAGGCCTATAAATTTTTGGGTCCCTACTTTTTTTGGGTTCGGGACGACTGTCCCGCTAGCCCCCCTCGAGGACCGGCCCTGGCTGAGATGAAGAATTCGTTATATCATTGTCAGAAACAATTGGGAAAAAAAGAAAAACTAAAAAAAACGCATTCCCGCACAGGACATTTCACATGCGACACATGTGAGATTGAGAAGGTCCGTCTTACGCCATTCCGCTGGTTATATCATTGTCACTTGGTGGAAATATATTGGCATATTGCTAGCTAGCTGAGCTGCACGAGAAGAATTTGTTATATCGCTATCATTGTCACTTGGTGGGTATATATTGGCATATTGCTAGCTGGGCTGCATGAGAAGAATTCGATTCACCGCTGGGAAAGAGTACAGAAATTACACTTTTGCCAAATAGAAATGTAAACACAGAAACAGAAGACTGCACGTAAAGTCTAAGCTAGCAATTAATGCACGCATGCAAGATCTCAATCGGATAATGCCAAGACTAATTTGAACGAGAACCAGATTCTATGACTGTGTGTGATAACGTAGAAAAATGAAATTCTGATTCGTCAAGCAACATTGGTCGCAATGTTGACCACGCATGCATGCATGCATCAATCCATCTGATTAGCCCACAGATCGAGCGAGCCCCAGCGGGCTATATATATCGCACGTACGTAGTACCTTGGTTCATATCATCGCAACAAAATTAATCTCACAATGTCGCAGCCTAAACCAGCCCTGGTCCTCCTCCTCCTCGCCGCCTCGCTGTGCTCCTGCACGGCGGCGAGCAAGCCGCTGCTCACCAAAATCAACAAGAGTGCGGCGTCAACGGCACTGTACACCGCGCCCCTCCTCGCCGGCCGCCCGCTCGTGCTCGACCTCTCTGCCCCGGCCGTCACGGTGCCCTGCAGCAGCGGGACGACGACGACCGTGACGCTCTCCGCCAGCTCCACCGACGGCGCCAACCCGCTGTCCCCGGTCTCCTTCGCCGCCACGGCCACCTGCGCGGCGGCCCCGTCCGGCGCCGCCGGGGTCGCGGGGCTCGGGCGCTCCAGCGCCTCGTTCCCTGCGCAGGTCGTCAGCACGCAGAAGGTGGCCAACTCGTTCGCGCTCTGCCTCCCGAGCGACGGCAAGACCGGGTTCAGCGGCAACGGCGTGGGCGCGGCCATCTTCGGCGGCGGCCCGTTCTACCTCGCCAAGCCCGAGGACCGCCCAGCCATCACCACGCTCCTCTCCGACCCGGTCCCGCTCCACCAGCCCTTCTCCGGGAACCCCGGCTACTTCGTCACCGCCACCGCCGGCATCGCCGTGGGCGGCACCACCGCCGTCGCCGGCCCGCTGGTCGTCGGCCTCTCCACGACCGTCCCCTACACGCAGCTCCGCTCCGACGTGTACCGCGCCGTCATCACCGCCTTCGACCGCGCCCAGGGCCAGACCGCCAAGGTCGCCGCCGTGTCCCCGTTCGAGCTCTGCTACGACTCGTCCAAGCTGGGGTCGTCCCTGTCGGGGTACTTCGTGCCGCAGGTGGACGTGATGCTGGAGGGCGGGACCAACTTCACGGTGTTCGGGGGCAACTCCATGGCCCAGGTGAACAGCAACACGGCCTGCTTCGCGTTCCTGCAGATGAAGGCCTCCGGAAGCACGGGGCCGGCGGCGGTGATCGGAGGGTTCCAGATGGAGAACAGGCTGGTGGTGCTGGACAACGGGAAGCAGCAGCTCAGCTTCACCGGGTACGTCCCGGCCATGGGGTTCTCCTGCAGCAACTTCAACTTCACCACCGCAGCCTAGTCTAGTGAAATTAATCATTCACTCGTCTCGTTACATACATCTGGAGTGCTTCCATTACTTGTTCACATGGTGTTGTAAGAAATAATAATAAAGGAAATAAATACATGTTGATGGAGATCACACACACTCCATCGGTATAACGAAGTGACAACTTTGTTCTTTTCTTCCGATCCGAATATGTCATCGTCACCACTGGCTGCCTGCAGGCACCGACACCGATCGATCTCTCCTCAAATAATAAATCAAACCCCTTATTGTATATTAGCATATGGTATTTGGTAAACCGAACACGATGAAAATGCACGCAGGCTGATAACTTGCAGAGATTCGTTTAGTTTCCAGCTGCTTGTTGGAGGTGCATCAGTTTGATGCCAACACTTGATGCTTTCGATGATGTCGCCATACCGCCTGATAACTTCCTTCTGGAACTGGAAGGATTTGACTGGGCGCCGTATAGCTCAGTTCAAACTTGAGAGGTCAAATCATTTGACTGCAGCACATGGGTATGTACGTACTCTCATGTTTGGCGATGGCTTATGGTCAGTGGCCACCGGTAAACGAAGAAAGTGGCCACCGGTAAACGAAAACTATTTTTAAGGGTTAACTGTACATACCGGTGTAAGAGCATCTCTAGCAGTAATCATAAAAAGGTCAAAACTTAACTTTTTCGGTAAAATACGGGCCACACTCGGTTTTTTCGGTGGCACGTTAAACGCACATGGCGACCAGCATATCAATCAGTCGGGAAGGGTGACCCGAGCAAAACCCTCTCCCTCTCCGCCGACAATTCTCCAACCATCAAATCCAGCTCGCCACCGCCACCATTCCCTACGCCATCGCCACCAAACGCTCTGTCTCATCGCCATGCGTCCCGAGAGCTCGTCTAGGAAGCGCCGCATCGGCTCGCGCGGCCAGCTCCTCAAAACCGAGGAGGACCTCGCCCGCAGCCGCTCCGTCGGCGCCAAGAAGCGCGCCGCGCTCCGGTGGGTGCATTCCCCGCGGAGGAGAGGGAGCTCGCCGAAGCGCTCCGGCTCATCGAATGCCAGGAGACGAAGGAGCGTGTGGTGGAATACATTCGGCGCCAGGAGGCGGAGAAGGCCAAGGAGGCAGCGGAGCCTCCGGCGATCTGATGGCGCCCAGTACTTGTCATAGAACGTTTCGTTGGAAACCCCAAGAGCAAGGTATGAAGCAGCACAGCACCAAGTTTCCCTCAGTAAGAAACTGAGGTTATCGAACCAGTAGGAGGAAGGAAACGTCACACAGGTGTTGCAAGCAACGCGGAGATCTGCACAACACAAACTCAAGACTTTGCCCCAACGAACCAGTGAGGTTGTCAAGCTCACCGGTTTACTAGCTAGAAAGATCCTATAAAGTTGATTTGGCAATACAACAATATACATAGACCGTCATCCAATTGCATCTATGACTAGAAGTCCATCTTCAGGTTATCATCCGAACCCCCTCCAGTATTAAGTTGTAAACAACAGACAACTGTTTTAAGCGAAGTGTGTAAGTTAAACAGTCCACATATTCCATAAACAAGAGACCGTTGTTTTCTCCCTAGTAGCAACAACACATCTACAACTGAAGAGATTTCTGTCACTTCCCTTGAAAACTAGAGGCATGAACCCACAATCGAGCATAAATACCCCCTCTTGGAGTCACTAGCAACTACTTGGCCAAGATAACCACTAGCAACGGAGAGCATGCAAGATCACAAACAACATAGACATGATAGAATCATAAAGACAAAACCATTAATCAAACCAACATAATAATCTCAATATCCATCGAATCCCCGCAAACACAACATACATGATTACAAATAGATTAGATCTTGATCATGAACGGAGCTCACAAGATCTATACATGAAAGCACATAGGAGGAGATATAACCATCTAGCGGAGAGAAGGCCTCCGGGATGATCTCCCCTCTGGCAGGGTGCCGGGAAAAACTTCAGATCCCCCTCCCGATCTAGAGACGATGGTGGCGGAGACTATATAAGGTTCCGTGGATATTTGATCGGGTACTCAGGGTTTCTGCATCGGGGGCTCTTATAGGCGAAGGGGCGAGACCGGGAGACGGCCAGGGCCACCAAACCCTAGCCAGGCGCGGGCTCACCTGCCCCCGCGCCTGGGATGGGTCTGGCCCTCCTGGCCGGTCCCTCCGGTTCTCCTCTGGACTTCTTGTTTCCTACGGAAAGTAATTGACTTTGGCGTTTGTCCCGTCCAATTTCGAGAATATTTTTTACTAACTTTTCTAAAACCAAAAACAGCAGAAAACAGGCATCTGACACTGTTGTAACTTGTTAATAGGTTAGTGCCAGAAAACATGTAAAAAACACCTCAAAGTGTGAACAAGTAAAGCAAAGTAGATACCAACTAAGCATGAAGCATCAAAAATTATAGATACGTTTCCAACATATCACGATCCACCTCGACTAGAGCGGCGACGCCGTCTCCGCCACCATCCGGCGACGCGCAAGGCTCGGGGAGACGCATTTTGTGTAGAAAGTGTGCGCCGTATGCTTTTGTTCAGAATTAGTACGTAATTATGCTGAAATCGAACTAAAATCCGTGGTGTTCGTCCTCTGAATTTTGCCGCGAAGGTTGTTCTTCCTTTGTTCGCAAATTCAAATTATTCAGTTTAGGCTTTACGGGCATTGCTCGGCGCCGCCTCCCGCGAAGCGAGTACTCGCGAATTCAGCGTCCCATACTCTGACATTTACGGTTTGCTATTTGCGATTACTGCAAGAGATGCTCTAAGATTGCTACGCTAGTCAGCCTTTTTTGCAGTCTGCACGTGGGTAACGTCATGCTAATGTTACTAGCTAAAACAGAAATCTAACTGAATTGTAACTTAACTGAAACACTGAAACATTTGTAAAATAGTTCGTGAACGGTATAAAATGTTTCATAAATTTCATCCAAATTTAATTTTTGTTTCATAAAATTTGAAATTTTTGGTTAGGACATGGGTAACGTCATGTTGATGTCATTGCTGTCGTAGCACTCCGGTACATACGAAAACCCTTGTTCCACCTGTCAGTCAGTCACCGGAGGCCGCTTATGGATGGAAGTCGCTCTAATTTGAAGGGATTTCTATTTAAATTGATGGGCTATAGCTAAACAGTCTTGAAACTTAGAAAGTGCGCTAAAACAGTCCTAGTTGTGCTCTATATGTCCACACACTTTGATTAGGTGGCATAGGATCAGGTAGCGGCGTCGTTCCATACTGCCATGGTACGCTCCTGGATCGACAAACTATTGGCGACGCTAGTGACGGTGTCTTCGTGCTTCCTCGACATCAACTTCAACCCTCACGCATGTTGTTAGTAGGCACCCAAGCCACTATTGAGCGGGCGAAAGAAAGCACGACCGCCATGGTTCCGCCAGCGTAGGTAGCACCAACAAGAAGCAGCAGGATCCCCACTTGGAGTGTTGCCACTCCTACGGGTGGGCGAGCCTAACCTTTGTGCTTGTGCCTGCCCGCAAGGTAAAGGCTAACCTCCATGCTCATGGTTGACCACTGCCGCCTCCTAATCGCGTCCAAGCCCATAACCTGTGTTCGTGGCCAACCACCGCCATCGTCTGCTCGCGACCGAGCGTAGGCCCCGTGCTCCCGATAGAGCAACACCTTCCAGCCATCTCTATATTCTAGGCATTATGTCGAGCACATCATGTGTTCTGACCAGGTCATCTGCTTGTGCCCGTCGCTATAGACGAAGATAACGATCCCAATGCTGTCCGATGCCTCCCATCATCTCCATGGGTAGGAGCTGCCCCAGAGCGACCGGAGCCGAGCACGACAGCAAGGCAGGGCAGGAAAAGACGACTGGATGGAGTGCGCGGAGATCATCACTCATGCTATCGTCTTCATTCCTATTGAGGGGAGGAGCGACAATACTAGTCAGAGGCAATGTCACGCTCTGCTAGTATTGAGGACGACGACATCGTCACCGCGATGGATGCACTTCGTGCGTGCTATCGCAGGAACATAGCTAGTTATCACAAGTCTCTCTCTCTCATCATTTAATGTGTGATAGCTAGATGTCAATGAATGCTTAGGTGGCAATGAATGTTGCTCTATATTACTACCTAAATTACTCCTACTATGAATAGACTTAGGGACTGTAGTGATGCATTCTCTGAGTTCCATGATTGTTTTGGACATGGCCAACAATTTAAAGGCACTAGATAATACCCTGCGTGTTGCTGCGGAAACTTATGACATCAATTTTTCTAATGTTATATTTTAAACTAAAACAAACTTTCTTGGAAAAATTTCTGTAAACTAAATTAGTAGGATCATAAAAGGTCCGAGATATTCTCAAAAACAAAGAAATAAATATATTAAGTCTAGATAAAAGGGTTGAAAACCATAATCTATTATTAAGAAAAAACCCAAGATATTACATGTCGTTCTCCTTACTTGGATGATGCTTGAAATCGACCTTCCAATGTCGTCCAACTTATTCCATTGACTCAGCTTATACAACAACTCCTTCGTCCCACCAGTACTCTCTCCTGCAGAACTTGGATATCACATAAGCCATGCATTTATATATTTGACAATCCACAACTGTACGCAATAATAAAGGTCGTGACCATATTCGTTAAATTAAAATAATGGAAAGTGTTGTGTATGTACGCATTGTGAGCATCTGCGTTTGTACTGTGTTTCTTAAAAAAATCGAAAGAAAAAGCCCATACATATTCCACATTTCAAGCTAAAATGGTTATAAAGATTTAACTGGGAAGTAGTAAAGCATTGGAGCGATTGCACACTGATATAATAGTATATCTAGAGGTCACTCAGGAGAAATTTTCACAACACACCTTACTTTATTAATTAATGTGTGATTTCTTACTTGTACATGAAAAACATAGTGAGGCTGGAAGAATTAATTAATACACCTTAGGCGATATAAAGTTATTCAACAATGGTGCTCAGAGCACAAATAGTAAACAAAATTAGAAGGACTTGAAATGGCAGAATTAGGGTATTACCAAAAAGTTACCGACTATGCCATTCATTAAGAGCAAATCGGAAGGCTTCCATCAATGGTTATAGCGTCAGATATAAATTAACTGCCTCCATTTCCATCTTTAATTACAAATGTATACATGATGGAACTGTCCAGCAGGAAAAACAGATGAATGAGGACATATACCTGATACTCCCTCCGTCTCAAAATATAAGATGTTTTAGGTTTGTGAAGAAAATGAATCTAGACTTGTTTTAGTATGTAGGTTCACTCAACTTTTGAATGAATCTACACGCTAAAAGAAGTCTAGATTCATTTTCTTCACAAATCTAAAACATCTTATATTTTGAAACGGAGGGAGTATATGGTGAATAATTTGTAAAAGAGGCATGCCACATCCGATATGTGTTATAGCTCCTTAACAGTTGAGACGGTAATATAGATTAAAAGAATTCATTAGTGTAGTTTCAAAATTGAATAGCAAAACATGTACGTATATGAATCATCAACATCTGCATTTTTGACACTAATTACCCCTTTAGCAAAAGTTTTGCCAGTTTTTACCATTGCTAAGATTTTTGCATGTGATCTGTCGTTGCGAGTTTTCCTCATGTTTTTACCCGCACTTGAAGAAAACTTTGATCACGTTCGGCAACGTGTGCTGGAGTTGTGTTAGATCCAATGCAGAATGATGTCACGTCTCGGATTTAAACATATAATTGCATACACCGGAAGAAATATAAAGTAAGCAAGCACACATGAATTACGTACATGTACCTAATTAACTTTTGTTGTCTCCCGCCGGTTCCCTGCTAGGTATACTAGATTTCAAACGAGTCAGCTTACGTGATATTGTCATCGGCCAAATTCACCGCCCAGACATTGTCAAAGGATCGGAACCTATCTATTGAGATCGTTAATTCGAGTGGTAAGTCCCTTACCATCGTCAATTCGAGCTTTCAAGCAGTGCGTACGTACACCTGAGACCATGAGTTAAAAATTGAACGTGCCTTGGCAAAAAGAAAGATTCGGCGTGAAAAGAATGGAGTCATCACACACTACAGATAATTGACCGCCAGGATTTACATTGTAGCTAGATTGCCCCCAATTTTTTAAAAGGGGTAAAAATTAGCACAACTTCCATTAAATGGGGTAATATGGTCGAAAATTGTTAAATGAAGTAATTTGTGTCAAAAATATCAAACTTAGGGATAAAAACTGGAATTTACTCTTTATTTTAAGTAGAGTTTGCCACATCCCTTCTTCAGTTAATAATTGGAAGAGCCATTTACCAAGGAGATCTATATTCCTGATATGTAAATCATGAATATCAAGACCACTTTGGTCTCTAGACAGCAAACTACACTCTATTTATTTAGCCCGTCTATACTTCTTCTTTTCACTATCTTCTTGCCAAAAGAATCTTGATCAGAAATAATTCAATCATTTTAAGGCTCCTTTTTAAAAGTAGGAAGAAGGATATCATATAAAGTACCATATTAGCAAGTACCAAGATTATGAGAATAAATCCTCCTCCTAAGAATAATAGCTTTCCTTTCCAAATACTAATGACAATTGAACTCTCTCTTCCACAAGTTTCCATTCAGCATTTTCAGCCTCCGACAATGAATCAAAATGCCTAAATACCTGATTGGGATCTGGCCTTGTCCACGGCCAAATAACCCAGCATACAGATTTTCCTCGTCTTCGGTCTCGCCGAAGCAAAACAATTCACTCTTATAAAAATTTATTTTCAAACCCAATAGTGTGGTGATATTGGATGAACCTAATCCTGCAAACATCAAAGTCTTTGATTTTTCTTAGTGGCATCACCGAAAAGTGGATTGAATGCAAGAGAGGACTGCCCCAGGGTGATCCCTTGGCGCCTTACCTCTTCCTCCTCGTGGCTAACGTTCTACAACATCTAAACAGGCAAGACCCACTCTTCTCTTACCCTCTCTCCCTTCGTATTACTGTAGTATGCGGACAATAATTTGATCATCATGCGAGCTTGGGAACAAGCGGCAAGTAGGAGGTAAATTAAATAAAAATAACCTAAAGTCGTAACAAATTCAAAGATTAACCCTATTCGAAAAGTAATTCAAACTGACTAACCCTTTTCTGCCACTCCCGCCCGCGTGGCGCCGCAGCCAGTCATGCAGCGCCACCTTGGACGGCGCCGCACGCCTGCCACGCTGGCCGGCTGGGGCCCGGTGCCGCACAGCTGCCACGCTGGCTCGCGTGTGCAGCGCCACCGAGCATGGCGCCGCAAGCACGCCTGCCGTGCCACTCATGCTGGCGTTGCACGCCCTGCCACGCTGGCTCCGCGGGCCCCAGCACCTTAAGTGTGGCGCCAGGCGGGGTGGCGCCGCACCCACCTGTGCCGCGTCATGCTGGCTGGCGCCGCACGCCTAGAGCCCTTAAGGTGGCGCCGGGTCGGCCCAGCCCGACCCTCTTCTCCTTTTCCCCTCTTTCCTCTCCCCTCACCACTTAGAACGGCGGCGGCGGCTAGGGCTCACTCCTCCCCAATCTCCACTCAAAACTCCAAGATTTGAAGAAAAACTTAGGGGATTTCTTCCCCAATAGCCTCACCAAGGTATTTTCCTCTTCTCCCCTCAATTTCATCTGCAAATTTTAAGTTATTTGTCCCTAAATTGAGAAATTCTTCCAAATGCTAGGCCACCAATTGGATATGTAAATTTGTATGGAGGAATGAGGTCTTTGGTTGATATATAGAGTTAGAATTGTTATATTAAACCTTCATGTATATAGATAAGATTTTTAGGGTTAGGGTTAGGGTTAGAGTTAGGGTTAGGGTTAGAGTTAGGGTTATGGTTAGGGTATGGTTGTATGAGCTTGTTGTTAGTGTAAATTTCGGCATAGATACTTATTTAATTTATGCACCGTTATGTTCTTATATTCTTTTTAGGGATGGCTAGAATTGTCCATGTTCATTATATGGACAAGGAAGCTTTCTTGAGAGGCAATATTGAGCCATACCCGGATGAGATTGACTTGGTGTTTGATCGTAGTCCAACCTATGCGGAGGTGTTGCAACAAATTCGGGTAGATTTGAATTGGATGGATCCTAGTGATGTTGTTGAGTTGGAGGGTAGGCACAATGTGGGATTTGGGATGCACAACCGTTGGAAGACAATGCGTATCAGCTCGGAGCAACGTTGGTTTGCATACAAGGAAGTGGTGGCTGAATCACAAGACAAAGCTCTTGAGTTATTTGCCACAAAAAAGGTTGATGATAATATGCAAAGGAGTATCATACCGGTTGCCTCCCCATATGAAGCTCGAAGTCCTCCACCCATGAACCAAGAGGAATTGACTGAGCCTCCTTTGACACAGCAAGATGAATTGAGGACATCTCTGAGCCCCATTTCAAAGAATCAAGATGAAGCATTGGAAGAGGAGAATGATGAGTATGAGGATAGTGAGAGGGAGGTTGAGCTCTGTGACAATACTATTGGAAATTTAGACTTATATCATACACAAGAGAACATGGATCATGACATCCTGTTTTCTCGAATGTATGTATCCGACTCGGATGAGGATGGTCCCGATGAAGAAGTTGATGAGGAGGGGTTCACTAAGGATGAGGCCGAAGTGCATGAGAAGGTATTGGGCAGGGATCATCGGGTACCCTTGTTTCGTGATCTTAGTCTAGCGGATGAAGCCACGGTTGATGGCGGCAAGGGTGTAGTGCTTGGACCAAGGCCAACTTCCTATCGGGATGTTAGTCACGAGAAGAATGGGATTTCAAAAGGACAGAGGTTTGCCACATTGTTGGAACTTAAGCAATGGATCAAGAACTTCTCTATTAGGTAGCATCGCCCTTTCACGGTGGTTCACTCGGACGTGAAGAAGCGTTACACGGTTAAATGCGAAGATGATGGTTGTCCTTGGATAGTGCGGGCAAGACCATACAAGGGGGGGCCTGATTGGCGCATTTCAAGCTGCGTGTCAACGCACATGTGCCATGGAAAAAGGGTGGATGGCAAAGATGTGAAGCACGAGCACCAACAACTGACCTCTGAGTTTCTCGCCTTTAGGCTTTCAAACCAAATTTCTTCACTTCCGACAATGACCATCAAGATGGTCATGGAGTTCGTGGAAGCAATCTTTCACTATGAGGTGAAGTATGGAAAGGCATGGAAGACGAAGCAGGCCGCATTCAGGATGTTGTACGGTGGTTGGGAAGAATCATACAGCCGAATCCCTAGGTTGTTGCTAGCAATGGCCGATGCTAACCCGGGCATGGTTCATGTGGTTGAGCCATATGGCACCGAAACGATGGTTCGTAATGAAAGAAATGTTCGAATATTTGGGCGTGCTTTTTGGTCATTCGAGCAATGTGTGAGGGGCTTCGAACATTGTAGGCCGGTAATCTCTGTGGATGGCACCTTTTTGACCGGGCAGTTCCGTGGCACTCTTTTGATTGCAATAGCAAATGATGCAAACAACCGGTTGCTTCCCTTGGCTTTTGCTTTGGTAGAGGCGGAGAACAATGTTAATTGGGAGTGGTTCTTCCGTCTTTTGAGAACGAAGGTTTTACCTCTTGATAGGGAAATATGTGTCATCTCGGATCGCCATCAAGGAATTCTCAACGCGGTGACGATTGACATTCCCGGGCATCCTCCTTTACACCACCGATGGTGCATGAGACATTTTTGTTCCAACTTCTATAGGGCATGTAAGAGCAAGGAGTTGGCTGATGATCTTCAAGATTGTTGTCTTGCTTTCACGGACCGACGTTTCACAAATCTATATCTCAGATTGTGGAACAACAAAAAACTCGATTCCAAGGGTCAAGAGTTTCTCAATAAGCACATTCAGCTCCGTGACAAGTGGGCACGGGCTTATGATGAGGATGGCCGGAGGTATGGTCAAATGACAAGCAACATGGCAGAGGCCTTCAACAAGGTCCTTAAAGGTGTCCGTGCATTGCCCGTCACAGCAATAGTTCGATACACATTTGACAAGTTAAATGGTTATTTTCTGAACTACTCACTTGAAACTGATAAGCAAATTGCGGGAGAAAACAAGAAGGAGTACAAGTACGAGTTCCCACCTAGGGTTGATGATTGGAGGACATTTCAGTCAAGGAAAGCGGACTCCCAAGTTGCCACTGTTTTTGATAACGACGAGCTCATTTACCAGGTGATTGAGCCTGGAGGAACCACTTCAGATGGTGTCCAACACGGAGGCGGAGCCTTTAAGGTCTCACTAAGGGATTGTGATTGCACATGCGGAAGGCCGTTGTTGCTTCATCTAGCTTGTTCTCACTTGCTATGTGCGTCTCGAAAACGCCATGTGGATTATAATCACGAGCGCCCCGTTAGAGAGTCCGAGTTCTCTATCATGAAGACAAAAGATACATGGGCTCCTAGATTTCATCCATACATTGACCAATCACAATGGCCGGAGTACCATGGACTCCAACTATGGCCCCATCCGGAATGGAAGGTTGTTAAGCGTGGTAGACGCAAGACAAAGCGTTTTAGAAGTGACATGGACGGACGGGGACGTGTTGGTGCGCGGGAATCGGGAAACGAGCAATTTCAAGAACCTCGTGAGAGATCTCGTTGTGGGAAGTGTAGTGGTGAAGGACACAATGCACGGAGTTGTGCAACACAAGGGAAGAGGGCAAAGGGAAATGAAGCAAGCACAAGTGGTCCAAGCCAACAAATTCCAAGCCAACCAAGAACTAGCCAACACGTCCCAAACCAACAGAACTAGCCAACAAGTCCCAAACCAACCAAGAAGTAGTCAACAAGTACCAAGCCAACCAAGAAGTAGCCAACAAGTACCAAGCCAACCAAGAGGTAGCCAACAAGTACCAAGCCAACCAAGAAATAGTCAACAAGTACCAAGCCAACCAAGAACTAGCCAACAAATCCCTAGACAACAAGCTCCTAGACAACAAAGAGGCCAATCATTAGGGCTTAGACGAGGAAGAGGGCGTGGCGGTTTTAACCCGGCTAGTATGTTAGGTTACTTGGCAGAACCAAATCCTTATGTTAATAGGTACGGATGAATCAATTTATTGTTCACATTCATGCATTCTTTACTAACTTGTAGCTTTTGTTCTTATAATAGGTATGGCGACTCAACCCAACAAGGGCAATGATGGGGACGGTGTGAACTACTCGGCTATTTGGGCGAATGCTATGAAGGTGGTGGAGAAGAGGAAGGAAGCCGAGGAAGAGAGGAAGAGAAAGGAAGATGAGGAAGAGAGGAAGAGGAAGGAGGAAGAAGAAGATAAGAAGAGGAAGGCATTTGAAGAGGTAGTTCAACTTGCTCGAGACTTGGCGAAGAAGAAGGACGAAGAGGATGAGAGAAAGAAGAAAAAGGAAGAGGAAGAGAGGAAGAGCACTCCATATACCATAGATTGCGTTCCGCGTCGCACTATGGGTTAAGACGGAACTCCTCACAACCAAAATTGTCCCTAGGACCATATACCTCCCATACAACCTTAATCGCAAACAAGATAGTTTAATGAGAAGAGCACTTGAAAGGAATGCTAAACGGTGTATTTCAGAAATTCTTACTTGCTCCGGGAGAAGGTTATCAAACTCATTGGTGTATCTCATGTACGCGTTTTGTAGGTCGGTTGGAGGCTTTGAGACCACGTCCCAATTTTAAGCCCATGTGGGCCACTTCAACCTTTCCCCGCCATCACTATAGGGTTTGGAAGGCATATGTTTTGGCCTACCAACTGGAAAGCGTCCCCACATCCACACCGAGAGGAGTAGCAACGGACCACCGATATAAGCCTCAGCCCCAGTCATTCGACAAGCCTCGTCCAGCTACACAAGAAAGCAAACAAACTTAGTCATGCATAAGTTCGAAGAACATATATAAAGAGGGAAAAAATAGAAACACCCCATTACCCGCCGGTACAAGAAGGCTAATGCCGCCGAACCCCAGCTCCATTTTTTATCCATCATAGTTAAGGCCTTCAGCGAGTGCCAGTGAGCCATGTTGCCCTTACCATCAGCAAATATAGTCTTCGTGATGACATACCACACATACACACGGGCATATATAATAATCTCATCCTTGCTAGCATTCTCAGGACATGTACTAAAGTTTTGTGCTATCCACTTGAAAGTAGAACCGGCCGTGACTCTTAATTTCTCCCCCTTTGAGTTTATAGTGTCACCAGGACACTTACCACCGGTAAGGCCACACATCCGCTCACGCCAGCCGTCGGAGCCTGTGTTAATACACAGAGGATCCCCCTGGATAGGGAGTGCAAGGATCATGGACATGTCCTGCAGAGTGACGGTCATCTCACCGGTACGGAGGTGAAAACTATTCGTCTCCGTCCTCCATCGGTCGACGAGTGCGGTGATAGCAGCAGGGTTCATGTGCGGTGAACCACGATTGACCATATGGATGAATGGGAGCAATCCTAGCGCTTTGATGTGCACCATGTACCGATCATCGTACCGCATCATCTCTTGGAAATGCCCGTGATACCTAAGTCGTAGGGGAACAAGAGGCTGCACACATAGAAGCTCAGTTATAACATGTCCATCCGACTTGAGAAACATATAATGATTTCGAGGTTTTTTTTGTTACCTTGATCCCCTCGGCAAGAATACGGCCACGGTGAACCTTGTCATACGACAGCTCAAGAAGCGACATGCCTTCTACGAACCCGGGTTGTACATGGGGCGGTGTACGGGCTTCTTCCGATTCCGATTCCGACATCCTAGTTAATTAAAAAAAGTAGAACTATATATGTGAGCATATTATAAACCAACTACTAATACGAATAAATTGCTATGTGAGCCAAATTATGTGGGCACCTCTATGTGAGCAATGTAGGCATCTACATTTTTTCAAACCATTATTCCAATGTGGCATCTCTATGTGAGAAAAATTATAAACCATTGTTTCTATATGGGCATCTCTTTATGACCTAATTTTACAAACCCTAGTTTCTATGAAGGCATCTCTATGTGACCAAGGTTCCAATAGCTATATGATAAAATACTATACAAACATGACATTGCTCCATAGAATCTCAATGGGATTTAGGGTTTCACCATATCATTGCCATTGCTAACTCTAGACATCAACCAAACATTGTAGGGGTTCGTAGCATGGAAAACAAAAAATTTCTATCGCATACAAACAAACAAGCCAAGATCTATCTACTAGATTGTAGCAACGAGTCGATAGAGGAACTTACCCTCGAAGATTCCAAAGCGGTTAACGAGAGCATATTCTCGTGGATGATGTAGTCGTACTCTTTCCGATCTCAAGATCGCGCAGACGATCCTTCCGGCGCTGCGTTCCGGCAGCGCTCCCGCAGTCGGTCACACGTTCGGTACTCGACGAAGACCTTCCTCTCCCTTGTTCCAGCAGGCAGCGGAGGTTGTAGCACTCTCCTCGCGATTCCGGCAGCACAACGGCGTGGTACCGGAAGTAGAGGGGAGATCCCGCAGGGCTTCGCCTTAAGCCGGAGCGAGTATGGTGGAGTATGAGAGAGCTTTAGTGGTCTAGGGTTTAGACACACCAATTAGAAGGCTCTAATCCGAAGGCTAGGGCAATTAGAAGATCTAAACCAAAACGGCTCTAAACCGGAGGCTGTGGCTAGGGTTTAGATTTAGAGGATAGGAACTTGTGTGTCTAGAGGAGGAGGCCCTGCCCCTCCTTTTATAGGTGGGAGGGGAGGACAAGGGGAGGGAGTCCCTCCCCAAGTCGGCCTTGGGTGGCGCGCCGGCTTGGAGAGGAGGGACTCCTCCCCAAGTCGGTTTCAACCTCCTCTTGCTTGTTTCCCACAGTTTCCTGTTTTAGCCGTTTGACTTTCAAACTGGCCATTTGACTTTTCAGTTTTAGGATTCAATTTAATTCTTTATTTGGAACAGCAAGAACACTTAGTACATGATGCAATCATTCCAATATGTAATGACACATTCATGTACCCCTTCCCCTCCGGAGTGCCGGATATTCCGGAACCTTCTAGAACATTCCTGATGAAAACACCGGAATCATTCCCGAACTCCGAAACGGGACTTTCCTTATATGAATCTTATTCTCCGGACCATTTCGGATCACCTCGTGATATCCCGGATCCCATCCGAGACTCCGAACAACATCCGGTCTCTTTCTCATAATACCATAACTACTCAAACAACGTCGAATCCTTAAGTGTGTCTCCCTACGGTTCGTGAATTATGCGGACATGATCGAGACACTTCTCCGAACAATAACCAATAGAGGAATCTGGAAATTCATATGGCTCCCACATATTTCTACGATTACTTTGCGATCGAATGAACCACTTACATACGATACCAATTTCCCTTTGTCTCACGATAGTTTACTTATCCGAGGTTTTGATCGTCGGTATCTCTGCATACCTAGTTCAACCTCGTTACCGATAAGTACTCTTTTCTCGTTCCCGTGATATGTGATCCCTTGTGAGCCAGTCACATGCTTGCAAGCTAATTGGATGAAATTACACCGAGAGGGCCCAGAGTATATCTATCCGTCATATGGATGGACAAATCCCACTCTTGATCCATGTGTTTCAACCAATACTTTCCGAACACTCAATGCCACCTTTATAGCCACCCAGTTACGGTGTGGTGTTTGATGTCATCAAAGCATCCATCCGGCAAAGGTGATATGCATGATCTCATGGTCGAAGGAATTAGGTTACTATGTATCAGAAAGCATATAGCAATTGAACTATTTAAAATGACTTGATCTTTATGCTACGCTTATCTATAGGAGTATGTCCATCACATCATTCTCCTAATGATATGACCCTGTTGTTAATAACATCTCTATGTTCATGATCAGGAAACCATGATCATATATGAACCAACAAGCTAGTTTAACAAGAGGCTTTACTAGGGACTCTTTTATGTTTACAAATCACACAAGTATTAATGTTTCCTGTTAATACAATTATATCATGGTATGTAAACATTTATCATAAGTATAAAGATATGACAATAACCCACTTTATTATTGCCTCTTGGGCATATCTCCAACAGTCTCCCACTTGCACTAGAGTCAATAATCTAGTTTCAAACCTTTGTGTATTCAACACCTATGGCTTTCCGGTGTTGTATGTACACGATTGCTAGTGGTCAACTGATCTCCGGATCTGACACTTCCAGGTCCGTGTGTAATTGCATGTATTTGCGTCTCTACGCATCACTCATTCTCTAATGAGATGGCTTTGTATAAATTTGGTCCTTTGGTGTGACCTTTAGTTCTTTGGGGTTAAAAGCATGTTGATAATATTGTCGTACAATATATCTTCATAGTATTATCCCACTGTGAACTACACCTAGTTTGATAGCAAACTACTTGACACAAATGCCCTCTTTTGCTGCTAAAATAGCAGTCATATACTTAGCCTTTTGTTGTAGTATCTGTCACAATGTCTTAACTTTGGAACTCATCCAAATACATTATGGAACTTACTTTCCATTATATTGTGCCACCCTTAGTTTAGATTGAGATAAACTTAATTTGTACTTTGTGACAAAACTAGTATCAGTGTAGTACTTTTACAATGAACTAACCATCTATTTGTCACTTCTACAAACAATATATTCTTAGTTCTTCCAAAGGATCATAAGAATATCCTTACTATCGTCCAATGATCATCTTATGAATCATTCTGGTATATGCTCATAACCTTTTAAAGCATAGGACATATCTGGATTTGTACATATCACAGTATGATTGATATAAATACTCTTTGTGATTTCATACATCAAGTATCAATCTATACTTGAATCTTTGTTTCACTTGCCAAGTGTCAATACACTTGAATATATCATCAATATTGAACTCATTCAATCCTTTCTGTGCAACAAGAACCTTTCTTGTTGTTCCTATATTGAACTCATTCAATATATCATCTATGTACTTTTAGCACAACCATATTAGCGTCTATTGATGCCAAATATTTGGGTTTTGCCTAAGTCTTTCATCAGGATGAAATTCTTAATATGTGTTAATAAAAGATATATCATTTCCAATCAACAATATGTCTTCCACATAACGTATTGGAAATATGTCTTAGCGCTCCCACTTAATTTCTTGCAAACGCAAGCATCTTCATTGTCTCTGATGAAATTAAACTCTTTTAACAGTTTCATCATAGTGAAGATTCCAACTCCGCTATGCTTACTTCAACCATTGAAGTTTGCATATGCTTTTAGCATCCTTTGAATTAACAAAACCCTATGGACCATGTTATGCACATGTCCTAGGTAACAATTCTATTATAAGAACTTGTTTTGTTTATTCAACTACCACATAACAAAATTATATGTAGTGGTTGCTACATTAATCCATCTAGACTAAATATCGCTATGAAAGATCAGATCCTGTCATAGTCAACCTTTGAACTTTGTTGTGAACTCTTTCCCAACATGTCGAATATTTCATAGATGTGAAAAAATCCATGTCTATTTCTTTATAGATCCAAAAATGACTGTAAGGTCACACACCTTTCCAGAGGGTCTTTCAAGTTCGAAGCTTGATTTCTCGTCTATGGAACTATCACGGATTTTATGGCTTCAAGCCATTTTATGGAGTTAGGGCCCATCATCGCTTCTTTGTATATAGTCCGTTCATTATTCTCAAATAATGATTCAACCCTCAAATCTTGGTATTTGATTGTTTACTCGGCCTACTTGGTTCAATAGAAACTTTGACCTCCGTAACCACAACCTTTGAGGCACGTGAGCCATGAGCATTGTTGCTGCATCCGGAACAATTTTCGGCGCTGCGCAACTCTGCACATATAGCTAAGGTTCTTTTAACCTTATCAAAGTTCTATTGTCCTCCCACTTATCTTTTCACGAAAAATTCCTTCTCAAAGAAACTTGACGTTCTAAGTGACAAACATTTTTGTCTCCGATGTTATGGAGGAACAGTTATTCGAAATAACATACAAAGACAGGTTCATCCGATTTTGGTTGCAAACATCTTTCTTATGCATAGCATACCAATGTTTAAGAAAAGACAACTTGGGTTTTATCCCAAACCATAACTTTATATGGTGTCATTTCAACGGATTATGATGAAGCTCTTTTCAGTGGAAAAATGGTAATCTCTAAAGCTTTTAATCTTTAAAATACAATGGCAGTTTTATGAATTACACCTTCGATCTTACCATGTCAAACAAGGTTTAATTACATATCTCGAACGCTCCATACTCTTATGGTGTTTCGGGAAATGCAAATCCACGGAACGATTCCATAAATCTTAGGTATTATGCTAAACTTTGTAACTCAAATATCTTCCTTTATGATCTTTATCATAAACTATTTATATTCTTGTTACAATGATTTTGCACTTCATCTTGAAAGTCTTTGAACTTTTCAAATGTTTCATACTTCATCCTTATTAAGTAAATATTCATATATTCACTCAAATTTTTGGAGAAAGCATATGAAGTTGAAATCCATCGCTCTCGACTACACATAATGGACTTCGTACAACAATATGTACAAGTTCCAATAAGCTGGTCATTCGTTCCCTTTTGGCCTATGAACGAAGTTTTAATTATCTCTAGGAAAGTTTCACAAGCGTCATTTGATCAAAAATAAAAAAACTCCAAAATTCCATACACATGGAATTTCTTCATGTTTTCTTTCCAATATTAATTTAAACGGCGATGTCACTTCCTAAGTGATCTTTCAATCAATTTGTCTTTTGACAATTTTAGCACTAGTTTTATGGATGTGATTTCTCCAACGAGATTTGTGAATCATCCATCTTTTATGGATTATGGCAATTATTTGAACAACCCTTTTGTTCTCATAATACCTGATAAAACAAATCTTGAAGGCAAGCTTTGATGTTTAACGAGCAACACAATAACCCTTTATTTGTTCTCGATGAATATCATCACATATTATTTTGCTAGTTACTTAGGCCATTGTAGTTCATGAAATCTGTTGTTTCGTATGACGATTCACACCAACAAATTCAGTATCAAATACTTAAGAACCACATTGTTTAATAAGCAAAGAATATAGCCATAACATGTATATCATATATATATACTTAAACTGAACAATTCTAGTCTTTTCTTTTCTGCCATATATTTATGAGATTCTCTTTCAGTATTTCCTTTTCTGTTTGAAAGAATCTATCAACATCAATAGTGGAGTCATACATATGACACATAATCCAAAGCGTGTATAATTAAATACCAATGTCTTTGGACTTGCACTTTGAAGTAGATCACCATCATCAAATGTTTGGTGTTCTTTCAAATTCCTTTCTTTAGTAATCTCTTGGTGTAGTAAATATTTTACCTACATCAAATATTCACCCTTATCATGGAATTATCCATGATCAAGCTACTTTTAGCTTATAAAGATGAATCGTGAGTATAATGTTGCTATCCAAAACCTTTTGGTGAATTAGGACAACTAGTGTCTCCAACCCTTTGCAAATTCTCATCAAATATGAGAACATGACTTTTGCCGTATTATACTCTTTCATGTTGCAACCAAAACTTCGTTTCAGATATCACAATATCTTCCACACATCATGGTTTCTGAAACAACTCTTTCAGATCCTAGATAACCTTGATATTAAGACAATCCATTGAATATCAAGAATCATGGATACAAACATGATACTCATACACTAACTCTTGGAATTGTCACTCTTGTTTTAATACCAATTATTAAACTTTCATGGAGTAACCGGAACTTACTGAAAGTTTGCAATAGGACTTTTAAACTTTAGATTAACACTTCAAAACAATACGATACCAGTTCGTAAAGTAACTAACCAGAATTCTATAGTTCTATCATCTCAATTATAACTAAGCGCAAGGTGGTAAACGGATGCCAATGACTACAACAACTATGCAAATTCACTTTGATTTAATTTATGATAAATTGAGTTCTAATTAATAATTAAATTAATCTAGGTGAACTCTCACTCAAAACAACATCCCTCACATTGTTTTAGTGATCACACGAACCAAATCCACCACATCAAAATCGATCATCACGAGAGTTGATGTAGCTTCAATGGCGAATAATCAACATGTTCATCATATCTTCTATATGACTCATGCTTTACCTTTCGGTGATCCGTGTTCCGAGACCATGTCTGTACATGCTAGGCTCGTCAAGATCAAACCTTAGCTTCCGCATGAGCAAATCTGGCTTGCCCACGTTGTATACACTTGCGGAATCTAACACACCCGATCATCACGTGGTGCTTCGAAACAACAAGCTTTAGCAACGGTGCCAACTAAGGGTGAACACTTTATGACTTGAAATTCATGTGCATGAGGGATCATCTTATGAAGGATTAACATCACATGCAATTCATAATATGTGATATGATATGACCTTTCTTCCTGTGCTTCCGATCTCCATCTTCAAGCACGAACATGATCTCCATCATCACCGGCATTGCATCAAGGTCAATGACGCTGCTCCATGGTTGTCGTCCACCGGCTTCAACTATTACAACTACTTTGAATAGACACGCGGGTCTTAACAGAAATTAAAGACAACCATATGGCTCCTGCCGGTTGCCGACTTACAATAAGGGACATTGCATACATCATATATAATCACAATCATGGCCATATCACATCACTGCATACCCCTGCAAAACAAAGTTAGACGCCTCTACTTTCTTTGCATATTTTACGTGGTTTGGGGCTTTCAATAAGTGTCGTTCTAACTTACGAACAAGAACCACAACATTGATACTAGTATTGTTAATCACCCGTTGTAAATTGGATCTTAACTATGCTAGGAGAAACAGGCACCCACAAAGCCACTTATGCAATACAAGTTGCATGTCAAGCGTGGAGCAAGTCTCATGAACGATGTCATGTAAGGTTAGCCCGGGCCACTTCATCCCAACATACCGCAAGATGCAAAGTACACAAGAAGCAATCGACAATAAAAGCATCAACGCCCACAATGACCATTGTGTTCTACTCGTGCAACAGATCTACATATAGACACGGCTCTGATACCACTGTAGGGGTTCGTAGCATGGAAAACAAAAAAATTCTATCGCATACAAACAAACAAGCCAAGATCTATCTACTAGATTGTAGCAACGAGTCGATAGAGGAACTTACCCTCGAAGATTCCAAAGCGGTTAACGAGAGCAGATTCTCGTGGATGATGTAGTCGTACTCTTTCCGATCTCAAGATCGCGCAGACGATCCTTCCGGCGCTGCGTTCCGGCAGCGCTCCCGCAGTCGGTCACACGTTCGGTACTCGACGAAGACCTTCCTCTCCCTTGTTCCAGCAGGCAACGGAGGTTGTAGAACTCTCCTCGCGATTCCGGCAGCACAACGGCGTGGTACCGGAAGTAGAGGGGAGATCCCGCAGGGCTTCGCCTTAAGCCGGAGCGAGTATGGTGGAGTATGAGAGAGCTTTAGTGGTCTAGGGTTTAGACACACCAATTAGAAGGCTCTAATCCGAAGGCTAGGGCAATTAGAAGCTCTAAACCAAAACGGCTCTAAACCGGAGGCTGTGGCTAGGGTTTAGATTTAGAGGATAGGAACTTGTGTGTCTAGAGGAGGAGGCCCTGCCCCTCCTTTTATAGGTGGGAGGGGCGGCCAAGGGGAGGGAGTCCCTCCCCAAGTCGGCCTTGGGTGGCGCGCCGGCTTGGAGAGGAGGGACTCCTCCCCAAGTCGGTTTCAACCTCCTCTTGCTTGTTTCCCACAGTTTCCTGTTTTAGCCGTTTGACTTTCAAACTGGCCATTTGACTTTTCAGTTTTAGGATTCAATTTAATCCTTTATTTGGAACAGCAAGAACACTTAGTACATGATGCAATCATTCCAATATGTAATGACACATTCATGTACCCCTTCCCCTCCGGAGTGCCGGATATTCCGGAACCTTCTAGAACATTCCTGATGAAAACACCGGAATCATTCCCGAACTCCGAAACGGGGCTTTCCTTATATGAATCTTATTCTCCGGACCATTCCGGATCACCTCGTGATATCCCGGATCCCATCCGAGACTCCGAACAACATTCAGTCTCTTTCTCATAATACCATAACTACTCAAACAACGTCGAATCCTTAAGTGTGTCTCCCTACGGTTCGTGAATTATGCGGACATGATCGAGACACTTCTCCGAACAATAACCAATAGAGGAATCTGGAAATTCATATGGCTCCCACATATTTCTACGATTACTTTGCGATCGAATGAACCACTTACATACGATACCAATTTCCCTTTGTCTCACGATAGTTTACTTATCCGAGGTTTTAATCGTCGGTATCTCTGCATACCTAGTTCAACCTCGTTACCGATAAGTACTCTTTTCTCGTTCCCGTGATATGTGATCCCTTGTGAGCCAGTCACATGCTTGCAAGCTAATTGGATGACATTACACCGAGAGGGCCCAGAGTATATCTATCCGTCATATGGATGGACAAATCCCACTCTTGATCCATGTGCCTCAACACATACTTTCCGAATACTCAATGCCACCTTTATAGGCACCAGTTACGGTGTGGTGTTTGATGTCATCAAAGCATCCATCCGGCAAAGGTGATATGCATGATCTCATGGTCGAAGGAATTAGGTTACTATGTATCAGAAAGCATATAGCAATTGAACTATTTAAAATGACTTGATCTTTATGCTACGCTTATCTATAGGAGTATGTCCATCACATCATTCTCCTAATGATATGACCCTGTTGTTAATAACATCTCTATGTTCATGATCAGGAAACCATGATCATATATTAACCAACAAGCTAGTTTAACAAGAGGCTTTACTAGGGACTCTTTTATGTTTACAAATCACACAAGTATTAATGTTTCCTGTTAATACAATTATAGCATGGTATGTAAACATTTATCATAAGTATGAAGATAAGATAATAACCCACTTTATTATTGCCTCTTGGGCATATCTCCAACAAATATGACTACACATCAACTAATCCTATGGGATTTAGGGTTTGGACGAATTTTGCAATTACAAACAAATACAATGGAATTTTCGGATGAACTAGAGGGATGTGAGGGAGAGTACCTTCGAGAATGGATTGGGGATGAAATCCCCTAAGAAACCAATGGAGATCTTGCCATTTTGGAGATGATTGGAGAGGGGGAGTGAGTGCAGCCGCCGCCGCCTCGTGCTGGAAACAGGGAAGAATAAGGCTAGGGTTGGGGGAGAGGGAGGCCGCACGCGCTTAAGGGCTCCAGTCGTGCGGCGCCAGCCAGCACGGCGCGGCACAGGTGGGTGCGGCGCCACTCCGCCTGGCGCCGCACTTAAGGTGCTGGGGCCCGCGGAGCCAGCGTGGCAGGGCGTGCAGCGCCAGCACGAGTGGCGCGGCAGGCGTGCTTGCGGCGCCATGCTCGGTGGCGCTGCACACGCGAGCCAGCGTGGCAGCTGTGCGGCGCCGGGCCCCAGCCGGCCAGCGTGGTAGGCGTGCGGCGCCGTCCAAGGTGGCGCTGCATGACTGGCTGCGGCGCCAGGCGGGCGGGAGTGGCAGAAAAGGGTTCGTCAGTATGAATTACTTTTCGAATAGGGTTAATCTTTAAATTTGTTACGACTTTAGGTTATTTTTATTTAATTTACCCAAGTAGGATCAAGACACGACTTGATCAATTTCCTCCTCTCTCACCCAGTCCGGCCCAGTCCTGCAGTATGCAGGCGATGATTTGATCATCATGCAAGCTCGAGAATAGGCGACAAGTAGGCTCAAGACACTGCTTGATTAGTTTTTCAATGCAACGGGCCTGGAAATAAACTTCCATAAGACCACACTTGTCCCAATGCATGTTTTTCTAATGATGTGCTCCTTGCGATTCAGGCTGATTTATGGTGCTTGTTCAATGTTTTCCCAAAACATAGCTCGTCTTGTCCCTGTTAGCTCAAAAACTCAAGCTGCAGGACTTTGAGCAGATCCGAGTCAGAATATGTTCCTCATTGCCGGTTGTCTTGGGTGTTTTTGGTTCCTATTATGTGTCTTGTCGGGAAGCGTCCAGGTTAGAGCCGCGAGGTCGGGAGCAGCACATTGGCAAAGGTGCCACTTGATCGACTATATCGGCGTGTGAATCTCTAGATGTTGTGCGGATTTCGTCGGTGCAAGGTCTGCAACTTTATCATGTGACAATCTATTTGTTGAAGTCAGAGCGGCCTCTTCCTCAACACAGTGGGCAGACATGGGTTCCGACGTCGGTTTGGTCGAGGGCGCTATGGGCGGTCGTCAAAGGTGAAGAGTCACTCGCTCGTGAAGGAGTGATGATGATAAAGCCAAATGCCAACCTCGACGGTGGTTTATCTTCTCGGCCGCATGTGTGTTTCTTATGGATGGCCAGGTTGGGCAGGTGCATAGTGTGGTCGTGTTTCATAACATTATTGGTGCATTTGTAGCGGTTTTCAGCATGTTTCCTGCTAATGAATTGGTCAGTTCTTTTATGATTTCTCAATAAAATTAGGCAAATTTTCTGTTCAATTCGATTTTAGTTAAATTTTATTTGAATTTGTAAAATAATGAATTTTAAGTTCGTCCTAATTTCAAATTTTCAGGAGAAAAAACTAAGGGGCGCCCCTATATGACCATACGCCTCGATTCAGCATCCTGCCGGCATCGTGATGGGGAGAGGGGCTTCGAAATGCACCTATGAATAAAAAGTGATTTCGCTTCAATTTTAGAATATTTATTCTTGTATTTCTCAAATATTCATCCGCTCGAGTTTTGAAATCATCAAACCTACCAACTGGTTGTCTTGTAGTGGTAGCGGAAGAAGCACGCCATTCTTGTGCATGACCCCGGTCAAAAAGTAGCCAGGGTCCGCCTGCACACCCGATGGCCTGGCGCACGCTGCTCTCTTCACTAGACACGCGCCACGTGTCCCATTATCCTCCACCCCCTTCCTTCGCACGCTGCTCCTCGTCGGCCTCCGGCCACCCTCCGTCCTCGGCGACCCGGTCAGAACCATGATCGGCTACTCAGACGACACGGTCAGCGCCGCCAACGAGTACGTCCGCAAGAGAGCCGAGACCGGCTTCCCCGACCCCGACCCGGCCACAGCCGCCGCCACCACCGGCAAGCCCCCTCAGGGGAAAAGCAGCGTGGACGTGGACCAGGCGTTCAGCTACCTCCATCGCGCGTGCTCCCTCACGAGCCTCACCGACAAGAACATGGACGTCGCCATCGCCTTCATCTCCGGCTTCCTCGACCCGGAGGAGGTCGCCGAAATCTCCGAACAGGTCGACGAACACGCGAACATCTCAGAGGTTTGTTGGAAGGGAGCTGTACACTCTGTGCTGCTGGCTTTGCTCTGCTGCTACCAGATCTGTTCTGTCATTCATTCTGATCCCTTCACTGCAGGACGGCCCCTACCCCTGCCTATCGGATGATTTGGATTAACCAGCTCACATGATCCAGGATCTCAAAGCGATCGAAGGGGGTGAGATGAGATCCCTTTGCATTGTTGGTCGAAGCCGAGCTCGCATCAGTCGTTCTCTTCATCCAAGTTCCAACCTTTTTGATTTAGTTTCAGTTCAGTCAGATTAGTCTCCTGCTACTACTATCTAAGTTCCAACCTTGGCAATATTTACTGGTTAAAGTTAGGAGTGGGATACTGTAATAATGTCATATATATGCATCCTGATGTCGTTTTGCAGCAAAATTAGGAAATTTTGGACATGCTATGTTTTTTTCAATCGTGTTCTTGATGTCGTTTTTTCCGATCCTAGGATTGCAATCCATAATAATGCGTGCATTCCCAGTTTGTTCATCTTGTGTTCTGCATGGAACAGTATTTTGGTCCCGATTCTTTTTTTCAGAATATTCTGGTCTGGATGTGATGATCGATACTCCCTCTGTCCACAAATAAGTGTACGTTTAGGTTCAAAATTTGTCCACAAAAGAGTGTACTTCTACTCTCCCAATACATTTTAAAGTAGAAATAATTGCTTCACGAAAATCAAGCCCAATAACATTTAGCAGATGGTCTCTTCATTTTATACATGCACTTACCTCATTGGACGTGGAAGAATTAAAGATGGGAGAGAACATGACTAACACATTCCCAATGCACTTTATACTCCATCCCATAATTTGTCTTAAAATTTCTAAACGTCCACTTATTTACGGACGGAGGGAGTAGTTCACATCTTACATGCTGTTTATCTTGGATAATATCAGGAACAGTATATGCTGTCCCTATACTAGTATGGTACTCCTGATCCCACATCTGAAAGATTGACAAAATTGGCATTCTAAGTTTCAAAAAATACAAAAAAAAAGTCTTGCGTCTATATCTTGAGTTGAAACTATTCATTCATTTTCTTTGCAAAGTAATTTAACTTTATGCGACCTCCACAAAAATGGGAAAATGGAAATGCTACAATTTAAGTCAGCGTAACTCAAACATTCCCTCAAAAAAAAGTCAGCCTAACTCGAACATTTGCTCGGTCATTTTGTGTTTTTGCTACTGCCAGATCTGTTCATCAACGTTGCAGAATAAATTGTTCAATTCCCCGCAAAAAGGAAAAAAGGAACTCTAGATGTCCAAATCATTATACCCACTTCACTGCAGGAGGGGCCTTATCCATCAGATTAAACAGCTTGCATCGTTGATCGAAGCCAAGCTCACTGCTTCGCCTGATTGGGTTCCACTTGCATCGCTGATCAAAGGTGAGCTCGCATCAGTCAGCTGTTTAATTTGTCTATGCTCTCTAGTTCATCCAAGTTCCAACCTTTTTACAGATTCCAGTTCAGTCCAGTGTTAAAAGACATGATGGCTCCTAGTGTTCATGCGTTTGTTGCATACCAATAAGATGCAAGTGTTTTGAAATTGATTAATTCAAATATTTAAAGACGATATGAGATCATTTCGTTACTTAAATATATGATTTTTCACCAATATAAACTTTTTTCATGTATTTCTTGAAAGAAGTCTTGTTGAGTAAATATTAGGAACTCTGGATTTTGGTAATTCTAAAATTTGAGAATTATTCAGAAAAAAGGCAAAGAAAGGTGGTTATAGATGTTGCTAGAGTGTGAAATTGAGTCCTTAGATATGCAAGTCCGTTTGATAAAAAATCTCACGGAGATCAGAGTCTCACATGGCAGGGACGCCACCATGGGTCAAGGGTGTATAGATGTACATCAAAAAAATTCTGCAAGAAAAAATATATAATAATCTATAGTGGACATACGTATCAATTGTAGTATTTTCTAGCCTATATACACTACATTTTCACATCCAAATCAAGATCAAATCTCGAATTATTAACTAGTAGAGCTAGAAAAGAACCCATTTTCACCCTTTTTACCTTTTCGTTTTGTGTAGATTGAAATTTGTACATCCAAAATTAGATTTCTGGATCCATCCCTGTCACACAGTTGTTTCTCATAGTTTTTGTCGTACTTAGAGATGCAAGTTTGAAACCTTTAGGTACCCTCTATTTTAGTCTAATTCAAACAAATGAACAAGTTTTCTCAAAAATTGATGATTTATGAAAATATAGTTTATTCTTTTTATCATCTTCTAGTTCACATAATCATAACCATACTCGTCAAAATCTTTCAAAATGTACTAACGGGCAAATAAATTATATACACATAGCATGCATATAGACCAATAGGTTCACATAAATTTTCAAATGAGGAATTAACTGTTCTAGACTATGTCATACTAGTTACACATATTCCTAACCATAACTACTTTAGATGGTCTCGAACACAAATTTCACGTCCAACCTCTTTTGTGTGGTATTTCTGCCAATGATTAGCACGGCTTGTCCAACCTTTATATCGTCTTCACTCTGGTGTAAATTCTTCCATTCCCGAATGATGAAGACTACACAATCATCTTGGTCCGTCTTGTATGCAACTAGGGTGATGTCAAAATCTTCTAGTTGTACTCCAACCACATCATCATCCGGCATGTCCATGGAGGAAACCACTTTCATATGTAATTTTCGTGATGTCCCGCCATGGATAAAAAAGAAAAAAATAATCATGTCATACGACCATCATCATAAGTTATATATAGAGCCAAATAAATTTGTCATACCATCTTATGTTGGCCAAGATTTATCCTTGTCAAACGGGTCACAAATAGAACCCCGATGAAGGTGTTAACTGACGGTAGGGTAGCTAGAAAGTGTTCCACCTCATCCTCGCTAAGGCGACATCTTTGTTAGACAACCATAGATTCATATACGTCTTCCTCACCACCAAGACCACAGAAATAAAGAACAATTATCCTTGGTATGGGTCCTTTCAAATAAAAACATAATATTTCTTCCCCTGTAAGATCGTTCTATGTGATAAATTGCTTTCATCCTTCACCTCCCATGATAGTCTTGTTCTTTCTTTTCTCAAGGTCAATCTTGTAGGTGTGCCCAAGGCCCTTGAATTTTACACTCTCACATTCATATGTGTCCATATTGAACATAAACCTTGAATTGCATGACATAGTTTGTGCACCCAAAACAAAAGAATCAGACATTAAACAAACAGTTATAGACTTACAGTGTAGTTTGAACGAAAATTGTTTATTATCATTGAGTTCTAGAACCCCTATGACTCTGACAAGTAGATCCTAGTTGTAATCCTAGTTTGGAAAATATTATCAGATGCCCTGAACCTTGCTTTCTTACGTCTCTTGACTACAAGTTGCTTTACATAATAATCATAATCATCATCATCATCCGATGTAACATCAATTAAGCCAGCATTGGTTTTAGAAACCTAAATAGACATTACAGTAATTAGAATGTTTTGTTTTGATGTTGTATAATAGGTTTAACTACTATCTTAGAGTCGATATCAACAATTTTAAAATCTGCAATTCGATGGTATGCTATACAGTAGGCTCCTTCGGCATCAGTACCTCCATTTTGCAGTATTCACAATCCCTACAGGCATCTCTTTCTATATCTATTCTTGACTGTGCATCCATTTGGAGACTTGCTAACTAAAAGAATCAAATTACAAGTAGTGAACTACAAGAATCAAATTTAAAAGCTATGAAAAACACATAGCTGTAAAAAAAACAAGTTGAGCCTTATACTAAAAAATCACACATAAGTCAATGAGATAATCGAACATATAGCAATAAGCATGCACAACAAATGTGTTCATACGAAACATTTTCTATGTGCACATTATCCCATGGACACAGATAGTGCCACAATTTAATCCCTGGCCAAAATCAATGAGATGAATCTGTAATAAAGCATAGGTTGTACAAAGACACTAGGTAGATGCAGATCATCCTATCAACATTCTAAGTGACACGTCTTCATCATTGGCACTAATTTGGAGCCTAAGACTATCCATTAGCACTAACAAAGCTCTAAAAACAACAATTTGGGGCATTAATTTGGTGACTATCACAAAATCATAAAGTGACCTAGACATCAACGCTGACCCGCTGCCCTAGAACAAGGTGTTGACACGGCGACCAAGATCCATCGCCGGTGACCTAGATGGAGCACTGACGCAGTGAACCTAGATGAGGAGGTGACGCCGTGAAGGGCAGTAGGTCAAGGAGAACTTACATTGGTGACCTAGATGCATCGTCGCCGGGGAGGGAAGGGGATTTGGTAGGTGTCAAGGAGGGGAGGGGATTTGGTTGTTGCCGGGGAGAGGAGGGGATTTCATTGTCGCCGGAGAGGGTTTTTCCAGTGGTGGTAGGTGAGTGAATTTGGTCTAAGTGGAGACCAGGGGAAGCGAAAGCGATCAACGACTAAGGACCTATATCCCCTAGAGGCAGTTAATATTTTAGAATGGTTGTGGTTCAACATTTTAGGGAGATGGCCACTATTTACCTTCGTCTCAGGTTTCTGTTAAAGGCGTTTTGTTTTAACAACCGGCTGAGGAGAAAGTAGTACTAGAGACGGTGTTAATTCCTAACCGTATGAGGCTTCTGTTAGCGACAGTCATAATATAACGTCTGGCTGAGGTTGCTAAACATAGCCGATTCTTTTTAGTTTAGGAGTAAACCGCCTCTAGACACCGTCTATAAGTAACGAGTTTGTACTAGTGTATGTTGGGATTGTAGCAACTTTAATTCTTTTCAAGTCAAACAAGACAAGAGATTTTTGCATTGGGAGTCTCAGCTTTAGTTGAGTTCAAGCAAAACGATGTGTCCTGTAAGAGCTATATCAAGGTTTTCTATGTTGGAATTCTAGCAACTTTAATTCTTTTCAAGTCAAACAAGACGAGATTTTTTGCATTGGGATACTCTTAGCTTTAGATGAGTTCAAGTAAAACGATGTGTCCCGTAAGAGCTATATCAAGGTTTTCTATGTTGGGATTCTAGCAACTTTAATTTATTTCAAGTCAAACAAGACAAGAGATTATTGCATTGGGATACTCTCAACTTTAATTGAGTTCAGCTCAAAGGAGTATGTTGGGAGTATAATGGTGTTTTTCGAGACAATAAAATCATTTAAATTATTATGTCTATCAGATCAACAATTACGGCCATCTTTTACCCGCAAAAAAGTTAAGAGTCGTGTTTTAAACGGGAATAATTTACGAGAACAGTTCTGGCCAGGCTGCCTTCCTCTTGAGGCACTCTGGCCTCGATGGTCCGGTCCTCTTCTAGCTGCCCTTTCGAGTCATGGCACAGCCATTGGTTTCGATGCCCGTGGCTGGCCGGCCCTCTTCCCATGCTTGTCATGCATGCACAACAACACGTGAATTCAATCTTACCTCACGTGTATAGACATGTGACATTGACCCAAGATTGGTCTCACGTACAGGCACATGTGATTGGCATATTTAGTTTACACCGGTCTGTCTCTTAATCTCTGAAAAATACAACATAATGCACTCTACAGTGCCGAGCTAGGCTCATAAATCTGATCTCCATGGTATTACATATTTACCAACCGGGGGAAAAACATGGTTTCCAGTAATACAAGTCACGAGGGCTTTCTCCCGGTGATCCTTTATAGATGGATCTGAAAAAGACTGATCTCCATGGTTTTACATATTTACCAACCGGGGAAAAAACATGGTTTCCAGTAATACAAGTCACGAGGGCTTTCTCCCGGTGATCCTTTATAGATGGATCTGAAAAAGAAGCTTTGCAGTCTAGACTACATGTCTAATTTGTTTGGTAGAAAACATATTTGACTATTGACACGAAAGGTTGCACGGATTTTCCCCTCTGCTAATGCAGAGATATAATTGGTACAATTAAGACTATGGACCCGATTTCTTGTATCACAAGAAGAGGAGATTCATGTTACCCACTCTCGCGATCATCTTGCCGGATGCGTACTCCAATTAATATTAATATTTTTTCACAAAAATATCAGTTTGACCTTATTGATTACTACACTATGACCGCAAAGCATGGCCTTCTTCAGAAAGGTGTGGAGTAGTTAGTCTATAGCCTAAGTGCATCCCAATTTGAAATAACATGGAGGAGCCAAAGGAGTCTAATTTGATTTGGATACTAAAACTCTTTGCAAGATTGTACATATAAAATGTGAGCCCACATGTACAAGGTGGTACAGCGAGAATGAAAAATGACGAAGAACCATGGTGAGTAGAACTAAGTAATTTTCAAGACATATTTTCACTTATTGTTCGTTATCAATCAAATTTAGAAAAATATAAATTAATGCCCCTGAAAATACCCACTGATAGAAGATGCATGTTTCGTGGAATAATTTTGATGATTGGGTTATATTAGTGCAGTTATTTTGTAGTGGAAAAATATTTGATGTAAAATATTTTAATCAGAATTGTCTTCTTCAGATCATTATCATTGTTTTATCCTATGAACCTCTGTTATAAAGTTATTTTATGTACATTAATTAGAACTATATTATTCGGATCATAACCATTGTGATAAATTATGCAGAGTGTACTCTTCAAATTAGTTTGTTACCACAAATCGGATAGGCTGCAGGCAATAGGAAAAGTTTAACCAAGAGAAGATGGTCAGAGAACACACATCCTTGATTCATCCTACCTATTTTTATATATGTCGTTATAGATTAGGATGTATTTTCGTTACATGGAAATTATGTCTTTATAGCGAACCCAAAGAAGATATGTCATCTTTGGATTATTTAAAGAGGAACGTATATCTCAGGAAAGGAGCAAGAGATGTGAGCTGGGTGTGGGTCATTTCTAAGCTCTGAGTTGGTATGGTCACTACGACCAAGATAGGGGAATCCTTGCCCAATATGTTATGAAGATAATGATAACAATTGTTCTCCTCCACATAGTTTAACTATTTTAGAATATTCTTGGGAGCCTTAGATGAATAACAGAACAATAGAATTTCAATGTGTTTAAGGTCTACTATTGTCCACTACTCTGAGCTAAACCAAATATAATGTAATTCTACATGTGAGTCTAATGAACTTTATTGCACATTCATAAGCACATCCATAAGAAGAAAAAAGAATATAAATCCAGATATATATAATACAAATGTAGAGAAAGAGAACAATTTATTTGGTAAACTCACTAAGGAGAACAATTTGTCTAGTAAACTCACTCTTTATATGCAATATATGAATATACAAGCATGATTACTCTCTATAATCATGCACAAAATGGCGGGAGAACAAAGTTTCTGATCTCCACTAGAGAGCACAACAAAATTGATCTAACGACCATCCACATTACTGCTTACTTATCTTGATGCCCTCGCAATGACACAGCTTAACTACAAGTAGACATTGAGAAACCAAGGATCAATATCATTAGATGTTTCCAGAACATATGTTTATTGTTATTTATAACTAGAACAGTGGCCCTAAAAATGCGAGGGCAACATATTTACTTTTTGATAGTGGTTGAGAACTATTTCATAGTTTGTGGATGTTCACAGTTTTCATTTGGGGTCGAAATAATGCGATTATGTGGTCATGCAAAATATGTCACATTTGTTGTAGATATGTTAAAATTTATTTTCCACTAATTTTTTTATATCAGTAAAAAATAAGTAAATTCAAATACAAGTTTATACAACATCAATTATTCAGAAGAATAGGTATTATATCATTCTTTTTCTCTCCACTTGGTCTGGACTTTGCTCACATGTATTTTTCTCGCCAACTTGAATGACGTAGTTTCATCATATTAAAAGTAGCCAATTTATTTTGTGATCACAATGATTGTCACTTAGATTTTAAAGGTTCAAAGTACTTTTAATTAAACAATCTTTATGAAAATTCTTGCCAATTAAAATTTATATAGTTACTTGAAAGAAACACTAACAACACAACTGAGGGAATAACTTGCAGTCTGTAGTTCCATAACCTACCTCATCTTAAGTTCCACATTTCAGAGATCTGTTTTAATATCACTTGGGTAGTCTCATGTTCTTGCATTCAAATGGAAGTGAAACCGTGCATTATGAATTATACACATGGGTAGAATAACATACTTTAGATATATTTGTTGGAGATATGCCCAAGAGGCAATAATAAAGTGGTTATTATCATATCTTTATTTTTATGATAAATGTTTGCATCCCATGCTATAATTGTATTAACAGGAAACATTAATACTTGTGTGTTTTGCAAACATAAAAGAGTCCCTAGTAAGCCTCTTGTTAAACTAGCTTGTTGATTAGTAGATGATCATGGTTTCCTGATCATGCATATTAGATGTTATTAATAACAAGATCATATCATTAGGACAATGGTGTGATGGACACACTCCTATAGTTAGCATAGCATAAGGTCAAGTCATTTAGAGTTCATTTGCTATAAGTTTTAAAATACATAGTAACCTAATCCTTCGACCATGAGATCATGTTAATCACCATCAGTGGATGGATGCTTTGATGACATCAAACACCACTTCCGTAACTGGGTGGTTATAAGGGTGGCATTAGATATTTTGAAAGTATGTGTTGAAGCACATGGATCAAGAGTGAGATTTGTCCATCCATATGATAGATAGATATAATATGGACCCTCTCGGTGGAGTGTTATCCAATTGGCTTGCAAGCATGTGACAAGGTCACAAGGGATGTCACATCACAGTACGAGAAAGAGTACTTATTGTTGGAGATATGCCCTAGAGGCAATAATAAATGTAGTTATTATTATATCTTTGTGTTTATGATAAATGTTTACATTCAAGCTGTAATAGTATTAACAAGGAAACATTAATACTTGTGTGATTTGTAAACTTAATTTGAAGTCCCTAGTATAGCCTCTATATAATACTAGCTTGTTGGTTAATAGATGATTGTGGTTTCCCTATCATGAACATTGAGATGTTATTAACAACAAGATCATATCGTTAGGAGAATGATATGGTGGACATACTCCTATAGATAAGCGTAGCATAAAGATCAAGTCATTTTAATAGTTTAATTGCTATATGCTTTCTGATACATAGTAATCTAATTCCTTCGACCATGAGATCATGCATATCGCCTTTACCGGATGGATGCTTTGATGACATCAAACACCACACCGTAACTGGGTGGCTATAAAGGTGGCATTGAGTGTTCGGAAAGTATTGGTTGAAACACATGGATCAAGATTGGTATTTGTCCATCCATATGACGGATAGATATACTCTGGGCCCTCTCGGTGAAATGTCATCCAATTAGCTTGCAAGCATGTGACTGGCTCACAAGGGATCACATATCACGGGAACGAGAAAAGAGTACTTATCAGTAACGAGGTTGAACTAGGTATGCAGAGATACCGACGATCATAACCTCGGATAAGTAAACTATCGTGAGACAAAGGGAAATTGATATCGTATGTAAGTGGTTCATTCGATCACAAAGTAATCGTAGAAATATGTGGGAGCCATATGAATTTCCAGATTCCTCTATTGGTTATTGATCGGAGAAGTGTCTCGATCATGTCCGCATAATTCACGAACCGTAGGGAGACACACTTAAGGATTCGACGTTGTTTGAGTAGTTATGGAATGATGAGAAAGAGACCGAATGTTGTTCGGAGTCTCGAATGGGATTCGGGATATCACGAGGAGATCCGGAATGGTCCGGAGAATAAGATTCATATAAGGAAAGTCCCATTTCGGAGTTGGAGAATGGTTCCGGTGTTTTTATCGGGAATGTTCTAGAAGGTTCCGGAATGTCCGGCACTCCGGGGGGGAAGAGTACATGAATGTGTTATATCAAGTTGGTATGATTGAATCGTGTACTCGGTGTCATCGCTGATCAAAATAGAGGGTTTATTCAAATCCTAGTTTTAAAAGTCAAACGGCTAGTTTGAAAGTCAAACGGCAGTTTTTGGAAAGAGGAGGAGGAGTGGGAAACCGAGTTGGGGAGGAGTTCCCTCCTCCAACCGGCGGCACCCACCCAAGCTGAGTTGGGGAGGGACTCCTCTCCCTCCCCTTGGCCGGTCGGCCCCCTCCACCTATATAAGGAGAGGCAGGGCTCCCCTCCTCGACACACAAGATCCTCTCCTCTAAACCCTAGCCCCAAGCCGCCACCGCCTCCATAGCCGCCGCCGGCCCTAGGGCAAACCGCCGCCGCCTAGCTAAACCCTAGCCGCCGGCTTGCCCCTCCTCGGCGTGTCTAAACCCTAGATCGTCGAGGAACTCTCTCACAGTCCACCATACTCGCTCCGGCTTAAGGCGAAGCCCTGCGAGATCTCCCCTCTACTTCCGGTACCACGCCGTTGTGCTGCCGGAATCACGAGGAGAGTGCTACAACCTCCGCTGCCTGCTGGAACAAGGGAGAGGAAGGTCTTCGTCGAGTACCGAACGTGTGACCGACTGCGGGAGCGCTGCCGGAACGCAGCGCCGGAAGGATCGTCTACGCGATCTTGAGATCGGAAAGAGTACGACTACATCACCCACGAGAATCCGCTCTCGTTAAACACTTTGGAATCTTCGAGGGTGAGTTATTCTATCGACTCGTTGCCGCAATCTAGTAGATAGATCTTGGCTTGTTTGTTTGTATGCGGTAGAAATTTTTTGTTTTCCATGCTACATAACCCTACACTTATCGGTAAAGAGGTTGAACTAGGTATAGAGATACCGACGATCGAACCTCGGATAAGTAAAGTATCACATGACAAAGGGAATCAATATCGTATGTAAATGGTTCATTCGATCACGAAGTCATTTTAGAAATATATGGGAGTCATATGGATTTCCATATCCCTCTATTGGTTTGATCGGAGAGGGTCTCGATCATGTCTGCATAGTTCGCGAACCATAGGGAGACACACTTAAGAAATCGATGTTGTTTAAGTAGATATGGAATATGAGTTGGAGACCGAATGTTGTTCGGAGTCACGGATTGGATCCAGGACATTAGGAGGAGATCCGGAGTGGCCCGGAGAATAAGATTCATATAAGGAAAGTGGTTTTTCGGGGTTCGGGAAAAGTTTTGGTGTTTTGACCGGATACTTCTAGAATGTTCTAGAGGGACCACTAGTGGTTCCACCACCCCGGGAGGGGGTCACTTGGACAATGTCATTCCCTAGGGGCCAGCCGCACCAAACCCTAAAGGGCCAATACGGCCAACACTAGTAAAAGGGTCAAATCCTAGTTTGAATAGTCAAATCCTAGTTTGAAAAGTCAAACTCTAGTTTATTGGTAAGAGGGAAGACTTGGTGGGAAAGGTTCCACCTCTTCCCTTGGTGGCCGAGTGTAACATCCCACCATTTAGGAACTAACGAAGGGTAGATTTAGGAATTTGGAATGTTGCATGCATTCATCTGTGAAAATGTGGGTAAATTTTTTCGCCAAATAAAAACCTAAAGTGATCAAGGTTTCTTTCATACTTTGAGATTAAGTTTAGTCTTAAAGGATGATTGTTATAGACTTTGATATGATCTTAGAGGAATTATGTGTTGTGGGAAATGAATTTGAATATTAAAACTTGAGTGTTTGAATTATAATTCAAATAATTTATGAATAAGGTTTGAATCTTGATTTAATTGAGAGTTAATCAATATAACTCAAACTTTATCTAAAGAAAACAATTAAGAATATGAATATCTATTTCATATTTTCATTCAATAAATAAGTTACAAAAATGTAACTTATTGAAATTTATCCACAATCTTCACCATAGCAAATAAATAAAGAATAAGAATATTTCTTTATTGATAATAATATAATATTTATTACAAAATAATAAAATAAAGATTACAAAAGAATAAAGAATATTACATTGACTATTCTATAAAGAAAACCTAAACTAAAATCTTCATCTTCAACTCTGTACCTGCAAAACAAACACTAATAAAAAAGGTTAAGGTTAAAATTGTTTTACTCTCAGTAGTGACAGTGAGTAGCACTGTTCAAACTTACATCATTGAGTAATCTTGAGGGGCAAGTTTCACCAATATGAAAGAACTAAATCTTTCATCATTTTTAAGCCATAAGTTAAATAACTCCAAACAACAAGAAGGGGCAAGTTTCACCAGACAAGTAAGTGTAATCAGATAAAAAGTAAACTTCCATTCCCTGAGCATATCCACAGGGTGCATCAAGCACACATGCAGCACACACACCTAAATGCATGGTGTGTGCTGTCAGCACAGCAACAACATGCCAGACAAACAAAACTGCTCAGTACAGCCGTGGGAAGCACCCCCAACACCATTTCTTGTTCATACACATCAATCTCAGCAGCCAAACCAAACCACCAAACATCACCAGATGGTGACATAAGGAGGGGGAAGGATCAGGTGGACAGCAAGGCCAAGTCCAGGAGCTAGGAGGAGCAGGCTAGCTCAAGGTCAAGCACAGAAGCTCAGCAAAACAAGAACAACATCATAGGTGAAGGACAGGATCTAATCAGCAAGATCAACATCACCACCCAATTCCATAATCATCAGTTTTTGTGGTGAGTATCATAAAACCATCACATGATCTAATCATATTATCTAGACAGAAGCATGTGTTGTTTTATGAAAAAATCTCTCAATAATCACCCAAGTGAGGTGAGTATATCCTATAGATTTCAAGTATAAAGATCAGAAATCAAACAAAGCCAAAAGCACCAATCTCTCAGACCAGCCTCATAGAGTTTGGTGTTAGCATATGCAACTTAAATAATTCTTCATTTGTTCTTATCAGACCAGGGCACATCTCCCAGAGGGAGTAGCACCTCTAATCTTCCAAGTTACAAACAAACTAATTGCTCAACTAACTAGGACTTAAAGTCCTAGAGCCTCAGACCAACATCATAGGCAGAAGAGTTAAAAGAAGCTTTCATTTTATCTTGCCAGTATTAATCACAAGCATTGTCAGAGCTAAGCTCAGGAATAGGACCCAATCACTTGTGTGCTAGTTTATAATGGTATCACAAGGACAAGTTCTAATGAGCTAATCCCAATCTTTACTTAGATTTCACAAATAAAAGGGACAAGACACTAAATATCATCTTCCTGAAGCCAAATGCCAGGAATCAACATCAAACTTATCTATACATCCACAGAAAATCATTAACATGTAATGATTATATTCAGTATGTACATTCTCATACAAGCCAACCATTATAAATGCAGTAAGCACTTACTGATAGAATCACAGTCAGTATAAACATCTTGACAGTGGAAAGTTCTCAGATCAACAACATTTCCAATTAGGGATTTCATAGAAACACTAACATTGGATCATAGTAAATCACCACTGCAAGAAGTATGACAAGCCACTAGCATCACCAAAGCCAACTAAAAATAATGATCCACAGCAAACAATCATTCATCATGCTCAAGGATGATCACCACTAGATCTAAAGTATCATGGATATGATCAACAGAGGGTTATGAACCCTAATCCGAACAAGAACCCTAATTAGGAGATGAACCCTAATCAGAACATAGTCACTAGGCAAGGGTAGCCACTAGATACACACAGAGAGATTCATGGTGATAGGATGAACCAAGATCCAAAGAGGCAACTTACCCGGGGTCCTCGCTGACGAATTGAAGAGGAAGCAGATTGGCCGACGAGCCCGCGGCGGCACAGGGAGCACCCCAGAGGGCGCTGCAGCCTGCACCATCCACGGCGGCAGCCATAGCAGCACACGAACACAGCACACCATCATAGGAGGGACCACGGCGGCGGCAACACTTTCTCCAAACCCTAGGGTTCGGGAACAGGGTGAACCTGGCCACAGGGGAACTCCGGAGTCAAATCGAATTGGGCCAGATGAACGAGCGTTTCGCCAACATCGCCCTCCACCACAGCAGTGGCCAGGGAGGGCCATAGCGGCGGCCATTGCCGGCGGCAACGCCAGAACCCCATGGGGCCGAGAGTGAGAGGGGAGATGAGAACGAAGGAGAGACAGAGTGAGAGAGTGGGCTGGGTGGGCCGAAAACCCCTCGGGGTAATAATTTTGACCCTGCCCTATTGGGCCACAGGGGCCCAATAAGCCCAAATGGCCAGCCCAAGTCAATTGAAATATGTTTTAATAAATAGGAAAAGACCAAAATGCCCCTGAACTCAATAAAATTCTAGAAAATAAAAATCCAAAAATTATAAATAAAATATTTTTGGATTCACAAAAATCCAAACTATCCAAATAAATTGAAATATAAAATTTTAGACATATAAATTTTATTAAGAATTTTATAAATTATATATTCCTTATGGAATTTTACAAAATTATTGAAAGATGACAATAATTTTACAAAATTATTGTCCTTACCGGGCAATAATAATGTTTTTGTAGACATAGAAGTTCAAGGTCCAGTGCAAGCATCAGACTTCACTACCTTGCCATCACAAGGCAAGTTCATCTCTTGCTCATGTCCTTTGAAGAGTCTTTATCGAAGTATTTGCAAATTGTGTGTTATCATTTATATTATAGTAAAAGAAAAACACTATTTTCTCAAGATACTAAATCTTAGATATCATCCTAAGTGATGATATGATGAAGCAATATAACTTAGGGTTCTAATTGCAATAATGATGAACAATTAGGGATTAATAACCCATGAAATCAGTGATTCTAGTGCCGTATATTACGCGTTAGCCATGAGATTTGGAATGGGACAGAGAAGTCAGTTGTATCCTTTTCCTCTTGTATGGAGGCAACACGACCTTAACGTGACATTGTGATTCCTTGTGTGGATCCAACATATGGGTGGGCACCCTTACACCCCACACTTTTGGTGTCTAGATTATCTATGAATGGTGTTTAGGGAGATAGTCCATGTAAATGGTACTAATCCGGGCATCACTAGGTCATAGAGTCTTCGTAAGCTCATCAGGGTTTTAGCCTGCTCGAAAGGGGGCTTAATGAAGGTGAGATAGCCGAAGGATCGTGCATACATATGAGGTCGCGGAGAGGGCAGTGATTGGCTTGGACCAACTATTGGGCCCCACATCACGAAATTGTGGACGGGAAAGTACGCCCGGTTGTGCAACAAGGAGTTGATCTCTCATGGGAAAAGTAACGTACCTCTGCAGAGTGTAAGAACTGTAACTTGTTACTCCCTGTTCCGGGAAGGAGCTACGAACGCGACAGGAAAGGAACTCCATGAAAGTTCTGGTCAACCTGTGAAGGCTGATGGTCATAGATTTTTCATAATAAAAACAATCTTTTGAAGAAAGATTTACCAAAATTGCATTATACCTAGGACTGATAGTCCAAGGTGGTAGTTAGAGCATCAAACTTCCTACCTTGCATATAATGAACTTGTTGGGTAACGCTGTTACTCATCCTTTCCTTTGAATCCTTGCTTAGACTCTGAGAATCCCGAAGGCACTCCAATGTATGCATCTGAGAATCAAGAGGAGGTCTTCTATGAAGAGCCCAACTTGTATGCAGCCGTAGAAGGGGAGGATTACGACATCGTCTATGGAGGAGAGTTCCAGGAGTCCGAATAATTACTATAGTTCTAGTAACCACTTGAGCCGAGCATCATGAACAATATATAAAAATAAGTTGCTAAGCTCAATTTGGAGTTTAAGTTTTTAAATTTGAAACTTCCGCTGAAACACTTATATTTTGGTTTGTAAGTTGAATCTTTTGGAAGTCTTGAACTTCCGGTATTGTAATAATAATAACGTGTGTATGTTTGTAATATGGACCCGTAATGTTTCTATTGTACCACTCTGAGGGATGTGATATTTACAGAAAGGTGTCCTGTGGATGTCATGTCAACGACTATAGTGTAGTACACATGCGGTGGTATGCTGGGTTACCGCACCGAGTTGGGGGGAACACGGCCTGGGCTGGGAACCCTTGGCCGCCCCCACCAATATAATGAGGGGTGGGGCGCACCCCCACACCCCTTGTCCCCGGGCGCCTAAACCCTAGCCGCCGCACCTCTCTCTCTCTCGTCCACCATACTACTCTGGCTTAGACGAAGCCCTGCAGAAATCTCTCCTCCTCCACCACCACCACACCGTCGTGTTGTTGGGATTCCGAGGAGATCTACAACCTATGCCGCCCTGCTAGGACAAGGAAGAGGATGGTATTCATCGACTACCGTACATGTGATCGACTACGGAAGCGCTGCCGGAACATGGCGCCGGAAGGATCGTCTACGCGATCTTGAGATCGGCAAGTGATCGACTATATCAACCACGAGATCCGAATCTCGTTAAACACTTTGGATCTACGAGGGTTAGTTCTTTACAATCTCGTTGCACCAATCTCGTAGATTAGATCTTGGCTTTGCTATAGATTAGATCTTGGTTTTGTGTATTCACGCGACAGAATTTTTTGTTTTCCATGCTACAAACCTACAATATCAAGTGAGTTGCTATATTCACTTCACATTGTCGATATGTTCCGTGTGAATAGCTGGAAATGCAAGAGACAATCAAGCCAACTTCCCTCGCTACGAAAATGCAATATGTTGACCATGTGGAATCAAACTATTGTGTCAGCATTATGATAAATCTACCACTATTTTTATTTATAATATAATTTTTAGGCTAGATGAACAAATTTGATAATCTATTTTCCAATGATTTTAATACTCTCTCCGACCCATATTACTTGACTTGGATTTGTTAAAATTTGGATGAACCTATATACTAAATAGTGTCTAGATTCATCCAAATTTTCACAAATCCAAGTCAAGTAATATGAGTCAGAGGGAGTAATATAATGATATCTAGATGTATTAATATGATATATAGTATTTATATTTCTCATACTTAGGTGAACGTGAGGCATAATCATACTTGATATGAAGTTCTTATGGAAAAAATCACAATTTTGTTTTGTTTCTTATTGTGAATTTCACGAAGAAAATGAGAAAAAGAAATAGTAAGTGTTATAAGCTATGGATATATATGATAGGCTTGTAATATTCATCCTCCTTATCAAAGTTTTGTATTCCCTCGGTCCTAAAAAGAATGTCGGAGATTTTTTAAATTCGTATGTATCTACTACCTCCGTTTCAAGGCTTAAGGCGCACACGTTTTCCAAAGCAAAGTTTGACCAAAAGAATTGAGCAATAAATCTTGATTATATTATACATAATTAGTACCGTTGGATTCGTATTGAAAAATACTTTCCAGTGATACTAGTTCTATACCAAAACACTTTACGTATTTAGAGTAATTCTTGGTCAAAGAAAAAACACGCAAAACAAGGACGCCTTAAGCCCTGAAACGGAGGGAGTATATACTAAAATCCGTCTAGATATATAGACATCTCTGACCTCCTTTTTAGGACGGAGATAGTATATTGATTATAATTTTTAGCCTAGATGAACAAATGTGATAATATATTTTCCAAGAATGTCAATAATATAATGATATCTATATGTATTATGTGATATAGTGTGTATATTTCTCATACTTGGGTGCAATATGTGAGGCATAATTATGAGATAGGAGAGTGGTCTAGCAAAGCTCCCATCTATTAATAATGCCCAAGACTCACCCTCTCTCATTTGACAAAACATATTAACAATTGAATCAGCACACACTCCATTTTTCCTTCAGCTAGTCATGAATTTTGTGATGACTCGGTCAGGTGCTAGAGTTCTTACTCTTATTCATTCGTCTCAAGAAATAGTTATTTTTTCTGGTGGATACTTTTTATCTACTAATATTTTTCTCATTATTAATTAACAAACATTGTTTGCACATATGTATTTCGAGTGATCAATCCTCGACGTTTTTCTTCTTCTTTTTGACATGTCTTTGATAGAGTTTTTAGCTACCCATGCTGCAGTCGGCTCCGCCTACTTTTGTTTTTTCCTTTTTATTAAACCAAAATCCATCGTAACGTCTTTCAATGTAACTCTTTTATCTTCAAATTATAACCATAAATTGTAGATCTAACAGTCAGTATAATTTGGATGATGTGGATCACCCTGAAGGGTTTCGCAGCATAGTAAATAAAAGATTTTCTACGGATGCGAACAAGAAAGCCAAGATATAATCTAGGAGATGCAATCAACGATATAGATAGATGATATCTTCATACCCTTGAAGAAATCGCATAGCGGAAACGTTCAATAGAACGTGGTTGATGTAGTTGTACTCGCCGTCTCCTCCTCGTGATCTGATCCGATCCTACACCGCAAGTGGCGGCGCCTCCGAGAGATGCACACATACGGTGCCACGACGTCTCCTCCTTCCTCGGTCCAGCAATTAGGGTGGAGAGATAGATTGGAGCTGCAGCACGACGGCGCGATGCTTATGGTGGAGAGTTTCTGCGGCAGGGCTTCGCCTACGCGCAGTCGGGAGAGAGAGAGGTGGAGGGGCAGCAGGACGGCGGCTAGGGTTGGAGGAGTAGGAGGGGGAGGGTGCGCCCCTTCCCACCTTATATAGGGGGCTGGCCGGCCCCCACTTGGCCCCTCCTCCAAGCCCTAGGGTGGCGGCCCCAAGGGTGGAGTGGGGGGCAAGTTTCCCCCTTCCTTCTAGAAGGCTCCCCTAGGGTTTCCCCTAGGGCTGGCCGGCTGGGCCTTGGGAGTCTTGTGCCCCTGGCCCAAAGTGGCCAGGGCACTTCCCCTTAGGCCCACGCAGGCCTCCGAAAAGTGGGCCCACGTTGGTCCCACTCCGGAACCTTCTAGAACCTTCTGGTACAATACCGATAAACTCCGAAACGATTCCGAAATCCAAAAACTGCTTTCCTTTATATGAATCTTATTCTCTGGACCATTCCGGAACCTCTCGTGATGTCCTGGATCTCATCCGAGACTCCGAACAAAAACTCATAAACCAATCATCCATTCTATCCTAGCGTCGATACACGTTAAGTGTGTGACCCTACGGGTTCGAGAATATGCAGACATGATCTTCTATCAATAATCAACAGCGGGATCTGAAAACCCATATTGACTCCCACATATTCATCGATGATCATATCGGATGAACCACGATACCATGATTCAATTAATCCCATATATGTATTCCCTTCGTCACGCGATATTTTACTTGCCCGAGATTCGATCGTTGGTATCGGCATACCTAGTTCATTCTCGTTCGCAGCAAGTACTTTACTCATTCCGTAATCCGATATCACTTTGTGATTAACTCTTTAACCACGTGCTTGCAAGAGGTGTTGATATCGATTACCGAGTGGGCCCGAAGTATATCTCTTTGACTCGGGAGGGACAAATTCCATCTTGATACATATAACCCAACAAGTACTTTCCGATCACCTGAAAGACACCTTTATGATCACCCTCACATAGGATGACGTTTGATGACCTCAAAGCTTTCTTCCGATACCAGCAAAGGCGGATCCAGAAAATTTTCAAAGCCTGGGCAAGCCAAAACGTGACTAAAATTTTGTGGTTGTGGTTGTGGTTGTGGTAAGCTTCTTGTGTCAACCAAAAAAAAATCCTCATTTCTATAATTTAAACAATTTTATGTTCAATAGTATAACTTCAAGTTCATTTCAACCATAGATATGAAATTCATCTCAATTGAGAAAATGCAGTACCAAATTTAGAATTTGGGAGATTAATAGCATTTATCCTAAATGCAAACCTAGTTGTCTTCTATCCGGAGCTGCCGAGACCAAATAAACCTGTCGGTCAAAATTTCCCCTTCACCTCCGCCCGCCATAGTCGTCGTCATGCCGAGCTGTTGTCGTCTCGCTTCCGCTTGTGCCACCCGTCGGGCTCGCTCTCCCCCACCACTCCGACTCCGACTAGGAGTACGTCTCCCTAGACGAGTACGGGCTCTCCATCGACAAATCAGAGGTGAACGTGGTCGTATCAGGTGCAGACGGTCATCTAGAAGGCGGAGGAGCTCGAGGAGCTTTAAATGAAGAGGGAGATCGTCAACCTAGCCCCCAATTCCGACTAAGCTCACCGATCGCACGTCCTCCACACCCTTGGCTCGAGTGAGATTTTCGGGGGCTGAATTTTTGGAATAATGGTTAGGGTTAGGGTTAGCGGCAAATGCATAGTCCATCTTTTGATTTCGCGGTACTATATAAAAACTGAATGATGCAATTTGTGATCTATGCGTAGTTCATGTTTGAATTTTTTCGCGGAGATAACTTTGACAAGTTTATAAAATCTTTAGTTCCTCGTTCAGTTTCTATTAGTATGTCCAACGGTTTTGCGAACTGAATATGAGCTAATTCAGTTGCCTTATACACGTTGTTAAAGGCTACAATATACACGATGTGTTTGCCCTCACAATGGAAAAAGACGAGCAACTTAACAGTCAATTGGGAATTGGCAAATTGGGGATTTCGTGGGATCGATCGATGACCTCTTTCTAGGAAAAGGATGGATCGGTAGCTTTTTTTTTTTTTGAGGGTAGATGGATCGGTAACTGGGCACATGCAACAGACCCCAGGTTAATAAAACAGCTAACGGTAGCCCAATAATTGGAATACAGAGTTTTTCTGGCTCAATTTGTGGGCCAACATTTGTTAGCGTGGGGCATGGCCAAAGAATTGGCTGGTCAAGCCGGGGCAGGGCTGCCTTTGACCATCCGATGTGGGTGTGAGAAATCGCTAGACAGCAGGGACGATCGACGGAGAAGCTCGGGCGGCAACAGGGAGGGTGCGTCCGTTCATGGATACCGGGGAGTTGTATTATCTCATGGTCTAAGGAATACAATACTTGACATAAAAAAAAGCTTCGCAAAGATGAACACGATGACACGATATAATTGCTCTGCTTAATTTGGGTTTGTCCATCATATCATTCTCATAATGACATGATCTCATTATTAATCGACAACTCATGTCTATGGTTAGGAAATCTTAACCATCATTAATCAATGAGCTAGTCTATAGAGGCATACTAGGGACACGGTGTTGTTCATAAACCACACAAGTATCAAAGTTTCCGCTTAATACAATTCTAGCATGGAATATAAACTTTATCATAAACAAGAATTATAATAATAACATCTTTATTATTGCCTCTAGAGCATAATTCCAACACACCCAAATGCCTCGAAAAACACCCTTATATTGCTTTTAATACTCCCTTCGTTTCAAAATAGATGTTTTAGATTTTTAAAATTTTGGATGAATCTATATACTAAATAGTGTCTAGATTCATCTGGATTTTTCATAAATTTGAGACATCTATTTTATGATGGAGGGAGTATATATAACAGATCATATATGAAATAAATGTCAAAGTTATATTTTGAGAAAAATGTGTTCACATCAAAACACTATGTATTTTACAATAAAGAATGTGTCAAATAAGAGAAAAGATATCCACATAGTATGTGCTTTACACTCGCATTGGAGAGGGCCACTGTGTGCTAGTTTTTCTAATTTTGGCAAAATCAGTGGTAGAGTCCTATTTTTTGGCTGAATAGGGGATACTATTCTTTGTAGAGATGGACATGGCTGGCAATCTAACCTTTCTATTATCGTCCACCAAAGCTAGCTAATATAAATGGACTGCCTGTGTTGGCAATCCACCAAACCAAAGTGCTAGCACTCCCATAGGACGGAATGGATTACTACTGGGTAGCGTTGCTAGTAGCACTCCTTGCCACCATCGGCACCCACCTCGTGAGAAGAGGCAGAGGCGGAGGCGGAGGCGGAGGCAGATGTGTGCCCCCGGGCTCGCTTGGTGTGCCGTTGATCGGTCACACCTTTGGCTTCGTCCGCAGCATGCGTGCCAATCGCGTCGACCAGTTTTTCCGTGACCGCATCAACCGCTACGGGGCGGTGTCCAAGCTCTCGCTGTTGGGCAAGCCCACTGCCCTTCTTGCAGGACCGGCAGCCAACAAGTTCGTCTTCTTCAACCGCTCGCTGGTCCTGGGGCGTGCCGCGTCCCTCCCGCATATTCTCGGGGAGAGGAGCCTGCTGGCCGTACACGGCGACGATCACCGCCGAATCCGCGGGGCGCTCATGGACTTCCTCGGGCCTGAGATGCTCCGGATGTACGTCGGCAGAATCGACGCCCAGGTGAGGCAGCACCTAGAGGAGAGCTGGGCCGGCCGCACTGCCGTCACGGTGCATCCGCTGATGAAGCGTCTCACCTTCGACATCATCACGGCGCTCGTCCTCGGCAACGAGAAGAGCGCCGTGCGTGACGCCCTGGACCGTGACCTGGTGAACATATTCGAGGGCGCCATGGCCGTCCCGCTGAACCTGCCCTTCACGGCCTACAGGCGGAGCATCTTGGGGAGCCGTAGGGCTCGCCTCATACTCCAAGGGATCATGCGAGAGAAGAAGGGTCGGCTGCAGGAGGGCAAGGCCTCGCCCAACGACGACCTCCTCAGCCGCCTGCTCTCCATGACAGACGAGCATGGCCAGCAGCTGCTGAGCAACGAGGAGATCGTGGACAACACGCTGGCCACCGTGGTTGGCGCCCATGGCTCGCTTGCCGCCCTCATGACCTTCATGGTCCGCCAGCTCGCCGATGATCCGGCCACCCTAGCCGCCATGGTGGAAGGTACTCGCCGAGCCTATCATCTTCGATCAATTTGTTTGTAAGAAATATGCATACTATATAGATAGGATATACGAAACTTAGATGCTACTCCTAGATTTAGATGTCGGTACTCCCAACGTCAATATATATATGCAGAGCACGAAGAAATTGCCAAGAACAAGGCTCCTGGTGAGGCTCTCGTGTGGGACGACCTATCTAAGATGACATTCACATGGCGTGTCGCCCAGGAGACACTTCGCCTCGTCCCTCCGGTCTTCGGCAGCAGCAGAGTAGCAGTCGACGACATCGAGTACAAGGGCTACTGCATCCCAAAAGGATGGCAGGTACATACATACATGATACATTCCCAAATTAAAGTGGCTAATTTTGAATTTCCAAGCAAAGAGAACTACTCGTAGTATAGCAAGGCTAATTCTCAATGAATGAATTTTCAGGTGTTTTGGGTGGCGGACGTGACACATAGGGACCCTGGCATCTTCCCCGACCCAGCTAAGTTTGACCCCTCCAGGTTCAATACCAGGATGCCAGCATGCTCCTTCGCCGCCTTCGGCGCCGGCCCCAGGATGTGCCCTGGGATAGACTTGGTGAGGATCGAAACATTGGTCACCATGCACCACCTCGTCAGAAATTTCACATGGAAGCTTGCCAGCAACCGCAACACGTTCGTCAGGGACCCCTTCCCGTCGCCGCTACATGGCCTGCCTATACAACTCCGGCAGGCAGCACGCCTCTCCTGAATTGTTTCTTTAAACCTAAAAAGATCATGCTGGCCGGGTGCTTTTTTTGCTTCAACTTTTGATTTATTCATGGAATAAGTAGTAGGGCTTCATGCATTCTACCAGGACTAATGATGCGCTACCCTGTTTAATTTCTTTCCTAATCTTTACTGGAGTATTAAATTGCTTACGGTCGTTTTCGTTGGTGATGGTCCTTTCGACCGTAGTTCATCGTCGCATGTGTTCTCGTCCGTTTAGCGAGACCAACTCCTGGATGAACTCGTGAGTATGTTTGTAGTATCTACATAATTTGGTTCCTGCATGAGGTGAACTCTACCGCTAGCGAGCCCAGTAATAGATCTCAGCGGAGAATCCTAACCCAGTCAATCCATCCATGGATGACGTCTGCGAGGAAGGTGCACGTTAGCAAGACCGATGAGGAGGCGGTGCCTTGCTTTTCCAAGGACAAGACTATGGCTGAGCTCCTCCTCTTCATCCGACGAAGAACATGATGTGGATCTTGCCACGCCGGACGCCATGGCAATGTGGATGCCGATCGAAGCACCGTTAGAGTACCCCCGTTAGCTGCTCCGTGAGCTTGGGCATTTGCTTACCGTTGTACACGGTCGGCGTGTTGTCGCTTCCAACCCCTTCACCAGCAGCACATGCAACTCCATTAACGTCTGGGCTTCCCCCTCCTCCACATAACCGTATACAAATTTCTAGCCCCATTAGTCCTTTGCTTGTCCATCTGATGGAGAAAGTTGTGGTGGCTTGAGGTGTAGAGGAATAGGCCCCGATCGTTTCGGTCATGCAGCATTGCGGTGAATCCCATGGCCGGATTTTTGCAAAGCTTGACAACTGCTCAAGTAATGCAGGCTAAATGTTTTTTTGGTCACGCATGTTGTTATAGAAGGTTTATAAAGAACTTCTCTAAAGTTTCTAAATTATTGACTAACCTTTTACACAAGAATTGTCGTTTCGATTTTGATGATAATTTTTTACTGCTTTTAATACACTTAAGCAAGCTTTGTTAAATGCTCCTATCATAAAACCATATATTTGGGAACGACATTTCAATCTTATTTGTGAAGCTAGCAAGATATCGCTCTGACTTGCCGTGCGGAACAGATGCTGGACGGCAGACAGGCTGCGACGCCGTGGGCTGCAGCACCCAGCGGCGTGCTCTTTCTGCGACCAGTGTGGAGAGACTATTGACGATCTCCTCATATGATGTGTCCTAACACGAGAGGTGTGGACGACTTGTCTCGGCTGGTGGGGAAAAGGGACAGTAGACGCCAGAGCATGACACGAAACTCGTCATGTGGCTCCAGGGCAGACGCGGGGGCAAGGGCCACGAGCGCGACATCTAGACGGGTATTTCCTTGGTCTGTTGGACACTCTGACGTCATTGGAACGAAATCGCCTTTGAGGGTCCTACCCCTTCTTCCGCTTTGGTCATTCAGAAGATCTCCGCGGAGACCGAGCTATGGAGAGATGCACGGCATTTCCGTGTCTGCTTAAGCTAAGTGGACATGTGAAGATGCCACGAATAGTTAGCTAGTGCGTGCATGCTGCCCTTAGGGAAGTATGGGGTTGCGTCCGTAACGCCTGTGCCACGCCACGTTGTAAAACATTCGCCTCTTAGCTCTCCTTCTATGTAAACAATGCGTTTCTTGAAAAAGAAAAAAGAAAACACACTAACATATATTGGGCAGCCCGAAGCCAACTCCATCGACGGTCTTCTTACGGGCAAAAAGCTACATGAGCCTGCTGCGGCGTGGACGGCTGAAATTTATTTAGATTTGAAAATTATTCAGATTTTAATTTTGAGTCATACTAGCCGCCACCGAGGAAAAGGAGCTTGCTAAAACCCATCTAGGATTCTGTCCCATCGCCGACGACGTAGCTGGTCTCCCAACCTCCGGTGGCCCTAGGGCCTTAGAGGTGTGGCGGAGCACGACCTGTCCGGCGGGAGGTTTTTCGATCTTTGTTTACCTAATTTTTAGTGTCTTCTTGGGGACGTTGAGGCGACGGCTACGTCCCAGAATAAGGTCATTCCCGCTCTATCCTCGTTTTGGTGGTGCTTTTAGCACCGACAGAGTGCGCGTGGAGTCGTTTGTCTGACGGATCTCCTGGGATTCATTTCGTTTTCGTGTTTGTTGGTGTGATTTCAGGCCAGTTTCTTTCCATCTACGGTTTGTCATCATCGGCGATGGTTGCTACTCTGGTGCGCTGGTCCATCATGACCTTAGCACGACGACTTCCCTTATGTCTACTATAACAAGCTCTACTACGACAAGCTTTGCCCGACTCCGATAATAGAGGGCGAGGACGGCGGCGCGGCTTCGGCTCGTTCTAGTGTTTGTAGTCGTCGCTAGATGGTCTAATGATCTATTTATAATTTTTATTACTTTAATTTTTTTTATAGTACTGTTAATGATTTTTAATAGATAGTGTAATTTGAAAAAAAACTGAATAAAAAAACAAAAAAAAAATGGAAAGAGCAACTTACGTGCACGGTCAGCACTCAGCAGTGAAGAAGGAGGTTTGGCGAGGGTAATGGACCTGCCCATCTTGGGCTCGCTTCAGGCGGCACGACGCACCCACTTTCTGACGCAGCCATCAGCACAATCACAACAACCAAAACCCTATGATTATCCATACCCGGCCATCAAAGTGTGATACAAAGATTAGATTTATAAATATAATGTATTTAGACTTTTTAGTGTTTAGATTTATTTCAAATATGAGTGAACCTAGATAAAAAAAGTTTAGATACATTTATTTTACAATGCTAAAACATCTTATATTTTGAAATGGAGGAAATAGCAGCAAACACTTATTTGAAATTTACTGCAGATTTTTTCTCACAGACCACATCTTTTACCCAAAAAGTTACAATAATCTGTTTTTTCGGTGTGAGATTGTAAGGAACCTGCCATCGTTGGTCTAAAGGCAGTCAGCAAGAACGCTATAAGAACTGTACCACCGGTTTTGCTAGTTCTCAGGCGCCTGAGAATTAGTTAAGTCTGAGTCGTCTATTTAATCATTGGATTGGTTTCTTTGTGATTCGTGCAAACAGCAGTGCGTCAGTTCCAAGTACTTGTCACGCTGTGCCCGTGTCGTGAGTTTTGTGGGCCGTTGTCTTGCGTGATGTCTGTTTGTGGGCTTTTCTTATCCGTAGGCTGCACTGCGTTGTACCGCGAGCTGTTTTCTTTTTTTATTAGCTTTTTTTCGTGTGCTTTTTTCATGTGTCCTTTTCCTAGCAGCACGCGATGGCTGAATTGTGGCTTTTTTCTGGGTGCTTTTTTGTCTGCTTTTTCTGTATCATTTTTTGGGTGTTGTGTTGTGTTTTTGTAGTTGTTATGTGTGGTTATTTTATTATGGGCGGCAATTTTTTTCACTGGCAACATAATTATGTTAAGCTAGACTGCTAGGATATTTTTTTACGGTTTTTAAATTAAGATTTATCTTTTTAATGGTTTTTAGTTGTACGTTCATTCGATTTTTGAATTGAGTTTTTCTAATTGAGATTTTCAACTTGCTTGCAACCGGGGGGCCCTATTGGCAGGCCAGTGTTGTTAGTTGCTTGTGAGCACCCGTTCGGGTTCCAACTTGGTTGTAACAGGGAGGACCCCGTCGGCAGGGACGAGAGTGCTAGTTGCAACTTTATTGTAACTGACCACTCATTGGTGTGGAATGGGGTGGGGAAGTCGCAACTTGACTGCAACTGAGCACCTGTTACTAGGGCCTCGTTGAGGGGGGTGGCAGTTGCATCTTGATTGCAACCAGGGGAAGAGGACCCCTGTCGGAGGGCCAGTCGCAACTTGCTTGTATCCTAGTTGCAACTTGATTGTAACTGAGCACCCATCGGTGTGGAGGGGGGTGGGGGAGTCGCAACTTGATTGCAACTGAGCACATGTCGATATGGAAGGGGGCCAGTTGCAACTTGATTGTAACTGAGCTCCTAGCGGGTCCCAGTTGCAAGTTGCTTGTTACTTAGGCCTCGTCGAGGGGGGTGGCAGTTGCGTCTTGATTTGCAACCGGGGGAAGGGGGACCCCCGTCGGAGGGTCAGTCGCAACTTGCTTGTAATTAAGCTCTACTCCTAGTTGTAACTTGATTGTAACTGAGCACCCGTCGGTGTGGAGGGGGGGATCGCAACTTGATTGCAACTGAGCACCTATCGGTGCAGAAGGGGGGCCAGTTGCAACTTGATTCTAACTGAGCTCCTAGCGAGTCCCAGTTGCAAGTTGCTTGTTACTGGGGCCTCGTCGAGGGGGGTGGCAGTTGCATCTTGATTTGCAACCGGGGGAAGGAGGACCCCCGTCGAAGGGTCAGTCGCAACTTGCTTGTAACTGAGCTCTGCTCGTAGTTGCAACTTGATTGTAACTGAGCACCCATCGGTGTGGAGGGGGAGAAGTCGCAACTCGATTACAACTAAGCACCTCTCGATGTGGAAGGGGGGGGCAGTTGCAACTTGATTGTAACTGAGCTCCTAGCGAGTCCCAGTTGCAAGTTGCTTGTTACTAGGGCCTCGTCGAGGGGGGTGGCAGTTGCATCTTGACTGTAACAGGGGGAAGGGGGACCCCCGTCGAAGGGCCAGTCACAACTTGCTTGTAACTGAGCTCCGCTCCTAGTTGCAACTTGATTGTAAATGAGCACCCGTCGGTGTGGAGGGGGAGAAGTCGCAACTTGATTGCAACTGAGCAACCTATCGATGTGAAGGGGGGGCAGTTGCAACTTGATTGTAACTAAGCTCCTAGCAAGCTCTAGTTGCAAGTTGCTTGTTACTAGGGCCTCGTCGAGGGGGGTGGCAGTTGCATCTTGATTTGCAACCGGGGGAAGGCGGACCCCCATTGGAGGGCCAGTCGCAACTTGCTTGTAACTGATCTCTGGTCCTAGTTTCAACTTGATTGTAACTGAGCACCCGTCGGTGTGGAGGGGGAGTAGTCGCAACTTGATCGCAACCGAGCACCTGTCGATGTGGAAGGGGGGATAGTTTACAACTCGATTGTAACTGAGCTCCTAGCAGGTCCTAGTTGCAAGTTGTTTGTTACTAGGACCTCGTCGAGGAGGGGTGGCAGTTGCATCTTGACTGTAACAGGGGGAAGGGGGACCCCGTCGAAGGTCCAGTCGCAACTTGCTTGTAACTGAGCACTCATCACTGTGGAGGGGCATGGAGCAGTTGCAACTTGCTTGTAACTGAGCTCTCCGGGTTCCAGTTATAAGTTTCTTGTTACTGGGGTCTCGTCGAGGGGGGGGGGGCAGTGGCATTTTGATTGTAACTGAGCACCTAGGGAACCCCGTCGAAGGGCTAGTCATAACTTGAATGCAACCGAGAGACCTCGTTGGCAAACAGTTTGCAACTGTCGGCATGATGAGTCCACTCGCAACTATATTGTAAAATTAGATGATTTTTTTGTTTGATTTTAACTACAGGTTTGATATGAAGTTTTTTGGGTCTTTTTCTTTTCTAATTTGTTTTGTTGTTTTGACAGTTTATCCATCGTCGTTGCCGAAATTGTTTTTCCATTTGTCTTGTTAGACTTTAGTCATACAAAGAAAAAGTACGAAAAGTGGAAAATATAATGATTTTTTCTTTTTTTTCATATTTTTATCTATTTAATAAGACAATTTTCATTTATGCAACTATTATGTATAAGACCAAAATGTCAGCTGAAGAGATAATAGTCTAAGTTGTTGATTGTGGTCGTTTTTATGGCCTGTTGCTGGTTTGTGGGCTGGCGCTAGAAGCTCGAGGTAGCCCAAAGACATACGCAAGCCAGGAAATCAGCCGTCGCTGATGTCGGCCGGAACGAGAAGCATGCATCTCTTGGAAAAAGGGAGAAAGACGCAAGCAGCCACTGATGTCAGCCGTCGACTGAGATTTAATAAATCTCCTATGCACGCCCTTATTACATAAGCCATGAAAGTTGTCTGTGGGCACGGGCACATCTATATCCGCAAACTATTTAGTTTTTTTTCAATACTAAGTTATAACAGAAAGATCAAACAATAAATCATGATTGTTACAAAAAGTAATCAGATACTTCCACATCCAAGAATAGATGTCTTGGGTTTTAAAACTTTAGATGAATCTATATACTAAATAGTGTCTAGATTCGTCCAAATTTTTATAAATTATAGCAATCTATTTTAGGACGGAGGGAGTACAAAACTTATATTCTTGGCCAATACAAAATATAACGAGTGGAGTATATATGAATACAAAATTCACTTAATTTTATCTTTTTATTTTCTATTAAATAGCACAGCATATGACTCAAGTGTAACTACCTCGGTGAATTACGCTCCTAGCTACAAGCCTGGATGAACGGTAGTGGTTGAAATAGTACGGTGGGGCCCCAAAAGCCACTCACGGGTAGACCTTTCGGCCGTCCCAACCACTTCCAATTCATCGGGACCTGTACGGGCGGCGTAATCGGCAGGCGAAGGGATCAAATACATACACAAATGAGTATGTATGCAAGCCACCATACAAGAGTACATCAGAGCCATACCATCTAGAAAGAAAGGAAAATATAGCAACGTCATACGGCAAGATTCAAATGACCTAGATAGATCTAATATTTTAGGATACTTCCTCATACAGCACACATCAGAGTATCATGCGGAAGCGGCAAACAAAGTCCGAGTACGGATAAGAAGCAAATCGGCATAAGATGCCATAGAAATAAGCACATCCCAACCACAGATCTCGCGGATCCCCGTTCCCGGAATCTCTACACCGAACGATCGTTGCCCACATCATCAGCCTCTTCCACCCAGTATCCGTCCTGCGAGGGTACCTGTTCATCTGAACCAATAATTTATCGTGTGAGACCCTAAGGGTACTCAGCAAGTCTTAATGCCTCTAAAGGGGACACAACCTGGGGTGACGCAATTGCAGCGAAAGATAAACCCTAGCAGTTCTACAGATAAACGCTAACCATCCGCCTAACCAATGATAGACGGATGTCCGTGAATTAAGGACAACAGTTATAACAGTAATTTCATTCGATCCATCCTCCTCCTCGCTTACCAACGAGGAAGCGGACGAACAACCCCCATCCGTTGGAAATTTTATTAACCATTCCATGAGTATTGCACTATTTACTAGACAAATTACTTAGTCAGATTAAAGCGGTACTTTAGTTATGCTTGTCTATGATCGAGAAACTGTGCTCCAAGTCGTCCATAACCGCGGACACGGCTTTCAGAAAGATTTACCCGGCCGGGGTGCACCAATAGCAACACACGGTCGATCAACCTCGGAAAAACCAAATCAAAACCCAACGAGGCCTTCACGACAAAGCAATCACGAGATTCAGAAATATTTCAGGGGGCCACCCCATTGAGTAGACCCGCAACGAAGCTAGCTGACTCCGAGACGGACTCAAGGTCTGGGTGGACGGCGGTAAACGACTGGGAACCCGAAAGTGTGGCTGGGCTTGTCGATACCGCGAAAACGTGTCCCGATCCTAAACAGTACAGGTGCTCCTCGCACAATCATAAATACATAAGTAGCATGGCATAAGTACAGGATCGTAAATAAAACCTCAAACTAGTTTGTGGCCCCAAGAAATAAGACGGAATCAAGCTCTGGCTCAGGGGGGTCCCATATACCTCCCGGATGTGGATAGCGCGATAAAACAAGGAACATGAATCAAGTACTCGGGGTCTTACGGGACACAAGTGAGCAGGAAAAACCAAATAGCAGATGTTGCTCACCGGTGCCACTTTCATTAGTTATCCCATTACTACTCAGGTTAAGTTGTTTAGGTACCTCGTTATCCAACAGACTCTCACATACCCTACACATGTTGTCCTACGACTCGCATGGCTCAAACAACTCCTGTAGTAATGGCTCATGGGATGGAGGAACAAGCTTGGTGGGGTTTAAAAGTAAAGGCTATGCATACTTGGGATTCAATTTAATGCAATCGCGACTCAATGATGCAAGAATAAGATAGAGGCAATAGGTACTGTATGTATGCAAGCATGTGGTAGTGCTTGCCTGGCAACTCAGTTGAAGCGAGAGACGGATCTGGGTAGTGCTCCTGGTTCTCTTGATATATCCCCTGCTTAGCGTCTATTCGAAAGAAGAACCAACCAAGCAAGGGCCAACATAAATAGAGTGCACAAGCATAGGAATAAAATGCGACAAGCAAACAATCATGCCATGATGAATGATGCACAAGTTGCATGGCATGGGTGAGGTGTGAAAGACAAGAATAACATTTTAATGGGGGTTTTGGATCACATTTGTTGCCATATTAGTTGTTGTACACTATATTTTTATATGATGCATGCTGCAATTGAAGTCATGGATAGCATAAACAGAAAGGTCTCGTCGAGCTGATCATTTTAGACATATCATTTGTTAAATTTGGAATTATAAATCAAAAGTTATTAATTATTTAAGTTCTAGTGACATTTGTGGTAATTTAATTCAACTTGGAATTTTAAATGTGCAAAAGGCAATTTAAATGGCATATTTGAAATCCTTACATTTTTCTGATTCAAAAACATATAACATTTGCATTATTTGGATTTGTAAAAGAAAAGTTATTTAAAACTGAATTGAAATTTGAATTTGAATTGGATTTAAATAGTTTTGAATTTAAACAGAATCTGCAAAACGTTTTAACACTCAGGCCAGCCTAGCCCTAGTCACAGACATGTGGGGCCAGGCACATACTGACCCACACGCCAGCGGCTGAGAGGGAGGGGGACCGCGGGTTAATTAAACAAAACTAGGAGACCCTTTTTATAAAAAGCACACAGAGACTGACAGTGGGGTGTAAGGGGAGCGCGGGTTGAGGAAAAAGGAAAGCCAGGGGGTTAACTGCGAAACGCACACGCCACTGTGGATCTTCTCTGTCGCCTGACGAACTGAACCCAACACTGCGCGACAGAGAAAAAAACAGGGCGCGTCGGAGTCGATCCCGCGACCACGGGCGCGCCAGCGGGGGCGGCTACCGCTGCGGTGGCTGCGTGGTTGCTGACAGGAGGGAGGGCGCGTGCTAGCTAGGGTCTGCGCGCGCGGAAGCGAGACGACGTTGTCGACCACACCGTGCGCCGAGGGCGCTCGACGAAACGCGCGGCGCGACCAGACGACGGCGGCGAAGGCAAAGATGTCTGGGAGGGAGCTGGGCTTACCGCGGTGGGGTTGGTGGCGTTGGACCGGTTCGGCGAGCAGCGGATCGACGACGGGGCAGACGTCGGGCGTAGCTAGGGTTTTCGGCCGGCGTAGCGCTGGTTCCGGCGGCTCCGGTCCTCCTGGGGCTGCTCCTCCTTGCTGCTGGGTACGGGGGTGACGCGGACGTCCTCCGGAGCTTCCTCGACACCCGCAACTCCGCGCCCGCCTCCTGGTTCGTGTGCGCTAGCGAGTCCGACGGTGTGGCCGGCGTCGGGGTGCACTGCGGTGGCGGAAAGAGGGGGCAGAGGGGGGAAAGCGAGGAAGAGCCTCTGGGTCGATCTGGGGACGGCTAGAGGCGAAGGGAGAGGATAAGAAGGAGAGGGGCAGGTGGGGGCTTGCGTGGGGGAGGGGTAGATGGAAAGGTGGCCTCCGTGCCACCTTGTCCTCTCTCACATGATCGGCAAGGTAGGGTAGCTAGGTGGGGGAGCTGGGGAAGGAGGATGCCAGGTAGGGCCAGGGTGGAGAGGATGCTCGGTGTGGGGAAGCTAGGGCAGAGGGAGAAGAGAGAGGGCGGCATGGTGTGGTCTAGGGTTAGGCAGGGAGGTGGCTCGGCTAGAGGGGTACGGTGGGACCAGCTAGGAGGGAGAGGACAGCTGAGAGGGAGGGGTAGCTCGGGGTGCTGCTAGCAGAGACAGGGAGGGGAGGTCGAGAGAGGAAGAGAGATAGCTAGGTTGGGGTATGGGGTGGCTTAGGGTTTTGTTTAGATTAGAGGGTTTGGTTTAGGCTTTAGTTGAGAGGGTTAGAGCTAAGCTCACCCACATGACCACATGATCATGCAAGTGTGGGATGGATAAAAAGGAGAGGTAGGGTGTAGGGTTAGAGGTAGAAGAGAGAGGGGATTATGTGGTAGGGTTTTTAGCAAGATCCAACAAGTTCAAGCCAAAAGAAAAGGTAGAGCTAGAGATGGTTAACCCAAAAAGCAAATAAAAACCAATGACAAGCACAAGATGGTACTTGCATGGCCCATGCAGAAATATTTAATGCCCTGTTGATTCTTGTGAAAACAATGTCATCACATGGCATTATTATTTTGCATTCCCAAAAATTGGAATAAGGCCAAGCAAAAGAAATTAGAAAGAATTCCAAATGGAGAATAAGGAGATGATCACATGGGATTATATTTGGGACTTGCTAGTGTGTGTATGCCACTAGATATTTTTAAGCCCACAAAATATACCAACACAATGATAACCCCAAAACAACACATATGGAAGCTAGGGAAAAGGGATCCCACTCACAAGGCATGCAAAAGTGGCCATGTGGCTCTCATGTACCAATATTGTGAAAACAACATGGTGCAAACATGGGAGCATGTGGAAAGAATTGGATCCATCCCAACCCACATGAGCTAGAAGTAAACCCATAAATGCCAAGCTCATATTTAGTTGGATGGTGGAATTATAAGGTGGTGAAAAGAAAAGGTGGTGGATTAATAATAGATATGCCCCCAATCAACTTGGGCATTTAACAACATATCAAGAACCAAATACAATATCAAGAGGCAACTACAATTAATAATGCATATGAGATAAGAACCAAAGCAAAGAGGGGTTTTGTATGATGCTCAAATGCAAGGTGGCATGATGACATGAGCATGATATGATGATGATGCAACAATTGTATGTAGGAAGTGGCCCTTTTATTACTAGAACAAGTAGCATTACAGGTGTTAGACAACTGGGATGCTACAACTCTCCCCCACTAAACAGGAATCTCGCCCCGAGATTCTAGGAAGAAGAAGAAGACACAAAGAGAGAAGGATGGTTGGCACGGAGTTCATCTTCACGCTCCCATGTGGCTTCATCAACAGAATGGTGTGACCACTGCACCTTGCAGAACTTGATGGACTTGTTGCGAGTCCTTCTTTCTGCGGTCTCAAGGATTTTGGTGGGGTGTTCTTGATAAGACAGGTCTTCTTGGAGATCGATTATCTCATGATCCACGGTCCTGCCGGGATCTTTGAAGCACTTCTTGAGCTGAGAGATGTGGAAAACATCATGGACTTTGAGTTTTTCCGGTAGCTCCAGGGCATAAGCAACTTCTCCTCTCCTACCACGAATCTTGAAAGGACCGATGTATCTAGGAGCCAACTTTCCTTTGATACCGAAGCGGTGTGTTCCTCTCATGGGAGTGACACGAAGGTAGACGAGATCACCAGGGGCATATACCATATCCGTGTGTTTCCTGTCATAGTTGCTCTTCTGACGACTTTGAGCAATCTTCAGGTTCTCCAGAATGATATGCACCTTCTCCTCTGCTTGAGTTACAATGTCAGGGCCAAACCAGATTCTTTCTCCTGCACCTGACCAACCAATCGGAGTTCTGCACTTGCGACCATAGAGAGCCTCGAATGGTGCCATCTTCAGACTCTTCTGGAAGCTGTTGTTGTAGGAGAATTCCGCATAAGGAAGACATTCCTCCCACTTCATGCCAAAAGAGATGACGCAAGCCCGAAGCATATCCTCCAGAATTTGATTGATCCTTTCGACTTGTCCTTGCGACTGAGGGTGATAAGCGGTGCTGAAGTTCAACTTTGTTCCCAGAGCATTTTGGAAACTTTCCCAGAACTTTGAAGTGAAGATGCTTCCACGGTCTGAACTGATTTCCAGCGGAACCCCATACAGAGAGACAATTCTGTTGATATAGAGCTCAGCCAACTGAATTCCAGAAATTGTTTCTTTGACTGGGAAGAAATGAGCCACTTTAGAAAGCCTATCGATGACAACAAAAATTGCATTGTTGCCCTTCTGCGACCTTGGAAAGCCAGTGATGAAGTCCATCTCTACTTTCTCCCATTTCCATTCCGGAGGTTTCAATGGCTGTAGAAGACCGAATGATTTCTGATGGACAGCCTTCACTCTGCGACAGACATCACATTCCGAGACATACTTGGCACAATACCGTTTCAAACCAGGCCACCAGTATTGTGTTTTCAAGTCCATGTACATCTTTGTGCTGCCAGGATATCATGCGCCTCCTTGAGAACTTGCTCTCTCAGACCCGGGTAGTTTGGAACAAACATCCGGTGTTCAAAGAAAAGCGTGCCTTGATCATCCACGTGGAAGGACTCATACTTCGGAAGCTCAAGTTTAGAGATGAGCTTTTTGGTGTGCGGATCACCAAGCTGACGAGAGCGAATCTTTTCTTCCAAGAGAGGAGTATCCAGAAGGTTCAGGAGATGCCCTTGTTCCACAATTTCCAGGCTGAGCTGACGGAATTCCTCGCACAATAGAGGTTGCTGCTCTTCCATCATGAGGTTGTTGACATAAGCTTTACGGCTAAGCGCATCTGCCATAACATTGGCTTTGCCCGGAGTGTAGTTGATGGTCACATCAAAGTCATTGATTGCTTCAATCCATCTCCTCTGCCGAAGGTTGAGATCAGGCTGAGTGAAGATATACTTCAAACTCTTGTGGTCAGAAAAGATCTCACAACGGTTACCAAGCAAGTAGTGCCTCCATAGCTTCAAAGCAAAGACAACTGCTGCTAGCTCGAGGTCATGTGTGGGATAGTTGATCTCATGCGTCTTCAACTGACGAGAAGCATAAGCAACCACCTGTTTCTCTTGCATAAGGACCGCACCCAATCCTTGCAAAGAGGCGTCGCAGAATATCTGGAAAGGCTTAGATGTATCCGGAGGAACCAAGACTGGTGTGGAAGTGAGCTTCTCTTTGAGTGTCTCAAAACTTGCTTGACACGCAGGAGTCCACAGGTATTTCTTGCCTTTCTTGAGAAGATCGGTAAGAGGCTTCGCTATCTTCGAGAAGTTCTGAATGAAGCGACGGCAATAACTAGCCAAACCAAGAAAACTCCGCACTTCTTTGACATTCACAGGAGGAAGCCATTCAACAATTGTCTTCACAGTTTCCGGGTTGACTGCAATGCACTTGGCAGATATAACATGACCAAGATAGGTTACTTCAGGCAACCAAAACTCACACTTTGAGAACTTTGCATACAAGCGGTTCTCACGAAGCTTGTTTAGGACACACCGCATGTGTTCTTCATGCTCTTCCTTGGACTTAGAATAGACCAGAATGTCATCCAGATAAACCACGACAAACTTATCAAGGTACTCCATGAAAACGGAGTTCATCAGCCTCGAGAAGGTAGCAGGTGCGTTGGTGAGACCGAAAGACATGACCGTGTACTCATACAGGCCATAGCGGGTGGTGAAAGCTGTTTTGGGCACATCTTCCTTGGGAATCTTGATTTGGTGATAACCACTTCTCAAGTCCAACTTAGAGAATACGACAGCTCCAGCTAGCTGATCAAAAAGATCATTAATCCGCGGAAGGGGATATTTGTTCTTGATGGTTTTAGCATTGAGAGCCCGGTAGTCCACACATAGTCTATCGGTTCTGTCATGCTTCTTCACAAAGATTGTTGGGCTACCCCAAGACGAAGTACTGTGTTGAATGAAACCCAACTTCTCTTGTTCATCAAGTTGTCGTTTGAGTTCAGCCAACTCAGAAGGACCCATTTTATAAGGCCGCTTGGAGATAGGAGCCGTTCCAGGTTCAAGCTCAATCACAAACTCAACCTCACGATCTGGAGGCATACCCGGCAACTCTTCAGGAAAGACATCTGGGAACTCACAGACCACCGGTACACTCTGAATAGCTTCCATAGCATCATCATTCAGAGCTGCCAAAGAGAAGAGCTGGACAGCAGGAGTCAAACTTGGAGAAAAGACTATATGGCCTTCAGGAATCTTCAGAGACACTGAGCGTGCAGCACAATCAATCACAGCTGCATTTGCTGTCAACCAATCCATGCCCAAGATGACATCAATGTCAGAATTGCCCAAAACAATTAAAGAAGCCGAGAATGAAGAACCACCAATATCAACTTGATTTCCATGACTGATATGCTCAGCCCTCATGTTTGAACCAGGTGATTGTACCACCAACCGCTTAAGGAGAGGAACCAAGATCAACTCATTCTCATTTGCAAACTTGTGAGACACAAAATAATGCGATGCACCAGAATCAAACAAAACTCGTGCAGGGACTGAGTTAACGGAAAGCATACCCATCACAACTCCAGGTGCATGCTCAGCTTGAGCGGCGTTGACACAGTTGGCACGAACAACCGCAGACCCGGGCTTGGTGTTGATGTTGAGAGCCCGAGGCGGTGGTGCACGAACCGAAGGAGAGCTTGCTGCAGATCTTGGCGGGGGTGGAGGGAGAGCTTTGTTCTTCAACGGACAGTTCCAGTTGGGATGTCCATGATCTCCACATGTGAAACAAGCACCATGTGGTCGTGGAGCAGAGTAGCCAGGGACTCCGCCAGGCACTCCAGGGTAGTGGTGGTTGTAGCCCCTGGGAGCCGCAGTGGTGAAGTTTGGTGGCCTTGACGCGAAACTTGCAGGTCTTGGTGGAGCCGGGAGCGACGGTGGGGTGTTAGGAACCCAAACACGCCGCTTAGAAGGAGCTGCCATAACTGCAGAGCTTGATGCATCCCTGTTGTGTTTCTTGGACTCCTCAAACACTTGCCTGCTTGCCTCCTCTTGCAGGGCTGTGTGCTGTAGTTCCAGGAAAGTTGTCGGCCTTGCATGTGTGATTGCATACTTGATCGACGCATTGAGCCCTTGCCTGAACCTCTTCTGCTTCTTCTTGTCATCAGATACCTCATCACCACCATAACGAGAGAGATTCATGAAGTTCCTGATATAGGTGTTGACGTTATCATTTCCTTGCTTCAGGTTGAGAAAAGCCTCCTTCATCCTTCCCATTACAATCTCTGACAGAAACTGCTCCTTGAACGCTCCAGTGAACCTCTTCCAAGTTGGCTGGAAACCAGTGCAGCTTGCCTTCAAGTAATTTTCCCACCAGAGAGCTGCATCTCCCTTCAGAAGGTGAGTAGCACACTTGAACCACTCCTGCTCCGGAACATCAGCAGTCTCGAGCAACCTTGACATCTCACGGAGCCAATCATCCGCGTCCAGAGGTCGGTCAGAAACATCAAACTGACGAGGGTTGAATTTCAGGAAGCTCTTGATGTCTCCTCGCTTGGGAGGTGGAGGTAGTGGAGCAAACTCGTTCCTCCGGACACTCTCCTCAAAGCGCTGCTGGTTCTGCTGCATTGCTGCCAGAGCATTAGCGATGTTTGACAGCGCGGAGCCGAGCTCAGGTGGTATGTCCTCATCAGTACGGCGTGGTGGAGCCATCCTGTCATTGATATAAAACTCAAGTCAGTACTATAATGGAGAATGATAATAATCCAAAATAGTACCAAGATGGAATTAACCAAGATTAAAGGATACAATTTACTGAGATGATATTAAAATATCAACAAAGTTCAAAGCACCTACAAGATATTAAGCATATCGCACACGACTGAAAAGGAGTGTGGTACACAAATATATCAAAGAAAAAAAAATTCCACAAATTTCGGCATTAAAATACCAATAGATGCGCAAAATTACTTAACGAATCAAGATTAGTGACTCTACCGATTCAATATACAAAAGCGAATGATAAAAGTAGTGGTATGGTCGCGACTCCATCCCGCACTCAAATCATTACTCCGCACATGAACAAGTGGAACACATATCCTAACCCCTTCTTCTCACGACGAAACCTAAAGATTGGTAACTACGGAAACGAACACCCCAAACAAGATAGCGTCGGATACAAAGAGGAAGACAGATGGCGTCGGTTTGCAAAAGCCTGTCGGTATGGAATGTACCAACAGTTGATAACCAAAGGCTGATTAGATAACAACTTGGATGCAACAGATAGACAAGGGATTACACACACACACACACACACACACACAACCTATGGTACTACGGAAACCCAGAACACGTGAATCCTAGTTTGAATTTTGAGAAGAGGATTGAAACGTTGCACTTCCTTACCAGAAGAGGGTGGGTGGTTGGGTAAGAAGAAAAGTGGAAGCAGTCCTACTCTCGCTTTTTGTTTTTCCCTAGTATACATAACTACCAAAATATTTGCTAGACTGACAACGACCGTTTGGCTGAGACCCTGAAGGTCGGGATGGCTCTGATACCAATTGTAACTACCTCGGTGAATTACGCTCCTAGCTACAAGCCTGGATGAATGGTAGTGGTTGAAATAGTACGGTGGGGCCCCAAAATCCACTCACGGGTAGACCTTTCGGTCGTCCCAACCACTTCCAATTCATCGGGACCTGTACGGGCGGCGTAATCGGCAGGCGAAGGGATCAAATACATACACAAATGAGTATGTATGCAAGCCACCATACAAGAGTACATCAGAGCCATACCATCTAGAAAGAAAGGAAAATATAGCAACGCCATACGGCAAGATTCAAATGACCTAGATAGATCTAATATTTTAGGATACTTCCTCATACAGCACACATCAGAGTATCATGCGGAAGCGGCAAACAAAGTCCGAGTACGGATAAGAAGCAAATCGGCATAAGATGCCATAGAAATAAGCACATACCAACCACAGATCTCGCGGATCCCCGTTCCCGGAATCTCTACACCGAACGATCGTTGCCCACATCATCAGCCTCTTCCACCCAGTATCCGTCCTGCGAGGCTACCTGTTCATCTGAACCAATAATTTATCGTGTGAGACCCTAAGGGTACTCAACAAGTCTTAATGCCTCTAAAGGGGACACAACCTGGGGTGACGCAATTGCAGCGAAAGATAAACCCTAGCAGTTCTACAGATAAACGCTAACCATCCGCCTAACCAATGATAGACGGATGTCCGTGAATTAAGGACAACAGTTATAACAGTAATTTCATCCGATCCATCCTCCTCCTCGCTTACCAACGAGGAAGCGGACGAACAACCCCCATCCGTTGGAAATTTTATTAACCATTCCATGAGTATTGCACTATTTACTAGACAAATTACTTAGTCAGATTAAAGCGGTACTTTAGTTATGCTTGTCTATGATCGAGAAACTGTGCTCCAAGTCGTCCATAACTGCGGACACGGCTTTCAGAAAGATTTACCCGGCCGGGGTGCACCAATAGCAACACACGCTCGATCAACCTCGGAAAAACCAAATCAAAACCCAACGAGGCCTTCACGACAAAGCAATCACGAGATTCAGAAATATTTCAGGGGGCCACCCCATTGAGTAGACCCGCAACGAAGCTAGCTGACTCCGAGACGGACTCAAGGTTTGGGTGGACGGCGGTAAACGACTGGGAACCCGAAAGTGTGGCTGGGCTTGTCGATACCGCGAAAACGTGTCCCGATCCTAAACAGTACAGGTGCTCCTCGCACAATCATAAATACATAAGTAGCATGGCATAAGTACAGGATCGTAAATAAAACCTCAAACTAGTTTGTGGCCCCAAGAAATAAGACGGAATCAAGCTCTGGCTCAGGGGGGTCCCATATACCTCCCGGATGTGGATAGCGCGATAAAACAAGGAACATGAATCAAGTACTCGGGGTCTTACGGGACACAAGTGAGCAGGAAAAACCAAATAGCAGATGTTGCTCACCGGGGCCACTTTCATTAGTTATCCCATTACTACTCAGGTTAAGTTGTTTAGGTACCTCGTTATCCAACAGACTCTCACATACCCTACACATGCTGTCCTACGACTCGCATGGCTCAAACAACTCCTGTAGTAATGGCTCATGGGATGGAGGAACAAGCTTGGTGGGGTTTAAAAGTAAAGGCTATGCATACTTGGGATTCAATTTAATGCAATCGCGACTCAATGATGCAAGAATAAGATAGAGGCAATAGGTACTGTATGTATGCAAGCATGTGGTAGTGCTTGCCTGGCAACTCAGTTGAAGCGAGAGACGGATCTGGGTAGTGCTCCTGGTTCTCTTGATATATCCCCTGCTCAGCGTCTATTCGAAAGAAGAACCAAACAAGCAAGGGTCAACATAAATAGAGTGCACAAGCATAGGAATAAAATGCGACAATCAAACAATCATGCCATGATGAATGATGCACAAGTTGCATGGCATGGGTGAGGTGTGAAAGACAAGAATAACATTTTAATGGGGGTTTTGGATCACATTTGTTGCCATATTAGTTGCTGTACACTATATTTTTATATGATGCATGCTGCAATTGAAGTCATGGATAGCATAAACAGAAAGGTCTCGTCGAGCTGATCATTTTAGACATATCATTTGTTAAATTTGGAATTATAAATCAAAAGTTATTAATTATTTAAGTTCTAGTGGCATTTGTGGTAATTTAATTCAACTTGGAATTTTAAATGTGCAAAAGGCAATTTAAATGGCATATTTGAAATCCTTACATTTTTCTGATTCAAAAACATATAACATTTGCATTATTTGGATTTGTAAAAGAAAAGTTATTTAAAACTGAATTGAAATTTGAATTTGAATTGGATTTAAATAGTTTTGAATTTAAACAGAATCTGCAAAACGTTTTAACACTCAGGCCAGCCTAGCCCTAGTCATAGACATGTGGGGCCAGGCACATACTGACCCACACGCCAGCGGCTGAGAGGGAGGGGGACCGCGGGTTAATTAAACAAAACTAGGAGACCCTTTTTATAAAAAGCACACAGAGACTGACAGTGGGGTGTAAGGGGAGCGCGGGTTGAGGAAAAAGGAAAGCCAGGGGGTTAACTGCGAAATGCACACGCCACTGTGGATCTTCTCTGTCGCCTGACGAACTGAACCCAACACTGCACGACAGAGAAAAAAACAGGGCGCGTCGGAGTCGATCCCGCGACCACGGGCGCGCTAGCGGGGGCGGCTACCTCTGCGGTGGATGCGTGGTTGCTGACAGGAGGGAGGGCGCGTGCTATCTAGGGTCTGCGCGCGCGGAAGCGAGACGACGTTGTCGACCACACCGTGCGTCGAGGGCGCTCGACGAAACGCGCGGCGCGACCAGACGACGGCGGCGAAGGCAAAGATGTCTGGGAGGGAGCTGGGCTTACCGCGGTGGGGTTGGTGGCGTTGGACCGGTTCGGCGAGCAGCGGATCGACGACGGGGCAGACGCCGGGCGTAGCTAGGGTTTTCGGCCGGCGCAGCGCTGGTTCCGGCGGCTCCGGTCCTCCTGGGGCTGCTCCTCCTTGCTGCTGGGTACGGGGGTGACGCGGACGTCCTCCGGAGCTTCCTCGACACCCGCAACTCCGCGCCCGCCTCCTGGTTCGTGTGCGCTAGCGAGTCCGACGGTGTGGCCGGCGTCGGGGTGCACTGCGGTGGCGGAAAGAGGGGGCAGAGGGGGGAAAGCGAGGAAGAGCCTCTGGGTCGATCTGGGGACGGCTAGAGGCGAAGGGAGAGGATAAGAAGGAGAGGGGCAGGTGGGGGCTTGCGTGGGGGAGGGGTAGATGGAAAGGTGGCCTCGGTGCCACCTTGTCCTCTCTCACGTGATCGGCAGGGTAGGGTAGCTAGGTGGGGGAGCTGGGGAAGGAGGATGCCAGGTAGGGCCAGGGTGGAGAGGATGCTCGGTGTGGGGCAGCTAGGGCAGAGGGAGAAGAGAGAGGGCGGCATGGTGTGGTCTAGGGTTAGGCAGGGAGGTGGCTCGGCTTGAGGGGTACGGTGGGACCAGCTAGGAGGGAGAGGACAGCTGAGAGGGAGGGGTAGCTCGGGGTGCTGCTAGCAGAGACAGGGAGGGGAGGTCGAGAGAGGAAGAGAGATAGCTAGGTTGGGGTATGGGGTGGCTTAGGGTTTTGTTTAGATTAGAGGGTTTGGTTTAGGCTTTAGTTGAGAGGGTTAGAGCTAAGCTCACCCACATGACCACATGATCATGCAAGTGTGGGATGGATAAAAAGGAGAGGTAGGGTGTAGGGTTAGAGGTAGAAGAGAGAGGGGATTATGTGGTAGGGTTTTTAGCAAGATCCAACAAGTTCAAGCCAAAAGAAAAGGTAGATATAGAGATGGTTAACCCAAAAAGCAAATAAAAACCAATGACAAGCACAAGATGGTACTTGCATGGCCCATGCAGAAATATTTAATGCCCTGTTGATTCTTGTGAAAACAATGTCATCACATGGCATTATTATTTTGCATTCCCAAAAATTGGAATAAGGCCAAGCAAAAGAAATTAGAAAGAATTCCAAATGGAGAATAAGGAGATGATCACATGGGATTATATTTGGGACTTGCTAGTGTGTGTATGCCACTAGATATTTTTAAGCCCACAAAATATACCAACACAATGATAACCCCAAAACAACACATATGGAAGCTAGGGAAAAGGGATCCCACTCACAAGGCATGCAAAAGTGGCCATGTGGCTCTCATGTACCAATATTGTGAAAACAACATGGTGCAAACATGGGAGCATGTGGAAAGAATTGGATCCATCCCAACCCACATGAGCTAGAAGTAAACCCATAAATGCCAAGCTCATATTTAGTTGGATGGTGGAATTATAAGGCGGTGAAAAGAAAAGGTGGTGGATTAATAATAGATATGCCCCCAATCAACTTGGGCATTTAACAACATATCAAGAACCAAATACAATATCAAGAGGCAACTACAATTAATAATGCATATGAGATAAGAACCAAAGCAAAGAGGGGTTTTGTATGATGCTCAAATGCAAGGTGGCATGATGACATGAGCATGATATGATGATGATGCAACAATTGTATGTAGGAAGTGGCCCTTTTATTACTAGAACAAGTAGCATTACAGGTGTTAAACAACTGGGATGCTACATCAAGCTTTATATGTCATCATAACTTTTGTAGCACAATGCATAGATACGCTTTTCAAACTTTTGGTCCACCACGAATCTCAAAAGGAGGTGATGGTACCCCTGCTTAGAAAACCATTACTATCACATATGAGATGATATATAAACACACACACACGCACACACACGTAAACAATGGCTTATTGTTTCGCCTATAACATCAACATACATCATGTTTATAGTAACATTGTTATGGGGTAACCCCTTGGGGTGGCCCGATCTTTCACGAATTTCCACGAGAAACGAGGGAAAAGCGGTGGTCGGGGGAAGAACGGGATGAAAACCACGAACACACGCACGCAAATCACGATACACGCCGATCACTCACGCCGGTGGCAACCAGTCCAACATAATCTCTAGGATCGGTGTTGGGCGAAGCTCTCTCTCCACGCCAACAACGGGGGACGAGGTGCTTGGTGAGACCTTGACGACTTGGGGGCGAGAAACCGAGAACCCAAGGCCTTGTACAACTTGAACGCACTAGGCAAGATCCAAGAGGCGGGTGGATAATAGGGTGCCCCTTGGTAGGAGCATGAGACCAATAGATTGAAAGATCCTCAAAGGGGTGTCCTTAATCTATTATTATCCAAGTCTAGGGTTTACAATGGAGGGTGGGGGCTATATATAGGCCAACCACAGAAACATGGGTATTTTAGGAACAAATAGCGAAATATAGAGAGGGTTACAAGGCGCTGGGCCGACTTAACACGATCAGGTCCACACACGTCCGGTAGTACCGGTCCAGCACGACCGGTAGTACCGGTCAGCCGGTAGTACCGCTTCCTGGCCCGGTAGTACCGCTTGTCATCCTGGGACTTCTGCTGGCGTCTTCTGTTGGTGGCGGTAGCAGGGGGCGGTAGTGCCGTAGTCCGGTAGTACCGGGTCCGGGTCCGGTAGTACCGTCGGAGACAGAGAGTTTTTGGCTTCTGTTGGTGTCGTCTGTTGGTGGCGGTAGCATAGGGCGGTAGTGCCGCCGGGCGGTAGTACCGGTCGCCAGGTCCGGTAGTACCGCTGGCGACAGAGAGCATTTGGTCTCTTCCGCTGGTGCTCCTCCGTTCTGTGGGTCCTTCTCTTCGTACCTGATGATGCACAAGGTATGTGTATGAAGTAGCAGGCCATCCAAGGGTGTATCGAAGTCACACAAGGAGAGGAGCGAGTTCACCTTAGCTTGAAGGAGTTTGGCTCGGGCGCGAGTCATGGGTCCACTTGGGGAGCTCGTTGGAGTAGATGTAGTAGCGGTCGTAGGACGGGCTGCATCATCTCCCCACCCTTGGGAAAGAGTCGTCCTCGACTCTTCAACCTTCTCAACTTCATCTTCTCCATGGTAGGGTGAGAGGTCCTTGACATTGAATGTCGAGCTCACAAGATACTTTGATGTTGGGATATCGATGATATAGGCGTTGTTGTTGATCCTCTTTAGCACCTTGAATGGTCCATCACCTCTTGGCTTCAGTTTGGAGTCGCGTTCCTTGGGGAAGCGGTCTTTACTCAAGTGTATCCACACAAGGTCGCCCTCTTCGAAGATTATCTCTTTCTTGTTCTTGTTTAGCCTTGATGCTTGGCGAAGGACTTGTTGCTCGATAGTAGCTCGTGTGTCTTCATGGAGTTGCTTCATTGTTTGGGCACGCTTGACAACGTCCATATTGGCACGTTCATGAAGTGGAAGTGGGAGGATATCGAGCGCGATGAGAGGCTCGAAGCCATAGACGATCATGAATGGGCTCCTCATGGTGGTGGAGTGCTTGGAGCGGTTGTAGGAGAACTCGGCGTGTGGAATACATTCCTCCCAGTCTTTAAGGTTCTTCTTTATCAACACCCGGAGTAGTGTTCCAAGGCTTCGATTGACGACCTCGGTTTGTCCATCGGTTTGAGGATGCGAGACAGACGAGAAGAGGAGCTTGATGTCGAGCTTGGCCATGAGAGTCTTCCAGAAGTAGCTCATGAATTTGACGTCGCGGTCAGAGACGATTGTTCTTGGTACACCGTGCAGCCTAATTATTTCCCCGAAAAACAAATTGGCTACATGTGAAGCATCATCGGTCTTATGGCACGGAAGAAAGTGTGCCATTTTTGAAAAGCGATCCACTACCACAAATATAGAATCATGTCCATGTTTAGATCTAGGCAAGCCTAACACAAAATCCATGCTAATGTCCGACCAAGGTGTATGAGGAATAGGCAATGGCATATAAAGACCAAAGGGGTTGGACTTAGACTTAGCTTGGATTATGTAGTGCATCATTGGACGTGGCGCTCCACGTCGCGTTTCATCTTTGGCCAAAAGTAGTGAGTGGAGAGCATGTCATACGTCTTGTCACGGCCAAAGTGACCCATAAGGCCTCCACCATGGGACTCTTGAAGAAGCAAAATTTGGAGAGATGACTTCAGAATGCAAAGCTTGTTTCGTTTGAATAGAAAACCCTTATGCAAATAGAAATCATCAATTCCTTTGTCTATTGAACATCTTGCAAAAATTGGTCCAAAGAAAGGGTCGGACGCGTACAAAGATTTGATGTCATCAAGACCCAAGACATTTACTTCGAGCCGTGTAAGAAGGTTTGTGTTTTTGCGAGACAAGGCGTCCCCTACCACATTTTCTTTGCCCTTCTTGTATTTGACAATGTAAGGAAAAGACTCCATGAATTCAACCCATTTGTCATGCCTTTTACTCAAATTGGCTTGGCCCTTGAGATACTTCAATGACTCATGGTCGGAATGGATGATAAATTCTTTGGGCCAACGATAGTGTTGCCACACTTGAAGGACTCGAACCAAGGCAAAAAGTTCTTTGTCATAAATGGGACAGTTAAGGCGTGCGCCATCAAGTTTCTCACTATGGTATGCAATAGGACGCCCATTTTGCATAAGGACGCCACCAATGCCAATACCACTAGCGTCACATTCAATCTCAAAGGTTTTTGTAAAATCCGGTAATGCAAGAAGTGGTGCTTCGGTGAGCCTCATTTTAAGCTCATCAAAAGCCTTTTGTTGTGCTTTTCCCGAAACGAATGTGACATTTTTCTTGGTCAATTCGTTGAGGGGGCAAGCAATGGTAGAAAAATCTTTCACAAAACGACGGTAAAAGCCAGCCAACCCATGAAAACTACGAAGTTCACTAACATTGGTAGGGATGGGCCAATCTCGTATGTCCTTAACTTTTGAGACATCAACTTCAATGCCATTAGAAGACACAACGAAACCAAGGAAAATCATCTTGTCTTTTGCAAAAGTGCACTTTGGGAGATTAGCATAAAGCTTTTCATGACGAAGGATTTGAAGGACCTCCTTAACATGATTAACATGCTCCTCTAGTGATTTGCTATAGACAAGGATATCATCAAAGTAAACGACTACACTCTTCCCAATGAGAGATCTCAAGATGTGGTTCATGAGGCGCATGAAGGTAGATGGGGCATTTGATAAGCCAAAAGGCATAACCAACCATTCATAGATACCAAGCTTGGTCTTGAAGGCGGTTTTCCACTCATCACCTTCAGCCATGCGAATTTGATGGTAACCACTACGAAGATCAATTTTCAAAAATATAGTGGCTCCACATAACTCATCAAGCATGTCATCAAGACGCGGTATAGGATGTCGATAACGCACGGTGATAGCATTGATTGGACGGCGGTCCATGCATAACCGCAACGTATCATCCGTTTTTGGAACTAGAATCACGGGGACCGCGCTTGGGCTAGTGCTTACTTGGATCAAACCTTTGGAGACGAGTTGGTTGATTTGACATTCTATCTCCTTCATCTCTTCCGGGTTCGTGCGATACGCGGCGCGGTTTGGGAGTGGGGCGTCGGGTATGAGGTCGATGCGGTGCTCGATTCCACGAAGTGGAGGAAGGCCATGAGGAAGCTCTTCGGGAAATACATCTTGGCATTCCTTCAAAATAGCCATCGAAGAAGGAGGAACATTTGTCAAGTCATTAGTTCCTTGCGCTAGTCCCTTGCAATGAAGGACATAGTGCAAGATGGATGGGTTGTTCCGCACTTCTCTCATATCACTTTTGGTGGCAAGAAGAACACTCTTAGTTTTTCCACTCGAGTTTGGCTTGTGGCACTCACTCACTATGGTTTGGTTCTCTTGCTCACCACTCTTCTCACAAGGTGTTTTTGTGTATTGCGCCCTCGCTAAAGCCTTTGCATTGTCCGTAATTATTTGGCTAGGAGTCATTGGTTGCAACACACAAGTTTTATCAAGCCATTTGAAGGTATAAGTGTTTGAGTGACCATCATGCAAAGCACGCTTGTCATATTGCCACGGCCTTCCGAGCAACATATGGCAAACCGTCATTGGGACCACGTCACATTCCACCGTGTCCTTGTAGGGTCCAATTGAGAATGTTACTGAGACGGTGTGCTTGATCTTGACGGATCCATGGTCACTTAGCCATTGTATATGGTAGGGGTGTTTATGCGGATGGAGGGTGAGGTTGAGTTTCTCACACAATTCCGTGCTTGCAAGATTGTGGCAACTCCCTCCATCGATGACAACTTTGATGGACTTCCCATTGATGCCGGCCCGAGTTTGGAAGATGTTCGAGCGTTGGTCTTCATTCTCATTGGCTTGTGTAGTTAAGACCCTTGTGACCACAAGCGATGGACTTGCGTCATGCTCACACACAAGAAGTTCTTGGTCCTCTTCCAAATGTTGCCTTGCCATGGCTTCCTTGATTCTTGCATCAAACTCTTCTTCACTCAAGTATTCTTCATCGCCGTTGTCATGGATGAACAAAACTTTCTTGTTTCCACATGCGTTCGACTTGTGCCCTTTGCCTCCACACTTGTAGCACTCACCATTGAATGGTTGATAATCCCTTGTGTATTTGCCACTTGGGGGATGTTTTCCTTGAGGGAGTGTTGGCTTGAAGGGAAGCTTGGTGGTACTCGAGGAGCTTCCACTTGGTGTTGTTGGAGTGGTGGTTGGTGCTTGCCTGTAGGTGAAGTACGTCTATGGCTTGTTGTACTTGATGTCCTCTTGCACTTGACGCTCGGCCTTTGATGTGATGTGCACAAGCTCAACCATGTTATTGTACTTTTGGAACTCGGTGATGCGCTTGATTGGATGGTTCAAGCCATTGAGGAAGCGTGCCATTGTTTGTTCATCTCGCTCTTCAATGTTGGCACGGATCATGTTGAGCTCCATTTGCTTGAAGTACTCTTCCACGGTCTTTGTTCCTTGACTAAGCGTTTGAAGCTTGTTGAAGAGGTCACGCGTGTAGTGCGAAGGAACAAAGCGAGATCTCATATGGGCCTTCATATCTTGCCAAGTTGCGATTGGAGGCTCTTCTTTTGCTTCGCGAGCGAGTTGGACTTGTTCCCACCAAAGGTTGGCATACTCATCAAACTCGAGGGATGCCATGGCCATCATCTTCTCATTGCTATAGTTGTGCATGCGGAAGATCTTGTCAACCTTGAGTTCCCACGAGAGATATTCTTCGGGTTCATTGGAACCGGTGAACTTGGGCATGGTGAATTTGAGCTTGCCGAAAGTTTCTTCTCCATTGTGGTTCCGGTTGCGGCGGTTGCCATGATTTTGGCGGTCATCATCATCATCCGAGCTCTCATGTCTTGCTTGGTGATGGTTGCGTTGCTCTTGCGGTTGTTGAGGTGCCGCGTTTGGTGGTGGAACTTGGTTTTGACGACGAGCTTGGGGAGCTTGCTCGTGTTGTTGGCGTGTAACATCCTCAGAATCAGACCTATGCAAGTTTTAGCAAAACCCGCCAAACCCGCATAGAAACGATCCAAAGGTGCCCACCAGGCACTTTCGTGCGGGTGGAAAACGAAGTAATAACATTACACAACAGTCCTCGATGGGACCCACAGAACAGATATATATAACAGCGACTCGATGAGTCAAGAATACAGATATAATATACAAAGATCCAAATCACCTTGAAAATGATAAAGCGTCCAGCTACGGACAAGATGCAAATGGGGCTAAGAGCCCTGAAGAATAACCAATGGCGTCCATAACCCTGCCCAGGCCAAGCCGGAAGGGTAACCCTGCTAACGACGTCGATCTCAAAACCCGCTTAAACAAAAGGGATGCCGACAAAGGGCAAAGGAAAAAGAGGAGCGTCAGTACTGAGGCCAGTACACGGCGAGGCTAGAATTCGGTGGTCCTCGCCTACAAAGGTATGGTGGACTGAAGCGGCAGCGGCAGCATGCACTAAACAACCTATAGAGACTCGATACAATGGGCGGCTATCAGAGAGGGGTAAGAAAGACCTATTCGGATCCAACCTGATACTACCATCAAACAAACCCATCCTGGTGTTTCCCCCTCGAGACCAAACGAGGAAGTCAACCGAGGAACTCACACAGTTGGCAATTTTATTTATTCGGTTATCGTTGCAGCAATTACTAGTCAGGTATAGATAATCATCCTGATAAAATAAGCAGTGGGTCATTTTGGTTAACCATTCCGTTATAGTTACAACACTTACTAATCAGATACAAATAGCATGAGATAACCCAAAACCCAGCAGTTGTTGGTACTTTTATTCAGCCATTCCGTTGTAGTTGCAATACTTACTAGTCAGGTACAATGTCGCAAGCGACAAACCAAACAAGCAATTGTGGGCAGTTTTATGTAGCCATTCCATTATAGTGAAGCTGATTACTAGTCATTATAAAGTCAAATTTATAGCAATAAACTTTAGTTATGCTTGTCTATGGTCGAGATACTGTGCTCCAAGTCGTCCATAACCGCGGACACGGCTTTCAGAAAGTTTTACCCGGCCGGGGTGCACCAATAGCAACACACGCTCGATCAACCTCGGAAAAACCAAATCAAAACCCAACGAGGCCTTCACGACAAAGCAATCACAGGATTCAGAATTATTTCAGGGGGCCATCCCATTAAGCTACCCGCAACGAAGTTAGCTGACTCCGAAACGGACTCAAGGTTTGGGTATACGGCTGTGAACGACCGGGAACCCAAAACTGGGCTTGTCGACACCGCGGAATCGTGTCCCGATCCTAAACAGTACAGGTGCTATCTGTCGAACAATTTAAATAAAGCAGTAAAGCATGGCATAAGTACAGGATCGTAAATAAAACCTCAAACTAGTTTGTGGCCCCAAGAAATAAGACTGAATCAAGCTCTGGCTCAGGGGGGTCCCATATACCTCCCGGATGTGGATAGCGCGATAAAACAAGGAACAGGTATCAAGTACTCGGGGTCCTACGGGACACAAGTGGGCGTTCGGAAACCAAATATTTCTATCACCCACTGATGCCTCTGCTTACTTCAATTTTAGTTGTTAAACAGGAATTAAAGTGAACGATAAGTAAAACTATGATCATCTCTAACATCAACATGTGGCCATTACTCCAACACGGTGGTACTTGACGACAGGCAACAACACTTGAGCAAGTGACTACGACACGCAAGTCCAACTATCTACCAAACAACAGGTAATAGGATGTGTCCAAGGCAATATATGGCTGCAAGGGATATCACGGGTACGGAAACTAGAGCATCGCAACACAGATAGCAATAGATCAACAGGAGGGAATAAATACTATAAAAGTAAGATAGGTAGAAAGGGGGAGATGCTCGCCTGAAAACATTGTCGAAGGGTTCATCCGAAGACCGGGGCGAAGCTCACATCAACTCAACGGCCTTATCCGCGAAGAAGCAAAACACTAGAAGAAACACCGGATGCAATATTTAATACTACGGCAAAAGATCGGGCATGATGCATGTATGATGTATGGCATGGCAAGATGCGATGCAATGAGGCCATATTAAGCGGAACCAGGGTCCCGACAATTAATTAGGTGGTTCATGTTGTTTAGCTACCCCGCAATTTAACTGTTGTTATAACATGGCAAAAGATCGCACCGGTTCGCTACACAAGTTTAAATGAGGCCAATATAAGGCTAGATTTGCCCGCATATGGGCCCCATATTTAATTATTAGGTGAATCGATATAAGGCCCCCAAAACCACATGACAATATGCATGCATGATCAATTAAATGTGCAAAGGGGGATATATTACATTCATAAAAATAGGGTTCAAGAGAGGGGTCACACATTAGGGGTCTCGACGATCTTGGGGTTCCGGGGTTCGGGGTTCGGTCTCGGGGTTCAGGGTTCGACGGAAGCGTTCTCGGACTCCGGGGTCGTTCTCGGATAGCGGAGTAGATCTCGGCGCATCCGTGGTCTTCGGGTCATGTCGACGGTCATGGCGTTCAGGGGGGGAAGTTCTCGGTGTCCGTGAGGTAGACCTTGTCGCGTTCGGTCCTCGGGGTTCGACGGGTGTCTTGGCGTCCCATGGAGGCGAGCTTGGCGTTAGACGGTAGATCTTGTCGACTCCCGTCCAACGGCCTTGTTGTTCCGCAACGTAGATCTTGGGGAGGTTTCGGGGTTCCACGCGTTCGACTCGACAATCGGAATCCGTGAACGGGTCTTGGCGAACTTGGCGGTTCCGAGGGTTCGAGGTCGTGAAGGGGAACTTGACATCCATGTAGGCGATCTTGTCGGATCCTTGTCGAAGACCAAGGCGATGCGGTACAGAGACCTCCGACCTCAGCGGCATCTCCTTCTTCGGTCGCTTGCGATGGGCTTGGTTCGGGCCTTGGCGTCCATGAAGGGGACCTTGGTGCTCCGTGTAGAAGATCGGGTTGGTCCGCTGTCGTTGGCGTTGTGGTACTTTTTAGGGCACCGATCCGGTAAAACACCGAGAGCGGAGATACAAGTGGATCTGCGGTACCGACAACAAGTTCGGCAAGATGTGCAGGAACAGGACGGTATGCACACATGGTCACAGCACACGGGTTAAAATCCCCGATCGTGCCAAAAAAACAGAACCGTGGTGGTACTCGGCGAGGCTGCAGCACTGACGAACCGGCGACGAGGGGACTGCGGCCGGCGAGCTCGCGCAGGGAGGCCGACGGAGGCAGGGCTCGGGGCCGGGCTCGGGGCCGGGCCGGCGGTGGCGGGTAGGGCGACGCGGGGGACGGAGGGGCGGTTGAGAGGCGGACGGCGCGAAGCAGATGGTGGCGGGGGAAGCGGCCGGCGAAGGCGGCGCGGGAGGCGAGGCGTGGCCGGCCGAGGGCGGCGCGTCGGGGGGGTGAGCGGCGGCGGCCGGCGGGCGCGGAGGGGAGGAAGGAGCTCGTGGGAGGAAGGGGTGTGGGGCTGCGTCGGGTGGGGATGGGTGCGGGCGGTGAGGCGCGGCGGAGCGGCGAGGGAGGCCGGCGTCGGCGTCGGCCAGGAGGGGAGAGGAGGAGGGTGGTCGCGGGGAGGCAGGTGCGGGGTGGAGCGTGTGTGCGCGTGGTGTGCGCGTGGTGTGCGTGTGTGCTGGGAGAGAGAGTGGTGTGGGTGGGGAGTGGGGGCTGAGTTGGCATGGTGTGGTTGGGTGAGAGATGGGGCAGGGTGACGTGTCGGGTGGGGATAGGTGGGGGTGATGTGGAGGTAGGGTGGGTAGTTTAGGACTAGGTAGAAAAGGGTTATGGGTGGGCCGTTTGTTTGTACTGGGGGTGGTCGTTCGGGTCGAATCGGCCCGTTCGACTGCCCCCACTAAAATAATATAATTTTTATTTAATTTTTGCAATAAGCTTTTATAAATAGATTTTAGACAAACAAAAATATCCGGAAGCATCCGGGGGTTTAATTTGAAATAGAAGGAGGGTTAATTTTAGAAAACGATTGTCTTTCGCAAATAGTTTTTAGGCAAATTAATATGCATGATGATGACGATGCTCAAATGCAATGTGGCATGATGACATGAGCATGCGGTCATGATGATGCAATGCACAAAAACAACGCGATTTTCTAGTAGTGGTTTTGCGGGATGCCACAATTCGACACCACTAACAATGGATCTCGTCCTCGAGATCCGCCTCATGGTACCGGAAAGAAGGTCGGCGGTCTGAATCTTCTTGCTTCGTGTAGATCTTCGCGACACCACTAACAAGAGGTCGTTGTCCGTGATCGTTGGGAGGACACTCCGGGACAAAAAGGCGAAGGTAGAGGCATCAACAAATAAAGCCACCACTAACTTCCGTGGACGGAGTAAAATTGCATCGATCCACCATTCAATGTACATAAGCGAATGATAAGAGTAGTGGTATGGTCGCGACTCCATCCCGCACTCAAAGCATTACTATGTACACGAATAGACAGATTATGCAACCAACCCTCAGGATTCAGACTGAAGATCTCGACGAGCGAGGTTCGGAAACAAGGAGTGATGCAGACTCTGCATCGGATCTGTCGTAGATGATGTCGTCGCGTCGGAAAACACCGGAAGGCACAAACAAGGAACAAAGAATGGTACCGTAGTAGACGGATTCCTCAGGCAACTTGAACACCGGATGGTAGAACACCATTATCAAAGAAGGAAGCGAAACCCAGATGGTACGACGGAAACCCAACCACGAGAATTCCTGGACTCGAAGAAAGAGACGAGAGCAGATTCAAAACACGTCGAGATAAGAGGAGGACAGCAGAGGGTAAGGAGTAAAATCAGACCTAATCAGAACTATCCAACCGATTTTCAAAAATAGTTTTGACACTCTACTTCGGCCATTAGCTAGGTTATCCTACAGGCTGGACTTGTGGGGTATCGCAACTGCTGAGCTCTGATACCACTCTGTAACACCCTCAGAATCAGACCTATGCAAGTTTTAGCGAAACCCGCCAAACCCGCATAGAAACGATCCAAAGGTGCCCACCAGGCACTTTCGTGCGGGTGGAAAACGAAGTAATAACATTACACAACAGTCCTCGATGGGACCCACAGAACAGATATATATAACAGCGACTCGATGAGTCAAGAATACAGATATAATATACAAAGATCCAAATCACCTTGAAAATGATAGAGCGTCCAGCTACGGACAAGATGCAAATGGGGCTAAGAGCCGAAGAATAACCAATGGCGTCCATAACCCTGCCCAGGCCAAGCCGGAAGGGTAACCCTGCTAACGACGTCGATCTCAAAACCTGCTTAAACAAAAGGGGTGCCGACAAAGGGCAAAGGAAAAAGAGGAGCGTCAGTACTGAGGCCAGTACACGGCGAGGCTAGAATTCGGCGGTCCTCGCCTACAAAGGTATGGTGGACTGAAGCGGCAGCGGCAGCATGCACTAAACAACCTATAGAGACTCGATACAACGGGCGGCTATCAGAGAGGGGTAAGAAAGACCTATTCGGATCCAACCTGATACTACCATCAAACAAACCCATCCTGGTGTTTCCCCCTCGAGACCAAACGAGGAAGTCAACCGAGGAACTCACACAGTTGGCAATTTTATTTATTCGGTTATCGTTGCAGCAATTACTAGTCAGGTATAGATAATCATCCTGATAAAATAAGCAGTGGGTCATTTTGGTTAACCATTCCGTTATAGTTACAACACTTACTAATCAGATACAAATAGCATGAGATAACCCAAAACCCAGCAGTTGTTGGTACTTTTATTCAGCCATTCCGTTGTAGTTGCAATACTTACTAGTCAGGTACAATGTCGCAAGCGACAAACCAAACAAGCAATTGTGGGCAGTTTTATGTAGCCATTCCATTATAGTGAAGCTGATTACTAGTCATTATAAAGTCAAATTTATAGCAATAAACTTTAGTTATGCTTGTCTATGGTCGAGATACTGTGCTCCAAGTCGTCCATAACCGCGGACACGGCTTTCAGAAAGTTTTACCCGGCCGGGGTGCACCAATAGCAACACACGCTCGATCAACCTCGGAAAAACCAAATCAAAACCCAACGAGGCCTTCACGACAAAGCAATCACAGGATTCAGAATTATTTCAGGGGGCCACCCCATTAAGCTACCCGCAACGAAGTTAGCTGACTCCGAAACGGACTCAAGGTTTGGGTATACGGCTGTGAACGACTGGGAACCCAAAACTGGGCTTGTCGACACCGCGGAATCGTGTCCCGATCCTAAACAGTACAGGTGCTATCTGTCGCACAATTTAAATAAAGCAGTAAAGCATGGCATAAGTACAGGATCGTAAATAAAACCTCAAACTAGTTTGTGGCCCCAAGAAATAAGACTGAATCAAGCTCTGGCTCAGGGGGTCCCATATACCTCCCGGATGTGGATAGCGCGATAAAACAAGGAACAGGTATCAAGTACTCGGGGTCCTACAGGACACAAGTGGGCGTTCGGAAACCAAATATTTCTATCACCCACCGATGCCTCTGCTTACTTCAATTTTAGTTGTTAAACAGGAATTAAAGTGAACGATAAGTAAAACTATGATCATCTCCAACATCAACATGTGGCCATTACTCCAACACTGTGGTACTTGACGACAGGCAACAACACTTGAGCAAGCGACTACGACACGCAAGTCCAACTATCTACCAAACAACAGGTAATAGGATGTGTCCAAGGCAATATATGGCTGCAAGGGATATCACGGGTACGGAAACTAGAGCATCGCAACACAGATAGCAATAGATCAACAGGAGGGAATAAATACTATAAAAGTAAGATAGGTAGAAAGGGGGAGATGCTCGCCTGAAAACATTGTCGAAGGGTTCATCCGAAGACCGGGGCGAAGCTCACATCAACTCAACGGCCTTATCCGCGAAGAAGCAAAACACTAGAAGAAACACCGGATGCAATATTTAATACTACGGCAAAAGATCGGGCATGATGCATGTATGATGTATGGCATGGCAAGATGCGATGCAATGAGGTCATATTAAGCGGAACCAGGGTCCCGACAATTAATTAGGTGGTTCATGTTGTTTAGCTACCCCGCAATTTAACTGTTGTTATAACATGGCAAAAGATCGCACCGGTTCGCTACACAAGTTTAAATGAGGCCAATATAAGGCTAGATTTGCCCGCATATGGGCCCCATATTTAATTATTAGGTGAATCGGCATAAGGCCCCCAAAACCACATGACAATATGCATGCATGATCAATTAAATGTGCAAAGGGGGATATATTACATTCATAAAAATAGGGTTCAAGAGAGGGGTCACACATTAGGGGTCTCGACGATCTTGGGGTTCCGGGGTTCGGGGTTCGGTCTCGGGGTTCAGGGTTCGACGGAAGCGTTCTCGGACTCCGGGGTCGTTCTCGGATAGCGGAGTAGATCTCGGCGCATCCGTGGTCTTCGGGTCATGTCGACGGTCATGGCGTTCAGGGGGGGAAGTTCTCGGTGTCCGTGAGGTAGACCTTGTCGCGTTCGGTCCTCGGGGTTCGACGGGTGTCTTGGCGTCCCATGGAGGCGAGCTTGGCGTTAGACGGTAGATCTTGTCGACTCCCGTCCAACGGCCTTGTTGTTCCGCAACGTAGATCTTGGGGAGGTTTCGGGGTTCCACGCGTTCGACTCGACAATCGGAATCCGTGAACGGGTCTTGGCGAACTTGGCGGTTCCGAGGGTTCGAGGTCGTGAAGGGGAACTTGACATCCATGTAGGCGATCTTGTCGGATCCTTGTCGAAGACCAAGGCGATGCGGTACAGAGACCTCCGACCTCAGCGGCATCTCCTTCTTCGGTCGCTTGCGATGGGCTTGGTTCGGGCCTTGGCGTCCATGAAGGGGACCTTGGTGCTCCGTGTAGAAGATCGGGTTGGTCCGCTGTCGTTGGCGTTGTGGTACTTTTTGGGGCACCGATCCGATAAAACACCGAGAGCGGAGATACAAGTGGATCTGCGGTACCGACAACAAGTTCGGCAAGATGTGCAGGAACAGGACGGTATGCACACATGGTCACACCACACGGGTTAAAATCCCCGATCGTGCCAAAAAAACAGAACCGTGGTGGTACTCGGCGAGGCTGCAGCACTGACGAACCGGCGACGAGGGGACTGCGGCCGGCGAGCTCACGCAGGGAGGCCGGCGGAGGCAGGGCTCGGGGCCGGGCCGGCGGTGGCGGGTAGGGCGACGCGGGGGACGGAGGGGCGTTTGAGAGGCGGACGGCGCGAAGCAGATGGTGGCGGGGGAAGCGGCCGGCGAAGGCAGCGCGGGAGGCGAGGCGTGGCCGGCCGAGGGCGGCGCGTCGGGGGGGGTGAGCGGCGGCGGCCGGCGGGCGCGGAGGGGAGGAAGGAGCTCGTGGGAGGAAGGGGAGCGGGGCTGCGTCGGGTGGGGATGGGTGCGGGCGGTGAGGCGCGGCGGAGCGGCGAGGGAGGCCGGCGTCGGCGTCGGCCAGGAGGGGAGAGGAGGAGGGTGGTCGCGGGGAGGCAGGTGCGGGGTGGAGCGTGTGTGCGCGTGGTGTGCGCGTGGTGTGCGTGTGTGCTGGGAGAGAGAGTGGTGTGGGTGGGGAGTGGGGGCTGAGTTGGCATGGTGTGGTTGGGTGAGAGATGGGGCAGGGTGACGTGTCGGGTGGGGATAGGTGGGGGTGATGTGGAGGTAGGGTGGGTAGTTTAGGACTAGGTAGAAAAGGGTTATGGGTGGGCCGTTTGTTTGTACTGGGGGTGGTCGTTCGGGTCGAATCGGCCCGTTCGACTGCCCCCACTAAAATAATATAATTTTTATTTAATTTTTGCAATAAGCTTTTATAAATAGATTTTAGACAAACAAAAATATCCGGAAGCATCCGGGGGTTTAATTTGAAATAGAAGGAGGGTTAATTTTAGAAAACGATTGTCTTCCGCAAATATTTTTAGGCAAATTAATATGCATGATGATGACGATGCTCAAATGCAATGTGGCATGATGACATGAGCATGCGGTCATGATGATGCAATGCACAAAAACAACGCGATTTTCTAGTAGTGGTTTTGCGGGATGCCACATGGCGCGGTTGAGGACGAGGAGGAGGTTGTGCATCCTCATGACGAGCTTGGGGAGCTTGCTCTTGTTCTTGTCGCGGTTGATGCCGAGGAGCATTGTCTTGCGCCATGTGGCGAGGAGGATGTCGAGCCGCATGCGCAATGGGCTGCTCTCGTTCTTCTTGATGTGGAGGAGGCTCGTCATGATGATCATGATGTCGACGTTGACGTTCGTGTCGGCGATGACGCCTTGGTGTACCTTCGAGTGCTTCACGTCGACGGTGATCTTGTTCGTCCTCTTCGGATGCTTCACTTGTTGTTGAAAGAACATGTCGACGGTGATGGGCTTGGTGGTCCATGTGAGGTTGCTCTTGTTGAATCACAAGTGCCCTTGGTTGTTGCCAGTTCGCTTCACGTCGTGGAGGTCTTGCGGAGAGGTCACCATCATAGCTTGACGTTGCGGCGTGTCGCGGAGATGGTACCGCTTGAGAAGAGCTCATGGATTGAAGAACGGGTCCATCCCGGTGCCTTGAAGCGTGACGGCGAGGTGCACTTGATTCACTTGAGGAGTGCCGAGATGAGCTTGAGTCGCGCGCGCGTGGCCTTTCTAGTCCAGCAATGAGGCGTTGAAGCTTCTCATCCGTTGAGGCGAGTGCACGACCAAGAGCTTCATTTTGATGACCGAGGTTGTGTTGCATGGCATGCATTTGGCCACGGACTTCTTCGAAGCGGTTCTCGATGTTCTTGAATTCCACACGGGACTCGCTAAATTGTTCATCTTGGCGCCGCTCAAGATCTTCACAACGGTAGTTGAATTCTCCTCGGACCTTCCAATGGTCCCATCTTGTCATGAATTGTGTGTCGTCCTCCGGAGGTGGTGGTTGGGACGGCTCGCCATTCCTGTCCATGATGCAAAACCGACAAGGGTTGTATATGGAGAAAAAGGGTGCATAGAGTTAGCCTTTTACCTTACCTTGGAGATTATATCAAACCAATTGCCACACAAATGAGCGAACAGCGTGCAAAGTGAAATGGCAAGAAACTCACACACAAATATGCTACAACTCTCAAAAGCTTTTGGTGGAAGGTTAGGATTGTGGAAAACCAAACGAAACGATCCAAGCAAAAGCTTATTGTTCTACGTGGTAAAGAACCAAAGATCAAAAGCAAAAGGATACGATCTACAAAAACACGAAAAACACACACGTGGAGAAAAACGGGGTTAGCACGACTATGAAAATGAGCACAAAAGGTCCTAACGAAGACTACGCTCGGTTGTCGTGCCAACTCAAGGAGAGACCACAACTCGTTTGCCAAAAGAGGATAAGCAATAGATTTGTGCACTTGCCTTGGTGCGCTCTTTCTTCTCTCTTTCTTGGCTTACAAGCTTGGTATTCTCTTTGTATTGGGAGACTATGTATCTTTTTCTTTTTCTCTTTTTTTTAATTCTTTTCCTTTTTCTCCCTTTCTATGCTACTATGTTAACTTTTGTATTTGGCCTCGCACTTTCACTTTCCGAAGGAAAGTGCACAATGCTTAGACAAACACAAAATGAGTTGTTCTCATAGGATAGATACACACAAAGGAAGATATGGGGTTTTCAAAGTGGCGCAAGTTATACCTTTGGTATTGTTGACGACTTGCAACCGTTGGTGGGGATGATGTTCGAGTGTCGCGGTGTTGATGAGCGCGGGTGACTTTGATGCAGAAGCTTGTGTTAAAATGGCGACAAACACGCGAAACACGAACAAGCTAAAGGGGGAAAGTCAGCAAACGAAAGTGAGGCGTCAAGAGAAGAAGAAAAAGTTTCTCTGACGGGCGGTAGTACCGCTAGGCAGGACCGGTAGTACCGGACGGCGGTAGTACCGCCTGCGCGACCGGTAGTACCGCTGGTCGCAGAACAAGAACGAGATCCACTTGACACAAACCTCAATTTCGTGGGAATCTGACCGAAAGGCTGGGTTAGGAACAACAGGGGCTATAGATCGACTCCAAAAGCAACAGATCTATGGACCAAAACCACGAAAAACTCACCAAATCCAAAGATCGATCCGAAGGCAAATTGGGGCTCTTTTTGGTGGGATTTTCGATTTTAAGGTGGATAAAAGAAAAATTGGGGAGAAATTCGTGATCAACCTTGCTCTTGATACCAAGATGTTATGGGGTAACCCCTTGGGGTGGCCCGATCTTTCACGAATTTCCACGAGAAACGAGGGGAAAGCGGTGGTCGGGGGAAGAACGGGATGAAAACCACGAACACACGCACGCAAATCACGATACACGCCAATCACTCACGCCGGTGGCAACCGGTCCAACATAATCTCTAGGATCGGTGTTGGGCGAAGCTCTCTCTCCACGCCAACAACGGGGGACGAGGTGCTTGGTGAGACCTTGACGACTTGGGGGCGAGAAACCGAGAACCCAAGGCCTTGTACAACTTGAACGCACTAGGCAAGATTCAAGAGGAGGGTGGATAATAGGGTGCCCCTTGGTAGGAGCATGAGACCAATAGATTGAAAGATCCTCAAAGGGGTGTCTTTAATCTATTATTATCCAAGTCTAGGGTTTACAATGGAGGGTGGGGGCTATATATAGGCCAACCACATAAACAGGGGTATTTTAGGAACAAATAGCGAAATATAGAGAGGGTTACAAGGCGCTGGGCCGACTTAACACGATCAGGTCCACACACGTCCGGTAGTACCGGTCCAGCACGACCAGTAGTACCGGTCAGCTGGTAGTACCGCTTCCTGGACCGGTAGTACCACTTGTCGTCCTGGGACTTCTGCTGGCGTATTCTGTTGGTGGCGGTAGCAGGGGCGGTAGTGCCGTAGTCCGGTAGTACCGGGTCCGGGTCCGGTAGTACCGCCGGAGACAGAGAGTTTTTGGCTTCTGTTGGTGTCGTCTGTTGGTGGCGGTAGCAGAGGGTGGTAGTGCCGCCGGGCGGTAGTACCGGTCGCCAGGTCCGGTAGTACCGCTGGCGACAGAGAGCATTTGGTCTCTTCCGCTGGTGCTCCTCCGTTCTGTGGGTCCTTCTCTTCGTACCTGATGATGCACAAGGTATGCGTATGAAGTAGCAGGCCATCCAAGGGTGTATCAAAGTCACACAAGGAGAGGAGCGAGTTCACCTTAGCTTGAAGGAGTTTGGCTCGGGCGCGAGTCATGGGTCCACTTGGGGAGCTCGTGGGAGTAGATGTAGTAGCGGTCGTAGGACGGGCTGCATCAAACATGGTGCGCTCACAAGCACGAATCACACTAAACGGCGGAGCCATATCACAACTGAGGTGAAGTTCCATCGATTAGCATTTCTACTTGCACGGCGGGTCATATATACCGAGGAAGGTGTCGGTGCACTTAACCTCCTTGAGAGGGTACGTCTTCACGACGACGCAGCTCTTACAGATAGGATCGCATTTCTTCACGATGTCGTAACGGGTGTAGAGGTCGGAGAAGGAGAAGTTACAGTTGGTGCAGCAGCTGAGCTTCCATGGGTTGATATCGATCGCCTTGCCCTCCCCACGGACGTCGCGTGGACATCCGCGAAGATCATCATGGCCAGACCCGCATGGAGAAGCACGATCACCGCCAGTACCACCGTGCTGCCGATCTTCATGGCTACTTTGGTTCCAACGATTTATCCGTGTACGTGAGCTCTGCTGCTCACAAGGCATCTCTCTATATATATATAGGCGATGAGATTGATATCTCAGGGAATGGTAGGATTAGTATGTTGCTTATTTTGCTTCTTTTTTTGGAAATGGGCGTTTTATTACTTAACAGTAAGTTTACACCCGGCCTCTGCATAGCTAGGATGCACACAGCCGATCAATCACACAGTCTCGGACCAAGGCAATAAAAACGGGATTACAAAATAATGTAAATGAAAACACAGTTCTCCAAACTAGCTAAGGAAGATCTATCCGCAGCGGTTGTTGCCATCCATGCCGGGAGAAGATATCTCGCGCCGTATCCTCCAGCCGCCTACAGCCCTCCGCAAACAACTCGCGGAACTCCATTTGTTGTAGTGAAGTCCATGATCGGAGGACAGCCGTAGCTCGATAGATAACCTGCAAGGGAGAATATACAATATTATTAAAAATCTTGTCATTTCTACATAGCCAAAGCGACCAAATAAGGGCAAGCGCTCCCACCCTAAATAAAGTCCCATATTTATCCTCAATCTCATTCATCCAGTTGCCAAATACATTGACTACCGATCTAGGAGGAGATAAACCAGAGGCTATTTGGATGATTGACCATATAGCACAAGCAAATTTACAATGAAAGAATAAATGACGTATTGTCTCATTATGATGACAAAATACGCATTCAGTGCTACCATGCCAATTCCTCCTAACAAGATTATCTTTTGTGAGAATCACCCCTTTACGGAGATACCAAGCGAATATCTTCGTTTTAAGGGGTATCCTCATTTTCCAAATTTTACTATTGTCATCGACTGGAATATTAGGTTGGATCAAAGCTCTATAAAATGAATCAACAGAAAATTTACCACTGTGTAGTAATTTCCATTTGAATTCGTCCATTCCCTCAGATAGCTGTATCCTGGATAATCTCGCTAAAAGATTATTCTAAGACACCAGTCTAGGACCTAAGAGACTTCTTGTAAAGACACATTAGGAGGATTGGTTTCCATTACCTCAGCGAGAGTATCTCCTTTGTGTCTAACAATTGAGTATAGAACGGGATATTGTTCACAAAGAGAATTTTGGCCAAGCCATTTATCTTTCCAGAACCTAATCTGTGAACCATCCTTAATATTAAAATTGCCAAACCGGAAGAAATGCTTTTTGAAAGTCATTAGCCCAGCCCAAAAGTTGCTTATTTTGCTATGCTAGTGAGGGAATGATTGAGATTTTTTTTGCTATGCTTGTCAGGTTAGACTTTGACCGGTGGCCGTCTGGGGTGCTGGGATTATTTTTGGGATTTTGAAAAGCAGTTGTTTAGCCATAATGGCGTTTCCTAATTTGTATTCTTGACTCTGCATCGATTGACTCTTTGTACTATGTCCGGTCAAATAATCATAAAATGTTCGTGCGTCATAGATTAGCTCAGTATGAAATGGAAGTATGCTAATCGATCATAGTCAAGAGTCAAGACAAGATAATTAACGGTATCCTTGACGACAGGAGTAGTATTATAATTTATAACCATATTCTTTCTCGAGTACAATGTTTGGTCGGTGTACGTTTGCGAGTACGAGATGTGGACAGTGGCCCTGGTTTATCATTTGCGAGTATTAACGGTACCGTCCGTGGCCTAAAGATGGGAAGACAAATGCTGCCATTTATTTTAATTTTTTAGAATTGCCAGTTTGAGGCTAGTGCCATGAGCCCACGAGCTTGGGAGCCCCTATTTGCTGCCCGGCCATACTGTTGCGGCACATAGAGGATCCGTCGTGTGAAGTTAAAAGGCGCTGCTTATATGTCCTGAGGCCACGGCCCATTAAAAGGTGCTTCTTATTTTTATTTATTTTTCAATTTGGAAAATTTACATTTCTTTTCTAGGAAGTCAGAAATCAGTTTCATAATAGAAAAATATATTTTTATTCAAAAATAAAATGCGCACATGCATCAATAAACATGTCCACATATTAAAAAGAAATGTTCATATGTATACAAAAACTTCCTATATGTGCAAAAATGTTCATAAATATCACAAAGATGATCATGTTGTATAAAGAAAATATTTATTCATTTCACAATAAATGCAAGTGTATCTCAAATAATATATTCACATAAAAAAGTAAAATAAAATAGGAAGATCAAAAATAAAGAATTAAGAGGAAATAAAAGTGTGAGAAATACTATTCACATTTCGCTAGGAAAACCTTTATGAAGTTACCAAAAGGAAAAAAAATAAAAAACAATTTATGTGTTTAGCAAAAAAGGCAAACCGTGAAATAAATTATAAAGTAAAAATGGTGAGAACAAAATGAACTAGAACAGATAAGGCATTAGAGACAAAAAAAATAATAGTATAAATAAAAGGTAAAAATGCAAGAAAGGGAGGAAAACAATAGAAAAATAGAAAAGGAACAAAAGAAGGGCTTAATGGGCCGCTCCATGTGCTCTTGTGGGCAGGGGCGGATCCGGGATTTGACACTAGGGGGGGGGGCGAGACGACAACGACCAAAAAATAGGTTTATAACAACACTATAATAAATCTTAAATATATGTAATTTTGTTATCCGAACACATTTTCTATAACTAAAGCTTCATTTTATTTACTTTAGGACTACAAATCCGTTAAATAACAAGTCTATGATCTCATGAATGGTAAACTTTACATAAATTTTTCTTACAAATACGAATAACTATATAAGGTTATAGAAGAATACTAAATAAATCAAGGGGCACATAAGTGGTGGGGAGAAAAAGAAATTCACCATAAAAGAGATAAACATTGAAACTATACCAAGTTTTATTGTGTATACTATGGATATCAAATTGGAACATTATATGTTTTGCAATAAAAAATCAAACTATATTCTACTACTTCGAGTGTAGGTCTATGCCCAGAGCTATCAAATAACTCAATAACACAACAATTCAATAATTATTTAATCACTAAATACTTTGTAAAAAACATTGGTGAATATAATTCGCAATTGATTTGACTAAGCAATTTCTATTAGATGGGGTAATCAAACTAGAAATTCCAGTAGCCAACATGCATATATCTGGGATCATACCTTAGGACGATCACTTCACGTATTGGACAAGCCGTCTGGATGAAGCACGCATAGTTGATAGTTTCTAGACGCATGGGAGTTGTGTAGGGTTCGTAGCATGGAAAACAAAAAATTCTACCGCATGCACACAAACAAGCCAAGATCTATCTACTAGATTGTAGCAACGAGTCGATTAGAGTACTTACCCTCGAAGATTCCAAAGTGGTTAACGAGAGGAGATTCTCGTAGGTGATGTAGTCGTACACTTGCCGATCTCAAGATCGCGTAGACGATCCTTCCGGCGCTGTGTTCCGGCAGCGCTTCCGCAGTCGATCACACGTTCGGTACTCGATGAAGACCTTCCTCTCCCTTGTTCCAGCAGGCAGCGGAGGTTGTAGTTCTCCCCTCGTGATTTTGGCAGCACGACGGCGTGGTGTCGGAAGTAGAGGGAAGATCCCGCGGGGCTTCGCCTAAGCCGGTGCGGGTTATGGTGGATCTAGGTTTTCCGAGGATCTAGGTTTAGAGGGTCAGAGAGGAGGAGGTGGAGTCGGCGGCGGCTAGGGAGACGACAACGAACCAGGGACGGCGAGAGGCGGTGGCGTGCGGCGGCCGCTTGCGCGGCAGCGGCGGTGCAAGGTGGGGAGGGCTGGTTGCGATTTGTTGGGGCAGCCCCTCCCCTCTATTTATGAGAGGGAGGGAAGCTTGGGAGAGGGGAGTTTGAATCCTTCCCCAAACCCACTTTTGTTGGAAGGAAAGAAGGACGCTTTTCTTCTTCCACTATGAAACCATTGTTCCAGTTTGACTTTTCAAACCTGCCTTTTGACTTGCAATTTGGAGCTTAATTCCTCTCTTGCAAATGCCCAACCAAGTGACCTAGGACATGATCCAATCATTCCACTTAACCATGACACATTCATGAACCATTGCCCTTCCGGTCTGGTGAACCTTCTAGACCCTTCTAGAACCTCTCTGATGAAAACATCGAAATCATTCCCGAACTCCGGAATGATACTTTCATTATATGAATCTTATTCTTCGGATCATTTTGGATCTCCTCGTGATATCCCGGATCCCATCCGAGACTCCGAATAACATTCGGTCTCCCTACTTACATTCCATATCTACTAAACAACATCGAATCCTTAAGTGTGTCTCCCTACAGTTCGTGAATTAAGCGGACATGATCGAGACACTTCTCCGATCAATAACCAATAGAGGAATCTGGAAATTCATATGGCTCCCACATATTTCTACGATTACTTTTCGATCGAGTGAACCACTTACATACGATACCAATTTCCCTTTGTCTCGCGATAGTTTACTTATCCGAGGTTTGATCGTCGGTATCTCTGCATACCTAGTTCAACCTCGTTACCGATAAGTACTCTTTTCTCGTTCCCGTGATATGTGATCCCTTGCGAGCCAGTCACATGCTTGCAAGCTAATTGGATGACATTACACCGAGAGGGCCTAGAGTATATCTATCCGTCATATGGATGGACAAATCCCACTCTTGATCCATGTGCCTCAACACATACTTTCTGAACACTCAATGCCACCTTTATAGCCACCCAGTTACGGTGTGGTGTTTGATGTCATCAAAGTATCCTTCTGGTGATGGCAATTAGAATGATCTCATGGTCAAATGAATTAGGTTACTATGTATCAAAAATCTTATAGCAGATGAACTATTGAAATAACTTGATCTTTATGCTATGATTATCTATAGGAGTATGTCCATCATACCATTCTCCTAATGATATGATCTTGTTGTTAATAACATCTCAATGTTCATGATTGGGAAACCACGATCATCTTATTAACCAACAAGCTAGTATTACAAATAGGCTTTACTAGGGACTCTAATTTAGTTTACAAATCACACAAGTATTAATGTTTCTGGTTAATACTATTATAGCATGAATGTAAACATTTATCATAAACACAAAGATATAATAATAACCACTTTTATTATTGCCTCTAGGGCATATCTCCAACAGTCTCCCACTTGCACTAGAGTCAACTAATCTAGATTACATGGTAACATACCGAACACCCATGGCAGTCTAGTGTTGGTCATGTTTTTCCCTCGGGAGAGGTTTAGTCAACAGACCCGTCACATTCAGATTTGTGTGTACTTTGCAAATATTTATTTCACCATCTTGGACATGCTCTCGAATAGCGTGAAAATGCAGCTTGATATGCTTCAGCTTCTTGTGTGACCTTGGTTCTTGCGCATTGGATATGGCGCCCATGTTATCCCAATAGATAGACATTGGGTCTAGCGCACTGGAAACCACACCGAGCTCTGCAATGAACTCCTTCATCCATATTGCCTCTTGTGAAGCCTCTGAAGCAGCTATGTATTCTGATTCAGTTGAAGATCTTGCCACAACGCTTTTCTTTGCACTCCTCTAGCTAACTGATGCACCATTCAAAATAAATATGTATCCAGATCGAGATTTAGAATCATCCGGATCGGTGTTCCAACTAGCATCGGTGTAACCATTAACAACGAGTTGTTCATCACCTCCATAATAAAGTACCATATCCTTAGTTCTTCTCAAGTACTTAAGGATGTTTTTGACCGTTGTCCAATGATCCACTCCTGGATCACTTTGATATCTGCTAGTCAAACTAACAGCATATGCAATGTCGGGTCTAGTACATAGCATGGCATACATGAGAGATCCTATGGCTGAGGCATAGGGAGTCTTCATCATCCTTTCTCTATCTTCTGCCGTTGCAGGACTTTGAGTTTTACTCAATGTCGAATTGGGAAACATGGGTAATAACCCTTTCTTGCTATCTTCCATTCCAAACCTCTTTAGAACTTTGTCCAGATATGTACTCTATGACAATGATATTAGGCGTTTTGATCTATCTCTATAAATCTGTATGCCTAATATGTAAGCTGCTTCGCCAAGATCTTTCATTGAAAAACTATTATTCAAATAATCCTTGACACTATTAATAAGGTATACATCATTCCCAATCAACAATATGTCATCTATATATAGTATTAGGAATGCTACAGAGCTACCACTCACTTTCTTGTAAATACAAGCTTCTCCATAAGTTTGTATAAAACCAAAGCTTTTTGATTACCTTATCAAAACGTTGATTCCAACTTCGGGATGCTTGCTTCAATCCATAAATGGACCATTGAAGTTTGCATACCTTTTTAGCATCTTCTGGATCAACAAAACCTTTGGGTTGTACCATATACAACTCTTCATCAATGTCTCCATTGAGGAACGCCGTTTCGACATCCATCTACCATATCTCATAATCATAATATGTAGCGATTGCTAATAAATTCCTCACAGACTTTAGCTTCACTACCGGTGAGAAAGTCTCATCGTAGTTAACTCCTTGAATTTGTCGAAACCCTTTTGCGACAAGTCGAGCTTTATATACAGTAACATTACCATCAACATATGTTTTCTTCTTGAAAATCCATTTGTTCTCGATAGCCTTCCGGCCATCCGGTAAGTCCACCAAAGTCCATACTTGGTTTTCGTACATGGATCCAATCTCGGATTTCATGGCTTCTTGCCATTTATTAGAATCTAGGCTCATCATTGCTTCCTCATATGTTGTAGGGTCATCGGTGTTGTCCACCAACATGACACTCATAACAGGATCATACCAATCAGGAGTGGTATGAGTTCTCGTTGACCTGCGAGGTTCCATAGTAACTTCAACCGAAGTTTCATGATCTACATCATTATCTTCCTCTCTTATTGGTTTAGGCGCCACAGGAACCACTTCCGGTGTTGCGCTACTCTCAAGTCCGAGAGAAGGTTCGACAACCTCGTCGAGTTCTACTTTTCTTCTAGTCACTTCTTTCGAGAGAAACTCCTTCTCTAGAAAGGATCCATTCTTGGCAATGAAGATTTTTCCCTCGGATCTATGATAGAAGGTATACCCAATAGTTTCCTTCGGGTATCCAATGAAGACACATTTTTCCGCTTTGGGTTCAAGCTTGTCGGGCTGTAACTTCTTTACATAAGCTTCACAACCCCAAACTTTAAGTAATGACAATTCAGGTTTCTTCCCAAATCATAATTCATACGGTGTCGTTTCAACGGATTTAGATGGTGCCCTATTTAAAGTGAATGCGGTTGTCTCTAATGCATAACCCCAAAACGATAGCGGTAAATCTGTAAGTGACATCATAGAACGAACCATATCTAAGAGAGTTCGATTACGACGTTCGAACACACCATTACGTTGTGGTGTTCCCGGTGGTGTCAATTGTGAAAGTATTCCACATTTCTTCAAATGCTCGCCAAACTCATAACTTAGATATTCACCTCCACGATCAGAAAGTAAAAACTTAATCTTCTTGTTACGTTGATTCTCTACTTTACTTTGAAATTCCTTGAACTTCTCGAAAGTTTCGGACTTATGTTTCATGAAATAGATATACCCATATCTACTCAAGTCATTTGTGAAGGTAAGAACATAACGATAACCACCTCGCGATGCTACACTCATTGGACCACAAACATCGGTATGTATGATTTCCAATAAGTCCGCAGCTCACTCCATCATACCAGAAAATGGAGTCTTAGTCATTTTACCCATCAGACATGCTTCGCCTCTTTCAAGTGATTCAAGAAGTCCATCGGAATGGATTTTCTTCATACGCTTCACTCCAATGTGACCAAGACGACAGTGCCACATATAGGTCGAGTTATCGCTCAATTTCAAACGTTTAGCTTCAATGTTATTAATATGTGTATTACTAAAATCGAGATTCAAGAAGGATGGACCATCTATCAAAGGTTCATGTGCATAAAACAAATTACTCATATAAATTGAACAACCATTATTCTTGGACTTAAACAAGTAACCGTCTCGCAATAAACATGATCTAGATATAATGTTCATGCTCAACTCAGGCACCAAATAACAATTATTTAAGTATAAAACTAATTTCGATGGTAGATGAAGAGGTAGCGTGCCAACCGCGATCACATCAACCTTTGATCCATTTTCAACGCGCATCGTCACCTCATTCTTCGCTAGTTTCCGTCTATTCTGCAGCACCTATTTCGAGTTACAAATATGAGCAACCGAACCAGTATCAAATACCTAGGCACTACTACGACTACTAGTGAGATACACATCAATAACATGTATATAGGATATGCATTTCTTCTTGATGTTGCCATTCTTCAAACCCGCCAAGTACTTAGGGCAATTCCGCTTCCAATGACCTTCTCCCTTGCAGTAAAAGCACTCAGTATCAGGCTTAGGCCCAGCCTTGGTCTTCTTCGCTGGGGTAACTTTCTTACCGCCCTTCTTGAAGTTTCCCTTTTTCTTAGACTTGCCTTGCTTCTTGAATTTGGTGGTCTTATTTACCATCAACACTTGGTTCTCTTTCTTGATCTCCACTTCCACAGACTTTAACATGGAGAAGAGTTCGGGCAATGACTTGACCATGTTTTGCATATTGTAGTTCATCACAAAGTTCTTGTAACTTGGTGGTAGTGATTGGAGGACACAATGAATCCCCAAAGCGTTAGGAATCACTATACCCAAACTTTGAAGCTTGCTTGAGCGCCCAGACATCTTAAGCACGTGCTCACTAATGGAGCTGCCCTCTTCCATCTTGCAGTTAAAGAACTTTTCAGAAGCCTCATAACTCTCAACTACCGCATGAGCCTCAAATATCATTTTGAGTTCAGGACAATATCATGTGGGTCATGTTTCTCTAACCTTTTCTGAAGCTTCGATTCCAAACCATACAAGATAGCACACTGAATTGTGGAGTACTGATTCTTCCGAGTGAGGAAAACAATTTTCACCTCATCGGTAGCATCAGCTGAAGGCGGGTCACCAAGCGGTGCATCCAGCACATAGGTCAAATTACCAGCATTAAGGACAATCCTCAAGTTGCGGAGCCAATCCGCGAAGTTGCTTCTATTGTTTTTCAACTTTTATTTCTCTAGGAAAGCAGTAAAATTGATGGTAGGGGCCGCCATTGATCTACAACATATTTGCAATAGTTTAGACTAAGTTTATGACAAATTGAGTTCTAATTAATAGTTAAATTAATCTAGGTGAACTCCTGTAACACCCTCAGAATCGGACCTATGCAAGTTTTAGCGAAACCCGCCAAACCCGCATAGAAACGATTCAAAGGTGCCCACCAGGCACTTTTGTGCGGGTGGAAAACGAAGTAATAACATTACACAACAGTCCTCGATGGGACCCACAGAACAGATATATATACAGCACAACTCAAAGAGTCAAGAATACAGATATACGATACAAAGATCCAAATCACCTGTAAAACGATACAGCGTCCGGCTACGGACAAGATGCAAATGGGGCTAAGAGCCCTGAAGAATAACCAATGGCGTCCATAACCCTGCCCAGGCCAAGCCGGAAGGGTAACCCTGCTAACGACGTCGATCTCAAAACCTGCTTAAACAAAAGGAGTGCCGACAAAGGGCAAAGGGAAAAGAGGAGCGTCAGTACTGAGGCCAGTACACGGCGAGACTAGAATTCGGCGGTCCTCGCCTACATAGGTATGGTGGACTGAGCGGCAGCGGCAGCATGCACTAAACAACCTATAGAGACTCGATACAACTGGCGGCAATCAGAGAGGGGAAAGAAGGACCTAGTCGGAACCCAACCTGATGCGACCACCAAACAAACCCATCCTGGTGTTTCCCCCTCGAGACCATCGAGGAAGTCAACCGAGGAACTCACACAGTTGGCAGTTTTATTTATTCAGTTATCGTTGCTGCAGTTACTAGTCAGGTTTAGATAATCATTCTGATAAAGTAAGCAGTGGGCAATTTTAGTTAACCATTCCGTTATAGTTACAGCACTTACTAATCAGATATAGATAGCATGAGATAACCCAAAACCCAGCAGTTGTTGGTACTTTTATTCAGCCATTCCGTTGTAGTTGCAATACTTACTAGTCAGATACAACTGTCGCAAGCGACACTCCAAACAAGCAATTGTGGGCAGTCTTAATTAGCCATTCCATTATAGTGAAGCTGATTACTAGTCATTATAAAGTCAAATTTATAACAGTAAACTTTAGTTATGCTTGTCTATGGTCGAGATACTGTGCTCCAAGTCGTCCATAACCGCGGACACGGCTTTCAGAAAGTTTTACCCGGCCGGGGTGCACCAATAGCAACACACACTCGATCAACCTCGGAAAAAACCAAATCAAAACCCAACGAGGCCTTCACGACAAAGCAATCACAGGATTCAGAATTATTTCAGGGGGCCACCCCTTGGAGTACACCCGCAACGAAGTAAGCAAGCTCCGAGACGGACTCAAGGTTTGCGTCAGTGGCTGTAAACGACAGCAGATCCCCAAACGGGGACTGTCGATACCGCGAAAACACTCCGCTTCCAAAACAGTACAGCGTGCTCCTCACACAATCGTAAATAAAGCAGTAAAGCATGGCATAGGTACAGGATAGTAAATAAAACCTCAAACTAGTTGTGGCCCCAAGAAATAAGACGGAATCAAGCTCTGGCTAAGGGGGGTCCCATATACCTCCCGGATGTGGATAGCGCGATAAATCAAGGAACAGGTATCAAGTACTCGGGGTCTTACGGGACACAAGTGGGCGTTCGGAAACCAAATATTATCTATCACCCACCGATGCCTCTGCTTACTTCAATTTTAGTTGTTAAACATGAATTAAAATGAGCGATAAGTAAAACTATGACCATCTCCAACATCAACATGCGGCAATACATCAACAACTGTGGCACTGAACGTCATGCAACAGCACTTGAGCAAGCGGCTACGACGCGCAAGTCCAACTATCTACCAAACAACAGGTAATAGGATGTGTCCAAGGCAATATATGGCTGCAAGGGATATCACGGGTACGAAACTAGAGCATCGCAACACAGATAGCAATAGATCAACAGGAGGGAATAAATACTATAAAAGTAAGATAGGTAGAAAGGGGGAGATGCTCGCCTGAAAACATTGTCGAAGGTTCAACCGAAGATCGGGGCGAAGCTCACATCAACTCAACGGCCCAATCCGCGAAGAAGCAAAACACTAGAAGAAACACCGGATGCAATATTTAATACACGGCAGAAGATCGGCGTGATGCATGTATGATGGAGGACATGGCAAAAGTGCGATGCAATTAGGTCATATTAAGCGGAATCGGGGTCCCGACGATATTAGATGGTTCAAGTTATTTAGATACCCCGCGATTAAATGTTGTTATAACAAGGCAAGATAAGATACCGGTTCGCTACACAAATTTAAATGAGGCCAATATAAGACTAGATTTGCCCGCATATGGGCCCCATATTTAATTATAAGGTGAATCGGCATAAGGCCCCCAAACCAATGATATGCATGCGAGATGAATGACAATTTAATATGCGACAAGGTTATATTTAGCATTTATAAAATAGGGCTCGGAAAGGGGTCACACATTTAGGGTTCAGCAGATCTTGGTTTCCGGGGTTCGGGGTTCGACAGGGTCCAGGGTTTGACGGGTTCGGACTCGGCGGGATCGTTCTCTCGTTCTCGGTAACGGGGTAGATCTTGGCGCATCCGCGGTGGTCGGGCCATGTCGACGGCCTTGGTGTCCTTGATGGAGAACTCGGTGTTCCGGGGAGAAGACCTTGGCGTCCTGCGTCGGTGTCCTGACCGTCCGGGTTGTCGAGCAGCGCATCCGGGAAGGAGAACTTGTCGCGCATGTGGGCTTCGGGTACACGAGGAGGACTTGGCGTTCCGAAGGGTTCGGTCTTCGAGGTTTGTCCATCTACGCCACGTCGGAGCTCTTGAGGTTTCGGCTCGATCGAGGTGCAGTGCTTGAGTTTCGACGCAGGCGATCTTCGGGTGGTACTCTAGTGGTCACGACGATCTTGAGGGGAACTTGGGGAACGCAGGGTTTCTCCCTGGACTTGGCCAGCCCAACAACACTCTTTGCCGAACAAAAGCCAAACATAAAAAAACAAAACACACCGATCAACACCGGTGGTTAGCGAAGCAAGGGAAGCTGGAGATCGGCTCGCAGAGCGGACAGGACGGCACGAGAGCGGCGGTACTTGGGCCGGCGAGGCGAGCTTGGCTGGTGGAGGGCGCCGGAAGGGCCGGGACGAGGTCGTCGTCGTACGGCCGCGGGCGCGTGCTCTACAGGGATGGCACGGGCGGCGCTAGGGCCAGGGGGCGCGGCAGCTGGCTTGAACGGCGGGGACGAGGACGCGCGGAGGCGGCCTGGCCGGCGAACGGCGGAGCTCTTGGCGGGCCTGGCGAGGCGGCAGAGGAGCGGCCCCGGGGCGGCGCTGCTCAGGGGATGGGCGGAGGAGCGCGGCGAGGGAGGCGGAGGCCGGGGACACGGCCGGGGCGGGGAGGAGGCCCACTGGCGGCCGCGGTTGCGGGCTCGAGAGGAAGGAGCGGGGAGGCGTCGCGATTCGCGGAGGCGGCCGCGGGAGGACGCGAAGAGGGCGGCGGCCGAGCCGAGCACGGTTCGGGGCGCGCGGAGCACGGCCGGAGAGGTGAAGGGGCGACGCACGCGGAGGGGGCAGGGGCGAGCTCGGGGGCGGCCGAGTCCGGCGTCGCGCGCGGGAGGCCTGGTGGCGGGGAGGGCTTGCGCCGGCGAGGAGCAGCGGCGCGCAGGGCGGCGGCGGGGTGGAGAACGGCGAGGAGGGAGGCGGCTCGCTGGGGAAGGTTTGTGTGGGCGCGCGGGAGGCGGTGGCCGGCGGCGGGTGAGCGGCGTGCGTCGGAGGCTGTGCGGCGAGAGAGACGAGAGGAGAAGGAGGTGGGGGGAAGAGGCCACGCGGGGTGGGAACAGCGGCAGGTGGGTGGGACCCAGGCGTGGGGTGGGGTTCGGTGTGGGTTGGTAGGGATCGGGTGTGGGGCTGGGCATGTGCGCGTGTGTGCTGGAGTGGTGGGTGGGTGCTGCCGTGTGTGTTGTGTGTGGGTGTGCTTGTGTGGTGGGGGTTGTGAGGGAGAGAGAGGGAAGGGAGAGAGGGCCAAGTGGCAGCACATGATTGGCTGGGGAAAGAGAAAAGGGGAGGTGGCAAGCAGCTATTGGGTGGGGTGATGTGGAGGGGTGTGTGGGTAGTTTAACAGGTAGCTGTAGGATTTAGAGGGGTTGGTGTAGGTGGACCGTTTGTATTTTCTGGGGGTGGTCGTTCGGGTCGAAACGGCCCGTTCGACTGCCCCCGCTAAAATAATTAAATCTTTTTATTTGATTTAAACGGGCCGTGTGCAAACCGATAGCGGCCCAAAATAATTAACCCGGAGAACCGGACTTTGCATTTGAATTAAGATGGGGCGTTTGGAAAACAAAACGGGCTTGCGAAAATAGTTTTTGACAAACAACATATGATGATGACGATGCAATGCACAAATTCAACGCGATTTTCTAGTAGTGGTTTTGCGGGATGCCACAACTCCCACTCAAAACAATATCCCTCACATTGTTTTAGTGATCACACGAACCAAATCCACCACATTAAAACCGATCATCACGAGAGATGATGTAGCTTCAATGGCGAACAATCAACATGTTCATCATATCTACTATATGACTCATGCTTTACCTTTTGGTGATCCGTTTTCCGAGACCATGTCTGTACATGTTAGGCTCGTCAAGATCAAACCTTAGCTTCCGCATGAGTAAATCTGGCTTGCTCCCGTTGTATCCACTCGCAGAATCTAACACACCCGATCATCACGTGATGCTTCGAAACAACAAGCTTTAGCAACAGTGCTTACTAAGGATGAACACTTTATAACTTGATATTTTGTGAGAGGGATCATCTTATAATGCTACCGACGCAAACTAAGCAATTACAAGATGCATAAAAGGATTAACATCACATGCAATTCATAATATGTGATATGATATGGCCTTTCTTCTTGTGCTTCCATTCTCCATCTTCAAGCACGGACATGATCTCCATCATCACCGACATTGTGTCCAGGTCAATGGCGCCGCTCCATGGTTGTCATCCACCAGCATCAACTATTACAACTACTTTGAATAATAGACACGCATGTCTTAACAGAATTAAAAACAACCATATGGCTCCTGCCGGTTGCTGGCTTACAATAAGGAACATTGCATACATCATATATAATCACAATCATGGCCATATCACATCACAACACACCCCTGCAAAACAAAGTTAGACGCCTCTAATTTTCTTTGCATATTTTACGTTGTTTGGGGCTTTCAATAAGTGTCGTTCTAACTTACGAACAAGAACCACAACGTTGATGCTTGAACTATCAAGTGCCCGTTGTAAATTAAATCTATACTATGATGGGAGAGACAGACACCTGCAAAGCCACTTATGCAATACAAGTTGCATGTCAAGCGTGGAGCAAGTCTCATAAACGATGTCATGTAAGGTTAGCCCGAGCCGCTTCATCCCATCATAGTGCAAGATGCAAAGTACACAAAAATCAATTGATAATAAAAGAACCACCGCCCACAATGACCATTATGTTCTACTCGTGCAACAGATCTACATATAGACATGGCTCTGATACCACTATAGGGTTTCTAGCATGTAAAACAAAAAAATTCTACCGCATGCACACAAACAAGCCAAGATCTATCTACTAGATTGTAGCAACGAGTCGATTAGAGTACTCACCCTCGAAGATTCCAAAGCAGTTAACGAGAGAAGATTCTTGTGGGTGATGTAGTCGTACACTTGCCGATCTCAAGATCACGTAGATGATCCTTCCGGCGCTGTGTTCCGGCAGCGCTTCCATAGTCGGTCACACGTTCGGTACTCGATGAAGACCTTGCTCTCCCTTGTTCCAGCAGGCAGCGGAGGTTGTAGTTCTCCCCTCGTGATTCCGACAGCACGACGACGCGGTGTCGGAAGTAGAGGGAAGATCCCGCAGGGATTCGCCTAAGCCAGTGCGGGTTATGGTGGATCTAGGGTTTCTGGCGATCTAGGTTTATAGGGCCGGAGAGGAGGAGGTGGAGTCGGCAGCGGCTAGGGTGACGACGACGAGCCGGCGACGGCGGCTTGCGCGGCGGCGGCACAAGGTGGGGAGGGCAGGTTGTGATATATTGGGGCATACCCTCCCCTCTATTTATGAGAGGGAGGGCAGCTTGGGAGAGGGGAGTTTGAATCCTTCCCCGAACCCACTTTTGTTGGAAGGAAACAAGGACTCTTTCTTTTTTCACTAGGAAACCATTGTTCTAGTTTGACTTTTCAAACCTGCCTTTTGACTTGCAATTTGGAGCTTAATTCCTCTCTTGCAAATGCCCAACCAAGTGACCTAGGACATGATCCAATCATTCCACTTAACTATGACACATTTATCAACCATTCCCCTTCCGGTCCGATGAACCTTCTAGACCCTTCTAGAACCTCTCCGATGAAAACATCGAAATCATTACCGAACTCCGGAATCGGACTTTCATTATATGAATCTTATTCTCCGGACCATTCCGGATCTCCTCGTGATATCCCGGATCCCATCCAAGACTCCGAACAACATTCGGTCTCCCTACCTACATTCCATATCTACTAAACAACATTGAATCCTTAAGTGTGTCTCCCTACGGTTCGTGAATTATGCGGACATGATCGAGACACTTCTCTGATCAATAACCAATAGAGGAATCTGGAAATTCATATGGCTCCCACATATTTCTAAGATTACTTTGCGATCAAATGAACCACTTACATACAATACCAATTTCCCTTTGTCTCGCGATAGTTTACTTATCCGAGGTTTGATCGTTGGTATCTCTGCATACCTAGTTCAACCTCGTTACCGATAAGTACTCTTTTCTTGTTCCCGTGATATGTGATCCCTTGTGAGCCAGTCACATGCTTGAAAGCTAATTGGATGACATTCCACCGAGAGGGCCCAGAGTCTATCTATCTGTCATATGGATGTACAAATCCCACTCTTGATCCATGTGCCTCAACACATACTTTCCGAACACTCAATGCCACCTTTATAGCCACCCAGTTATGGCGTGGTGTTTGATGTCATCAAAGTATCCTTCCGGTGATGGCGATTAGCATGATCTCATGGTCGAAGGAATTAGGTTACTATGTATCAGAAAGCTTATAGCAAATGAACTATTAAAATGACTTGATCTTTATGCTACGCTTATCCATAGGAGTATGTCCATCATACCATCTCCTAATGATATGATCTTGTTGTTAATAACATCTCAATGTTCATGATCGGTAAACCATGATCATCTTATAAACCAACAAGCTAGTATTACAAAGAGGCTTTACCAAGGACTCTAATTTAGTTTACAAATGACACAAGTATTGATGTTTCCGGTTAATACTATTATAGCATGAATGTAAACATTTATCATAAACACAAAGATATAATAATAACCACTTTTATTATTGCCTCTAGGGCATATCTCCAACAAGTTGTTCTTTGTGCCTTCACTAATCAGTAATCACGGACATGCCAACACTTGAATATAAAATCCCGATACCGGCGGCGGTGCCACAACGGTGGCGAACAAAGGAAAAATACGATTAGATCGTCGAGGGAAACCGAGTAGAGAATAAATTTAGATGTGTCCCATGGATCAGTTGCTCGATATGTGGTTTTGGTGATACTTCAATAGGTATGTACTATCCCTTGATGGCTAATGTTTTGGGCCTATCCCATAAAACTTGAGCAATCAACATATTGCACATATTGGTTTAGGCTAATGGACAGAGTATTATGATTAGTAATTGAGCATCAAAATTAGTGCTAGCCCCATTGCATATCCTTGAGGGGGCCGAACCATAGAGGGGGTTGTCCACCCCTCGCCCCTTCCTAGATCCGCATCTGCTTGTGGGGGCATGCAACGAAGTGAAAAGTTGGAATTGCCACGAGATAGCGGCATGACTCATGAGCGGGAACATGTGTGTTCATGAGTATGGAGGCAAATAACCAATTTTTGGCATATTTTTTAGGTTATATAATACATCCATTAACTAACCGTTTGGTTTGTATAAAATTCAACCCTCGAAGCATGTGGTGGTGTAGCTGGCTAGAGCAAGTGAACGCAAGGTAGCATGTATCATATTCTAACACTTTTTCCTTCACTAAATCTTCTACTTTTTTGGTAATTTTATATTTCAAATGCCCATTAAAAAATAATGGGCCTGCCCCTGACATGACTCGGAGGCTCCAATACACCGCTCTTTGTGACAAGAATAGCACCCTCTTCCTCAAGTGAATTAACTGGGGTCTCCTTGCATTAAAGAGCGCCGACCGCCTGTATCGCCCCTACGGGGGAGAACAGGGGAGAACCCCACGCCGCCGCCTCCCAACTCCTCTTCTTCCCTCCCTCTCGTTGCCACAGTTGGGTCAGGCCGCCGGGCGTTGCCCAGGTGGTTCTGGCACCGGCGGGGGCGGCCGGTCCTTCCCCGTGCGGATCCTCTGGCGACATGGTGTGCAGCTGCCCACGGCGGTGCACCTCGGCTTGACTTCGGCCCGGCAATCTTCGGGGGCCCATGGCGGCGGTGGAGCGGCCGATTGGCGGCGGGGCGTCACGGATGTTTGCTGGTGGCCAGCTGGTCACTGGAGTGTGGCAGGCAACACCCTCCTGGCCCAGATCTGGGTCCAATTGGGCTTGATCTGGGCCTGGGTAGGCTGCCCATGCATCATGGCAGTGTCTTCGGTGGACTGAGGGGAAGGGGTTGTGCTTGGGATGGTGGTGGCACCCTTGCTGCAGCGCGTCTGTGGGGCTTTACGTGCCCTTTTGGGCTCGTCTAGGACATTAGGGGCCTGGTTTGACCTGCTGCTACACCCGGTCAGCTACCTCCTTCTGACGGTAGAGGCAGTCCCCCCCCACCCCGCTAGGTCCTAACGGCCTTGCAACTTCGGACATGGTGAATCGACGGTGATGACTTCAATATCGTGGTGGCCTGCGCTAGTGGCCAGCAGAGTTTGGTGGAGTGATACTTTGCAAACGTATCTATAATTTTTGATGCTCCATGCTTATTTTGCACCTATTATATTATGCTTTTGTCCACACTTTGTGGCATTTTAATGAATTTTATGGAACTAACATATTAACAAGTGCCACCGAGCCAGTTTTCTATTTTCTGCTATTTTTGGTTTCAGAAAAACTAGTAATATTCTCAGAATAGGACGAAACAAAAGCCGAAGTTCCTATTTTTTCCGACACGACGCGGAGTTCGGAGGAGAGGGGGAGACGCACCCCAGGGCAGCCACACCTGGGCCAGGCATGGCCAGGGGGCGCGCCACCTTAGGGTATGGGCCCCCTGGCGCTCCACCGACCTTGCCTCTTCTCCTATATAATCCTCCCGAGACGAAAACCCTAAGTACCCGATCATAATTCCACGAAAAAGTCCGTAGCCCTGCCGTCGTCCCTAGATTGGGAGGGATCTGAAGCTCTTCCCGGCATCCCGCCGAAGAGGGGAGATCATCCTGGAGGCCTTCTTCAGCACCATGCCTGCCTCCGGAGTGACGTGTGAGTAGTTCATCCTTGGACTATGGGTCCATAGCAGTAGCTAGATGGTTATTTCTCCTATTTGTGCCGTCATGTTTGAATCTTGTGAGCTGCCTATCATGATCAAGATCATCTTATTGTAATGTTACATGTTCTGTTTGCTGGGATCCGATGAATAATGAGTATTATATCATATTTATTATTGTTCTATCATGTCTATGTTATTTGTGATCTTGCATGCTCTCCATTGCTAGTAGTTACTTTGGCCAAGTATTTGCTTGTGACTCCAAGAGGGAGTATTTATGCTCGATAGTAGGTTCATGCCTCTAGTAATCTGGGAGAGTGATAGAAACTTCTAAGATTGTAGATGTGTTGTTTCTACTAGGGAGAAAACAACAATCCTTTGTCCAAGGGCAATTGTATTGTTTACATTACACACTTTGCTTAATGCAATTATCTGTTGCTTGCAACTTAATACCCGAGGGTTGTTCAAATGATATCCCAAAGGTGGATTATTAGTCATAGATGTAGTTGGATTACGGTCTATGTATCATGTTGTAATGCCCAAGTGAATCTCATAGTGATCATCATTTCATGTACATGCATTGTTATGCATTATCTATTTGTCAATTGCCCAACTGTAATTTGTTCACCCAGTATTGTTATTCATCTTATGGAGAAACACCTCTAGTGAACTGTGGACCCTGGTCCATTCCTTACCATTGATATTCCATCTACTGTTTATTGTTATTTTCTGCAACTACTATAAGAAATTACTTTCTTCCACACTATACGTTTAATCCTTTGTTTTTAGCAAAACCAGTGAGCTTGACAACCTCAATGATAAGTTGGGGCAAAGTATTTTGGTTGTGTTGTGTGCAGGATCCACGTTGCTAGCAAGACCTTCGGAAGTGGTTTCTTTCTCCTACTGGTTCGATAACCTTGGTTCCATAACTGAGGGAAAACTTGCTATTGTGCTCATCATAACTTGCTCTTGGGGTTCCCAACATACTTTACATCAACTGAGCCATCACAAGCTTTTCTCGCGTCGTTGCCAGGGAGAAATAAGATTTCTGCTCTAGTTTTGTTTGCTTTCTTTATTTAAAAACACAAAAAAATAGTTCCTGTTCTAGCTACTACTGCTATTTTTGGCTTGCCCACCTTTGCCAAAATGAACTCTGCTGAGAACACCAAGTTGTGTGACTTCACTAGCACAAACAACAATGATTTCATTTGCACACCTATTGTTTCACCTGTTACCAAAGCTAGTTTCTATGAAATTAAACCTGCTTTGCTGAATCTTGTTAGGAAAGAGCAATTTTCTGGTGTTGGTACTGACGATGCTGCTGCTCACCTTAATAATTTTGTTGAACTTTGTGAAATGCAAAAATATAAGGATGTATATGGAGATATTATTAAGCTTAAATTGTTTCCTTTCTCTTTAAGAGGAAGAGCTAAAGATTGGTTGCTATCTTTGCCTAAAAATAGTATTGATTCTTGGATAAAATGCAAAGATGCTTTCATTTGAAAATATTATCCTCCTGCTAAGATTATATCCATGAGAAGTGACATAATAAAATTTAAACAATTTGATAATGAACATGTTGCTCAAGCTTGGGAAACAATGAAATCTTTAGTGAATAATTGCCCCACTCATGGACTGACTACTTGGATGATTATTCAAAACTTTTATGCAGGACTGAATTTTTCTTCAAGAAATCTATTGGATTCGGCTGCTGGAGGTACCTTTATGTCTATCACTTTGGGTGATGCAACAAAGCTCCTGGATGATATGATGATTATTATTCTGAATGGCACAATGAGATAGCTCCACAAGGTAAGAAGGTAAATTCTGTTGAAGAAACCTCCTCCTTGAGTGATAAGATTGATACTATTATGTCTATGCTTGTTAGTGGAAAAGCTCATATTGATCCAAATAATTTTCCTTTAGCCTATTTGGTTGCTCAAGAAGAGCAAGTTGATGTGAACTTCATTAAAAGTAATAATTTTGGCAACAATGCTTATAGGAATAATTTTGGTAATAATAATTATAAGCCATATCCTCCTCATAATAGAAATAGTTATCATGGTAAATCTGGAATACCTAGTGAAGAAAAGATTTTGGAAGTTGAAAGATCCACTAAAAACTTCAAGCAATATATGAGAAGAATAAATTATTCACTAAAACCATGGAGGAACAATCTACCATTTTGAAAAATATTAGTTGTTCAACTTGAGAATTTAAATAGGGAAATTTCTGGTTTGCAATCCAAAATTTCGAATGCTAAAAATAATATTTCATATTTGTCTGAAGAACAATCCTATTTGATTAATAAAATGGATGCGAAACCTGATACTATGGATACTCCCTTTGCTGCTACTAAATGCCATTCAAGTTAAAATTGTTGAAAATGTTAGGATGTTAGCTGAATTGCATGCTAGGTGGGAAAAGAGAAGATGAAATTGCTAGAAATAATAGTATGACTAAGATTTGTACCATTACCACCACTAGTGATGTTGATGCTAGCAAACCTCCTATTATTAATGGTAAAATAATTGGTGTAGACAAAGTCCACATTCCTTTTGCAACATTGCCTAAACCCACTGGAACTTTTTCCAATAAAAATGCTGAAATTTTTCGAAATATGGGAGACAAAAGTTCTACTATCTTGAATGATAATTTTGATTTTGATCTTGATGGTTGCAATATTTCTGAAATAATTATGTTATTGCAAAAGCTTGCTAGAAGTCCTAATACTAGTACAATGAATATGGCTTTTACAAAACATATTACAAATGCTCTGATAAAAATTAAAGAAGAAAAATTGAAACATGAAGCTTCTATTCCTAGGAAATTAGAAGATGGTTGGGAGACCATCATTAATATGAAAGTGAATGATTTTGATTACAAAGCTTTATGTGATCTTTATGCTAGTGTCTCTATTATGCCTAGAAAAATTTATGATATGCTTGATTTACCACGATTGGAAGATTGTTATTTGGATGTCCGTATTGATGATAATTCTAAAAAGAAACCTATGGGGAGAATTAATGATGTTCTTACTATGGTTAACTATACTTTTGTCCCCGTTGATTTCTATGTTTTGGATGTTGAATGCAATGCTTCTTGTCCTATTATTTTGGGAAGACCTTTTCTTAAAACTGTTAGTGCCATTATTGATATGAAGGAAGGCACCATTAAATATCAATTCCCACTCAAGAAAGGTATTGAACACTTCCCTCGAAAAAGAAAGAAGCCATATTTTGATTCTCTTATTAGAATTTTTTTTGATGTTGATGCTTCTTCATTCGAAAATACTTGATTCTTGCTTTTTGTGCCTAGCTGAAAGGCATTAAAGAAAAGCACTCTTGGGAGATAACCCAATTTTTTCAGTAAGTTTTTATTTTGTTGAGTGTTGGAAGTTATTGTCTCTATAATAACCTCTCCTTATCCTTTTTGTTAGGTTTTTGTGCCAAGAATAGCCTCTAATGAGATAGAAGTAAGATTTGGAGAAGTTGTTGTCTCGAAACAGATTTATGTGCTTCGCTGTAAAAAATCGTGAAAAATCCCAGAACATCGTATTTATCCGAAATTTTTTGTACGCATGCCCCTGGTATTTACCCAACTTTCATTAGTTTTGCACTTTTCGATTTGTGGAACAGAAGAGTTTCGAAAAAATCGGTCTTTATATGCATGTCCGTTTTGACAGATTTCTGCCATTATTTGCATTTGCTTCTTAATTGATTTCTTTTTTAGTTCTTTTGATCACTTGAGATTTTAAAAGGAGTTGCTACACTAGCTTATGATGGATGATTTAATTAAGTTGAAACTAAACCCAAAGGTTTATTATCTTTCATACACTAATGTTGCTAATGAGAATTGTGTGAAGTTTTGTATGAAGGAAGTTTTCAAGTGTAGGGAGAGAATGATGTGATAAGATGAAGTATGGAAAAAAGCTCAAACTTGGGGATGCCACCCGTGTCACCCCAAGAAATATTCAAGAGGTACAAGCATCAAATCTTGGGGATGCCAAGGCATCCCCCTCTTCATCAAAAAAATCTCAGGTCTTCTTTCAAGATACTACATTTTTATTGCTTCATGCACCATGTGTTGTTCTTGGAGCGTCTTTGTTTTTGTCTTTAGTTTTATTTTGTTTTGTTTGCTGCAATAAGTTGGTTGGATCCCAGCACACTCCTTTTGGATAAGTCACACCCCGTTCTTCATTGCCTAGAACACTCTAGTTTTCACTCTTATTGTTCTGTGAGTGTTCTTTTTTGCTAGCACTGCGTTTAGCTTTAATTTTCTTCTTCTTTTTTGCTTAAAACTTTTTATTTCTTATTTGTAGTTAGGTGAGATAAGCTCTCTGGTATTTATTGATTATTATCTTTGTGAGTTGTTTCAAATAAGTCGATTGGTGTTGGAAAATAGTAGAATGTTTCATGCTTATGGTGGTACAAAAAGAAGCTTGTTTTGACTGTTTCTTAGACTTTATCATGTCATGTTAGATGTTGCTTTGACCATATGCTTAGGGATTATTGTTGTAGCATGATTTGTTTCAAACAATTGAGATTTCTTAATGTTCCATGAAAGAATCATGCGTTGTTTTAGCATACAAAAGCATAATATTGTGGTATTCTCCTTTGATGCTTTATTTGGGTTGACTTGACACATGCTTACACCATGTTATGACTATGAACCAGTCACCTTAGCCTCGATGATCATTTAGTTTTTGACTTGTAATATCACTTTATGCTTTGATTAATAATGTTTTGTCGCTCTGCATGATTATGGCCATTACTGCTCTCTTAGTTGGTTACTCCTAGTCTTTTGCTAGCCTCCACCTGTACTGAGTATGAACTCTACTCGTTCATCCAACTCCCAATAAACCAAGTTATTCCAAAGAGTTCACTATAAATTCCTATGCATGGTGTGTTACACCATTCCAAGTATATTCATGTTTTTATCCACCTTCCAATTTACATTTTTGTTATATGAAAATTAGTGATAAAAGCTCTCACGAACTTGAAGGCACATTTTATTTCTTGCACTTAATAAACCTAAACCATTGTGACTATCTTATGATGCTTATATGCTTGCAAATTGTAAGTTGGGAGTGAGAAAAACCATGCTTTCATGGGGCACGCTTTCAACATTGCACTTATTTATTCAGTTGATATCATGTTCTTTTGTTTATGGATGTTTTCAGTGTGAAATAAGATGGGAGCTTGCAGGTCCATGGAGTTTTTATATGTGTTAGAGAAATGCTTGGGCGGCTACCCTAAGCCATGCCTAATCATGGTAGAAACTTGCAGCAAAACCATAGTGGCATTCTATGAAGCATCCTCAATAAAAAATTATGCAAATAGCAAATAAAAATATCGCTGAGATGCTCACTGCCTGTTGCCTTGTCATTTTGATATGGGATAGCTCCTGTGCCACGGGGCAAGGGGTACCCCGTTGGCAGTTCTCTATCATACACATATACTTACAATGACAAGAACTTTCCTGGGACCAAAGTTGAGTAGCATGAGGTCTCGGTACTCGTACTCAAGGGGCATGAGATTTTCAAATTATGATTTATCAAGCATATAACTCATATTTGCACTCACTTTAATCTTAATCACTTCAATATGCTTATGATAGGAGCAATGAGATCTCAAAGCTAATAAGTACCATAATTTTTGGAAGCTTTATAAAACCATTTAATCCCTACTTCCCTCTGCGAAGAGCCTTTATTTTTTACTTTTTGATTGAGTCTCCATCTTCTATCTTTATGCACCAGCTAAGAGAGCATAGTTGTCATTCTGAGTTCAATGTGCATTGTCCCAAAGCTTGTTGATTGATTCATAATTATGGTATTTCTTGTTCTTAAATTATTTGTATCTAGTCACCCTTATGAACTTTGAAGGTGTTCTATGCAAGTTTTGCTATTCCATGAAGGACAGGCTGAATATAACTCTTGCCATGTTTACTATATATGAAACAAATAAATGTCTTTTAAAGCATTATTCATGATCTTTTGTTTGTGTTGCCTTTCATGTTGCAACAAAGTTGCTATGTCTTATTGTTAGAAATATATCTTTCATGCTTATGTATAGAGTACTTTGATCCCAACTATCAATTCTTTGCAATACCTTGATCAAGATTGTGATGGTGCATGTCACCTCAAAAATTATTCTTTTTATCACTTACGTGCTCGAGGACGAGCAGGAGTTAAGATTGGGGATGCTGATATATTGCAAACGTATCTATAATTTTTGATGCTACATGCTTATTTCGCACCAATTATATTATTTTTTTATCCACACTTTGTGGCATTTTTATGAATTTTCTAGAACTAACATATAAACAAGTGCCACAGACCTAGTTTCCTGTTTTCTGATATTTTTGGTTACAGAAAAACTAGTAAAGAAACATTCTCGGAATTGGACGAAACAAAAACCAAAGTTCTTATTATTCCCGACACGACAAGGAGTCCGGAGGAGAGGGGGAGACGCACCCCAGGGCGGCTACACCTGGGCCAGGCGCGGCCAGGGGGCGCGTCGCCCTAGGGTGTGGGCCCCCTGGCACTCCACCGATCTTGACTCTTCGCCTATATAATCCCCCCGAGACAAAAACCCTACGTACCCGATCAGAATTCCACGAAAAATTCCATAGCCGCCGCCACAGTCGACCCTAGATCGGGAGGGATCTGAAGCTCTTCTCGGCACCCTGCCGGAGAGGGGGGATCATCCCGGAGGCCTTTCTTCATCACCATGTCTTCCTCTGGAGTGATGTCGAGTAGTTCATTCTTCGACTATGGGTCCATAGCGGTAGCTAGATGGTTAATTCTCCTATTTGTGCCGTCATGTTTAGATATTGTGAGCTGCCTATCATGATCAAGATCATCTTATTACAATGCTACATGCTGTGTTTGCTGGGATCCGATAAATATTGAGTATTATGTCAGATTTATTATTGTTCTATCATGTCTATGTTAATTGTGATCTTGCATGCCCTCCGTTGCTAGTAGTTATTTTGGCCAAGTATTTTCTTATGACTCCAAGAGGGAGTATTTATGCTCGATAGTAGGTTCATGCCTCTAGTAATCTGGGAGAGTGACAGAAACTTCTAAGATTGTAGATGTGTTGTTGCTACTAGGGAGAAAACAACAATCCTTTATCCAAGGGCAATTGTATTGTTTACATTACACACTTTGCTTAATGCAATTATTTGTTGCTTGCAACTTAATACCCGAGGGTTGTTCGGATGATATGTCGGAGGTGGATTATTAGTCATAGATGCAGTTGGATTACGGTCTATGTATTATATTGTAATGCCCAAGTGAATCTCATAGTGATCATCATGTCATGTACACGCATTGTTATGCATTCTCTATTTGTGAATTGCCCAGCTATAATTTTTTCACCCACCATTGTTATTTATCTTATGGAGAAACACCTCTAGTGAACTGTGGACCCTGGTCCATTCCTTCCCATTGATATTTCATCTATTGTTTACTTAAATTTTCTGCAATTACTATAAGCAATTACTTTCTTTCACACTATACGTTTACTCCTTTGTTTTCAGCAAAACCAGTGAGCTTGACAACCTCACTGATAAGTTGGGGCATATTATTTTGAGTGTGTTGTGTGAAGGTTCCATGTTGCTAGCAACACCTTCGGAAGTGGTTTCTTTCTCCTACTGGTTTGATAACCTTGGTTCCATAACTAAAGGAAAACTTGCTGTTGTGCTCATCATACCTGACTCTTGGGGTTCCCAACAGGCTCTACATCAACTGAGCCATCATGGGGCGTTTCGAAGCGTCCGGGGGTGGTACTCTGGGGTCGGAAGAAATCCATGTCATCTCGGCACTGACACGGTGACGCCTACCCGTCCTTCCTGAAGGGATTTTAGCGGTACCTCGCTCCCACCCCCTAGTGTACCGGGGGAAATCCTAGGACATGCTCCTGGGGTAACCCGCGGAACTGTCTGGGCAGCAGCGTCGTCGTCGCTCCCTTCTTGGAGGTGTTGCTTGGTACAAGACACTTCAGAGTGCTAGGAGCGTGGTAGTAATTCTTGGAGGTCGCAGCGGTTGTGAGTCATCTCTTTTTTTGTTGACCCACTAATGTCGGCATTGTTTTCTCTTCATTGTTCTTTTTTGTTTCTTTTGGACATGATTTGTGTTGTTTGCCTCACCAATGGCCTTACCGTTGTATCAGTTGGTTGCTATATTAATATAGCGGGGCGCAAGCCAGATTCGAGGTCAAGTGAATTAACAGAGGACCATATTTTGCCAGTCCCCCTAATGGGTAAATGTTTCTTCGATTCTCAAAATTACTTTTTAAAATCATAAATAAGTTTAATAAGATGAAATAATATGTATTGGGACCAAAAATGTTAACGAATATAACAAAAATATGTCTCCACATATTTTAGAAGTTATCAAAAAATTATTATTATATGCTATGAAAATTTTCGTATATATTAAAAATACTGTGCTTATGGTACATATTCTTTTATGAGTTTGTACATTATGGCAAACATATTCATCTACTTACCCAAGAAGAAGAAAATTTAACCAAAAAATTAAGTAGAATACAAATGTTCATGCATAATAAGAATTAATGTCCATGTACAAAAGAAGTGTGTTTACTAACTTACTTTTAGTTGATACGAGGCAAAACATTAAATCTCTATACATGACGATAAAATATAATCTTATTGTTTTCCGGTTCGTCTGCATGGGATGCCTTCTCTTAGAGTGTACGCTTTGGGCTTGAGTCTAGCCAAACATTCAAAAATTTGAGTGTGTGTGTACCTTTCCAATGTTTAGACCGGACAGTCGAAAACTTTTACATGGATTTATCTTATCTTAATAACCACTTTCTGACTCTGCAAATCTTTCTCCAAAGTAAGATCACCATCTTTCTCCGAACCAGCATTCACACTCTATGCCATGGTATAAAATGAAAATCTGCCATTTTTATTTTTGCGGGCCGAAAATGTGCCATGTCAAATCAACCAGCAGATAGATCAACGTTCAATGTGTGAGTTCTTTTTGTGTTGTTATCTTGCAACTGTCCATGTCCTTTTTCTTCTTCACGGCAAAGGCAAAGCGAGAAATGACAAAAGGAAAAGTAGGATGGCTTGGCTAATTATCCCTCTTTAAATGTGGAGGCAAATCTAAGTGTGTGACATGCACTCGCTCTTTGCTGCTATGTAGTAGCACTACTATGTATGTATGCATGCATCATCTCGTGATCGTCGATCCATCCATAAAGCGGAGCAACACACGTGGAAAGGAAAGGAAAGGAAAGGAAAGTCTAAAGCATGCATTCACGTATCAAAGCCGTGCTTGTCACCGCACCCTCAACCCCGATCCTCCTTTTGCTTTCCATGCACGGACTGGGCTGGTGCGATTGTGCCACATACTATACACATCAAAATATACTAATAGTACATGGTACTGCCGAACGCCGATCCCAATCTTCATGTGTCTATGTCAGCATGCACCGCATCACATGCACCCAACTGCTGGTACAAAGACTGATCTTATTTCTCCCTCGATAGATATACATTACGCCTTTTTACAACATCGTCGTCATCTATCTCTGAATCTGACTTTTTGTACATGCTAGACGCTGCTGAGTGCGTCGCATTTGCATATTCGCGTGTCTACAAACTTTATCTTTTGCCACTATATCATAAAAGAAAAGAAAAGGAGATAAGGGTAAGCGAAATAACTACTACTGTAGTAAAGAAAAGTGGTTTACAGTCAAAATAGTACACAGTAAGTAGCGAGATCCATCCATGGAGGAGGAGCACGTCAGTGCGCAGGGAAGAAGAGAGGGGACGGGTCCCTCTGCAGCTTCCCCTCCCGCACGTCCACCCTGACCCGGTTCATCTTCTCCTCGCACCAGTGCAGCTGCTGGTCCGTGATCTCCGGCATGCGCAGCACCCTGGCCACCACCTTGAGGTCGATCAGCCCCAGCAGCACCGGCACCACCTCGTCGTCCCGCGCCTTGCTCCGCTTCAGGCACCGCCGCGGCCGCGTCACGTCCTTCAGCCGGCTCTTCTTCTGCACGGAGTGCAAAAGCAGGTTCAGATAACACATGGTTTTGATCGACCGGTGGAAGATGATGCTCCGCGATCACTCACGTGCTTGTTGGCCTTCTTGAGCGCGATGACTATGGACTGGTCGGCGGCGCTCGCCCGCCGCCGGACCATCTCCCTGAACATCTGGTAGTGGCTCCTCTTGTCGGCGCGCAGGAACGCCATGAACGTCCGGATCGACTCCTCCAGGATGTGCAGGAACTGCACCGCCGATATCAGGTCGTCCTTCTCGTCCTCCTCCTCTGCGCATCCATCAACGGACCGTCAAGTTTTCAGAGTAAAAAATTCGGTGCAAGGTTACACGGGACAGGACAGGAGGCAGGTCGATCAATTAACGTACCTCTGAACTCTGGGACTAGCAGTAGTTTCGGGGAGGAGTTCTTCATCCTGGCGTAAATCTCGGGCCGGCGGCCCTGCTCGAAGGGCTCGTTCTCGATGAAGCGGTAGAGCAGCACCTGGAACTGCTGGAACTCCTGCGCGACGCGCGCCGGGCAGCACCGGTCCTCCAGCATCGGCATCGCCCCGCCGCCGTTGTGGCGCCGGAAGCTGGTGTAGTTCCAGTTCAGGGCCTCCCAGGTGAGGCAGATCTGCGCCACGTACACCCGCTCCAGCTCCGGGTACGGGTCGCGTAGACCGATCGGCGGCGGCGTCGGCGCCATCGACAGCTTGTGCGTGATCCGCTGCGACATGGACCGCGGCTGGTACTTGATCGAACGGAACGACTCTGCGCCATGCCATGCATGCACAGGATCAACACTAGATACACTCTAAGACAATGTGTTTCAGGTGCGGTTTGTCAGCCAGCGTGATAGATTTTGCATTTTTTTTTTGTTGTTGGATTATTAGATTACATCGATGAATGTGTGATAAAAAATTACTGAAATGTCGTGAAAAGTGTGGCATAGAACCGGAAATACGGGTGCCTAATAAGCTTTCTCGCCACAAAAGCTGGTCTTAGGTGATGATGGCTATAGCTTGGGGAATATTTGGTGGCGATGATGATGAGCAAATCAGAAAACTTAATGTGGAAACAAACTTTCTTTTAAAATAAAGTAAAGAAAAGAAACGAAACACTAGTAGTGTAGGACGCACCTGTCTCGGTGAGCTTCTGCGCGCCGACGCGGTGGAAGTAGACCATGTCCTCGTCGTACTTGCGGAACAGGGTGTAGGACTCCCACCTCGCCGAGCTCCGGCGCGACGACGACGAGAAGAGCTCCGAGTAGGCATCCTTGGTCGCCGCGGAGCCGTGCCACTCCACCGAGCTCTTGGACGTCGACTCGCTCGTCAGCGTCGACGCGCCGAACCGGCAGCTGCTGTCCCCGTTGTCATCCTCCTCGTCGCGCCGCGGCCGTAGCAGCCGTGCTCCGCCGCCGCCGCCGCTGTCCGGAAGTAGCACCTTCTTCGTGTCGGCCAGCGCGCGGCCGTTCACGAACAGCTTCACGTCGGGAATGCCGGCCTCCTTCTCCTCTTCTTCTTCTCCATGGCCGTCACGAGTGTCCTCGCCTCCTCTGCTTTTTGGCTTCTCTGAAACTGTCAAGTCTGAACAAGATCAGCTGAGATGACTGAAGAGAGTACAGGGGAATGGAATCAACGGAATGGAATATTGCCAGCTAGGAGGTTGCTTGCCTTGTACGGAAACGTCCTCCGGTGACGCGGCGACCGGGATATTCTGCCGATGATACTCGTCTTCCGGTGCCGTGGGGACGTCGGCGGCGGCGACAGAGACGGTCAGAATGTCCTTGCACTCTCCTTGATCCTTGCACTCACCTTCGTCGTCGTCTTCGTCGCACCGGTGGTCCTCCTGACGCGATGGTGAGAACGAGACACGGCCGGTGGATTCTTTGGCAGGAAAGGTGCAGCTCCCAGCTGCCTGCAAGCCATGTGCAGCTGCGCCACCGGTGTACGACAGGTGATCCTTTCCTTGGTCGTCAAGCAGGGCAGTGTCGTGGTGGAACACGGCCTCGTCGAACCAAAACAGGGTGTCGGGCTGCCTCTCTCCCCCGGCGGCGGCGAGGACGGTGGTGTCATCTGATGATCTCCCGGTGATTTCTGTACGGTTGTCACGACCATGATCCCTGCTAGCTCGCATGTTACAAAAATCGAAATGTCATACACAAGAAGATGAAGATCCCTGAATTGAACAGCATCAGTTAGCAAATTCACAGTGCTAACCTTGCGCGGCAGAGGCGGGCGAAGAGCTTGGCGAGGAGGAAGAGCAGGAGGTAGGCGACGAGGAGCAGGACGTTGAGAGAGACCAGTCCGTGGAGCAGAGGCACCCGCATCATCTCCTCTTCCATGGCCACTGCACGAGGATGCGAGGCGTTGAGCCGTCCGTACCAGTACCACCAGCCATGATGAGCAGCCTGCGAGCCGAGCACTTGTCGCGACCCCATCGCCGCCACCGGAGAAGAAGAGCAACAGATGCTGCTGCTCCCATTACGCATCTATCTCCGTCCGACTCGGTGTGCTTGTTCTAGAGGCTTTTTCTGCTTTGGGGCTTTGGCTAAGGAAGCCAACGGCAACGCCACACCACGCACACTTGCTGGCTGGCAGCAGCTCGCTGTTACTTTGGTGGAGAGGAAAGTGGTCTTGCGAGCAGGAGATCAAAGGGAAGATGGTTTGGGAGAAGAGGAGGTTTATAGGCTTCCATCCATAAAAGTGGTTTAGGCCGCCCAGGAGAGATTATTATGGGGCCCTTCATCATGATATAAAGGGAAGATGTGATCCACAGGTGGGCAAAGTTAGCAAGCAAGTAATCTTGGAGTTGTGATTAATTATTGTTTCTTTGCATGATTTGTTTGTTAGGACATGAGTAAACAGTGTGAGAAGAGACGGAGGAGGCAGGCAGGCAGGCCCCTGCGTCAAGTGACTTGCATTAGGAGCTAAGCCTATATGCGAGATGCGTTCCGTGCATCGCCTGCCCCAAGGGGTTTGGTATCATGCATGCAGCTCGCATCAATCGTCGGTCTTCACCAGCCCCTTGTTATTACGTTGTGCTCCCTCCGTTTCAATTTTTCTGCAAGCACGTATCTAATCTCTTTTTAGTACTCCATCCTATTCATATTAATAGACTCAAATTTTCCTAGATTCATATAAGATCTGCTCGCTGTCTGTTCTCGATGATCTGGTCTAGAGCGGCGAGTTCTCGAAGGCTTCGTCGGCGAACACTATGCCTAGAGATTGCTGGATCGGATTGAATTCGGTTGGATGTACACATGTTTTTCTGGCTGTTTGGTTTCAGCGGGAGCGTTATGGAGCTCTGATATCTGTTACCATCACGTTTCGTGTTTTTTCGACGATCCATGGTGAAATTAGATGCGGAGAATATCAGAAAAGCTGGAACATCAGGGAAGCGATGGTGATTTGAGTCTTTGTGGCGACGAGAAACTTGCTGCGTGATCCATGACTCGCAGCAGCGAGTGTTTGTGGGGACGACAACACATGATGAGTTTCCAGTCTTACCTTGCAGGGTGAAATCCAAGGTCTGGCCTTAATTGGTTGTGACTGCCAATGGTCTTATTAAAGGCATTGTTTTATGAGTAAGAGTTTTTCCAGGGTGAAAACATATGATCTTTGATGCGCGACAACGGCGCTTGTGCACTATTTTCTTCTTGAAGGAGACACTATTGGAGTGGTTTTGGACTACTGGTGTTGTTCTGATGGTGTTAATGTCATTGCTTTCAGGAATTATTCTCTGTAGCGTGACTTTTTTTGTACTTCCTTTTTTTTCTGGGTTGTGTGCATCTATAAGGCCACTAGGGCATGCGTTGTTGCAGAGGCTGGGTGTAATTAGTATCTCATGATATTAATATATACTCTTTTCCAAAAAAAAAATCTAGTTAAGTATTTACACTAGATGTATGCGTATCTAGACAAAGTTGAGGCCATTAGTTTAGATCAAAGGGGTAAGTAGGTTTAGAGCAAAATGAGTGATAATGAAGAACCATGAGACTAGATGACTTATGATACATCCATTTTGCATCACTATTTTATATCATAATTTGTTGTTATTCATTGATATATTTCATATTAAGAGGTGATACTTATATCATTTTATCTATTTTTGCATGTTGGATAACTTTTGGAGGATGAACTATCGGAGTCAGGATTCTGATGAAAAAGCGGTGTCTACATGCAATATTCGCGAAGATCAGAAAATTCCATAAAATATACATAAGTTCTTATATTTCTAGAAGACGAAGGAAGCCGGAAGGAGAGGCGGAGATGGGCCACAGGGGGGCCACACCACCCCCTGCCCCCCCCCCCCGGGCCGTGCCAACAGGTGGTGTGTCCACCCTGGCCCACCTCTGGCGTCGCCCCTTCTCCTATAACATCCCCCTGAAACCCTAATACTCGGGGAGCGACCAGAGAAAGATCCTGCCGCCTCTGTGGGGCGGAAACTACAGAGAGAGAAAGAGCCCTCCGGCACGCAGATTTCTCCCGGGGAAATTCCTTCCTGGAGAGGGGAGATCGTCGCCATCAACACCGTCATCAAGCTAGACTTCATCGGGATCATCATCATAAGCTAGACTTTGGTTGTTGATTACTTTTATAGTTGATGCTTTTGAGTGGAACCATTGAATTATTGTTTATGTTCAGATTGTTATTCATCATTATATCATCCCTAATCTTGATCCATATGATGTCTCGTGAGTAGTTCGTTTAGTTCTTAAGGACATGGGATAAGTCATGTTGTTAGTAGTGGAATTGTGTTGAAAGAATATTCAATGGTTTCATATTTAAGTTGTGGTGTTATTATTCTAGTGGTGTCATGTGAACGTCGACTACATGATACTCACCATTTATGGGCCTAGGGGAATGCATTGTGTATTTGGTTACTAATTGTCGGGTTGCTGGAGTGATAGAAACCTGAACCCCTGTTAGGAAACCTTTGCACAAGGGAGTGTAGGATCTCAGAGTTTAAAGTTGTATATGTTTTTATCTTAATTACTTTCTTATAGTTGCGGATGCTTGCAAGGAGTTTAATAACAAGTATGTATTAGTCCAAGTAAGGTCGGTACATTAGCATAGGTTCACCCACACAACACTTATCCAACCAAAGATGATAAATCAACTATATGAAGCGAAAGCAATTGACAGTATTCTCACGTGTCCTCGAGAACGTTTGGTTCTCATAAGTAATACAACCGGCTTGTCCTTTGCTGAAGAAAGGATTGGGCCACTTGCTGCAACTATTATTGTTGTCTTTATTTACTTGCACTTTATTTCTTTGTTTTATCAAAAAAAAACCTAAAAATCCGTTTGTTAAGTATTTACAAAAAATTCCTGATCCAAACCACTAGTCAACACCTTCTGCTCCTCATTGGGATCGACACTCCTATTTATCTAAAGTACTACGATACACCCCCTATACTCGTGGGTCATCAACTTACAATGCTTATGCCCACAAAAATGTTAAAGCACAAATTTATCATAATGGAACCATGTGCAACATTTTCATGGTAATATGAGTTACCATCCCTTGATCACTTGTAGTGCCCCTAATCGTCTGATTGCATTTGCTCATTAAAATAGAAAATGCTACTGTGGAGACTTTGTGGTGTTTTTAACCCATGGTTGCTCGGGTGCACCAACTCGATTAGAGTAGAAGGCTAACATGAATAAGTGATTGTTGAGTGCATTGTACATCATGTTTACGCTATGTTTTTCAATACTAGTGTTAGAATTTTGTTATTTTACCGCGCTCGCGTGCACCTATTCTGCTGATTTCACCCAGATCCAAGAAGTTAAGAGGTGAATGGACAAATCAATTAAAGCGGTCATTATTGGAGGAGGATATGCCGATTGGAAGACATAAATTCCTTCCATACAAATATCAACGCACTTAGGGGTGAAGCCAAGGAGAAAATTCTCAGAACAAGGGTTCGTCTAGTTAAACTGAGTAACGATACATTCAATAGTGATTGTATGACCCAATGTACCATACTCCATTGGAACCTCCTCGTCAAATACTTTTACAACACATGTGATCGACAAACAAGTTGGACATACAGAGAAGCCACAGAGCACCTAAACCTCACACCCACAAAGGATCTGGCGGGATTATTCATAGGAGGGCATCCATCTGCACCGCATCCCAGATCCTGGAGGCTTCGGCATCAATATTCATCATCAACATCATCTCTATCACCATAAACAATGCCTTCATACATCTCCTTGTAATTCCAAACCCTAGTGTGCATTTGCATGTGTACTTTTTTTATCCTTCATACTTTATATTATTATGATTATGGTGTTTTTCTCCGTATGTGAGTAGTTCCCTTTGTTATTAGGGATATTGACAAACCCTAGCACCACCATGAAGTTAAATAAATATTGGTTTGTTTTTACTTGTATGAATGTGTAGTAATGTTCTTCATGATATTATATGAACGTCGACTGCATATTATTTGCACTTCAGGGATATTAAGGAGGTTTTGTTGGAGTATGATGAATGTTCGTGGACAGGGTTGTGATACAAGTTGTAGCCTTCCTAATCTATGCATTAAAGAGGGATCACAGAGATCCAAGTGTTGATATCCACACCCATAGGATGAACCTTAATTACTAGTGTACTCCAACGGTTGCTATTGGTAGACTAGCGATGGTTGTGAGGGTGTGATGACCGATATTTCTAGGCACACTATTATGTGGGATTTCGCCTATGCACACGAATACAAATGGAACTCACTATCATGCTAATCATATTCTATAAATGATAGTGGTGAATCCAAAACTTTCCAATAATTCATTTAGCCCTATTGTAGTTATATCGTTATATACATTGCTTGTTCTATGATTATGCTCTCTACTTGCTTTCTTTTAATATGGTTTTTCTTTCAAACACAAACACACAAAAACACTTATGTCACTCCCTTGCTTGGAATCAAAGATAACTTGTAGTTACACTTTGGTAACTTCATAACAAGAGGCATACATATCATTCCAAAAGATCTTTGTGGATGGACACTCTTACTTCCAAACTAGCTACATACAACATGCGCAGTTGCGGACATCATTATCTTTTCTGGCGGCGCTGTTTCCAGGGAGCTAAGCGCTTCTTGTATTTTTTTAAGTTATTTATTTATTATTCTTGTGCCAAATTGTTTACATGGTCTAGGAAAATAGCATGGTCACATTGATTTCTTTGAAAATATATGTGGGACTTTTAAGTTGAGAGCCTTACTCATTATGAAATGAAACTTAAGTTATTTGGTCAAACTCTTTCTAATAAAGCATTCACATGGTACAAAGCTTGCTTACATGTATGATTGACACATGGGAGAAATTATGTGCTGCATTCTTCACTAACTTTTGTCTACAATGTAATTCTTATGTAGCAATATGGATGACCAAGTTTGAGAATAGACCAGGTGAAAGTCTTGTTAAAGGATATAAAAGATTCTAGAGTTTTCTTGATCACTGTCCCAATCATGAACTACCACCTTAGATTTGGATTCGGGGGGGGGGGGGAGCCTTTATGGAGTATACTATTATTCAATCTTGGGAATTATGCGTAATTCATTTGGGTATCATATTAATTTTCAGGGGCGCCAGTTTATTCAGGTATGTATCTCTTATACTTGTTTATGGAATCTCTCACAACCAAAATTCAATTGTTAGCTGCATTATTTTGTTCCTTACATGTTCTTATGTTCTAAAGCATCAGCGGATGAGTCCGTTCTTGGTTGATTTCCTAAAGTTTTGTATGAGTTATAGTTAGCTGCAAATGTCGAAATGTATGACTAAGCCTATCAGTTCCTATAAGTTCTCATCATGTTTTCTTACCTTTTTTTCCATTTTCATTTTCTGCTCAGGGGACACACACTCACTGAGGAATACAAGTATGCATGATACCTTCATCTCAAATTGTAGACTCATGTATAGTTGGATTGAAAATGGGCTTTAGTTCCACTATATAAGTTGCCATGTATTCAATGTTTAATAAATTGTACACCATGTTTCATTCTATGCACAAGCAAATAAATTTTCATATGGTAGGGCTATTTCCTTTTGGAGCAACACAAAAGGGATCTACAAAATGTTACTATGTGTTTTTCAAGGTTATACTGAAATGTCTTGCCTAATTTTTTTAAGTACCAATATGTGATAAATCATGGATTCTGGAAATACATTTGTTTAGATATTATTTTCCTTATCAGTATAACTTTCAACATATTCAACCAAATATCCCGTAGCAACGCACGGGGTATCATCTAGTTATCATAACATGGATTCCCTCTTCATGCATCTAATAGCATGGCTAGGCAATCAACAACACGACTGTTTCTAAGACAATCATGTCATGAAATCATATGTCTATCTTACTTGGGTTTCATAGCATATCATAATAGTAAAACATAATCGTACACATGAAACCTCTACTGAAAATTAAATACATGCATAATCCTACACTTGCCTTGATTATAGTTCTCGTTCAAACACTCGTCACAATCACACAAAAAACACTCCAAGCAATCTATCGTAAAAAATAGGTTGTAGTCAATACAAAGGAAGATAAACACAACTTACGGTATGCATGCATGCCAGAAAGAAAAACAAGTTAAAATATTTTCATAAACATTTTCTATTGTTCAAAATAGGATTGGCATTATAGCAATCTAAACACTTTCTGTACAAAATAGTTTCTAAAATATATGTACATTATATCAATGGATAGGAGATTTCAATACTTTTCATTTGCCATTGGAATCAACTCAAATCATGTACAAAGAATAAAATATGTCCAAAATACTTAATCAAGATATTAAATTTGATAAAAAATTATATTCCTTAACATTGCAAACTAATGGAACATTAATATAGTTCACGTTTATGAATCCATTGATATATCATTTGTTAAACAAGCATAGTGCCCCTCATAAATGCGAGGGGATCATCTTTTACCGTGTTCAAAGTGTTTGAATATAAATTTATAGTTTCATAGTTATTCATGTTATGAGATTGGAATTTATAGTATAATTTTATAATATCATAATCACTCATACATATTTCATTTGTTGTTTAATGATCGTTATGCCATTTGAAAAATTACAACTTAAAGACTCATTTTATGTTCATTTGCACATGGCATTATATATAATAAAAAAAATCATACCACTCAATGTTGGAGAGAGAGAAGTCCACCCAACTAGTTTTCCTTACCATTCGAACTAGTAATAGCTACAACTTGGTTTTATAAAAGAGATCCATCAATCATGGATGCCAAAACATCTCCCTGTGAAGTGATCTTCATGTTGACACTACTAAAGAACTTAAAAGGGAAGTGTTCACTATTTATCAAATTTTATTCTACTCTCTAATCTATCACTATCAGAAAATTTGACACAATTTGGCTTAAGATCCGATATTTATGCATCTACTTCCTTCTCTATCATATTAAAAGGGAAATGATTTTGAATTTGATCATCAATGGTGTATGTTGGTATATATGTCAAAATCCCTAATTCTTAGCAGTGCGCGTTTAATTTTTCGAATTGATTATGCTAAATTAAAATATTAGTGTCATGTAAAATGTAAATATTTTCCATTCTATCAGTTTGACAATATAGAGCGTATTATGGATAAACAACCTACTCCACTTTAGTTGAAAGGCTTCGATTAAAGTAACAGATGTTAGAATAAAAAATATGCCATTCTGTATCCTCACGTGTTCCCTTATTCTCTCCAATTTTTCATCTATACCACCAGACATACTTCTTTCACATGGGTTTTTGAAAAACGTACGGTTACGCTCAACTATGCCATTTCATTGGAGAACTAACAAAATCAAGGTTCATAATTAAACTGGCCAAGAAAACCGGTACGAAGCTTGGAGTATCACTTGGCCGATCCTTTTCAGATCCCTCTCCATGGATTACACGGCTTTACCTTTTTGTTTTTTTTTTACTCTACGGCTTCACGGCTTGGTGGCCTGCAGGCTCCTTGGACCTGTATCGGGCAGCTTAGCTGGCTCGCGCGCACGGCACAGTGCAACGGGCCGGCTCGGGTGTGGTCCAGTTAGGTTAAGTTATTTTTTTTTCTTTGTTCTCTTTTATTTATTCTTTTCTGATTTCTTTTGTATCTTTTGTTTTAAAACTCAGATTTGAATGATAAATTTTTTTACAGGTTTGAAAAAATGAGATGAATATGTTTATGACATTAGGAACGTTTTCCTGTCCAACAAAATATAAGAATAAAATTTTCATATAAAACCTTAATATGATTTTCACAATTGGGGTTTTGAAGTTGAAATTTTGCATGATGCTTGATGCAATGCATACGAATTCTATGAAAGCTTCCCATTCTAAAATTAGTATGTTACAGAACTCGTTTGGTCCAGGGTCCATGTTCAAACCAATGGGCACACTCCTAACTTAGGATGAGGTCGCACTCCACAAGCAGTACGAACCTATTGGAAATACCATTCTGCCAATTCTGGTATTCCCTCCGTCTTAAAATAAATATCTTAGATTTATAAAAATTTCGATAAATCTAAACATTATTTAATATATAGATTTATTCAAATTTTAACAAACCTGAGACATATGTTTTGAGACAGAGAGAGTATATTGTACTACAGTTTCATTGTAAGGTTGAATATACACTCCATACTAACCACTATTCACTCGAAAACCACACGCTGCCCAAGACACCTCCTAATATCTCCTTTTTGGATTATGACAATAAGCATGCACATCAAAACATAGCCAAAAAAGAAAGAAGGAAAAATCTAACGGGAGGCGCTGCGTGGAATGGAAGTTGTGGGCGGGTGACGTCAGGTGACGGCAGGGGACCAGAACGTGCATAGAATGCCGCGGACTAGAAGTTGATTTTCTAACGCGACGCGCCGTTCCTTCTCTCCCTGGTTGTGGCCTACGTGGCACAGAACTCCGCTCGCTCTCTCCCTGATCATGGCCTACATGGCACAGAACGTGGGACTAACCGAACGTGGGACCAACCTGTCTGTGACTGTGTGTTTGAATTTGGGGGGTGTGCCGTCCTGAAAATTAATTCAGGTCATTTTTTGTCCGCACAGTCGCTCGAGAGCGGTTTGCATCGAGGCGAATCCGCCGGCGACGCCTTCGCCGCTCATCGTCGCTCGCTCGCTGCTCGCCGCCGCCGACCGACAGATCCCCGCAGCCCTTGCGGTGGTGAGTTCATCCCGCATCTCTTTTTACCGTCGCTGTCCCGATGTGCTCTGCTCCCGCCGCCGCCGATGCGCGTTGACCCCACGAGAGGCGCCGCGCCGATGCGCTCTGCTACCACCGCCGCGATGCGCTCTGCTCCCAACCGCCGCCGATGCGCTCTGCTCGCGCCGCCGCCGATGCTCGTAGTTGGTGGCGATTTTGTGACCTGCGGGGAAGGGGGTAGCTCGTCGTTGTCTTTCCACCGCTCCCCCTCACCAATCCCCTCCCCCTCTCCTCTCCCCTCCCCTTTTTTGGTGTGTGGTGGTCGGTTGTATATGGTTGGGGTGACGGTTTTTGCTAGTTTGCTAGTTGGGGGCGACTGTATGATCTGGAATATTGCGTTGTAGATGGTCGATTTGCTTGTAGTTGGTCTATTTTGTGTTGCCTCACTCAACTCCCGTCCGTGCATGATAGTTTTTTGTTGTCTAATTGGTCATTTGGGTGGGTGGTTCTTCATTTTTGTTTCTGTTTGTTTTTTGAGTGCTAGGTTTTTTGGTTCTGATTGTGGTAGTTTTTGATTTTGTTTGGGTGGGTGCAAGTAGTATGCAAGAGATACATCATTTAGTTTTGATCGCGGGAAACAACATCATTTAGTTCTTGTGTTTTGAATGGATCAGAAGTGTAAAGTGCAAGTGTAAATGGGTAAGCCAAGTGATAGAGGGGATTCAGTTCATATGCAAGAGCCATAAGGAGTTTTTTTGGGGTTGAAATTAGTGTGTAGGTAGCAAGTGGTTGAGGAATTTGTGTGGTTGTTTTTTATCAAGTAGGAACTAATCTGTTTTTCATCAAGTATGAATAATCTGATAGTTATTTTTAAAATAAACTGGTAGTTATGTTGTATATAATCTGGTAGTTTTATAAGGAAAGCTATGTTGAATAAGCTCCTAGTTGTTCATATATAATCTGATAGTCATTCAACAATAAACTGGTAGTTATATATATATATTCTGGTAGTTGTTTTATAAGTAAACTTTTTTATTTGAAGGAGTAAGATGCTAGTTGTTTTATATATAATCTGGTAGTTACTTAAAATTAATCTGGTAGTTGTGTGTATTTAATCTGGTAGTTCTTTTTGTATATAATCTAGTAATTATGTTTTATGTAAGTAACCTGATTTTCGAGGTCATTCTTTTTAGTTATTAGAGATTTGTATTTAATATGGTAGTTCAACTATAATGAATCTGTTAGGCTCTCCTGCATAATCTGCTAGTCATACAATGTGGAAGTTTTTTGTATATAATCTGGTAGCTTGTTTTTTCTAGATAACCTGGATGGTATGGCTCGGAGAAAGGAAAAACAAAGGGATGCTATGATTGCTCGGCATGGAAAAGTTGCAAGAAAGAAGCGTATTGTAAGTTGGATGTGTTGTAATATTAATTTATTTTCTAAAGCTACTTTTTATTATGTTGGTATCTGCATTTAGTTTAGGAAAAATTTACTAAGATGTAGTGCATGTAATACTATGTCATTTTTTTTACTAAATTAGCCTGGTAGTTGCATTTGAAAATCTGATAGTTGATCTTAAATTAGCCTGGTAGCTATGTCAAAGTAATCTGATAGCTGCATTTAAAAATTCTGGTAGGTATGTCAAAGTAATCTGATAGCTGCATTTAAAGAACATTTTTTCCTGTTTTCATCCTTTTCTTGTTCTCATGTTTTGTTGATAGGTTTTCGCTGAAGAAAGAAACAGGGCCTCGCCGGCACCTATCTTAAAGTTGTACAAGAGTTTAACTGACGATCAACGCAATGCCATAGTATTCATGGGGCATGGTAGTTTTTTTGATATCAAGTGTGAGCAGTTGCATAATCCTGTCATTTACTGGTTTGCAAAATGTTACGATCCGGCTAGGCGATCTTTTGTAATCCCTCGCCGTGGAGTGATCCCTTTGACAGAGGAGTCTGTCCATGATATGATTAGGCTGCCATGTGGACAGCTGACTGTCAAATACTATGTAGATTATGATTTGGAAGCTGAGATTGCAGCAAGGCTTTTTCCTGGTGAAAGTAGTAGGCCAAAAGTTTCTGAAATTGGCAAAAAGATAGCTGAGTACAAGGAGGCGGATGAAACATTTAGAGAGTTTTGGATGTTGTTCATTACATCGACAGTTGTTGCTCCTACTAGTGATACTAGAATGAGTAACAAATGTTATCTAATTCTGGTACGTCACTATTTGTTACATTTTTACAGCTCCATTTAATTTTCTTTTGAGTTTTATAGATCTCTATATACATGTTCCTAGTTTTTTAATCTTGTGATCTAATGTTTTTATTTAGGGAGATGTAGGGCAAGCTCAAGAAATGAATATGTGCAAGTTTATTGTTGATGAACTACACAAGCACCTATCCAACAATAAATACACAAAAGGGTGTTTGTTCTATTGCATGGTGAGAGTTTCTATTCATATACAGCAGCCTTTTTACTTTTTTATCTGTCATCCTATAGTAATTTTTATGGCAGTCGTGTGTTTTTTTTCCTGGCAGCCAAGGCAATTTTATCTGGTAGCCACATAGCTTGTTACTTATTTACCTGGCATCCTACTGTAATTTTGTGGCAGGCATATGTTTTTTGTGGTAGTCAAGACAATTTTATCTGGTAGCCAGATAGCCGTATCACCTTTTTACTTGACATCATAGTGTACTTTTTTTGTGGCAGCCATGTTTTTATTTGTGGAAGGCAAGCCAATTTTTATCTGGTAGCCACATAACGTTATGATTTTTTTTATCAAATTTGCAGTTGCGATACTTTTCTGCTCTCGATACCGATGATATGGATCTTGGGTTTGAACATTCACAGTTTGCTATTAATTGTTGGACTAAAGATGCAATCGATGTCCTTGGTGAAATGGATGCACAGGAGTTTGATTCAACCGTTTTTGGATCCATGAAGGTTAGGAATTCTTGTGTTTTGCCTTTTCTTCGTTCCTTTTTTGTGCTTCTTTTACATGTTCCTGTTTTTTTATTTGTTTATGTAACATCACCGCCTCCACATTTTTTTGCAGCTAAGGGACGAATTCAAAGATGATTTTGCTAGGGAAATGGGTCTTTTTGGGGGGCCAGATGGTTTTGATGCTTGGATGAATCTTAATATTCATGCTACATGCAAGGAGAAGGTGCTGATATTTTTATATTATGTACTAGTTAATTAAATTCATGGTATGAAACTTTTTTTGTTGTCTAACTTAGTACCTTTTTGCAGCAAAAGATCAAAGCATTCAATTTCATGCAGACTTTTGCATCTGGGCTTAATAGTCTTTTGAGCAACCTTATTCAAGGTTTTACTGAGTCAGATGAAACATAAGAAAATGAGGGAGCTGCACATGGTGATGCTCAAGAGCCAAATGTAGATGAACTAAATGGTTCTTCTTCATCAGATTCAGATGAGGAAAATGAGATAAATGAAGATGATGCAGAACCTAGTCACCGTACAAGCACTAGAATCATTTCTCAAGCATATAGAACACCAAACAAATCCAAATCAGTGGCTAGTACAAGTGCATCTCCTCCTGCTATGCACTCTCAAATCACAGTTCCATCATTTAGTGACACTGATGCTTTCGACGGGAGTGAAGGACATGCTTATTTTGCTGTCGATTCCCCGATGGATTGCACCCAACAAGCTGAACAAGAAATAAAGGGAGATGCAGCATGTCTTGTAGCAAGGCTAAGTGCCATGAAAGAGCAGCCACTTAAACCAAGAGCCAGTGAATTGGACATGCATAACAAGATCAAGTGTTTAGTTGCACAAGAGATCGGGATCCCTATCAACAAGTGTTCTAAAGCAGGAGATCCCATTGGCACAGACAATTCAACAACTGAAATTGAAGAGAATGTTTTGAAGAATCCAAAAAGGAGGTAAGATAGTCCAGCTGTTTATTCTGGCAACCTAGTGTAAATTGCATGGTAGTTATATCTAGGTAATCTGGCAATTGTGTCTTCTTATATCTAAGTATGTCTTCATAATGTTTGTTGAAACCTGCTACTCAAATACTACTTACATGATAATTGTTCAGAATGAATATGGCAGTTAAACCTTCTATTACTTTTCTGGCAGCAACCTGATAAGCCAATGTATTGTTTATGGCAGTGGCAAGTATTTAATATGGCAATTAAATATTTTTTCCTTTTTGCTACAAGTCCATGTTTATAAAAACCTAGTAGTCAAGTTTTTTTACATGATAGTTGTTCATAATTAATCTGGCAATTAAACCTTGTTTTTACTTTTTTATACTACAACGCTGATTCAAAGAAGGTTCACGAGCAGTCTAGGGGTAGCAATAAAGCACAAAATTCTTCTGTATCTGAGAGTGTGGAATACCTATCAAATGTGTGCTTTTTTGACTCTTGTGGGATTTTTTGCAATCAACTTTTTTCTCCTTATAGTATGTAAGATATATAGTTTTTTTTGTCTAACATCCCTTTTCGCTTTTTTGCTTTTTTTTGCCTGTAGGAAACGGCGTAGTTTGTCAAGCAACACACCTTCAAGGAAATCTCCTAGGCTTGCTCAGATTCAAAATATGAAGAACCCCAGTACTGATCATGTTATTGATGCCAAGTGCAAATCTACTAGCTTATCTCCAACCATCGAGGATGGGAAGAGTTCAAATTCAGCTTTTGTGGTGTCCCCTACAGTTATCAACAATCAAAAAGATACCACTACTGCGAGGATCCGTGATGGGAAGTCAATGATCACTGCTATCCCAAATTCCCCTACTGCCACAAATATGCCATCAGCTAGCAATCCTGCAACACTTTCTGTTGGCAGCCAAAAAATCAATTCAGGCGATGGAAAAAACAAGGCCAATGCAATCCAGATATCATCAACTGTTGACAACTTGAAATAAAAAATAGTTGTAGCTAGTGAGAACATGTGCAGAACCATGGTGGTTTCACCGGTAGCACATGTTACATTCCCTAGGGGTTGGAGCAGCTATTACAAGTCATGGAAGTTGTCCCCTTTAGTTGGTGCTCAATTGGGAATTCCTGGTTTTCTTAGTGGACAACCAGTTGCAGTACCACCAAAAATTCAAAAACTTGTTAGAGGTTTGTCTGAATCAGTAACAAAGCAAGGAGTGTTGCCGAGGGATGATGAAACACATGCAAGCACAGCAGAAGGTACTTCTAGGAAAAGGAAATATATGGATGCAGGAGGTCCATCTACTATTTCAAACAGAGATAACCGTGTGGGAATGTTGTAACATCCCAACATTAGAGCCTAGAAATTAGTTAAACCCAGATGTGTGCATTGCATTCATGCATAGAAAATCCGAATAATTTTCGCGCTTTTAAACAAAACTTGTCAAAGTGATTGAAGCTTCTCTTAGCTTGATGGAATGGAAGTAGATCATCAAGTTGACTGCGATAAGTTTCAATAAGACCTTTGATAAAATCTCATTTTTTGGGTAAGAAAGATTTGACCTAAGGGTTGATCAAATGAAATAAAAGTTAAAACCTAATACATTATGATTTATAGTTGATCCTTAGGTGATCATATCATAGTATCCATTATAATCACTCATGAGTACCAATTTAAGGGTATAACACAAATAATAAGAATGTAACCACTATATCTTAAATTCCATCCGCATACATTCTGAGAATCATAGTAACATCTAATCTTAAAAACTCTTTTGATGAGTTGGAGTTGGAAAAAGATTAAGTCAAGATCATCCACTATATATATATATATATATATCTTTCTCTCTATATAATTTTCATAGAACTTATCTCAATATCTATTGTTCATCAATGTTGGCTGATTCCCCATTGATTCACAACTTCTTTAAATATTAGTATTTGATCTATTATTGGATCTTATCAGAACATGTACCCAATTATTATAATGAGGCCATAGTCCATTAATAACCTTAATCCAATATAAGATACTAAGAAGATAATTTCCAGACAATAGAAGGTAGGATTGATAAAGCCCTGCTTAGCCAACTAAGAACTTCAGTAATAAATGATTAAAGTATTATAATGGTAATGTTTTGGCCACCAACATGAAATGCTTATATTTTGTAAGGTAATATTGGTGGGTAGAACATGATTGGAACCTTAGTAAAGATAACTGATCCTAGAGAAGTCTTTGTAAACCACATAAATATAATTCAAGGATTGAAGTGTAAGCCATGAGGGTTAAGTAATTATAAGATGGTGTTATTCAACTAAAGCTAGTGTAGCATAGAGTCATAAAAGTGGTGTTATTCATCTTTAAGGATAGTTTACTTTAGAGAAAGATTATTGATGGAGGATTAAGGAAGATTGGGAGTAGAGTTTGAAGGAACTACCGGTTGGATGGAAGATTATCAACACTAGAATAGTAAATATAACCAAGCAAGGATATGAGAAAGATATGAAGTGCATTTGTATTAAACTCATTGGATTCATCCATAAGTTTAGAAGAATGATATATTGAATAAGAAGATTTTAATAAGTAAGTCCATCAAACTAATCATGATGATGAATAGAAAGAGGTATTATATCTAGGAAAGGAATTCCTTAATTAGAGATCCAAGATTGTGAAATATAGTTATATGTTATAAAGCATTTTCCTACTTAATCTTGGTAAGCAATCAACCCTAAATATCAATTCAAACATAATATCCATTTTATACCATTGATCCATCATCTGATGCCTATAACACTTATAGAAATATTCCCTATAACAAATTACATAAGCATATCTCCGTTAATTTCAACCATCATAACTATATGTGCTTAAGTATATTCACCTCTATAAAACACTCTAATTACAACTTCCTATTAAAAAGGAAGATTTCATCAAAGACTATATACATAAGGCAATATTCTTAGTTATTAAATCTTAACTCTTAAAAGGAATCTAAGCTTATACAAAACCCTAAAGCCAAGTGTAGTACTCATAATTCAAAATCCTAAACTTCTTTGTTTATCACATACATGGTTATTTTCCAACTTAATGGGAGTAATAATCACCATATCAATGCCTTTATATTTCATGCATCAAAAAATGGTATAGAATCATTATACATATATCTCAAGTTTCCATTCAAACTATAAGCACACAAAAAGTTGAGTTATAAACAGATAAGAATATATCATTCAAGAAATCCCTAATTAAAAATAGAAGAGAAAAATAGTAAGAAGAAGTTTCTTCCAATTATTAAAAAAGAGTTCTTATTGAGTAAATAAAAGAAATATAAAAAGAAGACATAATAAAAGTTCACAAAGGTTACCAAATATATTTTAATATTACTGCAAATATCCAGCAAATAAATCATACAAAGAAAGGTTCAAAATAAAAATCAAATTCAAATCTAAATAAGAAAACAGAAAATAGAAAAAGGATAAAACAAAGAAAAACCAAACCTGGCCGTAGCCCAACAACCCTACACCTATCTGACGCTCTGTGCAACCCACAATAGCCCAGTAACCAGTCCAGTTCCTTTTCCATCTGAGAATGACAAGTGGGGTCAGGAGAGGACCGCGGGTTGAGCTAAAGAAATCGCCAGGGGGTGATCCACAAAACGACCATCCTTTTCATCGTCACGCACACAAGCAGATCGCTGGCGGAGCTCGCCGCCGCCCGATGCCGTCATCGTTGTCGTTGCGCCAAGATACTCGCCGCCGCTGCCACGAGGGGATAAGAAGGACACCGCGACACATTGCCTCCATCCCTATCCCCAATCCCTCCTTATCCTCTCAGATACGAACGAGACCAAAACCCTAGCTCGCCGGAGCCACCTCTCGCTATCGAACCACGTCTCCCCACACCATTCTGAGCCGTCATGGAGAGGCGCCGTACTCCGTAGATCCTCTGGGTAGAAGCTTGCATCAAGGGGAGCACTAGAGCGGGTGAATTTGGTCATTTTCCTCCGCAGAAGTTTGTCGGAATCCTCGTCGGGAAGCTCGATTCCGACCGTGCATGTCCTCATCGACCGCTCTATCGTCATCAGGGTAAGATTACGCATCTCTGGACCCTAGTTTCGTTTGCGGATTCGCACTGTAGTTCTAGTTTTGTTGAGCATCGCCGCTGGCCGCCGCAGTAGCTCGTCGCCGATGACCATTTTTGAGCGGCGCTGCCACTATTAGGTTCAGTGGGTCGCACTGATTTAGACTAGACCTATTTCGCTTGCTGGGGTGCAGTGGATCGTCGCCGGTGACTACTCACCGTCGGTGGTGGCAATGCTGACGCCACGCTTACCTCATGATCGAGCCACGTCAGCCGTTTGACTAGTCTTTGCCTCGCGTGGTGGATGACATGGCCCAGGGCCCACATGTCATCGACAGTGAGTAGAGAGGAGGTTTGTAACTTGTGCATTTCTCTCACCTGAGAACTGAGGTGGATGCTGGCCCACTAGTCAATGACTGGGGCTAGGTCTGGATGCGGTGTAAAAAGTATTTTATGTTTAGAAATAAATAAAATGTTATAATCCAATTAATATTATTCCAGAAATTTCATAAATGATTAAATCTTGTTTTATTAATAACTTTTGATTTATAATTCAGAAAAATGTGTATAATATATGAAATTTGTAGAAAAATAAAATCTACAACTTAAACTTATTATCAAATATTATTATGATGATTATTTAAATAAACATTATTTAATAAAAGTTTTATAAATAGTAAAACTTTGATAATTCATATTTTTATAATAATAAATATTAATAATAGTAATAAAATACCAAAAATCTTAGAAAAATAAGAGTTCTAATTAAAAACTATAATCATGTATTATTACTTCACTTAATTAAATATTTATTATTTATTAAGTAATTATAAAAGTAATAAGAATTCTAAAAATCATATCTTATTGTTTATAAATCACAAAAATAAATATGATATACCAAAATGATCACAAAAATATTATTTATATGTTAAAAATCTAATAATCTCCTTTTGAGGTAAATAAGAAAATTAAAAATCTTAAATAACTCAAATTCAAACTTATTTACTTCATTAATAATTCATATAAAAATAAATAAAATTTACTAATATTCCTAAAATGAGACAAATAAGTCTAATAACAAGTATTAGTATTAAATATTAATAATCTAATGCCATAATGGTTTAGAACATTATAAATGTTCTTATTTTAGAAAAATCCACAAACTTAAATGAAGATTATCTCTAAAAAGAATTCCACTAATAATAAAATCCTTAAAGAACAACTTGTGAACAATCAATTCTTTTCTAAACCATATTAATCACCAAATTACAAAGACTGCTACAACACTATATAAATCTATAAGTAGTTAAGTAACATTATGTTGGGTTCATAAACTATACTCCCTTATCTATAGAAGATAAATGATATTACTCTATACTCAAATCAAGAAACCATTACTCAAGTAACAGAATAAACATTCTTAAGTAACTTAAAGAACACATTTCAGATATACAATTATACCAAGGTATAAGTACAATACTTTCAAAACTCTCTATATTTTATAGTTAACTTTGGTCTAAAGTAGTTAAACTATAAAGCAACTCAAGTCAAACCATTTGAGCAAACAAATAACATCAACCACTACTAACTAACCACATAGTTTGTCTAGACCCTAGGAGAGAAACCTTTTCTTCGAAGTTTATCCTTTTTGCCACTTTAAATAAGAAACCTTGTATAAGTAATCCTAACTAGTATGTCATAAGTATGTATACTTTACTCCTACATATGTGTTATTTATAACCACTCATAAAACTCTAATACAAGTACAACTATGAAACTTATCTAAAAGGACCACACATTCCAAAGTAACCATTTTCGGAATCCAAACCCTAGGACAACATTATTCCCGGGATTCGTACTTAGGACGTGCATCACATTACTTATGCATACAAGCATATTTCTTCTTTAAACATTAGTCCTTACTGGACCAATGATGCTGATTTCAGATTTTGGATCTTATACTGACTCGAAGACCGTGAGTGCATAATCTTGTAATCACAAAAGGCAAGTTCACACTTGCTCATGTCCTTTGATTATTTTCTATAAAGTATTTTACAAATCCAGTGTTGTCATCACCTACATTTGAAAAAGGACAGAAAACACTATTTTCAATAAAAATGAGAACTATTGATTACTGATCTAGGGTGATCAGCTAATCTATTAAATCAGATAGTTGGAATACCACTGTTCAGAACTATATCACCTAGGACTTAACAACCAATATCGCCAGTGATTCTTGCGCCGTATATTACATGTTGACCATGAGATTTGGAATGGGACAGAGAAGTCAGTTGTATCTTCTTCCTCTCGCATGAAGCCGGATGTGCAGGTCGTGGCTGTTATCCTCGTAGCGTGCATATTAATTGGTAATTCGTAGAGGATATGCAGCATATGGGTGGGAACCCTCATCGTCCCACAATAGTTTTGGCATCTAACGTTTTGTACAAACCATTGCCGTAATTCATTATGTGGGCATGGTGTACACCAAGGAGGCATGCGAGGTCGCGAAGGGTGCAGTGATTGGCTTGGATCATCTTCTAGGCCCCACATCATGGAATTATGGACGGGGATAAGCTGCCCGGTTGTGCAACAAAGAGTTGATCTCTCATGGGTAAAGTAACGCACCTCTGTAGAGTGTAAGAACTGTAACTTGTTACTCCCTGTTCCGGGAAGGAGCTGCGAACGTGGCGGGAAAGGAACCCCACGAAGGTTCTGGTAAACCCGTGAAGGCTGATGGACATAACATTTCAGAATAAAAGCAACCTTTGAAGAAATGTTTATGAAAACTTTCATTGCCTACGACCTATGGTCTGTGGCTGTAGTTATAGTGCATCAAACACTCCTTTTCTAGTGAACTTGCTAAGTACGCTCATACTCAAAGTATCTTCTTAACCCTTGCTAGATTCTGAAGCCAGTAAGAAGATGTCTACATCAAGTTATGCTCCAGGAATCGTCAAGATCTAAAGCTTTTCAATAAAGACAAAGAAGACAACATATACTCAACTCAAGTGAAGACAAAGTTACTGATTAGATAGAAATAAAATTTCTAGCCAAAGAACCTATTTCTGTAGTGCGTTGTGATAGCAGCAATGCCAGCCTCTTAGCCAGAATACTAGACTTAGTAGTGTAATCGTTCTTACGTTATTTATCTCTGATTCTTCTCCGTAAGAAGTTATTTCTCTCTCTTTAACTTAGAGTGTTCTCTGGATCTTATATAAAAGAGTGAGTTGTAACCTTTAAGCCATGTATTGGACCCGCTGTGTTTCTGTTGTACCATTCTGAGGGATGTAACACTAGTGAACGGTGTTTCATTGGTGTTATGTCAACGACTATAGTATACTACATCATGTAGTGGTATGTTGGGTCACCGCAAATGTTTACACCTCCACCTTTCAACTTGGGGTTTAGTTCATAAGAAGATTCCGGTAATGATTCTCCAATGGATTGCACAATCTCTACCAAGGAACATTCGATGCCCGTATTTGCGCAAGATATTACTCCAATAGCTTGGGCAAACCCACAAGGTAACACCTTTTGGTAGTATGATAATAAACATGCATGGTCTTGTATAAAGCAAATATTATTCTAATATCGATTAATATAAACCTTTGTAATTTTGTTTTTTCTCTCAAAATTTTGCATCTGATAACTATGTGTTCAAAACATGGTAGTTATCACCTTTCGGTAAAACATAGGAATAAAGTTTAATCATCTGGTAACCTAGTTTAAATAATCTGGAAGCCAATATTATTTAATTAGGTAGCCGCATTTTTTGCCATAATTTATGTGCTATGTTCAAGTTTTTTTTACATGCAAGCCAAGTGTATATAGGATAACTATTTTTGATAATTTGTTTGTTGCTGTACACAGAAGTAGCAAGCAAACCTGTTGAAAAAACATGCACTAAATCTGACTTTGAAGAATTCAAGCTGTCAAAGGAGCTAGAAGATTACATACTCAATAAAACTGATTTCCTTAGTGAGGAAGGTGCGACAGAGCTTAATAAGTATGAGGATTATTGTGAAGCATTCTCAAAACGGAGGAGAGAGTTGATAAAAGCTGCAGCCCCCGTAAGAACCATGGATGGTACCGCAGTTCAAAGCATAACACCAAAGGTGCAAGCTCACAAAGTGAGGGTAAAAAATGCGTCCCGTTTCCTGGTGTCTCCTTTTGATAACTTGATCAAAGTCAATTCAGACTAGGAGAATGTATACCAGAAGATAATGTTGAGCAGCAAACATACAAGGCCAAGCCAATCCAACTTGAAAAGGTAAACATAATATATGTTTTCTAGTAGTTGTTTTATATATATTCTGGTAGTTGTTCTTATATAATCTGGTAGTTCAAATATATATGGCAGTTAGTTTTTGTCACAATTGTTCAAATATATATGGTAATTGTTCAAATATAATTTGGTAGTTGTTCACATTTATCTGGTAGCTATTCCACTAAAGCAAAAATCTAATGGTAGCTGCCACATGTTGTACGGAACCCGAGCCGTCCTTCCGCACGCACTCTAGAAAAATTATGTGGTGCCCTGGGTTAGCACTTCAATCTACTAAACACATTTTTAAGCTGGTAGTTGTTCAAACTTAATCTGGTAGTTGTTCCTCTTTTGTTGTGGTAACTTTTTATTTTTAATCTGGTAGCTGTTGTTTTTTTATCTTTTTAACATGGTGGTTGTTCATGCTTAATTGTTTTCATTCCTTCTTTTTTAAACTAGGTACCAGATTATAAAATACACAGACAGCTAGGTTGTAACATGTGACTTGGTTGATTCTATACACGTTAGGGGTGAATTGTCAAATCACTGCATGAAAGTTGGTATTGAGTACCTGCGCCGTACAAACAAAGTGGAGGGCAAGATGATAATTTCATATCAGCTCTCCACTTTTTTGATTACTGGACAGTTTCAGAAGAAGGTTGTTGTTTCTTATTTCAAAAGAAGATCAGATTACTCCCTCAGTGTAATGAAACAGGTTAGCAACTACTCTGAAATTAGTAGCAAGCTTTTAATTACCATATTAGCAGTGCTAAGTTGCCTATTTTCATCAGGTTAATTACCATATTACCAATGTTAAGTTGTCTGTTTTAATTCAGAGAAGTTGCCTGTTTAATTCAGATTAGTTACCTGTTTTTCTCTTGTCTGTTTTTGGTCCAGATTTCTTTCCCAGTCCTTGAAGAGGTTAGCAGAGGAACTAAGTAAGGTAATCACTGGTATTGCTTGTCTATAAACTTTCAAGCTGAAAGGTTTGAAGCACTTGACTCCATGCGTGTCGAAGGGAGTGAAAGTCTCACTAAACATGCAAATGCTCTAATCAGTAAGATCAAGGCTTTATGGAAAATTCATTATGCCACCTCAAAGGTCCAAATACAGGATTGGAACTTACAATTATCAATGTCCAGTGCAGGAAAATATGTATGCCAACTTTTCCTCTGTCTTTTTTATTTCCAGATTAGGATTTCTGAATTTTTTATGTTGCGGTTTCTGTTTCCAGATAATATTGATGTGTTTTTTGTTTTCCCCTTTGTAGTTTCAATTGTGGTTTTCATGTGCTGTACAACATCGAGTATTGGGATGGGCAGAACATCCCACAAATTGGCAAAGGTGATGCTTATAAATTGAGGAGGATCATACCATACAAGTGGATCACCGCTGATTTCAATAAGGAAAAGGACAATTGGAGGAATAATTTGAACAACAATGTGATACGATAAAACTACAATTCTCCATACATATATGAATATAGATGGAAGTAAATAGGTCATACATTCACACTGTCTTTTACAACATGAAACAACAACAAAATGTAGAACATTAGTAATTGTTTATGTGGTAATCTAGAGGGATTTTTTTATTTCTGGTTTGGTAGCTGCGATCTTTTTGGGCATGTTCTTAAATCATGTTCCGTCGAGCCACATTGTTTGCATACACGGAGTTCCTTCCTGCCAATGTTTAGTGCATTCTCGAATGCATACTTTCTCTTTCTTCCTTTTGTGTTTGATTTGCGGGGATCACGTATGTTAGGATGGGATGTTTCCGAAGATGCTGCAGTGGTTGGAGGTATTATCGGGTCTGAACTTGTGAAGTTAGGACCGTTAGTTGCCCTAGGACCAGATGTGTGTGTGTTGATGACTTTGGAGCAGCCTTCTTGCGTTTGGCTGGATGTGTTTCTGGCCCAGATTTTTGATGTTGTTCATCCATACTTGTTGTAGTTGCATCTTGCTGATTTCTCTGGGTTGTAGTATGTTGTGAAGAATTTGTTGGGAAAGCAGAATTAACATTAGCTTTTTTTGCTCTTTTCTCCGTCTCTCTCTTTAGTGTAGCCAAATCCTTCTTCATATTTTTTAGATGCATCCTTATTATCTTCTTCCCATCATCTGTTTGATTTCCATATAGTGCCATGCTTTTGAACTCATTGCACATTGCTGCCAGTGACATCTTCTTCCTAGACTCCTCCGGCAGCTCCGCTGGTTTGCCTGGTGTTTCTTCCACTAAATTCTCCTCTGCGCTCCAAGTCCGACTTTTAAGAATGTATGCCGGTGGCATCACTGTCAATCCTATATAGAACATGGTCTTCATGTGGAAAAGCAAAAATAGTAGGGTAGCATAGTTAGTATGTTTCTCAAAAACATAATATGTGAAAACTAAATAATTTTTTAACTATATTCATTTCTAATCTGGCATTTTTTTCATATGATTTGCAAGCTACTATATTTTTTAAAACCTGTCAATCATTTATTTTCCTAACAGGTAACTAGCAATAGTTATTCTAGGAACTGACAATAAGTTTTTAAATTACCATTAGAATGTGACAGCAGACTATGCCATCCCTCTCAAATTTGCAGCATTGACATTTGTAGTCACTATTTTCATGGTCTGCATAAACTTGATAGTTTCTGTTGTGGTATGTGGGCACAAACTTTGTGATGCATTCAAGCGTGTAAAGACGGTCAGCAGTCTGTACTATGTTGTAGGACATTGTGTATAGCATTTCTTTCTGAAAACAGTTGTATATGCCACGCGTGTACACTGTTGACAAGTGATGTTCAATTGGGTGCCAACACCATGTCTTAGCTATAGTTAGGGATGAGTTTGCTTCTTCTTTGTTTTGTGCTTTCATTATCTTTTCTTGGATAGTAGCATATTGCTGAACAAACTCGAGGACTGAGTTTGAAGGACTAATGTATTATTTCAGCACTGCATTAAAGCCTTCACTCCGTTGGGTTGTCTGCATGAATGGGTAGAAGGAGTGCATAAAGTATGCAGGGACCTAGTAACTTCTTTTCTCATACAGTGCCAAAAACTTAGTATATACTTGCAAGCCAAACTTTTGTATCATGTCATTCCACCTCTCTTCAAATTCCTCTGGTGACAGACTGCAATTTAGGCAATCATTGATCACTTCTCGTAGGCCAGGAATCCTTGCAACTAATGGCCCAATCTCTTCTGTTGCCTTTTCAACTATATGCCAACGGCAATTCCTATGCCTAGTGTTTGGAAACTTGTTATCTATTGCTAACCTCATTCCAAAATCCTGATCTGTAATTATATTTTTTGGAGCTAGACCATCCATGGCAATTAGAAAAATTTCAAATAGCCAGTCAAAACTAGAACTGAGCTCATTCCTTAAGAACCCACATCCAAGCTGGATGGACTGCCCATGATTGTTTATGCCTATAAATGGAGCAAAAGGCATCTTATACTGGTTTATACAATATGTTGTATCAAAATATATGCAATCATTGAAGTGTTTGTATGCTATTCTAGCAGCTCCATCTACCCAAAATAAGTTCTCAACCCTGTTTTCATCATCAAGCGTGAATCTGTAATAAAAATCATTATCTCGCTGCTTCATTAAAGTAAGTAAATGTATCTTGCATATCTGTGTACTTGTTCTCAGCTCGAATTGAAGCTCTGAAGTTTGCCATGTCTTTTGGTGTATACGGAACTCCTTCAAGCGACTCATAGAGTGTAGCCATAACTTGCATCATCCTACTTGTTTCCATATTCACCGAATGAAGAACTTTGATGAAATCTTGGTCCTCCTGCGGGATTCCTCTATGTGACCGTAGGAATCCTGTTAGTGACTATTTGTTAATCAGCGGGTGATTGTGCTGATCACAAAACTCTGTCACAACCCAGCTGCCATCCCTAAACTTGATCATCATTCGAGTTTGGCAGTTACCTCTTGTGTTTGTACTCCTATTCCTCTTCGGCACAACATGCTTAGGATTTTGAGTGTCTTCATGTTCTTTTTTCTGCTGACCTGCTTTGTGACAAACAAGTGCTGCCCTTTTGTACCCTCCAGTTATTTCTGACTTCTTCCTGTAGTTGTACCTAATGCCAAATCCATTCCTCCGCTCATACATCTTGTAGTGCCTTTTAGCTTCCTCCAATGTATCGAACCTCATGTGTGTAGTTGGCAGCTGGGGTGTATAAATGACTTCTGGGATGCCATCATTACCACTGTTTTGTTCTGCCGGAGGTGTGTGAGCAGTACTTGACTGTGCTAGACTCACGTCAGGGCCAGTAATTCCGAGCGAACCACCCCTAGGAAGTGTTTCTTCATTGTTTGCACCAAAAAGTATCATATCTGATTATTTTTTCACATTAGTATGAAGCACAATAGAATTCTAATGTACAAAGCTAATTTTGGTAAAATAATCTGGTAGTTATCCATGCATAACCTGGTAATCAGTGCATAAACAATCTGATAATTCTGGTAGTTCTACATGTACAAAGCTAATTTTGGTAGTTATGCATGTATAACCTGGTAATCAGTGCATAAACAATCTGGCATTTCTGTTTTTTCTAGCTTTTTGTCTGAATAATCTGCTAATCATTTCATAAGTAATCTGCAAGTTCTGTATGTATAACCAGGCAATCATTTGATAAATATTCTGGCATTTTTTGAATTTCCATCTCTTTTTTAATAACCTGGTAATCATTTCATAAATAATCTGGAAGTTCTACATGTATAACCTGGCAATCATTTTGATAAATATTCTGGCAGTTTTTGAATTTCTATCTCTGTTTTTAATAACCTGGTAATCATTTCATAAATAATCTGGCAGTTCTGCATGTATAACCTGGCAATCATTTGATAAATAATCTTGCAATTTTCATTTTGTTTATGAGTTTTTGCTATTCTATGTCAACCACATATATACCTTCATTATTTAGTGCTCCAGTCAATGACACATCACCATTAGACCCATCCATCGCTAACATCTGATCTATATCCATGGTTTTTCTTCTATGTAACCTGCAAAGTCAAATTTTTTTGAATTTGGTCAAATTCACCATGCTTACTCTTTTTTCAATGTAGGAAAGACAAGTGAATTTTCAACATACATGCAACATTTAGGTAGATACAAGGTTGAAGTTTATCATTCACATGGAAGCATATGCAATTTTATATGTGCAAGGATCAAGTTACCAGATTCAAAATGTTGGTTACAGCACAAGCATGGGAATATTTCTGTCATGATATCCCTAGGATCTGTTTGGATACATGTTATCCTTATTTCTTTTATAGTTTGTTAAACTACTATTAGTACCCTCTTTCTTGGACATGTATCTTGTTTGTTTGCTGATATATTACCTATTCTATGTGCTTATATGAAAACTTTTGTGAGAGAATCCATCTTCATATTTTTTATCTGTTCTTGTTCTATGTGTGTTTTTTGCAATAGATGTGAAATTTATGGAATTAAGGAATAGAGGGGATGGGGGAGAAGGGATGGGGTGAGAGGGGATGAAACGTGTTATTTTACTCCATTAGTTTTTTCTGGAGGCAGAGGAATTTTTTTGCTCCTCCATGGCTTTAGATCTGGTTCTGTTTTCTTAAGGGAGAAGAAGGTGGGAGGTGGCCGATGAGAGTGGTTGCAAAGGACAATGCAAAGGACAAGAGATGGGGGAGAGGGGATGGGTTTTCGTGGTTGACAGTGTGGGTTGGCCGTACAACTGTCCTAGACCCAGGCGTCAGCTGTCCTGGGGAGGCCCAGATGTTGTGCATGTCGCTGTCTGAAGGCGTCAGCTAAGGAGGATTTTTTCGCGCGCCTGTTTTCCTCGTGATCTGACAACCGCTGCTCGGGATTTGAGTTGTGCGGCGCCGCGCGTTAGAAATCTAACGCGAGGCACCACGCGCGTGGCGTTTTGTGCGGCGGCAGTCATACCAATACGCACACTTTGACCGCGAAAGCCGGCCGGCCGACCGATCCACGTACGTATACGAGTATTTTTCACGGTAATACTCTCGATTTTTCATGTGAACTTAATATGGCCAAATTTTTTGGACGATGATGGATTCCTCTTTGTACGGCTGCAAATTTTAAGGTGTATCTGATTAATCGGATTGCTAGCACCAATTTAATATGGCAATTAGGTTTAATCAATCTGGAAACTACATGTAGCTGATAGTTAGTAATCTCGCAATTAGTACCAATACAGTAAGTATAAAAATTACTAACTGTTGAACCGGGCAACTAAGCTATATTCAATCTGGCAATTTGGATCTAATTAATCTGGCAGTTACTAGTAACAATTGAACATGGGCTTCATTTATCTCACATTTTCCGCTAAACCTAATTAATCTGGTAGTTAGTAACAATTAAATATGACAACTAGGTAAAATTAATCTAGCAGTTATTAATCAGCCATGTCCTAGTTAATCTGGCAATTACTAGCGTTGTAGTTCGAGAGCTCGGGAATACAGCCGCCGCTGCCCCGGGAGCATGTATCCAACCGAGTAGGTATTCCCGTGAATCCAACAGAGCAGCAGAATCTCCGTGAATACAGCCGCCGCTCGGGAGCATGTATATGCGGCGCCGCGCGTTAGCACTGTCCTTGATTACTACATAAAATAAACATCAAAACATCTCAAAATAAAGTAATAAAAAAGTAAACTGTGAGACCCTGGCACATGACTCAATAGGATTGATAGGAAACTCATACCAACAAGTTGCAACTTCTTTTCCGGAAGCTCATTCGAAAAAAACTCTAAGATTAAGCGTGCTTGGCCTAGAGCAATTCTAGGATAGGTGACCGACCGGAAAGTGGGTAACCGGGTGCGCACGAGTGAGGACAAAGTGCGCAGAAAAGACTAGTGTTGGTTTATGAGTTTAGTTTAGAGATCCTATTGAGGTGCCAGAAGTGACAGCCGTCGGTCCGGAGTGACCGGGGGTGTTACAAGTGGTATCAGAACCGACCCTCGCGGTTACATGGCATGTGCGGGTCAGTGGCGGACATGTGTAGTATGGCGCGTGTGGCCCGGAGTGGACACAGCATGGCAATGTGCCGGCATTGGACGCACAGACATGTGCCAAGAGGGGACGTTCCTGGCTTGTGGTTGATCGACGAGGACATCGATCTTCTAAGGGTGGGTGTATGTGAGACCCTGGCACATGACTCAATAGGATTGATAGGAAATCCATACCAACAAGTTGCAACTTATTTTCTGAAAGCTCATTCGAAAAGAACTATAAGATTAAGCGTGCTTGGCCTAGAGCAATTCTAGGATAGGTGACCGACCGGAAAGTGGGTAACCGGGTGCGCACGAGTGAGGACAAAGTGCGCAGAAAAGACTAATGTTGGTTTGTGGGGTTAGTCTAGAGATCCTATTGAGCTGCCAGAAGTGACAGCCGTCGGTCCGGAGTGACCGGGGATGTTACATAAACGCACGATACTGTGATGGCTCACTCGTGGCCGATGAATTGGCTGCTATATTTGATGAAATTAATGAGCATCAAATAGAGTGGTACTCTTGTTTCATCCCCGATAGAATTGCATATTGGTTACTAGTTTGGAATGATCTTTAAACACCATCCATCGGACATGGAAATGGTAAAATAAGGTGTGTCTAAGATAAGGCAAGCCAGAAATTGGCGGCCATGAGTTGACACTGACGCACATCGACAAAGACAAAAGTAAACAAAGATTGATGATTTGGACAAGCCACATGTTTCACAAAGCATTGAGTGGCCCTCTAATCAAATACACTAAATTTAGTGGCTTCTGATATAACCATGACATAATATATATGCTCGTAATCCTAGAAATACCTTAACCCTCTCAATCTCTCCCATCTCTGGACGTGATCCAATGGCGCTTGCCGTGATCTCACTCGCTCACACATGTCGAGCGTGTGAGGGAGCGGCTTTCTTATACTTTATGGATGGATTTTTTTTGAAAAAAAGTATATATTAATATCGTAGGGATACTAATTACACACAGTCTCTGCAACAATGCATGCCCTAACGGCCCTATGGATGCACACATCCTAGAAAAAAAAAGAAAAAAAATACAAAAAAAAAGTTCCGCTACATAGAATTATTCCTCAAAATAACTACACTGACACCATCAAAACAACACCAGTAGTCCTCCACTCCAATAAGAACATCTTCAAGAAGAAAATAACGCCCAAGCGCCGTCATTGCCTGCTCAACGATCATAGGTTTTCACCTGGAGAAAGTTCTCGCTTGCAAAACAATACCTTCAACGAGGTCATTGCCAGACGCAACCAGTTAAGGCCAGATCTTGGATTTTTACCCTGCAAGATAAGACTGAGAAATCCTCCTGTATTGTCTTCCCGCACAAACAGACGCTGCTACGAGTCACAAATCACGTAGCCAGTTCTCCGTCGCCACAAAAACTAAAATCACCATCGCTACCCTCATATTTCCGCTTTCCTGACATTCTCCGCATCTGACTTCACCATGGCTCGTTGAATGGCGCTTGGTGGGAACAAACAACAGAGCTCCACAACGCTCCCTCTGAAACCAAACGGCCAGACAAACAAGGTACGCACGACCGAGTACCTTCCGATCCAGCAATCTTCAGACATGATACGCCTATGGGAGTTCACCGGCGGAGCCTTCTGGAACTCGCCTCTCCAGTCCAGATCAACGAGGGCAGACAACAAGCAGATCATTGTCTTCGCGCGAAAGAAACCCAAGGACCACCTCCTTTATTAATGCCGACGCAGCGATCCCCACACCGCCAGCCAGTTCTCGGTAAACGGATTGAGCGTGCCGACTCAGCCACCTGAATGGTCGATGTTTCCACCTCGATGTCTCCTTAGGAAGGAGAACGGCGCCCGCAGCGTCGTCGACATCGTGGCGGCCAAGGGTTTCCCCCGGTTAGCCCTGCCTCCAGCACCCACCAGCCGCCGAAACAGGGTCCAGGGCCGGGAAGGAGAAGTGAAGGGAGGAGCAACCCTCTTCAGATCCTGTGACCTCCGCATGTCGACGTCGTCCACCCACGCGAGGTCACCGCCTCGGATCCGAGGCTCTCTAGCGCAGGAGAGTTCCTCCCTTCAGCCACGCGAGAGCCACCAAGACAGATCCCCGCCGCCCCCTTCACCGGATCCACACGCGCCTTAGGCCGGCGGCCCTCCGGGGGCGACGAGGTGGGGGAAAGAGAAGGAGGGGAGAGGGTGGCGTCGGGCGCTAGGTTGGCCCTTTATGGATGGATGGATCAATCACAAGATGATAACAAGCAAATGCATGTCCGACACTTGGATTTGCCTCCACAATTAAGGATCTTGCCCACCTTTTCATTCTTCTTCCTCTCTTTGTCTTTGCCATGTAGAAAAAGAATGCCATGAACGAAAAAGCAGTCTCACAAACTTACTCGGATCCTATGTATTCTATCTTTTAAAAAAAGATAGGGACAGTTGGAAGATAGCAACACAAAAAGGATTAAAGGACACGTTACGTTGATTTGGTACGTGTTTCATTTCGATGTCATGTCGTAGAGTGTCAACTGTTTGTGCTGACAAACACCATTATCGTAGGGACCAGATGAGGCATTGGTGATTTTGCTTTTGGAAAGGATTAGCAGAGTCAGAAAGTGGTTTTCCACTGTAACAGGTCAAAAGGAGTAGGGAGGAATGAACACTGACGAACGGGCGCGCAGAAGTTGCTCTCTAGATTGGTTTGAGCGGCCATATGGGCCAGACATTTGTAGGCCTAATAGCGAAGCCGACAGAATGTGGAGACGCGGCCCAATATTCCTTTGAGGCTTTGTGTCAAAAGTCTGCATACACACACCCAAGTCCCAAGTCCACATCCTCAGTCTATTTCATGTGTCTGTGATTTTCCTGTTGCTTGAAATATGGCATTCAATATTTTCTTTATTTTCAGCAGAAGTAATGCTTATGATGATTAAATCCTGTTAAAAAATGGCTGCCAAAAGGAAAGTCAATTTTTTCAATAATACATTTTTAAATTAATTTCATAAATAATACTCCCTCCGTCCTAAAATAGATGTCTTAGATTTTTTAAAATTTAGATGAATCTAGACACTATTTAGTATATTGGTTCATCCAAATTTGGACAAATCTAAGACATCTATTTTGGGACAGAGGGAGTACACGAAATTGGTAATTTTGAAATCTAGCGTGGCCTCAGGGGATTAACTCCCGACCAGTACCTTTTGGGGACCCCCTCGAAAGGTACTGGTTAGGAGTTAATCCCCCGAGGCCGCGCTAGATTTGACATTTCTCAAATTTGTGTATTATTCATGAAATTTAATAAATAATTCGTATTATTTTAAAAAAATAGCAAAAGGAAAGACGTCTAGGTCAATATAGAAACGGAAACTCCTGCCCCTGGGCCACCCTTTAGGCCTTCAACAAACAAAAGCATCATTCCCGAGAGCGAAGTTTAGGCTCCCGGGCTAAAGCAGCCTAGAATTTAAAAGATTCAAAAATATATTGAAAACAACCTTTTTTTAACGGATATATACAGATGTATGTCCTGTACATCTATAAGACTACGTTAAACAATATGTTAATATGCAGCTACAGAACAGATAAATTGGTGTCTCCAAAAGGAAAAGGTAACTCTAAGTTGCTCCACATATTTGTATTTTTGTGTAGATCATAGCCGAGAATATACGCTAAATAAAATCTGTACATCCTGCTTATCTATAGGATATTTTCTCAGAATTTTTGAGATTTCAACCGCTGGAAGTTTTTTTTAACCCCAAGGAGTTGTCTTTGGAGATTGACATGATTTTCAAAATGTAACTCGCTTGTACCTAAAGACTGAAATGAAAATACTTTTTGAGACGAATTAATTCATACAAAAGAATCTGAAGCCAAACTAAATATTTGAATATTACTCAAACTTTATAAATTTGACTACATTTTTGGGAGAGTGCACAATTTTCAAAGTAATTATATTTTATGAGAACTTACTGAAAAATGACACAATTCAGAGCAACAGTGTGCCTCTGCTGGTCTAGTAAATTATGAAGTAGTACTAGCATCGGCAAGTTCTTGTCTCCTGGTTCTGCATGCATGTGTAGGTTTTTCTCTCCATAGACTGATTGACAGCACGCAAAGGGCGCTGCGCCCTGCTACAGTATGTACCAGAGGTATCTTCCCACAGAGCCAATGAGTCACTGCATCGATCTGTCAGACTGTGTCACGGGACCCTCGGTCAGAACCATGTCCCTCTAACCGAAACCATGGGTTTCCTTTCGATGGAACACAAGTGCCTGGATGCCACTAGGGTCCCACTAGCTAACCTCAAGCTAGACCTGATGTATTAGTTTCTTTTATATGTATTTTATGATGTGCCTAGAAGAGAAAAGGAGACAAGGTAAGACTTGTCATGCAGGTACTGCTTGTAGCATCTTTCATTCTGTCCCATTTCTTTCCAAAATGCCAACAGTTGGAACACATGCATTGCCGTTTTTCAAGCTGCTCGTGTGCGTCCATGAGTATTTTCCGGGCCTTTGTTCAGCTTATCAACCACTTCTGCGCTACAAATTTATATACTTTCTCGTCTCAAAATAAGTAACTTAGATTTGTCTAATTTCGTATGTATACAAAAACACGCCAAAGTGTATACGAATCTATACAAATCCAAGTCATTTATTCAGGAATGGAGTGTAGAATTTTGTATAGACGAGTGATTCCCCTTCGCTCCCGAGCCGCTCGCGCGGGCGGCTCCGGGGCGCCCAAAACCTAGGCAGCGCAAGCTCCCAGAACCGAGCACCCCTGGCCGCTACTGCCGGCGACGGTGGCGGCGCTTGGCCGCCAAAGACGGAGGGAGAGGCGGTGAACCGCGGAACTTCCTACTTCGTGCGGAGAGGGGGCGCTGGGGGTCGCGGGTGGCGCCGTGGTAATTCGGCGCGGGGTGGTGGACCAGGAGGGCGGCTTGCGGCGATGGTGATGAGGGAGCTGCGAGGCTGCTGCAGCGCGTGGAGGCCGGCGGTGGAGCGATGACAACATGGCCCCTGTGGGTCCGATCTGGGCTCACCCTGGGCCTAGATCTAAAAGCAGCCACTCAGGGCCATCCAGGCCCAACCCAGGCTTTGGGGCTGAGCGCGGCCGCAACTCTGGTTCGGTGGTGTGCCGAACCCCTGCTCGTGCGGAGGCCACCGGGGGTTGTCTACGGCCTTGCTATACAATCCCTCCCCTGCTGCGAGGTAAGATCCCTAGACCACTGTGGGTGGGTCTGTCAGCGCGTCACCGAGCTTCTCGTTGTCAGCGTCGAAGACCGGCGGGGTGATGGTGGAGGATGCCGGCAAGGAGCGGCGCAAGGCTGGGTCTTCGCGAAGCGACAGGCGCACTACCCACGACGGCGACGCCCCTCTCCTCCTCCCACCTACCCCTTCCCACGATATACAGCGGCGACGTCGCCCCTAGTGCTGCGCCACCTCATCGGTGATGGCACCGATGGACGGGCAATGCGCTTTGTGGTGGGTGCAGCTCGACCACCATTGGCAACGAGCTGCAGTGTGCATCTGTATCATGTCGCTGTTTTTGGCATCCTTGTCGCGGATTAGTGCTGGCCGGTGCATGGGTGCTCATGCGACGAGGTTCACACCTCGGGCGTTGCTATATCGTCGCGGAACGTACAACTTGTGGTGGCCTTCTCCGGGAGGATGGTGGGCCAACCGGGTTCTCGAATTGATGCGGTGTCGTCGGCAACAAGATCTTGCTATCGGGTCTCGGAGGTTGCGCCGATGCGCGAGTGGTGATCGAGGTGCTCCGGACGAAAGCCCTGCCCAACCTTTGTTGGTGCCGATGACGGCAGCGCCGTCGGGCGTTGTTTCCCTCTTGGGGGCGTTGTCGAGGAGCATCGACCCATCACCCATCCCTTGTGGTTTAGTCTCCCGGGGTGAAAACCTAGATCTGGCTTGCCAGATCGGATGACGATGGCATCCTGGACGTCGCTCCCTCCTTGGAGGCGTTGTCCTTGGTGGTACGGCTATAGGTGGCACGCATGGTGATGGCGCATGCTTTAACTCTGGCAAGAAGACCCTTGGAGCTCCGACGACGTGCTAGCTCGTCTACCCCTGTGGCAAGGATTGTGGATTGAGGAGGATCCTCTGTTGCGGTGTTTCGGTTGCATGGATCCACTCGACAAGGGTGGCTAATGGCTGCTGGTTTAGGTTGCAATGAAGAATATTACGGCGCTGGGCGGTGGTGCTGCTTCTTGACCGTCTTCTCCAAAACCAGAGTGGCCTAAATCTTCCCTTCTTTGCGGATTGGATTCTCCCTCCGGTGGCGGGGCT